>JAKCOX010000001.1:86398951-89267142 GCA_022605575.1 Laterallus jamaicensis coturniculus
GAAAACAGTCCCTTAGCCACGCTATACCCAGTAATTCCCAGGTTCTACACTGGTATGTTTTCATTACCAAATGCAGGTTTTCATTAAAAAAACCCAAACATATATTTTTGTTATTCAAATATTTTGCAGGAAATGTTTTCTTTTTAAAAGAAGCAAGGATGCATCATGTTAAAGAGCATAACCTCAAGAATTGTAGTCTTTGTAGGAAAGCACTCAGTATTGTAGCCTCTCTTCAATGCTTCACTATGTAGAAAGTAACCCTCTGATGAAAAATGCTCTCGGTTACTCCTTGCTACTCTGTACTTCTAGCGCTTTCCTAGTCTGCTCATGGTCACTCTTCCTGCTGACTTTCACATCACAGAGAGCCCCTGGGCCATTCCCAACCGAACCTGAAAGCTCTCCTGAGATGGAGATGGGTCCTCACTGGTCCTAGAGCAGATTCTGATTCATTTTGCTTAGTTTATAGATGAAATGTGTAAGCATCGTCCACTACACAGTATTTTCTTAGGCACTGTCTATTTTTAAGGAGTACATATGTTTTATTTCTCCACGTACAAACAGAAAATATTCCCATTACCTTTCAACTAAAGAAAATACCCAGACTGTGCAACAGCAATTTTAGGTCCCCAAAGGATGGTAGCCTGTCATCTCTATTAATCTTCTACACATTATCGTCACCTGCATGCTTTGTTCCACTATGATGGATTTTTACTCCAAATACAGAAAACTAGTGATATCTGGGAGAAAGCAATACTCCTGAGAGAAGGCTGTGGGCAGAAAGATGGAAGTGGGCAGGGTTATATTTGTGCCATATAGTGAGTCCTGTGGGCTGTTTTGTTTTTCTCCTCTGTTGTGGTTGCAGAGGCATTTCTGAATCTTAGTAGCACAGTAGCTGGGAATGTTCCCCTTTTTCTTTCTTTTTATTGGAGGTGTTTTTATATGCTTTATAAATGCAAGTCATCCTACAGACTTCCAAGGTATCCTTGTCCATTTAAGGCTGTACACATTCATTTGAGTCCACATTAATGAGGCCATTTGTAGTGCAGCACCCAATACATTTAATCCAAATGAGAGCTCTGAGCATCATCAGAACAGAAAAGGATAAATAGTGAGCATCTATGTTGCTATTTTTCTTTCACAGGTTGTTTTTTCTTTAATACATTACTTTCAGAAGAGAAAGATCTTGATTGGTTTTGTTGCTCAGGTTATATTGTTGGCGTATGCTGGAGGTTCGCAGCCATACATAGCAGTGAACTTCACTGTACATTACAGCAGTGTGTACTGCAGTGCTGAGATCCTATTATCTGTTCACGACATTTTGTGAGATGCTGACTTAACGCCTTAAAGAATGCTAATGTGGGTTATGAAATAAATTATCTTTGCATTTATATTAGTACTGCCTCTAACTGAAAGCAGTGTTAATTTTCAAAATTAAGAGGAGATATTAATGCTTCTTTTCCCACTAAGTTGTTTACTCTTAAATGTAATTAATAGCCACATTAAGTATTCTAGTTAAAAATCTTCACTGCTTTTATTTTTTTTCCTGGTCTTTTGTCTGTCATTATTAAAAATGTGTTTTGGTTTGGATGATTTTTGCTAAGTTTTCAGTTACAGCACCCTACTGACAGGTTCTTCATTGCTGAAATTGAGTTCAATACCTGTATTCCAAGCTAGAACATAGATATTTCTTAAAACTGTCATTGTCTATAAAAATGCAATATTTTCTTGGCTGTTTTGCAGTTTACAGATTTACTAGCAAGTTACAGAATTATTGCTCGTCTGATACAAGTTGAAACAACCCTTTGTTAAAAACTGTGAAATATAAATGGCCAATTACTTCTCCTTGTGGTACTGCAAACTTGAAAACTTTGGATCCAATTTATTTGCTTCAAAGAAGTAGAGTTTTCTGTACCAGTTCCTACTGTTCCTACTGTTACAGAACCAGGCAGAGATAAAAGTAAAGTATTCCTAAAGAAAGATACCAAGTGTAAGGAAAATGTCTGATCTTAATTAAACACTTAAAATTTTCCTAATAAATATGCAGATTTAAAATTACCCTCTATACACTTCATTTTCCTTCAACACCATTTAGTATTATACTTTTGGGATTAGGGAGGTGAGGAAAAGAAACACTAGCAGACTCATCAGCTCCTCTGTTCTTGGCCAGGAGACAAAGAGCTGTCCTAGCCCTGGAACAGGTAGATGGGAAGGGAGATGAGAGGGAGCCCTGGCTGAGAGGGAGCCTTCCTTGGGGTGATGCTCAGCTGAATCCAAACCAGAGGTGGTAGCAGTTTTCTGTTGCTGGAGGGTAACATCAAAGCATTTCCTTCTTGGGATGGAAAACAGGGAAGGAAATTGGCTCTCAGAAGTAGACTCTGAGGGTGAGTTCTTCTCGGTGCTCTTACTACTGAAGCTGCTTATGGTGTGTGCTGTGTTCAGGTTGACCAAATCCATCACCTCTTGCTGTATGAATAGTGCAGGACCACAAAAGGAGTTCATGTCACAGCTGCACTTAGGTCTTTGTGCAACACTCTAGGTCTGGAAAATGGGGGATTTCTGGGGGGGGAAAAAAACAAGAAAGAAAAGCCAAAACCACACTACACTTTTAGCCTATTCATCTCTCTAGTAAATGAAGTAAAATGAAATGAGGTCAAGCAAGAGAGTAGCACATTTTTTTCACAGAAAAATTATTTAGAACATATAAGGAACTTAGGAAAATAGAATACGTCCATATATACATATAAGAAGATGCGTTAAGATACTTAACCATCAACTATGCAGGAACTTAGTGTAGTACATAGAATCATATAATTTTAAAGGTTGGAAAAAGACCACTAAGATCATTGATCAAGTCCAACTGTCTGTCCAACACCACCAGGTCAACTAAGCCATGTGCTGGTGTGCCATGCCTACATGGGATGGTGACTCCACCACCTCTCTGGGCAGCCTGTTCCAATGCCTAAACACTTTTTCAGTGAAGACATCTTTCCTAGTATCTAAACCTCCTGACACAACTGGAGACTATTTCCTCTAATCTTACTGCTTCTCCCTACTTAAGAGAAGAGACCAACCCCCACCTCACTAAAGCCTCCTTGTAGAGAGCACTAAGGTCTCCCTTCACATAACTACTTTGATAGTTAATCATGATTAAATAAGTAAAATTAATGTAGGGGAAAGTGTACTTTGTTCAAATTCAGTGTTTTAAAATTCCTGCCATGTTTTTCTGATCTTCTCATGGAAATTGAGATGAAACTTGGAGGCACCTGAGCCTTTTGGTTCCTGCCAATTTTAGCTGCTGGCAGACAGTGCCTATTTACTTGTCCTGTTGATTGAATAAAGGTTAACTGTAACAAGTGGCAAAATGAAATGGTTGGATTATTTATTTTCTAAAATGAATATAGCCTCAATTTTAAGATTGAGTTTTCACCCGATAAAAGGGTCTAGGGTTTTGAATCAGTCCTTACAAAGCTAAGCTAAGATGAAATGCATGCTACAGTATGTATATATATGTAATATGTAACTCCTCTAAATGGACAAAATAGTAGCATACAAACCATATTTGGTTTTTCATTCTCTTTCTTTCTCACTACGAGTATCTTTATCTATGTAAAAATGCAATGGAAATATAAAGCATATAATGTAACTCATGTCCTATATAACAGCATAATGTTGTAGTGTCCTGAAATAATAGACTTGACAATTAGGTTGGTTTCTATTTTTTGTTTCATGTTAGGCATAGAGAAGTGCATCCAACATAGGTCTACTCATAAGTTTGTCACTACTCTATTCTGCAAAACAAACAAATACTTTGGTTGTAGTTAGCTGTCATACTGTGAATGCTTGTATCTTCCAAGGTGTTTTATTGGTCTATATGGTTATGAAGTACAATGACCTTGAATAAGTTTTCAGGTTACAGGAGTGGTCTCATAGTCACTTAACTAATTTTTATTTCATACATACTAGTGTGCTACATAAAGTAGAAGTATCATAGTTCACCTTGATAAGATAGTAATTACTGTGATCTTCTAATTGAAAGAGTCATTCTTTAATGCCAGAACGCTGTCAGCATTGCCAAACTAGAAACATAGAAACCCACGATGGCCACATGAAAAAAATCAGTAGCAAAAGAATTGGTGCAAAATCATAGAATCATAGAATCACCTTGGTTGGAAGAGACCCTTGAGATCAGAGTCCAACCACAGCCTAACCCTGCCCAGTCCACCTCTAGATCATGTCCTTAAGCACAACATCTGCACACCTTTTAAATACCTCCAGGGACAGTGACTCCATCACCTCCCTGGGCAGTCTGTTCCAATGCCTGACAACTCTTTCAGTAAAGAAATTCTTCTTTACTGAAGAATGATCATGACTGAGCAAAGCATTAAGCAGCACAATGTACACAGTCTGTTGAAATGCATATTATGTCCACTGTATATTCAGTGCATAGGCACTACAGATTCATTGGGAGTCAGATGTGAGGATAAGCTGTGCAGCACGTACACAGCGGGGCATCCTTTAAATCGCACAGCGCACCTCTAATCACTGAGGAGGGTAAACACGGTAAATGACTGTGCACCAGCACAGGATAGGGTGTGCTGCTCAAGTATATGCTGGCTGTGAGCTGAACACTGTCCATCCCTAAATAAAAAAAAAACAAAACAAAAAACATTGCCAGTCTTATTCTGGATGTGCCATGTGGTTGGTCTGCACAGGGACTCAAACAGCAGGCATCATGTTTGGCATCACTGGGAAGCTGGCCCAGTAAAATTCCTTGGCAGAAAGGATTCAGTTACAGGAGGAGGAGAGGATGACCAAGATAACCCAGGCACTTGGTAGTCCTGTATAATGAACACGGTAAATTAATTATTGTTGTATCACTGTGTGCATATTAAGTATGTTCTGGTGAAATGCTTAGGATTTGATTCTAGTATTAACATTAAATTTTAAAATTATATGCATCAATGTTAAGGTCCTACTAAGAGTTTCTCATTCTCCATTTTGCTCCATTGTACAAGTCTTAATGTTATTGCTATGGTACCGTCCCATTTCCTTGTCCTTTGAGCTGATGGGAAATTGCATAGTAAAAACAAAAGTAGCAATATATATGTTTTGCCTTTTGGACAGAATACAAATGCAGTTGGAAATTAAAAAAAGGACATTTTGGGAAAATGCAAAACTCATCACTATGTCTGGCCTTTATTCTTTTCCTAACAAAAGCATTTCATGTTTAAGTAGTTCATATGTCAGTAATAATAATCAAGTTACTTAGCAGCACTCTGGCAAGGCACTGCTTCTACAAAAAAGAATACAGCAGCTATCTCAGAGGTAGCCTGAAGCTCCAAATATTCTCTGACTGACTGTCTTGGTAGGCAACAGAGATTGAGAACGTTCCAGGAAATTGGTGAAGCTTCAGCACATGTTTAATTTTGAAGTGCCAAACCAAAGAAATATTAAGTTAAGACTGAGCATAACAGTTCTGTGTCAGAACATGGTACTTCCCTGCTCTAGAAGGGGAAGTTGTTGATCCTGCTCTGAGTGCAATTTTATTACATGGCCACTTTAATTACCTGATTAACCTCATTGTAAGAATTTTGCTCTCATTACTGTCATCTGAAAACTGTCTCCAGCCAAAGATGGTCTCTGGTAGATAGTCCTTTCATTTTATTTTCCTTCCTCAGTATTTACTCCCCATCCCCCTTCTAAGTCTTGCCTTTGGCAAAACAAAAAGTGCAAGCTATTTTACTTTCCTTTCCTAAAATAGAGCCCCAGTATTTCCGAACATCCTAGTCATTTGTCTTTGCACCTATTCCAGGTTGAATCCTAAACTCATCCACGCTGAAGTAGCTATTTTCAAGGAGTGATTTTTGTTCAGTGTGTCTTGCTTTACAACAAACAAACGTCACTATAAAATGGGCAATGAACAACTCATTTCATTTATTGTTTAGTTTAGAAACATTAAACCAGATTATACTAACACATACCTACAACATCATCCGAGGATATAAGGAAAAGACTAAGTGCTTGTGCCACCAAAACTACAAGCAAGGACCTAAATACAAATGCTTATTTTGCAATACAGTATAGTTTACATAGAGCACAGTAATAGATATTTAGAGATTCAGAGTAAAATATTAGACTTAATAATGTATAATGTTGGTGGGAGTTCCAGTATTTCTACCCTATGAATTTATTAATTCAGAATATCCAGTAAAATATTATGTATCTTTTCCAGACTTGAATATTGATGTCTGTATTTTCTGAGGCCACTTGCGGTTTTACTTTTCTGTTGAGTTCATTTTGTAGGTATACTTTCAGAGATGTAATGCCTAAAGAGGGTTTGGGCTGAGAAAAAAAAGTGTACTCATCTACATAAGCCTAGTAATGCATTGCCTAAGTCTTTTTAGTTCTGTGATAGAGTACGCAGATGTTTTCAAGGACTGGCCAGAAGAGCATTAATATATTAAGCACTGTGATCCTGAGCCCTTCAGCTGTTGTGTTGGTGAATAATGCAGAGGATATAGCAAATTTTGCTTCTGGCCTTTGTGATTTCTCTCTGTTGCTTCTGTATTTAGGTCTTTTTCATTTGCAAATCTTTTTTTCATTTAATTAAACCTCAGCACAAGTGACATATTCAAAATGAAAGCAATTCAGGCTGTGGTCAAACCTGAAGCGTAACTCTTTTATCACTCACTATCTTAAATGTTTTTACTAATTCATATCCAATTTACAGCCGTGGAATAGACATCACCAATTGCTTGGATGGTTCTAATGGAGCCACTTTCCCCTCACTCCTTAATCTCACTCTCTTCTCCCAGACAGCCTAAATCACTAATGACAGTATAAGTCCATTTTCCGTGTGCATACTTTAAAGAACAGGTCATGGTTTATTTTTTGAAAAGCAGCTATCCAGTCACAGCAGGCAGGTTGTCAGCACTTCATTCCTGAGTTTTATATATATAATTTATGGCAAGGGCAGGATAGGCCTGCAAAGGAACATAAAGGTAGCCAGATCTAGTCTGTGCATTCTGTTCTCAGTATAGGGGTGGATAGGTCATTATACAGTGCCTAAAGCCAAGCAGAAGGCAACAGTGGGTACACTGAAATCTCTGAAGTCATGTCAGATTTTGGGGTTTCACAGTGTCTATCCAGTTGAGGTTTAGATGCTGTGCTGTCTTTGGAGGTATAAGTACCCACCCCCCTGAATGAGAAGAGTAGTGGCCTTTGGAAGCATAGAGCTGATTTTACTTTAGTGGGCAAACTCACAGTTGTGCATTTTTAGAAGAGTCATGTCCCCATGAACTGGAAGAAGGACATAGTGGAGGAGCTTTGCAAAGTTAGGTGGAAAGGGATTTTTTCTGCTTATTTTGGGTCACTCTAGAAGAAGGGATGCTCTAATCATGGCATGATGAATGAGCACACGGAATGAGAGAGGGCAAGACTGGCGATGGCTGTGGGGATTTTTAAAATTTATTTATTTTTACTAAAAAACAGCATGCCTGCTCTGCTCAGTTACTGGAAATAAACTCTGAATGGAAAACATCAGCACTGTGCTGAGCCTGAGCTAATGCATCTGCCTCCCAACAGACAGTATTAGTGTGAGGTCTCTGCTGGGCTTATTGCAGTTCTACAGCTCCTGGCTTTCAGCTGATGTACTTGGTTTGGGCTGTGGGCAGGGCACACCATTTAAACACGTTCTCCTTTGCCAAGTGAAAAGGTCACCCCTGGGAGGTTGAGTTGTGCCTCCTGGTCACTCTGAAAAGATGTTTCTGTTTATTCCCAGTGATTTCAGCTGGTGCAGCCTGAACTGCTCTTTTAGACTTCGGGCATTCAGCACAGCTCATCGTGTCCTTGCCTTTCATTTTCAAGTAATGATGACATTAATGACACAGGAGCTTAAAACATGATTTTTCAGATGAAAAGCACAAAGGCAAATGTATGGGTATAGCTGTCAAACATAGTTACAGATTTATGAAGATCCATGGCATCATATTCAGTGGAATTATACTAGACTACAAAGGGGAGGAAAGCCTATTCAAATAGAAAATCATTCTTAAAGCCTTTTAAACTTTTTAAAGTCATGAGAGAGTAAAGTTTTTGAAGTAAGACTGTAACTCTTTATCAGTATTCCACGTCTATTTCTTAAACTCATCTTTTAATGTCTAGCTATGCACCAACAGCAATGGAAAGAATTCTCTTAGTACTTGTAGAACTTGTAACTGGTGCTCCTTGGTTAGGTGATACTGAACCTGCTACTCTGATTCTCTTAGAGGAAGAAATAAGTGCATTCTTCAGTTTGTTCATAGATAATCTATGTCACATCCCCTTTATGTGAACATAATAGGAAACAGCAAACAGGCAGTTTTCTTGTTCAGAAAATCAAGCTTTCCTTTAAAGATCCTACCTCCAAACAGAAACTTTTTCTTGGCTTCCTGCTGTGAAGAGGCTCACATGACTACTTTGTCTTTTGCCTGCGCTTTTCTTTTGCTGAGAGGCAGACCTCTAGCTACAGCCATGTGGGTACTGGATCCAGCATTATCTGCTGGTTTGCAGGAAGAAAAACCCACACAAGATCGTTTCATTTTCCATTCAAGAGTCTTGCATGCCTACTGGCTTTCACCTCTCATTAGTCAACATGGTACTTAAACATTTGCTCATGTAACCCAAATGAGTTGTGTTGAGCACACTCACCAGAGCTGATTGAGTGCCCTCGATGAATGATACGGGTACAGGCAAGTGTAAGCTGTATCCAGACTATATTTTATTAAACAACTCTCATAGCAATTCTACCAAGTTTTTTTGGCAGTACTAATTGATGGCACATCAGAGTTTTGGTCTCCAGCTAGCTCTCCAAGGCTGCCACAGAGGCTCTGCCACGCTTCTTCCATGGACACCGAGCTGCCTGCATGTTAACAGCCACGTATCAGCAAAACCAACCTGATGGCTGGGCCTGATTAATAGCTTACAGTTTTCAATTTGTCAGAAACCAGAGCAGAGCAGAGTTAATACTGATGCAGATAGCTCCTCAAAAGACACACACACACAAAAACAAACCCAACAACAAAACCCCCAAAAAACCAGGAGAAAATCCAATAGTGAAAATTCTGATGAAAATCTGAAACCACCATTGAGCAGAGCAGTCATGTCCCTTTGCCAATCCAGGAGGAGCAATGAAGATCTTACAGTCTTTCAAGTAGCCTGTACAAACCTGAGTAACCAAAAAAGAGAAAGGTATTATTTCATTACTGCATATAGGTTTATGAACCCTTTCCTTCTAACCCTCATTGCTTTTTCTCCTGAAAATGAAAGCTGAATTTCTGTGAGCAGGGAACAGGATTCTGTTTCCAAGTCACCTCTTCATGAACACACTTGGGAAGAAGCTGAAAAGATTCTTCAAAGTGTATGTTTGCAAATATGTTTGACCCATTTTGGTAGAAAGAATGAATATAAATAAGGGAAAAAAATGCAAAACAGTCTACTGAAAATAAGCAAGAAGAAACCCACGCTATTTAGGAGAGTGTTGCAATGAATTATACTGGAAATACTAATAGAGACTGCTGTGTGTAAACTATTCATTGACCATTTGGATTCCATAAAGTTGACAAAAAAGTGTTACAGACTTAGAGGATGGATGTTTTTAAATATAAAACTAGGCTATTTTGATTTTCCAGTGCAGAAGACCAAGTCTGAATTAAAAAACATGCATACTGTGCTTAGACTCAGAAAGTGATAGAAACAGTGGGTGGCTGGCTCAAAAGATATGGCATGGATAGATTACAAAACTACTCAGCCGTTTCAGGCCTTGTTTACTGGCAAATGTGATGATTTCTTTTATCTTGGACATTGTTTCTGTAGTGACGCACTGTGCTCTGCCTTGGAAGTAAACAACACTCAAAACCATGCTTCCAGTTTTTTGAACAGTGTTTGTATTCATCGTAATCTATTTTGTGTATTGGGGTGGACACTATAAAAAAAAGGAAAATCCTTCATATTTAAGACTAATGCATAGCCCTTCATAGCTCTACATCCTCCTAAGTCCTTTATGTTCACAAATTAAAATAGAATTTAAAGCTAAGCCAACTCATCACACCATGATGCACTCCAGAGGCTTTCTGTGGTTATGGAGAACCTTGGGGATCCCTAGTTGTTGAACTTGTGTTGGACTGTCTACGTCTGGTAGACAGCCTGTCTGCTTCTCCCCTTCAGCCTGCTGGAAGCATTTCCAAATTAGCATCCTTTCTTTAAAAAAACCCATTTTTTTCAGGACCATGTTATGCAATAGCCTGTGGTACATTGTGTAGCAATGACATTAGCTGGCTCTACACTCATTTCATAAAATATATACTCTATAATTAGTTTCTTAACCTCCTAAATCTTTCCATATTGTTGCTGCCAGTATGGCTGCATGAGGTAAGCAAGAGGAAAGCACGCTGGGCCTCCTCAGGGCCTCCTCAGAGTTGTATTTTAATCACAAATGCTGACTAAGGGAAAAGCATTCTTTCTGAACTTCACAGGTAAACCCACTTGCATTCCTACAGCTGTGGACATCTGTTCATCCACTGATCTTTTTATACTTGCATACTCTGAACAAATATCCATCCTTTTCTGTTCAAAGGAAGGCTGGGGCGACCAGGAAAGTCTTTTTATTAACCTCTTCTTCCCACACATTATCTGGAGTCCTGTATCACCCTGTGTGACAAAAGACGCTAGCAGTGCTTCAGTCATATATTTGCACTGTAGGAATGAAAGAAGAGGAATTCCTAAGCACAGAACTAAGCACAAATCCAACAGTTTTGGGGCTTTAGTTCAGCCAACTGTCTGAAGCTGTCATTTAGATAGTCCAGGATCATTGCTGCATTATACACAGATGGTTGGTTACATTTATTTTCCATATTATCCACCCAAAAGTGGCATTTAATTTCTCTTCCTGCGCAGCAGGCTGCTATGGTTGCTGCTCTGCATTTGCACAGACACAGAAGAACCAGATCTCTTGTCTCTACAGCAGGCACGATGGTTCGTCTCATTTGTCACCCTCCATGTGTCTGAGGAGACGGTGGCAGGAAGATTGAAAACCAGCATGAGAGGGGATTGGAGCGGTTGTGGGAAGTGGACTCTCAAGGACCCTGTGCACCAGGAGGAGATGCTCTGTCTCACCTGGTGTGCTCACCAGCCTTGCTGCCTGCATGGTGTCGGCAGCAGGGCAGGCAGAGGCAGGCAGCACTGGCAAAGGCAGGCACTGGTGAACACGGTAGCAAGAAATGGTTGATGAGAGGGCTTCTTCAGCACTGAGCCATTCTGGCATAGAGGCAGCCTGTGGGGTGGGGTACAGAGGGCTGAAATAGCATGCTAATAGAAACATGTGGGAGGGAGGGAAGGGAAGGGAAGGGAAGGGAAGGGAAGGGAAGGGAAGGGAAGGGAAGGGAAGGGAAGGGAAGGGAAGGGAAGGGAAGGGAAGGGAAGGGAAGGGAAGGGAAGGGAAGGGAAGGGAAGGGAAGGGAAGGGAAGGGAAGGGAAGGGAAGGGAAGGGAAGGGAAGGGAAGGGAAGGGAAGGGAAGGGAAGGGAAGGGAAGGGAAGGGGAGGGGAGGGGAGGGGAGGGGAGGGGAGGGGAGGGGAGGGGAGGGGAGGGGAGGGGAGGGGAGGGGAGGGGAGGGGAAAGGGAAATCTTTTCAGTACAAAAGGAGGGAGTGAGGGAGGAAGAAAAAGGGAGAGGAGGGAGGTAGGAAAAGGATATTTTCTTTTTGTTAGTGATGTTACACATGTCCCCAGCTGTCAGAGTGCTCTCTGTGAGGGTAAGGAGGAAAGACATAGGAAGGAAACATCGGTGCTCCCTAGGGCTGGCGGGCAGGGGAAGGGAACAATGACCTAACTACCTGAAGGGTTGTTGTGGTGAGCTGGGGGTCAGCCTGTGCTCAACAGAAACAGTTACGCATTGGAACAGGTTGCACAGGGATGTGATGGAGTCACCGTCCCTCCAGGTGTTCAAGGAAAGGTTGGATGAGGTACTTAGGGACATGGTTTAGTAAGTAAATAGGTGGTAAGGGGACAGTTGGACTAGATGATCTTGGAGGTATTTTCCAACCTTAATGATTCTATGATTTTATGCTCTGGTTACCAGAGAGTCTTTGAGACATACTTTTCTAGACTGCCTCTTGCATCTCAGGTCCTTGCAGCACTACAACATGATGGTCGCTGGACATCACAAAGGGGCAGAACCTGTCCTTCTGTGATGGATTTACTGGTGGTGATAGTATATCTGATGGTAAACCACAGCCGAGAGAGGTTTAATTAATCAGCTGTTGTTGCACAGCGGCATTCCCACAGGTGCCAGGAAAAAGGTCAAAGCCTGAATGCCACGTGGCTTTTCTGCTGGGAAACTCCATCACTGTCAAACCCCTCTGTAACTTACACAAAATGAAAATAAAACAAATGGAGTTTCTCATAATTAGATATATAGTCCCTCTTAAATCATATACCCCAATCCGTTCCCCAGTGTTGCTTTTGCAATCACCAGCTGTTTCTGAGTGGAATAAAAATTACACCGTGCAGCAGGAAAAGACAAAATGTTTGAAGCTGGTAATAGTAGCATCTGAAACAGTGCTTGCCTGATTGCTTAGGTTTCCCACCTCCTTGTTTGCTCTCCACGGCACCGGTAGCAGAGCATCTAGGTCACTTATAAAACAGTGCAGTTTTCATCCAGCTTGCTCAGTAAAAACAGGTAACACTTAAATATGTGTTTGAAGGAGAAAATTGATATATACAATGTTTTCAGACTCATGCTGGTTCTGTTACCTTTTTCCAGAATAGTTAAAATGATGTCTATAATCCTTCAGCCAGTTTCAGAAGTGATGCCTAGGAGTTTTTAAACTTGTCTGACATGGCTCCAGTACTTTTTTCTCCACATCCTAATATTTTTTGTAAAAGAAACAAAAGAAACCTACTGATGCTAGGCCTGTTTGTCACATTTTTAGACTTGACGGCTGTACTTTGTTTTCTTCCTTATTATCATCATTTTGACAGATCCAAAAAGATATTTAGATTCTTAAACCGATTTGATCACCTAAACACCAAAATCAGCTTGAACACAAAATCATCTCAGCTTGAGATGAGTCACCCTATAAAAAGCATCTCTTTCTTTCCATTGAGACCTCCTCATGACTAGGTTAGGCTTAAATATCTAGCTTTTGGACACCTAGGTCAAGGTAAAGGAATCCTACTCTGGGAACTCAAATACTGTAACTGTCTTTTCAGACTGGGACCTTTTTCTTGGGTCCAGCACTTCAGAAAAGATTTGGGGTTGAGCACAGCCTGGGGAGTGTCATTATGTCCTCAAAGAATTCGACTCATTTGTTTGCACACTCTCAGTGAAAAAACCCAAAAACATTCAGATAGAAAACATAGCACAAGGAGCTAAGTTTGTTTGGAGCCAGAGCTCTGCTGAGTTTCAGTGGTGCACACATTCCTGATTTAGGATTTATTTTTTCTTTTACCCTCTTTTCAATTTAGGAGGGAAGGAAAGAAAGGTGAGGAAGCATGGGGTTTTTTAGTATTTAATATCAGTTGGAACATTTGAGGATGCTCATGCAACAATAAAAATAACCTCATCTTTTGTCTCAGAGCTATGGAGAAAGTCTCCCATAAACAGGACTGCTGTTCAATTTTATTTTGTGTTCATTTGTACTGGTATTGAAAATGAGCAACAAGGGAGACCACAGGTGTTAGAGCACTAAAGAACTGGAAAACAAATGCGATGCTTCATTTTCAGCCAGAGGCAGGTTACAATGTTTCCTGGGAAAAGGCTTTTAATAGAAGGAAATTTTGTGGTAAACTGATGGTGACATTAAGCAGAATTGACTGTAATTGATTAATGTAATTTGCATATTTTATGATTATCTGAGAGATGGCTACAGTATAATGAAAATTTTGCAACACTCAAAGCCTGTGCACAAGGTTATGTCTTCTTGCATAAATCTGAGAGCATAAAGGGGGGTGGAGGAGTGCTTTAAATTGCCAAGGATGATCTGGATAGTAAAACTTAAATGCAAATGAATATTAATTTCTAGTGCAGTAAAATTAGCTGACTCTTCAAAGATTGCTTGTACTTAACCTTTTCTGGAGTACAGTGATCAGCTTTAAACTGAATTTTTAATTTATTTTACTCTTGCAATTTTACGTTGATTTGGAGTATTTGTGATAGTCCATTCTGGTTTGAATCCCATAAGAGCACTCGTGGGAGAAGGGAAGTTCTGGAGGGGAAGCAGGAGCAGCATGGTATAAGACTGTTAGAGGAGATGCCCTGTCTGCACTTGGTCAGTGGCATCTTGTGCAGGCCAGTTTAGTATCAGTGACCCCTTCAGCCAGGGGTAAGCTCCTCTGAAGTGAAGCCATCCCTAATGTTTCCTCTGGGGCAGAACAAAGATCAACATGAAATTACGAATAGCAGACTTCCCAGAGGAACGCTCTTGCCATTCTCCAGGCTACTTTCTCTGTGGTGCTAGGATTTTTGTGTACTTTGCCAAAGGAATTGGTCAGCCCTCAAGTGAGGGTACGTCTTTGTTCTACCCAGGTAAGTAATGTGGCGAGGAACACTAGCGTACCTGTTGGAGTCACAGACTGTTATCCCAACCAAAAGCTGCCATCATCCACCCTCAGACAAGTTATCTGAAGATAAACAAACTTGTCAGAACTTACTTTGACTTCCTTTATTTTTCCTTTATGTGCAGTCACTTCCTATGTTATTCCTTCATGGTTCAGAGTTCAGGTCAGGTCTAGACTGCACAGCCAAGGAGCTGGATGGTACCTGAATTTTCCATGGTCTGAATACTCTGCACATTTCATGAAAATGAGCCTTCTAGTAAATGGCTATTAGAATTGCTATAATCGCTACTCATTAAAAAATTCAGGCCTTTTAGTCAGACTCATTTACAGCTTCTATTGGACTAATACCCTTACAGTTCTCCATTATGAGAAGATTAGAAAACGTGTTCTTCCATCTTTGCGGTGCAAATCACCATCACAGCTGAAATGACCAAGAATCTATTTGCAAGCAATTCTATTTGCATTCAGTAAATCTGTCAGACATAAAATCATGATATATGTAATATTGCTGTAACATACTCATCTGTTAACTACTTCTGACACTTTTGTGAGAAATCATCCAAGAACTTGCACTCTCGGTAAAATTTATTTGTCTGAATGAATATAATGTGGGTAGTTAGATATTCTGGATTGCAGAGGAAAAAGTAATTTTTCCTTTTTGAAAAGGTTGTTTGTGTTCTTTGTCATTATGAAAAAGTTAATCCTACAAGGGAAGAAAAAGCTAGTGAAGCCTTCAGAGTCATGTGTGACTCTCACATGTTAGAAATAATGTCTCATTTGCAAGACACTAAGATTCTTGCTCAGATAAAGGATATAAAGTTTGTGGAGAAGAGTTGGACACACTCATAAATTTTTCAGGCCCTTTTTTTTTTTATTTTTTGAAATACATTTTTAAGATAGTGAAAGTTATTTCAGATGTTGAAACATTTTGGTTTGTTTAAATACTATTAGAGATACAGAGCTTGCCAGTTATTTATGAACTTCCTTTTCCTCCTTCATTCCCCAGAGTTCAGTTTGTCTCTGCCAGCGAGGCTTCCCTCCACCAGCGTGACTTCTACCTCACTGCATGAGAATCAAGGGGATATAGAAAATAGTGATCTCTATATTTGGCTGTAGAATGCTCAAATCCATTCGCTACTTTCTTTTGAAAGGTTGTGGTTAATCAAGGGACAGCCTTTAGGAAATAAACACTGGCAATCAGCCCAGCTGCAGGGAAATTATAATACAGCTTATTATCCGGGTCTTATAACTGCTGGAAGCTAAATCCTCCCTGTTTCCTTGCCTAGGCCAATAGGGCAGTTGGGGAGAAGTCCCTTCCCTCATCCCAAGTGTTTAGGGAAGGGCCTTTCCTGCATCATGGTACTGTTGCATTTCAGGATAGACAGCATTAACGTGGAAAGCTGCTCAGTGGTGGATACGCACTAGAAGCAGCAATGAGGAGTTAAATAGGATGATCAGTTTCTAGCTTTTAAACCTTGCACTTGCACCGACTTCCCAGTTCAACTTCTAAGGGCTGGTCGGAGACGCAACAACATTATCCTTCAAAAAGCCCTGCTGCGTGGGAGGGTCCGGGGAGGCTGCCACCACAGGAGGTGAGGATGTGAAGGCGGCAGTCGGTGCTCTGCACATCTTGCAGCAGTCGTGAAGCCTGAATTTTCAGCCGAAAGTGGCTGTAAATCTCTCCCCTCTGCGCTCTCTCAGCTCTGATTATAATGAGCAATCAGAGTGGCTGAAGTGTTGCCTTGCTTTCTAGATGAAGCACTTGTAATACTACGTTGAGCTCATTTGAATACTAATTAGTAACAGGAACTTTTAAGCAAAATGTGGAGTCTAGGGAGAAATGTTGGTAGATTTGAGTTCCACATTTGACACACAAGTTCCTTCAGCGTAAACGTCTTTGTTAGAGGTGTTGTTTACTGACAGATACACCTAAACATCAGCAAGCAATTCCAAATATCATAGGACAAAAAACATATTAGTTTTGCATGTTGTTTTATTCTGTATGTATACAACATGTCATGCCCCACTACGTGTGTCACATTGCCAGATGAAACAGAATAATGTAACAGCAGATGCAGTGTGCAGTTTCTGCAAGCTGCAGGACTGAAAGCTTGGATAGGAATAAAAGAAAGATTTGAGATGTGTTCCAAGAATTTTTTTAGGGACATCCTGAACTGTTGGAATGTTAAGGTCTCCAAGACTTTCATGTTCAGTTTCTCACATGGAAATATTTCTGTACTTGTAGTCATCCTTTTTGTCCTGATCTTTTTTTGGTTCAAATACTTTTTTTAATTTCCAGCACCAGAACAGTCTTCAGTATTGAAAGTGGGTGAATAGTACAGGTCTTGCAGTTTCATTTCTCTTCCTTTCTTAAAAATACCTGATAGAGGATGCCCTTTTAATTGCTATTGGACACTGAACGATTTCTTTCTTTAGAACTAGATGTAATGCCTCTAAGAACTTTCTCCTCCAATAGCGTTATCTGGAGCCTTTCACAGTGCGTACATATAGAGCTGGTTTTTATCACTGGAGAACTTTTATTACTGTTCAACTCATTTTCTGAATCACTTATGAATAGTTTAGCAGAACATGTCCCGAAATGGTTCTTGTGGGATTCATCTAGCAACTTCCCTAAAATGAACACCTACTTCCTAACTTTTTCAGTGTGTAACTTGATGAGTGCTCCAACTGCTACCTCATTACAGAAAAGGGCAGCATCACCGCTTTTTTATTCAGTAGGAGTGTATTCAGCACATCTATCTTCTTTAGTCCCTTGCTAGTTCGTGAATCCCAAAGAAGCTTAAATCAGATCTTCTTCACCCTAATCTGGTGCTGCTGGTTAGCCACTTCTGTGTCTGAGGAGTATTACTGTGGACAACTCTAGTGTCTATAGATTTCAGGGATAGGAAGCAACCAAACAGGAATTTAGATGGCCACATTCTAGTATTTAGGATCAAAATCATGCCTAAGTGCTGGGTGTTTAAGTCCTCTTAGGGCTGTCAGCTATGTGGGTAGTTGATGCAGTTAGACTGAACAAGGCTTGGAAATCTCTTTATGCAGGCACCAAAATAATGCCTCCATGCATCAGTGGGTTTAATCTCTAGGCTGATACATGGGGAAGCATCCTTCATCAAATGGGTGGTTAAGCAAGTAGTTACCTGTAAGCCTGTACTTGGAGCTTTTGTCATTAAATTGAGTTTAAATACACAAATAAATGAATTCCCAAAGAGAAGCTTCACTTTCCTTCACAGTCAATGGTAAGTGCACACATTTGCCCTCCGCTTACTGACTCTTTGGAAAGACAAATGTTTCATTCAGCTTATACATAAAATAGCTTAGGCAGAGATTTCTCCCCCTAGGATTTTCCCCATGGTAGAAACACTCTTTCTGCTATTTTCTTCAGGTGACCAAACCCAAATTCGTTAAAGTACTTGACTGGAGTGTACACATTTTGATTTGATAGTGCATAGCAGAAGAACTTATTCAGAAATTTGAGAACTTCAGAACATTCTGTTCATACAAATCCCTATAATAAAAACCATAATTCCCTTTGCAAATCTTGCTATACAAATAAAATGTCAATTCCTTGGAGGAAAAGCGTCATTCTCACAGGACCAATGATAGTAACAGTAAACTTAATGACAGAAGACAAATAAAGAGGATATAGATATTTAATTTACAATTCCCTGTTAGTGTATTTTAAATGGCAAATACTATTTTGATTAAAAGCAGATTTTTGAGAAAATTGTTTGTACTTCACAGATAACAAGTTGAATCTTTCTTAAGTAAGAATTGTACATAAATATCCTGCTATTATTGTCAGTATATATAATTCTTGTTATAAATACAGTTAACCCTCTTTTCAAAATGCCTGATAATGTGTTGTCAGCTAGCTCATTGAATTACCTAAAGCATTAGTAGATCTTTCTAGTGTCTGTAACATTTGTATCACATCAAGGAGATTGTTCACCTCCCCTGTCTCTTAAAAAACAGGATTAAAAAATATGAAACCTAGATAACTTGGCTCCAAACTTAATGAAATAAATAGAGCTACAAAGACATAATAGTATTAGTAAAATTATTTCCAGAAGGCAAGAAAGATAGCAGAAGTAAAAAAAGGACATTTTCCTCCAACCAGTGTAAACAAAGCTATGTTTGCTTTGCTCAGAGGTTCTTTTTCTCTTGTGCCACACACCCCTGGCTTTATTTTTGACACTGTAAGCTCTTTAAGTTCTTACACTGTCATCAGCCACTGTAAAATCCCTCTACTCTTAATTTTTTTAATTTACTAAATAACTGCATTTATCCTTTTGAATGTGTTGATTTGGCACTTGACAGCAGCCCAGTGAAGTTGAACAAAACCCTGTATCATTGTGAAGAGCCCTTCCTAAAGCAATAGTGAGGTTGGAGAACCTGGTCTGTGCTAATTAGCATTGACCACTTTGTGCAGAGACTTATCCTCAGCAAAAGCTCTAGAAATCACAGCGCACTCTGTGAGCTGCTATATTTGTACTGATAGTCATGCTGATTCATTATTCTGTGTAGAAGGTGCTGCTAGAATAAAACTGTGGCATAGTACAGGAGTAATATATATAAACTTATAATCACTGTATTATAAACTTATAATCACTGTTCAGCCTGGAGAAGAGAAGGCTGCGGGGGGACCTCATTGCAGCCTTCCAGTACCTGAAGGGAGCTTATAAGCAGGAGGGGATTCAACTTTTTTAAAGGATAGACAATCTCAGGACAAGGGGGAATGGATTAAAACTAAAGGAAGGAAGGCTTAGATTAGATATTAGGGGGAAGTTTTTTACAGAAAGAGTGGTGAGGGGCTGGAACAGGCTGCCCAGAGAGGTGGTGGATGCCCCATCCCTGGAAGTGTTCAAGGCCAGGATGGATGGGGCCCTGGGCAACCTTGTGTAAATCCAGGCCTGAGGTTGGTGGCCCTGCCTGTGGCAGGGGGGTTGGAGCTCTATGATCCTTGGGGTCCCTTCCAACCCATGCCATTCTATGATTCTATGATAAGGAAGGCTCCAGAGATGTCAACAGCAACCTAGCATCAAGGTCAGTTGCTGGCCATTAAAGGAGTGCAACCTTGGGAGCTGCATAAAATCACTTTATCAGTGAGAAAGAGAGAGCAAAGAAAAAGTACACAGCATATCTAAGACTTACCATATATAGTGGATTTGCATAGACAATAGAGCTACAAAACAATGGAAAAAGAGCAATTTATGTAGCATGCTCACAAACCAAGTACCTTCTAGAGAAAGAAAGGATCACCTTTCATGGCTTGCAGCAAAGGACTCCAGGTGTTGCTAACTCACAGCAATGCCTCCTCTACCCCCTCGAGTTGAAGCCATTAACCTTAGAAGGACTCTGGGCAGTGGAAGGGTGAGCATAACATCAGTGAAAGGGTCAAACACTGGAAAGTTTGTATATTTGTCATTTTAACTACATGTAAGCTGCAAGCTTTAGTATGGTACTAGACTACTAACAATTATTTGATTAGGTATTTATGACTTTATTAGGGGAAAAAAACCTCAAAACTTCATGTAAGGTATGTCTTTGCCCCTGGTAAGAGTGTAACAGCTTGCTGGGAGTTTAAACAACCTACTTTGTAACATGGTTGCAACAAATTGCTAATTAGCCTCTCATAAATACAAACATGACATTGTGTGCTCTCATTAATGAAGGCAAAGTTTTCTTCCTGAATCTGAAGGCACCCTGAATGCAGCAGTCCCTAGTTGTGATTATAAGTTTTAAACATAATCTTCTTAGGAAGCATCTTCAGGTATGGTAATTGTGTATTTCTTGAGGATATTTTAATTTCCTGCATTAGCTTTAGAAACTTGTGATTGTATTCACTGAACATCTTTGGCTTGTTTAGTTCTAGTAAAAGTTGTCTAATGACCAGATCATTTATACCTATGTTGGTTTAGATTTTTTTTTAGATTTGTAGTAGTGTAGGAATATATTTGGTTTGTGAGCTCTATCTCAGGTTTCTTAGTTTTCTGACAGGTAATTTATACATAGGTCACTAGTTGTTAGTCACAGTGGCCACTGGTTGGGAGCCTTAGTTTTGGCACATACCTTTTTAATGTGTTGAACTTCTCATAAACTTTTCATTTTGTTTCACAGAATTCATATTTTTTTTGTTCATCTAATGTTCATCCCAGGTGTTTGGGCTCTTTTGATAGCATTTCAATGGCTGTGTTATCATCACATTCTTCTACTGATTTGTTTTCCTTCTCACTTATCTCTGCATAAAATGTGATCTAGGCACAGCTTAGTACCTCTTTGCTGTTAAGATGTATTTCATTATGAAAAGCATTGAGGAAGTAAGGCACCCTGAATTCAGGGGCCTAGTTGCCCAAAGAAATAGCCAATGTACACAAATCTCTACTCCATTTCACCAAAGTAACTACAAGAATTTTAATGATGCATCAAGTGTAGAAAAATAATTGTTATCACCTGTATCAGAAAATTACCTCTGTTCTCAGCATTGTACTTTCTACACTTTAGGGTCCCTGTGGCTGACTGCAGGTGCTGCAAACCCACTCTTTCAGCTCCACTGTGTGAACTCTCTGTGCATACACAACACGACCTTTATTCTTCTTCCAGGAGTGAGAATAACTAGTTTAAAATCAAGTTGAGGGATAGCTGAGCTCTTTTAGCTTTGCATTGTACTCCACTAAAAACTGTTCCATCATCTATCCTCATCCACCTCACCCATTCTCAAATTGTTCCCTTTTTTTTTTGGGGGGGGGGAGGGGTGGGTGTTTCTGTTTTTCCATTGATGTGACCTAGGACCTCAAAGCTTTTTCACTCCAGAACAGATACCACCAAGAAACTGTATGCATTCTGATTTGCTTCTTACCTTATAGTTCACTTGTTACTTTTACTACAAGCAGTGCAGCAGACAGCATCTTGATTTTTGCATTTATGTCCAGATTAAAAATTAATAGGTTTGCATTTGTCAAACTGCATGCTCATTATTTTTCTTCTGTAGCAGTGGCCATTGATCTTATGAATAATTCTTCGGTAGCAGCAGCACTGTGATTATCATCTTTGTCTAGTCTCTGAGCTATGCTTTTATTTGCAAAGCCTTGCAAGATATGAAATCCACTGCAATTCTCATATTGTTCTTCAAGTACCCATTGTTTCTTTTCATAGCTGTATTTCTTACATTATAGGAAGTTCTGTGTATTGTATTGATGAAATTTATCTCCATGATCTACACAATTCCTGCTGCCACATTCTCTTCTGTTACTCTTGAATATTTTGTTCTTTCAATTTTATGAGGGTGTCTTTTTATTCATCAATCTGAATTGTATAATTTTGTTTGCTGTGCAAACTCTATTTGTTCTTTCCAGTTCCATCCAGTAGTTTTATTCAAGCATTTTGCCCAGGTTTCCATCCAGGAATCTGTTCTCTGACAGCACACATCCTTTTAAAATGGTAAGGATGCTTCTGATCCAGAGGTAGTTCATCGCTTTTCCCAGCTTTCTTATTGCTCATGTGTTTCACTTTTGCAATGGTGGATACTCCTCAAATTTCTGCTAGAGTTTTATAATTGATTTTCCCTGTTTTGGTCAACTGGAAATTATAAAGCACAGGACATGTTTCAAAATATCTTATCTTTTATGAGGGAGTGGGTTATGGAGCCATGCATTAGGTTAAGGGTGGGTGAACTTAAGTGCCATGTGATAGACATCCTCTGAGACAACAGATGAGGATGAAGTAAGCCTGAAGGAAGCACATAGTGTGAAGGTAGCTGGGCTTGGGTTGGAATACAGTACTGTCAGTTTTGAGAGATTAAGGGAATTGGTATGCAGAAGGGAGTGGAAGAGCATGAGGACAAGGAGGCAATTGTCTTTCAAGGGTGCTGCCCATTTCCTCTGTGCTCAACCCATAGTGGAGTTAAACATCAGCAGCGTGCAGTAAATAGGAACTTTTGCATTGACTTGAGGGTCAGTATTGAGAGAGATTGCCATCACTTCTGGATCAGCCCAGGGAGTCTTTTCCATTATTTTTATAAATCAGAACTGATCCTGTCCCAGGTTTGTTGCTTTTTTTCCCCCAATATCCAGTACTTAAGACTTAACTGCATTTTGTTTGTTTTCAGGGTAGTTCTGTACAGTGAATCCATCAGGCTTTCAATGCCCATTATCTTTCCTTGCAGTTCAGTTCATGAATACATGAGTAGGCTTAAGCAGTCACAATTCCCACCCTATGGCCATGGGCGAATGACAGGGCTGCTGGGTAGACCCTTGCCAAGCCTGTGCAAGATGAACAGGTTCTGGAAAACTGCTGGATGTCATCTGGGAAATCACAGAACATAAAAAGCTATGGGAACCTGACAAAAGTTACAGACAGTACCATGGGGAAGAGCTGGACCTCAGAGGTGGTTAAAGCAGTATTGTATGAGAAGGAGACAAAGTCCACAGGTGTGGTGACGTGCTCCCCCCAACCTTCTGCTTGAGCAATTATCACCAGTGGTGGTCATAAAGGCTGCACTCAGCCTAAGTTGGACTCTTGGGAGACAGATAACAGCGCAACAGCCAAGGACTATCTTGCACGATAATCCAGATGTCTTGTTTCACAGCTGAGCATGTGTCAGCCAAAATGCAGATGGCATGCAAATTTTATTATGAGTCAGTCATATTCCATAAGTAGTGGACAGTCCATGGCCCATTGAGATCTCCTGCACAGCAGTGGGCTGCATGCCAGGATTTCCCTTTCAGTAGGGATGCCTCCCAAGGTTACTCCTTGACACTGAGAGAATCCTTAACATGCCCTAAAAATACTCATAGAATGCTTTGGGTTGGAAGGGACCTCAGAGATTATGTAGTTGCACCCCCTGCCCCTCCATGGGCAGGGACACCCTCATTAAGAGATGTTGCCCAAAGCCTTATCTAACCTGACCTCAGTCGTCTCCAGGGATGGGGCTTCCATAACCATCACAACCACATAACCACATCCATTTGGGAAGCAAAGCTTGGTATAGCGCTCACATGGTCTATAAATTCTTACTCTTCTGTATTTTTTCCCAAAGTGATTTAAATTCCTCTTTATCAACACGCGTACTTGCAATGAAAGAAGCATTTTTCTGACATTTTACCCTGTTGTGGGAAGAGGTACTGTGTGAAAATTCCAAAAGCTGCAATCAATTTTTTTTTTTCCAGAAAAGTGAAAAGTACTGTAACATCTCATGATAGACTGATGCATTATGCTCTGGTCCTTAGAGACATTTCGATGAGATTTCAGTGATAAGCTAAAATGTCAAAGATACTTTAACGGTAAAGATAAAAATATTCTGCCATCTGTGGTGCTTATCATAATTTTTAGATTTTAGTTGAAAACAATTTTGTCCATTTTGAACTTTAAAAAAAAAAACATTAATCCCATTGAGTTATGATTTATCATCATAAAATCATGCACAATGTTGATTTATGGAGTCAGATCTAGGGCTCTGAAGCTAAAAGATGTAACCATTGTGTATTCAGTAAAAAGTCAGGAAGTCCTTGGAGCTGGGTCTTCTACTGTTGATAAAAAGAACTGTATGTGTATTGCTTGAAGCATAGCACCATGCAAATACTTGTAGTGTCACGCAATGTTGTAAATCAGGCAAGGCTAAAATAAGTGAAGTGAATGCAGCATTAAATAAGCAAAGCAAATAAGAATTGTAATCTATTGCTGCAATGTTTATATCTTAGATATCTGAATGTTCATGAGGTATTATTTCAGTATATACTAAAAAGCTATAATTTCTTAGCAAATTTTAAGCAAATTTGTTTATTGCTTTTTCCATAATTGTTTTCCATCTACAAAATGCAGATATACATAACGTATTTTCTACAAAATTATGTTTTTGAGAATATTTTGAGAAGATTGAGTTTTCAACTTACTATTTCTTCACCATTACTTATTCCTATCTTGTGTAGTAATGACATAAATTTTTCATTATGTTGTCATAGCCAATGCCATTACCATGATCACTATTTTAAACCTTAGCTTTTTATGCAGAGGCAACTGCTATGAATGTGTATTCCAATTTACATTCAGTATCTCAAAACCTCGTATAAGAAACTGGATTGATGTTTCAGAACATTAACATAAAGTAGGATTATTAGGTTTATCTTATAGCTGGAAAACTAGGAACTGAAGATTGTCAAGACAAATCTAGGTGAGGAGAATCAACATTTTAGCCAGCGTACACTAGAATGCCTAGGTTTCCATATATCAGAACACGGGCAGAAACTCAGACCTCATGCCTCAAATAGGAGTACTAGGGCATGCTTTCCTTTGGGGGGAAAAATAGGCAGCTTGCAGATGTTCACTAAATTATTTAAAGACTTTAATAAACAATAGCATTTGCTAAAGTGCTCGAAAATGGAAAAAATGGATTTTTCTTGTTTGCTTGTTTGTGGTTTTTGGGTGGGTTTTTTTTGTGAACAGCTAAGATTCAGATTACTGCAGATTCTCCATTATGGATTTAATATTTCAGTACTTATTTCTCTTCTATTTAGCATTTTTTCACTGTGCTGATGATTAAAATCTGTTGTAGATTATAATTATGCTGGTTTTATCATTCAAACACTCAAAATTGATTTTTAAATTTTTAAGTGGCTTGTACTAGACTTTTATTTCTCAAAGGGTTTAGAAGTCTGCTTATATTATGTCCTTTTGTCATGTTCTCTGTAAATGCTAAATCAGTGTGAAATTAATAGATTTCCAGTTCTAAAGAAAAAAAAAAACCTGCCCTTTTTCCATAGGAGGAAGAACTAAGGAAAAGTGGAGAAGCCAAATACGCGCACTTGAGTGATGAGCTTCATGTATTAATTGAAGTGTTTGCTCCACCTGGGGAAGCGTATTCCCGCATGAGTCATGCCTTGGAAGAAATAAAAAAGTTCCTCGTTCCCGTAAGTGGCTTATAGCATTCTTCTGTGACTGGTGATGGGTTTGCTGCATTGAATTTGTGCCTTCTTTAAGTACCTATAGCTCAAGGGGAAAAAAAAAAACCCAAAAAAAACGTTTTTAAACATTCATCTTGTATTCTTTCATCTCAGGGCGGTGCCAAACAGGCCATTAATTGTCACAGTTGATCCCCTGATATATTTTCTAGATGTTTTATTATTTCCATTTCTCACTGTTACTTGTTTTCCTTTCTCATTTTTTGGGGTACAAGAAAGGGTAGATTACTTTTTCTTCTGGTTGCAGACTTTAGTCATTAGTATCTGAGTACACTTAGAAAATGTTTAAATACCTAAGTCTGTAAAAACATTTTTTGTATAGTAATGATTTACCTAAATATCCTGTTAATGAAGTTAATTAATTTCTTGTGGAACAAACAGCGTGAGCAAAACATTCCTCAGATGTTTCTGTTCAGACAGCTTATCATGACTCAGACCACAGTTTATCAATCCTCCATCAACTCGGGGAGTGCAGAAACATATTCTTAAATTGGGAACCTTTTCAGTTCAGTTTACCCTAAATATATCACTTCCTGAAATACTTTGCTTTTTGTCTATTGATTTTCCATCAAGCTCTCTGAAATATTTTCTCCACCTTTATACAGTATTCCATGATATTTTCATACTTAAAATTTCTCCTAGGATTTAAGCATATGCATACTAAATACTAAGTAAAGGTTGCTTTATGTAGTACTAGAATTACGTGGGTTATCACCTGAGGTCTGTCCTGAGACTGTTTGGTACCCTCAAGTGTTCAGAACTGACATTCCTTAAAAAAAAGATACAATGGGAACTTGTTTCTATTTGTGGTTAAAAAATGAAGTGGAATAACGGTTCACATCCCTTGATAAAAACTGATGGATTCAATATATATGTTTATTGTGGCTAATACAATGCCAAGAGAAGAGATGTTCAGTGAGGCATACATGTATTTTCATGGCAGAACTTAACATTTTATTTGGTGGGGACTTCTTGGCAGGGACAAAGGAGAATATATTTGAAGTACAATATTTAAATGCAGTATTTAAAATCTTCAGATAAACTTTTTTTTAGGAGTACGAAATAAGTAACTTAAGAATTTTAAAAATAAACAACTGGATTAAAGTTTATTGTCACCAAGTAAGTGCCTATAAAGGAGCTACATTTTCAGCAGGTTAACTCTTATCTTTCTGATTCTCCGTTTCCATCCCGCTATTATGCTTCCAGTTTGGGAACACTGTTAATAAAATGCTATCTCAAATTCTGGGAAATACCCGTGAGACGGGAAAGCATTTTTTTCATGATTTCTTCCCCTGTGTTGAACATACCATATGAGAGACAAATTAGGTCAGTGCCATAATGCTGGCAACATAACATGGAATAACATTATGGCAGGAAGTTAATGCTGAAGATCTGCCAAGCCATAACACTGAAAGATAATTTATAGTTAACGCATTCCTGAAAAGTCTTAAGTGTTAAAGATAAAAATGGTTACAGGGCAAATTACAAAAACTTCCAGTCTCTGTCCTTTGGATAACCCTATTTCCAGTTGTTTATGACTTTGCCAAATTTCAATTTGTTTTTTTAGTGCTCTTGCTTCATCTGAGAGAGAGGTACTTTTCTTCCTAGTAGCTACTATAGTGCTGTGTTTTGGTTTAGGATGAAAGTGATGTTGGAACACAGGGATGTTTTAGTGGTTTGCACAAAGTCAGGGACCTTCCAGTTGCTCATACAACCCTACTAGCTGGCACAAGGTGCACAAGAATCTGGGAGGGGACACAGCCAGGACATCTGACCCAAACTAGGCCATATCATATGATATCATGTTCAGTATATAAGCCTGAGGGAAGCTGGCCAGGGGAGTGCCCTGACTTGGGGACTGACTGGGCATTGGTCAGTGGGCTGTGAACAGTTGTTCTGTGCGTAACTTTTTTTGGTGGTATTATTATTAATACTACTACTACTACTATTTCCACTTCCTTTTCTGTTCTATTAAACTGGTTTTATCTCAAAGTATGAGTTTTATTTTTTTTTCTAATTCTCTCCACATTCCCACTGAAGGGGAAATAGGGAAGGGGGGGAGCAAATGACTTTGTGGTGTTTAGCTGCCTGCTGGGTTAAACCACAACAGTAAGAGGTTCCCATTTAAAGTTATCTTGTATGTCCTCTCCATTCTGGAGAGAGCTCCTGCATTATTGCATGACACAGTGATGATGGTACCCATTGCTATGCTCCCTGGATTTTTAACATCCGTTACATATTCTGTCCAGCCTAAGAAAATCTGTTCTGGGTGAATAGGGAAGAGAAAGCAGTGTGTGTTGAGAGTGGTGTTAAAATTTGGGGCATGTTGCTGTTGTAAATATTCAGCATCTGTGCAAGCATATATTCTGTGTGGCACATTATTTATTGGTAAGGATTATGTGTATTTTCCAGCACAAGTAAAATAGCTACACTGGAGGAAATACAAAAACAGGTTCTTTGTTAACAGATTTTGAACTTGGTTGGCAGTGGTACTAATCACTCCAAACAAGTAGCAGTTGTATTTTATGGCTTGTTTGCTAGTTTTATCCTCTCTGCTTCATTTCAGATTTATAACAATTTACAAAGCAATTATTAACTGGCTGGTTGCAACATGTGTCAAGGGGTTTACATTCAAAAAGCTTGCGCTAGATAATTTCCTTTTGGATGCCCATTTACAGCATCTCTTGAATATTTTTTATGATGTTTTGTTTTTTATAAGACTTGATTTATTGCAGCATTGAATACTAGAATTGCATGACAGGGATGAAAGCAGCAGAATCTAACAGTTTTATTTATACCAAATCAAGGATGTAATAAACTATTCAAATGAGTTTTCACATTGCTTATGAATTTTGTGAAGTTTAAGTGAAGCATTGCCCTCAGAAATTACACTTGATTGTGTCACTAAGATGGAAGAATATTTTTATACTTTACCTGTAAGTTTTAATGAGACTGAAATTTTAAATAAGTGACTAGAAAATGTAATAACAGGAGAAAAGAAAAATGAAGAATACAACTGAGGAAAAAAATAATTGAGCTTCTATTAACCGAAGCAAAGTTTTAATAATAAAAGTACTTTTGATTTCAATGTGATTACTTATTTTGCACCTTTGACCTCGCCCAGGAATAGTATCTAAATTTTTACTAGTGAAGACTTCACCTCCAAGTCAGAGTTAGAAACTGAGTACCACTGTTCACTCCAGCGGTTCCACATGTTAACGCATTTCAAAGCTGCAGGCAGCTGGGCCATGGGTGGTGCATTGGGATCCCTCCAACAGGCATTTCAGTGAACGACTGAACCCCCAACGTCTGTGGCTGTCGATAGTTTGATGACTGACACGCTTTTAGAGTCAACCTGCTTCATTTACTGTCTGCTGCTGCCACTATGCCACTGGCTTGATGTCTGCGTGGGAGCTGCTTTCGAGGCATTGCTTACTGATGGATAAGATCAATTTTGCTACTGCCTTTGCTAGATCTTTTGTAGGCTTTATGCAAAACATTTGCTTGGGGGAGGTGTCTTATAACCAATTATAAGCTAGGTATTGTGTCCCCTTTTATTTTGATATTCACTCTCAAAAAAGAATATTTTAATATAATTTAAATAAGATGGATCAAAGTTGAAGAAAATAGGACTAATACTTTGGAGTTTTGAAACACAACTGCCTGGTCCCTCTTTTTTTTTTCCCAACCTAGTTAAAATAAAAACTAAAATGTGCTTCACCAAGTCGAGGTTTTATGGTGAAGATAAATTTGAAACTGATGATAACATAATGTGAGTTATCTAGTATAAACTATGTGGAAAGTGCAAGCAGTGCTTAGGAGTACGAAATGTTTTGCAGATTCACCTCTGTGGCCAACACAGATACAATATAATACATAGGTATCCAACTGCCAAGTACTTTGAACTCCAAACTGCCAGGGATCTAGGTTTGGGTGCAGAACCCAAGGCTGATATTGTGTCTTAGTGCCTCAGGATGAGATGAACTAGAAGGAGAGATGTTTAAAATGGCCAAAGTGGAGGAAAGGGTATAGATTCAACCACTGCTGATTTTAACATGTTCATAGCTATTAAATGCTGTGAAACTTTCTTCACTGTTAATAAGAAATGAAATGCTACATCATTCTTATCAGATATGACTATATCATTCTGATTTGCATCCAAACATGCAAATACGTTTTCTGAACAAGCTATTATTTCTGTATAGTAAAGGGCTATACCGTCTTTAGGACATCTGCGCTCCCTACCACATGCAGGATCTTTTTCTGATAACAGTTTTTATCCCCTTAAGCAGAGCATTTTTATTTGACATGGTTAGCATCCCTTGGGATGAGGAGAAAAGCAGTTACCAATCATTCACTTTATGCGTGAATGTTCTGTAATAGGGAGCTATTATGTAGAGGGCAGGTTGCAGCTGCAGTGACACAACCACTTTAAAAAGATTGTTTACAACTGTGTGGTCAGGTGATCAGAAATTGAACCAATTACCACTATAATAGCTGCTGTTAACTTATTTGCATAGATTTTTCTTGGGCACTTGTATCTGCTTTAAATTGAGGCATATTGGCACCACTCAAGGGCTGGGGATAAACAAATGTTAAAGCAGTCCGGTGGATGGACAATAGCACAAGATCATCTGCCTCTATACCTTGGTATTTTCTGAGGGTGTTGATCAGATCAGATTCCTTTATTAGGAAATAGTGTGATAAGGCAGCAAGTGAATGCAGGTTTTTATGTTGTTGTTGTTGTGAATTCAGGATACAGTGTCTTTCAGACTTTCTTATAGATGCCTAAATCTCTTATTGAGCAGGTAACTTCACTACTTTTATCTCACCTTGCTCCATACCATTGATGAAAATAATTTTTACCAATCATCTAAGAGGAATAAGGATTCTCACTGATCCAGCTTCCAGCATCAGCTCTCCAGTCTTCCTAACTAAAGATAGAAAATTACTGAGGAAGAAGAGCCTTTCAGTGAAATACAAGTTAACTAAATTCATACTGTATGTATGAAAAAACGGAGATTTGGGGGGAATGGAAAACAAGCTTCAATACAAGTTTGTTTCAGTGGGAACAATTAAATAATCTTCACGTTTAATCTCTTGAAGGTCTTTAGCTAATGTTTCAAAATAAATTGGTTTTACTTCAAACGTAGATTTACTGTATATATAGTGGCTCATATATACTACAGACCAAAGTTACTAGTGATCTGTTGTGCTGGATATATTGTATTATATACAGCACACAGTAACAGTTTTTTATGAAAACACAGTTTTGACAGGTTTATAACAAGTATGTGCAGGTATATGAAATTTATTTTGCACATTTTTATTAGCAATCTGAATTTCTTCTGATACATTATAATATAAAATCTCTATTTACATATCTTTTCACACTCTATAGTTTTGTAATCTTAGTTTTGTTCTCAATAAGCTATATTACTGGTGGGTGGATTCAGTCTTTTTATATTCTTCCAAAGAACCTCAACAAGCAAAATATTTACCTAGCTATGACAGTGAGCAGTGTCATAACTCTACCTCTAAAAGAGACATCTTTCATAGCTGTCAAAGTAGATAATTTATACTTGCATATCCTCCAAAGATGCTTGCTAATTACTACAGTAACTATTTGAAAACTGTGATAAAGAAATTATTTGAACTGTTGTTTAAGTTGTGCAGGGTTCTGTTCTTCCCAGTGTGCAACACCTCTGGCTATTTCACATGCGAGTTTCGGTAAGGAAAACAATTTCAGGTATTCTGCCAACGCCTGAAATGTCATAGAGCGTTACCTCTTCACAGATTTATTTTTTTTCCTGAACACTACTTACCAAATTATTATAAATACATTCAAGCACAAGTGTACTCAAGAGAGTTATCATAACTTGTGGGTCACAGTTCTTGACTTTGTAGAAAGTCTGGAGTTTTTTTAACTATGCTACTGGTTTTTTGAGCAGCAGCACTTGCGTAGTTTAAATCACTCATTTTGACTTGGATGAAAATAGCCCCAAAGCTTCTCTCAAAGTACAGGTTTGGGGGTGTAGATGTCCAGTAAAATGGCCTTTTTAATTGAAAAGTAAACAGCATTTCTCAAATTATTGAATTTTATTGTGGTTACTGATATATGCTATAGACTATTGTTCCTTTCTGATGTGAAGCTATAAAATGGATAGTGACACAAAGAGGAAATAATGCTCAAATGTCTTTAAATTTGTGTCCTGATGAGTAGGTCGCTCGTTGGCATGCTGGACCAACAAGTATCTTTTGCCTAGGCCTAGCTCCCCGGCAGCCTCAAGGTGGTCTAAGTTCTTCAGAACCTCATGTGCTTTAGGGGTTGATACTCCCACTCTGAGGGAAATAAGACCTCTTTAGGTATGCCAGAAACATATATAGTCTGTGAAAGAAATCCCTTGGTGATTTCTCTCTGACACATGGAGGAATCAATATAAAAGGCACAGCCCTATTGCCAGAGACAGTCATTTGTTTTGCCATTCAGATTAACCAGAGTCATTAACCTGATTAGGGATTTTACACTGATGATTAATCTGAGCATACTATTGAGACATGGCTGTAGTTTAAAGAAATATTTACAACTTCCTTGATGAGTCTGTATTCATCAGTGATTTTACAGGCTTGTCTTCCTGCTTCCTTTTGCTAGGATGTTGGGTTTTCACCAGTGGCAGATCAGAAGCAATTATTTGAGTGCGGGTGATAAAATTCATGCAGAGAAATTTGAATCCTATGGTATTGCTTCATGTTTCTTAATAGCAGGTCTGTAATATGTAGCAAGAGGCTGGCTATGGTATTGCACATTAGACTGTACAAACCTTTTCACCTCAGAGGGACCACTAGACCCTCCTACACATCTGGCATTTCATTTAAGAGCTCTGTGTGTGAGTACAAATTTGGCCAATTATCAATAAAGGTTGGGTATGTGACTCAGAGAAGAGGCCTTTGTGGTCTGAAAACCAAATTCCATGTGATTCTGTATAAATATAGGTGTGAGAAGTCTATCTGAGCTAATTGTTTTTCATGCAAAGAAGTCTTCATAATGATGGGGGGAAAAAGTAAGATGGGCAAGATGTTTCTTATGTCTTTCCATCGTATATGCTATACTTTTTTTTCCCCATCATTATCAGGAAAGAAAAGGACAATATTGGGACTATAAACATAAGACTGAATGCAAGGCGATGAGTTATTTGTTTTGGCTTCCTCAGGGAACTGGTTTGTGGCTTAACCAGGTGATTTTATCTCTGTTTCTCTCATTTTAGGAAAATGACAATGGGATTTTTGACGTTTAATTCATTTGTGGAGGTAGACTTAAATTAAGAATAACAATAAAAAATTATGTTCCTGCGTTAATTCATATTGAAAAGCATACCGCAAATGATAACCAGGCAGTGTGTTAGGGTTTGGTTAGTTTTGTGTTTCTTCATTTGTTTTCATTTTGTTTTGGTTTTCAAAAAGGGAATAGTGAAGGGTTTGATGGTAATTTTAAACTTTATATCTATTTTTTTGAATGTAGTAAACATCAGTGTAGCCAATTCTGAGGATGCCAAGTTAAGCTCACTTCGAAAAGCACCAAAGAAAAAAAGCACAAATACAGAGTAATCTTTCCTCTGTTGTGTTCTTTCAGCTTCCAGCTGTCAAAAATTGAATCTTTTCAAGGCTGTATCCAGAACACCGTGCCTTATATCCTGTGGTAGATTTGTCTTCTCTTCCCTGAACTTGTCAAATGCTATTTTGGACCTTACTTAAGTCTTTTTCCTCAGAAAAACATTGGGTGGCAATGAATTTGACAGTTCAATGATTCACTGCATGTAAAAACAATAACCAAAAGCCCACTTCCTCCTGTTGGTTTCAAAGCAGCTGCTTAACACATTATGGGTGCCCTCATCTTCATGCATGGTTAAAAGCAATAGATAATCTTACACCGTTCTCTTACATTGCTCTGGATTTGTTTCTTTCCTAAGCCTCACAAGTTTTGTTGAACAGAAGCTGCAGCTAGCAGGGATTGGGATGGCTGGGATAGCACACAAGAGCGGATGCAGACACAAGAACCAGTGTACTGGTTTAGCATCAGGTTTTTTTAGTACTTACCATTCTTTCTGCTTGCACTGATTCTATGTTTTCTGAATGGCATTTTTAAAAAATCCAGGGCATCTTTCTTGAGTTTTAATAACTAATTTAGAGCTATTTACTTTCAACATTTTAATGTTTATCTATATTTAAGTTTAATTATTTTCCTATGCATTATTTTGCATTTATTAATGCTCAATATTTTTCTGCCAGTTTTATTTCTAATAATTGAATATAATGATATCTTTTAGCAATTCTTTGCAGAAACCTTTAGGTTTTATTGCCCTGAATAACTTTAATGAAATGCTGTCACATCACTATTCATAATAAAATTTATAAATCTGATGATTTTTTAATCACTTAGAAAACTTTTTCCCGCAGAAAACAGAAAATCATAAAAAATAATTAAAAATGGCCCAGCTATTCTTAATATTGTTTCTCCTATAATCAAAGATATAATTACTGATCAAGAAGGTGCTCTCTCTTTACCTTTTGACAACTTTATGTGTGGCTGTTTTGATGTTCAACTGTGGAGAGCTCTAAAAAGGCATGTCTCATTTGCCTTTTTCCATTCCATATGGCATTTTCAATAATTATCTGTATGAAGGGTAAAGGTATATTCATCTAGAGAATGGACTTCTACAAGACCAGTAATGAGAGCCTGAACACAGTCAGTACCTGCAAACATGAAAAGGTTTCAGTAAGTAAAAGATATATGCTTGTCCTTATGGCAGGGAGTAATATGACAAAACTAGTGGCGTGAGAGATTCTTAAAAGAAACTATCGAGTTCAGATACCAAGTTGGAAAGATATGTTGGTTGACTAGGAAAAAAACTTTCTACGGAAAACCAACAACTGTAATACTGTTTTGGTTCAGCCTCAGTGATAAAGAGGCGGCAGGAACTTCTTAACAACCACTGTATAAACATCAGGAAAAGATACAGAAGACCAAGTAATAGCAATTAAATTTCTAAAATGGAAATTCCATGTTTAATTGAATAGCTGTGAAGGAAATACGTGGTCAGCAATGAAGTGATAATACAGATGAGTTTGTCTGTCATCAGGAATAAAAGGAATCCTTAGAAAGAGTCCAATGCCTGGAGGTGGTAACTTTATCAATAACATTAATGATGCAGAAAAGAGCAGAATGTTTCCATAAATATCAGTTGTGTAGCTGGGAAAATAGAGGATGCTGCAGTTGCATCGTACCAAAATTATGCAATCCTTTGCATTCCTTTGTACACCTGTTAATTTTAAGAAAACCTGCTTAGAAAAATGTCACAAAACTGGAGAAGAGGTCATATTGTGCTGGGATGAGGTCAGTTATGTGAGCAGCAGAGCTAACAAATGCTGATTTCTAATGATTTGTATCTTGTGTTTGGATTTGGGGGCGTCAGGTAAGGGGTGGGTTCTCTGCCTGAAGCTTTTATGCATGCCAGACATTGACAAATTTATTTGTCAGTTGAGTTTTTTTGGTTGACCTTATGTGGGCATTTGCCGTTCAGTAAGGGCACTAAGAGTATCTTCCTCACCCTTCTGGTTGAGCGCGTTCATGCAACTGGGAAGGATTGACTGTTTTAGGACTTCTGGACATCTGTCAGATACAGCTGGAGATGACCAGTGAGTCAAAAGTTAATTAGGTTGGAATGAGAAGTAGTGGAATAGAAACGTGGCCAGTGAAATTAAAATTTGCGGTAGCAGCGTGAGTGCGTGGTGACTGTGCTGGGAGCAGCCTGACGCCAGCACCAGGACTTCACTGGATACTTGGGAAGCATCACTGCATATTAAAAAAAAAAAAAAAAAAAGTAATCTAGCTACTACTTTAATGTTTCCATGGCTTGATAAAAATAAATGTGTCAACCAAGGAGAAATTTTTTTAATTTGTTGATAAAATTAATTGCATTAGTGACACCTGGTACTCCTTTAAAAATCTGTCAGTTGTATGATGTAAGCAACAGAGCTCAAGACTTCTTAATAAGCAAGCTTCCCTAAATAGGTGTGTCTATAGCAGTTTTCTTAAGGAGTTGGTATGTGAAACTGCTTTGTCTGTCAAACCTGGTTTGTGTATCAGATTTTGGAGATAAGCATTTTGATATTAGATCATTTCAGCGTATTCCTCTCTCAACACCGCAGGTGCCTTTGGGTGAGACCTACAGAAGGGCTCAGGTAGTGCAGTACTTGGATCCTGTAGCAAAGTCTGTAGTCATTAAGCAGGTGAAGAGATTTCTTGTCTGAGAGTGGTACCTCAAAGTGCATCCCCAGCCATCAGCCTACCTACGCTGACATGCAAAAAATGCTGAGAATTGGCATGAATTTTTTATCCTGCCTCCCTGCTAGGTTTAGACACTTCAGTATAGAAACATCAAGATGAGAGACATCCCTCCAAATAAAATATGTGTAAAACTAGAAACAGATTTTAATAAGAGAGGAATCAATTTCTGGAGCTGCCCGTAGTCCACTGGCTACAAAAGGAAAAGGTTAGTGATTTAGATTAAAACCAATTTGAACTCTCATAGGTCCCTATGCCTTTTTTTAATTGACAGTCTATATGAAGACTCTTTCTGAAGAGTCACATGATGACATTGGAGTCTAGCGATCAGTTTTAGTTCAGAGCTGACTGAAGACCTTAGGGAGGAGTGAGGGTGTCTGGTACTCAGAGTTGTAAATGGGAGTCAGTTGGGAATGATGGGACTGAATCCCACTAGTGAATAGATGCAGGAGCTCATTCAGAGATGAAGGCTAAGGATGGATGCCCAAGTGCATGCTCAAGAAGGCCCCATCCTTGGAGATATTCAGGGTCAAGCTTGATGGGGCTCTGAGCAACCTGATCTAGTGAAGATGTCCCTGCTTACTGCAGGGTGGGTGGACTAGGTGTCCTTTAAAGGTCCCTTCCAACCTAACACATTCTATGAAGAAATATCTCATATTTCCTATTTAAATGACTGGAGCACAATTCCTGTCTACCTATTTGTTTGCTATTTTCTCTCAGCTGTTTGGAAACTCTTTGGTGCATGCAGTTTATTTTCACACTTCTTCACAATCTAAACATGGAAAAACATCAGAACCATCTCCTTTAGACATGCTGGAACAAGATTTGTATCTGTTGGACACTAATTCAACTTCAGCATATTTTTCATGGCTACAGAGCTTGTGAATGACCTGGGGAGTAACAACTCAGTTACAGCACTGTTGAAAATCAGAGTTTTTAGGGCCAGATTTGAGGAAGTGAGAATTTTTTTGGAAGCAGACAGTGTGACAGGCTAGGCAGGATCTGTGTCTATTTCTGATTAAGGCACATACTTACATTTCTGTTTCTAACAGAAATACTTACCAGAGAGCCTGAGGAGGACTGTATAAGAAGGAACTGAAAACAAAGGAAAGTACTTCTTTTTCAGAATTTTTCTTTTGGTTTTTTCCTTCAGTTTTATAAATTGTGTTAAAATCCAATTCAATTGAACAGCAGTTGGCCCCAGGGTCTTAATTAGGCTCTAAGATTAGGGTTAAATGAATGCACATACACTCTGTGAGAATTGTCAGTGGGGCAGCTAGCAGGGAGACACAGGTCAGAAAGTTATTTTTTTTCCAACCAGTGAGGGCTTCAAAAGGTCATGGAGAACTTTGCAGAGAAAAAGAAAGTATCACTTTTAGAGTGAAAATAGCTCTTTATGGTTTTAATTATTTGCTTTACATCATTGTTACATTTCAGGAAGTGAATAAATAATGCTTTGTCCTAAAGACAATGTTTGTGAGCTGTTTAAATCTAGTCACAAGTTCCTAGCCCGTAGGATTTCTTTAGGTACCAAACACAGGGGGGGCCACTGAGTTAAAAACAGATAGGAAAAATTTCAGCAAGAGGTGTAAAATAACAGTAGCTACAGCACATTCAGGAAACTATTCTCTCACAGGGGCTACGAACATCCTGACAATGTCAAAAAGGGCAACTGCATATGTAACATGGTGCTACATTATACGATAAACAGCTATAACTTCTGTCCTGTCAATATCTTTAAATCAATCAGTAAAAATTGGTGACAGGAACCGATGCTAAATTAAACAAAGATTTTGCTGTGATTTTGATTGCGATTTCTTTTCTGCCTATAAACACATCAGTGAGACAGATCATGCCTTGAGTATTGGCTGGTCTACATTTTCCCATGTATCTTGCTTTAAAAAGCACTTAACAGATTTACATCAGTCTGTAAAGCAAACTGCGTCCAGGGTAGGAGCCTGCATACTGAACTGAGAGCAGGTGCAGCTAAAAGCAGACGTGATAAAAAGCTCAGAAAAATATTTGTGCAGTGGGAATCCTGACAGTCTGCTTCACTACCACATATTCAGTGTGGTACAGTGGGTGATTCGTGTCATAAAATGGGATGAGTCCCTGATATGCCATTGCATACCTTCATGAGACCATGGTTTAACTGGTCTCCATCTGTCTCTCAAATAGCCTGAGTATGTTGCAGTATGTTTAAAAAGATCTCTGGTTTAATTTGGCTAGTCAGTCTCCACTTGGAGCTCAAGTTTTTGCATGGTCAGAAATCATATATTTCTGCTGGTATGCAAAAGCCCGTTTTGTTTTGTTGTGCAATCATGTATTGTAATATCACTTTAAAATTTTTTCTCCTATCTCACATTTAAAACTATGCATCTTTCTGAGTCATATCCTTAATATCAAAATGGCAGAAAACCAAAATCTGAATGTATTTTTTTTCTGCCAACCCCCAGCCTGTTTCTATGTAAATTACTGTATCCAGGGGCCATAGTATAAGGCTATTTATACAGTATATAAATTAAATTCTGACTTGTACTTCAGCCCTTTAATCAGTTCTCAGCTAGAAGTGATTTTATGTAGTTTAAGGCCGGAGGGAACAGAAAATCTACACTGAGCGTGTGTATATTATTATATATCATTATGGTGTATGTATTGTGCTCCATATAATGATATACATTGCTGTACTTATTAGAAAGTTTATTACTATAATATAGTGTAGTCCATTACTATATAATGTTAGGCTGTTAAATTTCATCCAGCTACCCTTGTACTGAGACCACCAGATTCAGTTGTGCATCCTACTCTCAGGTCATCCAGCTGCTCTGCACAAATGCTCTGCTGCTGCTGCAGGTGAGGAAAACTACTGGAATGAGCAGCTGAGGACTTCATGGAAAAATGAATTTCTCCAAACAGTCCGAGACTGAGAATCAGGAAGGGAGGGAGAATCCCTTTTCCATACTGAACCTGTCAGTTTTCTTTCTCTGTACAGGAATAAAGTATTATGTGATGCACTCAAGAGGTTCTGTCTTGTGACATAAACTGACTGGTGTCCAGTCTCAAAGGATGGCAGGTTTCTGGCAGCTCACAAGTATTTCTAGGGAAAACAGTTATAAGGGTAGGAAAGAATGCATCTACTTGGTATTGTATGGGGCTCAGAAAGGTTCTTCTGAGTGACCTACACACATCTTCTTTAGGCATGTATTGATCATGGTAGGCAGTTCTCTGTCCCCAGAACTCGTGAATAAGAAAGAATGTATAGATTTATGGATTCTGAAACTGGTAAGTATGATTATTCCCTTTGAGCCCCAGCCCACACAGACAGTAGATTTTCTTCTGAAAACTGTACTGAATATGTGTTTCAGAAAGATATCAAATCTCACTTAAAGCGCTTCAGGTGATCTGGAGTTCATCATTTTCCCTTACTGGCAGAAAACTGCTTTTTCAGGGTTGGAGTATTTTGCCCCTAAATTCAGTTTCCAGTCATCAGGTCTGAGTCTTTGCCATATTAAAAACACCCATGGAGATGGGGCACATGCAAGGCATAAAAAAAATGGAGAAAATAAAACTATGGGATGGGAAAGTGAAAGAAAAAACAAGGGGAATAGTAATCAAAAGATACTATCTGTGACTGCAGAATCTATAAAAATTTGGGTGCCTTAAATTTTGTTTACATTTTCAGGAAGAGTAGCTTTTAAATGAACATGAAAAAAACCCCTTTGTACTTATTTTAATTATGAAAAAATCATTCCAAAGTCTATGAGAAAACAATGGTTTTTAATATTGTTTATTCTTATATTTTTCATTTGCATGTGATGGCAGCATTTCACAGGAGGGCATATGCAACAACTGGCAAACTCCACATAAAAAATTGGCATTGCCGTTGATATATTAAGCCTTGCATGGTTTTTATTTCAAAAAGAAATTATGATCAATTATTACAGCATGCTCAAAGTTTTGATGGAATATTAACAGCTTTAATTTCACTAAGATTGCCAGACCAACTAGGGTCAAATTCCCCATTTGAATTTTCACTTGTTGCTATTAAAAAAAAAAAACCACAACTATTTAAAAACAATACCTGCAAAGATGTTGTGAGAAGGCCAGCATGACAACATCACATTTTCGTGCTTATCAGTTGAGAAATAACTAGACCCCCAAAACACACCACAACTAAAAACAAAGAGTCCTTACTGTATTTTCTCAAATGGAGGTTGGGGTATTTGGGGGAGGATTAGAACAACAGGGTTGGTGAAAAGTCAGGAAATATAATAGTTGGCAGAAAAGATTAAACACACAATAGAAAATACCAAATGACTCAGAGAAAAAGGCACTAAGTGACATTGTTTTATTTCTTTCCATAGACATCAATATTAAATGGAATCAGATCAGTTTTACCTAAAGAAAATTGTGAAGTCACACAAGTTCTTATCAGAAATAAGTTAGTAGTCATGAACAAAGCTTTCAGAGGGACTAAAGTTAGTCATGTATACAAATACTTTATAGCTGGTGGGAGTTGAGGAATAAATGTCCATTTTATTCACCACAATGCTAGCACCTAACTTTCTTTTCAGCAATTTGTCTCATACTATGTTAACCATCCAAAAGTTTACATTTTTTCCTCTTGCAGTTAACAACTGAAAGAGTATCACTAGAAGAATTGAGTAAAGGACTGCTAATGGTTGTGCCAGAGGAGAGAACCATAAAAGCTCTGGAGAAAGTATTTCTTTCTTGAAGAATGGTGTTAGCCCTTGGGGCACATATTTATATACAGACCTACACACACAAATGCATTCACTCCTACAAAACTCAAAGTCACGCCAGCTGGTCTGGGCGCTTCTCACTATTTTATGCTCCAGAACACAAATGTGAAGAGCCAGAATCACAGGGGTTGGAAGGGACCTCAAGGGATCATCAAGTCCAACCCCCCAGCCAAAGCAGGCTCATATAAGAAGACTTAGCCATTACCAGTGCATTAATTCTTCTGAGGTAATTTCATCAACTATCCATCCCAGAACACTTCTATTGATAATCTGGGCATACCTACATAAGATAGGTGCATACAATTATGCATTTAAATGTCATCACTGTAACAATCTCAGCAGGGTAATGACAGAAAAATAATATAAAAAAATAAACACCAAGTTCATGGCCAAAATTTGCTCCAAGAAGGAATAAGTGCGAATCTGATATGTGAGCATTTGTATGAGGATGGTAGGAAATGATGTGCAAGAGTTTTTGAAGATTTAGCCATTGACAAGGTCTAGATCCTTTCTTCAAGGACTAGATCATTTCTTCTGGAGCGATGGAACATTTGCAAGTGTAAAGGCAGAATATGGGGATCTCAGAGCACCCAAAGGTGCTGACACTGAAACCAGATAAAAAGAATTGCTAGCACAGAGTTCATGTTCCCAGGGCTGTCCCTGTTTTTTCCAGTGACGTTTTAATGGAAGCTCTCTATGCAATCCTGGTAATGAGGAGTATAGCCTGTGGCTTTCTTCTCACAGTGATGCACTTTATAATTTGAAGATCTAGGACTTTGATGATCCAAAACAAAAGATCTTACTATGCAAGCTGATGATTTTATAATAACATCTGTCTTATGGTGAGATTTATTTATTTAATTCTATCAACCAAAAGAGTAAGGACAAAAACCTCCAAACCCTGATGCTAATAAAATCTGCTTCTCTCCATAATTCACACTATTACAGGGTGTCCGGAGGCTTTGTCATCCAAGAGGATGGAGACAGAGGAGTGGCAATCAGGTAACCAGCTGTCCAGGGTATTTATTTGGAAAAGGTTGTGCAGTACTTGAAGACAAGGTAGAGCATTCCCTGATCATTACTTGGTCTAAGTCAAATTCAAGGAGCAGGATCTCTTGATAAAGTTCATTGGAAATGAAATATTTGTGGACTCAGTTATGTGTTTGCAGTTCTGAACACCTAAGGCCATAATGCAATGGAAGGAGAAGTAGCTCAGAAGTTTTATCCACCCCAGATAGAAGGTGGCCTGCTGGCTTCTCTTTGCATCTTTTTAGGACATCTGCAAATAAACAACTCTAAACATTGTTTAACAATGCAGTATTGCTTGAGAGTTTTTCCTAGGCCACTGCAGGTTGGGGGAATCATGGATACAAAAGTTTAAAGCAAGGTGGAAATGTTTTGAATGCCAAAGGAGAGTGTTGGAGTACTGCAGTAGATAGATGAAAGGCAAGCCAGGATGTGCTCATACTTGTCAGAGGAAAGACGAAAATAGTACAATATAATTGCTAGAGATCCCTGCTTCAAAATGGGTCTGAAACAATTAAGCTGGGATGATACAGGAATGCTTAGGTAGGTAATCAAGGAAATTACAGTGAGTACTTATCAGCAGAAACAGCCCTTAATAATGTTGCCATTTACTTGGTTTTGTAGAACAGGAGATGAACCTACCTTGTGACATAGTGTGGATTTCTTCATCAGTGTCCTGGAACTGCTTCAGTTCTGATTCCTCCTCCTTTGGGAGTTTAAATACAAGGTCTTCCCGGAAGTCCCCTTTTAATCTCTGTTGTGTTTTCATATGAATTTATTCTTACTCAGGTCTTCCATAGGGGTCTTTTTGAAGAATAAGAGAGGATATGAAACGCTTCTCAAACTAGGGTCTCACTGCATTCTTAGACCAGTAATTCTGACTTCTTCTGTTGAGCCTGGGAAAAATAGGAAGAAAATACGCAATTCCAAGCACTGTAATACAGTTTAAAGCTCCTTGGTGACATACATAGTCTGTTGAAACTGGACAAGAAGGAGAATAACGAAATTAAACTTTGACCTACCAAAGTTTCTGATGCAGTGCATAGAGTTCCACTGGGTACAGATTCCTCTGGTAAGTATTAACAGAGTGAGACCCTGTGATTATGCGGTGCAAGGCTTGCCTGCTTTTGTGTTGGATCTTTACAGTGGACTGTGTATAGCAGGAGAGGATTTCAAGGTTTATGTGTATGAATAGGGGATAAAGGTGACTACATTGTGTATGTGGACAGATGTCATAGCACTGATAAACAGCCTAGAAGTCAGGGATCTATTACAGCAATTTCTTCATGCTTTAAAGAGCACTCATTTTGCTCAGAGAGGCAGTCAACATTACAAAGAACAGATCTGCAGATGGAGACAAGATCTCCTGCAAGGCTGTAGATATTTTAGGGCTGAGATATTTTAGTGGAGAGTAACTATTTGAATTAAAACTAGAGAAGCAATTTATTTTCTTCAAGGTTAAGTTAGAAAAGATGGAGCCTGACACTGCCATAAAGTGTTGATGTTAATAAAAAGAACTCTCATTATTTTGATAGTGTTTGCTTAGGTATATTCTCCTTTTGTAAAATTGCTAGTTAAATTTATACTTTGTAAGGCCATAAATATAAATTAGTGAACAGCCGGATAGTCTCTTTTCCAGTTAAAAAGTATGAGTTGGAGGTTTTGTCCTCAGGAGATTTCGTAGTACTGCTAATGACATTTCATTTTCATGAAGTTCATGTGTCTGAGGTTGGGAACAGGCTCCTATTTCCTCTCTTCCCAAAAAAATCCCTGCCACGCAATAGGGTACTTTATAGGAAAGCAAGTCGAAACCTCTCCTCCCACACACTTCCCCTCAACACCAAAATAGTTTGCATAGGTACTGTTTTAAAAGACCTACACCTTGAAGCCAGACAGTGGCATAGTAATGCACTACCTCAAATCGTAGGACTACACTTTCCAAAAGGATGTAGGAAACATCTTCTAGAAGATAATTGGCCAATACAGAATTGTCCAAATACACAAATGTCCCAAATAAATTAATATTGTAAGAATAGTGTTTCTCTTTATTTACAGGGATGTTTAAGGTTGTCAATATATAAGCAACAGGTCATTAGTGAATCAAATAAGAGGTAACAATTATCTTTTTAACAAGATTCTAACATTGATTAAATATTGAAACTTTACCCTTAATAATTTCATTAATTATCGTGATAAATACACATTGCATTGTATAAATTTTTAGATAGTTGGTAATCGCTTTACTGTTTTTCCCTCTGACTTTCCATTATTAGTTAATATGCTTCAGGAAAAGATGAAGTTGATGTGAAAGCTTGCTTAATTTTCTAAGTCTTTATCATCTTTTTTTTTCTTTTTTTCACAACTTTAAAGGAAGCATTCTGCTATTGTATAGAAAGGGGGAAGACGGCAAGGTGTTTATATTTCACCTGTTTCCTTAGAGAAACAGAGTTTGTTTCAGAAAATAAAAATTGGAGGAGAGGCTGAATAAGCTGGGACTGTTCAGTCTAGAGAAAAGAAGACTAAGGGGAGACGTAATTGGTGTTTGCCCTTATCTTAAGCATTGGATGCAGGGGGAATTAGCCAGCCCCTTTTCTGTGGTTAGTGGAGACAGGACAAGGGGCAATGGCTGCAAGTTAGAACACAGGAAGTTCCACACCAACATGTGGAAAAGCTTTTTCACAGTGAGGGTGACAGACCCTTGGGACAGGCTGCCCAGGGAAGTGGTGGAGTCTCCTTCTCTGGAGATATTCCAGACCCGTCTGGACGCCTATCTGTGCAGTATGAGCTAGGGAGCTGCTTTGGCAGGGGGGTTGGACCCAATGATCTCTCGAGGTCCCTTCCACCCCCTACAATTCTGTGATTCTGTGATTCTGAGTACAGGTTTTAAAGATGTTGCCTACAAGTTATGTGAAAAATTGGTTTCTCATTCAAGAGAAGCCTCAAAATAGTATCTTCAAGGAAAAGCACAACTTTAACTTTTTGAAATAAACATTGCAGTTTGTGCATTGTAGCTTTGCCAAAAAATGTCTTTTAGCAATAGTAAATCTGTGATGCTGTCTTATGAGCCTAATAGCCAAGGCAGTTGAATCACACTTGAAGTACAAAAGTGAGCTTGGTAGAATGTGGGCTGATGGCCTGGGAGGGATCTGTAGCAATGCAGCCAGTGTGTTGGGGAAGGGTGGCCAACGGGAGGCTCTAGAGCCAAGGATGTGAGAGTGCTACCTTGGGGCTTTTACGGTGAAGTTTCACATGGAAGTGGATTTAGTTCAGCAAAACTCCATGGGGAGCAAAGGAAAACAAGTCCTGTGTTTCTTCTGCTGGAGGGAAAAATGAAGATTGCTTTTTATTATCTCAAGGCAAGATGACCATGAACAGCAAATGCAATTTTGTACTGCAAGTAACTCATAGCTTTTTTCTTTCTCTCTTCCTTTTTCTTTTAAACTTTTTTTTTTACTATATTAGAATCTGATGTCTGAGAGAAACTTCAGCAGTAAAATATTCTACTACTTGGTCATGTATTATCTTACTCTGAGATGAAACATAGCTTGAAAAATTTAGCGCTACCAAGTTCCTTAAAAGTCTTATGATTATGACCTCTTGATGAGAGTGAACTTTTGAGCAATGCTTAAGGTGTTCACAGGGGCATTAAAACTATTTTGTTTTACTGATTTTGGACAGGCATGAGTCTGTTGAGGAAAGAAAGGTTGTTATTAGCCTCTGAGCCTCACAGACCACTTAACTGCCTGCAGGCATACCAATTAAGTGGAATTATCATCCCAATTAACCATTGTCCCTTGCCAGTCAAAACTCATTTGGTTTAATTCAGCTCCCTAGGAAACGTCCCAATTAACCAAATTTCCTAATTATCTTTGTCCTGATTAAGTGAAGTGAACTAGTACAGCCTGCATTAATAAAGGAACATTTTCCACGTTATTGCTTACATCATTTTCTGAAGTTTTAGTTTACAGGTAATGTCCTCGGAAAATTGATGTCCTTATTTGGGGTTTTCTTCTAGTAGCTGCAGACTTAAAAAGTCAGTTAGACCACCAACACAAGGAATTTTAGCAGGCCTTGCCAATAAAATGTTATCTTAAACAAAGGCAGCAGAAGTTTTTGTATGTCCTGCTTTAAGTTTTCAGGTGTGGTGCAGCCATGAGGTCAGTAATTTGGTTGGTGTATCATTGCTACGAAGCTGATTAGGGGCCTGGAGCATCTCCCCTATAAGGAAAGGCTGAGTAAGTTGGGACTCTTCAGCCTTGAGAAGAGAAGACTAAGGGGGGACCTAATTAAAGTATATAATTATCTTAAGCAGGGGATGCAGGGGGAATTAGCCAGCCCCTTTTCAGTGGTCTGTGGAGACAGGACAAGGGGCAATGGCTGCAAGTTGGAGCATAGGAAGTTCTGCACCAACTTCCGCGGAAGAACTTTTTCGCAGTGAGGGTGACAGAGCACTGGAATAGGCTGCCCAGGGAGGTGGTGGAGTCTCCTTCTCTGGAGATATTCAAGACCCATCTGGATGCCTATCTGAGTGATATGTCCTAGGGAGCCTGCTTTGGCAGGGGGGTTGGACCCGATGATCTCTCGAGGTCCCTTCCAACCCCTACAATTCTATGATTCTATGATTCTATGATTGCTTCCTGATCTCAAAAGATCTTTGCAGAGTCACGTAATCTGAGATGTTATATTTTTGAATATAGAGGTAGAATTACACACAGAATATATCCAAGAAAGTGTAGTCTCTGACACACAAAAACCCCTCCGATTCAGATTATATTCAGCACTCAGTTATTAAGCTGTTTGCTTCAAGGTATAGTTTATTTTGTTGACAGATAAATTCTTGAATACTTCCTGAGTCTGTGACCTGCAAATAATCATGAGGCTGATGTGTGAGAATGGTACTTCACCAGATAAATGAAGTAAGAGGATATAAGTTGCTGGGAGGCGGGGGAGCTCTTGAAGAAATTAAGAGTTTAAGGTATCTATCTCATTCATTTGATTAGATTATACTGTGAGTAGATTGTACTGCCTTTGTAATGTTATGTAGCTGCATCTAGCTATTATGATGTTATAATGATTTCCATTCAGGAATCTCAAATCTTGACTACAGAGGAATATTTGAGGAAGGAGAGAGAGGTGAATCAATGACATGTATAGAGCAAAGTTCCTCCATGGATTTTTCCTACATCAGCTGAATACAGTTCTGCAACCAAATCTTTTCATGGGATAGTGACTGATTTGCCTGAACACCCCAGAACTTCCTTGCCAAAAAACCCCCACGACCCTTTCTGAAGCCTTGTATGACCAGTTACCCTCACTGTCTTGCTTGACATGGGCTTAAAATCAAGCAAACATGGTTTTCAGTTTTGAACAGATGATTGCAGGCTGGGGGAAATTCATCACTGTCCCTGCTTTGGCAGAGGGATGACCTAAATCTGCCAGCACGTGATAAATATGCGTAGATGGAGCTTTTCAGTGATACAGAGGTTTTCATAGTGACTATTTATAATCCTGTATGTCATTCATTTGTCATTCACAAAAAACAGGTTTCCAAAATAGTCTCAGGACCTAGCACATAAACCCACAATCACTTTCATTTTTGGATGGATGTGAGGGGTACCAGGAGGCAGCAGCTGGTGGAAAGAAACTCCTGGATGCCTGAGGGAGCTCTGCTATTTTCAGCAGCTCCAATTGTTGCACTTTCTGAATTGACATCTTTTAGCATCTTCTTTTATGGCAATCTGACCATGAGCAAACTGAGGCAAATCAGCATGAGGAGCCCCATATATAAGAATCACAGAATCTTAGGGGTTGGAAGGGACCTCAAGAGATCATCAGGTCCAACCCCCCTGCCAAAGCAGGCTCCCTATCTCATATTGCAGAGACAGGCGTCCAGACGAGACTTGAATATCTCCAGAGAAGAAGACTCCACCACCTCCCTGGGCAGCCTGTTCCAGTGCTCCGTCACCCTTACTGTGAAAAAGTTCCTCCGCATGTTGGTGCGGAACTTCCTGTGCTCCAGCTTACAGCCATTGCCCCTAGTCCTGTCCCCACAGACCACTGAAAAGGGGCTGGCCAATTCCCCCTGCAACCCATGTCTAAGATATTTATAAACACTAATTAGGTCCCCCCTAAGTCTTCTTTTCTCCAGGCTGAACAGACCCAGCACACTCAGCCTATCCTCATAGGGGAGATGTTCCAGACCCCTAATCATCTTTGTCGCCCTTCTCTGGACTCTCTCCAGAAGGTCCCTGTCTTTTCTATACCAGGGAGCCCAGAACTGGACACAGTATTCCAGGTGGGGCCTGACCAACGCAGAGTAGAGGGGGAGGATCACTTCCTTCGACCTGCTGGACACACTCTTCCTGATGCATCCCAGGATCCCATTGGCTCTCTTGGCCACCAGGGCACACTGCTGGCTCATAGCCAACCTGTCATCAACCCCCAGGTCCTTCTCCACAGAGCTCTTTTCCAACAGGTCATCCCCCAGCCTGTACTGATACAGTTGGTTATTCCTCCCCAGGTGCAAGACTTTACACTTGCACTTGTTGAATTTCATTAGGTTTCTCCCTGCCCAGCTCTCCAGCCTGTCCAGGTCTCACTGAATGGCAGCGCAGTGTTCCTGCGTGTCAGCCACCCCTCCCAGCTTTGTATCATTGGCGTACTTGCTGAGGGTGGATGCTATTCCCTCATCAAGGTCGTCAATGAAGATATTAAACAGGACCAGACCCAACACTGAGCCCTGAGGAACACCACTAGTCACAGGTCTCCATTCAGATTCTATTCCACTGATCACGACCCTCTGAGCCCGATCTGACAGCCAGTTCTCAACCCACCTCACTGTCCACTCATCTATCCCTTGTTTCCTTAGCTTCTCTGTCAGGATGTTGTGGGAGACAGTATCGAAAGCTTTGCTAAAGTCAAGGTAGATGACATCCACTGCTCTCCCTCCATCCAGCCAGTTGGTAATGACATCATAGAAGGCTATGAGATTGGTCGAGCACGATCTCCCCTTGGTGAATCCATGCTGACTACTCCTCATGACCTTCCTCTCTTCCAGTTGTTTGGAGATGGCATCCAAAACAAGCTGTTCCATCACCTTTCCAGGGACAGAAGTGAGGCTGACTGGCCTATAGTTACTAGGATCCTCAAGAAATAAACCCCACACTAACCCAGAAAAAGGTGATCTATCAATCCTAAATATTAAAAGTGTAGCATACAGCAAAGGGACATTATTGTGCAAAAATGATAACCAAAACAGTCAGGACGTAAGCAGGCTCACAAAAAAAGATAAGAGCCTGGTTTATCTTTTCTGGGTGGCTTAGGTATCTCTGTGTTTTTATCAGATAAAAACAGTAGTGAAAAAGGAAAGAAAATGTCAGTGGCTTGATTGCTTTCAGGTTTTACAGTGGGAGATATTAAAAACATTAACAATAGATAGTATCATAAGAGGTTTCTGATAACTTATAATTCTCTCCAGCCAGCTGGGAATGAAAAAGCTTGAAAATGTTTCCCAAGTGAAAAATTTCTCTGTCACAATGAAATTTTCATTTTCTGTCTTCTGTGCTGTGACTTTTCAGTCAGACCCACTTGGGATGTATTAAGTAAGGCAATATTAAAGAAAACAATAATTCTCTAGAGTACTCCTTCAGCACTCTCACATAATTTGAAAACAGCTGAACCGCACTCTTGTCACTCTTGCCAAACTGAGATGAAATATTTTCATTCATGTTTGGTTTTGAGGTTTCTCAGCTCTAAAGATTTGCTTTAATGTTTGAGTTCCTCAAACTCTAGGTTACATGCAAAATCCAAATTTGAAATCAGCACATTTTGATCAAGGATTATGGGTTGTACATGTATCATCACTCAGAAGTGAGGGGTCAACATTCAACTGATACTTACCTTTTTCATTTTTGGAGGTTGATGAAGCAAAATAAGATATACTTAATTTTCTGTAGTCTAGATATATTGATGACAGTGATTGAAGGTGTGACTACCAGAAGATAAAATCACTGAAGCTAGAATTTCACAAGTTAACCTGCTTAAGATAAGCCAGGTACCCATATCCTTATGCACACGGTCTCTGCAAGCAAACCTTGCAAGTCAAGTTAAAATCAAAATGTTTCCTTTAGCTGTATGCATATAATTTATCACTGAAAAAAAAACCAAAACCTTTTCCAATATGTTTTTTGTGTTCAGGGCCACTGCAAATTTAGCTACTCAAAGTGTAGAAACATGGTGTTTTACAATTTTTTTCTTTATTCTCACTGCTGTATTGGTTTTTAGAGCAGATCAGTGTTCGAAAGTCCTGCATCTTCCAAACATTCTAGCTGCCAAGTTCTGCACTAATTGCAAAAACTCAAGGGAAATGTGAGAAAAGCCTTTGAAGGATAAAGCATAATGGTTGAAATGGAAAACTTCTGAAGACATGATAGAGGTGTACCAGTGTGCTAGAAGGAAAGCATGGTAGAAACCTTGAGTTTTTTCTGATTGTAATTACTTTGATTTTTTTTTTTTTTTTCAGTAATACCATCACTAGGAAAACACATGAAAACTAACAGGCTAATTATAATTTTGTGGGATTTAGAGATGGAAGAAAGTAATGCTGGTAATCTGTATACCATTGCCAATGCTGACTTGTTCTCGTGGAAACAATTTGTGTGCCTGGTAAAAGGATCATCAAAATTTGTATATGGAAAAATCAAAATTAGATATAATTTTTAATTGTTTTTGGCTGCAGCTTGTGAAAATATTTTTGCATTGAAGTAACAAAAGAAACTCAAGTTAAAAAGTACTGTTGTGTTCAGTTGCAAGCTGTACTGTTTTGCATTTTCATCAACATCCTGAAGGAAATAAACTGATCTGGATTTCAGCAAAGAGTTATTAATGACAGCTTTAAATTGAGCAATTGTTTATGGTATTATCCCCTTTTTTATCTACTGATAACACATGCCTCTGCGTGTGCCTGTGAAAACAAGTTATAGAAATTCCCTGTAAACTGTGTAAAATATTTTCTTTACTTATTTAAACCTCTCTCCTGCTAGCTCAGTGGACTTCCCTCTGCTACTTAGGCTGAGGGGAGTGGGCAGGCTGAGGAGAGATATTTGACATATTACAGTTTGTTATCAGTTTATCTATAGTCAAATTATTTATTGATTTTGTAAACCTCAGTCTTATCCCCTTCAGTTTTTACTGTGTCCAGTTCTGGGCTCCCCAGTACAAGAGGGAGATGGACATAATGGAGAAAGACCAGGGGAGGGTTGTGACCAGTTTAATTAAGGGCTTTTAGGGGGCTGGAGCATCTCTCATAGGAGTAGATGCTGAAGCGGGAAGAGAAGGCTCAGGGAGAATCTTATCAATGCATATAAATTCCTGAAGGGAGGCTGACTGAGGACAGAGCCATGGCCTTTTCATTGGTGCCCAGTGACAGAACCAGAGGCGGTGGGCACACACTGAAATGCGGGAGGTTCCCTCTGAACGTCAGGAGACACTTTTTAACTGTGAGGGTGACTAAGCACTGGCACAGGTTGTTCAAAAAAGTTGTGAAATCTCCATCCTTGAAGATTCTCTAAAGCCATCTGGCATGGTCCTTGACAAATCAATCTAGATGTCCCTGATAGAGCAGGCAAGGCTTGACCAGATGATCTCTGGAGATCTCTTCCATCCTCAACCATTCTGTGATTCTGTAAACATTCATCTCTCTAACCAGTGATGCCTCACAAAGCCAGAATCAAAACTCAATGGCCTTGGTAGACTATTAAGCAGGTATTCTTTATTGCAGCACCGGGCACACAGGGCATTGCTCCTCCAAATGTGTGCACCCATTTAAGCCAAATTTCTCATATTTATCCAGATTACATACTCATTGTAATTTCTAAGAAAAGGCAGGGTTACGCAAATTATTTCCAGGAATCATTTACATTAACTTATCCCAGATAGAGCATGCTCAGTGACATTCAGGGGGTCTTCCGGTGGTCTTCAGGGATGAAGGCTGGACATCTTCCTCTCTCTCAGTGCATTTCTTCTCCATAGTTACCAACACACATTCCTGAGCTCAAAAACACATTCTTGCACAAACTAGTTAGGAATGCCTTTTTGCTGAAAACCAGATATACTCTGTCTCTTAATTGCTCGCTGGTTTCTTTATTTATGACTCCCCTATCTTCACTTTCTTTAGTTACAAGGCTGAGTCCAGGTGTCTAAAATATCACCTCATATCTGCTCTGTCCCCTAGTTCATTTTAGTTACCTTCTTGTACCATCTCTCCATCACATCCTCCATTATACAGTTACCCATCCTCCATCTGACTCTTATTACATCCATTCTGAGATGGATCCGAATTTCACTTGGTGCACAGGATTTTATGTAAGAAGCAAAATGAATTGTCTTGATCTCAGTAGTCTTTTTGATGACTCTTCAAGCTTCTCTGACTTTTTAACTGTCACTTCATATTGAGCTGTTTAGGATATTAGGGTTGATGTTTTCACTCCTGTGGAGCGCTTAATCGGAGCTACTTTTAACCTCATTGACCAAAGAATTCAACATTAAGTGTTTTGAGAAAACTCTGTTCATTCGAGCAAGGGTCTCATTGACTTTGATTGCAGTTCTGATTGCTGCATGGCATTAAGTCAAGTTCTGGGAATTGCAATTTGGAAACTGAAACCACTAAGAACAAAAGTTGGCACAGCTGACTTGCCCAGTCCAATTGATCTGTCTGTCCCACGCTCTCGTGTCTCATTCGCTGTATAGTTTCTAACTTTTGTAGCTGATAAAACAACTGTTCTACACATAATGTTTTTCAGTGCACAGTGTACCTTGAGCACTACTAGGTCCATGCAGTGACCAACAAGGGCTCTTGATGACAAAGCCATTTCTTCCAGCATATTAATGTAACTCGTATTTTTTCAGAGTATTGCAGAAAATCAAAGATAATGCACAGAAATACAGGCCAATTCTTTTCCTGACTTTCATCACAACTGTAACTGAAAACATATCAAAATTACATAAAATTGCTAGTTAATTAATACAGCATTTTTTGTCTGTGGATTTTCCAGAATGCATTAGCAGCCTATTTTTACTTTTGTGATTAAATATTGTACTTTTTTGAATATATAATACTATTTGGTTTAGCAACTGTAGATTCCTGTAAAACTCTTATATTTGGTATTTCGGACTACAGAGAACATGCAGAAGTCACCCTGTACTTTTTTATTTACGATGTCAAAACATTGCTGGCAGCTGTGAAATCCCTTGGGGAGAACTGAATCAAGTAAGTAATTGTAAGAATGAACTGTCAGGGTATGCAGTTCTTTGCATCAGTGAGTAACTGTTCCTCACTCTTTATTCTCTGGCAATTCTTAAATAAATTTTAAATCATTGCACATATCCCAAGTTATTAAACTATTTAAAGGAGATTTTAAAAAATTAACTTCTCTTTTCTCAGTTTATTATGACTAATATTAACTCTCACTTGGAATCTGTATACCTGCCATGGTTGGAGACCTTCATCCCCAGTTCCTTGTAGAGAAGCTATGAGTATTGTACAGTAGTCCAGAAATACAGATAGACATTCCATTATTCTACTTGCTATATTTCAAGCTTAGGGGAACCAGAAATATTCCCCATATTATAAAAAAAAAAGCTCTAACAGGACCATGAACACTAGGGTGTTGGTAAGATGCTGCTTCCACTCTGGGCTCATTGTTCGATATATAAAAAGTCTTGAAAGCATGAGCTGGAGTACAGGAATTCTTTAGACAAAGGAATTTAAGTAAGAATTCATTTTAGCTAATGTTGCTACTTAAATACTGAGGTTAGAACGCATACACAGAGTGGTCCTCAGCTTAGGGGATGTTAAATGCTTACCTGCAGGTTGTATTAGTGCAACGTAAAGAATGGGTTGTGTCTTCTCCATACTGTTCTGCTCATGTCCTAGTGTATGGGTTGATGATTCCCATGCACTCTTCTGGGAAATGTCCAAATGTGTTTCTGAACTCTGTCAAAGAGTCCCAGGGCAGAAGCTCCACCAGGGAAGCTGTCACTTTAGGTGTGATTTTTCCTCTTGCTGCATTTTGCAGTTTAAAGAGAGCAACACCAACAGGTACATTTTGTGAGACACCTGATGCTGTTAAATGTGTACTGGGTGTGTGTTGATATATACTGACAGAGCCTCTCAAGGCACTGCACTGAAGGTAGACCTAGTGTTAAGAAATCAAGCCGAAGAGCTCATATTTTTTTAAGACTGCATCAATTGTGAATGGTTGCCAGAAGAAAAAAAATCTATGCTCTGGCAAACTGGGGAAAAAAAAAATAATAGGGAACCTATGAAGTTTTATTGCCTTCAAGATCAGATAAATCTGAGCAGGAAGAAGTTCCGGATTTGTACTTACAACTTTAGAGCTAACCCATACTCTCATTTTTGGTGTCTGTGGCTTTCAGTATTCAAGAATGTTGAAGAAGAAAAAGGCAGCCTTGATGTTACATGTAGAAAACACTTGGTTTATCATCTATAAAGAGAATGCAGACCTTGTAATATGCAAGTGCAGCAACTCTCCTATTAAATTTTCCAGTTTCAGAAATAAACTGTTCTGATCAATATTTTAATTTCACTTGGGCAGCATGGGGAAGAGACCTCAACAGATGGTTGTCATAAACTCCATACCTCATTTTGGAATTCACGAACAAAGCTATCCAGTTTGGCACTAACTACACAGCATAATTTTCCTGCATGTTTGTGCCAAAAAAAATCTGGCATAGAGAATATTTTTTCTAATTATTTTCAGATTTTATTAACCGACATCAGACCTGCTTAACCTGTGGTTGCTCTATCCATAAATCTGTATGTTTCATAGTTCTATAAGAAAAAAACAGTCAGTTATCGTACAACAGTGACCTAAATCACTAATTGTTAGCATTATTGCTTAATTAGAATGTTCAGGAAATTATCTTGCTACTGTAACATGGTAGTGAGTCTGAATGAGGTGGTTGTGCATAAGCATTTTAAATTGAGAGAAGTTTAGAAGACATACACTCTAATACCCATTAGGAAACAGAAGTTGTCATTGCTAAGATTATTTAAATAAAAATGATTTTCATTTTTCTTACACTTCTGATTTTATTTTTTTTTAGTGGGAGGAGCAATTCCTCACTGTACATTTGTGTGAAGGGAAGAAAGGTAGTATTCATCAGCAGAAGCTCTTCCCCATCTGTTGTCCATCTCACCCATAGACTCAGTATACATAGTATCCTAGCAAGTATTTTCATTTCACTGTTACTCCGAAATAAATTTAAAAGCCCGGTATCAACCCTCTGTGTAAACAGAAGCCATCCCCTGTAGGGCAGTCTGGAAGCATACTGGCCCCAGAAGTTTCTGAAATTCTCCACCTGCTTCTGTCATTAGAACATTCCAAAGAAAATTACATGTTCTCTTCAGAAGCACCTCTGAAGTAAGGATAAAAATTGCCTCTGAAAGGTAATAGATATCTCAGAAAGAGATTTTGTAGTTACAGAAAAGGAATGAACACCAACAAAGGCATGGAGCTTGTTGCTTACACTATCTTATCTATGAACAAACGTTTTTCACATGAGAAGAAAAGTAAAGATAACATTTCAATATCAAATACTGATGACAAAATAATTAGTAGAATCTCAACAGAGAAATTGGGATGTCTAGGTCTTAGACCTTGAAAAGCAACGATCATTTATGAAATTTTCTAGAAAATAACATTACCAAATTGGTGGAATAGATTCCTCTGAATGACCTAGCACTAAACTCTCACCATCTTTTCTACAGTTTATTAAAGACAGCTAATGAGCAGCAAAGATAAATACTTTGTATGCATACAGGGACGCAGGCACCCAGTGGCAAGATCTGTGTGACAGCACTCCCACCACCAAGCCCCCTCTGCCAGAAGAGGATGGGAGGCCTATGGGGGTTCTTGCAGCACCAGCTGATACCCATTCTGCTTTTCGAAACTTTTCTTCTTCCTAGATTTTGGTGTTTAATTATATTTATTCTCAGCTTCTTTGGCTTCTGACTAGTGTGTGTTAATACAGGAAGATGGTGTCTACACAGAAAGGAGACTGATGCTATCAAATTTGCTTTGTCATTTATTGTATCACACAGAGACATAAGTGGAATCATTTGTCTAGGACACACCACTAAAAATGAGAACCCTACCCTGAATTCTGCTCTTGAACTCAGCTTTTTAACTCAGTTACTCTCTCCGTAATTGTTCAAAATCTCTAATATAATAGATTCAGATACAAATGTCTCAACACTTTTTTCCGTATTGTTCATTCCTTTAACCAATGGCTGTCATACCTTTGTTGAAAAACAAAACGGAGAACTGTAGAAACAAGGATGGCCATTTCTTCTATGAAAAATTAATTTTTCCTGTCTGCACTTTACTGTAGAGATGTTAGATACTCTCTTTTTCTTTCTTGAAGAAGAAAGTTTATCTTCCTCATCTTTGTGATATATATGACTGCTGCATGGTGTGTGAATTAGGCCACAGCCTTCCAACATTCAGCAATGGGAAAACCAGAAGAGTTTCCCTTTAGAGTTCGGATCTGGAAACACAGGTTGTCTATAAGGTCTGATGATAACGCAAACCAGGAAGTAAAAACCCAAGACAGCGAGGAGGTTTTGCTAATTTTTGTTGGATCCAAATGAAACTGCATGTGCTTTGTAAACTGGTATTTTAACTGATAGGATTGAACGAGGAAGAGGAAAAATGAGCCCGTTAGAATATTATTTTTTTACTCAGGACCAGGGGAATTTAATTTATAAATATTGTAGCTGCCCTTTACACTCTTATTCACGTTTGTGAAACTTCCATGGCTGTTCTGCAATTATGCTAATGAAAGCTTTGACCCAGTGTTCAATGAAGGAAGTCTGATGCTTAAACCGTGCTTCTGTGAGTGGGGGCATCTATCTGTTTCAGTCTTTTATTATTTTATCAGTATTCTAAAACAAAAAAAAAAAAGAGAGACTAAATTAAAAATTAACAGAAATAATGTTTTGCACAGTGCTTTGTATATATGGTTCGACTTTTCCTTGTTCTGTATTTATATGTGTTTTAACTTTTTAGTGCATAGTTAATATTTTTCTTTTGGAATGGAAAGGACAGATAGTTTGGATGAAGGAAAAAGTGGGACAGTCCAATGAGGGTTCTGTATCACATGACTCGCAGATTTTGGCATATTAAGGGGGTGCTAATGGTGGTGATGTTTTAACTGTTAGTCCTCATGACTAAATATGTCCTTCAAAAAAATTTATCAAGTCAGCTCCCCATGAACTACTAGGTGAGTTCCCAGATGCCCATGAACCTGTAGTCAAGCACTGAAGAAGGGTAAGAATTCCTGCTTTTGATTCATAACCTTATGGAAGGTATTTAACATTGATGCAACTTTATACCTAATTAGGAAAATGAGCATAATCGTACTTAATTACTGTGCCTATTTCATAGGAGAGTTTGGAGATAAATTAGGTATAAGAGCTAAAAATATAAAAAGCTTTATAAGTGGATAATAAGATCCACTTGTTCAGTCTGTTGACCTCAACTGATAATGAAGAAGATGCAACTAATAAATGCATGAGAAAGATTTGTGTTAACTAATGATTTTTCTTCTATAATGGGGCTTAAGATATCTACATCAGAGCCTTCTTGAATTGTGAGAGAAGAATCAGTGGTAACAACTCAGAAAATGGCATCAAAAGAGGAAAAAAGGCAAGGAACTTAAAATAACATTAAATTCCTATCTTTCTAATGATTTACAATTCTACTGTCAGCCTTACATAAATAGTTTTCAAAAACCAGGACAAGGAGAACTGTGGACCATAATATTTGTGTCTGAGATGCTAAAATAAGGAACGCCTCTTGAAATGTTTCATCATTTAGCAGTATGTTACAATTTGTGTGCAGATAGATAAATGATTATAACCTTCTGTTGCTGAAGTGCAGCAAAGATTCATTGCTAAGTAACAGTGCGCATGGACAGATGAGATCAAACAAGCACAGCAAGTGAGGATGATGATGATACAAGTGACCCACTTAGGCAGGGGAAAAAGAGAAGAGTGATAACTGTGAGAAACAACAGACAGATGGCTATACTAAACATAGCAGACTTTTAAAATGCATGTAGCCCAAGGGTATAGACTTAGCTACAAGTTGAATATTGGCAGGTCATTTATCCAACATGTCGGGGAAAAAAGACTGTTCTTCAGTAAACAGGAAAAAAAAAAGTACTGGGCAGAAACCAAGCGTATCCTTATGGTGCTGCTGTTTTCCCAGGAAACAAAAATTGCTGAATCTTGTACAGAAGAAAAAAGGAAGCTTTAGGAAAAGGAGCTTTGGAGAGTATGTTAATTTAAGACTATCTTTCAGGTACCCTTCTTGTGTTATGTTCCCTTTCTTTCATTTGTCCTCTCTTACAAGCGTGAGGAGTGGTCCATGGTAAAAACACTGGACACCCTGTTTCTAGCCGGTAGTCCTGTGGTGTAGTGCCCCCATCGTAGACTATGAGCTGTAAGGTTAGAAGTGGGACTCCAGTGATCTCAGCTAGTCATTGTCTTCCATGTGCACTGTAGATGCTGTGAGGTGGAAAAGATGCTCAGTTCTTTCCTTAGGAAACTCCTCCTCATTTTCAACTGTGAAAAATCACATGATCTTGGAAGAAGAGGTGAAGCTGATGACAGAAGGGTTGGAATAACAGGTGGAAAAGGAATAACAATGGTGGAAGCTGAATGATGTTTAGAAGGGCAAGAGGGTACAGACAGATCAGAGGTAAAAGATGGGATCAAAAAAGGAGAGACAAGGAGTGATTGCAGGGTGAGCAGTGACTGGGGAAAGGAGGGGACATTATTCCCACACAGCAGGTTTAAACTCTAGCCTTGCAAAGACCACAACCAGACTTAGGGCAGGCCTACAAGACAGACAATGGCAGGGGCAGAGAGCAGGCACTGTGGAGGATGCAGATAGTCTCTCAGGTGCTGCTGGAGTCACTGTAACATGGTGACATCCTGACAAAGCCTGTGTCTCGGTAATGCGCCCCATGAGATGCCTATGAATCCTGTGTCTGCCCAAGTGTGTCTTTGCTACAGCCGGTACTTGTTTGACAGTTCTTGATTTTGCAGTGACTTTGTTCCTTATGCATTGTTTATTCACTGGCAGTGGTTTGTACACCATCTGTTTCTTCACTCTCTGCTTTTTCTTCTAAGATCATAAGCTGTGTTTGGTGTAAATATCTATGTATATTCTTCCTCTAGTACTTTACATAGCTTGGCTTTTTGATTAGCACAGAGCGTAAGTGCCTGCCCTTACTTTGACTTTCAGACAGATGACCAGATTTCACTCTTGTTTGCCCATCTTGTGAATCCTAAATGACTGTGTTGGACGTCATGCAGTTCCACTATACCCTGCTATAGATGGCAAGATAATTTAACCGAGATGCAGTCCACACACCTATTCCATCTGGCCACAGGAAAGATGGGTGCATGGCGTGGCAGTTCAGAAGGAGGCTCAGGGCTCAGAGCCCCAGTGCTGGTCACGGCCAAAGGCACCACTATGTTGGTGGAAAGGGCTGTAGAGAGTGACTTGTTAAAACTGGAATCACAGCTACCACTCTGTTTTGCAACAGTGCTGTTTTGTTTAAAAGTTTGCGCTCACTCTTAGCATTAAGTGTACTGTATGATGGCTCAGCATGATGGGCACAAGCTCCGGTTTTTCATGTACTATCCCAATCTTCTTGGACTCACCTGCTTTCAATCTCCTAGTACAGTTGTGTATTTTTTAGCAATACTTTTGCCACCAGTCCCTTAAATGTCTTTAGTGGTGGTTTTCTGAATGACAACTCCAAGGTATCTCTGGCCTTGTTTTCCTTCAGCATTTAGGAGTGAAACAGGAGGCTGTTCTTGTGTCCTCTAAGTAGTTGGAGGATCACGACACATCCAACTTTACAAGCAACATCAGCAAGTTACTTCTTTACTGCTCCATGCCTGGGTCATGCAGGCTGTTGTCAGAAGAAGTGATGTGCTCTACAGAACGGTGAGTCTCCACAAATTTGTGCTGAGATGAGCGTTTAAAGAATAGGTTGTTTCTTAAGATGTCAGAAATGCTGAAGGACAGCTGTGTTGGTGGGAGGGCAGGGAAGCAGAAAAAAAATCTCTGTATGTCAGAGATCAACAGCTGTAACAGCACATTTTTGTGCAAGAAAATAAACCTGTAGGTTACCTTGCTTTGTCAGAGAGCTGGGTGAGTTGGGGGGAGCGGGGCTCAAGAAGTTCTGGGAAAGGAACTGGTCTGTGGAAGCCTGCTCCGAGGGAGACCAGCGGTGCTTGTCATTGGCTACGGCAACTGCAGCACCCCAGCATCACAGCTTTCTTCTCTTTTACTGATGTTCATAAAAAGTGAGATACAGGTGATAGCAGTTACAACTGACAGTCTCTAGGTTTAGTGACAAGTTTAATAATAATAATTTTGCTCTTCATTTGATGCATTCAGTGATTCTTTCTAATATTCATAACACTTTTCAAAACAGTGGAATGACTAACCAAAAGTTTTTTCAATATATATAAAATTTCTTAGCAACTTAATTCAAAAACCTTTCAAATAAATAAAGATTAAATAGAATAATTGAAGTAAACATATTAAATCTAATACGTGTGACATCAAGCAGGAACTATTCATGCATACAGTCAGTGAAGGAACTCATTAAACAATATCCTTGCTTACTGTTCTGTTTATGATTCAAGTTAATCAACTAGCAGAAACATTTTTTAAAAGAACAAAAAATTTATTGTTTTCTTGTTTTATTTATTTTCTTTATATGTATGTGAGTTAAAATGAGGTTTGTATTTAGAGATTCTAGTCTTCCATGAAGGTAGGAAACTAAAACATATTGTCTTCTAATAGTGTGTACATGCATGAGGAGCAGACCTAAGCACTTACAGTGCTTCCACAAGCCTTATGTCAGTTGTCAATGACCTCTACCACATAATAAACAGGAGACAGGGCATTGGAAGATAGTGTCACCAGAGGTGTTTCACAGTTACTCACCAACACAGTTTCACATGTGTAGCCCCTGGATGACAAGAAAAATCAGAGCAAACAAACTGTCGGTGCAGGTGATTGCACGTGTTGTTGACACCCTGGAATCCTTTCCTTCTGATTTCTTTATATCTTCTCTATCCCTCCAGATAATCCCCACCCCGCTTCTTTTTTGTTTCCACTGTTCATGTAAGGGCAAAATTTCTTTGCCCTGAGTGTGGTGATTTTAGCTGTCCAGGACAAAGAAGTGGAAGATGTCTCAAAAAGAAATTCAAGTCCTAGAGAAGTAACAGTTTCAGGGTTTCCCACGAACAGAATAGAAGAGGACTGAGTTAAATGAAAACATATTGATCTTTTTTCCTCTGGGTTTTTTAAACTGGATTTCTCACTAGCCTTTTGATGGGCAGGGGAAGGACATCCTCAAATGACACACTCTTCTCCACTGACATGCCTCTGCAACAATCAGATTACACTGTGTGCTCTATCTTTACAGAGGAAAAAGCCTAGAAATGTTACATTTTAATTTCAAATAAGAAGTTATGACTCTGGGATTTCTTTGATGTTCCAGGCAATGATTACTGAAACTGGCATAGCCTGACTTAGTTACCAAAAGAAAGTTTAATAACTTCTGATGGGTTATTCTTCAAAATTGTGTTAAGGGCATTTGGATTGATTTTTGTTAGAAGAATTCATGGGAGTCAGACATCTCTCTTCTCTGATTTTACTTTCCTCAGATTTTCCTGTTAGGTAGAAAAATAAATGTAATTTGTAATGGAAACCTATGGAAGCCATCACTGTAGCACTGCATAGAAATATTTTCCTGACAAACAGCACGTGGTGTTGCTCCCTATAGAATACATGAAGAAGCAGCTTCTGCCATTTAGGATGGCTTTAGGTGAGTGGGCTTGTTCAGGTGTTTAAGTAAGCAAAGGAAGAGTGTTACAATACCATGCGACATAAATGTGTTGCAACTCTACCATACTAATAACAATTCTTGTTCTATAATGTGCCACATATTGCAGCAATCTCCCTAAAACAATTATGAAATCTTTATCGTAAACAGTATATTTTGTCAACTGGTTAGGGCATTTCCATGAATGCAGACATAATTTATTTCACTGTAGCAAGCCCGCATGAGCAACAGAAACTGTGATTATGGGACCTTTGTGGTGGTTTTGTGGTCTTCACTGAATGGGTGCCAAAGCCCAAGAGCAAGAGAGATTACTTATGCAGGCTCTGATGTGATAAATGCCCTTTTATTTGCTCCAGGTTAAATTGTGCATCTAAAATGTTGCTGTAAATAGCTCTGCCAAGGTCACTTTATGGCCAGTGCCCAGCAGACTTGTACAGCACATAAGTGTTCAGTAATTTAGACTGTATTTGAATTTTAGTAATTTGGCCTTTGAAAGCCTTCAAGTACCTTTCCCATCAGGCTAATAGATTTGAAAGATCTGGATGAATGAGCAATCTAGTTGTATTAGATGGCTAGTGTGCTGTATAGCTGACACTTTTCCTATACTGTTGTAGAATAAACCACTAATTTTTGCTGTACTGAAGGAAAGAAAAAGAAAAGAAGAATAAAAAAAAAAGCCACCACAGATGATTTACCACTAAATATAAGACAAATTGATCTATTTTAAATAAGCCTGTAATACCGTAAAGAACGAGACAAATATTGAGTCAGTCTCCGAAGGAGTTCATTTCCCCATAGCAGTGCTCATGGTGCTGTGCTGTATATTGGTAGCCAGCAAGGAGCTGGTAACACACCACGGGTTTGGGTGCTGCTGAGCACCAAGGCTGTTTCTCTCCAATTTACCTCCTCACCGGTAGGCTGGGGGTGGGCAAGATCCTGGGAGAGGGCACAGCCGGGACAGCTGACCAAAGGGATATTGTAATGTCTGTTTAGCAATAAAGGCTAACAGAAAGGAGAAAGAAGTGAGGGATTTGTTATGTGTTCTGGAGCAACTGCTGTGGAAGCCCCTGCTACCTGGGAAGTGGCTGGCCATCGCTTACTGGTGGGAAGTAGAGAATAAATGTCGTGACTTTCCTTTGCTTCAGTGCATGGCCTTTGCTTTTGCTTTATTAAACTGCCTTTATCTTGACCCATGAGTTTTTTTCCATTTTATTTTTCTCCCCTCCCTGTCCTGCTGAGGAGGAAAGTGATAGAGCACCTTGGTAGGCACCTGGCATCCAAGCAAAAACAAAAATATGAGCTGATAGATCATGTACTGCCAGTCTGTCCTCATGTGAGGACATTCTCTGTCCTAAGGTCTCAAATCTATTCAAGGCTGTCTGGTCCAGTACAGTTGTAAACTGTCTTAGGTGATCCCTGAAAGACTTTGCTCTAACTATTATTTCCCTGTCTGCCTTGCTGAAAATTCAGGTAAACAACCCTATCAAGGGACATATCTCAAAACTGTTCCTGTACTCAGATAATTTATGTGTATTCTATTCTGCAGATGATTGTAATTTACACTTTTAGGTAGAGAGAGGCATTGCTAAGTGACATCCAGGTGTTGCCTAGCTAATTGTTTTCTTAGTTTGAGTATGTTTTTAGTGAGATTTTTAGTAATACCTGCAAAACTGGAAGTACCTTTAAACAGAAACTTGTGATTTAAGGGTTCAGACAACAGGTCCTAACTATGTTCCATTCTTCGTTTTTAATTCATAAATCTGTGCATTAGCAGGTGAAGAATAAATTCAAATAAACTCGAATTATACAACTAAATTTACATAATGCTAACAAGAGCATGCATGGAGCCATTCACATGTTGTGCTGCAAAGCCATGACAGAAAAAGTAACTAGGAAAATGAAGACTAGAAGAAAAGTTAACAAGGAAGAACGTGACCATTACACACACACACACACACACACATATGTAAACACAGAACAGATGATTGAAATTACTTTTAAAGTTACAGCTATCATCTTAAAATGTCACAATTTCTAGATTCCTCCCCTTTGCTATAAATTCTGATAGAATTACTGCATTTGATAAGTAATGGTGCTCTTCCAATGCTGTCCTTCAAAAAACTGATGGCCCAGAAAAGCTGTGGCTGCCCCCTCCCTGACAGTGTTCAAGGCCAGGTTGGATGGCACTTTGGGTAGCCTGGTGTCCTGCAGGGTTGGGACTAGATGCGTTTTGAGGTCCCTTCCAACTGAAACCACTCTATGATGATGCCATGAATATGGGTAATATAATTTTAAAGCTCCATTAAGTTGCTAAAGTAAGTATAATGTTATCAACACAGAATGTTTTGTGTGTCTTTAAAAACCTGACTAACCCTGAAGTTATTAAGATTCTCTTAAAACCAGCAGATAATAGAAAAGTGATTTTTATTTTTCAGTTTTCTTACTTGTACTATGAGAACAAGCTAAGTTCTCTAAAAGAGCATATATTTACAACTCAAAAATCATCTAGAAGTCTTTCAGTGCACGAGAGTATTTTTTAATATATATACACATATACATATATGCATGTGTATTTATATATACACAGACATATATACGTATTCATTGTATTTGTTTCATTTTTTGTGTTTTCCAGCTTTTAAACTGTGGTGCAATCTTGGCCTAGAGGGAAGACATGTAATATTTAGTACTTCAGCCAAACATAATTGATAGGAAATGTCCTCATGCTAAATTGGCATCAATCAGTACAACAGTGAAATCATGAGGGCTTAATCATAGGTAGAATATGTTAGAACAGAGAACGTTTTATTATCTGGAGGCCTAAGTGGACATAAAGCGTTGCAGGGTAATAGCATAAAGCATCATTATCATGTTATTATATTCAGGCTTGAGTGACACTGAAAGAGCTGAATTTGCCTGATAAGAAAAACATATTATTAAATTTGAAATGTTTTAAAATAATTACCATATTATCCCTCTTACAGCACATAATCGTTTATTTCATGAAAGAAAAAAAATACCCACAACCCAGTCAGTTACAGAATGTTTCATGCAAACAAAACCTCATTTTAATGTGATTATGGAAGAAAGAGAAATCCAGTGGGAAGCCATTGCAGTGAAGTTTACTGTTGGATCCATTTTCACCCTATAACCTTGATAATCCTCAACACGGGTGCACACTGTGCTTTGAATGAACCAGTGCACCTAGGCAAAAAATGTGTGGTATCGCGAAAACTTCCTTATTTGTTTCTGTCTCTGTGGAGCTGAACTGTGCTAGTACTCAGCCCTAGATACAGGTAAATAATTTCAAATTAGGAACTGGTGAAATGGTTTGTTATTGCATCTTCTTGGTCTGTGCCAGATGAATGTGAAATATATAAACTGTAATTTTCTATCAGGCTTGATACTTGCATTAAAGTGTGAAGTGCTGATGATGTATGATGATTTATATCTTACTTCTACTTCAAAAACCTGTTTAATCACATCAGTGTCTTAAATTGAGGAGCATCTTTCCATAGCTTATACATCTGGTGTATTAACTTTAAGTGAGTGCTGCAGTACCCTGCTATCTTAATTCAGGAAATTCATTATCCAACATCTGTTTTAGAAGGCAGCTTCCAATATCATCGGTGACAACTAGTTTCCATAGTTTCCAGTGAAGTAATATACTGTATTTTCCACATCAGCACTTGCTGCTGAACAGCAAAGAAGTCAAATCATGGAGCTATACAGTAACCAAAGAAGTGGAATTTCAGAGTTTTGCAGATAATTAAACTATTGTAGCAGATTTCAGCAATGAAAGACAAAGCCATTGTCATTACAGGAGGAGGAAAAAGAATCTAACATTTCTTGTTAAGTACCTGTGAAAATCAGGTTCTAGCACTGGATTTACCAGAAACCTTTGTCCTAGTTACATTAGCCTACAGGCTCACATCATTGACTTAATAACAAGCTATTTGTTGAATTTTGTACAGAAAATGTCACGCATATTTCTACTGTTCCATTTTACACCCAAAAGCTTCCCTGCAAAGCAGGATTATATCCCCTAATTGCATAGAATGACTCCGTTGCACATTAACAAAAATACAAAATATTTGGCAGTACAGAGGAACAATAAACTCACTTTTATATTAACTGTGAGAGTATAAATATTTTAAATTGCAGTTAGAATACATGTCACTTAGGGAATGAAAAAGCAAATTCCAATTTTATTTCCAGGAAACAAATTGCATAATCAAGTGCTTAATATGTCTCTTGACCGATTTTTAAATTTGGATGCATTCAATAGGTGTGTCAGTTCACTTGTGCTTTCCTGGATTTTCTATGCCATGGGAAAGAATTGGTCGAGTATGCTGCTGCTCTATAATTAAAAGCAGTAAGAGGAAAAGGTAGAACTATGTTCCCATCTAAAATCTTACCTTTAACTGTAGACAGACATGCTTGTCTGTGCAAATGTTTCTTTTGACTCAGTGAGATAAGTCAGATACAGCTTTCAAAAGTTGCAGGGAGAATTCTCATGCTCGTAGCATGAGTCAGCAACATTTCTGCATTTTGAAATGGCCCTTTGAACTGGAAAAAATAAAAAGCTTCAGAGAACTTTTTTCTCTTATTCAGGTAGTTTAGGTAACCAGGGAAAAAACCCACCACAAAAAAACAACCAAATGTAATAAGTCAAAAAGTTTGATACTTCATTAACTCATGACTGTGTATAAAAACAGGAAAAGAAAATGTGTAGCATATTAAAAAATGCAAATGTATTTGCAGAGCGGTGAATGCTCCCTCCTTTCAAAATCTGTTTGTGAAAGTAGATGAGTAGAAATCCACAAGATGAGTAGAAATACACAGCCCCTCCAGTGCACATAGAACTTGTAGATTTACAACTCTGTGCAAATACAATTTCTTGTGTTTCCAATCTTCTGCGGCTTCTCAACCACATGATTTGAGAGCATGGCTGTCTTCTATCAAAATACAGTGCAGAGAAACCCTGTCTAGTCTTAGCTGGGCATGTTCTGTTGTACTGATCTGGGGCTTGCATGGCAAGAAAATTTCAGACCTAAGAGAAACAGAACTACTATGAAGATGAAATTACATCCTAAAGGAGGTGGGTGTGATGCTGTGAATAAGAATTAATTTACATTTGCAGGAGAGTGTGATGACAGTTGAACAGATCTTGTTTCAGAATTACTTCTGCCCACATTCTGGGAGTATTTAATTCAGCATAAGAAATGAGTCATTCAACTGCAGAGTTTTGTATGGGTCACTAGTATGAACCTGAAACTTCTTAATTCTGTTTTCCATAACTTAAAACATGTGGCTACGATGGGAAAAAAAATGTTAGTGGGATTTAGTTAGGAAGAAACAAGTGTTTTTCCACAGAGGACAGAATTATAGTTTAGTAACAGATGATTTTAGTAAAGAAAGGAAAAGTCAAGATCCCCTCTTGTAAGACGTAGCACATTTAGGAAATCTTAGCAACCAGAACTTTTGTGGATGTTTCTCAGCTCAGTGTCTCTGAGACTGTAAGCTCTTGCAAAACAAGAACCACAACATCCAGTAGGGTGGGGATATGGAAAAAAATAATAAAAGAGAAAGAATTAAAGTGAGTTTTTCAAGTGCAGTGCTCAAACAACCCGAAGGCTTTTCTGGTTGGAAGCTCTCAAATGAATAGTTTCTCTTAACTGTGAATTATGTTCGGGGAATAGAAAATTCAGAAATTACAAGAAGGAAAGAGACACAGTAGGATACAGAAGAGAGATTCTAAGAAGTCATGCTTGAGCCTACAATAACCAGTCCCTGAGCTCCTCTCAGATGTTTTGAAGTGGGTTTGGTTGGTTGTTTGTTGGTTGGTTGGGTTTTTTTAAAAGGAAAACCAGGCCACATTTTCAAATATTGCGTTGGCTGTGTAACAATGAGTTGATGGTGGATTGCATTCTGTAGCACATACAGCCTCCTTCCTTCTCTCTGGATATTTTTAAGTTGGTGATGGGAAATGCCCCTAGAGAGGTGAAGGAAAGATTGCTTTGCCAATATGACAAAATCTGAAGAAATTTGAAGTGCTCCAGGTTTATGCAGTGCACCTGTCATTACTTGAAAAGCTACTGGATACGTTTCTGTGGTTTATCTTTAATTCCCTTATATCTAGGTTTATGCTTAAAAATGTAACAAGAACTGATATATTTACAAATACTCTCCCAAATCTCTGCGAATCTGAAATGAACCCAAATGAAAGAAATCGATGAGGTGAAATTTCCACTTAGAAGAATAAGACCTGGTGAACTCCCTAGACAGTTTGCAGAAATGTGGCACTTGCAAGGCTCTGCTTCTGTTAAGAAAGGCTTTTTTGGACATTTCCTGGTATTGAAAACACTATGGGATAGACTTAGTAAAAAAGGAAAACTAGTTCATTGATCAGTAATATGTATTGTAATATTTCAAAAATATTCTAACAGCTTTCTCAACCTACTATTGTTCAGAACTCTTTTTCTTAAGGATATGGATGATAGTTTGTACCAGTCTGGAGTCCGTATTGATTCTACAGGACAAATGGCATTCAAGGGGTGTAGTTTATTACAGCAGAGTCCAAAATCTCCAGAGAAAAGGTCAAACCACTTGAAAGTAAATAAATTAATTGTAGGTTTTCTTTTGTGTTGCTCCTGTTCTTTATAAAGAAGGAAGTGTAGGATTGGGAGGGACTTGCTTTTGAGGGTTTTGAGATTGAAGAATCCTGGGACACAGCTTGCCAAATATTTCAAAATAAAAGTAAAGTCACAGTCACCCACCTGCCACAGACATGGTGTTGGTGGTTGTCCAGGAAGCTTGTTTGGGAAATTAGTTGTAAACTCTTTCTTTAGCAGATACAAGGAAGTGAGTGCTCAAAGGAAAGGGAACAGGCAAGTAGAGGTGTCTGGTGTCTTGTCTTTTCATTTTTTGTCATATGCAGATAAATAAAGCTAAAGGTTTAGCTGCTGGTTAATGGGTGTATGGGAGCAGACTTGTGTACCCTGACATCACCAAGTTGAGTGATGAAAAAAATCTGGGTCGTTAACAGCAATATCAAGTATGATAACTCTCAGAATGTGTCAGTGAGGCTCTGGGGTGACAGCAGAAAAGCCTGGACTTCAAAATTTCAGCTTAAGACAAAAGTTTAAAATCCCTGTTATTTATAGGAAGTTTTAGGAATCTGGGAGAATCATGAGACTTTTACACAATCCACTTAGGCAGAGCAGCGGTGAGTGTAAATGACAGTGTGTGTTAGTCAGACCTGCCTGTGAGAGAACTGGAACAGAGAATTTAATCTCATAAACCCCAGGCCTGGAAGGCTTAAATTCAATAAAATAATCTACCTTTGCTGCTAAGTAGGATTAGTTGCAGCCACCAGAATCTGAGAGTACTCAGCACCTTGAGGTGTGATGAAGTCGTATGTGTTTGCCTTGGCTTGCTATACTGAATTTAAATGCATAGTGAGACACTGATATCCAGTACCTATCCAGATTTGTCATTAAAATGAATGGCAGACATTGACAATTAAATTCAATTAAATTAATTTCAGTTTCAATTAAATGCATTTCAGTTAAAATAATCATTTGAATTTTGGAAAAAAAAAACATAAACTAGTCTCGGTTAATTCCATTTATAGAATCATAGAATTATTTAGGTTCGAAAAGACCTTTAAGATCTTCAGCCCTCTTTCGTTTGACAAAACAGCAGTGATAAAGAAACTGTTATTTCTTTAGTGTCCACTTATATTTTCTATGATGAGATTGAAATATAATGTATTCTGTGGTCCTAAACTTGACACATTGAAGCAAATTTAGGACATTTTCATTGAATGGAAAAGCAGAAGGAATGCCTGGCATGGATTTCCATGCCTCTAGAATCAGTAATGCAGAACTGGGTTAATTATGATTAAATAGTAGCTTGGAACTAATTGGTTTACCATGACTTGTACACCATTTTGTATACTTATGCTGTTAAGTCTATGTAGTTTTTTAGTTGGAAAACATGTAATGTAAGGTGACAGCTATTTCTTTCATTGATGTTAAGGTAGCATCATTCAGCCAATAGTTTTGTGCTAACAGCTGAGGCTTGTTAGCACTAGCTATTATTTTTAGATAAAAATGAAGTTATATTTTTAGTTACATGACTAAAACCCCTGCATCTCCACAACTTGCCGCCCGCCCCAGGTTTCTGCTGCAGAAAAACACTGAAATTCTACAATATATGCTGTATTTTAAGTACCTGTAATTCTTTTCATGCAAATTTAGTAAACAATTGCAGAATCTTTTTGGTTTAGCTATTTAAGAATGACTGAAGAATTAGCTGGAAAAGAGCAATTAAAATTTAGCTTGGAAAAAATTTCATGAGTATTCCTTCCACACAGTTCTCATGTGTGCATTATCCGCTATAACAGAAGAAATAGAGAGCAATATTTCATCTCTGTGAATAAAAAAAGAAACTAAATAATTCCTTTTTGGTGAATTTCTGACTCATAGCACAGAATTAAATTTAATAAGGTTTTTCTTTGATAAAGGGCCTGATTAATAGCTTCAAAGAGACCTAGACATTTCGATGCAATTCAGTGATGAGCATTCATAATAAGTAGGAAGGACCACCATATATGCACTTATATATCATTATTTAAATATTATTTTAAAAAATTAAATGTTAAAAAATGTTTGCAAGTGCAAAAGTGTGAGATGTCGTAGTTAAGTAGTTACGGTTGCATTGCTCTTTTAAAACACATAAATACTTTAAAAATATTTTTATATGTCTGTAACAGCATAATAATTTGAAATGGAAAACAAGTCAACATGTTTTTTTTCCAGGCCCACTCTACATCTTTCCCCTATCTTCCCCTTTTGTATAATTGCTGACTATGTTTCTGACAAATGATGGGAAAGTATTGAACACTGTTTCTTTTATTAAAGGAAATTTGTTCAGACACTAGGAAGTTGGAGTTTAACCTTCAATTATATGATGATTATGGTGAAACTCTTTTAAAAAGTTTAGTTTGAATTCTGTCATGCTGCTTTTCTATAAAAATAAAACAGTTTAAGAAAATAAAACACCAGTGCGCTTGAGAGTCAGAAATTAAGTTGAAGAAGTTGTATGCAGATGAATCTAGTATTATCCAGGGAATATGATAGCTAAGTCTGACTTCTTTTATTCCATTTTTATCTCTCCAGTATATCTGAGGTTTTCCTCTTGAGAATACAGTTAGCCCCTGAGTCCAAAGCATATCATCGAGGTTACCTGATGTGGGAATGTACCATTTTGGAGCAACACTTAAGCATATGCAGAAACTAGAATGAAATACAAAACCTCATATATTAAATGGAAAATTTTGCTGTAAATATATGTGCTTAAAAGTTGTTTTCCCATTTCCTGGTGCTGTTTATAAACAGATTTTTTAACCTGTATGTTTTCTGGTACTGTTCCATGACAGCCTTCATGTGTCTGCTACACTGCCACCCCTGGAGCTGATCTGGATCTTCAGTTGCTTCTGCTCAGGTGTTCTCAGTGAGAGGGTCCTTCAGTTGTGGACCTTACTTCACCTTTTCTTTTGAGCCTGGATTGTTTGTGTTTGATCAAAAGCTGGTCATCTTGTGCAGGCATCTGGGGAGGGATGGGTCTGTGCACTGGCCATGAAGCAATGTAGGAAGCTAAAATATTTTGAGAGGCAGAACTTTATGCTACTTGGTAGTAAGCAGATATTAACTGGTGTTCTGTTAAAAAATAAAAACTAAAATCCAGTGATAATTGTGTTGAAATACCTGAACCCTTCTTTAATGTGTTCTACAGAGCAAGAAAGAAAGACATTATACAGATGCCGTATCTCCTAGTGGATAATCTTATTTACAAGGCTTTATACAATAACAAAACAAAATATATTCAAATTAAATAATAGCAAGATGATATTTTTATCATGCTATATATTAAATTGTTGAGCTTGAAATTCTGTAATATTTGCCCCTTTATCTGGATACATGAGAAGCATTAATAGCACGTGTTAAGTCTTACACAATTCATTCCTAATCTTCCAGACATCACATACTTTAAAAAGAGTGGAGAGACACTCAGGAATTTATATTTCTGTACTTGGTACATTGTCTAAGCCTTTCTCTGTAAATAATTTTACTACTTCCTATTACTGTTTCTCTTTCCCTTAATCATCTTTCCTTTTATCTCCAATCTTATTCTGAAAAGACAAAAGCTGCAACATCTTATACCCAATGCATACTGGCCTAATGGAATTAGTAAAACAGGTTTTTTAAACTTACATACTTGAAAAAGTACTACATGCTACTTTTTTCAGCTTAGCATTTACTTTGTTTTTCCAAATGCATCCTAATTGATTTTTCTTCCTATTCTTTTAAATACTTTTTTATTTACTTCTAAATTTGCATTCTTTCTTAGTTGAAGTTTAACATAAACATCAGAAAATTAGTCTAAAAGTTGAAGTTTAACATAAACATCAGAAAATTAGTCTAAATTATTTTAATATTTTTAGTTTCTGTGGCAGAAGGGATAGTGACCCTGAGATTCAATAGCAGTATCTTTTCACTCTCTTTTCCTTATTGAATTTAGTGTGGAGGTGGGGAGTCCTCACATGCTTGCTTATTCTCCTGTATCATTACACTATCTATCCCTAAATCTCACCATTCAGATTACAGCAGTTTTAAACAAGCAGATGTAAAATATCTTTGATTCCAGCAGTGAAAATTGCTCTTGTATTTGTACAGTGCTATTACAAACCATCTTCCCAGCGTGTTTTCTTTTATTTTTTTCCTTTGCATGCAAAAAAAGCATTGACTCTGAGGAGGATGTGCTATGCTTTTTAGCTTGGATTAGCCAGATTTCTGTGTAGGAGTGCATGAGAAAACAGATACTGTGTTTTCTATCTTGACCTCTGGCTGGGGAGAATGCCTGAGGCACTGCTGCCTCTCCAAAGCCAAACCCTGGCTGTGGCCTGAGTTTCTGGGAAGAGTTTCCATGCCTGCTGCTATAACTGACAAAGGAAGAAAAGCTGTCATCTTTTTTTCTCACTGTCAATCAAACTTTGCTCCAGTCTGTGCCACCAGTTTCTTCTCCGCCCTGCAGCTGTGCCAGGCAGTCATGCTGCTGGTGCTGTGACATCAGTAGAGGAGGCAATGCTGTTCCGGTCAGAGTATCAGTGATACAGGTTGTCTTGTTTGTTCTGAGCCTACAAAAACGTACCTACACCCAGGGTATGGCTAAGCTGGATGATCAGAGACTCCAGGTTCCTGAAGGGATCCAAGCACAGAATCTAGACCAGAACTGGCATCATTCTGGAGAAACCTTTCTTCTGGAAAAGCAAAAGACCAAATGTACAGGCCATGCTGCTATCCCCACAGCTCCTCTGTCAAGACATAGTCTTGCTGCAGTGAATTCCCTTTCCACCGTCTCCTGCCCCCAGCATGTTACAGCTGAATTTGTGGTGACTGAATTTAAGATGTTCTCTGTCTTCTGACTTAGAATCAGAGCACAGTCATTAATAGATTTCAGTATATGTTAGCATTATTAAGAACATTTCTGCTCTGTGTTTGTTAACAGATTTAGTATTTGCCAAGGCAGTCCTTCCTCCAAGGACAGCTCACATTATCTTAACCCTATATTGCAATAGGCCAAAGAAATACTAATGCTGCTTTAAAAACTAATTCCTCTGTCACCTATCAAGTTCAGTCCCAGTGTACTGTGTGTGATCAACTTGTACAGATTATCCCCTAATGGGATTTTTAAAAGTTCTAAAGTAATTCAGAAGCCATAAAAGAAAAGGCACTCAACAAACTTGCAGCAAGGTATTTTCTTCCCCAGACTTCTCATCCTTCACTGTTCCTTCCAGTTTCCTCAGGTCAAGCAGCATCTTTTGTTTACTGTGCCACACGGGACTGAAAATGTCAGCTGTAGCTGGGCTGGGTGAGACAGGCACACTAAACAAGAGTAAATGTATCTGAATTCTGCTAGCTGCTGTTGCCATCGCTGTTATCATTGACAAGGGGCCTGCAAAGCTACAGCAGTGGGTTAGCAGGAGGCAATACAGGTCCCATCCGGCATAGTTGGGGGAAAAAAGAGGTACTGTATATAGCTTGTTATTTTCATCAGTTTTAATGTAGACTGTACTAGACAGTTACTCCAGCCTTGAGAGCAATTAGTGATCTCAGTAGTGGAGGTCCAACAAACAGCTGAGGAAAAGCAGCGGCAGTCCCTACTCCTCTCCCTGCCTCTTTGGAAGCAATTGAGTTTTTCTGGAGGAAGACCAGTCACATCATAACCCTTCCTTCCTAGGAGCCAACACAAACATCCAGTGCGAATCCGTAATGATTTCCTTAGGAGTAGGTGGCTGCACCACCCTCCCTGCACACAGCCTGCTACATGCCCTCTGTTCGTATTACCAATTCCCTTATATATCCCCCTTCAGGAGCCAGCTGTAAATAAGTGCACGTCTCTGGCAGACAGGATTCACTTGGAATTAAATTCAGGGATAGGGAGCTGTCAGCTAACTGACTTCTGTGGCATCATGGCTGTCATTTGAATGAATTACAGATCTCAGTATCCATTTGTTTGGGAGGCTGTGAGCAAAAGGAGTGGAACAAATTGGGGCAAATGGCTGAAATTTAATACAGGTTTCTGTAGGTTTTTCAAACATCATGTACCCATCTTCAGTGTGGTTATTTTGTGTGGCTAACAGCATTTCCATGTAAACTGGAATAATCTTCTGCTGAAAGCCCTCTTTGGTATTAAAAAAAATATTAAATTGAATACACAATTCGATGAGGCTTATTTCACTCTGTTCTAGCAAAGACTAAAATATCTGGATCGAAGTTTCATAGCAGTTGCCTATGCACAATTTACACTCTGGGATTGGCAGCCTCTCTTCAGATGCTGAGGAGCAAGATATACCCCCTCCCTTCCATGCTGCTTGTAGAGTGTGGTGCCCCATGCTGATGATGCCAGGCAGATTTAATTGTGCATGCTCAAAGAGAAAAATGACATCCACGCTTGGGTTAGTGCTCTCTGTGGCAAGCTGACAAATCCCCCAGCTGTCAACTAACCTCAAAGGCAAGTGTACGTGGCTCCAGCTTATGTTTGTTTGCATTCTGCCCATAGGCATTTATAAGCTGAAACTCATATTGGCTGCAACACATTCAGACTGCTACAGAAAGAAATGTATGGTGTGTTTTATGTGTTTCAATCTCTAAGGGTGACCCACACAATTAAGGTTTATTTTTCAGACAGACTATAAGCAGGTAAAGACAACAACTTTTTGCATATGTGTCAAGTGAAAGGGCATAACATTTATGACTATGGGTCTGGCTAAGTTGCTGATTGCTTAGGGAAAATGATTTCTTCCTTGGCTCAGATGGATTATGTTTATATTTTTATGTATTTACTGGGGTTTCTGGCTGCCAGAGAACCGAACACACACAGAATGGCTTTACTTAAGTGCCAATATATATGGGCAAAATGCAAGCAGGCATGTGTTGTTGCTAATGCAGTATTGGAGTCACGGAGGAGGACTTCTGGCAGAAGCACTGTCACTTGTGGTGCACTGCAGGCTGTCCATCTAAACCTATCATTACCTGGCACCTATGCTCTAGTGAAATAATCAGACCAATCTGTGAATGGGCAACAAGCCATCTTAACAGATGGCTTTGACTGTAGGTAACCAGGAAACCATACATATACATTAAACATGGGCCCAGAGAGCGCGGGTCTTATCTAGGAACATCAAAACAGCTGTTGGTTTTGGGCTCCTCCATAACTGTTGAGAACATATGCCGTACCCATCAGATGACCACATTGAGTGGGTAAGAGCCAGCTCCCATGGTTCTGATGAACTTTGTAGGAATTACTTGGTTGGACATGGCCTCTGATACAGATCAGGCTTGTGTTTTGTGATGAACTTTGAATTTGCATTAGACAAAGAATGAAGTTTGAGGATGCAGTAGTGTCTCCCCAATTTGCATGCCCAGCTGAGGCACTATCTCACCTAAATTTTAGGTGATTGAGAGGTCTATCCAACATACCTGCTGCTATTGTCTAAGTTTCCTAAGTAGGCAGTCATAGAGAGAAAAAAAAGTCCAATCTGTTTAAATTTTGAATGCATTAGGCTCAGAACAGGATATTAGAATATAAAAAAATAACAAGAAATGCAAAATAATCTCTATTGACTTGGGATTTTTGTTTACCAAGCTCTTCCTGGTATGGAGCAGCCAGTGCTGCTATTCTGTTTTGTAACAGTCTAATATTAAAGCACTCAGCTAGAAAGTGAGAATTTTTGGGGGGTTGGTCACTTTGGTACAATAAAATGCAGATCCTGACCCTGTCAGTACAGGTGAGTGGTTCTCACCATACTTTGAAGCTGAATCATAGTACAGCTCACTGTCATGAAGCCACAGAGAACACAAAGAAACAGTGACTCCAGGAGCTCCTCACCACCAGTTATTTTCACACACAAGGGAGCAAGTGGACAATGTTGCTTTTAGTGTCCAAAATCAATATGCATCTGAAAGCACACACACCAAAAAAAAGCCATATTCACATCACCAATTCCACCTAAAAGTCACTAGGTCTTTGGTGTCCTTTTGGCTGGCTGTGGGTTTTTAGAAGCATGTACTCAATGGAAATTTTAGGCTAATTGGACTTTAAGCTTTTTCAAAATAGCCCCAAGACAGCAACATTAGAATTTAGGGGAGATACTCCAGCTTCAGGAAATCTGTGCAAGACCATGGAGCCCTGGAGCTCTTTAACTGATGCTGGGAGCTGGGCAGGATACAGAAGTGCTGTGAGAGTTCAAATGTATCTCACAGTAAGATAGGATTGCAGGACAGGGGGTGCAATGCTCTGTGAATGTGGGGTGCTCTGTTGGCCACAACTTCAGAGAATATTTTGTGTCTGAGAGAGAAAGTGTTTCCTAGTTCAGGCAGTTTTGACTGAGATTTCCAGGACTGTAGGACCTCTGCATAGGCCAGCTGTAAATTTGAGTTACTGATGCCTTGGGACCTTTGGGAAGCACTTTAAGAATTATGGAGAAAATAACCACAAGAAAAACGTTTCAATTTTCTACTACTTTTTCACTCAGTTAAAATAAAGGAAATCGATTACTTAAATGCAGTGTGTTAATATGTAGGGTTTTGTGGAATTAAGATACTTCTAAAGCTGCCCTAGCAGTAGCAAAACGATGTAGAGAATAGTTTTCTCTTCATATGATACATGGGTAGCTTAACTGTGTGTGTGATATAAAACAGATTTAAGGGACCAAGTGAGCCCTATTCATACTTCAGAATTGTCAATGTGAAGAATTGCAGTGATCATTTTAGGTTTGACTTCCATAACTCTGCCTTCTTAAGGTAGTTTGCATTTAAGCTAAATTACTGTCCCTTTAACCATGGTGTTAAAATTCAACTGTCACAGATAAGTGTAATGGTATTTACTAATAGTGCAAATCATTCGTACACGTGGGAAGACTTAAACATGCGAAGCACATCAGGACAGGAGATCAGAGTCCTTAAGGGATTGATTTATCCTTGACTTGTAGGAGCCTTTGTTATGCTAATGATAGATACATATTCCTGAAATCTATTGCCTCTATCTATGCCTTACCATTTGATTTCTTTATTAACTCTCCTCCCTTGTAACTACGTGTTCTTGTTAATTCAGATCTGGTTTTGCAGTTTGCATCATATTTTGCTGGTTTTTACCAAAAAAGTTTATTGAGCTCCCCAGCAGCTTTTATGCTTTCCCCTCTCTGCTGCACCTCCCTGGCACTGCTGCCACCAGTCGGACTCAAATACCAACGGGTTTCCTTTTTACCCAGAGCATTCAAGGCAACTGACCTAATTAATCACTCCCAACCCTTATTAATAAACATCATTCTGCAAATTTTGGGGTAAATGTGTTCATGTAGTCCAGAATACTGAATGTTTCATCTAATTATGTAATTTGGTTTTGAGGCACTTACACAAATACTGCAATTTATGGTGGTCTTGGGTGCTGCTGACTTTCCTGAGGTGGTAAATCCTTGGTATTTCTAAAGTCAAGATGCATGTTTACGTGAATAAGTACAGGTGGTTAGCTCACCTAGGGTGGGTGTTTGCAAACACTGACCACTGTGATACAAGTAGATGGCACCCTCAGGGTCATTGTTAAATGAAAAAGCTGTTTGTAGGTAATAATGTCCTTAAGACCAAAACATGAGGTTGATGTAGATTATCGTCTGTAAAAATAGCTATAAGACTGTTAGACAGCTATAAGAAAAACAAAGTACAGAATGTTTCTCATGAGCTTATTTTAACACGAGAAGGAGGGTTCGTTTTCTGAAACACAATATGCTACTGCAGTGTGTACCTACTTCATTATACTTTCTTCAGTACAGGTATGTCTTGCAACATCTTGTATTCTCTCTTGGGACTAGATATGTATGAAACATCAGCAACATAATTTTGCTCATATGCTAGGCTCTGAACTCAGCTACAATTAAATATTCAGCAGGATACTGTGTCTCTAGCTGGACTCGTGTAGCACTTCTAAAAGATTAATTCAGTGTTATATTTCTGTTTAATGAGAGGGTTGAAGTGTACATTTCTGTTGAAAATTTCAGGTTTCATGTTTAGAAGACTATATTTTTATTGTGCTTTTTAAAGGGCATGTAAGATAAATGATCTACATAGAGGTGGGTTTTTTTTAAAATTTAAATCTTTCTTTTTCAAGATAACTTTCCTAGAATCTTAATTACAGTTTTCTATGTATTTTGCTGTCTTTTCCTTGTTCTTTCAAAATACTTCGTACAGATTTCTTAACTGGGCATGCAGTAAATAACTAATAGAAAAAGTAAGGGCATTGCATAACAAAATTATGCAGATTTACAGATTTTCCTGTAATTTATAAACTTAGATTATACTTATATAATATGTATACATTTATATATGTTTAGATATTTATATTTCAGAAATTAGATTTTGTGTTTGGTCAGTATAAAGATTTTAAATTATATGTGTATTTGAGGAAGGATTAGCAACTTTAAGGCAATTTCTGGTAGAAGTTAATTTATACAGTGTTGTTCTAAAGGAGAAAGATTAAAGCAGCAACACAGAAAGTTCCAATTTCTGTCTCTTGCAGGCCCTTTCTCTTCCACCCCCTCATCTTACAAAATTTACTTGCATTATTAATGAAGTTCAGTTCAGTATGGACTCTGAAGGGTAAACTCAATCAGCAGGCCTGAAGTCCTAATCCTTGTAGAGCCAATGTGAATAACAGATTATATTAATCAAGGCACAGTAGATGGTACCTGTTCAGCTATTGCAGTAAATGTGACCTGATTGATTCTATCTGTGTTTTTCCCTTGGTGTTTTACAGAGCACATTGATTTAGGAAAATGTCTTTGGCTTATTGCCATTAATGTTAGAGGGACAGAAAAATGTGCAGAAGACTTGGGGATTGATGTGAACTGAAAGCCATTCTGCTGTTTATTAACAGATTAGGAATATGTTTTTAATTATTATTCTTCTGGAAATATAATGTGTTATGTTGTATAAACTGGGTTCTTTTCTGAATTTCATGAATATATATTATTCCAGCTGTACTCCCTAGAAATTTAGAAGGGAAATTCTGACTAGGCTTACACTCCTTTAGAATGCAACAGGATCATCATCTCTATATTCAAACAGATTTCCTCAACCTCAGATTTGGTTTTGCAGAAAGAAAGAGGCTTAGCTCTTTTGTAGAATGTCTGGGATATATTCCTAAGATTAAAACCAAACATATGCACCCCCTCCCCCAAAAAAACCCAACAAAAGAAACACACACACAGACAAGAAACAAAACCCAAAACCAAAAACAACCCTACCAAAAAAAACCCTCATTGGCAAAGCTTTCCTTAAAATTCCTCCCCCATTTCTCCAGCTCCTCATACCTGCTTCAGTCCACCAATGCCTCAAATGTTTCACACAAGAGAGGGTGTTAAACTTCACAGAATCACAGAAATGTCTATTGGAAAGTGCTCTTGAGGTCCTCTACGTCAGTCTCCCATTCCAAGCACTTTACTGACAACAGAAAAGAATAAATCACGGGGGGCATGGCTTTGTCTAGTTGAGTCTTGAGAACGTCTCTGTAGGCTGTTCCAGGTTTGCACTGTTCTCTTATTGAGGGAGCAGCCTGCATCTCCTAAATCACCTCTTGCAGCTATTGCCCCTGGCTGTCACTAGCAATGACTTTGTCTCCATCAGCATGCAGCTTACCTTCAGGTACTTGCAGGCAACTATTAGATCACCACTTAATCTCCACTTCAACAGACTAAACAAGCCCACCTCCTTCAGTCTCTCATTATAGTTCATGCACTCTGGGCCCCTGCCCATTTTGTAGGCCTATGTTGGACCTATTTCAGTTTCTCCACATCACTCTTGAATTGGTAGGCCAAATTGGTGGGCCAAACTTGGACAAAATACTCTAGCTGAGAGCTAACCAGCACTGTATAGGGGATATAGTAAGTTCTGTCAGGCTGCTGGCTGCACTCCTCCTGATAGAGCTCGGTACAAAATGTACCTCATTCCCAAAGGAGAGCACCCTCTTGGCCAATATTCCACCAGACGTTCACTAGATCATCATCAGAAGTGCTTCTGCTCAGTAAGTTACTTCACAGCCTTTAAACATGTGTGAGTTTGCTTATTCCAGCACATGGGCAGAACACTGTGCTGCTTCTTGGTGACACACAAGAGGTTTATGTTGGTCCCTCAAGCTTCTAAAAGTCCCTGTAAATTGCAACTATGTTGTTGAATGCATCAGACATATACTGCTAGCATCATCAGTAAATTTCTTAACCCACTTTGCTAACAAGAAGTTTATTATTTATCTGACTCCAGAATGTTGGGAAGAAGAAAGAATGAGAAAGGCCCTGATTCCATTTCACTGTTCACTTGGTCTTTAACTTGACTAAAAAGAGGTGTCACTTGCATCCTGGACAGTCACCCATCTGAAAAGCAGCAGGCACTGTAGCATTTTTGGACCCTTGCACAACAGTCAATGGCAGCTGCCTGTGGGAGGATGGAAAGACTGAAGGGCTGAAATTCAATAATCCTTTCTGTTTTGAAACACTAATTAGCTGTCACACAGTTCTGCTTCTGGAGAGCCAGCTACTGCGGTCGCCTCTTAGCTGAGATCAGCAGGCTAAGAGCTGAATACAAAAGGAAGGAAGCTAAAGACAAATAAACTTCTGACTGAAACAAAGGTTGCAAAATAAGTAAAAAATTGCACAGTGTTATGTATTTTGTATCAGTAAGAACAGGAAATTCATCTGATGTTCTGTTTACTGATCCACCAGAAGCTTGCAGTGCTAGAGTCGATACCCTGCAGTCTTAGATTTGGCCTATTTTATATCATTTAACAATTTTATACAGTAAACATAGCTTTGTTACTTATGTATCGTAAAGTGAGAGCACCTTTCAGAAGTTCTTTAGTGGATACACAGAATAACTGGAGGCTACATTCAATGATGCTTATTGGTATTGGGTTGAATCATCCAACCGAATCTGTTGTAAATTCTGCATGCTAAGGTGCAATGTAAGGTGGAAATTATGTTTTGAATGCATAAAGGTAAGACGGAGATCTTGACAAAATAATGCATAAAATGCATTTTTTGGATCTAATCTCAAGCTGTTTCAAATTGGTACCTTTTGTATGCAGAAGTCCATTTGCATCTTGTATACAGATATGTTTTTGATGTCCACTCTATGTTTTCTGTGCCTTGTGTGTTTTATTTTGTGTATACATGTTCTTTATGGTCACCTTAACTACACACCTAAATTTTTCTGTCTGCATATTGTAGGTAGCTGTCCAATCCAGCTGTGTGATTGCTCATCATGCAGGTGATAATGCAGAGGAATTCACCCAGGCACCATCCATGTAATTTCTGTTTTGGGTAGTTTGGAAGCTCAACCCAAATACAGAGTTTAAGCAAATTTCACCTTTTACATTTCAGGATTATAATGATGAAATTCGTCAGGAGCAGCTGAGAGAACTGTCGTATTTGAATGGTTCCGAGGATTCAGCACGTGGACGGGGCATTCGAGGAAGAGGCATCCGTGTGCCACCTACAGCTCCTTCAAGGTGTGGTAGCCTGAGCTATTATGCTAATTGCTTTAGAAAGTGTGAGCAATGGTAAAACAAGCATAGTTAAAAAACCCCACAACCTCACATATACATCATGGTCAGTAAACAAAAATTTTTTTCTTCTGATAACTTGTGTGGTCTGTATTGTGCCAGGTTCTTTGATCTGCAGTTCACAGACTATTGTCCAAGTAGCAAACTGCAAGTTTCTGATTTATCATCTAGTATAGTTACAAGAACCTTTTTATAACCAGTAACAGCTTCTTCTGACTTACCAGTTGGTACAGCAAGGTGCATATAGAACAATTAAACTGGAGGATGCTAAAATTCTCAGTTCTCATCTGTATGCACTGTTCTTTGCACAGTGGGAGAAAGCAGAATCCCATGCTATCATTCCCTTATACTGAACTGAGTTAGATGGGAAGAAGAGATCTCTACTCACCTTTTTTACTCTTGCTTTACTTTGCTTTGCAAGTTTCTGCCATCCAGCATCATCTTCTATCCAATCAGTGTCTCTCACCCAATAATAAACATGAGAACGAGAGTAGTAACTTTTCTTCTCAAGTAGTTTGAGAGGAACAGAAAAAGTTCCTCATTATTCTTCTTCTAGAACTACTTTGGAGTAACTCTGCAGCTCTGTGACTTAGAATGATCCAGAATTTCATTAGTACAAGCAACAAGCAGATCAGGTGTGAAAGACACTGGATGGCTTCAAAATGATGCCTTTTCGTAACATGAGTTCTTCCCTAGGTACTGCCTAGGAGTGTTTGACATTGGTACCTTCCAAAACCACAGAGTTATAACATACTTGATACAGTACTAAAAACCTAAGAGCCTTTATAATACTTGCATGCTCTCCCTTGCCATACACGCCATAGTGATCACTCCTTTTTGCTCCCCCACAGGGGACGTGGGGGTGCGATTCCTCCACCCCCACCTGGACGAGGTGCCCAAGCACCCAGAGGAGCACCGGTGACTCGTGGAGCCCTCCCTGTCCCACCAGTGGCAAGGGGCGTTCCCACCCCTCGAGCAAGGGGTGCCCCAACAGTCCCGGGTTACAGACCACCCCCGCCACCTGCACATGAGGCCTATGAAGAATATGTAAGTAACCACATGCATTCATAGGGATGTGAGTCAAACTCTGAACATCACGTAATTCTGAATTGGAAGACTGTTCAGGCCAATAATTCCTCTGTCTCTACTGTTTACTTTCTGCTGGTGAATTACAGCCTGGGTGATGCTGTGTCTGCAGACCTGTCTTTCGGGTGATGTGGGTTCACAGATTTCTTCACACCTTAGTTTTGGATATAAGGTCGTGCTGGGTAGATCTCAGGGCCGCATGAAAGAGCAATACAGATATTCTAAAGATTGTATTATAAGTAAAAGTTGCTCATTACTGTAGGCAGGTTCTTAGGAATAACAGATTATATCCTGTGTGAGAAAACAGAGGGATCTTTTGTTCTTCCAAATCCTTTTTATTACATAAAAGTATATATTTGTATATTTGTATTCAGCATTGTGTTAGAGATACATAACAAATAGAATTTCAGGTAGTTTTCATGAAAGCTGACACAATGATGCATATTTAGCGAGGAGCAGTACTAACTGTCACCTTTTCTTATGAGGTGTTAAAAATAATTGTGCTGTAAACATCAAAGCTTTCAAGTCGTCCTCATTAGTGTTCCCTCCTGGAACTATCACCATAACAACAGATATCCGACTAGAGGAGAAAGTGCCATCAAATATGATGTCTGACTTTTTCCAGCTGTGGCATATCCAAGGGTAAAAATGAGCATCCCATCCATTCCATAATCCTATCACTAGGAGAACTGTTGAGAAGATATGCTATAATTGAGAAGATACAGTTTTATTCAATTAATGGTCTTTATAGAACAGAAAATAGGAAATTGAAACAGAAATTTATCTCTGTTGGTAAAGTTTTACTCAACAAGCTGTATTTATAAAGCAGAGGTTGAATCATGGCCACTTCAAATCAAAGACATGCATTCTGTTAGTGCCAACAGTCACAACAACTGCCAAAAAGGTGGGGAAGGAAATAACTTTTTATTAATTGCCGCAGCACAATTTCCATCTTAAAAGAAGATAAAAGCCCTGCTAACAGAGGAATTTTAAAGGTGTACCCTTCCTTGATAGTGTAACATCTGATACTGCATGAGACCTTCCTTTCTTCCTTTTCCTAATCCATGAGTGACAAATTTCACAACAGAACCCTTGTAATGAGGTAGCTGGATTATCAAGGTTAGGAAACCATTCAGCTGGTTCCACATTGCTTTGAAATGCTTGCACACTCAGGAACACGGAATATACACAAAATTGAATGACTCAGTTTAGTTTATAGTAGATTATTACAATAAAAACATTCAAATGAGAGATTCTTGGTCTCCTTTGATGGAGATTCTTGGTCCCTTCTTTGGAGACTCTTCGGTCTCCTGTGTCCTTTCACCATTTATATTCCACAACTAGGAATATAAGGGCTTCCTCTGACATGCTGTCAGCCATCAGTCTGCAATGAAAACCTCTCACCGGTTTGCAAAGACTTGTAAGCGCAATCTAAATCATAGAATTGCCTGGGTTGGAAGAGACCCTTAAGATCATTGAGTCCAATCACAGCCTAACCCTGCCTAGTCCACCTCTACACCATGTCCTCAAGCACCCCATCTACACACCTTTTAAATACCTCCAGGGATGGTGACTCTACCACTTTCCTCGGCAGCCTGTTCCAGTGCCTGACAACCCTTTCAGTAGAATTCTTCCTGATATCTAACCTAAATCTTCCTGGTGAAATGTTAAGCCATTTCCTCTCCTCCTATATCTTGTCAGCCAAAAGAGATCAACCTTGGTATCTTATGCACTGAAATAACTAAAACACTGTTAGTGTCCAGGCAGAAGGAAAAGTTCACTGACATATATCTATATATAAATTTGTAAATGGTATTTTGGGTGAAAATATTTTTAATTTTTCAGGAAATAATCAACACTTTATTTCGTTACAAATAAACCATTACATCACGTATTTGAGTGGATACCAAAAGCTATTTGTTGACCAGCAACAAATGTGAGGTGTAATTGTTGTTCTTTCAAACTCAATTCTTGATTAATATATAATATAATTAATTTATAATGAATAATTTATCCAATTTACTTTGTCCCATTTTTTTGCCTGTAGGCAACGCACAAGCATATTCCAATTTCTTCGTGTGTTTATAGTTTTCATTTTTGAGTACAGTATTTCACTCCAATTTTATACCTACTATAGGCAAGCACTATTGGTTTGATTAGTTGTGTACATGAATGCAATATCATTAATTGTGAGTATCCATATTTTTTATTTTTCTTTGCTCTAATAGAGTCATATGAATGCTGAGCTGAAAGTGAACTCAAATAATAGAATAGAACAGCTGCAGCAGATTTTTAAAAGTTTAAACAGCATTTCCTGAAAAAAAGTAGATATTTACACAGCACTACTAATCAGAGATTGTATTGACTGCTTGACCTTGAAATATCTAACTGTTCAAATCAGTTTGGATAAGCATTTAGAAGTTTGTAATTATCCAGTGTCTAAATATTTTGTTGATTCCTGATGGCCTTTGTGAGAGTCCATAAAAGCAAATGTCTGAAAGGTTTCTCAAGAAACATTCTGAATGTCAGGCCCAAAGGGAAAATAATTGGGAACAACTTTCAGAAAAGAAGAGGGCTAGAGAGGGAAGGGGAAATGACACACCTCATGCCTTTTTCTTTCTTGCTTTTGAAACACATAGATAGCTTTTATCGGGTGTAGTGTAGATAGTTTCTCAGAGGAACTTCAGAATACCCACAGGAAGAGGAGGTACAGACATTAGAAGATATGTGGAAAAGGGAAGAAATAGATACTATATGAACCTTCCTCACTTGAAAAACAGCTCGTTGTGTGTGAATTTGGATAGCTTAACTAACAGCTGCTGTACAGCTTCTGGGATCAGAGAGGTGGTCCTGGATCTATAACCTGGCAAGTAAGAGTGCTGTTCGAAGTGACTAACCTTAGTTCTGTGTGACCAATCTTTATGTCCTCTTATGCTGAAGGAGAAGTCCACTGAAGTGCAGTTCAGAGCAGAAGCTTGAACTGGTCGTTGTGAAACTTCATCAGAAGAAGCTTCTTTCACAAAGCTGAGCTATCATTACTCTCTGAGGTATAAGTTTACACCACCAATCCAGAAGCACTGCCGTACTGAAGGTGCCCCTAGCTGCTGAAAAGGATTAAAAACTTCATTTCAAAAGCAGACTTCTGGACCTCAGGTTCTGTTGTGTGTTTTCTTACTGAAAACCACACAGTGGGGTTCCTCATTAAATGCATTATGGATCATAATCCTACTCCTTCCATAAATTCAGTGCGCAAATTAATGTGAATTAGTGCTTACATATTCCTTCCATGTGTAGCAATACATGCCATGACCAGTTGGTAGCAATGGCTCAGTTTGGAATTTTTCAGGAGCCAACAGGCTCCTCAGAACTAATGATAAAGAAGACCGTTTGGGATTTATCAAAAACAAATTTTGTAAATTATCTTCATATTTTAAATAGCATTGGGCAGAGGTGTTTTTAGTGAAGAGAATGGTACTGGAGCTGCATTTTAGTTGCCTCTTTTAAACTTAGTTCTTGTACAGTTGTGCTGTGAGGCATAATTTTTTCTCTTCAACAGCTGATGTACCATATACAAATCTTAGTGTTTCTAAATCAGTGCATCAGGATAGGAGATGGTAAATGAAAATTGAGTTCAGATACTGTTTCAGCCCTGCATCGTCACCTTTATTGACAAGGACAATGGTAAGATTGATTGTGTGCTATTTTTTCATTACAAAGGTTAAGATTTGCTGTGTTGGACATCTACTTTTATCATGTACTTGAAATATAGCAAGGAAAATTAACGCAGTCTTTACAGATTGTGGCGAGACTTCTGGTGTCATTTCTCAACATGAATAAGCATTTTTAAAGGCCGAGGTCTTGTTGGCAACTTAAGAAACTGTCATGGTTCTGCCTCCAGCCAGGAGCTGAGCACTGCACAGCCACTCACTCCAGGGGGTGGGGGAGAAGAAAAAAAAACCAACCCAAAGGCAAACCTCATGAGTTGGGATAAGGATAGTTTGCTAGAGCAGCAGAGAGAAAAATAACAATAATAGGACTTTTATAGCAAAAATACATGAAACTGGTGATACGCAATGCAGTTTCTCACCGAACCAAACAACTCAGGCCGTACAGCTCAGAGCCATCCCAAAACCGGACCATCCTCAAAAACTGTGTGTCCTGAAGCTATGCACTCCTCCCCCACCAGCCGCCCTTTATGCTAAGTATGATGTCATTGGCATGGAATGTCCTCTTTGGCCAGTTTGGGTCATTGTCCCAGATGTGTCCCCTCCCAGTTCCCTGGGCACCCCCTGCCTTCTCATGAGCAGGGCAGTATGAACAACTGAAAAGTCCTTGACTGCTTGGCAGCAACTAAAAACATCTGTGTGTTATCAGCACTGCTCTCATCCTAACTCCCAAACACCATTACACCAACTGCTTGGAGGAAAATTAACTCCATCCTAGCTGAAACCAGGACAGAAACAAGAAACAGACATGACTGATTGAGCTTCATGATTTACAGAAAAGTGAATTGTGAGAAGTGCTTGAGGTGATATTCCCCTGGAAGGAACATCCTACTGAGGCAGTACAGCCAGTGTTCAGCACAGTATATTTTATTTAATCTGAGCATCCGGACCTTTTCACTCAAGATTAAAGCTAAATATTTGAAGGGTGCTTAACCCAAATAGAAGTCAAAAATACTGTTGCTTGTAGATCCTGTTTTGGAAGTAATTTGGCTCTGGAGCTGTATTTTTCCCTCTGAATCAGAAGCTAGTAATGAGCCATGTAGTGATATTTTTCTTTACATTTTTAAAGAATTATGTTGAGTTTTTCTAAGATGTCTAATGCAAGTGTGGATGGGACTTAGTACTTGTTCCCTTACCTCAGATGCAAAGAATAACCAAAATAGAATAAAATTGCAACTAGCATACACATTGCTTTTATATTTTACTTGCATTTGCATTTTTATTCCTGGATAAGAATGGAGACTTATGCACAGAAAGCCTCTCATCTTATTGTGAAATCTTATGTGAGCTTCTTCTGTTTACAAAGAAATATATACTTTCTTTGCAAGAAATAGGCCAGTCTGTCGAGACACTGAAAAGCTGGTACAGCTCCTAGGTCTAGAGCAGCTAGATTAAAGAGCAATATTAAATGCAAATAGTCTTTCTCACCTCTCATTTCGGTGATCAAACCAGCCAAAACTCAGCTTCTTGTTATCTTCCCAAATAAGTGAAGAGCAATGCTTTTAGGAAGTAACTGGAAAAGAACCACACAAGATAGATTGGGCTTTTAATGTCATGCTGTTCTTCCTCTCATTTCAAGCTATTTAAAATGAAAGCAAATGCCACATTCAACTGTTTATTCTAAGCTCAGTGGTTATTTACATTTTTCAATAGTTTTCAAACAAACTGAAACAACTATGCTCATGTTTATTCAGTGCCAACCTAGACAATGAAAAGCCTGACAATAAGAGACATTTTGTCACACTTTAACATTTTCAAAATAATAATCAGCATTTACATGTGACTGTGATGCCCAGAATTGTGGTGGCAGAGGCTGTGTTTAATATTTTAAATTGGAACTCGCAGGGCTTTAAAATTCATTCTGTCTGCCGCTTCTGAATGTGGATGGAAACTGTGTATAAAGACCTGCACTTCCTCTTCATGACAAGTTAGTGCCTGTGTTGGTGCTTTAATGAATATGTTAAAGTGAGCAATTGCTACTTGATTCTGCTACGTTTGAAGTCCATTCCTATAATCCCAGTAGGACATTCTCAGTGAGAGTGAGGCCCAGAAAACTAAGGCAACTTGTTCCTAACTTTAAATTAGTGAAATATATTGGATATAATGATAATCAAAGAGGCATATTTTTAATTTTTTCTTAACTGCTCTTTCCAAGTTTTAAGATGTGCAACCTACTTATTTCTGTATCTCTGTCGGTTGAAAAAAAAATCCCTGAAGAATGTACTGCTACTAAAGAGCATTTGAGTAAAGCTGGAATTATAGACACAGGAATCTGCATGGCTGAACAACATATTGATTAAATGCAATTGATTACCTATTTATGCCCAGGGCACTTAGGAAAACCAATAAGCTATATTCAACATACATCTCCCGTGACTTCAAAAATCAAATTTTATTTTTACTGTAATAGAGATAAACACGATAATGTTTATATGATCTGAAAGACTCTATTGAGCTTTAGAATACTGTGAATGATGGTCTCACCAAGGTAAAGTGGATTTTTCTGTTAGTTTTGCAAACTTTGGAGAATTTGGTCTGTCAATAGTATAAATATATTCATTGCAAAAAAATCCAGCCACAAAAATACAGAATTAAAGTTGTAGCAACTTCTTTAGGTTTTTCTAACAGAAAAATAAACACAGTCAGCATTAAACAGTCAGTCTGGAAACCTGCAGTTCTTGAGTTTTTTGCTTAACTGTGCAAACTGTAGTTTGGGTCTGATTCTTATACATGGTATCTGAATAAATCAGGCTTGCCCCATGGAACCAGAGGAGCTGTCCTGAGAGCAATGCATCAGTAAATGTGAACACTGCTTTCAGATTCATCTCTGCTATGAATTTCTCACAAATTGACGATGTGCTGTAAAGCAGACTTTTTTATATTGTTTTCTCGATTTGTTTTGATTTGATTGCAATAATCACAGTTATTCAGTGGGCTAAACTTTACTCATAAAATGCATAAAGCTCTAACATCTACTTATAAATTCTACAGAAGGCTTTTGTGGAGGATAAGCTCTTCTGTCATCCTCTTCATGCTCTCCTTACTTGGCAAAAATTGTTCTCTCCTTGACATTAGTTACCAAGTTTTCAGTTCAAAATTATTTTCTATGCTAGACAGAGTATAAAAGAAAATGCTGATGCAGCTGTACATGTTTTAGTGTTATACATGATGTTAATACAACTACAACCTAATAAATATTTATATTTGTTATATAGATATCTGAGTGAAGGGCATCTCTCAACTGATCATCCAACCTTCATATGGTCCTTAAATATTCATAGTGTATGCAATTATATTCATAAGATCCCACATAAAAAATATATGCAATATTCTCCATAGAGACAGAACTTGTCTGCATCATGCAATGCACCATTTGATCATTAAACAGTGTGATTGTTCAGGAGCCTGGTACCAAAAATACTTGTCTACTGTCACTGAGACCTGCCACAACTTGTCACTTGGCTATTTATCTGATGGAGAACAGTCTTGCTTGGTGCAAAATATTTACTGGCTGAACATTATCATGTGACTGTGTCTCTACCCGTGTTACCCTTTTTATGACAGGCTGCAAAGATGAGTTATAAACTTTTTTTCTTTTCTTTTTTTTTTTTTTTGGCCCAAACTCACACACAAACTTCGAGAATTGGTGTTAAAGACTTGGGAACAGTCCAATTTAATTAGAGTTGTTGAGAGTTTGGTTACTGTGTTAATTCCGCTCAGATGGAAGGCTTGCCTTTTCTCTTTCGCTTCTCAAAATTTCTTACCCAGATTTAGTCCACCGAGGTACTAAAAAGTTAAATAATTTTAGACTGCAAAGTTCCTTATGATTGGTGAGTTCCTGGGAGCCCGACACACATAAACTCTGTGGTAATGAGAAAAGATCAGTCCAGGCTGCTACTTCTTGCAGACTGGTAAGCACAGAGGCTTCAGCTGTGCCAGGCAATTACAGGAGCCTTGAGCTCTGGTTTCAGGAAGGGCTCTGGGCGATAAGATGACATGGCACTTAACAGTCTCACACCAGCCTTGCCTCCAGCATACCAGTCTTACTCATGTATTTTTCAGTCTTGCCTTTTGGTAAACACAGATTAGAGACTTTTTGTTAGGGTAAATAGAGTGCTCTTTATATCAATAGGTTTTGTGTACAGATAACAGTCTGCTTCTAGTTTACATATTATCTTTATTGTGAATTTTCACCATAGCTAAAACATGAGCTTTATTAATCTAGCAAAATGCATAGTTTAGGGACTATTTTATATCAATTAAAAACTTTTATTGAATGTTCCAAAATAGTATTTTAGTTTTTCTGGAATTTTAAGGGCATGTATTGAAAAAAACCCCTTCATTTTGCAGAAAGCTTTCATAAGAGGTTATCTATGTTCTCTTGATTTGTGACATTGTCATCTTGCAAAAAAAATCTTCTGCATGAAACCACAGAGATACATATTTAGCAACTGCACTTAAGGACCAGCATTACAGTTCTGTTTCATTCTCTGGCTGATGGGCCTTTTAGCCAGTTGTCTCTATCCATACATTTGATGCTTACTCAGGATAATTGAAAAAGAGGATTTGTATCTGGTACAATAAAAGGCCTGAAAAGTAGTCTTACATGCCTGCAGTCTTTTTTCCCTTGTTATGTTCAGTGCATTTGCAACTCTGAATTCCAGTTATACACAGGAAGAAAAAGGTTTATGCTAGATGAATTATCTCGTGTATTTGGGTGCAGAAGCACCTGTCAAGCAGTATGCCTTTTCTTTCTGGCTATTTAAGGGAGGCTCAAATATATACATGAGCCTAGGTTGTCATACACATAGGAATGAATATATATCCCCTGTGTATATTATAGACAAAGCCGGCTCAAGCTGTGCCTTGGATGCAGGCCATCTGCAGACTCACAGCAGCAATTGCTTCCCCAGAGGCAGCGTGTGAATGTCCTGTTATCTACTGCTTTTGGAAGGAGGAGGGTTTATGGCTCTCCAACTGCCTCAGCATTTCCAGTAAATCTTTGCTCAGGTATACACGCTTGCATTCTGATACGGATATGTTATCCAGAGCTACAGCACAGAAAAATGTGTCCATTTCTTCCAGCATGTCTGTTTGTAAGGACTGTAGTGCTCACAGCTCCTCAGCAGCCAGCAATGTGCATGAGTAGTAACTGTAAGGAGTCAGTCTGAAGGGTCAGAGAAATATAATTAAAGTGCATATTTTCTTTTCTAGTAATACCTTTTTGGAAGAAAAAAGTACTTGTAGAAAATAAACATAGAAAGGAAGAAGATACTGACAGGTATTTAAAAGAATAGTTTTACTTGCATGGTGAGATGAACTGAAAAAAGCACACGGGGGGTTTTTCCCTCTTGAACTTCTTTAGCAGTGGTGGCATTAAACTGACTGGAACATTCATATGAATACCTCGCTGTCAGATAAACAGGTCAATGTTGTACTCAGATATGCTCATTTTTAAAACAATCAGATCAGCTGTATTTTATCAAAGGTGCAGACTTAGTGTAGCTCTTTAAACTGCAGCAAAAATGTTGAGAAAATTGATCTTGTTATGAAACACAATACCTTGAGTTTGACCTATAGGGCTCTTAGAGAGTGTAGCAATCACTAGTAGAGGGAGATGCAGTATAATGGCTCCAGGACAATAAACTAGAAAACTAGAGATGAAAAATGTTCTTTCTCCATACATCCCTGGTTTTTTTCCAGATGAAATGATGGTTGCCTGCATTTTAATAGCTTCTACAGTCATTATATAAGTGCTGTTACTCATAGACAGCTAATAGCTCTCTTTGACTACCTGCTGTTGTTTTGTAGCTCTTGGTATGGTGTAAAAATCTGTGGAGTGCAACATCTGAAATCATAAAAGAGTGCAATGTTTTTAAAGTGAAATTGCATAAGTAAATACTTCTTATGTATTAGAATAATAAGAATATATTAGTATCCCAAGGACACCCTTGCAAACGTACCCTCGTACTACATTTTCAACATTTTTAAACTTCTCAAAGCATTTTAATACTTCTCAAAATTGGTATATCTGTCCAAGTGGAGTACATAATATTATATATCAGTTCCTAACAAGATGCTTTAGCTGTAGCCTTGATATTCATACTGTCCTCCCACACTTCTGGGCCAGTTAGTGTATTTCTCTAACAAAAATATTACTAATCGTTTAGATAACATACTACCACCAATTCTTTTGTGAGCAAATGTCTGTCAGATGAAATTTATTTAAAACTGAGTAAAGGCACAGCAGCTGTAATGTTTGAAACCCTGAATCTCATTACCTTTTATTTGGACTTTCCAGTCCCTAATTGTTGTCTCTTGCTGTTCACCCTTGCAAGTTCAGACAACCAAATTTTTACAAAGGTGAAGTTAAAAAAAAATAACTAGGTGTCGCTAAAGTTAGTGCTATTTTGAGGTAATATATAAATCATGTACTGCACTGTCTTTCAATATTTTAGTTTCTCTTTCCCTATATTAAAATCACACAGCTTACCCCAGTTTCATAAGTGCTTTTCATAAACTTCTCTAAAGAAGTTGTTAGCACTATTTATTAATCTTTCTGGGGACTAAAACAAATTTGGATATTTTAAAAATAAGATTACCAAAGACCGTCTTTTGGTGAACCAATTTACTCACGTCTGGATTTCTACAACCACATGCAGCCCATGCAGTGTTCTTTATCAAGACTTTGCATGCATGTACCAGTCCTCACACATGCTGCAGCTGTAAGCTATCTGAAATAACGTGCATTTTAAAGAAAATGCATTGAAAAGCTAATTATAGTTCTTTCTGCTTTCAAACTGAAACAGAATTTTGGAAATTGGGATTTCCTAGTATTTTTGACAGAACTGCATCAGTCAACCAGATGGAACATAAATTTTACCTCTGTCATGGGGAAAATTTCTAAAAGAACAAACTTCAGATGACCAGTAATAATTTTACTCCAGTCTGTTGCAATCTGGATAGAAATAAAATACTATGATTGACAGTCCTGATGAAAGAAAATAGTTATAAACAAATGCATGTAAGTCAAGGTTGTATAAATCAGGTTGTAGGGGAGATGAAGGGACTTGTGGTTTGTTGCAAGTTAAATTTCACCAAATTTGAATATGGACACTATAGTGGGGGAAAAAATAAGGGAAAAAAAGGCAGAGAATCACAACAATGTAGCTGTTGAGTCTGAATGCATCTATCAAATAAATTAGAAGCCACAATACTTTGGTTGTTTTTCACTTTCCTTGAACAGCACTTTCCCTTTCTTGCAAGGCCACCCATCATGCAAACACCCTAAACAAATAAATCTAAGAAGTCATTCGGAGCTATTCTAATTTATTTCTCCTGAGGTCCCTATTATAACTTTCCATTTTGGAAAAAGCAGCAGATGTGTATTTTATGTGCTAAACATAACACAGAGCAACAAAGGGGGAAAAAAGAAGTAAGTAACTTTCATTGTGTTAGATTCCTTTCACTCACATTTCGTTTGGGTTTTTTCTAAAGGGAACAAAATCTCTCTGATGCAATGACTTGTATTTGCATGGTCTTATTTTCTGTGGTATTTAGGCAATAATTGCGTGAGAGGACACTACATCAGTTGCACCTGCAATAGCTGTGTGGCTGAATAAGTGGTTAATATGGATACTTTTTCTTATTCCATGCACCGTGCAGTGCAGAAGGGAATTGAGAGTGTTCTCCAGCAGAATCTGTTGCAGCCCGGTGTTCTGGTATGCACTCGGGTAAGGAGCTTCAGGTATGAAGTTCTTAAGTCCCTAAAGGCAGAGGAAGAACTGGAAGTCTGTGATCTGCATCTTGGATGAATGAAATGCTGGATTTAAAAAAAAAAAAAAAACCAACAAAAGAAAACCCCAGCACAGTGAAAGGACTGGCTTACTCTTTTAGATTTCTTTGTAAAAGAAAGACTTGTCCTGCTGCAGAATTTTTACTGAAAATATACAGACCTCACCACTGGTGAGGTCTCAGTGCTGAAAGCAAGGACTTGCATTCCTCCAACACAAACAATGGCACCTAAAGCTTGGAGAGGATCTAGCTCTGTTTTTAGCTTTCCCAAGAAGACAGCTGAAAGGTCCTAAAGGGTAGGACACTGTAGGATACCATTTTTAGGTACCAAAGTTTTCCTTTATGTCATACAAGAAAGTACCTCCATTTTGCTTTCAGTATGGAATGTAAGATCCTAAATCACATGGAATTAACAAAAAAGGCATCTAGGTATTTAAATTACTGAAAACGGGACTTGCTATTCTTTTGTTTTACATGCAGTTTATTTTGTAGAAAACTTACAGGAAAAAAATATTCTAGCTTTAGAAAAATAATCATACCTGCTTTGATGAGTCTATCACCTTCCTAAGAGGAAAGCAGACTACAGTGTGACAGGGAGGCAATCCTGTTTTGATAGTCCTTGATTGAATGAGGACATTGTTGAGGTGGAATTCAATTTTGCAAGAAGATACTTATAAAGTATCTGCTTTCTTTCCTCAGGACCTCAGCTAAGCTGTAGACAGAGTATGCAGTCATTTGTTGTTTGTATTGGAGGAAGGGAATTGTTACGAAAAATGAAGCTTCCGGTCTGTTTGGAAAATGCCAACTCATCCATACTTGATCAGAATTTGTATATTTGGGGATAAGCAAACATGTCTCTGGCTACAGTCAGAAAAACTGTTTAACACTCTGTATAGAGCACAATTAATTAATGAAAGTTGAAAGATGTTAAAATAACCTTCCCGGCCTCAGTAACACGGGGCTTTTACTTCCCTAGATGGGAGATGATTTTGTTGAATATTTCCTTCAAAGCTGTACATCTGTGTTACCACAGTGAGTATGAGCATACAAAGTTGTATGACTTAGATGTTGAGTAGGTATGATATAAAACTAGAACATTATTTTGGGAGGAAGTTACCTTTAGTTATTACTCATGTATTTTCCATCCTCTCAAAATAATGCATGATGACATACTAATTTGTTTCGTGAAGAACACTTTTGCTTTGCTAAAATACTGGTTAATTTTACACTGTATATGTTATTAGTGGAGGTTTTTGAACAGTCCTGAGTCCTTGAACTTTCCTGAGATATGCTGACCTCCTTAGAAAAAAAATGAAAAATACGAGGATATACTTTCTTTTGAATTTCAAAGCATTATGAACCTAATGCTTATTTATTTCTTGAAGCCTGCTGGTTCACACTAGAATTTTATGACTGCTTTATCATTTCCTTATTAAGTAAAAAAAAATCTGAAAGTCAACATTAAAAAATGCTGTAAAAAAGACCAAATGTTGCTGTAGCCTACTCATCAGTTGAGAGGAAGAGAATATAGAGGCAAAGACCAAATTAACAAAAGCAGCAGGATTCTAGGATGCATAGACATTTGCATATACAAACTGCAAGTTACCAGATAAAAACTTCTTATTCAAAACAAAACAAAATATTTCAACTTTTGGAGATAAGGATAGTCACCATTTTGTGTTGGCAGGGTGTCATGCAAGTCTGTTTCCCATCTCCTGAGCAAAGTTCAGAAGTACAGGCAATGTAATACGTCAAAAATCCATGAATGCGTCATTGTAAATCCAGAGTAGCTCTTCTGAAAAATGAGATGGAGATCAAAGTGAGCACAGTTTTATTTCTAGGTAGAAAATTAGGTACTCCCAGAAAATTACTGCTAGATGGGCTGAAGCAAGCTTCAACTTCTGGTTGGACCACCCAGCAAATTGCTGAAACTGTTACTATGTCATCTTATTCCTCTCTACCGCAGGCTTAAAAACTCTCCCATTTGGGAGAGTTTTATACAATCAATAAGGAACTAATGTAAAGCACGTGCATTTTTTCATGGATGGAGTTAGAAATACAGTGGGCTGTGAAGTTCCTAGGTATAGCTGTCCTTACTCCACTAGGTAGCCAGAGGTCAAGAGAAGGGGGAATCTGAAATGCATGCAGTTATCTTTTACTCCACATAAAGTGGGTCTGCAACAGAAGCTGTAGACTTCAAAGTAGCATTTCAATATGTGTCAAGCCAGAAAGGACTTCCCCCAAGACTGTGGTGCAATCTGCTCTTTGAACATGATTTCTGAATATACCCAGTTAGCAGGAGCAGGGTATCTCCATTGAAAAAAGCTGAAAATGTGATTGATTACCTAAATATTAGTACAGGCCAGCTGTAATGGCTTGATTTATTTATTTTAATTGATACAGAGCTTCCAGGATTTTAGATTAGCAGTTTAGATTTAAATATGTTTAAAGCAAACCACAAAAGACAAATTGACTCTTTGAATTAGACTTGCTTGTCCTTTATAGTCCTTGGAGGGGTATAAGCACAGATAAATGCCCAACAAAAAGCCTTGTTTAACTTGCAGCGAGCAGCTGTGAAAGACGCAGGAGCTATCCTTTACCAGTCCTGGAAAAAGAAAAAATCACCATGCGTAATCTTTCAACTAAGAGGCTTATTGAACACAACAGGAAGGTAAAGATTATTCCAAAGGATGCTGGCCACTGTATGAGTTGCCATTGTGATTTACAGCCTCAATACCGTGCCCTGCATGAATTTCATGACATAACAATCTGTCAGTTCTCAAAGCTGTAAAGCCATCCCTTGGAAATAACTGAGTCAGCCTCTCATTGATGGTCATTTCAGGACATGTCTATCATTTCTTTGCTTAATAATAAAATGGTGATGTTATTTAAAATGTCATGCTTTAGGTATAAGACTAACAATCCTATTAAACTATAATATAGACGATAGATATTCTAAGATACTATAAGTACTAATCTAGTCCAAAGAAATGTATTGAATCAGTTTCAAAGTGGATATATAGGAACTGACAAGGGCCCATAAGCAACTTGGAAAAGAAATGGGATATCATAACCAGGTTATTTAGTGAGATGTTCAAAATATTCACATTTTTGCTCAGATACGGCAAACTAGAGAGTTCCAATCATATTCAGCTGTGAATTGGTATGATTTTATTTATTTGTGTTATTTCAGATTCCAGAGTGGTTTAGGTAGTGTAGAAATGCAAGACGCAAACATGCATCGTTCTCCAAAGAGTTTCCATTTTATGTAAGAATTTCCTGTGGTGATACGCTGGCTCTTGATGTCATCAGCATGGGGGCTGAAACCCTTACAGGACATGTTAAGCAAGGCTGCTTCTTTTAGATACAAATCCCTCTTTCCACTAAGGATGAACATTATTTAAACTATTTGTATCAGATTCAGAACTTGGGTATATTTAGAGGAAGTTTCTTTTGCAGTAACAGGTCAGGAAAAGAAGCTTGTAACAGCTTCATGCTGGAGCTCTCTTCATCATCTCTGACTGGTCCCTGAGGAGTTTCTCTCAGGACTAGGGCAGGCCTCACCTTGTGATTTACAGCTGCAATACCATGGAAGTCATGATATAATTGTGTGTTGATGCAAGAAGCTGCAAAGCTTTACTTTCTTACAGAAATGTGAGTTCTTCATGATGATAGAAGTTTTCAGCCAGCTGCTGATTGGTAGAAGTTCTTTGAGATGTTTTGGTCCAGTCAGCATTTCCCATCTGAAAATCAACAGCTCTGAGGCTCTCTACAGGGAGGGAGAATGAGGATGTAGGTATTGCATGTGGTGGTCGTAGTTAGATTTTGCGAAGAACTGATGCCTTTCACAGAATCATAGAACCATATAATATCCTGAGTTGAGAGAGACTCATAAAGAGCATAGAGTCCAACTCCTGGCTCCACACAGGGCCAGCCAAGTCAGAGCATAGGACTGAGTGCATCGTCCAGACACTTCTTGCACTCAGTCAAGCTCAGTGATGTGACCACTTCCCTGGGGAGCCTGTTGCCCAACCACCCTCTCAGAAAAGAATCTCTTCCTAATATCCAATTTAAACCTCCTCTGTTGCAGCTTCTTGTCGTTCCCTTAGGTTCTATCACCTTTATGCAGATATGCCACATTGTGGCATCATATGCTGGTGTTCTGTTCTGTGCTCTCACCCTGTTGGGGACCTCAGGAACTATGAAATTATAAACCAGACCTAATGAGAATATCCTGACATCTATGAACAGGATGTGCTAAACTATCTGTTAGACTTGTAACAGGCCTTAATAAAGGCACAAGAAGTTCTTACAGAAATATAAATTGTGTTGAACTTTTTGTTTTGAGAGAGATGGGGTTTTAATAAAAGTTGTTATACATGAAGTTAGGAATACTGAAAATACACTCAGGTCGCTATTCACAAATTGTCTTAATATTGTCCAATGATTGAGGTGCTTCCTGCACAACTGCACTTTCAGTGAGTCATATACTCTGCACATGAAAGTTATCAGTATAATAACTATTTTAATAATGTGTTTATATTAAGTGCACAGATTTTCTTCTTTTGGCTGATAACCACAATACGGATAATGAGCGATTTGTGATTAGTTTTTTTAAAGGCAAACCAGAAAATAACTATTCCCTTGACACTTTTGATTGCAGGCTTACTGCTCCCATGCAACCTTTCCTTTGCCATACATTTCTGACAGCAAAAATGCCAGAGTAGCCGTTGTTCTAGTCACTGCCTGTAAATATTGCTGATTCATGCAACACACTGCTATCTGGATGTTGATCCATTTGATCTGTTTGGCCTGGATTTATTCTTTGTACTGTTGACTTTACTAAACTGCCATTTCTAGCTGTGGGTGAGAGAAAATTCAGTCATGCCCCAAGACCATGTTTTGTTTTCTTCAGATTTTTGTTTCATGTCCTCTGCTCTCACCCAGCTTTATACACCAAATTACGGATGGTGCCTCTTTCAGCTTATCTCCTTTTCAGTATCTTTGATCTAAGGTTTGAAAAGTGGAATATAAGATAGAGAAGTTTCTCCTGAATCCCTGACTTGTGTCTGCAAGTTGCAGTTTGTAGGCAGTATGTCATCACTGTTATAATGAATGTGGCATTAAAAAGCACATTAATCTTGTGAGATGAGACTTTTCAGCAAGATATATAAGAGATTCTACAAATAGCTCTCAGTATCAAAGGAGCTTACAGCGAGAAGAAAAAAAATCCCAAATAGACCTTACATATTGCATTCTTTTGAATACCTCTGCAAACCCATTGAATTAACATTGTAATTATCATGCATTAATTATATGGCATTAAGTGTACAGTAGGCACTTTGCAAGCATGCAGTAAAGCAAAGTCTGGGTATCCTGGTTTCAGTAGGGATAGAATACATGCCAATAAAGTGTGAGGCAGTGGCTGAGGTTGCGAAGGGTATGTGAAAGCTCACTGCTACTGATATGTGTCAGGGTCCGGTCTTTAAGGAGTTCATTTTAGATTAATGGTTGATAGAAAAGTTGATAAAAAGAGTTGAGAAATTTCTTGGAACAAATAAATTCAAATTATGTGTGTAACTTCTAGAAAGTCTCTTAGGAATTATTTTTTTTTTAAAGTCTGTTACAGAAACCTGTTCATCAAACATTGGGTCCAAAGTTGCTTTATTCCTATATTTTATGTTGTGGGTTTGTTTTGAATGAAAGTCAATTCTCTGTATCCCCTGAACCGTCACAGATAGAGATACTAAAATCTAATTTGAGCAGGAGCTGTCCATGGTCCTGGAATGCTCTGGTTATAGTAAAAAACATTAATAAGGAAATCTATCTCTAGTGTATTAATTATGCTACTAACTCTAAGTTCAGAATATTCCTGTAGAATTGTTTCTTCTTGCATTGAAATGAAAGAGTTGCGGTTGGTTTATGGCAGGTTGACCTTGGCTGGAGACCACCTGCCCACCAAAGCTGCTCCATCACTCCCCTCCTCAGCTAGACAGGGGAGAGAAGATACAACAAAAACCTCACAGGTGAAGATAAGGACAGGGAGAGATCACTCACCAATTACCATCACAGTAAAAATTACTCAATTAGGGAAAATTAATTTAATTTGTTACCATCCAAATCAGAGTTGAGGAATGTGAAATAAACCAAATCTTAAAAGATCTCCTCCCACCCCTCTCTTCTTTCCAAGCTTAAATTTACTCCCAATTTCTCTACTTCCTTACCCCAAGCAGCACAGGAGACAGAGAATGCAGGTTGTAGTCAGTTCATCCCACATTTTGTTTGCTGTTCCTTTCTTCTCAGGGGGAGGACTCCTCACACTCTTCCCATGCTCCAGTGTGGGGTCCCTCCCACAGGAGACAGTCTCTTATTTTCTGCAACATGTGTCCTTCCCATGGGCTGCAGTTCTTCACAAACTGCGCCAGCATAGGTCCCTTCCATGGACTTTAGTCTTTCCCCTCAGGGTCACAAGTCTTGCCACCAAACCTGCTCCAGTGTGGACTCCACTATCAATGGGGCCACAGGTCTGGCCAGGACCTTGCTCCAGCATGGACTTCCCACAGGTTCACAGCGTCCTCCTTCAGGCATACACCTGCACCAGTGTGGAATCCTCCTAAGGGTGGAGATGGAATCTCTGCCCCACCATTAACCTCCAAGGGTGGAAGGGGGACAGCCTGCCTTACCATGATCTTCGCCATAGGCAACACGGGAATTGCAGCTTTGTCACTTGGAGCACTGCCTCCTCCCTCCTTCTTTTTGGAGTCTGTTCCTCTCACATCTTTTCACTCCTCTCTCTAGCTGCAATTGCCTCTGATGTTTGTTTTTTTCTTTCTTAACTATTTTATCCCAGAGGCGCTACGACCATTGCCAATAGGCTTGATCTTAGCAAGCAGCAGGTCCATCTTGGAACCGGCTGGCGTTGGCTCTGTTGGCATGGGGGGCGGCGTCTAGCAGCTTCTTACAAAAAGCCACCTCTGTAGTCAATCCCTTCCCCTCCACTTCCAAAATCTTGCCATGCAAACCCAATACAAGGTTAATATCAACACCAAAGTTATTACATAAACCGTTTTTCCGCTAGATGCAAAAATCCATCCTTTTCTGTATGTGAATACACAACGGTACGCTCATTAAGCAGCAGAAATATAATAGAATAGTCATCTTTCGTCTGTACAATAGGTGCATTTTCTATGGACTTGAAAGTCATGTCTAGCTAAAATTATATAACAAAGTAGAAAACAAATGGAAGGGGGGCAGCAATGAGAATAGTGTTCAAAATACTAAAGAACAGATTGAGAATTTGGAACTGGATCTCGGGGAGTGAAATCTTCAAGAAAGAGTAAGAATCAGAATTCAAAATTAGGATATCACAGTCTTTAGTATTTGCCCCAGACTTGAACGTCGGCATATTTCAGTGAGTACCACAACAACCTGCTGAGTCACTAAGGGGAAAACTGTGCTAAAAAAGGGTGATGTCCATCAGGCATTTTGGTGTGTTTCTGTAATACCGATAAAGAAAGGTCATTTACATGAGAAACACTTGCTCCCAAAACACTTAGTATTCTATATGGACTTATTATGCAGTATTATCAAATCACATTAGATTGCATAAACTTTTCTGCAGTGTAATCAAATGGAAAAAAAATTACAGATGCAGTGCTCCAGATTAGTTTCACTAGAGCAGTATTTATATCTTGTAAGCAATGCCATATGCTGAGGGCGATACTGTTTCTGGCTTGGGAGGCAGCACTACTTTTTCCTAAGATATATTCTGTTTCCTAAAACTGTAGAAAACAGATATTTCAAGTGTATAGTTGCAAGACTATCTCAGACTGGTTTTGCATCCACAAAAATTATGCATTCTTTGATAATTAGTGTTCTGAAAGAGAATCGGCAAGAATAAAATAAACCTCCAGGCTGTAAAATTTTCAAGCATCCAAAGGAAATTGCTAGAAAACATCTAGACTAGGCAGCAGACCAGCTTTTTTATTCTGGATTTGAATTGGTAAACATATACTGAATCAGGTTTAGACAACACAAAAAACCCAAAGCAAAACTTGCAGCAAGATGGGAAAAGAGATATGAAGGAGCAATAAAAGTAAGATAAAGAAAGCAGATGATGAAAGCAAGAAGAGGCAGCAGTCTTGATTGTTCAGATAAAAATGTAAAGATGGTGTTGAAATAAAGGAATGAAGTCTAAGGAACTAGGTATCTGGAATAGTGAAAGAATATTCCAGTCTACAACAGAGATTGAAAGCCCAGCTGGGAGAATGAAAGCAAAGCAACAAACCCTGCTATGCTTATACTGAGGAACAAGGGTCACTCATGAAGAGGAGAAAATAGAATGAACCAAGGTAATAGAGTGGAGGAGAGACTGGAGAGGAGGAGTGCCTGGAAGGAGGTGCTGTGAGTATAGGAAAACAAGAAACAATAGACTTTAAAAGACTCCAAATTCTTCCAATACCAAATAAAATTTAGTGGGTGCTGAAGGATTCTGCATGTTGGAGAATTGTGCCTGAAGAGGGATGGTTTTATTATTGTACTAGATTTGCCTTTTTCATTCTTCATGGTTTCTGCTTGTGTCTTCTTGCATTGTTGACTTGACAGTCTAGGCCAGGTCAGGATTGGCTGACTGCCCTTTTCCTTCTGTTGCCTGCAACATCCAGCAGTTTCTCACATTGTTGTCCTATTAGCTTAACCTCAAGACAGAGCTGGCCATCTGCGCATGTACCGTAAAATATCTTTATATCTTAACAAGACTGGTCCTCTGTCCACAATGGATGATACCAAGCACAGTTCCTCTGAATGTGTACTTCTGATACATATGTATTAGTTGAATGGTTCAGTCAATCTGATGCATTGTAGAACATCTGACAGCCAGTGCCATGCAGGATCAGGTCTTGCCAGAATAGAATTTGAAGCCATGATGTATTATGAGGTTGTACACTTTCTCTCCATCCTTCTCACATCACTAAAGACCTGGTAAAAGATTCTGAATTGCATTTTTCTCAACATCTAAAAATTAATTGACCTTCACACTGTGTGAGATATAAATTTGTAAGATTAAAATTGTTCCTTTGGAGATTAATAACTTTTGCACTGGGAACAGTATTTTCTCAAGGATCTATACATTCATATTGTTAGCAAACAATTGTTCATTGAACTTCAGAAGTTTTTTCTTGAAAAATTTTAGTAGGCCATTATTTTTTCCTAAAAAATCCCATCTATTAAGTTTAAATTTAAATTTATGATGTTAACATGGATGAGATGTTCACTTTCTGTTACCAGACAACAGTTTAGACTACTGATTCACTTATTTGATTATGACTATTTTAAATAACCAGGTCTAGTTCCTTCTCAAAACATATTAGTTTCATCAAAAAACGTTTCTGTTGGGCTGAAATTGTAGCTCCATCTATTATGTCTATCTTAAGAATTGTTAGGCTTGCCTAAAGAAATGCTTATTTAAATAAGCATCAATCAAATACTTAAAACGGGTTTAATATAGGTTGACCTTCAAATATTTTTCTCTGGTACCAGAAAGTGCAATGGGTGAATCTATTTGCTTGCGGTTTCAGTTCTGTGAAGGTTATTTGTACAATTTTAAAAGTATCTGCTGCAGCTCATGACACGAATTGACTGTATTGCCTGGCCTTTGTGCTTAACATCCCAAATGTATGCATTATGTACTAACCATTCATGTGGATTTTATTGTTCTATTATCACATTTTGTAGACTTCATGTACATGCTCCGATTTTCATTTATCAGCTATGCCATCCTCCCATTTCCAGTGCTAAACATCTTGGTGTTAAATGTTTTTTGCTTTGTTCTTCAAACTAGTATCCAAGTTCAATTTATGACTCCCCTGTGTGGGAGGCAACTTGCAGAAACTTACTGAATTCTATGACATTTTTATTTATGTATTTTAACAAAGTGGCACAACTATTATCTGGACCACTTCAATTTCTGCTAGGGAGCTTTAATACAAACATAAAAATGCAAATGGAAGAATCTAAAGGATAAAGCAAAGCTAGTTTAGTAAGAGCCAAGATATGACAAGGACGGTTGCAAATATATTCCTCCTTCCTGAACAGTTCTAGTCATAGTGATCACATAAGATTTCCAGGCACACAAACCACTAAAAAACCCACCTTTGAAATCCTTTGAACAATTAACAAGTTTATTCCGTTCTTTTATGTGCAATTTAGTCCTTTGAACATCATTTATTTCTAGGAGCACTTTACTCCTACTAGCATCTCCCTGTTTTCCATTTACTTATAACAGCTAGCAGTAGGAGTGGTGTTAGCTCTAAAGAAAGATAAGTGGGGACTTACCTGCTATTCTGCTGGGCTCGCTTTTAACACTTATTTGCAGTACTAAGTATTTTGATCTGAACTTGCAAATCCTATTTGGATGTGATTGCGTGCATTTAAATTCTGGAGCCTTTCTGCCTGCGCTGTGAGTCATTTGAAGCCCTGTGGCAGTGCTGGAGCAGCCTTACACTAAACCTCATCTTAGTGTATGCTACTGAGTCAGATACAGGCATCCTCACACTTCTTACTGACTTCACATTTACGTTCAAATTACCATCTAATCATATGCATAGGGGGGAATAAATAACCTAGCTTTAAAGAAATCCTTCACAACAAAGTTCTGCATTTTCCCCTACAGGATTTAAGGGAGGTAGTGACTCATACTCTGAAATGTCTATATGAGCACATGAAGGTGTTCAGTCATTTGAATAATATCGAGCAGTCCTCCACATTTCTGATAGTGGTCCAGTACGTGTTATACTGATGACAGTAATGTGTTACAAGTTCCTACTTCTGGAATGTATGGGAATGAAGACTAGTTTGCTAAATATATTATCAGTGCTACAATAATCTCCAAGAGTAAGTCTTGGCGAATACATTTTTATTATTGGAGAAAAGATTATATCCGGAACTGGCCCTTAAAAGAATTTCAGGATGAAGCAGACAGGAATTGGTCATTCTTGTTATGGATTTCATATAGATGCAAGGATGAAGGCAATTTTTGCAGAAGGGAGCGAAGTCATATAAATGGTGAGAGAAGCCCACACTCTGTGCAAGAAATTAACTACCTTTCAAGTGATTATTTAAACTAGCAGGCAAATAGAAGGTGACAGTCTTAGGATCATACACAGGGACTGAATCATGACATGGGTAATATCAGAGTAATTCCTGAGAAAGCCTGGCACTAACAAGGAAACAAATAAGGTCACAAGGGCACATGCTAGAAGATGTGAGAGCTGTCTGATCCAGGGGATAGTCAGAAGAGAATCGTGGCCAGTAGGGTCAGCAGCCAAAGCAATACTTTACACACTTAGGATTTTTTTATTCTGAAAAAATGTCAAATAATGTCATCTTTTAAAAATGTTGTTATATTCTAATAGTTGTGCCTAACACAATGTCCAGAGAATATTTTTTAAATGCAACACCACAATGTAAAAGCCTCAAAATAAATCTTTGCCTTAGATGAAATGTCGTTCCATGATTTATCATTAAATTAATTGCATGTTGTCACAGAAAGGTGTCATTTTTAGGATAATCCAAATATGAAACCAAGCATGCTGTCGCTATATGTTTTGTTATTGCTAATTTAAGTAAGAATGTGTGAGTTTTCACTGGTTTAAATTATTTTCATTAGTATCTCATCAACAAGAGGGCAGATTTACAGGTTGTTGTCTTCCGTTCTACAGAGGATATGCATAATTTCCTCAAGGTCTGTAATGCAGCTAGAAAATACCCAGACTATAGTTTAAATTGCATTTCCAATCATTTTATTTTAGCCCTTAATTTTTCAAATCAGGTCCCTAAATTGTATACCAAATGCCTTTAAATGAAGAAAGTGCAGTGAAAAATCCCTCTTATTCGAAACACATCCACTGTATCTGCATAGGCCCAAGCTTTTTATCGAATACCTACAACCTTTTCATCAGTGATCAAAAGAAGTGTGTGTGCGTGTTTTATTAGAGGACTGTGCATGATTGTAGGAGTACCCTGCAGTGGTTTAGATGTGACTTGCAGTGGTTTAAATTAGGCTTTGGATGCTGAACCTCTAGAGAAAATTTTCATGCCTTTAAGCCTTTAGATTTGTACTGCTTTGTAAAGATGGTGCAAAGACAACTACAGTGTGTCAGGACTGAGACCTTGGTTCTTGGGTTGACAAGCAGCGCATTTCAATTCTCATTGTCCCCATTGAATCTATGCAGGCCATCAAGAATAACGGAGCACCGAGTGAGCAACTGGTGGAGCTCTGGCACAGGCTGCACAGAGAGGCTGTGGAGTCTCCATCTTTGGAGATATTCACCTGGAGACGCTGTCCTGTGCAGCCTGCTCTGGGTGACCCGGCTCTAGCACAAGGGTTGGACTAGATGTCCACAGGTCTCTTCCACCCCCTGCCATTCTGTGATTCTGTAACTAAGGACAGATCACCTGGTGTAGACCATCAGAGAATTAATCTGGTGTTACCTGGGGACTTCTCACATATACAACAAGGATCCAGCAGACCTCATATGAGCACTATGCTTTATCCCATGGTGCAGAGCAATATTTAGTTGGAGTGGAAGCAGTATTTGTACACTGCAACAAAAATATGCAACTACTTGGTCCAAGGGAAGATTTACATTGCTGTGAGCTGGAGGAGAACATCCTTCTTGTTAAAATTCACAAATTTGCAGATGCAGATCATTATGATCATCATGTCTGACATCTTGTGTTCCTTGAAACATGGACATAATGTAGAAGCAGTGGAACAAATCTGTGTCTGTTATATAGAGGGGTAAGACCAATTGTTTAATTGGTCCTCCAGTAGGAGAGAAATGCAGAAGGTATTCCCTCACCCCCCAGCAGTTCTAGTTGGGGTCACTGGCTGTTACCCTCCCACTTAACATGGCTTCAAAATGAAAGAGGGTAGATTTAGATTAGACATTAGGAAGAAATTCTTTACTATGAGGGTGGTGAGGCACTGGCACAGGTTGCCCAGAGAGGTTGTGAAAGCCCCATCACCGGTGTTTAAGGACAGGCTTGGATGTTTAAGGATGAGGCTTTGGGCAACCAGGTCTAGTGGAGGGTGTCCCTGCCCATGTCAGGGGTTTGGAACTAGGTGATTTTTGAGATCCCTTCCAACCCAAAGCATTCTGTGGTTCTACGTAAAGTCATTAGAGGTCAACCCAAGCCCTGTTCTGCTACTGAGCACCTGGGGGCAAATTCTGGCTCAGAGCACTTTTTAAATTAACTGTGGTTTAATTGACACACTGTGCTGTTGTTAGGATTGAGATTCTTAAACATTTAAAATTTCTTTGCCATCTAATCAGGGTTTGTTGGGTTTTTTAACAGTTTCTGCTAAAATACACAGAACTGTAACATGTTAGCTGGGGTAAGGTTGTTCTTATGTAATTTAACAGTGTAAAAATCAGCTGTCTGATGACACAGCTTCATAAATAAATGTGGTTTTCTGATTGGGTTTTTCTAGATTGCAAATGAAAATGCTAAATTTGGTTTTTCAGGTTGCACCTGAAGGCTGTGATGACAGATGACTGTGTTTTTCTTAGAAATGGTTTGCTCTGTTTTCAGAGTTTCAGATTACTTACCTGTTTTTGAGAAAACCTGCGTTGCATTAAATTTTAAGACAAGTTTAAGAGATTTTTAAGTTGAATCTACAGAAAGACTGGAGACTTTATCAGAATTCCTAACTGCTTATTTCATTCTTACATCTTTCTAGATGCAGTACATAGAAGATATTGAAGGCAGTAGGCTTTAGTTTTAACCAGGGTGCTTTGTCCACAAGGTGGCCTCCTTCTTGTAGTGTCTCTTTTCAGCCAGAGGCTCTGTTCTGCCCCACAGTGTATTTACAGAGAACATGTTGGAATCCCTCAAGATTTTTAAGACAAACTAATAGTGAGGCTGAGCCTGTATTCCCAGGAGGCACCCATACAAGCACCTCTATGCTGCACACGTATACATGGCCAGCCAATAAAGAACAGAGAGTGAAAGGCACACTCAGCATCCATCCAAATACAGGGAGCAGCAGTGACCATCCTGCTCCCCATTCTGGCTGAGCAGGATGAAGGTCCATTGGTAGGAAAAATGTGCTTATGTACAAGGTAGATCACCCAAGAGCTGGCCTGAGACACAAAGCCTGCCCAGTAACTTTCCCTGGATCCCAGTCTCCCCAGATAGTGGCACCTAACCCTGAGGTCACAGTCCTTCTCCAACTGCTGATGCTCCAAATCCTTTGCATACAACTACAACTGGAAACACACCCCAGACTTTCCAGTAACACTGCTGATGAATGCCTCCTCCTGTGATGGGAGGAGCTGGGGCAGGGTGGTATCTGGGCTGTCCCATCTGTCATCGTCTTCCTGTGCTCCTTTGTTAGCATACAGAGGAGCATTTTTTTACATTATCTACCAATATTAATTAGGATAATTAAACAGACATGCTACACTTTAATCCATCTGCCTGCATTTTACTGTATGCTGAGAAAATGCCCTCCAGCAGCTAAGGAAGAACAAACTAAACAAACCAGCAGTAACCAGCTTACTTTTCAAGGTAAAGGATACTGAGTAAGCAGTAGCTGCTACTTCCTTAGATGAACTCATTTTGCATCTACGCATTGTGACTAGTGGCAAAATAAGGATTTTTCTACACTTTAGGAGGAATAAGGAGACTAAACACCATTTAGGGTTCATTCTAGCAAGGAAGACACTGTAACAACAATTTTAGATGCACATAGGTTGAGGGACTTTTTTATGCAGCTTGGAGTAAAAGGACATTTATTTTCCTTTCATAGCACTAAGAATGGAAGCATAATAGCTTAGCATTGTTTAAAGCTCATAAACTGCAACCATATATCAGCAAATTAACTAATGATTGCCTCTGGGTAATGCTACATGATGAAAAACAAACAAGGAAAGGTACTTACGCATTGCGCTTTGTTGCCACTGGAAAAATTAAGGTTCTATCTTCATTAAAAAAAAAGAAAAAGAACTATTAAAGGGATGCTATGAAGGGTTGTGCCCTGGTAGCAAAACAATTACTGCTCCAAATGAGCATGTTTTTTTAACAAATGTTACTACAGTAAGTCTGCATTTCAGTGCTAGCATTTTCAAATGATTCATGCTGTAACTGAGAAGTTGTATCTGCAGAGGGAAGCTGTGAAACAGAATACTGTATTTCCAGCCCTTTCAAGACAGTGACAACCTTGAGTACTACATATACACATAAATAAACCACCAAATAATATCATACAGCAATATCATAATACCAGTATTTTTTGAGTGCAGAGACAGTAATAATAAGCAAGGCCCCAGACCTTTCAAACCATAAATGTTTATTGTCACTTTGAATAGAGTAACAATATAATGGCATTATTTTGGCTTGTTTTTTCTACCATTAATTATTGCTAATTTGAATTGTGATAAATAATGACCAATATTCTAAAATACCATAGGGAGGTATGACTAGCTCCTTGAAATTCAGAGCAAGCGTTTACTTTTCCCATACAGCATATGAAGATCAGCATAGTAAAACAAGAAGCCCCTTTTAAATTACATGCCTTTCCAGGAGTCAGGAGCCACTCTGTAGCAAGACTGTCCCTCATTTCAGTATCCGTAACCCTAACTGTAGGCACTTCCCCTCAACTCCATATAAGAGAGCTGTGGTGTGACATGTCACACCTTGGGGCCAGCAGCAAGGGAGTGCGGGGTCCTGAACAGATGACATTGAAACCCAATGGCATGCTTTAATGCTGTGGTATTTAAATTCCCCCAAACAGGAAAGAGTTAAATTTTTGTATTTTACATCTTGGATAGCCATTCTAATCATTGACAATTTATATAAGGGAATTGTCTACTCTGTTGGTGGGAATTCGGGATTCTCTGGAATTACCTATCAGGTTGGGCCCAGCAAGGGATTTACTTTGTGGGTAGGGTCTGAAGTTTATTGCATCAGGAAGATAACATTAAGACAATTGTGGTTCCACCCCAAAGCTGATTTTCAGACATCTGGAGAATTTTAGTTAGAAAAACTTAAATATTTCTAGATTAGGTGGTATTTGACAATGCCAATTTTGAGAACATGGAATTTAGACTTGGGTATCTAAAGAGACAGTTATGCAGACTTGTGCTTCTAAGCAAGTGTAATTATAAACGTCTTCAACCTAAGACATTTTCAAATGCTACGAATCATGTTTTCCAGAAACCTTAAACCACATCCAGGAGCTGTCTGTTGGCATAAAACAAAAAATAAAGAAATCTATAGGGTAGGGAGTAGTAATCTCATGTCAGGGGCACTCAAGAGTGATGTTGAAAGACCTCATACGTGTTTTATTTTCTAAAAAGACTATGTAAGATCTTTTGATTAAAATCTTCCGTTTCTTCCACTCCCTAGTTTTTAGACATCAGTATTACTAGTCAAAGCACCTTTTTTCACAGTATACAACCATTCTACTATTTGATTTCTGACAAAAATCTGGTTTATGTACTTGTGTAAGACAAATTATCATCAACATTGACGATAAATGGTTTTGTCTTTTAGTAGTACCCAAGGACTGGAGAAATCCCTTGTGATACATGTATAGTTATATATAATGAAAAATATATCATCCCAGAGCATTTAGAGTCTTGAAGCCTTTATGCCAAAAAATGAACAAGGCTGAAATAAGTAGCCTCTCTCTGTGGGGAGACTACCATCAAAAAAGTATACAAAGCATGTTTATTATTATAAACATTTTTTTTTGTGCAGACTGCTTTGTGATCTTATTTTTTCTCATTAAAAGAGAAATTGCTTTCTTTGGACATTTCAATGCCACAGGCATGCTTTGCAGACAATACATCCATAACAATTCATAGATACATGAAACCAATTGAATCATGGAATTAAAGAATCATCCACTCCAACTCCTGGCTCCGGCCAAGGGCTGGCCAAGTCAGAGCATGGGACTGAGTGCATCCAGCTTCTTGAACTCAGTCAAGCTCAGTGCTGTGACCACTTCCCTGGGGAGCCCATTCCAGTGTCCGACCACCCTCTCAATAAAGAATCTCTTCCTAACATCCAACCTAAACCTCTCCTGTCATAACTTCATACCATTCCCTCGGGTTCTATCAGTGATCACCAAAGAGAGGAGATCAACATGTGCCTCTTCACTCCCCCTCATCAGGAAGCCTCAGTCTCCTCCAGGCTGTACAAACCAAGGAATTTCAGCCTCTCCTCATAGCATTATGCAGGACTGTCCCCACTCCTGGGGGACAGTAGCAACCACTAAAAGTTGCCACTTTTTGCAACTTCTAGTAGTCTTAAGCAGACTGTATTATCTTGCAGTATATTAATTGCCACGCTGAGATAAATAGAGTTATATTCTAGTTCTTAGAAATTTTTGTTTGAGCTTCTCTTTTGTGTTTTGTTTGGGGTTTTTCCCTGTTGGAAAAATGATGCCAAGAAAATGTTAAACCGTAGCTTTTCTTCACAAAGAATGCATTTTCTACAGGGACCATTTTTGGCCGTATATACAAGGTGCTTTATAGTTAAAAGAGAAATTGCTGGTATTTTAACATTTTAATAATATACAACCCCAAAGCTGTCGACTGAGGTAATGTATAGTGTGATATAGTAGAGTCCTGGGAAATATGCACTGAGATGTTGTCAGTAATAAAACTAAATCACTGCTTTATGTTAGTCTGTTTTACAAGATCAAGTGCTGCAATACTTAACTATGTCAAAAATAAGAACCCATGTAGAGAGGTACTGGTCAAATAATGGCAGCTGCAAATTAAAACAATAATAGTGGCATGGGCAAAAAATCAAAAATGTTGGTATTTGTGTATTCAGATTTACTTTTCTCCCCATACGTGACCATGAGCTTCAGTCAGTAACAGAATACTAGTGTCTTTGTAATAAGATTTCCAGGTTTAAAGTTCCAAGGAGGCTGGTAAAAATAACTTTCTGTTTGCAGACTTGCTCAGCTTCTTCCAGCTTCTTCTCCTTACACTCGCTGAGGCCAAGTACACTGTCTGAGTAAAGGTTAAATAATTCCCTTACCTTTAGAAGCATTTCATGTCAGCATTAATTTCAGTCAGCTGCATAGCAGATGATATGATGACTCCTTATCACTGAATCTGATGCAAAGAACAAAAAATAAATAATGAGGTAGGCTTAGATCAAATATTGTACACAATGGCACCTGACAAAAGTATGAGCCTGAAATATGGGTGCCTAGTCTTGCCATTTGGTTTATAAAAATAAAAACTCTAAAGTCATCTAAGAAGGGTAGGCATCTTTTGAAGATCAAGAAAGAGCATTTGTATGAATGGAGAAGCTTTCCATTTGCCTGCCTGGGAAGGAAGAAGACATTTTGGGACATTCAATCTCAAAAGTGATAAACAACAAAATATGAGTATGATCTTTTATAGATTTACTAATTCACATATCCTTGTTAAAATCTGCATGTATTTATAAATGGATGACATTTTACTGAGGAAAAAATAAAGAAAAATGTCATATTCTGCAATAATCTGCTCTAACAAAGCAAAACCACAAAATAAGCTTGTCACAATGAGCATGTCTATGTTGAATATAGAGACAAGGCAAATTCACAACTAAGAAGAACCACTCAAGCACCTTAGATTGCTATACCCAAGCCACACACAAGATCTAATTCATATTACTGACCAAAAGAGGGATCATGATGGAAAAGGTCTGCTTTAGCTCCTTTAAGAGACCCAGCACAGAGGTGTAGTGAGGACACTGGAGCACCATACCCAGTCTTATGCTGTAATCAGCACCTTCTACCCCTTGGGGATCCACGGGGTCCATACAGTCACTGCAAACTGAAGTCAGAAGGGGACAATGCTGCACTAAAATTTTATCACTGAAGTCAGCAATAGGCTCTTTTTTCTGTCGGTTATCATTTCAACATTGTGTGGGTTATCTGTAATTAGGTAACTATTACAGGATAGGGGAGGAAAAATGGTGAATAAGGCTCAGTTATAAAACAAGTTACTGGCTTATATTTTACAAATATAAAAAAAGAGAATGAATACATTTCTAGGACAATATCAACAATTACTGTGAATTAATATAAAGATTCTGCTCTTTGTTCAACCTCTCCTACATGAAAACTCTTTCTTTCATTGAAGTGACCTCTCCATTTCCATGGTGTCCCTATCTCCTGGCATTGTCATTACTGACATATATGATGTCTGTTTGAAGTATTTGTATGCATATTTTGCTCTTCTTATTTATGTTTGGCAAAACATTGTTAACACTAGACCTCTCACATGCTGAAGAGTATATATTAAAAGGAACAACTATTACATCTGAAATTATTAATGGGTTTTCATTTTCAATTAATTACTCATATAAGAATATTTTCAAATAGGAGCTATGTTTTAACATTTCCTCCTTTTCCTTGCAATGATTGTCATCTTTACGGTTCAACAAACAGTTAAGCATTAACTTCACTGTGAGGAGATATGTATAAACTGAAGTTATTTCTGGATTGTGGCGGTTTTTATAATGAAAAAAACAAACACAAAAAAAGGAACAGACTGTAATTTTTAATTACTAGTCTAAAATGAATACAATTAGCATAAATCCAAGTTGGATTCCCAGTTATGACAACAGTATAAAAGACAGTAAATGTAGCTTATTATACATATTTATTTTTTAAGTGTGACACCACACCATCTTATCCAAATGTGCAGATGTAGGAGCTTGAGGTGAACTACAAGAATTTTCTGAACTTTCAAGTTGGACATATATTAATATTTAAAATATTAGGGAAAAAAGCTTTTAACTTCATTATCTATTTTGCTTTGTTTTATACTAAAACCAAAAAAGCCAAACTGAAATCAAAGTCATGTATCATTTTAATAGAGGTAGGAAAAGAAGCACTTTTGCTAACAGAAAAAATATTTCATGCATTAAACAACAGTACTAGTACAAAATAGGTAAGTAAAATCACAAGAGTATTTTTTTCCTGATTGTTTCGGTTTTAAGTGGTTATTCCATGCTAAAAAGCCATGACCCAGATGTTGATGTGCTCATAATACTTGATGCACAATAGCACTAAAGTCTATGGAAATAATCATGAAGTAAAGCATTAGTAAGGTACTAAGTTAAGAAGATAAGAAATTTTCAGAAATAAACAACACAATCAAAATTATAGTGAGAAAAGTAATGTAAAGGACCATAAATAAATTTTAAGATGTTACTGTTGGCATCACCACCTTCTCTGCAGTACTTAGAGTTCCCTCAGCCTTAGAGTTAAAACCTCAACCTATCTTAGGAAGGACACCATGCCACTGGGTACTTTGTGACGTATCTATAATCTGGAGATACATCTTGAAAACACCAAAAAAGCAAACATTAAGATGCAAAGGAAAGATCTTCAGAGGAAGCATTAGGAGGAGCTTGTAGAAATGGCCACAGAGATGGCAGGCAATGCTTGATTTTCACCCTTTGTGCACCAGCGTGAAATGGAGGAGACTCCATGGAAAGGAGCAGGATTACATCAGTGTGACTGATTTTGGGGTGCCTGCCTTACTGACGTTCATCAAGCTGTTGTACTTGCGATCAGAGGCAAGTTCCTTGTCTACAAGAAAAATAAGAACACTGCTTTGCACAGTGTGTGAATATGCAACTATGGAGAAATTAGTACTTCCAAAATAACACCCACACACCTCACAGAACGTGCGTGTAGGTGGGTGTACAGTACCAGGGCTCTGCAGACTATTCCTTGAGGAAGGGCAAAGTCCTTAAACTGCAGTGAAGACTGTATGACATCAAGAGGATTTCTAGAATACAGGGCAAAATCAGACCAAAATGGCTGGCACAGTTGCCCTTCTACCAGCTTCTTGTATCATTAAATAGCTGTCTTCTCCAAGAATCCTGAATGATTAATGTTAGAAGAGCCCATGCTAGTGTTTAGTTTCATTTGTATTTAGATGGTATCCTATACCTAGTGCCCAGGCACTGTGCAAATCAGCAGCCCTTTGATTGCTGTGCAACATGATTAGTGACAGTGATTTGTGAATAGAGGGATATAAAATAAAGAACAGAATAGAACATACAATATGCAGAAAGAATGTGCCAGAATATATGAATGATACAACATTATCAGAGCCATTTCAAAAATATATTTTAGAGGCTGCAGCAACTGCCTGTCCTGGAATTTAATCAGTAACCAAAGCTTGGAAAAGACTGTAGGACAAAAAATTGAGGTAATATAAAAGTGTCACTCAGGCCATCAGGCAATGCTAACAAATTGCCATGTCTTTGTCAAATGCTCATCACTCATTCTAGTGCCAGGTAATGACCATACAAATTGTAATTGTATAGATCGGGTAAGATGTTTAATCCAAGCAATAATCCTTGCTATTTTATTACATGAATGTCTAGTAAATTCAGAAAATGTTGAAAAGAATGCAATATTTAATAGGGAAAAAAATGAGAAATAAATGCACTGTAAAATAGGATTAATGGTTAAATTTGTGGATTAGCATAAATCCTATTTACCCCTACTTAATAAAGCATTATAAAGCAAGCAAGGTTTATGTAATAGGCCTTAATCTTATTTAATTTTCATTTTTAAGTATGTATCCAGTTGACCCTAAAATATATAGTACAAAAGCCAGTTCATTAAATACTCCTTAGATCTGCAAAATCTTTGGTTATTAAGGGTAGCGAATATGCTTGACATACAGTTGAGTGAAGGCTCCAAGTTATCCTTGCTCCACAGTTGCCATGCAGGAAAACCTGTCAGCAAAATTGAAAGAAATTGTAATGTAATGGTATATCCTTCCCCCTCACCATTTTTCTTTATTTTATTTTGAAATACTTGAAATTTATACTCTCCAGTTGATCATACACCCATTAATATGATAAAATTTAGTTATTAAACAAATGTGCTGTGTTTGTGTGTATTTAATCATTTGGTATGTTTATGTGTATAGTTTTCCAACCAGTAGTTTCCTATTCTGACTATAACTCATGAAATTAGCTTCAACAGTGAATGATGATAACAGACTTGATTTTGTGTAGATGGTAGACTTAATTACTGACTTTCTTACAAATATCTGTGTGAGTATATATTACTGGATAATAAAAATGGTCTTGCTTGCATTTGAGTAATACTTTTGTCTCAAGATGAAGGTTAATCATGAGGTTTAGGATATGTAGAGCTGAAAATGTTTTTTTTATTACTGGATAGTTTTTCCTCCAGGCTGTAAATTTGTTTGGTTTTGTCCAGTGTCTTTGAGCAGTGTAGATAAACAACAATGTTTGAAAGTTAGGTAACTCATAAAATTACCACAATTTCAGAGCTGAAAGCAAGATATTAATACCCAGAAATTAATCATCTTAATTTAGCTACTTGCAATGAAGTTAACGTCTTTCAGATATCTTTTAGATGTATCTCTACCATCATTACTGTCGTTTTCCTTGGCCAGAATTAATTTCTAAAGCTTTAGGGAACATTTGAAAAGCTTGCTTTTGCATATAAAATATTAAGTATTTTTTTCCCTGGACAGTCCTATAGAAATTGTTAGTGCTTATGACTGCAGATACAGGCCCTTCAACTCTTCATGGCCATGGTAATGATTTCCATGACTTTTCATTTGTAGTGATAGATTCTGAATAGAATCATAGAATGTGTGGGGTTGGAAGGGACCTTTAGATGCCATCTAGTCCAACCACCCTGCAGTAAACAGGGTTATCTTCACTAGATCATGTTGCTCAGAGCCCCATTAAGCCTGACCTTGAATATCTCCAGGGTTGGGGCCTCCACTATATCTATGGACAACCTGTTCCAGTGATCTACCATCCTCTCATATTAAAGAACGTTTTCCTACTACCCAACCTAAATCTCTCCTTTTTGAGTTTAAAACCATTACCCTTTGTCCTACTGATACATTCCCTCATGAACAGTTCTTCCCAAGCTTTTCTATAGGCACCTTTCAGATACGGGAAGGCCACTATAAGGTCCTGCTGGAGCCTTCTCTTCTCAAGGCTGAACAAGCCCAAGTCCCTCAGCCTATCTTCACAGGAGAGGTGCTCCAGCCCTTTGATCATTTTTGTGGCACTCATCTGGATGCACTCTAACAGGTCTGTGTCCTTATTGTGTTGAGTACTATCAGGTCTATTTAGTGGCTGGAATTTCTTTGAGCATGGGGGCATTTTCATTATAAATCCTACTACCCATGTGCTAGGTATCATAACCCTGCACTGACTGAGGAAGCTGCCATCACATGCATCTTCAAGGAAAGTGTCAGCAGAATTCCTCCAATCTGCAGGATTTGAGATTTTCAGAAAAACTCCTCCCTAGTAGCACTTTTTCTTTTTTTCCTCCTTCACTTTCAGAGAATTTCTCATTTTCCCTCAAGAAATGTTTTTTCATGTTCTTCACCTTAATTCCATTTCTCAGGAAACACCACTACACAAATTCCTGCTAATGTGTTGCTAACTCAGCATCCAAAGTAATTTCCTTGGGATCAGACGCAAACTTCCTAACCCGCTCATCCTTGTGGTTTGTGACAGTTCATGGTTGCTGAAGCCCTTGGGTGCAGTTTTCTGGGAACACTTTTGTTTCTTCAAATGCATTTCAGTACATAATATTTTCTTTGAGTACTCATGAAATGAATGTATACAGTTGGTGCTTTTTCCAGATCATTCCTGACTTGGACATTTGAGGCCATTTCACTTCCACTTTCTTCACATGTTTTGTTGATGGTCCGAACATTTTGGATAGTTGACCAATAATTACAGCAGAGAAGTTGCATAGGTTTTTTGACAAGCTGTTCTGGTAAATTGTTGATTTTACTAATAACCTAAAATTGCTGACTTCATTTTCCAAAGAGCAGAGAAATTCTAAAACCCACACAATTTAGTATTCCCATTGTTATTGAAAATGGTAATTCAGTGATTTCAAAAAAGCAAAAAATTCAGATCTTTTAAAAACCAAATAAAATGTAACAACTGAATATTCAGAAGACATTAAAATAACTCATCAGTAAATAACTCAGTAACAAGTCATTGTTTGTGAAAGGCATTTTTACAGAACATCACATCATTATTATGAATGGTAGTGCTGCTCCAGCCTTGAGAAATAGACCTGTGACTAATTTGGTAATTAAATCTAATTACCAAATTAAAGCATGAATTCTAATTGTATTTTATAGGCCGTGGTAAAGAAAAGGTGATTAATTTTTAAAAATATATATTGGCCTATGTCTGTGAAAAAAAAGTAGCTTTTGATACAAACCTCACAACCAACATCTGATGTGTTTGACACCATTAATACTGTGCAGGGATGGTACGGAAAGGTGACTCAGTGGCATGGTCTTTCCTGAACAACAAGCCCTCAGAGGCCCTTCTCTCTACAGGCCTACACGCATTCTGCCTCCCTGGTCTCCTCAAGGCACTGCTGGGAGAAATGTAAAGGAAAACCTTTCCTTTACCACTATTGAATTAAAAAAAAAATTTTTTTTTTTAGTCATTTGCTCTAGACCTCCCTATTGAGACAAAAATTACAATCTACTTCAGTAACTCAAGTGCTGTGTCTGATTAGCTCTTTAAAATACCACTCAGTGGTAGGGCTTCATTTATTTCCCTTGATAGATCAACCTGTTGCCCAATGGCCCTCACACGGAGGAAATACTGTCTGTTCTTCAATTTATGCACTTAATGTTAAAGAAAAAAGTAGTTCTTCTTAATGCCATTCTCTTGGGTAGGAAGAAGGTCATGCTACAATATATGTTGCACTATATATTATAAGGTTTGAGCTGCCCCAGGTATCTCAAATATGAATCTGAAGCTCTAAAAGAATAAAAGTAAATATTATATCATTTGTTCATTCGTTCTTTTCCACTGATACTTCCTCATACTTCCCCTTCTTTCCTTTTTCATGCCTATCTCATCTTTCAAATTTTATTTCTTCCTTTTCTTCTTCAGTATGTTACAGCCATTTTTGTGAAAACTAAACATTTCACAAAAATGTGTTAAAATTGCTTCAGCTGAGATTTATATATCTTTCCCACCCTTCTGTTGTAGTTTTGAATGCATCTACAGGTTATTTTGTGGAAGAGTGAAGGGAGATATTTTTATGTATATACATTTTTGTAGTTCTTCAATATTACCAGAAGTTTTTCAACATGAAAAGAGATAAGAATTCTGATAGAAGTTTCACAATACACTGAAGAAAGATGGAAAAACCTGACTTAAAATATGGACTCATAAGTTATTCGTTATTTGAAATTGGCTTTCCCCACTAATATACCAAGTGATTTAATTAATCATTTTCTGCATCAGACATTATGGATAGTGGGTTTTTGCTACATGGTTTTAATTCACTCAAAAATATGGTGCAAGCTAAATTGGATTTGCTATGCTAATCCTTTTAATAAATATTCCAGAATCTTCAACAATAACATCTCACTCCTTGAATCCTTTCCCTGTCCCTCTGTTCTTTCATATTAATTGGAAATGCCTCATCTTTACTTCTAAGAGCATGTTTTATATTGCATCTTTCATATCCTGAGACAGTGTACTTCACATCTACTTCTCTTTCTTGCTCCTCTCACTCCTTTACTTCCTTTGAGCTATACTATTTGTGGCAGTGTCCTCCACATCTGACACTACAGCTGTTTTGAAGGGTCTGCTTCTTTTCTTTAAAGCAGCAATAAAAAGGTGCATGCATGTACAATAGGAGGGAAGATAAAAATAGTAACTGGGATAAAAAACTTCTGAGAGAAATTAAGGCTGAACTGGTGAAGATGCCAGCTAATGGACGTAATCTTTTATTGAAGCAAATATTATTACCGAAGCCTGAAATGCACAGGTATGCTTTAGAAAACAAATTTTAACATTATGTCCAGTATATCAAAAAGTCTTTCGAATTACACATTTGAATTTCCAACATATTTGCATTACCATTCCATCTTGAAGTCATCTATGCAACTATACATTTAATAACTCCACCCAAGTAATTTAATTTAATACTGAAGCCCTGTGGTTCTTACTGTATTTTCTGTTTTGATAGTGATTGTTGATAATTATTTTTGTGATTATGATTTTTCCATCACTTCTGAACCCGTCTTTTAGAGGAGTAGATGGTGTTTTATTAGACAGTCTCCCTAGCAACTCCATCAAAGGGCAATTCAGATCTTACACAGGCCAAATTATCTATGAAAATGATTGACTTTTTCCTCAGTTAGCTGTATGAGGAATGAATCAGAGTCTAAAAACAATATTTTGTATTGAAATCACAAGTTTTAGGGCACAGAAAATAAGAATTTGTTTTTTCACTTATTTCTTGATAATGTGCTTACGCTATTTCAAGTTGTGATTACAGATTAATACCTTATCATTATTTTTGCCATCTCAGAACAGATACTGTACTGAAGGGTAAAAAATAGGATACAGAGTTGTTGCTTTTGTTGTTATTATTATTTATAATTATTATTATTTCAATAAAAGCAAAAAGTCAGTCCAGAAGTTGTTACATTTTTCTTTATTTTAGAAATTAAATAAAATCCTCAGAGATTATATAGTTGCTTCTTAACAAAATTACATCTGATCTTAGCCTGCAACACAGACTGAACTATCAAGAAACGGGAGATTTTGAATGCTGAGAGAACAAGTGCTACTCACAGCTCATTAAAGGTTTCTGAACAATGTGAGTTTAAAAAAGGCTAAGCTGTCAAAAAAATGAATGTGGTCTCTTACTAAAGCAAACATTATTTCATAAGAATAGAGTGCCAAAAAGTTTTACACCTGTATACTGTAATCACTTAACATGCAGAGGACATAGAGAAAACTCAATTGTAAAAGCCAATGAGAGAATAAAAATTTTCTCTACAATGAATCTAAAAAACTGCAGTGCCACATTGTTTCTGGAGCAATGATTTTTCTTTGCTTAAAAAAAATGAAGAAAAGAAATACTAAACACAATTTTTTAAAAATCCTGATGCCCACAGTCCCATAGGTGAGGCAGCTATATCTCAAACCATTGTATCACGTATGCGTGTGCATGATGTTCAGCTATACACTGAACAGCGGAATCAAACCTTGCTTCTTGTGGTTTTGGATTCTTTCAATAAAGTACTGGAAGAAGAAGCTGAAGTATTTTATTTATGCCTGCAAAAAGACTTTTTGCTTGTTATGTTAATTATCTATTAGTTCAGTGTTCTCAGAAATAAAATCTTGTTCTATTAGTCAAGGTTCTCATATAAAAGGTTCTTGATAACTGCAGTGTATAAAGCTTCTGTTTCAAGCCTGATTTTGTCCTCTGTTTACCAATAACTAAAAAAGGATTTTCAGCTTTGAATCGGTGTGTGACATATGGTCAGAAAGGGTTTGTTTTTAGGACTCGGATTTATTCATGTGAGGTTCATCTAGCTACAAGACAGAGTAGATTTAAACATGTATTGATTTTTTTTTCCATTTCAGTGCTACGTCATCTTAAATACATAACAGTGCCTTCAAGAGATTTGATATAAGATTGACTGTATTTACCCATGCAGCCATTGTATCTGGCTCTAAAAATTAATTTGATACCTTGATCTGATGAAGGAACTACCAGCTGAGTTTACCAGCAAGTTTCTTTAGACTATCTGGCTTCTTCATCCCATAAGCAAGGACATAAGCAGGGAAACACCTTTGTCCATTCATTTTCAATAACCAAAGCTATCTGAAAGCTTCTCTGAATCGTGCCAGATCTATTAAAACAAAACAAACATAAGCTTTAGTAGGTGTATAGCACCAGTAATTGGTCAGAAACTGAGAATGTTAATCAGATGTAATGGTTACGTGTAGTTGCATCTATACCTGATGTCTGTCCAATGCACTGAAACCTTGCATTCAAAGGGATTACTTAGGTGATCTACTCTAGGCCTTTACTAGTATATCTGTCATAAACTTGTGTTTATAAACATTGATTATGGTTTCATTGGCAAAGTACTCCAAAGCTTATTGAGGTTGCATTAAGCTTCTTTTTATACTTTCTGTTTACTATCTTCCTACCATAGCATACCATCACCAGCTTGAGAAATTTATCAGAAGTGCTTGTAACTATTCTTTGAAGAATTCAGTTTCCAGGTTGTTGGTTGTTCGGGGGGTTTTGGTGATGTGTCTTCAAAATTCTGTTATAGAGGTTGGCCAATATATCAGGAGAAATTAGACAAAAATCTGCTAAGGCTGCCACAGATCTTGACTCTTATCTTGGAAACTCAACTGGTTGAATTTCCATCCACCCAGTCATCCACCCAGCCACTCTGAGCACCTCAGATTCCAAGTACAACAGCATGGTAATGGCCCTTGATACAAACCTCTCACTATCAAGTACTCACACACCATGTATAGACCTATGAATTTATCACAGTTATCCCTAATTATAATAGTCACTTCAAGCTTGACCTCTAAAGGAAATTCCTTTAAAATTAATTTTTTGGTTACTTATGAAATTTATTTATTGCGAGATGTTTCTCTCCATCACAACTTGCAGGTCATATGGCTTTTTACTTAGAATTTATTAGCAGAAATTACCTGTATTACCTTTAAAATTTCTAGCTTGTATTCAAGGTGAAATATGTGCACACCAAAAAATGCTGTTGTGGACTTAGTAAGTATATAAGTTACAGAAACCACTTTAAGTTTAAATTATTAAGAATTGTATAAGGACTGTATTTAGACCCCTGTCATTACAGACATTTATTTCATTAATTTATACATATACATTTTTGTCTAAGTTCCAGGGACGGATGAATGACTCAAACCACCAAGTAAGCCAAATCAGAATCTCTGACAATCAATGGGAACAAATAATCATGATGGGAACAAATAATCATGATAACAGTGGGTGTTCTACCTTATTCCCAGATCTGCTTTTTTTTTTTTTTAAAGTAAGGAATGCACCAAATCATGGAAGTCTAGAAGTAATGCTAAAGATTTGGAGAAATTCTGAGTACTATGACTGATTTTGATTCCTGAGACTGAATAAAGTGGTTGGGTTTGTTTTTTTTCCTTTATACATTAAAGTTATATGGAGAGCAAAGTAAATCATAACAAATATATTGTAAGGCTTGCCATAATAAATTCCAATTTCTTTGAAAACATTGCATGGGATCAGTGAACCTGTTAATGTTGTCTAGGAAATATATGCGGTCTCCCACCTAACAGACTGTACATCTCCTGCAGAATAATCAGGTTGAAGGTAATTTAAAACCAAAGAACTGCTTTAGTTTTCTAGACTGAAGAAGGGATTTTATGCTCCTTATAAATCATAAAGAACTTGAATCCAAATTCCAATTTGAAGGATAAATATGACACAGTGGTTTTCCTGGATGCTGGCATGTGTTACAAAGGGAACATATACAATTTTCGTTGCTTTGGACAGTTGAAGTTGTCAATCTATAACACTGCACACCACATAGTCAGCCTTAGGCACATCAGTACTCTAATTACAGAAAGTCTGGCTCTTCACCAATGTTTTAACACTTGATTTATTTCCCGTTCAAGTTGTTCAATAAAACCAGAGTTAATTGGTTTTCCAAATGAGTGTTAAAAATATAAAGATCTGGCTTCATTAAGTGGAGGCTGTACTTAGTACGCAGCACTGAGTTGTAAATCCATTTAAAGGTTAGAGGGTTAGATTTCAGAGCCCTGTGTACAAAACCACAGCTTGAATTGGTTTGTTTTGCTTACAAATTATAGTTAATATCTGATAATTGACCTTAGCTGCCTTTTCTTTTTTTAAAGAGGAATTTAAGTTGCCTGAAAAAAAAATAATCAAGCTAAATATATTAAAAGTAGGCTAATCCATTTTACTTATTTCATGTGATGTTCACCATTTCTCTAAAAGGATTACAGTATTTCTTTGCAATCCCAGTGTACGTTCTTTTTTCATAAAAGGGAACAAGCATTTTACTGAGTCCTTCTGTTTAAAAGCTTCCTCCTGAGCACTTTGCAAACCAAAAATATATCACAAACAAATCATAATTCACTATTCTCACCATCTACATTCTGTTGGAGTTCAGAAACCTGACACTTCTAATAGCAAAATCACAATTCAGGAAACAAAGTTGGCAGATATTTTGAACCTGGTCTAATTCCGATTGAGGCAATAAAACAGCATAGAAGGACTTACCTGGGTTTTATCTCAGGAGCAACTAAAGTTTATTTCTTTATTTCTTCTTTGTGGTGCCTATGTGTGCGTTTTGGTGTGATTTCTCTGGGGAGGATTGCACTATTCCCTTTCATTATTTTTTTTTCTTAAAATATATTTCAGTAAGGAAAAACATTTAATTTATAAAGCTCCTCAGTTTGAATTGGAGTGTAGAAGATTATGAGGTGTTTGTGGTTGGCACCAGGAGAAAAGCCATGCATTTTTCTTAGGAGCAATGGGTTGGAAGAGGTGATGAGAATGGCTGCCAAGCCAAAGCTGGGCTAATCTGTAGGACAGAGGAGGTACAGCAGATACATGGGCCCAGAAGCAACATGATCTAGGTGGGTGGTTGTGTCCTGATAAACCCATAAATGAGGATCTCAGAGGAGCAGTGATGAAACTGTGTGTTTGTGGGATTCACACAGTGGCTGTGGAGAGAGAGAAAATGGGTGTCTGAAGATTGTAGAGAAAAAAGATTATTAGTGGGAAAGTAATTTCTGAGGCAGAAATTTGTTTCTTTGGTTGGTGATAACAGAAGACAGGAGAGCAGGGAAGAGCAGAGTTGGTCTCCACAAGGAGAGTTGAAAAGAGAGCCAGAAACCTGTGGGCAAGGAAGGATGATGCTGATCATTAAGGGAAACTGAGTAAACTCAGGAGAAGAAAGAAAACAGAGTGTGCAAGTTTCTCAGCAATGCAAAATAATGAGGATATGGACATGTAGGTTTTTCTGGCTGGACGGTTGCCAGGAGCTGATAAACTTGTCAGTAGATGGGTTTATCCAGAAAGGCACCAAGACATCAGTGTGGTAGTCATGAAGATCTAACAGCGAAATTAAAAAGATGGGATTGGTTTTTTATTTTTAAAATTTAATATTTTAGAGAGAGCAGAAGCCTGGCAGGATATTAATAATCATTATAATACAATAAAATGTACTTTCTTTAAGAGAGGAGGGAAGGCTGGTCAGCTCCCTGGGGCTGGAGGCTGGCAGTGACAGATAGTCCTCTGGGGTGGCCCCAAAGCCAGGGACCATCCCACCACCCCATACAGGAGCAGGGCAGCTGAGGGCACCAGGGCAGCCCCAGGCCTGGTCATCAGGCACCGCCATGGGGATTGGGACAGGCCAAAGACAGTCTGGGTCACAGGCCTGGGGGAGTGCTCAGCTTAATGGGGCCCATGGCTGGGAGGGCTGGGCTGTGGGGATGTGGAGACAGGCCCTGCTGAGGCATTGCTGGAGCAGGGACTTACAGCCCAGGAAGGTCTGATGTGAGGCCCTGGGCCATGGACAGGTTGGGGGATGCCAGGGGATGGGCTGGGAGTCAAGCTGATAGTGCCCTCAGGGCCAGATGTCAACAAAAATAGAAAAATTAAGTAAAAATGCATGATATGCATGGTATGTTACTGTGATGTCAAAAGGACAGAAGGGGAAAAGAAATCACTGTAAATAAAAAAATCCCTTAGGGGAAAGATTTTTGTCTTTAAAATCTCAGATCTGCTGGAAGTCTGCTTCACATACAGACACAGATATCTGAATGTCTTTAGGAAAAAATACCATGAAAAATTGTATCAGACTTTAATCTCACACGTAGAGATCATAATTCAAACATTACTAAGCAGTAGTTGAAACAGAAAGGTAGTTTGGTTTTGGGGTTTTTTTAATTATAATTAAACTACTTTAAAAGTGCAAGTATGTTAAGATAACCGCTATGGTTTTCGTTAAATTAATTTTCCTGATTTTTCATTAAACATATTCCATTTTTTAAAAAAAATCCAAAAAAAACCCCACAAAACTATCAGCTTTTTTCTGTGGCATATAATTCACACACAGGTTATAGATTATTAACATCCAATTATATTTATATTTAGTCATCAAATTAGGAGCTGCTGTGAAATGTAAGCCTATATAAGCTGTGATCTGGTTTGTCAGAGAAATACTTGGAAACTTTCTCCAACCAGCACTTGAACTTCATATTGAGTTTGCTGGAGATAATCAAAGGGTTTATCAAAATGCATTGGCTTAAATATCAATAAAACACTGGCTTTGGATCAGGTTTATCCAAAGCAAGGCCAGATTTCAAAGGTCATCTTTGTATCAGACTACAATAGATATTTTAGGAAAGTTTTCAAGGTTTGGTAGTAATCTGAAATATGTCTTTGTTAAGTTCTCTAACTAGAAAAAATGGTTTAGGGTAACCAGTTTTCAGACTATATACTTGGTCAGCAGACTAATTGTGGTAGTACATCTCATTAACAAATCCGAATGCTGTAACAGCTTTTCCTCAGTTGCTGCTGCATTTAATGAGAAGCAGCATAACGCAAGCCACATTACTGGCCTGACAATTTGTTCTATTGATTTATCATGCCTGTTTTACTGCTGCCTACCCAAAAGGACTGCAAAACATTTGCCAGATATTTGTGGGTTTAGACTTCTTAGCTCCACAAACATAAAAAAAACCCTCTTTCTTACAAGCATTGCCACATAACCTAGATTTTTTAGTTTTCCCTTTCCCAAATGCCAGCTGCAGTCTTCAGTAAGTTAGATTGATGAATCCATTTTAAAGGATATGAAAAAAAAGGCTGATGAAATGAAGAAAATGCTAGTAATGTCTTGAAGGATGCCTCTTCCATTTTATAAAACTTAGTTCTGCCAGCATTTTATATTATCACACTATTTGTTGTAATAATCTAAATATTTCTCTTGCACTGTGTGTAAAATATAATGGAAGAGACATTTAGAAAAAGTGATGGTAAACATTTATAGTTTTTTCCTGGGACATTACAAGGACAGGACTGTACTTCGAAGCACTGAGTCAAATGAAAGTATCATAAATGCCTAGTTTCAATAGCTCACATATAATAAATGTTCCTTGAGAAATTATTCAAGTGAAATGAAACACCAAGGAAGTATTTCTAGTAGGAAATACTCATAAAAGCCCTGGACAGGAAAATGAAGACACAATTAAAATTTTACAAGGACTGAGTGCAAATTGTAATTAGAAATATGCAAAAACCCCTGCATTATAAATTCATGATGATTCATTGGCTGATAAAATCAATAGAAAGATTCCCTTGTGAGGTCTGTCTCTAGAAGCTTCTGCTTACATTAGTGTTACCTACCATGTTGGCCAAGTATAACCAGATAGGTAAGACAGTCCTTGATTCATTCAGCTGTAACAGCATCTTTGTACATATTTAGGATAAATTGAAACAGAAAGTTGAGTCAAAGGACATGCCAGGTAGTACAGACACCAGTCCTATCCCATAAGAGGATGTTTTAAGTGTCAATATGACACAGTGGAGAGTGTCCATTTGACTTGGAAATAGTAGGAAAAATTACATAGGTTGTGAGGTGTTTGAGAAATTTCATGTTCTTTCTCTGTTGCCTAGTATGAGCATAGATGAGATTAAAAAAAAACAACCAACCTGTAGAAAAACACAGGAATAACCATTTAATTATATAAACTAAGTTGCCTTTGCCTAATTAGATGACTTTATAAAGTTCAGAGCAGGTGTGGATCCTAGTTCCTTGGCACTATCTGCTGGGCTCACGCTTTTCAGCAGAGTACGTAGCTTTCAGAGCAATGAGAAAATCTGTTTTACCACTATGCAAATACTACACAGTATGTGAATCATCTCCTGGCTGTATTGGAAAGAGATCTGAGGGAGTTGCTGCAACTTTCTCAGAAAATCTGACTTGGCAAGAAAATTTGAGATCGGGGAACTGAATAGGCATCAGGGTGAGGAGTAGCTTTTCCTCTGAAAATTCAGATGCCTTCTTTGCCTAATAAAATTAACTCAGTGATTCTTTTTTTCCTTTTAAGTGCTCCTAACTTGAAAATATGGCACAAACTTAATTTTGTAACTTTTGCAAGAGAAAATCAAAACTTCAAATCATCTAAAAAATATTTGGCATCCTGAAAATTAGGTATCTCAAGGCATATGGCCTGACAGACACCCTCCCCAGATCCATAACATTACTCTAGCAGGGTAGCAGATTGTATTTCACACAATGAAGGCCAAAGAGATGGGTCATAGCCATCTGAGGGATTGGGGATGGATGAAAGACATGGAAGAGTGACATTGTGACTCAAACCAACAAATGCCAATGGTTTGGGCTTCCATGCTAGAAACAGGAATAGACAGTGCTGAAGTTTAAATGTTGCCAAAACCTTTGCTTTTGTAAATCTTTTATGCTTACGAGAAATAAATTCCAGAGTGGTTGTATATGAAAAAATACTGTAGTATTTGTGGATGTCAAAATTATCAAGCAGGTGAAAAGCAAAAGCAATGATGGAGTCAAAAAACTTGAAGAAACATCAGATACAGTTTACCATAATGCAAAAATATTTGTCATGGATATATTTAACAACTGGCTTCTGTCTTTGTACAATCCAAATAAAGGAAAAGAAATCACCTCACAATAGAAATCATTAACATTTCCTCTTCCCTTCTCATACTTTGTTTAGTGATTCTGAGTAAACTTTTACTTACAGCATTCTTTAATGACTCTTGAAGAATGATGATAGGGTATCATAGCTTAGTCGTTGCCATCTCTTCTGCTAAGTCTCATGAAAAGGTTAACACTACTGTTATTTCTTTCTATCAGTCCCTTATTTGATACTGATTTGTAGTCTTCTGAGGAGACCTGTTCCACAAACTCACATTTCTGCTCCTTAGAGGTGCTATGGCTGTATAGGATTACCTGTTCCTGATATATACAGATACACTGCGAAGTTTGTCATTAACTGGGAATGCATTTTCATTCCTAAGATCTAGAGAAAAGCTGCAAAGATACACAAAGAGCTATGAATGCTTGTTTACATATATACAACACCCCTAATTTAATCTATGTCTGAGAATTTTGAAGCACAAGGCTGTGTAATTCCAAGCAGCCTTCTTCAATCTTGAAAATGGTATATAAAATCTCTTTATTTCATTCTAAATGTTCCTTACTATGCTGTAAATCTTTAAGGTCAGTGACCTGTAGTGGAACAATGTCCTGAATGTCTGTTTCCTGGCTTTGCTTATTATAATCATACAATCTCTGCAATTATCACTATGTGGAAAACAGAGTAACTCATATTTTTCCTTCAGAGCTAACTGGATAAATCAATACATCATGTGCATACACTGTTTGGATACTCAGACAGAAAGGCATGAATTATTTTAACCAAATATTTCACAAATTAAGATTCTAGCGTATTCTGCATCTTGTAGCATTCCTGATCTGCCTTGATCTGACAAAGCAGTGATGTAGTCTGAAAACTCCTAACTGTAACAACATCTGAATGTCAGTAGCTTTGCCAAAAATTCATTTGCACTTTGAAGAGGTATTTAGATCAGAATCTTCTCTCATGAGCCTTAGATTTGGTTGAGTCAGTTAATGAGAAAATTAGCCTGTGCATCCAATTTGCTTAAATCAGTAAAGAAGGCACCACTATCAACTGCAGTGGATTAAACCCTTTCACTCCTTATCAGTCAACTATATAAATCAGAAACTTCTAACTGCCTCTTTTCTGCTAAATATATCAACTGTGCTGAAGAGAACAAAGAAGATACTTCAGTCAGGTGAATGGTTGAACATATGTTAGTTTGCATTGTTATTTGCATTTTTAGTTCTGAGAGTTGGACAAGGATCTTGAGCAAGTGATATCTGCAAGTTATAAAAAAATCTGCACAAACTGTGCCGATAATCAGTCTCCAACCATGTCTCAACTAGAAGGTTTGTTAAATTCAACATTACTTCGAAGCTGCCATGTTTCTTTCCTGAGTCAATACTCAGTACCTTTCTTTTAGGATCTTTGTACTATATATTTAAACAGAAAATCTCATGCCATTAGTAATCATAGTGATACCATGTGGTCCAAGTGTAACAGTGGCTCGATTTGATAAGAAACCTAGTGGTAGTAAGGAAACAATGAAGGAGATAAGTAAGTAACATATATCTACTTTTAGTTCTGTTTCTGTAAACAAAAAGTTTCTTCAGCTGATTACTATATGTTGGCACATCTATTTAGGTTCTGTGGTAGAAGTGTATCAATGAGGATCAACCCTCCATAGGCCCGTCAGCAAATGTGCATAGAGAGTTTACTTGATCATTTATCCATACAGTCGTGGTCAAGGAAATAGTACAAGAGATAATATGAGACCTACTAGCCCTATGCAATTTTTATGGTAGTTCGCTATCTTAGGCTTACAGATCTAAGATGATTGACATTTTTGGACACTTCTGGAGGAAAATAATTATTAATTCATTTTTTTCTTAAGTTTGTTTGGTATCTGGCACTACATCCTTCTAATTGGCGGTGAAAGGAAGATGTTCTCTGGACAAAAATTTTCTTGTCAGCATGTGGCAGTCAAGAGATGCTTTTGTGTTTCTTATCTCCTTTATCTAAATTTATTATTCCTCCATAAATTGTTATTATTGACTGCCAACAATACACAATCCTAAGTTCACAATTGGGGTTTTTGGACAATATTCCTGTCATTACTACCTTCCACTTGGGTTTGTGCACTTACTAATTTAACTTGGGTTTATGTATTTTAACACTGTTCTCAGTATGTCTCCCTTTATCCCATAAACAGTGTTGGAATCATGAACTTGACCTTAAAAAACCCAAAAAAGCCCACACTTTGAAAATTATAATTTCATAACGCTGTATATCATAAAATGAATGAAAGGTTCTAGTTATTGATCTAATATGCTGGTTGGAGAAAAAAAATATTTCAGAGATTGAGGAAGTGACCAGATTTTATCTTTTATTTCACCATTTTGCTACCTCTTACATTTAATGAGCATATACCTTAGTGGTCACATGTTTGTAATGGCTCCTCTGCTACCTTTTATGTTGCTCTATATTTATTAATAAATGTCTCATGTCATAAAACAAAGATAATAGTGTTTCTGAAACTGCTGAGATGGAAAGTCATTGTAATTAAACTGAGTCTAGGCAAAAATCAGACCTAAAATACTACTGAGATGAAATTTAAGACAACTTGAAATTTTCTTATAAAGTGTGTATTTTAACAGAAGAGTCCTGCTCATGCCGTTATCTTTGTCTTTATTCTCTGGTTTGGGATGGGGGTTTCATTTTCCTTTTTAAGCTTCTGTGTGCTTAGTGGAAGTGCGAAGCTGTGTGGATGTCACATGAAAATCATTAAATGTTTAAGAAAAGTAAAGATATACAAGCTAGACCTAATTGGTGGTTGAATGTTATCTATTAAATCATTATTTCTTTTTACAAGCAAAAAACCAAGGAGAAAATTAGCTACTTGAGGCCAAGTTCTCTTTGAATGGGCTGCCCACTGAGCTGAGCACTCCCTCAATAGACATTATATCAAGTGGCAACACTTTTTTTTGAGACTAAATTGGAGTTTAATTTGTTCTTTGCATCCCTTCTAGAAGACAGGTGATATGTTATTATCAGGAAAGATTCCTTTAATTATATCAAGCAATCTGTAGACAGTTTGACATCTATAGCTTTAACATGAACTGCATTGAGTGTTTGAATGTGCTGTATGATAAATACAAATATCCAAGACAACAGATGTCTAAAGAAACTGTATGTGTCATACACTACTTAGAGACATATCCCATTGAAACCTGACTTCCCTCTCCTTCTGGCTGTATGCTCCTACTTTCAGTTCACTGTGCCCATATGACAGCTCATGTAAATCTACATGAGCTTCTCCACTCTCATTTGACCCGACCCAAGCTGTTGGTTGGGCAAGTAACTTACCCTGTCTCTGAACAGGGTAAACCTGAGACAGGTACACCTGACCAAAGCTGAGAGCATAGCCCACTGACTACTTTATAGCACACCATAATCATTGCCCTTTTTCTGCCTGAATATTCAAAATGGAAAAAATGTTTCACTGGTATGTTAATTAGGCTTCTGGGTTGGATGAAAGTGAAATCAGAATGCAGAGAAAAAAACTTTCTCCTCTCCCTTAAATGTAATTGCATATGACAGATGCAGACTTACAAGTTCTACCATGCAGTTTGATCAGGTCAATGTAGTCAGTGCGATGGTAATGGCAGTGCTGAACATATGGCACACAAGCTGTGCTGACGTAAACTACACTGTGAACTTACAGTGCAGCAGCCCTGCCATGGTAACTTACTTTGTTTCCATTTTTTTTCTGTGATAAGGACCACTAAGAGAGACAGACAACAGACACAGCAGCACAGACACAGTTTGCACAGATGGGGGCCAGTAACTATGTAGAGAACAGCGTACACATGCTCAGCAGTGGTGGTGATGCACCACAGGGCACAGTTCTATCTCTTGCTGGTACAACATCAGAAGCTTTGACTCAGTAGGAGTTCCCTGGAGGATGCAGCTCTTCAGGTGTCAGCCTCAGGGATGCCCACAACCCCTTGCTGTAGCTGGGGCAACAAGTGATAGATTTCGCACTTGCAGAAGGTGTGCACTGGTGTAACCAACCTTGTCACCAAGCAAAAGAGCTACAGAAGGAGGTCAGCAGACTACACAGTACCAGTGATGATGAAAAAGACAAAAAAGGAGATTGACTATGTCTTTGCCAGGATCCTACAGATACAAGAATCTGAAACGCCAGCTGTACTAAAGGAGGATCAGGCAGGGTCTGTGCTTATTAAATTGGGAAATGGAGACTCCTGTTGATGGTAAAGGCTGTTAGCTTGTGACTTCTGGCACTAGAGGAGGGCTTCTCCCTTATCTGCAGCTCTGCTGCTACAGAATAGGTTTGGTACACTGGTAGCAGAGGAGAGCCACACAGTAGTACTAGGAGGAAGCAGTGAGTGACTCTGGGCCACTGGGGATGAAGACCCCATTTTCTAACCTGGCCAGCTGTGTAGAAAGATTTTATGCTTGCTGGATCTAGATCATTCAAGAGACATTACTGAGTCTTGTCCAACTATTGGACTATTACCCATCTTGTTTTCCTGTGGGCACCAGTGTATCTGCCAGGACAGATCTGGAGCATACCAAGGATGCCTGCATGGATTTGGGAGTGAGGGCCAACAGCATGGGAGCCCAAGTTGTTTGCTCCTCAATTTTGCCAGTGAGGGGAAGGGCTTGAGAAGAATTGGGCAGATCCAGTGAGTCAACAACTTGCTGTGCAGCTCCTGTCACCACGGATTCAGCTTTTACAACCATGGGAGGCACCCTCTTTGAGAACTGAAGACTGCTAAGAAGATATATGATCCACCTGACAAAGTGAGGTGAAAGAATCTTTGCCAACAGGCTGTCCAAGAAGGTGGGGAGAGTTTTAAACTAAGAATGAAACCAGATTAGTCCTTAGAAAATTGCTGTAAGCACAGGGAAAGTTGGACAATCTCAAGATCCAACCTTTCAATGTCCATATTTTTGTAATTCTCTGATAGCTGGAAATGAATATGAGCATAAATCTAGGGTGAGCATGTGCCCATATATACCCATTACGGAATAGCTATTTTTCAATTTGTGTTCTATCTTACCCGTAGTAACTCATTTTTCAAAGCCCTCAATCCTTAGATGTATTTTCTGTTCCATAAATCTACAGCAAAGATTCATATCCAAGCACATTTTTAAAATTTAAGATGTTTCATAAAATATGTGATTGTTAAATGTGCATTAAAATATGTAATTAAATAAAAGTCTGGCTATGTATGTACCTACATTCTGGAAATGAAAGGGTTTTTATCCACAAATATTTCTCCCCTGATTCGTTGCATCTACAAACACCACACAGGTTCCTTCTTCTTTATATCTCTTTAACGTATTATATTGGTGCTTGAAAATTCTAAATTAGGTCACAAGAAATCTTGACTGTACTATTGTGCTTCAGCTGCATCCACAGGCCTCCTGTTGATACCAGTGTGAGTTCTGCATACTGAGGGAATGTAGCTTATCTGTACCAAGATCAGTCATGTAGATCTAAGAGAATTTTCCCTTACTATACAGTATTGCATATTTTACGCTGTTTTACTTATACATTATAGATGACCCTTTTTTTTTTTGATAGCTAAGCTTTCATCCTAAAGTTAAAACTCAGTACTTTTTATGTCTATATTTTTATACAAACTTGAGTTTTCCATTTGCCATTCCCTCAACTGTATTTGTACAAGACATATTTGCCTCCTTTTTGGAAGGGAAAACAGAAACCAAAAAAGAGCTATATAAAAGCAGTTAGTTTTCTTTATATAGAATAATTGCTGTGCTGATTTGATACCCATTCTGGGATGCATACCACCAATTTAGCAGTCATGCAGTATACTAGATGTGTTATAGTAATAAGAAATTTACTTAATTCTGCAAAATTGTTTGCCACAATGTCAGTACAACTCCAATCCAACTTGTGTTAGCAGAAAGTTTTAACTCTCCCCATGCTCCTAAGGACCTAATTTTACCCCCATTAGATACAAATTTTCTACTCTAACAAAGTTAATTAGTAACCAGATATGCTTGAGAAATTTGGCCCCAAAGCACAATCTTAATAAAACTAGTCTTAAGTATACCCAATGATACAGGAATGAATGGAATAGCTGAAGATTTTAATAACTTTTTTATATCTTCTCATCTTTCTAGGTAGGATTTGCTTGAACATACCAGTAAAATAGAGCTGAAAGACTGAGCTACAGCTAGCGGAACTGGATAAATGAATACAGGTTTTCCCAGTGTGGAAAGTAGTGCAAGGACAAGAAGGGCAGGGTTACCTTCGTGAGTGCTGCTATTTGTCTGTCTTTATTGAGTAATCTATTTTTGCTTATAGTAAATTTAGATTAGCTCATTTTGCTGTAAGAAAGATACATAACTTCAGCTCTTAGGGCCCTCAATCAAAAAGATGCTGTTTCCTCAATGCTGTTGTTGGAAATTGCTTGATTCTGTTGTCTTTGTATTGCTAATTTCCCTGTAGTGTTCATCTGGTTTTGTTTGGACTCGTCTACAGAATTGGAGAAAATACTGATTTTATTTTTCTTTGAAGGGAGCAACAATCTTTTGTTTTCGTATAAAAAAAAACACGAATAAGCACGTTATAGACACAACAGCTAACTTACAATCAATAGAAATTATTCTAATGGTCTGTTTTCCTGTCATTTAAATTTTGATGTAACTCTAGTCCCAGCACTTACAGTAGTACTGTGCTTCTAGGAAGCAAAAAAGAGCAGAGAGAAGCCCTCATTAGGTCAGCTAAAATCACAGACTTAGATAAAAGCATCTGTTTCCTGAGCATCACCATGTACATTTACATTTTCCTTAGGAATATACTAGCATGAGCTTTGGCCAATTGAAAAAAAGCTGAGCAGAACTTAATATGAGACTATTAGAAAATTAATGACATTGTAATAGTGAAATAGTGAGCTGGCTATAAGCTGCAGATGTAGATTGGCCAGGAAAAATAGCTTTACACTCTTAGGGTTATATCTTTTCCAATCAAACTTCTTATAAACCAAACATTTTTCTCTTGAATTCAAGGCAAAATCTGATGTGTGACAGAGTGCTAGATGCCATCCAGATTCATTTCCTGTACTCTGCAAGTTCAGCTTTCCTCACAGGGCTCTGCCTTCAATTCCTGTGAATTTTTGCTATGCAAAACCTTGAACTTCACAAGACTAAGTCATTTGGACTCTCTGCTAGCTAATCACAAAACATAGAATCATAGAATCATTAACCTAGCACTGCCAAGTCCACCACTAAACCATGTCCCTAAGCACCACAACATATGTATGATGACACCACCACATCCCTAGGCAGCTTGTTCCAGGGCTTGACAACCCTTTCAGTGAATAAATGTTTCCTAATACACAATCTAAACCTCTCTGGTGCAACTTGAGGCCATTTCCTCTTGTCCTATCACTTGTTACCTGGGGGAAGAGACCAACACCGACCTGGCTACACCGTCTTTTCAGGTAGTCGTAGAGACCTATAAGGTCTCCCCTCAGCCTTATTTCCTCCAGGCTAAACAACCCCAGTTCTCTCAGCTGCCTGTCATCAGACTTATGCTCTAGACCCTTTGCCAGCATCATTGCCCTTCTCTGGGAACATTCCAGCACCTCAATGTCTTTCTTGCAGTGAGGGGCCCAAAACTGAATGGAGTTCTTGAAGTGAAGCCATACCTAGTTTGAAAGTTTTACAGTTAGGATTTTGCTGCTAGATTAATCTTTTTCATGTTAAATTCTGTCTTATCTGCTTGTCGTAGGTTGGCAGTGACAGTCACTTACAGGTCTAGATAGACAAGCAAACGTTGTCCAAATGGAATAAGGCTGTATTATGCACACAGAAATATTCCCATATTCCCTGCATTTTATATTAGAGAATATGTTTCTCACTCCTGAAGGGAGTTTATTTATAGTTAGTTCCTTCATTCCTTATCTTTACAACCTGCAGTCTCTGTGCATTTCATGAATTATCATCATAAGTTACATTTATGAATTTAAATTTGATGTGTTTTTTACTCCTGTCTGAAGCAAAGTTTGTGGGGTGTGCTTTGGAGAGAGAAATACTGTGAGGCAGTTATGGCACAGTCAAATGACTTGCGGCAATGCTACTTTTTGCTGTGCTGCAGTTTTCCTTGGCTAGGATTTTTGGCTTCCCAGCTTCCATCGAGCCAGCTCTTGGGGAAAATGCAGAACTGGAACTGAATCAGCAACCTGCTTGCTTCCTCCCATGCCAGGGTAATGAGCATGCCTGTCAGGAGGAGATAGCGGGTCTGCTATCCCCCAGGAACAGGTTTTGCTATTGCATCTGAGTTTTTTACAACTCCTTCACAGGTAATTTCCTCAACCCCAGCACGTGGGTTAGGCACAAATATACCTTCAATAAAAGTAAGGAAATAATCAAGTTACTTTAGCTGGAGAAAAGCTTTCTGCATTTAGAAATTCCTTGCAGCTCGTAGAAATACCATTTTAGAATAAGGAAGAAACATACATCGAAGCTTAATGCAAAATTGTCTCATTGTATTATGCAGGACGATTTGACTTAATTAGATCTCAAACTTTCTATCCATGAGAAAAAGAGAACATCGAATTTGCATAAAATATGTAAGATGCAGTTACGGAAAGAAGATGGGAATGTTTTCGAGGCACCACATAAATAATCTCACAGTTGAACATCCACGATATTCAAGCATACACATGCATGGATACTTCCCATGTGCTTTAAGGCATTGAAATGTTGTTATCTGTCCACTTTCTGTATGACCAAAAGGTACAATAAAAGCAAGTCTTCCTCACGGCAGTTATAAGGCATTTCTCCAAAGCAGCTGCATCCCAGGAAGACAGTCAGATGCAGAAGTAGAAAGAGGCATCCACCTGCTTATATGAAAGATGAGTCCAGTTATGGAAAATCTTTTTGAGGAGGTCTCAGAGAGAGAGACTGAACAGACCACAAAGTTCAAGGCTAAAGATGGATTGAAAACAATGTTGTCCTCTTTATCCAACACATCCCTTGTGTTTTGTTTTTAAACATGGTAAAGAAAATTTATTTTAAAAGTATGTTTGAAATAACCTGGAGAACTATAGATCAGAAAACTAGTAGAAATTGTGAAGAACCAATCTGACAGATGAAGTTAACACATGAAGAAAAAGCTTTGACGCAAATATACATGTGGGGTACATGGGGAGAATCAGTTCAAGCTATCTAGAGTTTTCAAAAATATTAGAGCTCATTCATGAGGCAGCGGAAGAGGTAGAGATATGAATGTTAGTCCACTGAAATTTCTGGGATCATCACTCCTTATTTATTCTAGATGGTACTTCTGTCTGTACTGTCTATACTTTTACTCAAATATTTGCAGTCAGAGACAGCATACTAGCCTAGATGGAGCTTTGGTGTGGTCCATGATGTCTGATCTTATACAGGGTGGACAGATAGTTTTATGTCACAGCTGTTATATCTCAGTCATTTTACTACATTACCATAGATTACAGTTGCAAAGATATGTTCCAGTAAGCACTTCCACTGCATGCTTTGCCTGTGGGCATGATGGAAAATGGCAGCTGGTATCAAAAGGGAAATAGTGCGTGCAGCCACTGTGCACCTTAGCAGCCCCTTGGCTTGGCACACAGGAATTTTGAACAACTGTTACCTATGTTTGGTGACTGTAATCTCTGCTGAAACCTACATACATGGGCTTTTTTTTCCTCAAGCAGACCACTTTTTCAGAGCATTTCTTGTGCTGTTTTTTAACATTTTCTGGTAATGTTAAGCCTGACACCCACAAAAACAGTTAAATCTCTAACTTCACTTGTTTACATAGTGATTAGTATTAATCAGTAGTGTTAGTGCCTAAGTTTCTCTTTAAATCTAGTTCTAAGGCCTTTGGGAGGGATGTAGCTCAAGTTTTTTTTCTTTCTTTGTGAAATTTTGCTTTTCCCCAAGGTTTTTGTAACATCACTTTCACTACCTGAATAAAAAGCTAGGAATTACTCTTGTGTTTTTTATTTTCTGCCCAGATACTTTCTTTTTTTGTTTATGTTGGTCTTAAAGGTTTTTTTTCCAATCTAAATTATTGATTTCTTGATTCTACTTCACAGACTTAAATCCTACAGACTTCTGCTTCCTCCAGACTCAGACCTCATCTCTTCGCCTAAACTTTCTATCTTAAAATGTGAATCAGTATTTTAAGCTTTTGGCAGTATTGTTCACTGCAGAAGATCTTAAATTAAATTTGCAGTGAAAAAGACTAGCATCCAATTGTTGCTTGTAAACACAAAGTTGACAGAGTAGACTGCTTCCAAGATAAATGATTCTGATTGATAAGCACTAGTACATGAGGTTATAATTCAAGTTTTTTGAAAGCAGCTACGTAACAAAAGAAATTGGATTTGATGTCTTATTAACTTGGGAAAGTAGTACTTTGAGGCTGATCTGGATCCAATGGCTAGAATAGTGCATGGCAGAAACCAACGGAGTTACACTTTTTTTTTTTTTAATGGATCATCTATAACATAGCTAAGTGCCAGATTGATGCTTCTATTGGAAAAACCCTTAAAGCAATGACTTTTTAGTTCCAATATATCTTTCTATTTATTCTTTTATATTTTGAATCTTGTACCCTTTTTTTTTTTCTTATCTTGCTCTATTTTATGTGACGGTGATGAAGGTTATATACAAGAAATATCTTTCCACTTCACTGGTATTGATTAGCAAAATTATTATTTGTAAGTTTTATTTTTAAATGGCTCCCTAAGGTGCTTATGACTAAAGAGAAGAGTTCAAAGCGCTCTTTGAAGAAGAAAGGAAATCATGATAACAGCAAAGTGTAAAGAAGTAAATTCAGGATACTCTGCAGCTTAAAGATGATCCTCTCACATGAGGATGACTGACTTCCTTTAAGAGTCTTTCGTGATTGCAGTGTAATCCATAAGAAGTGGTGGATTCTTTCTGCTCTTCAGTGCCTCTTTCTTGTTCTACTGCTCCTGGATCTTTTCTTCTCTTTCACCCTGGCATGGGTTGCCCCTGGGGCTGCAGTCCCTCAGGGGTGTATCTGCTCCAGGGTGGGATACCTGCAGCTGCAGGCCCCTCAGAGATGTACCTCCTCCAGCACAGATCACCTCCTTCCAAGTATGAGTCTCCAGACATGTCTCCTCTTAGTCTTAAAATGTTTGAATTCTTTCTTTAATTTCTTTTTATGATACTGATTTACCTGGCAATTGAACAATTAATATATTTACTTTATTTTTGTGTCTATCGCGCCTCTTAGGGATTTTTTTTAAAATATATTTATTCACTGTGAAGCCTTTATTACCCAAGTAGTCAACATTATAAATCTAATTAATTTTATTACTATGAAACTGAAAAATGAATGGTCATGGTGCCTTTGAATTTGACAGAAAGAAATTTGATTAGAGGATATTAGTAAGATTAAGGTAGTAAATTAATTTTTGCAAATGCTTTAGTCAGTTTCTTTGAAGATTCTTCTAGTTTTATGCATACATATCTACTAGCCATTCTTAAGAAAGACCAGCTTTCAGCCATATGTCTTCTTAACTTTTTGGAAAGGAAAATTTGGCTGAAAAACTTCATTTTATTGTAAAAATGTATTGTGAACATTTTATTTCAGTTTCTGGTAAATTTTAGGAAGTTCCAGTTTTTCAGTGTATGCGCCTTCATTTTCTTTATGTTTCTTGTTTACTTTTATACCAGCATCCCCTGGGAGTGGTGGACATATGTCAGAAGACCTATCAACTCTCTTGATAGTATTTTCTAAGTAGAAAAGTGTAGGCCTACAGAGAGTTTTTATCTAAAGCCACCTATTTTCAAATACCAGATAACCTTAGGCAAATCGTCATTTTCTTACAAGCAGAAAGGTGAATTTTTTTCCTTAAAATAGTTATTGTGAAATACTCTGTCAGCTGTAAGACACACTGATGGACACCACTGTATTGCTAAATTTTTTTTGTCATCTTGAATTCTTATTTATGTTTTTGTTGTTCCTTTATTATAAATGTGTGAATAAGGGACATTAAATGAAGGTCTGAAGGACAGCCCTCACCTTTTATGTGTTAGTGAAATCTGATGAAGAAATGGTTTGAAAAAGCAAAGGAATACTACATCTGTCATTAGCTTAAAACTCCCCAAAGCCTAAAGAATAAGTTCAAAAATTCATCAAGTGTTATGACATAAAGGGAAAGACATATGAGGGCAGAATGTAATTAAGAAAGCAGCACTCTGAAGCTCAGCAAGATAGAAATGTGTTTCCGTGCAACTTTTAAACATCTTTTGCAACGGAAATTTGCATGTTCTAAGGTGATATAGACCTCTTATAATCATGGATCTTAAAGTATTTGAGTTGGTGAAGTTGTTTGAGAAGTTTTTTGTAGAAGGTTTATAAAACAGCCTTTCCAGTAGTATCAATATCTAATCTGCTTTTAAAGCTGATGTGAGCGAGAGATGATTCACCATTTAGGAAGGTGGTGATATGCTCCAAGTTATTCTGAGGTTTTTTTCATTGTTCTGACACAGATTTTCACTTTGATTTTGAGCATGTTAATTACATTAACACTTCTAAATTCTCTTTTCTGCATCTGTGTAACAGGACTAGCGGTAATAATATCACAGGTTTGCTTGAAAGTTGAATTCTTTAATACATCAAGCAGAATAAGTATAATTATTTATATTATTAATAAATTTGGTTTTGTTATAAATAATAGAAACTTGCTTGTAACACATTTTTTAATTTCCAAATTCATACCTACAGTTACATTTCCCAGGTTTAAAAAAATTCCCACTTTTTTTTTTTCCTGATGCTGATGCCACTGAAATCTATGACAGTTTTCCCACTATTTTAAGGAGGAAACACCACTTAGCTCAGTAGATGTGTTGTTCACATCCTCTAAAAATACACAGAGCAAAATGTCAATGACGTTTCTACCACCTGGACTGAGCAATCCAGAAGACAGTTTAGTCATGCAGAAAAGTATTTTTCTCTTACTTGTGATTTTTGTGATCTATGCTAGTTTCTATGAAATGCAGAGAAGCTGATTCAGGAAACAGAAACATGCAGTGGTTTTTGGTTTTGTTTTCTCATTAAAAGGGAAAGCAAACACAAAATGGAAAGCATTGCTTCTCTTTGTGTCAAATTACCACACTGAAAGACAATTAGAAGATTATCTGTAAACAAACAAAGCTCTTACAGAAATATTACACACTCAAACACAAACATTTACATCTTAGATTCAAAGGCATTTTGGGGATGGAAATCAGGAACTTTAAAAGATTGCTATTTCAGAAGCTCTTCCATGCTAAAATGGTTAACATCCCGATTGCAGTCTTACAGAAACTTGATAGTCCATGCTTCAATTTTGCTCAGTTGTGTGTGAGTGAATATGTACAAGTAGCTGTTTATGAAGTCCATTAGAGATAATTATGATTTACAGCTCTGAATCTTCTTCTGCAGTTAGAAAACTAAGAAATAAAGAGGACCTCTATCTTATAGAATGCCAATGGAGGACAGCAGATAATTTTACCTCTGTGTTCTGTTTCTGCTCTAAGGGTGTTAGTATGTTGTAAAATAACTAAATGCAATTCAGAATAATTACTGGACCATGAATTACAATCTAAAACTTCCTTCTGCGAGACCATATCTCAAAACCAAAGGTGGTTATTGATGTTTTCTTTGGAAAGCTCTCTTTCCTGAATTAATCTTTAAAACTGAGGGGAAAAATGAACTATGTAAGAGTACCAATATCACAGTATAGCTTGTAGCCTAGATGTTACAGTAGCTATTTTCACTAGAAATGCAGCTTCAGGCTGAAATAGGTATGGTATCAGGTTTGGCATTTCATGGAGTGTTTTTGTATTGTGCTCTTTTGGAGAGGAGGAAGTGGTGTCAGCTGTGTTCTGTCATCAGACTGATCATGTATTAGATGTTCTTGAGGCATGCCAACTGGCTTAAAACCTTCCTGGATGACAAGTGGAGAATTTGTGTTTAATGGATACTAATTAGGCATTAGTAACATACAGTTGTTGAGCTGTTCAGTTCTGCCAAGATTGAAGCATCTATAAGCCTACCCAGAAGAAAAGTTTTAGGTGCTTCAAGACTTCAGGCATGCTGGTAATTGCCTCAGTTTTGGAGGATCAGTGCTTGATTAAGACAGCTCCCAGCTCAAAGCACTTACGTTAGCTACACACTTCATCTCTCAATTCAGCTTCTGTTTGGGCTGCCTGGGCTCAGGGTCTAATCCTATTTGAGGCACCCTACAGCCTTCAAGACACCCACAGAGGACCAATGATGTCACATAGGACCCAGGAGAGACTTTCCTGCTGGAGAAGAAAGCAAAAGCCAGGCAGGATATATTACAATGTCTGAAATGACAGTAGATAACTATGTGCAGCTGCTGAATTGAGCTGAATTGTCTGCTTTATGGTCAGATGTGAGGCACCTAGTTTTCACACTGGCACCAAAATGAGTTAGTCTTAAACTAGACAACTTCACTAAATTGACTGTTTGACGCCCAGCAGGCACTGATGAGAAAGACCTCTTTCAAAGAAGAAAATTGTACTACTTATCCAAATGGACTTCAATTTAAACTTTTTCCTATGTTTGGGGTTTTTTTTCTCTTAAACCTAAAATCACTTTTATGTTGTGCTTTGCATTAAATTTCTGAAATCCACACACTGAAATACAAGAACCCCTTGGATCCTCAGACACTACAGATGCCAAAATAGACAAGAAGAATGTTGCTTTTAATTTCTACAAGGAATGCTTTTAGTTCTGTCTGGCTGCTCTGTTTATACTCCTGTGTTGACTGCAGATATATTTGTCTGCCTCAGGGTCAAAACTGAGACACAGCTTTCTTCAGTTGGCAAGGTGACTACAGTTTCACTGCTGTGGGCATGATCACCAGTGATACAACACTTTATGTTTGAATTGTAACAATTTAGTAGTATTTCAGGGATGCTCGCAATTAAGTGCTATAAAAGTCTTTTCTACATTTTATGATTCTGAGCCAGGTTCTAGGCTTCCCAGATGTTCAGGGTGATGCTCATCACTCTTTACTCACACATCTCCAAACATTTAACCAAAGGAATAAATACCACTAGCCTCAGTGATTTAGTACCTATTTAATACTAATGATAAATAGACAAGTAAATATTAGGTATATCTGATTGAAATCTATGTTCTTGGCTGTCTACTGGTAAGTATAGAAATATGGAAAGGAAAAGACATTGTTTAACATTTTTAGAGGGATACCTTGTGAGATGTGGCATCAAAGTTAAGTCAGCTTCTTTTGTTTCTTAGGTGCATTAACAGTATGAGATTTTGGTAGATAATTGTGGCTTCCTTTTAAGACAGTGTTTTTCTAATCTGCTCCAGCCTCTTTCAAGTAAGAGTTCTTTGACTCAGCATGATGGGACTCAGAAGTGTCAAATTCTTTCATGATCCTGACACGGATATTTCTTATCATAAAATTTGAATACAAAGAACCACTAGTGACAAAAAGAGTCAAAGTTCATATCCCTTGAGTCATTTGTTGCAATCAGCAAGTCCATTGTCATGTATTTTTCTTCAGTGTTTTAGTATCTTCAGTGTTCAGCAGAGTTTTACAAACATGAATCAGACAGCTTATTAAATTGAAAAAAAGTAGAAATAGGGAAAGAAAATTATTTTTTTAATTTTAAGTAATGTTTTGGTGTTTTATGTAGTCATGTATACATTTTCACACTAGACTAACTTTTAGTCTTGGATAGGAGAAAAAAACAACCAAAAGCCTCCATCCCATGGATTTTCTGTTTCAGAATGCTACTGAACACTGTAGTGAAGCATTGTATAATGTGCTGATGCTGCTTCTGTGAATCACTGAGATTTTTTTTTTACATGGATTCCTGAGTCATTGACCATTACAATCACAGCAAAATCGATGTCTTTATTTTCTTCGGTGCATTAACAGAACAAGGACATGCCAATGAGGAGATAATACTGCTATTGTGGAATAGTGGCCTACCAGCTGAATAGTTAGTGATGAAACATTACCAGTATGAACCATCACTTTTTAGAAAATTTTAAGACTTTAAAGAAGAGTGACTGTATCTTCAATGCCTGTCATTAGAGCTTGTATGATGAGAATAACCTTTGCTCATTTCATAAATTTTCAGAAAGAAGCTAAGAGTTAGTTGGCTCTTCTCTGAACTGATAATGAAAAAATGTATCCATATGCCTCTTTTCTTCTTGAATAAATGCTGACTTCTCTTTGACTTTGTTATTTAGCGATGAACACCTTATAATTCAGAACTTCCAAAACTGACATAGTGGTGTTTTCAACCTGCTGCTTAAGACCTGTTATAAATTTCAAATAATTCAATTTTAAAATTCCTTTTAATATTCTTTCCCTTTAAAACAAAGAAGATCTGAGACACAAGTACGTTTTTCTCTTATCAAGGGCAGGCCATTATCATGACATATACAACATAAACGTGAGTGGGCAATTAACAAATTATATCTTTTCATTCGGTTACCCTACTTTCTCTTCCTGAAGTATAGTTGATTAAGATATAATTCAATCTGTATTCCATATCCTAAAAATATCTCTGTATTAAAAAAAAACACAACTGAATGTTGCGTCCATAAAAATAGGAAAAAAAGTTGAAGCTGAGAGGTAGGTCATGATGGAAAGGTGCTTTTTAAAAAAGTATTGGGTTTGTGGTGTTTGGTGGGGTTTTTTCTGGAAAGCTGCGGAGGCAAAGTGTTAGGTGTGGGAATTGCTTTCATAAGTTACTGCTCACATGTGTATGTTTGTGTGTGTTGCAGGACAGGGATGGGATGACACATAGTTCTCCCTAGAAGATTAATGCAAATTGACTTGGCATGCAAGCATTAAAATTTAAACTGTTGAAGAACTGGTATCACACAGAATTATTTTCAGTGTGAAAATGAAGCTCAAAGGGTTCTGAGCTTAGAGAGAAATTCTAAGGAAAGACAGCAACATTTATTCATTCAAAAAGCTAGCAACAACACAAGATTTCAAATACATCAGTCAAAGCCTTCCCTGCAATCTATAGAGTGCTTCCATCTACATGGCCAGAGAATATTCCCTTCAAATATTTTTCTCTTTAGAAGGTAGTCAGCCTGTCACATTTGACACTATTTATCGATTGCACTTGTTAAAAAGAGAAACTAGAAATTATTTTTCATAAGAGATTTGTTACCATAGATATAACTTTCTGCCTTCCATCCTTTTTGGTGAGCCTTAAAGCTGTGTACACTCATACAATGTAATCAAATTAAAGGGACGCAAATATTGTTTTTACACAAGAGCAAGATAGGTGCCTGTGTGAATATATATGTATACATGAATTTATAGGTATATATTCCTTAATGAATTAATATATGATATAGAAGAGAAGAACCTGTTTCTTATTTCTGCAGTGCAAAGCATTTTTAAAACTGTATCAGATGCTGTGATTGCAATGGTCAGCTAGAAACCTTGCTCTTGGCTTGTAGTTCATCAAAATTTAGAATGGCACCTTTTCCAAAACATTGGTGAGTGTAAAGAAGAGTGAAATTGGTATGATAGCTGGCAGGTAAAGACTAAGCTATACCAAACGATACGGCTGTGTGGTAGAAAGAGTGCAACTTTCAAATGGGAAACTGCTCTTACAGTTTCTCCTTCCATCTTGTGTCTTGGTACCATCCAGGATCACGACACATCCCTGTTTGCAGCACAACAGTCAGGCTGCACCACAGTCTAGGAATAAGCCATGCATAATAACAGGATTTTCATTCTCAGTTTAATAGAGGTATTACTCTGGTCTGTATCTGTATCACTTTGATCACCTTAAAAAAAGATCTGCAAATTCAATCCCAGCCCAAAAGCTTGCTGAGTATGCCGCGTGTCTTGCTATGAAAGCCATATTCTGAGGTCCGTATTGACTTCCTGCAACTTTTTGTGTATTTGTTATTGAAATAAAATTCCATCAGACTTTCAGAGATTTAATTCAGGCAGGTCTATCACCACAGGAGAGCCTCTTGTGTTCAAAGGCTTTTACTTCAGGGGGCTAGTCATAGTGTTTGACACACTTCATCTGGTACAGTCAAAGATGACTGGACATCTTTTCTGGCACCTCTGTTTGCTGGACCCAAGGAAAAGGAAGGTGTTTTGTCAAGGCAGGGATCTGTGTACAGATTTTATGAAGATTTGGGTGTTCTGCCTTGTGGCTGTGCTATCTGCTGATCAGTATATGACCGTGTCAGGGTTGCATTTGTCTTTAAATCTTTATATTTGAATTATTTTTTTAAAGAAAAAAAAATACTGTAACACAGACATCAGAGAATACTGAGAATACTGAGTTGGAAGACTACATCTCACTGCTACTGTGAGATATATTTAGTCGTATGGGATAAAGTTAGCAGAGGTGTCTGACACAAAGATCTATTAGGCTGTCAGACAGTCTCCCAAGAGACATGGTGGAATCCCTACTACTGGCAATATTTAGAATTTGATTAGAGAAAGCACCAGAAAATGTGCTGAAAGGAGCAATCATATTTGACAGCAGCTCCTAATAGATGATCTGTTCTTTTCCATCCCTAATTTCTCTAATTGCATTCTCAAACTTGAGGGAATAACAATTTAAAGTATCTCAGTAAGTCTTACAACTTCTTACTGTTTCACTCATTATTATATTCACAAATGAGAAGTCCCATCGCATTCAACATGTTTGCTGGTAATTATACCTGGCCTTTCTGCAATAATCACTGTACAAGTTTGTGCTTGTGAATTTTACTCTTCCTACATATTAAAACAAAGAAGGAAATTCTGCACTATCTCTAGTCCTTGTATTTTATACATCATGCTAAACTACATTTCTTAGTCTCACACTATCTGTTAGAAAATGGCACTTCCTTTTTTTGTATCCCTGTACAGTACGCAGAATCAAGAAGAATTTCCTGGAACGTTTTCATTCAAATGTGATGAGCAGCAGTGCAAACATTGCTGCATTCACTGTAAGCAGCATTTGTATAACAAGCTTAATCATTATCATAAACAGAAAGAAAAAGAGTTCATCCTTTCTGCAGTTGATCCCAACTAGCATTTAGTTTCCACAGTACTACATTAATTTTCATTACTTTTAAAATCTACTTATATTTTTCGCAGTAAGTTTCTTGATGTCAACTCCTCACATTTTAAGTTTGAATGAAAAAAATACGTTGATCAATTGATATATACAAATTGACAAGACACTTTTCAGGTTCCAGTGTCAAAAATTAAATCAAAGGTATCACAGCACTGGTGAAATGCTGGTTAGCTTAAAACAATGCCAACTAAGAATTACCACTGTTATGTCTTCTAAATATTGCTTTATGATCTTTTATAAGAAAAGAAAAATGAATATAGGAGTTAAAATCTTTATGCAAAGAAGAAATAATTGGAAGAAATGCATCAATTACGTAAGAAAAAAATTAATTGTCCAAATTTCAGAAATAATTTCTATAAAATTAGATTATAGGAAATATGTGATGAACTATATTTTAAAAATCTAGGAAATTTGGAATTTGATTCAGCAAGGCATGTGATTTAAGAAAAAGGTGTGAGATGTCTGGCAAATATTAGGATATAAAGATTCCAGCAATAAGAATGCCTGAACTCTCATCTAGACCTGATTTGGGATTAATAAATGAATACATCTTTATTTGCCCTCTGTTTTGAGCACTTTAAACAATCTTGCCTCCAATTCCACTGTGAAATTTTGTTACTGCTATGCAGTACTAAATCATGGAATCCTTAATGGTTAAATATATTTGAATAGGGGATAGAAACAGGTCAAAACCAATGGGACTGCACATAGAATTAACCTATGAATTTTATTTTCTTGACATAGAAAATATAGGGCTGGTTTTGTGGAGCTTTTATGTTTTAATGCTGCAGTAAATTTGGACAGATCTCCTAGCTGTTAATCAGGATGACTCCTACAAGTCTTTTCCTGAGGGAATTTTGTAAATTCAGAGGCACAAGCAGTTTATAGAATTTGAGGATATATTTACTATGTATTTACACTATCTTGCAGTTGGCCAAGTTGTATTTAAACTGCCTACTTCCAGCATTCATAATACATCAGAGTAAAATTTGATTTAAAATTAATTCAAGGTCCTGTAAAGCACCTATCAAAGCATTACTGCTCTTTGCTACCTCAGCATTTACTTGCACATTAACAAGCTCGGAGATGGACAATCCTGTGGTCCAGTTTTCAAGGGCTGGAAAATAAAAAGGAGAATTCCTTGGAATACCCAACCTTTCAAGACTTGAAAATTTCATTTCCTGAGTTATTATAAAGCTTATTTAAGGTTGAAATGGTTTACTGTTAAAGCATTGTCTAGCAGTCGAGCCATTGTTAAATGCTTTAAACTGTCAATAAGTTGCTAAACTCAGACAGGAGAGTTGTCAGTCTTTAGCAGATACTTGTAATGATTTCTCTATCTAACATACAAGAATCTTTACTGCTCCGTGGACAGATTTTATGTCAGCTCCATCTATTGATTATACAACTGGAGGAGCATCAGAATGCATTAGAAGTTCGCCACCTATTTTGCTTGAAGTTTTGGGAAGAGAAATATTAGGGATAATAAAGAGATGAAAACTAATAGTGGGTGTATTACAGCCTGTTTTCCCCTGAAAGTCAAAGGCTGCTTTCTACTCTATTCATTTCAGTTCAGAAGAAAAATAAACCTTTTGTCTAAATATATGTGATATAATGTAATCAGTGCAATTTGCTACTGTAATATATTGATACTCCAGCAGTACAAGTCATCACTAAAAATAACAATTAAAGAATTGTTTCTTCAGGGATCTCAGCATTGTAGACATGGTAGACATGTGCAAAAATGCACTTGTATTATTGCAGATACACAAAGAAGATAACTGGAATTGGTTTTCATCTCTGCATGCCACTTATTACTAAAATAATTCTTGTTATTGGAAAAAAGAGACACATTTCTTGAGACATTCCTGTGCAATAGGAACTGAGTTGAGGATTGACACTGAGTTTAGGATGCTCTTCCACAAGGAGAGGCAATATGAAAAGAGCACAAGTAAAAAGGGAGAGGATATGGCTTCAATGTTGATGGTAGCAAGGTTAGGGGACAGGGAAAGTGCAACCAATTAAATGGATAGAAGAAGCAGCTGATTATACAAAGCTTTGACACATGAATTAGAAGTTTTAATGTGACTTTATAAGCATAGATGAGCTAACAGAAGGATTTGAAGAAATAAAGATGTTAGTCAGATGAATGTTGCATAATAATTGCAGCAGCAAATTATGCTGTAGGCTACAGTCTTGCAAATATGGAAGGAGTAAAAAAGTCTCATTTCTACTAGATTTTCTTTTACATTTTAATTCCGTTCTGATTTCCTTTTTCAGTACACCAAGATGCATTTTAAGTGTTACTCATTCGTTTTGCATTTGGTTGAAAAATTACCAAGAGATATAGAGAGAGAAAAAAAGAAACCTACATTTAGTAGAGTGCACAGCAATTTCTTGAAGTATCTGAAATTCTGTTTTACTGTGACTGCTTTGGTTCTGCACAGCTATTTGTTTTTGAGACCCCTGCCCCATCTTTGTCTGGAATACAATCAATTTTAGGATTTCTGGGTTTATTTAACCATTGAAATATGAGGACATAAATAGCTCATTTATGTTGGCTCCTTTGAATTTGAAAAATCTCCCTGACTGTGATTATACTGAAATTTCAATTATTTTTCAATGGCTCTGTAAAAAATACTCACTTCTGTGTATTTTACCATTCAATTATAAAGGTGTTTCCCATTGCTGGTATGTGAAGAATAAGACTGATTTCATTAAGGGGTTGAATGTGTTGAAATTCCTTCATTGCCTCTGGTAATACTTCATTCACTCTAGGTTGTCTCAGCACTGTAGACTTTAGGTCATATACTACATTTATGAAGTCCCTAACATAGATCTTTGATTTTTTCTATTGATTAGTATTCCCATTTTAATCTCAGTATTATTTTTATTATTATTACTACTATTTATCATTTTTATGGATATAGTACCACTCTACTTGTCTGTCAAAATGCTTAGTAGATCTCACTAGTGCAGGAGATATATATCACCTTCAGGAAACTTCTAATCCTTAGACTCTTTATTCTGACCCTGAAGGTATAGCTGAAGAATCCAAGCCCAAGCATGGAAATAGACATATGCACTTAGAGAATAATTTAGTCAGAATTTCAGTTTCTAAGCATAAATGACAGTTTTGAGAAATCCTTTCTCAGCAACAGACTAACTTCTCGGGTACTTCACCTGCTCTAACTGCAGGTTTTCAACACTGAATAATCCAAATCTAAGGTAATTACTTTTTTTACCCCTCTTTTCAGTTGGTAGAGAGAAATTGCTATTTGTCAAAATTGCATATAATTAATATATTGAGATGGCTTCTGCATCTACTTAGAGCTGCCCCCACCTTAGAATGAATTGGGGACTCATGAGTGTGACTGACTGAATGCAAATTCTCCGCTTTACAGGATCCTAAGGATGCTCAGCCTCCTCACAAATGGAAATCGTTGTGAACACACAGTGACCATGCTATCTGACTTGATTTTTAAAAGAACAGGTAGAGAAGGGTGTGACAGTAGTACAGGTCCAAGTAGCTGATGATCTGTTTTAACTTTGGTTTAAATTGCCATTTCACTGTGATGTAATTCAATCACCTTAAATGCTCTTTGTGGGAAAAAGCTTAAGATTCATTAATCCACACAGGCAGTATGACTGTCCAAGGGCAGAAGTCATACATCTGGAAGGAGAAAGCTTCCCAGATGTATTTCTCTATTTTCTCTCAGTGTTTCATATACAGTAAGAGGATATAAGATGTAGGATTTTCCACAATTAGTGTTTCCTGAGTTGTAGGTGTAGATTCCGTTGAAAGCCAGACTCTCTAATATGAGATCTACTCTGAGCAGAGTGCCCTCTGAGATGCTATTCTGACATGCCTACCCACCCCCATGCATCTTTCACCGCATTCTGATCACATTCTGGCGCTCAGGTCAATTCAAAATTAAGCTTAGCAGAACTGATTTTTACAAGCTCAGCTTTCTCTGAGAAATAAATTCCTTCAAACGACGAGCTAACTTACTTACCTAAAGGTTAGTTATCTAAATCTAACATATCTGTCCTGGGCTCCCTTTATATTAAATGAAAAGAAAGTTCTCTTTTAGAGAGCAATTCAACTTGTCCTCAAATAGGTGTCAAAAGTATGTTGGATGAATTGCAGTCTCAAATTGTTTTATTTCTACCCTGTGATTCTTCAGAGAAATCTACCTCTAGGTTAGTAGTAGATGTCTAGTTTTTAGCTTTCTAAGCTCAGGCGATACGGATGTGTGAGAAAATGTGGATGTGGCCAAGTTACAACAGAAAAAAGAGCGAGACAGGATTTGTAGATTTGTAGAAGCAAGACATCAATAGTGGAAACTATACGAAGGTCTTTTTACTGGGAAGCAGTTGGTTTTACTGAGTTACAATTAGAGGCTGATTCACATTCTCTGAGGTACAGTACCAGTTTTTGTGTACTGCTAGGTACAGCTAATGAGAAGAGCTGTTATGGTTCTCTGGCTGCAGACATTTCTCATGCTCACATTTGCTAAGTAAAATACAGAGTTGCATAACCCACTTCAGTTTGACTTAGTGTTGTTTGTGTTTTACTTTTTTTAGAAGTCTAGATACTTTGCAGCTTGCTACTTTAGAAAGAGTTGGGCTATATTCTATAAAACACTATTTAGTTTTGACTTCCTTATACTGTGTTATTTCATGCATTACCAGGACATACACATAAAGTATTGTGAGCAGGGGAGTTTTCATTAGAATTATTAGAATTGTTTTCCTTCTTTGTTTCCAAGAGGTGAAACCTACAATTTTTCACAGCATGCTGTGAAGATCCCATATTCTATGGCTATTCCGAGATTATGTGATTTAAACTGGATGCATTTGAATATAGGTTATTATTGTTTGAAATAGAGTTTTAACAATAAGTAGAAAATTCATATTTAAAGAGGTCAGATTGTGTCAGATTATGATACTGTTGTTACTCATGTTACTTATTCTTTTGTTTGTATATCTAATACTTGTTTCAGCATCTGAAATGTGGAAAGGATTTGAGTAAATCTAAATACGTAAAACTTTCTCAATTATATCTTGAGTGTTGAATCAAATTGATACTTTTTCTCAAGTAGTATAATGTAAGTCTAAAAAGTAATATAGGTCTATCCCTTTTTTCTTCTACACCCCTTTTTCCCCTGAGTATAATTTTAGCAGCGTTAGAGGAGTGCATATTTGCTCCTGAAGTGAGTGGTCACAATACTAATTTCTTGTGCTATTCTGAGATTCTTCTAAGACATTTTCTTCTATCTTCACTTCATGAAGAAAGATGGGTAAATACTTGAATGTGCTAATTTTCAGATTAGTCATCCCTTGAACTGAGCTGTATTTTATGTTTTTCCTCTTTTTTTATTTTTGTGGATTTTGTTATTATTTTTTAAACGAGATTCCTCAAAATCATCTAGAATTGTTTCTAAACATTGTTAGCCCAAATGCGACCCCAAATGTCCATTTCTGTTCCTTTTTGTGTGCTTCAGGACATGTCATTGTAGGGCCAGAACAAGTCCTGGTCATGGAAAGACTCACTTTCTTTTTCATGGACACAAAGTAAAGAGGTCTTTTTCTTATGTTCTGGATAGATGTTTTATATATGTTATGAGATAAAGATACCCTGGCATAAAAACCTTAGAATATTTCTAACAGTGCCCCTGCTTCATATTTTTCAGTTGATTCCAGAAAACTTTTTCTTCTGAATAGTGGTGGCAGCTACCATGGGTAGAAAGACTCTTCACACAGGATTAGTCTTCCCTGGCAGCCAACCACAGTCCCTTGGATAGCCTCGAGAATCAAACCTCATCAGTAACTTCTTGGAGTTCAAAGGAACCCGTTTCCCTCAGGTCCTACTTACCTGTGCCTTCATTAACCTCTTCAAAGAACTCTGAATATTTAGGGAAGCGCTTTTTTCCCCTTCACTGAAATGAGGTGGCTTGACCCTATCAACTTTGCATGTTAGCTTTCTAGTATTCTGAGGAGCATTGACATGGATTCTCCCCTGGCAGACATTGATCAAATCAGGCGTAGTCACTTTATCTAAGATATTTCTGCTTGAAAAGCACATAACTTAATTAAAAGGTGTTAGAACTTGCATACAGGGTGGGAGGTCTAAGTGTTATACACATACATGTGAAGATTTCTGGTGAAATAAATGAAATTGTAGAATTCACAGAAGAAAATCCACTGAGAGCATGGATAATCAATCCTTTTGCCTTTGATGAGGTGAGGAGAAGGCACTAATAAGAGATTGTCTCCGAGGACAGCTCTGATCTGTTCCTGTGAGCATACATATACAGAAGGTTTATCAGTTTAATTTGGTTTGTTTTCAATACAAGGACTAATAGACCGAGACAGTGCATGAAGGAGTCTGACTCTATTGCTGAGTAAAAAGATTGTACTGCATTTGGTGGGGGGCATCTTAGGTTCTGGTCTCTGGATCTACACAGCACTGCTCTTGGGAGCATTGTCCTCATCACACAGAGAGTGCAGAGTATGTGAATTTGTATGTCTTCAAACTCATAGCTTTTGGATCTTAACAGGGTCTACAGGGGAGCTGGGTGTGTCATCTTTCTACAGGGGAGCTGGGTGTGTCATCATACAGAGTGACACACCTAAGAACATTATCCAGAAAAAGCTTTATTAAAGACACATTGTGCCTTTTTATTCTGCCTGTTTTCCAACCATTCCACTTGAACCATTTGCACTGTATTGACCTGCTCTGAGCCTTTAGGGAAGCTGTTAAAATCTGTAACATGAACCCACAGAAGTGTCAAATATTAACAAGTGTTCTCTGCCTTGCTGGTGCTGAACGTTGATCCACCTCAGGCGTCAATAAACTGAGAGATCTAATTTGTAATTGTTGGCTTTTCTGTTCTCTCATATGGTGGGTAAGCATGCTGAAATGCCTTTCCTCTAGGTATCAGACTTTATATAGGAACTTGGATCACCCTCATCTTCAGGGTAGCAGGATCCTGCCCAGTTGCATGCTAATTGATGTAACTAAAATCTGTCTCCTGTGGTTCATTGTTTCTCCCATCCTGTGCCCAGAAGTAAGGTGGTGTTAATGTTAAATATATTAATATGTATTCAATCAAATATTTTATTTAATGCATATTAATATTCCCATAACAAGAAAATTTACTTGTGACTAGAGAATTTATGATTTTTATTTAACTAAAAATATTGGCTCACAAAATTCAGAGGGAAGAAATGCCCGAAACCCTGTTTCTGTACATTTCTTGCCTAGTCTGTTGTCCTGTCATATGAAAAGAGATTATCAAAAGTCATCTTTATTTATTTATTGTCTGGCTCGTGAGAACTCTGGTTCAGATGCAGCTACAGTGGACCATAGTTGCTCATGGCTCCCTCAGTAGAAGATTCCGACATTAGATGAGTTGAACCACCTTCTGAAGTGACTTGTGTGTCTCTCTGGCTTAGTCAGACTGAGGATTTGGCTGAGCCCTCCAGTTAGGACCCTTTAATTAGGTGTGAGGAACCTATATTAAAGTGTTCAGTAACTTGTCACAGAAAAACATGCTTTTAAGAAGCGTAAGCTTCTCAGGGAAGGAAAAGATATGCACTGCAAGTTATTTATAAATATCATAACCCATTAGTTCCTTTACAAACATGCACAAATATTGTTTCTAATAGCTTGTTTGGGGTTTTTTAAATATTTTGTACAGTCAATATATTTTCCCTGCTATTTGTTCAATTTATGGAAAATCGCTAGGAAATTAACATTTTCATTATTATTCGCCAGTATTTTGCATAGATCTGACGGAAGCATTGTGGTTTGGACAGTGCACCAGAGTTTATCAATGAATAAGATGAGTTCAACATACATTTTGTTCTTCACAGTTCTCATCAGTAGGCTGCATGTTTCACATAATACTGGACAACATAGCACGTAAATGTTGATGCAAGTTACTTTTACAGCTTGATAATTTGCTTTGATTTATCACTCTTCTAAGCTGTGGATTTTTCCCTTAGGGATACGATGATGGATATGGGGGTGAATATGATGATCCAAGCTATGAGGCGTATGATAACAGTTATGCCACCCAAACACAAAGGTAAGCATTTGTACTTTTACATTAATTTTTCAAACACTATTTTTTCTCTTAGCTTTTTATGTATATTTCCTGTTTTATTTTCCACATTAAATTCTACAAAATCTCACAGTACTTTAAAAAGCTGTCAAAAATTGTTAATGGTAGTGTTTATATACAGAATCATTCAGATGAAGCATAAATGCAAGCAACTATACTGTTAAAATTACTTCAAAGTGAGTGTACTTTTTTTTTGGTGATTACATCATTTTCCTATCTGATGTCATTCTGAACTTACTGACACAAATTTATTTCCTTTACTAGTGCAAAGTTGTCAAGGTTATCTAATATTTATGGCTTTTGCAATGTTTTGGGCAAAGCCAGAAGGAAATTAAGAAAAAAAAAATTATGATGTTAACCTGCCATTGGCTGGCATCCACAGTTAAGGTAAACTACAGGAGGGAACCTTCATGCCTGAAGTAAGGCTGAAGCTTTTTTAGCCAGTTACTTTCTCAGCAACTCATCAGAACAGATGAAAGGAACCAAGTTTGGAAATGTATTTTATGTCCTTACTTTGTGCAATAACGGGGAAAAATGCATTCACATCTTTTATGATTTTTGTCACTAAAATGAGGTAACAAAATGATCGCTTTTTATGTACTCATACACCACATGCTCTCATATATTCATTTGACAGTTGGTCCCTGTTTACTAAATATGGAATGACATCTTTTTCATGGTTAAGCTGAAGGATAAAAGGGGGTGCTTCTGCCAATTATTCTCTTGTGGGTTGCTAAGAGTACATGTAAAGAAGGGACACAGATTTTAACTGAGTTAGTGTGATTCTCACTGGGCAAGGAAGTGATGTACATGTACAGAGTTCTGCACTCTAAAGACCAGAGAACCTTAAATTTGCTTTTTGTTTAACCATCTTTTTTGTTGAATGCTTTACTGATGAAAATGCCTGTCAGAATTATGTTCAGCTCCAGAACTGCTGTAGTGAGTGGCACTTGAGCTGACAAAAAAAAACCCACTTAGTAAGTATTTTTATAACCAGTGAAGAATATTTAAAAGGATTTGTCACACACAAATGTGAACTCCATCAAGTGTACTTTAACAACACTTTTAAGTAATTATACATTACTAGCTGCACCCATCATGACAGTGTGTAGGTAGATATTTTTGTTGTCAAATGTACTCCAACTTTTTTGAAAAGAATTCAGCCCATCTTGTACCACAGTAGTGAATTGTCACAGGAGATATTGCCTCTGGTGTAAAAATAATAATTAGTTGGAAATCTCTCTGCTATGACATTGCTTTGTATCATCTGAATTAACCTGTAATTTCATTGCGAGTTGATGTCCCAGGCAACTAAATGACAAATATATCAAGTTTACGAGGAGTGTATTATAATCAAGCTAAAACTGGAAGTGGTAATTTGACTCAAGAAAAAAAATTCATGAAGACTTACATGATTTTGTCAATTAAACAGCTTTTAAGTTTAGTCTTCAGATATGTTTTCCATAAATGTAAGCTACCTCCAGAATACCTAGTCCATTTAAAATCTGCAACTAAAACATTTCCTTTGTAATATGTGGCAGGGGACATAGTCATCCATGTTGAGTGGCACCAAATGACACAAGTAGTCTATCAATTTCAAAGAGAGCACTTTCTGAACAGCACATTATTTATTTCAAAGATTTACAGATCAAACAGACCATTAAATAAGCAATTTGGATTTCTGTACTTTGTTGGTCATTTAGCTTCACAGAAATGCCTCCCTACTGGGTCAAAATAATACAATACAAAAAAATAGTAGGACCAAAGTATGTTGCTAGGTGTATATACCAAAAAGTTCTCTCCCAATCTCAGATCTTGTTATTAGTGCACTCCAATCATATGAGCAAGGCACATCATACACACACCTAACAAAGAAAATAAATTATACTGCTTCAGAGTACTTATTTCTCTCATCCAGTGTGTGATCTGCAGGAAAAAACCTAACATAAGCTTGTAGACAATGTTTGCGCTCAGAGAGAAAAATATCCTTACTGCCCTCTTCAGGGAATGACTGAGAATCTGAAGCATGAGATGAGGAAAAACTGTCATCTGTGGCTTAATGTGGAGCCTCAAGATTTCTGTTTATGCTAAGTGCAGAGTTTCCACTTGCTTTTTATGGCTCATTAAGGAATCAATATGGAAATTCTTAGAGAAGGTACAAACTCCTGTCTGACCGTCTCACCACACATGTTAAGCAAGCCTTACTCTCATCATTGCTTCACACTGAAGAAAGAGTTGAGTGGGAGGATGAGACAAGAATGGGAATGAACAGGATGGGATCAGTGGACTGAATGCAGGCTGAGTTCAACATGCTTTAAAGAAGAGCACATACTGAGTCGTGCCTTGTTCTACTCATTAAATGCAGAGAGTGAGGACAGTGCTTGGATAGCCTGCCACCACCAGCCCCATTACCTATATCTTTGTCTTTCAGACCTTATCTTTACTTCACATTTGCTCACCAGATGCTTTCTGATCATATATATTGCTCCCAGGGCACCATAGCCCTCATTGCCCAAGAGGTCTGGTTTAGACTTTTTTATAAATTAGGCTCTGCTAACAGCAGAGAAAATGAGCACGCTGTCAACATGACACCACTGTGCTGTTATGATTTAGTAAAAGAAGCACCAAAAATACCCAGTCCCAGGAACATCCAGATGTAAAAGAAGATAAATACTGTCCTTCTGTGCATAATTATCTGAAGATTTGTACTAAAGGTCAGGGATAGTGTTGCAGGCCCAGCAATATATTTTGCATAGGTCTTTTCTGATGAACTCTACGGCTGCCACCCTTCCAGACAAAGAGCTCTGTCCTTCATGACAACAGTCTGATTTTTAGCCTGAAAATAGGTGAATGAGGTCACTTGCTGAAGAGACCGTGAGAGATCAGACTGGAGTGAAACCTACAATAAGTCTCCAGGGCTGAATGAGCTAAGACAGCTAAGAGGCACCTCAAGAGCACTTTGAAGTGGACACAATAATCAACTTCAAGAAAGAGCAGCAGGACCCTCACTATGGTAAGTTGTCATCTGTACCTTCTTAAGTTTGGGGAGACTTATTTTAGGAAGGAGAGAATGATGGCTTATGCCAACTACAGTTATTGCTACAGTCAGTATTGCATGATGTACGTCTCCTTTTAACTAACATAAGCTGTATTTCTAAAGCTACCTTTCTTTTCTCATCTTCCTGTCCCGTAATGACTGCTCAAAGCACCAGGTGCAACCTTAGGACAAAGATTTAAATGAATAAATGGCTGACCTTTCCAAATATGTCTGTAATCGTTATTTGCAAGATTACATAAAAGACTACAGGTTTAGCATGGGCATTTAGAAACCCTGCTCACTCTAGAAATTTGTTCATACTGACATCAAATTACAGTTTTTAAGGCAATTAGAATGAAAGCTTTGTACAGTGCCGAAAGGAGCAAGCAGACAACCAGCTCAGTGGGCAGGGGGAGTCATCACATCTGACATAATTCCCATAGGCCGTGTTACACTGCACTTTGAATTTCTTGTTGAAACCTCCTTTTTCTCTTTCTTCCTCTCCTTTCTATGCAATGTGAAGATGGCTTTCAGTGCTAAGTACCTCTGCCTGCCCAGACACACAAAGAAATATTCAGTAGTTGTTAAGTTTATATGCTACTGATATTCTTAATGGCTTACTGCCCTCAAGTCATTTTGGAATATGTGGTGGCAACCATTCTTCCTTTCCATTCCCACCCAGATATTGATTTAAACAAATAAATATGATTTTTACAGCTCAACAAAACTCCACAATAGCAAAAGCATCAATTTGCCACTCATCTGTAACACAGAAGATGTCGGAGAATCCTATTAGCTTTCAAAGTATAATACGCGTTTTTGATTTTCTTTAGCAGGAACTTCTAAGTCTGTTGAACCACCACCACTGTCCAGGCTTCATGGGTTGAGAATTCTGTATCACTGGGAAAAAAGGATATAAAGATCTGCGTTTTTGGTTGCTCAGAAGTTGATAGGGAATCAGACTGTGCCACATGCGAAGTGTTGCCAAACTCCTCAGCCACGAGCAACAGAAAAGCTTTGTGGAAGTGGATTAGTTGCTGATGAATGTGCTGAGAGCCCCAATGGCCAGCGGAGCCATCTTCAGCTCTACTCTCCCATCTATAGTCATCTCCACTGACCTTTATGCTTCTGCCAGCAACATCAGCTTCCTTTCATGTCTCACAGCCAAAGGAGGTACTAAAGAAATAGCCTGACTGGCTGTTCACAGGATGAATCAGGAAGGGTATGGTCTATTTAATCTGCTTGTGCATAACCTGTCCAACCATATGTGGTGTAAACAACAGTGCCTGACAGGGAAAAAGCCAAGGAAGTCAGTGATTTTCCATCAAAGTTTAAAATTCAGGTTGGATATAATTTCCCTGTTCCACAGTGCCTGGCATGAACACTCACACATCAGTCAGCTCTGGGGTTTGTGAACAGGTAGTTGGCATATTGGCAGTGGCTTTCAGGGTCAGCACCTTGGCTTGTTCTTCTGTCTTTTGTTCTGTCTGGCTTTTGTTGAAAACATAGTTCAATGGCAAAGTGAGTTGCTGAGTGGGTGCTTACTAAAGAAGAGTCTGTGACTCCCATCCTAGGATGCAAATACCAGAAAATCTGTAACATGCTGACAAGAATAATAAATAATTCAGTGACTAAAATATAGATTAAAATAGTGCAAAACATTACTGAACAGATGACATCCCGCAGTGACACAGGCTTTGTCATGACATATCCTCATCTATGCCTCAACTGCAAGATGACATAGGTAAAGAACATTTCTCTTGCCTGCTTGGACACCGACTCACTGACAGTAAACCAATTTTAGGGCCTTGAAGTAATTCTTGGCAAAATATCGACTGTTAATCTTGCAAATATTTTATGTAATGCTATAGGCAACAGTCCTCTGGATACACATTTCCTGCTGGTATGCAGATCATTTGGGGCCAATGACTTCTTTTTGGTCTGTCAAACGCACACTGCAAACCCATCCTGCATCTGCTAAGCAAACAACCAAACTTCTGTTTCTGATGCAGAAATGCATGTTATAGGTCATGTCACATTAATTTTATATAAATTTTATTTGCCTCTCCATTGCTAACTAATGCCATGGCCAACTCATATGAAGCTTAAATTATCTTGAATGGTCCTTTTCATTTCAAATATTGACCTAGACTTCTCATAACAGTGCCAGAGTACCAACAACAATGATTGGTGCAAATTATGATACAAAACCTGGTGTGTCAAGTCATCTCACCGGCATCTGTAATCACGAGAGAAGTAAGTCTGCCAAGATTCAGCATTCAGATTGCTCATAGGTTTAAATGACATGATAGCTGTCTGAGAGCCACCCAGATTAAAGATCACCTTTGTCCTTATAAGTGATGTAAGAGCATTAAATCATTAGCATCACTATAAAGTCCAGAAATCAAAGTACCTGATCATCACATTACTGTGCTAGAGTTGTACAAATGAAAAGCATATGCTTTCTTCAAAGATCTTTGAGTCAAAATTCCTGAAAACTACCTGCATGACAGAAATTACTCTTACGTTCTATTTTGTGCTTTGACTAAACAGCCAAAGCAGAACCTTTTTAAATACATCTTTTGAAAGAAAACTTCATTTGAAAATTTCTGAAAATCTAATTAGAACAGTTACTTAAGAAAGCCATTGTCAGTAACAAATGGCTGTTGTACAGGATGCAATTTCGGATCTGTATGTTGGGATTCAGTCATCAACACTGTAAAGCTTTCCTGGTTTAAATTAATAGGGAAGCCCACACATTTCCCGCAAGATATTCAAAATACACCTATCAGTTTCATTACCTGCCAATAGACATTTGGCTGGGGAGGGAAGCCTAGAAGACTTCTAGTAACTTTCTGTATCTTTCCAATGTCTCTAGTGTCTTTGTACCTACCACTTGTAGGTGTGTTGTAGTTCAGTGTCCAAATATCTACCATCCCTCCATTTGAAGCCCCAGATATAATGCTGTGAAGGGATCTCCAAGCAAAAGTTGTCAGCTATGTTCAGGACAAGAATAAGATCTTTGAATATTTAATTGAATGCCATAGCTAGGGAGCAAATATTTCTAAACAATCTTAAGACAGGCTTACTCTTGCTGCTAAGAAATTCACATTCATATTCACATACTCTCTTTCCTAATGTCTTATGGAGGAACTTCAGGAAACAACATTTGTCAGAATCATATTTTCTGATTGCACTCAGAAGGAAAACACAGAGAAAGGTCAATGGTCTTTGTTGACTTTAGAACAAGTTTAATAAAAGCTTAAAGCGATGATCAGATACCTTTATTTAATCAGCCATTCACACTGGTTTTGACTACTTGCTTTGTAAAATGTTCCTGCAGACTAATTGTAGAGAGAACTATCCATAGTAAAATGAAACTTTGTTGTCCTTATTTTCAAAGTCGTGGCTAGGCAGAACTGTGAATAATAATTAAACTACTTAGTAGATTATCACTTACTTAAATCTTTTGGTAATATGGTCAGAGGTTCACTCACTTCTCACGCACTGTCAAAATATTACTACATATTAAATATAGAGACACAAGTATAATCCAAGCTGCAATAGGTAGAGTGGCTACACTGGTTCTTTTTAAAATGTGATATCCATTATTATTTGCTCTACCATGTGGTCTCTCACTTATTAACCAGTATGTATTGTATTTATACTTTATCACATTTCATTTTGACTTTGTGCTTATATCCACCTGTTCATAAATAAAGATTTCCCTGTATTTTATTTCAAACCTGTTGAAATCAATCAATCCACGAAGCCTAGAATATGACTTTTTATGTATCTTCACAGCAATCCACTTATGGCATTCATCATCAGAAACTGTTTTCAAATGCCACTTCTCATTTATTTGATTCAATGAGCAAAATTGAATCAAATTTCACTGCTCTGAAGCAGAGAAAAGTTCTTCCTCTAAAACTGCATGGAATTCCTAAAATTCTGCATCCATTCCTTTTGCATATACTGTGTCTGCAGACATTTTGTATTATATTCTGAAATACCCAGTGATAATTCTGTCCATATGAGAAAAATACAGTAGAATGGAGAATATTGGAACAGAAATCCCATGTGTCTGTGCTTGCATCAAATAAATGGCAGATTTGTTTCTATTTCAGCTTTTGCAAGAAGTTCAAAACTTGTCTTGCAGTTATGATGGCTATCCAATCCGATGCTTGTATAACTCTTTTGGCTTCATTATTTACTTCTTTTATTGTATTTTTAAATCAAACCTTGGAAAATGTCAGAGGCAGATGAGATCTAGTTTAATTTCAAGCCTGTTAAATAAAGCCTACTAAATAAATCCAGGGAGTATTGTAATGGAGACATTCTTCTCTGCTAAGAATATTGGATACAATCAAACTTGAGCTTTCAGAAAAAGGAACACTTTATCCATTAAAATGTTCTGTTAGATCTAAAGATCTGTTCAGTAAAGGACTATATTTGTGATTTAAGGCTGAATCACAGAATTGTAGAATCACAGAATAATCTGGTTTGGAAGGGACCCCAAAGATCATACAGTTCCAATCCCCCTGCCACAGGCAGGGCCTAGATCTACACAAGGTTGCCCAGGGCCCCATCCAGCCTGACCTTCAACACCGCCAGGGATGGGGCATCCACCACCTCTCTGGGGAGCCCATTCCAGCCCCTAACTACTCTCTCTGTAAAGAACTTCCCCATAATATCTAATCTAAACCTTCACTCCTTTAGCTTTAATCCATTGCCCCTTGTCTTGCCATTGTCAAGAAGTTCTTCTCATCTTGCCTGTAGATGTAATTCTCTTTTAAGTAAGATGTTCCACTAAGTTTCAGGTTCCTGGGAAGATTATTTCTTTATTCACACATTTCTACTTTGAAATACTATAAAAACCTGCATATATTGCAGTTCATGTGAATGCAAATCTTGCCCACCTGTCTTCCAAGCAGAAGTACACTGCTTGGTGTAAATGGCTTTTCTTTCCTGGCCAGTTACATGTTAAGTCCTGCTGGCTCCTTCTCTCGTGTAGGAGGAAGCAGGATTACAAATGCAGTCTTAGATGAAACGACTGCAGTAGCGATAAACTGGATCCTGTCAGCATAGAAACTGAGTATTTGATTGTATCAATTATTGATGTTGAAAGTTGTAAACTCTGAGGATTACTCAACAGAAATGATATTGAGAAAGAGGAAGATAATGGGAGATAAGAGACCAAGACCTCAAAGAATACATTTGAGGAAGTGAGAATGAGAGTTGTCCAAAATATAGAATCCCACTCCTAGGGATCCTTCTGAATTGTCCTGGGTGTTAGCTTGACTTGAGAATTTGCTGTCCAAAGTTAACCAAGACTGGAATATATCTAGATGGAGTGCTAGAGTTTCATTTATCTGTATCTGTCTGAAGTATAGATGTTGACAAGGACTGTGAATCCCTTTTCAAAGAGTGCCAATCCTAAAGCACAATATTGGTTCATTTTGACATTGTCAAGTACCACAACACAGAGGGAAGTCCCTCAAGAGTTAGTTTTACTTCTTCAAAGGCTAGTGTGGAAGTTTTTCACCTGTTTGAATATGACTCTTGAGTTACGGAACTTCACTAGCATCAGCTGAATCTCTACTTGAGACTAATTGGAATACTTCACAAAAAAAGCCTGATTATTATCCAGTGGCTGAATTATAATAACAAGGTTGATCAAAAGCCTCTTCCTTAAATTGACCAGCTTCTTTCTAAGCATTTCCTAGTAGGAGATTCCTATAAGAATCTAGAACATACTGTCCAAGTTTAAAAGTACAAACATTAAGGGTGGGGCGGGGGAAGTCTTTACTGGGGGGAAAAAAAAGTTTATTCAACAGGTCTTAATGAAAGGCTTTCAGTTTCTTAGGATCTTTCCGAGTACACTACAGAACACACTTCACATGGAACCACATGTTAGTATTCAAAGCAGATGAACTCTTTCTCCTGCCTTTCAGCTTTGGCTTTATTGGGCCCACTGTATGTCTGCAAACACATTTTGTGCTCCACAGTTAGACAATGAAAAGTAGGATTCATGCCTGAGCAAGTAAAAGTAAAGTACAAAAAGAGAAAAAAAAGAACAACAACATAAAAAAAAACCCAAAACATGACGGAAAAAGAAGTAGTCAAGTTCTTCAGTTCTTGCAATGTTCCGCTGCTGCGTATTACAGAAACTGTAAGAGCAGCTAGGGAACCATATGGTAATGTTCCTAACCCTTGGTCTCCTGCCAGCAGCATCCTGCAGGTGCAGGAAGGGATTGGTCAAACGCTAATGTGGTCTATTTATGAATCTTGTGACTTCCTATATCTAATGCCATTGATCTCTGAGAGGTGAATATCACCCTTTCCCCAGGTGGCCTGTTGACCCAAGAGTCAAGGTTTTATGGCTTCAATCTTAACTCTTTTGTTTACAGTTCTCTGCTTAAGCTACTTGCAAGCACCACTCTCCACAGCCTTTTGAATAACAAGCTGTGTGATTTCCCATGGGTGTTGACACAGTCAAACTGGAATTCAGTTTTACTTACTTAATGTCAATTTGAAAAAGTCCCAGTTAATGAGAGGTTAAAAGCCTCCATTGACTTCTAAGGTTGTGGTTTAGAGACAGAGTCTCTGAATGTGAGTCCTCCTCATATCATAGGAGCACCATTCAGGTTGGAAGGTACCTCAGAGGACCCTTATGTCTCAAATAAAGAACCCCTTTTGTATTTTTTTTTTCAAATCTGACTTCTGCATGAAAAGAAGACATCACAAGTGTCTAGAAATTTTGATCCCAAACCTTTACAACAGGTTTACAAGCACTAAGCAAAATCAAAGGTTAAGTTAAACATAAGCATAATTAAGTTATGATTATGAAGATTAATAGTATATGTATTATTAATCTTCTTGCACACAGAACAGGAATAAGGACATAATCATACATCTTTACTGCAACAGTTTCATCTAGAGAAAAATTACATCAGTTTCTCAGATTGCAAGCCATTTGAGATATAAAAATAATCAAACTACTCATAATTATGATTCATAGTCCCATGTATATCAGTTCTTCCACAAGTGGTACCTGTAGAAGGTTACCAAAGTCTAAGTCATGGCACTTGAAGACTATAATGTGTCAGTAGTCTGGTGTTAAAGTATAATGCAGTGCTTTGAAAATTTAGGAGTGAAAGCTGAGGAGTTGTTAATGAGTTAATCTTACCTGCTTAAAAAAATGTATTGCATCCTGCTTTCAGGTGGGTGCATGTACTTCAGTAAATTACACTTCATGTTGCTTGAAAGTAATGAATGCTAATGACAGATAATGGTGTCTTGTTTCAAATTAGCATTGCCAAGAGAGCCTAAGGTTTCTAGAACTCACGATCACCATATTTTCCAGGAACAGTCTGAGTACTTTAGAATTATATAAACAAGTTTTATTTATACTGAATGCATTTGCTGATTGTTTTTTCCACAGTTGGGCATAATGCAAGTGAACTACATCTCTCTGTAGTTCAATAATTAAAAAAAAAAACCAACAAACAAGCCAACAAACAAAAAACAAAAAAACCTTACATATGTAAAGCCATATTCTATCACCCATTTTTTATAAGCATCATTCATTGTTCATTTTGCTAAAAAAAACAGAGAAAGGTTTTTACAAATAAATGCATGTTATAGATTATAGTGAGTATTCAGAAAGATTTAAAATAGAGCAGACTAATGGATGAGCAGTGTGGCTTGCAAAATTAGAGTAAATCAAGTATTTAAAACTAAAAAATAATTCGTCACTTAGGTAGGGTTCAAAACACTTTCTAATTTGAGTTAGCAAGGAATTTGAAATACCATTGTGGCTCAAATCTATAAGAAATGTGCATTAATCCAGGGAATAAAGTTGGAGAACTTGGATCACAGTCATGCACTGTGCTATGAATTATGTGTTTTCAGAAATGTGTTACGTATTGTGCTCATAGACATCAAATGTGCAGTATATAACAAATCATTTTCTACAGTTGCAGTGCAGCTTATTTCTTATTTTAATGGTTTGTGTATTAACTTTGTATTCTGTTTATAAGTTATTTCAGTTTGGAATGTTTGCTGTGCAGGATTTTTATCTCGTATCCTTATTGTCTGTATCATTGTGTGTTTTTTCCTCTAATAAAAACATACAACAGCAATAATGTAGCAGTGAATTTTTACCTGCTCTTGCGAGTCTTACATTTTGCTGGATGCTGTATTGATGGTATTAGCTCAAGGCCCTACTCAGCGACCACCTTAAGCAGGACTGCTGGTGATAACTTACTGGCCTTTGGATTGGGTCCCAAATGCACTCCTTCTAAAGCTGACCTTTAGATGCAGCCTCTTTGTTTTGTAAAATGTATCAGGAAGAAATATTAGCATCTTATCTGCTGACAGAAGATGAGAGTGTCTTCTCCTGTAATTCCACTCACTTGTCCAACACCCAGGAAAGCAGGCAGTACGCCAAAATACTCCTGCTTAAATTTTATTACACAAGATTTTTCATGCCACTGTCTGCCAGATCTGGATCATATGTCAGCTATCTGTTCTGAACATTTTAAGTAATTTCGTCAGTATGACTGGATACCTCATTTAACCCTGGCACTGCCAGTGCTGTAGTTCACCTTATGTAATCCCATAATTTTGTCTGGCTACCAGAAAGATTACAAAATAGTACAGAATGCTTAGTACGTTCAGTAAATAAAAGATGTATTCTTCCTGTCTGTTTCTTGCATCACTTCAATAGGAGAGCGTATATATTTTTATTTTTCAAGCAACTGGATGGTTCCCATTATCCTGGGAGGTAATTCTCTATAGTGATTGTGGAGTTTGGATGGCACTGGGAAAAAATATTTTGAAATATTAGCTTAATTTTCATTCATGTCACTCATATGTCCACCTTTTGCTGCTGCTTTAGCAAACGAATTCTATCTGTCAGTGATACTGACATCAGTGTACTGTCCACTCACATGAATGACTTCTGGCTAAATTTCTAAATTAATACACAACAATTACAGTTGCATTTTCAGTTTAAGAAAACCCTACAGATATTTGTAGCTGAAAGCTGTCTATGAGAGCTGTGCCTAGCCAGTCAGGGGATGATGTGTCCCAAATCAAAACAGTTTGACTGTCAGTTATCAGATATAAGCAATCAGTGCTCTCAAGTGAGATACAGCACATGAATTATTCTCAGAAATTATTCCAGGAATAGTTATGAATAGCTATTGAGTTTGAGAAATTAAAGATCTGATTACAGGCAGTTTGTGAACAAAGAAGCCAAAATTAGTTTAAGAAAATAATTGTTACAGATTGCTTGTTTATCTCTGTTGCATTTGTGAAGTATTTTTACTTACACTCCAGTTTCAACTAAGCTTCTCTTTCAAGTGTAAACTAATATTTTTAAAATTACAATCCAATATATGAGAATTGCCTGAGAAAAAATGTTACAAATAATGCAGTGTTGAGCTGATTGCCTGGTTCCGTTCATTTTGCAAGTTCATCATGCGCTGTCCAAGGAAAAAGAAGCAAAAGTAACAACATCAAAAAATTAACAGCGGGGAAGACATTACATTTTTTGTTTGGTTCACTGCAAGTGGAAGAACTACAATATAGTAAAATTCATGGAGTTTCTAAGTTTTTCTGGACAGAGACTGGTTCTTGTTACGACTGCCTGGTAACAGTAGTAGTCTGGTCCTGACTGGTACCAGGTACCAAACATGCAAGCTGTAAATAATAATAACAGCAGTCAAGTGAAAGTGTGAATTATTCCATTTCCATTTCACTGTGTTTTAGATGCCAGATTTTCCGGGTGTCCCCTCCAGGTAGTATCTGGGGATCACTGATTATCAGAGTGTATCTATAATCTGAAATCTTCTGATAACATGTGAATATGGACATACATAATTTTTGTTAATTAACCAAAAGCAGGGGAAAAATTGTTACTCTAAGCCAGGTTTCCCCCTCCTTAAACCTTGCTACTTTCATTGTGCATTTCATTGGTACTATTTAAAATTTTCCATGGATGTCCAATAACCACATAAGGAAGAAGGTTGTGGGAACCAGGTATGTCTCTACAAGTGATGGAAACATACTTTCTTCTTCAGGTGCAAAACTGACCCCGCAATGTGTTTTTAGTAACGATAAGTAGTTCACAGGTTCCACACAATACCATACAATACAATACAATACAATACCATCAGCTTTGGGGAAAACAAACTGTGTTGAGTTTGGTGCCGCATAAATGTTTGGAATTACAGGTAAATGAGATTAACACCTCTTTTGGCAGTTTAACAATCATGAATAATAAAGTGGATGGTCGTTTTTCAGGCCTTAGTTTTGCAAATAGAATTTCTGCCAGTGTTTGTCACATCTCCTGGGTTTACATATTTAGGACCAATTTTGGTTTATGCTCAGTAGATAAGAAATGTGTTATGCTGTATAACAGCTTCTATTGTCATTGATACATCTTCCTTCATATTTCTTAAATTCTCACTACCCCTGAAACAAGATGGGCTACGCTATCACGTAGAAGTGTTAAAATACAAAAATATGTGAAAATTTCATTTGTTCTCTGTTTTTCCTTTGAGTTGCTTACCTACAATAATAGTGACATGGCTATCTGAATCTATTACAGTGTGCCTGAATATTATGACTATGGTCACGGAACAAGCGAAGAGGCTTATGACAGCTACGGTAAGGTCTATTCTATCTTGAGCAAAAGTGTGAAATCAAAAGAAAAAATCTGTCACTGACAACTCAGAAATTACTTCCAGATATTTTTTTTTCTTTCTCTGCTTTTACAAAGTCCAAATAAAATGTATTTGTGTAACTTTAGGGTGAGGTTTGACTTCTTGAAGTAGGACCAGCAAATTGGACAGATCAATTGTGATCAAAATTACAAAGCCAAATAATCACAGTCACAGATCAGCTTAAACAGCAACATTGAAGTTTCTGATTAGTGCCTGAATATATCTCACACTATTAAGTTTCAGTCTGCTTGATGTGTCAACAATGCCATGTGTCTGCTATTGTCATATGCTTCAACCAGCAAGTTTGGTGAGATTTTGAAATAGAGACTTATTGAAAGTGGAAGGAAAGGGTGCTGTACGACAATGGGAACCCCCACTGTTTAAAGAGGGAAAGGAGTACCTTGTGCCACATAAGGCAGTATGAGTAGAGGGAGTGCTGTGCTCTTTCCATCTCCCCAGCGAGTCTGTGTCTGAGCTGGAATAGTTCCATTTCACAGTAACAGAGAGCGCGAGAGGAAAAGAAAGTATCGCTCCAAAGCGTACAGCCTATTTTCTGGGTCTGTTGTTTGATATTACTGATGTGTTTCCATAATTAATAAGAATCTAGTCCATATTTTCCTATCAGTATTTTTCAGCACATTTTGCCATCAAATGGCAATGGGAATCCTACTCTGACATTTTCACTGAAATAATAGAGCAAAGCTAACTATAGTCAGCTTAAAGACTGACCCTAGCATATTCAGCAGAGATGTCATGCTTGATTTACTGTAACTAGTAAAGTATTATAAGTTCCAAAGCATTGTAAAAAGAAGAGCTGCTGGAACTGACACTGCAAATAGAAGGTACTGTAAGGGGTTATATAAGGATTGCTACTTGAAAGAAGTAATTTTATTCAAGCAGCTGCGAAGTAAATGTCAGTGTAATGCAAATTTGCACAGTTCCTTTTGTATTTGTACAGAAATCAAGAGACATTACTGAGACGTTGTCAAAACGATTTGCATTGCATAATCAGAAATAACTTAATTTTTTGTATAATCAGTTCTCACAATACAGTTGGATAACACAATGTGCAGTCAAGCACATTTTCAGTGCTAAACAAGTAATAATAACAACAGCTTATCCATATGAATGTGTGTGTGGTTCAGTTACCCTCTGTTTTGCTTCATTTTTTTGTATGTGCTTTTTTAACGTCTGCAGTGAAAGACCTCTCCTCCCCTCTACAGATTCCCTGTCCACCTCTCCTCCCAAATGCATTGCAAAGGTTTTGGGGAATGCAGAAAAACGTAGTCTGAGCTCAGCAGTAAGAATTACCCATTGCTTAACTTTTCACTATACTCCCCCACACTGGATCTCCCTGTGTTTGAGCAAGACATTTAAAGTAGCATCACTCTTCCTCCAATCCCTCATTTGTAAAACTAGAATAATATTACTTGTTTTCCCAGCAGGGGTTTTGAATGAACTAATTAGCTAAGGCTTACAAAGTGTTCAAAGAGTGGGATCATGACTAAATTTATGCTCTGTATGAAGCTACATTGTTTTTTTCCACTCAGCAGCTGGGTTTGCTTAGGAGACTCCTCTTAAAATACAAGGTTGCTAGCTGTGGACTTGCTTTTTGCTTAAACTATGTTCTGAGCTAGCATTTGAATACAAAGTTCTGGAATAGTTTTACCAGTAACCTTTTATAAACATTAAAAGCGCAATTTTTCTGTTTTCTGAAATCAGACATATTTTTATGTGTTTGTGCTCCTGTTGGTTCACTTACTTTAGCAGGTTAGTAGATTTGTTAGTTCTGTGCTCTAGAAACCTGTGTGTGAACTTCCTTCATCCCAAACTCACGACCGTTTATCTGAGGAGATAATCTGAGCACACAGAGCTATACAATATATCCATAACTTTCTTATTTTCTGAATTCTTGGTACATATATTGATATTCTCTCTCTGTGTCTGATTTTTTCAGTGCCTCCCACCCAGCCCATAAGCAGTTTTGTGCCACCTCTTCTCATCCTCATATAACTTTTACCTCAATTCTCTGCTCCCAGAGAACTGTTCCCAGTTCTCTACTTCTTTTACAGGATGTTTTGCAATTCTTTATGAGTATTCTAAGTCCATCCCATGGTATAAAATTAGCTGTGTCTTCATATTTCACTGTCCTGCAGAAATTAACACAGGCTTTCTTTCACCTCAGTTCACTTTCACGCCTTGTTTTACCTTCCCCAAGAAGACTCTATTTGTCCTTTACTATCCTGTCTGTAATTACCTCTGTAATTCAGAATTTTCCCAAATTCTGAATAAGACCACACACACACACAAATGGTGTGTGTAAACACAGAACTTGTGTCTTCTTAGACAAAAAAGTAAAACTTACATGTTTTGTACGTCTTGTGTCATGGTTCTGCCCTGGCCAGGAGCTGAACACCACGCAGCTGCTCTCTCTAAGTAGGGGGAAGGAGGACAGTAGGGGAAGAGAAGGGAAAAGAAAACCAAAAAGCAAGCCTTGCAGGTTAGGGTAAGTTTACTGGGACAGCAGATAGAGAAAAAGAACACTGACAGGACACACACAGAAGTGGTGATGCACAAGGCAGTTTCTCACCGAACCACACAACTCAGGCTGTACAGCTCAGAGCTATCCTGAAACCAGACTGTCCCCAAACCACATGTCCTGGAGTCGTGTGTTCCTCCCCTACCAGCCCCCATTTATGGTAAGCATGACACCATTGGCATGGAATACCCTCTTTGGCCAGTTTAGGTCACCTGCCCTGGCTGTGTCTCCTCCCAGTTCCCTGGGTGCCCCCAGCCGCCTTATTGGCAGGGCAGCATGAGAAGCTGAAAATTCGTTGACTGCTTTGCACAACAAAAAACACCCATGCGCTGTCAGCACTGCTCTCATCCTAACTCCCAAACACAGCGCTGCACCAGCTGCTAGAATGAAAATTAACTCTATCCTAGCTGAAACCAGCAAAACTTGTCTTTTCACCCTTATCCCTTCTGGTAACAGTAGCTGAATTATCAAAAATTGACTAGGTTGTCATTGCTTTATTATTATTATATTAATTCCAACATAGAGAGGACAGTCCTCAATCCCAAGAAAGGTTTCTTCTTTTTCTTTTTCATGAAGGAGATTTACCCAAATAGCAATGCTAATTTATGCTTACCTTTTTTCTTTAATGTAGAGCTCTCTGTATGATACGATACCATAGTACTCCCGTGTGAGCTGCCTGCTATGACTTCTTTCTATCTGGGCTCCTGAGAAGTAGCAGGTGTTTTTGTCTCATGGGTTCTTCTATGCTCTTTTTAAAAGAGCCTCTACGGAAGGCTGATTGGGAGCACTGTTTTCTCAGAAGTTCCTCAGATTCATGCATTTATGGAACATTCACAGTAGGGTTGCAAAAATCATAGTGGTGCTTCAGAGCAGAGCCCACCTGAACACTGTGTCATTTCTAGCAATTCCATCTTTTTTGATTAGCTGGAACTACTAAGCAAGAAAGGGCCTAAGTCACTTCTCTGAGACTGTGCAAGACGAATTCTTACACACTATTCACCGCTATATAATCTACAACTTCAGTTAACTGCCTTGACTCCTTGTTCCATTCCTGATGTGAAGGTTCCTGAGATTCAGTGCCTTATAACTCTGGCCAAGGAACCTCCCAATACACTACCAGAGTCAGGTGTGAGGGATACAGGTAAAATCGTACTATTTCCCATGACTTCAGGATGTTCTGTGAATGACAGTGCATGGCACAGGACCCTCTTATGCAATTAGACACTTAAATTCTATGCAGTTTCATATGCTGGCCACCCAGTCTGTCTGAAGCACTTCAAAGCATTCCCTGCAGCAGCCTCTGGATACCTGGAAATGTTCTACTAAGGAATTATGAGATTCCTACAAATTTTCAATATAATCTGGATTATGCAGCTACTGCTAGAGAATTTTGAAAATTATTGGTTTGGGCTGAGGAACAGATTTAGGGCATATGGCTGAAAATCCACTGGTGGATATAGTCCTTATAGGACTTGTGTGAGTGACAAAAAAAAAATAAATCTTTAGTAGGCACTTTAAAAGGCCAGGTCACTTAAACTCACTGTAAAATTTTCAAAAATGTAAAGCATCCTCACATCTGATCGCACTCAGTCAGCATTTATCTCACTGAAGGTCTTGATATCAGCAGACATGAATTTAAATCTAGGAATCTAAACTAAGATGATAGCAGCATTTAACTTGGTGGTGATGCTTATTTTTTAAAATAGAAGGCATGAAATTGCATTAGTTTATCAACAAAGAGTTTTATATTCATTGCTCTCAAATTTTGCATTTTCCCTTCTGGCACCATTGTCATTTGAGGAGGTATTGAGTGAAAACATGAATTTAACGATTTCTCTTATAAATTGGGTAGGATAAAATGTATAACTAAAAGTTTGGTAACTAAGAACCTTTCCGGTTCATATGTAGTGTCATGACCAAGGCCTAAAAAGCATCTTCATGGGACAGGACCACTGTAAAGGAAAAAACATTTGTAAACTCTTTACATTCTCATTTCTTGCTCCTTTTCAATGTTTTTTAGAGGAGCCAGCATTCTTGGCACACGTGTTGTGCTGCATTAGGCCACTCAAGAAAAAGAGCATAGTATGACTTGCTAGCAAGGCACCTCCAATACCTTAATAAATTAACTGACTCTGAGCTGCCTCACAGTTGCTGTATGTGAATCTTATTTCCATATCCAACTGATCAGAGCACTCACAGTTTTATTTATCATCTACTGTATCTATCTTAGTTCTTGCAAAAGCTGGGGACTCTAGCTTGTAAGCTTTGCCAGTTCTTGCTGCAGAAGGTTGAAGAGGCTCCTGCCTCTGCTTCCTGAGGTTGAAACTGCCATAGTGAGGAAAGAGGACCGTGCCTGTTGTCAGATGCTATAGTTCACAGCCTGACACATTTACTGCCTTGCGTATTACCTGAAAGTGATGGCAATTTATGGTTTTATGCCAGGTCATGAACTGCCGTATCTGAGAGGCTGGTACACATGGACTTCTGTGGCTACTAACAAAAGTGCAGAAACCTTAAGGAGAGGGTGAAAGAAGAGGTATATAGAAAGTATATAACCACCTAAATGACTGCAATTAAATTAGAATAACACTACCTGCCAAAGGCCTTATGCAAGAGTTAGGAAGGTGAATCTGCTCGTACAGGAAGAAGAAAGACATAGGTGAACTCCACTCACATTCTTGTTGCTATTCAGGAAAAGCTGGCAGGATTGTTTACTGCATGTGCTGTCATTGTGGCAAGGGGACATCATTTAAGTGTGCTCTGTCTTCACCAGTAATTCTCAAATGTGATCATTTGGTCTAATCATCACATTTTTTAGTGCATATTGTACTCCACTTTAGCATAAGTGAACATAAGTAAACAACCAAGTATTTGGGTTTAGGATAATTCCATCTTTAATTAAAAATGGAGAGTGTAACTGTTTGGTACAATTCCTTTTAATGTAAGACAACATTTAAGTTGTAAAATGCTGCCACAATGATTTAACTCACTATTTCACAAATAATTCCCTGCCAATCACTCAATATGACAGCTTTGCAGTTGTAATGACAATTAGTTTACTAAGTAATGCTCTACGTAAACAGCACTTCATAATGAAATTCTTCACAGGACTTTATAGGGCCAACAACTAAAATGCACAGCAGAGTCCCACTACTTTTTTATTTTCGACTTTATTGTTTAATTTAATTCTCATACTTCATAAAAAGACATGAGCATGCTCAATGTGTGGAAAAACTCAAGTAACTACCAACCTAGAATGAAATAAACCCTGTATTAATCTATGGCAGCGACAAAGCCAGATGAAGCCATGCTGCGATGTATACAGAAAAATATACGTAAATTTTGAAAAAGCACTCATTAGCAATTGCTCTGAAGAGAAGAGGTTTGTTCAGCTGTCGAGTCCAAGTTTCTTCCTCACTTTTAGAAACTTGGGTATTGCAGGTCATTATGCTCATGGTGCTTAGGGCTTTTTAGCCTATTTTTTTCTAGCCTAGCCCCATTTAAGTCTTCAAATCAAGGAAATCAAGTGATCAAATAAGTTAATGACTGTAATTCAGTTGTTAGTGGTATAGGTCTGATTCTCCTCATTATAGTGTTTTATTTCACATAGCTTGTGATTATGGGCAAGACCTTTACTAACACCAATTAATAAAACCTTATTAATGTGCACTGATTGTTCATTTATATCATCTGAACATATACATTCAGTATCTGATAGGAAATATCAGTGGCAACATAGCAACGAAAAGCTGGTTTAGTTTCTAGGTCTTGGAGCATTGATCAGGCATCTCAGAGGCTACAGGACACAGATTGCTCCAGTGTGGTGCCGTTTTTTCCACTGTGCCTCAACAGAGCAGGTTAGTGCCTGGCAGACAGATTAGTGCATGCAGAGTGCTTCTACACTAGCATGGGACCTGGGGTACCCTTTTGAAGCAGATTTCCCAGTTGTCGTCATTTATCACTTCTTTTCACATCACCGAGAAGACTCAAAGTATATGATTTTTAGAAGGTGTACTCCAGCTATTTCAGAAGCTCAAACTAGGGTCTGTCAGAAATGGAAAATACCTCTAGAAGCCATATAGTGTGAATGTCAGGTCCTCAGCATCAGCTCTTTCGCTCCTCAGATCATTTTTATTTGTATGCATAGTATACCAATATTTATACAGCTCCTGAGTCCAGATGCTTCCCCAGCACTCCAGTCTAGTGTCCTTGCCATGTGTGCCATGATACTGTCCCAGAAGATGCTGGTGTGTGCCATGGGCCTGCCTGACTACCTTTATTTTGGAAGGGTAGAGGCATCTGGTCTCTCTCTGAGCACAAGGTAGGTGTACACCCAATCCTAGGAACAAAGAATTGCCCCTGAGTCTTCCTCTACAGCTCTCTATTTTTCTTCCACCAGAAAGAGGAGTCACTGAAGGCTTCTGCGTCAAATGTACAAAAGATATGCCAAATAAATTGTCCTTCAATCTTCTATTTCAATCATTCCTATACTTAGTAGGGTATCGGAGATCTAGATCCTACTCTGTGGGACAGAATGAACTGTCAAAAGCATTTCCTTGATTTTCTGCAAATTTTTATCAATTCTTTTACTGAAGGAATCACCTTAACAGTCTCCCAAATAGTATTCATTCCCGTAGAAGAGATTTATGATTTTCATAAGTGCACAATATTGAAAGTCTGCAGGAAAAGGAGCACATTTTGAATTCAGCTATGACAGCTACTGTGGGGATGAAACTAAAGTTATTGCTGTTTTGTCAAATCAGTGTTTTAATTAGGTTATAATTCTTTAGAAAGTTTCATATTTAAACCTGTCACATTCTTTTAACCGACTGTATATCCTAAACCATTTGTACTTCAGTTATTATGCTATGACACTGGGGAAAAAATTCCACATCTACCACAAGAAAAGAGAAGAGTGCTTTTAATTTATAGCAACTTGTTGTGCTTCCTCTATTACTCCTGAATTATAAATCATTTTATATGACAGAATAAGAAAAAGTAAATCATGCAAATCTTTCGTACATAGTTTTTTCTCATGGTAATTTCACTGCCTTGCACTGGGGAAACCATAGAGCTGGAGAATCTAAGAAAAAAGTCCTGTCATACTGATATACATGTAGTACTGACCATCTACATAATTGCAGACGTGGTGCAGTATATCACTGCACATTTTATGTTGTATCACTGCACAGTAATAGAATTTATTTTTTTTACTGAAAATAGGAAAATAAAATTCCCTCCATGCTGTTTTATGCACAGTGACCTCACAGTAACGCCGATAATAGCCCCTCTACTCCCTTTTTTGCATTTTCCCAAACTGTTTACCTTTGTGCCCTGGTGCTGATCCTTTCCTGTCTGAGGCAAGTGTTCACTTCAAAAGTGGCTGACCACTCCTGAGTTCATGATAGCTCCTCATCTGCTCCGGTGCAGATTTCTGTGATTCTCCTCTACCAGTTTAATCCAGGGCAGCTCAAAAGACTGAAGTAGATATGAATATCCCTGCAGCCTAATTTGTTAGCACTCCTGAAGGTACTGTCAAGCACAGGAACAGTAGTTTTTCAAAACAGCTACAACTAAATTCAGAAAACAGACTATTAAACCACAAGGTTTTCCTAGCATTTCAATTTTTTAAGCCACATGTATTGTATATGAGGTAGGCTTAGTGGTATTTAGCATGGTATCATTGTTTAATGCCGGCCAGTAATTGAGCACTTCCAGCAGTTTGGTCACCTCTCTTCTTCCCGTGCCCCCACACCTAAGGGATGGGGAGGAGAATGGAAAAACACTAGTGAGTTGAGATAAAGTCAGTTTAATAGGGTAACAAAGGAAGGTGGCAATTACAATGATGATAACAACAAGTGATACACAACTGCAATTGCTCACCATACGCTAAAGGAAGATGAAGTAAACTGATGCCCAGTATCTCTGAATACCAGAAGAGGGAATACTCCTTTGACCAGTTTGTGTGAGCTGTCCAGGCTGTGCTCTCCCAGCTTCTTGTGCACCTACCAGGGTGTGGGAAGCTGCCAATCCTTGAACTGGAGTAAACACTACAAACATCCAGCAACAGCTAAAAATACCAGTGGCTATCAGCATTATTCTCATCCAAAATGAAAAACACAGCACTATAATGGCTACTAGAAAGAAAAATTAATTCTGTCTGAGCTGAAGCCAGGACACATGGCGTAAGTAAGCATAGTGGTGTTGAGCTTATATTTCAAAACATGTTTTGTCTTCTTACAAGATTCCACATTTCAAATAAGAAAGGTATAATTTGTGATTTGAAAGATAGCCATTTCAACTATTATTCTGACAAAAATATAAAATGCATAGATATCGAGCCAGAAAATCCTGTGGATGTTGGTGGTTTTGCAGATAAACAGTAAGAGAGCAGAGGAGTGAAAAAACAAGTGGATGCTCTCCTTCAAACAAACAAGCAAAGAACAACAGAACCTGTTCTTGGATTTCTGTCGAAAATAATATATACTTGGCCAATTATGACACAAGAAAAGTCCAACTGTCTTTTCTGTGTGGATTTATGGCGTGAAGTCCAGCTTTGTCAGTGTTAGCTGAACTTTAGTCATTAGCTTGTGTAGGGCAAAGTTTCCAACCGTTGCTTAGCACACTTCACCCATCCTTTTAATGGAGAAGAAATTTGGAGGCTTACTAGGAAGAAAGCACGAATTGAATTATCCAAAGAAAATAATTCTGATTTTCAGTGTTCTCGATTTAAAATTAAATGCCTGGTTTCTATTGGGTCCTCTGCTCAGCAGATCTAAAGCACTTTTCTCTCACTGCTCAGGCAATTAATTACATCTCAAAATACCCTAGGGAGGTAGGTATTCCTGTCTCATTCTATCAGTGAGGAAGCCATACTGAAAAATATTAAACAATTATCCAAGGTCACTGAGCAAACAAGGAGTAGAACTAGTAATCACTATTCCTAAATCCCACTTACATTCTATCGCTTGTGCAGTGTGCTCTCTCCATATGTATGCAGTATAATGACCTTGCAGAGAAGGTAGAGATTTTTTTTCCTCATAGGGAAAAAAGCCTCATTTTATTTTGAATTAAGAGCTATGTTTCACATAGCATTCAAAACTAAATGGTAAATCAAATTAAAGCATTCTCTTAGTTGCTGTTATGTATCTATATTGACTATCTAAACAGAATAGCTCTTTTTATCTCTTCCCAGTCACTTGTCCCAAATTAATTGATGAGAAATTAATAAATTTGTGCCCAAAAATTGTGGGCAATATTCAGATGTTAAATAAGTTACCAGAAAGAAGAAGTAATCAGGTCATTATTATTACAGGGAATAAGCAATGAATATAAATGTACAATTATTAGGAAATAACATAATCATATGCAAATCACATGCTGTTGATATGTATTTTTAATTTTTTAAAGCATCTGCTAATATGATCTGGCCATTAATTTCTTGTATTGTTGTCCTCTTTGCATTTGTGAGAGAGTTTTATTCCGTGCTGAAAAATTCCTTGACAAGGTCAAGTAAAAAAAAAAAAGAAGGAAACATACTCTAAATATGTGTTTTACTTGAATCTTGTACTAGAAGACATTTAAGCTTGTGATGATAGCCAGTGCCTGGGGTAGAATTTTGGGGTGGATGGATCACCATGAGTTTTTCTGTGTTTTCAATGTTACATAGGTGAAACAGTAAGTCAGAAACAACTTCATACATATCTCTCTCTGTTATAAATGGTCGCACTGTTTAGTGACCCCAAATTCAAAGGAATTACACAGGTTAAATACTCTATGGCCTTTTTTTTCTCATTCTGACTCTTCAGTTAGTAAAAATTATTACTTAAATTTTGTATTGAAACAGTAGATCAGAACTATTGAGTCTACTAGCAATTGATCAAACAATAATCTCTAGAGAGTCTCAGTTTCTATAACAATACTGTCTGTAATAGATATCAGAAGTATTCATGTAACTCAATGAACAGAGCAACTAAGAGTCAATCTGAATAGTAAAAAGCAATCCAAAAATACTGACATATCATTTATATCAATCATAAACCAAGGGTGCTGATTGCCTGCAATAGTAACAATTAATTTATGTATCCTAATGGTAAGCCTCAAGGATCGATTTGCAAGGAACATGCAGCAGACTGAAAGAAGTATCCATCATAATTAAGGAGGCCATGCCCATGACTCCACCTTCCCTATGAAATCAGACACCAAAAAACTTGCTAGAACATTTGTTACCACCCCCAAAGCAATCCTCATGCCCAGGCACCTCAGCTATAAACTCCTATGTTTCGACCATGCCACCATAACTTGCACTTCTGGTTTCTGAAGGAGTACACAACACTCCTTCTTAGCCAAGAATGGCAACATCTGGGAAATGACCATTGGCAGCAACTCCAAATTCCTGGAAAAACTGGGTCCTCATCCCTCACTTATTAAACTGCCTGTGGGGATTTCAGTTATTAGTAAAATGAAATCTATCTTCTTCCTTGTCTGACATGCTTTCTAGAGATGCTGTCTAGTTCACCTCTGTCCCTAGTATCAATTCTTATGTCCTTATCTGTGCATCTGTCTTCTAACTCTTATGTGCTGCTTCTTTTTGGCATTTTAAGTATCTTCTCTTACACTTTCACCCACAGTTCCTGTGAGTGTAGGCAGAAAATGCTGCTATGGCCTTTTACTCATCATCGTCTTTATTTTATATCTTCTTTTCTGTAATCGTTTTTGGTTTTAACTTTCAGTTGCTGACACCTGACAGCACTGGTGACAGTCAGAAGTAGAAAAAGAGAGAGAGGGGCCTGATGGAGCAGAAGGACCCCTGCAGAAGGACAGCAGGCTCAGGGACTAGAGAGACTGGATCTTGCAGGGTTTCTTTGCACAGAAGTGAGAAAAAATAAAAGGAAAGTTTTAGTGTTGGACTTGGCAGAGCTAGGTTAACAGTTGGACTTGATCTTAAAGATCTTTTCCAACCTAAACGATTCCCCGAATCAGCGTTAGAACGTGACTGCCCAGCACTTCAGTCCTTGAGCATGATGATTCACAGACTCGGTCGCAACTCTTCCGATTACCTTTTCTCTCTGAGGCCACAGCTCTTACCTGATCTTCAACTGGCATCCCTCCCAGTTTCAACTTCAGTAGCATGTCGCTTTATTAAGTTCAGGTATGTCCAGGCTCTCTTTCCTTCCCATTTTGGTGCAGTCTCTAAAAGAAAGAGCAGGCTCTACTGTTCTTACTCCTTCACAGCATGTTTTGAGCGTTTTTTTCCTCATTGTGTGTGAGTTCTCCAAGATCTGCACCCCTGATTTATTCAATTTTTTATACATTAGACCCAACTTTTAGTACCTGGGGGTGGTACCACTGACTTACCTTATCTGCTAATACAGATCACTGAGCCAAATTGCTCTCTCTTATCCCCTTCCTGACCAGTACTGTATACCAGAGGAGAACACATCATCTGTGACACTTCTAAAATCAATGTCCTATGTGAGAAGACTGTGCCTAGAATCACATCTGATGTATGACATTGAGCAGTAAATGTAGTTTGCTCATTTCAAAGCAGCAGATACAAGCTCCCATACAAAACAGAAAAATTAGCACGGGTTGTAGACAGAAAAACATACACAAACATGGGTGAAAAGCCATAGTCTGTGTTCTATTGTACAGCTAATTATTTCATTAAGTATTTTTGCCTACCTTAATTTTAAACACATGTAGTAGTTCTATTAACTGGATAATGCATTCTCAAAGGTATGATTTTTTTATTAATAAGGAAATTCCAAAAAGGGTCTTCAACTATATAACCAGCTACACAGTTTTGTTGCAGTTTATCCCCAGCCAGCAGCTGAGCACCAAGTGCTGCTTTGCTTGCTCCTCACAGCAGGGGGAAGGAAAAAAAATAAAAATAGACAAAGGCAAACCTCCTGGGTTGGGATAAGGACAGTTTACTGGGACAGCAGGGAGAGAAAAATAACACTGACAGGACTTCATAGCAAAACACACAGAAGTGGTGATACACAATTCCATTTCTAACTGAACCACACAACGCAGGCTGTATAGCTCAGAGCCGTCCTGAAGCAGGACCGTCCCCAAACCACATGTCCTGTACTTGTGTGCTCCTCCCCCACCAGCCGCCCTTTATGCTGACAATGACATCATTGGTATGGAATACCTTCTTTGGCCAGTTTAGGTCACCTGTCCTGGCTGTGTCCTCTCCCAGCTCCCTGGATGCCCCCCACCTTCTTGTTGGCAGGGCAGCATGAGAAGCTAAAAATTCCCTGACTGCTTGGCTACAACTAAAAACACCCATGTGTTGTCAGCACTGCTCTCATCCTGACTCCCAAACACAGCGCTACACCAGCTGCTAGAAATAAAATTAACTCTATCCTAACTGGACCCAGGACAATTTATAATAGCTAAAATAGTCTTTGTAACCTATTTCAAGGATCATTCCTTCTGCCAGTGAGTGGGAACTTGGAAACCATGGTTCAGAGGAAACCATCATTCCACAGTTAGTGAAACAGCTGCTTCCCTCAGTTGCATTCTCCATCTACTGGCATTGGTGTGTTCTCTCATTTCAGTTAGCATTAGAATCATATAAACTCCCAAGGAGACCAGAAGACTTGGGTTCACCATTTGGTTGGACAGTGGTCCTGTTCCACAGACTTTGGGTGCACATTTTCTGTCAAAACTAGGTCATGCTCTGAAAGCCTTGTTGCTTTGTTCAGTAGGTTTCTGAATTGTAAAATCTGACATGAAATCTATGGTTGGTGAGGTTCTTCTAGAAAGGGACGTCTTCCTTTTTAGTTCTGGAAGTATCAGAATAATCCAATCACAGTGGAAACACACAGCAGAGAAGTTTTCAGCCATTTTTACACAGTCTGCAAATTATTATGTCAACCTTGCATAATTTTAATGATTTATGAAGAAATCCACTTCTTACATCTAGGATTTTTTCACTGACATCTCTGGAAACACGATGTGTGAGCTCATAATTGATTCCTGAAAGCTTGTAATTACTTTAATTTTTTTTTATAGTCAAAAAGTAAGAAATTAAAATTGTTTCATTTTTACAGATAGCAGAAAATGGATGTTCCTCCTCTTCTGAGCAGGTTAAAACATGTGATCTCAACCTGATCCACAAACAGATCACACAGTAAAATGAAATGCTTTTGCTGTGTTTTCAATGGAAGCTTGGTAATATAGGTGCAGGGTAGTCAGCAAGCAATTTTGAAATGGCTCAGGGGTCAAAGAGGTCCCAGAACTACTCAACTATTTAAAAAAAAAAATCACAAAAAACACACAAATAAAACCCCAAGAAAATTACATGGAAAACCTAAACTACACTGAACATTAGTATTAACAAGTGATTACTGCAGAGACAAGGATATAACCTGACACAGTCTGAGAAGAGTGGGTCAGAATGGAGGCTACACCTGGAATTTAAGTGACAGTTTTAACTGGAAGGATAGATTTTCAAGTGATATGTTAAAATGGTCATAGCCTCCTCAAATGCTGTAGGAAACTAAATATGGACACAAGCTAGTGGTTTGGTCTTGTCTGAGCTTATCCTTTCACATCACTTGCACAGTCTGCTGCGCTTCCCATGCAGAATCTGCCAGAATATCTTTGATTTTACTAATTTCTTACACCTTAGGGCATTGCACGCTCCTTGACAACTTACTCGTGTCTCAACTTCTGGCTCATTGCCAGATACCTATGACAGACATTCAAATAAGATCATTGGCTGTGTTGTTTAGGAGCAGACCATTCCCTTTGTACCAATGCTCTGCCATAATCATGTCTGTGAAACACCCTTAAGACTGCTAGCTGCAAGATATTTTGCTGATACTAGACTGAAATAGTTTTGCATTATTGCCTTCCTTAATGGAAAAGACAAAGGCACCACCTAAACTGGGTACAAAGACATTCTACCAAGAAAGAAATTTTAGTTTCTGCTGTGTTTCTACCACACATGAAATGCTTAGAGATGAAAAGACAGCACATCGTCAGCAGTTGGAGAAGAACCATTGCTTGATTCTCGCCTGTTGTGCATGCAATAAAAATGATCAGAAGCTCACGCTCAAACACAAAGCAAAATGCCTGAAGGGTCTTCTGACCCCCCATTGAGTGACCCAAATCTCAGTGTGATTACTGTAGTAGTCTATATGGCTTTGATCCTTTAAGACTGTTCCTGAAGATAGACGTTTCCATTCTCAGGAGCTCCCCTTGATGCTGAAAGTAAAAAGGTTACCTTGGAATGCTGGAACAGAGATACAAAAGAGCAACTTTATACACTGAGGAACCTTTAATTACTGCCATGCAGATATATTGGTCTTCATTAAACTTCCCTGTAGGAAAAAAACCCTAATAATCTGATTTTCTTTTTTCAAAGTGGCTGTATCTTGTAATTTATTGGCATCATGTGGTTCAGAGATTCTTTATAGTGTTGCTTCATATCGTCTTGCTTTCTCCACAATAAATGCATAATCCTTTACTGCTCTATGAGTGGTAGAGGTGATTGTTTTTCTAGCTGAAAATTCTAATCCCCAAACTTTGATCTATGTTTTGGTACAGATTCACCTGTTAATGTAGTAGAGTCTATCACACAATATCAACAACAGCTGTTAGCTGTCAACCATCCTCTTGTGTTTGACAATGGTATTACAAAATAGCTATAAATCAGTTGTTAATTATTAAAATCAAGCAAATAGGTTCACCATGTTACTGGAAAAAAGAACATCTTGTAGCACAAACTAAGTTTCTGGTTTTATTCTGTATCAGAAGCTGGTAGAGCCACAGCAGCATTTTATTTAACACTGTTAGTCAAGGAAAAACAGCTTCTTCCAATGGGTAATGTAATTTTTTACTATACGAGTACTGGCAGAGTGACTGCTTGTTTCACCTCCATATGAAAGTGTTTCGGTCCAGAGAAGGGGGAGGGGACTCAAAGAGAACAAGGAATCAGTTTGTCTTTGTGTTGTACATTTAGTGAGTATTTTTGCTACTTTAGTCATTTTCATTTATATAAATAAAGCTTCTCCTTTTATATCTAAATCTTACTTCTCCCCAAGGCCTCTCTGCAAATGCAGTGACACTTCAGCAAAGGGTAATTGAGGCTGCAGCCCATTTACAGAAAAATGCCATTTTTAAAGGGTGTACTGAAACCTACTGCAGAGGCACAGTTTTTAAATTCACTATATGGAAACCGGTTCCCTGTAGGAATGAGTGACCTAAGGATTTAGAACTATATCATATTGGCTGCCACTTCTTCAACCCTCTAGGCAATAGCTTTCCACGATAAACTTTGGGTTTGTGTGACTATACACCTTTGATATTCAGCAAGGCAACATCCTGAGCAGCTCAAAGAAAATAAATAGAAGGAACCAAAAGCATCACAACAGGAATGTTTCCATTCTATAGCGAGAACAGCTGCCACCAAATTTTCTCCAGAGATGCCCACTCCTAAAACATGCTAGCCTCAGCCCTGCTCCAGCTCTGCAGCTCCCCAGGCTTTCCCCTCACAGCCCAAGGCAACAAGATAATGAAATGTAGTTCCAGAGAAGACATCTTGCAGAGAAGAAATAGCTTTCAGAATTTTAGCAGGCTTTTTATGTTTTATATTTTAATTTTTCTGTTTTGATAGACCAGCTTTTGGTTTTTTTCCTTACAAAAGCAATCTTTAATACCTGTGTTAACCCTTCAGTATTTTAGGCTAGAGTCAGCTAATTATTTTCTTACAGGCCACAAAAGTCAGCAGTGATTAGCAAAACCAAGATACCAGTAATAAAATCATGCCCATTAAAAACCAACAGGCTCATTAACTAAAATGCGTCAGTTCAATCAAACTTTTTTTCGTGTTACCTCTGCTCACTCCTGGAGTCTTTGGAATATAGGTCAGTTTTTTAGTGTTGTAGATCTGGAGCAAGATTAGACACTTCAATTAGGTAAGAAAGTGACAGATATTCTGACTTCCTAGGGCTATTGTGTGGACTTTTTTCCTGCTAAACAAAAGTGCATACATTTAATTTATTATTCAAGGAGAATTTTTAAGTCTTAAAAGTTTTTCAAAATTAGAAAACAAAATAGGCAGTGGCAACTTTTAAACTTCAAAGGTAAATAGCAAGGAGGAATGAATGCTTTCGTAACTTCAACTATGTTTTTATTCCTTTTTTAAATTAGGTTTTAGACAGTAAGGATGTTAATAGATATCTAATACTTTATTTACACTACAGGGATAGCTTAAACATTACTAGAGGTTGACTGTCTTAAACAAAAAATGGGAAGAAAAATCTATATCACAAAACCAGGACACACCCGTACCCAGAGGCACAGAAGCAGCTCATCAGAAGATAAGAGGAAGGAAATAAATGTCCTCTCCAACCTGTATTGAAGCCATTTCACAATAATACATGGTGTTGACATGTGATATTATGTGCACCTACGCTGCTGGTTGAGCTTTAGACCTGGATCTTCTCTGTTATCTCAAAATTCACTTCATATACACTTTAATAAATAATCAGACCTCATCAATCCTTACATAGTCTAAATCATACCCTCACTGCGATAATTTGGAGGGCAAAAATTGATGGTTCATTGTTGATAGTATCTTCAGTCACCAGTGTCTCCTTTGGTGAATGCCAGCATAAACTGTTTGCTGGAGTTTATATTATTCCATAAGCTCTCTGGTGTTGGTTACTGTCTCTCAACTAAAAAATGGTGTCTGCCCCTGTGAACATTGTTTCAAGTTGATGTGTTTTATGTTGCATTTAAAAAAAACACTATTTGTACTAATACAGTAACTGCATCTCATATGAAAAGGTGTTTTGTGAATCCACCTGTTAACTGTAACCAAAGATATGAGTCCTCTCTCAGTTTCAGGGCAAGGTGAAACATTAATTTACCTTCAGAAGTAGTAAACCAAAAATATAACAGCAGCACACCATTCCATATGTCTAGCTAATAGGTCACCATTTTGCTCAAAAATTTACTTGGACTTTGGACTCTAGCACATGCATATAAAAAGAAAAATCCAAACAATTTTTTCTGTACTCATACTATGCAATACTATCACTATCAGGTATTGGGAATTCCATATTATTATCAATCAACACATTTATCAAGATGCAGAAGAGAAGCAAAGGCTTCTCTACATATTAGTTTCACTGGAGAGTCTTGTCATTCTAAGCTCATCATAACTAAACAATATGAACAAAGTATTTGAAGAAGAACTAGTGAAGATTAAACTTTTTTTAAGTTATCATAGCAACTGAGCCCAAAGCAATGAAAATACAGACCTTTTACTGAACTCCTATTCTGCTCTAGATGATGTATTTATGAAATCTTCACTTGAGTGGAAAATGTTGCTACCATTCTAAAATACTGCATAAATAAAAGAAAATCTTTGACATATATTAATGGAGATGAAGATTTTTTCAGTTCCTTTTCATATTTAAGGCTATCATTCTGTTAATCAAGTAGCTGCTTAAATTTAAAGCAATGTTAAGTTAGCCTTCATTTAAATGTATGAATAATGCCATTTTGATTTTTAATATTCTCATGTACCAATCTGTGTATTTTGTTTTGCATAGAAGCTTCTATTATCTTGTTCAGGTCATGTTGTTAGAACGTTGAACAAAATTCTTCAATGCCTCAAGTGAATTGCAACATGAACACTACTTTCAGAGAGTCAGGAATGCATCACTGCTTTCTGGCAGTGACCTAACACTTGAAAAACCCAGTCTCTCCTTCCAGTAGTGGGCACGGGATACAAGAAAAAAGGAGAAATTAACAGAGGTTGGATTCGTTCTATAGGTACATCAAGGAACAGGTCAAACTCAAGAACATCTCTGCTTGGCTTGTTAGAAAATAAATAAGAAAGTTTTCCATAACATGAAAAATGTAGTAAAAGTACATTCTTCTTGGCTGTGAGCAAGGCATGTTTTTCCCCCTGGTCACCATATCTCATATGTCCCACACTGTCTCACAGTTTATCCCCTCATTCCTGGGAGTGCAGCAAGTTTCATATTTATGTTACATATATATGAATTTTCTTAACCATATTGACCATGTGGAGTCAGGAGTCCTCATTTCAGTACTTGGTGCCCAAGTGGGGTAGCAAAAATCTAAATCAAGACCTGAGCAAGAAAAAAATGTTCCAAAATGTTCATTTCTTCAACAGACACTTAAAATATTTTTTATGGATCAGGCATAAAAATTATGTACTGCTTAAAAAAATAGATTAAACTGGTTTTATATATTTCTAAATATATGTGGCATAGGTTTCAAATGTTTCAGATCTTCAGTAGTAGCAACTTACTACTGTGTAACCTATTTAAAAATTAAATCGGGTTAAAAAAAAGGATTAGGTAAAAGGATTTATTTTAATATACCAATCAATTAGGTTTTGTTTTGATAGTAACAGCAACTATACTGTTTCATCACCAATTTGAATCTTGTTTTCCTTTTCCCACTGGCTTGAAGTCAAATTCCAAACTTTTAAACTCCCCTCTTTTCAATCACTGTTTTAAATTTCTCTTCTTAAAAATTAATTAATCTCTCTTCTTAAAGAAAATTGTTCTTTCCTAGTATCAGAACACCTGACCCTTACTTCTATGCTCTACAAGCATTAATCTTCTGTGAATAGTTGTAAAACAAACATGCTGATCACCAATAAAATAATGCAATACTGAAAATAAATAACATTTTCAATACTGATTTCTGAATAACATGTATTTCATTACAGTGATATAGACATATTGCGATATAACTTGGGAGGGAGGGGATATGTAGCAATTTCAAAACTTTCAGGTCAGCACGTGTATGTCAGATCTATTCTACAGCTAATGTAACAGGAGTATCATTGCACTATGAGTGATAGAAGCTAGAAGATATACTGTAATTTCTGCATTTCCATTTAATCACCGTGTGTATGATCACTTGGAGTGGAAGACAAAACACAAAATCCTTTGATGATCCACTATCTGAGTTAGGATAGAGATCATGTTTTGGGTTCAACTGCTGGCCCACAACCATATTTAGCTAACCTGTTTGTTCCTTTGGAATGCTTAACTTCCAGAAAGACCCTGTCTGTGCAAAATGAAGGAAAAAAGACACCAAACTTTGCGTATGCTTGTAAAAACTGAACTAGCCTAAGAGTTTATAACTTACTTTTCCCAAGCATATTTCATTCACACAATTTAAAAATTTATTCTAAAGATAATAAACAGTTAAAACTATTTGGCAAAACTCTCTTGCTTAATGTAATAGTTTCATTTCTACATATTATTTTCTTTCCATTATTTTATTTCTTTTGGTCTCAAATGGAAGTTAAAAAATCACATGTATTTCTATTAACTTTTCATGGTTCAACATACCAGTTGCATTAAATGCTATTCACATTGTTGCCTTAGCTTAAATGCTAGAAGCTCAAAACTTCCAATAAATTCTTAGCCTGCAGACTAGTGCACTAAGATTTTTCCAGAGCTGACTGTACTGCCCACCACACCAGGTATTCATTCTCTGCCAAATGTGAAGGAGGGTTTTCATCCTGAGGTAGACAGGTTGCCTGTGTCGAGAAGTAGAAGGTTAGTTCTCAGTAAGTTCTTGTGGGAGGATAAAGAAATGGATCGTAACATTCTCCTCAGTATATTTTTTGTAAAGCTTTCAGTCAAAACCCTTGAGAATTTTGACAGCCATTAGCAGTGGCGTCACTATGTTCTTTCAGTTTAGATATTTACAAACCATGTCTTTTCTCTTCTGTTTTTAGCACAAGAAGAATGGGCCACAACCCGTTCCAGCCTAAAGGCACCACCTCCAAGGTCAGCCAGAGGGGGTTACAGGGAACACCCCTATGGTAGATATTGAAGGTCCTCCTCATCTGTGACCTCATCTCAAAGACAATTAATAGCCTGTGGTCTCCACTTAAACAGCAACAAGACAAGTAATAGTCCATTTCTTTTCTATCCTAGGGATTACTGCTCATAATTATCCTATGTACTACTTGTATTTCCTATAACATTGGAGTGACATTGGCATTAGTATTATTTTATAACACGGACTTAACAAAAAACAGAGACAGAAAACCTTTGGCAAGCATTGTCTATAAACCATTCGAAGATGATGTTCTGTTGGTTGTATTCATTGCTGTGTGTAACTTAAAAAGCATGACACTGTTACAGATCTTGAGTCTCTCTACATACTAGCTAAGGCTGAGTTTTTGTTTAGGGTTGCTGAAAGACTGTAATATGATTCTTTTTTTTTCCCTTCTTTTTTTTTTTTTCCGAACCAGACAATAATTAAGCTGTAGATAAGATGTTTTAACCTGTCTTTTTTAATATATGTTAGCTTAGATTAAGATGTTCGATATTAAGTTTGTAAATTTAATTTTAAATGCTGTTTTAATGGGGTTGAAAACAAGTGGCTACTGTATGTATGTAGCTAACTGAATTTGTTCAGTGTTTTAACCTGTATTTGTTAAAAAAAAATCACATAAAGTTCCATGTGTAAGCTTCTCTAAATAGGAAACCATAATTTTGTCAAATATGTTTGCCATAATTTGTCAATAAAGCTGAAACCTTTTGTAACAAACTAAATTTGGAATTACTTGTTTTCTAGCTTTAAATGCCTGCTTTATTTCTTTTTCAAGAGATGCCTAAAATGTTTTTTATATAAAAATTACAAAAATGAACCCAAGCCTGTTTTAAGATTTTTTGTGTAAGCCTTTAAAAGTTGTATTAATAACTTCTGGTTGTTAAATAATTTAAAAGTTAACAAACTAAACTGTTACATGAATCATGGTTAGTATCCACTAATGTATAACATGTTAATGGAAAAAAATGCTTTAGAACAATAAATGGATTTTAAACTATCCTCTAAGCTTGATCTTGCTAAACACAAACTCTGATTGACTTGTTTGTATTAGCATGTCTCTCGTGAGAATGTAATGGAGTTTAAAGAGGTAAGATTACCACTTACCACTGTTAGACTGTCTAAATGCTAGTTCTTCAACCTTTGAGTTTCCCCGCACATTAAATATCCCATTCAACATGTAAGCATTGCATAGATTCACCTATTTGTTTTCACTCAGAAGAGTGCGTTGACTGCATTTTTCGTAGTATACAACAATTTGTCTTGATAAACAAATCATCAGTGTCACTGCCCAGTTGTTGGTACTCAACTTCAAAAACTTTATTTGTAATTTTCAGTGCTAAATATCACCGCCCTTGAAGGCAGTTTAGAGGGCTGATATTTCTTTTGAGACTATCAGACTTGATGGCTGATGATTATTAAGGAAATATGTCGCAGGACTCAAAGGATGACTAAACGTTAAACAGGTAACACTAATAGTAACTCTGTAATTTTGAGTATGCAACAGTAATGTTAAATATTCTCAGTTATTAAGTTACTGATAGTTAAAAAAGTAAACCTACCAAAAGATAACAAATAGGTATATAGGCTATTAAAACAACTAATTAACATTAACTAGTGACAACAAAATTATTCTACAATATATAACCCTCAAGGTAATAAACAGAACTAAAATTAACAATAATAGTAATGCAACTCTTGCTAACAACAAATATATAACCTAAATTTTGATGAGAAAAAAAACAAACCAAACCAAAAAAGAACAGAATACTTGATGGTAGGGATGCCAAAACTGTTAATACTTAAAATACAGTCTTTTTGTTTACAGTGGCTTTTTGTCAATGTGATTGGTTTACTTTTTTGATGAGAATAAAGTACAGGCCTATTGCTGTTCAGTTTGTGAACAAAATCTTTTGCAGCTGGAGTTGCATGCTAACTCTTTTTGAATAGTTTATGAAGCATATGTTTTGTTGTTTGAAGTGTTAAAGTGAATTGAGTTGACTGCATGATGATTACATTGAGTTTATTCTGTCTCGCTATTTCAGGGACTCACAGGCAATGGAGAGCTAAGCAGCAGATCTTCTGAGAAGTGGTCAGGTAAGCTCTGCTGCATCTCAGGGGTTTTTTTCCCATTTCCTATTCAATCTGTGCATTTCTTTTTACTAATACACAGAAACATATTCAGCTAGAGTTTTAAAATAAATAATTCTTTCCAGCAGTGTTTCCCTGCATAGAGGCATAGTGATTAAGGTGTGATGGCAGTCAAAGCATATGTTTTCATACGGTATGATACCTTACATTTAAAAGAAAGAAGCCTTGTAGTCTAGCCTTTTACTGGTAAATATTATAGCTGGTATACTTATTAGCTGTTATACTTTATAACTGTTTCTATGAAAAGCAAGAGCTGGTGTTTAATAAAAGCATTCCTACATTTTGGAAACAAACTAGTCACACAATGTGTAAAAATACAATACTCGCTTACCTTTGCTTTTCAAAATATTTATCATTTCTTTGTATGACTAAATGTCTGTATAAAGACAGGAAGTTTATTTATTCTTTCCCATGATAACTTCTTTTTTTATGTCTATAATGGCAGAGATATTAACATTTTTACCATGTAAGGGCATGATGCAAGGCAAAACTTTCTATATTTCTCTGTTAAATACATTTTCAGATAAAGGTGTATCTTGGATAACCTTCTTATATAGAGTTCAGATTGTATAAGAGATTTTTTGATTGAAGATAAATGTCATTGCTGGAAATACAAAAAAAAATTCAGCTGAAATATGACTTTATTATCTCACCCAGAAGTGCTAACAATCACAATCACAATACAAAAAGTACAAATTCTTTTCCTCTCCCATAATTGTTAAACTAGATAAGAGTTAATAAACAAAACTGATGACGTTGCGCTCCAAATAGAAAATCCCAGACACTTTTATTACTCCAGCTACTGGTGTATTCCAACGGCTACTTACAACCCACAAGTCATGTTGTATAACAAGAAATAAAGGGATTAATTTTCCTCTCCAAAGGGTTGTCTCAAGACCTTTATAAATTGGTTTGATTTGTGCGCTACAACCATTATACAGGCCAACGTGATATAACATGACATTAAGATTTGTCTGCATATTATATTCACATCAGCATGAGTGTACCACTACAGTAAAAATTTTCCATCTACCCACCTTGCATATAGATACACAAACGTGCTTCAGACAGTGTATGTTCTATCTAGAAAGACAAGAAAAAGTCTACTGCTATAAATACAGTTTTGTAGTGGTATAACTGAGATTATAGATTATTATATATTATAGATTTTTCTAGATAACGATTGCAGGAAATGCTCATACACCTTACTGAAATGATTAAATGCACAAAACTGTGTGCAGGACATCCCTGATGTCAGATCCAGGTCATAATACATTAAATTAATTACTGACTTGTGCATCAGATTTTTATATAAGGGTAACTAGTGTGAAATCCTTGAAGATGGACTCCAATAAATAAAACTTCATAGTAGAGCAGTGCTCTTAAATGTTACTGTCTCAAAGTCCAGTTCATTGCCATTATTTGTGTAGACTAAAAAAATGCATAATATGTCAGTAAAACGACACATTTGTGAAATATACTTATATAATAATTATTTAGAAAAAATGGGTTAATTAGTCAGTGCAGGAACTGTTTATACAAACATTTGTTTTATTGATTTTCAGGAAAATTACCTGTGTATACAAAGTATATTTCACATCTCTTTCTGAAGAAGCCTTACAGTTAATCAGCTAAGTCTTAATAAAAACATTCACCTTCTTAATTTGTGAAAGAGTAACAAGAGACCCTGGTTATTCTAATTAACAGTCATCTTTAGATCTTCCGTGAAAAGCTCTGATGTATTCCACACATCCACCTGTCAGGTCAGCCACAATTCTGAGGTCCTGAAAAGTTACATGCATCATGAGAAAACACAGAACTTCACTTCTGCTACAGATAATTCCAAGGCATTATTTACAAACCAAACATTTTCTTTCAGTGTTTTCACATTAAAAGAAGGAGGGTGTGTAATAGGAAGAAAAACTAGTCTAAAATAATGAAACAATGAGTAAAATAAAACACTGGAAAGAGTACTGGAGGTGAAAAAGCAAAATTTCTGTTAAAACGTTTCTAAGATTTGTTTTTCCAGGTTGACTTTCATCTGTGCAACTGTTTGATCTTTAAAGTAGTACATTATAATTTTCAGTATTTAAACCAGCAAAATGTATTATTTTACAGAATTACACTAAATTATTCTTAATTGTAGCTCATTAGCATCAACCTAAATATTATTTTCATTATTTTCTTTTTAAAATGGAGCTGTCTATAGTAGATAATATATTCACTCCCGGGTGAAAGCCTTTATTACTCTAAATTGGTAGGATATTGCATTATAAATGCAAACAATGCACATTTCAAAAAATGTTTGTTATTAATAAAATCAATGAGCCAGTTTTGAAAATGATGGTTTCTGGAGGTAGGTTATGCAGCATTTGGTCGTCCACATTGTTGAAATGCTGACTGGAGTGGATTGGCACAGTGATAGAATCTGTAGCTTCATATGTTACACTGACACAGTTTCACTTGCTGGAAATTTAGTCTGAGAGGAGGGAGCAACGGATTATCCAAAATACTAAAAGAACCCTAATTAATAAGAAAAATCAGAGGAAAAATTGGAAAAAAAAAACCAAACCCTTGAATGCTAAACAGAAAAACTATGTCTATTGTCTTCTGAAGTTTTTTTGTCCTCCATTAAAAACTTTGATGTACTCTGTGACCTCCACCAGTTTTGGAGTTACCAAAAAAAGTATCACATGTTATCCGTGTTACTGTATTGATCTGTGGATACAGAAGAGGCACACAGTTAACGTTTTCAGACCAATTACAGCTTCAGAGTTGATCACCATCTTCAACTGTGTTGTTAGCTAATTACATTTTTCTAGTCATTATTCCTGCTCATTGGGACTTGACTGGAACCTTTGGAATCATTAAGCTTTTCCTTCTTCTTAACTGGTTTTGTTTCTGGTCCTGTTGGTGAGATGCTAGTATTCATTTGGAGACACTGAGGAAAATGATTCCCACTGAAAGATCTGCTGATCTATGTAGTTATTAGACAAATTATGAGCTTTGCTCAAGAATACGCTGATATTTTTTAGTAAAGACATGCTGTATAGAGTATTCATTTTATGAACCAGTGTAATATAAAGATGAACTGTAGCTCCCAGTATGAGTTCAAGAAAGATTTTCTGTCCTTTCATCATCTCTGGTTGACTAAATAATTAATATAATGCAGCAGAACATTTTAACATTGTTGAAATACATCTCTAAATCATGCATATCTGGAACAAAGATTTAATTCTCAAACAGAAGCAATCTGTCAACTTAAATGTAAGAGATGCAGATTTCTAAACTTCTACTAAAAACATGTCACTGTTTTAAAGGCTTCTTTTCCTTACATAAATCCTTATAAAGGGCTGTGTTTAGTACTTATTGAAAGACATAAATACCTCCTTTCCTAAAATAATGGAATTAATTTTGAAATCTAGGATGCTTTACCAGAGAATAGGAAGATTTATATTTGCTATTCTCTGGCTTTCATATTTTAAATCTGGAAATCAGAAGGGAGATTACTGGAGGAAAATCACACCCATGTTGTAATGATATATATATATATGTCATCCTTCCCATATTAAAAAGAAAAAAATTAAAGACAAGGATGTGTAGTTGATTTCGTAAATTTTGTACATGCCCAAAAATTGTTTCAAGATGCTGCATAGAAACAATGAGAACTTTGGGTATACAAGTAGGAGACTGTAAATGCTTGAGTGCCCTGATAAGAGTAGAATTAATTCTGAAGACAGTGTTTCTTGCTTCTTCGTGTTGCTGTTGTACCTTATTGATTAAATTGAGGCATAGTTTCTTATTATACAGTGGTATTATAAAGTGTGAGAGTACCCGCTTATATCATGTCTGGCACTGTTCTTTCCATGTTGGATGCATTAGCTGATGATGGATGGTTACTAACAGGAAAACAGTCAATATCTTTGTTATATGTCCTTGCATGATTAGACCGTCACGCTGTGTTGCCACTATCGAGTCAGAGGAGCACACTGCTGAGCTGCTCATTTATGACTTCTCATTCTGGTTGGGTTGTTTTTTTTCTTTACTTATGCACAGTAAACAGAACAAAATGTGCGGATATTTTGTATCATGATTTACTATATTCATTTACCACTCCACATTCATTGCTCAGCCAGTAGCTCCTTATATTTGTTCTTGAACTGCATAACAATCAGGTACAACCACTGGCAAAATTCACTGGAAAGGTCTTGCCCATACAACTTTGTTTTGTTTTTTTTCCTTTTTTTCCCCCTCTTCCAAGAAGAACATAATTGTTCATATACCTACTTTAGCTTAAAAGATAACCAAGGACACTCTTATTCAAATGAAATGCTGCTGCTCTCTATATATAGGACTTCAACTTGGTATTCTCAAAGTATTTAAAATGGATAGGGTTCTTTTTCTTATTCTTTATGGTATTATGAACATTATATACTTTTCCAGTATCTCTGTTAGAATCCATCATGTAAAGATGCAAATAACTGACAGGAATGCTCTATTATGTCAGAATCCAGTTAAGCAAAGTAGCATTTTGATGGAGAATTCAATCCTGCAGAAATTAGCTTTAAATCACTAAAAATCCATGCTGGCATCAAGGAATCAAAAGGGAATATGAAATTCAGAGTTTGACCAGCAGTAATTTTTATAATTTAATTAAATTAAAACAGAACATTTGCCTGCTAAGGACTGGATTGTGTCATTCCAGCCAATGTCCTCCATAGTGGGTGATGTGAAATAACCTTGACCCCGGAAGAGTACTTCCATTAGAATTCCAGTATCACAATTCTACTTTTTACATCATCAAAACTAATTCTCCCGTGTACAAGAAAAATACTTTGTTGAAGGTACTTGCTTGGCACTGTTGTTGACACCAAATCTCAACTTGGCAACCAATTTCATCCATTTATGGTAGTCGCCACTTTATTTTCTTGGAGTGAGAACTAACAAATAACTTTCTTAAAGAGGCACAAGACTTTACACAGTCTTTATTGACAGTATTGCTGAACTTGTTTGCAGATCTAAGGCAAAAATGGGCTGCCCACTGTACTGTGAATACCTGTGGGATATGTGTTTCACGGAATCTAGTGCTCACTTGAAAGGAAGAGAGAGAGCTATGTGTTATTCTAACACCAAGAATACTGCATAGCTCTTAAAAAGCTTGGTTAGCACCTACAGAACTTAAAATAAAAAACAGAACTCAAAAGGGTTACTGAAAGGGGGAAGGTATTTTGATCTCTGCCTTGTAATGGAGAATTAGAAAAACAGCTTGAACAATTTGGTTAAGGTCACTCAGCAGGTCAAAGGGATGTAATAAAGTGCAATTAGCAAGGCAGCAGGTGAGAGTTGTATCAGGAAATGAAACACAGGATGTATTTGGAGCTGTGATTTGAGAGCTGAACTCTCTTGTCCACAGTGCAGATATACTATCATCAGTTGAATCTTGCAGGGCTTTACTAGGCAACTGGATGAAGCAGAGTGTGTGTATATCATGATGATACATACCTCTGCAAAATTTACACTGAAGAAGCCTCTTATTGTCATCTTTTTTCCATTTGCATTATAGCTGTATTTCTCTATATATACATTTCCTGTTGCCATGGTAAGTTTCTCATGCTCTATGTCTTTTATGAACAAGAAATACATCTCTAAACAGTCATAAGGGCTTGAGGCTCCTGATATAACCCAGTGCCTAAGCACAACAGAATTGGACCATAAAAACCTATGTATTGTTGAATTTCATAGTGCTGAACATTCTGGAAATAAGAGAAATTCTATTTTAGACTATTTAAAGGGTAATTTTAGCTAAGAGTTGTTTAGGGTTTTTTTCTACTTTGGAGTCTAGCTAGATTAATGGAAATAAGACAACTGGCTTTGTAGTACATAGTCAACCAAAACCAACCCTAAGAGTACATTTAAGGATCTAGAAAACAGTTTTGGTTTTTTACTATAAAATTGGTTTTATTCTGTGTAATTCATCTGGACTTCTTTGGATGATTCATTCCCATTCACAGCTCTCTCAGATAAAATACAGAACTCAGAAATAAGTTATGCAACTTTAATTTGTCATGTCTCCATTTGTCTCATTTACTTTCTAAATGTACTATTGGCAGGGCTGGAAATACTATCTACCATTAAGATCACCAGTACTTTCTATATAATACAACTGTGTCCAAATTAAATTTTCCATGATGGCTACCTGCTCAATCCAAGGCTAAAATGCCAAACAGTTCAGAAAACTGTTTGGCTAAAATGCCAAACAGTTCAGAAAAATACAAGAATTTTGTCATTTACAACAAAATAGGTTCCTCTTTTATCATCAAATGTCTGTGGAAGTACATTGCAAATGATGTATCACAATACACTCTACTGCTGGTTTCTCATGCACGAGATTGTAAGCACTACTTTCCTTTGTCAGACCAGGAATCTATCCCGACCAGTATCTTTTTTCTCTCCGATCCAGAAATGGATGCTGAGGCTGCATGCTGGACAGAAATATGCAGAGTTGAGAGAAATACACAGAACAAGGAGACGTTCCATCTGTATTAGCAAATTAAAACCAGAACGATCCTATCTCAGACTTGTCTTGCCAGTGCCTGTATTTTTAACTCCACTCCATATACAAATAGAGAGGGGTGGTAATGTATAAGGGTTGTACGCCAACCACAGAACCACTGGCTGAAATTCCCTGGTGTTGGGGTCTGTGCAGTGAATTGGGTTACAAGAAAAGTGGGGGGAGTTTCATGACCAAACAGCTGAGTTTGAGTAAAACAGAGGAATGGATTATACTCTCCTTCATCATCTGTACCAGCAGTTTTGTGTGAAGGTAGGCAAATTGCTGAAGTTAAAAGCCTTCTAATGCTGTATTTCTTGTTGTCTTCAAGTCTTACAGAAAATCCTGGGATCTGATTCTCATCAGAATTGCAAGTGGCATCATCAGGAGTTGTGCTTGACTATGCAAAGTGCTGTTGAAGGTTGTTGAACCATTGTAAAAAATAAAGCCTTGGATCTCCCAGGTTATGTAACAGTGATGAATGGTTTATTTTAACTTAGAAATATAATAATAAAAATCAGTCGTGCCGATAAGGTATTCACGTATTATAGCTACAAGTGGCACAGAAAGCCAACCATGAAATTCATAAATTTGTCAAGAAAAATTAGGAATTTGAATAGTGTTGAGCAAATTAATAGAGGAACATCGCATCAAATAATGACTGTAAAAGAAATACTGAATAGCAGTTCTTGCAGTGCCCTTTCTCCTGCATGAAATCAAGCAGAGAAAAAAAAAAAGAACCATAGTAAAGACTTCTTCAAACGTATACATTTAAGGGGCTGAATGAAGGTTTCATTGGCCCTTAATTCGTATTTATCTAACTTCAGAGTGCTTGGCTTACTTTAACCATTTCTTTTGCAAGCCTGATGCTTATGCCTATCCAATACTTTCCATCATTAAAAAAAAAATCTCCATTTATGGACGAGTTTACACAGTTTGCAAATTGAGGGTTCTTGCTTTGGTAGAGGGAATGCTCCCGAGGGTCCCAGAAGTTATTTCTTCATGCTTTCATGAAAATCTGTTTGGTCTAGAGAATATCATAAGACATCCAAGAAGTTGCCGCTTGCCAACTCAGTAAACTTTCTGGAAGCTGTACAAAAATGTTTATATTCCCCTACTCCATTGATTATTTTTTAATTTAATGCAGGGTTTTTTTGTTTATTGGGTGTTAAGTGTGAAGTTACCTTAGTGTCTTATTTGGGCAAATATTGAGCACATTCATCACCGAGCTTTAAATACCTGGCTTTTGCCACTACAGATACCTGGGGTATCCATACATTCAATGGAGTGGTCTTTGCTTATAGAAAATAATTCAGAGTACCTAAGCCAGATACTCTAACATACTGTCTAGATGTACCTTCTCTGCATTGGCTTCTTGAAGAGACTAACTAATGCAGTTTAAAAAATACCTGCCTTTTCAGCCTACATCTTCAAATCATCTCTCAATCCACTGATTTTAATAAGAACTGATTTTAATTAGTCTCTCATACACATGACTCTGTTAATATTACCAAGAAATGAAACATAATTCCAACCTAACCTGTTCTCCCAAGTTCCCACTCTCATCTATACCAGCACTCAGATGTAATTTGCTCAGGATGAATCTAATTACTTCGCTGTATGATCTGCATGAAAAGTGTTGGTGTTCATAAAATTTGCTGCCACAAACCTCCTTTTTTATTACACTCGTAAAAGCATACTCATACTACTGTGGCATAGACCATGAGCCTTCATATCAAGTGGATGACTGCAGGTGGAGGAAAGGTATTGAAGGCAGCACTTCATGAATTTGTAGCATTATAAAAAGTGAGAAGCCAAATGAGAAAGCCAAACTAAAATGATATCATTGTACTTCCATACAATAACTTTACAAAAAGTTTAAAAAGTTAGGAAAAAAAACCCTATGGATGCCTCTATTCAGTTTGCTCCTTTTCCTCATTTTCACTCTGTTGTGCACTTTCATTATTTTAGAGAACTTAAACAAATTACCACATGCTCTTCCATTCTGACTGTGTTTCTTGCAGGGCACGGGACAAATTCTGTTGTTACTTTTTGTAACTGCTTTGTCTCATAGCTTGCAGAATTTGGAAGGTAGTATCTTCCAAGAGATTTCTGTCGTCCAGACCAACCCTGTGTCATGGAGATACTGTGTGAATCTATATAAGTCATTTAAGCTAGAATATTAATGTGACAACTAATTTCGTGTTCTGCATTGAATGTGTCTGCCCAACTTTGTCTTGATTTTCAGATTTCTGGAGCCCTTAGGGAAGCACTGTACCTTTTGAACAGTATTCAGGAAACTGAGAGTGTTCACCATCATTTGCAATAAATCGGTGGGATCTGAAGGACTGAGCCTCAAATTGGGACTTTCCAAAGCCCTGAGCTCTGGACCTGCCTCTCAAGGACATGTTAGAACTCAAACTTGCAATGATCTTCCAGTCTGTCAGGTGAGCCGTTGTATTTGTCTGTGTGTTGTTTATGCCAAATGTGAGATAGGACAGCTTACCTCAGTCTGTAAAAAAGGTTATCCACCTTGTGTTTGCCATTGGAGCTCAAACCTATGATGCATGTTACTTTGAGACAGGATAGTTTGATAATGTACTTAATTTCTTATGCTCTCTTTCTGTAGTAAAGAAATACAATATTTAATCACCTTTCTCACAGAAGTAACATAAAAATAATCAAATCATATTTGTACAGTCTGTTGAACATAGAAAGACTTTTTTTAACATATCAGATATCTGGAGAAATCAAGTCCCTTTACAATGAGTTAACTCATTGAGATGATTGTACTAAAAAATTTTGCAGATTTTGGGAGGAGAGGGAAGGGGAGTTGTTTTTTCACTTATCCATGTGTTCATCTAGAAAAATCTTGGTATCTTTTTATGAGCTGTTGTGAACATGACTTCTTATTATTTATAAGGTTCGGTTAATGTAGCACTGTTGCTACAATCTATGGACAATGAAAACTTGTAAGAAAGTGAATAAATCTGTATCAGTGGACAATAGGATAAAAAACAGTAAGCAAAAAAAGGTTTCTATCCCTAGTGTTTAAAACAGATACAAATATTTATTTCCATCTCAGTTCCAGAATGAATTAGGTCTTGTGGAGTCCTGTAATTAAAGGCTAGGCCTCTTGTATATACTAACGAACATAATCTAATTACATTGAAAAGTATAAATCTAACATTTCTTAAACCTTACAAACTAAATATTCATATGGAATTGTATTTTTCTGTAATAAGTTCATTTATAGCCATGTCATATAAAAATCTAATTATTGCTTTTCATTATTGGAAACAAGCCTGTTTCTTCAGCAAACAGCTTTTGAAAGAAAAGAAAACCCCAACATTTTCAGGCTTCATTGATGGTAACTAGCAACATCCAGAAGGTTTCAGGTAACTACCAAAAGTAGTATTGACAGCAAACGTCGAGATAACCTGCAGCTTCTCTGGCAGATTACCCATAGAGTGGCAGCAGAAATACCTTGCTGTCCTGTACACACCGGTACTTCTCACACCTCTGGCGCAACCACAGTCCTTCCCTTGCCCCTTCTGACTGTACACCAGAAAACAGACCTGAAGGTCCTGCATCGCAGAACAGCATGAAGTTCTCTTACAGGACTCCGTTCCTTGTCATCACATGTTCTGAATGTGATGACACTTTTTTGCCCACACTATTTTTGGATTTGCTCACTGCAAATGGCGATAAAAATACAAGCCATGATTTTAGATTTTTCTCTACAGAGAAGGAGCTAAAAGAATGTGTCCAAAAGCTATTTAAACCTGACACATCTCTAGACTTGAAAAAAAAGAAAAATCAGTGCATTCTTCAAGATCTTTCCTTCTAGCTAGAACTAGAAATAAACCCTAGGTCACAGTGCTCACACTCCTGTTAGGCTGTGAGTGAGATGAAGATACGGGTGAAAATATGCAGGTTTCCTAAGGGTTTACTTCTATTATAGTTAAGTGTGTTAACACTTTTTAAATGGTAATATAAGGCTCTTAGAAATGTTTCTCACATTATAGAAATGCGGAATAAGAAGGCTGATGCCTCTGTTATTATTTGTGCCTTGCACTTCGCAAGTGGAAGAAAAGGGAAGCTGTTTGCCCTGTATTGTACAGAATGCTATTCATCAGAACCAGAACACCTTTACTTGTAGCCCAATCTCCTGACCATTGAACTATGTTTTCTAAAATTTGTTTAAAGTGAGCTTTGGAAGTAGGTGATAATTTTCAAACTTTACCTAAAGAAACTTACTTGGTGTTCTTGTAGACTCAGAGTAGCTTTGCTGTGAAAGAACAGGACATTCAAGACCTTCACTTTGAACTCCCCATGTACAGAGTTTGCCTTATGGAACCTTGGTCTATGGAGTTTCCCAGAAATTGATTTTCTGTACTTCTGTAACCTTTGCTAATTCTTTCCTGTGATGGTTTTGTTGTTGATTTGCTTGTTTATTAAAGAAATGGGATTTGTTTAGGAGAAGGCACTTCTTTTGATAGCCCTCAGCATTTTTGAAAGATAGGTTAGAAACTTCCATCCGTATTTGAGCACTGAAGATGTGCTTTTGTTTTCAGAAGTGCTGAAAGCCTGCACCTTTCACAAGCATCAACTTCAGGTTCTCAAAAATTATGAGTCTTCACTGGCACACAAGATCTAAATATCCTCACCCAAAACACCTTTTTTTGAACTTCTTGTCTTGCACCTTTATACAGATACTGTGGAGATTATCTCATTACAGATTTTGAGACAGCCAGCTGGTATTAATGAAAGGCAGAGAAGTACTGAAGTTGCATATATTTCACTAATATTTTACTAATAGCCTGAATTGCATCTGAGGTGACCTTATTTTTCTAAAAGCATCCATAATGACCAGAATATGTTGGTGTATTCATGCAGTATAGTGGTGATCTATGAAAACAGGTAAGCAAATAAGATAAATTGATTAAGAATATTCATTTTTCTAAAGGTAGGCAGAAGTGTTGGAAAAATTTAGCCTGAAGCTAATAGGTGTAAGACACTGTAGACCATACTAGTAATAAATACGTTAAGCTGTTAGTTATTCATGAGTCTGACCGGTGAGTTCTGTAGCTACATCTGTAACTGCTCGGCATCACATAGGTTCAGGTGACGAAGCACTCCTTTTAACACTGATACAAAGATAAATGTTTAGTTAGGGCTGAATCCAGCCTTTAGGCTGTGTCGTGAACTCTCTCTTCTCTCCAGGTCAAATACTATTTTTAGCTGTTATTGACCTGACCAGCTGACTCCACTCAGCATTAGTTTCTGGTCAGATGCACTTCTCCCCCTCTATGTCTGAACTGACTGACCAAAGAAGTTGCGTTCTTCAGAGATGAAATGGATTTTTATTACTGAGGTCCACAGTACAGATCATTGGAAGTTACATAATAATGTGAAATGACATATAATTGAAAGGCTGTCAGAAGATAGAACTGTATCAAGCTTCCCAGAGCATTCGCATTTCAACTTCTGAAGTCGGATGACGTTGAAAGAGCAATTCAGTGCTTAATGCATGTACCTCTGGTGGCTGTGCTCTTCCTCAGCACTAGCTGTTGAAGTATCAATCACAAAGACCATAGCATATAATTTAATACAGAAGTTTTCCATTGAAGAAGTGAGCTGTTGCAGTTCACGGTAACTTTCTTCATAGCTCAACTTCCCCTCTGAGGGCACAGCACTTTGTCCTTGAGTAGGCACTATTGCTCTCGTCTTATTCTTCCCACTGGAGTAGAGAGGAAGTAGAGTGTGAGTACATATGGAGAAATGCACAAGTGAGTGACTGCAACACAGACATATACTGTTATTGGATTTTTTTTTTTAAATGCCAAGCAATAATAAATGAGAAATAAAAGTAAGTCTATAACCATCCTGAAATTCTCCTAAATGTGCAGTAACACCATAAAAGATGCCTGTATTTACTACAAATAATAAAACTGTAGCATAACACTAATCAAATTCAAATCAGTTCAACTGCATAATTTTCAGTGAAGAGGTGCTTATGAAACACAAAATGAACTCCAGAATGGAAGGTTCATTGCTTCCTAATCAAAAGCAGTCAGCTTTAAACACCAGCCAGTCAGGTGATAAGTTTGTCATTTCTCAGCTGTGCTCTTGAAGGGAAGTTGCCAGGAAGGCTTGACAGCCTTTAAACTTTGCAGAGCATTTTTTTGCCTGTTTCTGAACATCATGTTGATCTACAAAAACTCCTGGGAGGCTGGGAGGAGAGACAGAGTAACAGCAGTTCTATTAAAATATATTTGCAGTGATGAATGTCAAGCAGTTTATGGTGTGAAAAATATGTATCTCCTGAAAAGAAATTTTTACCACCCCTCAAGTCGGGTCCTTTCTTGTCTAATTGTGTCCAGCTACTTTGGGAGACTGAGGAGTGTCAATGATTAATTGCCTAGGTGTCAGAGAAGTACAGGCTTGTAATGCATCATTAAAAGCCAGAGTTCAGGGTGTCTGAATTAAAATGGGAAGCTCTGAATGAACATACCACTGCTATATACAATTAACAGCACAAGCCAAAAATAATTTACTTTCACAATTTAGAACAATGACAGCTCTCCAGTGGAAACATATTTACAGTAGGTTTACATTGCTCTCTACAGGTTTAGTACAAAAGGGAGAAGCACAAATTAATATGCACCAAGGCAGTAACAGAGAAATCTGCCTTTGAACTGTTCTTTCCTTTTAATCAGCATGAGCTCTGCTAAATTGGGGAGAGAATTATGAGTAGGTGGAGACCATCTAGGTTACTGAGGACAAATCACTCTTGGGGGAATAACTGCAATTTGAGCAATGGAGCCTGACCTTTACATGACTTGGGATGAACAGGTCGTCTCTGTTTTAACCCAGCATGACCAGCAATTGCAAGGCAGACAGCCTGAAGTCACTCAACCTTCTTTCCCTATGTGAAGATCTGATTTCGCCTTCTTTGGCAGTTACATTCTTGTCCTGGAAGAACTCTCTAATGCTGGCTAACGTTTTTTTGTTTCACGGCTTCAAGTGTGGGACTCTATAGGTATTTTAGTAATTTTTTTGTATTGGTTGACATCCTGTTAAGCTTGTGAAGGTTCTTAAATTGCTTCTTGGAGTTTATTTGTCTTCTAACTTAGGTTATAAAAGTAGTACCATAAACATTAATTGAACAGCCATTAAGCAGTACGGCTGTTTGTTTTGGGTTGATAGAGGACATAAAGCTTCATACCCTGTGGTGGCAAACAATTAGATCTGATGATGAACATGCTATTAAATATACCATTTCTAGACTTGTACCAGTTTAGCAACCAGCTGTAGCCAAAGCATACACAAGTGATAGAAAGTCATATTTTAATTGTCATGTCATACCCTGTTATAAATATTGTCGTTTCTAATGTTTTATGCTAATGACAGTGACTAATGGTAGTCATTATCTCCATTCATTCTCATAAAAAAAAACCTCAAGAGAGGATGATCATAACTTGAATGCTGTTTAAAATTAAACTGTGTTTTTTCTAAAATAGAGAACATAAAAAACATTTAAATATCAAGAGGTTGGCTAGCTAATTTATTTTGTTTTGAGTGTGTTTGACAACTGCAGTTGTTAATTGTGCTATGACTTGAACAGCTATTCCTTTTAGGAATGTTTTTGGCATACTAACATGTATACATGTCACATCTTTGTATGGTTTCTGCAGAGTGGGATAAAAGGTGAACCTCACTGCAGGATACCTGTGGACAGAAAAAAAGTCTGGTGCTGCCCCAGTAGACCCTTAATGTTAAGAACATTGAATTTCCTCATCCATTTCTTATTTCAGTTATGAATTCTGCTTACTTGACAGGTACAGAGTACTTCATTATGTGCACGAACAGAAATGCTTAAATGGATGAAGCAGCTATTTACGTCTGATAGGAGCTAAGTGGGACACTAAATTAATGCCAAACAAGTGAGTGCTCATTTTAGTTTCCTTATAAATGGCTGCAGCACAGCAGTAATGTGTTCACTCTCATATGCTGACAAGTTCTATATTTCTTACAAACTTCCCTCAGAGCTCAATGTAGAAAGACAAATTCACACTCTGCATGATAAAATTAGCAGCAGATGCATTAATAATTGAATAAGGATCTCTGGAGACACACTATAGTTCAGTAGGAGTGTTGGTGACTAGTTGGTTTTAACTAGAGGCCTTTGTCACACACAGACAGACAGACATGCATACATATATATGTATCGACTGACACAAATGTATGCACTTATATAAGCCCAAGTTAAGAGCCGCATTTAGCCTTTGCTATCAAAACTGCTTCCTGCTTTTAAGGCTAATGGCCTTTAGCTGAAGGAAGGTAGATTTAGATTAGATATTAGGAAAAAACATTTCTCTGTGAGGGTGGTGGGTCACTGGCACAGGTTGCCCAGAGAAGCTGTGGATGCCCCCTCCCTGGCAGTGCTTAAGGCCAGGTTGGATGGGGCTTTGAGCAACCTGGTCTGGTGGAGGATGTCCCAGCCCATGGCACGGGGATTGGGACTAGATGATCTTTGAGGTCCCTCTCAACTCAAACCAGTCTGTGGTTCTATGATTTTAGAAGACTTTGCACAGTTCCATTTGACTGGTCACAAGCAGACTGACGATTTAATCGAGGCTCTGTATATGGCCTTGCTCATCTCTCCTTCCTCCATGACTGTTCCCAGTTTCACAGCTTTGCACACGATCCCTTCTGAATTTGTCTCCAGATGATGAGTAAAGTATGAGGAACTGAAAGATTTTCACTATATTCAATACTCTTGCTGTAGACCTCAACATCTGAAGTTTCTATTGATTTGAAACATTTCCCTGAAATGCGAACCCCACCTTTTCTCAGAAAAGCATGAGATACTGTACCATCATTTTCATTTCCTTCCCTGTGAACAAAGTTGATGTCCTTTGATTGAATTAAATGCAATGCTGATTCACAGGTTTGGGAAAAAAGGGATCATGTGTATTTTGGACAGCAGAAAAGAGTATTTCCAGAAGAAAAAAAAAAAAAAAACCACTCTGCTTTTCAAAGATACCATCTAGGCTATGATTTAGTTCGTAATACTTAAATTATGATTATTCCTCACACCAAGAACTATTATGCACAGAAGACATTGACAAAATGTCAATGGTAAATCTTGGTGGGCTTAAAATCAGCAATTTGGTACTAGTGCCAAGAGACTAAGAGCAATTTGAATAATCTGAGAAATTTCCCGAGTTAGAAGAGTAGCAAAATTTAGCACACTGTTACCAGATTAACTCCACACAGCTCTCCTACCGGCAGATTTCAGTGACTGGTTACAAGTTGCACAGGTTGAACCAACCTCTGTTTTGTTTTCTGCCAGTTACAGGTTTTTTATAAATCCCAGGATCTGGAAGACAGAAAAAGTTACCTTCAAATTATATATCGGTGCATTTTGTGGAATTTCATTAGCTAAAGGAAAGCTAATTTTAATGTTAGTTTTAATAATATATTGCAATATTTTGAAGAAGCTATATTATGATTAATAAAGTGGTAGTCTCTTTAAAATAATACTCATTAATATAAGTATGAAGTTCAATTCCTCTAGATATGCTGCTCTTTTTATTCAGTAACAGTAGGTATGTAATTTATTTGGTAAGAGCTTTATCAATCTCGTCCTGATCGAAATATTGGATTTGAAATGTTTTGAATAAGAAATATTCTGTTGTTGCTTGAAATAGGAAATAGGTCCCAGAGATTTATATTTGTATAAGGAAATAATGTCTCGATCTATTAGACGCTCTTGAAATATCCTGGAAGTGGTTTAGCTGACTGAGGAAGGAGAAGTACATTTTTTGCTGTGTGATGATGGACCATGATGCAGGTGTTAGAGATCAGAGAATATCAGGTGGAGGACTAAACATGTGTAGTGGTTGAATGTGGCTGGTTTCCAGGTACCCACCAAAGCCTCTCTATCATTCCCCTCCTTAGCTGGACCAGGGAGAGAACATATAATGAAAGCTTCATGGGCCGAGGTAAGGACAGGGAGAGATCATTCAGCAGTTACTGTTATGGGCAAAACAGACTCAACTTAGAAAAAAAAATACATCTTATTACCCAATCAAAACAGAGCAGGATAATGAGAAATAAAACCAAGTCTTGAAACTTTTCCCCACACCCTTCCCTTTTTCCCAGGCTCAACTTCACTCCCAGTTTCTTTCCCTCCTACCTCCAGCAGCACAGAGGGAGGCAGGGAAAGGTGGTTGTACTTAGTTCATCCCATGTTGCTCCAACAAAGGCTTCCCATGGGAAGCCTCATACAGGTGTCTCCACCTGCTCCAGCATGGGATCCTCCACAGGCTGCAGGTGGAATCTTTGCTCCCCATCATCCTCCAGGGGCTGCAGAAGGACAACCTGCCTCACCACGGTCTTCACTATGGGCTGCAGGGGAATCTCTGCTCAGGTGCCTGGACTACCTTCTCCGCATCCTTGTTCACTGCCCTTGATGTCTGCAAAGTTTCTCACATCCTCTCACTACTGCCTCTCTGGCTGAAGAAGCTGACACTAGTTGTTTGATTCTTTTCCCCTTCATAACTCTGTTACCCCAGAGGTGCTACCTGCTGCCACCATCACTGATTGGCTCAGCCTTGGACAGCTGTGGGTCCATCTTGGAGCTCTCTGGCATTGGCTCTATTGGGAAGCTTCTAGCAGCTTCTCATAAGCCACCCTGTAGTTCCCCCACTACTACCAAAACCTTGCCACACAAATCCACAGCAACCTGCCAAATAAATACCCTGCTTTCAGCATCACACATTCTTTTGAGGTGATTGAAGCAAAAATGCAGAAATTAAATCTACACATTTTTAGTGGATGGAGATAACATTTCAGAATAAGATTTTTCATTTGATTCACATGTAGAAGACTATTCATTGTGGTTTTTAAACAAAAATGTTACCATCATCTGTTTTTTTAAGGAAAAGTCTAAGTACATAAACGAGGCTATATATTGCCAGATGAGAAGAATATACCTGAATTACATAGAACAAAGAGGAATAAAGAAGATGTATTGATGGGGACAGGGGAGAGAGATTATGAGTCATTAACTGTAGCTTTATGTTTCACATCTCTGTACAGTGACTTTAATCCTATTAACTGCTTTCCATTCATTCTGTTATTTCCTAAGTCTTCTCCAGGTTAGTCGTGAATATTATGCAGTCCAATCACTTCTGTATCTCTTGTTAGTATATAAAAGGCACATCATAGATTCCACTGTTTATTCTTAACATCTGAAGTAATCACTGAATTTCACCACTCCTGTTGAAACAAAGAGATTTCCAAAGCTTTCTAGTGAATGAATAAACCAATGGCTTTTATCCAGGTTTTGCAGGTCACTGTGTGTTCAAAACAGCACAGCAAATTAAAAGAAACCCTTCTCTTTTGCTATTGTGGTAATTTTGCACTCAAGTATATGAGGATTTGCTAATATGAAAGCTATTGAGGAGGATATGGAGTGATTTTCTTCTAGCACTGCCTTGAAAAGTAGCAATAAATGTGGCATTTCAAATTACTGCTTTACTTGAAATGTGACTTCATTTTAAAAAAAGCATCTTGAACACCAGGTTTTTGTCCTGTGGTGACTTCCAATCAGAGGTAATAAGATAATTTTCTAATTGCCAGTCCAGTTACCTCAGCCTGAATATCAAGTGGCTACCTTTTGGTTTATGCCTCATCAGTAATACTGATGCTTCTTCAGGCCAGAAATTTCTTTCCCTTGTACATTTACAACCTTCTAGTCTTCATACTTTTCCTCAGTTGCTCCTTATTATTATTGTTATGTTTCTTCTGAATTGTACTGTTTAGATGCACCACTGGAATAAGTTGGCAAGTCTGTTGGTAATCCATTCATGTATTTGTACTTCAGATTTCCCAGAAGAATAAATCATACCTTAAAATAGATATGTAAACAGGTAAATGAGGAACGTTTTACATTTTTTTCTGAACTTGAACACAGTTGTGCAGGAACTGCTAAATGCTGTACCTTCCATAAGCACTCTGCTGAGCACAAGCTCTGGGAATGGCCAACAGAGCTGGAGTAGGGCAAGATGGTGCAGGAGCAAATTATTGCTGCTAGAAGCAGGACAGAATGGCAGTTCTTCCCTTGGGAGCTCTTGGGACCACTAGGTATGGACAGTGCCCATAGAGAGCCTTAGCCTATGGTATTTCAGCAAAACAAATGCACATCGATAGGGTCACTGTGTGTATCCCAGTTGTCCCCTGAGGTCTGTGATAGCTGTGCTGAGCTGGCAGTGCTAAAAGTTCAATATAGTGCCCACAGAATGTATTTGATTTCTTTCTAGCCCACCCTGAGAAGAGCAAGAACAAGTGTTTCCATGTATTCTCTGTAAATCTTCTTTGAATTTAGCAGATCAGATGGAATGATAATTACAGGAGTGATTCAAACTTCTGCATAGCACGATACCCCTTCATCCCAGCAAGTAATGTCTTCAAGTTCTTCTTATGCCGTTTGAGAAAGTAGGACCTACTTTTCCAATATCCCATATGCAGCCTCACAGAATAAGGTGTGCATTTTTACCAGCTTTTTCCTTCTACTTTTGAGTCTACTGCAAAAGACTTTTCTCTCCCATCATGGCCTTCATTAGTTCGCTAACATATCTTAATCCAATTAGTGTTGTCACCTTTCTTGCTTCCCTTCTGTCTTTCTGATAATACATGGATAATGCATGAGATGTCTGCTGACTTTGGAATTAAAATGTCTATTTTGAAATTCACTATGCATAAATGTCTAAAATTGGGCACTAGCTTAACTCATGCAGTTACAAAGTCTTCAGTGTTGCACAGGGGTCCAGCTGTTTTTCTTCAAGGTCTCATTGAGGAGATAACTTTCCCAGTGCTAGAAGAGTAAACCCAATTTTGTCTTTCAGATACTCTTGTGATCTGAGTCTCCCACACAGTGTAAAAGTACTTCAGCAGTTTCCTGTTCTTTCCTATATCCTACCTTTGCTATTAAGTGTCCTATGGAGTTGATGCAAGATTTGCACATAGGCATATTAAAGGTGTTTAAGTGAGGATAGGCTTTTGCAATTTAAAAATGGCAGTCTTTGTGGGGAAAAGGAGTAATATCATGGTATGAAGAGATAGTGGTTACAGTCCCATCCAGCTGGAGGTCTGTTCATTATACCTTTATCCTCTTGTAAAGAAATATTCATCATACCTTTATCCTCTTGTAAAGAAATATTCAGTATACATCTCTACAGGTGTATTTGCATGTTCTGAATGCCTCCCCTAACATGCATCAATAGTTGTCATTCTAAGAACAAAAAAAGTTAAATTTTGTATGTAGTGATGGATTCCCCAGGAAGAATACCTGTGCCAACAGAGGAAGTTCCTCTCCAGTCTCAGTAATTCGATGGCTCACTTTGGCCTTAAAGGATAAGGATTTCTAGTCCCCTTTTTTGTTGTTGCTCTTTCTTTTTAATAAAAATCTTGCTTTAGAATTAGTCTCTCTGTTAAAAGTACACAATAGAGTTCAACAACAAAGTTCCTCTAGAAGATGAAAGTGGGTTCGGTGTTTTCCTTATTTTGGGGAGACTACTGAGGTAGATGTGTTGTTCCCGTTGCCCATAAACACATACTTATGATGTATATTAAAAGAGTTTTAGCTCAGTTCTCAGTAATTATTTGGCTTAGTGACATGTTCATTTTACATTTTAAAAGAAATTGATTGCATCTGAACCCTTCTGGTTTTGCTTGTTTCTAAATTACATTAATATTAAGATTTTCCTCAATAAGGAGTACTGACATTTTAGCTACTAGCATTTTTCAAGTATCTTAGATACCGATTCAAGCATGCTTTTGGGCTACAAAATAATCTAATTGAACTTCACATACAACTGTTTGCTGTTACTTGGGGATCTGTTATGCACTGAGCAGCTGTTTCTATTGAGATGGACACGATGACTTCTGTATATTCTCCATGACTGAAATTAATACGAAGGATTATATAGGAGTGTTCAGGTTTCTGAAGTACGTCATTCTGCATTTTGTCAAAACACATGTGGCATACCAGTGTATTTTTCAGTGGCCTAATTTAATGTCATCACTGAAATTTCTTAACTGTCTTTTCAGTTCTATCCTAGTTATAGTTCTTTTACCTCCTATTTTGACATTCACTTTAAGCTATGTTCGTATATTTTAATTAAAGCATATTCAGCATTAATCTTCATATGAATAACAAGGTGGTGCCATATTAGTTTTGTAATATGGCTTTCCAAGCACTCCTGTTGGCTGTTATCAGAATGTCATCCAGCTTCTTATCCTTTCACAATCAGTCTTTGTCAGGAGAGATTTTTAATGTGTGACAATAGTGGCATAGTACAGAAAGTAAAGATTTTATTTTTTTTCTTATAACTAGTTGTTTAATTGGTAGTCAAGTAGAAAGCTTTTTCACTGCTTAAATACCGAAAGGTTCGTCAATGAAATCAGAAAGAAATCTGCGCAGAACCACGGAGCAGGGTCCAAGGACTGTGAGACTTTTGGAGCCTTTTTTAATGCATTATATAATGAAAACACTAGAAAAAGTATCCTGAATTAGGTAGAAAAAATGTTATCTGTGTCTACTATTCTTGTGCTCCAGGTGTCTTTCTCAGCATTTCTGTTCTCTGTACCTCAGAAATATTTTCTGTTATATTGTAATATTTTTAGGATTCTTGTAAATATGTTTTTGAGTAACCTCCAGTTATTTTGTCACTGTTTGTGAACTGTAGTCAAGCATTCTGCTCATCCTAGTATCTGTGGATTCAGCTGGCAGAATGCGCTAAGTGTAACAATACTGTGGCAAATAATTCACTTAAAGAAGGTAATGTATCTGCTTCAGAGGTACAAATAAATCAGTAGAATACTGCATATGCCTATCCTACCAACAAAAGGGCAGGTATATTCATAACATGAAACTGATTTGCACAACTAGTTCCCTATAAGAATCTACGAAAAGAAGAACAAAACTGATGTTGTCAAGGACAAAAGGAGGGTGAAGTGCAACACAGTAGTAAAATAATACTATATTTAGGCATATACTTTAAAAGAGTTGAATGATCCCGATCCAAGCAAAGGACAGTTAAAAGTGATAAATGTAATAACCCTGAAAAATAAATAAGAGAACTCATTTAGGCTTTTTACTAAAACCACAAAGGGTTGACTTACCATAAACAATAAAAGATGTCATTAAATCATCAGCCTTTATGAATAACTGCCAGTTGTGGTTTCTGAGATGCTCCTTTCTCTCCCAGTATTCTGAGTTACAACTCCACGAATTGATACCTGTAGGGAAGTTCCAGTGTCAGACTGACAAAGAATGTAAAAAAAAAAAAAAATTTCTTATCTTACTACAGTAATGAGAAATCCTATTCACCTCAGTGGGTCTCATCACAGGTGTATAGGTTGTAAGATCCGTCTCTAAACTTACACTGTGCTAAGAGCACAGAAGACAGTTTGATAAATGGGCTACATCGAGTCAGTTCGATGATGGTCTGTGGAGTGTAGTCTGTGTACCAGTAAAAATCTCCATGATTTTTATTAATTCCATTTAAGTAGCACACCACCTCCAAATATTTATAGAGATCAAGCAGACTAACTTCAGGATGAGCCCTTCATACATACCAGAGGTACCATTTCCTGAAATGTAAACAATTGGCATCTGCTGAGCCATAATCCCTAAATCAGAAACACAAATGTTTGGATTAACAAAAAAATTGAAAGTCTCATTCTTTGTTGTTGACCTCCTAGTGCGTGCTTTTTCAGTGTTAAGTTCATGACTAGCATGCTTTATCTGCGACTGGAAATGCAGTGGCTATTTGCCACAGTGACCACAAAGGACAGCAGGGATCAAATTCAAGCCAACCCAAACCCTCACTGAAGCTCACTACCTTCAGATTTGAAACCAAGCTGTCAACTCAGTGCTACATATATGATGCAGTATGAAGCAAATGAAATTCATATTCCTAAGAATCAAAAAAATGAAAGGATAATTATCAGATCAATCTGATATAGGAAAAAGTGGAGAAAATGTAAAATTCAAGCATATGTGCGCTGTCGTTGAAATCTATTTGATTTTTATATACATAAAGTTTCAGCATTCCACTGCTGAGTGTTTAATAACTGGTAAGTGTTTTAGATCCGACCTGGAACTTCTGCCTTTTGTATTTGCAGGGTATATGTACCGTACAGAGAATGCAGATATACAGAATAATCCATTGTACAAACTAAAGCTATAATAATGAGAAAACTGCTTAAACTCTAATGCTAAGGGTATTTAAAATGTATGAAGTTTTAAATCATGTTCCGGAGTAGTTTACTTTTGAACAGGGTGTTTTTTTCTTGGAGGGATTAAATGCAGAGCAAGTGGACAGCACTGAGAAGTTGGAGAAGGGTGAGGGAAGTCCACACTCAGTTCCAGGTATTGGTGCTCAGGACCTGGGGCACAAGAAGGGATCTAGGTAATCCTGCATGTTCTGGGTTTTTTGCTGTGTTTTTTAGGCCATGTGGCTCCCAGTAAGACAACCCATAATCAATCCTTTGCTGGGGTTTCAAGGCTTGCAGTCTTCCTCTTCAGAAGTCATGCTCATCACTGCTCTCAGCCTCATCCCGGGGGCTCTAGAAGTTGCTGGAACTCCTCCAGCTCCATAGCAGAAGGACAAGGAACTAATCCCTCCAGGGCAACTTGCCTGGTGAGGGGGTTTCCTAAAAGTCATGGCTTGGCAAGTTGGAGCTGGCAGTGACTTCTTTGAATCAGGAACTCTGGAGCCAAAGGTGGTCACCAGGTGATTTATTTGGCAAGATGACAAGCAGTCACATTTTGACTGGATTCTGCCTAGCTTTATACACATTCATCACAGGTACTCAGTGTCCACTCAATTTTTTTTTTATTCCACAAATCTATTTGGCTGGGAAGTAACTTTAAATAAGTTTCAGGGAAGACTGGGATTATCCACATACAAAAGACTGATGCTTTGAAACTGCAAAACAATAAAACCTAGATCAGTAGAATACCCCTAAGTGCAATTTTAATTGCTTTAATAAGTCTTTTTCAAGCTCTTTTTTCATGTTCTAATAATTTCTGGGCACATTAGATTTCATTACTCTGTATGAAGGAAGGAACTTTTTCAAATTTCATTTTTTAGGCTAGGCATATACATTTTAGGTATTTGCATTAGACTTTCTTTATGACATCAAAAAATACCAAAATTATTACTTTTTGTCTATGCAATGTGCAGGTTTTGCTTTCCTTCCTACCCTGTTGTAAGACATCAAAAGTTCTAAGCAGTATAAAAATACCACATCCTGAACCTTAACATCAATGTTCACCTATTTCCTTTTTCAAAATGCAGTGTAATTTCACCAGACATCACTTTAACCCTGGGGTAAAGGAAAGTAGCTCTTGCTGCTTTAAATAATAAGCTGTGTAAATCTCAGCTATTGGGGATCTATTCTTTGCCTCCAATAGGAGAAAAAGCTATTTCCACTGGTTATGACTCTTAATGTTCATAATTTGAAATAACCTGTATACTGATATCAATCTGGGGAAATCTAGTTTTTCTGCACCCTTACTCTTAGCAAAAAGGTCTTAGAAAACAATATAAAGCCTTGTTATATTATGGCTGCTGCTTTAGCACTAGAACTGACATAGTGCAGAGCATTTCTATTTATAGTTTTACAGTGGTACATTTGATCCTTGATTTTTATTATTCTACTGTGATATCATTCAAATTTTTCCAGATTTTGTCACACTGAGTGGCTCATTCAGCTGGAACGAGGCCAGAAAGGCAAGACCTGAACCTTTTTAATTGTAGCCATGAAATGAACAGAGAGGTTGAGAACACTGCTGCAGCTGTGGGTCTCTGCATGTCCATGTATCCATATGCTATCCTCTGGATTCTGTTAGGGAAAAAGCATACAAACATAGGTTAAAAAAATTAACTTTGATCTCTGATGTGAGAGATTCTCTGTGCCAGCAACAATACTGGCAAAGAATATCCCAGACCTTGGGTTAGTCTCTATTGTGGAATGATGTTTATATTACTTGCATAGAAAAAAGAATCCTCCCTAATTTCTGAAAAAGCAAGCTATAGACAATCACAGCCACCATTAGGAAGACCTCTTCAGGGTTTTTCACCTTTGTTGTTGTTATTTTGGTTTTACTTGAGAAAATTAAAGCCATATTTTTTGTGAAAAACACATGGAGAATATTCTTGGAGTCACAAATGTGCCTAGGATTATTTACTTATCTGTATTTGAAGTAGAAAAGTTTACTTCATGATTGTTGTGCAGTTTGATCACCTGTATTCATAAGGTATGTCTACATGCCACTTTGATGAGTACTTCAAGGTTAAGAAATACCCTGCAGGAATTAAAAGGCTTCTTTTTTTCTTTAAAATGGGTCAGTGATTATGGACTGCTTCGTTGCCTACAAAAAATAAAGGAAATCTGCATGAAATAAAAGTAAAATACAAGGATATAATGGCTGACAAGCAAGCATAAAGAGGTATTTGGAAACATGAGTCTGAAAAATCTAACTTCAATCAAGAATTTTTTATCAAAATTTCTTCCTGCTACCAGGAAATCTTTCCAGCTATCAGGAAAGCTGATTCCTATGGGATACATATATGTAACTCACATCTAAGCTACTAAATTCTTTGAGAAAATTGTGTGAATTTTCGTTTTTAAAAAATAAAAGAAGAAAAGAAAATCACAGAAAGCAGAAGGAAAACACAGAAAAAAAGGAACTGGGAAAAATACAGAAAAATAAACGACAGAGAAAAAAACCTTAACCTTACAATCAATTGATAAAATTACATTTGTTTTCTTGGGTTTGGCTTACTGATATTGGAAGCACACAAAAATGTTTCATAAACACAATTGGATCTCCTGCCATGTAAAATCTCCATCCTTCCTTCAGTAGCCGGCAAGGAAACTGAATTTTCTACCTAAATTATTTTTTTCTAACTAATAGCCAGAATGCCCTGAAAAATTAAGCTGTCACTTGTTAATGCTGTCAAAATACATCTCAACTGTTCATGCTTGTTTAATTAGACTTCACTCCTTTTTCCTTCTCCTTTTGAATAGTATTTGTGCATTTGTTATTCTCCAGGCTGTTTTTTCACAGTCTCTTGAAAACAAACCATAAAATAAATGATGCTTAAATTTATGTAGGCTTAATATTAGGCAAAAAAATGAAAGTGCCTAGTCCTACCGTCAGTACCATGCAATTGTGTCGTTCTCCATGTAGCACTTTAAAGTAGGTTAAGTTAAACCAATCTCATTCTGCGAGAGGAAGAGCCATATGGTTTCATTTTTTGGGCGGCTGGTTTGATAATAGCTCAGAACAAAATATTCATGATCCTTACACAGATTTTGATTGCTCATGTAGATGGGCAAAGGAGGCGTTCACAGTGCTGCGGAGGTCCAGTCTTTTCCATGTATTGCCCTGTTAAGAAAGCATGCATGCTGAGGATTGTGGTTCATCAAGAAAGAGGAAAAATGTTTCCACTAAGGAAACCAGCAGGTGCCTTTGAAGGCACCCTTGGGCAGAAGAGGGCTGTCTATGGTGATATGCCATACTGCTATTTCAAATATGTAGACACTAGAAAAGGTTGTATGATCACATTTCAGTCACTAGATGTGTCTGTGTGCGTGGCTACCCACGTGTGCATCCATATGAAGATCTCTCAAAGGATCTTAAATGACTCCTTCCTTTTGGGACTGGGCTGCCTATATGAATTGAAAGTGAGAAAACAGTTAATACCGTATCTTGTTTCATTGTAAACCCTCCCTGACTGATGAGTTGCCTTCTCCCAGGGCCCAGCATTATCACACAAACCAATTGGTATACCCTGAAGCTAAGACTACTTCTTGGGGTTCTGCTTCTTTTCTAGGGAAATGGGGGTTTTTTCCATTAATACTAACATTCAAACTCAGGGAAAAAATGCATCTAAGGAGCTGTGTTATACACAGAACTTTAAGCTATGGCTCTTCTTGATGATAATAATCTGTTTTCCTATAGAGAATCATGTGAATTGTTACCGGTCATTGCATCCTCATGTTCATCTCTTAATAATTGTGGGTGTGATAAAATACACTTAAAAGAAATCCACTTCCCAGACTAGGTGGTTTCTTCTTTTACACCGATATATTTTTCCTGTTGTGCCTTTTGGTTTGATAAGTGCTAATCTAAAGATTCTTACCTACTGCTTTTAAGATGCTTACTGATCTACACAGAAAAAGTAAACAACAGTTATTGAATTGCTCTGAGAGTGCAGTTCCTCAGGGGACATTAGTAATATTTGTACCAACATTGAGTATCACCACCAAGTGTGTATGTGATTCTGTAACATCAGCCCCAGCGCTGGGCAGTTCTCCTGGTCAGAGGTTAATTAAAGGCAAAACTACTTCACTATTGAAATGAAACAAGCCCAAGGCATTAAACTTTCATTTGAAATTAGTACAGGCATTTACAGATAGCAGAACCAAACTGTGAACACAAGTGAGCAGTGTGTTGACTTTTTTGTAATTGTATGCAAAGGGACAGCTTGTGTCTTATTTTTTGTTTTAATTAATAGTTTGTTTTGGCTTTAGTCTGTTTTAATCCTGAGTTAGCCAGGAAAATAATTATTTTGAGAAGGACACAGTGTCACTATAGATAATAAGTTGGATATGAACTATGAGTGGGACACTATTTGGAGACGAATATAATCCTTGTAAGAGTAAATAGGCAAATATTATTCAGAAATTGGCACAGTTATTTGTTCACAACATTTGTGAAACTTCTACTGGAAAGCCATGTGCCATTACAGTTAATGGAAAAGTGTGTTGAAAATGAAAAATGTGTACAGAAAGGAGTTTTGCAATGAACAAAATATAGGAAAATGTACCAGTAGTGAAGCACAAAAGAAACTTAATTCAGTCAAGAGAAGAATGAGAAGTAGATTGACTACAGTCTCCAGGTACCAACAGGCAAAAAAGATTTCTGACAATTAAAGCTCTGTAATTTGGGAGGAAGGAATGTATAATTAGCTGGAGCCAAGAATACCATTCTATGTCCCCTCCGCCAAATTAATAACAGGAGCTTTTATCCATTGGATCAATATGCGTCCTTCTAAAAGATACACTGCATCTCATACAGAAACTACAAAAACTGATGGAGAAAATTTGGGGACCACAAAGGAGTTAGACTCGGCAATAATGTACAATTTGTTCTGCCCTTAATAGCTATTTTTAAATTTAAGAATCTGTAAATCAACAAAGATGAATAAGGTTAACTGAATCTGGCTCTCAGTCATATATATTTTATCATTTAATTACATTTCCATTTGAGGGTTATAATTCAGTTCTCTTACGACTTCATCTCTGAAACTTTTCTACAGATCCCAGAAATAGAATCTTTCTTATTCTAATAATTAAACTCTGAACCAAATAGAAGCTTTTCAGCTTGAGACTCTGAATTGACATGAGGGAAATTTAAATAAACATCATTTTAGCTTCTTTGTTACAAGTGAACACAGCAGTGATATTAGCACAAAAAGTGTTAATGTCTGTTACAGTCCTCGAGCTACAAAAATATGTGGTTCTGTTTTGATCATGCTTGATATGCTGTGTCTTGACTAGGTCTTATTCCATTCTGTTTCTACAGGTTAGAGAGACTTTAATCAAGAAAAAAAGAACTCTAATGAACAGCAATTTGAAACACAGCATTGGGAAAGGTCAAAATGGTACATTACATCCTTATTATCCAAAAGAACAGATGAGTTTAATATCCTGGCAGCACTTTCCTGTGAAGAAGATATTAAACAAGAACTGAAAATGGCACAAGGTTCTCTCTTCCTTTCTTATGACAAAGATTTTAAAAAGATGATGAAACTAGATGGAATAAATCTTTTTCTGCTTTAATGTTCAGGCTGTGGATCCTGCCTAGATTTCAAAAAATTTAAGCTAACCACACAGCCAACACATATACGGTCTGTTTCAGATCACACACAACACATTTTCCTGCTTGTATGACCCAGTTTCCGCTAATATTTTCTAGTCTTAAAGGTGGCAACAGATGTTAACAGAAGGTACATGGTGCAATGAGTTTTGGCAAATACCGTGTTGAACGGCAACAAGTAAAGCACCGCTTAAAACATAGATTTTCCAGCTTCTGTTTGAATAGGCATAAGAATGGAGATAATTTATTCCAACACGCAACACATTGCATGTGCCCTGCTTTGGGGAGTCCCTGAAGGTATGGAACTGTTCGAAGGCAAAGGAATTTGTAGTTGGTCACAATTTGATTAATAGGAGGAACTGTCACAGTTTGCTTCTGTAAATCATTATGTGCATGAAGACTCTTACTTTACTGTAGTACTCTTACTTCAAGGAGAAAAAAAAACCTTCTGGGACTTGATGTTGTATTTTAACACTAAAATATACCATCAGGATCCTCGTGTTAAATCTTAACTGTGACAAGTGAACAAATGCTATGCATGAAAAGAAAAAAAATGGGTACGTGGCATGAACCTTTATTAATTACTTCTTTCCAGATGATACATGAGAATTCTGCTATTATGCAAGAATGTAACACATTGTATATTAAAGTTATTCATAATTATTAAAGAAAACACTTTATACTATTCCAAAAGGTATCTGTCTTAGGGTATTGGTGGCTGAAGTAGACCTACACGGATTTGCACGAGTTCACGAGTAGAAATCATATTCAGGCTTCTTTTTTACACACCATCTGGGGAATACATTTGAAAAAAACATTCTTCATGATACATTACATGCAGCATCTTGCTGAAAAAAGCCATTCTGCTTTGGTTAAGAGAGATAAAATGAACTTAACCAAAATACATTCTTAGTGTCTCGAGTGGATATATGTGTGTGTGTCTGTGTGTCTGTGGGTACTCGTTTTTTTTCTTTTCCTTAGGTGATTTTATTTTCCACTGGAGATGATAAATGTATTTTTCATCCTTTGTTTTGCAACTATAAACTTGGATTTCTTTTTCTATGCACTGGCAATGTGCAACCTATTTTGAAACTTCAAAGGTTTTGCATAACTACGGACAAAAATCCCTAATGGGTGTTCATTTCATAAGTGCCTATGGAAATTAATGTTTTCCATGTGTCTAGGAAAAATCCACTAGATAAGAATTTCTATCAAGTTCCTTGTGATTTAGCTAATAGCCCTTGAAACTGAAATGACAACAAATAATTCTTTTTTGCTTCCCAACCACATATACAGCCATTAGGTATGCAGCCTACAGAAAGTAATAAACAAAACTGTTGTTTCATTTCCTAATTAGTATTCACAGTAGAAATCCATCATTTTTTATAATTTAAATTACTAAGGACTCTGGCCATATATACTTTTGCTTTAAAAAAATAAAATATATGCTGTTATATCAATTTTTTTTAAAAATCCTAGTTAGGGAAGAACTGAGTAGAGAATCCCAGGTATTGAGAGGGACACTCAATGTGAAGACACACAAACAGCTCTGGGATTTCTCAGAAAGTGAGTCTAATACATCAGATGAAGACAGTGGGCTTTGTTACACAAATTTCAGTTCACTCATGATTATACAAAATGCTGTCACTGTGTCACGCACTATTTAACTTGGGGAACACCTTGAACACATTATGCAGCCTTACTTAGTTATTTCATGAAATGGATTTTTTCCACTATGTGATCACAGTCCATTCTTTTTTGAAAAATTACCAAAGTAATCGAGTACATCTTATGAACCAATACACCAGTTTGAAGTTAAACATTAAGAGGCACCTGCTTTCATCACTTAGCTTCAATAAATCATGTGGTGGTTGGGCATTTCCATGAAGTCTTTCCTTAATGAGGAAGGTGAAGAGCAAAACTTGAATGTAAAATATTGTACCTGTGAACTCATGAGAGTCACATCTCAAAGCAAAGCATCATGTAATCCTCTGTGAAGTATAATCATTAAATTAACAGCAGGTGACAAAAGAATGTGACTGATGGAAAAGGTGTCATACTGAAACAAGATCACAAAAGAGAGTCATCAGAACACAACGGACCACATGCAGCACACACATTCCCACACACGTGGTTTTGCACCAGGAGGTGCTGGTTCATTGCAATCTCAGTAAGAAGGGCACCAGACTCTGTGAACTATCATTTAAAATACCGTTTTTTTGCAGGTAACACTGTAAAGAAAAAGATGTTAGTACAGATAATCTTACATCTCTTCAGATGCTGAGAACGCTGGGTTATGCACCATAGAACAGGCCTCCAAGCAGGGCACAGCATCCTGTGCAGGTCCTGTCCATGTAAAGGTTACCCAATATTTTAGTCTTCTGAGCTATTGTAAGGTTCTTCTAAAAGAAAATAACTCCATTTATCACTTTCACTGTCAAGCAAAAAAGATACACATGTGAGGGGTTTTCTGCTGCTGTCTCAGATAAAGGCAAGGACCCACAGCAGGTGCAAAGAGAGGGACCAAGGTGCAGCTTCCCACAGGCTGCTTCGTTACAGTTAGTCAACTAAGTTTATCCTGTGGCCAGAGGATGTGCACAGCACATCGAAGACCTGAAGGTCGTGTTGAGTGCACAGCACTGTGCAGGCCTGCACCTCCTTAGGGTAATTGCTGTGCGGGACACTAACTCCTGCATGTACAGTGGTCTTCTGGCCAGGATTTCTGCACGTGTATGCACACATACTTATCTTATTCTTGCATATAGAAAGCTTTTGTGCTCCAAATTGAGATGATGCATTGTATTCAAATCCACACACATTAAGAATCTGTGCATGTCTGTTGCAAACACTCGTTTGTATAGGTCTCTGTGTCCATTGAGCTGGAACTGTGCAGGAAGTCAGATAGATAGGTTTATAATTACTCGACGTATACCTCCAAACAGTGTAAAAAGGATATGTAAGTACATTTTTGCAAGTGTGCTTTTTGTGCCTGCAGTTCAAAATCTGGTTATACTTGCATTTGAATTTGTTTTGTTTTGTCACACGATGTTACTTGATATTAAATGAATAAATAAACCATGAGCTAGAAAACACTCTAAAATCAAAGGAACAAAGTTAGTTGCATTATTAAAGAGAGATTAAAATAATTTGACATGAAAGGCATTTTAGAGAGAATACAGCCTGTCTGATTTACTGATGTGCACAGAAGCTAATACATCATTCAGCCCTGCTACCACCTGACAGCTGCTCAACATCTAATGGGAAATGTGATGGTGGTCACAGTCCAGTTCATAGTGGACAGGTGTCGGCATCGCAAAAACCATCATCACAACTGGCACTAATTGGCACCTTTGTTGACAGTCTCAGCAGAAAGCCAGTGATTGAATCGGCAGGGAGGCCGCCTTGCAGGCTCTGCTGGCGTGGGACGCTGGGCTCAGCTCTTTCTTCTCTGAAATCATCCTTAGCTTTGCATGTATTTCAGAGGAACACAGTCAGGTCCTGAAACGCTATTTGCCTGTAATTTCTATGAGCATGTGTTTTGCTGTGGCATAGTTCTGGAAACAATGTCTCCATACAGAGGGTTAAACACATCCTGGGAGCGCTGAAGCCTACCCGCTGATGCTGGCCAACAGAAGAGCCTGTGGGCTTAGGCTTGGCGCAGAAGAAGACCCAAGGGGGTGGAACCAAAGGCTGATGTAAAGGAGAAGCCTCACATGACGTACATGGGGTTCCAGTCTCATTCAAGCTTTTATCAATTTTTATTGATTTTAGATGCAACTGTGATTCTGTGGACTTCTGGTAGCCTCTGTACTCCTCCATGCCTCGGTTTATTCTATTCTATGAAGGTCATAATATTTGTCTCACTCTCAGACACAGTATGAGGCTTTCCTAACTAACCAATGCCTTAAAGTATTTGAACACCTCTGATGGAAGTCAATAGACACATCAAAACAACGTGGGCCTCAGATTTCTATGACCTTTGGTTTCTTAATAATCCTTTTCATGAATTGTAGGCAATGACTATTGAGTGTATCCATTTTGCATTTACCCATCTTTCCATTCATACTGTTGAATATTAAATACTGTTTCTTCCTGCCTTGTCCAAATCAGTGATTAAAACTAATTTTTCTTTGGTGTACAGAAACCTATACTGTTTGTAGGTTAATTATCACTTTTTTTTTCAGGTTTTTTTTTAGCTCTATAGACAAATGTAATATAGGGCAATAATGTGACTGTGGGATTTCAGAATGGTTTTATGGCAATAAAAAAAAGTAAAAAATGAGTGATGTTTGATTGCAATTAGCAGCAGTAACTGAAGTATAAAGAGGTTATTAGAGCTCATTAGTACTTTTTTCCAAAGCGAAGACAGAAAGGCAGGAAGGCAGACAGGAAGGACAAAAAGCAAAGGAAGTGAAGAAAAAGAAAAAGTAGGGAAAATGGGAAAAAGGAAAGAAAGAACAGTTCTACTTTCACAAGTCTGGAAAAAATGTTGAATTTCCCAGTATTCAGATAAAAATGAGAAAACTAATCTGTAAAATTGACACACGAACTCATATTATAATGGCCTGAAAAAAGATGTAAAAAACCTGAGGTTTATGTGTTCGCACCAGTGTACCTGAGGCATACCTTCGTTAGAAATGCTAGGGGTATAAAATAACATGAGCACTTACAGAGCCTCAAAATACCACCAAGCCAGATTCTGATCTCTCCCGATTGATTTTTCACTGCTGTATTACATTTGATTTCAAGGGAATGTCTTCTCATTTACATGTATCTACATAAATTCAGGATCAAGCCACCAGCTTTTGCTTCATCCAGTGTTAATAATGAGCAGTGGCTGCTATAGTGTGCTTCTAAAGACACTCCGGAAGAAGAATATGTCATCGTTAGTCTAATGAGAGGAAAGAGGGGGAGAGATTGCTAAATGTTTTCTCTCTAGCCCAATTAAAGGAGAGAGAGCAAGACAAAGAGAGGGGGAAGGCGTGCTAGAGGGAGAGCTGCGTACGTGACGGATTTCTTCCTGCCTTTAGCTGTAAGAGCATTCTCGTTAGGTAGAACTGAAAGAGACAGGAGGCTGTAGGAATACAAAGGATAAATCCTTTGACTGAAATCAGGCTGTGGCAGCATCAACCATCAGTCTGAGCTGCACATTCACTTCCAAAAATAGCTTGCTTAGGAAAGAAAGAATATGATAACAAGTACTTTATTGTCATTACTGTTCTTAAGACAAATTATCCATGCAAATATGAAGGAACAAGGCTTTTCTACCTGCTGAGAGCCTCCTTGGCCATCCACGGTCACCTTTAAAGACTGCTCTAGAGGGAGATAACGGCTTGTGTACAAAAGGCTTCATCAATCTGGATATCTGGATGTTGCTGCGCTCATCGGCAAGTGCCAACTCTTTGTTTATGAAATAAGCAGAACTTGATCCCCATCAAGCCTGCCAAAAAGGGTGTCTACGTCTCAAACCTCATGCTAGGTCCCAAACTCACGCTGTCCCACAGGCCTAGCCACTGCCAGAAAGAGTGGTAGCTCACCTGACCCAGATCTATGCCACATACCATGCCAAAAATGTCACATTACAGATGACTGTAAGCCAGCACTCGGGGCCACATGCCAGGCCAGTTTAGTTTTTCCATGACTCAGAAATCTTTAGGTTTAAGTGTGCAGTTTCAAACTTCAGGTGCTATGCAGGGAGTCAAGGCTGCTCGCCCAGGCTAAAAACTATGGTGTGAAGTTTTATATGTGCATCACTGAAGCCATGGAGACCATTTTCATTCCAAACACAGAAAAAAGCATTGCATCCAGCCATACAGCATCACAATGTACATACATTATCTTGTATGGCAGAACAAAACGCTCCTTTAGGTTGCAGCAGAAATATAAATTGGCTTGCTAGAAAGATGTCTTGGCATCCATGGCTCTGCTGATGATTCCACAGCTGGCTTAAGGGATGTTCTGCCATGCAGTGACAACATATTAAAGATATACTCAGCCCATGGGCCTCAATTTGTATGCTGCTGACTGACTGCATGTGACCCATGGTCCATGGGCAAGTCCATGGCGTCTGCAACAGGACAAACGCATGAGCAGGGAGATGATAAGTGAGAGTCAAATGGATATTCCTTGTGTCCAGACCCTGGAATTTAACAGGACTATGTAGCTGCATGAAGATGCAAGGGGTTTTTTTTCCATAGAGACCTATGGCCAAATGTAACTAGGAAGGTGGGAGTTTCCTTGTCACCGTGTTGGACACCAGCCACTTATGGGATTCCAGGATTACATCCCACACTACTATCATGACCTGCACAATGGCCTGAGCCATGCAGAGAGCAGAAGACATTTCCTTGCATCCCTATTTATATATAATGCTCAGACACTGAGCTGAGCGATAAAAAGCAGGCTTGATGTGCCTGGTTTAATCCAGTCCCCAAATGTTGAATTCCTGCTACTTATTTTAAAGCTTTCCACATTTCCTTGCCTTCTGACTAAAGTGTAGCAGCTTTGTGAGCTAAGCTATAGCTGCCCTTTTACCATTTCAAGTGTCAGAAGCCTTAGCTAGGAAAAATGATTTTGTAAAGTCTTGCTGTGGTCTGCTAGTCTTACATATAGCAATTTCTCTCAACAACTAAAAAGTTGACAAAGTTCCTGAGAAATACTCACATTACCAGTATCTTGCTGTAATTATTTTTTAATCTGTTACTCCTGAGAGTCTCCTGGGAGACCTTTCGACTTGTTCCATCATCAAGCCATGACCGGGTTATATTTTTCCCTTGAAATGAGACCCATTGTTTCCTTTATTTGCCACTTACCTAGGCACAGACAACAGAAGGGGAGTATTTGGTCTGGCTACTGGTTGTCCAGCAGGAATCATGGGATGATTTCCCAAGCCTCCCAGTGGGGAATGCATGACAGGAATGGCTCCATCAACTCTCCTGTCAGCACAGCAGAAGATGGCAGGAAAATCATCCTCTGCTGCCATGGGGAGAAGAAGTCTGCCGGGACAGAGTTATGCAAGCAAGCCCTGTTCAGCCTTGTTTGTACAATGGCAAGCAAAGGGGAGGTGAGGGAAGGCTGTGCTTAGGATCCAGGCACTTTCAATTTCCTTACAACATTTTTAGATTATTCCAAATTTATTCTGGGGTATTTATATATTATAAATATTGTAGCTAACAATGACAATGTTATAAGATTTTAATTCAAAACTTTGAAAGCTTGTGCATCTCAGAGGGCTTTTCACATGCTGGATTCCTTTATCCTCTTTTATAGTTTGTTTCTTAAAAATACAAAGCTCCCCAGTAAAAAGCTGCCCAACTCACATTTATAATACACAAGTTTTATCTATTTTTTAATTAAAACGTCTGGCCCACTAATTTCTGACATTCTAGCAGTACACTCTGTGCTGGGTTCTAGCAAAATCAGTGAATACATGACTCAGGACATTCAGTTCCTCTGTCCTGATCTGCAAATACCACAAGATCTGGAATAGGAACATTAATCCTGAAGTTTGAGATCGAGATACTAAATTCGGTTTGATTTAGCAATAAAGCCTGCCACTTTGGGAGATATAATGACTAACTAATGAAATGGTATCATATTTGGCTATAAATGATAAATGCTGTCTTCTAAAATTTTGTTCATAGAAAGAAATTAATCACTTATTGTTTCTGCTGGGAATTTAGCTTAATAGACAAATGTGAGTTCAGTTAAATACAGCTCACATACAGGGGGTTGACAACCCATTGCACAACTTGAATCACAGAATCGCAAAATCATAGGGGTTGGAAGGGACCTCAAGACATCATCGAATCCAATCCCCTGCCAAAGCAGGCTCCCTAGGACAGGTCTCACAGATAGGCATCCAGACGGATCTTGAATATCTCCAGAGAAGGAGACTCCACAACTTCCCTGGGCAGCCTGTCCCAGGGCTCTGTCACCCTCACTGTGTAAAAGTTCTTCCGCATATTGGTGTAGAACTTCCTGTGCTTCAACTTGAAACCATTGCCCCTTGTCCTGTCTCCACAGACAACTGAAAAGGGGCTGGCTATTTCCCCCTGTATCTCACACTTAAGATATTTATAAACATTATTAAGATCCCCTCTCAGTCTTCTTTTCTCAGGGCTGAACAGCCCCAGTTCTTTCAGCCTTTCCTCATAGAGGAGATGCTCAAGTCCTTTAATCATCTTCATAGCCCTCCACTGGACTCTCTCCAGGAGATTCCTGTCCCTTTTATACCAGGGTCCCCAGAACTGGATACAATACTTCAGGTGAGGCTTGACCAGGGAAACCTCTAAAGTTTACAAATGGCGGGTCTTTGTGCCCCAAGCTGCAAATCAGGGCTTTACGTTACCCAGCAATGGTATAAGGTGATTTAAGGAGGGAGATCAGTACTGTCAATGTTAACGCGATGCACAAACTACACAAACACTTTCTGGTCACTTTCCCCTTCCTGTTGTATCTCAACCACTCCAAAGTACATTAATGAGTCTGAAGTTATTAACTTCCACACTCAACAATTTAATTTTTATTTAAAAATACTGTATTAAATACGAGAGTTGTCTGCAAAAGCTACAAGTAAAAATTCGGTTTCTATCAGCAAGACCAACACAAAAGGCCAATCTAGTCTGAATTATCAGTCACTTCAGCAACATTCCAGTTATTTTCATCATTTAGGATGACCCTAACAGTGTTTTGAAATTGTATTTTAAACTGTGGTGGTTATTAATCTGGGAGCTATGGCAAGCAAGCGTCATGATCATCAAAATGGTGGAGACAGATAGTATATCATTTTGATATTACCGAGTAAATTGCTTTTAAGCAAAAAACTTCTTGCAACTGTAACTCTTCATCATTTGTATATCCAGAATAACAAGCAGAGTACCTTCCAGTGATTTAGAAAGCTTTTACTACATGTCACAAGAAGAAAAATGAAATTAAATTGCATCTATCTCCCTCCAAAACTGCATGTTGTTTGGGTTTTTTTATTCATATAGACATAATCTTCATTAAATCTCAATTTCTTAGCCATTAGAATGTACAGTAGGACCTGCAGTAGCCATGACAATACCAGACCAGAGCTGGAATGTGTTGTTAACAACACTGTTTCCTTACAGGAAATAGTTTGCTTTAATTTATAATGCTCTGTGGCTACAATCTTTGTATATAGCATTCATTCATATTTTCATTATATAAAAAGCAATTCTGCTAATCTTTTCTTGATAATATTACCTAAATACTTTTGCTTTTGAGAAGAAAAACAATTAATGTTTGCTTTTAAGCAATTTGGGACTCATGCATTCATGTGCCTCAGCAGGCCTCCTTTTTTCCACTATACCTAAGTTGTGTCCTGAGCATCACTTCGGTGTTATTAAAAAAGGAGATGTAATTTTATTTCATCTTATTTTTCATTCCAAGCAAAATGAAAGGCTAATGGTGTCATCAGTTGTTTCTTTACTCCTTTGAAATTCTATTTTCCATGGATCAGCAAAATTTTATTACAATGTTCAGTAAAATCTGGCCAAATTTACTTTTATTATCTAAAAGAAGGGAAGGTCAGCAAGGTTATTTTTTCAAGTAGTGCTCCCGTTTTTTTGGTGATCTTAAACATTAAACAAATCAATGTCTTTTCATATATTAAAAAACAGGATCTGTCAAGCACGGGCTTTACACAATCCTATTTCTGATTAAAGCATCTCATTTAGAAAAGCTAAAAGTGCCAAAAACTGCAGACAATAAAGTGTTATCTGAGGGGTATTTTATTTCCCTGAAACACAGTTCAGACAAACCTGCTCCATGTAATTATCCACACAAAGAGCCGCTGGATTCTGTTTCACTTAAAAAATCAGAAAAATCTCTAAAGCTTTTCTCTGTATCAAAGCCACTTCAATGCCAGCAGTACACACTGAATAAAACCCTTCAAATGTCTCCTAGAAGATCCATAATTCAGTTAGTTTCTAAAGAACAAGGATGAGTGCTCCACATAGGATTTCCCTGGCTATTACAGTGCAAGCCTAAAAAGCCTGTGTTGTCTTTGCTATCAGTCAAATAAGATGGAAGCGATCCAACTTGTTAATTTCATTTGACTCTGACCACCATCCGTAGTTAAGAAGAGCAATGAAGGCTGCAAGTCTGTGTAAATGTTGAACCCCTGCTACACTGAAGTGTCACCCTTAACTCTGGCATTGAGAAGCAGTTGACCAGAATTTCCCTGTGACTAACAGAAAGACACTTTACCCAGCTGTCATCAAGAATTCTTTTTGTGAGGTTAAGATAGTTAATTTCTGGTTTCCAGAAGCAAAAGAACTACACACAAATTCCTTATGCATCTGCTATCTTTTAGATACTCTCCCTATTCATCTCATACTGGCCGCTGACAGTTACACCTTTGGACTGAACTCGATGTGATCTTACAGGTCAGTCTCACATCCTATAAATTCAGCTGCTTTGAACCAGTAAATCTTCTGCTCTTCTTTCCACACTAACTTTTGCAGATACAGTTGATCTTATATGGACACAAAACACAGAAATACGCTTGACAGGTGGTTGCCTAGCATCCTTATTAATTACTAGTTGAGTGTGTACTTCACGTATCATGACGGGAGGTGTAAAGGTGTCAAAGAGACTCAAAAAGTTACCTCAAATATTACAGACAAAAAAATCCCTTACGGCTCAGTTACAGCACCTTCTGTCAAAGCAGAGACTTTGGGAAATTCAATCAGAATAATAGTGCATTCATGCCCCAGGAATTTCCATTGAAACATTACAGCATTCTCATTGATGAGGAATGAGGTTGGGTGTGATTTCCCAATGATTTTCCATATGACTTGACTGTTCCTAGTATGCAACTGAATGACAAGAAATATATGACGGTATACCTAAACATGATGTTTAAACCGCAAAAAAAGAAAGAACGATCCAGGCACTTTTAGCAACACAGCAAACTGATGAGGAAGGGATATTTTGGGCTATGACAACCAATCTAACCATGTGTCCAGACAGATAATATAACACATAGGAGAGAATGAAGTTATTTACTGGCTGCAGCTCCCATATGATGCCAAGTTATAACTCTCCTCTTGTACTCTGACATGTTCATTTGATGATATTTCATCCACTGAAAACAAGTGGATGGAAAGAAGTGTCTCAGTTATAAGCACCTGTAAGAAACTTGGGGTTTGACCTATGAAAAGGGGATTGTGCATGTTTTGCTTTAATTAAAGCTCATTTGGTAAATACACATCTACACTGCACTGGGTAAAAGGCACCTTCTTTCCATAACTATCTTCACAATTGTCTCAGATTCCAGTTATGTGAATATTCAAGAGCCATACAATGCACTAAGCACAAATTGGGAAGGTGCAAAGGAATGGTGTAACTTTTCAGAGATATAATAGATTACAAAGTACAGTATACTTGACCTTGAAATATTGACACAGTTTGTTACACTAATTACACAGATTATTTCCTCCTCCTTATATATCTGCATGATCTTTGTATTCTACCTTACTAAATGAAATAGGTGTGACAACTCTGCAATTCAGCCCTTCAAGACACTTTGCATCTAAACTTAAGGATGTACTTTGAAATTTTTACATTAAATTTTACATTCTAGAAGTATCTGGAATTTTTATGCTTCTATTTTTTCCCCATGTGAAAACACTGAAATTCATTTAAAAATGCATTGCATTTCGAATGAGAATTAACTTCACTAAGTCTTATCTCAGTAGGTCGTCTAATATACCCTAGGAAATAAACTGGAAATTACTACTGACACAGCTGAAAAAGATGAAAGAAAAAGCATATTTAAAACATTCAACCCATAATAACATTCAAGAACTAATGTATTAGAGTAGTCACAACCATAACATATTCATGTGCTATATTGAGAACTCTGAAAAGCAGTTTTAAATAAGCAGTTATAAACACTTAGTTGGTTCAAGGAATTCTAACAATGACAGACCGCATGAATGATAAATACCTAAGCAAAAAGCAAATGATTCTCTTTATCCCCAAACCTAACACAGAGTCTTTTGAGCATAAGAAATTCTATGAAATTGGAATATATGGGTGCGCACTTTTTGAAATATCACCTTTTCATCCAATCGGAGCAAACAAACATCTTGCACACTTCAATAAAGAATTGAAGAGTTTCCTTTTCCCCCTGGGATGCAAAATGAGGGCAAAAATAAACACTGCATTCATGCTTTGTGATTCGGAAGCAAGCAATTCTCTACCTTGTTTTCTCTGAAAAGCGTACAGGAGCTTGCCTGTGTAGTTTGTGAAATGAAATCCAGCATGCAGCTATAGTGAACATATCTCAGAAAGCCTAACAATTCCCCATGTTCTGCCTGATTTCTGCTGCTGGGATAGCCAATAGAATACAATCTCACTCTTCTTTTAGGAAAGGGATATATCTTGAATAGAATAACAAAATCAATATTGTAACACTAACAGACAACTTGTGGTAGTATTTGAAATGCATGATTTGAGTAAATAAATATTTCTTTGACTTTTATGCACAAGTGACAGACTAGAAATTTTTGAGGAAAAGACTGACAAACCAACCACAATAAGCAAATGATATAAGCTTGCTCTTCCAAACATGGAAATGTCTGACCCTTCTTGAGTCAAAGTGTGGCCCATGTTGTATTCCTATAAAGTAATTGGGTTTTCTTGCTAACACTGCACACCAGTGTGCTGCTTTTGTATACTGATCATCACACAGAGCTTAGGTTTCAGGTGGTAACAGCCCTGCCCACTCAGACATTTGTTTCTGCTTTGGGAACTACCAAATTGCCATCTACAGTCCTCCTTTATACTTTTCCTGGGTTAAAGCATGCTGTTCTCTATTCTGGGCAGAAAAATGTAATTTAAGGAAAAAAACATACTAGGTCCTGGATGACTGCAGAATTCCATACCCACTTGGGAGAAGCCCTAACTGCTTTCCGCTTTCAGTGAGATGCAGAGGAAGGATTCTTTATGCTGTTGGTGACTTTTACTACACAGGTAATCTAAGATAGCTTAAGTCTTTGAGACTTCTGCTTCTCACATTAGGAAGGTGTGTATCATTTTTCTTTTTACTGCTCCCCAAACAAGTAAAAGAAGCAATGATTGTGATTATGCTTTTCATTGCTTTTCATTTTTCAGCTCTCCTTTCTATCTGCATCCTATTTTAAAAAATAAAAATAAAAAAGCAAGTTGGTGGCTTTGTGGATTTTTTGTGGATTTGGTTTGGTTTTTAAGCTGGAAATGTACTGGCCTATCTAAGTAATTGTTTCCAGTGTTCCTTCTATAAAGAGTTAGATTTTATGACCGCCAAGATGCATCTTCAGCCATATGTAGCAGGCCAATGGTGACACTGAAATGTCAGGATAATCAGAGAAGTGTGCAGCACTCTATACAGCTAACGCAGAGTCCTGGGGTCATCTCCTCATCTGGCATGATTTTCTAAATGTGTTGTTCTGAATTCATATTGAATGTAAACTATTTTACATTGCATGCTTAGCAGAATTTAAATGTGATGTGACATTAATAAAGCATAGAGGAAAATGCTAATGCAAAAAGTCTTTCACATCATATCTGTGCTGGGCACTCATTCCTCTCTATTAAGGATCAACTTGAGCAATGCCTGTAGTCTTTTCTTCACTCATTTTTCCACACTGCTCATAGGAGTTTCTAGTATACTGTGTGTGCCCAAGTCTCAGGCTACCAGATAGTCTTCTTCATTGATCTATCTTTATGAATCAGAAAAGGAATAGGTAGACTTTTTAACACATGGTGAAGTGTTGAATTATTTCTCCTTTTGTATGTTTCATGGACCTTCCTCCAAAGAATGGGAACTCTCATTCTACTTTTACAATACCAATAGCGTAAGAGATTTGTTTGTGTCGGATTTTACACCTTTGTCCTCTCCTAAATATCATTAAAATTAAACCAGTTTAAAATCTCATTACTTCACCCACTTTTTTGACCTATGAAGGACAGAGTGTTGTTTGTTTCAGTTGAAGGGCTTTTTGCAATTGCAAGCAAAAATATAAAAATCTTGAACGACAGAGCTCTGAAGTGTGTTTTTTAAAAAATCACATTTCCAAGGGCATAAATACAAAAACTGCACAGAATCGAGTGTGCTTGTTAAACCACAGTAAAAACATGCACTATGCAGCAGTCCATCCCTGGTTCTGCCACCTGTGCAGCTCTGGGGCTGCAGCCTGTGATAGGAAGTGGCAAGCTACCCTGTCATGCCCAAAAGCAAGCATACCAGTGGTTGATATCTCCCCACAGTCCCTTGTGACTTCTTCTTTGAACTGCGAGAGCCACCATTTACTACTCTTCTGTGCCCATTAGCAGTTGTTATAGCTGCTCATTACTAGCTCACTCTGCAAATCTAGAATAGATCACCTACATTTGTAAGGACCTCTACTCATCCATCAGACCAGTGAATGAACACTTTGAGGAGGAGATGAGGAAGAAGAGAGAGGAAGCTCCACCTCATTTCTTCTCAGCAATAGAGGTTGGAGTGCCCTTTGCCATATAGAGATGAATCAAATGGCTTACAAACAGGACACATACACCAGATGAATGTGATGAAGATCCCTGGTGGTGATGAACCAAAAGTCTCCAAAGTACAATGCCCAACTCCCACCCCAGACATTTAGATCAGCTGTTCATTGAAATTGCTTGCAAATAATACTTCCCCCTTCTCAGATCCATGTGACTCCCTGCTCAGTTTCTGGCCTGGCTGCATGTAAACAAGCAGTGGGTGAAAGGGCTTTCTGACATCCCAAGCTCATATGAGTTGAATCCATTGTGCAACCATGCTTAACTGTATTTTCCAAGCTATTCTTTTTCAAAGGTTGGGTTTTTTGGGTTGTTTCTTTTTTTTTCCTGCTGAATCTTTCCTACTTTTAAAAGGCTTCATGGGAATGTTTGTTGGCAATTTACTGTATAGACAGTGTGGGGGAGGAAAGGTTTCACTTGCCACCTGGATGGGCAGTTGTTCCACACTTCTGTCCTGGTCCTCAAAGATGAAATGCTGTGACAGAAATGTGATGTGGGGTCTGACAGACTGTCAAGATTAGTTTCTTGCTTAGTAAAATTGGTTCCAGGAGAACTCCTGGCATAATCTGGGAGGCAAGAGTTGACCTTTTTGTGAAAATGTTAGGTCCCATTTTTCAGCCTTCTGCACCCTCCTTTTTAGATATCTGTCCTAAACACTTTCATCAGGAAAGGTACCCCAAAGTCATCTCTTCGAAGAAAAACACGGCATTAGTGTATGCAGCCTTACAGCGTGCCAGTATTCCAGACATATCTAATGTTAGGTACATAGCTTTTTTCAGAACTATGTGTCCTGTCAGGGCATATATATATTCAACAGGCCTGGTAAACAAGTGGCCCAAAGGGAGCTGCTACCGGCTGCATTATAAATATTAAAGACCCAGTCAGCCATAATTAGTTTTTTCCCTTATGCTGACTTTAATACATTCCCCCTCCTTCCAGTCAGTATATTTTGTTAAAGATCTTCCTTTGGATCAAAAGCTTATCTGGGCAGTTTTATCCTCCAAGTACAACGAAAATCTTCTCACAGTGCAATAGCATACATACAGGAGGGAAAAAAATATTTTCTCCTTTGTGATGAGAACACCAGAGTTTTATTATCATCCATGTTTCTTCTGGAAGAAAACATCTCAATTTATATGTTTTTTTCCTCCAAACCTTATATCCTTCTGCATTTTGCTTGCTTATTAAATTTTTAAACATGAAAGAGCGTAACTTACAGTCTCATCCCTATTAATGTTAAGAGTGGCTTTGCTGCTTTATGACCCAGAAATTCTGTGAAGTGCCTGCATTCATATCAGAAGCATTGCACATAGCTGGAAAATATAGCACTGGGGGTTGCCTATCACAAAGCATATTTTATTGCATATATACAAAATGAAGCATAAATACATTAAAAATTAATCAGTGATACGAAGGCAGAAAATCTAGCCAGTTGAAGGGGCAAGGGACAAAATGAATTGAACAAGAAATTACCTCTTCAAATAGTGATTTCTAGCATTTAGCGCTTGAAGGAAAGTAATATTTCTGCGTCTATAGAGATTGAGTTCAGATAAAGCTTTTCCTGTCCCTTTCAAACACTGGCACTGCAGCTCAACAAGCTCCCAGCACAATGCTACCTCTTGCTTGGACAGAATCCCTTCTCAGAAGCTGGCGAGTCAGGATATGATAAGCTGAGTGGCAGATGATGAACCTATCTGGTTATGTTAAACATCCACTGCCATCTATGTTGTCTTTCTATTCTACAGCTTTTCTAATGTAGAATGAAGGTTTTTTTAAGGTCAAATGGTTAACGATCATGACACGGGGTCCTGTCCCTGGAGAGATATCTAGACTAAGCTCCTTTAGTATAGCGAAAATATCCTTTAGCTCCACATAGTATGTAACAATTCAGTAGGTGGAACAGCTGGATTTTATAAGTGACTAATCCACACTTAAACCCCATTTCAAAATGGAGTTATGTTACTGGCCATACCATTATAGAGATATCATTAGGATTATCATACAATTTAATGAAAAAGAGGAGTGCTATTAAATGCAGGACTTGGAGCCATAGGTATCTTTCTTCAAAGCTCAAGAAATTTCAGTACAAATGTTTGGCATTGGCTCATCTCCAGTAACAGTAAGACAATGTAATCACTTCTCCAACTAGAAACATTCAGAGAATAAACACTGGGAATAGCTCTGAGACAATCAAAACAGAAATTTAAGATTTGTCAGTGGAGTGAAGTGATGTTTAGTCAAACTATCAAGGCCTTCAGGGTACTACTTTCTGTCCATGTCCAGTCCCCCAGGGTCTTCCTTCACACTGCCCACAGTGCAGGACCCCTTTACAGCCTAGCCCAGGGCTTTCAATCCCTGCACAGAAATATTCTACATCCTGGACAGCCCTCAAACATGTGCTGTAGCCATGTTTCCAGTTTGTGTGGGTGGATCCTGGCTACAACTCTTAACCTCACCTTGCCTAGGACTGCGGATGGACCTGTTCACATTACCATACTAGCCCTGCTCAGTTTTGGTCTGATGAGTAAAGTCACATTCCCTACTTCTGCCAGGGTCACCCTTGATTGACTTGTGACTCATCCTCCCTTGAGGAACACCTCTGCTATTGCCTCCCCGTGACAAAAGCAGGGTGAAATTATGAGGCAGATTGCTTTAATCATACGTTTCATATTTTTGGTGCCTAGAACTGTAAATAAGCCATCAGCACTTGAGACTAACAACTGGTGTGGACAGATAGTAAATTTGCTCTATATACTTTCTTTTCAATTCGAGCAAACTGAGGACACCTCTTTGACACCATTTCTCTAAAGAACTGCAGAATTGAATGAAAAATAAATGCAGAAGGCAATGTTGATTCAAGCTACCAGAGAATCAAGGAGTTATTTGATGCCTTCAGTGTATTCTGGAATTCACAACTACATCCATGATGGGACACAGCTATTGCAACGGAAGACTTCAAACTCAGAACTTCGGACCCTGGTGAAATTCCACATACTGTTGGACATCTATCCTCTAGACCATACCCAGAGAATTAGACATCAAAGATTGGCAGCCCCAAATGAAACTGTCTCTGTTAAAAGAGGGGATAGTGAAGAGCTGCGTTTCTTACATCTCATTCCCCACTGGAGCTTTCATGTAAACTGCACTACAAATGGAGGACTAATTTCCCTCATCTCAAGATACATTCAAAGTAATCCTTTAATTCTTTAAATCCTCATATCTTTATATCCTAGGAAGGAAAACATAGCCTGTTCTCAAAAAAAACCAAACAACAAACCCAAATGACAAATCCCAACCCAAACCAACCAACCAACCAAAAACCAATTCAGCCAACAAAACTAAACCAAAACCCACAAGTAAAATGATTCCTTCTTTGAAACTACAGGTATTTTTGGGGTGTGAAGGGAGGCAAACAGTTGGACTCAATGGTCTCAAAGGTTTTTCCAAGCTAAATGTTTCTATGATTCTAAATATTGTCACTCCCACTTTTTCATCCAGAAGATCACAGCATGAAGTCTGGGTACAGATGATGTAAGTTCATCTTACTCGATGACCAAATTTATGAGGGCATTTGCCATGCACAATCTAATTTTAATTAGTTTCATAACTCCTGTCACAGTAAATGGGTAAAAAATTTGGCAGAAAATAAACCCCCTTGCATTCCAGAGCTTGTCTTCAGATATCAGAGGGGCTGGGAACAGCTGAGTTCAGATCCTGAGTGACTCCCAATTCAAGCACTGTAAGTCACATTCAATATACTGAACTATCACAACTGCGGATGCACAAATAGTGCAAAGCACCTTTCAGTCTAGTTGTGTTCAATGAACTAGCACGGCCAGACTTGCGAGCTTGGCTGCGTTCAGGAAGAACTACCACAGCTAGATTAGTGAATGGTGCCCTTTATTGAGGCAACAGAGTGCAGATTCTTCTCGATTGCCTGTGACAACACATTGTCTACAAAAAGCAGGTGCAAGTAATACAGCAACGTGAGACAGCATAAAACGACACATAACTCTCTCCAGAGAAATAGGATATTAATCCTAGGGTAACTAAATGTTCAAATCTCACCCAAGGTGTCCCTACGGGGTAGGGAAGAGAGCCTCAGCCCGTTGAATGGTCCCAGAAGTCAGCGATGGTTCATGATGGGATCTTCCCTAACATATCTCTGTTTTTATGCCACTTTTATGCTATTTTTATCTATCAGGAGGAGCTTAAGTGCCTGTAGTCATGCATATATTTATTATGATTCGTGTAATTTTTCCTCGCTTCATCTTTAAAGGTATAGATTAGCAGAAACTCATAGTGCGCTCTCAGTGAGGGGTGGTCACATCTTAGAGGTGGGTAGCTTTTCAGATGGAAGTGTGTTTTTGTATTATAATGATATTATAATGAGGAAAGTGTACCCAAAGGACATGAACTTGACAGGAAAATTATGAACAGCTGGCTCATTTCTGGTTCGGTTCTCACTCACGGCAGAAACAATGCTGCTTCTCAAGTACCACAGTATACCAAGTTCCTGCATATCAGAGCCTGGTGATGGTGTCTCCACTGTGCTCCATCTTCCATATACTGTTCTCTCAAGGTTAGCTCATCAAACTCCCCTCATGTTGCCAACCTCTAAGATTGCCAAGGGAACTTTTGTGGAATGCACTATCAGCATATCAGCTGCACTTCACCCTGGAAGATTTTTAATGCTGTACCTTTTCTTAGTGAGAACATAAATTTAATTTCTAAGTTTCCTCCAGCAGTTATTACACAGCTACCACAGCAGGTTACTGATTTTTGTACATTATCCATTGGAAACTTATCTGTTTCCCATTCAGATATAGAAGAAATTTGGAAGGGAGTGTCCCCCATTACAATACCAGTGAAATACCTCAAAGAATCAAGGAGTGTTCCTCTAAAAAAGTGACAAGGCTAACAGCCCAGCTGAAGTGCCTCTACACCAATACATGCAGCATGGGCAAAGGCAGAAGGAATTGGAAGCCACCATGCCACTAGAAAGCTACAACCTGGTGGGATGAATCCCGTGACTGGAGTGTGGCTATCAATGTCTGTGGGCTGTTCAGAAGGGACAGGGAATGAAGGAGGGCAGAGATGTTGCCCTATACATGAAGAAACGTAGAGTGTAAGAGGTGTCTCTGAAGAGCTGTCAACAAGATGAAGTGCACGGTCCTGCACCTGGGTTGGGACACCTCCCCATATCAAGACAGGCTGGGGGATGAAGGGATTGAGAACAGCTCTGCAGAGGAGGACTTGTGGGTGCTGGTGGATGAAAAGCTGGACATGAGCTGGCAATGAACACTTGCAGTCCAGAAAGCCAACTGTATCCTGGGCTACATCAAAAGTAGTAGCATGGCCATCAGGTCTAGGGAGGTGATTCTGTCCTTCTATTCTAGTGAGACACCACCTTGCACATTTCATGGGAATACAGTGAATGGAGCTGGGGAAAAAAAAAATCACATTTTCTGTGCTTGAACATAAACAAAACAGATCTGGATTCTAAGCTATCTGCCTTTGCTTATGAGGGCAATAGAGAAACATGAGGAAAAGCATTCAGTCCATAAGTACCCGACTAAAGCTAGTCTAAAATAAAAATTCTCAAAACACATGTGGAGCATCAGGTCCTCATACCTAACTGTATCCTTCAAATCTGTTCTACTGCACACTAATGTAGGCAGCCCTCTTTGGCATAATTCCCCTTCAGACCAGCTTTTTCTGTTAACAGTGGAACAAAAACACACAGCAATCTCGGCATAAGAATTCAACTAATATAATCTAAAAATTCCACTCTATTTTCATCCCTTACACCTATTATGCATTAGAAATCTGGCAGATAGCTCTGTCAAATTGAACTATTGAACTCAGAGTGGTAAAAGTCCCTCCCCAGGCAAGACATTTAAATCATTTTCAAAGTTAATTTCCTGCTCCCAGATGGAGAACAAATCTAATCGGGTTTACTTCATTCTTCGGATGAACAGGAAAATGTTGCCTGCATACTCAAAAAGGGAAAGTGTCCTAGAAGGCAGCCAGAGATCTCGATTTGCAGCACCAAAGAAGCCTCTTCTGCAAAGCAATGCATGTGGATCAGCATGTGAATAGGGATTCAGATTTAACCTGCCAGATCTTTCCAGTCTCCTGCTAACCCTGATTTATAATGAAATTATGAACTGTTTACAAGCTAAAAGTGCACATGGGAGATGATTGAAAAGCAGGGAGAAAAATGTATCATGGCTACAAGGGTATGTTTCATAAAACTGGCTGTGCCATGAAAAAGACCCTGCTCTGGATACCTGGTGACCAAAGCTTTCCCAGGTCCGCAGGGTATTTCTGTGTAAACTTCTGATAACAAAACTTCAGTGAGCATTGCAAAGAACTGAATGAGTTTACTAGATGACTAACAAAGAACACAAGAGTGAGCACAAGTGTATATGCACATGGGAACAAAAGGGTATATACATGTATGTATGATACAGCTTAAGATAAAACAAGGTTAATTAACTTGTAAATCACTATATTATCAAAGGTAGAAGACAACATGTATTGATTTTCTAAGCAAAAGAGTTTTCATATTCTAGTTTGCATTAATTTTTACATTTTCATGGGGAAAATGTATATAACACTGAGCTGCTGTTTCTCATTTCTTTTGAATGAAATAGTGGGGGGTTGTGTACATCTGAAACAGTAGATATACATTTAAGTCTTTTTGCAGCAGTTGAATTGAAATTTTCCCAACATGACTTTTTATTGCTCTACAGAGCCAAATGCAGTATTTTGAAAAAAACTGAAAATACTGATATGGTGAATTTATGTTTACTTAGCAGTAGTAAGTTTTCTGATTTCCTTGCATGAACTGATGTTTATTGCTAAAAGCATAAATACTCATTTATAATTAATTTTAATGTTTGTGCTTTTGTTTGTGCATCATACGCAAGTGCAGGGATGAATTATTTGAATGGATATAGAGTTCTTAAGTGTAGTTTTTCTGTAAAATGGAGAAAAATAAACTTCATTGAGCTAATGCTGTTGTGATGAACAATCACAACAATTACAATCTTATTAAAAACTAATTAGTTCAAGTCACTGAAAAAATACTTTTTAAAGTCATTGAAAACCACCGTTGAAAATGTGGTCATTTCCAAGCAACTCGTTTATATTAGTTGCTTTACTCAGAATGTATCTCAGTTGCTTTCCTCCTTACTTCTGTCTGACCAGAAACTCTTTTTGCAGCCAAATGTATCCCTAGTGATTGACAGAAAATTATGTTCCAACAGCAATAATATAACTTACCATTTGGCATGATTAATCCTGCCATAAGAATTAAGACAGTTAATGCTGTTGCTTACTTCCTTAACACTACTTTCTCTGAAAAGCCCACATAAACTTTTGCATAGCTGAAAGGTGCATATCTCCAAACTACTCCTCAGGGAACCTAAAATTGTCCACTGAACTAAAACTGACCCTGCCTAGCACTTAAAGAAAAGGAAGAATTTCTTCAAATACACTAAAACAAGCTCAACATGAATAAACTAGCATGCTAAATTTTCAAGGATTAATTTTAGAGCCCTGCTATAACAAATTAAATTGCTTGAGTGTAATGGGTAACTTCCTGGAAACCAGAAGCCTAACTGAAAACTGTAGGATACTTTTCTCACACATTCACCTCCAAGAGCGTATAATGGAGGAAGAAGCATCCCAGTTTCATTCCAATATCTTCAGACTGTCTCTGTTCTCTTCTTTTTAAGGTTGGCACAAAGTCTTTCTACAAATCCTAGACCACACTTTAGATTTAATATGTTTTATCTGCAATAAAACAAGCAGGTTTTATTTAGTTGGCAAAAAAAATTGTAATTAGCATTTGCTTGCCCAGTAGTGAAAAAAATGTCATTTTAGGTCTTTTTTATATGGGTGAACTTCCTCTGAATTGCAAATATATTACTGGCTTAGACTGTATTTTGATAAAAACTGATATTTGAGCAATATACTGTGAAAACAGTACATTTATCTATCTGCTCTGTTGTTATTAATGCGATATTATATTGCCATGGAAGAGAGAACTCTAAGTTTAAAAGTCAGGGTTGGATTATTTCCTGCAGAAGGTTATGGGATCCTTCTGCATTCCACTACTTAATATTTCGTGTGCTCAGCAAAATCATCTTTAGATCAAGTGCAAGATTAATACAATGTAATTATTATTTTATTTTCTTTAAGAAACTTTGGTGGCTGTGATTTAAAACAAGTCAAATCTTATAATGCCACCTTTATTGGGCACCATTAGTGAGATGATTGTATCACAGGATGTTTTCATCTTCTAACTGTAAAACACAGATAGTTAAAAATTAAATTCAGGGTGTAAAAAAAAGGAATTAATTCACCGCTTCAGATAATTTGGAGAGGGACTCGGTCTTTAAAACAAATGAAAAAAAAATCCATGTAAACTATTTCAAATAACTGCATGAGAGTGAATGAATTTTTAACAACTTTTAGCAAATTATAAGTTTTCCATACAAAAAACTTCCCTGTTTCTTCTACTTCATTACAGTACGTTTCTTGTCAAAAGTTTTGCTGTATCTAATTGTCATGCTTTTGAAAACTACAGTTTCATCTAATTATTTCATAGGATGCAATAGAAAAAAATAAACCTCCTTGCTTTATATGTGATCATTCTTCCAGACAGATGGTGTCTTCCAGACACTAAATACCCAGAAGCATCATTGAGATGACTATATTACAAAAATTCAGGAAAGATTAATATGTAATGTTTACAAAATGATACACATCTAGATCATCATTCCAGAATCAGGCTTTAAGATAAGAATAAGATGAAAATACATATGGCATATTCACTTAAATAGAGTGGCTGAAGAGAGATAAGAAATAAAGTCCATGTATTAGTTTCCTAGCTGAAAAGTGGTGCGAGTAATTAACTCATAGAAAAGAATGCTCTCATCTTGAAAATCGTTAGTGTAATTACATTGGTTTCAGTGGTGCAAGATCCTGCTCAAGACTCTCTCCACTATAGCTGTAACCCTACAGTGGAATTACCTCATCAAGGTATAAATTCTGTGATGGGAATTGTTTGGTTATATAATTTATTTTCAAAGTTCATTTGCAAAGATTTAAAGGTTTTTATTATGCCATGGAGTCATAATTCTTATGGACCAAGTAGCAAATGTTGCTTCTCATGAAAGGGTAAATGTAGTTTTTACATCTCTAAAAGCAGTCTTGTCAATAGGAAAGGAATATTTTATGTTTGCTATTAATTGTCAAAATAACACTGCTGTACAGTAAGAGGAGTATCAAGTATTAATGAAAGCAGATCTATCAGCAATTCATCATAGATTGTTTAAAGGTATTTGTGCTTTTTAGTGCTGTTTTCTGTCGTTATAACTGTTTTAAACAAAACCATATCAAAATAACCTGCTTTTCTCATTTCTCCCCCTTTCTCACAGGACAAATGCCAATTAGAATGGTAGAATTTTCAAGGATCATTATACACACTGTGCAGTGCTAAAGAAAGTTAGCACCAATGTGTGCCTGTGGTCTTTGTTAAGATGACTTTGCCTCTAAATTGAGATATTTTGTGTTTTTCTCACAAAATACCATGTCCTCCAAGAAAACAAGCAAAATAAAATTAAAATCTAGGAGTGCAGAGCAACAGACAAATTATTTTGAAAGGATACGGACTATTTCATTCTGAAAGGAAAGCTGGGTTTTTTTTTCCTTCCTTCTTTTGGTCAAGAAACATTTAATACAAAGCAAAGCAACATGGAAAGAAATTATTTTGGTTTGAATTTTCAGTACGGTAGTAAGTAATACAAGATTTTCTGGGAAACACCCAAAACACAAATAAACAAATAACCCCCACATTTCATAGTTGGGAAAAAGGACAGCTTGAAGCCAGAGAAGACCTTCCCTGGGCTTGGAACAAAGGTAGCAGCCTTACGGTGCAGTTGGCCTAAGTTTAGCTTGCCTTATATAATTAGACAGTTTGGAAGAAAGAGGTGGTTTGAACTTGACATGAAGAGAGAGGAAGCGAAGGAACAGTAAGATAGTATTAACCCTAGAATGACAGCAGAAGAGAAACAGGTAACTGTCCTAGAGCCTCAATCACAGCAACAGCTCTGGAAACAGAAGCAGGTTTTTTGTGTTGATCACGTTTAATGTTACCACTTCAGATAACTGGATGAGATAAAAATCTGTATTCAGGTGAGGGCTTAATTGCTTACACTTAGGAGCAAATTAAGTTCAGCCTACACTTCTAGTAGACATGCTTGTAGTCAAGTGGGTGAGTGAAACTATAAGGTTGTGTGTAGGAAACAATGGCAAACTGCTGAGAAAAACATGAACAGTGCCTCCCAGAAGCCTCATTCCAAGTCATAAGTACAAGATCTAAGAACTATAACTACAGAAAATGCAGAACAAGTTACTGAAAGAAAAAAAAAATATCTTAGTCACACTTAAGAAATCTCCAAGTCATCAGGGAACTAAACCTGGGATCTTCACTTTCTCAATTAAATTTTCATTATAATAGACTGGGGGAATGCATCTGTCAAAGTGACAGTTTGCATATGGTCTCTGAATTGTACAGTTGTTCCATACAGTAGTATAAGCTTTGTTTCATTTTAAGCTTTCAGTCAGTGCCAGTGATTCATTGAAACTTGGTCATGCTTTAACTTTGCAAAAAAAGGCTACAAAATTGTCTGAATTCAAAATATCCCATACTGCTCCTTCATGTTTTTACAGTAGTGCTTACATTGTCTATGGTTTAATCAAGCAAATTTCATGAGCGCTCTGAAATAATTAATGCAACAGACCACTGCAGATTAGTAGCTGAATTATCAGTTACAACCAGAAAGGCTGATTTCTAGATAAATCTACTTCCAGCAGAAGTAGGGTAGTCTCTGGTCTCATATGTTTAAAACATGGAAGGAACAAGCACACAAATCTCAATATTAAATGTGTGATTCCACTATAGTGCGTTCTTCAAATAGCAATTTTATTTTTTAAAAAACACCCTAAATTGTAATTTTTGTGTGCGTGCTTAAACTGATCCATGAAAAGATGTTACCTGTTGGATAATATCAACACAAGACAGTGAGAAAAGCTAAAATATGGTCTGTTTGGAGACAGGAGAGGTACCATATCAAAGAAGGCAAAGAGGCACACAGCAAACGTACGGAAGTTGTAGTCTCCTTAACCTTTGCACAATTTTCACATCATCTCACTTAAGATTGGCATTATGAGCTTTTCTATTTTTCTTGTTTCACAAGAATGGGCCTTAATTCACACAGGCATCACAAGGACAGCTGAAGAAGAACTCATGGATAAAAATAAAGTCAGTCAGTTTGAAACAGGTACTACAGCAAATGTACAAGCAAAATCATTGGAGAGAAGTCTAGCTACCTGTGGTCTTTCGGACACAGATCTGTATCTTGCAAGTTCAAATATCAAATGCTGCACAAAACTTCATTCCTCTTTCTGGAGTCCAGAAACTGACATAGCTTCTTTGGAAAATATAAGTTAGGACTATTTCAGACCAATGTTTCTGAAAGTAAAAGGAAAGAGGTATTTCTAAATATAAATCCTACAGGAAATACCCTGCTAACAGTGGTTATTTTACCCCTTTTTATTCTAAAATTGTCGAACACAGTTCTATTTAATAACCAAAAAATTTGAAAGAAAAACAAGCAAGGGTAAAAACTTATGGAAAATGTAAGATGGCAGCATTTTCTGGTATTCCTTTAGTAAAGTCACTTCATATAGTTGTTTTCTTTAATCTGTGGCAGAACATTCAAGCCATTCTCTACCATAAGCAGCCATCTGTCACATTACTGTCCTTCATATTTTTTTTCATTTCTGTGCAATAGCATGCGCTGACTGAACATATGGCCTAGAAGGTGTACAAATGTCCCTCTTGGCTAATATCAACTCTTCAGAGGTATTTGAGGGTGGAAATCATTACACTTCTCATTAACAGAGTGAGAAAATTCCTTTCTTCAAGCCTTCTCCTTCTTTCAGCATTCAGCTGTTAGTTCAAGAAAGAATTGCAAGAGGCTTCAGTTCTGTAGGATCTCCTCCATCTCTGTAAGCCAGACTGCTGGCCAAAGCACAGTACAGACACTCGTTGATCTGACCAGTCTTAATCTTCTTCCATGGAAGGTCATTCTTCTTTTCAGCTAAGTACAACTATTAAATATTGGGGCCCTAGTGACCTGGATGAATGCAGAAAGGAGGTGGGGATATAGAAAAATTCATTAAAGGTTTTCAATATCTTACCTTGTGTCTTAAATGTTCTTCAATAGTCTTAATTAGGGAGAATATTTAGGAGAGATGGATAAGTAGCACTGAGAAAGCTAGATGCTCTGAAGTGCAATGCCAAAAACAGGTAAAGGAAATTTAACCTGCTGAAATATTTTCATTTAACCCAGGTGATGCTTGGTTACATGAAAGGATAGTGGTTTTAAAACCATTCAGAATTCATGGTAACTATGATAAGCTTGAGAAAGAATATTAAGGAAGAAAGCAGTAGCAAGTCATTCGATGTAGAGAGGGGCATCCCATCTTTCACTACAAGTGTTTTAGAAGAGTGCTCCTTTCCTGAACTTCTACTGTTGCAGAATAGTGAAGGCCACTATTAATGAACAACCACATTACAACCTTTCCTGTCCAAAGCATATCTCACCACAGTCTTAATGACTTCATCATATTTGAGTATGCCCATCTTTAAAGTCTTTATGAAAATTCATCAAGTTCAGAAAGTGACTTAGAAAGCAGAAAGTACCTGTGCTTGCAAAGGCCCCTTTTATCATGAACACTGCCACTTTCTATTAGCATCATCATGAAGGTTCATATTAGAAGAAAATGTTTTTATTGATCTTCAAGTCAAGGTTATTAACTGATTGTGAAGGTCAACAATTAATCCAAGATTTTCCAAGAAAAATGCCTCACTACTGTTCAGATCACTTTCAGAGGTATTTTGCAGTTTTATTATGTATTTCTGGCCACGAACAAAAATATGACAACATACTTTCAATACACCTATATGAAAATGTCATGGTTAGATTAACTTGATATGATCACAAGGCACACAAATAGCTTTGTTTTTATTTTAGGAATAGGCTTGCTATAAATAAGTCCAATAGAGAAAACATCATTTCCTTACAGCTTTGCTCTGTTACTAGGATATATCTGGTGCAGCTCTCATTGTTTTGTGGCATCACTTGTCCAATTTTTTTAAACTGCAGATAACAAAATCTATGATAACAGAGGGATTATGAAAGCTGAAGGACTGTTTACAAAGCATGCAGTGATAGGACAGGAGTTAATGGCCATAAATTGAAAGAAGGTAAGATTCAGGAAGAAATTCTTCACTGTGAGGGTGGTGAGGCACCAGCACAGGTTTTCCAGAGAAGCTGTGGCTGTCCCTGCTCTGGCAGCGTTCAAGGCCAGGTTGGATGAGACTTTGGGCAACTTGGCATAGCGAAGGTGTCCCTGCCCATGGCAGTGGGGTTGGATCTTTATGGTCCCTTTTCAACCCAAACCATTCTATGATTCAATAATGAACTAGCCAAAGACAACTTAACAAATTTAGTGTCCATCAGTTGTAGGTGGTAGTTTTCTTTACATAATGTACACAGAACCAGACTCAAATAATGATTCAGATTTGATGAAGCTCTGAACATCCTGATCTAGTTAAAGGTGCCCCTGCTTACTGCCAGGGACCTTTAAAGGTCCCTTCCAACCTAATACATTCTATGATTCCTTCTATGCTGTAGCATTTATAACGTTTATGCCATCTCAGCAGCAATCATTCTTAGCAAGTGTTGGATCCTCTAAACTGCAGTAAAGAAATGGCTGTCGTTGTTATGTCTAGAATGAACTAATAAGGCAGCCCCAAAATACGATTACAAGCTTTGAAGAACTGCAGATAGTTACAGATACAGGATATGTTTATTGTCCAAGGGAATTGCTCCAGATTATTCCCTATATTCCAGTTTTGTAGGCTGCTAAGGGTCTTTCAGGATACTAATGATATTTGCCTTATCTTTCCAATACTCTGACCAGAGTTAACAAGCCAGAGTTCTGTTCTAAAATGTATTAGGAACAAGCTCCTTTATTGTCTAAATAAAGCTTAGCAGGCCCTGATCATACCTGTATACAAGGAACAAACTTCCCACACCTAAATAATTTTATCAAAATAGTGGACTTAATTAACATTAAAAAAATTTTTAACTGCATGCTCACAAGGTAGGTAGAAGAAGAAGCTACTGGTTGATGCATTCTGCTGCTTTTAAAAAGAATGTGCAAAGTCCCTAGATGCCGGAGTCAGATTCCAGAGAAAAATAAACCTGATGCTCCTAGGCTTTCACTCAGTACAGTCATCTTACTTTTTGTGCTTTTTCATAAGGCTATGTTGTAGTGTTAAGACAGGATATGCCCTTCAGTCTCTCAAAGCTGGTTTTAAGATTTATTTTTTTAAAAAACCTCTTCTGTTCTCAGATGCCTGAAGTAGAAAAAGAAGAATCCTCATCCTCCAAGTGTCTGTATTCACTTTCATATTCAGCCATGACATATATCTGTGTTTTGATGTATATGTTTATAATGTCTCAAAGAAAAGCAGTCACCTTGACCTTAGACACATCCCAAGAAACAAGCAATGGGACAAGAGGAAATGGCTTCAAGTTGTGCCAAAGGTGCTTTAGATTGGATATAAGGAAAAATTTCTTCACCAAAAGGTGCGTAAACCATTGGAACAGGCTGCCCAAGGAAGTAGTGTAGTCACCATCCCTGGAGGTATTTAAATGACATGTAGATACAGCACTTAGGGACATGGTTTAGTGGTGGACTTGGCAGTGTTAGGTTAATGGTTAGGCTGTGTTAAAGGTCCTTTCCAACTCAAATGATTCTATTATTCTATGCTTAAACCCTTGCATGTGACCTTTCCCGTGCCACCACAGCACTTTTAAGCATATTGAATCAATCAAAAATGGCAAGATATTGAAAGATTTAGGCAAAATGGCAATAGTTAGTCACTTGCAGAACACAAAATATTTCTTTTGCCCTCTCACCTGTGACAACCTCTGAGCCCAACACAATTCCTTCCTAGGCTCTGAATAAAAGGTATCTAAGGTAATTGCATGGCAGTAGTTAGAAAATTACTTCTGCTTTCCTTCTGCTGTCTTGCAGTTTTCCTGCTGGTCTTATTTTCTTTGCATTGATCTCCCACAAAGTGGCAGATACAGTTTAAGCTGTTCCTGCTAATATTGATGATAAGGTGAAAACTATTTTCCCTAGTAAATGGCTTGATTGCTTTGCCTGTAGGAGAAAGAGCAGCAAATTGATGGAGTGCACTTTGGCAGATACCCATATTTGTGAATGGGACTTCTTTCTGCACATGGTACTGTGATATGAAATCATCAGAGGACTATTAGTTTCTCTTAGGGAACCAGTTTTTCTGAATGCTTGGTTGAGAGTGGAGGCCTGGTGAATGTATAGCACTGGAGAGAGGTATTGTAATTTATTTCTTTTCTCTAGTTCAAGAGTTCTGAAAGATTAGGAAGCTGATTTTCCTCTTAACAGCAGCTTTTTTTCTTAGGAAACATGAGCAAAGGAGAACTGCTTTAAAATATCATTTAAACAAACAAAAAAACCCAATTGCCTTTTCACATAGCATATTAAAAAAAAAAAAAAAAGGAAGGCTCCTTAGTCCAATTCCTCAAACCTACCTAAATAGCTGACTCCTTTAGAAATCATTGTAAATTAAACACTTGGATCTCTGGGGACTATAACTCTCTGGTCTTAGTTGTAACCACTTTAAGGCTTTCCAAAGTGCCTCTCATCCTACCACAAGGCACCACCATGAAGTGCCTAGGTCTGTCTCCTCAACACCCTCCATATAGGCACTATGGTCTGCTGTTAGGTTCCCCTGAAGCCATCTCCTCTCCAGGCTCAGCAGTACCAGCTTCATCAGCCTCTCCTTGCCGGGCAAGTGCTTAGCACCCAAACATTTTGGTGGCCTCAGCTAATTCAGCCCCACTATGTCTCAGCCCTCCCTTGAATTTCTGTTGGCAGAGATGCCCTTGCCACTTTTTGTCAGGTGGATCTCAGTGCTCTCATTCTCAGCCTTTAAAGAGGTTCCTGTATGTGTAAAGACCAAATCCCTGTCTATGACACAACTTCTGTACAAGATATTGGCCAAGGTATCAGTCTACCCCTCCCCAAACACTTCCTTTAGATTAAGGGAATGCCACCAGGGCTCCCCGGCTCACCCTAGAGCCTGCAGCCCCTCCCAAGGTCCACAGGGTCCCACCTGGCCAGATTGCTGGTGTCCATGTGGATGAGCAGCAAATAGGTCAGCTAGAACAATGTAGAAAAAGTGATATAAAGAAGTGTTAGATGCAGATTTATGGTCATATCTTAAAACGCTTTGTTTGGGGGTGCATTAAGTCACTAGATTTCACATTCAGAAACAATTATGTGTTCGGAAAAAAAATAGCTGTGGTCTTGTTTCCATCTTCACAAGGAAAGAATTAAGAGTATTTGAGGGGTTCTGTATCTGGCCCAGATTCTGCTTTCAAGTGCACAGGGTATAAACCCACAGAAACCTCATCTAGGAAGTGTGTTTTAATCAATCTGAAGGTTGTCCTCTGATAAGCATTTTTATTTAAAATGTAGCTCTTCTGCCTTTACATTGGTGTTACTCACAGCAGAGTGTGATTCATTACAGTCATCCTCACCTTTTTTAAAGTTGAGGATTAAAAATAATGGTATTTATCAAGGTCTTTCACATGTCTTGCTGATGTTTACAGGATGGCCAAGAAGCATCTTTATTTTTAGTCAAGGTTCTCCTTTAAAATACCTTGCCAGTATAATGTGTCTGTGTTTGATTATCTAATCTATGAACAGATCAGTCCTCTCAGGAAAAAAATGTTAACTTGCTCCCAGGAGGCCAGAGTAGCTGTTATACTGCATCCATCTCTCTTGCATCTTTGTGATTCTGGTAAAATAGATTAGTTAGCAGCAGAAAATACTTTGTACTTGTATTCTAGTTGCCATCCATGGATCTCCAAGCACTTTTCCCAATGTTAACAAGGATAAATAACTGTTAACTAGGATAAATAAGTCATATAGACAAGTATGACTATCAATATTGTGAGGATGGGGAAAGTCAAAGTACGAGAAACTTAGATGACTTGCACAAGGTCATATTGCAAACGAACACAAGGATCAAGGGGAAAAATAAGGCCTATGTTAACTATTAGATCATTTTTAACTCTAAGGTATAAGTTTGAAAAATTATTTTTATTGCTATGAATGATTGACATTTTAATTAAAATAAGAAAACAATCAGTTATTTACCCCACTAAATCTAGAGAAAAAAGCAAACGTTTATTAAGCTGCAAAATATCATATTCAAAATGTTGTATAATGCTCTAAATAAAGCATTGCTCAAGCATGTGTCCTTTGGGATACACCCTAAGGAGACTAAGAAGCTAAAACCACAGTTTATGTCCCTGCATCACCTTCAACATCACTAGCATATGCAACCTGTGTGCAATAAATGATTATGCACCTATTCGTAGACAGATAAGCAGCAACTCAAACATCAATACTAGTATACAAAAACTAGGAGCTACAGTGCAATCATGAGAGGGTGTTTTTTAAATTAGATACTTGCTGTCAGCTACACGGTGAGGTCTGAGGTCTCAAGGGAAACTCAGAGCACTCTCATGAAGAAAATACTCTGCAAGAAAGAGGACAAAATGAAAGAGAGAATGATTTGTTTGCCTACACATTGCCACTTCAGGTACAGTGGGATATTTCATTTGGCCTACAGCTGAAACTGACAAAGGGGAATTGTCCCTTTGGTCCACTGTCATGCCCTGTGTAGATATTCTAGACTATCGCAAATAGGACTACATCCAGGTTTATTCTTCTCACGTGAACATACTAAATGCATGTCTAAGTCCCCTCACCATTTTTTCCAAGCTGAGGGGTCTTTGCTGTTACAGCAGACCGACTTTTTATAGACTGCTATTGCAATAGTCTTGAGTCACATTTTCTCCACAGTCTAGAGTGTCCTTTGGAGACTGAGCCAAATCCTGATATATTTTCTTATATTCAGCTCAAGTCATATTAATTTTTCTTGGAAAAGGAAACATTGATGAAGAGAAGAACTGACTTAGGTTGAGTCCCTGGGATATTACAGGTCTCAGGAGCATGAGAGAGGGCTAAGCTCCTGCTTGTTCAAGTCACACAGAACAAATCCACCCTCATCCTGAACCTCCCAAAGTGATACTTTAACCAGAAAGTTCTTTAGGATAACACACCTGCTTTCCCAGGATTTCTTAATGAAATTGGGCTGAACTCCAGGGCACTGTCCACAAGTCATGGCTGAGGAGCCCACGTGTGTCAAGAACTTATATGTGCCTTTAACAAAGAGGATATTATTATAAATAGCTATTAAAGCAGATGCTTCACATTTAGTAAGAACATATTCTTTAGCAGGTACATGGTGAAAAAATTTAAATCCACTGCTAGAAGTTTCTGTGAAATCCAAATATCCAAACCATATTTCATTATGGTTATTAAAATACTTGAAGCATTTTTATGATGTGCTTCTAACCTGCATCAACCACGTAATTACTCTTTAATTCAGCCAAGAAATGCTAAACGTTATGTATGCAGGCCTTGTATATGATACAAATGGAAAATTCCCAAACTTGAATCAATATACCGCCTCTTACTATAACCAGCACACTGGGGTTACAGAAGAAAAAAATAAAACAGCCTTCTGTTTTCCACTGGCCTTGTTCATGCAGTAGCCTGTCCACTGATTAGAAAACAGATCATGCTTTCCTTGGCATTTATCCAGTTGCTGTCTGGACTGAAAGGTTACAGAAGCAAACGTACCATGGCTCTGCAAAAAGCAGAAAGGCCAGCGAGTCATGTATCCTCAGTGCCGGAGGCAAAGAAAACACTGTTCCCTTCTCAGAGTTTCTTTCCACCTCAGTCTTCTAAGGGAGTGTCAGACTCAAGGTATCAACCTGCATTAGTAAGTTTGGAGACTGACAGTTTTATTCATTTTTTTGTCAGATTCTTAAGCGCAATGTAGCGGACAGAATATGAGATTTACTTCTCACCTATTATGGGTACCAGAATTTCCACCTGGAAGCCTTGTACCACTTTCCTATTTGATTTTCATAAAATGTAAGAAGGAATAAAGGTTGAGACAAGAGCTAAAATTCAATTCAAGCTGATAAAGATAATTGTTTAGATTACTGTTTTTTCAATAAGATCATCTATTCTTTAGCCACATTGATTGGAAATGTTCTGATTTACAGGGGCTTCCCTGATTAAATAATATAACAATCAGGTAAAAAATGTGCTGAAAATGTCATTGTTCAGTTTGAAATAGGATTCTTCTACACTGTTTTTTCTATCAAAAAACAAACAAACAACAAAAAAACCCAAAATCCCAAACAAAACAAACAAGAATCCCCCTACAAAAACCAGAGTCACAGAAAAATCTTATATTTTAGTCAGAGCAAAAATTCCCTAAGTCTGAATATGCCAAAAGACTAGTCTGAGCAAGCTGGTGCCAAAAAGTAAGTACATCAAAATATGCTCAATACAGCATAGCCCCGAGCAGTTGCACCCAAGTTATCCTACAGTGAATTCTCAATGATCACTAGAGGTATAATCAGGTTAGACTGGCAGTCTCCCTACCTCTACAGGCCCCACAGGAGCACAAGAGCAACAGGCTAACATGGCCATGTCTGAATTGGCACTAGTTACAGCACTGAATCCAGGCCAAACATGTCGTTGGAATACAGAGTGGCATCAGCTTCAGAGGTTTCCCATAGCATGGAACTCATTGTGAGCTTTGTCCTTACTGAGCCCAGACTAAGAAGGCTTCATTTGACTAGGAGACAGAACACAACTAACATGTGGTGTTCTCAACCAAACCAGAATTTCTGTGTGTCATCAATAGCTTCCATCCCAAGCAAAGTCAGAGGTCTAATGGTAAGGTTAGCAATAATCTCCCAAGATTTCCACCCTTAAAAATCCCTTTCAACACCCTGAATTTACTGCAAACCACAATGGCATTGCAATCAGCTCCCTAATTTCTCCTCTGTATGTGTAAGGTCTAATCCTGATTTGATCAATCAAACACCTGGCTTAGCCCTGGGCGCCACCAAGATTCACAGCCTAAGGACAGTTGTGCCTCCCTTACCCATAGAGTCAAGTCTGGAGGGTCTACATTCTTAAAACATGCCCTTTCCTTCCCAACTTGTCCAAACATAAAAGACATGAAAAGCTTGTTACAAGCCACAAGTGCTGAAGTCTGCAATTTTTGTGTTTGTTGTATCTAAACCTATGTGTGGACTCAACACGGATCCCAACAATTCTGAATGTTCACTACATCAGTAGTAGGTAATTACTTCCCAGAAAGAAATTCAGAAACAGTTGGTCACTGTACTAACCCAAGCTCAGTAACAGCTATATTTCTTTATAGTGTGACAAAGAAAAGCTTAACACATTTTTTTGGATGACCTTAATATATTTTCCTTATAACTTTTTAACTTGACTTAAAATATGATGCAGCAATTTTCAGGTAGAAAAGGAAAGACTAAAAAGCATGTAATTCAGCTCACAATGGATTTTACAGGCCTCAATGGAATTAATTACTGAGAACTTGCACATGTAGTAATTAATTTCATGCAATTCAGCACCATCTGCAGATGCATTATTTTCTTTCAAAGCTACTATAATTTGATGTAAAATAGAAATTGTTAGGAGTTTTTAGGCAGCAAAAGCTTTTGTATCTTGTTTACGCCAAAGCAATTAGATAAGGAAATTAAATATTATTTGAAAAACATAACCTCTTTTTCCACTGAAGAGAAAATGACTTCCAGTTGTTGGTAAGGAAGATGCTTGCAATTACAGATTTAGGGAAAAGAAACTTTGATTTAGGATTGGTATTTGGTTTTAAAACCATATTTTTTTGGCAGGAATCACTTATTTGCAGGTGAAGTATATTACTGCATCAAATTTTGTACCATTTGGAAGCAAAACCTACTGAATAGACATCACTCTGATGAAGTTAAGTCCAAAACTACATTATTTATATTTATGATAGATAAAAATGTTACTTTAACTCCTTTTCTGTTTATCAGCTTGTATATGTATCCTGTCCTGGAACTGAAAGAACCTGACTAGAAATGACACAGGTTGCGTTTTTGGTTTTTGCACTTTTTTTTAAATATTCAGGGTATTTTTATCAACCCCTATTCAAGGTTTATCTGCACTGAAAAAAAAGGAATTCCATAAATCAAAATTAATTTAAATTTAGCACTTTCTTTAAACAGTGCTCTGAAGTATTCAAAAGCATATCTCCATTGCATCTTTAAAGTCTACATAACTTAAAGGCAGAAATACTGTCAAAGAACAGATTAGAACAACATACTAACATTTACTCTATACATCAGCTGAACTATGAGTTTGTGCTTTTCTGGAAAAAATAAAAATCCTAATTTTTTCCAGGTATTCATGCAGCACCTGATACGAGGGCTGAATCTGCTGTAATACTGGGGAAGAGTATGTGTCTGGGAGATGAAACCTAGCATAGCTTTTTTCTGTTATATGTTAGGGAGCATGCTTTGTTCCTTAGCAATAATAATGAACAGGTTACAGCCTCATCAGTCTATGCCCATTTAACAGAGTCACATCATCATGGAATGGTTCCCATTTTGAAGGAAAACCCAAACATCATTATTTGCATTTGTTAGCATTTACAGTATTCAACTGGAACCAAGAGCTCACTTTCCTCTATAAAACAAACAAAACCAAAAAGAACCCCAAAAAACCACATACACAAGAAAGCCAACGACAAATCACTGTGAAAATAGAAAACTGAAATAGCCAAAAAGCACAAACATTAAAATTGCAAGAAAAGCTAAAAGACCCATCAGTGTCTTTCTATTTTCCACCTGCTGATCAACGCCCTGACATGGTTTTCCTTTCTGTGAAATATCCAGTGAAGTCTTATGTCTAAAAAGCAAACTAGATAACAGTATTAAAGTTGCATCTCTTTTAGCTCCAAATGTCACATGTGAGAATGGGGCAGAGCAATACAGATGATTGATTTTAGTGCAATCACTTATCAAAGAAGAAGCAGTAAGCAAGGAAAAACTTTCCAGTGCATTCTACAAAGAAAAGCTGAAGCCTTGCAACAAATCTATAGGGTTCCCACAACAGCTACCTTTAAATAAGCAGGGTATCCTTACCTAGATATGCAAAGCTGGTGAAACATGAAAGAACTAGCGTGAAGTGTCCTTATTTTTGAAAAGCAGTACTAATATACCTTTTTGATAAATATGTACTGAAATGGAGCTGGCAATTGTATCTGTAAAATCCCCAGTTCAGTCCTATGGAAAAAAATAATTTGGAAGCGTGAACATGAGGGTCATTTTGAGGGCCTAAATAGGGCAATAATGTGTTCTGAGAAGAACTACGAAATCATGCTTCTAAAAACGCCAGAGAATTTGGTTATTTTTGTACTTTTCTTACTATCATTACATTGACTGACAAGAGAAGAGATGAAAAGTTTGAGGGAGGGGAGGCTAGAAAGATTCACTCACCCTGCAGCCCTAAGACTTCCTCAGGCCTGGATCCACCTCCAAGTCCTGATCCTTCTATGATGTTTATCACAATAGGTTATCACCAGTCTTAAATGCCATATATATTCTTAATGAATATCATCATCCTCCTTAATATGACAGAAGGGCAGACTAGTATAATAAACACAGAAAATACAATGAGTTTAATGCGTTCACATAAAGAGATCTTCACATTAAGACAAAAAAGGCTTAGAATATATGCAGGCTGATAATTAAATTGGAAATTGGTAAAACAAGCAAACAAAAAGTCCTGCAAATCATTCTTCTCCCAGACAGATTTAAGATTATGGTCTCCCAATTCTTGGTGCTGCTGTACATGTAGAAGCAATTCAATCTCATGAAAGTTTTAATTTAGAGGGCTGAAGTTCAACTCATTTCTCACATTTTTGAATGAAAAGAAATTATTTAGACTAGTGAAATGTTACCATTATTTCCAGAAAACCTTATATAAACAACCAGCACATTAAGCTCACAGTTATCTAGTAAAAATTTCCTGGTTTAGTTAAATACAGTGTTCAACATGCTTATTTTCATAATAGCCCTGCATGGACTTTGTCCATTCTGTTATATGATGCAATGAATTACCCATTATTATTCATAATTCACATCATTAAACTGTTTCTCATGGAATTGTTGTTTTGGAGTATTTTAGGTGACAGTATTATAACCATAAACCCATTCCATGACAACACATGTCCTATCCTGTAATGAATAATATCAGCATCTTTTTCCACTTAAAGATCTGTCTTACAGACACCCCAAATCCTCAAGCAAACATTTTGTGAGGATTACACGGTTTGCCACTATTAATGTTGGTACAACAGTTAGTTGTGCTGTAAATGAGGTCAACAAACCTCTGACTACCATACATGGTTGAAGACTAATTATTTTATTTTTAGACTCTGTAAAGGGTCACATTTTTTTGAGCATGCGGTCTTACTACACACTAAATCTGTCTGTAATGTTGGCTTTACATAGTCAGAGCTTCTCCTCCGTCATATCTTTAAAAAAAGAAAAATATCAATATAAGTTAGAACTGAGAAACTAGAAGGTTTTATCAGTCTAATTGTATATAAAAGTACATAAAAGAAAGAAACACACATAAACAAGTATGTAAGAAGATTGGCAATGCATAAAGGAACTGAAATATATGAGGCTTATGCACTATGCTCGCTCTGCTTACATGAGCTTTTGAACTGTAGCCCTTCAGGTGCAGTTCCGATTCAAACACTGAAGTGTCTGCAAGTCTCTGTAAAGCCTTCCCTTCCACTTTCCTAAAATGGAAAGATGCAAGAAGATGAAATGAACAAAACTGGGTTGAATGAGCTCCTGCTTTCACTTTCTTCTCTCCATTAAAAATTCCCCCCTGTCACTTTACACTGTAACGCAGTCACAGCTTGGCACAAAGGACTATGCTTCATAGCAGTTGCAGTAGAAGAGAAGTATCTCAAATACTAATATTTATGTGGCTGACTTTGGGTTCTTTTCCCCCTGGAAATTTTGCAAAAGGTAAGTGAAACCTTTGCGTTAAATGAAATAACACCTCTTTTTTGAATGTTCACGCTTCAGAGAGAAGACACACATGGCAACATGATGAGCCACAAGGCTTGCAAGGTATTTAAAACCAAAATTTGACAGCATTTACCTACAGCTCCCAACAAGCCATGAGCTTTTATATTTTTTTAGTACAAAATTCCTAAAAGGCTATCCTATCATTTCCTAAATAAAATTCACTACAAATACTGAGAATTAATATACTGAGATCACAGTGAGAAAATATTTTTTTAAAAACCCACAAAAAACTTGCAAAGCAAGTAATTTCTTAGACGATCACCAACTTCCCTTTAATTCTATCTTAGATTATACAAACACAATAATTTCTACTTCATCTCTATTCTCCTTATTACTGAAATTCTATTTTCTAGAATTGCTTGGGAAAAAAGTATTCCATATCAGGCATTAAAAACACCAAGACATACTTTTACTGACAATATAATACATCTTTTTATGTATTCTTGGTGACAGAAAACATATGCTTATTTTTAATATATTTAAATTTGCAAATATAAAAATATAGGTCATCCTAATGGTTTGTGCCCAGATGAAAGTTATATGTACAGAAATAAATAGAAGCTAATTTCTCTTAAGGATATTGTGTTGACTACAGAATGAGACAAGAGAATCATAGAATGGTCTGGGTTGGAAGGGACGCCAAGGATCATAGAGTTCAAATCCCCTTGCCACAGGCAGAGCCACCAACCTCCAGGCCTGGAGCTACACAAGGCTGCCCAGGGCCCCATCCAACCTAGCCTTGAACACCTCCAGGGATGGGGCATCCACTACCTCTCTGGGCAGCCCATTCCAGCATCTTACCATGCTCTCTGTAAAGATCTTCCCCCTAGTATCTACTCTAAACCTTCCCTCCCTTATCTTTAGTCCACCCCCCTTGTCCTGCCATTGTCTATCCTTTTAAAAAGTAGATTCCCCTCCTGTTTATAAGCTCCCTTCAGGTACTGGAAGGCTGCAATGAGATCCCCCCGCAGCCTTCTCTTCTCTAGGTTGAAGCCCAAAAGTATATATATAATATCTTTTCCACCATGAAATTTAAGGAAAAAAATGTTTTAAAAAATGTTTAAACATAAACTTTGGTAGATTTTGACTCAAACTTCATGTTCTTGATCTTTCAATCTACCTAGTCTCACTGCTTCAATGGGCATACTACTTAGCAGGAAAGATGCCTGCAAGATAATCATGATTGTAGATAAGAAAGTGACCCATGAATGTTTGTAAACCAAATAAGTGTGCTTTGATTTATCTGATGGCTTAGTCGTTGCTGAGGCAATTCCTGACAAAGTGTTCTAAGATAATTGGCAAAGAAAATAAACAAATTTTCAATTCCATAGAAAAAGAGCCAAGAGTTTGCAATTCTCCCATGAAACAGGAGCCCAGAAGTTCTCAATTTTCCCCAGACTTTGTTTCAAACCTTCTTAGATCATCAGGTGAAGATGGGTAGTGCAAAGTACAGTGCCCTTTAGCAATGGTGCACAAGAGCAACGAGGCCAGCAAAACATCCAGAGTGTTTGCTGATTCTCATAAACTGGGAATTCACAGCCAAATCTAGCGATCGATGGCCTTGTCACACTTGTTACTGTTGACAAAAGAATATACCCTAGAATTTGAAAGGAATAGTTTACAAACTGTCGAGCTAATTTAGAGGCTTTAAAATAGTTCTCACTTTGAAACAAAACAAACAAACTAAACTTCACTCAAGGATAAAAACACATTAAAAGCAACCTCATATTCCTCAGATTTGCAGCTGTTATCTTTAAGAATTTGTGTATGGCAAGTGAAGGACAGAAGACAGAAAGGGAGGAAACAGAGTAAGGAGTTTTAGATCAATTAGCATCACATGAATTCCAGGTGAAAAAAATCAACTGGAAATATAAGCTTACTACTTATAAAAAACCAGTCAAAACAATTTAATACTCTTGTAAATCAATGTAACATTGTTGATTCAAGAGAAGTAGCTTATCCTTTATATGATGACTCTCACATGAGACTTTTTAAGCAAGTTAAAAAAAACATGAACAAGATTAAATCATTCTGGAATAGGTCTGCTGTCAGAATGACGCATGAAGTGCTCATCACATTTCTGTTCTGCATCCAGAGCAGCAGTAAACATTTTCATTTGTAACCAAAAAAGAGAGAATACAGAGTATTTTTTTAAATCTATTCTGCTAACATGAGGTTGATGGGACTATGTTTATTTTGGATGCTTAATGTTAATTCAAAACCATCATGAGAGAGTAGGTAAATAGCCCCAAAAATAACCTAGCATGTGGAAGAAGAAATAGCTGACCGTAGACTGCAGAACAACTTATTGGTAATTTGGAAAAGGACCTGGAAGTTATAGTATATCAAATACTGAATTCAAAACTACATAATGCTGTCACAAAAAAGACACCAGAATGAAAAATACATGGTCTTTCTCCCACTCAATTCATGGGAAACTCTCGCTCTCTTCAGCAAGAGCATAAGCTGAGTTTTAGGAAACATACACCCAGAACAATTAGAAAAACTTCAGAGAATCACATGCATAAAGAATAATCTGTTTAAAAAAAAAAACGGAGGGTGTTTAGCATAAAAAAGGGATGTCTGAGAGAAGAATTCTGAAAATAGTCTCTAGTTCCCTAAAGACCGCTGCAATAAGGAAGAAATTAATCTCTACTCCACATTCATAATTGATATAAAAAGAAAATACCTTAAGCTACAAGGTAACTCAGTTGAAACATTAGGAAAAATTTTTTTATTGCCTGAAGTAAAACATTGGAATAGGTTACCTTGAGGTTGTGGCATCTTCATTGTTCGTGGTCTTTAAGAAAAAGTCAAACAGACCTTAGATGACAAGAGACAAAAGAGGAAAAGGTTACCTTAGGGTAATTCACTTGATTAGGTGACCTCCTGAGGTCTCTTTTCCAATGAATTTTTCAAGGCATAGCAAAGCTTAAAATTATGTTCCTGTGTGTATACGCTAAACCCTGTGCCCATTCTGTCAACTCATTCCTACATATTTTCATCTTACATATTTTCAAGGAAATTTTATCTCTACAGCAACCACTTTCATCTTAGACATCTTCAGCAATGAAGCACACAACAAAATTTAACTTTTCTTACACAACACTTTCTCTGTATTTCAAAGCCACTCTACTAAGATGACACTATTTCTTTTTAAAGCAAACATGCAATTTTGTGCCATTCTGGGGCACTGTCATGCCTAACAAATGCCACTCCAGAAGCAGACCCCAGGGGTTTCCTCTATGCAGATCATAGCACCAACTAAACCCCTCAAGGGATTCTTAAGCACTTTCTCACCTTCCCTGTGGAACCAATAGCAACAGAACCAGAGTTAGATTTAAAAAATGCCTGCATTGCATTTACATTTTCTGTGCCAGCTGCAGCTTACAAACTCATGGAGAAGACTGATGACCCCCGTTCCACCTCCCATGTATCAGTGCTACTGACTGAACTAGCCAAGCAGTCCTCCTGTCCAGTACTCTGGGAGCTCAGTGATTAAGAACTCAATTGCCCCCAATTTATACACCTGCACATCCTTATACCTAGCTGCAGCCTGGCCCCGTGGTATTAAAAGAATCCACATGAGAAATAGAAAATTCTAATACTGCCTCTTTATGACAGAGCATGAATAAATAAGAGTGAAAGATTTATAGTATATTAACCGTTGGAGAATTCAACCACTATAAATATAGTGTACTCTTGAAATTATAGTGACAATTTGGAAGTAATTGAAGGATACTATGTGTAAATGTGTCTCTATATACACGCAGGTCCATTCACCCAAAATTGTAGAGAATAAATAACATGCAATACAATTTCTTTTACACCAAAATGACACTCTAGAGAAAATGGAGAGCAGAAGCAGGGTAATGTGACAGGAAAAGGCAGACAAAGGACACTGTAAAAATGCTCAAGGGGGAAAATGGGAGAAACACAAAAATAGAACAACGTGCTAAGAAAATACCTAGGCTGCAGAAAGGAGAAATAAAGGTTGCTTGATGTGATATGCTAAAACAAAAAGATTAAATGAAAGGGATAAGTGTGATGGGAGAAGAAAAAATAAAAAAAGAAGCCATGACAAAAGAGAATAAAGCTAGCAGAGTCATACAGATAAAAAAATAGACAAATTTAGATAAATAGAGAAGATATAGATAAATATAAAGGCAGTTCAGCGCTAAAAAAGAAGGAAAGATTCAAGACAGGTGTCCTGGGTTCAGCCCAGCAGCAAGGCTGTGTTAGCCCTGAGAGTATTCCATACCAATTGCATCATGATCCGACAGGCTGCCCCCCCCCCCTTTGCAGGGGCGACTTCGGACCCAGGCACGGGAAGTCCCGGTCTGGGCAGCTGCAGTGCCAGTTCCGGGGGAGACTCCGGACCTATCAGAAACTGCTGGGCTCGGGAAGTGCCAGTCTGAGCAGGCGTGTGGGAGTTCCGGCTTCTCTCTCTCTCTCTCTTTCGGGATCGGCGTGGCAGGAGGTGGTGAGGGGGGTGCTCGGGGGTGCTGGGCTCGGGGAGTGCTGCGTTCGGGAATCTGAATTGGTTCGGGCATGGCTCAAATGACATAGTGTGGTGAGAGGTTTGCACTGTATATAATAATAGCACTGTAGTTAGTTGTTTTCATACTTTTCCCTGTTGTTTAGTAAACTATCCTTATCCTAACCTTGCAAGCCTGTGGTTTTTTTTTCCTCTGGCTCTGCAGCTCCTCGATTAGCTCCGTTCGCCCATCTTCCACCTCTTAAAGAGGTAGGGGGGCTTTTTGGTCTGACCTTTGTGGCCTCAGCTTTCCGTTGAGGTATAAACCACAACAACAGGTCAGACAACTTCTTGAGACAGAAACATCTGAAAATGGCGCAGGAGGAAGTGTGCAAAAATGAAATACGTGAGGAAACTAAGATGAAAAGGTATGAGTTCTGTTACAATGTTTCTTCTGTCCTGATGTGCTGAAGTTTACCAATAATGGCACAAACACACCCCATATAAAGCTTTGCACCAATGTCATAAAAGATAGTATTTTTGGAAAATGGAAAGGTAATGGTCTGATGAGGGGGGAAAAAGCAACACAGCTCACAGTAGGTACTTGTGGATATCTCGAAGAATGTGCTACAGGGCTTCTCTTTCTTCCTCCAGTGATTTTCCAAATGCCCATTGACTGAAGGTAACATATACACAGAGAATTAGACACAGAGGGACACACAGCCTTTGGAACACTGACATGGGATTGGAAGGCATGACACAGAGTATACAAGAAACATTTTTAAAATTAAAACCTGGTGTCCAGGCATGTCCTAATCTTCCAGAGCATCTAAAATAGCACTAGTTAGCTAGGCAGCCAAGTCTAACCCATGACCTAGTTCTTAAGGGGATAGTGCTTGACTGTTTTGAACATACATATGTGCTGTAAAGGTTTTACCATGTGTGAATAGAGATGTATAAGGTCATTCCACAGATGTATTCTCAGCAACCACTAGCAGAAAGAGAACACCACTACTTTGCTACCTTATAACCTGTCTATATTTGATGTGAATGGAAATTTCCTAGGATAAAATTGCTGTGACTTTCACCTTCACTATTTCTCCATAAAACTGAAAATCTAACTCAAGCTCAGAAGTTCTTCATAAATGAATGTTCATAACTTGGTCACCTTGTAAAATTGCCATTCTTTCTCCAAAGGAGAAATCCATACAGTCTTCAGATACTGGGGCAAAGTCCTTAAAGACATCTCCACACACAGGAGTTATATATAACTGCGTGTATCTTTTATGCTCTTTACTGTGCCATGTAGAAGGAATTTCAGATGTCATGAACTTGAGCTAGAAGAGCAAAGACTACTTGTTTAGGTAAGTTGATTCACACCAAAAATTACTTTTAAAATGTTCATATTTAGATTTGGCCATGTCTTCAGTAATCAGGAAAGCAAATTGCTGGTGAAAATAGTAGAAACCATGATGTTTTCTAATAAAAAGTGAGCTGTAAAACTGAGACTGTCATTTCACATAGGCCGTAACATTTTGGTCAGCTTTGTAGGATGAGAAATCACCATCTGCACACTAGTGGGCATGAGGACAATTCCATCCACCTTAACCAAGCCTAAGGACAATTTGCTCTCTCTCAAACCTAGACAGCAGAATTTATGATGGCTCATATGGTGCCAAAAGCTTTACACCAGCCAAGCAAAACACCAAAGGAAAAAAACCCAACCCAAAGAAAAAGTCCTCTACTAGGTATTCCTGCCATATAGATAATTTTCTCAGATCTTTCAGGATATTGTGCTCTGAGGGAAAGTGAGAACAATCTGTGAATCACTTAGAACAATCTATTATCCAGGCTTCAAAGAGAAGAGAGCTATGATCATTGCACAACTGCTCCTTCTTCTTCCTAGCACACCAAATCTAGGGATCAAGATGAGTCTTTAAAACTGAGGGACCGGAGAAACAAAACTTCTAAGAACTATGACTGTCCATAAGAAAAGTGCCTAGGAAACAGCAGTGTTGTTTCACAAGTAATAACTCTTCATCAAATCCAAGGCAAACATACTGTGATCATCCCATTGAACACTTGGCTTGTTTATCCTGCCTGAAGCCTCGCACATAGAAAAACCCATCAGGACATAGAACAGCATGCACTTCTTCCTTACTCCAGCTTTCCAGAAGCAATTGACCTTCCTTACATCTTCACTAGAGATTACTGATTCTCAATATTCTTTTAAACTCTACTTTATTTGCCTTGTGAGCATCTTTTTCATGAGATTAGCAGCAACAGTGTCTATTTAGCATTTTCTTACCCTTTTGTTGTTTCTGGGAAAAAAACTGGAGCAATTTTTGCCTACCTAGTCCACATACACAATACAGGAGTGAAATATGGGGAAATGCTGTCATTGTACATTAAAGCTCTTAGAATTCTGTATTTGTGTCAGAAATATATACTCTATATATGATGATGCTTTGGGCTTTCAATTTTTAAAAACCTGACTGATTTAATTTTGAAATGTTTCTAACACATCTGACCTGGTGAAAATCCTAGAGGAAAAATCCCTCCTTACAAGAGAAAGTAAACTTGGATTTGCAGGTTATGAATCATGGGATAAGTACAACCCAGCATTGAAGGTAGAGGAAAATGTCTGTACAGATTTTCAGTAATTTCACATCTCCTTTTCAATGAAAGTGGTAAATAATAAAGAGTTGTTAAATACTTCAAAATTAACAGCTCCCAGTATTGAAGTATATCCATGAGTATGATGTGCATCTTTCATAATCCAGTAATAAACATTCTCACCTTCTAGCTAGTAATTAGGGTAGATTTGTTGAATATGATTCTAAATGTGTGTATGTCTTGAGTAGTACCTTCTCCCTGCAGTTGTATCTCACTGAAATCAAGGCATATTCACTGAGGCAACTCAGTGAATAAACTGCAATTAGCATGAATGCCAAGACTGGCTATTTTGTTTTATGGTTTCAGGGCATATTTCTATTTTCTTTGTCAGTCAGTGACTCCAAACTAAATTGCATTTCCTAATTATTCCCAAATTGCTTATAAGTAAAGTCTTATTAGCTGTACGTAAAATGTATTGCGGTGTTTGAGAACTCAAAGTTCAAGTGGAACCTCACACCCTTTCTTGCTTACTACAACACTAATTGAAGGTCTGCATAAAAAGGTGAATCATTCCTTCTGTACATGTCCTTCAACTGTCAGGTGCAAGATTAGGACTTTCTTTGACAAGATTGCTTCCCTGAAGATGCTCTTGTACACTGTATTGAATCAAAGAACTGATCTTCAAACTCTTGAAAAAATGCATCGAATGGGAACTTGTGGACTGGTTGTTTTGCTGTCTGTAGCAATAACTATTTGAGCCAAGGCAGAAAAGATTTATTTCAATGCATGGTAAGCATGGTTCCACAAACAGCTGAGGTTCATGCAATCAGACGCAGGGAGTAAAAACATGAAGACAGTAAAGGCATTCTCGTGTTCCTGTGTATGCTTCTCAAAGTACATGAGGCCAGAAAAAGCATGACTGCTGTCCTGAATTGTGCTCTGTGAAAAGCATTAGGACAGTAACCACAGCAAAGGAAAGAGCACTATGGTGGCATCCTTTACCTCTCTATTCCTCTGCTTTGGAAAATCCTTCTCAATAACAGAATTCAGAAACCCAGCATAATACAGCAGCTCATTAGAAGACCCAAATGATTCCAGTGGAGAGACAGAGTAAGATGCCTGTTATCAGGATAAAGTTCAGTGATTGGAGTAAAATCAAATATAAAACTGTTATTGTAAGCTGAGGCATTTTGAATGCATGTAAATTTTGTCTGCATTTTGAAATATAACATTTATATGTAGTAATTCCAATTGTGTTTTTAAATTCCTTTGAATTTATGTTTTATGACACGTATATTCTTAATTAAGAATGCTTGCCTCCTGATAGAGGATTCGACAGTCCAAGAAAGCTTGAAAATGTCTAAGCTATCCAGAAACTCAGTCATCACAAAAAGTAGAGTGATTGTATAGCTGAGCTCCTCTTTAAAAGGGACCTAAATGATATGAAAAGTGTCCTTGAAAAGCACCTGGAGTATATATTGTTAAGGAAAATCCCATGAAGCAAAACAAAACAAAAAAAATCTTTAATTTGATTTCTGTATTTTTTAAATTAAAATCCATTTGTTTCTGTAGTAATAAATTTATTGCCAATATATTACAAAAATATAGCATTTTGCAGTGTAGTAACACTGTAATTTTTGAAAACTTGTAGAGGAAAAGTTAGCAACATAATGAATGGTTGAAATGAGGAGTAACCAAACTGCAAAACAGTAATGCAGTAATCCTTATGCAACAATAATAATTATAAGCATGGGAAAAGAAGAAAAAATAAGGAATATTAGTGCAATTGCAATAAAGAATTTTTTTAAGTTGCTTTAAAAATACTACAGATCAGAATTTACTTGTTGCTAAATAACATGTTACTGGATAAAATACTTCAGTCAATGTTCTCTGATATTTTCCAGGAGCTACAGTGCAGTCTTTCAAGTTGAAGAATGTCTTTGAGATTTATAATGCATTTGTCATTTGGCGGAGGGAATTCTACTCTCCAGTTTATTTGCTTTTTGGCAATCAATAAAGCTATTTGTACAAAAGTCCCTTTGAATTTGTCTGGTATTTTCATTTCTGTGAAGTAAAGAAACAGGGGATAAATAGGAACTTTTATTTTAGCTATTCTATTTGTTATTCGAATCACTTCAGACTAATACTTGACAATTTAGAACTTCAAAATATATGCATGGGGTCACTTTCATTTTTTAAAAAATCTCAGACAGCAAAAACTAGTAACCTTTACTGAACAAATTAAAAGATCTGTGCTTGTAAAAAAAGTACAAATATATCTACTGACATTTAACAGAATTTAATACTTTAAAACTTATTTGCATTTTTTTTGAGTCTGAGCAAGCTTCTGCAGACTTCATTGTTTCCTGTACTTCATGTTTTGTGAGGAATTTGTACGACCAGATAAACTTGAGTTTGAAAAATTGTCTTCTACCTCTGCACTGCTACACTTTAGTTCACAATATGTCTGAGAACCACTTCTGCTGAAAAATGGATTTTCTGACTATTCAAGGATCCATCCACTTTATACATCACACTGAAGCAGGCTCCACCATCATTTTTCTTCTTCCTACCTCCTCTGAAGTGTTTTGTATGCCAGTGACAAAAGTCAGCATCTAGGCAGCATCCACATGATAATTCCTTCTCATTCTAGTCATTACTTTCTACTCAATTATCTCTATCTATTATGTTACTCATTTTTCATTTCGGGCTTTACAAGGGTGATTCATGCAGAGACGCTGGAAGCATGTAAAGGCACAGAGCCTTGTTGGCTTTTCACATCTGCAACTTGGTATATATTGGTTGCATTATGTGATATTATAGCCTTCCTAGGCTATGTTTGCTCTCTGCTAAATCCGTAGATTTCACCAGTGGCTTTTCGTTTGACAGAGCAATAGGAGTTTCAAAGTATGTGAAGTTCTTAAAAGACCCATGAAAATAAGCAGCTGGATAAAAACCATAGAATGGAAAAGGTAGAAATACCTCCACTCTTACATTTTTTTCCTTTGGGCCACATCACAGCGCAGAAAGAAAAGCTGTCTGACCATTTCACACTTACTAGCTGTCCACTCAGTCTGCGGTCACCCTGCAAACTATCCATGGCATACAGTGCCTCTCACCTTGGAAGAAGAGGTAGGAGTTCCATAGATTTTAGAGGTAGGTAGAAGTAAAAAAGGCAGAATGGGGGGAATGCTATAGGATACCAGTAGCAGCCTAGGGGGGAACATGAGATGAAAAGTGGCTCCCAGGACCAGTTTCATGAAGAAATGGAGTGCCTTCCTATTATACTGTCTTTGTTCCTTCTCTGCTTGAGGGACCATCTACTTGAAGAGATCATAATTAGTTAGCTAACACCAGGTAATTGGATAGAAAAAGAACATATAGTCCTTACTCCTTCATAACTCAGATTTGGTGGCGAGAGGTATTTTAATTCTTGAAAAATTAGGCCTCTTATTGATAAGAACTAAAATGGAAGAAAAGGCTGGGATGACTTTAATGAATGTACTTAGTTAACTACAATAAAGTGCTTTGATGGCTAGTATTCTCAAATAATTGGCTCATTAACCTTAACTATATCAACCTTTACTCATCATCAAGGTTAAATAATTGGATAGACTTTTGGGGAACTTCCAGTCTTACACAGAGGACAGCCACATTATAGAAAGCAGCTATTTAAAGCAGCTGTTTCTGAGATATTGGGAATGTTCAGACACATACACACAAATTACTAAATACTTGCACATGATTGTGAGAAAGCATAAAAGAAAAAAACAATGAGCAGCCTTGAAAAGTTTTCATGCAGCAGTCATGTATTTTGAAGTATTTATTTACCAGTGATAGTACCCGTCAGATTCTGCTTCCTTGTAAATAATCAGCAAAGATTACTTCATGTGCAGGCCTTGTCATTCCCTATGTATGGTTCTGAAAATTGTCTCAATGACAGAAGTACCTGAAGCCCCCCAGTCAAAAAACAGTTACCCATGAAGCACAACACCATTAAGAATTTTTAGGGCAAGAAAAAAAATCTTAGTCCAAATAAAAGAGAACCAAGAAGATTCTGTCCAGTACTCATTACAGATGAGAGATATAGAAGCACCATTTTTGTAGTCTAGATATCCTCTGCATGTCACAGAAAAGGATTAAAACAGACTGGTTTAAGACCAGTATCAAGAAATCAGATTCTAGTGCTGTTCCTATTCTTTTGTATGACCAAAAGACATAATTGCAAATGTTGGTCTTGCAGAGATAATACATGATGGTAACCACTACCATGAGGCAAGGTTTAACCCCAGCCAGCAGCTAAGCACCACACAGCCTCTCACTCACATTCCCCTGGCAGGATGGGGGAAAGAATCCAAAGAGTAAAAGTGAGAGAAGTTGTGGGTTGAGATAAAAAAAGTTTCATAGAGAAAGCAAAGGCAATGCACTCACACAAAGCAAAGCAAGGAATTCTTTCACCGCTTCCATGGGCAGACAGGTGTTCAGCCATCTCCAGGAAAGCAGGGCTCCATCACATGTAACAGTTACTTGGGAAGACAAATGCCATCACTTTGAACATCCTCATTTTCCATCTTCTTCCCCCAACTTTGTATGCTGAGCACGATGTCATATGGTATGGAACATTCCTTTGGTTAATTGAGGTCAGCTGACCTGGATATTCCTTTGGTCAATTGGGGTCAGCTGACCTGGATATGTTCCTTTCCAACCCACAGCCTATTCACTCAGGGCAGGGAAGGGGGAGGAGGAAAGGCCTTTGCTCTCTGTAAGTGCTGCTTAGCAGTAACAAAAATGTCAACACTATGCAAAGCATAGTCCCATAGTAGCTACTATGAAGTAACTATATCCCAGCCAAAACCAATATGCAAGGCAAGGAGCTAAGTGCTATCTGCTGCCATCTCTGCTACCTTCTTCACCTCATCAATGGGACAAAACTATTTCCCACTTTTGAAGACATCTTCTGCTACTGAGAGACAATTAAGGAGGATGAGTGAAGGAGTAGTTTGCAAACACCTTTGGATTGGCAGCAGAAAATGGTGGTCTGAGCATCTGGAAGGGGTTTGAAACCTGCGAAGTGACAGTGGGAAGCAGTGCAGGACTCAAGCTGCAACTTTCAGACAGATTATGAATTTATCTTTTCGTTACGTCTTAGGTGAGAAAGAGGGTTGAATTATTCATTGCACACCAGACTCAGCAGCAATACAAGGACAAATGATGCAGACAGGGGCAGATTAGAGAAGTCCCATAGGGATGGAGGGGAATCTCCTAGGCAAGCCAGTGTATTCAAATGCACAAAAAAACCTGACATATTACTGAGAGATCAGTCCAAACAGACACCTCTAAACTAGTTGCACAAGGAAATATGGAAATTTAACTAAGAAAATAAGGAAATTTAACTACATCCATCACCTGGAAACCCTACTTGATACTCCAAATAAGGCTATTAAATAGGAGAAACCTCAAAAAAAAAAAAATCCAATCCTCAGCCCATTTATTTCTTTTCCTGGGGTATCCATGTTTTTTTAAAAAAAATTGGTTTTGACTCTCAGCATATCTACAATGTAAACAATATGAAATCAACATCACCACTTAAGGTACTGTGGGTTTAGAAATCTATAAATGATCAAATAAAAAGTTAAGGTCAGAATAGTGTCTTGCTAAAAAGTCTGGCAGCTAATTGGAAAAATCTTTCTACTCTGAGCTCAACTAAACTCCCTGTTGTATTTCTTCGGAACGTGTCTGGTGTTTTATTTATGTGTGTAGTGTTTTGTGATTTTGCCTGCTATGATTTGTGTTTGTTTTTCAGCCTGTTCTTGCAGATATTTGGCATGGAACTAATCCTCTCTCCAGCTCATCCTCCCCCACTTCTAACCTAACTTGAGTTATAGCTTGATATGTGAAAGATTTCCTGCAAATAATTTTGTCTCAAGTGGGAGGATTATAATAATGTTCAGAACATTGATCTCAGTGAAACTTATAGGGCAAAAAAAATTGCACAGGGAATCATGAGTTTACCCACAGGCATAAAACACTAAATTAGTCAGACATTTGATAAATACATAGTGAGGGTTGTATAACATTGAACTGGCTGGTGCAGTTAAATGGTTAACAGACAAGGTTCAAGGAATAGCTGTACAATGCATCGCATTTCTAAGTAAGAGCTCTATTGCATCTCTCATATTTTCAAAATGACACTTGGTTTATGGATGATGGTAACTAATTGGAGTGGGTTTAGACAGAACTAGACAGATTATGCCAGTACTGAAGGCCTTAAAATTATCTTCAGATAAGCAGTTAAAACATCAATGCGCCCAAAATATTTTGTTACTTTATTTGTTCAGTCTTGACTTGAGAATACCCTAAAGAAAGGATTTCCTACAGTAGAAAGTGATAAAGAAGCAGAAACTGTATCACACAGTCAATACCACACATTGGCACTACAACTATCAAAGAAACCTCACATGACTTCCCTCTAAAATCACACTGCAGCTGGAGTGATAAAGCAAGCACCTTCCTATCCTAGGCAATCAATATAATTTTCTGTGAAATCAGGGGAAATCTTTAATCACTATTAAACTTCTCTGAGCAGAGACTGAATACGAGCTTATGATTTGCTCACAATTATAATTTTCTGCATAAAACTTCCTTTATCATTGTATGAAATAACCAAGGTCATGTAAAAATGGGGCTTTCTCCTGTAATCTATTCTTTTTAGCAGCAAGAATGATTCTAAAGCTATTAGACATCCAAACTTCCAAGAAGTTAACTCTTCAGGGGCACAATGGAAGATGCACAATAGTCACTCTGAGCTGCCAGTATGGAGCTTGTGCACTATAAAGAAAACAGGGAATTGAAAGTGTCTATTGTATGTACCACTGAGTTGTATATAAGAAATATATATATACACATTTTGCATACAATATGAATGCATACAAAACCATTTTTTAAAGGAGATTTCTAGAAGGTGAAAGATGAAAAGAGGTAACCCATTATTTAGGTGTTTTTAAAAGAATAGAAATTGTCTAAGCTGAGAACTGTCAGGGACAGAGGTCTAACTAGTAGTGCAATTTTAGGGATATTTATTCTCTCTGTGTTAGGCCAGGAACCACTGCAGCTACTAGGTCTCACATGGTGCCTGCAACCCAACACTCCACATCCAGTATGAACCAGGTTTGCTGAATTTGGTACCCTTAGAAGCAGATAAAACATTACAAAGACATAGAATGAGCTGATAGGACTGCAGAAGTCTCCACTGTCTATGTCTATCTTGACTTAGGCCCACAGAAAAAGCACTGTTGTGCAAAAGTTCATGTTCCAGAAAAGAACTGCCATAGTAGGTATATCCCTACTATCACTGCAGATCACAGAATCACAGAAGGGTAGGGGTTGGAAGGAACATCTGAAGACCATCTAGTCCAAACCCCATTCCAGAGCAGCATCACCCTGAGCAGGTTGCCCAGAACAGCATCCAGGTGGGTTTAGAATATCTCCAGAGAAGGAGACTCTACAACTTGTCTGCACAGCCTGTTCCAGTGCTCTGCCAACTTCACAGGAAAGAAGTTCCCAAAGTGCTGTTAACAGAGAAAGGGTAACTTTGGAAAACATCTGTAAAAAACAACTTTTCACCAAAAAGATATCTCCCAATTTACTGTTAAGAATAATAGACAGGTAGGCAGTAAGACAGATGAGCAGACGTGAACTGTAAGTTAGGGATCATGAAAACTAGTTTCTTAAAACTAGAAACTTTCAAAGTAGAGGAATAATTGTAAAGTTAAAATAAGTCATTCTAATCTAACCTGGTCTCCTGCCTAAAACAGATCAAAAGTGTTTCCTGATGTTATTAATTCCTGACAAAACTACGGAAATATTTTTTCAAAATTTCTGGCAGGATGATCTTCTTAATTATCACCTGTGGTAACAACCTATGACACTATTCAGCACATTGTGTCACTAACTATGTGTTGTAGCATCTATAAAGGTTCACCTGACCAAGTTTAGCATCACACTTCCACTTTCCTTTGTAAATACAAGTTTGAGGTGGAGCAACAAAGTAACCAGTTCCTTTTACTTCTGTCATGACCATCTCTCAAAGCCTGTGCAGAAATGAGATGAAAGGTAGGACTGGATTGGATGTGACTGACCATCCTGTGCGTGCTGAGTACTCACTCACATTTGTGCATCAGAGCTGCATGGCACCGCATTTTCTCCAATAAGAAAGGCAAATCCTGGTACCTGCCAGCTTGACACACTTGCAGTGATTTCTCAGTGAACAATGATATGTGCAGGTCTTGCAGCTGCCTGCTTTGGTATCAGCCCGAAGGCTCTCATATATGGTACCATATGCAGTGAACTGACCTTTTCTTTTACTGCCCTCAAGACATTTGACCAACTTTGTAAACATGCACATTGACTAGCTATTCCTTTCTAATGTTATTTTGCTTATGTAGGTATTTTTACTTTATGGACACTATTATTTATCTCTCATTCTCCTTGGGCACTTATTCCCAGTTCGTCATTTTGTTGCGTTACACTGGTTGGCCGTGGATCTTGATCTGCACATTTCTTTGGTGCTGTGCCCTTTTACCCTCTCATTGTTTCAGACTGCAGCAATTTTTATTCTCAATGAAGTTGTTTCAACTTATCTCAGTGTTTGTGACTCTCTTTCTTCAGATGAAGTGTACCTGCTCTGTTTCTCAGGACATTTGCCAAGCAGCAGTGCACAACAGATTAACTATTTCTGGAATTCATTCAGTTACACAGCTCAAGAAGGTCTTTGTACTTTGGACAAAAGCAGTGTCTTCCACTAGTTAATTATACTCTGACACAAGACTTATCAATGACAGGAGACAATAATTACAGGTGTCAACAGGGTGTAGAGACAGTGCAGGTCATGGATTCTTAGATGTCTTCCTGTTCTGTTAGAAAAAGGTTTTGCAAGGGAATTCAGAGTCTTTCATACTTGCAATTAGATAGCTGGAGAGAGGAAAAAATAAATTCATACAATTCATACAAATTACTTACAGTAGATAACTCCTACAAGGACTGTTGTCGCACAAAGCAATGGTAGCATTATAATATTGTATTCTTTTGAGGAATGATAGCTATATCAACACACAAACATTTTATGCGTCATTCTGTCCACTGTGCACCTATCTGTGAACTAAAGCCATACACTGACTTCAAACCAATTTCCTTCAGTCAGGTAGAAAATTAAACTTTCACCTGGAAAATGATCAAGATTTGTTCATCAATATTTTCTTTATGAAAGAGATTCAACATTTACAGGAAATCACCTAAGAAATGTTTCTTTAAAAGCACTTGTCCAGTTGAAAATACATTCATCGAAATTTATTCATAATTGCTGAACATCATAAATACTTAACAAACACATAATTGATCACTTAGATATAGCTTTTAACAGATCATGTTTAGCAGTGACTGCATACTTTTGCACACTAAAAAAACCCAACAACCTGGAGACCTTTAGAGATGTCTCTAAGGAAAGAATCAGACTGACAAGAAGGATGCTTGTTGCATATTGTTGTTCAAATGATTGCTTCCTCGTACCCTGAGGTCATGAATTCTCTGCAGATCACGGCAAGGTATTAACCAATCCATTCTAGAGATCAGTTTTGGGAGGGAGTTTGACGAGTAAGCACTCCTACTTTTTGTTTTCAAAAGTGAGTAATGCATACTTCAGATATGCCTGTTAGCTCCAAGAGCTGCAGATAAAAACTGAAGAAAAGATCATGTCGTGGATATTCTTTTCTGTTCTAGTAATTATCCAGTGAACAAAGACCACTGAAAGCAAATAATTAAATAGATAAGAACTAAAATACGTTTAGCAGGTGGCAATACGAAGTTTACAAGAGAGTTTAGGCAGTAGCCTGGATTTAGTGGCTCAAGTGAACTCAGGCTTCCCTTTACTCAGATAACATCAGTCTTCAGTATTCGTATGCTAATACTTCTACAACAAATCTTAATGGGCACAAGGAGCAGTGGAAGTAAGTGGCCTTTTTATTGAAGTTCTGACTTGAAGTGACCTTTCTGAGGAACGGCAGCATTTCAGAAGGGATATCTGGAAGGACACTTTTCTTTTTTAAGGCTCCATATTCCTAAACACAGTTTTGCTGGATAGTTTTCCAAAATCATTGCTGTTAATTTGTTTGTTTTGTTTCATAAATTATATGGGACCAAGCTGCTACACATACGCATCAGACCTGTGTGAATTTCCTGTACAACTTGCTATGCAAGCAACTGCATGTTGAGTAGTCAGTGGTAACAGATCCTGGGCACATGCCAAATGTGAACAGCTAAAGCAAGTTATTATAGCATGGGTTGCCTCCCATTAGCTGCAGGATGAGCATGTGCACCTGAAGAGTTGCCACAGAGCAGCTGACACTTACGTTGTCTGCACATATGCTAAGCATTTAAACTAATTTTGCTCCTTAAAAGCCCTGTTCATTTGATGCTTTCAAAGTGCTTATAATCTCTATTTCCCTCTCTCTAACTCCTTTAATAGCTTAATATAGATTTCTCTAAGTCTATACGGTAGACTTAGAGTTCTGTCTGGTATGTAGCACAGAGCACATGGGAATTGAAAGGCACGGGAGACAGACTGGAGCGTGAGCTCAGCGCCTGGGACCAGACAAAAGCTGGGTAAGCAGCCTGCAGTCAGGCCTTAGAAAGAGAAGCAAACAGGGCACTTTCCAGGATAGCCAGAAGGGACTACACAAAAAATGTTGCAAAGCAGGTTACAACTCAAAGCTCCTACCCAGTGAGGGCAGAAGGGACAGGAAAGAAATCTGCACATTATTCAGTATCCCTCCACCTGAGCGTTCCTCAGACTGAGTGTTCCCAGTTCTAGTTGGGAGGCTGTAATAAACATTGAAGAGAAAGTCGAGGGAGTTTGTCCTGATCACTCTGACTGGTGCAGGTCTCCGCTGTCCACACTGAAAGAGAAACAGCCTTGTGGATTTCCCAAGTTGCCTATGCATGTTTTTTAAAAGATTGATGATCCTTATTTGAGAAAAGTTGCTAATGTAAATTAAAATTAAATTAAAAGCCAATTATTTCTTGTTCCCCTTCTCAACAGATGTGGAGACCAATAGATACTGTATTTTTATAAGAAATGTTTCATACATGATCCCATCTATCTTCCCCATATAGCTGTCTTTTGTACAAGACTAATCAAATCCAACATTTTCCATCTTTCCTTGGTTGTCATATTTTTAAATTTAGCTACTCTCTCAAGTCTTTACAGCTTGCATACGTCTTTCTCAAAGTATGATGTATAAAACTGGCACAAAAGTTTAGCTCAGGCTACAATGTGACTGGGTGTCAATGTATGTAAAACAATAGCGATTAGAGGTTTGTTTCCGACATGGTTCATACAGACTTTCTGTTTTACATATTGAATAACAGAAATTATTTATTCAGCATACAACTGGCCTTTCATTGCTAACACAGAATAATTATCCACCTGAATATAATACTTCTATTAATACTTTAGAATATAATCTGCCTGCTATTTGAAAAGTACCCACTATGACTGTTGATACATTTTCACTTCCTGACTCATCATAACAGACCCAGCCTTGCTATTTAGGAGGGCTTTTCCTATTTGTTAATTCAATTTCTACCTCCACTATCTATTTTGCAGAGGGATTTCATCTTCCTGATTTCAATTCATCTCTTTAATCCAAATCTAAAGCAAAACAATGCCAAACAGGGAAAAGAGCTTGCTCCAGCTTTACCTCTAAATAGGGGACCAGATGGGCTCAAATATACAGAACTAATGAAGCCTTTCTTGAGAAAGAAAATTCTTGAGAATTGAAAAATATCACTAGATTAAGAACTTGATTTTCAATATCCATTGCCACCACGCATGCTGAATAGCAGAGGATGTGGGGGAAAGTTGGAGGAGGAGGTGGCATACTACTCAGCCCATCTAACTTAAACTCAAGCCTATGAGTGTGTTTGTGAGGTCTTTCAGGATACTGAAAACAGATGTTTTCTTTGTATTCCAGCATCCTAAAATATTAGTGAAAATATTGACTCACACAGGACTCAGAATTTTGTCATATCACATGTGATAAACCTTTGCAGTTTGACAGGCAGCAATTTATAACTACTATCACATTACAGTTTTTCAACCACTTGTGCATCAACATTACTGTAATTTCATCACCCAGAATTTTATCTTATTTCCCTAAGAGTGTCGTAGGGGATATCATCAAAAGCCTTACTCAAGTCAAGAACTATCACATCTTCCGCGTCTCCTTTTGTCCTCTAAACCAGTTATCCTGTCAAAGAAGGAAATTAGGCTGGTTTGTCGTTATTTGCTGTTAGCAAATCCATATTAGCTGTCTCTTATCACCTTATTATTCTCTGGGTACTTTCAAATTGATTGCTTAATAAATTGTTCCGATAACTTTCTAGTATTGAATTTAGGCTGCCTGCTCTATAATTCTCTGGGTTCTGCTTCTCTACAGTAGATACTACTATATTTGCCCTTCTCCAGTCCCCTGGAGACTTTAACTGTCTCATCCTGGATCTTCAAGATAAACGTTGATGGTGTGTGTATCACTTCTTATGATTCACTACTTAAAGCAGATGTTTGTTTACAAGAAGAATCTAAGTTAAAATCAGTATTTCAAAGCAGAATGTTTACAATATTATATAATTTTAGCTGCAAGTTAAGGCCTTGCATGAACTCACTATATGGAAATGTCATTGCCCTCAGGAGACGTTTCTGTCCATTCCTTACAAAAGTATTACTTCACTTTAAAATAACTGCCTAAATGAGTAAGAGATGGATTTGTAGGAAAATATGAAACACAGAAAAGAAGAAAGGCATGGAAGGAAGGAAGGAAGGAAGGCAGGAAGGCATGCAAGAAGGAGAGAAAGAAGAATAGAAAGCAGAAAGGACTGAAGGGAGGATCAGGGGAGAGAGGGAAGGATGAAAATACATTTCCAAAAAAGGAAATACAGACAAGTAAGAAACAGCATCACAGAATGACTCAAAAAAAAAAAGCTAAATATTCATCAACATATTCGTTGATTGCTAAAATCAATAGAAAATAACCAGGGGTCTTTTAAAATGGAACACATGAAAATTCTAAAATTAGTTTAAATCTGTCTGTCTTTGCCTCAACTTACATATGTAGACTTTCAGGGGGGCTGATCTGGAAAAACTAAACTACAGGCTCCTCCAAAATAATAGCTCTGTCTACAGAGCTGTTTCTTATCAGTTTAACAAAACATTTCAGGGTTTGTGTACATTCCCAGAAAAAATTGTGAAGTAAATAGTTGCTCAGATTAAAAGAAAATTAAAAAAAGAGGCGATAGGCTAATTTTCCAGACAGGTTTGCCATTATTTAAAATTGCCTTTCTGTTTTTAGGTGAGAAGAAAGTACTCTGCATGGAAATATTTCCTAATTTAAAGAACCTTATGTGCATTTTTATTGTTGAACATAATCACTGGCGAACTTTACTTATTTTGTGCATATTCCTATTAGTTCTTATACATAATTTTATGCACAAAGTATAAAGTATCTTTTATTCACATTGCATTCATGACTGCAAGACCACAGTCTGTTATTATCTTCATTGGCCTGTGAAAATAGGATTCTTTCTGAGAAAGCCTTTGGTTTTTCAAATCCTGCTTTCACTTAGGTAGCAACTGGCCACAGAAATATCTCAAGAACATTAGAGGTAATATTTCAGCATCACAATAGTCAATGCTGAAATTCTCTATTGGCATTTAATTGAATATACTCAATAATACTAGCAAGTAATTACTGACTGTACTTCAAAAACTGTCTTAGGTAGTTGGAAGCACATATGAAAGAGTTACTCCATAAACAGAATGTAAACATTAATGTCATTTATCCAGTTTAAGGGATAAAAACCCAGAAAACACTGCAGACACACCTGGCTTTCAACATTTCCTTCTCCTTAAAACAAATTTGTCCTTTTATAGATTACAGTAAGCTGTAAGGAGAGTGAGATGTCAGGGAACTGCAAGAAATCCTTTATGAAACAGGACAAGGAGACAGTGATGACTGACAGGAAGTGAAGACAACTAAAGTGAGGGGGAAATTTCTAAGAGGCATCTCAGCTCACACTGTGTCTCTTGTGGATATAAAGAATGGCTTGATAGTAAGTAAAGCTCTGGTTTCAAACATCCAAGCCTGATGAAAGGAGGCAAATTCTGTTTCAGTCCCCTATTGTTCCATTTGCTGGAATGTGTTCCCATGTCTTGTTGCATGCAGCCTGCACATAGGAACGCCCTCAAGGCCCTGGCTCCGTCAGCAACAGCATTCTCTTCTTGCTTTAAAATATTCTGCATGAAGCATGTTAAACCAATGCCTCACAGTTTCTCCAGTGGGAACAGAAGACTACATGTAACGAGACATTTCTGTTCCATTTCCTGCTAATTATGAATAAAGCCTGTGCAGCATTTATTCACAAAAATAATTTTGATTCTGTTTCATAGCACATCACTTCTTTTGTTTTCCAGAAGACTGCTACATTAAGAAATACTGTCTGTTTTCAAGCTGCATCCATTTTAGCTCTCTGTAGTGTCTTCCCATCCCCCCACAAAATGTAACTCATTGGAATTTCAATCAGAACACTATTACCTATTTAGAAGATCAAATCATCATCAAGGTACCTTGAGATTCAGGATTGCCTCCAAAACCTGGAAGATTGCTGATTGCCTGACTGTCTGAGTGTGAAAATGAGTGAAATTGTGAACCTTACATGTAGCATTGCAGCCTGTCAAGGAAAAAATAACTGGTAAGGAGACTGTGGTGATATTACCAGTCATTTCACAAATCACACCAGACAATCTAACCAAAACCCAGGCAAGGTAGTGCCACAGACATTAACCAATAGGTGTCAGAGTCTATGGAATTTCTTAATATAGCAAAGATTGTGTGCTACATATGGAAAAAAAGTTCATATTAAATTTCAACAAAAAGTGGATGTAACAAGAGGTTAATTTGATTCTCACAAGCAGTATGAGAACTGTCCCAACAGTTCCAGGCAGTCAGAGAGGCAAGTAAGATGATGCCTTGCAGGATGCCTCAGACCAATCTCTTCACAGAAATCTCTCTAGAGATAAGGAAAAATACTTGAGGAAGAAATAAGAGTCAAGTTGCACACAGTTCTTAGAAGACACAAACAGGACAAATAACAAAATAATTGTTTTACGGGGGAAAATAGGACAACACAAATGTGGCGGTTTGACTCTGGCTAGAGACCAGATACCCACCAAAGCCACTCTATCACTCCCCTTTTCAGCTGGACAGGGGAGAAAATATATATCGAGAGGCTTAGGAGTTGAGATAAGTTCAGGGAGAGATCATTCCATATTTAGTGTCACGGGCAAAACAGACTCAAGATGGACTACAAAGAGGCAGGGAGGGAATATCTCATTTATTATGCTACACTACACCCACAATGAAACCAGAGTCAGATAATGAGAAGGGTGATCAGATCATAAAACACCTCCCCCCACTCCTCCCTTCTTAGCAGACTTCACTTTAGTCATGATTTCGCTCTCTTCTTTCCTGCACTGTGACATGGGGAGGGGCAGGGACAGGGGAAGTGGGGGTTTCATGCAATTCCTCATGATTTGTTTTCCTTCTTAGTCGGGGGAAATTCCTCACACCCTTCTTCTGCTGCACTGTGGGGTCCCACCCACAGGAGACAGTCCTCCAGGAACTTCACCAATGTGAGTCCTTTCCCACGGGGCTTCAGCTCTTCACCAGCTGCCCCAGCATGGGTCACTTCTATGGGGTGCAGTCATAAAATCATAGAATGTCTCTCAGTCTCTCAGGCCCAGACTGCTCCAGCCTGGTCCCCCACAGAGTCACAAGTCCCCCCAGCAAACCTGCTCTGGTGTGGGCCTCTCTCTTAATTCTCTCTCTCTCTCTCCACAGGCTGCAGGTCTTGCCAGGAGCTTGTTCCAACATGGCTCACAGCGTTTTCCAGATGTCTTCTTCTGCTCCAGCATGGGGCCTCTCCATGGGCTGCAGGTGGGATCTCTGCCCCCCATCATCTTCCATGGACTGCCATGGGACAACCCACTCAACAGCGGTCTTCTCCACAGGTTGCAGGGGAATCTCTCTCTCCAGTGCCTGGAGCACCTCCTCCCCACCCTTCTTCCCTAGCCTTGTTGTCTGCACAGTTTCTTACATCTTCTCACTCCCTTCTCTGGTGGCAAAAAGCAACTGCTTGCATTTTTTTCTCTTCAAGGTGATTCCCAGAGGTGCTGTCACCATTGCAGATTGGCTCAGCCTTGGTCAACAATGACTTGAGTCATCTGATGTTTGCTCTCTCAGCCCTACAGAGAACTTCTGGTTGCTTCTTATGGAAATCACCTCTGCAGACCCCCATCCTCCACCAGAACCTGCCATGTAAAACCACAACACAGCACTAAAGAAAACCTAAAAAAAGGAAATTAAATGTCTCCATTAAAAACAAGGCAAGGAAACAAACTATAAAAATTATATGCTTAAAAACAAGTTATTTGGAAACACTGAAGCCAGGGGTATGACTGCTTTTAAAAGGCTAACTGTAAAGTGACAACAAATGACAAAGAAAATCCGGAAGGATAGAAAGAACATTTTGACAAAGTGTTAGTCCCTGCTGACTGTGCAGAGCCAGGCAGTCCAGGCATGCTGGAAGGACAGGGCAGCTTTCAAGGCAGAAGGCATGTGAGCACTACGCTGCCAGCAGGAAAAGGAGGCAGAAGGAGCACTGATGTAGATCAGAAGAGGAGAGATGATGGTGCAGACAGCATAACTGCTGAGCTGTAAATAGCTAGAAGGACAAGTGTGAACAAAGCATTGGAAGTACAGTCCTTTAAGCTTTTGAGCAGAGGTGATACTCAGCGACTGGCAAAACACAGCAGCTACGTCAATCTATAAGGCCACCTACCTAATTCAGGCAATGACAGATACAAATCTCATTGTCAGTTTCTGGGGGAGAAAAAAAAGAATGATGAGACTTTTAACAGATTCAGGCAAGTTATAAAGAAAGTTGTGGAGAAATAGTTTCTGATCAGGTACTGTTTAGATGTACTCAGCCAAAGCTGACCAAGGACAAAAATGGGAATAGGAATGGTGGTGTTTGCCCTTTTCCCTGACTTTCTGGAGGTGTTCACTTTAGCTTTTAAAAAAGCATTATTGAAAGTGGCAAAATCATATGATGTTCTAGATAAAACAGATTCTATTTAAAATGCATATATGAAACTTACTTGAGTGAAATTGGTAAATAATTTGCACTGAGGGTTAGAGTAAAAGCAAAGATGGTCTTCCTGCTGGTTTGTATGCTGAATTAGTAAGGGTGCTGGAAGATATGTCAGATGAGAAATTAGATAATCGTCTACTGCGTAAACAACACCACAGAGGATTATTAAATGAAGTACAGTGAAATACACTGTGGTGAAATTTCAAGTGCACCACAGAAGTTTGGTTAGTGCTGATGATTCAAGAATGAGGCTTTATGAATGATGGAAATGCTGATGGAGATGTGTCCCATATATAAGTGTTGGATGGAAAGTGAATGCAATTGGGAACAAATAGAACAGCATTGTTCATAAGCTCATAAAAGCAACATTCCAAGATGATTCCTCAACAATCTGGAACTTGCTTCAGAGATGGGCTTCAAAGCATGGAAGAATGAATATGGGGTGATACATAATTATTTTTATAAGAACTTACGAGAAGAGATGGAGAAGAGTGCCTTATAGAGAGATAGAAGAGTGGCAACAACCAAGACAGTTAGAATGGAAGGAACAGGACAGAGGACAAGAGCTAGATTGTTGTACCTGGAGACAGGAATTAAATTTAACTGAGTTTCAAAACACTTGAAGAGGCATCATAGGAGAATTCGATGTGGGATAGCTGGAAGTATGGAAACACACCAGTCATTGACATAAAATTTTATTTATCAAGTATAGCAGGCAGGTAATGCTCACTTCAGATGCACACCAGGTAAGGCCCCTGTACCTGCCTCTCAATGCAGGGAAGAGGACATGCACATCTGACCACTCAATGTGTTTCAGTCCTTACTTGCAGCCTGGCCACTTTGCTCAGCAGTTCAACCACAAGCTCAGAGTTCTGCATGGTGTCAAACTTCTGTGTACAAATGTTCCCCACAAGGGACTAGGCACATACCAGGAAAGATGCATCTCTAGTAATACACATTATATGCATCATGTACTTTCAAATTCTTGAAAGGAACTAGAATACAATGTGATTTTAGAAGGAAAAGCTTCTGCAATGACTGTGCACAGTCTGTCCTTCTTTTAAGGAAAAAGACTTCTCTATAAAGACTCAAAGGCTGGCATTTGATCAGATCACCAGTATTTGGTTCAAATTCTGTTTCCTCTGGTACCCTGTAGTACACTGAATACTAAAAGTCCCTCTGCTCTTGTCTCTAAAGATAGAATGAGTTTCACCAGAGCAGGTGCTGGAGGAAGGAGCCTGAGCTGAGGGTAATGCAGATATCTAGTCCTGTGCCAGCTACTAGGCTCTCCTCCATTTAAGGCAGTACCTTACAGACCTACTCCAAGTGGGAGCAAAAGTACTATGTTTCTTCTTAATGTGGCTCTCCAGTTATCTCTGTACCATTACTTGTAGTTCACCTGTTTGCTTTTTCCATCTGAAAATGTATATAGCAGACATCTGAATGGCCCCTCTGAGAGTGCTTATTCAGTTTTGCCACAAGTAAGTCATGCAAAGACTTTTCCATCAGTACTAACATATATAGATGCATCTGATGGATCTATGATGCATCTATGATGGAAGTTATTCTAGTACTTTGGGAGCCAAAATAAAAATTGAAGCTTCTAGTGAAACTAAAGATCCACTACCTCTAGATTTTCAGAAGCATTTTATTAAAAATCAATGGATGTATGGTAACTATTTTTTATGAAACTTGGCCTCTGTGCCTAAGCTGCAAAAACATTTTAAAAACTGTACTCTGTAATAAAGACGATAGAACCGTATAGTGGTGCTTATCTAGGATGAATGTATATTAAAATAAATAAATAAGAATTATCCTTTTGCATCATTTCAACAAAGTTGGTGTATTTATGCATAGATATGAAACTCCGTGGACCTTCAGGCAGGTCTCTGGTAACCAGCAAAATGCAAATTTGCGCTTAAATGAAAAGGATGGTCTGGAAGAGCACAGACCAATCAAGCTCATTTCAGTTGCTGGGAAAATCATGGGGTGAATCCTCTTGACAGAACTTTCTAGGCACAAGAAGGAGAGGTGGATTGACCAAGGGTTAAATATGCCTGACTGTCATTATTGTCTTATATGATAAAATGACTGTATATTTTAGATGAGAGGAGAGCAGCACATGTCTTCTATTTCTTAGGAAATTGAGAGCAGTTCTTATTTAAATCTAAATTCCTTACCTTAACAGTCCAAGACCCGTTCAGCAAAATCAGTCAATATGGCACATTTCAGCAGTATGGAAGAAAAAATACCCATGATTTTCCCAACAATTTTTGGATTGATTTGGAATATATTACTGACAACCTAACAGGACCTGTTATATCCAGATTTGCTGAGAATAAAACTTCATTTCTATAGTGTTGATGTGTTTCAAAATGTCTTAGCAGAAATGAAATGTCCATTAAGAACAGCTTAAAAGGCAAATATACTGTAAGAGTTTAACAGGTACATATAAACTAATAAAGAAGACAACACTTTGAGGGACCCGTTTTCACCATTTCTCCTACATGAGTTTAACGTAGTTTTAGAAAAGGTAACTTCAGGAGGAGTGAATGAACTCTGAACACCTTGGGCATTCATGCTTGATTTCTTTGAATCACTGATTCAAGTTGGTTTTCAAATTCTTAGGCTAAGAATATAGCACAATCAGATGTTTCTCTAATTTCTGCTAAGTTTTCAGTGCAGTGAATTGGCAACAAAGTGACGCATAGGGTCTTGGCTACACTACAGCTTTATGAATAATTAGGACAGAGGGTAAATACTTCAGTGCCATTTAAATGTCGATGCTGTTTTAATATCCATAGCATGATTACTTTACAGTCACATCTTCTGGAGAAATTAAATATGTGAAAACCTTCACGGTTTCCCTCATTGCTTCTACCTGCCAGCATCTGAATACAAATCAGCTGCAGAAGCCTCCCTTGAGTTATTCGCAGAAGAACAACCTTCCTTATGTGTTTCCGTAGAATGTAAATGTCTGGTTTATCACTAAGCAGACCATAGGGCAGCTTAGTCTGGAAAGAGCATCCTCTTCCATCATGACCTCCAAGTTCCAGGAGGTGGAAGTCAACAAGCACACCACAGCCTGTCAACACACTCTAACTTAAAGGTTTGCACAGGACATTTCTGTACCGTCCCAGCAGTCAGGATAGAGAAGAAATTGTAATTTAGTTTTGTAGTATCTTCACATGTTTCCATGGTAATGCAAGGAAAAAAAACCCATAAGTGTATCCTCTCTGCTACCAGCATCGTGAGAGACAGAGGTGAAAGTTTATGGTAAGGAGCAGGAGCCTCCCAGGTATGTCTCAGCTCATGCATGCTGAAGATGTGTGTGCATGTACTAGGTGTTGTGATAGGACAGACACAATCACATGACCCAGTAATGGTAGAGGAGCTGTTGCTATCACCCATCAGCACTGTGGTACCTCTTTCAGCAGTAAAACAGTATCGCTGTATAACACCTACCATTATGTGTGTACATTCATTTCCCAAATTATTTGTCTCTGAAAGGAAAATGGATGTCCAGCTAGCAGCATCCTCAAAAATTAAACTACAATAGCACCTTCAGCCTATTTTTCATCCTTTCAGCCACCTGTGTTAGACAATAGGAATGAGACTAGCTGTGGAAAAATTTATTACTTGGAAAAGCAGCAGAGGCAGATCACACACCAAGGTCTTGGCCCTTCTTTTTCAAGCCATGATTATGCCAGAGACAATGCCTCTATAGGACAATACAATGGGATATAATGGGTTAATTTTTTTTTTTTTAAAGATGGATGATATTTCCCTGTAAATCAATGAAAGTCAGGAGTCTGAACGGCTACAAGTCTCACCTGAATCCTGCAAGCTATATCAGTCAGGATGTTCAGCCCCCTCGGGGATTTGGCTTAAGAATTTTAATACAGAGTTTTAAGAGGTGGGGTTTTTTTAACCTAATCTGAAAGTTTGTGACTCTATGCTAAGGACTGTTGACCATTTGCCATTCTTGCTAATAGTTTAGCTATTAGACACATTTTGTAATTTGGTTATTAAGCAATCAGATAGACTCTCTTTGAAGAAAGCTCTTTGAGACTGCAGTATGGTTTTCATGTTATAATGAATATAATTTGCATCTTTTGGTTGCTGTTTTCTACCTGTCCTTTCCTAACAGAAAACATTAATATCACTAAACCCTTCAGAGGGGCAGAGAGGAGTTGGAGAATCAAACAAATGTTGCTTATCCCCCAATTTAAGATCTTTGGAACTATCCATAAAGGAAACCTTTTTAACAGAAGAGTGGTGACTGACACTTCAGCTGAGGTAAGGTATGTACATTGATGTTTGCACCCACTCAAAAACATAAAAATAGCATATTTGACATTCAAGCTTATATTGTTGACAGCATAATAATGTAATCAAAACTCTGCTACAGAGAAGTAAGCAATTCCCCAAAGCCTTTGCATCATTGCAAACTAGCATCCACTCCATAAGGTGTTTATGAAGGACAAACTACTTTAAGTATGATTGAAAGGTACTGTCCAAGAATTTTTTAATGTAAAATACTCCATCAATGTCATCCAAATAAATTATAAAATTAATTTACACAAATAAAAGTTTGAGATTTTTTTATTTAACTACTTTGTAATAAAACATTAACTTTGTAACAGCCATTGCACATAAATATGTCTTTAGTAAACATCAGGTGACCATTGAAGACCAAAGAAGACATGACTGAAATATGGCAAATATTTCTACTAAAAAAAGGTGTATGTATTGTTTTTAGAAATATTTAATAAGAGTCATCCACATTTAACACAGTGATCACAAACAGAAAACAACTATTTCAGTTCCCTAAAACTTGTGACTTCAGGGAGAACTTGGCTCATACTCTCACCTGATTTAGTTGCACAGCTGCAGCTAGAGACAGTTTAGACACTCAAACTGAAATTAGGTCCCCAGAGACTAAATTTTATGATCATAGCACTGGTGGAGAAATATGCAGTGAAAATCAGAACCTTCTGTTGCTAAAACTTGTTTTCTTTATTCTCAGAAAGAATGCTGCTGTTCCTAAAGTTTTGGCCAATGAGATAGGTGAGATTTATGAGCTAGAGAAACATGCACTGAGCCAGAATTGCTGCTGTCCCCACTAATGATGCTGCTGACCCACTGTATCAGCAGAATATCGTGGAGCAAATACTCTAGCACCAGTGAGGACAATACTGTGTCTCAGAGGGAAGTTCTTAAATTGAAACGTTGGTGTACTGCTCCTGACCTGCCCTAAAACATCATTTTGTTGTTCCACAAGTTATTATCATGTTGCTCTAAAAAGATAAAAACTTCTTAGCTTTACATGTATGCCCTAATAAAGGATCTTAACAAACGAGTGCATCACAAGTTGTGAAACACTACTGTTTTTAAAAAAGACAGCTATTCCACAGAATCACAGAATTACAAGGTTGGAAAAGACCTTTACGATCATCAAGTTCAACCATTCCCATCCTGTGCTAAACCATATCCCTAAGTACATCATCTACCCTTTTTTTAAACATGTCCAGGGAAGGTGACTCAACCACCTCCCTGGGCAGCCTGTTCCAGGCCCTGACAACTCTTTCAATTAATTTTTTTTTGCCTAACATCTAATCTGAACCTGCCCTGGCACAGCTTTGTGCCATTTCCCCTTGTCCTATCTCCTGTCATTTGGACAGTATGACAGGAAACCCTCAACTTTTCCAGCCCTTCATTGTCCATTCTCATGTAGCACTACAGGCAGGTTGGCTACTGCAACAGGTTGCATTGGTACTATTAGGAAATTATCTGCCATGCAAATATGGGTTTAATCCCAACCTGTTCCATTACTCTGAATGGCAGTATCCCAGTGAAGCTTGTGAATAGATGAATGCCCAGGGTGTCACACAGGGTGCTCACTTTTGCAGTAGTGTTTGGTACTAAGCAGACGGGCAATAACAATTGAAGGCAACCATTGCTTGCTCTGTAGTGCCTTGACAATGCCACTTCACCATACAGAAGAAACAAGTTCCCACCCATGATGTAATTCTTATCTTGGATCTGCTTTTAAAGTTTTTCTGCTCTCATGTGCTGTTTCTTCATGTAAAACAACCTGTTTAGTACTCCCAGGCTCCTGAGACCCTGTAAACCACAGATTCATTTTTTTCCCCCTGTATTGCATTTCTCCCCTTTCAATTTATGTTCCCCTAAGAAGTGCTTCTAAAGCTACATGTGTAGAGATTAAAGGCAGGGTCTGCTGTGGCTTACAGACATCAAAAGCCAAGAGCAGTACGAGACTGGAGTAAATTGCTTGGTACCGGCTTCTGTTAGTCTCCAAAAGCTTCTCATTATCATTCCTGTTGTAAGTGCTCTCTACTGCTTCTCTAGTGATCATAGATGCCCATCCGAGGTGATAAATACTACTTCTGGTGAGAGCATAGGTCACTTAATTAGCATGGGAGAGAAGGAACTGAGGTGGGTGGGTGTGGAAGCTGCTATTCATGACACATGACATGTCGCATTTCCTTGTTAATTTATTGTTTGCAGAAACAATGAGCAGTGTGTTGAAAGCCAGATTGGAATCAGAAAATAAACCCAACTTTTGGCAGTAGTTTAGATACACTGTAAAGTCAGGCCTTCACCAATGTCCCTCATGTGATGCAGTTGTACTGATATATATATATACACACACATAGACTGACACCTGTATACATATGAGGTAGGGTCACCCTGGCTAGAGGCCAGATGCCCACCAAGGCCACTCTATTTGTCCCCTCCTCATCTGGGCAGAGGAGAAAATACATACCAAGAAGCTCATGGTTCAAGAGGAGGACAGGGAGAGATCATTCAGCAATTAATGTCACAGGCAAAACAGACTCAAGATTGAATAAAATAAATCTAATTTATTACCCAATGAAAACAGAGTAGGATAACAAGGAATAAAACCAAATCTTAAAACACCTCCCCCACCCATCCCTTCTTCCCAGGGTCAACTTTATTCATGATTTCTCTCTCTTCTCCCTCAGAGCAGCACAGGGGAAGATGGGGAACAGGGGTTGCAGTCAGTTCATTACAAGTTGTCTTTGCCGTTCCTTCCCCCTCAGGGGCAGGACACCTCACGCTTTGACCTTGCTCCAGCATGGGGTCCTTCTCATGGGACACAGTCCTCCATGAACTTCTCAGTCCTACCCATGGGGACTTCAGCTCTTCACGAAATGCCCCAGCATGGCTTCAGACCTTCAGGAACAGACAGCTCCAGCATGGGTCCCCCACAGAGTCATAAGTCCCGCCAGCAAAACTGTTTCATTGTGGGTTCCTCTTTCCATGGTCTGCTTTCCCATGAAATTATACCCCTCAAATGCTTGAGAAAGAGCATATTGGTTTTTAAAGGCCCATCTATCCATCCATCCCAGTGCCCCAACTCCAGCACCAGCTGGTAGCAGATCTGGATGGAGATGTGTGAGACCAGAAGAAGAGCGTACAGCATTTCCCCTTGAGTGCTGTCCTGTTTCACTAATCCCTACTGGAAAGATTTTCTAATACAAATATGGTTTCTATATTTAGAAATTTAGGTTAGAAACCATAACACAATTTTACATGATAACTCATAAACTTAGACCGGGTCTACATCCTTTTTTTCCATTTCTCTGCACAATTTACTTCATCTTACAGAATCCATCTGCCTGCAGTTCTAATTCCACATTTCCCTGCTGGTATTCAGGGTGGCTTATGGGTTCTTTCCATTCTCCTCATATCTAGTTCATCACTCTCCCAATATTTCATTTCTTGCTGTCCATTTCCTGCAAATTTCAGAGGGATTGCTCCATTATTTGTTCTGTCATGGTGATCTCATTTTGCTCACTCATCTTAAATCTTCCTTCTTTTGTTCTTTTGTATGTGACTTGCAGCACAAAACTCTTGCAGTACCCTGTATAAAACCACCAGAATAATGTTTCTCTATGAACAATTCAGGAATGTTTCTTTCATTCTTAGGCAAATTGTTGGCTTTCTGATGAAATAAAAAGACTATGTTTTTTTTTTAATCTTTCAAATAGGCTTCTACACATACAATATTCTTGAATTTATTGTAGAAATTTCCCTGAAAGACATTTATCTGTTTCACTTTTACACATAAATTAAAAATAAATGCATGTGGGCTATTACCTATTTGGATTGTTTTAGGGACTGTTTTTGTGAGGATTTCTTTTTACTTTGGACTGGGACAATGGTAAAATTAAATCTGTTTATTTGCAAAAACTCCTAAATATCTTCTTCAGTGAAAAATGTGTTTGATTAAAACTTCAAATTTAATGCACACTACTTCAAAAATATTATGTATGTAGAGAACTTCAGTTAATTGTAACTAGGATTTATGTTTTTGACAAGGCTATGTGGCAAAATATGGAGAAAAAAATTTAGTGACAGGAATACAACAAATGTAAGATGATGGTGATGCCATGAAGAAATGGTCTAGGTAATGGTGAATTGTCAAAAAAAAGTTATGAAAAATTTAGGGCTTTTTTATTATATCTATATGAGTTGTTGTAGTTCACGTAAAATCTCTCCTCACCTCTTTATTAATTTGTGCTGTATACAGTGCCTCTACACAGATAAAGGCACTTGTTCTGATATGCAGACTCCTATGGGCCAGATGTTCTTTGGGGACACCGACCACTTCCACACATCTGAGCAGTTTGCTCGAGTCTCCTTTCCCAAGATAGTAACATAAAACTCTTGATAATTTTCTGTGAGCTTTTAGTTGAAAGAATTTGAAATCACCGTAGGTTTACATTGCAGGTCAGTAAAGCAGAGCTTTTCTTTCAGGCTGAGAATATGTGGTTTATACTCTGGAGGCCTTTTACCAAAGAGTTTGGGGTGTGCAGTGTCTCCATGGTGGAAAATATGACGTCACTACAGGACACAGTTCTGAGAACTACCTCCAGAAACTCGCTCTGATTTCATCAAGATGAGAACTGATTTATGCCAAAGGAGAGTAGAGAGTGACCACAGTATGTATGAAATTGGGATGATTAGGGGCAAAACTAGAAAGTAAATTATTTGACAGCATAGGTATACCTACTGAGTTCCAAAAAGCCACAGGGGGTTCCAAAGAGAGGCTTTTCATGCAAAAAAATTGGTATTATGGGAATAAATTAGAAGCTGAAAGTAGCGAGAGTTATGCTTTGTGAACAGATCTGGACAAGGGGAAATGGATAATAATGAATGTGAAGGTAAATGGAAAAAGGTTTGCAGCCTGGGCAAAGCAGGAAAGGAATCTAATAGGAACAAGGTTTCTACAAAACTACACAGTAACTTATAACAATCTCTTTGAAATGTGTTTGTATACAAGAGAAAACTAAATCAAACATGACATTAATAGGTTGTAAAATTTGCGAGTTTATGTTATTATACAATTTTTAAAAATAATTATAGAGGAATCTGTGTGTACTGCTGAGTAATACCATACTTTCTCACTCAACATTTCCTTTCTTCTAGTGGTTTTCCATATTTATTCAAGGTACACTGCAGGGAATATATAGACATAAATTCTTCTCCAGTTTCAGCACTCAATACTTGAACAAGTTTAATAACAAATTCCTCTCAGGTTGTCAGTCTAGTAGGTGGTAGCAAACCCACCTCTTGCCAATTCCCAAATTCCATTCTGAATTCATCTCATTTTGTTCCCCTTACATGCATTAGAGGATAAAGTAATTTGAAAAATGTAGTGGAGTTATCTAAATAGTTTGGTCTGGCAAATTCCTCCATCTGTGAGGAGCAAGGCACAGAAAATTAAAATTCGGTAATTACCAGTTAAAAACACAAAAGTCAAAATAAAAGACAAATACAAATTATTCTTCAGAAACAAAACAAAAAAAACCCCAAACAAAAAACCCTAAAATTGGTGGTCTCTGGTATTTGTCAAATTTCTATCTTGTTCATGATGAGCTCAGATAAGCATGTTTCATCATTACACAATTTCAATGTGCTAAACAAGAAAAGAGAATAATATTTTGCTGACTTGACAAAGCAGCCTAATATTTTTAGAATAATTGTTTACCCCAGAAAATAAGGGTGGGATGGAAGAATATTTTGCAATGTCTTTTACTAATTTTTTATTTATTTCATATGTCTCCATAAATGTGAGAGGTTTTATTTTTAGACCTTACATTTATGCTTATTTTAATCTAAAAGTGAGTTATCCAAATTTAACAAGTACATTTCTGAACAGAGCATCTTTCTAGGGGATAAAGCCAAGAAACTCCCTTTTCACAGTGAATAGCGACATGGTCACATTGTAGGCTTATCTGTAGAAAAATAAAGTAGAGAGAAATCTAATTGTTTTAAAGGAAGCTTTGTTCTGAAAAAAAATCCAAAAACCTGTGAAAAATCAGATTGCTCCAACCTGGAATCCATCCATTGACTTAGATTTAATAACAGCATTTTAAAAATTAGCAGAATATTTTAACTTGGAATTAAGAAATCAGGAAATTTTTTTTTGTTCCCTCACTATAGTATTTGCTAGAAGTTAATCTCGGACTCAAACTGATGTGCACCTACTTCCTCTTTGGAAGATATAGAGGATGATGACTGGATGGGCCCAGGAACAAAATATACTTTTTTAGCAGACATTATCTGTCTTGCTGTTGGTAGTAGCAAAGTCCTGCTACATCTCTAAAGCACATATTTTTAAAATCTTCTTTTGTCTATTCAAAAGTAATTATATTTAGCACTTTTCTGTCATTTTGAAGTCTAATTAGTTAGTTTTGCATTCTTATTAAATTACGAAGATTTGAAGGTCATGTCATACATAATTTCAAAAGTAAATGTCCCCTAAGTTTTTAATACAGTCTTGAAATTTAGCACTTTTACAGATATGACATTTGGCATTAAAGATTTCAACATCATTAGAAATTTTATAAAGTTACTTGATTTTCTTACTTTATAAGGAAAAAATTGATTTCGTATGCATCTTTTTGAAAATCACTGAATAGCATGATTCATCATGTGAAAAGGTTTTATACCAGCTTATCTCAGCTGCTTTGTTGCAGTTACTCCTCTGTATTTCGAAATGAACCAACACAGAACCAGGTCCAATTACCTTCACATGCTTCTCTACATTTACATGGCCCTATCTGTCATAGCAACACAACCTCCTATTCTCCCTGCCCCACTGACAACAGAAATGGCATGTTCCCTTTGGCAACATGTGGAGGTTCAGCCCCAGACAGTGGCTGGGCACCACATACCACTCACACACTCCCAGAGGAAAAACAGACAGTGCCTCCATGGGTTGGGATAAGAACAGTTTACTGACAAAAATCACTGTGAAAAGGGAACAATAACACTCAAACTGCCATGGAGGCACCCAAGAGCACCCATCCCTGACCCACCCCTTCTATGGGGGAGTGATGTCAGGTGGTGTGGAAAACAGCCCTGGCTAACTCAACTCCCCTGTGTTGGCTGCTTGGGGAGGTTAACTCTAGCCTGGCCAGACCCAGGACACAATTTTCTGCACTGGATAAAGAACTGAAGCTGGGAAATGGTTCAGAGAGCAGGCAGACACTGGTGTAGGGAAAAGCAGAGGGTTTGGAAGCAGTTTCCAAATCCCCTGCAAATAGACATGGGGAAAGGGCTCTGGGCCACCCACAGGAGAGAGGTGGATGGCCCCAGGCAAGTCAGTGCCACTTGAAAAGGCATTGAAGTCCACAGGTGTTGCTTCAGACTTTACACCCAACAGCATTGCTCAGACAGTGCCAGGCCCCTCATGGCCTTGACTGGAGAGTTCTGGACATTCAAGCATCTCCTGAGTGCCCCTCAGCACAAAAGACAGCCCCATGGCACTTCTGTCCTCCTGCAGACAAGACTGCTGTGTATGAATAAACCTTCACATCAGCCTGCACAGGAATAGGTCACTTCTCTGGTTTTCATGTTTATGCTCACAAACTGCACCTGCAGTTTTGTCAGAGGCTGCTAAGAGAAGATTTTACACCTGGAAGAAACTATATTTGAGGATCAGCTGCGAAAGTTTCAGCAGCTTTGGTTGCCTTGCTTATTCTAGTTTCCATAACTGAACTTTCAACACTTGTTATACATAATGCAAACATTTGTTTAGCACAATTGTTTCATTTTTCAAAATAATTTTGAAATAAATATACATCTCTGTTCTGATTTCTATTTAGTAAGTGCTTTGGACATTACAATTGTGCCTCCATTGGTATAAATAAAACCAATAGATTTAACAGGATAAAAAGCCTTTGCTTTCGTGCTTTTGCAGTACCTGACTTTCCGATTGAGTTTTGTTTTTAAAGGCTTTCCTGAAAAGTTAACCAAACAACTGGTAACAGCACGTGCACCTGCACCACCTTTGCCTTCATTAGCAGTGTGCTCAGAGAGAAGGGAGGGAGGTGAGAAAGAACTCAACAAACCAAGTTGCAAAGAGTTAAATCCAACTGCATATCAATGATGTGGTGAAACCTTGGAAGCCCTTCAGAAGGATGTTGGCATATCTGTCCTTTTGTGGGGGTTTGACCCTGGCTGGAGGCCAGATGCCCATCAAAGCCACTCTACCACTCCCCTTTTCAGCTGGATGGGGAGAAAATATATATTGAGAGGCTTGGGAGGGAGTCAAGATAAGGACAGGGAGAGATCATTCCACAATCAGTGTCATCAGCAACACAGACTCAACACAGAATATAGGAAAGAAAACTATCTATGACACTACACTACACACACAGTGAAACCAGAGTTGGATAATGAGAAGTACAAGCAGATCTTAAAACACCTCCCCCCAACCCCTCCCTTCTTCTCAGGCAACTTTATTCAAGATTTCTCTCCCTTCCTCCCCCTCCACTGTGTCATGGGGAGAGGCAGGGAATAGTGAATGGGGCTTTCGGTCAGTTCCTCATGAGGTGTTTTCCTTATTTTCCTTCTTAGCTGGGGGGTGGCATTCCTCACACTCTTCCCCTGCGCCAGTGTGGGGTCTCACCCACGGGAGACAGTCCTCCAGGAACTTCTCCATGAGTCCTTTCTGTCAGGGCTTCAACTCCTCACCAATTGCCTCAGCATGGCTCCCTTCCATGGGATGCCAACCTGCAGGCCAGACTGCTCCAGCCTAGGTCCCCCACAGAGTCACAAGTCCTCAAGAAACCTGCTGTGGCATGGGTTGGTCTCTCCACAGGCTGCAGGTTTCACTGCCAGGAGCTTGCTCCAACACAGGCTTCCCACAGGACACAGCATCCTTCAAGTGTCTCCACCCACTCTAGCATGGGGTCCTCGACAGGCTGTAGATGGGATCTCTGCTCCCTGTCATCATCCATGGGCTGCAGAGGGACAGCCTGCTCCACCATGGCTTTCTCCACGTGCTGCAGGGTAATCTCTCTCTCTGGCACCTAAAGTGTCTCATCCTCATCCCCCCTTCTTCCTTGTACTTGGTGTCTGCACAGTTTCTTACATCTTCTCACTCCCTTCTCTGGTGGCAAAATGCAGTGGGCTTTCTCGTCTTAAATGTAATTCCCAGAGGTGCTGTGACCATCGCTGATTGGCTCAGCCTCGGTCACCAATGACTCTGGCCCTTAATTGGCTTGTGCTTGCTCTCTTGGGCTTGCAGAGAGGCAGCCTACACACACACACACCCCCCACCCACCCCCCACACACACACACACCCACCCCCCCACACACACCCTTCTCTACCAGAACCCTGCCATGCAAAACTGCAACACTTTTCTATCTTAATAAGCTAACAAATCTCATGATTGCTTGAGCAAATGTTTCAGTAACTATTCCAGAATTATAATCTATGAAGGATAATCCATTTTTGATGATCATCTACTTCTTCGATGGCTACAGTCACAGGGTTGTCACTAAAGATTATTAACTGGTTCTAAGATTAGAGTTTATAATGGAAAAATAGGGCACACATTGAAGAACACTGGCATTATATTTTTCTGAAACTGAAATACAGGGAAGTAGCTAGTGTAAAAAAAGGAAAACCTAAGACTGGGACACGTGGCAAGAAACATGAACTTCTTCCTGACGCAGAAGAAATCCTAATTCTTCGAATAGTAACTTGGAAAAGAAAAAAAAAAAAGAGACAGCACCCACCTTTCAACTCCATAAACATTATATGTAGGGCTCAGAGACATCTGAAACCCAGAATGTGGTAGCAGGTACTCCAGAAACACCCAGAAGTACATTCATCTGTTGCAGCCTCACCTTTTTACTTGCAGCTCTGCTATTAAAACAAACAAAAAATAATAAATATTTCACAATCTCAGCTAAATCTCAGTTTAATCTCAAGATACACTGTCAATTTTGACATCTCAACTTTAGGCCAAAAAAAAAGAACATTAGATAAAAAACTTTTTTTTTTTTCCCTGTGGCTTGTCCTTAAAAGGGTTTGGTTTTTTTTCTCACCATGCCAAAACTTGTTGTGGGCCACCCTAGAAGCATGGAAAGTTAAGTCCCCATGCATCTCTCTTTAAAAAAGAAAACTGGCATTTTGTAAAACAAGTAGCAGCTCTCCATCTGCTCAGCTGAGAGGCTGAAGACACCATGAATGTGCTGAGTCTCCTTTTTTTCCCCCCATATGATAAATATGAACTAAATCGTTTTTGACATCTTTTAGGACAAGTCAGAGTCAAAGAAAACCAATTGCTTGGTTTATACCTTAGGCCTAGCCAAGCAGGATAACCAGAGGACAGACATTAATCATTAACAAATTACAAAGCAATCACCATGCCAAGTCAAAGGTAAAATCAATTACAGTGACAATTAAAGTGGTCAGATATCAGACCTGAAAGCATTGCAGTTAATAGATGTTCTAATCCAAGGTAGCAGAAGCTATAGGCTTCTGAACTTTCAACAAACAAACTAGGTTTTCTCTGGAATGAATAAAGCTGGTTGTTAACAGTTATTATTTATATAATATCCTAAGCATAAAATTATGTAGAGAAATTTAATGAACTAATCTCATTCCTTGCAAAGAATAACTGGTAGTTAAAACAACAATAAAACATTATAAAGCTTGTAATAAACACAATTGCTTTTAGCTGCTATTAAGATAAGAACAGGCGAAATCGGCACTTTTCTCTAAATTGAGTGATAAAAAGACATAGTAAAGTGTGGAGTACTTAGTGACCTGGGTTAGAAAGAGTACAAATTGTGCCTTCTACTCCTGTTCCGGGAATGAAGCAAAGTCAAAAAAGACTTTTCCAGTCTACAACTCTGTGCAGCTAAATATATCCTTCTGTTGACATACTGTAGCATGAATACTTTTAAGATGGATTGAAAATGTTCAAGAGCTGAACTGAAATGAAAATCCCAGGTACAAAGAAAAGCAGTAATGAATTAGAAGGGAGAATGAAGATCCTACCATGTGAGAAGGATCTGGAAGTCCAGGAAAATTAAGACAATTCAGATACTCATCTCCCAACCAAAGCTCAGGCAAACTGTAAAACCATCATGCTGCTGCAAATACGACTTGTTTAAGGATAAATTTTCATGTATTGGGCTGGCTGAGAACATGTACACAGAAAGTAGATCCCTCCTGAGAAGACCATCCAGGCAGACTGGAACACTGCTGTTAGAACCAGTCTCAATGCAGTTTCTCAATTGAGATATGTACCTTCTTGAGAGCCCTCCCACCTAGACTTCAGATAGGGTCTGTATTTCTGAAAAACAACAGCCTTGTCTCAGCTCATCCTTGGCAAGGGGTCCATAATTAAGTTGAAACGTGCTTCCTGCTCTAAGAATGAGAAAGTTGAGCACAAAATAAAATCTGTTTTCTAACAAAGTAATACAAAAGCAAGCTACAAAAAACTCACTCTCATCAGGTTTTAAGTACAAAATAAAGTTTTATTGAGTGTTTTATTTGGGTCCTACTTCTAATTTCTTTTCTTGGAGCCCTTGCTATCAGAATTTCTCTAAATTATTTATCAAAATTATTACATCTACAAACTTGAAAACACTCTGTGGTTATGACCACTCATGGTCATTTCATACCTGGCAGCTGATAGCCAATGCATTTAAGTAGAAAGAATTCATGACTAACTAACACTCCCTGTCTGTTACACTTAGTAACCTTTTAGTTTTTAAAAGCAACTATTCAAAAACATTTTAAAAATTAAATAGCCATATAAAGATACATTTAAAAAGCAGCTGCCAATAATAAAAATGGAAAAAAGCTAGTAGACAAAATGCACAAATGTACAAAAATGCATGGAAACTACTCTCATGCTTATACTTTCTGACACAGAATCAGCACAAGCAGGTCCATACTTTCCATAACTCAGGCATTTTTTAATAAAGTGATTATGGAATGGCATCTGTTTATCTATGTGTAAATTAATGTGCTCAGTAACTGAATCCAACATAGAGAATAGCTAACTACCTACATTATTCTTTGAAAATGAAATGGGATGAAGCCTAGCTTATCTTTGCTGACAAGTTTCACTATGGGCCACAGCTCATATTGTTATTATTCAATTTTAAATAGGAAACTTTTCAAACTAATATTTATTTCACCTAAAACTGTGGAATTTCAGTTTAGCAATCTACAGAAAGTAGGGGCAGGAGCTTTAATTTTGGGGTTTTTTAAAATTTTTGACTTTTCTAACTTACATTTTCTTACTTCTCTAACAAAAAAAAAAAAAGAGCTATAATGAGCACTATTAACTGTCTCAAACTGTAGGACACGCAGTGATGTATTTTTCCCTAGATACCTGCAGAGACCGGCAATGGGCAACATGCAATTCGATATGAATTCTAGGTGAAGCCATTTATTGGGTGAAATCACACAGATTATATACCTTTGTTACTGCAAACGTGGCAAGCTAAAAAACTACTAATTGGTTGCATACACTGTTTACACCCCACTGATTGGTTAGTGGTTATAACGAGTTCTGATAAGCCTATCTCATAGCTAAATATCAGTAGTTTACCTTTAATGTCTAAAAGCATCCGCACACCTGCTGCTTTGAGCATCTTATTATGGCTGGATCTTAACATGTTCCGTTACTCCCAAGCACCTTCCCATAACTTCTTCTTGGTTAAGGGCAGCCTGTACCCCTGTCATCAAGGCTGCTGTGTTTTGAGAATGTGATTATTAAGATCCTTTCAGCATGAGTAACATTTTCTGTCTCATGGGAACACGAGGATATTGTCAGGGCCTATGTCTTTGGTGGAGAGAACTAGGCTGCCAGCAGGCCTGCTGTCTTCCCCGACAGCTACCGGCACTATATGTTTTTAATCTGTTCAATTCAATAAACATTTCACAGCTTGGACTAAAAATATTAGTTCTGTGCTTTAATCAAGGAGAGCATTTATCTGAGATATTCTATAACGTTTTAAAATATTACAGGTTAATATTAAAACCTTGAACTTGGAATATTCCTTTATCTTCAAATATTAATTCATATGTTGATGAGTAGTCAAAATTACGAGTGGTTAGAATGTCTTAATCTGTTTTTCCGATCAGATATGGACATCTTCATATTGAGTGGTTATTTTTATTTTTATTTTTAGATGGATGCCAAAGACTGAAACAACTACATGTGTGAAGCATTGTATCTGTCTCAATAAATTGTGAAAGATTTGTCCTCACTCTATATCAAGTAAGTGTCCTTGTATCCTTTCCTCTTCCATGTAGTATTACCTCTATCTCAGTGGGTTTCTGCTTGTCCGCCTGACTGAATATATTTAAGAGGTCAAATGCATCTCTTGTGCACATGAAGTCTAATACCTAGGCCACCAGCTGACCTTCTCTCTTTTAGATTTCCTTATTTCTATAATTTAGTTCATCAGTTAGGTTATTCAATGTTATTTCTTCCCTGCACTCTTATCATTAACCTTTACTAAATCTTTTTGTGCGTAAATCATGACAGTAAAATGACCAGTTCAACATATCAGTACAAGATATCTATGAAACATTGGAAGTTACATTAAGAGGAACTATGAATAATATTTCTTTATTTTGTCATTTATTTATTGTGTGTCTTCCAACATTTTACAGCATTTAGAACCATAGAATTGCCTTGGTTGGAAGGGACCCTTTAGATCTTCAGGTCCAACCATCACGCTAACTTGCCATCCACCACTAAACCATGTCTCTACGCATCACATCTAACCATCTTTTAAATACTTCCAGGGATGGAGACTCCACCACTTCCCTGGGCAGCCCATTCCCATGCCTAACAACCCTCTCCATGAATATTTTTTTTCCTAATATGCAGTCTAAACCTCCCCTGGCACAACTTGATGCCATTTCCTCTCATCCTATCGCTTTTTATTAGGGAGAAGATGTCAGCCCCGAACTCTCCACGGCCTCCTTTCAGGTAGTTATAGAGAACAATTGGGTCTCTCCTCAACCTCCTTTTCTTCAAACTAAACAACCCCAGTTCTCTCAGTCTCTCCTCATTTATTCTCCAGTCCCCTCACTAGCCTCATCACTCTTCTCTGGGCATACTCCAGCGCCTCTATGTCTTTTCTGTAGTGATGGGCCCCAAACTGAACACAGACAGTACTCAAGGTGAGGCCTCAAAAGTGCTGAGAATAGGGGGACAATTACTTCCCTAGTGCTACTCGCCACACTATTCTTAATAGGTCAGGATGCTCTTGGCCTTCTTGGCCACCTGGGCACACTGATGGCTCATAATCAGCCAGCTGTATAGTTAGTATAGGCCTGTCTCTGAAGTTTTCAATGTTTTCAGCCTTCAAATCCAGATTGCATTAAACACAAACAGCTACTCTTGCAAAGGGAAAATACCAACCTTCTGGGTGAGACAAATCAAAATACAGAATTGCCTTCTGCCCACTGAGTTCTGCAGGATAAACTCTTTCCTCCAGCCTTGTTTCCTATTTTCAACATTTTCCCAAGTTCCAACAAGTTCTGAAGAAACCCGTGCGCATTCCCCAGATAACCACCTACAAGTGCAAGCAAGCTCCCTCCTCTGCTCCAGGGTCCCTGCTTCCAACATTGTCCATCACACTTGCATCTCCAGGAATGTCCTCTTGCAGTGCATGTTCAGGCTGTGCCTGGCAATGAAGAGAACCTCCTCAAGATGGAGGGTTTGACTGAAAAAGTAGTCAACTGCCAGAATACCTGTTTGTTCTCTGCTTTGGAGCCTGAGCCTTTCCTATCTACAGAATACTAATACATTAATCTATGTATGAACATTAAATGTACCAATATGCTCTGCCAGTCTTCCTACCCCAAGCTTGTAAATTCCTTTGTGTTACAGGTAACTGCTAGGTCCAAAGTGGTTCTAAACAGATCTTTGTCCACAGGCAACTTTGTCCTTGTGCTGCAGTCTGGAGTCCCTGTAGTTCTAAAACTAATTTTCTTGCTTTAGTCTTAATTAGTCTAAAAATCAAAGCTTTTCAAATTACTGATTTCTTAGCCAGACCATGCAAGTTCTATCACAATCCCCCAAAGAGCAGCTTGCCACACAAAACCAAATTGCCCTGCCATAAATGTTACGAAAGACTTACTATCTAGCAGGATATCCCCTCATTATAATGAAAAATATCGGTTACATTATGGCTTGGATTTTTTTTCCTATCACAATGATAAAAACACTGGAGACTGATTGCTTCCTGTACAGCAAGAAGGTTGTTCTACAAACTGAAAGTTGTGAGGATGGGACAGGATAGGGATATGTCAGAGGCTGTTTCCTGGAAATATTAAACAGATACTTAATGACCTAGAAGCAGTTTCACAGCTTTTGCAGCTATTGCAAAGGTGTTGCACAAAATATTTCACTCCTTTATCAAAAAACATTTTGAGACATTTCTGAATTTTTTTATGATTGTGCTGTAGGCATCCCAGAGATAGTGGCAAAGGGAAACTAAATTAAGTTTAGTCTATTAGAGAAAATATGTTGATCTAGGACCTTCTGAGAGCACAGAGCTGATAAACATTTGGTGATTCCACAATATTTGAATTACACAACAGAATAAAAAGTGTAGGGTGAGATAAACATTGTGGGTGGGGGTGAGTGGGACGGACAGGAGAAAAGCCTATAAATAAGTCATAGGCTCCTACATGACTAAAATCTATCTGTAGATTTATTATCTAAATCAAACACAGGAGGAAGGATATTCTGTGTAGAGTGTGGTCAAAACCAATTGACATAAGAAATCCCAACAAAACTTGATGAAATAATGCAACAGCTGTCTGGAACCTGCCTAGAAAGTTTGCTGAGGCTTCACAACGCTGTCTGTGAAAAAGTTGAAACTGCAGAGGTGGAAGAAGAGCTATTCAGCAGCTAAAAGGATCAGAAAGCCCAGTGAGATATTCATCCTGAAAAAATGTCCAGCCAGCAGAATCTGTGTTAAATGTTGATATAGATAAAGACATATGTTTTCACTCTAGGTTCCAGTGTAATGTTGGAACAACTTGACCTCATTTTAAATGAGCTAGCTCAGGTATTGGAAGCAGTATAAATGCCATGCTACGCTGCAATATTTATTCTGCAAAGGCAATTAGAGCTCTCTGCTTCTATGGCTAGCTTCCTTCTAATGAGTTTGCTTGCTACTTGCTTATCAAAGCAATCTAGTTCACTGAAAGCTATTTCCAATATCTCTGCAGTCTTTAAAAGGTACATGCACCCAGATGTCACAACAATGTAAGACTGCAATGAATGTTATTGGGACAATACCACCAGTTTCCTATCTGGTAAGGAAAAAGATACTGAATAAATTCTACTGAGATAGATAAAATAAGAAAAAAAAGTCTGAAAAACAGATGTGAGGGCAGTGCCAGCTAGCCAAATATTGTAGTCTTGCATGGCTGGGTTCTGGTGGAGAGGGGGGGTTGCTGCAGGGGTGGCTTCTGCAAGAAGCAGCCAGCACCTCTCTGCAGATCTGAGAGAGCAAACGCCAGCCAACTCAAGGCTGGAGTCATTGCTGACCAAGGCTGAGCCCATAGCGATGGTCACAGTGCCTCTGGGAATCACATTTAGGAGAAAAAAAAATGCAAACAGCTGCTTTCTGCCACCAGAGAAGGGAGTGAGAAGATGTAAGAAACCATGTAGACACCAAGGTCAGGGAAGGTGGCGGGGGTGGGGAGGAGGCGCTCCAGGTACTGGAGAGAAAGATGGCCCTGCAGCCTGTGGAGAAACCCATGGTGGAGTGGGTGTCCCCCCGCAGCCCATGGAAAAGGTCAAGACCCCACCTGCAGCCCATTGAGAGGCCCCACGCTGGAGCAGGTGGAGACATAGAGAAGATGCTGTGGCCCTCGTTGGAACAAGTATCTCCCAGCACTTGCAGCCCATGGAGAGAGACAGAGGGGTGGGAGCTTCTGACTCCATGGTGGACCAGGATGGAGCAGTCTAGGCCTGAGAGAATGAGAGACATTATATGATTTTATGACTGCACCCCATAGAAATGACCCATGCTGAGGCAGCTGGTGAAGAGCTGAAGGCCCGTGGGAAAGGATTCACACTGGAGAAATTCCTGGAGGACTGTCTCACATGGGTGGGACCCCTCAGTGCATCAGGTGAAGGGTGTGAGGAATGCCCCCCCCCCCGAATAAGAAGGAAAACAACTCATGAGGAACGCACAGAAACCCCCATTCCCGCAGTACCTGCACCTCCCCATGCCACAATGCAGGGAAGAAGGGAGCAAAATCATGACTAAACTGTAGCCTGCTAAGAAAGGAGGGGTTGGGGGAGGTGTTTTAAGATCTGGTTGTACTTCTCATTATCCGACTCTGGTGTCATTGTGTGTGCAGTGTAGTGTAATAAATTAGAGAGTTTTCTTTCCTTTATTCCATGTTGAGTCTGTTTTGCCCGTGATGCTAATTGCAGAATGATCTCTCCCTGGTCTTACCTCGAATCCTAAACCTCTCAATATGTACTTTCTCCCCTGTCCAGCTGAAAAGGGGAGTGATAGAGTGGCTTTGGTGGGCATCTTCTCTCCAGCCAGGGTCAAACCACCAAACCAAAAAAGTTATTGTCTTCATTAAAGGCCAGAAATCATGCAAGGCAAATCAGTGGCTCAGCTGCATTCTTCTAAAAAAAATCTATCTTGGGAGAAAATGGTCCTTTCCTGATTTCAATTTTCACTGGCAGCCCTCTTAACACTGGTGAACGTCAAGTAGTTTCAGCTTTACCTAGAGTAAATCTGTAGTAAACATAAAATGTACAGGTTCAGAAGTGGAGGGACCCCTTCTCTTTATTTGACATTAAAGGCAAACCTGTACTCTGTCCCACCAGGGAGAAGGGAAGGAAAAGATTAAGAAGCCTGCAATTATCAGCCTGCTAACTGTTCTTGCACCCTACCCTCACATTGAGCCATGGCAAGGGTACTCCCTCTTTCATTATTCCTAGGTCCTTGGTCTATGTAGTAGCTCTTCTAATTGAATCTTATTTTATATGGGATACATCAACTTGCTCCTTCACACACAATACCAAGACCCCTACTTTGAATACACATGTTGTATGTCAAAGGTTTATGCTAATCAAATCTGCAGAAATCCGGTTCACTTTTAGGACATTTTTATGTTCACCTTCCAGTGAGTTTAAGCAATTTTTACTTGACTGGTAAATAATTTCTTCTTCAGATTGGAGTAAAAAAATATTAAGTTCCAATTGCCTTTAAGAACCTTGCAATGTTTTACCTTAACTAGACCTTTAAACAAATCCCTTTTAAACTATATTCTTTTCCTTAGTAGTGGGAAGTCTGTGCCGCTACAGTAAAAATCGACTTTTCTAGTGCAGCTCAATTTTGATTTGTAATGAAATTCTCTACTGCTGCTGAAATTGGCATCTTCTAAAACATCTTTTAAGATTTTGTCCATGACAAATGTTCTTGGAACTGCCTTCACAGCAAGGTTTATATTGATGACAAGAACAAGTAAATAGAAGAAAGGATCAACAGAAATTTCAGCTATTGTCTTCAGTATTTTCAGGAGAGACAGAACAGTTCATTGATTATTTCAGAAGCAACTGTCCCATTCACCCACTTCAAGGTCCCTTTGATGGGAATGCACCCATGTAAGGTACTTATTTCACAAAAGTATGAACTCTACAAATTCAGAGTACAATAGTTTAATAACTGAATTTCTCCCCAGAAAGGAGTTATTTCTCCATAAAATATATAAACTTAATCCTCCTCAATGCAAAATAAAATAATTTAAGTAACCATTTGCAATGCTATCCGTCATTTTGGCAGAGAAGTCTTACTTGTGGTGTCCAACATAGTAAAATTCAGTTTACATAGCTAAAATTCAGGAAAGAGAAAAGCAACAGAAGATCAGATCTTATAATGGAAATGATCAGAGGCATTGATTACTATCACACAAAGATGCATACACATGCAGAAAGTAATCAGTGTCAATATGGTTTCAGTAGTCTTTCGTGCAACACCACACATAGAGTCACACAATTTTTACTCTTAGGCAACCATGGGAACAGTAGGCATTATATTATTTCATGCACATCCAACTTGCATAAATGGGGTCTAAAACCTCAGGCATATTTCAGTCTTAGCCACAACTCCCCAATGCATTAAAATGTAACTAGAAAATGAAAGGAAGAAAAAGGGCTATACACCTAACTAACTCAAATAGTAGATCTCCTCATATTCCTAGAATCAAATAAACAGATCTTCCAAATGTGTCTTGGAGTGTGATTCAAGTTTCAATCATTGGTAAAAATGAGCCTATTCAGGAGGCTTTCTGAGCCTCCAGCAAAGGAAATGAAGTTAAAACATTGGTTGTCATATAGATCAGTATATTTGTTGCATGTCCTGGTTAAGGACATTTGCATTTGAATGTGCTAATTAAATCCCAACCTTCAAACTTACCTACAACTATGCATGCAATCTTCACAGCTGTTTCCAACTGCACAAGTGTCTCTGCAGATATGTCTCAAGTAAAACTAGGATAGTGCTGTGTGTCAGAATGAGTAAAAACATAGGTAAGCAAGTGTTACAGAAAGATAATGACCCTTACTTCAGTAATAGCATGAGGTGTTTTCAAGCTAGCTTTATGGACATCTTCACTAAAGCATACTGTGGGACACAAAACATGCTTTTCCACAGAATCCTGAGTACAGGAAATGACTGACAGCACTGCTGGCTTAAGCACTCCTTTCTATAGGAGGACTGCAGACATGAATGAGGTTGTACTCTAACATTGTACCCTAATTCTCATCCAGATATTAATAGGGTAGATGGGGTTCATCCCATCTTATCTGAAAACAAGGTGATTAGTAAGCTGGAAAACCAGAACACCTATCTAAAATGGCTGATACGAATTGATGGACAGGCACATAGGTTTGTCTCCGCTGATGGCAACAGGACTCTAGCAAGCCTAGCTGAAATATGGCAATGAGGTGAATTAGTCACAATGAATCCCTACTGTATGTTACAACACAAAAATTCAGCTTGCAGTGTCTTTGCTGGCACTTCCACCATAGTGTGTGCGCTTTACTGACACAGTCGTAGAGCTACATGAGGGTCCCTAGTAGTAGTTGTTAGCTAGCTGCAATCAGCTGAATCTCTTTCCATTCTCTGCCAGATTTCTTTTTTAAAAAATCACTAAACCTTAATAATCATAAACAAAAGAAGGTAAGAAATAAAAAGAGAGAAATTTTTTAAAAGAAAAATAAAAAAGGAAAAAAACCCACCATAACCCTAACAGAGGATAATGAAAATGAAAATTCATGAATAAAAATGAAAGATGAATAGAGGAGATGAAGGATTAAAGAAAGAAGAGAAATGATCTGTAAAACAGAGAAGGAGAAAAAAAAAGGGGGGAAATGAAAAACAAAAATTTGAAAAGCTCAGGAAAGGAATAAGAAAGAAGATGCAATTTATCCATTTTATTTAAAAGCTGTAAAGCTTTAAATGAAATCTAGGTTGTGGTAATCAGACTCTCTCATAATTCAACTTTGTTTTTACAAAATTTTAAGGGCAAAATCCAATGTAATTATAAAAGGAGTAGCAAACTAAAATAGCCTACAGGTTGATAACACTAGTATCCCACTCTTGTGAAAGCTAAAGAAATTCAGTTTGTCTATGGGAGAAAAATAAACCAAAGGTATATGATGAATTTTGTCTGTAAAACTAGTTAAAGTTTGCAAAACTGTGTCAGTGAATAGATATAATGCCTTAACACCCAGCTGCAATACAACATGAACATGAGGCAACAGGAGAAACATACTTTCATTTGAGTTCCTATTCTTTACACTATTTCTATTCAATCAGCTTCTTTCTAGATAGTTGAAGTAAAATTCATGTTAGCATGGGAGCATTAAGGCCTGCACTCTAAACAGAAGAAATTCTGCTACTTTAGTCTGAATGAAATGTGGCAAAATCCATCTCATTCAAAGGCCTGCTCATCTTAGCCTATTAGAGTCTCAAAAATTACTTTATGCAGAAGGAAAGAGTTGTGAAAGGTTATCAGCTCGTAAACTATTTGCCAAAGAATAATATTGGCCTGCTGAGTATACATTATTTCTGTACTTTGTGCCTGAAATGGTGTATGAAGATGGTTTATAAATAAACGAGGTATGTCCTTCTTACCAATCATACGCTGCCATAATCCAATTTACTGGGTTAAAATCCATTTTACAGAGAGACAAAGAATATAGAGGCTGATACAATGACAGTGTATAAATCCTCCTAATACACAATATGCTATTCAAATCAAGTCACCACTTTATTGCTTACTCACTAGTATTCATTACACATTTGTCTGTGAGACTCTATGCAAATTCAAAATGAGTTTATTTCACAGTCTTTGTGAGAAATAAGACCCAGAATTGCAAACAAGAGATGAACCAACTATATTTTAAACTGTGATCAAGTTCATCAGAGGCAAGGTTTGTAATCCACCTTAGTACTGAAAGAATAGCTATTTCTAATCTCAGCTATTTTGCTAGTTGTGGACAATGACCTGCAAGACCTAGTGTGGAATATCAGATACTGATACTTCAATAAAGGAGTCATATTTACAATCTTTTTTCTATTTCAGCTTTCCAGAACACAGTGCTTCACAGCACTTTAGCAAAATATAGTTTCACGTTAGAAGGAACTTTTTCAATACACTATCAGGATTACAGTTCTAGGAAAGTGGAGAAATGCATATTCTGTTATGTTTCACAGTGCAAGGGAATTATTCACAGTGTATTTGGGGGATTGTTAGGCTTTTCTTATGTCTGTCAAACTGTACTTTTACTGTATAAAAAATTAATCACAAGAATATATCTGAATGGAAAAGAACCGCAGATCTGGGAGCATTTACTGGAAGCACATGAGTGTGGAGCGAGTCTGCACACCTCAGGGCATTCAAGCGTGCCGATGCTAACAACTGGAAGATGAGGGATCTGGAGCCAGCTACTGGATTGATTGAGTGGCACAGGCCAACAATTGGAGAGAGGCATATAATTTGTGTGTAAATATGCAAGTATGGTATTCCACCAGCAGACTTCAACCCTGGCCAGCAGGGGGAGATGAGCAGGACTAAGCAGTCCCTTCCGCTCATGTTTGTGCAAGACCTGTGTGTTTATGTGGGTCATTATTTTCTGTCTGTGCTGACCTGTGTGGCTGGCTCTGTGTGTGTGCACACGAGTGTGCATGTCTGTGCATGCCTGCCAGGAGTATGCACTCAGCCTTGCTATCGACTGAACCTGGACACAGAGAGCCACAGCAGCCCCACAGCTATGGGGTAGTGGATGGAGTAGCTGTTATGCTGCTGAAGCCATCTTCTGCTGAACTCCAGAACATCCCATGTGACTTTCTTGACATCTAAGCATCAACATGACAAAACAATTTATCTTATTCAGGATTACATTAGCTCCACTGACTTCAGGACAGATGGATCCCATATAGCCCCTCACTATAAGAAAGACATTGAGGTCCTGGAGCATGTCCAGATAAGGGCAACCAGGCTGATGAAGGGGCTGGAGGGAAAATCATGTGAGGAGTGACTGAGGGAATTGGGGTTGTTTAGACTGGAGAAGAGGAGACTGAGGGGAGACCTTATCACCACCTACAACTACCTGAAAGGAAGTTGTAGAAAGATGGGTGTTGGTCTCTTTGCCAAAGTGACAGGTGACAGGATGAGGGGGAATGGACTCAAGCTGTGCCAGGGCAGGTTCAGATTAGACATTAGGAAAAAATTCTTCACTGAAAGGGTTTTCAGGCATTGGAACGGTCTGCCCAGGGAGGTGGTTGAGTCACCAACCCCTAGATGTATTTAAAAGATCGGTAGATAAGGTGCTCAGAGATATGGTTTAGTAGAGGATGGATATGGTTGGACTCGATGATCTCAAAGGTCTTTTCCAACCTAGTGATTCTGCGATTCTGTGATCTTGGAGGAATATGTCTCTGTATTCAACTCACATAGATTGCTGAGTGGTGATATCTTACTGTCTCTAACAACCAGGACTGAATTCAAGCTTACAGAAGACTCATGAGAGGATCTGGATCATCCTGGGACATCTAGTTCCCTAGGAGATGGTGCTTCACCTTTTGTTAATGAAAATAAGACTTATTCTTAATTTTTATATTTCTTTCAACTATTGTACTGGTAAATTCCCACTGAGATGAAACAGCGACTATAGAAGTGTGTTCTAAAGCAGAAACGCAGAATGTGCATTCAGATTGACATCAAAACTTAAAAAAGATTAAAACTTTAAACAGCCATGAATAATTTGTAGGTTTAGATTATAGAGGGCAAAATCTTGTAAACAAACTCTCAGAATAAGACAGTTATATATATGAGATCAGCACATTACTTGCATTTTTCAAAGAAGCAGAAAAATGTGATTTTGATGCAGTGAAACAGAAAAACCACAAGAAACCTAACAGAAATCTCATCTCAGTCAATGGCTTCTTATTTATAACATTAAGATTATTATGGTTCGTTAACTGCAGAAAAGTTTACAGACATTTATCTGGAATGATTGTTTTAGCTAGTGAGGAGAAAAGCTTATTCGATGGTCAAGTCCACCTGCTTTCAAAAGTAGCATACTTTCTACTGACCAGGGGAGAGATAAGATATTAAATTAATAACTTGGTCTTAGTCAAAAGGCAGGAAAAATATATTTGCATTAACATACAATTTTCTTTATCAGAGAAACAACAATCTAGTTCTAAAATAACAGAAGAGATGTTTCAACTTCATCTTGTCTTTTGTGAATCTCTTTCATTTGCCTCACATTTTCTTAGCAAGTAACTTTGACAGTTATTTATGGAACTGAACTTAAGAAACACTCAGGATTACTATAAAAACACATTGGTGTTTTAAGTGCTATTTTGGGTGACACTCCCATTATATGGCTAAGGCCATACATTATGCCACATTTCTGTCTACACAAACACACCCCAGCACCTGTCATTTTTCTTATTTATTAATGCCATATAATTTATAATCTATGTCTTGTAGCTATCCATTGTGAATCAGACGACACACAGCCTGTGTAACCACAACTATAATTTATTGTTTTCCTTTCCCATTTATATCCAAGCCATTGATTCTTCCCTCTCAATTTCTTTGCTGTTTCTGAATCCTTAATTCTGCTTCTTCCCTAGGCAGATCTCTCAGAAACTTACGCTCATCATAAGCACTTTGTTCATCTTTTTCCTCTTCCCCCATATAAACTGCCTTGTCTGCTTTACCTGTTCTCAGTGTTATCTCTTTTGCTCAGCTTCTCTTTGCCTGCCAGAAGTACTTAGTGCTATTCCTTTTGCCACAAGCTAAGAAGAGCTTCCAGTTCTCCTCACTGGAGATTATCTTGAATAGAAATCAATACCTGTGTCTATTTTCCGCGTCATAGAAGAATGGATTTCCCTTTGGTAGTCTTCACAAGTACATTCTTCTCTTCATTTACCATGTATACTATATCACAGGATCTATTTCTCAAGTAGATGCCAGTGTGAGTCTCACATCTAAGATTTTGATGAGACATTTAAACCAATTCTGAACTCAGTATTAAAGAATATACATTATTTGCCAAAAGCAGAGCCAATCTGTGAGGCCTGATGATGATCTGGAACTTGATTAGTTAAAGCTTGTTTTTGCAAACAAGTGTATTTATACCCCCTTATTGAAAATTTGCTCCCCAGGAATCATAAATTTGTGGACTGAAGTAAAGAAGAATTGCTCTTTTCCCTTCTCTCATCTGTTTGGCTTCTTCCTCTTTCTGGACACCGGAAAGCTCTTACTGTATCTTCTACTGGGCTGGAGCTGCCCTGTAATTTTGACATGGGTAAGACAGGAGCAATTAAATTACCAGTCCTTCCAAAGCAAATGTTTTGATCAAAATCTCTGCTGAAAGACACTGGTCTGAAAGACAAGGATTCTGACCTGCTAACAAAATGTATTGAAGCTCTTACTGATGATGAAGCAGTCCTATAAAATGGCGTTTGCATTTTATTTTACATTTTAAATAAAATTAACAGGACATTACATCTAAAATATACATATCCTAGTGATCAGTAGGACCAGATATAGGAAAGTGATAGTCACATAATTTCTCTTAGTTCATCCATTCTTCTGTTCTCTTTGTCCTGGGAAATGCTAGCCCATCAGAGCCGGTTTCAGTATAACTTGGCTATGCACATTCATGTTTATTCACACACCATGACTGAGAATTAATATAATTTCAATCTTTGACTGTTTTATAGTTTTCCCTGGAAAAAGAGGGAAGTCCATGCTCTGACAGACCAGGTAGGATGGAGGAACAGATTTATTGTTGCCTTTTCTTGGAGAAGTACCACTCCTTATTCCACTGGCTGCAAAACTCCATCCACCTGTGGGTACCATCCAGTGTGACTTCTTTCCTTGTGTATTCCTCAGGATTTCATAGTCTTTCTAACTCTACTCAGAACTGATTTTGAGACTTTATTCCCACCATCTGTCTAGTTAGAGCACATTCACTATCTCATATTACTTATAGATTTGGAGAAACTGTCATTTAAAATAGCTCCCAAGTCAAATTTAGTTTTCTCTAGTTGTCAAGCCATTTTCTTTCAGATACTAATGATAATAGCCAAAGCAATGATTTATATTAGCTGCTGAAACTTGATCAACACATGGTTTTACTCTACCTACGCTTTGCCATAGCTAAAAATTCAAAAAATAGGGATTGATGGGTATTTTGCAAGTCTATAGGATGCAGGACTGTTTAAAAAAAAACACAAAACTTGTTACAGCTTTTGTTCCTTTGGTTGGATTTACATTTTAGCTCTCAGTAATAATATTTATTTGACTAAAAATAGCAAATGCCTAGCTTAGATTATGATTGTCATAAAGAACCACTGACTGTGGTGACTATGATAGGAGGCATTATGTACCCTGGTGGAGACTTTTCTAGCAGAATAGTAACTGAGCCCGAACTCCTTGTTTATCACTTTTTATATATACTCTTGTTACTTGATGTTACTGAGACACAGTAAAAGTATTTCATTTATTACATGGTACTTTTTAGAGATGAGGTTTGAAACCCTTTCTATTTTTCCATTTCTTTGCTCCTGACATATATGTGAACAGTGATCCAAATTTGAAAACTGGTTCATTTTAACCCAGATGCTATAACTGTAATTGACAGAAGACTGCTGCTTGTAACTCCACTACAATTAAAAGCACTGTTTTGTAGAGCTTTCTCATAAGAAAGTAAAGCTAGTACCCTCATTGATGTTATCAGTCACACCAGTGGTAATTTATTTCTACTTTCAATTCAGCATATAAGATCTACTTCAGGAAGAACTGTGAAACTTGTTAGTACTAGAAAGCACTTTTCTTTAAAAGAAAGAACCACTTTAAATCTCTCTCTCTAGCTCTGCTATCGCCACACCACACTGACTGGTGTTCATGGGGAAGTTTTTAATACTATTTCTCATCTCCAAGACTCCAAAGTTCTTATTCTAAGAGTCAATAGTTTATCTTCCCCTTTATATATATATACTTGAAATTGTCTTAGGCACCTGTTAGCTGGTCTTCCTTCATCCTCCCATCACCAGTACTATTACCATACAGCCCTACCCATTCTGAATTTCTGCCTACATTGTGCCTGATTTTCGAAGTACATATCAGTAACACTTCTTAAAATCATAAACAAGGCAGTATTAGAGAGCACAAGGCTCTGCAGGGTGAGATGAACACCACCACCAATTTCCACTGTCCTAGAGAAAAGAACAAAACATGCCTTCATTCAATATAAAATATAGCGTTCTCTGTTCAGAATAAATAAGGACATCAACACACTAAAAGTAGAGACATTAACTGAAAAACTTAAACACTACAGATCAAGTAGAAAGCCCATTAAACTTAATGGCTAAGCTGTTGACTGACTTAAATGAGTTTTGACACAGTTGCAGCAAATTAAGAGCATCCACATGACCACCATGGAAGAAAAGAACTCATTATTTTATTAATATGTTTGTCACTTAGCTGAAGATCTGTTGTCTTCCAATTACCTCACATCTGATCAGGCTATGCATGCTATTTAATGGGCCTTCAGCCATTATAACACTCGTATGCTTACACATAGGGACACTAAGCAGCAGCAGAAAAATCAAGGTAAAGATTATATATGCAATGAGCCTTCTCTATGATATGAAAAAGGTGATGTGTATTTCATGGTACATTCAAATGCATTTTTTGTTTGCAAACTATGGACAAACATTGGCATTAACAAGGTAAATTATTGTGTGTTTTGAGAACAAGCTAAAAGAAAAGAAAAGGCTATTCATTTTAACTCTTCCAATTATCTTTTATGTTTCAAGATATAAAATGCAGTTTTATTTTGGAAATATTTTTAGCTAATATCTTATATGGTTTCAACATAAATTCATAGCAGTATCATATTTAGTCTTGAGTATGTCTTAAGTGTCACTCTAAAAATATTCAGACATTCTAACTTTTGATACACCAGCAAATATCTTGTAGAGTATAAAAAATAGTGCTGACACTTCCTATGTGAAAGCACAGCAAGAGCTTATATATCCTGCTCAACACAACCTTTGCAAATTTCAGGTTTTTTAAGAAATTGCATCACTATAGAAATTCCAGATCAGTGATTTATAGTGTTTCTGTTTGTACATCTCAGAACTTTAAGTCTGTCCTGAGTAGTTTCAAAAGCTCGATGCCTTGATACTTTCTGTGCCATTTGTCCCTTTTGTAAACAGAGAAAAGCCCCAGGGGAGGTTATTTCATTTTTCCTTACTCACAACCTTGGGATACAAATGTATCTAGTCCACTTTCATTAACCATGTGCTCTCAACTTTTGCTATTACTTGGGGCAGAGGCAGATTGAAAATAACAAAAGCAGTGGGAAAGATTTCATAAATATAGCACTACTTCCACAATTTTTGCAAAAGAGTTCTGTCCTAAGGTAAGCAGATGGAATATATTTTCGTGTCTCCATTCTTCCTCAGACACATTCAGGTCCTTCCAGAACAATACCTTCCAAGGGCTCTTGATCAAAATTATCAACCTGATAATGTAATGTAATGCATTGCCTGAATACAGGAGAAAAAAAAAAGGCACAGACTAAATCAGCCAGATTTTAACTCTTGTAAGCAGGCTTGTATTGATAGCTGAAATCTGCTCATTTCCATGTGCTTTTATATTTTGTTACCAGTATTTCACATCATGTTATTATGCATCAAATAAAAAGTCAAAATCTAGTTATAGAGGATACAAGCCTCAAGAGGGACCATGATTTATTCCTACACCCCAAGTATTGGGGAAATGGTGTGCTGTCAACTAATCCCTGTGTTCATTCAGAAACAAGACTCGGGGACACAGTCTGCAGTGCAGAGAGCTTCAGCAGAAAATCATGAAAACAGTGGCTGGTTTAAGATCTCTTTAGAGCAAATTTGACTTTCAGATTGTCTCAGGAAACAGAACATCATGCAGCAGTAATACACAAGCAACTTTTAATGCATATTTAAACTTCGTGAAGTAACATTACATAACACTACTTTCAATTGCATAATATACTTTGAACCTTGACTGTAAACTTTTATCACATACAAAAGTTCTTTTTCAAGCAATATATATTTTTAAATATATTTAGGCTATGTTTCCTTTTATTAAGTAAGAGAATTCCTTCGATGTGACCACAAAATATTCCTATAATGCCTTCAAAACTTGCCTCTCAAATTTTAGTAGTTATTCATACTAGTAAGGGAAGATGAAATATCATCTCTTCAAAATTGAACAGGAAGTGTTTGTCTCCTTGCTAAGATGACAATTATCATCAAATTAATTTTTAACTTTTCCTCAGAAGGCCAAATCACATCTAAACTGAAGGATGTAACTTCAGGCTGAAGGAAAGGTCATTCTCTAAGGAGAGGTTTCCCACTGCAGAAACTGTTTGCTTTGCACTTCCCTCTACCTGTAGCCATCAGTTCTTGCTGATCTCTTGGCCCAGGAGTGGAAATCATCTGATTCTGCACTTAATTAACACAATGAAAAAGCAGGCAGTTTTCTGAACTGGCTCTCTATGTGGTATTATAAACATCAGAGCTGACACTAGAAAAGGGATGAGTACATAAGAACAATTCAAAGAGCAGAGAAGGGTTTTGCCTTTCGGCAGCAGCTAGCATATCCATCAGTGTGCTCAGCATCCTTCATCCTTTCGGAATGAAGCAACACAATGCACAAGAAAAATAACTGTGAGACAGCAGGGAATGTATTAAAATTGAATTATTTTTTACTTTTCTATAATTGAGAGACATCAAGTATATGAACACAGGTAAATATTATCCTGAGAATATTTTCTTGCCATGTTTAATGGCAGATAGATAGAGTGATGTTGCTGCCAATATCACTAAATGAGACACCACTTCTGTTTGGCTCTTTGTGAGTTTTAAGACTGTTAAATGCAAAAAAGCACTCCCAGCACACATCTTAATGAATGCAATTATGTTGGCAAAGAAGGTTGTCAGAAAATCCCACATAGAGGCCTAGCAGCTCCATTGTAAGACAGACATGTCTAGTTTGCCATGTTTTTCTGAGAAATATTTCGCAAAACCAGCTTGATTAATCCTGTTACAATAGCTATTAGTGTCCTGTTATAAAGTGAACTTACACAAACTGTGTTATCTAATGAACACACGATAGTTCTCTAGTATGATGCTTTAGTGATAATTATAGCTGTAAATACTTCTGTAAAAGTAAATATTATGCAGCTGTCAGGAGGAAGCTATAATCGTACTATGCAATCTTGGGTTTTAAGTTACCATAATTTCTGCTAAGATACAGAATGTTTAAGAAAATATTTTCTCTTTCTTCTTTTTCAAAGTTGTCTGTATGTTTTGTGTCCTTGTGAGCTGATCTCCAACAGCAAAGAAAATTACATAGGTCAGAATGCAACTTTATGAGCAGCATTATGCGTCCTGTATTGTTCTATGCAGCCTTTTACACTTCACACTTCAAGTTTAGCTACAAATTTACCCTATTTTCTCTAATACAGCAAAAGATTTATTTTGCCACCTGTTTTCGTGTTCAGTACCCTAATTTGCAAAAGCAACGAGCTGCAGAGTAACTGATTGCTTTAAGTAATACAGGGACAGAAATGGAACTTTCCATTAAGAATTTAATTGTTCATTTGTTCAAGACATAAGCTAGTGAATTGCAAAATAAAACCTCAAAAAATGATTGACCATACGGCAGGTGCTGAATTCTAAAACCTGGACTCAATATCTAAGACTTTGCAACGTAAATAGGTTCTTTCAGGTTCAGTAAATAATTTGACTATTACCAAACCCAGACTGCTGCTCTGATGAGTAAAGTGCAAAATGTGACCAGCCTAAAGAATCATTGCTGTCCACACCGGGGTAACGCCTACTCAAGCAGACTTTAATATTTTTGTTTTATTGCGGGAGTGCTTCCCACAGGAATAAATTTAACACCATGCCCATAGCACAGTGATAGTAATCACTCATCAGCTGAATCTCTCCTCTGTACCCAGCAACACTTTTAGTTACACAGATTAATCTGTGCTGGCATTAGCTAAATTGGAGAACCTTGGCCAGGAGGACAACAGATCAGAGCATCAGCGGTATTATTTTAAGGGCTCCAGGATCTCTAACAATTTTTGCAAACTTGGCCTCACTTTAATGCTGACCCAAAAGGCTGCACATTAAAGCCAAATGTAATTGCTCCTCAGTGTTAGACTAATTATTGACATGCTGGCAATGAAACTTTGATTTATTATACTGTTTTTCAAAGCCATCAGAGTTACTACTATTAATCCTGGGAGATGCTCAGGTGGAAAACTGTGATTATCAGGAAACGTTCTGGTGAGTATTTATGATATGGAGTTTGCAAAACATTGAAACTGATACAGAAAATAGAGAACTATCCATGCCTATCAGAGCTTACTCTACTTCTCAGGCTGCAGATCCTTTAGCATTTGGTTTAACAATTGTAGGATTTGAATTGAAGCATTCACTTATCACTCACCATCCACAGTTAACACATTGAACGGTTCACAGAACATATGTAGTACTCACAGACAAGATATGCTTTGGAAGCCTCTGCTCTAGGTACACAACAAATGTACTTCATCACCTCCTGAGAGTGAAAAAAGTAATGGTCCAAAGCAATGTTTGTCCTTTGGGCAATTTTAAACCCTGTCAATGATAAGGACATCCAATCAAGGTGACTAGAGTAAATTAAATCCAAAATAACGTCTCTGAATAGGACTAATCTAGGGGCCCCAGAACCAGTGACTTCAGCTTGTGATCTGCTCCTACTCTGACAAACTACTTGCTAAGGTAGATACTGTCTTAGCCCTAGGAAAAGGAACAAAAAACTCTATGAAAAACAGTCATGTTATATTCCCTATCAAAGTAATATTCTCAGTTCTTAATGCCTATAGTCTTCTCAAGCTATTGTGGCCTATTCTACAGAGAATGGATTGGCTCCTGGATTCCTATGTAATTACATAAATATATATATTACCTAAATATAATATACATAACCTATATAGTTACCTAAATATAATTACAAATTAATTTTATTACAATCATTGAGAAATACTTTGTAAGTGCATATGTACTACTTTAGGAGAAATCAATATAAGATTTCTATAACTATTCCAATAAAGAAAGTAACTCTTAATCTAGACTTCTTGGCATCTGAGTTTTCACTCTAATTAAGGTTAATTCATAATTAAGAAAAAATACCATTTTTATAATAGTGCACTACTGAACAAGTAATATCAATGCAACAGGCAGGAAGAAACATTTCAAGGGAAAAAAAAGGACAAAACTATTGTTTTCAGAACTACATATTTAAATTCTTACTGATATCTGCACATTCATAATCCCCAAATCAAGTACTTTCCAAATTATTATTCAATAATTACATTAGGTAAATGTAACATAGACACGTACATAGCTCAGCAGTGAACTTATGTAAGAAGAACTTTTCAGGCACATAATGCATAAATTAGCTATATAAGGATTTTTTTAAATTCAGCTCCATTACATAGGCTACAAAAGGAAATGGATTGCATCCCTTTTTATTATATCTCCCATTAGTTTCTGTGAGTCTGATGCCTTCCTTGGTGGACACTTCTCGGACAGGGACCTCTCAACATCATGAGTGTCCACAGCATGATCTGTCTGTCACAATGAATTGCCCTGCCTCTCACAAACTTATCTCTTATCCTGAGTTTGTACAGATAATTTGATTATGCACGTTATCAGACCTTGGATGTTCAAGTTTTCAGCTGGGCCACCAGCCACCTCATGCCTACTTAGTGCTGTGGCAATGTATCTTTTCAATGCGTTTTATTTTGTGCCATTTTCCTAGCTTCTATGTATTACAATAGTTGCAAATTCTTTGCATCAGACTCATGAATAACTGAAGTCTTGGCAATAAATTAGAGAGTGATTAATTGTTTTGATAAAACTTATAACAAAAGTCCAACCCTCAGCAGGTCAATTGTCTTTAGAGTAAATTAGGTTATAATCCATCAAGCAGATGCCAGTACCCCATAAAGATAGGAGCATATGTGTACACTGACAAATTCATTATGTGAAAATTGTACAGATGATGGCATGAGAATATTTTGTTGTTCCCTTAGGCACCAGCTATGAAACATATTTTTCGAATTGCACTTTGCCATATTTTACTGAATTTGTGATAATAAATAACAGTCATCTGGAAGTGGCATACCACTGGCAGTGGAAGCACAGTATGTTCACTTGCTGTGATAATAAACAGGATCTGCCAAGGCAAGGCAAAAGCAAGCCAAGGATCAGATGAAGAAATCAGCTTTCAAACTTCAAGTCTTATGTCACGTGCATTCTTTTGTACACACTCAGAGAAAGATCCAAGCTCCCTGCCCGATTCTCATACAAAGGGGATCCAAAACCCAAGCTGGAAAATCAGTCACTGCAAATGACTGAAAATCATGATTTTGGGATGTAGCATGGCTCTCAGCCAGACTCTGCATAGTTCTACTCTGAGCCTCAGACTCCCCAAAGTCTCTTGTTTAGTATTAGACAGAGAGAACCAACAGAGCACTCCATCAGTAGTTTAGGTGTCCACAGAGCACATGTAGTATTGGGAACAATGAATAGAGTAATTCCATTGAGCAGCCCCAGAAAAGCAAAAAAAAAACCCCAACCCTGAAGCTACTCACAGAAGGACACCAGACGTAATCATTCTCTGTCTAGAGCCTGGCAACCATTTGGCACCGCTTTTATCTAAGACACAACTAAAAATTCAGCTCACACACCTTTGTAGCCATGTTGACGTGAGCTAATACAGGTGCCTAACTTAAGTACTAAGACTGCAGCAGCATTGACATTGAGGACAGCAACAAGCAATCACCGTTTCCATACACGGTCTGCCTGTGCAGTCAATGCACAGTGCTTCCGTTAGGCACTTCTAGTAGCTGCTTTTCCTAATTTGGGCATCGTAATGAACTTCTTCCCTTAACTGCATAGGTAACTAATGTCTGGCACCTCTGGCTGGCAAACGGTCCAAATCATAAGTTAAGCACCATCACAAGGTGACTGGGATGCAGGCCATTGTGGTTACCTGCACCTGTTGCTATGGGACAAAACCAAGAGTGTCACTAGTTATTCCCATTAACCCCGCAAGCTGTAAATGGATTGTATTAAAGGGACTCTCTAAACTCCACAGGTAATTTTCAGCAGTTTGCTTCAACTAATGCTAAGCTTACGTTTTCTTTCAGAAATTCATGAAAGCTTATGAAAATTATAACATGAAAAGATTATAAAAATAGCAGCTGCACAGAAGCATTTTAATTCTTTAATGATTTTTATACAGTTCATTTCACCGATGTCGTAGTTTAGCCCCAGCTGGCAACTAAGTGCCACATGGCCTCTCCCTCACTCCTCTCCTCCACCTCAGTGGGATGGGGTGAAGAATCACAAGAAAAATGTAAAACTTGTGATTGTGACAAAGATAATTTACTGGGACAGGAAAGAAAGAGGAAATAACAACAACTGTACAAGTAAATGAATATACAAAGCAGGTGATGCACCATGCAATTTGCTCACCACCCAGAACCCAATGCCTAGCCTGTCCTCGAGCAGTGATCCCTCTATCTCAGCCAGCTTCCCTCTCTTCTAAACTACACATGACATCATATCGTATTGAACATCCCTTTGGCTGTTTTGGGTCAGTTATTCTGGCTGGGTCCCCCTTACAGCTTCTTGTGAAAATTAACTCTACACCAGTTGAAAACCAGGACAACTGACCTGAACTATTTAAAGTAAATATTTTTCTTGAAAATCAGGCAATACTGTAGAGAAACACAACAGTAGTTAACATGAAACAGAGACTTGGGCACTCAGATAGTGTTCCAGAAAAATTGCACTCATCTGTAATTCAAAATTATATTGTAACTGAAATATAAACATTTCCCAGAAAACTAACTAAAACTATTTTTAGCTATCCGTTTTACTGCAATAACGTCACCTCTGGTAGTTTTCTTCTAGCAAATTAGGTTTCAGTTAGTAAGAGACATTAAATCCATTTTACATGAAAACATTAGCTAGGTTGTTTTAACTTGTTTCTTTCTTGGGTGCCTTTTGAGATCTTCTGTTTGTTCCATCAGAGTCACTTTGAATTAAAACCCATGTGGTACTCCTTGAAATGCGTGATAAAAAGCACCTGACAATTTCAAGAGGTTAAGTAGCCATGATCTGTGCGCTGTCCGTACTGCAGCTGACAAGAAGATGCAGTTTGACACAATATCTAATTTGCTGTGACATTCAAGTTTTAAGTGATGTTCAAGGAGATGGAAGTGCTGGCTCTGAACATATCCCAATGTGTGCTGGTCTTCTGTCTGTTAACTTGCTAATGAACCATGATTGAGTAAAGTAATGAAGAGTTTACAGAGAGCCCCAGGAAACAAATTTCCAATTTTGCAACCAGCAGGCTTTAACTTCACTGCAGCCTTTGCTAATTTTGTCTAGAAGAGGACTTGGATACTAAATCCCATTCTGCTTTGTGAATCAGACAGACTTTTCTAATCCCTGAATACTTACTTGCTAATGAATGTCTCTTCCTCAGATCCATTTTATTTCCATCTGTAGTTTTTAAAAATAGGCTGAATAACTAAAATATTATTAGTGGGAGAAATGAAATTATAATCACTGAAAATCAGAGGAACTGTGAGGCTTGTAGAGAGAAGGAGATTTTAATCTTTGGTCTGACCTGGGATGAACCCAGGTAAGGGTAAGAGAAATACAGAAGGTTCATTTTGAGGGGAAAAAAATAAGATCTGTGTGAAAACCTTTTATATACATCATCTTTATGTGACTGTAAGGAAGCAGTGCTTTTACCCACCCTTTATGCACACAGCTTCATATGCAGTGCGTAGAATCACATTTGCTACAAAACTGTCTCTCTGGAACCAGCATCCTCAATGTTTGTCATGCAGGACAATGGAAGGCAGTTGGAAAGAAAAGCAAAATAGGAGAGAAATCATGTCAGGAGAAAAGATAGATTTCCTAGGATACGTTTGCTGCATATCTCTCAGCTGAACAGAAAGCTTTCTATACCCAGGCCTCTGCAAATTGTAAATGCCACATTTGCTTTATTTGTCTTCTTTTCAGGAAAACATAGTTTGAAAACAAAATTTAAAAGTTAATGCCAGTAGAACATTTCAACAGATGTGTCAGTAAATAATAATGCAGTCACACTTCTGTTCTATATCTATAAAAACAAGCAGAACAGCACTGGTCTACATATTTCAGCAAATCTTTTAATTGAATTAATGTACTTCACATAAATTGCAATCTAAAATGCTACATGTTGTGTAGAAGTGACTTTTTTTCCTTCTCTTTCCTCCCGATACTGAAGTTGTAATTCAGAGAGCTTGCAACTTTATCAGTAGATGTAATCTTGCAATACTTAAAATAACTTTGTCTATGTTATTCATGCTTGCGTGACATTATTCAAAACTGTATAGTTGACTATATAGTCAATGATTTTCTTAGTGAATGACACTATTGTATTGACAGAGAAATAATTTGGGATATAATTATTAAAATAGGCATAAAAGTGAAATTATGTATTCCGTGGACAATAGAGTGAGGAGAAAGCTATAATCTAAAAGTCATAAAGAAGCCTGTCAGTACCTATACAGCTTCTGCAGCTCTCACAAACTCCAGGTGCTGCTTTCTATTCTCTGTTCTAAAAGGCAGTTACATTTGGGGTGTATTTTAACATTTCAGACTATCTCCAGATTAAATCTTTGAAATAACAGTAAATTGTCTGCAACTGATCATTGAAAGAGTCATGCTTCATAATTATTAACAAGTGAAGAAACTTTTTTTCTTATTGTTTTGGTTGTGGAAATCGCAAAAAAAAAAGCATTATCAGGAGGGTATCAGTCTGGATTTCTGCCTCTAGTGCTTTCATCTCAGTCAAACTTGTACTTAGCTTATATGAGTGAAGAATTCTGAGTTATTTTAGGTCCTGTTGGCCGTGAAGTGCAACTGTTCCATTTATTAGCTGCATCTACTTAACATGCATTCCGGTATCACAATAAGTCCTGATGGATCCATAATTTACATTCAGTCTTATTTATTTATTAAATCAGATTTCTTCTTTCCCAGGATAAAATATAGCAAATATCTTCAGTAATGAACAGAAGCCCATTAGAGTCTCAATAATAAGCTGTTAAGAGAAACCCTGTTAGAATTTATAGACGCCTTCTTCAGAAATTTTTAAATCTTAGGAAAATTACTACAATTTAGGAAGAGAATATTATCAGCAAAATCAAGATTCCACAAATCTTGACATGCTGTCTCAAAAAAACCCCCCTTTTTAAAATGTGAATTCTATTAATGTCTTTCTACCATTACATCTCCAAGTACATGTATAGCACAGATAACAATGAAATCTGACATACTGAGAAATGCTAATGAGTACAGTTGTACCCCATAGAACAAGCACTATAAATCCTTCACAATGACATCTTCAGGTGAAAACCTGAATAAATGTTATGTATGCCTTGAAGGTCAACAAAAATAGTTTTGATCTAAACTGCAGGATTAAAATCAAGATCCAAGACTTAGTTAAACTCTAACAAGCTTTTGGATGTCCATTTAAGGACAATGGGTAGCCAGAGTTGCCCTAGGACTTTATAAGGAGTGGCAAATCCAGCATGAAGTCTTGAATTTTCAGAAGCAAATAAAATTCCATCAAAAAATTTATGAAAATACATCAACTATACTGGTGATAACAAGACAGTGTTTTACATTGCACACTATTCTTGGATCAACTAGGGACTGAAGGTGTAAGCACCTTTGAGGATCAAATGCACATCACTCATTTGAGGGAATATAATGAGGGAACAAGTGAGGCACGGAAACAGGTTGACCAGAGAAGTTGTGAATGCCCCATTGGAAGTGTTCATGGTCAGGTTGGGCGGGCCTTTGAGCAACCTGATCTAGTGAAAGATGTTCCTGTCCATGGCAGAAGCATTGAGATCTGGCCAATGTTTATAAATATCTGAAGTGTGGAATACAAAGGGAAATGGCCAACCTCTTCTCAGTTGTCTGTGGGGACAGGACAAGGGGCACTGGCCTCAAGTTGAAGCATAGGAAGTTCCACACCAATATGCGGAAGAACTTTTTCACAGTGAAGGTGACAGAGCACTGGGACAAGCTGCCCAGGGGGGTTCTGGAGTCTCCTTCTCTGGAGACATTCAAGACCATCTGGACACCTACCTGTATGTCCTGTTCTAGGGACTCTGTTTTGCCAGGGGGGTTGGACTCGATGATCTCTGGAGTTCCCTTGCAACCCCTAAAATTCTATGAATTGAACTACATGGTCTTGGAAATTGTGCAAGTTCTGCAGCTCTCTGCCCAGGTATAGAAACTGGCATGGGTTGGACTTTGTTGACAATGAGGATAGCAAAGCCTTACCTGATAGCATAGGGGAGGCACATACAAAAAAGCTGCAGCATTAACCCACCAAACAGAAATACAAACAAAAGATAGATTAAAAATTACTCCATCTGAAAGAAATTTTGGAGGTAGCTCCAAGATCCTAGGGGGGAAACAGAGAAGTGGCACAAAAGCCCAACTGTCAAGCTAGCAGTATAAGCTAAGGAGAGCAGTGACAGCTCAAGGAAAAGCTGAAAGCAGAAACAGACACCAAAGAAAGCTGTAAGCCTACCCTCAGTTCAAGGGAATCATAGACAACTGCTTGGCAAGTTGTATGAAATCAGTTGCTGCAATGAGGGTGCCCTCCCTCTGGTCAGGAAGAGGAAGGGGTAAAGGGTTTTATTAAACATATAGGGTACAGGGACCTAGCACAACTAATTCCATCAAGCACTGGAGCCCCATGCCCTCTCTTACTCATACCAGACAGAAAGGATGCCTGCTGCTACCCGCTGGAGTGACTGGGGCGTGACCTAGCTAGCTATGCTGCAGGAACCAGTCTTAATAATGACTGGTGGAAACATGAGGTCCAATTACAACTAGATTACCAGAGGGATAGAGACCACAAAGACCCATGAGGGCATAAGTGGGCTTTTGGCACTGCTGATGAAGAGAGACATGTTGTCTTACCTGAGCTCCTCAGACTGACTGAACAATTAGAGGTGATGAGCCTTTCGCTAGTCCCTGAACAATGCAAAAGTCTTAAAGCTTCTTGAGACATTTTTCCAAATGACTAATGCACTGAGCTACATGTGTAGGCTGTAAAAATAAAAGGAGAGAGATGGACAAAAGAAGACTGAAACAAGGGAAACCTGAATCCATCAGATTATATCTGTTTTCTTTCAGATGAGCAAAGTTAATCCATTTGTTTTAAGAGTCTGTAGAAGACAAGCCCTTGGAGGAATAAACTTCTTCACTAAACAGACTTATGCAATAATTTTCTTTGGCCAAATGAAATTGATTTAGGTTATTAATAGTTGCATAATGAAAGTCTCACCATTTCTTTTCAGAACTCATTGCATCCTACGCGATTATTAAAAAAAAAAACCAACAACCTGAATGAGTCTATATTGTATAGAATTCCAAAGCCACTAATTGAAAATGTCTTATGAAAAGGAATGCATGGCTGAGATACTTTATTCAGTCCAGTAACAGATTCAATGACATTTGCAGCAATAGCTCTCTATTATCTACATTGTATTACTTGGTAAATTTAGCAGAAAGAAGGGGATGGGAAAATATGAACACAAGAAATATGAAAATAATGAAACTTTAATGTAGCACAAAAAGTGTGACAGATGTAATACCACAAAGAGTCATTAAATACTTCCCAGTCCATCTCTTTTTATCTCTCTCATCCTGTCACTATCAATTATTCCTAATGTTTCTCCTTGTTCCTGCTAGACTTAAGGAAGCAAAATTAATTTATGGGTTTTGCTTGTAATCTTTCCATCTAAACTGGCTACTGGCATTTCAAGATGTTGAATCACATGATACAAAATCTCTTTTAGCGGAGGAAAAGTTAACCATTTTATGCGATAAGCCACAAGTCATTTTAGTGTTTGCCTGTTTCTAGTGCTCAAATCTTAAAAAAAAATAATCTAAACAATAATAATGGTTACACTTCTAGGATAACCTCCTTATCTTCTATTTACTTCTTGTTTTTAGGTCCACAGCATATTCCAGTAAAACTTATATTAGACTTTTTAGCGTGGATCAATGCAGATGAAAGAGCGCCCTGAGCAGAACTCATTTGTTCTTGTCAGCTGTGGATAACAAACTAATACACTTAAAATAAAATTACACGGAAATAGCTGATTTTATTGGGTTTATTTGTAGTAATAAGTGCTGTTAAGTCTTTAAGACCTAATTTAAACTTGCAATAGCCTACAAAGATGTACTGAATTCACCTAAAGGAGTATTTTATATGTTAAACTGAAGTAATCTAGCATATAGAATGTAACCAATTTTTTTCCATAAAAATAAGCCGCTTATTCTTATGCAGACAAAATAGTGCCAAAACTAAATTATTACTTAATTCTACTTGTTCTCCTCAGTTCAAAATATTTCTAATAAACATAACCCCATGAAAAGATATACAGTAATCAGTGAAACATGAACATAGCCATTTTCATTATAGACCTTCAGGATATTCCAAGCCAATTTATTTGAATATTTAGAGGAATGCTTTATAACTTGGGGCTACGTGAGCACAAGATTAGTGTTAGTCTTATTTCTGCAATTGGAAGGAAGGGTTATTTTCTACAGCTTGGCAGGCTCAGTTGTGGACATAAAGGCCTTGTTTCCATTTCCATTTAAAATATATCCTTACAATAGCCATTAAAAACAGATTCAAGAGTGCATTACAAAATAATGGGGAACACTTTCTTAATCTTTTTTAAAAATCCCATCATGCACAAATGAATATTGTATGTACCATTTGTTTCACATTTTGAATGCACGTAATACTCTGTGGGGTGTTTTGGGGTTCTTTACTTATATAATTAGAATAAGTTGGATTAGGTCTATGTGAAGTAAATATGAAAATCCGGGAAAGTATATATTAGAAATATAACTTTCATGAGTTAAAATTTCAGTTCTGAAAACTACAAAAGTCCTTTGTACCTTGTTCATAGTACAAAGTTATATACAAGTTTAAATACCTTAATGATACAGAAGCTGCATGATTATGAAGAATCAGACAGATTTATGGAACTTACTCTGTTGGCAAATTTGAGATATGTGGGAAATCAATTATGCCTGTGGTCTATTTCAGTTTTCATTTCATAGGTGGGGATTTCACTATGCAAATCAAATTTATGGTGACGAGAGAGAGTGGCTATTTTCAGTCCTTTCAGCAATTACACAAGATATTTTAGGCTGAGGTAGCAAAAATTCTGGCCATTACTAGCAGAATGGGTCTGAATGCCAAGTACCAATTTCATTGACATCATAATGAAAACTTTCTGATTTTGTTTTGACAACCCATGTGCTGGAACTTTTCCTCAACTTCCCCACTCAGACTGAAACCCTGGGAACTAATATGATGGCTGACACAGCACCCAGCCTCCTGTCTGGTCATGAATTCCAACAGAGGAGAAACCTGACACATAAAGGCTGTCCCCCCTGAGTCCTGAACTGGACCTGTCTCTCCAATTTAGAGACAAAGATGTCATGCAGGACAGTGTCAAATGCTCTGCACAAGTCCAAGTAGATGATATCAGTTGTGCTGCTCTCATACACTAGTGCTGTAATTAGAATTTTTTTTATATGCTTCTCCAAATTTAACAGAGAGATTCCTGCATGAATTCAATCCCATTATCTTGGTTTAAAAAAAAAAAAAAGATGGACCATATCTTAAATATATTTTCCTGTCAGCTTTGAAGATCACAAATATCTCAGATCTCAGGTATAGGCTTATTTAATCATCCAATATTTACTAACATATTTCATAGAATCATTAAGGTTGGAAAAGACCTCCAAGTTCATCTAGTCCAACTGTCCCCCTACCATCTATATTACTAACTAAACCATGTCACTAACTACCTCATCCAACCCTTCCTTGAAAACCCCGAGGGACAGTGACTTCATCACCTCTCTGGGCAACATGTTACAAAGCCTAACCACTCTTTCTGAGAAGAAATTTCTCTTAATTTCTAATCTGAACCTCCCCTGGAGCAACTTGAAGCCATTCCCTTTTGTCTTATTGCTAGTTATCATCAAGAAGAGGCTGACCCCCAGCTCAGGTCACCACAACCTCCTTTCGGGTAGTTGTAGAGAGCAATAGGGTCTCCCCTCACCCTCCTCTCCTCCAGGCTAGTTCCAGGTCCCTCAGACATTCCTCATAAGATTCCTCATGTCTTTCTTATAATGAGGAGGCCAAAACTGAACACAGCATTCAAGGAGTGGCATCACCAATGCTGAGTACAAGGGGATGATCACCTCCCTGGTCCTGCTGACTGTGCTATTCCTGATACAAGCCAGGATGGGGTTGGCCTTCTTGGCCACCTGGGCACACTGCTGGCTCATGTTCAGGCAAGTGTCAACAAACACCCCCAGATCCTTTTCCTCTGTACAGTTTTCCAGCCACCCTGCCCTAAGCCTGTAGCATTGCCTGGGGGTGGTATGACCAAAGTGCAGGACTCGACACTTTGCCATGTTGAACTTCCTCCCACTGGCCTCTGCCCATCAATGCAATCTGTGCAGGTCCCTCTGGAGGGCCTTCCTACTCTTCAGCAGATTAACACTTTCCCCAACTTGGTGTTGTCTGCAGACTTACTGAAGATGCACTCAATTCCTTCATCTAAATCATCAATAAAGATATTAAAGAGAATGGGCCCCAATATCCCTGGGGAACACCACTTGTGACAGGTTGCCAGTTGGATTTAGCTCCATTCTCCACCACTCTCTGCGTCCAGCCATCCAGCCAGTTTTTAGCCCAGTGAAGAGTGTGCCTGTTCAAGCCCTGGGTCTCTCCAGGACAATACTGTCGGAGACTGTGTCAAAGGCTTTGCTGAAGTCGAGGTAGACTATGTCAACAGCCTATCCCTCATCCACCAGGTGGGTCACCTGGTCATAGAAGGAGATGAGGTTGGTCAGGCAGGATTTGCCTTTCATGAAACAGTGCTGGCTGGGCCTGACCTCCTAGTTGTCACATACATGCTCCGTGGTTGCCCTTGGCATGACTTACTTCATAATCTTCCCTGGCACCAAGGTCAGGCAAACAGACCTGTAGTTCCCCAGATCTTCCTTACAACCCTTCTTATAGATGAGTGTCACATTAGCAAGTCTCCAGTCATCTGGTACCTCTCTGGTTGTCTATAACTCCTGATAGATGATAGGGAGCAGCTTGGCAATCCCATCCACCAGCTCCCTTAGTACCCTCAGGTGGATCCCATCTGACACCATGGACTTGCAACAACCCAGGTAGAATAGTAGGTCTTTAACTGTTTCAACCTGAATCGTGGGGGGATTGTTCTGCCCTCTTTCCCAGTCTTCCAGGTCAGGAGGCTGACTATTGAGGACAGATTTAAAGAATGCATTGAGAATCTCTGCCATTTCCTTATTCTCAGTCTATCCAGGGAGCACCAAGGATCTATGAACAATGTTAACCTGCTGATCACATGTTTTTCCCCCATCCTTGGGAAACCTAGTACACAAAGGGTAAAATAGAAAACAGACATATCTAGTACCCTCTGTTACAGTGCTTTTCGTATGTCCCAAATTGCCTTTGTCTAATGGGAACAGTCAAGTTTAAAATTAAAATGCTCAACTAAGCAACTTGTTTACTTGATAAATATGATTAAGCTTGTTTGGTTTTCTTGGATTCCTCCACTCTGATATATACCTCTTTTTACTTGTGTTCTTTAACAAAAGGAATTCTATAAATTACTACCCAAAATCTGGTGAAAATAAGGCCTAATATTTCATCCCTTCCTTTGTTCACGTACATCTAATTCACACAAAGCAGTTCAGTATTCCTAGGTCGATGAGTCAGCACAGCTACCAATCCAATAGAATTTGAAGTATAGTTTCAGAGGTTTCTCTGTTGTCTTGAAAAACAGAGAGGACATAGAGCATTACCTGAGGTAGTACATTCTCCTGTGAGTTAGATAATGTGAGTTTCTATCTAACTAGAAAGAAAAGTGAAAAAGGTCATATATCCTGGACCAGTGATCTAATTACAGCTCTGAGAGCCAAGATAGGAGGAATTCTGATTAAAAAGATCCTAGTGCTTTTTATATACAGGGCAAGTATTGAAAAAACCCTAATTTCTAACAAGCCAGAAGCAATTCCAAAAGCAAAGGTATGCTCAACTGCAGAACTTCATGGTGAAGAATGAAAGTGACTACAGACCTGGGATGTCTTCAGGATTAAGTTGTATCTGAACAGGGGAAAACTGATGGTTGGGAACAGTCAGCATGGATCTATGAAGGAAAAGAGTGTCTGAACAATCTCATAGTCTTCTACAGTGAAATAACTAGCTTAACAGACAAGGGAAGCACAGTGAATGTTGTTTATGCTGACTTCAGCCAGACTTCTGATTTGCTGAGAAGGACCTTGGGGTTCTGATTGACAGTAAGTTGACCATGAGTCAAGAATGTACCCTCCCAGCAAAGAAGATAAACAGCTTCTTGGGCTGCATTAGAAAGAGTGTTGCCAGCAGATCAAGAGGTGATCCTTTGCCTGTGCTCAGTAATAGTAAGGCCACACACGATCTGTTGTTTCCTGTTCTGGGGTCCCTACAGTAACAGATATGGACATCCTAGAGCAAGTCCAGTGAAGAAACATGAAGATCATTAAGGTATTAGAGCATTTGTAATACAAGTAGAGAGTGAGACAGCTATGGTTGTTTAACCTTGAGAAGGCTTTGGAGTGGATATAAATATGTATAAATGACTGGTGGAAGCAGCAAAGTAAACATAACTGTTTAAAAGTTCTCTGTAGTACCTTGTGACAGGACAAGAGGCAACAGGCAAAAACTGCAATAATGGAAACTTCATTTAAACTTAAGAAAAAATGTTTTACTATAAGGCAAGATGATCAAACACTAAAACAGTTGCCCAGAGAGCTTGTGGAGTCCCATTCATTGGAGATACTCAAAATCTGACCTGACATGTCCCTGAGCAACCAGCTCTATTTGACCCTGATCTAGGTTTTATTAGACAGTCATCTCCAGGTTTCTTCCAACTTCAACAACAGTATAATTCTGTGATGATATAAATTTTCTGGGCAGAGGCCCTAAATCTTGTAGTCTAGTCTTTTTTTAAGGTTTGGTGGAACTATGTTTTCCTATTTCGTATCACAATTTTTTACATTAATTCCTTTTCATATATATATGGGTCTCCAAGTCTGTAGATGATGTTACTAAAAACCAGAAAAGATCATTCCACCTGAGATTTTAACAGTTAATATTTCAACAGGGATGAGCTATTCTTGAACAATATAGAATGTAATTTGATATTTTCGAGTAGGACCACTCTTTGTTCTTATTCTACGAAGAATGAAGCTTCATAGATTATGTCAGTATCATATACTATAAGAGTGGTTGATGCCTAAAATGTGTTCTTTAGAAGTCCTTCTGGCTTAAGGGGTGATAATTTATGTTAACATCCTTACAAGTAAATTTTTAATTAGTCAATTACAATTCACAATATAACATTCAATCTCATGTCCTAGATAAGAATTATGAAATTAGACATCCCTTTGGTTGATATTGCCAAGTGGTATGGAATTCAGTTTGAGGTTCTCACACATAAACTAAGGCTGACATTACCATGCATAAATTCAGAGGTCTGCAGATGATCACAAACATAACAAGTAAATTTTAGCTGCATTTTAAAAACCACATCTATTTTAAAAAATACTGGGGTATGACAGAAGTGGACATTTAGAGAAAAATAGTAGGTGCACATGACCAGAAATGAAAATGCTTTTCAGGGGAATTATTTCCGAATAGCTCTAATTAAGTTAGGTGGACTAAGGTTCTCGCAGCTAGAATACAATAAATGTACTCTGGAAGGACACTTTCTTGTTTAATTTCATCTGAGAAAAGCCATGTAAAAGAGAACCATGGCTGCTCTGTGATGCAAACTAAAGCTTTGAACATGGCAATGATTGGAGGTTGGCTTCAGAAACAAACAAGTAAAATGCTAATGCTTAGAGTTGTTTGAAATATACTATGTCCCACTGGTGGGTTGACCCTGGCTGGAGACCAGGTGCCCACCAAAGCCACTCTATCACTCCCCTCCTCAGCTAGACAGGGCAGAAAAAAATATAACAAAAATTTTGAGTCAAGATAAGGACAGGGAGAGATCACTCACAAACTACTGTCATGGGCAAAACAGACTCAACTAGGAAGAAAATAATCAAATCTACTTTCAAAGCAAAAGATGCTGCTGGTTTTGGGTTAGGGGGTTTTTTTCCCTTTCTTAACTTTGTTATCCAGAGGCACTACCACCATCACTGATTGGCTTGGCCTTGGCCTGACCTCATTGCTGTGCCTCTCTGATTGCATCTGCTTCTTATGTTGTGCAATTCCTGCAACTTTCTCTCCTTGAACAGCTGCTGAAGGAAAGAGCAACCATCCCTCCCCAGGAGGTTTCTACTCTACCCATTCCTGCTTCTAACAGGAACAGTACATGAAAGCTGAAAACAAGTTGCGTTAAGTCTTTCATCAAATATTTCTTCTAGGAATATTTTCTTCCTTTCTGATCTTCCTTACTCTTTTGACTCTTTCTGTTGGTGTGGACATTTAGCAGTTTCTAATCTCTGCAGCACTATGGTTTGAGTCAGTTAATATTCATCTCAGAAGCTAACACAGAATGATGTTTTATGCCACAAAACAATGAACATTCATCACTGCATGGCTGGCATTTTTGATTTTTATTAGCTGGGAATGAGCTAAGAAATGTGAAATGAGAGTTTTAGTACCAGTTCCAGACAGATAAGTAAAGAACAGAAATGACACACAAATATTAGCTTTCTCAAAGTTACAAATTATTTCTAAATAAAATCAGAAAAAGTGACATGCTGCTTTGAAGCACAAATTGGTGAACAATTTCCTGAGTGCTATCTACCTGATAGGCTAGCCAGTTAGTGGTTCCACTCCAGAAATCTGAATCTGTAGGTGGAAAAATGTTCCTACCCCTTTATGCAAAAAGAGGTGTTTAAAATGAACTACCAATATGGTTCATTAAAAAAGAAATGTCAGAATTTAAAATGTTATTATAAGTGTGAAATCCATTTACAAATATACCAAACACTTGTGTAATTTATTTTTCTCTTTGAAGACATTGAGAGCTAGTGGTTAGATTTAAAATTCAGATTCTAAAAAACATTGTAGACTACTTTGCTGTAAGATGCTGAGACAGTGTTGGGGCTTTAGTTACAGCCTCAGCAAAGAATTAGGCTGCTTTGCAATAAGAAGAACATGCTCTCAGGGCACAGTGGGAGCCATCAGCTCCCTTGGGTCAGGTGCCAGAAGCAGCAGCGACTCCCCATGGAGGGGTGGCAGGGTCATGCCAAGCAACCAGGGCCTGTTCTGCTGCCCCAGCTGTGGGGGCACCAGGACAACCCCAGCCCCAGACATTGGACATGGGAACAGGGATAAGCCAAAGCCACACTGGGACATGGGCCTGTGGGTGGGCTCAGCTCACTGGGGCCCTTGTCCTGTCAGGGCAGGGCTGTAGGGAGCTGGAGACCAGCACTGCTGCGGCATTGCTGGGTCTGATGTGGGGCACTGGGGCATGGGTGGTGAGAGGCCTCAGGCACAAGTCAGGGCTGGCGATGCAAACAGGATCCAAATACATACATAGAGTGATGGCATCATGTTCCCAGAGCATTCTGGATGACCAGAAAAACTAAAAAAATAAAGAGAGGCTTAACATTTAGAATCTCAAGGCAAAATTAGAAAAAGACACTTCTTAGTCAAAAGATTAATGGGAGAAACTGTGTTCAAGGACTTAAATGCTTATTATGACAGCTGTGAAATACAAACACTTTGCAAGGGCAGCAAGGTTTGGTATACATGCTAATGCACCAGAAGTTGTAAAAAAACCCTGAAGGTTTTTGAAGGGAAACAAACTAAAACAGATTGCAGTTGTCTGCAAATTTATGTCATGCCAGTCAATATTAGGTATGAATGGTGCCAAGCAATATAAAAGTTTAAGAATGCAGAATAATGTGAAAACTGGACCCAAAGAGAGTAATCTGTAAAGTCCTATACAAGATAGTAAGAAACACAAAAACTACTCCTGGTACAGAAAGTGTTAATTATTGCTGATGTATTCTCTGCTTGACCCCTGGAGATTTCACCTGAGTTGGAAACCTGAATTAAGCAAAGTATTTATGCTTAATTTTGTCAAAGACAGTAGAGTTCATCCCATCCTGACTGTAAAATTTTCCAGTTAATAGGAAACTAAAATTAAGACTTTCCATCAAGTTCCAAACATTAAAATTTTCAGAAGACAGATAACAATACTAAAGCGTCGTAAGACTTGACGGAGAAAAATCGCTACCACTAAGACTTCCCCTGCTTAGGAAAGAGGCTAAGCACATGCTTAAATCTATGCAAAAGGTTTGGTGAAAAAAATTGTGCATTTTGTCCATGATTGTGTACATACTCTGGGCACACTCTGAACTCATGACTGTTACCAAAAATCAGCAAGACTCCTATTAATTCAATGAGTTTGAATCAGACAAGTTAGAAACTCTGTTAATATCTATGTACTATCAGAGAAACGCAATGAAAATTCTATTTTCTGGTCTTTTTCCCTTTTCCTCAATTTTTTAAAATCAAGTGTTTAACCTGAAAGGTCCACTCATATGAGGAATATTATTGCATAGCAGACTGACTAGTGCATAATGCAGTCTTTCTATCAATATTCATATTTTTCCATGGCAACTGCTATATGGGTACAGAGCACTGCTACTAAACTGTATATCAAATAGTTCCATATCCTAAGATTTTCTTTACTTATATCTCAACACTATTTCGGTGTCACTGAGTATGTATCTTTGCTAGTGAATATAACTTTTAAAACAATAATAAAAAAGTGCAATAAATCTCACTTTATGTATGATCAAAGACATGATACCCTAAGGATCCTGAAACAAAGAACTTGTGGGAAGTGAAGGTATGAGTTGTTTTCCATAAATCTCCTGGCATCACAAACCTAGCACTTGCAGTTTTAAAATATATTTTAATCCTTGTCCAGTGTTAGAAAAAATGCACTGTTTTTTGCAAGATCTACAACTTCACCTGTGTATAAAACAGCAGTCAGACTGCTGTGTTAGCATGAGAGACTGAGATACTAAAGCCAAGACCTTAAAAATACTTCAGCACTAAGGGTTAGATCGACTTTCCCTAGTTTGTAGGTGTTTTGTGAGCCAGTATCTATGCTGTAAATTTTTAAGTTCTGTGTGCATTCAGTGAGGATGAGGATATCCCTCACAGTCATCAGAACAAGATCAGGCTGCAGATTTCCACTGGAAATTAAGCAATTTTTTTAATGGTATTGCATCCCATAGCTAATCCTTGCATGCTTATTTCAGTCCTCTTTCAGAGATGACAAATAATGGAATAGACTACAGTGTATTTTTGCATGTTTTGAAGGCACGCAACAAAATGACTAATGCCAGCTGAAAAGACAAGTAAAATCATACTGAGATTTCACAGAGAATCAGAACAAGGAGACCCATTTTTGAATCAGATCTTGCCTCACAGTAAGGTGACTTATTTGAGCTGGACAAGAGGAGTGAAGTGCAACCCCATCTGAGGTGACTTTGGTTGTCCATTTTACTCCTACAGCATCCATAGGAAAGAATGGAAATTTGGCTATCAGGAAAATAGGACCAGATGGCTTCTATTTAAAAAAAACAACCAAACAAATAAACAAACAAACAAACAAATAAAATAAACCCCTAAAAACACCAAAGAAGACTACAGGGGACAAGAATTATCCCAAGATTCAAACTGTTTTTCCCTTCTTAGTCAGGGCATGTGTGTGCTGGAAGGCTTCACATGTGGAAGAAATTATTTGACAAGCATAAAAGATGAGGAAAGAATCTAGAAATCCCTGTGTTAAATACAAACTGACAGCATCCCTCAGACAGTAGGTTTGAATTAACCTTTAGTGTCTTATAAAAATGCACCAGTTTTTGTATGCTGTTCTGAAACAGAATGTTTGCAGATCTTAGTTCATCCATCATCAGAGTAAGAGGGCAGAGAATAACTCGCAGAACAGCTATAATTCAAAAGTACATATCTTGGTCCTTGAACCAGTTTGATATTTGTTGCATGGCCTTTCACTGTAGTAAAGCAACAGTTAACAGGCTGTCAAGCACACTTGCAAGTGATAGGGACAAGTTGCAGTGTACAGAGCTAAGGTATGTACCAAGTAAATTGTTCCATGTTTGACAATTCTATTTGCTCCTGCATCCTCATTATTGTCAATAATTTTTGTTATGTTCTAAGGCCTTAAAATTCTGCACTTTGTTCCTGTGCTGACTTCTACTGAAAAGGGAAGAATTTTTTTTGGTCAGCTGTAGCTATACAGAGTAGGAGAAAAAAAATTACAAGAAGCCGGAGACTCTGGAAGATACTTTAAAACTTCAGAGAATGTTAAACAATTTTACTCCCTTTCTGTATGTGTATATGTCAACCACTAAAGGTGAAGGAACTGCTTTTATTGAAATACCCACTGCTCAGTAAATCCCCACCAAATCTAAAGTGGTCTGAGGGAGTTTGGACTGGATTCCATCCAAATTTCCTCAGGATCCATGCCCCTAATGCAGTTTGCCAAATCCACCATGTGACACAGTAGTCTGCATGGTGTACCATATGGTCTCCAATCCTAATACAAGTTACCTGGTAGGATGCAAGTCTGTGACTGGGGCAGGTGTAACAGTTGAAACAGCTCAGGACCAGAAAATGTGCCAAGTCCTCTTGGCTAAGACAAGTTGCACAGACTAAAGAAAGGTAGAGGAGGAATGTTGCTTGTGTTCATTTATTATCAAGAGCATGTGAGCCTGAACTAGTCTGTCTAGCAAACAGAAAAATAAAAGCAGCTGCAGAGTTTGATCTTCTGCATCTTAGATATCTGTGTTAGAAGAAATGTTTGTTTTCTTTTGACTGTACAGGAAGACATGGATATATATAGTCATATTGCAACATCCATCTTAGAATCGTAGAATCATAGAATGTGTTAGAATCATAGAATGGTCTGGGTTGGAAGGGACCCCAAGGATCATATAGTTCCACCCCCACACCAACCCATCCCGCCACAGACAGAGCCACCAACCTCAGGCCTGGATATACACAATGGTGCCCAGCGCCCCATCTAACCTGGCCTTGAACACCTCCAAGGATGGGGCCTCCACTACCTCACTGGGCAACCTGTTCAACTGGTCTACCACCCTCATACTGAAGAATTTTTTCCTAATATCCAACCAAAATCTCCCCTTTTCAAGCTTAAAGCCATTACCCCTTGTCCTACTGCTACATGCCCTCATGAACAGTTCTTCCCCAGCTTTCTTATAACCCCCTTTCAGGTACTGGAAGATCACTATAAAGTGCATACAGAAGCCTTCTCTTCTCCCCCAACTCTCTCAGCCTGTCTTCATAGCCTCTCTTCAGCATGTCTTCAAAGGGCTCCCGCCCTTTGATCATTTTTGTGACCCTCTAGATTCTCTCCAACAGGTCCACATTCTTTTTGTGTTGAGGGCTCCAAATCTGGACATAGTACTCCAGGTGAGGTCTCACCAGAGCAGAGTAGAGGGGCAGAATCACCTCTTGATCTGCTGTTCATACTTCTTTTGATGCAGCCTGGGATGTGGTTGGCCTTTTGGGCTGCAGATGCACATTGGTGGCTCGTGACCAGATTTTCATTCATGAGTACTCCCAAATCCTTTTTCCCAGGGCTGCTTTCCAGCACATCATCTCCTAACCTGTATGGATAGCAGAATTGTCCCGATCCAGGTGCAGGATCCTGCACTTGGATTTGTTGAACCTCATAAGGTTCACGTGGGACCACCCCTCCAGCCTGTCCAGGTCCCTCTGAATGGCATCCTGTCCCTCTGGCATATTTTATGACAATCTCACGTAAGATTAACTTCTGCTTACCCTATTTGGTGTCTAGAGATACTTGCTCTAAAGAAAGCATGGCTCCTACCTACTGGCATGGCTTTTGGATTAAGGTGTAAGATCCACGGAACCAAGTTCCAATAATGTCAGTTGATAGGGACATAAACTTGTGGTTTGGAAGGTACTGGTTGAACTTAAGGAAGCAATTGATAGTATGCATCACTGAAGCATGTTGCCTAGAGAGCCTGTGAAACTGCCAAGTTTCTGACTAGAGAAAACAGGAACTGACCTGATCCAATGTTGATAGAATTTCCTCATGAGGAAGGCTTAACATACAGAGGTCCCTTCTTATAAACATTTCTATTACATTGTTATTCTCATTTTTCACATCCTTGTTGACCCAATTAATTATCATTGGATCATGCAGATCCATTAATGCATTTAAAAACTGAATGAAAAACTTAATGATTTTGCTTAGTCCACTCTACTTAAGTACACTCCTTCCTACTCTCTACTATAGAGCCTTCATTAGTTTCATTTTTTAAATACATCAATTTGGGAAAGGCTACAGAATGTGTACTCATGAATGAAAATCGTTCTGTAACTGTTATTCTGTACATATTACTACTAAACATATCTCAGATGTATTCATACTGTGCTTATACTGCAACTATCCATACACCAAATATTCCACTTCCAACAAATACTCATCCCTGGACAGAGTTTCTGTATTCTGTATCTATCCTTCTAAATCTCACAGCTGAACAATGAGTAATGGTTCTCATCTGGTTTGCTCTAATCCTTACTATCTAACATTTAAGAAGGCTCTCGGCAGGTATTATATTTTTTTCAGACTACAACAATCTGATAAGAATACATTCAATACTCTTCACTATCTAACCCTGATTTGGAAAGAATATTTAGTTTAACTTACATTTTAAATGGAGTGTAATCTCTCTTAGAAGACAGAGACATATGCACCGCTATATTCTGTTAAATTAGGAAAAATTTACCCACAAAAAGTGCTGTGAAAATCATTAAAATGGATTCTCTCCAATGTTTTTTGTGAGTTTTGTCTACTGTAATACTTTCTTCACTAGTGAGTCTCAGGTGTGTTATCCTACAGCACTCCAGAAACCACTTTATAGAATATAAATGCAACAAATCTTCCATTCTGTCACATTTGAATATCTCCAAACACCTTTGAAGTTGTCATGACCTCCTTTTGCAAATTGTTTGAGATGAAAAGTGCTATATGATACTAGATAGATATTATAATTTATTTTTAATACTCTTACCACTTACTTTCACCTATTTGCAAACAATGTTTATGTTCCAGATTTGCTAAATGTTCAAAAATTATTTCCGTCTGTATCATTGAAAAGTCACACTTTGTCCTGTGGCAATATTCTGGAGAGTTTGGACGGTTTCAACAAAAAATTACATTTTGGCATTGTTTGTGTACAACCCCATTGTATATAGAAATTGACATGGAGATAATTTTTTTAAAACCAATTCATGTTTTAACAGTAGTTCTTTTTCAGACACCTTCCTGTAATAGTCTTCCAACAATAGTCACTGTCTGAATACTACGCCACTGAATAGGACAGTCTGACCAGAGTAGAATTTGATAAAATGTAGGGTCTATATAGTATCACAAACATGTTCTGCCTACATGTCAAAGAACAAAATGCAGTATGGCACCAATTTTTAATTGAAGTTACCCCCTATTGATTGAAGCAGGTTAGTATCCTGCTGATTTGGTAAATGAGCAAAACAAGCTTGCAAGGATCATGCATAATAATCCTTGTAAGTGTACCCTAAATGTTTTGTGTTTTTTTAATGGCCATGGAAGAGCAAGGATCCGATTTCCCAATTTGCAAGACAGAACAGATAAGAGAGGGGAAAATGGCTGCAACAGCCCATCCTTTAGCTATCAGCAGTACCAACTGATAACTAAGTGGTTAGTAGATAACTAATCAGAACTTAATTTGCCAGCATTTTTTTCTGCTACATGAGCTTTTAGTATGTCATTCTCAGTCCTTTTACCCCCAAAAAAGAACTGATCTCCGCGTTCCTAATGCTCTGCAGAGTGTCTGTAGCCATACTCAACAGGGGAGTAAGCTGCAACATTCTGCGTAGCCTCCAGTTTTAGAACATGAGTTGTACCCTTGGCTGCAGACAAGTCTGCAGGGCAAAATGTAGGGATGGAAAATCAGATCAGGACAGAAGCCTGGTGGGTCTGGTCTGGACAAAGCACTGTATCAAGTTTATTCTATCCTTATATTCAATATAGACAGAGCCTGACTCTCAGGCACATGATGTAAAGCATGAAGCAGAGATACTCCTCCAATATATGTATATATGTAATATGGATAACCAAAGTGTTATCACTATTATGGACCAAATCAGAGACAGGACCTGTTTGAAAATAGAGACACCCCCCCTCTAAACATAGTTATAGCACTTTTTACAACTTAGTAAGTGAATTTAGGACTTTGTTCTGGGTACCTGTGAAACACTGCGTTGTAGTTTACAGATATTTCTATTTCAAGGTATATTTCTATTTCAAAGTGCATTTCTATTTCAAAGTATCTTTTTATAGAGAGGTCTATGATGTTTATACTATTCTGCTTAAACACTGAAAAAAAAGAGTTGCTTACTTTCAGAAATTATGTATTCTGCTATGTTTGCTACCATACTGCTGCTAGGTTAAATCTCTGTTAGTAAAGAGAAGACCTTAACTTCAGTCTTCACTGAATGATATGGAAGTGTCATTGCTCAAGAGAACACCACTAGAAAAATGGATATTTCTAAAATTGTTTGCAAAATAGTTGACCACAAACAAGAAAATATTCTGTCTTTATTCTGCGTACAGCGCGCTGAGAGATCACATATGATTTTCTTATGAAAAAATAATGGTACCTTTAATGAACTCTAAATGTAAAAATCATCTCTTTTTATTTTTCCAAAAAAAAAAAATCAGGTGTTTTGTCACTCATCTTAAGTTTGTTGGAAAACAAATGCAAACACTTGGCTAGATCTGCCATGCATTATTTAGTAGAGAAAATGAAATCTGTTTGTGGGAAATTAAGCTACAATTTAGAAAATAAAATTAGATGAGTCAATTCAATTGCCTAAAGTCTAAAAAATGCTGCAATAAATGTAAACAACTACCCGTAAATTAGTTTAGGCATTATCAATGTAAATTTTTACCTTGCAGCCTGGGTATAACATCTGGTTTTGAGTACTATATCCATTCCTTTCTGGAATTTCAAGCCAGTAGAGATCTGAATTTTATTGTTCAGGACACCAGATGACAGAGGTAATTTTTTTCTCAACACTATGATCCTGATCTCTTTTACTACAAGTACCGTGCAACTTCCTGCATGATGCATCTTGAGCTTTCAGGCTCTTCTACACGATGTCTACATACACCAAGAAGATAGGTTGTAACAGAAGAAAGTAAGCAGAAAGGCAGACCCGTTGCAAGTTCAAAGAGGGGCAAGCTGGTGATGAATACATCTAAATTAGAAAATTTTAAAAAAGAAACCAGTAACTGAGGAAATCCTTTCTCTCCTATGTTCACACAGAGCCCAGGTGACTGTACAGTTCAGTCTGTTTAGTCAACAAAATATAAAACCCTGTGGAGATTGACTTTAAAACTACAGCAGGCAGTAAATACCAATTGGGGAACAGGGAACTATATGGGCTAACAAACAGTGCAAGTGAGCAAATAACCAAGGGAAATTAATTCCCAGGAAGGGAAGTTCTGGGATAGTCATCCTCTTGGAGCAGTGAGGACACAAACCAATTTAATACTAATTGTCAGCTTGATAAACTTATGAAAGGAATTGCACCAATATTTGTCTGTGATTGCTTTGTGTTCTCCTTAGTGAACTAAGGGACGCCATCTACTGCTGTGTGTCCTGTGTATGCTTACAGTTTCTAAATGGTATCAGATTGACACCAAATTAAATATGCTTTATTTTTCCCATCAGATAATCTCAGTCCAAAAACCCTGACATTCTAACTTGACACTGTAAGTTAAAAGTGGGAGAATGTAATGCTTAGAGTGCACAATTTGTGGATAAGAAACCGAGACAGAACATAGCCTGACACACACAAGAAGTTTAACATCTTAACCTGGGTCTACATAGCACAGTGCAACTAGAGAAAATAATGCCAGGAGAAGCAGATCCACATAGTGTGGGAAAGAGCCACTTTTACAGCCCCAAAAGTAGTACAGCCACAGAAGGGACTCACCAGCTATGTTTATACTGGGAAAGGAGACAGTTCAGAGCCAGTCTCTTTTGTGCAAAACGGTACACCATGGACTGCATCCATACAGCTAGACTCACTTATCCACCAAAACATGGTAGCTTGTCCAAACTGCCTGTTGAGAATGCTCCCTCACCCATGCAAAAGCTCAGACACGATTTGGGATTTATTTGGAAGTGTGGTAGCTGGCCCTAGACCAAAATGATGCCAGGGACTGAATGCTGCAGAGCATGCTCGGTCTTCATCCTTAACTCTTATCAGCTTAATAGTATACATGTGACCACAGGGACTAATTAATTTAGCTATATCACTGTGTTGATATAACTGTAAGAAATCCTACATAACTCTTATAATTCTCACAGACTTTCTGAACATATTAAATGTATTTAGAAACTGTAGTTTTCAGAGCACAAAGTACTAGGTAGTGCTGAGACAGTTTTTCATAATGAAACAAGCCCAAAGTTTTTTATTTCTTTTATTATTATCTCAGGTTTTTATTTCTCATATCTTTGTATCTTATCATGTGGCGCAAAGAAATATTAAGTATAGAAAAGTGGTTGTAGTTTTTATTCAGTTAGAATCTATTTCACAGAAACAGTCACTGCTTTATTTCTGGCCTGTGGATATCCCAAAATGAAAGCTGTACAGTTACAGCAAACCAGCCTCTGGGAGACGGCAAGAGTTGTAACTGTCTGCACTGTTACAAAATACAGTCTGAAGGCTGATAGAAAATTTCAGCTATTTTCCATCTGAACTATGTTTCAACAAGTGTTGTGGATACCTTTCTGTTTTCTCCATCTAGACTACAGTGTATACAGAGGCCCTTGAAGTTAAGAAAAAAGTTTTTCCTGTTTAATTCATAGTTTACAGGGTCTTAGGTATCTAAAGGAAACTGAATTTGTGTAGATGTAGCCAACTTTTCGTTTGAACTGCTAGAACCACCCCAAAGGCTGCAGTTCCTGTTGTGTAACACCTGAATAAGAGCAAAGTAGAGGCATAGTTCTCAGTCCGTTGTTTTCCTGTGTTTCATTTCAATGACTTCAAGATGAGACTTCGTAACATTGCTTCTTCTAAGACTGGTGAAATTTTGCTGGTTTTGATTGTTTGCCACAGCCTCTTGCCGCATTACAATGTCTCTATAAAAAGTATGCTGTCACTTAATCTTGCTTTGGAAAAGCCAGAGATCAACAGAAGATCTCTTGACAATCTAAAAATAGTATTTAGAGACAAATAACTTTGTTTAATTTATATTATTTTGCATTTGAGTATCAACATTAGATTTTTCAACTCATACAAGCAGAAACCAAATAATTATGCATTTTCTTCTGAAGCTTATTGAGTAAGGTGATTTTTGATTGACAAAGCAGAACATGAGCATCTTATTCTATGAATAACCTCTATTGTTTCAGTAAGTTGCTCTATCTCTAAATTTCATAACAGCTAATCCTGTTTTGGAAAGACAGCTATTTAATTCTTTGTATTTTATCTCACTGAGCTTATTGCAGAATTTTAGTTTGCCTCAACTGATAAAACACGTAGACTATACATATAAAAAAAAGTATAATATATTTTTGATGATAATTGAACATGGACAGTTCAGACTAACAAAGCAGGGTGGAAGATTGTTGCTTTGTGAGTTTATAATTTTAATCAAGATATGCTCATCTTTATATTCCATTAAATTAAGTCAGCATTAAGAAGACAGATCTTAAATTATTGATGTTTTCTCTCTTCTAACTGAATGAAAATATTTTAACTTCTGCTGATAAAGTGAAGAATTACTTTTTATCACTTCACAATGCATAGGTACCAGAAAATGTGCAGCACAGAATTACAATGACATCCAGTCTCCTCTGAGTCATTGCATGGTATATCATCAAATGTCATACAGTAACTCCTTTTTGCTTCAGAGGATCATTGCTCACCCTTATAACTAAAGGGACTGGTAAAGCTGGTGCTTCTGGACTGGAATGGGAAAAGTTAAACTTATTCATGATAATTGACTGTTTTAGTGAAAGCTGGGTTTCATTTTAAACAGATAGCCCATGGCTTACTTGTAAAAGAAATCTGAAAAATATTGCTTGGCTCTTGGAATTTATCTGCATTCTCTACAGCCAAGTGTCAGGGCAGGAAAGACAAACTTTCATATAAATTACTGAGGTGGTTTCTTTAATATCCTTTGGCACAGCAGATCCACTCACTGCAATGGACATTTCAGCCCTCCTATAGGACAGGATAATGCCTTGCTCCATGAAGTTCATATTGACATTTAATTCCCATAAGGACTGGCAGACTTTCCTGATGCACAGATTCTATCAAAATTTAGGTTTAGCAGGTATACCTTGACTGTGAGATCAAATACAGGTGAGCATATATAAGTTCATAACATGTTCCAGTAGCCTGAACCCATTAATGAAAGAGTCAATTGACCCAGCACCCTAAGAGAAAGAACTGAAGAGGATATTTTTTGCTAGCGGGCCTTGTGTAACACTAGAATCCCAGCAAGCATGTTACCATCATGACAGAACTACTGAGGACCCTAGAGGGAACTGACACAAGGAATGAGACTGCAGCCTACTTGAACTTAGCTGAAAAAAGGGTTGGAGACAAAGCTAATGAGATGATACCATATGCATAAATTCAGTATGCATTTAGAGTAACTGTTTTGGCTGACTGTCAATCTAGAGTCTGGATTGCTGACAGAAATATCAGTCCTTTCAAGTATTGCAAACGTCAACAAAAAGTCATATTTTCCAGGTTGCTTTTTCCTCTATTTCTCTTTGTATCTGTTTTGTTAGAGCAAGATAACAGCTGAACTTAAAAGGTAAGTTAAACATCCTCCATTAAAAACTGTGTGACAAATCAGAGAACTCTAATGGAGATGTCTTACACAAAGGCTTTTTACTTTCCAATAAATGGGGAATTGAAAGTAGCTTTTACACTGGAATTTATCATCCAAACTTCAATTTATTGAGAGTAATACACTAATACTGCTAAATTTAAAAGCAAGAAAGCAATTCAATTTCACTTGCCGGGAACAGCAGGCAATATTACTGTTATCTGTTGAAGAGAGCTCAAGGTATTCTCAACCTTTCAGTTTTCCTCTTATCTCCCCCAGATTTTAAATACTGTCTTGCTTGTAAAACTCTCCATCACAAAGGTGGATTGAATTTTTCCTCGCCTGTCTTTCTTCTGAATTAGGTCAAGTTTGTTCTCTCTCTGTAATTTGCTGTATTTAATTTCTGTGTTTCTGTGGGATTTTTTTTTTATAAACAGGGAAAAACAGTGCTTCCAATTAGTACAGCAATAGGATGCAAACTCTTGTTCATATTTTCCTTCTGGACTAAAGAGAATTGAGGCATAGGAAAGGTATTGCTTACCAGTCTCACATATTTCTTATGTCACCTACATTATCTTTTTGATTTCTAGACCATTTCTGCAGTCTCCCCAGTTATATTTTTTTCATCTGCTTTGCCTGGAATGTCACAATTGCAGAGAAATCTTTAATGATTTTTAGGTTATCTTCTGTTAGAGAAACCTCTAACAGAGCGATATGATTACTTAAATAACAGTGCACAGAATTGCATCTTATGCTAACACATCTGCATATGGTACCGAGATATATATATATGTATATGTATATATATATATACACACACACAATTTCTATAAGCAATTAGACTCTAAGATAACCCTTCTGGGAGGCTCCTAGCTTTTACCAGAAGCATCTTTAATCTGAAAATAATGGGACTTTGATATAGTTGACTAACTTATTTGACACAGCCTGTTTTATTTCCAAAATGCTTTATCCTGGTTTGGGATATTCTTACCTGTAAATCATGGTCAAATCTGGTAAATGGGTGAATAGCAAGTAACATAAAATCTTTATAGGCATGGAAATTCAAGGCCCAAAAGTACAGTATCAAGATAACTCAGATAGGACAGTAATAGTGATCATGAGACGTAGGTAATTAGAAGCTAAGGAGAAAAACATAATAATGACATTCCACCTACTATAATACAGACTGTTTTTCAGGCAAAATGAATTACACCCTTGCAATCCTAGTTTAAAATTTACTTTCAAATACCCTGATGAATTAATATCAATAATCTTTTCAGGATTAAGAGAAGCAATACAGCCACTGTAGCGATGCTTAATTTCAAAAAGAGGAATCACATTACAAATGAGAAAAACTTCAAGAGAGAAATGAGAAGAGAAAGCCAAAACTACAAAACGTTGGCAGACAACACATTGGAAATTCAAAACAAATGTGCACCATTTGCCAAAAGGCTTTCAGTAACATCACAAAGAAGGAAGCCAGCATGGCTAAGCAACACAATAACAGAGGCTATTTAAAATAAGAACACACATTTCAAAAACTTGGAATTGTATTAAAAGAAAAAAGAAAGAAGAGGAAATAATAAAAACCAAGCAAAAAACCCCAATGTTTAGGCACAGCATCTCAAAATGTACAAACACCTGAATTAAATTCTTGTTCGAATCTATATTTGCTGAGGGAATTCTGTTCAGGGATGCCTTTGAAGAGACAGTCGAGCTATAAAAACATAGCTCAGAGAAGACAAGACCACAACAGACACATGAAATTGTTCTTTCCATCCAAGTTTGCCATTAAGCAAGGTAAAGCTTAGAGAGGCATCTGTGTGACAACCCTTTTTACAAAGGGATTTATCTAGAACTGGACTGACAGCCTAAGTTATGACCAGCCTTTAGCACATTTGGCATGTTCTTTTTCTTCATTTTTGTGGACACATTAATTCCACCAACATTAGTTGAACTGAAATTTCCAGGTTGGGGAAATGCAAAATTAATTTCTAAAACTTCTATTTTTAAGACTCTGCTATCTGAACAATGACTATTGTTGTCTTTTTGGATATGCTTTTCTAGCTTTTTCTCATTAAATGGTGTGTTGAATGTTGTCTTTATAGTTGTTTGAGGAGAAAATCAGGTTCCCAGGGCTATAAACCAAACAATGTACCATCTTTAGATCCTATTTTCCAGGGATACATTGAATCATAGATAAGCCAATATTTCTTTGAAGCAAAGGACTGTCCAAAAATAAGCTAAAGAAAGTGCAGTGAACTGTTGTTTTACAAGGTTTTGGAATCATTTGCAGCTGCTAGTGTTGTGGCTCATCATAAATAATGATGTCATTTAGAAACCAGACACTAAGTGCAGCTGATCCCAGCCACGTTTCCCGAGGGTTGAATTGATCTCACCTGCTATTAGTCTTCTAAACATTAGGCATCATGTCTAAACTTCCAGTTTAGACTCTTTCTGTACTGAGAGAGGTGTTTCTTCACAGCATGATTCATCCTACCAGTCTTTATATGAATGAATGGGGAAGTACCACTCTTGCTTCAGAGCCAGCAGTTAATGCCAATGTCTATGCTTCTTTTTGTTGGCAAGAATTAAGTTGGATAAATCTAGGCCTGATTCATGAACAACTTAGAAAAAACTTCTTTTTTTCTTCCTCAATACAGGAGGGACAGCTGTCTGAATCGGATAACGAATCAGAAGCAAGGTCAGCACACAATTTTGAGGAAAAGTTACATAACCTAAATCCTCGAATCTCCTAGTTTAGAGATAACATGCTTTCAAAGCAAATGGGGGAAAAACAGGCCCAACAGCTTACTGAATATATTAGATTAGACTTGATATGTAAGTGATTGAAACATTTTCACATGAGTTTCATGTGAAGGAAAAGTTCAGGAAGAAAGCATAATGAGTATAATCCTGTTTGTCTAGGTATATAATGTGCATGCATGTAACAACAAAACACAGAATCACAGAAGGCTAGGAGTTGAAAGGGACCTCAAGAGGTCATCTAGTCAAACCCCCTTGCCAGAGCAGGGTCACCTAGATTAAATCAAACAGGACTCTCTTCTTCCACTTGAGTTTTCACTGCAGTCCCCTGTTTATTCAAGCAGGACTTCTGCCTCTCTTTCTTAACTTTTTTCCCATTGGGATGCTCTGATCTTGAGCTTGGAAAACGTAGTCCTTGAATATGGACCCTTTCTCTTCCAGGGTCCATAATAACATATCTTTATAACATATATTATATGTATAAATAATATCTTTCAGATATTATTTAATATGTTTCAATCACATATCAAGCCTAATCTAATATCTTGGGGCCCTTTTTCTTCCAGTGTTCTGTCCCATGGCATTTGCCCCAGTAATTGCTTAAGAGGCCAAAGTTGGTCCTGCTGAAGTCCAGGGTTGTGGTCCTACCGGATATTCTCTTCCTACCACATAAGACCCTGACATCCACCATTCCATGGTCACTACAGCCAAGTCTACCGTCAACCTTCACTGCTTCAACCAGACCATCCTTGTTAGTGTGTACAAGAGCCAGCAGTGCTCCTCTCCTAGTAGGTTCATCCACCATTTGCATTATGAAATAATCCTTGATGCACTGGAAGAACCTCCTGGACTGTGAGCAGCGGTCTGTGCAGTCCTTCCAGCAAATATCTGGTAGTTAAAATACCCCCATAAGAACCAGGGCCTGCTATTGTGAGGCTACTGACAGCTGCCTGTAGAAGGCCTCATCAACTTCCTCCTCTTGATCAGGTGGCCTGACACCCACACCAGTATCACGCATGCTAGCCTGTCCTTTCATTCTCGCCCACAAACTCTCAAATACATCTATGATATCTTTGAAACCTGTAATGATAAAGAGTAAACAAAAGCCTTCATTCTCTGGATATTATTTTAAAGTTGTTCTATGGACTAATAAACACGTTTTGCTTTTCTATATGAGAAGACACATCTGAAAAAGCTGTGCTAATATTTCAAATTCATTCTGAAAATTGGTATATGCAATTACACTTTAAGTTTTCAGTCCCATTTATAAATGGGCAATTAGAACTATTCTTACTATGGAGGAGAAATAATGCCTTCCCTTAATTAAAGTAATTTTGTGTATGTCTATGACTTTTTCTTGCAATAAGATTGTCTTCATGCAAAACCCATGGTTTTCTACACCAGTTCTACAGATGGGGCCAAAGCTTTCTCCTGAGCTAAGGCTAGGAATGTTGAAATCATTCAAGCTGACAGCTTGAATCAGCTTAAACGGCAAAGAACAGAAACACACTCTTGTTCATCTCTGCTGATATACTTATGTCAGAGCCAACACCAGTAAATTTGCCGTTCAAAAACCTCATCAGAATGACAAGTTAACTTTTTTTTTAATATGTCACAAAAGCCCAGTAAGTGTGACAGCGGGGATGTAAAGGAATAAATAGATGTATGTCATGTATTATACTGAAATTAATGTCACTGTGCATGAATTCAGAAGTAATGTGATAAAGAACCATGCAAAGACATGATTCAATTACAAGAATACAACTCTGACAAACATCTGGAAACAATACTGCTATTTTCACACCTTTTAAGCAATCGGTTCTAGTTTCACACAGAAGTCTCAAGTGGACCTTAATTCCTCAATGCCTTAAATTCTTTTTTAAAGTCTAAAACTAGAATACACTAGGATTAGAGTGGAGACTTCTTAGTACGTTTGTACTTAAACTAATTCCACAAAGTACTGATAAAGACTTTGGAACTCCCTTTTCTTGGTCTTTTACTGGAAGATGCGGCAATTAGAAAGTAAGAACCAAAAATCACATAAAATCCTCCTCGTAAGTTCACACATGCTTATTGTCTTGAAAAACAGTCCATCTTACCAGGTTGTTCCCGGCAAGGAGAGATTTACACCAGCAAGTAGGGATTTACAAAGAAAATTAAGTTCAGACAAGAATTGTTATTTGAAAGCAAGCTGCTTCTGAAAAACTGACTGATTTCACACTAGGCATCACATTTCAAATGCCTTGGCTGAAGCAGACAGATTTCTCTACACTGTACAACAAGGATATGTTGGTGAGCTTTTCCCCTGCAATTCTGAGGGCTTCATACCTTTCACGGAATCACAAAACATTAGGGGTTGGAAGGGACCTCGAAAGATCATCTAGTCCAACCCCCATGCCAGAACAGGATCACCTACACTAAATCACACAAGGAACACATCCAGGCAGGTTTTGAATGTCTCCAGAGAAGGACACTCCACAACCTCTCTGGGCAGTCTGTTCCAATGCTCCATCACACTCACAGTGAAAAAGTTTCTCCTTATATTCACATGGAATTTCCTATGCTCCAGCTTGCACCCATTGCCCCTTGTCCTACCACTGGCCACCACTGAGAAGAACCTGGCTCCATCTTCCTGACTCTTGCCCTTTGCACATTTATAAACATTAATAAGGTCACCCCTCAGTCTCCTCCTCTCCAAGCTGAAGAGGCCCAGCTGCCTCAGCCTATGCTCATAAGGAAGGTGTTCCGCTCCTTTAATCATCTTGGTGGCCCTGCGCTGGACTCAAGGAATTCTATGTCCTTTTCAGGGGCCCAGAACTGGACACAATATTCCAGGTGTGGTCTCACCAGGACAGAGTAGTGGGGGAGAAGGACCTCGACCTACTAACCCCACCCTTTCTAATACATCCCAGGATGCCATTGGCTATCTTAGCCATGAGGGCACATCGCTGGCTCATGGCCATCCTGCTGTCCACCAGGACTCCCAGGTCCCTCTCACCTTTGCTGCTCTCCAACAGGCCAATCCCTAGCCTGTAATGGTACTTGGGGTTGTTCTTCCCCAGGTGCAAGACCCTACACTTGCCCTTGTTAAATCTCATTAAACTTCTTCCCACCCAGTTCTCCAGCCTGTCTGGGTCTTGCCAAATGGCAGCACAGCCCTCTGGAGTGTAAGCCATCCCTTCCAGTTTTCTATTCCCTTTGGTTACAGCACTAAATATGTTTGCAGTATGTATAAATGAGCAAAAGACCACAGTCATGGAGGGGAAGTACCTGGTATGTTTTGTAACTTATTCAGGTTTTATTGATATTCTATAAGAAGATTTGGCAGCAAAAGGGCAATTCTTATTTTACTTAAACCCATCTTAACACGTTAAATCTTGGGATAATGTTCTAAAAGTAAGAATAATGAAGCACTGGCATAATTTTTTCATTTCAGTGGGTACATTTCAATAGCAGAAATTAGAGGTGGTAGTGGGTTGTTTAGTTTTGTATTTTCAGCAAGATGTAAAACATAAATCTGTCAGGAATTGTTTAAAAAGATTTGGTTCAGATGTGGCCCATGAGAAGAAATTGTGACTTTTCCTTTCAACCCAGTCTCCTACATGAAATTAATTCCATAAATAGTTTTTCTTGATTTTAAGCAGTTATTTAAGGATTGTAATAGAAAAAGTGATTCAGCATCTTATACATAATTATTTGAATTTATTTCAGTGATGATGAGATGTTAAGTTGATTTCTGTTGCAAAGTTGGTTTTACTAATCCAATTATTAGACTCTACCATAGATATATATATCAAGTAAGGGAATTGTGGTACCTTGTAGTCAAAGACAACTTGCTCAGCCTCCTGCTTCTACTAAATATTTCTTTTCAATTTTGTTTAGCTTTCAATTTTTTTACATTTTTGTTTAATTTTCAGTTCAGTTTAACAAAAGCTACAGCACAATAATATTGGCTGCAGATGATTCAGGAGTCCTTTAAAAGTAGTATGTATTTCAGGGAAATGTTCCAAATTTAGATTCTGGAATTATCAAATAGGATTATATGATACTTTCTTTGCTTTTGAAATTAAAATTTCCCCATGTAAATAAAATCTAGTAGACAAATATGTCGTTCGACAAAACAGATGACACGTAGCCCCTTTAAGGCATAGATTTACACATTTCTTCTGAACAGATGAGATATTGATCCAAACACTTTATTATTATTATTTCTCCTAGTGAGTGGCAAAGATGCCCCATTTCACCAGACAAAAATATGGTTGCAGTTGCACAACAACAGGAAAACAAAACAAGCTGAAGACGAGGATTTTGATTTATGAAAGTAAAAGAGTACAACAGACAGATACAATGAAACAGAAGATTACAAAAGGGAAGAAATAAAAGCTTAATGGGGAGCGGGTAGAGTGGATGACAGAGCACCAGCTGAAAATAACCCTTGCTTGTCATACTGGGAGGTAGGGAATCAGTCTCAGCCAACACAACTTCTCTTATTGCACAGTACTGAGGATATATCCTTAAAATTAAATACCATGGAAAATGTCCAACAAAGACTGAAAAAACCTGTCAGGGTTTTCTTTTCTCTAGCCCAGTGGCACTAAAAGCCAAGGCAGAGAAGAAAAAGATAACCAGATTCTTACAAAAATACACCAAAAATGAGGAACATTAAACTGCTGTGGAGCATGTAGCTTACTGCCGTTTTTGTGTTCTATACTTTTCTAACTTCCTCAACTCCCTTCCTCCCTTCCTCCCTTCCTCCCTTCCTCCCTCCCTCCCTCCCTCCCTTCCTCCCTTCCTCCCTTCCTCCCTTCCTCCCTTCCTCCCTTCCTCCCTTCCTCCCTTCCTTCCTTCCTCCCTTCCTCCCTTCCTCCCTTCCTCCCTTCCTTCCTTCCTCCCTTCCTTCCTTCCTTCCTTCCTTCCTTCCTTCCTTCCTTCCTTCCTTCCTTCCTTCCTTCCTTCCTTCCTTCCTTCCTTCCTTCCTTCCTTCCTTCCTTCCTTCCTTCCTTCCTTCCTTCCTTCCTTCCTTCCTTCCTTCCTTCCTTCCTTCCTTCCTTCCTTCCTTCCTTCCTTCCTTCCTTCCTTCCTTCCTTCCTTCCTTCCTTCCTTCCTTCCTCTCTCTTCCTCTGAAGCACGGTTAATTTTTCAATTTGAAGTGCTATCGGTATAAAGCATGCCTCATTAGCTTGTGGGAGGTAGCTAGTCTTCATTAATTCAGTTCTCACTTCATTTGCTTTGCATACAGTCATAATTAGCTTCAGAATAACTTTGGTAACTTTAGCAGATTTATAGCTTCAGTTTTATTCAGCATTTGGGTTTTTCCTCCTGTTTCAATGTGTTGTATGAGTTTTAAAAAAGCAAGAACAACAGTGATTGCTTTAGGGAATAATTTAATGTTGCAAATTTTAGAGTGACAGTCTCTCTACATCCCTCTGTCTACTCAGCTGCATAAACTTTTAAAATGCTAAACCTTATGTAACCTCAGATTGTTTTCTTACAAAGGGGCAGAAATTCCCTGCCTGTTAGGTGGAGGTGGAGAGAGAAAAAGAGAGTGCAGAAATCTTTCAACATATCAGGAAGAAAGGCCTGGAAATAAATAGCATATTAAAATAGATGCTTTAAGAAAATAGAGTAAAAAGAGGGCTATAGATAAAAGGGTACATCTTATGTCCCTTCTAATGCTGGGAACCTCTCCATGGACGGGATCTGCATGCCATACTTTGGGAAAATCCATCTGATGCTGTATGGAATTGGGGTTCCCAGCACTTGAAGGGAGTGTGAGATTTGTCTGTACCACTCTTTTTGTTCTATCTTCCTGAAGCAGCTATTTTATATGCCATTTGATGTTGAGCTTTCCCTACTGACATCCAAAAAGAACTCTGCATCATCTGTCCACTCACACACCCTTCCGGCCCCTGTGCTGAGCACCTGTCAAGACAATAGTTACTACAGTATAGCTGTGACACTTTAAATTTGTATCCTACCATAACGATTTCATTATGCAACAAGACCCTTCTCACTGTCACGTTCGGCGCACAGTCAGAGGCTGCTGCTTGCAGCAGAGCAGAAATACCTGAAACCAATTTGAGGATCTTTAATTCCTGGGCCTGCAGAAGCTGGAACAGCTCTTTGTCAATTTTCAGGGTGGTGATCTTGCTTTTATCATCCCAATTATCCACCACACAAATGGAGAGGTCTTAGGTGAATTATCTAAGGTTGCCCATGCCTCAGTCTGGTGTAGAATCTTCTTCTATAAACACTAAAATAGATCATGACAACCTTGCAGGATGTGAGGGACTAATTGCTGAAAGAACCTGTATTTTAAGCTGGGGAAAATTTAGCAAAGTTTTTATTAATATTTGAAAAATGCTATTTCTCCTGTTCTAATGCATCAATACTATCTCCGTCTCACAATTTTTCTAGTTAGAACAGAGCAGGCCATCAGAAAATGTTTTTAGCTGAATTTTCTCCACCTCTCCTTTCCTAATTATTGGCCATTTAGGAATTCTGTGAAAGACTTTAAAAGTTTGCTATCATAAGGCAAAGAAACAGAACATAGGTTGAGCAGTAAAAAACGTCACTGATATTTTGAGAGATACAACAAATTCCCTTTTAAAAAAGTACAAGCACTGCTGTGAAAGTTTCAACATCTGGAAAAGGATTTGTGTTGCTGGCTGCCATGAATAGTCTCTAATTATACTGAGCATCTTTACACCAAGAGACGGGGTTTATCAGCACCAGACGCTGGGCTGCAATCAAAAGCGCAGAGTGAATTCTATCTCCGAGAAGTTAAAGATGCATTGAAAAGTTGTAATGACGTGTACAATTGGAAACATTTATCAGTGATTCTGTCCCAGTATGAGCAAAGTAATTGTCTGAAATCACTGGAAGCTGGTCTGTTGGCTATTCAAAGTCTAGACTGAAGAGCTGATTGAGCTTGCATATAATTCTTTTAACAACTTAAGCTGTCTGACTTCAAACCAATGGGGATGCGTACTGATGAGATGATCAAGATAGAACTTTGACTAAACACAGTGACCCCACCTGCAGTACTGTGTCCAGTTCTGGGGCGCCAACATAAGAAGGACATGGAGCTGTTTAATTGAGTCCAGAGGAGAGCCACAGAGATGATCAGGGGGCTGGAGCACCTATGAGGACAGGCTGAGAGAGTCGGCCTTGTTCAGCCTGGAGAAGAGAAGGCTCTGGGGAGACCTTATAGCAGCCTTCCAGTACCTGAAGGGGATTTAAAAAGAAGCTGGAGCCAGACTGTTTACAAGGGCAAGTAGTAATGAGACAAGGGGTAATGGTCTTGAGCTGAAGAAGGGTATATTTAGATGAGATATTAGAAAGAAATTGATGACTGCGAGGGTGGTGAGACACTGGAATACTTTGCCCAGAGAAACTGTGGATGCCCCCTCCCTGCAGTGTTCCAGGCCAGGTTGGATGAGACTTTGGGCAACCTGGGCTGGTGGAGGGTGTCTCCTGCCCATGGCACAGGATTTGGAACTAGATGATCTATGAGGGCCGTCCCAACCCAAACCATCCTATGACTCTATGATTCTGTGATTCAAATTCTGCTATTATATCTTGACAATCCAGCTTTTGAACTCTTCAGGTCTGATTTCCCATTCTAAGCAGAAGGCAGCAACACAACTAGAAGGCCTGGGGAAATTTTTCCTGTTCTTTTTCATAATCCAGATTGAAGCAGAGACATTTCAACAAGAAACTTGGATCCACATCCCCATGGCCTCTCAAATCTTTTGTAGCTGGGCTTTGTCAGCAGACATACACCAACAACATCCTCATATGTATTTCACACAAGTGCTGTCGAGTCTAAAATCATTACACTGCTTTTTGACACTCAAATATACAATTCCCTGATGGTCATATCCACTTCATGTGTCCCTATTTTGCTGTTACAGAGATCTGTTACAGGATGAAGTGCAGTATTATTGTAATTCATCTGTCAATTGAAAGCATCAATCTAAACACAGGTCCTTCGTAACAAATCACCTTTTAAGATTAAAAAGTGGGCTCTTGTCATTAATGAAGAAGCTTTGGAATACCATCAACTGAGTCTATATCTATCTCTTAACTGAGAAAAAAACCCAGCAATTTTGCTTTATTATCAAAAAGTAATGAATATATTGGAATGGAGATTACCCAATATTGTTCATCATTTAATGGAAAAAAGAGTTGAGTGATCATCAAGGATTATTTTCTAAAAGGTGATTCAATTTCTGGATTTGTAAAATGTGAAAGATGCAGGGTTACCCATGCTGTCAGAAAGCTTTCACTTCTGCCTAGCCAGCTAACAGAGAGGCCTCCTGGTGTGCAGCTTTCTAGCTGTGATGAGTACTTCAATCTAAGTGAATTAAAACAGAGAATAGACTACAGAGAGTCTGAAACAGGATCTTGGGGAGCCATCCGTTGACCAGAAAATCTTCTCTTCCTTCTGATCCTGTCCAGATGCAGCTGAACCCATCTTCTGGCTAGGCAGGACTAAGGTGTCCTGGCAATGGGGCTCTTAGTGGGTTTTCAGCACCAAAGCCAGCTATCACTTTTTCTAAAAGCCTTGCAAGTGCTTCCTCTCCTACAAGGGCAGGCAGAGCACAGACTTTATAAAAGTACCATGAAAAGCTGAATGATGCATCGATGTTCTTTCAGTCTGAAATTAAAACCTATGTCAATTGTAATGGCAGAAATATATGTTTTAAATTGGACTCAAATTGCTTTCAGCAAAAAAGACATTTGAAAGCATCATGAGAGGATTGAAGGTTCCAAAAAAATAGCAGCTGCCAACATCAGTAATCCCTGGAGTGCTGCAGAGAACAAAAGAGCCTCTCCCATTGAATTTTGCCTGCAGAAAGTCACCGCAGCCTGGAGAGGCTGGATGTGTGGAAAGCACTTATTTTAAAATGAGCATTAGGACCTGAGTAGGTCAAAATATAAACATGAAAAAAAGCTTGGTATTTCAAAGAATATGGAAGTCTACCAGTGCAACTGAATGCAGCATGAATTACAAAACTGCAGATTTTTACCCTGCCACGATTCAGCTCTACAAGTGCTTAATCAGTCACCCTAACAATAGGACAGGGATGTGAACTGCTTTGCTTGCTCACTGGAGTATGTTGTTGGCATTATCGTGTAATGACACAACAAATTCTATAGACAAATTTTGCTGCAAAAGCAATTACTCTCATTTTCACCTTAAAAAACCCTGCAGAGTAATTAACTTCACAGCAGTTTCATTTAGCAAAGTAATACAGTGCATAGAATACAATATTCATTAATAATTGATTATGAAAATGGTAGTTAAACTCCGTTCAGCTAATGTAATAGCTAACAGCTACAAGAATACAGAGGACATGGTTCTTCACAGGAACAAAATACTTCAATCCAATCTTTGACAGTGAAAACCCGTAGTAAAACTGCAAAGGGCCTACTAGAAAACGAGATGATTGTTGGGAATACAGAGGGTGCCTTGTACAGCAATTTGACCCATTGTACAGAATACTTCTGAGAATGAGACGAACGATAATTTCTCCAAACATAGGTAATGTATCTCTTCTAAAGATTTACAAGGGACAGCCAATGGTTTCTTTTCATACATACATAAACTGCAGGGAAACAAAACTGCATAACAAATAACAAAACCTGATAGCAATACATGATCACATATGGTAGGAAATAGAATGAAATCTGATGAATCAAGCCTTTAATTTCCATATTAACACTCTAGTGTCAGCCCTTTACATTGTTTTTTTCCACAGTCACCTTAATTCAAATTTGCTATTCCTTAATGCGAAACAAAACATAGTCCTACTTACCATGTTTGACTGTGATGTGGTGCATTCCCTTTCTCTCTCTTCTTTCTTTGCATGTTTGAAAATTTGCTCAGTAATTTTTCTGCCTGAGAGAGAGATTGAAGCTCAGCAGAGCTCATGTCTAATGCTTCAGCTTTCATATGTTAAGTGTCTGCAAAATCTTTTAGGCAGAAAAGAAAACAAAGGAATAGGAATATTTTTCCCAAGCTGTTTTTTTCCACTCTGTAGCTCACCTTTCATAATTATTCTACCCATGCGGCCTGACTTATGCTGGGAAATAAACCAGAAGCACAGAATTGATATGTCCTTTCCAAAAAGAAGTGTTAGAAACCAGCATACAAAAACTCCAGAATGCAGGAATCTATTCAGGAAGGATAAAAATGCACTTTTAAGAATGTTATGTATTTTTTTTCACAAGTGATCAGATTTTCCACAGTATGAGCCTGAACCCAAGGTCAACTTTTCTTTGAAGATTCAATGTATTAGAAACTATGGTCCAGATTCTGAACTTTCAACTGATAGAATGGCCAGGATTCTGTTTGACCTTAATGACAGACATCTGATTTAGGTGTCTATAGGCACCCTTGCTGTCTAAACTCTCCCTTGTAGTTCACGTAATACAATCAAAATTGCCTGGAGAGATACTGAGCTAGTGTCCTGGGTTTGAACACATGACATAGCTGTCACAAGGGCATCAGTACAGCTACCCATGCACACAGATCCTTCCTGCCATGTCCAAAATCGCGCAGACAGGCAATATCATTCAAGGCCGTGAAGTTAGATAGTGGCCTGTATATCTGCTTTTGCATGAGGTGAATGACTCCTTGGTTGGGAGCAGAACCTAGCTACCAACACCACAGTGTGTCCAAGATACCATAGGATACCCAAAACTCTTGGACAGGATGAACAGACATGATATAGGACTCACCAGAGATCTTCTCCTCCTGGAGCGGCAGCTTGAGCCCAAGCAGTAAACTTCAGACAATGATGTAGCATCAGTTGCTATAACCAGGTAGCTAAATTCCACACTAGATCTCCACACAGAAGGAGTTTAGATGAGAAGGCTTCTAGACACCTAAATTTATGCTTCTTATTTTGGATTAAATACCACCATTTCAGCCTGGAAAAAAGGAAACTGTTCAAGTTTGCCTTGTAGCCCAGTATTTTAAATGAGGCCATTTGGAAAAGAACTAAGCCTCAGTAAATGTTATAAACTTCCTAGAAATTTATGTATTCTTCCGCAAGTTAAATTTAGTTACCAGACTGAATTTACAGTTAACTTTTGTCTAGACTTGCAACAGAAGGGAGGAGTAAATGCCATGATGTCATATTGAGATAGATCTTTATGTGTGTGGTAGGTTGAACCTGCCTGGATGACAGATGTCCATGAAGCCTTTCTATCACTCCCCTCCTCAGCAGAACAGGGAGGAGAGAAAAACAAGATGGCAGTGAGAAGCAACCCTCATGGGAAGAGTCTGGATGGGAAGTCTTATTAGGAGAGGCTGAAGTCCCTTGGTTTGTACAGCCTGGAGAAGAGGAGGCTGAGGGGAGATCTCAACACAGTCTATGGCTTCCTGACAAGGGGGAGTGAAGGGGCAGACGCCAATCTCCTCTCTTTGGAGACCAGTGATAGAACCTGAGGGAACAGTATGAAGCTGACACAGGGGAGGTTTAGGAGATTCTTTAATGAGAGGGTGGTTGGGCACTGGAACAGGCTCCCCAGGGAAGCGTTCACAGCACCAAGCTTGACTGAGTTCAAGAAGCATCTGGACAATGCACTCAGTCCCATGCTCTGACCTGGCTGCTCCTGTGGGAGCCAGGAGTCAGACTTGATTATTCTTATGGGTCCCTCCCAGCTCAGGATATTCTATCATTCTATGGTAGAAATCTGCATGTGAAACCAAACTTCCCCAAGTTTCAAAGACTTCTGATTCACACAATACACTCTTTACCAGAGTACCAGGTAAGTAATGAAAGTGCTTATACTGAATAAATTTAAAACTCAAATCCTAAACTCCTGCCTTCATGCCAAGTGTGTATTCTATCAAAGAGAATAATCTCTGTCTCCATCTGTGCATCTAGTGTTTCTCAACTAGAAATGTATCTCGTTTTATTTTGGGCTTTTTTTACTGTGCAAAAAGCGGTATCTTTTATCTCATTAGAACCAAACACATTCTTTTTTTTCCCTTCATAGAATGCAAGAAGATAAAAAATAATTTCCACAAGCATGTGGTAAAAAATAGATTTTTGCTTACTGAACCCAAAATTTTCATAACAGGCATCGAAAGGACATCATCTCAAATTCTTCAGACAGCATTTCCAGCTGCAAGGACAGAGAGCATATGTAGGCATTTATAAGTGTTCCATGGGATCATTATAATCACATTTCTCCCTCAGATTTTTAAATTGAAGCAGAAAAAAAGAAAACATGACAAAATTCACTAAAATTACCACAGATATGTACTTGCTCTTTGGGGCTTCTAGGAACTCAAATAACCATCTTTCATCATGTACACAGTGTAGTTATATTTTCAAAAATAAATGAAAACCCTACATGTGAATATTGTCTAGGTCAGAGTCACTTTTAATAGCAGAAGAACAGAAGCTCTTAAATAGTACACACAATATGCAACAATATGTAAATGAGAGCTGAATTTCCAACTGGGAACATGAGATGGATGTAGATAACCCATATCATCATTACACTATTAATTGGAGTCCTCATTCTCATAAATTGCAGTCTTTTAATGGCTAAAAGCAGCCAGGTCATCTGTCACTTTGAAAATAAAAATTAAGTTTCAGAATAATAGTAGAATAGAGGAATAATTTCAATTTTTTATATATCCATCCTATTTTCTAAATTGTAATCTTCATATTATAATTCCACCAGAAAAAGAAAATAAACACAAAAATATTTAAAGAATAAAAGGACCAGCAACTAGGCAGCCAGCTGTAGCGTGATGCTTTTATAGCTCACTACCAAAAGTTGCTGCTACATTGGTGAATGATTCCCAGAGATATTTAGTTGATCTTCCTAATATCCCTTAATCCCAGTATAACAGTACGAATCAACAGCAGATCAATGAAGAGACCAGGCAATGGAAAGCACTAGGTTTCTAAGCAGTAACTAACAGCTGCATTTCATCTAGCTGAAGGCAGAGCTTTCAGAAGTGAGCTTCATCCCACTCACAGGGTAAGTAGCATTATTTTGCCCTGAGAAGAAAAGCAGAGTGGATTTACTCCAAAGGGAGCTCATTTCAACAGTTCTGTCTACTGATAACTAACATGGGAATTAGCTAGGACAAGGCTAAGGCACAAACACAGATAGTTCACACTGGTAACACTGCTAGAAATTAACAACTGGACATCACAGGAGAGTTTCCAAGTGAGATGAGATCATAACTCATGCTTAGATTTAGATGAGATCATGATTCATGCTTATATTTGACCAGGATGCACTGCAGCCTTATCTAGTGAAAGAACACCCACAAGAAAGCTGACTGAGATTTACTTCTTTGTTGATGTGTTGCCTGCCTGACCTTCTTGTTCATACCCAAAACCAGCTACCATGGTAATAGCATTAAAAGAAAAAGATCTAACGGACTGTGAATGAAAAGAGAACAGGATAAAAGCTGGCTGCATAGCCAAGGCAGACAACCTGTTTAGCAGCAGGAGGTGATTCTACTAAGTGCAAAGATAACATTTATTCAGTCTTATCTAAAGACAGCTTTCATTTATTTTCAAATTCCCAAAATCATTTGCCATTTAAACAAGACAGGTGATCAAGAGATTCTTAACTTCAAAATGTGGTGGACTAGCAAAGATCTGATATTCAATACTGCTGACTACACAAGGTTTATATTCAATACTGCTGACTACACAAGGGCTTTTTTGTAACATTTCAAAAGTCTCTGTGATGCTTTATACACAGATATTATTTATTTAAAGATTTTTAAACCTCCGGTCTTAAATGTGGAAAATTTTCTGTGAGCTTCACATGAAAGAAAATCATAATATAAGTGAGAGTCTTGTAATTCAGTGTTTCCTTTCCATCAAAAGTAAGGTCACCTACCTCAGAGTTAGATACACCTCCAGGTTCCATTCTTTGTGCTTTCCAGTAACACCAGTTTTAATTTCCTCTATTAAGTAATACGCTCTATAAACGTTAAACTCTGTGATTCATTATTATCTCAGGTTGAAAAGCATCATCTCTGTCACATTCACTTGTACACATTCTCTGTCTTTATATATATGGATTTATGTCATTATTTTGCCTGGAAAAAAAAGAACAGTTGGCCTTCAGCTGTATTTCCATACTTCTTATGCACATAAAGTCGTTTGGTTTGCATGTTTTCCCTCCCAGTTTGATTTTATTGAGACCAAGGGAGTACAACATGTAATACTAAGCTCTTTGCCTACTCTTTTTCTCTCTTTAAAAAGAAGGGCTTGTTTCTTTTCATTGCTATAGATACTCAGCACAGTACATAAGCTCTTTCAATTCTGAATGTAACTCAACTCTGAGCAAAAGGTGATGAGGTTTTAGCTTATCAAATGTCATTCAAAAATAGCTCAGTGTACAAATAACCTGTTACTGTGTATCTACATCATTGGAACGTCTGTGTGCTATGCGGATGGAGAGACTTAAACCAAACAAGCTAACATCTTCAAAGCCAAGAGACTAATCATTATTCAAAGTTATTTGATACTCAGATCATCCATGGACCTCTGTGTATACCCAGTGTGCTGCACAGAAACTAAAGAAATCGACTCTACAAGGAAGTGAACAACCACATGCACAAACATAATGCCTTCTTCTGTTCTATTAATAAATCCTCTCTTGATGCTCTTGAGACCAGATTTCTTCAATGGTGAAAGACAAGGCAGGATAACAGCAACAGTTCTGGATTGCTCATCACCTGTATGCAAACACAGAGAAGTCAATCAACAGAGATATTTACTGGGATACAGAGTATTCCCTCAGCTGACCAGATCCAGGCGGTGGTTTAGTACTCCATGCCAACTCTGTTCTTCCTGTCTAAACCTTTTCTCTTACTGCAGGTTGCAGTGCTGGCAGGCTTTTGAGGCAGAAGATGCTGTCCCAGACCTGGGTAGAAATAGCCAACTTCTGGGCAGGAACTGTGCAATCCAGCCTAAGCATTTGACAAAAACATGGTTTAGAGTAATTTGGGTTTCTTTTTGCAGGTGGACAGCACTGGATCTTCTCAATCCACTTTTCTCTGCTAGTTCTGCTATATGTCAAGCTGATTGTATCCCAAGTCTGATGTCTATAGGTATCCCAGTATATGTGGTACATCAGTCCTTTAAAAAGGATCTACGTATTGTCCTTTTCAGCAGTGGGTCTTTCAGGAAAAAGGGATGGACAGTGTCACCGAGGCTTTACTTGGGTGGCAAGGTGAATAGTTTCAATACTGAGCTCATACTGGAATCATGTTCCTCCTTACTCCATAGTCAATGCCACTTAATGGAGATGTGATCAACTGGGTGAGACCTTGCTAGGGCAGTCCATCACAGAATCACAGAATTGTAGGGGTTGGAAGTGACCTTGAGAGATCATCGTGTCCAACCCCCCTGCTTTGGCAGGCTCCCCAGCTCATACTGCACAGATAGGAGTCCAGACGAGTCTTGAATATCTCCAGAGTAGGAGACTCCACCACCTCCCTGGGCAACCTGTTCCAGGGCTCTGTCACCCTCACTGTGAAAAAGTTCCTCCACATGTTGGTGTGGAACTTCCTGTGCTCCAATTTGCAGCTATTGCCCCTTGTCTTATCTCCACAGACCAAAGAAAAGGGGTAGGCTAATTCCCCCTGCACCCCATACTTAAGATATTTATAAATATTGATTAGGTCCCCCCTCAGTCTTCTCTTCTCCAGGCTGAACAGCCCCAGCTCTCTCAGCCATTCCTCACAGGATAGATGTTCCAGGCCCTTAATCATCTTCATAGCCCTTCTCTGGACTCTCTCAAGGAGATCCCTGTCTTTTTTATACCAGGGAGCCCAGAACTGGACACAGTACTCCAGGCGGGGCCTGACCAGGGCAGAGTAGAGGGGGAGGATCACCTCCTTAGACCTGCTGGCCACACTCCTCCTGAGGCACCCCAGGATCCCATTGGCTCTCTTAGCCACCAGGGCACACTGCTGGCTCATAGCCAACCTGTCATCAACCAGGACCCCCAGGTCCTTCTCCACAGAGCTCTTCTCCAACAGGTCATCCCCCAGCCTGTACTGATACACATGGTTGTTCCTCCCCAGGTGCAATACTTTACACTTGCTTTAGTTGAATTTCATCTGTTTTCTCCCTGCCCAGCTCTCCAGACTGTCCAGGTCTCGCTGGATGGCAGCGCAGTGTTCCTGCATGTCAGCCACTCCTCCGAGCTTTGTATCATCGGCGTACTTGCTGAGGGTGGACGCTATTCCCTCATCAAGGTCATCAATGAAGATGTTAAACAGGACTGGACCCAACACCAAGCCCTGGCGAACACCGCTAGTCACAGGCCTCCATTCAGATTCTGCTCCACTGATCACAATCCTCTGAGCTCAGTCCGACAGCCAGTTCTCAACCCACCTCACTGTCCACTCATCTATCCCATACTCTCTCAGCTTTTCTATCAGGATGTCATGGGAGACAGTATCGAAAGCTTTGCTAAAGTCAAGGTAGATGACACCCACTGCTCTCCATCCATCCACCCAGCCAGTGATAAGATCGTAGAAGGCTATGAGATTGGTCAAGCACGATCTTCCCTTGGTGAATCCATGCTGACTACTCCTCATGACCTTCTTCTCTTCCAGTTGCTTGGTGATGGCATCCAGAACAAGCTGTTCCATAACTTTTCCAGGGACAAAAGTGAGGCTGACTGGCCTATAATTTCTAGGATCCTCCTTCTTGCCCTTTTAAAGACTGGAGTGATATTGGCTATCCTCCAATCCTCAGGCACTTCTCCTGTTCGGCCAAGACCTGTCAAAGATGATAGAGAGCGGCTCAGCAATCACTTCAACTAGCTCCTTCAGCACACGTGGATGCATCCCATCCGGGCCCATGGATTTGTGTGCAAGCCAATACAAGTGGGCATACACCAAATAATCTACCATTCTGGTGTCCATGTGCTGGTGTGAGATTTGTTAAGGCCTAATCACCTTTTAAAATACATAGGTCTTCCCATACTTGGAGTTGCTGTGAAAAGGACAGGATCGTTTCCTCTAGAGAATTTACCTATCCATAATACCGTTTCTATAAAAAATGAGCAGCAGGACATGAAGGCAAGAAAAATAAGATGGAAAAAACAACCCCAAACCCATGGGTCAAGAATAAGGCAGTTTAAGCAAAAAAGACACACATGGAAGCAAATCAAAACCAAAAGATTATTCTCTGCTTCTCATCAACAGGCAAAGTCCGTCTACTTCCCAGGAAGCAGGGCTTCCATACACATACCAGTTGCTCCAGAAGACAAACACTGTAAAAACAAATACTCCCACTTGCTCCCAGCTTCTTAATCTGAATGTTTCTTAATCTCTCAGCTTCTTAATTCTGAATGGACGTCATATGGTATGATATGGTATGGAATATCCAGCCTACTGCTGAGGGGGGAAGAAGTGTTGGAAAGACAGCCTCAATGCTGTGCCAGCACTGCCTAGTAACAGCCAAAACATTGCCATGTTATCAACACCTTGCTGGCTACCAAACGCACAGCACAGCACTGTGAGGGCTGCTATGGGGAAAATTAATCTCAGTCAGAACAAATATACCTGTTTTTTGTCTTTTAACATTTCTCAAAATGCAATTAAGACATTTGTAATAACACACCCCAAAGCTTCACTGAAATTCTTGGAAGTCCATAAATAAACCAGGAATGCGTCATCAGAATCGATGGTTGGTTATCAATATCTGTAGGCTACCTGAAACTGTGCTCTGAGCTTCCTGTCATCTCAGCATAACGGGAATGAGATTTCCCCTGTGGGATAGGAAAAAAGTATAATATGCCACTGCTGAAGATGTGATCAATCTGTTTTTAAAATGCTCAGAGGCATGCTTGCGTGATTTATCCCAGATGGACACAAAGTCTGTTTCAGGTAGCTCATAAAGAATGTGGCCTTCTGATGAAACAGACGGTCTAAATTTGCTACACAATATTATCTTATCAAAGATCCACAGAAATTCGGATGTGCTAGTAAACAGTGACATTTCTTCCACATGTTTTGTCTTATTATGGCTCTGCTATCACATTCATCAATCACATGTCCTAACTGTCATGGTGACGTTTCTCACAGGCAAGCATTTTGCTGCCTTTAATTTTAGAATTATAGCTGCATTTGTTTCAAAGCTCCATTTAACATTGCATTACATTATTTTAATCTCCTCTGTTTGTAAAATATAAATATCATAGGTACAAATTTTCAGTCCTATCAGGATTTCAAGAGTCTCATCCATTTTATGTCAGATGACTTCTTTATTCTTGTATTGATGAACAGAAAATAGCAGAGGAATCACTGAATTAAAAACTTTGATGAGATCACATCAGGGTAAATTTTGGATGAATATACCATCTTCATCTGGTCAGGAATTTGTGAGACACCAGGACTTGAGATCATCTCATCCTCCCCTTGCATTTTGTGAAGTTTCACTTCTGCATCTCTCCTTCTCTTCTGTCTTTGTTAATAGTTTCTGTGTAATTCCAGACTTCTTTGTAGGACAGAAAATGTGGAGCAGGTTTCAAGACATCTCCTTTCAGCTGAGTCTTTCATCTTTGTTATTTGCATTCAGTATTACTCTACACTTTTCTTGATAAGCATTAGTAGTATTTTCCATTTCTTTCCTGTTGTCCAAAGAAGACAGGTATGCACCCAATATCTGTATTTTTTCAGGTTTATGTGCCCTCAGAAGCCATACAAATGATCTGCTGACTAGACCCTTACAGAACTTGCCTGCCCATCCAGGAATCAGACTGTCTGCACTAACAGCATTAAAGCTATAATGACAGCAACATCATCAAAACAGTCTGGGGAAAAACAAAGGAGTACAATTTCACCAAAAAATGTCCTCTCTGGCACTCCCAGTTTTTACTCCCCCATATTGAGTCTAATATAATTTTATTCTTCCATCTGTCTGCATATACTGTATGTGAAGCTGGGGAGAACTTACACCAAGTCAGTGTTGTAGAACTACATGCTCATCTGTTGGTGAGAGACCACTAACATTTTCATCTCTCTAAAGCTTCCTAAGAAGTGGATTTCTTCCTTTATCCATGCTTCGAGAGCCCTTATTGAAGAAGGGGTGGTATTCAGAAATCCTGGCACCTCTGCCTCAGAAAACAACAAACATGAAAAGTATATTTTAAAGACATGAAGATTTCAAAGTCTGGTACAATTTCATATTGTCAGCAAAGTAAAGCTAAGCATTTCTTTCGTGAATAAAGTCCTTACCTCAGTTAAAACAGCAGCTTATAATTGAAGGGGGGGGGGGGGGGGGGAGGGGACAGGCAGGCGTTGGCACAGAAAAGACAAAACATGACCCAGGTCATTTAACAATAAAAGCACAATATGTGGAAATAAAATGACTGTTATATTGGATATATTTGTCCATCACTGTTCATTCAATAAGGTTTGATTCATTTTCCTGGCTATAAATGGGACTTATTACTCCTCTGTTATGCACAAATGTTATAATTTGGAGGATAACATATTGCAAACCTCACTATCTCCGTGTTCCCTTGGAGACATACCAGGCAAACTAATGATTTTCATTTCAGACTCTCATTTCGCTCTGCACTTTTCATTGCTATGAGGGCTTTGTGGTGATCACAAAATGCTTACCCAAGCAAAATAAAACTGAAATTCATCTAAGGTACCCAGAAGTCTACTATACTACATTTGGAAAATGTGCGTTACTCTTTTCAATATTTTGTTGGCTTAATGAAATGTGAATGTGTAACCCTTTTTTTTTTTTCTTTTTTTTCCTTTCATCCAAGTTCACATTACCAATAGTGACACAAAAGTAACATATTTTCAGGTCTAGAAGCAAAACATTCCAATTTCTCTAACTAATCATAGTCAGCTTAATATCCATTTTTAAGACAAAATCTGCAGTAGGATGTCTTCTAAAGCAGAATTTGTCATGTACATTCCTGCCATCTCAAAATGGGAATTAGTTTGATTCCTAATCTTTGCTGTATTTACTAAACACTGACTTCTGATTTCCTAATATTTCTGAGGCAAAGTTATCTTTCACATTTTAATATATCTAGCAGGCTTTTCTCTATCGAATCCTTCCATAAATTCATTTTCCATTCTTTTTATTTTTTAAATTTTGACATTAAAAATATTGTCTGTTTGCATTACAATCAGTGGACACTAATATACATCTCTGAACCCTGAAACAGTGATTTTTCATATGACTTCAAACTTACATAGGGAATAAACCACACAAACCTTAATAAACTTTGATGTACAAATTAATTCATAAAAACAATGACAAAGAAGTAATTTAACTCAAAAAAACCAACAAGTCATCCTCTGAATATTTAAACAGACATGTTAGCATAGCAGCTAATGACTGGGTATTCTTTAGGTCTGTATTATTTTGAGGTCTGTTACTGATGATAGCGATGTTTCAAAGCAATACCTGAAGTGGTATTACAGTTGCTAGACTGAATTGCTTCCAATCTTTATCAAAGGCTCAACACATGCTCAGCAACAACCAAAGAAAAAAAAAGGTTACTGGACCCTAATTTTGATACAAAATTAGAATCCATGCCCAGATGAATGACTTGCAAACATGTTTTTGTTTTAATGTTTTAATGTTTCTTACCCCAGTATAGAAAAGCCATATTAAGCCATTAAATATTGCACAGTAAATGTTTATGAAGATTACAGTGACAGAAGAAGAGGCCATAAGTGTCCAAGATATCTCTGCATGCATCACAAAGATACGAAAATAAGCATAAAGAAGACTTACTCCCTTATATGACATATGTGATTGTTCCTCTCTGTAATTTGTAGTACTCTTTTTAGTGCTGATAACTGCAGAAAAAAAATTATAGTTGCAAAGCAGTATGAGAAGAGCAATAAAATGACCTTCTTACTAACTTCATAAAGTATATGGCAGAAAGGAGAGACACTTAAGTGAAGTCTGAGCAAAGAAAGGAAAAAGCAGCAGGTATTCTGAATTAAATCAGCCATTAAAACCACACTGAAAATGCTGTTGTTTTGTTTTCCCTCCAGTGTAAAATTTCACTCCTGAAATATGCTGTCTTCTAGGGAGCACAATTTGTAAAGCCCATACACAATAATTTGCTTGGCAGTCACAATTTAGCGATCCATTAAAGACTTATCTTTAGGCTCCAGTTCCCTGAACCCATCAATCAGAGCTAAAGCAATAAAAGCTTGCTGAGGGCAGAAGCTTTGGGGCTCATTTTCAGAACAGCTGAGCACCCTCAGCTGTCAAACCCATAGCTACAGGTACCCAGGACAATATAAAAAAACCAGAAGACCTGTATTCTGTCTGTTGGCTTCTTTCACATGCGCTTCCACTGAACAGTGAAGATCTGCTTTTATGTATTTCCCAAAAAGTCAGCTCTCACATTTCCCACAAATAAACTGCTTGCCAGTTTGTTAAGGCCAGAATCAGTCATTCAGCAGTAGTAACATATTTTGTTCCTTCACAACAAGGAATTTCTAAAACCTAGAGTGGACAAGGAAAAAGCTAGGAGCAAACAATAAGGTTATGCCATCATGAAAAGTGGAGTTCAGGAGAAGTTGGACAGTGACCTTGTCTTGCTGCTAAACCAACATTCTTCTAGGGGAATAGTTGTCAGTGATTCATAAAGAAATTGTCTTATTGAGTACTGAAACAGTGGGTTTTTACTTCAGGGGTGGAATTTGCATTGGGGGAGTTAGAATGACAGCATTTGCTTTCACATGTCAAATATGTCTTCCTCTTCACCGTAGATTTAGAACTGGTTAAACCTAGAACTATGACTTAAACCAATTAGGACATATAAATCGTGCCCGACATTCAGATTCAGAAGTACAAACTGCAGTTCAGAGTTTGAAAATGTCCAGATTTAGGATTTGTATTTGGAGCCCATGCATGGTTCCACACCAGCCCAGCTAGGAACTTACCTGGCTGAATCTACTTCACCAAGCCCCCAGGGGTTACACTGAGGTTGAAGATGTGTTCTGGTCAACTAGTAAAATTTTCTGGACAGGAGTTTTCTTTGATTGTCAAATTTCTGAGGTGCACACAATATTGTAGTGCTACCAGATCTCTCATTGTTGCAATTTTGCTCATGATAATAATACTTTTCTTCAAGCTCCAAATCCTGAAATTAAATTCTCAGTTTTCATTACATAAAACCCGCCAGATTTCTAGTTCTTTCTGCAAAGGGAAGTTTGAAAATAAGATTTCAGAGCACCCTAAAATTTTAGAAACGCCAAAACAAATACTACTATTACTTGGGAATTTGTAATTTCATTTTTTTAAACATTAAAAATTAATCTAGGGAATCTGATTCACTGTTTGTTACTGCACAAGAATGATAATGATGAGAAATTCATCATTTTCTACACAGGAAATTCAATTCATCATCACCTACACAGAAGGTTCCTTGTGCAGGTGAATGGGACACCAGGAGAGACAAGAGATATTTATACAAGATATTCTATTGTTTTCTGTGTAAGGATAGATCTAAGATATCTAAACTAGTATAAATTGCCACTGGGGAGACAGCTGCCGTGACCTACCTTCAGTGTTTTGTTTTCCTTTCAGAGCAGAAAAGAAAGTGCGCATAGTAGGCCTGCATGAACTGAACAACTTGCATCATACATGTGAACAGTATAGTCCTAGCTGGAGGCCAGCTGGAAGACAGCTAACACAGGGGGAGAGGGACAATGGGACATAAAGTCACAATCAATTTGCTACCAACCAACAGAACTATAAAGGCAATAAACTCAAAGACAAGTAACGGTTCACTCTCTTAGACACCAAATGCCAGGGTAACAAGAAGGGAGAAGTGGAAATTCCTGTGGATAAGAGCAAATGTGATTTAATTGGCACCACAAAATCCATGAAGAATAATTCACATGATTGGAATGTTAAAATTACTAAGATAGGTCTGGAAAGAAAGAAGTGAGTGGGTGGTATTGTACGTTAACACGAAAGAGAAAATGTTTCTTGTAGCATAAATGAGGATGTGTTGGCATATGGATCTACATGATAATGAAGGTCAAGAGAGACTAATAACGGGGTGTACTACAGACCACTAAAGCAACTTGGTGAAGAGGATAAGTCAGCCCTCCACAATGAGGGGGAAAAAAATTCTGTGGCAGCTTTGATTGGGCAGGAGGCCACAAGCAGCCAGTGGCACACGAGATTAGAGCTGCTGACTACAGATGATAATGGCCCAGCACAAACCACCACAGAAATTACACATGTTGGATTTGTTTTGTGTGAAGTGATGGGACAAAGGGATGAATAAATCACATGTCTGTGATAAGGGCAGTCACCTATTACTAGCTGTCAAACTGACTTAACATTACTTAAAGCCCTGATGCCCCTTTGCTAGATGCTACTCCAACTGAGACCTGAAATTATTACAGAGGATGACCAGTCTGTTTCAGCAGTAATGAAGAGGCAATATATTCAGTTTTGGTGAAATCAAAGCAGTTGCTTATTTTGTTTTATCTTAACCCACTGAGGCAAAAGACGATTGTACTTCAGGAATGCAATCTTTAAAGAACAACCTCGTAAAGCTTACGTGCCCCAATGTGAGTTGTGTCATTAAACTTTTTCAGTATCACATGGAGCATCTACATGGTATGCATTGCCCCACAAAAAAACCTTCTGAAGACAGAAATATAAAAATCTCTATTTAAAGAACTGTAATTGCTCATAAAGAAGCTAGGAAAAAGAAAAAATAAAGAAAAAAATACATACACACTCAATAAAACAGGGACAAAATGCAAAATTCTCAGCACAAGATAACGCCCAGGGACATTCCTGGGAGAAATACCTTGGTGATGGCAGATCTGACAAACCTCTGGCACATCCCAAAATCCAGATATGCTGCCATTGTCAGTGTGAGGTGAACAGGGTTCGAATCTCATTCTGTTGTCCCTGTGCCTCCTTCCCAGCAGTGGTGGGAGAGTCTGAGAGAGGCAGCTGGGGCGTGGCTTTGTCATAAGACAAGGAGGACATTTTCTAGCCCTGTCCAAGGATAACCAGAACCTGTGTTGCAGTAAAGGAGCTCTTCTACTAATCTGTGCACATTCACCTATAATCATTCGCAATCACATTTTGTTGTGATGGTCTCATAGAACTTGCTGTCTTGCTTTATGCAGAGTTAAAAGCAGCATTTATAAGGGATAATTTCATGAACGTGATTTTTTCTGGGTATCTATAGTTCTATAATAGGTGGGCATGGCAATTATTTTTCTTTCCTTTTTCTTCTGCTATTCAGATTGCAATAGAAAATGGCTAAGCAAACTGTGGATGCCATTAACCAAAGCCTAAATCATTTAGGGTTTTATCTTGCCAAACTGTACTCTTAAGAACTACCTCCAGGCAGGAATTTGAGAAGAATGCTCCATGTCTGCTTTATTTTTTCACAAGGTAGGTACTGCTTGAGTTTTCAAAACATACTTAGCTGGTTTTCATAATACTTTTTCCTTTAATGTTCCCAAGCTGGAGTTTTTCCACACAAAGCAGAAGTATGAAAGTCAAAAATCATAAGTAACAGGCAGAGATAGGGAAAAAAAATCATCTGCCCATTCTGAGGTTCTGGGAGTTGCTGGAGAATTCACACAGCAAGTCAGAGCCATTAACTCCTCCTTTTGCCATGAGTGCATTTGAGGAAGCTGCAAGAAGTATGTCAAGGTCACATTTACCCAATTCCAATGAAGCAAAGCATAAATCACAATTTGTTAACCATCTACTGGGAATAAAAGTGTAATTTTTTTTTAAAACAGCTAAGTAATTAAGAAGGCAAATGTGTTCCATATTGAAAGAATGCTACTATATTAGATAAGGGAATGGTTTGTGACCATGTGACAAACATTAATATGACAAAAAATGATCTGGTCTCTTAAATTACTTTATTTCCCCTAGCAGAATGTTAATTTCAGGTTAGTAATTTTAATTGCATTGGTATCTGACTGCTTAAAAGTAGCATTTCATTTCAGTTTTTAAGTTGCTCCTCTTTTAATGTCTTCTCCTCCTACTCACAGGGTTCTGTTTATTTTAATTGGGAGTTACTTATGGCCAGATTGTGTACTGACTCCCCGTGACATCTTTTCTAAATAAGCAGTTCTTTTCAAACTCACCACGCTATGGAAAAAATCTCCATAAAACCCAGAATTTTAAATCCAATCTCATTTAAATGGAGAGTCTCTCTCTTCAAGATGTGAAGTGACCTAATAATTTGGTGGGCACTATAGGTTTTTGCTTGATTTTGTCATATTCTTGCATGATGATTAGCAATGTCTTTTGCATGCAGTGTCACTGAAGTCAGCGTAGGAGGCACATAATCCATTTTGCTTTATACAAGGAAGGGAACATAGCATGGCTACTTTAACCAATATGGAAATGCAGTATGAGACAATAACTACATAACTGCTCATATTCTATTAGTTTTGTCACAAAATTAGACAACAGCTTTCCCTCTTTCCATTTAAAGACATTATTTGCATTATAATTTATTTTTTCTTTGCCCCACTGTGTTTCCTTGGTAACAAAAAACTTCACCACAAACTTCAATGAATGACCAACAAAGCAACCAATGATGTTTAAATAATCAGCACCTACCATCAGCAGCCATACAATGGTATCTAGAATACCATAGTATTTCTTAATCAAGTGGTTGCTGCTAATCACGTAAATACAGGATGGAGCGGGAGACAAAAAACTGACAGGGAGTTGTAATTAGTGCTGAATGGGGAAAAATTGCTACCAATTTCATTAAAACAAAAAGTCTTGAATTCATGGGAAAGGTGAACTGGGAGAGGAAAACATCCAGGAGTTTTTACTAAAGAGGTTTCTTTATCTTTTATTAATTATTATGTAATGAGGTGCTTACTTGGTATGCACCGTCTGTGTGCATGTATGGGAATCAGGAAATGGGACAGCAATGTGTCTTGCTGTCCTGCAATTTTGTATGTAATGTGACCTGCAATTTTGTACTCTTAATATTTTGACATCTCAGTTAACTGAGTATCTCCAGCCAGCCTTAATAAAACAGACATCTGAAGGGTTGACACCACTGACTGTCTTGCAATAGGGTGCTCCAATGAATGCTGTACAAACTGCTTTATGAATCACAAGAAGTGATTGTGATGGTCCCCTTTAACTCTGTCAACTTCTTCAAACAGAGATTTCCTCAGGAAAAAAGATGTCACTTGAGTAAAGATGAATTAAAATTACTAAAGATAGATGTATGTTCTTATATAGTCATAAATTAATCTTGCACATTTTACCAGGAGCAGTAAGGACTGAAATGCTGCGTATGATGTCTTTAACCTCGGTTTCAACAGGAACAAGGAAAAAATTCTTCCCTGTGAAGATGGTGAGGCACTGGCACAGGTTGCCCAGAGAAGCTGTGGCTGCCCCCTCCCTGGCAGTGTTCATGGCCAGGTTGGATGGGGCTTTAGGCAGCCTGGTCTAGTGGAAGGTGCCCCTGCCCATGGCAGGGGGGTTGGAACTAGGTGATCTCCAAGGTCCCTTCCAACTCAAACCATTCTGTGGTTCTATGACATTGTTTGATATTTTATTCTAATTCATAAAGTGATGAATTCATAGATTTTGTTGAAACTTAACTTGTGTTCATATACTCTCAGTTTAACACTGGAACTTAATAGCTCTGTACGTCCAGAAAATTGTATCATTCATTCTGATACCAGTAAACTGAAATAGGTAATAACATTTAACAATTTAACATACACCAGACCTTGTTGTAAAGAGACGTAGGTTCTATAAGAATCAAGGAAAAGCTATAGGTGTGCTTTTTCAACAGGATATTAGATACGCATTTAGTGTTTCCAGTTAAATTGTAGTCTCAGTGACTTGTTTATTGTAACGTTATTTTTTTAAAATATATTAAAAATTAAGATTTTTACTGGCATATAATGGAATAGATAATAAACAATATATGCTGATTTTAAAAATTAGAAGATATACATGAAATAAATTTTGCTCATGAATGGCAGGACCTGTCAGTACAGCTTTTGTTAACAGTTCTGAGAGGTGGTAGTAATATTGGTAAGATTTAGCTAACCAGAAAAGACAAAAAGGAATCCCGTAATAAGCTTACTATGATTAAATACCCATATAAGAAGTAAACAAATTCTCCTCTCTAAGTACAACTTTAAATTGGTTACACTGCAGATCTCACAGCATCTGGAATTCTTCATTGACAAATGAATCACTAAGCATATCCATAAAACATTGTCTTTTGAGTGATTCAGATACTTTTAGTATCTCAGTAGTCTGCTTTTATTTGGAGGAACAGAACAGCAGAAACTTGCTGCTATATCATGTGCATGTTACACAGTCCTGAAGAGACTAAAATAGAGTATTCAGAACAGCCTACCCACCACAGCACGTCTTGGCAACTTTTACAAAGAACATGAGCAAGAATAAATGTGCATTGCAGCCCTGTATTTGAGGAAGCTAGAATACTTCCAGTGCTAGCTACCCGCGTTTTCCTACTTCAGTAGGAAAAGAAAGGTCTGGTATTATGGCAGGGCATGATTTTGATGGTTTTTTTTGTTTTAATTGCTGTTATGCCCTGAATCAACCTGTAGGTAAAATGCAGTGCTGAATGGTCAGATCTGGAGGCTCCATGAAGTACTCCCATGATTGAAACTGCTCCCTCTGACAACAGGTGCGGAACTGATGCAGAAACTCTTCATAGGTTTTGAATACTATGTGGTCTGGAGCTTTTGAAGAGACACAGCTCTATTTTCTAGCTGGTTTGTTGCAAGACAGATCCTAGCATCTTAAAGGAAGTGTCTGTGCAATTTTGTCCACTCAAAATTACATACAGCTTTTAATTCAGCTTTTAGAAGCCCATGAGAAAGTGGTTAATCTTAGTCAAAGCTCTCAAGCATTAGTGGTTATTAGAGGCCTGTGAGTATTGCAGAGAGTAGTTATTATTCTCCTTGTGATCCAGTGACAATTTTTTCACAATATCTGGCTTCTGTTAGGGAGTTCTTCTCTATGAAAGTATATTATTTATAGGCAGAAACTCTACATAGTGCCATAGCATCTGAAGGCTGGAGTGGGCTGGCATCATCCGCTCCCGATGACAGACAGGGAGTATTCCAACACCATATGCTTTCATCTGCAAAACGCCTACTTCTGAGTACAAGTGCCCCATAAAATTAAAATTATCTTCCTACCGAATTCAAAGTCATTTGCAAATCTTCATCTGTTAAACAAGCTCAGAAATAAGATTAATGGAGTAATGAAATTAACTCTGCACCAAACCCATTTTATCTTGTGACTCTGTTACCAGGTTCTAAATTTCCCCATCTCCTTTGCAAACATATATTTCACAGGACACTAGTCAAAACTCTTTATCATCTTTCCTATAACAAACTCAGGCTCTCTCTTGCACCAGCAGCATTGTTCTTTTTGTGGCATCTGGAGATTAGACAAAGTCAAACATCATTTAAGAAAAAGGCATTCAATGCTTAGCTTCATTCTTTTTTCACTGCTTCTTTAATTACTTCATGTCGACTAGTTGGAAGATTTGAAACATATCCTAAAAAGAATTCACAATACCCTGGAAAAAGTGATGTTTTGATGTTGTTTCACTGGGTTTCATTAGCATCATTCTCGTTCTAATTACCAAGCATACATGCTGCAGACAGACTGGGATCCTCCGCAGTGTCTAGAGGTGATACTAGAGGAGAGACACAACTCACTTGTACAGTGTACTCACGTGATCTTTTATCCATCCTCTGGTAATGAAGAATCAGTGGTAAATCAATTAAAAGTGTTAAAACTATTGGCAGGCTAACAAGTAAATACTGACAGCATGGCAAATTGAGAACCTCGTTTCCACATCAAAGCAGGAAGGGTGGTTTAATGCAAAGGAGGTGTAACGGAGGGCTGAAGGCTACAGTGGGGATAGCCAAGGACAAAGCTGCCCCATGAGTGCAGCCCACAGGATAATTCTCACTGTTGCGGGAGTCCAAAAAGGGAAGTGCACCAAGAATGTGCTGCATTTCCGTGCCTGAGGATCAACAGGGCAGATGCAGACTTCTGAAACACAACATTTTCATGTATATATATATATATATATATACATATGCATATATGTTTCTTGCTGTATATTTCATCACAGATGGCAGCACATCAATTACGCTTGTTTTTTGTTTTTTGGTTTTTTTTTTAAACTGGGTTTGCATGAAAAGCTTGCAGTACCTGAAAAGGCTATGAAAACTTTTCATTCAAGCTGCATTATCCAGGACATTTTGTAGCTTTCCAAAATGGTCTAAACAGGATAATACAAACCCAGGGATAGATTTTTATCCCTTTTCTCTGACCAACACAAAAGATTTGCAGTGAAAAGGAAATTGTGCTGTGACTCACGCAGTCAAATGACTGTTTGTGGCACACAATGGGCTCCATGTATCACTGGGGAAAGACTGGTGATATTTAAAACAAACAAATTTCATGGCATTATCAGCCCATCAGGAAGTGATTCAACTCCAGAAAGTCTTCGTTTTCATCTTGAAATCGTAATTCCTCCCTGCCAAACCTTGGTCAGGCTCATCTTTCTTTTTGATTGTGGCAGACTCAGATCCCTGCAATGTGTTACACAACTGTTTCCCTTAGACCTGAGCTTTGTTATCAAAGCTATATTCAGAAACACTACTTCAGCCTAAAATTGAATGAAAATCTATTTTCCCCTTTTGTATTGAGTACATTTGCTTCTCCACTAGGATAAGAAGACTACCAGAGGCACACAGTGCTTAAAAGTGTTATTGATTTCTAGAAATTAAAGCCAATTTCACATAACTCTGGTCTTCAATGAGTCATGAAACCCCATCAACAGTTAGTTCAGTTGTTGGTGTTTTTCTTCCTGGAAGAGAGTGACAGGTTCCTGTGAAATGACAGGTGCAAATGCATTCAGTGTGAAAACTTCTGTAGGAATTTTTGAAGTGGGACTCTTCGCAGAAAGAGGCTGATTTTAGCTAACCCATGACCAGCTGAGTACAGAGACCAATTTGTAGTGAAATGGGGTCATCACATCAGGGAAGTCTGAGATTCAAACCTGCAGATGTTCATGCTGGTTTCTTATCTGAACCTCTGGAGTCTTCAAAGCTGTGCTTTAAAAATGTATTTTGTGAGAACAGGGATTTTTCTTTTCTTATGACACTTCCACCTCATAGTAATGCAAAAACTTCCCAGAGCTCACTAGGTCAGCGGTTTTTCCTCTTGCTTGTTTCATTTTAGCAAATGTTCCGTTCATACTACATAGAAAAAGCATTCATTTCCTCACACAAAACATGTATCAGACCCTGCTCGAACACAATCAGGTATGGAAAATGTCTGCTTCCATAATATATCAGTAAGCAAATCACTATAATTACTACCACCAAAATAATCAACCTACTACTTGTTTATCCCTTGTTTATCTCCTGATGTGTTCATTCTCTGTTGCTTCCCTCTTTTGTGTCATTCCCCCGTTGCTTGGTTCCTCTGGTTGCTTAGTTCTCGGTTGCTTCGTTTCCATGTTGCTTGGTTTCTTCTTGCTTGGTTGTCTTCCATTTTTGTAGTCATCCTTGGCATAGCCACAATCTTCCACCTGGCTGTGGGAATGCTTCAGAGTGGATGACGGGATGTCCGATGCGTGGATGGCTCCTGATGTGTGAATGCCTCCTGATGTCTCTCCTGATATCTTTTGGTGGAATGTGGAAGGAATGTTCTCCTGATGTCTTAAGGGTGGCTCATTGAATAGTCATTAGGTCCTTTGCACAAGCCACTTTAAGCCTGACCGGTGGTGATGATGTGATGTGCTAGGAATGAGGTTTGATTAGGTGAGAGGAAAAAGTGGGATACAATTCTATTGGAGATTGTTAAGGCATATTTCCAGTACCTTACACCCATCCATAACCAGCACAATCTGGAATGAGTTAATGGGTGCATGTCTCCTGCCCAATGCTAATGTCTAACTCTTCCCCCTTTCCAGTTAGAGACTGTCCATAAGATCTTAAAAACAGATGAGTTTTCCCTTTACCTCATTGTAATATTTGTTCTCATAACCGTTACTGTCATCACAGGATTCAGATGGCAAGTGATTCTCTTCTCAGCATATAAAACCTTGACAGAATTTCAGACAAGTGGGTGCTTTGCCTGGTTTGGGCTACTGTTAGTAGGCTGTTGGGACATCCTAGCAGATAGCAGTATCATAGGGTAATTCAGGTATGGAGGGACCTCGGGAGGTCTCTAGTTCACCCCCCTGAACAAAGCATGATCAGTTATGGGGTACCTCACTGCTTTATCCATCTGTGTCTGGAAAATGTCCAAGGATAGGACTTTTCTGAATAACCTGCTCTACTGTGTAGCTATTCTTATGACAAAAGCCTTTTCCTTTTAATTATACTTATTTATTCTTAAATTCTTATTTTATTGGGTTTTTTAATAAATATTATTATTATTATTATTATTTACTTTCTTGTTATTCTGGCTCATTCATTTCAGTGTATGCTTGCTGTCTCATAGCTTCTTGCCACCCATCACAGTGTGTTCTGCACCATCGTTCATCCTTTGGACCTTCTGCCATTTGTTCATAAAGCTCTGCTTAGGGTTCACTCATTTCTCATTACATCTTTGTAATGGCTGTTTGCCTTTTCCTTTTGATTAAAGGAGGACGCTTTGCTCCTCTCCCTTGGTACATGTAACAGTTTCTTCTTGGGTTAGGAAACTACCTTCTTCCCACCTGGGAAAAGTAAATTAATCAGAGTTTCCTCTCCGACATCAAGCTAAGATTCTGAGTACGGAACAACTTTGGAGAGATGCTGAGAAATTCCAGGCCCCACAAGGTGAGGCACAACTTACTCCCATAGCAAGTAGGGAGTAAGTGCTATGCGTATGCCTCTTGGAGTTGCAGGAGAGCAGCTGCTGAAGCACGGATGTGGGAGTAGTCTTCATGTTTCATGTAAAGGAGATGTTATTGAAGTTCTTCCATTTGCAAATCTTACATGATAACAGCATTGTTATACATTTTAGTTTAGAAATCAGACATCCATCTGAAGCTAACACTGTTTACCTCTCAGATGTCCTGAAATCACAGCTGGTCTTTCATGACAGTTCATCTGAGAAGCTGCCTGCCCCATTTCTATGATGTTTTTGACCCTTGATATTGTGCTCCAGTCCCAGACCTCAAAATCATACCATTTAAAAATTTAAAAGCAAGCAATTACAAGTTAATACTTAAATAATCTGAATTACAATTGCATCGAAAATTCTCTATGAAATGCACACAAGGGACAGCAGGTCCAGGTTACACACGCTGTTTTCAAAAGCTTTCTTCCAGCCCATATGAGTGATTTGCCCACCAGTGTAAATAATTGCTTTCTCAGCAAGTACATTCCTGTAAACTGGTATTAATGTCAAAATTATACTCATAAAAGCCTGGAGAATGAAAGAATAAGTGACAGGCATTGATTTAATTTCTTGTCATGCATATATTTGCATGGTATTTACAGATTAATAAATGAGACATACCTTGTGTAAATCAATAGCTACCCTCCCTGTATAGTGCAAACTTCATTATTCATGGTCTAACACTATATTGAATGAAGCATTAAAGATACAACTAAAATGACTGTGGATTGCTTTGGAGGACATAGGGAAGGTCATTGTCTTAGAAAGATAGAACAGGGATACAAGAGATTTTACAATTTATACTCTGTCCTTTTCTCCATTCTTTCATATTCTCTGACTTGTTTTCCATTCTGTCAAACACAGATGAGAGCATCTCAAAGGGTCATCATGAGGCGTCACTTGTAAATGTTTTTAAATGTCTGAGAAACAGGTCATTATTTTACAGGCATGGATGATTTCTAGTTTATAGTGCCATTAGGCCATTTTCTAACCTTGTAGATCCATATGAAGTGATTATTATAAGCTACATAATAAACAAAGGACAAAGGCACCTACCTGCAGCTGTTTTTTGTGTCACTGTATTCTTTCATCCACACTACTCTCTTCTTGCCCATGCTTCTTTCTCTGTGGTTTGCTCTAGTTCCTGGAAGAAAGGAAGGATCCCCTGACACTTGAGCAATGGATGTGGGCAGAAGCAATTACAAAGCCCCTGTATTTTTGCTCAGGAAGCTTATTCCACTATCAAACTCTTATTTTTTTATGCTTGATCAAGCAGGCTAGGTGCTTAAGGAACACTTAGTGCTTTCATGCTGAACAGTGCCATAGCTGTACTTTGTGTTAGCCGGGAATAACCAGTGTACACTATATCATACAGCCAAACTTCTTGTTTCTGGCAGTGTTCCCCTGGAATAAAGCTGTTGCTTTGTTTTGCTGAGTGTATAACAATTATTCCTTCTCTCTGTCTCCTTACACTATTTGTTCTCAATGTGCTTTGCAGGAATCACAGAACCATAGAATGTTTTGGGTCAGAAGGGTCCTCAAAGATCATCTAGTTCCAACCCCCGCCATATAATGATTTTATGATAGGTGGGGACACCCTCCATTAAACCAGGTTGCCCAACATCCTATCCCATCTTGAATGCTTCCAGAGAAGGAGCGTCCACAGCTTCTCTGGTCGACCTGTTCCACCTTTTCTCTAGGCAACCTGTCTCACCATGCTCACAGTGAAGAGAATTTCTTCCTAATACCCAATCTAAATCTACCCTCCCTCAGTTTAAGTCCATTACCCCCTGTCCTATCACTTATATGCCTTTGCAAAAAGTTCTTCTCCAGCCTTCTTCTGGAGGCCCCTTCAGGTACTGGAAAGCTGCTATAAGATCTCCCTAGATCCTTCTCTTCTCCAGGATAAACAAGTCCAAGTCTTTCAGCCTGTACTCATAGGAGATGTGCTCCAGCCCTCTGATCATCTTTGTGGCCCTCCTCTGGACTCACTTCAACAGATCCATGCCCTTCCTGTGATAGGACCCGAAGAACTGAACACAGTACTCTAGGGAGGGTCTCACAAAAGAGACCCTCAACCTGCTGGTTGAGTCCCCTGAACTTCCAGGAATTCTAAATGTTTCCCCATGCAGGGAGCATCTTACACAGAGAGGAATAAAAACAAATCCCTTTTTTGAATAAAGGGAGGAGAATGAGGCTAAAAATGTGTTGTCTTATCTATAACAGCAATCTCAGATGAAACATGATATCAATGTATGGTCATAAAGTTCTATGGGGAGATAGCAAGTAAATGCTGTCTTTGTTTATCATGTAGCCTATTTTCCTTGAAATGTAAATAAACACCTCATATGGATCCACAACATTAGGAAATGGCCTATTGACACTGTAACGTGTATCATGCCCTGTGCATGATCACTGTCATCTCTCACATATTCTTACTAAATCCCCTTTTCTAGCTATCTTCTCTGTGGGTGCACCCTCTCTTCTGAGCCCATGTATGAGCCTTAGCAACCTCCAAACCAGACTTAATATTGAGCAGCGTACGAGGTCCCCACGGTCGTACCATTATTCTGGGAGCTCAAGAGTCTTAAGGTCACTACCTAGAAGAGACTAGACCCTGAGGGAAAGTTTCTAGATAGAGTAAGCATCGTACACCAGATTTTGGAGAGACTGTTTCTCTGTGTGTGTGTCCCCATTATAAATGTCAACTGCAATAAGCAAACAAGGAGGAACAGGTTTGGGTTGTCCTTGCAGTGTATGGCCATGTGAGTGCTGTTTGGTTTCAATTTGGTAAAAGCATTGGCCTCTGTGGTGATTTGTCTGGCCAAACACATCAGTAATGCAGGTGAGGAAACATGAGCAGCGTCACTACTGATTGAATGTACAAATGGGAATAGCAGCAGTCTAGCTCTACCATACTGGGCCAAGAGGAATCCACCTCCTCTCTGCCCATGGCCATCACGTTTGGCTCCAGGAAGAAACAATCCCCTAGATCATGAACCTGACAACATGCTGTAATCTCCACTACCTTCTCCACAGTTCCGAGAACTGCGAAGAACTGATCACAATAAAACACCTAAAGATTGGACATCACTCCGGGGTTAAGCCCAGCCACCCCCAGCCACCCAGAGCAATTTGAGGTTCCCTTGGAACGAAAGGGGGTTTAACCTCTGCCAAACTAACTCTTGTCTAGGTTGTAGATTGTGACTGAAAAGGCTGAATGTGCTCCTCCCTCACTAGCACTTCAAGTGTCTCCACAAGCCCAGACTCTTACTGAAAACATCAAGCCAGTGTCTCCTTCCCATACCAGGGGCATCTGGTGCCTTCTTATTCTTTCTCCTGCCATAGTTGTTATTTCTGTGCAATAAGGAAGATGGACAGAGCTGACATTAAGAGTATCACGCCATGACACTTAGAATGCTGCCACCAACTTACACTCTATTGAAGTTGCTGTGCCCAGAGCCCCAAATTACATGTATATCATATTTGAACTATCCTGGTTTTCAAATCTTCAGTAAAACTAGTAGAAGCCAACCCACTGTACCAGGGACAGTTCTTTTAACACAGCATTGATCGAAGCCATATTACTTCCAAGCGGAGGAATGTTTCCATTGAACTTGGAATTAATTTTGTTTTTCCATAAATGAACAAAGCAAAACCTGATGAATCCTTGGGGTTGAATTCCAGTAAGGAAAATATAACCAGGAGAGGTCATGGAGCCTTTCTGGAACTTGTTTTTCACCTGATAATGTGAGCTGGGAAGCAGGAGGATGATATTGAAAGGGTAGGCTGCTCTGCTCCTAGAAAGTATGCAGTGGAAGCTGTGAGCCCTCATTGCTCAAACCAAGCACAGAAAGCCATTGCTATGAATTTATGAAGATAAAATGTGACCAGAAAAACCCTTACCATGCCCTGCCTGAGCCTATAAACCTTGGCACATTGCACCACAAGATCTAATCTTTTATAGTTGACAGCACTATTGGTGCTTCATAATATGAAAGAAAATAAATCCTCAAGGAAAAAAATAAAGCTCACGTAAAAGCATGGTTTAACTTTTGTTTTGCTTCTCAAACACCTTTTGCTCACCCTGACTGATCTTAGCCTGATCAAATGGAAAACAAATCTCCACAGAAATAACACAGCTGTCTTTCTGGGCTCTCAGATCCTTTGGAGGGGTGGAGAGGGTGCTCAGAATTTAAAAGTGTTGTTTTCTGCTGCTCTCTTCCCTCCTTCTCGATATCCAAAAAAAAGCAGAGCGTAGAAATGAGGTTGAAACCCTTAAAGCTAGGAAAGTCAAAGCTTCCAAGTTTCCTAGCAAAATGAAATAAAAAGAAGGTTAAAGAATACTAGTGGTAATGGCAGAAGGAAAACGCAAACATAGAGCTTTCTAAAAGGGCTTAAATACATACTCGCAAGCACGTCCAGTCTTAATATTATACCTTCCAAAGGAGATTCTGAGGACATGAGAGGGGGAATAAGCGCAATAAGAAAGTTCAGAGGTCTTCTACCATCATTTATCCAGGAGATAAACAAGGATGAAAAATGAATGGAGCAAGAGATGGGCTGCCTGGCAACCATAAGCATCTACAGCTTCCATAAGGTGGAAGGTCGAGCAAGGGATGGGAAAACAAGATGGCAAAACTTCTCCCATTGGATCTTACCACATTTGTCATACAGTGTGAATCAAAACAGGAAAAGCAAATGGAAAATCCCTCCTATGGGGGAAATACTAGACTGCGCATTGATGGAAACCTAATGCAGGAGCTTGAAAACATCGCTAGAAAGCAAGGGGAGAAGACAACAATGGTGCACGGCTGCAAGTGCCAAACTCAAAGCCAAATCAGAACCCAGGCACCTGAGGGAATGAAAACCATTGAGTCACTACAGCCTACACAACACACAGCCATCCTTGCAGTTCACCAGAACTCAAACCACAATTACAATAGATAGATGAATAGTTAGCTACACAGCCTGACTGATTCTTTTCCAGGTGAGACATCATAAAGCACTCAGAGGGGGAAAACAATAGCTTTGTTGGGCTGGGGTTTTTTATCCCATGTTTCTAATGACTATTTTTGTTATTGTTCTTCAGCAATAACAACAAAAACACTGGAAAACTGTACTGAACAGCAAACTAAAACATGCCTACGGCAAGAGACTTTTAAACTTCCATCTCACTAGGGTCTGTCTATATGAGTAATGTCACCATGTCACTGACTTTCCAGTATTCTATTACAGTATATTCTTCCTTCATTTTTATTATGCTATTCTGTTTCAACTTGATGAATTATCTATGTTACATTTTTTTTGAAAAATATTCCCTCTAGTGATGGGCATACTTAGTTTAGAATGTTTCCAGCAAAACGAGGGAAAGAAAATGGGAAGAGAAAAATAAACTTCCACATCTCCACTTTTTTAAGTTACCCTTGGGAGTAAGACTTAATTACCCACATTCTGTAATTGCCAGCCAACTCTTAGCAGAGGTAATGCATATAGGGAGTTGAAACTCAGTGGTACTAAGATGTGATGGTTAGCCAAGCCCAGACAGAAGGAAAAAGGAGTCTGTTAGCAGAGAACAATAGTGTGAAGCTGAAAACACAAGATGGGATCCCTGCTAAACAGTTTAATTGGCATTGGTTTTGTTTTGCTACTCTTTTTTCATTGTTCCTCAAGCAATACAGTTAATAATTCAACTGGAGTTAACAAGCTTAGTAACTTTCTCTTTGAAAGTGACACAAAATAATGAAACAACTTTCCCCACAGCAACTGTTAGCAGGAGAATAGGTGAGCATGCTCTGGGTTACATAGTAAAGCCAATTTCATGTCTGACAGAGACCAATTTGAAGTCAAAATCTGTAACTCTGCGGATACAGTTTTCACTTTGTCCTCCTCTCAAACATGAGAAATAAAAGGAAAACAAACATGCTAAGTCACTTTCTCTTTGTGGGTATAGTTACTATTTCTGCATTCCAGCAGACTTGAAGAAACATTGCTGGGACAGGCCAGGTATGCATGGTGTAGCTTGTCTACCACTGCTACAGCAGCCTACACTTTCATATGAATATACAAACCTGTTCCCATGGTGTCAGATTTCAATAAAAATTCAGTGCTGAACACGTAAGCTTCTGTTGGGTTATTGAAGACATGCTTTTATGCTCAGAGACCTGTTTTGTCACCATGGTAATTTTGGACAAGGAGGCCCAATGGAAAGTTTTTACTTTAAAAAAACAAAAAGACATTTTTGGAAAATAAGTTTGTCCAGCTAAGCTGAGCTTCAAGTAAATCTGTAACTAACAATATGTGCGTGTTCTGTTACTGGGAAAATTTTTATAGGACTAATCAGTCCTTGAGGAACCACAAGCTGACTTTGCCATGTAGAATGATTGCAATACAAAACCTCCCACTTACCCTTTCTTCACACTTGCTTGTTTTAGTTCAGTTTACACTAATTGTAATTAATATTTAAAATTCAAGAGCGCCCATTTGTTTAGAATCATAAAATATCTTCCCATGTACTCAGAGTGTAAAACTTTCTTCGTAATTCAGCATATATCACAAAATCTACTTGTTTAATGCCACATTTCTTTTTCCTATTCAAAGGTACGGCACATTGCTGTGTTTCCTTACCTAAAGGGAATGATTCACCTGGAGACTCATAGCTTCCCACTGCTAAACAAGCATCCGAGGCTTAAACTGGAATGAGGTAGTATAAACAGTCCTGCACGCTGCAACTATGGTTCTTACTGATGAACCAATATGGTAAGTTCTAGGCTCAAAGTCTAGCTATAATTTTGTATCATAATTTGTTTTAGCCCTGTGGGCAAGTCTCTTATAGGGAAGCTGCATGGGCCTGAGTTCTCCATGGATTTGGAACACTCACAGGTGCGTTTCTACAGTGGCCATATGTTCTACTTGCCCACTTGCAACCTGACTACAAAAAGGCTGAGACAAACACCATTTCTCCAAAGTTTTTTCCCTAAAAAGCAGAGAGCATGGAGGTTTACTGTTGCTTCTTTGAGAAAAGCCTCTTGTGAGTGCCCAAGCTGTGTATATTGCTTCTTTCAAAGTGTAGATGCAGATCAGTTTTATTTTGATGGACCCCAGAGAGATCTGAAGCAGAGGGAAATATTCTTCCTCTTCCAAGGTTTCCTATCAAGGAGGCATACTTTCATTTTCATTGCCCAGCACACTACATTTAAACATGACACAACAGAAAGATGCACATCAACAATCTGACCCATTTCTTAGAAGGCCTCCAAAAATCTGATACTCTCATGATCAGAAAAAAAAAAAAAATTAAAAAATTAAAATTAGAAGTTTTGTAAAATTTAGTAAATCTATCTCTTTGGTCCACGATGTTTATCAATACTCATGACCTTGAAAAGCCATTTCCATTTATAAAGAGGACTTTACTGTTTGACACAGGAATCTCTTTAATGTAATCCCATCCATTTCACACTCTACCTACAGCCACACCCCCACAAAAATCCTTTTTTACTGTACAGTGGAAAAATGAACTGAATAGGCTGTTCCCTCAGAGAAACCCTGATGTTTATCTCAACAGTGAATTCATTGCCTACAAATCGCTACTTCCTTTCTTTCAAAGCCGCATTTTGGACTCCTTTATCTGGTCTCTAACTACATCAGCTATACACGGGATGTCAGGGCACAAGAGCTCTGCTCAGAGCTCACCATGCAATTCAATAAACTATGCAGAAGTCCCCACTATGTGCAGCTGTCCCGCTACAAAGAGGAGCTTGGTCACCTTCAGTAAATTCAGTGTGAAAGATTATTGCATCCATTACTTATAGTAAGATCTCTCTAAGTTTGAAAGCAAAGACCACATTAATACTGACCATCAGCACTTTCCAGATTAAAACAGTATGAAATACCACCCTTATGGGAATGTCAGTGGTGGATGTCCCACTGTTTTTTGCACCATAGTGCTCAGTCCTAGTTTAAAAGGGTTTTTTTCTGTTACTTTGAACTGTACCTTCAGGCAGATTTTTCCAATATATTTAAAATACAACCAATCATGATTTATATAAACAAAGATGAAGCAGTTAACCAAATTTTTAAAAACGTATTATTGCTGAGGTTTGCATCTGTTTCATGAACATGTAATAATCTTTGCATGGCAGGGGAGGAGGTTATGCATTTTGAAGAGGTTCATACATCAGCATCAGTATCCATTATCATATTTCCATGAGTTTTCACATCCTCTTGGGATGACAAATTATTACACTATTTAATGTGCTTGTTCTTTGTTGCATTAAAAGGATTAACATATTCTTAGCTGAGGGTTTCATTACGTATAGTCTTGACTTTTTTGATCAAAGTACCCTTATGTTTCACACAGGGGAAAAAGAAAGTCTGGAGGTGCCTTGTAACTTGGTTATTTTTTCCATCTGGATGTCTTGTTACAGATTAGAAATCAAATTTTCTTTTAACTCTGACTGGAATAGGTCTGTTCTTAGGAGAAAAGCTACTCGCTTGAGTAGTGAAAATCGTTACATTTCCACTAGTTCGCTCAAAAGGGGAGACGTTCTGTCTTGCAATTATTGGGAAAGAATCCTAAAGCATCACAATATACAGTCATTCTTTTAATTACACCTAGCCAGAAGCAAAAACAGTTGTGGTAGAATAGCCCAGAGTTAGGGCTTTGCATTTGGGTAGGTTAAGTTAGGTACTCAAATTAATTGCCAGCTGTAGGCTTCCTTGAGGAGGCTCTCTATTCTCCAAGGCCACATTTGCTCACTTAGAATTAGTGAGGGGATTCAGACTGAAAGGGAGCTTTATAGACTGAATCTAAAGGAGGACGTTCAGCCTGTTCTTAGTGGGTGCTCCACACCTTTGAAATTCATACTTTCCTCTTTGCTTGAAACAGCCCGGCTCTGATAACCTCCAGATTACATTTTACAACCTTCTTTTTTTCCAGAACTTTGTACATCGTAGGAGAGGGGAGACTAAAAATGTTCAAAGGAAACATTTTTCAGCAGGGGTGCCTTTTAGTGCTCCACTTAAGGTTAGTTTTAGTATATGTCAAAAGTTCTGCATGTACATTTTTAGTGTTCCAGAAATCTAAACAAATACATAAATTCAAACAGTGTCATGAACTGCAGCTTCCAAAAGAAATGTACATTTTTAAAGTTACATTTACGTTTCAAGAAATTAATATCTCACTAAAATCTGAGTAATTGCCAGGTAATGACTATTTCACAATACTGCACTTAAAAACCAGGAGCTGAAAAATCCAAAATTTGCATTTACAGGTTGCTAGAAGAATATTTTTTTAAGGCATTATCATCTTAGCAATAAATTTCATGGAAAAGTAAATAGTTGTGTATACAGGAGACTTTACTGTGATTTCTCAACAGTTCCTTGGACAAAGGAAATTAGAAACAATAAACTTTATTAATTTCTTGAGAGCCATTAACACATAGTTCCAATTATTAAAGGTGCTAGGCCAAAATAATGGAGATGATTTCTGTCTTTTAAAGGTCCCTGAATAACATTCAAGTATCTGGCATAGTCTTGAAGAAGCTAAGGTATGACTGTCTTCCGTAACCAAATCTGTCCCCTCTCGACCCTACATTCAGTAGCTACATCTGTTCTCTTTTGACCCATGATGTAAGGTAATAAACTTCCAGATCTCAGTGTGGCCTGTACTGGCTGAAATGATCACAGTTTTGCAGTAAAGTAATTTTTCTAGAGAAACAACGCTGCAGACTTAAAACACACAGAGCATATAATACAAAGTTAATTGGGCACATAATGACTCTTGAGCCATAAGGTTAAGTGTTGAAAAACAAGGAGATAAACAAATTCCATACACCAGACTATGGCACATGGCATGTTGTAATTGATGTAATACAGAGCTTAGCTTTCCTTCAGAGAGAAAGAAGTGTTAGGGAGTGAAGTGAAGCAAATAATGCAATACGTTAAGTGAAACAATAGTCATTGTATTAATTTGATAAAGTACCGGGTCAGAGAAGTCCCTCTAATCTTGTAAGAATTTATCACAGAACTATTTCACAGTTAGAAACCAATAGATTCAGCTCCAAACAAGAAGAGACATTAACCCTTGTGAAAAAACAACCAAGATATCCACAGAAATAACACATTTTACAGCTGTTACACTGCTCTGTCAACTTTGATTTTTAAGACATTAGTGATAACAGAGGTTTTTTCTGCATGTAAAATATTTCCAGAACCAGCTGTTCTGAATGCAGGACCACAGTTGTCTGCTAGTAGGCCAGGGTGTCAGTTTTCAAGGGGTTTGTATGTAAATAATTATTACCTTGAAACATTTAGGTCCTTATACTCTACCCAAACATTCATAGAATCATTTTAGTTGGAAAAGACCTCTAAGATCATCAAGTTCAACCATGCCCTCAACACCACCATGCCTGCTAAACCATGTTCCAAAGTGCCACGTCTACACCTTTTTTCAACACCTCCTGGGATGGTGACTCAAACACTTCCCTGGGCAGCCTGTTCCAGTGCTTGACCACTTTCAAGTAAAGAAACTATTCTTCCTAAGATCCAATCTAAACCTGGAATCTAAACCTGGAACAGGCTGCCCAGGGAGATGGTTGAGTCACCATCCCTGGAGGTGTTCAAAAGACGTGTAGACGTGGCACTTCGGAACATGGTTTATCATGGGACAGGAATGGTTGGACTTGATGATCTTAAAGGTCTCTTCCAACCTTGTGATTCTGTGATTCTCCCTGATGCAACTTGAGATCATTTCCTCTCATCCTATTGCTAGCTACTTGGGAGAAGATGCCAACCCCCACCTCTACTATAACCTCCATTCAGATAGTTGTAGTGAGCTATAAGGTCTCTCCTCAGCCTCCTATCCTCAGACTAAACAGTCCCAGATCCATCAGCCACTCTAAGACTTGTGCTCCAGACCCTTCATCAGCATAACTGCCCTTCTTTAGACAGTCTCTAAACCCTCAGTATCTTGCCTATGGTAAGGGGCTCAAAACTGAACACAGTACTCAAGGTGCAGCTTTTATGTATTTTTCCAAATGACTTCCAGTTGCTATCTCTTTTGCTGTAGTTATTTTTATTTGAAACTAAAATCTATTCTTTAAACGCAGAAAACCTCTCCTGCTCCATAGTAATACATATTTAGACTTCACTTACTTTTTATTGAGGAAGTATTGCAGGTATAGTTTTTCCAAACATCTAAAGATGCATCTGCCTTCAGAGAGTAAGGCAACTGAGTCACAGTTATCTCATTTTGCCACTTTTCATTTGAGATAGCATTGTCTTGTACAGTTTTAAACAGAAAACAGCTCCTTATGCTTTTAATTCTTGTCAATTTAAACAATATAGCAACTGATATAACCTCAACAACAGTGAACACTTCTTCAGCGCAATCAAAACCAAGAATTTTACAGTAACATGAGGTAAAATAATAGTTTGAATCAGTCCAGTATTAAAATAATGATTTCATGCCACATACAAGCAATGCTTATGAAACACTCACTAGTCTTGAAAACTTAAGCAAAACTGGCCATGCTCTCCAGACCCCAAAGATAGGCAATTTAAGGTTATAGACTGAGCACTTTATACTTCAGTACGAAAAGGTTGCTTGTAGCTGTCAGCTTCCTTTCTCTGCAGAATATATTCATGCAGCTTGACAACGGGTGATGTTAAGTACTGTGTTCTAGAAACATGGATATACACATGCTGCTACATAAATGAAAGAAAAGGGAAAAACCAAACAGCCCTTAGCTCACAGATAGGAGCAGGCATTCCACATAAAATGGCAGAAAGAGATGTTGTCTTAGCTGCTGCCAAGTACAAAAAAGAAAAGAAAGAGATCAGCAAGTGTGTCATCCAATCTAGCATCTGTATGCCTCAAATGCCATAAAACCCTCAAGTTTCATGACTACCACTTTGCACATAGAAGGCCGCTTTTTTTACTGGTTAGAAATTTTGCCATTGTGGCTGAACAGGTTTATCCAACTGAACTGAAGTCTGCTTCCCTTTGGGTGGGAATTTCTCCCAAAGTGAGTATACTTGAATCCAAGCTGGAAAGAGACTTAATCTAGTAAGCATACAGTAAATTTATTCTCCATTCTTTTGCAAACAATGAAAGAGAAGGAGTGGTGCCTTCCCTTCCTTTTGCTGCAGTACTGTAATTGGGATATCTCCCAAAAGCAGAGAAGAGACATCCATCTGACAGTCACTAATCTAAAGCGATGCTGGTCATTGTTGGTTTTTTCCCTTATAGAGATGCTGCACACACCCCTCTCAAAAAACTACATAAATTAAAAGTGCTTTTCATGTCACATTTGCAATAAAATGCAGAGCTGAGAAACAACATGGAGAGCAGAGGAGAGAAATTGAGATTCTGGAGGGCACCTAGGAAATGCATTCCTGCTTTCAACCTCCTGCTCCCAGAACTGCTCATCCTAGGAAGAAAAATGTGAATAATCCAGCTGAAGAAGACTGAAGCTGTTATTCTCAAAAATAAATCTGGGCTCCAAAGAGCTCATCCAATGCTGAGATGTTAATTCTGACACCGTTAGATGAGTTGGGGTCTTTTTGCAAGTTATTTGATATCATATCCTTCTTTTAATGCTACAGATTGTAACTACAAATAGCAGAGACAGTCAAAAATTATAAAATAGGAAGGCAGGAATGCACCTAAGCCCAGTGGGATATTTTGAAGCATTCCTAGACCATCCCTACCAAGTGTTTGTTTCATCTGTTACTCAAAATCTCTGATTCCACCAGCTCTGTAACACAGCCTCTTCTGGACTTTAACAATTTTAACATTGAGAAAGGCTTGACAGAGCACTGGGACAGGCTGCCCAGGGGAGTTCTGGAGTCTCCATCTCTGGCAATATTCAAGACCTGTCTGGACACCTACCTGTGTGGTATGTCCTAGGGAACCTGCTTGGGCAGGGGAGTTGGACTCGATCTCTGGAGGTCCCTTCCAACCCATGTGATTCTGTTTTCGTAACAGGTATCTTTATAAAGACCTTTAACATCTCAGAAAATGTCCCCAGTCCCTCCTTAGTCTTCCATACTTTTGAAAACACAGCTGCAGTTCTTTCAAGCTTTTTTTCTTTTGTTGTTGCTTGGGTTTGATCAATCTCTCATAATAACTAATGCTCTTCCCTGGATGCTCTCAAATTTGTTTATTTTTGTCATCTTCCCTTAGATTTGGTACACTGGACACAGTTCTCCAGATAACCACACTAGCAGCAAGTGGAGTTAAGTAATTACCTCCTGTGTCTGTCATAACATCTTTCTTATAATAATTCCAGAGTGAGATTAGGTTACCCCAAAAAAGCACCATTTCTCATCCTTATCTATATGTTTCTTGTATACACCTTCTGCCATTATCAGAAGTACTACTGACTACTTATTTCCACCTTTCAGTATTTGTGTTTGATACTTCTCTCTGAAGAACAGTACTTTGTGTTTGTCCTTATTTCATATAGTTGGTATCAGCATTTCTTCAATCCGTGAGCTCAAAGGAAGGATTTTGCAGACGCTGTTTTGATACATTTTCCTTATAACAATTTGCATGAAGATTACATATATTTCTGTGACTTTATATATATTCTTGGCATGATCGTGATCTAATCATCACCATATTTTCTTACTTCCCTCACACTTTTCACCCAGCCACCCACATTTGCATTCTCTCAACCTTTTTTTTTTTAATTCCTGTTCTCTTTTATTTGGAAGAAATCAGGGAATGATTAATAATTTTTCTTTCCTTGGCAGAATAAAGGTCACCATCAACAACATCAAAGTATTACAAAATGTACTTTAACTAAGAATGAAAATAACCATTTGCACCAAAAATTGAAAGATACACAAATTTGGATTCAAGCCTATCCCACTGATACAGAAGATTTAAATGAAATAAGAGGCTTTGTGGTTTAATTCATATCACAGGACTGTTGAATATAATGTAAATGTTATCTTGTCGTCAAGGAAAATGTTCAAGGAGCATGTTAGCTCCACCAGCAAAACTAGCCTGTGGTAAAGTGTCATTTAAAGGGGAAAAGAACACAGATGCTGTATCTGTGGGGCTTTCCATACAGAACAAAGCCAGGAGAAACTGGTAGATTACTTATTTTGAAAAATTACATTTTGTGTTTGTTATTCTTTTGACTGTTGCTTTGAAAAATAGCATAGAAAGCCATTAGGAGCTTCTAACTAACAAGGAGGAAATTATTGCAAATACCAAGAGAAAGAGTGAAATGACATGCTTAAAAGAAAGGAGAACAAACAAATAAAACCAGCAGCATTTACAAAGACAGATTTTAATGTACTAAAGAAATTTCAAGGTAGAGCCTCCTGGAAGGCTAATCAAGAAGGCTAATTAAAGAGACTGAGTTTCTTGAAGAAACTCTATTAAGGGGAAATAAACAAACAGTCTCACCACAGAAGAAAGAAAAGTGTAGGCAACAGATTATGCTTTATGAATTTCAAATGCAAAGAGGAGGTATACAGGAATCATGACAAGATCAGCTTAAAAAAGGCAAAACCAAAATTTCAGTATGACAGGTAGAGAAAAAAAAACATGGTACAAACTGGGATGAAACTGGCAGAGAAAGTGCAGAATGGGACACTACATATCCCCATGTTTGTGTTTTGAAAATTTTTCTCACCTGAAAGTTTTACATACCAATCTTGATCTCCCTTGCTGTATTTTTGCATGTTTTTCCTTTCCTGTCATGCCAACACAAAGAGCAGGGGTTTATATCAGTCTTTCATATATCTAAAGTCCTTTAGCATGGACCCCTTTGATTTTCTCTCCTAATCCTTAATTACATTATCACTTTGCGTTTCCTCCATGGGATTATAACTTCACTCAGTACAAGAGTTATTTGGTATTTTGTTTTAACCTTCTCGTTCAGCTTGTGAATCAGATTTTTTTCTTTTTTTTTTTTTCTTATTAAACATATATACAAAAGCTTTGCACAGATCACAAAATTATTTATTTCCTCCTGGGTTTTTTCCTTTGAGAGAACTGTGCTTGAGCACTTTAGAAGCATTGACTAATTTCTCTCCAGAACACGGTTGCTGAGAGAGATGCTATTCTTTTTTTGCTGAATAGTTGGGAACCTAAGGCACAGATATTCAAGATAAAATTATTAAAAGCATTTATTAATTGCTGGTTCCCAAGTTCAGCCATATTGGAGGGTGATCTTTCATATTTTATGCAAGCTCAAAGCACAGCTGCAGCAGGAGATGTGAAGCATTATCCGCTTTAGCAGATTTGTCCCTCTGTGTAACACACTGGGAACACATTCATGGCCTAACAATTTAGCTGACTTTCCCAGTGCCACGCAGCAGCTCTCTGGTGGAGGCAGGAATAAAACCCAGCTTTCCAGAAGCGTGCTCTACTCCCTTAAGCATTAATCAATGGTTATGTAATTAAGATCATGTCTCTGTGTATAGAAGACCAAAATTTGTATGGGTAACCATATCCCTGGTTTTCTGTATCTTGATTCTGTATAATTTTATGGTAGTCAGACATTCTCAGGAGAGATATGGGGAGCACGGAGGGAGAAGTCTTGCTGTGCCCACATCTGATATCTGGCCTTGCAGTTTTCCCCACAACATTGAGAGCCTCAATGGGAAATCCCAGTGATCATACCCTGTCCAAAGCTGCCAATTGCCACAAAACACTAAAAAGTTTTGAACATTCAGGAAAATTTTCACTAGCACTGGGGTCTGCTTACCAAATACCTTACCAAAAGCCAAGGCTTCCCATAAGAGCAGGGAATTCATAGTCTCTTTGAAAAACACTAATAAAAGAAACAAATGGCACATAAATAAATTACAATGTAAAAACGGAGAAAAAAAACAGATTATAGCTTGAATTTAGACTTTGGTTTAAACATAAGGCATCCTAAGGAACATCTCTGTTGTCAACAACAGATTAAATTCTCAAGCCCCCCAGTATAGTTGTCTTTGTATTGTGTCCAGACCAGATAAGGTTCAGTATTGGCCTGGTGTCAGATTTCTCTTCATGCAAAATCTCCATGTGGTTCATACACCGTGGTGCCAAGCCAGCCAGATTAGTAATAGAAACAGTGTGCCACTGGAAAAGAGATTCCTGACTTTAGAGACAGAAAAATAATTTGCTTGTAGCTATGGAAGGGCACATTTCTACCTATCAGGAAATTTTAACACAGCCAGACAGGTCCACAAAACCTGCTTATCACACATGACTTGCAGCCCATCCAAGACATTTAGTTGCCAGCTTGTCTCTCCCATGCTGTCCTAGGGAGACGGCAAAAGTCAAAACATAATGGATATAGGAAATGTGTCCTGTCTATTCAGCACAATGGAGGAGGAACCTATATGGGAGAAGTTGATGTGCTACAGGGGACAGGCTGCAGTCCCCCTTTCTAGCTGGTTAACCCACCTGAAGGCAGATGCTGTGGCTGGAAGCCCAGACCCTGTAAGCAGCCTAGGAGCCACACCACATGTCAGGTCAAGGCAAACTCAAGAAATCAGGGTTTGTCTACAGTAAGCAAAGGTAACGTGTGAAGGGCAAGCAGGCAAGACAAGCATTCTAGGCAGGACAGAAATTACAGCCAAAATAAAAGTCTTTTGAAGCTGGAAGAAGAGCAAGGCTTAGGGCTGGAAATAAGGTCAACAGACTCAACAAAGCCCACATGGTCCAAGGGTGTCTCCTTCACAGAAACACACTTACCTGTTGTCTGTGTGCTGACTACAGCAGCACACAAGAACAAGTAGCCAGGAGTCACACCTGGAGAACATCTCTGCCTGAGAGAGACTGTGACTCCTGATGGACAGGAACTCCTACCCACAGGAACTTAGCTTCTGAAAACCATCCATGCCTGATTGCTTCCCTCTCACAAAATCGTAGTACCCAGCATCACTCAGAGACGAAAACACCTTTCTGATGAGATCTTAGGTCCAAACCAAAACGTGACCCAATGGAGTACTGTGATGCATGCATACCTCAAACACTTCAAAATTTTTTTTTAAATCATATATATGAGAAGAATAGTTATTTCATTAATTAGGGGATTTGCGATTCTATTTGGCTATAAACAAGGATTAAATTCCTCATTCCTTTGCCCTTTTAATGTCAAAATTGACACAGTGAAAATGTGATTGAATCCTGACAAAAACATCAGAAAAAGAATGAAAAATGAGTAGAACCTTGGTAGTTGTTGTGACTGATCCCCCGCATCAGAAGAGACGCAGGAAAGTAGCTACAGTGCCAGAAAGACATTTCACGTGAAAAGAATTATTTTTTTTTTAAGATCTAAAGCTTGCAGCTTCACATAGAAGGAAATGGTTTGTGCATGGCATGGAAGTCTGACTGGACGACAGAAAAATGTCTTCACATGTATTCCCAGCTAAATTCCAGCCAGAGTAGACAAAACCTTTGTAAACAGGGGGCAACCAAGCAGCCCAGGACCAAAGTGAGCAAAACACAGCTGGCACTTGAGTCCTGCACTCAGTTTTGGCACCTTTTCTTTTTTTGTGGTGGTTGGTGCACAGTTTGACTGCTTCTCTGTAGAACAGGAGAGCAGTGTAACCTTTTACACTGTATTTATCCTAGTAAACTGAACAGGCCCAGAAAACACAGCAGGGTGCTCAGTTAAACCTGCAGGAACTGGCAGGGGTCTGGCCTCTCCACACAGATTATTTCTGGTCTTGGTCAGGAATTAGCACAGGTCAAGAGTGATGCTATCTGGGTAGCAAAGGAAAGATTTAACAGTGAATTATTGGGAGATCTTTTCAAGTCAGTCAGTCTCAGTGCCAGACAACAACCTTGAACACAGTTACCGTGTATAGACACAGTCTAGAGTGTCTATAGGCTGCTTTCATGTAAAATTGCAGGAAGCTGTGGTTACAAACACACTGTTGTTAATAGGTCTGTAATCAAGCAGCCTCCAGTGACTCCAGCACAAGCAGTTTATGTCATTGTCCAGGTGCTGTTCCCCAAAGATGGACAAGCCAAAGCAAAGCATGACAGGGTTAAGAGTCCATTTCAGGACAAAGACATCCTTTCAGCTGCCTTCACTCCTAAATCAAACTAATTCAGATAGATTTTAAACTCATCTGGATTAAGAATAACTGAGACACTATAAATCTTACATTCATTGAAAATAAACTCCAAAGGACAGATTTAAAAGGCAGCACAGGGACAGGAGTTTCTGATTCTTCTACCTACCTGAGAGGACACTTAGCTGCATATGATATACATGGATACATTGCTACATGGATGTATGCAATGACCAGAATAAAGCAGCAATTATGCCTGTTCATAATTTTAAACAAGAGCTTTTCTTCACTATAAACATCCCCAGTTCCCTCATCCACTCCTCACAAGAACATCTGTAAGTTTAAAGTGTTGTTTTATGTTACACCCAATCCTATAACCAGGTTCTAAATGAAAAGGTGACTTCACCCCCCAGTCATCTCCAAAGAAATTATCATATTTTCAATGATCTTTAGTTGTCCTGGGTGGTTTTTTTGGGACCAGAAAAAAATACTATGCCTCCTTCTGTTCACATATGTGTCCTGCCCACTCCTACCCAAAATCAAGGGAGGTTTATTTCACAGAGCCAGAGAAATTATATCCTGAAAAGCTGTCTGATCTCCTTTCTCCAAGCCATGGTTTCTTTCTACTTCAGACCATTCGATTCACTTCAGTCAATCCTGATATGTATCCTCCTGTCCTTCCTCTATAGAGTGAAATATTACCTCCCTACAAGCATCCCTCAGGCAAACAGTTCTCTGCATGGTCTTCCCCAATATCAACCCAGCCACAAAATGGGGCACCCCTTGGGTGACAACCATAACTCACACCGTACTTTCTGCCTACCTGTCCTCTTCTTAACATTTCTTTCTGCCTATTGTGTCTTTGTACTGAAGAATATTACCATCATCTTCCACGACCAGATGTACTCAGTTCTCCTCCTACAGTATCCACCCACACTCGTTTTGACTTCCTCCAGAGTTCTCTATAAATACAATCCAAAACAAAAAACAAAAAAAGTACAGTGCATATTTGCTGCAATATATAATTTGCAAGAAGAGTCACGGCAAGTGCATTGTTTTAAATATAGAGTCTGATTTTCTCCTTGTCTATGGAATATATTAATCCTGCAGAGCAGCAGGCAACACTGTAGGAAATAATGTCGCAATATTGTAGCAGCCACATAGGGAATCGCAACGTGGGACCTTACAGCAGGAGGAGGTGATTTTATTTTTAAACAAAACCAGTTTCACTCATTCCTACTCACCGTTTCATACCCACGTAGTCACAACACCAAAATGTGTAAGCCCAAGTCACCTGTCCAGCATCCAGGCAGGAGGCCATGTGTACGCAAATGTTGTGTCTAGGAATCCTTACAATAATGTGGGAGACCAAAGACACCAGCTGCAGAGTCCTTCTCACATCTGGGTTCCTCTTACGCTGGTGACCATGTGTTTGCTTTAGACTTATGTACCCATTAGGAACTCTCAGCTTCTTCATTCCCATCTCCACCTACATCAGGATTTGCTCATTCCCCTTAGTCTCCCAGACTTGGTGGGAAGCTGCTTGTAGATGTGTGCTAGGATCTTGCAAGCCATCACAGGCTGTTCTGACAGCCCTTCTTCTGACTTTCCCTGTGTTTATACACTCATAAATTCCTGGATTTAACATTTCCCTCTATACAAGTCTCTATAAGACCATCTACACAAGAAATAAGTCTACACTGTGCACGTGGAAGAAGGCCGTAAGCAATAGCTATTATCAATAGCCCTGACATAAAATTGAAGTTTACTTTTCAGGGCATTACTTCTCCCATGTGACTCAGCTCAGATCCTGCTTCTTAGAAGAAAAGGCCACAGACAATAATTTTCACCTTCAGTAACCCACCAAACTCATGTCATGTCTCCAACACACAAATAGAAAAAAAAAGACTTCTCTCCCACAGAGTAGCTGCAGCTCAGGCTCTTCATAATTCAAAAATACCATGGCTGCATACAGTATCAATGAAACAACAATATAAATAAAATAAAAATAAAACAAAACAAAATAAAATAAAATAAAACCAAAACTGAGAATAGAGATACTTATCTGCATGTCCTTTCAAGTGAATATGGAATTAAAACAGCAAGTAGGTGATGTTCACTCAGCCTTACTTTTCTATTCTGTTTTGTTCCTTTTAATTTTAGCCCATCTGTGCAATCTATAGATCTCTTCTCCATTCCACTTACAAAAATTATTCCTTTTTTCCTTTGCTTTGTTATTTCAGCGAGTCAGGTATGGAGGACTAATTTACTGCAGCTTGTTCACCACCATGGGGACAGTTACATTGGCAGAAAAGTGTCTGGTTAAAAAAGTGTTAAAGTTTCAAAAATTACACCAGAATGGCATGTACCTCAAATTTCTGTGGGTCTGCTGCCGCTAATAATAACAACAGAGAGACAGGTGATGCTCCTGTGAATGGAAGGGCTTCTTTGGCCTCTAAGATAAACTCACTCGTCCAGCTGCATTTCTGACTTCCTTGCTTTGTCATCCTGAAACAGTAACCCCACAGTGAGCTACCATAGCAAAACACAGCATTTTCTGGAAGTAAGTACACACCGTGCTCCATCCCTGAAGAACAAAAAAAAAAAAAAAGAAAGGGATTAAGCTAAATATGTCAGCTGCTCAGTACATGGCCAGAGGGCTGCCCACATTCATCCCTCAACATAAATTTCATGTTTAGACTTGGCAACGAGAGTAGCTCATAGCACCGTATTTTGGAAAACCACAGTTACTTTAGGGCTAGAAGGTCTCCTTTGCCCAAATTCTGATTCCAGACTTTTACCAAAAAAAAAAAAAAAAAGGAATTTTGAGGAAAATGTATTTTTTAAAAATAAGAACCACACAGTGGGATCCCTAGAAATCCCTGCCAAAAATAAATACCATTTCCTGAAGCAGGCATTATGATAAAATAGTGCTTCATGTAGGAACTGAACTAGCCCACAACAAATTAGCACCATTTCATAAAAATGCCTCATATGAAATACAGACATAATAGTATATAGTGGAAAATGCATCTAATTGATGGAACTTTGAAGTCATCGTGACTTTTTATACAGTAAAGTTCTAAGGACTGTGTGGCTTTTAATATAACAGCACAACATTACCACGCTTCCTAGCTGTGTGTAAATACACACACATATATATAACACACATGCTTGCACTTACGTATGATATGCTGTAGATCAATGAGATAGAAGACATTTTACTCAGATTTATGTTAGTTAATCTCATATATTTAATGGCAGCAGATCTGAAAAAGTCATGTCTCCAGATTACAAACTGAGAGCACGTCCCATGGAAGTGGCTGTGATTAATAACTTGTGCTGTGTCAGAGCAGCGGCAGCCAGCAATATGTTGCAGTCCAGCTATGAATTATCAGAAGCCTGTGTACATTGAGAGAGACTAGAAGAAACAGCCCTTCAATCCCCTTTTGAATAAATAGCTTACATTATTGTGCAGCTAATCATGTGCTGCCCTGAAAAAAGAAAACATCTGCAGTGCTCCTTTCAGAAACACTGTGCACATGAAGTTTTCATCTGGTTGTTTGCTTCATGCTTTTTTCACGTGTTTCATAACAGTGCAGCAATGGAAATGAAGACTTTTTTTGTTACTGCGTAAAACAGGAGTGCAGAGCAAGATTACATCTGCCAGGAATGACATATCTTTGCCTCCATGCAAGGCGCCAACTGCTTGACGAACAAAACCATCCTGATAGCATTGCAAGCCCATACACTTGTGATGGAGTGCTGCTTTTAATGCAGAGCTCTGATTTAGCGCACTGCTATGAAAAAAGGCCACGTGTAGCAAGGCAATTTCAGTGTGACCACTTGTCTGCAGACACAGAGGAACACATGCCATTCCAGCTGGGAACAACAGAAATGCAATTTATGCATGTGGCAGTGCCACTCCCATGGCTTGATCCAACTCTTCCTGCTCCCATCCTCTACTGCTCCCATCTGACTGAAAGAGAGGCAAGGAAAAACCTGAAGGGAAGCAGATTTCACTCTATATGGACATAGATGAACGCTTTATCTTTTATATCCTGGATATAAAATTATTATGCAGTCTGAATAGTTGTTTTTTCCATGCGTACAAGCAGTAATAAATATTTGCATGGACCTGAAGATGAGCACTTTTAAAGAAACGCATTTTATCAGAGCATCCCAACTACGAGAAGAATCTTACTTAAGCCTATTGAATATTTTTGTAATGTCATTCTTAGGTAGCAAAACATTATAGAGCTGACATTACTATGTGGGCCAGCCAGAAACAGGTTTCAGGGATAGAAAATTCTATCTTGTATAATTCACTGAGGCAATAAAAGTGACAGCAGCAAAAGTCACCTTTTTTGCTATACACTTCTGGATGAGCTTTGTCAGGACACATGATCAGAAAGATATAACAATTTAGCATTGCAAAGATCAGATAAAAAAAAAATGCAGTGGATCTGCTCTCATTAGGTTGCTTGCAGTGAAATGCCAGTAACTATAAGAAGGAAATTTCAGGAGCACTTAAGACACTTCAAACTTGATGTACACATGACTGCAGAGGTTTTCTTTCTTCCCCTGAACTCAGCAGGCATTAAGTGCGCTCAGCACCTTGCAGGAGTAAATCCTTTCTTTCCTCTGCTTGCCATGCATCTCTTCCTTTCACATATTCTCTGCTGCCTCTATGGCTTCTCCCTCCTACTCCCTTATTCCTGAAACATGCTCTGTTTAGCTACATGATCCACTGTATGTTACAGACATCTCTGTTCACACTCTAGCTATTGGTTTTCTTGTCAAAACATGTAGACCTTGCATTTTCTGTTGTCTTTGTCTAAGCACAGCAATGCTTCTGAGTTCAGGTGCCTAAATATACCCTTTCGTGCAACCGACCCCAGCAAGCACACGGTTGTCCTGGTGGAAGCAGAAGAGCTCAGGAGCATGGTGCTCCAAACATTGGCTGCTGGCTGTACTACTTTCTGCTCTTTGCCAGCCCACCAAAGACATGTGTCCAGGAGGAAGCCATTGCAGGATGATGGGCAGGTCTACCTTTACCCTAGCTTTTTGTTTGTGTGTCAAGACACCTATACTTCTAATTTTTTGTGTATAAATAAAGAATATGGAAAGAAATCAAGACTTCCATGCCTTAACCTCGCACATTTTTTTCAACACATATAACATTAGAAAAATGTCATTAAGATATTAAAACCTCTGTGCAATACATAAAGTTCATGGTGCCAAGAACCATACAAGCAGAAACCATTTTCTCCAGAGCTGCCACCTTGTTTTAGGAAAGCAAAGTCTCCTACAACAGTTTATTTGCATCAGGATTATTTGTTATCTTGAGTAAGACCACCTGCATATCCTTTAAACTAGTTGGGCAAAAATTATCCTGCATCTCCTTGTGGCACAGGAAACCATGCGGTCTACTGGAGCGAGTGCAGGGCTGGCAGCAGGGAAGTCCTGAGCTGTAACTAATCCGACACAAGCAACTGATTCATTATGTGGCCTTAGGCAAATCCTTTCCCTCCCCTGCTTTTTTCCCCCATCTGTAAAGTGAGAACAGCAATATACACTTTGCAGGATGCTGTGACTGCGGGCTGGAGTGATGTCAGTGTCTCCCAGCCATGCTTTCCAAGGAAGCTTTAGCCTGCCTGTGCAGAAAGCAAAGCCCATGGTGCAGGCTCAGTGGAGCAAAAACAGAACTGTGTGGAGGAAATTGCCAAATTAGAAAGTGGAAAACAGAGACTGAAAATGCATTGCATTCAAAGAGGCACTGGTTCCTTTGGGATTTACTGAGCTTCCTGTGGTGGATCATAAATTCTGCTTTTTCTACCCCTGTTTAAAAGTTTTGGCAAAGTCTATGAGGTGATTATTCCACCTGAAGAGAAACTTAAAAGCCATTTGATGTGACTGTGATTCTGACAAAAATCAAAAGGGAACTTTTTATGCAGACATTTGAGCCAACATTACCAAATCCATAAACAATATCAGTTTTCTGTGCATGTCATGTTTCTCTTCTAACTGGTTTATTATCAGAAAATAACCTTCATTTTTTACAGGATACTGCAATAAGCATTATCAAGAAAATGAAAAAAAAAATACAATTGAGGTAGTCTATCAAAACCTGTCAGGTTTTAACTGAGTTTCAACCGTGGCAAACAGCAAAATATGGCAGTGCCAGCAGCTGAAGAAAGATGCATTTACAAGATAAAGCTTGGTCCTCTCAATGTTAAAACACCCAGTTGAGCAGAGGAGGTGTGTACATGATCATTGCTTACAACATGTGGCTGATAAGGAGGTCTTCCTACAGCTGCAATACTGGGCAGTAATTGGACATGCCTGTCCCATTCTCCATCCCTGTCGACAGCACACCTGTGATGTGTCTTTCAACTCTGCTATTCCCTGCCAAGTCAATCCTCTCATTAGCTGCCTTAAATGCCACCCGCCCATTAGAGAAATTGTTCTGAAACAGCAACATTGGTGTCTTGCTCTGCTCTTGTTAGGAAGCAAACATCATGGACCCAAGGTGCGCAGCCTGGGCTGTGCCACCTGTTTTAGCCGTTCCGCTGTTTTACTGGTCTGATCTTATAAAACTAAAGATTAGCAGGCCACCTATTTTTCTGCTGGTTGTTGGAATGAATGCTGAAATGCACTGCGGTGAATTGGTGAATTATTCCGAACAGTTAGTCCACGGTTTATACAGACACAAGATTTTGTCAAGGGAGGAAAGAAGACTTTTAAGAAAAGTGTTTTCTGCATAACTCTGCACTTAATTGAGTGTAATTGTACAGAAACTTCTCTTTGTTCCGACCCATTTACCTCCTTCTTGGCCACTTCTTTACAGGCTACTTGGATCTCTTTCAATGGCTTAGAAATGATCTGCACTTACCTGACAGATACTGTCATTACTCAACTGATTCCCATAGAATGATGATAATTATACATATTAATCTGTCAATACCTCTACAGCCCGTGTTACTGCCTTCAGTATAATTCATCCCATCTATTTACAGAGTCATCACTTTCTTTTTTTTCCCCCATAGCTGAGTCACCAGTCCCAATACAGTGGTGCTTTGAGTTTCTTTGAACTCTTCCACTAACAGCTATTCTGTACCTACCTACTGTATGAATTTCAAAAGGAGGCCTGTTCTGACTTTCTTTGGACATCTATGGAAACCCTGATTCTTCTTTCAACCAACATCAATTCATTGAGAGATCAAGGTAGAGGGCATGTTCCTTATACACACGGCTAGATCACCGCACAGAATAAACCTTTTCAAGAATCCTATCAATTTAAAATTGTTTTCTTGCAGCAGAGAACGACACAGCAAGTATCCCAAATCACACAACTGTCAGGGTGGGCACTGCAGCCACCTAGCAACATTAGAAGACAATTAACATGCAAAGTAAAGGTTTAGCCCGAGACAGAACTAACTGCATTACAACAGATCACCCTGCAACACAGGCTGCAATGTTTGTGCACTCAAAGTCCGGTCTGGGTTAAATAGTCTTTCTGCTGTAATTTTGTCTGCAGTGGGAGCACCACAGTAGATTTTGACAGAAATAAGAGAGAAAGTGTGAAGGAAAGAGACAGCTATTTTCATTCTGTTTTATTTGATGCATTAAGTGTAGTTTTTCCTGTTCTGTGTCAATAATTTATAGTAATTGTATGCAGTGCCTTCAAGATCCATTTGCAGGATGTTTGGTCCCAGAATGCTCCCTTTCAGCTGCATAGCAAATCCTCCTTAGACTCCTCAAGCCTGACTTTCCCATCCCTATGCAGAGGACTAAGGATGAACCAGCAGGTCACCAGAACATCAGCCACGAGGAGGATAAGACTGAATCACTGGAGGCCTTTGTACACAGCTGTTGCAAACCCAGCAGGCTCAAACTGCAAGAAGGCCACTTCATCTGCAAATGGGATCTGAGACAAGCCACTGCAGCACACAGGGCAGTTCTGAAAGGTTAAAGATTTTATTTTTCATGTCCATGAAAGTACATGGGCCTTGGGAATAATTTCCAACTCCCTCTCCACTACTGTTCAGCCCTGATACACGGTAAAGCACATACATAGCTAAAGCACCTGCCAGGCTGGCTCACGGCTCTCTTCCTGCTTTTCCAGTTTCAAAGCATTAGCCACCTTGGTAAAAGGTGCAGAAAGAGTATTTGAAATGTATTCAAAAACAAACAGTTGGAGAAATAAAGGAGTAGATGTGCAGGGACTACTCATTACAGTCCCTCCTACAAAATGCCTAGAAAACACAAAAGATGAAGTTGTTAATTATTGCAAATCTAAGATGCAAAAGCAGCTGAGGAAACTGGTACATTCATTAAAGCTGCAAGTAGTAGCAAGGTGTTGTCAGCAGCTTAATCACAATCTCTAGTACAGCAACAACTAATGCCTTCATTTTGTCAAAAAGACATAGTCAACAGTAAGGTGCTGTTGTACCAGTATGAAAACTGTGGGATAGATGCTATGGTTCTAGGGACCATTGTTCCTTCCTAGCTCCCAGAGGAAAGGGATGCACTGCTGAAGCGCTCAGTTATCACACCCACAGTGGCCAGAGGGAGAGCGGTATGATTCTGTCCATTCCTCTTCCCTCATCCATTTGCTCCAGAATGATGGGAACAAGCAAAATGTTTTCCCATTTATCCCCAAACAATTTCCTCAACAACAGCATATGAAGTCTGCAAGGCAGGTAGCCCATAGGCACAAGACCGATGCCTGAGCTGTCTCATGCTGTTCTGAAAGAACAGTCCTGCAACTCCAATACAATGCTGATAAACTATTACCATCATTCCTCCTGAAAGTGAATCAATTTATCACAATGTCATTGACTTTTATTCCAAAAAATTCCAGATACAAAATGAAAAATATTGTGGTACTAAATATTTTGCAATAATAAATTAATATAAACATAGGATTAATACTATCTACCTACCTACCTATTTTCTTTCTCTGGAGAAAACAGGTATTTTTTTCTACTGTTGTGATATCCCCAGTGGTTGATAGAAATACAAAGTTAAAAAACAGACCTTCTTTAATTTCACACCCTGTGATTCTTTCATAAAACTTTTAAAGATCAATTATGTCCCATGAATGCAGAAGTCAAGCTGAACTAAGTGATTTATGCATAAATAGCCTTATACACTCAACTAATGTAGAATGAGCAACTCATCTGTTAAATGTACATTCAAAGAACTGTTATTTTTGGCACTGTACCATTACATTAATCTTTTTGATTCTTCATATTTTCTGTCATGGAGGCATCTTGTTGTACATGAACCTCTGTGTGACTTTCATAAAACATCTGCAGTTGAATAAAATAGAAATTGAAATCAGAGAGCAATTGTTTACTGGTGGACCTGTGCAATGTCCCAAACGCAAAATGAAAACACTCTTCAAACCCACCTTGATTGTTTAGGTTTATCTCACAGTCAGTTTATTTTAAAGAATAAAAAAAAGAAAAATAAAAGAAGACGACAGATTTGCTTTCCTTACCTCTGGAAAACAGAGGAAGTGTTTGCAATCCACCAGAAACTGAAAGCGTGGCTGGATGTGACTTTTGAAGCAGTGACATTGCAATAGCTTGTTGGGCCTCTCAGATTAAATTGAAAGCTTGCCTAAAAACTGGAGGCACTCATCTTCATCTGAAGCAGAGCTAGCAACACTCAGACAATTCTTTGAAAACTCATTCTCCAAATCATAGAGCCTGGAAATATCAAGTAGCCAGCTTGTGTGCTCTGGTGAGAGCTGAAGAAAATTGCGTCTGCCTTATTTTTAGCTCTATAGTCTACAGTAGTCAGTAATTTTGTCACCAGGTACCTCTTAATGCTGCTGCAACACAGCAGGCGGTACCCTCAACTAATGGAGAGCTGGTGAGGAGCAGAGAGCCCTTCTTGATCTGGCATTTCCCTCCTGCTGCAGGGCAGCTTCCAAGCTCCCAGGCTGCAAAGGTCAGGTCAGGAGAATTGCTGAGGGCCAGGATATGTCCCAGTGGATGGCACAGCAAAGGTCTGTCCCAGTACAACGAAAGACTTTTAGTTGTTTATTCAAAAAAACAACAAACTATCAGAGCAAGATGCTCTGTGTGTACTGGCACCTTCCTGAGTCTGAGAAATGGTCTACGAAGTCAGTATCCAGCTAGAGATCTTTGTAAGTATTTCTGGACTAGCTTATAAAATATATCTGCATTCTAGTGAAAATGCAGCTCATTAATAGTTTCATTTCACATTTTTAGCTGAAGAACCTCTTGTACTGAGGGGTTTCCCACCCCTCCTTGGGCACAGGGGAACTGAGCAGCTAGTGCTGTCCCCAGACAAGATACGAATTCACACAGGTCAGAGGGCAGAGATGGCAGGGAAGGGCTGAGGCAGGATTGTGCATGAAGGTGGCCAATAACACTCTATGGTGAAGAAAGGGTAAGAGTCTCCACAAATGTCGTGTTACTCGTGTTACTGTATAAAAAAGGAACAGGCAGGATTTTTGTTACCATTTCTCTGCTATGCTGAGCTTCTTCCTAAGCTGTTCCTCCCATAATTTTGTGCTGCTGTAGTTTCGCTTGTCTTTGCAAAGCAGAAGAGCACCAGCATCTCCTGTGGCTTAGGAAGAGCTGTAAAAAAACTGATTTGAAAGGATCTCTGAGCCTGCTGCCTGGCTGCTTCAGGCAGCAAAGGATTCAGATTCTATTGAATTACGGTCTTCTGTGGCTGAAGGGAGCAGCAAGGGAATGCCACGCTCACTGCCTGATAGCACAGCTGCTGAAGCATCTTTTTACAGATTTCAAACATCAGCTTTCTCTCCTATAGTAGCTGTGTTGCATAAACAGCACATACGGTGCCATAGTTTTCATAGTTTGTGGTCTGGTGGTGTTAGTCTAAAAGTATACACAAATTTATATATTCTCCCGCATTACAGAATTATGTTATACACACATATAATCACACCTTTTAGAAGGTAAGCATGTTTACATGTGGTATCCCCCTAACACATATACCGCTAAAGTCCTATGGAATCATCCACTCAATATTACATATCATAGAACAGAAATAGTTTGTGTATTATTTAAATACAACACATTTATAGTATTTTACCTTAAAGTGATGTGTTCAGTCTTTAGGAAATTATGTAGGCACACACACAAATAGAAGTTCATGTGCATATAGCTAAATTATTACATACATATACACTGTACATATAAAATCCCAATGTATGTACATATATATTCTCTGTAATATGAATGTGTTAATATGTGAGAAGAGAACATAACAGCTTGCTTCCAAGGAAATTACAGCTAAGGTCCTTGAACACATCTCTCCACTGCCCACCTGAAGAACATTTGAGGTAGTGGCGGGGGGGAGCAGGGAATAATACTATAGGTATGATCTCATGCTTGCATGTAAGACAGAAGTTTGCAAGGTTATGAATAAGGCAAGGATATATACTTTTTCCTCCAGCTGCCAGCAACTGCGGAGCTCAGATACTGCTAGCCAGGAGACATTGTCTCTCATAGAGACAAGACACCACCAAGCTGATGGTGATTCCCATCTTGCTCCTCAGCAAAGTCCTCTAAATTGAAGAACTGTCAGCATTTTGAAGGAAGCAATGTTTCAAAAGCAGCATTAAAATGCCAAAGAATCTACTTTCTTTCATCCTCCTTTGCAATGTTACGCACCACAGAGTCAAACACACATGCAAATTATCTACCCTTATATTTGTGTATGTATTTCTGTAATGTGTGAATACATACATGCCCAACATGGAGCAGTTCTACAGGAGTTCAGGACAAATGGTTAAAAGCATGTAAAAACATATGCACGGATTAGGTAGGATTGTGCTTCTCCAGAGCAGCATAAATGCAAATGAATGGAGAAAGCAGCATAAAAATGTGTCTTTTACCTATTTTATTTATTTATAACATTTATGGAGGATTTTGCAAAACTAATTCTCAATCGTTACTTGCCATTTTACAAACGTGTTTAACATCTGCCGTGTCAGGTAAACGTGTAGCTATTTACACTTCTGTAGAGATGGTGCTGATTACATAAAGGAGCAGGTGTATTTCTTGGGTAATGCAGCTGAAACAGAAATATTTTGTCCCAGGGGAAACCAGCCATGATGTATGAAATGTGCTGAGGATACGGGATGCAGTGCTTACTAGGAAAGTCTCAACAAATTCCCTTGCAAGGTGTGCAACCTCTGTACATCAGGAGCATCACTATCAGGGAGCTGAACGTGCTGTAATGAAATTATTGCACCAACAACTGCAGACTCTGTGCTTTAAACAGGGAGGCCAAAAGCAATTTTCCTTCTCAGCAAGAGAAACTAACTAAGCCCTTTTTCTCTCTCTGTCTCACATAAACGCACACACACACACACACACACACACTTTGCATACAACAGCCCTTTGTATGCTCTTCTTTCCTTTGGGGATCATAGATGTCCTGACTCCACAAGTGCATGCAGATGGCCCCCACTGTGCAGTTTTGTTGCTGCAATGGTTATAAACTGTGCCAGAACCTATCGCTTTCTGCTCCAGTGCCAGTCCTGTCATTTGCTTTCAGTCATCTTCATGTTTAACCTCAGATTACAGCCCACACCCATCACTGTCTGCCCCGATGATGTTCTCCTCCGTGATCAGCATTCAGGTCCCAGATCATACAGATGCCTGCTGCACCTTTCTCCATTTCAGATTAGTTTAGCTTCCCTTCCATCCAGCCAAAACACAGCACCTCTAAGCCATATCACACATAGGCACCCTCTCTTAGGATGAAGTTAACTCAGAGTATTCACTACATAATTTGGTAACTTGTTCCTTAATAGGCTCTACTCTGGCTGCAGGCACACCTAGTCAAGGTATGTTAATTAGCAAGCAGTCAGACCAATGAAATATTGGCCCAGTAATTACCCACTGAAAATTTTCATCTTACTGAACTTTTTTGAGCCCATTTAAATTGCTTCCCATCAGCCCAGCAGGGTTGTTTCAGAGGTAGTGACTGGTACAGTACAAAGAGAGTGAAGCTCACTAATGAAAAACCCTCCCTGAGAGTAGTATGCAAATGGGATTTGTTTCATCCTTTACAGTAAGCAAGCCTAAATACTGTATGGCTGCCTCAATCATTAGAGCAAAGGCACCGTGCTGGATATACACACTGCCCTCTGTCCCCATTGTTTCTTTCCTCGGGAAAATTCATGCTTGGTAAGAACTGCACGGTCAACATAGCCCACTGAGCACAGCGGAACGAGGCTCTTGCAGAGCATATAGACTCACACTGCAGCCTTCTCGCTTCCAAAAGCCCAAGTGGTTTCCAGGCTTTGTGCCCTTCCTTGTACACTCTGCTCACAATCTGGAAAATCATAAAAGGTTTTTAGTTCAGAATTGCGCAGAAAGGGCAATGAAATACTGCCCTGCTGGCACAGCTCAGCCTTAGGTGCTGCTCTGACTTAATAAATTGGAAGAGACCGCAGGCTCTTATCTGATGGAGAACTTCCTCAGTGGATTTTTAACAGCTCTTTGATCTGAGGCTTCACAGTGTGATGCACAGATTGACCGAAAGACACAATGTTGTTACTGAAGTTTGAGTGTTGTTTGATTGGTAGAGAATTGTACTAGCTCCCCTTGTCTCCTGTGTCATTCAATTTGATCTTCTTGAGCCTCTTCCCTGACATTTCTAATCATACAGCAGATTTTGGTAAAAGCCAGGGGGGCAGAGAGGGATGTAGAACACAGGATTGTTCTCGGACTTTTGCAAATGCAGTGGTGTACCATGCTACTTCTCTGGTTTGCAGTGGTGCTTTCCTGGAGTTTTCCTCCATTCTTCCATCACATCTGTACAAGTACATTCAGAGATGAGAATTCAGAAAAAAATAAATATATGAGCACAGACCTTGCAGGAGGTGAGTTTGTCATTATTCTCTTTAATGGCATTGATTTCCTTTTCATTTTCACTGCTGAAAAGAAAGGAAGAACTGTAAATAAGAGAATAATGCTACTGTCACACTGACATACTGTAATGAACAGCACAATACGCCTTGAATGAAAAACACAGGAAAGCAGTTCTGCAAACTACCGTTTCCAGGGTCATAGGTGATGTATTTATGGAGTTTTATTTTTTCTTAGCTTATTGTGTAATGGAATCATTGAAATGCGGAACCAGACGGTGCTTCAGAGGTCACATAGGACAGACCTCAGTGAGACATTTAACTTCCACCTCCAAGAATGGGGGGGCTTGGCATCCTGCTGCACCTTCCTCTGTGTTTGGGGACCAAGGCTACAGGCACAGAAAGCCCGTTTTGTCAGAGCACTGGATGAGCTGTGCTCGCCCAGGGCATTCTTTCTGCCTCTACAGCAGCCCTGGACTCCCTTGCTAAGGGTGAGTTGAGGAAGACTTTGGCCCAGAATAAGTCACCCCAGCACCCTTATGAACCCTTTTGGGCAAGCCAGAGACAGACACCAGGTCAAATACCCCTTGTCTACACTACCCCTCCTTGTACCAAGACACAGTCCCTGTCTCCAGACCCCTGACATATCCAACTTGCTTGCATGAACTTAAGATGCTCTATAACTGTGCATGTCGCATTCACCCTAGAGAGAAAGTTTTTTCATAATATCAAAATCAAATCCTGTCTTACTGTAAATTAGACTAATTTATTCTGGTCTCTTTGCAGAAAGTAAACCACAGCATAAATTACTAGTTCCAGAAAGATCTTTCGTACTACTCTGAGCTGAAGACTGATCCTAAGCAATCTGAGCCTTAAACTTTTCAAATAGGAGTGTCATAAACACAATCCATCAAGAAGACAAGAATACGAAGCTTTGTCATTTCTTAACAACAGAAACACTTGGAAACACCTCTTTTCAGGGTGATGCTGAGATACAAGTGAGTAACTTGTAGGGTTACTTGAGGGTCAGAGACAGCCTGAGAAGATAACTTGGAAAACTTGGTCTGCTGATGATCTGTGACACGAGAAAGCAATTCTGAACAGAAACATTTCCTGACATGACTATTTGGAGATATCAGGGTTCATCAGTGAGTCAGACACAATATGGATGATGCTATTTACATTTATTCAACCAAATCTCATTAAAACTTACCTTTATGAAAAAATACTTTAATGCTACTGGAGAAAGAGTGTTGAAGGAGAGGCAGAGGGATAACCACCAGCTTAACCTAATTAATAGGGTTAAAACCAGAACCCACAAAGGCATTTGTTTGGTCAGTGCAGAAGAAGCCCAGAGGGTATTGTAAATTCCTCTAGACTTCAGCAATTTTGCCCCTCTCCTACCTAGCAATCATATGTTCACATTTTACTTGATCCTGGTCACAGTTCTTTAATCCTTCTTATAGAGCAGACTTTACTGAAACAGATTATTGTACAGTACGGTCTTTGCTATTTCCCTTGCTGTATTTATCTCTCCAGAGACTTGTGTAGGAAACCAATCAGAGCATCAGCTTCTTTCCATCTGTGCAGAAACATGAAAGGTTATGAGTTTCACTGCTCAAGATTGCCTTATAGTCCAGTATTTTAAATGAGGCCATTTGGAAAAGAACTAAGCCTCAGTAAATGTTATAAACTTCCTAGAAATTTATGTATTCTTCCGCAAGTTAAATTTAGTTACCAGACTGAATTTACAGTTAACTTTTGTCTAGACTTGCAACAGAAGGGAGGAGTAAATGCCATGATGTCATATTGAGATAGATCTTTATGTGTGTGGTAGGTTGAACCTGCCTGGATGACAGATGTCCATGAAGCCTTTCTATCACTCCCCTCCTCAGCAGAACAGGGAGGAGAGAAAAACAAGATGGCAGTGAGAAGCAACCCTCATGGGAAGAGTCTGGATGGGAAGTCTTATTAGGAGAGGCTGAAGTCCCTTGGTTTGTACAGCCTGGAGAAGAGGAGGCTGAGGGGAGATCTCAACACAGTCTATGGCTTCCTGACAAGGGGGAGTGAAGGGTCAGACGCCAATCTCCTCTCTTTGGAGACCAGTGATAGAACCTGAGGGAACAGTATGAAGCTGACACAGGGGAGGTTTAGGCTGGGTATTAGGAAGAGGTTGTTTAATGAGAGGGTGGTTGGGCACTGGAACAGGCTCCCCAGGGAAGTGGTCACATCACTGAGCTTGACTGAGTTCAAGAAGCATGTGGATGATGCACTCAGTCCCATTCTCTGACCTGGCTGGCCCTGTGTGAACCCAGGAGTTGGATTTGATGATCCTAATGGGTAACTTCTAACACAGGTTATTCTATGATTCTATGGTAAGATAAAAAGAGTTTAATAAAGCCAAAGCAAAAGTACATGCATGGAAACAAAGCAAAGCCAAAAGATTATTCTCTACTTCCCATCAGCAGGTGATGTTTGGCCTTCCATATGCATAACAGACACTCCAAAAGACAAATGTCCTTCCTCCTCCCTTCTCTCAGCTTTTATTGCTAAGACACTATATGATACAGAGTATCCTTTTGGTCCATTTGGGTCAGCTGTTCTGGCTGTGTCCTCTCCCAGGATCTTGCCCACCCCCAACCTACTGGTGTCGGGGACACTGGAGAGAGACAGCCTAGGTGCTGTGCCAGCACTGCTCAGCAGCAAAACCCTGGGGTGTTATCAGCTCCTTGCTGGTTACCAATACACAGCACAGCACCATGAGCACTGCTATGGGGAAACAAACTTCTCAGACAGACTCAATACAATGTGAAAGGAAAAAATACATACATGAAATTCTGAAGTACTTGGAAGAAATCTGAGCATTAGTGTCCAGAGAGAGAATTTATGTGTTACCCAGAATTATCTGTCCTTACCGGGTATAAGCTTTTATACTACTGGCTTAACAGCACCGGTTTAGTTTTTGTATTCACAAGAGTTTTATGATGTTGGCTTCCTGAGTATTTCTTTGCCTAAAAAGCATTCACAAACAGAGTAGGAATAAAGATCAATGTATTTTTAACTTACTTACATGGTACATTTGTTACAGATTATGCCATTTTGAAGACAGACAACATGCCTCAGAGCATGACTGTGAAGCAGACCTTCAGCCAGAAGATGAGTTCTGCCTATAGGAAAAGATGTACAAGAAAAAAAGATGCATACTTAGATAAAGAATTGTTGTATGTTAGACATTAAAAAACAGACAGAAGGAAAGCCATGAGGAGTAACAGCAATGATTTAATTGCACACCAAGAAATGCAAGCTGGGTCTACTCGATCATCTTCTAAGGAGAACCCGAAAAACTGATACACTGACTCTTAAATATCAGTTCTCCTCAGTTCATACCTGACAGTGTGACTGTTGGTTGCTGGCTCTAGAAATAGTTGAGGGGGGTTTATAGATATACATAAGTTACCAACACAAGACAAAGGCAGAAATGATGAGAGCAACAGCCAAGGAGCAGGAAAGATGTTCAGGGTAGCAGGGCAGGAAGAAACCCATGGGAGCAGCAAGGGCAGGACCCCGGTGCTCTGGGCAATGCTGAGGGTGCAAAAGACAAACAAGACTTTCAAAAGCCTGGTGATCACCCTGAATTCTGGGGCAGGGCGGATGAAGCCAACTAGTGTCTGAAGCCAACTAAGGGACTGTGACAGACTTGCTGGGCCAGCAGCCCAGTGAGGGCCAAGGAGTTGTGAGATGCCTGGGGACAAAATGAGCTTTAACTCTTCCAAGGCAAGGCTATAACAGGGGTGTGCTTGAACTATTGAAAGTGAGTAAAATATCATACGGGTCCTGATTACATCAACTTGAAACACTGCCAGCTTCACCAGGAGAAACGGACTCACAGGTCTGGCAGAGTAAGAACACAGCAATGCGGGGAGCTACAAGGGAAATATCAGCACCTTTCCCAAGCAACGCCATCCAAACCAACATACATCACTCTGAACCCTTCTCCCAAACTATTTGCATTTACAAAATGAGTAACTCATGCTGGAGGTTTGTATCTTTACTGCCTGATCTGAACATTGTTAGTTTAATCTCTGATGCTTTTCTTAGGGATTTTCCAGTGTCATCCTGCAGATGACAAAATTGTTACCTGGAAGGCTGTGTGATGTGTTTTAGAAGCAGAAGACAGACCAAAGCCTGATTCACCTTCACACCAGCACAATACTTTCAGGAAGCTTCAGTGCGATGAAATTTAACCGATATGAAAACGTAACCAAACGCTTTTAGTATGTGTGTGTCTGCCAAAATCAAACTTCGGTGTGTTCAGAGGAGTCACACAGCTCAACAAGAGGAGAACATCAGCACCACCTCCTGGCAGCTGCCTAACTCCGGCAGGAGAGAAAAAAATCTGATCTCTGCATGGGAAAAAACAGCAAAATCATACTGTCCATGCACAAATGATAACATTTCCAATTCTTAGAAGTCTTGTAACATCAGGACATGTTCCTGCTACTTGGAGAGACATAAACACACTGCGACACATGTCCTTTACACATAAGGACAAGGGTGAAGGAAGCCCAAAAGCTCTCCCCACATCACATGTTGTTATCCAAAAATCGAAACACTCTGAAACTTTAGTGCAAAAGCCAGAGAGAGGTTTTCAAATGGGTAGAAGCTAAAGTCATTCATATCCATGCTTTGCTTGCTCCTCAGATCAGCGTAGCCAAGACCGTGGTTCTCTTACAAAAGCCAGAAAAGTAATGTCAACATTTGTCAGGAGCAGAGGGAAAAAGCAATTCAAAGATAAGTGCTGGCAGTTTCCTTCAGAAGGTGTTGGATCCTGTACTTGAGCATGACGGCCTCGCAAAGGGCAGCACGTTGATTATCAGCACTACAAAAAGGACCAAGACAGCTTCCTAGCTCTTTCTTTGCACACTTGACAGTGCAAAATGATGGTGTAGGAGGGAAATAACTGAGCATAAAATGCTCCCTGACTCTCAAAACTTCAATGGAGAAAAAAGGAGAGAAACATTTGCGATATAAAATGAAATTACGTTATACTTATGCCAGTTTGCCAAGATTACTCAAGATTACTCAAACAGAACTGCTGGTAACCAGGAGGAGGGCCAAGTGACAAGCTGGATCCTGTTTAAAGAACATGGCAGAAATCCTGAAGCTGCAAACTTCAGCACAGGATCTGCACAAAGGGCTCAAATTTGAATGTTAGAAAATTAAATATGTCTCACTCCCAAACTTCAATGAAAAGGGTCTTCTTTTTCTGATTTATACTGCTTCTTTCACTTTCTTGTGGCCAAATACAACTTCTAATACACATGAATAGAAGAGCTATTAACAAGGGCTAGCACCATTTTTTCCTGACACAGATGCAAGGCCTTTATTTTTTATAATGACTTTATTAGTAATTTTTAAAGGTTATTTAAGGATAAATTATTCTCTTTTACTAAAAAAAAAAGTTCCACAAGCAAATTGGTAAATTTCTGTACTCTGCAGAACAGAATGACATTCCAAGGACAGGCTTGGTACCTCTGCTCTTCAGCCTTTTGAAGAGTCACTTGGGCAAATGTCTCACCGGGCTGCTTTGATAGGAAAGCACCTTCAGTTCCATTAAACCTGAAGAGAGAAACATTTTTTTTCCTAGTTCAAAGCTAAATCTCACAGATTCTGCTCCAAAAGTTAAGCTAAAGAGGGAATAAATCAATGTCTAAATCTGTCTGGAATCAGGAGGTGGGAATATTAGTGAGACGTGTCACGAGTTCATGCCTCACCTACCACTTTCCAAGCATACTAAATGCAAGGTGCATCATCTTTACCCAAAAACCAACTGAATAAGTCAGAAGGAATGATGGGGGAGGTCGCACAGCACACATGCATGAGAAAAGGCCAGGTAAGTAGGTCAACCTCTGCTTAAGACCAATATAGTTTTTACCTTCCATAGAAGCTTAGTATTTCAGAGCAATTCAAGCCAATTTTCTGACTGAACATCCAACCCCTACTTCAAGAGTCAGACTTTTCTGAGTTGTTGATACTGAATCTTAAAATTAAGGAGGGGATGGATCATTTCCAGAGCTGTCCATGGCTCCATCTCAGGTGGGTATGTGTTGTTAGCAGCAGTGAAGACAGTAAGGTAGAAAAAATTTGTCTTTACCATTCATACTCAACTTTCTTTCCAATCACTTGGTGCTTGTAAAGGTGAGAATGCAGTTTTGCTTCAGCCTGTGCAGCAGGTTCTTGTGCAAAACCAGAGGTAAGACTACCTTCACCACTAACATGCTTAAACCAAACCACTATCTGAAGACCCCAGGCACCTCAGTGTAGCAGATGCATCTTTTCTATGAGTGTATTTAAACATATGATAAAGAATACCACATGATTGAAGAGTGGGACAGTATGCAGGTGTCCAGTGCAAAATTGAGTGTCTCAGTAGGCTTAGTGAAGGTTTTTTCTGGAAGGCACAGAAATCACAGAACTCACAGACCTGTAAGGGTTGGAAGGGACCTCAAGAGATCATCGGGTTCAACCCCCCTGCCAAAGCAGCTCCCTAGGACAGGTCGCACAGGGAGGCATCCAGACGGGTCTTGAATATCTCCAGAGAAGGAGACTCCACAATGCCCTTGGGCAGCCTAACCCAGGGCTCTGTCACCTTCCCTGTGAAAAAGTTATTCTACATATTGGAGCGGAACTTCCTGTGCTCCAACTCCCATGAGCATTCATGTTCCCAAGGTAGGGGATAGTTATTCAAATCTGTTATAAAAAGCAGGAAGCACATTTTTTAAATTTATTTATTATTTTTTGTAATTGGTATGATAATTTGGTATTATTTTTGTGGTTGTGGTAGTGGTGGTGGTTGTTGTTGTTAATCAGTCATTGTTAAGAAGCCTAGATAGCCAGAAATTAATGAACAAAAGTGTGGCCAAAACACTGTGCTTACACCACTTTGGAAAATTATAAATAACCAATTTCTTATGACAAACAGACAAATATAAACATAGTAGCTGTTTTCTCTTAGAAGGGGCCTAAAGATCAACAGAGAAGTTTGGCTTACTAAAACATACTCATATTTTGCAACCAAATGAAATCATTCAAGTTACAAACTTTTAATTAAAAGAGGTTTATAGATTGCATTCATTATGTATATCTGTCGTGATACATTTCTTTGCTCTCTGGAGCAATCTGTTTTCCTTGGTTTCTTTTTTTTTTCCCCTTAATAAATTATCCTCAGTTACACAAAATGTTAATGCCAAAGTCTTTATTAATAGGATAAATATGGACTTCAGTAGCAACAAATTACGTGGTGTCACTTTTAAATGATCTGCCCCTTCCCAGCTTAAGTTCACTGTTAACACCAAGCCTGCCAATGGTTTGGCAGCTGTGTTTTGCAGCACAGCACAAGAAACATTTAAAGCAAAGCTTTCAGGTATTACTCTTTTGGGGTGATCTAGCACCATCTGAAGTTTCCTGTGCCTTATTTTGAAACAGCACCGTGAACATTTCTCACCACACTGACCTTCCTCCCGTGGTGCTGCAGCAGATTAGGATGCTCAGAAAAGCCAGTGGCAGGGCAAGCTGACTCTATTTCTTACTCATTTTGAACAGTTTGACATTTAAAGACATTTAAGATATGACCCCTCCAAATATATTTTCTTTTCTCATAGATTTTGGCTGCTGTGTCAGATTCCCCATCGTTACAGAGACTGCACAGACAGAAACAGCTCAATGGAAAGGGGCAAAGACTGCTTCCATGGTAGCATTAACAGAAAGCAAGGCATATGCAAAATTAACAGAGTATCTTCCTTTTCTAGTAAAATCTTACAGTGTTTTTGTTTGGGTTTTGTGGTTGGTTTTTTCTGTTAAGTCATAGTTCCAGTAATAATAGTAATAATATCAGTTTCAAATGGGTGTGCTACAAGTGAAGTGCCTGAGTCTGTGTGTGGGCACCTAAACACATCTGGCTTGGTTTGCTACTGCATGCAGCAACTCAAAAAGTCAAGGGAAATTGGTACTTGGTGGAGGAGTGCACTTAACTGTAGTTAGGGAAGCACAGAACCTTCCTAGGTAACTCTAAGTGAACTACTGTAGTCCTACAGTAATTTTTCACCTTGAGTCACCATATAATAGAAAAGTAAGTGTGAATTTTTCAGCCATCATCTTGTGGACTCTGCCTTGTCCTTTATTATGCCACTGATAATTTGCTCACCATAAAGACACCCTGACACAGGACAGAAACCCCCCTTAAGCAACAACCCAAACCAGCCTTCTCAAGATTAACTCAGGCTTTCACGTGCCCTCTGTCTGTTGACAGGACCCTTCTCAAGCCAGATGGTGGCAATGTCCATGTATTTCCCTTGTACCATCACCAGCCTTTGCATGCTTCATTCCTATTTCTGGGAGTATGACAGGGAAAGCCTGCAAACAACCGCAAGTTAAGCATGCCTAGCAGCTACCTGTTGAAGACTGGGAACACCTTGTATGAGGTTACTTTCTCTTTGAATTTTCCTAAAATGACTGCAGGTAGCCTGAAGAGGAAATATGCAGTTCTAGGAAGCAGTTCTTGAGACCCAACTGACATGGATACATCCAACTTGTATAAGTACAGTCAGATGCTAAAAAATTATCTTTGCAGCCAGTGGCCATATGAGAAAAGTCAGTAGACAAGCAACAGCCAGGAGTTTTGTGGCAGAGGCCAGGAAAGACTCTGTCCATCCATTCCCTCACCTAAGAATTCATCCTTAATTCAAAATCATCTCAGCTTCAGGTTTGGCATTTCCTATTTTTAGGTGATTTTGCGACTCGATGATCCTTAGGATATAGGCTGTGGATATGAGTAAAGGTATGAGAGTGGAGGACAAAGGCAACTTCACTGTTATTACATGCAAAGCCACTCACGACTGCTTGAGGACTGCTGCAGCTGACCTCCAGAAGGTCATTAAACAGACAGAGCTTATTTGCTCTCCATGGACAGCAGAGGTTTTATAGCAACTTCAAAGGTGCTTGCCATCTTCATCCTAACAGAGAAAAAGCAGGCTGGAGAGCTGATCAAATTGTAGCCTGAGAAAACAGGGAGCCAGACAAGGCTGTCAAGAGGGATGTAAAGATCTTCAGAAGATCACATGCTTGGTTTCCATAAGAAAGAGGGAAGTCCGCCTCTTTGCAGGACTGTCATTTTCTGTCCCTGATCTGTCCCACACCAAAACTTCAATTTTTTTTCACCCTTTTCAGACATTCATTTTAATATAATGTATATTTCATTCCACCAGCACCCTGAAATTCCTCCTGAAACACCCTGCCCTCTGCTGCTTTGCAAGAGCCCTGGCAAAGGCTCATCTTTGTGATGTCTGAGTGTGAAGAATTCTTGAAAAATGAGAATTGCCTGGCTTGGAAAAGTCTTTTAGCAAAACATTATCATCTTCAGACTGAAGATGAGTTCAGCCACACACCTCAGCAGAATCCGCTACATATGCCTGAAAATTAGGTATGTAAGTAGGCACACTTAGACACTGAAAATGGACAGCCTGAAAAGGAAAATTAATGTAACCACAAAGAGAAGGGGTACTATCACTATGTGTTTCTTCGTATTTCCTGATGACGTTTTTGACACAAAGTTTAGCCTGGAATGGAAGATATATAAATATATATTTCATTTGGCAGCCTGACCTAGATAAACAGCGTATCACTTCTGTGGATACAGGATTTACAAATGTCTCTAGAGACTAGAAACTCTCGACAATCCTCAACACTGTAATTGATCTCACTTGCTGGCCTTTTGCATTCAGATCACTTCGGTCTCTCGTATGTTAAATAATTCAATCATCTTATTCTCTGATTGCAAAGAGTTAGGTTTGGCTGACAGTTCTTTCAGCAGCATGAGTCCGCAGTGTAAAGAAATGGTAACAGCAGGCTCCTGTGTGGTAGATCACTTTCATGACAGCATTTTGGTCTGGCTGTGAGTGTGTGCTACACTAGTGCCTATTTATATTTTATTGAGTAAGTCAAAGTGTGAATTCCAAAAATAAAAGCACAAATGTTTCTTTTATGGGGAAAAATAGTGGTTGTCAAATACATGTACTTACTTTTGAGGACATGAGTCGGTTAACAGCAAGGGTAACCTTTACTGAGGAAGGGTATCTGTGCTATTCAAACACTTTTTTCCTCAAATAAATTAGAGGATGGAAGGGCAGATATCTCTTTTTATGCAAGAGCTTCATGCAACACAAAAAGATTTTAACCACTAAACATGGACTCACTGACTGTTTTCCTAGAAGAAGGTGTGCCCATAGTATGTTTTACATCTAGTATATGCCAGCCCCTGTCAAACAAAATATTTCCCATAAACACCCAGAAGGGGCATTTTAATTTGCCCTTAAGTAGATTGACTGGAAAACTCTTGGTGGAGGAACACTGTTGACAGCCCATCAGCACTAACCACATTTTCAAGATTTCTCTGATTAGCTTTTCAAATCCACATGAACTATTCTAGAATAAATCTGGAGAAAATACAACTCCCTGAGCTTGTACAAAATGGAAGGTCCTCCGGCTCTCACCCCTGGAGGGCAGGCAGGAACTGCTGTACAGCACTACATCCACCACCAGACCTTCCTTGAAAACATCCTTCCTACTTGCCAAGGACACCAGTGGGGCCACCACACTGGACACAGTGGCAGCAGCCATGGAGTCTGTGCCCTGTTCCTGCTGCTCTCATCCATCCCAGTCACTAGTGGCCATGTGCCACCACTGCCCATGTTTCTCAAGGGTCTTCTCCCCTCTCCACGCCCCAAGGGAATTTCATGCTTCAAAACAGTACAGGCAGCTGTGTGCACTGGAGTCACAATCAAACAATGAATGATCGTGTGTGGCCAAAAAAATAATTAATAGCCCGTTACAAGGTAACAAAAATTCCTATGCTGCCCCTACACTTCTAGACAGACTTGACTGCCAACATAAGTAAACTAATATTTACATTTTTCAAAAGGTGGCTGTTGTAAACATACAGTACAAAAAACATGGCAGAAAGTGTAATTTTTAACATTTTTAGAGGTTAAGGTATTTTTGCTAGAACATGTATGTTTGATATACAGAGTACAATATATGTGACAGTGTTCAAAGGGCATGTTCAGCTCCTGGTTTGGCAAAAGCCCTGCTTGGAGACATACTCAAGGTTTTCTGTCTTTGACAGCTTTATGCTCTCGTTATCAGCATGTTCATCTTCTCTTGGGGTTTAAGCATTCTGAATGTTCCTGCTACGGTGTCTTCAAATCAAAATAATGAGACACAAGCAGGCACTATCTTACATATGTCATTGTCAGTAATTGACAGGGACTGCTTACTTGCAGACCCTCGTGGCTGTAACCCAGGCAAAGAGCTTAAGCTCTATATTGAACCATAACTCTATATTTAGAACCATTATGGTCCTTTATTAATGACAGCAATACTCAGCACTTGCGTATAGCAGTGCCTTTTATGAGAGAATCTTGAACGTGCAGTGAAAGCACTAAATAAGCCACAAAACACCCTTGGGTAGTTCAGAATGATTATTATCATCCCTTCATTTTACAAAGGAGCTTCAAGAGGGTGGTTTGGTTGTGGGGTGTTTTGTTGGTTTTTTTCAATAGCAACCATTACTGCTTCATCTAAATGTTTGCAAGGTCTGCCTAGCTAAGTTGGCAGTAGGATTTGTGGACCACTCTGCTTTTACTCATAAACTTTAAGGTCATGAGGAATTACTATGAACATCTAGTCTGACCTCATGGATAATATAAGACTGTTCTTTCTTCCTGGAAAATGGAAAATTTTCAGTTCTGTAGAGCAGTATTATATCCATACCCTTACTACACACATTTTACACTCTATAAACATATGCCATGCAAACATTTTAAGTAAATCAGGCCTGTTAGGATTAAATCAATAGATTTTTGACCTGTCAGTCTCTCTTATAAATTCATTTCACAGTTGACCTTCCTCAACTGTGTACATGTTCTTGCCAGCACCCACACTGCAGCTCAGTGATTTATCGAGGGTGGACTCTATTCATGCGTCGCCATGGCTAAACACTGCAGAGGTTTGTTGCAATTAGAGTAGCATGAAGCTTGGTGTCTTATTGCCCAGAGTGAATTACATCCTTACTGTGAGCAGAATATTTAGTGTTCGACAATAAAAGATGATAGATGTCTGCAAGGAATATTTTGTAACAATTACCCTACGCCACGTGCTCCCTATTAGCATAGCAATGAGCAACTCTCTTCTGAGACAACGTGAAGGAAAATCTACCACAAAGGTTTTCTCTCTCCTTTTATGTTTAACTCATTCCAAACATACAAAACGTGAGAACAAAACCGAGTGGGCAAGACAAAGCCATTATGACAATGCATGAGTACATGCATAAATTCACCAGAGAGCAGCAGGATGAGAGAAAGAAAAAACATCGCAGATAAACTGCAGAGGTACAGGTACACTAGAAGGATCAGCAAACCCAGACTGTTCTTTTTACTGGTTTGCTTGATGCTATAGAGCAACAATTTTGTTCATACTGTCTTCAAGAGAGATAAGCCATGTGTAAATCACTGGGCACTATATTTTTACTATTCAGAAGTGTTTTCTATTAGACATATGCACAGGATTCAAAAACCATTTCCTGGGAGCCTTTTTTGCTCATTGTTGGCCCAGTGACTGACATATCAGTGGAAAGATCCACTGTGAACACCAGACTGGGCTACCTCTTTTACGTCAGAACCTGGTGGGTTTTAAAAGCAGTAGTGTAAGCATGATACTCCAGGTTTTGGGAGAGTGTACCATCAAACCGCTTGCAAACAAAACCCAGGAAATTATAAGAGAAGACATGAAGAAATTATGGGGGGAAATGCTTCTTACTCAGAGCACCTTGTCAATAAAAAGGTTATTATGCTCCATGGTAGAGATATAACTGAACTATGACTTGGCAAGATTTAAAAAAAAAAAATTAGTAGAAACAAAGCAGCCAGTTATTCTTTATCTGTCCTATCAGGATCTCACATACAGAGAACAAAACAAACATGTGTCTTAACTACCAATCTGCCTTCCAATAAACCTCGGAACAACAAAGAAAACACATACAGGGCACATGTTAAATCAATACTTTTGATGTCCAGCAGAAAGGAAAGATGTTAAAAATTTTGTTGTTGAAGCAGCTGTAATTACAGTAACAGAGGATGGAAGAGGTCAGGGAAAAGAGGTACCGAGTTAAATGGACACTGAAGCTAGAGACTTTTTTTTAAATGTAAAAACAAAAAAAGGAGCTGTGTTAGGCTCATGATGTGCCTATATTAGACCAGCAGCCTGAGTGCTTGGCTTATAGGTCCATGCAAGGATGCCTGTTGTCACAGAAACGTTCTCACAGTGAAATCATCCAGTTGTTGCTGATTGTTTCCTGCTTAGGATGTGAAAAGGTTCATTTTTCTGGGGTAGAACAATAGAATGGTCTGGGTTGGAAGAGACCCTAAGGATCATATAGTTCCAACTCCCTGCCACGGGCAGGGCCACCAACCTCCAGGCATGATCTAGACAAGGTTGCCTAGGGCCCCGTCCAACCTGGCCTTGAACATCTCCAGGGACAAGGCATCCACTACCTCTCTGGGCAGCCTAAACACCTAAACACTCTCTCTGTAAAGAGCTTCCCCCTAATATCTAATCTAAATCTTCCCTCCTTTATCTTTAGTCCATCCCCCCTTGTGCTGACATTATCTACCCTTTTAAAAAACTGATTCCCTCCTGTTTGTATGCTCCCTTCAGGTACTAGAAGGCTTCAATGAAGTCCACCCGCAGCCTTCTCTTCTCTAGGCTGAACAAGCCCAGTTCTCTCAGCCTCTCTTCATGATCCCAGAGGTAGTGTAGCACCTCTTCCCAGTCGGCAGTGCTATTTGCAGAAGAACTTCTCTGTCCCCCATCAAGAAGGTAAGAATTATATCAGAAGCCTGTCAACATTTATGGGATCTCTGGAAGAAGCTTGTGGTCAGCCTGGTTTTAATCACACCCCCTGCCACACGAGGAATCGTAGGTTAAATATACATGCTTGACAACTGTGGACATAAGAGCTCAGGCAACAAGACATGCCAAATGAAAGGCTAAGACTACAAATTATTCCACTCTATGGAATCAAAGTCTTGACAGTTATTTGTCAGAACTGCTGAGTGCCTTTTCTGACAGGACTCTTTAGGAGAGACTGGCTCTTGGGAGTAAAGGAGGTTGCAGTAACTTCTGAAGAAGGCAGAAGCATGTTGCGGTTTTAGCCAGCAGCTAAAACAACCACACAGATGTTTGCTCGCTCCCTCCCTCCGGCAGGATGGGGGAGAGAATCAAAAAGGGGGGGGGAAATGTTTAACTCATGGGTTGAGATAAAGGCAGTTTAATAGGAAAGAAAGGGAAGGCAAGGGAAGGGAATAATAAAACATACAAAACAAGAGATGCGCAACACGATTTCTCACCCCAAAGCTGATGCTTAGCTACTTCCACAGCCACGCCACCTCTCAGCCAGCCCCCAGTTACATGCTGAGTGTGATGTCATATGGTATGGAATACCCCTATGGCCAGTTTGTGTCAGCTGCCTTGGTTGTCCCCTCCCAGCTTCTTGGGTCTCTCCCTCCTTCTCATTGGGAAGCCAGTATGAGAAGATGAAAAGTCCTTGACTGCTTGGCAACAACTAAAATATTAGTGCATTATCAACATTATTGTCATCCTAAATCCAAAACACAGCTCTACAGCAGCTGCTTGGAAGAAAATTAACTCTATCCTAGTCAAAACCAGGACATACACAAATACAGGGGTCTTCTAAGGAGGCAGTGCTGCAATACAATTGCCATAATTGAGCAAAGGCAAGTGGAAAAATCAATTGTATGAAATATAATAGACCTTGATGCTTCAGTCCCTGCTTTTCTGTATAGAAGTATGTCAGGGTTTTGGTTTTTTTCTTTTAATGCATTTGCAGTTAAAATGTCACTGGTTTTTTTTTTTCAGGTAGAGAAAACCCTCTTTTCATGCTCTTTAGAATGTATTTGTCTAAAAAAGAAAATCAACCTTAACACAAGACACACGTCTTATTACTTCTGACACACATGCACACAATTCTTCCTCTTACACATTAAAGATCTCACCATTGATTTGTTACTGAGAGCTCCCATGAGGTCAATGAAAGCCTGGAAAATGTGACCGTATGTTTCAGTCTTGCCCTTGGTTGGGTAGTTACTGACACCTTCCCTATCCAAGATTAAAGCTTCTTTATTACACTTTATGCTTCAAAGATATACATTATTTTAAAGTAATTGACTGAGATAGCGATTCCTGGAATTAAGATAGGTGTGATTTGCATGAACATCTGCTTTGCTATAAATTGTTGGCAAGGAAATACAGTATCTAAACTTCAGCTGCTTTGATTATCCCCAAGGAAGGAAGGAAGGAAGGAAGGAAGGAAGAAAGGAAGGAAAGGAGGGAGGGAGGAAGGGAGGGAGGGAGGGAGGAAGGGAGGGAGCCTTAAGATTTTTTTATTGTAAATGAAGCTAAAATTATTTATCAATTTTCTGTGTAGTCAAACATAACATAATGGGTTATAATAATGGATAAAACTCTAAATTTCTATCTACCATCAAGCAAGATTAGAATTTTTTTTTTATCCCCCCCCCCCATATTCTTTTGCAGTAAGTTTTCAGACAGTTTGATTTTTGTGTATTCAAATCCAAAAGCTTTCCAGTGTTTCTATTTTTAATATAATTTGACAAAGGTCTATAAAGGGCATCTAGGTGCCAACAGATTTAAATTCTAATTTTAGCAGGTGCTGCAAAAAATCCCAATTTCTGCCATAAAGATCATAAAGAGATAACAGGCAGACAAGGAAAACAAGCATGTAACAAACAAAAGAGGAAAGAGGGCACAATGAAAGCTTAGTAGTGATTATTTCCCGTAACTGCTGTTTGAAATATAAGGTATTTTTCTTTGTTAGACCAAAACTAGGAAGGATATGAGCAGCAGAAGAAAATAGTAACAAGGTCAAGGGGATGTATGAAGAAGATTTAGGAAGAAATGGAAGGGTTCGGAAAGGAAATTAAAAGCTCTGGAGATGCCTCTGAAGAGAGGAGAAGGCCCGAGGGGTAAGAAAATCTGAGCCCTACTGTTAAAGGCAGCCATAGCCCACACTTAAGCAGAAGCTGAGAGGGCAGAAGAGGGTCTGTGACCACCACTGTCAGGTTAATTGCACGTAATGATCTGTGTTACACTGCTCACTCCCTGCTTGTCAAGTCCTTCCACTGGCTTAAAAAATGGATTATAAACCCTTCAGAAAAGAGACCATCTTTTACATGAAGATTTGGTCATTCTACAGTTAGCAGAATTTCTCTTTAGGTCTCCTGCAACGTGAGGACCGTTACTAATCGCAGACAACATTTGCAGTTGTCATTTATACCACATGGTTAATGCAGTGATTTTTCCTCCTCTGACTTACAAACTCCCAGGAAATTCATATTTCTAGTCCACAAAAAGTAACTGAAACCAGCAATCTGTTATAAACAGACTAATAAATAGATTATGTGGGAATCCATAGCTCTCCTGGAAAGTGCTGATGCATTGATACATTGAAAAAAAGATGCTAGCTACCAGTTTTTGCATCATTTTGCAATAATCAGTTAAGAAGAAAGGGAGATTGTGCCCTTATGGCGTGTCCTCACAGGTCATAGCATACAGAATGCATGAAGAACTCTGACTCAAGTCTTTATAATCTGCATGTCTTTTTTTTTTTTTTAACACATGGATAATGGGAAACATTATACCATTTCTAGAATTGAAGGTACACTAAAGACAGTTTCCTTGGCAGAGCAGGTATTTTGACTAGCTCTTGGGATGTATCAAGGGTTTAAGAAAGGGGAAAGAGAAGAGGTAGTTGTGCAACCTGTTATATTTTGCTGGCTTTCTCTCATCTTAAGACATTCAACCCTTGAAAACCTGTTGAGCAGAGCAGGTCAGGGTGTTACCAGCTTGTCCTTCCTGACACAGTGTGCATTCATATTGCCCATGTTCTTTTCATAGGCTCTGGTAGACACTATACAAGGTAAAAGTGCTAGCTATGTATTTATTGGAAACATGCTTTCATTTGTTCACCTGCTTTCACTACCGATTCTTGTTGTTTCTACTTGCTTTATAAACCTCTTCTGCCTAATAACATGATTGATTCAGCCAGTTCTTCCAATATCCTGGCACAGACATCATGATCCAGAGAATTTGTTAAAATGCTTTAAGTGTTCTCCCATCTGTCTTTCACTGGTCTAACCTGAGCTTTCATCCACTTATTGCCAGTCTAAACAGCAGCTGTCCAAGTGATAATGTGAGGAATGAAGCTAAGAAAGCTTTAAATCTTTCTGTATTTTAGGTTTCATCTGTCCACAACTTTCTTTACTGAGTGGAAGGTTTTTCTTCCTGCTGCTGTACTTACAAAATAACATAGCTTATGCTGCATGTTCTTGGTTTGCTTATCTTTGTGTGCTTTGTTTTTTCTAATTTTTTTTTCTCTTGTTCCTACTTAAGTCTTTATAATTTATCCTTAGTAACTCAACTAAATCTCCACATCTGCTCATTTTAGACTTAAAATTTTCTTTCAGCTAACCTTTTTCTTATAGTACTTCCTATTCTTCCTCCTCATTGAAATGATTCATACTTGAACATTTAATACAGCTTCTCAGGGAACTGCCAACTATTCCTAACTCCTTTTTCCATCTCAGTCTACCCTCCTGTGATTAGAAATACTACTGCAGCTGTAAATCTGAAACCACATGCAGAAACCTAACACAACCTTTGCACATAGCAGGGAATGGATTTCAGAAGTGAGGAATGACTCGCAGAACAAATATGAAGTCCTTTATATATGAACTGGGGAAAGTCTCCTTTCAAATGGTACATGAATTTGTCAGGTTTTGAAATGCCTAATGATGGGTTAATGTTACTGCACTGGATCCCAGAAGTCAGTGGTGAAAAAACCCCAGACCTTTATAAAACATATAAGTACAATTCAGGAAGATGCACAGAGAATTAGAACCAATTTAAAATTTTAAGACAGCTTTTCTGAATGGCAAGAGTCAGCTTAAAAAAAGGTTGCTGTTAAGACATAATATTCACTAGATGTCAGAGTGGCATGTTTTTACTTTAAATAATACATGCTAATTATTAATTTAATTAACATATATCAGAGAAAGATATTTCTATCTTATCTTTGTCATAAATAAGTTTGGGTGTTCCCAAGGGGACAGAAACGAAGATCAATAAAGTCAGTGCAAAGCCTCAGAGTTACTTCAGTGGGCTCTAGATCCACCTTTAAGGTGCATGATAAGATAATGTGAAGTGAAAAACTTGAAGCCAAACATAATCAAATAATGAGCGAAGAGCTCTGCAGCCACACAGACTTGTTAACCAAGTAGAGGTACATGGAATCACTGCTCAGATATAGGGAAATAAATAAAGTCTATCCCATAAGTCAAGTCTGAGGAAAGAATAAGTAGCCAATGATGTAGAAAGATCTATGGGGCTGTTTACCCTCTTGGTGTTGAGCCAATTTATGACTATCGGAGAACATATAATTCAAATTATTTTATACTGCTTTATAATGGACTGATTAAATAAGCCTATAAAACACTAAAGAACATGGAAAACTACTACAGATTAACAAAAAGAGGTTTGACAAAGCTTCTGAAAAGGGAAAAAAGATCTGAAAAGATATAAAGACTATAAAAAACTCAGCAGACATTCAGGAAGTCACACTTCTCAAGTCATTGACACACTCACTACAAGAGACTTGCTCAAAAAAATTGAAAATCCAGAAAGGTAAAATTAAATTTGTCAGCAATCTTCATAAAAGCACAGAAATTTGCAGGCTGCACAATAGGATGTGAAGACACATTTTTCTGAAATTAAATTATAACTTTTCTACCTGAACTGTGAAAAGGTCTTATTGAAAGTACATCTCGTCTTGTGGGAATCATCACAGTTCCAGGCAGCAATGCATTTTGGATTTCATAGCATCACATCTGTTGCCAGACAAAGCCAGTTAGTCCTACCCATCCCAGTCAAACAAAGAATGCCGTGCCTTTAATCAATATATTAATGCAACCCCAAAACTAAATAGCAACAGCAAGACCTGAGAGAACAGAAAAGCCATAGCTCCATCCAACAGCAGCTCAGCATTCTCCCATCAAATTAACTGCCAAAGTGTATTAGTCTCCAAAAACAGAACATGTTGAAGTGCCAAGCTGAACCAGACAACTGACCGACATACAGATTTCCTTTCTTCAAAATGTTTCATACACCACTATCTCTTACCTAAGGGAGCTAGATTATTCTAAGCATAAAAAGAACACACTGCTAGGAAAAGCTGGTGAGAAACAAGTAGATATTTCTTGGCATTATTGTGATTCAGAAATTTTGTCCTCAGGTAGGCAGAAATAGCTGGATCATCATTTAAGATACCAAGAGGGGACCAGAGCTTTATACAAGTTCAACATGGAACTGGAGGGGAGAAATTTCTCTACTTGAAAAATAAAGGTAACTCCAAGGTAAAATAGCTAAAGAAAAATGACAGCTTAAAGGTTTCACCATTTATTTTAATTCTCACAGGTTTTTAGCTTCTTGAAGAAAAAAAATATTTTGAAGCCCTTTGCGGCTCCGGATGATTGCAGTGGGAAGTATGATCCCAGCAGCTTCAGGGATTTCCTACCCTGTGGCAGGATGAAGGCGAAGCTCCTTTTACTAGCTTGGAATCTGAACTTAAGTCTAATGATCAGCAGCTTATAAACATGTATAAAACATCTACATTTCAATCCAGGCATTGCTTTGAGCTTTGTTCTAGATACTTTTGAAACAGAAACATGATCTTTAGGGTCATGATGAATCACAGAGGGAATCATTTGGTTCAACACATTTAATTAATGCTTGTGCTAGAAAAATAAAAGGATTCAAACTGTCTTTTCCTTTTTAAGAGTATTCTGTTATCCTGTCTGTCCATGGACTACTTCTCATTCTTCTTTTAGATATTTTCCTTCCAAAACAAACACATTTGAACTCAGATGTACAAAATCACAGAATCACAGTTGGAAAAGACCTTTAAGATCATCAAGTCCAACCGTTCCTGTCCTATGCTAAACCATATCCCTAAGTACCTGATCTACCCTTTTTTTAAACACATAAATGCTTACAATCAGCACCTGCTCTGTAAGTGCCAGTAGCAACACCACCAGGTGTATGGCCACAGAGCTTGGTAAATTATTGTAAATATTTACAGTGCAAAGAGTTATGAGACAAGATTTGGAAAGATGAGATATTCTGATAATACAGAGATACACAACCAGTTATTTATGATTAAATTAGAAAAAGGTTATACATCCTGTGGGAATGACTCAAGAGAACCTCAAGATACTCCCAGAGTGGAAAAAAGGTACAAGTTACCTCTTCCCAGCTGACATTTGGCAATAGACCACATGCACTTCCAGTTATTTGCATTGCAGTGTGAATGACAGGTGTATAAATCACCTAAAATCTCAGGCATTCACCTGACAATGTTACAAAGAGTACATGATTAACAGCACTTAGCTATGACTAAGCAAGAAGTGACATGAGGCTCACTTCATGTTTTACAGTTGATATGTCATTTTTGCTTTGCCTTTGCATTATAGTTTGTTAATTGCTTCAGGAAATGGCTGGAGTTTACAGGCTGCCTGGAAATTGGGATGTTTTAAGAGAATGTACTGAAGCGCATTGATCTGAAGGATATCGAATCTATTCTTTCCCACTGGTGTGTAGCTAGTGACCTTACCTGATTGCATAAGTCTACTGCTCTTCCATTAATAGTTTACAACTCATGGTTTCAGTTTTCATCCATATTAAATATACTATAAATCTTTAACTCGAGAAGCAGCCAGCCAATATGCAGCACTCGGTAATATATTGAAACTCTTCTGTTGTTTGAAATTGTGGTTAGCTCCTGGGGATGGGTTTCTCTCTGGGCACACAAAGGCTCTCTGCTGGAATATTCTGTTAGAAAAAGCAGTGGTGAGGAGACTTACTTATTCTTAAAAAAAACACTCTCAATAACACCTTCATGCAAGTCATCATGAATATATGAACATATGCACCCACCTTTATTGAACACTATTATCCCCTAAATATAGCACAGGTACAGGACACTCTCAGCACATAGCTCTGCCTTTTAGCATTTAGTGAGTGACATTAAATCACGATCATCTGCTTCAGAGAGCATATACAACACTAACTAAAAATTACAAACTACACAAATTACCTTCTTTTTTCTTTTTTTTTTTTTGCTCCTTAGCTGATGGTATGCTTTCAATAACACATGGATCAGGGACCCAAATACAGAAGTGTCTGAAGCACTACAGCTTTGCCTAAGAAATATATATTTAATCATGTGATGGGTTTTCATCTGTCATATCCATCATTATTGTGCCACTGTAACTAACAAGGATTTTCAGCAGATCCAATAAACTATGCAGCAAAAGTCCTGTTAATTTTTGATTCAGGCACCATCAAGAGCATAAGGAGGATTTTTATCCTTGCCATTTCAATTGTGGGAAATAGGTATGGAAAAACTGAGATTTTAGCTTCTCATTTTGTTTTTGAAGCAGCAAAGCAGCAGCCATCATTAACTATGTGTAACGTACCTGAATACAAATGAGAAAGAAGAATGTCAAGAAAACCTTACCTACAGCAGTGTTACCATACAACGTAGCATACAAAATCCACATGGACAAGAATAACCAGAGTGACAGCCACCACTTCTTTTCAGCAAGGTAATGTCCACGTTGTTTAAACCTTTAAAAAAAACCCACCTTATTCTAATGAAGTTATAGTAGCAATCTCACCTTACAGTCAATTTGTAGTTAACACAGATAAATGTAGATTTACCTGTACCTGAAAATTGATGAGTGGATAGTCATTAAAGGAGATGTTATGTGGAAGAAAGATGGATTTAGGATTGTCATTTTTAGAGGGGCTTTATGTTACAGGCCCACAAAACTTGGGCCTGGAAATGTCCATAACGCAAGGTTTTGCCTACCAGTGAGCCAAGCTTAACTTGGGGTTGGCAGGAACAGGAAAATAAATCCATGGGCTGCTTTTTCTCTTCTCGAGAAAGAGTTAAGAGAATCATAAAGTTGGAAAAGGCTTCTAAGATCATCAATTCCAACAGTCTGTCCAGTACCACCAAGTCAATTAAACCATGACCCGGAGTGCCACATCTACATGTTCTTTGAACACCTCCAGGGACGGTGATTCCACCACCTCTCTGGGCAGCCTGTTCCAATGCCTGAACACTTTCAGTGAAGAAATTTTTCCTAATATCCCATCTAAACCTCCCCTGATGTAACTTGAGGCCATTTCCTCTCATCCTATTGCTAGTTGCTCAGAAGAGGAGACCAACCCCCACTTCACTACACCCTCCTTTCAGGCAGTTGTAGGGAGCAATAAAGTCTCTCCTCAGCTCCTCTTCTTCAGGCTAAACAACCCCATTTCCTTCAGCCATTCCTCAAATGTTCAGCATGTCCTCCCAGAAATACAGCTATTGACCACACAGCTGAAACTGTCCTATGCCCCATGGCAGTAGAGGGAGTGGGTACCTGCTGTCCCTAAGTGAAGCAGAGTAGCCCCAAGTCCCCATATGCGAAGCACAGCCTGGTAGAGAGGGAATGCACAGAATCCTTTCTCACTTTCCCACCTCCCTTGTTTTCATTACACTTTCTATTATTAAAGGTTCATTTTTACTGTAAGATCAGCCTGCAGTTTCTCCATAACTTGCTCTGCCCCCTGTCTGGGGTGGGGGACTGGAGTGAGACCAGGGACAAACAGCTTTGCGGGGCTGCAGCTGACCAAGCTGCACCTCAGCTTGCTCAGCTGTGCTCAGCTGAGTTAATGAGGCCAGCCTTGCTGGGTGGAAGATGTTTATTACTAGAATAACACAGGACCCTGAGAGGCCAGCACTTCCCCCAGGCACAGGAGTCTGCTACAAGCATTTCAGTTTTCTAATATCAACTATTTTCATAAGTAAGTTTCATAAGGATATTTCTCTATGAAAACCACAGGAGTTTTGCTTGTCTTGTGGATGCTTTGAAAGCTTGCAGGTAAGCCTGGAAAGGTTTACAATTTCCCATTTTTCAGTTCCAATACCTGCAAATGGGTTTATATTTTTAGGGTACCCTTAAACATGCCTGAACATATACTGTCCTGGCTAAGAAGAACCACATTGGTTAGTATTTTGCATACCAAATTGGCACAGTTGGTTGACAAGGGGGATAGACACTCACAGAACTTTCTTGTAAATCTGTGCTGTTCAAAAACCCAAAATAACCCAAAACTCCAGAGGCTTACACAAATCTAATTTCCATTCTCCCTAACCTTGTCAAATACTTATTTTCCTGTAGCACTCCCTGCACACCACCAAATTTTATGTGAAGACCAAAGGTCTACTAATGGCCATAGTGCTGCATTACATTACCTACAGGAGTGAAACTAGAGCAATGGAGGCTCATCTTTTCCCATTGGGATAATGGCATTACTTTGATATGGATGATATTGAGCCTTGCCAATAAAAGAAGAGGGTACTTCTTGTATACAAGGAAACATTCACTGTCTTTGGCTTCACATTTTTTACCCAGAAACTACAGACCTGTGACCATAAGAGCTGGATTGAGGGGAAACATGCTGGCCTCTGTGTTTTCTCTTACTGATGGGTGCTCTTCAAAACTCAATTGAAGTAACATTTAAAACTGACCCTAGCTTTGAAAATGAAACATTATGGCATGCTGTAGGGGAAAATGTCATGCATGAATTGCTGTGATATCCTGTAAATAAAAAACATATACAAAGTAGTGTCCTCCACAAACCTGAAAGACCTTAAAGGGGTCTCAGTGGTATGTCTCTAACAAAAGTCTTGCTTCAAACCCAACCAATTCCATACAAACAGCATGAAAGGATTGGTCACATCTTCATGACTTCATGTGTGAGTTGTTCATTTTGCAAATAAGGAGACTGGTATTTCTGTCTCCAGCTGACCCAGTGCTCCTTCTGTGTTTCTCTGACTCGCACCATCGTTGAAGTTTTCCCATGCTACTCTCTGTGCCTTTTGCATGCTGCCAGAGATGTTATAGGCATTCAAGCTTGTACTACAAAGCAGAATGTATTTAAGGGTTCTCTTGAGCTGGGAAAGTGAGAAAAGAATCTATTTCAGTCCCTTCCAGGTGTATTTGCTGGGCCAAGAGCAAGAGAAAAAACAAAGCAGAAAAAAAAATGAGGAAATTAATCTGCAGTGGGCAAAACTAAATCCAAATCTGTATGCACAGAGGAAATGAAATTGCTCCGTAAGGATGTGTAACTTTTGTATATTAGTTCTCCAGAGATAAAATGTCCTTTAAGACATGAATTCTAGACATCATGGGTAAGCAATGAGAGGATGAAATTCCAATTACTCACCTTGGGCACTAAGAGAAAAACTCTGAAAATAAACACACTGCTTGTGCTGTCCCTAGCAGACCTACCCATGCTCAAGGAGCAGAGAGAGTCTGTGATAAAGGGGATCCCCTTCAAGATCATGTAACCATAATAGGTTTTGTATTTTTGTTTTCCTTTATCCTGAGGCTATTACACATCCAGCTGCAGCAGAAAAGGACGCGTTGCTACTTACAAAAGAAGAGTACTGTAGGCTCTGATAAACTGCGAAGCAGATAAACAGTAACTCAAGAAAAAGAGCTCTTGCCTGCTTAGCATAGACAAGCGAGCACACAAACAAGGGACCAAGGGGAGTCTCTGGTGGGAAGCAGTCAACTCTGAACTTTGATCCAGTACAACGGTCACAAGGCACTCTTATGGGGACTGCAGCATGCTGGAAGACAAACAAAACAGAGGATATTACACAGGAGAAAAGCTTACAGGAAAAATTTCTTAGAATCATAGAATATCCTGACAATATTCATAAGGATCTTCAAGTCCAACTCCTGGCTTCACACAGGACCAGACAAGTCAGAGCATGTGACTGAGTGCATTGTCTAGATGCTTCTTGTACTCAGTCAAGCTCCATACTGTGACTCCTGTTTGCCTGTTTGATAGAAATAGGTTAATGGAGAAAAAGAATGTTTGATTCCTGAGAGTGTAATGACATCATAAAATCTACCAGAGTAAATGTTAAACTGTAAAAAGCATATCAGATAAGGAAGTTGGATGTTTAACTAGGTTAGAGGTTGCTACACATTTTTAGCAAACCATCATCTTATCTTGCATATTATCTCACAGCTCTGTGAGCACATCCAACTGGGAAAAGTATGGGTTTGACTAATTACAAGAAGTCCAAGGATCAGGTGCAGATCACTTCCCACCACGAAATGGGTCCCCAGGGTTATCCATCAGCTGGAGAGCCTATGACACCCAGGTCACTCAGCACAGCACCTCTTGTGACACTTGGGTGAAGGTCATCCCTTCTCTCCATTGCTCCTGCCCTCCATCATGCAGCACAGATCCTCATGGAACTGCATTAGGAAATGGACTACAGAAATAGCCCTACCAGTTGAGCTGCCCAACAGGTCACAAGCTTCCAATTGCTTGGTTTTTGGGTTTTTTTATGCTGTTTTTCCAGGCAGAGGTGTAATGGCTGCTTAGGCATGCTACAATCTGAAAACAAACTTTGTGGATTTTATGCTTTTTATGTAGCTTTGTAAGGTTCACACTCTTTTCTGGACCTGTTGGGAATTCTATGGTCAGTTTGAACCGAGCCCATACCAGGCAGGACTGTAAAGCAGTGTCTGAAGGAAGCAGCTATGAAGAAGAAACTGGAGAGGCATATGAGGAGCTGATCATCCCAAGACTGAAAAAATATCTTTATGTGCAAATTAGAAACACTCTTGGAAGATGTTTGTTCTGCAACGCTAAAAGCTTAATTCATTTGATGACTTTGAGTAAGAACAAGCAGAACTGTTCTCATTTTTAAATACAAAAGACACAACTGCATTAAATTATCTTCCAGTTAGCAATGCCAGCTGAATAATTTTATCTTATTCGTTTAATATCTTTTTTCTTCAGAAATAGGGAGCATGTGTGATTGTAGGCAAGCAACCACATCTGCTCCAGTGTATTCCAGAAAGAAGCACAATTTATTATCACCATGTATTATTTACCAGATTAGCTGCTGGACAGTAAGAGTAGAGCTCCTCATTTTCCTGCCTCAGTGGCTGAGGATGAAGAAAAGAGGAGTGGCAAATGTTAGAGCAGCAGCTCTGCATTGCACAAGGAAGAGCTAACTTTGATCTCCTCCGAAATCAAATAGGGGCTATCCCATGGGCTGCTCTGTTTGAAGGAATGGGAGCCTGCGAGTGCTGGCTAACATTCAAACAGCACTTCTTCCAAGCGCAGAATAGGTGCATCCCTTTGAGTAAGAAATCGGGAAAGAGAGGTAGAAGACCTGCGTGGATAAGCAGGGAACTCATGAGTAAACTCAAAGGGAAGCAGAAAACCTATAAACTGTGGAAACAGGGTCTGAGATCATGGGATGAATATAAGGATGTGGCCAGGGCCTGTAGGGATGCAACTAGGAGGGCTAAGGCCTGCTTAGAAATTAAGCTGGCAAGGGACATAAAGGACAACAAAAAGAGCTTTTTCAGGTATGTAAATAGTAAAAGGATGACCAGGGATAATGTAGGTCCCTTGTTGAATGAGGCGGGTGTCTTGGTGACGGGAGATGATGAGAAGGTGGAGATACTTAATGCCTTCTTTGCCTCGGTCTTTACTCCGAAGGCTTCTCAGGACTCACATATCCCAGATGTAAGTAGGAGTGGTTGGGGAACGAGTGGTTGGGGAACGAATGGCTCCCCTCTAGTAGAGGTAGGGGTGGTCCAGGAGCGACTCAAAGGAATGGATGCACACAAATCCATGGGCCCGGATGGGATACACCCACGTGTGCTGAGAGAGCTGGCGGAGGTGATTGCGGAGCCGCTCTCTATCATCTTTGACAGATCCTGGACTACAGGAGAAGTGCCTGAAGATTGGAGGATAGCCAATGTCACTCCAGTCTTTAAAAAAGGCAAGAAGGAGGATCCCAGTAACTATAGGCCAGTCAGCCTCACCTCTGTCCCTGGAAAGGTGATGGAACAGCTTGTTTTGGATGCCATCTCCAAACAACTGGAAGAGAAGAAGGTCATGAGGAATAGTCAGCATGGATTCACCAAGGGGAGATCGTGCTCGACCAATCTCATAGCCTTCTATGATGTTATTACCAACTGGGTGGATGGAGGGAGAGCAGTGGATGTCATCTACCTCGACTTTAGCAAGGCTTTCGATACTGTCTCCCACAACATCCTGATAGAGAAGCTGAGGAAACAAGGGATAGACGAGTGGACAGTGAGGTGGGTTGAGAACTGGCTGTCAGACCGGGCTCAGAGGGTCGTGATCAGTGGAGTAGAATCTGAATGGAGGCCTGTGACTAGCGGTGTTCCCCAGGGCTCAGTGTTGGGTCCAGTCCTGTTTAATATCTTCATTGACGACCTTGATGAGGGAATAGCATCCACCCTCAGCAAGTATGCCGATGATACAAAACTGGGAGGAGTGGCTGACACGCAGGAACACTGCGCTGCCATCCAGCGAGACCTGGACAGACTGGAGAGCTGGGCAGGGAGAAATCTAATGAAATTCAACAAAAGCAAGTGTAAAGTCTTGCACCTGGGGAGGAATAACCGACTGTATCAGTACAGGCTGGGGGATGACCTGTTGGAGAAGAGCTCTATGGAGAAGGACCTAGGGGTCCTGGTTGATGACAGGTTGGCTATGAGCCAGCAGTGTGCCCTGGTGGCCAAGAGAGCCAATGGGATCCTGGGATGCATCAGGAAGAGTGTGTCCAGCAGGTCGAAGGAGGTGATCCTCCCCCTCTACTCTGCATTGGTCAGGCCCCACCTGGAATACTGTGTCCAGTTCTGGGCTCCCTGGTATAGAAAAGACAGGGACCTTCTGGAGAGAGTCCAGAGAAGGGCGACAAAGATGATTAGGGGTCTGGAACATCTCCCCTATGAGGAAAGGTTGAGTGAGCTGGGTCTGTTCAGCCTGGAAAAAAGAAGACTTAGGGGGGACCTAATTAGTGTTTACAAGTATCTTAGACATGGGTGGCAGGGGGAATTGGCCAGCCCCTTTTCAGTGGTCAGTGGGGACAGGACTAGGGGCAATGGCTGTAAGCTGGAGCACAGGAAGTTCCGCACCAACATGCGGAAGAACTTTTTCACAGTGAGGGTGACGGAGCAGTGGAATAGGCTGCCCAGGGAGGTGGTGGAGTCTCCTTCTCTGGAGATATTCAAGTCTCGTCTGGACGCCTATCTATGTAATATGAGATAGGGAGCCTGCTTTGGCAGGGGGGTTGGACCCGAAGATCTCTTGAGGTCCCTTCCAACCCCTAAGATTCTGTGATTCTGTGATTCTGTGATTCTGTGATTTTTTGAGCATCAGGGAGCAGGGATGGATAAGGTTTCTGCCTGACATGAGAGATAGACAACCCCAGGTCTGCCCAGTCAGAAGAGGACACCTCCACCATTAATGAAAGTCATTCACTGTTCTCATTTGCTTCTTCCCTTCCCTCATAAATAAGATAGCAGGCACATCACTGCTGGGACACCCTCGGCCTTCATGAAAACTGCTGGCATTTCATGGCTAAAGACAAGAATTACTTGATGAAATGGGTTGTTAAATAAAGCAGCTGCTATTATTGTAGCACATTAACTTTTGTGTTACTCTGGAAAAAAAGCTTACGCTTGGGCTGAGTGCATGCTCCATTCCTCCAAAGCCAGCCACTGAGCTTAATCCATTCGTCAAGCATTAAGTGAGTCGGATCTGCACTATCAGAGGTCACTGACTGCCTCATACATTCATTTGCTGTAAAATTATTTCTTTAAACATTCAAGACACTTCCTTACAGTAACCCGCTCATGGTACCCTGGCTCCAATTCTTATAATGTCATATAGCACTTGTGACATCTGTCAACATCTGTATCTGCTCCCAGGGTAATCTGGGTGGGGGTGACCCTCAAGGAATAATAGTGCTGCTGAGGGAACAGGCTCTTAGGTATGGGACTTTGGGGTTTAGACTGAAGGTCAACATACTGAGCTGTGTCTGTCAGCCTGGCTGATTTCTCCAACACACATAGAAACACCTTGTGAGATCCACAGAGCAGTTGGTGTACATGGGCACCTGGGAAATGAGACTGGGGCTTTTATATTCCAGAACAGACACAGAAAACATCTTAAGGAAGGACAAGAGCACAAGGAAGAAAATAAAAAAGGAATTAAAGGGAAAGGGCAAAGGGAACACCCTGAAAGTCCACCCCACAGCATGCTCAGTGATAAAATCAAATCCTTTTACCTTCTAAGGAAACAGATGCTTGGAGCTTACTTTTTTGTTTCTGCCTCAGGAAACTGTTGATGCTCAGATCCATATTCTCTCGTTCAACATGTGCTTTTAACGATTCAGCTGCTTGTATCTAAAGTAATTTTGATGCCAGATGAGAGTTGCTTAGAATTACTTTATTGGAAAGTGGGGAGGGGGGCAGTTTCCACAATTGCAGTATGTTTTTCATACCAAAGGAAAAATAGTACCAAAGGTAGAAAGAGCATAGCTCCACAGAAGGGCTGTGCAGTGGGACTCTTCAGAATTCTTCTTATTAAAAGGATATTTATACCAAGATATCCTCCTCCTTCTGTTTTGTGGTCTTTTAGTCCCAAATGTACAAGGAGTGTTTTCCTACAGCAGAGCATAGTGCTACAGCCTAGCATGTTCTCATCAGCTGTTGTCAGAGTCACCTACATGTTTCCTTCTCCCTTGGCCAGGACACTACAGACAGTTGGTTGGAAAAGGCACTGCCAGGTCAGTATATAACTCCCTCCTTGTGCCAGGGAGGCCTGGGCAGTAAGGGAACACTTCCCTTGTGAAAGGGAAGGTAATGAAAGGAGAAAAGGATCTGCAGAAACCAACAGTCCAGCTTCTTTTAAGCAACAGTAAGCCAAGAACGGATTTCCTTCCCCGTTAGGGTAATTTGTTCTTTTACTCTGACAGACTCGTCTTCTTGCTGCAGCACTGCCTCTTGCAGCTACCCGGGCAGAGGGCAGGACAAGATGCCTTGTGCCACTCATGCTGAAAACACATCTCAGCATTTTCTACCAATGGCTACAGCATCTTCTCTTGCACTAATCTGAGAGTGAAATACCCTCTTCAAGGCTGTCTTAAGCCATCAAAAGCACATTACATGGGGACCCACCATGCTGCTTCTCAGCCAGGCAAGTGAACTGGTCCTATAGGATAGAGGACAGAAGGATAGAAATGAACTGTCAATGGGATGGAAGGCTGGCACAGCAGGAGTGCTGAAGAGCTTTCTCCACTCAGCAGAGGGACAGATGATTGGGGCAGTAAGGACCAGATGGGGCTGCCTCCCTCACACACAGTCCTGGGCACACTGCAGCAGTACTCAGGTCTCTGCCATGGATGGAGCTTGGCAGCAAGGTCATGATTGTATCCTGGATTTCCTAGTCACCTGTCTCCTCTGTCTATGCATGAAACTACACTTCTTGACCTTGTCTGGTCCCTTTTTTTTTTTCTTTTTGGGTCTGGTGAGTGAATAAATCACACAGGGCGGGAAAGGGAGAGGAGGAGTGACTGTACTCAGCTGCACCTCAAGTACTGTGTTCAGCTTTGGGCCCCTCACTACAAACAACTCCTCTGCACATAGGCTGAGCTGGGCTGTTTTACACAAGTCTGTTCCTCTCGGGTCACTTCTCAGCTGAGTTGGCAGTAATTAAAAAGCTGTGCATTGATACTTTTTAAACCCTTTAAACAGAGGGGCAGAGTTTCTGTGCTCATCCCCTTGAACAGTAAAGGGTATTGCAGTTTTACCTTGAAAGTTAAACACCAATTTCTCCCCAATATCAAAAACTTTAGTGATTAACCAGAACTTAAAGCTTACTCCAACAAGATTTACTAACCACTACTTTCAACTATTGAAATGCAAATTAAAATCTCTTAGGGCTTCATTCTAGCAATTTAATTTTAGGCTGTGCAGAGCTGTGGAGGAATGCCAGGAAACAATCTCCCTCCTCTTGTTTAAAAGACTGATTAAAATATGGAAACTGGTTTACAGTATTTTGTGCTGTCATTCACCCCATGTCACTGGTGTCAAACAAAAGGCTGGGAATAAAGCAGTCAGCAAGAGGTCTCAAAAATGTCAATGAGCTTCACATGCAGACTTTGTACTGAGTACCAAAAACTCTTCTCTGCATGAATCCTCCAAGATGGAGCTGAAGAGAACTGGTGTTTCACACCTGTGAAGCACCAGCCATCCTAGTAAATGCACTGGAGAAATTGGGTGAAGCTTCCTGCAGAAAGATTATGTGGGTTGGAAGATGTATTTCATGTAAAGGTGCTGAAATGGCCAGATCAGGGGTCCGTGGACTGTGCGGTGGGAACTCAGGTGCTGAGGTAAGTGTTCCTCTGCTAAACGCTGTGATGTGAGATAACTAACACTAAACTCTAACCAAGTTGTTTCCCATTGTTAATCAGAAAAAAAAAACAACAACCAAAACCTAAATCAGTCTTTTTCCCTCATTGCAGTGGGAATTAAGGAAGAGAAGGGAACAAATGCTCTTCAAAAGCCATTAGAGTTAAATACAGAATAATTTCAATGACCAAGCACTTGTCTCCTTTTCTGCCCAACCCACTCTGTTGCCAGTGTGCAGGATCATTTTTATGGAGTCAGAGCAAGAACGTGGGGCAAAAACATGATCCCATCAGCCTATGGCAGCCCTGAACATCAGGCTGTCCAAGTCTCTTTCCCCAAAATTGTTACAGAGCAAATACTCCCCAAATGCAGCATTATGAGTAAGGCTGTACCCTGCATCCCCAACTCCATTATCTCACCACCCTAGAAACTTGGGTGACCCCATCATTTGCAGTTAGCACCTTTTGTCGCAAAATTAATATCTAAGGCTACAAATTAGCCCATGTTCTGGTCCACTCCAGACAAAATCAAAGCACTCAGGTTATTTATTTTTGAGGACCCCACACTGCCAGTGTAACAGATACCAGAGCTATTCTGTCACCCTCCATACAAGTCGCTTTTACCAGCCACCACCACAAGACCACATGAATGCTTCTAACAACGATCTGTGCAAATCCCCTCCAGACCAGATTAGGGCATGCCATAAAAAGGCTATCACTGAAGGGAGAACCCTACACATATATCCTCACCTCTATTAAAGGAACATATCCAGCCTGCACTAGTAAACTAGAAAAAGGTACCGCATTACATCCCAAAAAGAAAAAGCTGTGCAAGATAATGTTCATTTAACACTGCTGTCTGTACCAGAGCAATAAGCCTTCCTCAGAAATTATGAACAGAGATGCAGAATTGCTCAGGGGCCTCAGTCTTGACACTGCTCAAATCCACTCCACCCCGCTGTGACTGTCAACCTGCACCATTTCCCACCTCTCTTCATTGCAAGTCTCTTCTCATTGCTTTTTAGGACCCAAGACCACCATTCAGTGAGACAGCTCCAAAATCAGGAGTGCAACCTATTGCCTTACATAGTGATGTACCCATGTGGGGTGAGATTCATTCCTTACCTGTGATGATAATGTGTCAGTCCTTCCATGCTGGTGGGTATGTGGTTACTGAGGACAGTGGGGCTAAGACCCTGCTTTGCACTGTCCTGGCCAACTGGTTTCTCTTGGCACAGCTAGGCGGAATTCTGGAAGGTTTTGAAAGCAAGATCATTAGAGGTGCATTTCACCACAACCATTTTCAACAGCAAAAATAAGTCTATAATTGCAATGGGTTTCTCTGATTACAGGTGTAAATTAAATATGCTGGAAGTACAAGGAGCAAAAAATACTCTGATTTATTGTTATAGGCACTGGATCCCATTTATAAAAACTCAAATTTGTGCTGTACAGTGGTTTGACAAAAAGCCTCAGTAAGTCGTTCGCTATCCAATAGTTACATTGAGTTATCACATAAGCAGCCATTATTCAAGGTGACAGTCTCAGCAAACAAGGCCCTGTTGAGTGCACTTGAGTTTATGTCAACATGAAACAGATGAACCCAATGTATATCTAGCTAGATGAATCCAGCGGCTGCATGTAGCCACAAGCCCTACTGTACACAGGGGGACAAATCAACCAAGCAGTGCATGTCTCCAGCATTGCTGTCTGCACAATAAGACTGACATTTTTCTCCTTCTCTTTAGATGAGCCTTGGGTTTTGCTAATTTTTTTTTGAGGAGGGTTAGCAATAAAAATAACTTGTTATTAGCATGCAACCAGTCACATCTGACAATGTTTAGTGTCCTGAGGGGGGAGAGGATCAGTAACTTTTCCAAAGTGATGTGTGTAGTGGTTTGACCCTGGCTGGAGGCCAGATGCCCACCAAAGTTGCTCCATCACTCACCTTTTCAGCTGGACATGGGAGAAAATATATATTAAGAGGTTTAGGAGTCAAGATAAGGACAGGGAGAGATCATTCTGCAATTAGTGTGTGTGTGTGTGTCTCTCTCCCCCCCAGTGGTCTCCTCCATGGGCTGCAGGGACAGCACCTGGGACGCCTCCTCTCCCCCTTCACTGACCTTGGTGCTCGCACTGTTTCTTACATCTTCTCACTCTCTTTGCTGGTGGCAAACAGTGCCTGCTTGCATTTTTTTTCCTCCTAAATGAGACTCCCAGAGGACCTGTGACCATCAATGATGGGCTCAGCCTTGGTCAACAATGACTTGAGTTGGTTGCTATTTACTCTGTGGGGCCTGCAGAGAGCTTCTGGCTGCTTCTAGCAGAAACCACCCCTACAGCCCCCGCTTCTCCACCAGAACCTTGCCATACAAAACCACATGGAAGAAAGCTTAGCTTTGATTTTCTCCATCAGACCTGATCTGCCCGGCACACCAGGGCAGAATGATACCCAAAGGCGTGGCTATTGCAGCCCAGTGTGGGGAAGAAAGAGGCTTTACCCAGTTCTGGTACAGGTTAGATCAATCTTGAAGGTTATTCTAACCAAAAATCTACACTCCTCTCTAGCTAATTCTGTAGGCTTACCTATTTTATCAAACATGTTGAAAAAGTTTTTCTAAAGCTGCTACCTGAGAAAGATCAGGATTTCCTCCCTGGTTCTCTCTTGATTAGGAGATATTTCTTTACTGCAAATAGATATTGCTGTTTCTGAGCTGATCCTGAATTATTTCTGTTAAAACCTGTGGCTGAGACTCCTGGTGCAAAAAGAAGATGCATTCCCTAACCAAAAGTAGCTGAGAACAAATAAAATGCACGTGTCATTTCACTACTGCCAAAGTTGCTTCATTGTCATTTTCTAATACACAGTTCTCCACATTACATGCAGAAATTTCCTTTCATTACTAAAAAAAGTAATGAAAGTCAGTGTCTGAAAGCAGAGTATTCATCTTCCCACTTTTTACTGCAGTGTTAGGCTTTTATGTCTTCACTGCATATTTAAGGCAGGGGGACACCCAATAAGTAGCTCGTGAGATTGATTTCCAGAGCTGTTATTTAATCTCTGGGTTTTGTTCAGCACTTAATACAATGTAGCCAGTAGGGAACAGTCACATTTTTGTGTTCATTCATCTGATTAAAGAGGAAAAGTCACTTCCTAGTGCCACATATTCAGCAGGGGATTAGCCAAATTACCATGCTCTGAGTCATCAAGCCTATAACCTCCCTCCCTCAGCCCCCACAGCCTCTCAAGCAAGGAGATGTGTGGCTTGGCCTGGCACCATTGCACCCCCCAGCCTCTGTGGTGCCACCACCCCCAGAGTAGGGTCACCCCCACCAGCCCTGGCCACTGCCAGCTCCCCCAACCCCACTACGAGCAAGGGGCTCCGAAAGTCCTTTTCACCACAGGCACTGAGGGAACATCAGCACAGACAAGCCAGAGGAAAATTACATCTGGAGTAATTTATTTAGAGCTTTGTTTGAAAGGAACACGAAGCAGATGGGGACAGAATAAATCCATGGTGAGAAGTGAACTGTGATAACAAATAAGAAGACAATACTGAACTTCAGGGAGCACATTAGTATTCTTCACTAACAATATGTCCCTTTAGTGATAATACACTGGAAACAATTCAAAATCATATTAATATAAATAAGTGGTAGCTGTTACCAGCCCTCAGCTTAAATGTCAAAGCTCTCTATTAATGTTAATTCATTAGTCCCCTCTTCCTTGTATGTGTATGGCTAATTTGCAACTAAATTATTTGGTGGGGTTTGTACTATATGCGACCCTGACCTGATGCTGTGGTACTTTTACTCCCAGAGAAGCAAGGGTGGGAGGGGTGAGGAGCTGGCTCCTTTCTGAACCTTTGCCAAACACCACAGTGCAGCAGCTTCTGTACCTGATCAGGCAAAACTTCTTTCAAAGGCAATGGTCATTTGCAGAGAGCCATCAGACCTCCGCTGTGCAGCACAGCCATGAGAAATTACACTATGTCTCTCTGTCCAAAGATGGAGAATGCCTCTTACAGAAACCACAGCAACACTGGTCAGTCATCCTCCATCCATCACAATGTCCGTAGCTTCCTTCTCAAGGAGGGCAAGATGATGATAAATACAGCAGGAGCGTGTTACGCTGTGTCTTCTTGAGCCTGCGGGATCTGCCTCCCCAGCAAACGCCAAGGAGAAATCCAGGGAAAACAAAGGGGGCTGGTTAATTGTGTGATACCCACGTCTCTCAGCGGCCGTGCTCCTACAGAATGGAGCATGCAGTCCCAATCTGGCACTGTTTACAAACATGATGCAACTGGCATCATTTCAATACCATCGTAACAGCATTTTATTGACTAACAGTTTGCAGTATTACTTTACATTTACATTATTTTACATCCCATCAAAAACTGAGTGAGCCCTGACCTAAAATATGGCACCATGCAAAGGTCAGCAATATAGTGGTCATTTTATTACAGATTAAGGGTACCCGGGTAAAGCTTTGTTGGGACAACTACATTGCTTATGAATGTTAAATAAATAAATACATAAACACAAACTGTACTTCAATGCTAGTTTAGCTTAGCCCAGGGAACCCCCAGTGTAAGTACAGATGGGCTTTTGTCAGCTTAGTTGGGCTGCTTGAGGAAATAGTGTAACAAAAGTGGCATCTGCATCTGCACCTTTACTGCAGGGCTCAGGAGACACACAACGCCAGCACAGCTGCTGCCAGGATAAATCACCTCTAACATAAGCTGTATGCACATATGTATATACGACACGTATCTGTATCTACATATCCTAACTCTCAACTCCTGGTTCCATCAATGAACTTTGGCTGCTTTTTGGGCCCACGCTGTCTCCCAGCAGTGCCTGACAGCGGTGACAGTCACTCCACTGCCACCTCCCTTTACTCTGCATCTCTGGCCTGTCTAAAGCCAGATCAAAAATGTACAAAATAGATAAAAAGCTATTCTGCATGTATAAATCTGACCCTTCAGCACTGAAGATTTTGCAGGATCTGAATTGCAACTCTGCTAACTATACATCTCGTTTTCCTCACTCTGACTTCTTCATGACTGGCATGTGTTTGCCCCCGATTTCTTTACTGATCTTCCATCTCTACAGCAACCAGTGCTCAAGTACTCATTGAATATCATTACTCATCAAATACCATAGTAACTGGTTTGTATTGTCAAAAACAAGGGCTGAAATACTATATCACTTAAAGACCTTTGACAGGTATTGTGGAGTAGCCAAGTAAGTCTGGGCAGGATTAGTTTCCTGTCTTGCAAACTCTTCAGAGTTTGGGTTTGTTTGTTTTTTCCTTGCATCCTGATGAAAAGGGCTTTGGAAAACAAAGAAAAGAAAACATAAAAACCACAAACTAGAGATCATATATTTCTCAAAAATTACTACTATACCAATCAGGACATGTATACAAAATGAGAGACTAGTTAAATCCCCACTCTGCCTCTTTCAGGTCAGGAACTTCCCTTCAAAACCTATTCCCTCTAAGAAACATGTTTCATAAATAAGTAAAAAAAAAAAAAAAATTATCAACCTCTTTAACTTACTGCCAAAACAAAAATTCTGCTCTGGCCTGTCAGACGAGGAAGAAGAAGAAGAAGATAGCAACTCACAGTTAAGTTAGAGATGTGTATATTTTAAATAATGTTCACTGGAAAGCGCTCTGCTTTCAGCCCTGAATGCAGGCAGAGCCAATTGTTTCCACAAGAACAAAGTTCTTAGGCTTTGTCAAGCCTCCACCTCCCATGCCACTTGCACCTTCCATGGAGCCAGGATCTGTCAATTCCTCCCCAGATCATCAGCTTCTGGTAGGGAGCAGCTCTGAGCCAGCTCTGGGGTTTCATGGGCTCAATCGCCCGATCTGGCCAGGCAGAACTTGAGCCTCCCAGTAATTAATTGATGAGAAACTGGAGACATTTCTCCTGCTTGTTACTTCAGCAGCATGCACGCAGGAATGAAACTGTGCGTGGAAAAGCAGGAGAAGTATTAGCAGAAAGTGGCTTTTCAGTAACTAATTTCTTCCAAAGAAAAGTTAACCTATAACATTTCCACAGTCACTGCAGCAACCTCATGTTCTTAAAATTCCTGTAAAATTCTGATTGTCAAAACAGTGTTTAAAGGCCACACTGGATTCCAGACTGTTTTTAATAATGAGACAGAGTAATCAGCGGATCACAACAGATAAGGCTAGGAGGAGCCAAAGCCCACTGAAGTGGAAAGATACCGCCCAGAGCTTCAGTAGGATTGTGCCCAGAGTTTGCCTTGTATGTAACCATCCTAAAGGCAACACCACAGTGGTATTTCTCTTTTCTCATAGCAAGAGTTGCGTGAATTGATAAATGCTGCCTCATTTGAAAGCCAGGTGCTTAGTCCCTGGCTCTAATAACACTCTGCAGACTGATGACTGATTAGTTGACAGGCATTTTTGGGATACCTAGAGATGAATATCAACAACAAAGTGAAATGTCAGCAAGCGAGCAAAATATATTGAAAAGCTTACATGGATTATGAGAAGCTGCATTATCAAACAAGAGAGTGAAGTCAAGGGATAAGCAAGTGTAGAATCAGAGCATCCAGCAGGATAGTGATAATTAAGTCCAGGGAGATAATTTTATAAACGTAGATTTAACAGCTTTACTCAGATTCCCATATTTTCTTGTATAACCAGTAGGTTTATTCAGAGATCGTGTTAGTAATCAATTCAAATAGAAGTGGCAATGTGAGTGAAAAGGGACTGCGCTGAGGAATAGTTAGGTTGAAGAAAAGCAAAATTACAATTTCCCTGATGCTTGCTAATGACTTAACGACCTCTAATGTGATCCATAGGGGATGCAAAAGGAAGAGTTTTGAAATTCAAGCAGGAGTTTCATATCTGTCATGCTAATTTCCAGACATTAACGTGACCCATTTTATATAAAAATAACAATTTCGTCAGGCATTTTGGGCTCAAGTTGCAATTCTTTTGGGTAAAAAAAAAAATCAGCAAGTAAGTAATGATGTCCCTTAGGCTAGAAGTGTGACCCCAATGTCATCCAGAAAACAAGCCGTGTCAATCGCCCACCTGTGATGCCATGAAGTTAAACACGTGTTTATGAACAATTGTCTCTTCTTATGTACCTGTTACTGGGTACATCATATGCACTGTCCTACATTTATAATAAGGCTGGACAGAACAGAACTCTGCTTAACAAAACGGTTTGCACTTCACCTCTGAGTTTTGTCCACTGTAAGGATGAGCTGGAACAACTGTGAGTGGCTTTGGGAAGGGACAAGGGAAAAACATGGTGGAAATCTAGTGTTAAAGGCACCAGTCCTCAAGCTCTCCAATTTCCCAGCAGTTCCTCATCCATGAGATTGTCCAATCAATATTCCCCACATAAAGGAAATGACTGACTTCCATTCTGCAGCCTCTAGATCCCTGAGAAGGACACAGAATGATTTTAAGTTATCCTAGAAAGGGTATTACAAAGGCAAGTTCCTATACTCTACTTACAGTTGGGTGGGGAATTCTTTAGCTTCCACAAATGGCTAGAAATTACAATTCTCTAAATGAAGTTATAAACAGGCTAATGGGAGTGGTAACCACCAAATCCTGCGGTCTCATAAAACCAGTGCAAGCACCATCACCATCAAGGGCTCCCTCAATCTTTCTGCTGCAGACACAAAGCAGGAACCTGAGGAGCCTTTGTAGCAGACACCTTGAAATATTGCCCAAAACTTTGAATTTCAACAGATGAGAATTTCCCTGCATCAAAAATATTCCAGCTGCCTGTAATAAAGACACACATACAGTTTGCACAGGGCACTTCAATCCCCGGATTTTGTAAGCTTTGAATCAACAATTCAACCAGAAAATTAAAAAAAAAAAAAGCCTCAGTGTAGTGGGACAATTGAACAGAATTATAATAAATTATTATAAGAATAAATATATATTCTATTTAAACATTGTAAAGCCTGATTTCACTTTCAATCAATTGCTTCATTATAACAGCACTTAAATACCTGTAATTGCACATTGGTTTCTGTTGTTCAGACCATTTTATATGAGCACGTAAGGCAAATGCTCAGATATAAATCCCAGGCGGTGATTATTTTTAATAGTGCAATTATTTTCTCACTGTAATCACTGGGGTACAATTCCTGTTTAACTATTCAGGATTCCTTGAGAAAGTTAAGTAAGAATCAATCTGATTTACTTTGAGGCAAGCGCTTTCCAGGTGTGCTCTCTCTCCCCCATCCCGGCTCAAATATATACAAATCTGTGTTAGCTATAGGGAGAATCAATGAAATTATATTAAATTTGCAAATCAGCCAAATGTCTGCAAATTCAGCTAATTATTTCTATTTTGAGTCTTGTTGATACCGCTGTTACTGAAAAGTTCAACAGCCCATCTCCTTGATGAACTTTAGGTGTAAAAGCCTCAGATATTGCTTACATTAAAGCTGAAACATTTTGTGGCCTAGCTAGGCCATTCAGGCAGTATTCTAATTGTTTACTGGAAATGGTGAAAAATTTTGGTCCCCCTGAAATGCATTTTATGAAGTAGCCCATTTTAGTGGGTGCTGATATCCTACTACACAGGCTACGTAAAAAGATTTAGTTGTTTAGACCTTTGAGGATCACGACTGACCGTCTTTGCTTACCAAAGGACTTCTCTGAAGAGCTCTTGATGGAGGTCAGAGAGCAGCAGGTCCCTCCAGCTCCCTCACTGCACAGCTGGTGCAAAAACCAAAACAAACGCAACCCCAAAACCATGATTCTCCCCATTCTGGCAGCAAGCCAGCAAATGGCCTGATGTGAGGAAACCCTGACAAGGATGAGGAAGACCTGCCCAAAGACTTCAGGATAATGAATTTCATCCCATAATGAGACAAACACTGGTGCAAATACCTCAAAATCTATTTGAATCCACAAGTATGAGTTCAGCGCATAGACCTAACCCACCCGCCCCAGTCACTAAACACCCTGTGGCATTTATCAGAGGAGGGCAGGTAACAACCTCACTTCAGCTTGGCAGATTACATTCTGCCTCCATGAACTCACCTTTAAAATTTCAAAAGGGTTACACATTACTCATTTCCTGTTTCAAAATGTCCATTATTAGCAAAAATGACATTTCAGTAGAGAGAGAAATGATTTCAATGTAATCTGCAAATCAATTTGTAAGGATTTCAGCAAAGCAATTAGGGGAAATTCTGGACTACAGACACTGTGTAATGTGAGATTTCATCTTGATTGATAGACCTGTCAGGATCTCCATCCAAAAATACAGCTGCATTTCCCTCCTTGCCACCCCACCTTTTCATGAGTTATATTTGAAAGCTCTGTTCTTTCCCATATTTATTATTAGTGCCTTGGCATTTTACCCAATTTGAATCTATTTTAATCCTCCTGTTGTCCCACTGAGCAGAACAGATGCCAAGCAGAACTGGAGAAAAAGGACAAACTGATGCCATACCTACAGTGCTTAGGAGCCACCAAAGAGAAATACAAATCCAACTAAACCTCTGCCTCTGAAATGTACCAAGTGCTCGATGGGCAAGGGCTAACAAGGTTGACCAAACCTGAGTTTGAGTACATCATGCAGTCTGTAAGATTTCCTAATAGAATAGGTAAAATGCAGGATCACGAGCTACAGGTTCTACCAAAAGGCCATGGGGTATCATTTTAAGATGTTATATAGCCTTTTTTTATTATTTCTTTTTGGCTTCCCCCCCTCCCTTCCCTCTACGTGTTCATAGTTGTGCTCTGGTTTCTTTTGAACTGTGCACCAGAGACATCATAAATAATCACCTTACTGCCATCTCATTAAGACTCAGAAATTTTCTAGTCATTAAAAATCTTTCACATTTGCAGGTTGTCCTGTCTTGCTGGCAGCTCCCTCTAAGAGGTTCCCTGACATCCCAAGCTTAGTGCAAATCAAATCAAAATCCTAATTCATCCTCTGTCTTCTCCCCCACTTCTTCATTAGAAATGCCACCACCACAAGGCTGTATGTTTGGCTCCATATCTCAAGGGTCATCTCCAGTCCTCCCTTCCCTCTCTTACAGCCTGTGTCAGTCAAACCTGTGAAGACCTATTATTGTTCCTTTCCTCCTTAGAGGTCGTCACATCCTGGCTTGGTTATTGCACTTTTCCTTCTGGGGCCCTTCTTCACTATAATTTTTTCTAGTCCTTACAAAACCAGTCTTCCTTTCTGCCTCGTAAACTGTCTCAAACCTAGTGGGTAGATTGGTTTAGACACTTAAACTAAACTTAGTTTAAGTAATTAATCCTTGCACATGTATAAAGGAATGTCTCATTGAAGCCAGTGTCCACTCATGGGCACTGCATGCCCCTGCATCATCGCACCAGGGTGAATACTTCATAAAGTGTTTAACCAGCTTCCAGAGCTTTTGTGTTGGAAACAGCAATAAACAGAGCAGCTGAGCTGGTCAAAAGCATCCAGCTGGGATGCTCCTCCCTAAGCTTCAGGCACAACCGTGCCGGCTGTGCTGTGAGGGAGCTCAAGCACGGGTAAACAGAGCATTCAAAATAATTAGATACCCACGACACTGCAAATAACTTAAATAGGGGTTTTCACACTCCAAAGGAGGGGGATGGAGCTGTTCCTGGCAAATTTTTCGGGGCTGCATCCGAACTGACTATTAAAGCAAACAACAGAGGAGAAGAGCAAACTCAAGGGAAGCGCAGCCTGCACCATCCGTGCAGCCTGAAGTTTTCATTGCCTGCCTTGGGTACACCGTGCCACAGCCCTGACACACAGGTAGCATGTGGCCGTTAGGAGGGAAGCAGGGGATACGTTGCAATGGGGGAGTGGGAACAGTTCTGGGTGAGCTACCAGAAGCACAAGAGATTTGAAGGTGATGTCAAATGGCAGATGGAAATCAGGCACCGCAGGACCAATGTGAAATCCAAAACATCAGACAATTAGCAATCAGGAGTGCCCAAAACATCGAGAACTTTTTAGCATCAGGATGCTAGAGGAGGCCACATGGAATATTTGTTTCTATTATATTATTGCTCAAGTAAAATACACCTTTACACATTAAGTGCCTGGAAAGCCATCTTTTATAATTGCTCCCCATTGCTGCAGGCAAGCTTGGAGACTCCAGCTACTACACAGATACAATACGCATGGTATAGACTGATAGAAATGGGATGGTGCCAGGTTTAGGGAGGAGTTGTTGCTTCTGACTTGTGGGTGAGGCAGGTAGGCAATTTCCACAGATCACCTGGGAAATCCATGGCCATGTCTCACGTTGAACACAAACCCTGTAGAGCTCTGCAGCGTGGTCTTTGAGAGGCAAGCAAGGTGAAGTTCAGTGGATCAGCACTAACCGCAGCAACAGGGTTGTGCCTGCTAAGCCAGCATGAATCCCACACATTTATTAAGAAGGGAAAATGAATGCATTTCCCCCACTCTTGTCTAAACATTTCCAGCTTGTCCCCAGATCAGCGCTTCTCTGACTGCTGCCGGTACCGTGGGAGCTCACGGCTCCATTAGTCACATCCCACTCCCTGTCTCAGAGGAAGGCTTTTTCCACTCCCTTTGAACAGCTCTGCAAGTAACTCGCCTTTACTTGTAATAATGTCAACCCCTTCCGAAAACTTGTCACTTCAGATGAAAATCAGGCACATGCAAAGGCATTGTGAAATCAGCAGCTTTCCATGCACAGCCAAAGCCACAAACCTTTCAGCCTCAACCCGGGCTCCAGCAGTCAGAGGTGTTCAGTTTTTGCTTGCTGCTGTTACGCAGGAAATACCAAGTAATGCAAATTTGGAAGGAAATGAAATGACTGCTCGTGTCAGAAGCTGTCCCCAGCCCACCATGAGCATGACGTGGGCAGTTGCAGAGCCCTTTCTCCATGGTCAAGCTCATCAAGAGGAGAGCTGTGTGTTTTCTCAGAGCATCACAGAGAGATGAAGAGATTAATGGTGCAGGAAAAGCTGGTATCAGTAGCAAAATCCATTACTGCAGCACTTCAGACTGCTTCAGAGACAGCAAACTGTGTACTGTACCCCTCCCCGCAACTTCCCAGGGAGAGCACACACTATTTTAGGGGCATGACCAAAGAATTCTAGATATAGGCTCAGCCCCACCAAAACCTCACTGTAAGTGGGTAGAAGGGTTTGCTATTGGGTCAAAATTCTGGAAATATTTGCCCTTATAGTCGCATCTGGCATTAAACTCTGGCAATTTCTGGTAAGCAGGCAAGACAACTTTTTTTTATTTAAATCCTCTCTTACTGGTTTTCCCATCATGTCTCAGTTCATCAAGGTAAAACCCTATTCCACCTACCTCCTATGGGATGTGAACCATATTTTCTTGGCAGGATTTCTCACTGAGCCCCTTTTTGCTATGCTTTGTCATGTTGTACCTGCTTACACAGCCTAAAGGTGTGACTCTGCGGATTTTCATTTTTCTCTTTGCAAACCATTCTGCATCCTTTTGTAACAGGGGCAGATAAAATGGCTTCTTTCCTCCTCTAGGCCCTAGAGTATTTTAATTTCTGAACTATTGAGTAGAACAAATTAAAGAATTCACATTTAGTGACTGCTTTTACCTATACTTACACTTAAGATGCCATTTTGTGGCACGTTAAGAGAAATACGCATGTCAGAACACAGAAGCAGTAAGATTTTCCCACAGTCCATGGTGATGAAGCATTTATTCCTGTGTTCAGGCACCACCTCCGGCTCACCGTGCAACCTGACAGCTGCCACTGGTGGTGCGACTTCCCGAGTAGTCCTTGTCAGGGATGCTTCCTACCCTATCATTTAAGAACAAAGAAATGACTACGGAACAGCTCCCAAATGTGCACCCCTCCCCACAACTAAGATTCAAGAGACAGAACATCTGGCAGAGAACAGTGCAGCGGAGACCAAATCAAACACAGTTCTGGAAAACAGAAAATTGACTTCTCCCAAACCAGGAGAGATTATAAGAATATATGCCTGTTATAAAAAGGCAAAGCCAGTGACTGACTCCTCATATTAGAGCAGCCACAGCCACAGGCAAGGCAGGTCCCCAGCCTGGATGCTGTTCAGCAAGAAGAGGAAACACTGTCCCACAAAGGCGAGGATTCCTGGACAAGGAAACACCTCCCCTCCAGTGCAGGTTTCAGGCATTCTTTAAGGGAGTAAGGTCAAAAACTACTTTGCCTTTTCTACTGTCTTGGTTGATAATTTTTTAGGCTTTTAGATGATGCATCCTTGAAACTGAAAGCTCAAAATGCAACTGCAGAAATCTGAATTTTAAATCTTCTCAGGAACAAAATCATTTGCTTACTGAACTACCTGTGGAGAAACAAAAAGCAATGCTTCAATCACCCATTCCCAATGAGAAACACGAGGTAAAAGCCAAACAACTGGAAGCCTGCTCAAGGATCATAAATTTCCTTATGCAATACCATTTCTCTAACCAGCTTCTCCTGAAAGTTCCTGAAAGTACTGGTAAATTAAAAAAAAAGAAGAGCTCCCCTTTAAATCAATTCTGGAATGGCAGAAGTAAATTCCTGAAGTGACTGAAGTACTGGTTTGAACATGTTTTTAGTGCTCATGAAGTATATTTAACATATTCAACTGGCAACTCTATGAAATAAAATCATCTAAGGCTAGGAAGAGTTGAACGGGATGCAGAATATGCTTCTTGCTTAGCTCCAGACATGACCCTTTAAACCCTAATGTGTTAGAAAGAAAATATCTAGAAGGGGGAAGATAGTTCAGTCACCATGTCAAAAATTAGACAAGTATCAATTTCGGATATGCAAGCATCCAAAAGTTGGTTCTCATAAGTGATCAGGTTGCATTTAAACAGGAAGTCACAAGAAACAAGAGCTCTCTTATTCCTTACTTTACCAATCTGCCAAAAAAAGATACTGTCGTTATTTCTTTGGCTGTGCAATACTTTTCTTACTACAAATCGTGCAAAATTACTTATTATTATAAAATAATAACTTAAAAAATAAGTAGACCTGCTTTATGGCATCAATCCAAAACCATTTGCTGCAGCACATAAGCCAGTGTATGAATTTTGCTGAAGCCGGAGTTTTGCTCCAGCTGTAAAAAACACAAGACCAGAATACAAAACACAGTGTTGAAGCACAGAGACATTTATGAACCTTAAATACCTGTGTTTAGAGGCTGTGAGATCTGTGATGCCCAGAACAAGGGAAAGTGTTTACAAAGTATACACAATCCAATTCCTTGGTCGATCAGTAATCATAAAGATAGTTTATATTTGGGGCATTTCATCTCATCTTTGGGATCTCTCATACAGGAATATGGTGATAAAACATGGGTCTGGCTTTGGCTTTTACAATACTGAAATCAATCAGGTATCTGTATGCAGTCCAAAGGGACAATAAATCATGCCTGTCACACCTTCAACCAATTTTCTGAAAACAAAAGATGTAACAATTTACACAACCTCAGATGCCCTATAGAGCTAGAAGGGAAGACAGCATCCACCCCTCTCTTTTTCTTAATAAACTTTTTTTTTTTAAATAGAATACTTTTTTTTAATAGAACACCTTTTATAACTGTAGATTTCTTACCACAGCTGAAGCTTTTGCTTCAGGCAGAAGACATTTGAAGTGTTTTAAACAGAGCACTCTGGGCTCCATGGAGTGGCCCAGATTATACTTCAGATAAATGAAGTCATTGGATTAATTTCAACATTCATCATGAAGTATGACAAAGTTTAAAATGCCTCAGATATGTTATGAAAAACACTACTATGAAAAATCCTTCCTATTATCCGTTTAATTTACTGCTTCCTTCGACATATATATTCTAATTACAAGACATGCTTGTTTTCTTTGTTGGTAAATATTAGAACAATCTGAGAGATTAAATTAGAAAAAATATGGGCTGTTGCGAACTCCACGGTACAGAATTACTTGCCTCCACTGCACAGCCTAGGTAATTCACTGATCTATATACCCTAATAAGTATTCACACAGGTCAGTCTCAAGTACAGACCCTTATCAGGCAGATGTGTGTGAGGCATCTCTTTTTATGGAGCTAAGAAAACACAAGAGAGTCATTTTCCCCGTATCATCGTGTCCAGCCACCTCTGGTTACCCGCAGTCGAAATTACCAGGTACCCAATTACAGCCAAGTCAGCTGGCAGCAGCCTTCATGCAGGTCTGAGGTGAGATGTGAACTTGCACCTCTGGATGTGTAATGAGACTCATTAGCTGCACTGCGACAGTGACTGAGCAAGTCTCTGGAGCACCAGAACTGAAAACACAACCTGAAGGCTAGCATAGAGATAAACCACATACAAAAAAGAGATAGGAAGAAGAGAGATCAGAGGCATTTAGAAGAACATGCATGTGCAGAAATATTAAACACAAGAGGACTCTTCAGTTTGGGAATGTGATAGGAAGGGTACAGCTAGGACATGTTATACTGAGAAGGTGAAAAGAAGACTTAGTTGCTGTTTCACATCATACAACACAACAATAGGCTCAGACACCAAGCTTAAAATAAGAAAAAGGAAGAGGTTTTTTCACATAATCACAGAATTACCTTTAAGATCATCAAGTCCAACCATTCCTGTCCTAATGCTAAATCCTATCCCTAAGTACCTGATCAACCCTGTTTTTAGACAGATTCATGGATAGTGACTCAACCCCCTCCCTGGGCAGCCTGTTCCAGGTCCTGACAACTCTTTCAGTAAAAAATTTTTTCCTAACATCTAATCTGAACCTGCCCTGGTGCAGCCTCTTGCCATTTCCCACTGTCCTATCTCCTGTCACCTGTCTGAAGAGACCATCGCCCAGCTCTCCACAACCTCCCTTCAGGTAGTTGTAGGCAGTGATAAGGTCACCCCTCAGCCCCCTCTTCTCCAGACTGAACAGCCCCAGCTCCCTGAGCCATTCCTCATAGAATTTGCCCTCCAGCCCCTTCCCCAGCCTGGTTGCCCTTCTCTGGACTCGCTCGAGGACCTCAATGTCCTTCTTAAGGTGAGGAGCCCAGAACTGGACCCAGCACTCGAGGTGTCGCCTCACCAATGCCAAGTACAATAACGCATAATCACATCATGGGAACTATCGTTACACAAGCAAAGGTTAAAAAAAAAAAGGTACTTCAAATACTGTTTTAAAAATTCATGGACTGCACAGAGAAGAATCACTGCCCACTTGTCCTTTTCCTGAGCATCTGCTGAGCAGTGGCGGCTGCCAGGGATGAGCTACAGACTAGGAAGCTACAGGACTCACTCACTTAGTTTCATTAGGTAGAAAGCACTCATCTCAATTCAAAATGCTCAGGGAGTTCAGAGCAGCAGCAATGAAAATTTAAGATTTGCCCATCAGGATAAACAATGCACTAAACAGGCAATAAGGCTCCACCAGGGTGGTTATTGCTGTTCTATGTTGTGAGAATGAGGTGTGGGATTGAGAGTTTGCAAGCAGCTCCAGTATTTCTCACCTGAGGTACAGAGCTTTGTTCAAACAGAAGGTCTTTCAAAACAGAAGGAATCCACACTGGTTTGCTGTGTAATGTTTACTTATTTTTATTTGGATTGAGAAAGCAAAGAAATCCAGGCTCAAGATGCCCTTGTGATCACTCATAAATGCAATTTTGTGCAACAAAACCCAATAAATTAAAATAGTCTTTATAAATAATTATGAACTGACACCTAAGAGCTAACACAGTTGAAATGACAAATTAGAAATGTCAGCCCACAATGTGTGTTAGCCCAGTGTCACTCAAAGCCAATGTATTTTCACTCACATCAAATTAGAACTGCCAGCTACTGGGCATTTTTTTCTTTGAACAGAGTAGAGATGAAAGTCTTGCAAAGAGAAGCCTGACTCTGAAGCACTTCTTACAGAGAGGTTTTGGGTTTGTGTGGCAAGGTTTTGGTAGTGAGGGGAGGCTTCAGGTGTGGCTTCTGCAAGAAGGTCTGACGGAGCCAACTCCAGACAGCTCTTAGATGGACTTGCTGCTCACCAAAGCTGAGCCCACCAGCAATAGTGGTAGCGCCTCTGTAGACCATGCAGGATCCCACAGTGGAGCAGGTTGAGGTACCTGAAGGTGGCTGTGATCTGGTGAGAAACCTGTGCTGGAGAAAGCTCCTCGCAGAAGCTGCAGCCCATGGAGAGAGGGGCCCAGGCCAGAGCAAGTTTGCTGGCAGGACTTGTGACCCCATGGGGGACTGTGCTAGAGCAGTCCGGTCCCGAAGGTCTGCACCCCATGTAAGCCATGCTGGGGAAGTTCGTGAAGAAACAAAGCCCCCATGGGAAGGATTCATGTTGGAGAAATTCATGGAGGACTGTGTCCTGTGAGAGGGATCCCAGGCTGGAGCAAGGGAAGAGTGCAAGGAGTCCTCCCCCTGAGGAGGAAGGAGTGGCAGAGACAACGTGTGATGAACTGACCACAATGTCCCCCTGAGCTGCTTCAAGGAGGAGGTAGAGAAATCAGGAATAAAGTTGAGCCTGGGAAGAAGGGAGGGGTGAGGGGAGGTATTTTAAGGTGCCTTTTGCTGTTGCTGCAATCTCATGTCAATAAAGCAAAACCAAGAGCCAGAAAGTGAGGGTCCCTGTCCAAACAAGAGGTTCTGCATAGTCAAAGATCCTGAAAAGTTTGGGGACAGTAAGAGAACTCAGACAGGAAGGGAGGCACTGACTTCAGCTCAGGGTTATTTAGCATGTAATTTGACTTAATGTGTTTTCCTGCTTTGTATTCATTGATTTCAAATCCTTCCTCAGTCCCCATTTCTGCCACAATAGCTATGGTAAATTGCCAGCTCATATTGGATAGGCAAGTGCCCAGCTGAGACTACGGACATAATTATTGTGTCTATTTTAACAACCCACCTCAAACCTTCAATTTATGCAGTGATGCATCTAGTAAAAACATCTTCTGGTCACAGTCCTTTCCATTTTTCTTTATCATCTGCCCCTCATATTTGTTACAGTCCCTCATCATAACATCTCATAATTTAAATTGTTAAGATGTTGAGGACAAAAAATATTCTGTCTTGCTCTATTCTTGTGCAATGAGACCCTGAACAATGAGACCCTCCCACAATAGCTCCTCTGGAAATTAATACATATAGTACTATTGTAACCTTCCAACCATTTCAAAGTTGGGTTTTTTCCTGTATTTTTTTATGCAGAGCAGTAGAAACTGCTGCCTGATTTGCATTCAGACGTGAATAAGATGACAAGTCCTGCACCTCTGTGCACTCTGCACCATGTGCTCCTTACAACATGCACCTTCCACAGAGAAAAGTGTGAGGCAGCAGCAGCAGTTTAATGAATCAGGATAGTTTCTGTCCTTCAGGGAAAGCCTCTTTGGTTTTGTCACACTCCAGTCTATCGATGCTCCAAATTCACAGGATAGCAAACTGCAGTAGCTGACATGTCAGTATAGCACTGGAAATCAGAAATGTGTTCTTTGAGGAAAAAAACCCAATCTTACATACAACATCAAGTGTCCAAAATGCTACAACTTTGGCAAGCAGTTATATTTAAGCAACATTCGTCTTCCCACAGACCGATGAAGGAAACACCTTGATCGGATAAGGTCCCGGGAGACCTTCTTGCAGTCTTCCAGTCTCTGAAGGGGCCTACAGGAAAGCTGGAGCCAGACTGTTTGCAAGGGCATGCAGTGATAGGACAAGGGGTAACAGCCTTAAGCTGGAGGAAGGTAGATTTAGATTAGACATTAGGAAGAAATTCTTACCTGTGAGGGTGGTGAGGGACTGGCACAGGCTACCCATGGGGGTGGTAGATGCCCCCTCCCTGGCAGTGTTCAAGGCCAGGCTGGATGAAGCTTTGGGCAACCTGGTCTAGTGGAGGGCATCCCTGCCCATGGCAGGGGGCTGGAACTAGACAGGCTTTGAGGACCCTCCCAGCCCAAACCATTCTATGACATAGGGGTTCTATGGATACTATACCCTGAAATGATCACTTCATACTATTTGACTTATGGGCAGGGGTGTTCTTAATATTTTTTTTTAGACTATAAAACCTTGTTTAACGTCACAATTCTTTTGACAGCATGATTCTGTGCATTTATTGAATGAAAACCTAGACAGGTTGGGTTGGGGTTTTTTTTGAGATATTTCTTTTCTAATAACCATAAGATGCAAACAAAGTCCCTCAGATGTCACCCAAAAAACCTTGCTTTTCTAGGGATCTCATGGCTCTCTGATGCATGCAGCCAACAGCCAACCAATTCATCCACACAGAAAATAAACATATTGATGCATTTATCCCTCCCTTCCCTATTCCAAAGCCATCCTGTGACCCCAAGGACCATGCTGGGCTCCTTTCAGTGCTAACAACTGCTCTGCACAGTGAGCAACAGCAGGAGTGATTGTCAACAGAAACCTCACGCTCCCTTCGTCACCCCTGGGAAGTTAAGGTTTTACCAGTCCCAAATGTCCCACAAAAACTAGCTTAGAAGTACACACTTATTAGACTTGAGTCTTCCACTGGGCAGAACAAACAGATGCAGAGTAACCCATGGCGTTCATCATTTTCCCTCCACTGGCACAATCTGGCCATACAGCTAATTCAAGCTGTAGACTCTGCTCAACGAAGCACTGCAAATTATCCACACAAGCAGAAAAAGCACTTCCAGGGAGTAGATTTAGGTTAAGCATCATTCAAGCATTTGCCTGCAAGGATCTCACCACAGTGACCCATGAAGACATTAACACCATGATACGTTGAAAAGTTAAGGCAAATGTGCTTATTTATTTAGATGACAGAGAAGAGCCAACTTTTCATTCCCAAAACAATAATTCAGCAACACTTGAAAATTAAAACTCTTCAGAAGTACGCAGGGATAGCACATGGTGGCAATGTTTGTTTGGTTTTAATTAAAATATTTAGATATCTGGAATTGAAGGGGAAGCCAATAACCTTCAGCTTACCAGTACAGAGAGGAAATAACGTATTTCCAGTATATTCCTACCACTTAATTTTAGCTCACACAATTGAAAACATTAGTCCCAATCGACTTGCTTACCTCCTTGGGCAGCTATACACTGAGCGATATCAAGAGTTTTCAAAGCAGCTGGTCAAGGTACCCTGCACAGGCCACCTGCCTGGCAGAGCAGAGTTCGTAATCCTCAGCTGAAAAAAGGTACCAAGAACACCCACTTCAGCCTGCTGCAATGAATCACAGCTCTATAAGACATTGGTTGATACCAATGGCAGCATAAATCTTACTCAGTAAAGTAGAAAAGGGTCTATTCTCTCCTTTACAGTTTAACAGTGTCTGTTAAAACTGGTCCTTACTAAAGCTTGGGATGCACTCATTTAGACGTTTCTTCCAGATTTATGGACAACATCAGGTCTTAGTAATTAAGTGTTCTCTATAGTCATGATGATTAAGAAGGTGACAACTGAACGAATAATGCTATATATAGGAGTATTACTTTCTTTTCTGCTTTAAGGTATTGTTCTTGAAGGCTACAGAAACACTCCACAGGCAATTTTTGTTAGAGAAAATGGTGCTCACAGCCATTCTCAGGAAGAACAGTGAGTGACTCAGATGGGTTTAGGTCAATTTACAAAAGGGAAAGAAAAAAGTAATTTATTAGGAAGAAACTTCTTCACTGGCAATAAGCTCCAGCTGACTTTAAGAAATTTTAATGAATGACTGTAATTTCAAAAAGCAGCATGTCCACAAATGGTTTAAATGTGATTATAATCTTTTTTTTTAAATCTAACTTTCTTTTTAACATTACCTAGAAATACTGGATTGCTACAGCTGAAGAGTGGAAGTAACATTTTTGAAACTGCACTAAGTTCAAATAAGGAGAAAAAGCATTTCTAGAGTTTGCTGCATGTTCAAAAAGATCAGCTACTAACTATAAGTAGCCTTTTGAGAAGCTGCATCTGAACTGAGAATGGAAAGTGTTGGTGGCTGGGATTACTGCAGAGATTTTAGCAGCATTCCTGGAGAAGTGGGCTTAGTGTGTTTTAAATTCTGCACAACAGACAATTTAATAAATGTTGAACCTATAATGTAATGAAATAATCATGTGGCAAGAACACTGCTTGCAAAAACATGAAAGGTCTGTTATCACTACAGCAATTGTTTTTTCCAGATATAAAAACCATTTATGGGAAGCACTTTAGCAGAAGCAGTTATACAGCTAATATGGTGCAGAGAGATATGGTTTTCCCCTCCCATATCTGTATTTAAGCACCTTAAGCAAGTGTTGCACAGGTAAACTTCTTTAAAGCAGTTTTCAGCTATCTGCAGGAAACAAATGTCTTCTCTTTCCTCTGCCATCTAACTTTAGATGTGCCAGGAGCCCACAGCATGGTTAAGAGGAGGGAATATCCCATCAAATCTGCTGGATAATGAATTTGGACATGACATCTTGGTGGCTGTGCTTCAGATTAGCTTTGACCTGTGGTTTGGAAGCAGTGAAACAGACTGAATATTTAACTATTTTTATTTGTGATAAGGACAGTGAGGTTGGTTTGGTTTTCCCTCAGATGTGAAGTCCCATTTATATATATGCTTGAAAACAATTTGGAGATCAGAAGCAAAGCATTGCACCTAGTACTGGCAGAAATACATCGTCCTGAGGCCTGCTGGGTGTAACAGGGGAACTCCTACAGACAGTTGGTAAAATTTGTTAGAAGAAAATTTTCTCAGATTTTTTTTTTTTTAATCTATATGTACTTGCAGTGGGAACTTTAGAAGGGCAAAGGGAGGAGTTAATTTCACATGGCCTATGAAGGTCTTTATGGCTTTTATTGTGTAGGGATATTTTTTTTCCAGCTGAGGCTTGAAGAGAAAAAGAATGAAGTGGCATTCTTTAATCTAAAGTTGCAAAATCCTGAGGTTTCAAGGCAAGTCCTTACATACCTCATAAAAATCAGTTTAAGTCAAACCGTAGACCCAATAGGTAGAAAGTCCACAAATACTGGTGATTAAATGGGACATTCTAATGGATTTTTCCACTGCATAGTATGTCTGAAATTTTTACACACCAAAATTCTAATATTCTTTAAATGAATGTTAAAAAGGTGAGAAATATTTTTCAAGGATCATTTCTAAACATGCTGAATAGGAATAGGCAAGGGGAGGAGTGCTGCACTTACTTCACATATGTTCACACTCAGCACATTACTATAGCTGCATTACTAACATACTCAGCTATTATATCTCTTACTACACACCCTAGAATTTATTTGAAACGTATGTTTAAAGAATACCATTTGCTTTTCTTACTTGTATGTTAATTCAGATAGCTGTACTTGTTATAGTCTTGACATGCTGCAACAGCCAAGAAACTGTGAGGAGCAAGACCTCAGGTGAGTAAATCCAAGTGACAAATCCCATCAACTGTCACAAGCTGTATTTCTGTTAAAATGAGATCCTGAGACGTGCAGTTTTACAATCATCCCTAGGACATAATAAACTAAAGAGAAAAATGTCATCAGCTGTAGGTAGAACTTACCTTCAACTTACCCCTAACCCTTTATCCATTCAAAATCAGATAGCAGCAGCAGCAATTATAACATGCTGTAGGTAAAGAATAGTTAAGAATTTCAAGTTTTTAATTGTGCTCTAACACGCATGATCAGAATAGAATTAACATAATTCAAGAAGTTCCCTGGCATTTTTCAACAGCAAACCATCTCCCTGAAAACTCAGCTGGCCAAAACCCTGACACTCCAGCACCTGAACATCGCATACCAGAATCACACCTAACTCCTGGGTCTGTCTACTCAGATTGCCTCATTCTACCCAAAAGCACTACAGCCGTTCTCTGAACGAATGACACTGCCCAGCTTGGAAGATTATATTCTTATCAAATGTAAAAGTAAATCCTTGTGCCATAGATTTAATGGCCAAAAGGGCCAGTCAGATCATCTACTTTAAACAGTACAACACAGACCATTACATTTCATCCAGTAGTTCATGCATCAATTTGACTAGTTCAGGTTGAGCAAAAACACTTCCAATCCAACTTGATTTTTACCAAAATTGACTTTGTAAGTACTACCATCAAGCACTGGAGAGACTTTCTCTTGATGTAACACCTCCCATGCTACAACTCTGATCCCAAGTAGAATGCAGTGTTCTTCTAAAAATAACCACCATGATGTGAAATCTACCCAAAAGTGGACCTTGATTACATCTGTTCAGCTGTAACTCATTAGATGTCTCTGAATTGCACTTGAGAAAACAAGGAAAGCATCAGTAATTGTATCAAGATAAGTTTGCCCAAAAGCTCTGGATTACGCCTGCCCTGCCCTAATAGTTAGGTACATTTAGGGAAAAAACGAAAAGCATAGATGACCACTTGAAGCTTAATATCCTTGTAACACATCTGGGCTGGGAAGCCAGGAGATGATCGCAACCCAGGTAACATGCTTAAATAAAGCTAAAAAATTCTTGCTAGATTTTAAGTGTTTTCCTTCCCTAGTTACAGTTTAAAAAAAAAAAAAATTTTAAAAATCCCAGGGAGCTAAACTCTGGGTTTCTGGAATTTTTTTATTTTTTTTATTTTTTTGTTTAGCATATTATCAAGCTTGTGGGGAAAACTGTAAAACCTCTGACATATTAAACTTACATTGTGTGTTTCGATAGTAGAAGCCACAAGAAATTTAATGTTTCACAACCATGTGAAAATAACACCACCACAAAGCACCTGCATCCAAAAGCCATTGCCCTATCTCATCCTTCAAATGTATTCTTGCTACTCTGTGTCTTTCAATTAGATAGGTGTGAGTCTCATTCACCACCTTCAGGGAAATCTCAGTCATCCCCTCTTATTCTGGAGGGAAGCAGGCTAGAGGCATGAAACTGAGTCACCCAGAAGGTGCTCTGCAAAGCTCCTCTATCTGCTAATGACTGCTCCAGATGTAGTGTAGTATTAAAGTAGAGCTCCCTCAGAAGGAGCACCATGTGCTCAGCATCAACCACTTTGTTCCACAGATGCACTCCTGTCATGCCATGGTCCTGGGCTGCGCCCCACATCTCAGCAGAGTTCTTTGTAAATCACGCACAACTTGTGAGCTCCTCACCCTTCCTCCAGCAGAAAACCCAATAGTAAAGTTCTCTTCTTCATTAGATCCTGAAGGGCTTTGAAGCCAGGGACTGTTACACGGTCTGTGATACTGTCACTTCTAAAGATGGCAAGCTATAGATTGACGTTCCTTTCCAAACATCCCCCTCTAACTGTGGGACATTTAAGATCAGATGCTAGAGAGATGAGTACTTCCTACATGAACACTGTATCTTTGGGCAACAGGCACAGTTGTGAGTGCATCTCTGAGGGGATGCAACCCAAAATCATCTTAATGTCTCATTTAGTGATCCAGAATATATAAGTGTCTTGGTCCAGAATAGCTTCAAGCTTCAGATATTTGTGTCTCTCGTGGTTCTTTTCAAGTTGAAAATGTCACAAGGCTTTACTCTGAAGAACGACTTAGGCAGCCAGCTGGTGCTTGCAAACAAACCCAACTGCAATGCTTCACTGTAGAAATAGATCTTCCTTTCGAGGTGTAAGAGTGGGTTTTGGGAGTTGGGTTTTTGGTTTTGTGGGTTTTGACTACTGTATAATTTTATCAGGGTCACTCAGCTTTCAGAATCCTTATCATCTGACCAAACATAGCTTTTTAATAGCACTACTGCAACACAGGAAATTATTTCAAATGAATGACTTACATATTCTTTGAGACTGGAAAGGCAAAATCTGTAACAGCTCTATAATCAAGGGACAAGTCATTTGTATTGAAATTGCAAAGCAGTAATAGCTTAAAGCTCTAGATGATGAATAATTCCTTGATGTCCAAACACTCAAAAGGAGGATGCTGATATGGGATTTTTTTTTTTTTTATATTATGAAATGGAAAATATCCTGCTTTCAGAGAAAAATCAAAATGGTCAAAACGCATGACACAAATAAATTGCTATTTTCTTCAAATAGCAACAAAAGCATTACTTTAGATCCTTTGCTAGTTCCTTGTAACTGTATGCTATAATCTGTATGTTTTTCTGTTATATATTTTATTATAGTCCACCCAACAGGTAATAAAAGGGAAGAAAATATAGTTTAAAGCAATTTGTAGAACTACAAAACAAGGCAGGTGAACTCGCAGTGAAGTGAAACCAATGAAGGACAAAGGCTCTGTCACATACTGTTACGTTTGTTGCATTTCAGATTGAGATTTTTCATTCTGAGGATTTGTGATGTTATATTTCCTTCCTTACAACAGAACTGATTTTTAAATTGTATGCTTCATTTCCCAAAAATAACTATTCTGATAATCACAGAATCATAGAACAGTCCCTGCAGGATCCATTAGCAGAGCCTTTGCCCAGGGTGGATTTCTGCAACTTCTCTGAGAACATACGATACACAAAGGAGTAAGAGATTTGGTAGTTTACACAAAGCAGTCCTTAAATAAATGAAGGAATAGTTCAAGGAAGAGAGAATCCTGGCAGATCCCCTTCTAACAGCAAATGACACCTTTTATTTCTAAAGCCTGGTGTTGCACTAGCCCCGTGTGAGTTATGTGCCCTTACAGGAACACTCTAGATATGAGAAGCCAAAGATTTTTGTTAGCCCAAAATCAAACAGGCTTTAGTCCATTCACAATATTAACAGTTTTAACTAGTCCATTTTTGTACAGAAAAAACCTCTAACCTAATAGAAGTAGCAGCTGTTACATACTCACCCACTCCTCTAGTGGTACACACACCTTTCCACTGTCCCTTGGGGTCCTGGGATCAACAGCACACAGCCAAGGTCCCACACTATTCGCCAGGAGTAGGATGCTGATGGTAAGCATCATTCTTTCTTTCTCTAGAGTCTACCCTGTATATTATTACACATTTCCAAAAGTGTTTTACTTGCTGTTCTTTCTTCATTGGTTTGACAATTCCACATTACAGCCAAATAATTATATACACCGTGGTTTACTCACATTGCATACTTGTTCATTCTCCTTATCCCTAAAAACTTGTTTTGCACATTTTTGTAGAGTTTTATTTCATGGATCAGCACTCTGCCATGGATGATTTCATAGAATTACAGAACCATAGAAAGGTTTGGGTTGGAAGGGACCTTAAAGATTATCAAGTTCTAACCCCCCTGCCATGGACAGGGACCTCTCACTAGACCAGGCTGCTCAAGGCCCCATCCAACCTGGCCTTAAACACCTCCAGAGAGGGGGCATCCACCACCTCCCCGTGCAACCTGTTCCAGTGCCTCACCATCTCTGTAGTGAAGAATCTCCTCCTAATATACAATCTAAACCTACCCCTTTTCCAATTTAAACCCCCCTCCTTCGTCCTATCACTATATCCCCTTCTAAAAACATTTATATCCGTGAGGCCTCTGGCACCTAAGATCATAGATCACTTCATTCTAAACAAAATAACTACTTATTATCACTTTAGCAAGACACAGGAGACTCCAGCCATGCTCAGACATTGAGAAAACTTCAAAAGGAATATATGCTAATGAGTTTTTAGCTTCTTCCAAGATGAGTCAGTTGGTAGAGTGTCAGCTCTTTGGATTACCTTCTTATACAGAGGTATCTAAACTCTGCTTATGTTCCATTTCAAGTACCAAAGCCAGCTCTCCAAATTATTGTCAAGGCACACAATTTAGGAAACTAAATTTCCCTCAGCTCTTCATGTAGAAAAAGAGAAAACCAGACAATTCTGATTGCAAGAACTCCTACTTAATTACCATCCAAATCCACCTAAAAAAGAAAATTCCACACACTTATTCTCTGCAATGTATTTATTCAGAAGAAACATACAAAAGTGACCATAAAATGGGATAAAAATATTGAAACATTTTGAACAAAACCAAGAGTTAAGACAGGCCCAAATTACCCAGTAATCGGGAAGGAACTTTCATTTCCCATCCTGCAACACACCATATAAAACTGTACCCTAAAGCAGCAAGAGTAAGTGCTGGATACAATTACAGCTTCAGTATTTCTCTCTTCTTCAGCCTATTCAAAGCACTAGATGCCTGTGTTTTCCAGGTAATGAAGTGCATATTCTTTAGTGTAAGGGCAAATCCAGCTACAGAAGGGTAAGAATAAAAGAAAGAGAAAAAATCCAAACCAAGCCAAACAAAAGACCAAATAACACGACGCTTAGTCCTCGGTGAAGTACGCCTCCAGTCCCTCCAGTTCTGCATCAGCTGTTGTACTTGAAGAGGTGGGAGTTGAATTTGAATTCATGCTTTCCTGACTATTATCTTTTTGTTGAGAGTTTCCTGCATTACTCGATTCCTTCTTCATTTCTCTGCCACCACTTAACAGTCTTTGACTCTCTGTAAAATACTGATTAGGATGATTCAAAGAAAATCCAATGTCATCAACCTGCACATAAAAGGAAAGGGACACTGAGTTATACTTATTTCAAAAAGGCATCTTTTTCACATTCAAGAACAAATTAATTAGCAACCTAGTAAGTTCTGATTTTGTTGAAGAAAAGGCATCAGTTTGTAAGCACTATCCCAATACACATTAGCATGACACAGATTTTACTTTCTTGACAAAATTTCTTCCTTCATGTTGGAAACAAAATGACTGCTTTGGCATATTCAAACAGTATTTCACGCTCAACTTTTCTTTGCTGTAGTAAAGAAAAATAACACCCTAAAACATATAAAACAACAGAAGCAAAATGTCCTACTTTTGCAGGTCTAGGACAATTGACCCTATGCCCTAAAGCAGTATTTACCTACCCAGAAGAGGGATTGAGACAAGCCTAGAGAGTGCTCCTTGAAGTTGTAACAACTACACAGTATACATCCAGATCTGAAGTATCAGTGTGAAGTTGTGAATGGAAACAGGGAGCTTCACCTCTTGACCTGTTTTCTCCAGCAGCCTCAAATGTAACATTTGCAAGGCACCACACTCAGACAGAAGCCCAATAGATCAAGCTTATCTCTGCTCCACTAGTACCAACATTAGCATCCTGAAAGCAGATGCACAACCAATACCAAGGAATGTTTAGTATTCAGTGGAAAAGAATACAGCACAAGCTGCATCATATTTTTGTTACTTAGCAGATGCATTCTTTCAGCTCTGCTATTATTCGATAAATGAACATTTAATTAATACTCGTCAAATATTTCAAACCAATAAAACTTTCAGTTTTAGAAATAAGCTATTCTTACATACCACAAATCTCAGCTATAACTTTTGTATGTCTTTTGGGGGCTCAGAAGTTGGAAATGCTTAATTTAAAAGCTGCTTCGACCTCTTATTCAGGCAACCTGCACCTGTAAACTACCTGTCAGTTCATCTGAAAATCAGGAACGTTTTCAAGACAAATACTGTTACATTAGAAAACTTCCCAAACTTAGGATTCAAAAGCCCAAGGAAGGCTAAGAGTCACATGCTCCTAAATTTCTGCTCCCACTATCTTCTCTTTTTCCTGGAAGGGTGGGGGGCAATTCAAGCATTACAAGCAACTTTGCACACGCACATCATCTGGTGAGGACACACACTGTGGCTGATTTAATATGCCAAACCCCATCAGTTTGACTTTCAACCACTTGTGAAAAAAAGCAGAGAATCAATGTGCATTTTAAACAGAGTCCTGATTCAATGCATTCCCACCGCCTAGTTTAGCTCCATCAGAAAATGGCAACACGTGTAACAAAATCTAATTCAGACATGAAAAAGACATTAGCAACTCCAGTAAGTGACCTTCCTTGAAAAATCTCTTAAGTGACAAGCCTGGCACGCTAATTTGACACTCAAAAGACAAAGTAAAAGAAAGAAACCTGAAGCCAACACTGACTTTCATTTCAGTCTTTTCTAGATGAGTTTCATCCAGCCAGCTTTCATCCATGCTCCAGCTTCTGTTATGGGGGAACTAAAACACTTCTTTACATCAAAAAGGCTTAAAAAGATGAGCTACAGTGAAAAGTTGGCTTTCCTGGAAGAAGTTCTTAATTAGTTCTCATTTTTGGCAACCTTAAAATCTCAGTGTTCTCCAGACTAATTTACGATTCACTTTGTAACTCTTAATTTTGTTCTAAACTCCTCCCTTGCCAACAAGTTGCAGTAAGCTGTCAAATGTGCTCAATGCCTGAATGGAGCGTACAACCATGTTTTCGGAGGTGACTGACCACATCTGGCTAAAAGCTATTTGCGGGTTGTAACTTAAAACTTGTAGCACCACTCCATGTACCCCACTATAATTAAAAGAGTTTTGCACATTCATTTTATCACCTTTCTGAGAGCCTGAAGAGAGAAAAGGGAAGTTTTCATCATCATTTATGAGCTAACGATACATAAACAATCCTGTTCTGCTTAATTTTAAAGAAAGCTCCCTGAATAAAAATATTCTGCCCTGGCTGGAAATACACAAGGACTTTGACCACAAAAATGGAGGTGAAGCATACTCAACTTTCCTGGGTTTTTTATGTCATGTTAGTTTTTCTAAGTTTTACATTGCTTTTAGGCAATACAAACAAAACACGTCAATTTTTAAATCTGCATCATTAACTTTGCGATAAGTTATCTGAAGCTTAGTACCAGGAATAGATACACTAGATTTCTCTAACAACTTTACCCATTCACACCTGTAAATCCATGTGGAATTCACTATGCCCAAAGAAAAATGTATTTTCTGTGCAGTCAAAAATTTAAGCTTATAAACATGTATTGATCCAAGTGAAAATGCCTCTCACTTTGGACAGACTGTTCATTCCACCTAGTAGGTGATACTAACACAGGACTATTTTTGATTCAACATATCACAGAACCACAGAATGTTAAGGGTTGAAAGGGACCGCAAAACATCACCTAGACTACCCCCCTGCCAGAGCAGCATCACCTAGACTAAATCACACAGGAATGCATCCAGGCAGATTTTGAATGTCTCCAGTGAAGGAGACTCCACAACCTCTCTGTGCAGCCTGTGCCAGTGCTCCGCCACCCTCACAGCAAATGTTTTTCCTTACGCTCACGTAGAACCTCCTCTGCTGCAGCTTGCACTTGTCCATCACTGAGAAGAACCTGGCTCCATCCTCCTGACACTCACGCTAGACAATAGTGAGGTCACCCCTCAGTCTCCTCCAAGCTAAAGAGGCCCAGCTCCCTCAGCCTGTCCTCGTAAGTGAGGTGTTCCACTCCCTTAATCATCTTGGTGGCCCTGAGCTGGACTCTTTCAAGGAGTTCCATGTCCTTCCTGAACTGAGGGGCACAGAACTGGACACTATATTCTAGGTGTGGTCTCACCAGGGCAGAGCACAGTGGGAGGAAGGACCTCTCTCAGCCTACTCACCACACCCCTTCTAATACACCCCAGGATGCCACTGGCATTCTTAGCCATGTGGGCATATTGCTAATGGTCATCCTGCTGTCCACCAGAAACCCCAGGTCTCCTTCCCCTGTGCTGCTCTCCAATAGTTCCACCCCCTACCTATGCTGGTACACGGAGTTGCTCTCATTATCCTTCTGCTTTCTCTCACTGAAGTTACAGACATGAACAGCAAAACAGAAAGATGACCCTTAGTGAAAGCAGCAAAGGGATTTATATTACCACAAGATTGAGGGGAAAAAAAATAAATGCTTGTATGGAATTTGCCACAGAACAGAAAGACAGCTTTCTCAAAATGCAACAGATCTGCAGCACTGATTTATCCTTTGATCTTGGGTACTACTCTCATCTTGGAAAAATTTCTGACTTAGCCATATATGTGGCAAATGTTATCTAATTTTCAAGTCACATATGATTTTGAATTTCCTTCCAGAACATTAAACAAGTTTTATCATTTTCTAAGACTGTAAGACAAAGTACTCCTCTGCAATTAGAGCTGCCAAAATAGCACTGGATAGGGGTTCTGAATATACCTTTGCTATACATTCACATGTACAACTGCTGGAATTCTGGGGAGACAAACAGTTTCAGTTAAGTTAAATGTGAAAACCAGGGAGAAGAAAAAAGTCAGCATTAAATGTCTCTGGATGGGTCATCTCATCCTCATCTGTATCTTAAATAAGGCTGTACCGCAGTGTGCTGTTTGAAAGGAAGGTGTCCATCTTTTGAGTTGTGGAGAGAACAAACATATAAGGAGGGCTGCGCTCCATCGCTTTTTCTTGATGACAAAGGGATCCTGAACCAGTGCAAAAGCTGGTTGCTTGAATCAAGAAATCACACAGAGATTGACCGTGGCCATTCACAATCTTACAATGTGGTGAAGGACCTTACTTTAATATTTTACTTTGCCTATGACTAAGTAAATGTGAAAGCTCTGAAAACATTCATCTTGATTTAAAAACTAATCAGACACAACTAAAGTTGTGAAAAAAAAAATCAAGTTAAAATTAACAGTATTAACTATGTAGCTGCTGGGAGATTAGGGTTTTGACCATAATTTTTAGATATTTTTAAGGTATATATGAAACAGGTTAACAACCACTCATTTGTTCAAAAACAGGCTACTGAAAAGTTTGAACAACTTGAAACAGACAAAATTCAACAACAGTGTCATTTTCAGGAAGAAAGCATAACCTTTTGCCTCACCTTGTAATGTTCAGAGTATTAATGACTTCCGTATATAAATGCATAGAATAACAAAAGAGTACTTGCAATTACTGAAATGAAAACTAACAAGGCAAGACAGCTAATACTGGATGTGAAAACTGCAAATAATCTCTGGACTTCATGCGTGACTCCCTAGGCCTTCCTTGAGATAAAGACAGTGATTATAGCAGCGGCTACTTACATCATGTGTCAGCTCAAAGTACTTCTGACAGGCCAGCTGGTAATGCATGCCCTTCACCAACTCCAGGATCTACAGAGAGGGAGAAAAGCACAAAGGATTCAGAAGCAGCGTAAGTACATCTTGTTTATACTTACCATGACAAGGTATTTCACAACAGTCTTGTATAATACCTCACGGAACTTTGCAGCACAAGACATCTTTCACATCTGTGTATCCTACTAATAACTGACAATGATTAGACATCTCTTTAATAAAACCAAGATAAAACCACAGGAAGATCCGCCTAGTCCTTAAAATATCATTTCAATACTCCTGCCTTCAAGAACAAGTTGAACCTCTATTTTGGTAATATAATTGTGACAGTTATTGTCAAACTATCATATTGCAACATCTCTTCCATAATTGCAGTCATAAATCTAGTAATTCAAGTGGTTGAAGCATGAAGCAATCAAGGACACGATTTGTATTTTTATTTTCCACATTACCAGTTCATGCAGATGCAGAATAAAATACTACTGCCTTCCCATCAAGGAAATTTAATGCAAATCCTTCAGACAAGTATCTGTAAGAGGGGAATGCTTTTACCTTCAATCAGATTTGTCCTTTTTGAAATGAAGTTATTTCTAGTCAAGCTCAGCAGAATATGTGAGTGAGTAGCCTGCTTCAAACACCTATTAGGAACATCATGCCATCTTTTGTAAATACAATTTGCTTCCCAATTCTACTTCAGGTAATCTCTTCTGTGCTGCATAAAGTCCCATTCTTATCACCAGAATGCAATGCCAGTAGAAATTTTTTAAAATTTCATCACCTCCTCCCTCCTTTATATAATCAAAATGTATGCTCTCTCTGCTTATCAAACAGAGGAAATTGCTGGAATTAAGAGATAGCCTTGGAGGAAGGAAAAATAGTTTTCAAGAAATGTTAATTTCAAGCCCCTTTCCCAAGGCTGACCTTTGTGTCAAACACAGCAATACACTTCAGCTTAAGCCCTTGCTGAACTCATTATTGGATGCCGCCTTGTATTTATTGACAGATGTATAAATAAATTACATTTACTGAATGGATAAAAACAGCAACACACTGCCAGGAAAGTACTTAGCCACATTGTTTCTCTGTAATAGCCCAGCTGATTGCATTCCTATCCCTCTTGCCACCTCCTGTTAAATCTTCTGTAAAAGATCAAAGCCATGGCCAACTAGGCGATGAAGTCTGAAATCTGGCACTGTGCACATTTTTTGTAATGTCTTCCTTCCTCTGAAAATGACTGAAAAAATTAGTGTCACGTTAAGTAGTTAAGGATCGAAGCAAACTCATCTATTCCAAACACTTCAATTACATATTTAGGGCTATGAAGATGATTAAGGGCCTGGAACATCTATCCTATGAGGAAAGGCTGAGAGAGCTGAGGATGTTCAGCCTGGAGAAAAGAAGACTGAGGGGGGACCAAATCAATGTTTATAAAAATCTTAAGTATGGGGTGCAGGAGGAATTCAGTGGTCTGTGGAGACAGGACAAGGGGCAATGGCTGTAAGCTGGAGCATAGGAAGTTCCACACCAACATGCGGAGGAACTTTTTCACAGTGAGGGTGACAGAGCCCTGGGACAGGCTGCCCAGGGAAGTGGTGGAGTCGCCTTCTCTGGAGATATTCAAGACTCATCTGGATGCCTATCTGTGCAGTATGAGCTGGGGAGCCTGCTTTGGCAGGGGGGTTGGACCCGATGATCTTCCAACCCCTACAATTCTGTGATTCTGTGATTACCTTATGTTTTCCTGTTTGCTCCTTACAATAAAAATCTACGCCACGCAAAAGAGCTGTCTCTAAGCAAATGCTCACCATGTCATATGGATGTATCTTTTCAAAAAGGACTTTTCACATAGTTTGGAACAAGTTGCTAAGTGAAGAAACAAAAAAAAGTTAAAAATCACAATAGAATGGAGTCCAACTAGAAAGGAGTCCTCTGTATGAGAAACTACAATCCTCTATTTAAATAAAACAGAATCATAACTCATAATAAACATTATCTTTCCTACTGACCAAAAGAAAAGCAAGCTTGCAGCTGTTTTTCACTGGTATTACCCAGAAATAGACCTCTCCTCAAAACTACCTTCATTCAGGAATCTTTTGCCTCCACATATATTAAGACATTTTATTTATACTAAACAGCTTTATTTTGCAAGTGAAGGTACATTCTTAAGGACTCTTTGCTAGTTCTTATGTGGATTTTCTTTTGCTGCCATCTGCAACTTGCTTTCCTGATGTTGCTTTACTGACTACTAATGAGGTTAAGATGGTATTTGGCAGCTGTGTGCAGCCACCTGCTTTATAGCTCCTTGGCACTCCAAGCTAAGATGCTGCATAGCAGGATAGTTTCGGCTCTGTAATTATCCATTGTTATTTTCACTTACTCCAAGTCGGTTTGTTTTATTAGAAGACTGCAGAATTAACTTAATCTGTCCAAAATAAAAATCTTTCTACCTCAGGTTCAGGTAAGTATGACTCATTTCTAACTTCCTTTTTATTTCAGAGGTGACCAAGGATACGATGGGTTCCAACTGCTGGAACATACCCAAAGACATTCCAGGTTTCATCTGTTCCTGGACAGTCCGTGACTACCTCAGCACTAAGGACTCAGCGCCAGGACTCCCCAGCACCCTTCTCTCAGTCAGTACATCCATTGCTCCTTTTTGCTGCATTCAGATATTTCTCCTGTATTTTGAACCAATTTTTAAGGGTTTTGTTACCGCTTTGCCAGTGCTCCCGTTCCCTTTAGACTCATTGACTCATCTTTTGTAGTAAAAAGTACCTGATCGCACAATGTCCAGCATGGCACGTGGCACTATTCTGGGCACCAGAACAGATCCATTTCTTCCCCTGCAATTTGCCTCCTAACTGCAAACAGCAAAACCAACTTGTATTCTAATACACTTCATGAAGGTTTAAAGGAAGGAAGCAGTCATGATCCAGAGTAAGGTGTTTTATTAATGTCTCTTAAAAATACCTACATTTTTTGTTACTTTTTAAATGTGCAGTTGTTCTAGCCTGAAATTCTTATTCAGTGTAAGGAAGGAAATCATTACATAATTAATAGAACAGTAAGGGAATGTCTGAATGAAAAGAATATGTCACTATGTGACTTATCTGGTGCAGCGACCCCAGGGTAGCTTATTAAGACAGATATTAATTTAAACTGAGTTAATCATTTTGAGGGAAATTGCTGTAATGCCAGTTGGCTTTGTTTGCTTGGTTGTGGGCCTTTTTTCAAATGTTTATACAGCCATTGGTGCAAACAAAGGCTAGAAGAGTTAACATATTTGAGTATATTGCTTGCCTGATTTCACAAAGTTTTAAAGTAGCGCTATAAAAATGTACATTTTATGATTACAAAATCTTTTGGCTATCTTTCAGTGACACATTTTCAGTTAACTGACAAATCCTGCATGAGTTTACAGCCATCTATTTTAGAAGACAGTGATGTCTGGGCTTAGATATGATAGATAACCCATATTCCCCTGTTGCAAGGAGATGCTGAGTCAAAGCCTGGACTGTTATCAAGTATGAAAGCAAGCATCTGAAATACTTCCCAAAAAAAAAGTCACAAAACAAATAAAACTGAAGTATTTGCTTCATGTATACTGTAAATTTGCAACATACCAGTTTCAAAAACAATGATTTGAAACAGTTTTATTTCTTATCTTCTTTTTCTTCCTGTTTTCTCACCCTGAACTGTGCATTTAATTAATTTGACTTTTTTGTGTGCTGCTTTTTTCCTTCTTCCTCTTCTAAATAAAAATTTCATTAGTAGTTTAATGCACTATAATTTGAAGCTGCTGAAGTGTGAATACACAGCCCTTGATTCTGGTCACCCATTCCCACCATCTGAAAACGAACTTCATTCCTCCTCAACTTCCCCAGGTAAACCTGTAGTTGGATAATATTTTTTAATCTATTTTACCATGTAGTCATAGGGCCAGAATAAGGAAAAGAACAGATACTCAACAGGCAGGGATGAACAGCAAGCAGAAGTGCTTTCCACACCAGCAGGGCCCATTTAGGTTAATTAATTGCTCCTGAAACTGAAGCCTAAGATTTGATTAATGAATTTAAATACATCTAAATTGAACACACTGAATTAATGCCATTCATCTCTTTAACAACAGGAAAAAACACGTATTTTAATATACATTTGACTGGGCTCTGGAACAGAAAATCCAGAGAGGCTATGGAGTTTCCATCCTTGGAGATACTCAAACCCCTTCTGGACACAGCCCTGGGCAACCTGTTCTACATGACTCGTCTTGAGTGGGGGGTTGGGTGGGACAAGATGAGTTCCAGAGGCATCTTCCAAACTCAGCTAATCTGTTATTCAATACTGGTGGTTAAAATATCAATAGATAAATTCTCTAGTTCAGCTTCTAATAGTTCCAAATCAATAAAACTTCTACCTTATATACTTTCAAATGTGTTCTGCGCACAATAAAATCTATCCACATACTCCAAAAGTCTGTATTCTTACAGCCTTTTATTATCAAACAGGCTAGCTATGAGCACTAAATTTCTGCATCTTTCAGCATTCTCTCAAGTTTCCCTTTCCTAGGCTTTTTTGTTTGTTTTCTGTCACATGCCTATCCATCAGCACAGCAGTTCAACATTTAAATCATTTTTTCTTACTAGTACTTTTATCAGATCTTTTTAACAGTCCATGCTTATTTATTCACCAACAGTGTTACCATTGCGTTCTCGCCTGACAATAGCCAGACATATCTTACTACTGCTGATATTTGTTTCAACTTTTCAGCAATAAAATGAAAAGATTGGGGAAAATTTAGTAGTCTGAAATGCTGTAACTCAAATGTCATGTTAAGACATGAAGCCAACCCATATTAATGCTCTACAGTATTCTACCCATTGATGGTGTCAGGAATCCTGTTTGGGTTTACATGGTAATGTTTTGGTAGTGAGGGGGGGCTACGGGAGCGGCTTCTGCGAGAAGCTGCTAGAAGCTTCCCCCATGTCTGACAGAGACAATGCCAGCCAACTCCTAGATGGACCTGCCAATGCCAAGGCCACAGCCATCAAGAACAGTGGTAGTGTCTCTGGGATAACATAGTTAAGGCGAGGGGACAGGGGGACCAAACAACCTATGGCAGCTTTTGCAGCCAGAGAGGAGCGAGATGACGTGAGAAAACAACTTCACAGACACTGAGGTCAGTGAAGGAGGAGAGGGAGGAGGTGCTCCAGGCACCAGAGCAGATACACCCCTGCAGCCCATGAAGGACCCCATGCCAGGGCAGTCTGAGTTACCTGAAGAAGGCTGTGACCCTATGAGAAGCCCACTAGCAAGACCTGTGGCCCCATGGAGAGAGAAGCCCATGTTAGAAGCAGGTTTGCCGGGCAGACATGTGACCCCATGGGGAACCCACTCTGGAGCAGTATGGCCCTGAAGATCTGCATCCTGTGGAAAGGGCCCACACTGGAGCAGTTCATGAAGACCAGAAGCCCCTGCGGGAAGGACTCATATTGGAGAAGTTCACGAAGGACTGTGTCCCGTGGGAAGGAGCCCACACTGGAGCAGGGGAAGTGCATGACAAGTCCTCCCCTGAGCGGGAAGCAGCAGCAGAAATATCATGGGAGGAACTAACCACAATTCCCATTCCCTGTCTCCTCCAGTGCCACTCGCAGAGAGGAGGTAGAGAAATTGGGAGTGAAGTTGAGCCTGAGAAGAAGGGAGCAGTGGGGGGAGGTATTTCAATATTTGGGTTTATTTCTCATTATCCTACTCTGTTTTGATTGGGTAATAAGTTAGATTTTATTCCTTGTTGAGTCTGTTTTGCCTGTGACAGTAAATGGTGAATGATCTCTCCCCTTTCCTCAACCCACAAGCCTTTTGTTATATCTGCTCTCCCCTGTCCAGCTGAGGAGGGCAGTGATAGAGCGGCACTGCAGGGCACCTGGCCTCCAGCCTGGGTCAATCCACCACAAAAACAACACCACAGCACCTATAAACACACACTAAAGGAGTCACTGAGGTTGATCAAGAGACATAATATCCGAGTGATAAGAACAGGAAGGAGCCTCATTATCAGAAAAAAAGGCTTAGTGTTAGCTGCTTAAATTTGGGTTTGTGTCCATTCAGTTTATGTGCTAAAGTAGTCCCAGGAAAATCAATAAGCACATTCATACTTGAAAAATAACCCAAATGTGAGACAATTAAACAAGGCTGAGAAACTATAAAGTGTAGTGTCAAAATACAGGCTCTAGAAAGTCAGAGAAAGTGTAATCTCAGCGTAGACACACTCCTAACACACAAGAAGTGGAGGAGTCTCCTACAGAGATAGCCAAAACCTACCTGTGTGTGTCCCTGTGCAACCTGCTCCATATGATCCTGCTTGAGGAAGGGGACCGGACTAGATTATCTCCAGAGGTCCCTTCCACTCCTTGTCGTTCTAAAATTCTGTAATTAACTGTTATTCTCAAAAAAATGGAAGGGCTAACACTGTCACCTATTCCTAAATGTTCCCCATCTAATAGAAAAATGTGGAAACTTTCAGCATTCATATTTACACAAATCTACACCAGACCAACACAAAGATTTATTTTTGCTCTAAAGTTTCCTTCAATAATCTTATTTTCAAGACTTTTACACTGTCCACTTTGAAAGATTTAATAATTTCAACTACATCAAAACCTATGAATGCTCTAAAGACAGGGAGTGAGAGATTTTTGGATAGTGAGAGATTTTTGGATAGTGAACAGAGTATTAACCCACCACCTGAGGAACCTGAATGATGTACAATTTCTAGATCCAAGACATAATGCTTTTTAAAAAATTCTTGGCAGTAAATGTGTACAGTGTTCTGTTTTAAGATTTGAGTTTTATGTAGTTAAATTATTGGGGAAAGAAATCCCACCCCAATAATCCACACAATCTGTGTTCTAAATAAAAATATTAATTTTGTGAAAGAGGTAAATGAATATCAAGTGTCGTATGACATGGTTTAGCCCTGATACCATCATCAATTAAATATGTATTATAGCTACAAGTCAAAAAAGACAAGACCTAAAGTTACAATTGCTGAAAGAAATTTGAAGGAACTTTGATGTACCAGTTTTCACTGTAATAATAAAATGGGTATCACACGAGGTTTGTCTATACCAAGAATATAAATTGTTCCTGCATTTTTGTTTCTTTTTTCCACAGAACATACTGACTTAATAAAAGATCTCTTATTTAGTCTCTTAACTAATAACTGGATCACTCATTTAAGCAGTATTTGCTCATAATTAATCAGAACTTACAAAGCACTGCCATGAAGATGGCTGATACAAGGGCAAAATTCTTCAGATGTAAGTGAAAATATTTTTTAGAACCAGCAATAATCTAAAATTTCTAATATCAGATCATCAGAAGGGAGAGTGTTGGGTTTATTCCCCCCACTATGGTAGGTTGGTTTTATTCATTTATTAAAACATACTGCCATATTGAAGGCCTAGGCACAGACTGGATTATTTCCATCTCTGTGAAGACAATGTAATCCCCCAAAACACTGTTTGTCAGAGAACACTGGCCTAAATTCAATGACTCAATCAGAATCTTTAATTTAATCCAATTATGGGAAAAGGCAGCTTTTTAAATCAAGAGAACAATTCTACTAGAAAGAACATTTTTTCTTCTGAAGTTATCTACTGCTCATTTACATAAGCATTTTCCCCTAAAGAGAAAACTGTAATTGGACTAAAAGCAAAAAGAATTAGTCTAGATTCTGTTTCTTCTGACTGCAGAACCAGAAATTTTTGCTACCATTTGCTTTGACCATTGTGATAGCAGTGATTTGGGAATAAGGCAATTTCTCCAAGAAAGCTTTCAGAAACAAGTAATAGATTTTTCTATTTTGAAACAACTTGAATTCAAAGCAGATTGTTTATATTTTTGTATTTGAGATGTGTAAGCAACACATTATAGTGTACTTAGTACAGCACTACAATGGATGTATTTATCTTAACATATACAGTAATCGTTACAGTCTTCAAACGGATTAGCAACTGTCAAACTTGGTATCATAAAGATTTCACCTGATTAGCAGTCCAACTAAGACAGAAATTAAATGTGATCTGAAATACACTTTAAATTCAAATGCTATATGATTACATATTGACCCATTAAATGCTCAGCTAACCATATTACTTCTCCAAGAACTATTTGTAAAACAAATTACAAAAAACTACTATCACAAAGAGTGAGCCTAACCTACAGAAAACGTGCAATGAAGTAATTCAGTTCTTGGAATAAAGATCAGAATTCATTCTTTCTGCTTCAGGCTATATAGTAACTAGGCAAGTCCTGGAAGTGATCTGATACATTACTTTGAGAAGATTACTTCAGCAGATACAATCTCAGGCCAGATACAACCTCAGAAACTCTGGACTGCGACAGCAGGCTGGACCTAGATACTTCACAGTAAGCAGATTCACATAATCAACCTTCTTCATGACTTTTTATCATTACTGACTGGAATACAAATGACTGCAATGAGAACAGTCCGAAGCTCGGACCAACTAATGACATTACGTGAGACCTGGGAGCATTTGCTCTGCACCACGATCCCAAGGTCCAGTTTTCCTGCTGCACACTTAGCCTGTGCACAGAGAGCCCTCTGGAAAAGCATGGTGAGGATGGGGTTTTGTTTCTACCACAGACCAGCCAAATACTTTAAGAAAAAACCCTTAAACTTTGTGGTCTCATGAACCTAAAAGGAAATTACTCCTCATCTCAAGAGTATAAGGCCCTAGAAACAGAAAACTGCAAACAGCAATGGAGATCTAACTGCTTTGGGTAAGATCACAACCATATGGGCTGGACATTAGCCCACATTCTGGTTCATGTAATAGCCATGAGGAAGACGCTTCAGGAACAAGAAAGGGGCTTGTTCCTGACTTGAAGGGAAGACATGCTAGTACTCTCAAACAGCAGGTTAAAAACCCAGTGGGGAACCATTTCATGACTTTGTAGGTAAATCCAAAATAAATGTTCAGAAAACTATGCATCATTCACATAAAAATGGACACATCTGATGAATAAAACATTCTGAGCAAAGAAGGCAAGTTCTTGAGAAGCTAAAGAAAAGCAGTGAAAAGACTAGAACCAGAACTCAAGTTCAGATGGCATAAACACAGCAAATGAAATCCATGCCAACTAGTGGGCTGCTACTTCCAACCTTTTCCTGAAGCAATTTCCAATCAAATTGAAATCAGCTAAGATAGTAGGCTAAGTTTCATGATTCAAGGACCTCCTGAAATCATTTGTGAAAGTTACTGGAGAACTAGGAAAAAAAAGTAACTTCAGTGGCTGCTGATGTGCTACAAATTCAAATTTTCTGATGGTCTAAAACTCTGTGAACTCACTTCATGGAAGATAAACCACCACCACTCAGGAGTCTGTATCCCTTTAACGGACACGATATATTCAGGAATAAGCCACATTTTTTGTGTGACAGACAGCACAAAGAGAAGCACATAAAACATCAAAAGATCACTGTCCTATGACAAGCCCCAGGCCTCTCAAAAACCCAAACCCAAAAAGGTCCTCAAGGTTATTCTGTCAGCAGGACCTTGATGAATATTTAAACATGTTCTGAAAAAATAGCAAGGAAACACCTTCAAACAGTAACAGATCTGATCCAGATCACTACTGCCTATGAGCTGGGAATAATAAGGGTTCAACAGACAGCTATGAAAAATAAGAGTTCCCCAAACAAGAAACAGAATCCTCAGGCACTGCTGATAAAGATATGTGCTAAGCCTTCATCAAATTCAGACTTGAATATCTACATTCACATTTGCACAAATTAAAGTTAAGACACCAGCACTGTTTCATTTTGGGTACAAAGCAGCCACCAATGTAAAAACCCATTATGCATGGCCTGAGCTGCAATGGCTTCTCCATGTCCCTCTGGCCAGGACAGTTACCAATATTCTGACTTCTGGAGGGCCTGATGGGTTTTCAATCAACCTCCATTTCAGAAGAAAATTTCATCTCAGTAGGGAAAAGAAATTGTTGAGCTTTCAATTCCCCAAAGTGAACTTCTTCGCTTACGAGAGAAACATGGATTGCAATTCACCTGAAGAAAGAAGCATGATGGATTCCTCTCACAAACAGCATTTACCCAAGAGTGCCTTGTAGTATCAAGTTCAACAAAAATCTATGGAACTGTAAAGAAGTTTCAACAAGAGGAAAACACCTGGTGAACAAAACAGTAGGTGGGAGCTCTGAAGATCTCAGGAGCTTACACAAAGAGCTACTCCTTCAGACCTAGCATGATGAGGTCTTTTCAAAATCTCATTTGTCTCCATGACTGTGGCTGCATAAGAGGTTCACACATTTTCAGATAAATATAGGAAAAATTTTAAGGCAGAAACTATCAGCTCAAGAGTTGTCCTGGAAATAGATATAGGCACTTTCCTGAAAGAAGTCTGCCTTATGCTTACAGCACATAAGGAATCTTTAGCCCTGAAAACATTTAGTTTATTGTGAAAAATATATTACTAAATAAACAAAGATTAAGACCCTAAAATTCCCTTGCTGGGAAGGAAATTTGAGACCTCAGTAAACACACCACCAGGGTGGGGAGAAAGGGAGGGACCGCGTGAGACATTAATCAAGCAGGGCTACAGTTCTAATATGCTTTACTCTTTCTGAAAAAAATGACAACCCACCCCATATCCAGATCCACTACAGTCATTTGCTGTCTCACCTCTGATACTAATGTACACATTTGTTTATTCAACCACTTTGTACACTTTAAGTGGACACGAGACTTCCACTCATTGCAGACAGCTCAGATTCCAGGAAAACTGATGCAAAATGCCTGCTCCTTTTGAGTTTGCTGTCCTCTGCACGTAGCCACTTGAGTGTCCCCTGAGTCCAGAACAACACATCTAGCTCTACCATAAGCCATGCAGAGAGAACTGAAAAAGCATTTAGGTACATACATTGATCTGATTTCAACAACTCAGAAGGGAATTTTTCACTTTGTGACAACCTACTTGTCTAGAACTTGCAGATCATGAGAAGACACTAAATGAAATCACATTTGAAGACAGCAAAAAGAATTTTGGAACAAAGCAAGGAACAAGTGTAAGAGGCCCCAAGCCCCAGGAGAGACATACCATTTATTAAAATACATAGCTAAAAGGTCAAGCTCTGAATCATTCATTAAAAATTGGAATCCACCAGGTTTTAAGGAAGCTCTAATTTGATCTGAAGTTAACAGGAGGTCAAACAGACTCAAAGGGTATGGTCTGAGTGAATGCCAATCTTGAGGCCCAGACACTGGAAAAGCAATTCCGACAGAGGCTTCAAAAGACTGACAAACCATTCACCCTCAATAACCATTAAAGGAATAAGGAAAAACATTTCTGATACTCAACAACTACCACCACCCCCCCAAATGTTATTGGGCCATGCAAATACAGCAATGAGGAGTGCTTGCAATAGGATCTGAATGAGAACTTGGAGACAGATGTGAACCAATCATCATCTTCCTCCTGAGTATCCCAACGACTTTCTCTGCAAAAGATCAACTTCTGAAAACCCAGCCACAGCCAACTTCCCAACTGACCCCCTGATTGTCAGTTTTCGGGCAGAGGTGTTTGGGTTTCATTTGGTTTAACACTAGCAGTGGCCACTGCAGAGCTCTGTTCTCTTGACTTAAAGAGATACCACAAATTTCATGGACAGCAGAGTGCTCACTTCCAGCCAAAGAAGATGCTGATGAAGGATTTTCCTTAGTCACTTTTGATAGAAAATTTAACACTCCTAGTAAATCCCAATCCTACTTTACAAACAAAAAAAACCCAAAACAACCCACAAACAACCTACAAAACCAGACACAGAGGGAAAAAACCCCCAAGAACCCAATTCACATCAAGTTAGGAACAATGTTAAACATAAAGATACTGCCTCACTACGAAAATTCAGTGAAGAAATAACCTTTACTAAATCCTACCCACACATAGCAAGGCAGCTAAAACAGTAAATCCTCACCAATCTTTCCAATGATTAGCAGGATAAAAATCTCAGAGCAGCATCAATTTTTGATGCATATAAAAAGGAAAAAAGCCAAAGGAAAGTATCTCTAGTGCCAGTCAGAGATATGAAAGACAGACAAATGTTTATTTATACGAAGAAGAGAGGAGAAAAGAAGGAAAAACAAACAAACAAGAAAAAAAAAACCCACAAAGCTTTCCTAGGAAAGTCAGTATTTCAAGACTTTTTCAAAAATGAGCGAAAGATATACACTTTAAAAATTTCTTTTAATTTATATCACAATTATTCCTTCCAAGAGGAAGGAAAGTGAAACTTTCACATTCTTTTCTGTTATGTTCAACACTCTGTTGATGCCTGACAAGCAATGGCGACACTCCACACAAACTCAAGATTACATCTTCAAGCAGATTTTTCCTAGGAACCTAAAGCAGATTCCAGGCAGTTAATATACACATTTTTTTGCTGAACTATCTCAGCTTAACTCATAACACATGCATCTTCATCCAGTGAAGATGGTGGCATTCTTTTGTAGCCTTAACCTCTTGTTAGAGCAAGCAACAGGAGTACCATTCCTTCAAGTACGTGTGTCAGAAAGTTCCAACTTCTGCACTGTCCTTGCTATATAAGATAGGGTTTCAATTTAATGTTGTCTTTTTAAAAAATTGCTAAAAATCTCTGCTTAACTTTACTAGAATTTCACATCCTTTCGTTGTTTAGGGGAAGTTAGTGCAATGGATGACTGGGTTTTTAGAAATTTATTACAGACAACAATTACTTATGCCTACTGACTCTGCAGTAGTCTTCCACAAGTCACTGCAAAAATAAAAAATTAATTCTATAAAATATTGCCAGATTCATTTAAACTTTTTTTTTAATCATAGTGCAATAAAACAAAGAAAACCAAAATTCTGCACAGTATTGATTATAGTAATAAACCAACTTATAATATTAAGCAATAAAAGGTGATGACAATAAGCAACACATCAGTGGGAGTACTGGAGCCAGAAAGCCAAGATTCCAGTTTAAACCTTTTATAAGATGAGATATTTCACAATACACAATGACAAATTGCACATAGCATTCCTACACAAACAGAAAGTTAAATTGAAAAGCAGTGTCTTATTAATGAAAGCACCAGACACAATATGCCTTACCTGAGCTATTCCACTGGGAGGGACCTTGTATGCCTGCAGTTTCTGCTTCAGTAGCTCAGGATCACTGTGGCGGAATGGGCACCCTGACAGTAAAAAACAAGCAAGCTAACAAACAAGGCTGTTTACCCAGGAGTTAGCACAGTAAGGCACTCGAGAGACCAGCTAAGCTGTTCCTAATTGTCTAACAGCTTATTAATAAAAAAGTTAATTGACCATGTGTACAATTGCTTACTTTTTTCTTTCTTTTTTTTAAAATAATTACTCCACTGCATGGTTATCAGGGCGCTACAGACTCAAAAGTTACATAAAATATCCCAACATCAACAGGCCACAATTCTCATAGCATGACAGGAAAGGAGTTTCAGTTAGTTCCTTGCTAACAATGATAGTGCTGGTACATTTAATAGCTGTGGGAAAAAAAGCAAACAGGAAAGGACAAGTAACAAGGGCCAACTGGTCTTTAAAGCATAGTCCTTTGTAAAAATATTAGAGTAGTAAGAGTGGGCTTTGTCTCAGAGTAAGTTTTGAGAAACAAGTGAATGAACAACTTAGCACTAGAACAGTGCGGCCAGTGAAGGTTTTCCATGTTTAGTCACAGAGAGGTAGGAGATTCATGATTACCCCAGCCAACTTACGAATTTAATCACACAAAAATTCTGATCTCAAAAAACCTCTAGTTGGTCACTTTTTAAAGCATCTATACATTTAAAGTCTCCTTGCACTGCAGGACACAATGTACATAAACCCAGAAGCTATCAAACGTGATCTAAAGAAAATAACACAAGACCACTGTGGGTCTGAAATTGAACACAAAATTTTTAAGAGACTACACAAAGGAGTAACTTCTCTAGTCTGCTGGTTTTTTATCCCCTCCTCTTTTTTCTTTTTTAAAGGAACTCACCATGATAATCCCCTTGACTTGGTGGATTGGACATGATAATCTTCATGCAGCTGTATGGGGTATAATCAGTCCTCCTTCCTTCCTTCCCATAGCTGTGGCGAATGCTGTAAGCATATCCTTTGTCAAACTAAATAAAAACAAAATAATAAATTCTTACATACTGTGCAAGTGATTCTATCTGCTCTGCAAACAGAAATATTGGATACCAAAATAAATCTTCCAAACACATTCAAACTGACAAAAATAAAAATTGAGTTTCTTGCTGCTAGCTCTGATTTTTACATTATATGGATCTGGATATACACATACAGGTGTTATGTAAAACACATCACAAGAGAAGTGCATTGATTTAAGGTCTTTTCAGTTGATGCAGTAATCACTTAAAGATAGGACTATTTAGAGATTAAATTTTGAACCTCATGGTGTTAGCAAATGGAGAAAACACAAAAATTCATCAACTGATTGCTTTATCATAGATATTTGTTTAGTCAGGTTCACATTCATGTTCTCCCAAAGGCTAACGCTTCACCTACACTTTGTTCCAGCACTGAGGTGCAATTTTCATTAGATTCTAAAATGGAGTAAGCTTCACTTGTACAAAAGAGAAAGATTTTAGTAAATCTATTTGTCTACTGATAGACTACCAACTTGTTCAACAAAAAGCTTCCTAAGCAATACAGACGTAAACAAACATTTATCTTGGCAGTTGAGTATGGTGCTATCAATGTATCATTTTAGTTAAATCTCATGTAGAGCATTCAATGACATGAATTCATGTTATTTTATGTGTGGCAACAGGTGACATAAAACCCACAGGAGAATCAGGTACATACACACAGAGATTCTGTTAAGGTGCACTACCAGGTTGGGGCACTGGGCTGACACCATCTCTGTGATGTTCAGCAAGGCTCAGTGCTTGGGTCACAACCCCATGCAACACTCTACAGGCTCGGGGAAGAGTGGCTGGAAAGCTGCCTGGCAGAAAAGGACCTGGGGGCAACAAAGCCGGTGAAGGGTATAGAAGACATATCTTTCAGGACCAGCTGGGGGCTGTTTAGCTTGGAGAAAAGGAAGCTGAGGGGAGCCCTTACTGCTCTCTACAACTGCCTGAAAGGAGGTTGCAGCCAGGTGGCCACAGGTCTTGTCTCCCAAGTAACATGCAACAGGACAAGAAGAAATGGCCTCAAGTTGCCCCAGGGGAAATTTAGATTGTATATTAGGAAAAAATCCTTCACCACAAGGCTTATCAAGCTCAGGGACAGGCTGCCCAGCAAAGTGGCTGAGTCACCATCCCTGGAGGTATTTCAATGCATACAGATGTGGTACTTAGGGACTTAGGTTTAGTGGTGGACTTGGTAATGCTAGATTAACGGCCAGACTTGATGATCTTACAGGTCTTTCCCAACTGAAATGATTCTATGACTATTTCATTATTTTTTGCAAAGGAAAAGCAAATTTTGAATGCTTCAAGATGTATTGCTTAGTTTGCCAGAAAATTAATGCCCCTCTAACAGTTTTGTATACTAAAATCTTGAGCTGTAGTTTTCACATCACTTGCCTTAATGCCCACAGAAATTACTTTTAGTACCTAACTCACTATTTCATGCTGGGAAGCAGCTCGTGCAGCAAATAGAAACAACAGCTACATAATAAGACAACACAGCTTTGGGACAGGTTTGGTATTTTCGCATCGCTTTCTTATAACCCTGTTTGGATCTCAGAGTTTTCGCAGTGGCAGATGGCAGAGAAGAGCAACACAACTCCATGGTGCAAGTTAACATTCGCGCAGTTACATGCTTCACTAAGAGCTCTCTCATCCTTGTGATTCTACATTTCTTATCATCAAAGAAATAGGATCTTATCAGGGCCTATATCCAACAAGCCGTTTGGTCATCCTCAGTGCAAAGAAACCATAAATTGCAGCATTTCTCTTCAGAAAACACATCCTGTGAAACAGCCCTCTCTGCACATTGGGCAATGAACTCAATGATCAGACTCTTTCTTTCCCAGTATCAAAACTCTAAGATGTGCACAAAGAAAAAACCCCTCAGGAGCAATCCCTTTGCCAGCAAAAGCACCAAGGTATAATTGGACATGTTTTAAGTGTGCAGAAATGAGGAGGCAGAGGTAGGAACTGTCCCCTCCAATTTACTCCAACCCCCAAATCGAAGTGGTAGGATTTTCACAGTTGCTTGACCAAAATAAAGCAAATTATGTGCTGCACACACCATGCATGTGGGTGTTTGCAGGGACATTCTATTTGGTCATAAATTGCTTGGGTTTAAACTACTTCAGGGGAACAGTTTAAAAGACCCGTAAAACTACTATTACAGTGTATTCTAACAGCAATTGACTATAGCATCATTATGGCAGAACACTGAGAAACATGCAAACTCAATTTGAGTGATTTGAAAAAAACAACCCACTTTTTTTGGTGAAGGCCCTGTAAGAACTTTTAATAGGAACTTCCTCAACCATAAAGATGCTGCATAAACTGGTGTTTACCTTGTATTCTGCCTGTTTCCATTGAGACCAAAGAAATTCAGGAATACAGAGGCAAAAGATCTCTTATCATAGAACAGCTGAGTATTTACATACATCTTTTTATGGTCTGTGCTAACTACCAGTGGAAACTTACCATCAAAGTTACAATAAATCAACAATGTGAAAGCAACACCATCATACTATTGAGTATCTACATGCACTGGATCAGCTACTGTTGGTAATACTCAAGAGCAAGAATTCTCTGTGACTTTTTAACAGGATGGCCCACATCTCATCTATCTCAGTTATTTTCCCTCTGTTTATCTCTCTGAGCTTTCCAAAATTTGCAAAGAATTTGTAATTTATGTATTGGGTGGATGGACCATGGCTTTGGTGAGGGAGAAAGGGATCAAGAAATATAACTCCTTTAAGCAATGAACTGGTTCCCAATGAAGTCAAAAAGCTGAGACAAAGAAAACCCCTTAACAACATCTCTATCAAATTCTGTCACTCTGGTGTTGGAATGTGCAAATCTTGGGATTAGCTGCAGGGTGCATTTTTGTTTTAAAACACTGCAATCAACTGTCTGTGCTTTAACTTGATCCCTGGAGATAGAGAGTTTTTGAGGCGTTCTCTTCCCTCCAGGCATGGCTTTAGGATGCACGACTCCTAGTTGGAAGTGCAGTGCTGATGACAAGTGGGTAGTTTTGAGTTTTTATGCATCTGTATTTGTTGTAATGAACCATGTGTCCAGTGTATGGTACTGAATGTACCTGAGTATCCCAAAATCAGTGACACTTCCAAGGCTTCCTCGGACTTCATTGCCCTTTAAGAAACAACGCTCTTGGCACTGATCAGTGGGACTAAACCAGCAGTCCAGAGCCACAATACAGGGGGCCAGGGGACACTTTAGTGGCTATACATGAGTGTACTATAGAAAGGAACTTACATTTTGATTTTATGTGGTATATTCACGTATCAGGCTAATGCAGAGCAAGCTGTCTTGTGACTGTTAGCTTAACGCACAAATGTATTAAGACAGCCTTCGCTAAAACACACAGGAATTATAAACTCAGGTATAATTAAGATAACAAATAAAAAGGTATAAAAAAATATATATACAAATTTGAAAGGGGTATAGACTAATACAGATTACAATGATCCAGAGAAGAATTTAAGGAAATGCTATTTTCAATAAATTCTGATCGCATAAATGCACAGAAGATCTTTGGATATGGAATGAGTATGCACACCAAATGGACCATTTGGCAGATATATGCTTCCCTCTGAAGAAAAGCTTTCATTGAACAAAATAGGGAAGAATGGGTCATCTGTGCTTCATAATTATCAATTTGATACAACTGAATAGACTTGCAAAAGAGAACACTTACAAACACCATTCCCAAGGCATTCCAGCCACTACAGAATAAGTATCGTGTCATGAGTGAGAGTTACTTTCCTTATATCACTTGTCACATTTGCAGATGAGCATTTGGAAACAGAACTAGGTCCTCCCTATATTTTGTCATCAATTATGGTATTCAGCAAGCGTATTAGGATGGAAAATAATTTGCTGACAGGTCTTCCAATCCCTGCATGCTCAGGTCCACACTTCTGCAGAACTGTAATGTTTCAGTTTAACTACTTTTATACACTTGCATAAGGTTTCTATGAATTTATTTCTTACACTATTGGGAGATTTATTTATTTGGAGTCTAACAACTAAGCAAAATGTCTGTAGTAATTTTGTCTAGCTTCTTGGCTGACCACCAGATTAGTTCCAACTCTGCAAGGCAGTAATGGTTTAACACCTTTTTTTAAACAGTCATTGGGTAATTTCCTGTCTAAAATTGTTGAGCTTGTAAGGATAAGAGATTCAAATCCATAAGTTTATCACAGAAACTTGCGTATCTTCTGAAATAATTGGTTCACTTTTTCATCCATTTCCTAGGCAGTCACTCACACCAATACTGTTGACACTGCTTAGTTGGCATATCTTCTTCCAAGCAACTTTTGGCTTTGTTTTTTTAAGCTCACTCTTAAAATAACCTGAACTTGAGATTATCTTTTCCCAAGTACAGTTGTCATTTAGGAGCACAAATAAACACTTCTCCATCTGCCAATGACAAAAGTTTCAAATTCTCATCCTATAGCCTGATTTCTATGCTTTAAGGTACAGAGCAGAGACATCAGCTAAAACTGAGTTGGAGAATTCTAGTATGTTGTGCAGCTGTCATTACAGACCCATTCACATCCAGTACAAAAAAATCTACTTCCCCTCTGACATCAGGTTTTCCTGATAGCCTGTAACTTGGCTAAATATATCATTTATGTGTGCATTATTTCTCCACACATGTACACGGACCAAGATTATGAATGAGGAAAAGTATAAAATAACCCACAGCAGGCTGCCTTCTGATTTAAGACACTGCACTGAAAACACATCTTAGAGCCACCTCCTGTAATAACATGTTTTTTCTTAGACACATGCTAGGTCATCTACAAAAGATTTTCGTTGGCTACTTCAAGCCACTGCCTTTTTTTTCCCCCCTGTATCTAAGCTACCAACAGCTTTCTTTTTTAGTCTGCTGACATTTCACATATATTAAAAAAAATTCAGAAAATGCATTTCAAAACATATGGTCAAAGAAGAAACATTTCAGTTCAGATTTGACTGTTTGGAGCAAATAATGAAGGAGTTGCTTTCAAAAGAACTGAAGCCTCTGAACAAGAAACTGGTGCAGGGAAGACTGAACTTTTGTAGACTACCACTAAAACAAAGTTTCCAGGGGTACAAAAGCTTCTGGAGGTCAAACATAAATGCTGTTTTAAAAGCTACAACAAAGAGTATGTAGAATTGTGACTTGCACTCCAGTGCTCACTAGTAAGAGTAGAAAAAAAATACTAAGTGATATTTATTATAATACCTGATTCATTTCTACTTCTGGTACACCAAAATGTCCTTATGATTACTGAACAATACAGCAGTCTTTTGTTTAAAGATTATTTCTGCAGAACATGATCTGTTTCCCCCTAGCATAATGTCCTATGTTCTTGGCATATCACCTATACAGAGCATTTTTCTGGGATAAAGACATATTTATCTGAAAGAAATAAATCTTTTCCATCTTATAACTGCACCAATCTCCTAATTCTTAATAGGATTACAGTGCCTTAATATTTCACATACTACTCTGCTAATTATACTAGTCATTTTCTCAGATATCATTAATATTTCCAAAAATTAAAAACTTACGATACATGGCATTTTCATCTTTTTTCTGCTAATATCACTGTTCCAATATTCCAAAGTATCATTAAGTTTCTTTCATATTTGCTTAATCTCCTGCAAAAATGTCAATAACACTCCCCCTCTTCCCCCCCCCCCCAAAAAAAAAGAAAGCTGAGAGCCATTTTAAGGCAAAAATCAGTTTGTGGGTGACTATTTCACCCTATCAGAATTCCACCAACAAATTATTATACAATCTTCAGAGTGTTACTGAACACAGGTGTAAATTCCTTGTAATTTCATGTGAAACAACCACACAATAATCATGTTTATGAATTCTAATCAAGAACTATAAGGAAACTGGAAATTATAGCAGAAAAGTATTTCTTTTAGATGGTAATTTAATACTGAATAGGTGATAAGAATTTCTGTTGCTTTGCTTTTATAAAGAATACTTAATTCTGGTTTAAAATAAGATTTAACAGCCGCATTTAAATAGCAATATTTGTCAGTATAAGAGACACTGTGCCTAAGCATCTATAAAGTACACTGCTACTTTCCTTCAAATGACAAATAAATCCTCAATAAATCCAATTACTGAAAACAGGGTTTATTTTCAACAAATTTCTGCAGACCATTCTCTGTGGTTTTAAGGAACACTTTAAGAAAGTTCTTTCTAACATCAGAAAACAATCTTGAATCCTTCATTAAATATTTGTTTCAAAACACACTAATTTAGAAAATTTAATAAGATATTTAAAAAAGAAGGAAAAAAATCCATTAATCCATTTTTAAACCAAGGAATCCCACTCAGTTAGGAAAAAACCCCACACTACACTTCTGGTACTCCATGAATTACAAGCACACCGAGGCCTTTCAGATTTTTCTGCTGATGATTTTCAATCAGTGTTTCTCACATTCGAATGTTCAGAGAAGTTAACCAATACAACCTGGAAGTGTATCTTTCAGCAGAAGGTAAGCAGTAAATTATTGACATTAATTTCATCAAAAGTGCTGGACAGAAAATAAGACTCCCTCAAACATTCAATGGCAAAGAACAACCCAGAAAGCATTATCATTGAAAGAGATGTAAGAGTGTTCACAGATTACAAAGTAGACAGAAATCTGGCAATAAAAAATAAACTAAAAAAATAAAGTAGTACAATAAAAAATAACCTACTAAAAGTACAATAGTAGCTAATTGTGTACATCTATAGGAATAAGATTCAGCTCCAGACATCTCCCCATCTCCCATATCCAGACGTCTCCCATTATTGTCAATGGAGGTCAATGCAATCAGAGGAGCCTGGGGAGCAACTCAATTTACTGTAAAGTAGGCACCTAGAGGCTCATTAAATAAATTATTCTCGAGACACTATTGACTGTATAGCTAAGATCTCTATTGATCACAATGGTAGCTTAGGGTCCCAATGTAAAAAATATGTATACCAGTGAGAAAAGAAATTCATTAAGTCTCTGTCTGTATCAGAGTTGGGAGAAATCCATACTTACATGCATACCCCATTGTTTTGGGGTTTTGTGGCAATGTGTGGGGAGGGGGAACGGGAACTTTAGCAGGGTATGACAGGACACTGGGATAGCAGAAGATAAACTCATAAATGAGAGAAAGTCTGGGGAAAAATCGTCTCAGCCATTTCAGACAACCAAAATCAGCAGGACTTGCCCCATTTTGAAGAGGACTCTTGGCAACAGACATGTGTTCAACGACCAGCCCAGAAATGAGTCCGAATGAACAGTACGCGTTGATCTACTCCTGAAGAGCTCTGCTGCTGACCCAGGCTGCTAGTGTTGCCAGATTCAAAGACCTCTACAGGATACTGGAATTAATCCAAGGAAGTTTGGCTCATTATACAATATTCCAGTTCTACTTAGCACATCTGCCAGAGAGTCAAAAGACCTGAGCAAGTTCACCATAACAGTTGAAGTTCTCTGCCTATGCATCGTTTCCAAAGAGCAACGAACTCCTGACACACCGGAAGGCACCATTTACTCACTGAATTTGCATTTTACAAGCTGGTTGAACTACACAGCATTCCCTCAATACGGAATCTTTCAGGCAGAGACTGGAAGGTTGTACACTTTTTGGACTACTTAAACCACAAAATTGTTCTTCCATTTCAAAACCATGCACATTGCATAGGGAATTCACCTGAATAAGCTCCTCAACTTGGCTGATTAGATATTATTGAATTACTTCATTAATTTATTACTGCATCCCCTTGCAAGCACCCTTGTGGTGTAGCAATGTTGCTAGCAGTCCTTTACAGACTGTTACTCCTCAATCCATACACTGATCAGAATGACAACTGAAGCCAAGTTCATCATTAGATGACAGAAGGCATGCAAGAAGAGAGTAGAGTTAAAAAAACAAAGGCAGGCCTTTTCATTGATCATAAGATAGTGGTAAATTCCTGTTACCATCAGGTTATAACAGTCGACCACCAGAACAGTCCTCATTCATTAGAAATCTATGGCTAACCCAGATCTATGGCTGACCCAATCTAGTCTGTAATGAGATACAGTAAAGTCCAAGAGATTCAATTTTACACTAAGCCTCAGATTTACAGAAGCATTAGCATCATTCGAAGACATCCAGAGATTTGGGCTGGAGAATATCCCTTCAGCCAATCTAAGTATCCAAGTTATCAAAATGTGATACAACTGTGGCAGAAAAAAACTGTCTTTTACTGAGACATGGTTAAACCTCTGGGACAAGGACCAGTGTCAGAACAGAAGGATAGTAAGGGCCAAATCACATTATGTCTCAAGGTACCAGCAAATCCTTGGTATAAGAGCAGATTAAAAAAAAATTTTGGATAAATTGATAATTGAAAAAAAAAAAAATCAAATCATTCTTAAAATTGAACTACAAGGAGCCTGAGTAATAAACGTGTTTCCTCAGACTGATACGTTTTCCTTAGGTCTACTCTTGAAACATAGAAATTTAACTTTTTGATGCAGTTATAAAAGAGTGACAGTCATTAAAACACAAAACTGTACATGGAAAGTTTGTCAACTCTTTTGAACATAACTGTAAAATTGATATTGGAGCTCTCTAAACAGCTCATGTTGGCTCAAGAACACCAGCATCTTCCCTGTAAAAATTCTGCTGTAAAAACAGAAACTTTTGTACATAAGCAGCACAATAAAAGACAAAATCACATTTTAAGATGATGATCAAATAAAACCAAAGTGCAGGAAACCAGAAAGCAGCCCCTGCTGCTCTATTAAGGAGACCTGCTCATATATAAAGACCCTTTTATTTTCTATCTTACGCAGAAAGCACACTGTAATCAAGAGATATTTGAGCTCTAGACTACAAGTATAACAAGTCTTTCTGTCTTCAACGATGGAAGAAAGTTTGTTTTAAACTACACATGACTGTTTTCCCATCTTTAATTTTTTTCTTTTTTTTTTTTTAATTTTGTGAATTCATCATTAATTAAGAGATAACTGCAAGGGTAACACAAGCAGATAAATAAAGATTTACTGCCAGACTGCTCTTAACTGCCTCAGAAGTAGTAACATATGCCTCAGTGTCTGAGGGTAGGAAGGATCTCATGGGTATGTGGACAGGCTGGATCAATGGGCCAAGGCCAACCATATAAAGTTCCACAGGCCAAGTGCTGGGTCCTGCACTTTGGTTACAACTACTCCATGCAATGCTACAGGCTTGGGGAAGAGTGGCTGGAAAGCTGTCTGGCAGAAATTTATCTGGGGATGTTGGTTGACAGCTGGCTGAACATGAGCCAGCAGTGTGCCCAGGTGGCCAAGAAGGCCAACAGCATCCTGGCTTGTATCAGGAATAGTATGACCGGAAGGACTAGGGCAGTGGTCATCCCCCTGTACTCAGCACTGGTGATGCTGCACCTCAAGTACTGCATTCAGTTTTGGGTCTTTCACTACAAGAAGGACACTGAGGTCCTGGAGCACGTCCAAAGAGCAACAAAGCCCATGAAGGGTCTCAAGCACAAATCTTTCAGCACCAGCTGAGGGAACTGAGGTTGTTTAGCCTGGAGAAAAGGAGGCTGAGGGGAGACCTTACCATTCCCTACAACTACCTGAAAGGAGGTTGCAGCCAGGTGGGTATTGGTCTCTTCTCCCAAATAAGAAGTCATAGAACAAGAGGAAAGGGCCTCAAGTTGAGCCAGCGGAGGCTGAGATCGGATATTACAAAAAATTTCTTCACTAAAAGGGTCATCAATCCTTGTAACAGGTTGTCCAGGAAAGTGACTGAATCCTTGGAGGTATTTAAAAGACATGTAGATGTGGTGCTTGGGGACATGATTTAGTGGTGGACTTGGTAGTGCTAGGTTAACAGCTGGACCTGATGGTCTTAGAGGTCTTTTCCAAATAAAATGGTTCTACGAAAAGTATTTAGTGCCTGCTCTAAGGTTTTAAAAACGGGGACATAACCTGGCACCAAAATACAAGAAAGACCCCAGTGGAATTGCCCTTGCTCTCATACCCTAAAATCAAACTCCACTAAGCTGATGAATTAGAAAAATACATTTTTTTAAAATAAATTAATTTAAACAATGACATTTGCCATAAAGACTGCTAGCTTCTGCTCTCACATGTACAGCAGGAGACAGGAGAAGGAAAAAAAAAGAAAAGTATTTGAGAGACATTTTAGTTTTCTCCTTGTGTGAGTGGACTTAAGAAGGGATACAGGGAAGAGAAAGATCTCAGAGCATACCATGTCATGCAGATTTCATTTTCACTGTTGAATAGCCGGGTATGTTACAATATAAAATCAGACCCTAGTAGTATCCTCTGTAATGTTGAAATACTTAAGCCCTATGATAGTAATTTAGCTTTCCAAAATCAATATATTAAATTTCTGAAACATAAATTGTAATATGTATAAAAGAGCAGCTGCCCTGTCTTTATTCATGAGATTCAAGAGATTTTGAAGGCATGCTGCAGAATGTTAAATCAATTCTGAAAGTAAAAATACATTATTATTTACATCGTGCCTATGTGGTATATCAGCAGACTGCACATTTGATACAACATGCTGTTTTTCTGGATGACTGAATATGAAATATAGCCATGATTTGCTGGCTGAATATAGACAGATGCAGTTTGACAGCTATATGATGTTACAACAATTACACAGACATTATCAAAAGAGAAGGCAAAGTATACAGGATTTGGGATTTTGGTTTGGAAGTCAGTTTATATGATTACAGGAAATAAAAAAAATTAAATAAAATAATTTTAAAATATTATTTTTAAAAATTATATCAAGATTAAGAAACTTTTCTATGAAAACTTTTCTGCCCAAAGAGCACAGGAGCACAACTGGAAGAGACCCGCTATGTCATTCAGTTTGTCCTGGAAAGTAATAAAAAGATACAGATGAATAGATTTGCATCTCAAAAACAGTTAACTCCCATCTCAGAACCTGGGGTAAATAGGTGTAACCTGAAGAGCTTAAACACATCACTGGTGGTGTGTGTGGCAACATGCAGCAGGTATTTTTCAGCAGACAGCTATATAGAAAGCAGTGTGCTTATGGAAGTATTCAGCAGAGCCTGCTTAAGCCCTGCTTAGTGACACTCGGGTATTTCCCAATCACTGAACTTTGAAGTTTGGGGACCAGATGGACAAATCCATCTATTATTTTTCTTAAAATGTCACAGACTGACAGACTTGCTGCCGCTGTGATGGCTAAGAAAACAGAAACCTCTTCTGACAAGTACACAGTCTTTCTACAGCGATAATGAAGTGCACATCTGGCAAGAGGTTCAAGACTACGAAAGGAATCTTAGAAAATTAAAGGTCTGGCTTTAGCATCCATTTTTATACATACAGCTCTAAAAAAAAAACTAGTATGGAAAGAAAACGTGTCTTGCTGGGAATAAACCAAGTCATAAGAGACCAGATTCTGATCTAAATTTGCTTTAGTACAGGAAAGATACTTACTGCTTTCATTCTCCTCAGTGCAAGAACCTTATCACTAACCTGCTCATACATTAGATTACTAAGTAACAGATTTCAGTACCTAATATCTAACAACTGATCCTGCTTCTTTTAATGATAGCTAGTGCAATTTAAAAAAAAAAAATCACTAAGATTATGCCAGCACTGTAATTAATGTCCTGGAAAAGAGGTGATGTAGCTAGAGCTCTTCTCTGTCTTTAAGACATGCCACAGGCTGAAATACCATCCAAAATTCTCCTGTATAAGTCACATGATGAAAACTGAAAATCAAAAGTAAGGGCAGATACATTTTTTTAGAAAAGGCTGAACAAATTTAAGTACTTTAAAGTAAATAATCGTAGGTAAATACCACCATAGCAGCTTCACAACAAAGACTGGAGAAGTCTAGTTTTAAAATAATGTAATTGAGAAGTCTGGTAGCAACCGAGAGGGATGTTTGGAATGAGAGGGCACATGTTTTCACCACAGCACTTGCTTCTGTGATTCCAAGAGCTTTTCTGCACACACAATAACCTCCAGTATATCATAGTCTAAATTTATCTATGTTTTCTAGTACATCATCACCAGTTGTGGTCTATTTGAATATTACCCATGAAACAAAAATATGGTGAAAAATAACATTTTTATACCATTTCCATTTCAGAAATAATTGCTTTGAGAATTTCAATCCATTACGCAAACATTAACTTTTTTAATTCTAAGGGTTTTTAAAAACAAACACAAAAAAGTTTCTGTAACAAAAATACTGTCTTATGAAAAAAAGATTAAAATCTAAAATGACAAATAGTGAAACATTCTTGTCAATCTTCTGTAAGCTTAGATAACTAAGATAAATTACTTATCAGCATTTCAGTGTAAGTCCTGAGGAGAAAAAAGTTTCAGAGGGAAATATACAGAAGCATGATTGAGTTTAATATGCATCTACATTAGCTAGAGGGCATAATTAAAACTACATCACTCACTTAAATCTACATAATTAAGTCCCAAAGGCACTTTCTCTTTAGTATCCTTAATTTTACTGATAAACCTGCAAGGACCTTTGGTGTATAAGGTCAGACAATACTGTTTTAAAGTAAAATATGTTCTTACAAGTAAAACGGTTTAAAAAAAATAAAGTTTTGCTTTAGGTTTATTCCTTCTAGTGCTCAGAACTCCAGATATGGCAGGCATAACAAAATTCTGACATGCACAGGAAGAAAACAGTACTCAGTGAAGTTGTTATTCTCCTGCCAAAAGGCACCAGGAATTGATGCAGCGTCTACCACTGGGAGGACAAAGAAAAAGTGATCATGGACAACTTTGGAAACACCAGTAGATTAAAATAACACCCAAGTTAACTAGTTGCATTTGACAGCACAACATTATGTGTAATTTACCATGCATTTACTATCCTTAATCCAATTTTAAAAATATCTGCACACAGTTAAATCACATGCAGGCTTTATATACACACACACACTCCATATTTATATATTCATTTATCTGTATATTTATGCAAAGATGTAAGTACCTACCTTTTCAGTGATGATTATGTGCATTGCACATGGGCAGAAACGGTGAAAAACCGATTACTTTCATGTTATTTTGTTCAAGTGGTAGGACATTCCTACCATGTATCACAAAGAACATCAAATTTTAGAGTCACATCTGATTTCTCATTATCTGACTTCTTATATATCAACTGGAGTTATGATGTTCTTCATTTACTTACTTAATTTGGAAAAGAAGGAAAATGGACTAGGAGAGAAGGAGACACAGACCACGTATCTATACTCTTTGTTTAGTAAAGAGGTCAGAGCAAAACTACCTACACACTTGAACACATTTGTGAGAGTATTGTGAACAGTGTAGATGTCACTGTTAAATCCCTTTGCAGCAAAATCAGGATTTTCACTTCACCAGGTAAGTGGAAATAACATCAACTGCTTATCAAAGCCTGTATTATTAATCGCATCATGCAGTAACGTCCACAAACACAACATGGCACGTTGTTTCAGTGACTGCAACTCCACACTACTATTTAACCATAAGCACTAATAAAAATCTCCATCTGATGCAACCAACTGCTTAAGTAAACAGGAAGCAAACAGCTACCTCTAGTGCTAATGCAGATGAGAGAATTTCCTGCAGTTTTCTCAGAACAATTGTGTCTACTACATAAACAGAAGTAACGTTGACACTGCTGACAGGGACTTTCCTCTAGCCATGGGCCAGGGGTGTATGTTGACAGGTATTGCTAATATTATTCTCACTTGATACAGTGAGGAATCTTATCCCAGCTCCTTCCTATGTCTTAGCTGAATTTAACAGGACTCTGCAAGAAGTTATTCACTTTTGATCATACATCTTGGAATATAATCGAATGCAGCCCCTGTGAGCATGCTCTCTCACTAGTCTCACTTCCAGAATCCATTACAGTGCTCTCTTTCCTAGTGCTTCAGTCAATAGGTACACAAAACAAATGGAAGAAATCAAACTGTGCAGACCAGTGGGTCAGTAATACGCCAACAGTACTCTTCTAAGGGTTTCAAAATTCAGAAGTGCTCCAAAAGAGAAGGGAGCAGAATGCTAGCAAGCATAAATGAATGCACACAAGAGAAAAAGGAAAAATTCCCATGTATAAAACACAACTCCAAATAAATATTAGAACAGATATCAAGGACTTTGCTTAGACAACACACTTACTGTGATAAACTTATTGCCAAAATCAGCCCAGTTTTAAAGGCAATTGAAACTTATCCAGCTAAAGAAAGATATTGTGATTCCTTGAACTAAACTCTGTGGCCAGACCACAAGAGATTTCACAAGAAATTCCTTTTTTCAGGCTCAGCTCTAACCATTCACATAGAAGAATAATGTCCACATCATAAGTCGTCAGGATTTTCAGTTGAGTCCAACTCCTTGCTGTCTTTTATTAGCAAATTACTTAAGCCAAAGGAAAGAAAACAATCCTTTTTTAGCTGCAACCAGCAAGAAAGCTGTACTAATTCAGCTTGACTCAGATACAAAAACAGCAATCCATGAATTCACAGCTTCAAGTCAAGCTTTTAATTCGCATGCCTGGCTGCATAAATTTTTGCCTATAAACCAACTTCACTCAAAATACCTCTTCTGCATAGTGATTATTAAAATAGAAAATGAACTATCCTCTCAGCCAAGAATATGCTATCTAACTGATCTCAGCAGCCATATCAACCTTCAACAGCACTTGCGTCCCATTCGAACAATGCACCTGATAACCTCCTGCCTTCAATTTACATGCAAAAAGAAAAACCAAACAGTTAAGGAAGCTTCATGCACAGAGTAGACCTCCTGATGACTGATTCACTGCCACAAAGCTGATTTCTGGAAACAAACATGACTATGGAGTTCAGTCTATGGGCATCCTGAACTTGGGGCTCAGTGTATCACTGTGGCAAAGGCTGCTCAGCTCCTACCAACTGGCATCTTGGCTGAGTCACTTCAGAGTTTTGCACAAATACTCTGATTTCTCAGACCCAGCTGTTCAGAGGAATGCCACATAAGGAAAAACCCAAATTAAACCTCAAAACAAAACCACAGAAAAGAACTTGGATCACCTACTGCCTTGAAACTCCCCGTAACAATAGCACATTAATGTTTTTTTTTCTTCAAACCCGAATTAGAAGAAAACGTTTAATGTAAATTCAATAGTAAGTTTGGGAATCAAAATGACTCATATAAATGAACATGCATTTTCATGTTTCTTCTGACTATTAAATCACTTTTAGCCTGCTATTAAAGCAATTTCCAGAGGTAGCTTTGTTTGTAGATTACAAAAAACATTTGGAAACATATCACAGAAGTAATTTGACTTACTTTATGCTCAGTTATACTAGGTAAGCATAGCCATTCAACATATAATAATGTTATGAATAGAATGTCATTTTGCCAATACAGAACTAAAATTATTCACTCAAAATCTTCAAAATTCACTTGTTCTGTCCCACTACTATGGTATGAAATGATAATTTCCAAGTAATGCAAAAGAAATACAGATATAAGCGGTTCTACTGCAGCCAGTTTTTACAGTCACTCATGGAAGGAAAAAAATATCATTTTATGATAATTTTAAAGCAAAAATTAAGAATTTGGCTATTTAGTCCCCTGCTAACCAATGAAAGCAAGGGCAATATATTTAAATTCCATCAATGCTTTGTTACCATGAAACAGTCTTTCACCCCCACAGATTTCAAGGGATAAGATTTTACAGCTACTATATGCTGAACTTTTATTACCTTTTTTTTTATATCCCAGAAGAACCCAAACATTTCTGTGAACTTCTATAGTAGTCTTTATACATCTCAGGAGATTTCAAACCCAGCCATCTCTCTGCATTACAGTACTGCTGATTACAATTTAAAAAAGGTTTTAATCTATATCATTATCTCTTAGACCTTAAATATCGTGGGTTGCTGTTCAACATGTCACTCTAGGCTGCAGATTTGTAAAGTTTTAGTAATTCAATGATAAGAGTAGCAAAAGACATTCAGTTATGCATTATAATTAAACATGTGACAGAATAAAGATCACTTTCTGATTTATGAATCAAAATACATTCCCAAAATAGTAGGTATCATTACCCAGTACAGCAGGCAAGTAAAAATGAATCTAGCTGCACGTCAACCCCCTAATCCTCACATAAATGAGAAAGTAAAATACCAAAAATGTAACCAACTGACTGATAAGAAAAATATCCAGGGGATTTAAGGAGGAGGAGGGTGTTTTAAAGAACTACGTCATCCATACATTACAAATTGTGCCGCAGACAGCTGTGCAATTAAAAGCACTGCCCTACAGCACCTACTTCTATCTTCATTTAAATACACAGGGAGTGTGGGGAGGTGTCTGAAATATAATTGTATACAGCTACAAAGCACTGTAGCATAAGCACATCTAATTTACATCTATGCTATACTTGTTTATTCCTTATGATTGTGCCTCCTCTAGTGGCTGGCCCTCAGAAAAATGTACGTGTACCTGTATGCACAATCAGGGGATAAATTCAGGCTGGGAAAGACCTCAGGAAGCCTCTAGTCCAAGCTCATAGAATTTCTGGTTGGCCCTACTAGAAACATTCACCACCATCAGTTTGCAACTGAGGTAAAACCTCACTCCTGATTCCAGATTCAAAGACCTCCTAAGTTCATCTAGAAAAGAAAGGGAAGAATCAGGAAAATCAAACCACTGGAACTATCTCATTGGTATGTACCTTCATCACAAAGTTCCACTGCTTATTAACAGATTAGGAGACACATTCCTTTGCATACTGATGCAGTATATGTCTGGCAAGTTTTCTGTCCTCTGCTTCATACACTATCATCTTGCATGGAAGAAAGATCGAGATGATATTAATAATCAACTGTACCTCAATTCACCTTCATTGTGAAGGGTTTGCTTCTTTTCCCATCACAGTACCTCAGAAAGGTTAAGTCTGAGTAAACTTCCATCTTCCTTCTCCCAAAAAAACATCTGTCATGAGGACCTTCACTAATGGGAAGGGGTGAAGTGTTACATCTCAGATACGAATCTCTGAACTAGAAAACAACCTGCTCAATGGCAGTTGTGAACAACTTCTACATAAAACAACTGCAGTAAAATAATCTGGAGAAAATTAAGACAGGAAGAATAAGAAGCTTTACCACATCCCCCAGGAAAGAGTCACAGGGACCAGAAAGTTATTCTGTCATCAGGATAATTTTTTAAATATAGTAATGCTTACATTTTGGAGATTTATTAAATAAGTAAAAAGACAAACAAGAAAACTCACAATTTTCAGATGCACCTTAGTTCAATATGCAAAAATAAGAAAAAACAGTGCAATATCAAATTGCAACATCAAAGCAATTACACTTCAGACTTTTCAACATGGAACTGCACTAGCAACTGTTCTGTAAAAAAATAATCAGAACACTAGAAGAGAGCGTTTCATACAACTGTGCACCAAATACTGCTAAGAATATGTATCACAAGCATATACCTAGCAAAGGAAAGCAGAAAACAATGGGTTGCCTCAAAGTCATCCACCTGTATCAAAACCTTGATTCCAGGCTATTAGCTAAGGTAGTAACTGAATAATGCCTTCAAGAAACTGGTCCAGCTTTCATTCTTTCCTTTCTTCTACACACTGCATCATCTTTCAAGTCTCTGATTTCCAATTCACAGATCATCCATACAAATAGATCTGAAAACAATTATAGCTGAGATTATTGCTTGGCTGCAAGCAAGTTATTTTGAACTATCAGAGCATAGTTACAATAGTAGTGTAATTATTTGTTTTGATTCATCTTACTATTTTATTGTTTCAAGTATTTTAAAAACATACTGGAGTTCCCCCTTCTTTTGGGGGAAGGGAAGCTATTTAAAAAATAACAAGGATGTGGAAGAATCTATGAGATCTCTTTGGACTAGAGTACATTTTACAGAAAAAAAAAACCAAACCAGCCTTAAAACAACACTGAGGTTATGAAGTCAACTGACATAATCACTGTCAGAACAGCAGCCATCCAGCACCATTTGACAGCTGATCCCATCTTCTGAACAACAATAATTTATCATTTAGGTACTCCTGCCTAGCAATTTGCAGAATAATTGTAATGACAGTCACTGAAGAGGAAAAAAAAAAAAAAAAAGGTTTATTTTTCTGTTTGAACATACCAGTACATTACCATTGACACCTCCCCCATCTCCCCCAACAGAGCATCTCTACTAGTTTCAGCGTTTTCTTTGTGGGCAATACTTGAGCACCCATCCCCCCCATGGTTTCACACTTCGTTTACAATGCATTTTACAGATTCCTCTCTAAAGGCAAAATATTGTTTCTTACAGACTTTTCTACAGTGTTTTAATCAGTGAGCCCTAGGGTATATGATCCTGAAGAGCACTGGAGGAGTTATTTTTGGCACAAGGTTTCCTTGTCCCTATGCTGACAAGTTCAAGGTTAACTTCCTTCCTGCTGAACACCTGAAGCTGTGTGCCAAGAATTCTTAGGATTGAGAACTGACTTAAATGTTGCTGCCATTAAAGAGGAAAGTAAACTTAAAAGTTTGAAACCATAACCATTTGCAGCAAATTGAACACTCCTCTGTGCAATACAGCAGTCAGTAACTAATTATTAACCTTAGTCTTCAGCAAGTATCATGCATGCATCTTCACAATGCTCCCGTAAGACAAAACAGTATCATTATCTCCACTCTACAGGAAAGGAGCAATGGCATGAGTGCCAGAAAATAACAATGTCAAAAGAAGAAAGTACCACTAAGAATCGTATTAATCTTCATTTTTTTCAGGACATTAAACATTATATGATACTTTACTGTGAAAAACCACAGACTGCTGACTTCAGTTACAATTGTGAAATATCAGCTTTTTTTTTTTACCCTACTCTGAAGTTGGTTATCTAGAACTTGAGAAGAATGAAAATTACATGGAAATAGCAGCCTGCTGGTGAAAAATGCAGTAACTACAACCACTTGCTTCATTCATAATGTATTTCAAAGCTAAACACAGGACCATAAAACTTCATCTATTTCTAGGGCCCAACCAGACAGACTTATACTAGGAATTCATAACCCTGTGATCGAAAACAGAATCCATGGTGTGTGTGTGTGTCTTCATATGTGTGCACACATCGGGGTCAAAGCAGAAGTAGGTGGAATTAGACCTGTTCACACAGTATTGTTTAAAACATAGAAAAAATTTATGTATATATTTACATTATTATTGTTTGTGATAGCTTGGGTTTAGTTTTTCAATTTTGCTAAAGCACAGGAAATTGCAACTGAAAAGTCTGTATTTTCCTAAATTCATAGAATCATAGAATGGCAAGGGTTGGAAGGGATCCCAAGGATCATAAAGCTCCAACCCCCCTGCCACAGGCAGGGCCACCAACCTCAGGCCTGGATCTACACAAGGTTGCCCAGGGCCCCATCCAACCTGGCCTTGAACACCTCCAGGGATGGGGCACCCACCACCTCTCTGGGCAGCCTGTTCCAGCACCTCACCACTCTTTCCATAAAAAACTTCCCCCTAATATCCAATCTAAACCTTCCCTCCTTCAGCTTTAAACCATTCCCCCTTGTCCTGCCATTATCTGCCCTTTTAAAAAGTTGATTCCCCTCCTGTTTGTATGCTCCCTTCAAAATTCATCTAGTACTTAAACGGAATTCAACTGCAAAATTTAAATTATTACCTCTCTTCAAATTCTTTCTTGAAACCTCTGTAAGGGGACACATTTTGGTTTTCTTTTTTAACAAAATACCTATCTGCTCTTAAATCACAGAATCACAGAGTTGTAGGGGTTGGAAGGGACCTCCAGAGATCATCGGGTCCAACCCCCCTGCCAAAGCAGGCTCCTTAGCTCATACTGCACAGATAGGTGTCCAGACAGGTCTTGAATATCTCCAGAGAAGGAGGCTCCACCACCTCCCTGGGCAGCCTGTCCCAGGGCTCTGTCACCCTCACTGGGAAAAAGTTCCTCCACATGTTGGTGCAGAACTTCCTGTGTTCTAACTTGCAGCCATTGCCCCTTGTCGTGTCTCCACAGACCACTGAAAAGGGGCTGGCCAATTCCCCCTGCACCCCATACTTAAGATATTTATAAACATTGATTAAGTCCCTCCTTAGTCTTCTTTTCTCCAGGCTGAACAGCCCCAGCTCTCTCAGCCTTTCCTCATAGGATAGATGTTCCAGGCCCTTCATCATCTTCGTAGCCCTTCTCTGGACTCTCTCAAGGAGATCCCTGTCCTTTTTATAAATCATATCCTAGTTAAGGAGCTAGGTTTACAGAGGTTTCGATACTCATTCAAATCATACCTTCAAATTTCTTTCCCCTTCCCCCAAAAAAACCGCAGTCCAGGTTGAGCTACCTTCCAAGATGTGAAAGAGGAGTACTTCCCATAAGGCACTGTATGCAGCATTACTTTTTGCCCTGTATCTTGTGAGTGCATATATAGATATAGATCTCCAGGTCCCAGAGAACCTAAGCTAACAAACGACTGTCTAGCAAATACTCCAAGTTACTTCATAGTACTCTGGAAAGCTGAGATCTCACAATATTAGACACAAAGCTGATATAAAGTCTGAAAACATCTGCTCTAACACATAGCACAGGCCAGGCAGAGAGATGACAGAGGAAGCCTGCTGGATTCTACCTAGGCTGTTCAAGGTAAGGAGTAGGTAACAAATATTGAAAAATTAGTAGACTTTTTTTATGCTCTCAAAGAGACAGCCCAAGTGTGTTAGACTTTACTCACTCATAATACTCTCAAAAATCTTAGCATGGGTTGGGCCAATGGCAATGGTGCTCATTGCACTGAACAGAATTTTCTCACTATTTCCTTGAACATATTCTTCTGTCTTTGTTCACCTCCAGTTTCTTTTATTCTTAGACTGTAAATTTGTTAAAGCAAGCTCACCTCAGACACAGCTATCCAATTAATTTCTTTTTTTGTAATTACCCAACAAAAAAGGATAACCTTGCCTCTCAAATGGTACTGTTCATGATTACTCACCTGCTTGGTGAATTAATCACACAGTATTTGTACTTCATACAAGAAATTAGTTTCCTAGTGATTTAGTGGTTAAAGTAAGATTTTTTTAGTCCTCATCTATAAAAAGCCTCTTTGTGTCTTGCTTTTTTTCCCCATGCTTTAGGAGACCAACCAACAAAATTAATAAAGTCATAAGCAAGGAGAGAAAAAAAAAATCCCACCTTTAAAAGACATTTCTGTGCTTTTTGCCCAATTACCTACTTTAACAAGCTTCTATCCAAACCTGTAGCACAATGCACACATTAACCACATCCTCACATTCTGATATTTAGATATATCTTTCATTTGCTTGGTTACCTTGTCTGCATCCACTTTGCCTCTGATAAATTCTCTCTTCCAAAATTCCAGTGCCTGTTCCAGAGTCAGGCCGATGCCTTTTAGGAACAGCCCGTACTGCATGCGGCCCCCGTGGCGGAGGTGATGGTTATCGCGTAGGGCCTTGTGCAACTGGCGCATGCAGAGAGGGAATGACTTCACAGAAAGCTGCAGAGAGAAAAAAATTGTGTTTAAGGCACACTGATCATTTAATTTGTAGGATATATGCTCACTGTGGTTATTAATTAGCTTCACTAATAGAGCCAGTGGCTGGAAGAAAAGATATGCATGTGCAGAGCACCTTGGGACTGATGATAACCCGAGTGTGTCCGTAAGCCATCATATTCAATAACCATCTCAAGAACAAACTCCAAAGGACAGAGTAATACAGGTGGTTGCACCAGACTATCTTCAGCTACAAAGTAACACTGGTTTAATTGCTGTCAGGAAAAATATATCCACAGTTCCATTACAATGTCTCTTGCTTCTTCCTAATTTTACCTTCTAGAATGGCAAGGTGACCTTTGTTCCAGTTTTTGACTGTTGGGAAGGGGATTTTTTTTAAAACATCTTTGAGAAAGTACAAGTGGGAGTAAAATCATTGAAACTGATCTTCAGGTTTTTTTCCTCGAAGAACAGAATTTCTCATAAAGCAAGACCTGAGAGCTAAAAACTGTAACGTTCAAGTTTATTTGGGCTTTGCATTTTTATTTTAAACATCTGAGTCTTGCCATGGAATTCACTAGCAAAGACACACTGTCATGGTTTAGATGGAGAGTGAAAGCACAAATGATTCCTAAAGTTCAGGCAAAGGAGGTTTAGTGTGTTTTTAATTGTCTCTGTATCACTGATGTGGGTTTACAATCAATTTTATTTACTTTCTAGTTCAAAAAAACCCTTCTGCAAGCCAAAAGTGAAAAAAGAGCACCAAAAAGACTAATATTGAAACGTAGTAACATAAAGAAAGCATCATGGGTTGCAAAATTGTTAAATAAACAAATTTTGTTAAACTGGTTATGTTTACATTAGGTATTTGCAAAAGTACACAAAGTTAAGCAGCAAATTAAGCAACTCATCATACTTCCAGGCTAAATCCTGATTAGATGCATTTTCAGAAAATTCTGCTCCATTGTAGACTTATCACAGTTTCATTCAAGTAGTTCTCAAGAGCTACAAAGCAAATATGAAAATAAAGGCTTTGTATACTGCCTGTACATAGAGTACTTGAATTTGAAAAGTTAGGTATCAAAACACAATATAACTCAATAAACACAGAGGACTTACAGCATCAATCTGCTCTAAAGAAATTTTTCCAGTGCTCTTCTGCACGCTGTAATCAGGGCCAATGTAAGAATGGCTGGGAAAAGAAAAAGGCAAACAGTACACAGCATTGTTTAAATTGTTCAAAAGTATTTATGTTACAACTATAGAAAAAATATACTTTACTAATTAAAGGCTGCAAATATTTTGTATCAGTCGATTAGTATTTGACAATTATGTAAGTAAGATTTATAAAACCAACATTACAGTCAATATGGTAAAGAAACCCCTCCTCCCTGTATCTGAAAGGAGTGGTGAGAGGTAATTTGGAATTCATATCATAGGATCAAACCACTGCTGTGGTTGAGAGACACCTCTGAAGATCATCCAGACCAACCTCCTGCACAAAACAGCGTTAACCACAGCTCAGCATGTCCTGCAGCTTGGTTTTCAGCATCTCTAATGACAGACTCTGTAACTTGTGAAGAAGCTGTTCAGTGTTTCACCACTCTCACAGTAAAAAAAAAAGTGTTCCTTAAGTTTAAATGGAACTTCCTACACTTCAGTTTGTGCCCACTGCCTCCTGGCCTATCACCGCACACCACTGAGGACAGTCTCATTGTCTTTACTATCGCCCCTGATCAGACACCTATGAATATGCACTGCTAAGATTCACACACACACCCTTCTGAACTCCTCCAACCTCAGTCTCTCCTCATACGTACTGGGGAGCCCAGGATTGGAAACAGCCCTCCAGGTGTGGCCTCACCAGTGGAGGGCTCAACCTGCTGGGAATGCTCTCCCTCAGCCTATGGTACATGGGGTTATTCTCCCCAGATGCAGGGCTTGGTATTCCTTTTTGTCGAACTTCATAGGGCTCACGTAGGCCTATTTCTCCATCCGAAGAGAAAGGCAAAACACACACCTGGTTTAAACTATTCCTCCCAGTTTTTTATCAACTGAGACTTGCTGAGTGTGCATTCTGTTCCATCACCTACGTAACTGTCCTGGTTTCAGAACAATCAATAGTCAGACCAGTAGCATATTTGTATTCAGCAGCAGCTGAGCAGCAGTGATGGCTTCATTTCCATGCTTCAGGAGCCACCTGTGGAGGCTGACAGAAGACTATCATGACCTGAATGAAATCACATCACCCGTGAGTGCTGCCACACCAGGAACACTGGAGCTTCAACACAAACTGGAGGCAAAGGCAGCCGTAAGGTACGCCACGACTGGCATCACTAATGCACCTTTTAATCCCTCAGGCCACAGAGAGTAGGCTGCCATTTGCATCCCTAAACCTGAAATTAACTGCCCCAAGGGTGGAAAAACAGCCCCACCATCTGCCACGGACTGATCCAGACTGCACTGCAAAGCAATGAAGTTCTGGAGCTCCTGTAACATCATGTGGAGCAACCCAGAAGGAAGAGCTTTTGAGAAAAGGAAGAAAACAGTCCAAACAGACATTAAAGCATCAACTAAACAATACAGGGCCTGGTACTGATCCCTGAGGTACTCCAGTGATTGGCCTCCAGCTAGTCTCATGCCACTAATGACAACTTCTGAGCACAGCACTTCATCTACATCGCCCATAAGTAACAGTTGTCAATGAGGATGTTACAAGAGACTGTGTCAAAAGGCTTGCTAAAATCAGGATAAACAGCATCCACTGCTTCAGCTCCCACAATCCCCTGAGCCTTCTATGATAAAATGACCACCTATGAGGTTGGTCAAGCATAATTTCCTGTTTACAAATCCATGCTGACCACTCATAATCACCTTCTTGTCCTTCATATGTCTAGAACTTAGTCAGCCTCATCTACAGTTAGTTCCATGGATCCTTCTCCTTACTCTTTGTAAAGGCAAAGCTCACTTTTCCAGCAATCGAGAATCTCTTCTACTTCGCTAGCTGTCTAGTATTTTAACAACAACAAAAAAAACCCTCCAAAAAACCCAAACAAACAACAAAACTGATATAAACACTATGAACATCTACCCTGGGGAAAAGAAAAAAAAATTTAAAAACTACTTAACCGTACCAATAAAAAGCTGTGAAGGCTTTTACTGCAGTACTGACAAGCACATGTTAACTCCTCACAGGAGCTGTCTCATCAAAACAGCACAGGACTTTGCATGTACCACCTCACCTTTCACTACTCCTCTAATCAAGCCATTTCTGATACCAGCACCAAGCTCAGGTAACCCTACACTATAGCAGAGACACTCATGTAGACATTGTCACCAAAGTAATTTCAAATCACATACAAGCATCTAATGCCAGACTTTTAAATATATAGACTTCTTGAATAAGGATTTATGCAGGGCTGCAGAAATGTTTACAGCAGAACCCAACCAAAGTCAAGAGCTGACAGTACAGCAGGCTACAAAGCAAACAGTGGCTTTGGATACAGCATATTGGTCCAAAAATCAGTCTCTAAAGTCTGGGTAAGAGCAAATTTATTTCCACAAGAAAGATTTTTCAAGTAACTTACAAAGGTAACTTCTTAAATCTTCTGAAGGCATATAGAGGCTTAACTCCAGAAAAAAGTTTGGCTAAATGATGATACTCGGCACTACAGATAATTTTGTGACATTTCAGTACTGCAAAGTGTGAAAAGCATATAGCTAGAAGTTGATTTTACTACAGTACAAATTATTTAATTATACATGCATTCATTCATTCTTCAGTCTTATTTCTGGCACACACTGGAGCACTAGGCAAGCTTACAATACTTAATAGATTTTTTTCATTACACAACAATGCATAAATAATTAAAAGTATTTGAACTTTATATGCCTATTACTAGTGATTCTACTAAAGAAATATCTAAATTTCCTTGTAGAACTAGACCTGCATCACTTAACTACACACAAAACAAAACTTACAGTCCAAAAACCATAACATCATAGAATCGTTTTGCTTGGAAGAGACCTCTAAGACCATCAAGTCCAGCTGCTAACTGAGCACTGCCAAGTCCAACCACTAAATCCTGTCCCTAATAACCACATCTACATGTCTTTTAAATGCCTCCAGGGCAACAACAGCCTCCAGGGATGGTGACTCAGCCATTTTCCTAGGTAGCCTGTTCCAATGACTGACCACCTTTGCGGTGAAGAAATTTTTCCTACGATCCAACCTAAGCCTCCCCTGGCACAACTTAATGCCATTTCCTCTTATCACTTTGTTACTTGGGAGAACAGACTAACACCCACCTGGCTACAACCTCCCTTGAGGCAGTTGTAAAGTGGTAAAGTCTCCTCTCAGCTTCCTTTTCTCCAGACTAAACTGGAAGCACAGAACAACTGAAAACAGGTACTGCTTACATGCCTTTTTTTTATTTTTTGGAAAGCAACCAATTAGGAAAATGACCATTCCGTTATCACAGCCTGACATCCCAGGATGAGTGCTGGTTAACTTCTTAAGCTGCTGTACCATAAGCACTTTATATCATCTGCTTGTACTCTCTAGTATTTATTAGAATCATACCAGTACTGGAAAAAAAATAAAAATAGCTAAGCTAAAGAAACCTACATCCTAGCATCTGTAGAAAGGATTGGTCTGGGAAGCGAAGGCCCAAAGAGAGAACACAGAAGTTCTCCTATACAGTAAGGGAACAAAATAAGACTTCTGAAGTTACTGCTAAAAAATCCTGCTGATCATTACATTTGGACTTGGTAGAAAATTTTACTGCAAGGACAGAAAATCCAATGCTAGAAGTAGGGAGGGGAAGAAGAAATTCTACTTTTCAGATGCCGAAAAGGCTTAAATGTACTCAGCAAGGTAAGCAAACAGTAAAAGGTTTTAATAAATGCTGCCTTATTTATTGTAAGTTTCTTGATACGTGACAGCACTCACCAAAGACCTGAACTCTACAAACTGCCTTCCAAGATGGTGCTCTGAAAGAGCATGGTTTATCCATCCAGAACATGAGGTAGACTGGAGCTGGGCACAAAGAAGCCAGCACGAGTTGTACTGTCTTTGGCAACTGAGCTGTTGGACTCCTGTCTCAAGGAGCAAAAGAGACTAGAGCTTCTGGGTTTGAAGGTTTTAAATATCTGGTCCCTTGATTTCATCACAAGAAAACAACATACTGCTTTCACCACAGATTTCTCTACATTTCTACTTAAAAAACCCTCAGCAGCCTTGTAAAATAAACAAACCCAAAAAACCCCTACAAACAGCCTCCTTTTTCTATGAACAATGGTCCTCATTTTGACATGTCATTAAATGTTGCCAAACAGCTTACTTCTGCTGGCTTGGAAACACATTACAACACAAACCAACTAGGCTTGTGAACACCCTTTTTTTGCTTCTAGTTCCACCTCTTAACTTAGATTCATCATTACTTTCATTCCACAGAGCTTCTGAAGTTACTTCCCAACCAAGCTTCTTACTCAACTAGAAATATCTATAGTTCATGATAATTCTTGTTGTTTACTGGAATGCAAGCAGTTATAAATTCACTTTTCACTTGACACAGTTTTATTTTACTGTCACCTATAAATTCCTGTCTCGTTCCATTCCAGACTTGATTACACAAAAAATGTTTTTCTCAGATCCAAAAATCTTCACTAGCGAAAGCTTCCCAAGATTATCTTGCAACTACAGATTGATGCACACATTTACATTGCTGCTGAGCAAGAAGAAACCTTCACTACATCAACATTTTCAAGAATGGGATCTATGTCTCTCAAATAATCAGCTGTAGGACCATTCTTATAAATACTGTATCATTCACAAACGTGTTGGTGTATTAAGAGATTTAGTTAGGATAGGAAGGGCACTTGCTAGATGCTGAGGGTCATAAATGACAGCAGTCTATTAAGGAATGCATTATTCATTACTTGCTTGTAAGATAAACATAAATGAGGAGGGTGAACATGTCTGCATGATACCATGTTATCCATTAAAAATACCCAGTCTTGCAAAACACTTGCTTTCTGTATCAACCTCGTGAGCAGTCATTTGAAGACAGAATTAATACAATCACATAAATGTTGGTTGTAAAGGATATTAAAAGACTGTCAAGTCCCATGTCCCACTTTAAGTGGGACTACTGCCAACTCTAGGGAGGCGAGCCACATTTTTTGCTAGCTAAATCCTAAAGATTTCCACAAACCATAGTTCCTCACCTCTGGACAGTCTGTTGCACTACTGTTCTAGCATAGACATTTTTTCTAATGTCCAATTTAAACAACCCAACTGCTGCAGGTGACCACTGTCATTTGTTATACCCTCTGGCACCATCAAGAATTTATTATGTTTCTCCTTCAAACAACTGTAGGCTGCTATTAGACCATCCCTAAGCCTCCTCTTCACCAGACTAAAACAAAGTCAACTCAGCTTCATATACAGGAACAGTCATATAGTAGTTTGATGGGATTATATATGACAGCTTTTGTCTATCTTTGAAGTTATTCCTGCTGCAGATTTTAAACAATAGAGTGTTATAATCCTGTAATTTAATCACAAAACCCATATAAACTCCTTTGAAAGCAGGAGTTGCAGAAGTGTTCTCATGCATTTAGACATAAATTTCCCATTTCTATTAAATTGCTAAAACTTTAGCAATTTAAATCTCCCTGTAGCCTACTGTGAGCACGTGAAATCCCTAAGCACAAGCTTGCATCAAACTTTTTAACGTTTCAACTAAAAATGTTCTCTCTTTTTTGTCTAGTACAATTAATAATAGAATGCACCAATAAAACAGAATAGGATTAAAAAAAAGAGGACCTAAGTCACAGATAAAGTACACACTTAGTTCAGAGCAGTCCAATTACAAAATACATGTTATGTCCATTTAAAAGCATAGGGTTGGATTAAAAAAAAATTATGCAGACATAATCGACAGTAAAATGACCTTTTCTGAGGACTAGCTAATTTAAAAGTCACAAGCAGATAAAAATAGCTGCCAAAAAAATGTGTGGGGCATTAACAACCAAACAATGCTCTGTAACCTTCAATTGTGTGTTCTTTTTATACGCTTCTATCTAAGCTTTTGCTCCCCTGGTAAAGCTCTATTGACATGTGCCAAAAATAAAACACTGCTCTAAGAATTCACACAATAAAGGTAGAGAAAAGCCTACAACTAACTAATATTCTCCTTTTTTACAAGCAAGATGAAGCAAAAATGAATCACCGATTCACATAGATAAATAATAACAGAGAAGACCTATTTGGTCATCTCTCTGTACACCACCAGAGCTTGTTTGTTATGTTGTAAGGTGTGATGTATTTTGCCTATTTTAAAAGGAACTTCCAGAACAGCAACTCAGAAGCGTTTACGTAGTTTCTCTAATTGGTGGCAAAATGTACTGGGAACAGCCCCTCCCATTTTCACAAAAGCAAAACAGAAGTAACTTACTACTTGTTAAACATACATACCCAATATAACGTAAAGAAATGTGTAAAAAATACCTTCCAGATCAATGTAGCATACAGTCTCCCTGTTAAAGAGTTGATATTAAACTAGCTTTTTTTCAAACTTTCTTTTTCCCATATCTTTCATACAAAGCAGAGAAGACTGTGATTGCTGAGACACTGAAGGCTGTTCCACTTACATAGATGCTTAGTATATATCAAAAGAAATGTCAATTTTTTCAGCAATTACTCGTAGACAGCATGATTTATATAAAGTTAGCTTAATTGCTCTTTAGCTTCAAATGGAGAAAGGTATGCCACTGAGGCACATCCTTCAAAATCCCAGTAAGATGTATGGTAATAAAAACATGGAATGTTATTTGCATTCAAAAGTATCCCCTAACCAGTTATATAAGTTACACTGCAATATTTTTTCATTCATTGCTCTTGAACAAAAGTTCAATCATATATAAAGAAGCAGAGATACAATGAAAGATATTTTTCCTCTTCTGATTCACAGTAAAAATCAAAAAAACATGAAACTGTTCCTAAATAACTGTAAGATTATTTTTTTTAAAGTCAAAATAAAATGTGAGGCTTTGGGTACAGGAATCTTGAGCAGCAGAGCACCACAGGAAATAAAGAGCATGCTATCTGCATCCTAATTCTGGTGCAGTGCTATCATGATGGTGCCTCACCGCTTCCATTTCCTAATTCATCCCACATCATTTCAGTGATCTTAATGCAAAGCTGTATGTGTTCAAAAGCAGAGCCTTCATTACTGGCATTCAATATTTAAGTAAATTTGTACCCTTAGAGATATTAAAAATTCAACTGAATAAATACCTGAGCAACCCAATCTAACTGGATCTGCATTGAGCAGGGGCTAGATTAAGTGATCTCCAGAGGTTCAATTCAAGCTAAATTATTCAATGATTCTAAACTAATGCATCTCCCTCTAATTGTACAGTCTTTGTCCTCTTGCACACTATTGTAGTATGATAACTCTCCAAAACAATATAAAGTGGTAAAAAGCAATCATGTCTAAGAAAGAAACCAGACCTATGCTTAACCTGAAGAACATAAGGTATTCTTCTTACTCTTCATCCCCAACCACATTCAAAGAAGGCAGAAAGCTTCTATATACTGTATGCCACTAAGAGAAAGGCATGCTATTTCAACTGTGTTGTAGAGCACTCTTAATGATGCACATTTTCAGCTCTCTCCTTAGGTCCATTAAAAGAAAATAGGCCTCCATTCATCAGTGAGTGATGGAAAATCTTCCAAAAAGATAAAGATTATTAAAAAAAAAATAAAAAGCATAAAATATTTGCAACAAAGAAGGCTCATACTCTAAGCAGTGTAATTTGCAATCTGTTTTGTTTGTAAAGAAACTTATCAACTTTACACTTACTATAAAAAAAGTTTTTACAAAAGCTATAAATATTTTCTTGTTACTTGTAAGCAACACCAGCCCTGTATGTTTCATGTCTAATTATGAAGCATTTGTTAAGTAAGTGCCAGAGATACTTTCAGGTTGTTCTTTTTCCAGTCAAAGCCAATTGCACAAATGAGGTGTCTGGAAAAAAATACCGTGGCTAAAGCATTCCACTAATACAGTTATTTTTATCTGTATGAAAGAAAATTCACTTATGCTTTCAGCTTATGCTACCTGAGATGATTAAGCAGAGGTTGTAGTCTCTCATCAGACTGTATGGATGGTAGTGATCGTGCTGTCAGCTAGAAGAAAACAGAGGTTCAATTAATAAAATATTAGCTTCAAATATTTGATAGCACAAAGTAGGAATTAGGTAAGAAATCACCCTGAATTGCTACAATTTCATGCAACATTGGATAAGACATACTTCCTCCTGTTAAAAATAACTAAGTGCAGCCTTCCAGAATCTGAAGTTAGCAGAAATCTTTATAAGTTAACAAAGTTTAAAGCAGTGAAAAGTAATTTTTCTAAAATTACTATGTCTTTTGAAATAAATAGCATGACATCATTGAAAGACGTATATAATATGTAGACATTTTTCCAAACATACTAGAAGTCATATTCTACTTAAGAGTCTTCCAGCAATCACATAATGTAAATATAGTCCATTATAGCATACTATAAGCAATTCACATTGGCATAGAAAACTGTAGCATACATAATATTTAGCACTATCTGATCCCCGTATGTTCTCCACTATTCAGTCTAACAAGGTCTGCATTAAGGCCAGGCATAGGTTTGGCAGTCTGCTGCAGTACAGATGGGGAGATTTTCCTACAAATTTTTAGGTATTAGGAAGAAATTTTTCACTATGAGATTGGTGAGGCCCTGGCACAGGTTGCCCAGAGAAGCTGTGGCTGCCCCCTCCCTGGCAGTGTTCAAGGCCAGGCTGGATGGGGCCTTAGGCAGTCTGGTCTAGTGGAGGGTGTCCCTGCCCATGGCAGGGAGGTTGGAACTAGCTGGGCTTTGAGGTCCCTTTCAACCCAAATTATTCAGATTACATGATTTCTCTCTGTTGATTTCTGCTAGGAGAGTCACACCACTACCAATATGTAGGAATGGCTCTAATCCAAATGCAAAGATCAAATAAGGTTAAAGTAGGGATCAGTCAAGGCAGCCATAAAAACTGAAGGAAAGGATTTAACAGAAACACCCAAAAACAATGACCAGAAAAAAGCCCGCTACCCTTGCCATTTGCAAAATTCTACCATCACCTGTTCCCATATAACATCCTGCTCAGCAATAGCCACTGCTCAGGGCATGGCTAGGCACTGGTCTGCTGGTGGTGAACACCACTTGTGGGTTTTGTCCTTTCTGCTCTTTGCTTAATAAACTGTCTTTACTCAATCCATGAGTTCTCATTTTTACCCTTCCTGAATCTATCTCTCCTCCATCTCTTGGGGGGGGGGGGGGGGGGGGGGGGCGGGGGGGAGAGGAGGAGCACACACATGCAGCTTTCCCAGTGGCAAGAATCAATCCACCACATACATATATAAACTCATTTCACACCAATAAGAAACTGATAAATTTAATCTTAAGCACAGTTTTCAGAGTATTTTGGAAGCTTTGGTTTCTATCTTACAGCAATCCAAAAAGAGCTGCTACTGCTTTGTACAAAATCTACTGAAGCTGATTCTACACCACCACCTTTTCCTGTTTCAACACTCAACAGCAAGAGCACCCGAATTTTCACAGGGAAAAGCACCAACACTGGATCCTGATGGGAAACGCAGAAACATTTCTTTCAACAGCCAGAAACAAACTTAGCTTAATTTGAACTAAAGCAGGATCTGATTTGGACAGAGGAAGGGGAAACCCCCTTCTTCTGCTTGTAGTACACACACAAACACAGTTTTTCCTGAAATTAATTCTTCAGACCTTGTTCAAGATCTGGACACAAACAATTCATCTCCATCAAATGCTAAATAACAAGGTTATTTTCAGGAATTTAAAAATCTATTTATTTAACAAAATTTGTTTGATAGGCAAAAACAGAGGTGATGTTAACTGCATTCATTGCTCCTCAAACCATTCAATTCTTAGATAATGATCAAAAATCATGATGCTGCACTTCCATTAGGAATATGGTCTGTCTATCCCCGTTAAATGCATCACCCAGCTGAGTACAAGCCTACTCAGTAGTGAAATGCAATAGAGAGATAAGGTAAAAGATAAATGGAAAGAAAGATCTGAGTAAAATGTAACATTGTAGTAGTACCTGCAGCAGTGAACACATCCAGATTAGAAATTCATCTTTTATGCAATGAAAGAAAATTATCTCTCAGTCTGGTAATCGACACTACCTATTCACATCTTTCTGCTGAATTTTTTGAGACTGTATTTAGTGTTACCTGTTTAACATTACTAAGCACTACACTTGTTCCCACTAACTCAACCCAGAACAAGCTTCACTCAAAGATGTGGTTGGCCAGCAATGCTTTCAGTTGTTTTCCAGATGTAAGCACTCTCACAGAGTATCAGCTCTTATGCAACCAAAACCAGACATACACATTTTTTATACCTTAATTCGTGATTTTCTTCCTTATCCCTAGTCTATCTAGATTAGCTATCCTTCTGGGGTCTTGCTTGATCAAAAGAAAAAACAATCTCTAGGAGATGCTACAAACGTATTTAGGAGGCTTTCCCTCCCCCACCCTATTTTAAGATACAACATGTTAAAAATAATGCTGCAGAAACATCTTAGTTTTACTTAACGACTGTGCCATAACATTCTCTGTATTATTAAAGATACACTACACACAAAGTACTCAAAGTATTTATAATATTTAGGATCCATGTGAACCATGTGCACACTCAGAATGATTATAGTAAAGAACAGGCCTTTAAATCTGTCCTGGGTTCAGCCCAGCAGCAGGCTATGTTAGCCCTGAGAGTATTCCATGCCAATTACATCATGATCAGACGGGCTGCCCCCCCCCCTTGCAGGGGCAACTTCGGACCCAGGCACGGGAAGTCCCGGTCTGGGCAGCCGCAGTGCCAGTTCCGGGGGAGACTCCAGACCTATCAGTACCTGCTCCGGGCACGGGAAGTGCCGGTCTGAGCAGGCGTGTGGGAGTTCCGGTTGTTCTCTCTCTCTCTTTCGGGATCGGCGTGGCAGGCGGTGGTGAGGGGGGTGCTCGGGGGTGCTGGGCTCGGGGAGTGCTGCGTTTGGGAATCTGAATCTGAATCGGTTCGGGCACGGCTCAAATGACATAGTGTGGTGAGAGGTTTGCACTGTATATAATAATAGCACTGTAGTTAGTTGTTTTCATACTTTTCCCTGTTGTTTAGTAAACTATCCTTATCCTAACCTTGCAAGCCTGTGGTTTTTTTTCCTCTGGCTCTGCAGCCCCTCGATTAGCTCCGTTCGCCCATCCTCCACCTCTTAAAGTGGTAGGGGGCTTCTTTTTCTGACCTTTGTGGTCCCAGCTTTCCGCTGAGGTTAAACCACAACAAAATCTCAGGTCTCCTTACACTGAATCCAATTACAAGTGTTTCGCGCTGCATATATTCAAGCCTATGCTGTTATTTAAACAGGAAGACTCTACTACACGCAGACATCTTATTTCAAATATAAATCAGTCAGGTAAAACCTTTTTCCAGCTCCAATCCAACTGCCTTCAGAGACAAACATGAGTTCTGATGTACCTTTCATTCCAGAATACAGCGTAAATGGGGGATGTACTAGTCACAAAAGTTTTCTTAATACATTTCTCCATGATTAGAAGCATTGCTGATGAACAGGGATTCTAAAACTTTACAACAACTTCATCTCAAACAAAACCTGAATTTTAGATAGCAATTCCCTAAAAAGTAATTTTAAAGAATATGAAGTCTCCAGTGAGGTAACCTATTTTTCTATCTTCCAATTTAACACACCAGAGACCAAAATACTTGCCTTAAATTTAATTTAAAATATAATGCCTAAAAAAGTTTTGTACTTGTGAGAAAGTCTTAATATTGCTTTCTTTCACTTTTGTTTTTTTTTTTAAAGAGGTTTCAGTATTATAACCTAACACAGTCTTCAAAACTCTATGATTGTACAGCCCCCACTAAGAAGTCATGAGATGTAGATATTGCCAGAACCCAAGAATTCAATTTAATTACATTTCAGAGAAACTCCTTCAACATCCAACTAAGTTGCAGGCTGCCTCACACCAATAAAAACTGATTGATTTTGAAACATCAGCTATCTTACTAATGCTGTAACAAAATGTCACAATGCAGATGCTATGCAGCTGGGGAACCTGAAGCAAGAGAGGAGTGTTTGCATGCTGCTGTGTCGCTCTGCCTAGACAGTTGACATTTTAGCACTGATCAATTGTCTTTTGAAAAAAAGTTGGAGTTTAACCTTTCACAGCATGTTACAAATCTCAAGTGTTGTACAAAATTAATAAGTAATTTTTACCAAGGCTTTTTTCAGCTATTGAAGTAATTTCAGCAGCACTTCCACTGAAATGTGCTCGATAAATCTAAAGCAAACCATTAGTATCACATGTATCACATCTGAACTGCTCACATACAATCTATATGACAGGAGATTACATTTTCCAAAATTAATAAAACTATTTAAGTGAGAATGTTTTTGACATTACCTATTTCTTTTTTGCTATATACCAGTACATATTAATACAGAAGGCATTTAGACTATATTCACAATCGCACCACCAAAGGTATGGGAAGGAAGGAAACAATTGGCATTAGTGGGCTCTTTGTACAAATGTAACAACTCAGTGACATTTTCAAAGGACAGGACAAAATTTCCCTCATGAATTTCTAGTGGTTGATACAGGTGCCAATATAATGCTGAAATTAGTTTTGGGGGGGTGTTTTTTGGTTCTGTTTTTTGTTTTTTAATTAAATAAAACTCCCCACCATTGTGTGCGCTCTCTCTCTCTCTCACACACACACACACACACCCTTCACAATACCACAGACCAGTGCAAACAAAATCAGAGAGAACCCAAAGTTGCCTTTTGCGTTTTAAGGAAAGTAAATCAAAGGCAACACCAACTTATTTCTAAATAAAGGAATACAAGTTACATTTTTAGCACTGTAAAACATTCTCTTTTTTTCACTCTAAAGGGGATGGAACAACAGTTACTGTCACTGTTGCTTAAGTGCTTTATGTAACAATAGAAAAGTTTATATAAAAATTGTATTACAAAATATATATTCTATATTAATTATATATATGCAATATTAATAATGTCCTTTAATATTTACTCAGTTAATTCAAGCTAGCAAAGGGCAAAATCTTTCATGGAAGAAGAAACAAATTAACAGTTATCAAGAACTTCCTTGCTAGCACATCCCAGCTATTTACCTAATACTTTAAGAACTTTGAAGAAACCGAATTTCTACTTACTTCTGCTCAGCATTTGTCAAATGCATACAGCATAATAATTAATGTTTTCCTGAAGCATTTGCTTCTGAAAATAATTGACTTACTTTTTCCATTTGGAAATGTCTAGCTTTCATATTCACTCTGAGGTATAAATAACAGCTGGGTTGAAGATTAATATTTTGTCTTTAAAGCAAAATTCTTCAATAATTAAACCTCATTTAATTGGTAAGTGAACTGCTGCTGGGTTTTGCCTCATTATTACTTGTGCATATACTAATTTCTTTGCACATGAGGGTGAAAGTATGTAAATGAACTCAACTCAGGTACTTTTTTTGCATTCTCACATAAAGCTGAACAGTTGACAGTTACCAAGATGCTCAGATATTTCTCTCCCAAACCAGATTATTAATTCCATCTTTCTTACAATAGGGCACAGTGTCTTTCAGGCTTTAATTAGATGTAGATTGAAGTATCCACTTAGAAAGCTACCTCGTCAGCAAAATCCAAATCTTCTGTTAAATAATGCTGCTTACCATGATCATGGAGGTTCTTCAGCAATTTTATCAACTGTTTCACCACTGTCATGCCCTTTACCAAGAACTTTCTCAGCTTTCAATTTAGTCCTCAGTCTTTTTTGTATCTAGTTCCAGATACCTGGTAATTTTAAAACTAAGTGAACAGCATAGCTTAACACTGGCCTTCACTGCAACCCTGGAAAAATAAATAATGTATTTGTCTACAAACCTTTTGATACACACACACACTTTCTTCATCACTGCTCACTGTTCTTTGGCTGCATGCAGATTTTTTTTTCTTTTCATGGCATTATTTATGAACAGAAGCTTCTCCATTTTGCTTTCTCCCAGTCACAGACTAAATATTGATTCCAGTATTCCAAGGTAACCTGGAATCTGTTCTTCAGATTGCTGCTTTAATTAACTTGCATCAATGGGGAGTTATTGGTGGGATCAGGTCACTTCAGCAGTGATTTCCCTAAGGTTTTACTGTTATGATTTTGAAGCTTTTCCACCTCTTCCCTTCATTCATGAGAAGGAAATTAAGAAAACCAACATCTCTGAATGAAATGTGGTAAAGTTACTAGCCAACGCCCCAACACCCCATAAGAAGCAAGCAGCTAGGAGGCATGAAAGATCTGTTACTGCTTCACTAAGTACCCTCAAAGTCACTGTTAAAAACCATGGTAGGTTTTCCCTCTCACAACTTCATCAAGCTGGCACTAAAGTTAGGCTACAATACTGCTTTAAGAACAACCACAACCACTACAGCAAAGCTGAAGACATTATGCAGTCAGAAAGAGAAGAAACAAGCATCTGTATACCCATCCAATCCATTCAATTAAAATCTCATCACTACTACTATGGGGCTTCATCTATTGTCCTACAACGTAGGCTATCATAAAAATCTTGAGTTACAAAGCTGTTACATAGTTATCAATCTTGACAAACCACATTACTAATCCTCCCTATGCTGTTCAGATGGCACTACAGGAAATAAATGCCTGTGACTGTATGAAAATTAGTTATTATAAATTAGTTTTATTACAGAACTTCAGAGGAGATTTCATTTTCTTAACAGGATTTTATTGCTGGGAATCAGCTACTTAGGCCAGTTCTGGGCTGTCCAGTAGAAGAGAGAGGCAGACTTCGGGAGAGATACCAGCATAGAGCCACTAAAATGATTAAGTGACTGGAGCATCTCTCCTGTGAGGAGAGGATGAGGCAGCTGAGACTGTTCAAGCCTGGGGAAGAGAAGGCTCAGGGGGAATCTTACCAAGGCACATAAAATCCTGAAAGGAGGGTACAAAGAGGACAGAGCCAGGCCCTTTTCAGTGGTGCCAAGTGACAGGCTCAAAAGCAATGGACGCATAGTGAAACACAGGAGGTTCCCTCTGAACATCAGGAAATGCCACTATACTGTGAGGGTGACAGAGCACTGGCACAGGTTGCCCAGGGAGGCTGCAGAGTCTCCATCCTTGGAGATACTCAAAAGCTGTTTGGACAGACCTGACAACAAGCAATAGATGACCCTGCTTGGCCTAGAGGGCTGGACCAGATGACCTCTGGAAGTACCTTCCAACCTCAGCCATTCTGTGATTCTCTGAAAAACCACAGGAGATCGGAGAAGTTCTGACAACCTTCTATTCTCAACTGCCCAAGTATCAAAGTTAGTCACAAAGAATCAGTTATTTAAAACACAATACATAATACAGACCTCCAGAGGCAATATTTCTGAGCAATACTTGCATTCCTGTTTTCCATACAAGAATTTTCATTCTCTAAGCATCCTCAGAAGTCTGCATTTTCGTCAGCAATGTAGTCAGATTTTCAAAATTACCTGTGATTAGTAATTAGAAACAAATTCTAACAAGATTGTTAAATTTATTCTTTTGTTAGGGAGTTATAAGGATGAAATGAAGTGATTTTTTAGAGATGAGATCATTTTACTCATGAACTGCTCTCAGAGAAAAAAACCAAAAATCTCAAAAATCCTAGTTAAGGACTAGGATTATTACCACAGTTGACACTGACCAGGGCTTTGTTCCTATTTAGTCTTTAAACATTAGGGTAGAGACTTTAACATCTAAGGGAAAAGGATCCTATTGCAAAGCATTTTCTCTGTTTAATGAGCTTCCCAAGTCTTCCTATACTTTTTTTTCCTTGAGAAAGTAACTATAGCATTTCAAATTCATTTAAGTAATCCTTAGGAATTCCACACTAGAACCTTAGTAACAACAAACACAGAAAACATTTTAACAGTCTGTGTGATGCCAACCTCTTGCTTTCAAACCTCAGAAGGCTGCATTTGAATTTTAGTGTTTTATTCTCTGAACATGTTGCATTGCTTGGAAATAATTATTTTGTTGCTATGACTTGGAAAATATCCATCTTCTAAAAGTAAAAAGGTATGTGCAATACTTTTGCTCAGTTGTGCATATTTTACAATATTGTCGTGGGGTTTTTATGAAGAAGCAAAATCAAATCTTGCCAACCACTGAAAAAGTTTTAAGCCCCAGTTTCCCATATGCTCAAGTAGCAATGATTACATTCTTATCTTTAGTGAATAGAGCTAAAAACATGACAGGCACTCAAATTTCATGCTGCTAAAAAACAGCATTAATCTGAGCCTACTCATCATCATTTTCAAGTATTATACTGAATCTCAACTCTCAATTGCCAGCAACAGCAATGACATTTCCTAATAAAAGTAAGAGTTTATGTTTAAATATTTTCTTTTCAAAAGAGGAAAGGACATTAGCATTAAGAAAAACTACTAGCAACTCCAACAACATGCAATTTTTTATTGTCTTTTTTTAAATGTTTTAATCTGTGATTATTACGAACATTTTACTTCTGAATAAAAATTCACGCTGACAGAAGAACACTTCCCCCAGGACTCAAGCTTTTGAAGCAGAAAACCAAGCCTTCAAAAAACCTACTAATTACAAAACATAGTACAATTGCCTTAGAACTTAACACTGGCAGTGGGGGCTCTATTTGACCTCCTATTACAGCCTGTAACTTGATGCTTTTAAGTATATGCAGATGTGCACACAGCAAGTTGTTCATGTGAAGCAGAAGCTGGTGGGTGTCAAGGCCTGGAGATGTCCTCCTTCCTAGACCACCACAGCCACCCCCTAAGCCTAGCCCCAGGCAGTAGCAAAACTGCCCATGAGCCCCTCAGGCACACACACGCATACTGTACACACTGCTGGCCACCAGAACACCACCAACACACAGAGCACATACATATACCAACTATACAAACCGTCCCATCTGTTCATATGTGTTGGCTGATCTCACACACGTGAGCCTCTTGTAGCTGGCCACAAACTGTGGTTTCCTCAGAGGCCACCTCTCAAAGCCCTGACTTGCTTTCTGGAAGTTGGTTCGGACATCAGCTCCTCCAACCAGTGACTCCCAAGCCCTCTGCTCTCTCCAGTACCCTGCCCCCAGACCTACGGGCTCTGACTCTCAGACTTCTGAAGCTATCCGCCAGCTATATTAAGTACACTACCCACACATGCAGAACAGAGAGAGAACCCTGAAACCAGAAAAACAATTAGGAAGAGTGTTTAATAAACAGACTTCCTTGTTATTCTACTATTGTTCTATGATTAAGTTATTACTGCAGTGATAAGGCACTGGACACAAGCCTAACAATCAGCAGATTTATTATGTTCCTTTTCCCCACATTTAGCTCTTCCCATAGACAATTCATAATAACTCTTACACAACCCCACAAGGCCCCTCAAATATCCCATGCTTGCTCTTTTCATTGAGACACATGATGATCTTGTTTCCCTCAAAGTTTTGTGCTGCTCCTTTGATGGTTCATCAACCAACAGCTTGATAGTTTTTTTGCTATCTTCCTAAATATCTCCCATTGTTCAGAGTTCGTGTAGCTGAGTGTTCAATTCACTACTTGTCCTGTCTTTTGTCCTAGTTTTTCATGCTGAATAGCCATTAACTAGATACACTTCTGTAAGGATATGTGGAAGCTAAGACTGCTTCCCACATTCAAAAATTAGATGTGCTTCACTCCTTGATTTTAACCCTTAACAATGGCAATACCACTATTTTTTACAGAATTAGTAAGAAAGATGAACAGTTAGGAGTGAAGGTGAGAACACAGTAGAAAAAAAAAACACAGCTCAGTTCAGACTGATACAAAACCCCAGTACAAATCCTAATCCTCTTTAAACACCAGGATACAAACCCAGAATACTTCACCACAGAGCTTGGCAACATCCTGAATGTTAAAGCATGTATACTTATGACACAAACACTGGAAAAGCACAAGTTGTGGACAATAATTTCTTCTGGCTTCTTTAATTAGCCCTGCATGCAATGGTATCGTAATTATAGGCAGATGGACAATGCTCATTAAAAAAATGGCTATCCCAGCAAATCACAGAATCACAGAATTGTAGGGGTTGGAAGGGACCTCGAGAGATCATCGGGTCCAACCCCCCTGCCAAAGCAGCTCCCCAGCTCATACTGCACAGATAGGCATCCAGACAGGTCTTGAATATCTCCAGAGAAGGAGATTCCACCACCTCCCTGGGCAGCCTGTGCCAGGGCTCTGACACCCTCACTGGGAAAATGTTCCTCCGCATGTTGGTGCTGAACTTCCTGTGCTCCAGTTTGCAGCCATTGCCCCTTGTCTTGTCTCCACAGACCACTGAAAAGGGGCTGGCCAATTCCCCCTGCACCCCATACTTAAGATATTTATAAACATTGATTAGGTCCCCCCTCAGTCTTCTTTTCTCCAGGCTGAACAGCCCCAGCTCTCTCAGCCTTTCCTCATAGGATAGATGTTCCAGGCCCTTCATCATCTTCGTAGTCCTTCTCTGGGCTCTTTCCAGGAGATCCCGGTCCTTTTTATACCAGGGAGCCCAGAACTGGACACAATACTCCAGGTGGGGCCTGACCAGGGCAGAGTAGAGGGGGAGGATCACCTCCTTAGACCTGCTGGCCACACTCCTCCTGATGCACCCCAGGATCCCACTGGCTCTCTTAGCCAGGGCACACTGCTGGCTCATGGCCAGCCTAACTTCAACCAGGACCCCCAGGTCCTTCTCCACAGAGCTCTTCTCCAGCAGGACATCCCCCAGCCTGTACTGATACATGTGGTTGTTCCTCCCGAATACACCTGGTATAGAAGAGATCTTGTACACAAACAAGAATGCTGTAAAGTGGCAAATACTATATTCCACACACACCTCCTGAAGACTGGAATTGCTTAGAGTCATGAAAGAAATGCTGAGAAAGTAAGAATCACAACTAAGTTATAAGCTGTAATAGTAATGGCAGATCTAGTCTCTCAAATGGACTGGCTCTACCCCTTCCTCCTCCTACTTTTCTACCTAATTGCAGAATCACAAACCTGTTGAGGTGGGAAAGGACATATATGGTGATGGAAGGGACCTCCTCCAGAGGTAACCTGGCCTAATCCCTGTGCTCAAACAGGGAGACAGATGTCTAGGTCCAGATTCAGTTGGCTTTTAAATATCTCCAAGGTGGGATCCACCACAGCCTCTCCAGGAAAACATGTGCCAGTGCTCAGTCACACTCAGTTATACACATTAACAAGGTCAGCCTTTCCTCACAGGAGTGATGCTCCTGTGAGAGTCCCTTCATCAATTTAGCAGCCCTCTCCTGGACTTTCTCCAGTCTGTCCATACCTCTCTTTTACTGGAGAGCTCAGAACTAGACATGGTACTCTAGATGTGGCCTCACCAGCACTGAGTAGAGAGGAAGGATCCCTCCCTTGGTCCACCGGCAACACTCCTCCCACTGCAGTCCCATGGTAACTCTTTACCACAAGGACACACTGCCAACACTCAGTTTTGTCTAACTTTAGCAAAGGACAAACATCAGCTGGTTTAGTTGTCCAACGTGATATCATCATGCATATACACATTCTCCTTCGTAAACCTCCTATTAGATTCAAATATATATTTAAAAGAAAAGACCCTGGATCTGAAAGCCAGCAGCTCTTCATGAAAAAGGGCAAAGGCACAAAGCATACCAAATAACCTGCCTTAACAGAAACTTACAGAATCACAGAATTGCAGGGGTTGGAAGGGACCTCCAGAGATCATCGGGTCCAACCCCCCTGCCAAAGCAGCTCCCCAGCTCATACTGCACAGATAGGCGTCCAGATGAGTCTTGAATATCTCCAGAGAAGGAGACTCCACCACCTCCCTGGGCAGCCTAGCTAGCACAAGCTAGCAAATTTACTCCTAACTAGAATGCAACGGCAATTCAACCCTTTTCCTAAAGATGAATCCCATGAAAAGCATTAAATCTAATCTCATCAAGACACTGTATCTTCCAGTTTCTATGCCCCTCTCTGGACAATACAGCTTCACTGACAGGGGCTCATTTTCAACCAACAGCAATCAAGAAAATCAAAAGGTAGATAAACACAACAACCATTTTGCACCTTCTTCCCAGAAGAAAATGAGGTTGGAGTGATCCTGCGATTTACACTCATCTCTAAGTGTTAGAATTAATATTTTTTGCCCATCTTAGCCAATGTCACCATGTTTGATAAAGAATCTGAAAGACAGTAAGTCCTAACAAGTTTCACGTGAAAACACTAGGTGAGAGACACTATCATCCCTCACAAAGAAAAACACTACAAAAAAAGAACATAAACAGTATAGCAAAGATTCTACATGGAAAATGTGGTTTGTGTCATCTACAAGTTAATTTTCAGAGTTTTCATTTTGTTAAACTCTAAAGTATCCAAGAAACCAAAATAATCACAGGAAATTAGTCCCCTTCTCAGCTAACAAAGGAATTGAAAAGATTAGCAGACATATATAGTACAATTAACTGGTAACTGAGGTGCTTCTGCTAGTTTTCAAGGACAAATTTCAGGAGCAAAACACTAGCACAGTATCAGAGGGCACTCTTAGGACCCTGACTCTCACCAGCCTGTATTTTTTTAATGAGTACTTGTCATCTGGAAGAAAGTCTCAGAGCTTCTCCCATTAGTTAATGCATCTGACTTACTGTGAGATCTCTAATGAAATAATTAGACATCAAACAAATAGGTGCACATAACGACTGCAGCACAAGGGTTGAAGATTACTATGGAGTTCAACAACCAAGAGCATACAGGACTGAAAGAAGTGCCGTTTTGAACCTACTTCTATGTCCTGAAATAAAGGGAGCATTAAGAAATGGATGTTCAAAGAAGGCACTGCCCAAGCATTAGTCTTGGAACAGATCCAGTAGCCATTTTCTAAAGCAAGACCAACCTACTTTAAGGCAAAACCTGTGAGTAAATATTCTTTGTATTATTATAGCATTTTTGAATGGGTAGTGGCCAAATGTCTGATGGCAACAGAGAGCAGAAGTTCGGTTCCTCCTGAATTACAGCAGTTTACCACCCTCGGGGCAGAGGGACAGAGGATGTGATCATTATTGGCAGAAGATCAAAGGCCATAATTACTAGTTCAAGTATTTATATTAGCCAAAGAAGTCCTGCTGCTAGCATCAAATCTGTTCTGCCGTAGCAGCTGAGTAACTGTAAAGCCCTAAAGGATCTTAACTGCTCACAACTACTTGTAGCACGCTCACATGACAGAAAAAACCCTGTAAAGTACATAAAAAGCTACTTTACAGTAGCTACAGTTCAGCAAAGCCACTGTTAAATGTAGCATTTTAAAAAATAAGGTCTACAGACAAGTTAGAAGTGACTAGACTAGTCTTGTTCTAGGTAGTTTGCCAGCACAGCAATACCAAATAATGGCACACAAACACTTGTCAATGAGAGTTAACTTACCAATTCTTTCGCAGGTTGGCTTGGTATAACACTTGGGACACCAAAAGGGCTCCAGTACTCTTCTCACTAAACTGTGACTAGATGTGTTAAGTGACCTCTTTTTTTTTAATACTCATTAATCACACAATAGAAGGAAAGGAAGCCATCCAAGAGGGATCTTGACAGTCTGAAAAGGTGGGCCAGGGTGAACCTAATGAGGTGTAAGGTGTTGCACTTGGGCTGGAAGAATCCCAGATACAGATACAGACTGGGAGAAGAGCTCCTTGAGAGTAGCCCTGATGAGAAGGACCTGGGTGTCATAGTGGATGAGAAACTTAACATGAGCCAGCAGTGTGCTCTTGCAGCTCGCAAGGCCAATGGTATCCTGGGCTCCATCAGAAGAGGGGTGGCCAGCAGGGACAGGGAGGTGATTGTCCCTCTCTACTCTGCCCTCGTGAGGCCCCACCTGGAGTACTGTGTCCAGATCTGGGGCCCCCAATACAAGAAAGATGTGGAACTGTTGGAGAGGGTTGAGAGAAGGGCCACAAGGATGATTAGAGGGCTGGAGCACCTGCCCTACATACAAGGAGAGGCTGAGGGAGCTGGGCTTGTTCAGCCTGGAGAAGAGAAGGCTGCGGGGGGACCTCATTGCAGCCTTCCAGTACCTGAAGGGAGCATACAAACAGGAGGGGAATCAACTTTTTAAAGGGGCAGATAATGGCAGGACAAGGGGGAATGGTTTAAAGCTGAAGGAAGGAAGGTTTAGATTAGGTATTAGGGGGACGTTTTTTACAGAGAGAGTGGTGAAGTGCTGGAACAGGCTGCCCAGAAAGGTGGTGGATGCCCCATCCCTGGAGGTGTTCAAGGCCAGGTTGGATGGGGCCCTGGGCAACCTTGTCTAGATCATGCCTGGAAGTTGGTGGCCCTGCCTGTGGCAAGGGGGTTGGAGTTCTATTATCCTTAGGGTCCCTTCCAACCCAGACTATTATATGATTTTATGATTCTGATGCGTTAGGATGGAAGGGACCTTTAAAGGTCATCTGACCCAACCCCTGCAGTAAACAGGGACATCTTTATCGCGGTCAGGTTGCCCAAGTCTGACCTTGAATGCCTCCAGGGATGGGGCCTCCACCAACTCTCCAGGCAACCCGTTCAAGTGTTTCATCACTCTCATAGTAAAGATCTTCTCCCTAGTGTCTCATCTAAATCTATCCTGCTCTAGTTTAAAACCATTGCCCCTTGTCCTATCACTACATGCCCTTACAAACAGTTCCTTTCCAGCTTTCCTGAAGCGCACAGTGGTGTTAAGTCCTGCTAAACATCCCTCCTATAGCACTATGATACTCCATCATCCCTATGACCATAAAACCCCAAACTCCAAGTCTCCACAGTTCTTAAACTTTAATTTTGCTTACTTCCTCTAATGCTTACTGAAAACTATGTGAAATGCTACTCTCCATTTTGCATAAAACCAGCTACTTCTCACACTAACCTGTGACCTCATCAAGACTAAGCCTATACAAAATATTGGAGGAGGAAAAATTATCTGGGACAAGGACAATAAGGTTACTGAGGCTGGCAAAATAATATTGTTTTCAAATATGTACAAGAGACAACAGAAAAGATTAGAAAAAAATAGAAAACAGCTATGATAAAATGCCAGAGCAATCACAGTCATCCCACAAGCTCATATATGACGTTGCTTTACAAACTGAGGATTAATGGGAAATTACTTGCCTAAAAGATTATCTCTGCTCTTTAAGGTCAACTCAATAAGTCAAAATAGAAAGGCATACGCTACAAAAGGCTAACTTTAAAAAAAATTTAGATTTTCTGCACCTAATGCCTGTGGCAAATGACAGGTAAATGCAAGTGTGTATTGTCCAAGTCTGCTTGGAAGTATCACTCATAAAATAAGACTAGATTATCAGGCCCATTTCATTTTCCTAAATTAGCATTGTTTTTATTCAAGTTTTAGATCTTAAAAGAATTGTGCACATTTATTCTATATGTTCATCATTTATAGCACACTTTTAGTTAGTGATTACAAGCACTTGAATGCACTGTAAGGTACAGCAAAAAGTAGTGTTCAGTTAGGTTTTTTCTGTAAAGAAACAAAAGTATTTTTAATAGGACTACTTGCAAAATTTAGAATACCTTCGCTTTTAACTCATACAATGCAGTTCTAGGGTTGGTTTAGAATGACTTTGTATGCCAGAGACCTTTCACTTCATCTTGCAGATAAATAAAATTTATCTTTCTAATAGCAAATAATTAAGTATACCTGACACTGCCCTTCTTCAATGAAGACTTGCAGTTTCATGGATCTATGGTCAGCAAGAGGCATGAAAAAATACTTTTGAGTGTTTAAAGTACCTCCAGGTATCTGGGTTTTTTTGGAAACAGCTGTACCCTGTGGGGTCTTCTAATCCAATGCTGCATAATAGGATCATAACAGTGCTGATTAAACTGTACTTTTAATTCAATACAGTACACAAGCATATACAGCACACTGTTGCTTATAAATACAAGTAGCTATCTGAAAAACACAGTGAAGTCAACCTTTATCACTAAGGTATCACTAACACCTTATGGTTAGGATATCTAAAGTCGTCTCTAGTACTAAGAATGTACTACTTCTCTTATTACTTTTATTACTTTCAGAAAGACTGTTGCAAACTGCAGGAGGAAACTTTGTTACAGGGTGAAAACAGCACAACTGAGCTATATAAGAAGTGCTTCCTAGAGACAAATTACATCAGAAAACACGTCAAATGTTTCTCAAGGCTATTTTATTGTTTTACCTTGCCACAAGAGTAGACAACTTAAGAAGCAGAAAAGCACATTCCAAAATTATGTATTTTGTTACTCAAGCTTCTACTTCTTCATTGGTTTACCAGCCAAACATCAGCAGTAACAGGGTTTCAGCCTAAATTTATATTGCCATTAAAATCAGACAGACCTGAGCTGAATTAGAAGCAAACCTGAACTGTGCACTATATTCAAGTTCACATGTAGTAAAGCTGTAAGATGTAAAATCATGTTCAGAATGTTCTTTCCTCCACGCGTGCTAAACATGCATAGCATTCCCCAGAGATACCACCACAAATCCTAAGGACAAAATCATTATGTTAGCATGGAACTGCATCTGTTATGACTTTCATCCACTTCTCAGTTATCAGTCACAGCATGACACAGTGCAGATATGGAGCTGAGTGTAACAGAGCCACATGGACCTAATTCTGTTATCTCTGCAGTAAGCTGCAGTTAACCACCTAAGCACAACTTTTTTTTCTTTACAGGCTGTGACTCCAGGAGTAAGCAGGGTGGATCCTTTATTTATTTATTTATTTGTAGACCTCTGTAATAGAGTTGTGTGGCTTTAAGCTTGCTGCAGAATTTGATTTGGTGCCAGGCAGGGAACAGACAACACAAGACAGATCCAACAAGAAGTAAGAACTCAAATAGAACATAAGTCTGTGGAAAATCAGATACTAACACGTAATTTGTAAACTGCCCTGGGTAAACTGATTCCAAAGTTATTAGGCCAAAGAAAGAAAAAAGATCTGGTTTTAGTAATAGATCAGGAGAAGTTGATAGAGTATTTAGAACAGTAGATGGCTTAATTAAAGATGCAGGATGTCAAAGTGACTGCAGCAAAAACTCAGAAAACTAAGCATGAGGAAGGCCACTGTAATGAGAAATCTGGCATCTCAATTTTTCTCCCATGCCTGCTGCCATGAAGACATGGAAGCTACTTGGAGTGATTCACCATGGGAAGATTGATAGAAAAAAAACCCAGTTAATGAAAATTAAGTGAGTTCCAAGTAAAACTTCTAACATTGCTCTTAAGTCCTATCCTTACATGTGTGTCCAGCACAAAGTATCAGCACAAAGAACAGTGAGCCTATCGGTATGCAATCATTTTGAACACTGAAACACACAGTTGCCTACAAGTCTGTACAGGCATATTGAATACTGAAATTCCTGAACAGATCAGCTTTAATACTGAACACTCTTAAGAAGACCCCAAGGATATTTAAGATGAAGGTCATTCAGGGCATTAAGCACACTTGAAGTTAACAGACACATTTAAGGTATCGATTGTAATGGGTTCAAGCAACTAGACTTGACTGAAGACAACTACCACTGGCATGGACACATTCATGACTTGAACAGACTTACAACTGCTGAGCTTCTTAACAGGTTTGCTCTGTTTCACAGTAAAAGACGAAATTGCACAAGACCCCTCTCCAGACCTATCTGTGGTTGACAGGGATGAGAAGGATGTATCAACACTAGTTCTGAAAGACATGGATGGATTCCCCCTTTCTCCCTTCAAGAGAGACACACAGAAAGCTTGAGCATATCCCAATGTCAATTGCCAGCATGATCCAGTATAAGATAGGGAAAACAGAAGAGTTTTTGCAAACTCTACATGTAGGATCCCTGCCTCCTTCCCCCAGTGGTCTGAAGATAGGGGTCTGTGGAGGTCAGGTCAGCAAAAAAAGTACTGAACAGCTCAGAACTGGCTGTATGAACCTCTCCTTGAAAAGTTTTAGATATAACCTTGTGGTATTAGCTAAAACCTCAAATACATCTTTTCTGTAAGAAATCTGACACACAATTTCACAGTTGTGCTGACAAGAATAAAAATCTGGGACTAAAAGCACAACCACCATGACTGCAGAGCATCAGGAATAGTCTGCACTTCAGGCAGCAATGAACACATCAAACAAACACACAGCAAGGTCGGTCTTAAACCATTCAAAGAATGACAAGAATAGTAGTCAGATTAAAGACAGGTGTAATGAACATAACCACATCAAGGCCAAGAACAAAGATCTAAACACTTAACTCTTAAAACCAAACTTAACTCTTAAAGCCAAATGTCCATTGTTGATGATCCATCTTCAGTATTTCAAGTTACAGAAAATTTGAGGGAACCTGAAAGGATGCTGAAGGAAAATGCCAAAGTAATAATCTTAGAAAGCTGAGAAAACATGAAACCAGATGCAGTTTTGGAAACAGTTGAGCAGTTAGTTGATTAATGACACCATTTTCTGTTTTCTGGGTAAGTCCAAATAGCATTATATTCCACAATCAGCATCAGTTGAAAAAAATATTCTGAGAGAATCACTGATATTCTAAAGATGATACAAAGCTTTTAGTGTAGGTTATTAAAAAAAACCAAACTAATCAATAAAGGCTTATTTAATAAACATAAAATGACAGAAGGAACAGAACTGCGGATAGAAACAAGAACAGGAATTGCACCATCCCCCTCTTCCCCCCCCTCCCCCAAAAAAATCAGTGCTAATCAGTCTCAACAAGAGTTAAGATAAAAACGTGATTGCTCATTTATGGTCAGATACTCTATTTAGTTGATGTTAAATCTTATGGAATGAAGTCTAATGACTCAAAGATTAACCTATATAGTCATAACATCATGGACAAAACATAATACTACCTCAGCATTTGAAATGCATCAGGTGATACCTGCTACACCAGATTAAGAACCAGAATGAGCTACACATCACAAACACATAAAAGCCTGGTAACAGAGAAGGACCCACGCAATCAGATTCATGAGGCTACTCGTTAAGACATCATCAGAATTTTAAAACGTTCATCATTTCTTAACTTTAGCTTATCAGTTCATAGTGACAGATACAGGGAAACTAAGCACAGAACTAAAAATTAATGACATTTAATGAAATGCTGATTTGCATTTTTGTGTGTACAAAGAGAATAAAATCAACCTCATTTACATACATTTAGCACTGTACCAAGTGCAACCCTTTTCTCTCCTTCAGAACGAAGAACTCCATGCCCTGCCTTCGTCCCCTCCTTAAAGGGCTACCACTGTTGCGCAGCAAGGCTGCGCGACTCGTTCGGCACTCCTGCGGTGCCCTCTGATGGCCACGGCCAGAAGGTACAGCTAGAACCTCCCAAGCCAGTTCAGCCTCTGGCCATCTAAATTGTTCGGCATCGTGGGGTCAGGCAAGCACCGTTATGAAGAACGCTTCAACAATTTGATTTTAAGTGAAACATGCTGCAAGCCCAAGTTTTCTCCCAAACCTCATCCCGTTAACTCTGTGCTGACCAGAACTAGAACAGCTTACAGAGTCAGTTGGTAAAACATGACATTAATAAAGTTGCTCCAAACTCCACACTCAGTAGGGAAAATGTCTGATCTGACTGCATGACAGAAGACATGGGGCTGCCACAGCCTGGACAGAAGGCTGAGGACACACAGGGGTTAATTTTTAATATTTTGTCCCAGTTCCATCTGTTTTTCTGAAAGTGAAAGGTTTCTTCAACTTAAGTTCAACAGAGAAAATGAATTTTCAGAGGTCACTGAGAAAAAAAGCTAAACAAAGAGTTCAGGAGAAAAACAGAATTAGGAAAAGATATTAAAAGCTAACTTTAAAACTGGCAGAATTACCTAAATTTGCCATTTCCATATATTTCTTTTTGAATCCTGCAAAACCAGAGAACCTTCAAGTTTAATCCTTCAACTTCAGTCATGGAGTCGGTGAAGTATAATTGTTGTACCACTCCCAAGTAATACTAAAACCATGTAGTTTCATTATATTTGCTAAGTGGCAGGACACTATAAACAAAAAAGGAATATTACCTATTTCCTCTTCCAATTTCCAAAAGTAAATATAAATAGAACAGACCTTAAGTATTTCATCTTCAAAGAGTACTGCTAGAAATTAGAGACAATAATTTAATACAAACACAAGTTAGAGAGCAATTTTACCCTCCACATTTTCTGCCCATCTTCCTTAGTGAACGTTTCCCAGGCGTTTATGCCTTATAGAGATTATTCGAGGAAGCAAAGAACTACCGAGCAGCCGACAAGGACTGAGTAAGGAAGCTACCAAGAAGCTTCCTCTCACACAGGTCCTTAGAACCTGATGGGATGCACCTGAGAGTGCTGAGAGCAGCAACTCTCCATCACTGCTGAAAGGCTACTGATGACCAGAGGGCAAGTCCTGCACCCATCTCCTGAATAAAGCAGTAAGAGGGACTGGGGGACAACACGTCAGTCCCTGGGAAAGGCACAGAGCAAGTCTTATTTGAATGCACATCTGGGTACACAAGGGAGGAGGACATCAGGAATACCCAGCACGGATTTACAAAGGGTAAATAATTTTAATAGTTTTCTTTTTAACCAACCTGGCTGCCTTCTGAGACAAGATGAGTAGATCTGCAACTAAAGAGCAGTGGATGTCATCTGCCTTGGCTTCAACAAGACTTTTGATACAGCATTCTATAATATCCCCAGCTGCAGCTTTATATTCCAAGTCACCTCCTAGACAGGTGAAAAGCTGTTTGGCTCGCTTCAGGGATCCAAATCAGAAGATCACTGTACATCAATGAGTTAGGGGACTCCCTCAACAGTAAACCTGAGTAGGCACAAGCCTGGGCTGCACTATGCTGCATGGATAGCTTGGTCTTGTGGTGGTGTGCCACACATACCCTTGGCTGCAGGACAAACTGAGGTGCCTAATTGTAATGAAGGTACCTGTGGAAACTCCCACCAGCAACTGCACCACCTGCATGTCCTTATCTTTATTTAAAAGTGTGGCAACAAATTCCCATGTGAACATGTGAAAGTGATGAACAGAAAATCCTGTAAGAGCTAAAAAGACCAAACTGGGGCAACCTTTCACAGATAGGGTCTATGAAGTAAGATGTGCCCTGGTTAGTGGCTCATTTCATGTCCCACAACTTTTGAGTTCCCAGAGCTCCAAGGATGTAAGATTATCAGTACTATCCTCTCCTTACCGTATCACCACCAGTAAATGGCATTTTAAGCAACACTCTCTTACCAGCAGCTAGGTTGCAATGAAAACAAATCATTGGGCACAAAGGCCATCAGTTAATGTTTGGGTACTATCTGGAGGAGGTAGTACAGAAGGGGAGCTCCTCAAGTGCTTATCCTGAGCACTGTGCTGTTCAGTAACTTTACCAATTACCTAGAGGAGACAAAAATGTATCTTCATGAGGCTCAAACACCAGTTTGGGGAACGCAGATGATGCACTGAAGAGCAGTGCTGCCATTCAGACACATCTGAACAGGAGGACTGAGCTAACAAGAACCTCATTAAATTCACCAAGCACAACTAAGAAACCCTGAACCTAGGACAACATAAAACCCCTTCATTGGTACAGGATGGTGGCCAGCTCCTTAAGCTGGAGACATGTTCCCTAACAGACCTTTAAGTCTTTTCCAACAGGCTCAACTTTGTCAGTAAAGTCAAGCAAAAAAAGTAAAAGGTAGAATTGCACTAACCATGCCTCAGTTTATCATCACCTTTCCTGTACCAGAAGCCCCAAAACAGGACACAATATTCTAGATGTAGTCTAATGAGCATCAAGTAAATAGGGATTCCTTCTCTCTACCTACCTAGTGTACGTATGTTGATACAACACAAGATGCTGTTGACTTTCACAGCTTCCAGGTCTCCACTAGCTCGTGTAGAGCCTACTGCTTGCTTAGATGTGAACTACACTAAATCTAAACTGTAATGCTTATACTAAAAGTTTAAGAAACAGGATCATGTAAATGTAAGTCATCTCATTGAACTCAGATACACAACCCCATTGTGCTTGCTTTTGCTATGCCATTTCAGTGGCTGAAGCAACATGTATCAGTGGCATGGGAAGTTCTTGATGACTATGACTTAGATTCCGGTGGTGCAATCAACAGTAACAAAAAAATTTAAGAAAAGTTGAACTAAATCTGAGCTTGGAGCAATCAATTGTTAGATGAGAGCATGTTACCATCTGCTATACAAAGCAGTACATTTCTATGGTTAGCCGTATCTTTACAAAACATACACACAACCCCCACAACACACATACACACACACAAGCAAAACCCGCCTCTTTTCTATTCCTGCAAGGTTTCTCTGTGGCTTCTAGACACTGTCACAAAGGCAAAGGAGTTTATGAAAAAGCTAAGTGAAGAAAATTAATTTCCTTTCTACAAACACCTCATACCCTTCTACTATTCATAAGAGCATTCATGCCTGAGGAACAGAGAAAGCTTCCACCCGAAAGAAGCGCTCACAATAACCTTCACAGAACTTCTGCACAGATCTGCCTGCAGTGCTCAGGAGGGCCGGCCAGGAGCTTTCGGTCTCCGTTACCCCGCAGCTACTTTTTAACCCCTCAGCAGCAGAGCACAGCTCACGCTTTGCCTGGTCTATTCTGCTGTGTATTAATTGAATTGAGGTACCGCACATCTGCTCACTAAACAATCCAACTCTTTACAGAGCCAGGTACTAGGCTGTGGACTTCACAAGAACTACCATTATCTCTGAATCATGATAAATTCCCCAAAGTCACAGATCTAACACAGTGCTGGTTTCAAAGGCATGCAATTTGGAATAATTTTGTATTATTGCCTCTCTAATTATTATTTCAGTCATCTCTCTGCTTTTATTATAGGCTCCAGCAACATTATTCTAGCCTGTTAAGAAAAACATATACACGGATAGTAGCACCTAACAGCTTTCCACTAAGTGTGCTGATACTGAAAATCAGGGGTTACTCCCCAGTCTAAATTTAGGCAGATGCACATCATCAGAAGATCCACAACACTGCTCTCATTCCTCCCTAAATAGCTTTAGATCAAAAGTCCAACTGGGCTGTAAGGGTGGAAAGAAAAAGTAACTACCAGCAACAAGGTGTCTCCTCTACAATGCCCTTTAATTCTTATACAAGAGCATTACAGAACATACCAAATTTGGAATCAGATTAAGCCTAAGATTTTTTTTTTCAATTAAAATAATCTAGAGAAACAATTTCAGTAAAGTCCAGAAGCACGTTTTATAATGGTGTAATTTGCCTTTGAAATTCCACTTATTAAAATATCTAACAAGGCAAAAATATTATTGTATGTGACAGATAGGAGACTGAGTTTAAATTTCAGTATATTCTGAACTAAACCATAGATCTTATTCTTTACCTGACATCCTCTTACATTTCTTTTACTATTTTTTAATGCAATATGAGATAGCACCAAATTTTACTGAGAAACAGGAATTTGCTTTCTGTTACCAAAGGGTGTTATGTGGCCAACATTCCACAATACTGCCTGGAAGACTCAACTGTACCAAAAATTACTTCAAAAGCTTGTCATTTGGAGTAAGAATTCATTAACAGTTTTATTCATTCACTTTGACAACTGGTGGGATAATTCCACTTTCTAAGAAAGTAATTCAACATTTTCATGTACTCCAAAGAGGATTTTTCTGATTCAGAGTTCAAGTTTTAAAGGGGTGAAGTGGGGGTGTGTGTGCGCTGGGATTTCCACATTTTTAAATTTATTTTTTTTTGTCTATACATCAAAAGGATGGAGTAAAATGAAACACACATCCTTTGGGATTAACAAAGCTGGTAAAAGAACAACCTTCACCCTATTTTGGCAGCATAACTAGGAAAACAGGGAAAACTCATGGGGTTTCCTATTACTTAAGCTCTAAGCGCTGCATCCAAATTTAATCCATTTCTTTCATATGTACATACATAAACAAAGGCTGTAGTCATTAATAAACCATGTCATTTTGCTTTACTCATGACAGATGATAAAAACCCCTTTGCTTTCTGATATTTATTCAAGACCAAGATTATTTAATTTAAACATCAATCCTTACAAACAGAAAAAATACTGCTATTTACATAAAAAGGAATTTGCTTACATAAATAAAAAAAATACTTAAAAAGATCTTTCACAAGCTACATGTAAATTTAAACTGTATGTCTTTGTTGGTCTGTTTCCCTGATATTTCATCTTATTTTCTGCCTTTCTACAACTCAGACACTGAACAGCTAATTCAGTGTCCTTTCAAAACTGACAGAGCACACACAAGCTTTTACAAAATTTTACTTCTACTTGGAGACCTTCTTGTGACCCCGGATGCTAAATAAATCCATCACTGCCTTTCAAAATCCATTTTTACTACCAAATATCTATATTACAGTACTTTTGTGCCTCCTCCCTCAGACAAATAAGGTATCATCAGACAGATGAGATGATACAAAACATTTATATATACCTTCGACACACCACCAAACATCTGTAACTCTCCTGGCTTTCTATTTCACAGTAATAGAAGACCCAAGGAATAACAAGAACCAACCCAGGTAAATCCATAGAGACCTGCCTACTAATACAGAGAGTACTGCTACTAGATTACCTCTTCCTTACACACCTCGAGAAAAAAGAAAGCCACTTCAGAATAAGTAATTTCAGTTCACAGCAATGTCATAGTGCTGCAAGTAAAGGGGCTGTCATCTTTCAGAGCTTGAGTGCTTGTAAATCCAGGCAGGCTTGAAATACTGACAGATTAAGGTAGATTTGTAAAGGTGGAATGCAGCAGCATGAGGCCTCTCGTAAGGAAAGCTAACTTGGTCATGTCTGCACACCCCATTTTCAATTCATACTTTTCTTCAGGCTGAACAATCACATGAGATAACTGGGCATGCAGATACCTCATATTCCACCTCTTATGGAAGTGCAAGCCTACACTCCTCAACAAGGAATTAACTGGAGAGCATGCTCCGTAGCAAGAGGTGGCTTGCATCAGTGGGCCAGTATTTCCTTGTAGGTCACAAAGTCAGGAATTTAGCAAAAAAAGGAGTGAACTATAAAATAACCTGAGAGAATCCAGCAGGAGGCATAACCAAGAGAAACCCCAAACCAACCAACCAACCAATGCCTTTCACAATCCATGTGAGTTATCCAGAAGAAACTTAACAAGAAAACAGCTGGGAGAGAGGTGGAGGAATGAGTTGAGCATAATACACTGATTATCCAGCTTTAAAAGGCATCCGTGCGGTCAAGATACTCAGGGATAAAACAGTACCCTCCTCAGGCAGGAACACTGCTGGTCAGTAACGGGAAAGAAAGTCAGATTCCCACAGGAGCTCAGCAGCAGAGTACAGGCAATGCAGGGGCACATGATGCTCTCCTGGGGACAAGTATCTGTTTGTGTAAGGATGTGCTTCTTCACAAGACAGAGCTACAAAATGAAGTCACAGCTGCAAGGGGAATGGGGCAGGAAGGGTACACCAACAGGCCCAATACCACTACAACCAAGTTTAACTACCCCAGCTCCGTACTTGCAGTGTAATTAAATTACATTTCTAACATTTCAGAAAGACAGCACTCCAGTGACTTCAGTGACTGCCTGTGAAGACTGCCCATAAGACACCAGGGTGTGTTCATATTCCAAAAATTCTGCTCAACTACACTGCCTCTGAAACGTACCCTGATTTCTTATTGCCAGGAAAAAAAATATTCTGACAAATAATGTTCATTTACCAGAACTACAAAACATGTCCACTCCCTCCCTATAACATACGTATGCAAGTAACTGCAGAAGAAATATGTTACCAGAGTAAGTTCTCCTTGGAAAATTGCAGAAAAATGGGAAGTCATACAATGAGACCACCCAGAAATCAGCTGCAGCAACAGTGACAGTGACTAGCATTTCTAAAAATACTCATTTTATCTATATTTAACAGTTTAAAAAGAAATATTCATTAAGTTCAAAAAGCATATTGCTATAGTTTTTCTTAAAAGTGTTCAAAACACGGGAGTTGTTTAATCAGTGAAACTAGGCAGGGTTTTTTTAAATGCATCTTACAGCAGAATTTCTTTTAAACATGTCTTGGTAAAAGCACTTCTGAGATGAGACTTGGGCACACTTTATTCTTACATTGGCTGCTTATTAAGCAAGTGCTCTGACCTCTAGAATTCTAAACACTAATTACCTAAGCGTCATCTGATACAACCATCGGTTGTTCAATCTATTTAATGTCTGACTTTGAGCTACTGACAGTTGTTTCCCATTTTTCCTTATGACTGAAAAGAGGATTTAAGGATGTAGTCAATACAATAGTCAGCTGATCTTTATCAGTAGTAGGAATGGCACAACCACATTATCATCACAGATGCAATATATTCAATGGCTCAGGGTATCATAAACCTTTACTCAGGAGAATAGCCACTCTCCATATTTCATGGAGAACTGTATGGAACAAAAAAACAACCACCATGTAATTGGAAAGGCAGCCACCACAATTTTCAATGATTCAACCCCCTCCTTTCTGCCTGCTCCATAAACTTGCATTAAACACTTTAAAACATCCTCTTCCTATCTTTCTGCATTCCGCCTTGTTGCGACCTCTTTTGCTGTTAATCCAAACTGCAATGGCAATTTAAGATACCACAGCTTTATTTAGTTCTCAAAATAATTTGCATGAATCCAGTTCCTTCCTGAGTGCTCAAGTTGACACTCACTGCTGTACACGTTGCTTCAACGGCTACAAGACCTACTGATTTCACTGTGACTATTCACAACCACAAGTCCTATGAGTATCTGTATTTGCTATCCCATAAAATGGCTAGTATTACAAGGGGCAACTTTTTGGATAGCTGTAGTTTTATGAAAATATGCAATATGCTTGCCAGAATTTAACATCTCTACCAAAGATCATGAGAAACATGGGTTACAGAGAGCGGAGGTAATGAAAAATCACCATGGTGAACGCAGGTGGGTTCACTCTTGCATTGTTTGTGATTTTTCCACCAGATATAATTTTTTAGAATTACATGAAAAATTTTCAAAAGTTCCTCTCCCTTTTACTTAAAAAGCAGCTCTTAGCAAGGAAGCAAAGCACAAAACCAATCATTTTGAAAAGGAAATGTGAGGCAGGCACTCCAATGTGTAATAAACAGGGGAGACAGGGACAAGAGGACACCTCCAAAACCCCCCACTTTTCTTTCAAGACACAAGGCTTGAGATTAACAGAAAGGATGAGTTAGAGCAGGAAAGTCTAATTCCAAGAACTAGGCAAGGACACATACTCATAACTCCACAGAATTTTGAAATAGAAGAACTTTTAATTTGTCTAGTTGAAGTGATGAGTTACCAAAGCGATGAGACAAAGAGGCAAGCAAGAATAAATGTATTATTTATGTTCTACAGAATTGCAAGTTTAGCATAAACATTTGGCAAAGTTTAAGTCATAAACCATTTGAAAGGTAGGACAAAAGTGGCATGCTTTTTAGAAGTGTTATAAAAACATGTCAGGGTTTGACCATGTTTGTTCAAAAGCATCAGTGAGGCAGCAGTGCTGCTTTTCCACAACCATGAATTTAAGAATCCATTTATTAAGCCCAGTGATTAACCATTGTGTTCTAAAAGCAACTACATCAATTGAAAGAATTGGTTTAGACAAAGCACATCTAAGATTTATGATCCTTTACAGAATCCTGCAACACTGTAGCTAAGTTTCAATATATTCATTTCAAGGGAACTTTATGATTTACTGTACATGGCAGTGGTAGGTAATTGGGTCTTTTGAACCACACATAAAACTAGTAAGTGGTTGAAACATGGATCTCAACAATGAACCTTTATTAATGTACAGAAGGGTGAGAAATCCTAAGTCCCTGCTATCATAGAAGTGTTTCATCTAGCATTACTGAGATACATGAATCAAGTTTTCCCAGGAAACAACTGCACATACAAATCAGTCTTATTCCACAGTGAAACACTGGAAGGCTGAGAAACACACAAGATACATCTTCACTGGCAGTTTGGATGGCTCCCTGTGAGTCCTGCTCCACTGTCTGTCCACAGTAAACATCAACTTGCCAATTAAGTTCCAGAAAGTTAACTACAGTTTTCACCCAGAAAAAGCCAGAATGCAGCTGATGAAATAATCTGCCATTAACTCCAGTGCAAACCAACTCCAGACAGATCCTACTACAGCTATCACTTAGCACAGACAGTATGGGTCACAGAAGGTCATAAGAAAATAATCAGGGGATCACTCAAATTTCTAACAGTGTCATCCTGAAATACAGACTTCAGTTTCCCTGCCAACTGTGTACACCATTACAGTTCTTTCCAACTGACTGTAGTGCACCATTCCCAAGTTACTGTTACCAGCATGTTAATAAATTCTTGTTGCATGACACTGAACAGGTACTGTATTAATCAATACATTTCCAGGTTATTACACCTATCACACAGAAATAAAGTGGTACTTCCTGTTCCAACAGTTTTTCCTGAAATTTTGGGAACATCTCAACAGTTAAACAAGTCTTCCACGTGTTCCAAATCTGGTACATCTTGCTCTGTCAGATTCACTATCACGAGACACCTGTGTTGATTTGAAGATGGAAGTACTTCCATATAAACCAAACAGAACAGGACCATGCAAAGACCACAGCAATTTCTCATGCTGCAAATTTGGTACTACACAAAATCTTACACTTTGTAGTAGATGCAAGGAGACAGAATAAAGACAAAACACAATACAGTCCATTTTCATTGAGCCTCTTACTAGTATTCACAATTACTCTCTGCTAGCCATCTGTGTAGCCTAAATCACCCACATGTACTTCAATTAGTAGAGGGGAGAGAACACTGAAGGATGGATTTCAGAAAATAGCCAACAATGGAACAATTAAGTGGCCATGGCAAATAAAGTGTCCTCAAAGTGAAGCCAAATGAGTTTCTGTGCTTGCAGGTAACCATTCTGCATACAGGCTTGAGCCTTCTCTGACACACAAACACACACCTGGAGTCACATCCCTTGATTTCACTTCTGCTCAGAATACATTTTATTCAGCAGACCTATGCCTTAGACAACGACCTTACGATATAATACTGCTCAGAAATGACAGCCAGATGCTTCTCTGCAAAACTCACAGCAAACTTTCATCTGAGAGATTCAGAGGACAATGTCACTGTAATCCTGTTTTACCCTGCACTGCCAAAGTTATTACCTTGCTAACCTTGTATATGCATATTATAAAAATCATCCATTTATGTTACCGTGAATTACTTTAAGTTAACACTGGGAACACAACACCTGAAATGAATTTCAAGTGACAAGACCATCATCAATCATACTTTCTCTACATTAATGCCACTACATAAAGCCTTCTGCTTCACTGCTTGAAAACATAGGTGTTTCAGGAAGAAAATGTGTTGCAGGTGGTGCCTGGTTAGCGAGTGCTTTGAATATATAATATAAATAAACCAAAATAGCATATTTGGGTAATATTTAATTCAAATCATTATCACAGCTAGAAGTAACTTATTTGATACCCATTTCCAACAATTTTGAAGATTACATCCCCAAAAGGGAAAGGAATAAACAAAACAAAAAAATCAGAACACACCAGTGAGGTGTTTTTGTGGTAAAACCCCACAATTTGATTTATAGTAATTTTAAAAGATTACACAAGATCACACTGCAAAGTAAAAAGATGTAGGCATTAAATTAAGAAGAAACACATGCTATTAAGTTTGTAGATATTAACACTGGAATTCTTATGGTACCAGTTTGTGCTATTTTTAGTTCATATTTTCATTTGCAGATAGGTAGATCCTATATGATGTTCTGACAAAGCATTTCCAAAAAAGCAACTTTTTGCAATGGAGTTATAATAAAAAGACCAGCTGAGGGAGACATCATCCACCCCTGTGGCCTTGCAGCACGACCACACAGGGTGGGAACAGGGCAAACTGCTGCCCCAGTGCAAACTGCTACTCTTAAACAAGTCAGACAACTGCTAATGCATTATGAAGTCATTTTCTGAATTATTTGAGGATACTGCTGATAAAGGCAAATCCTAGGCAATGATTTGGAAGCCTCTTCTCTCCTTTCCCCCTTTGTCCCATTTCAGCTTTCTCTGGAACGATCCTACCCTGCGCACTACCGAGTGTAACACAGCTCTGATGAGGGTCTGTGTGTCTGACCCGTGACACTAAGCCAAATCTTCTGTTTTCAAGAAATCAAAAATTAAAATGACTATCCTCAAAAAAAAAGAGGAGATCAATTATTGCCAATAATTTAACAATCTAGGGTTATGGCATGGCTATAACTGAAATTACCAAATGCAGCACAGCACTACTGTAGAAATGTTTATGTGTTAGCATAAACACAGTGAAACTCTCATGAATAAAATGTACAGCAATTTTAATTAATAAAAGTTCACTTTAAGTTATAAAGCAAATGTAGAGCTAGCATTACAACTTACATGAGCTACAGAAAAATGTCGAGGCTTTCTACAGTTTAATCATCATTAGTGGCACAAAGGAAATTACTTACTATTGAATGGGTCAAAGAATTCAGAAAGAAGGTCCCTGCAGTATTGATTCTGCACATAAAATAAACTTCTTCAGTTGCATTTGCAATTGCCAAGAATGCTCAAACACTAGTAACTCCCCCTATTACCGAGCAACAGCCACATAGCCTAGTTCTCAAGCTTATTTTGAAAGGATGAAACAAAACATACAAGTGATTCATAGGCTTGACTAGTAAGCAATTAAAATGCAACTCTGACTAAACTGAATTTGTCTACGTAAGACTTTTCAAGTCAGTACTATGAATTATTTACTGCTCTCTCAAAGTTCAGTATCAATACATCAATTTACTCCCATTCTATTCCTCTGTTATAACCCCGACTAGAATCACCCTGTAACATGCAAGATAGTGGTGACCCAAACCTGCAATGCAATGAGCAACGTCACAAGGCCACCCCAATTATTCCATGGTTTGGAGAACAAGGAAGAATAGCTTTACCATGAGCACACTCCCTTAACATAAAATATCTTCAAAGTATCTTGGAAAAGACAGGGCAGACCTTCAGCATTAAATTACTTCTGTGTAGGAATAAGTCCTTCCAAAAAAACTCAGTGCCTGTGACTGCTCGGAGTTGCACCAACCAACCTCCAAGAGGCGAAACATGCATGGCAGTACAACTAATCAATAATGCCACACAAACGGCCCCCACAGAAAAAACTGCACTATTTTAACAATGAAAAACTGAACCACTCATGAGAGCCATAAGAAAGATTCCTCAAAACTACCTGCCTTAGGGTATCTTGTCCTAGAGAAGCTTGTAATGGGCTGTCAAAGCCAGAAGTATTTATTGGCCAAAGTCCAACTACCTCATAGAAGATGCAAGTATTTAGTCTAATTTTACAGCCCTGTGAAAATACAAACACCTTCATTAGAAATAGCAGTGAAGCCTAATTTGGATTATCAGCCCATTAAAATCTTCAATTCTCAAATTCTAATAGAACAAGGATTGCCCATTCAGCAGTCCTGAGAACAAAGTGTAAATAGCCAGATGCTGGAACAACACTAAACCATACTCCCAAAAGCACACATAAGTAATGCTTACCAAAGTAGTAATGTTACCACATACATTCATTAAGAGACAAATTAAATAACAAATCAGTGATGCTGTTTAAGGCTCCACTGCTTCCTAATTAAGTCTGGCCATGATGCACAACTTCTGTGCAAAGTCACAAAGACCTCTACCACTGTCCTAGTGCCTGAAATTCAGCACCACTTCTTGATTGATCTCTCCTTTGCAGCAGACACATACAAACTTGCATGTGCTACAAAAGCATTACGAAGCTGTACTTAACCAGCTGTACTTGCAGAATGTAAGCCTAGACTAAATAGTATTTCATCAAGTACTTTTCACAAACAGTACTGGAATATAACTTTCTATTGGAATGTGCCTCTTCACTCCAGACAAGGCCAAGGAAAAAGGTACTTTGCTAAAGACTATCCTAATTGTGGAACAGAAGCTGTTACCATCTTTAAAATTTAAAAGATTCCTAACGTACAATCCTTTCTATAAAAGTACAATTGTTTAGCTGAAATGTAATTGATGATTATGGTTTCATTCCAGTGAAAACTACACCAATTATCCAACTATCAAGCATCACACTCTAGTCATGCCTCTGCTTGGTATAACAAAGTAATGTTGGACTGACGTCTGTAGTACGTGCTGGATTTATGCCTTCATTTTCAAAAGACTTAAATTTAATAATATTCCTAGCAACCTTCAGCAGTGCACTATGCTGGTTAAAATTTCCTGAAACAGCTTATTAAATGTGTTTTTTTAAACTAAATTAGTAATTAAAAGCCCACAACTTTAATCAGGAGTTTTGGAATAGGGCAGAAATCACTAATCTTTTATTCCTTACTTTTAAAATATGGTAAGTTTTAATAAACAAAGCATATGTATTAAAACTAAAAACTAAGGCAAACTTTAAATACTGCAATAGCTTAAAACATAGCAGTTCTATAGGAGATAGTTTTCCAAGCTCATGAGAGATTTAAGATTTCTAAACCATGATTACAGAGCCTAACATTAAGTGCTTCTTTACCATAGAGCAGCTATTAGCTTTAACACAGTAATTTGGGTTACATTAATTCTGTATGAGAACATGTGTTTCTAAGAGAAAGTTGCAGATTTCTTGTCAAACTGAAAAGTTAGGTAGCCTACTCATTACAGTTCCTACAGTTTTTTCAGACTTCTCAGCTACTCACACAACAGCCAAATTCTAGAAAGTCCCTGAAGCTTCTCTATTTGAACTGGCACAGATAACCTGCACACTTAGCCACATTTCTATCTTAAATCCCACACAAGTGTTAACCAGCTTTCAACAAGAACATTATGCACCAACTTAAATAAGGACATCTCTAGTTGCAGTTGCATTAGTGTTCGAATGGAAATGTTCACATAAGACTGTCACCATTTTCACTGCACATTAAATAGTTTTACAGATTCCAGTTACATTCAAAACTAACAAATTAGAAAATGACCGTATTGGCAGCTTTTTAAAGAAACACATCTTTCCTTCACACTGTGTTTACCAAACACTTACAGTCAACACTGATGGTAATGTGAAATAGCAATATATGCTTTTGAAAACACTTTTTTAAAGCAATTTAAACTGTTTCCATGTTATTCTACCCCATATTCTTTAGGATTCAAATTCTCTGCATTAAACATGATCACAACTTTTAAACCTAATATTGTAAAACTAGCAATTCCTAAATTGATCACTGAATTGCTAAGAGAAGAACATGCACATACAGCATTTACCATAGTTATTCTAACTAGATTTGATACCTTAAACATTCATACAATGAAGACTTACTGCCATTTCAGCACTCACTAACAGAAGAAAAAAAAAGAAAAAAGGCATCCCACAAATCACTATTTTACTTGATTCAACAAAAAACCACTGCAAAACGTTATGGGGGAAAAAAAACCAGTATGAAGAGAAAACAGGTGTTTCTACACGCCTCACATTTCGAAAAAAATGTCACATTACACTCTATTCAGGAAACAACTTTAAAATCCTATCAGGAATTTCTTCACAGTGCACATCACATGCGAGATTAAAATTAATGAACTCTCAGCTCATCATGAACTTTTTTTTTTAAGCACTGTCAGCACTTTTGATAGGGTTTCTCATATATTCCAGATGGAAGCATATAAATTTAAACATTTAAAAGGCTACTATCCAAGGCTGTCACTAACCAATATAACAAAAGTTGTGAAGTTGTCAGACTTGATCAGACTTACCGCCAGCGCTTTAGATAACTTTGTTCTATAATTATTCAAAACAATTGCATCAATATCCTTCAGTGGCACATATGCAAAGCCATCTTTAATAAACACTTTTCTGGCTCTAAATAGATCCACAGCATCTGCAAGTCCAACCTGAGGAAGAGGAAAATAACCACACTGTGAAAGAGGAAAATAACACAGTAACAATGTTTACAACCCTAAGATTCAAGATGGACCAGTAAAGCTTTCAAGTCATTCTCTGTCTTTAAAAAACGCTTTATCCCAGCAAAACACAAAGACTTTGAAATTAAATATTGAGTTTGAAATAGCTGATAGTTGGGAAAATGTTGTTTGCTTATAGGAAATCACAGAACTAGACAAAATAAGCTAGTTTAAGGTTTGTATCCATAATTACCATCCCAATTACATATCTCTGCATCACTTACTGATGTGGTATTTGAAAATGCACTTCTGTTGGCCTTCTGACATCTTGAAATATTTGATTCCTATAAGCTGCATACAAGACATCTTGGAAACAAAGCTGGAACCCAACCAACTTAGTTCCAAAGAGGAATCTGAGGGCTACATTAGATTCTTTTTCCAAGGGGAGAGGAAAGAAGTACTTCTGACTGATACAATCAGACCAAAACCAGCTTAAACAACAGATGCTTGTGAATGCTTCCATCCTGAACAGTCTGTCAGCCAAGCAAGTTAAGTCATTTGTCTGAGAAATGTTAAAACATAAGACAGTTTTTGTTGCAAAAGAGAAGGGATGAAAACCAGAAAACATTAATGGTAGTTTAGAGCTCCCCTCTTTCTCCCAGTCCCTCCCTTTGCCCTTATACCAGCATGAAGAGAAAATCACATCTACATTATTATGTAAACTTAAAATTAGTAACTCCAAGTTTAACTGAAAACAAATGAACTTGTCCATTTCCACTTACCTTATAGAACATGGTGTCTTTCACGTTGGAACTGAGGCCAGGAGTTGACATTTGCAGCTCCTGTGACAATTCAGCTTTAAGGTCTTCATTAATCTAAAATCAAGAGTTTATTTTAAAACTGCTGAAATACTTCAGAAAAAGGCTTTTTTAATTAACATGAGTTAAAAGATTAGTTAATCTGCAAATATAACATCACCTTAGTTAACAAGGGAAAAGAATGATTAAATATTCAGCAAGTGATCAATCATAATTAACTAATTAAGCATAAACCAGCATAATACTAGTGGTCAATAGCATTAAATAACATTCCTTCTGAAGCTGTAGTGCAGATTTTAAAATACAACAACTTTAAAATTTAACACCAGAACTATAAAAGCATGCTTTTTAAAAAATACAGTCCCTGCTCATATCTAGATTATTTCAATGCATGCATTGAAATAAAGCATGATGACTCACTGTCAATTAGCAAGGACATCAACAACTTGGTTAGATTTTTAATAAAAAAATCCATTTCAGCTTATTTTTCAATCCACATTTTTAAAAGTTGTCTATTTTCTTATATTCATGGCTTTCTCAGTTGTTTTGGGGGTTTTCTTGTTCTTTTGTTTTGTTGAGGTTTTTTTGAGGAGCAAGAACGTGTGCTTTCAGTTCTTGAAACAGGTTAAGTCAAGCAGCAATATTCTAATTTAACTTCTTAGGGTATTTAAGCCAACAGCTTTAACTTGAAAAATCTTGGACAATATCACATTTCCCAATAGGAGAATTTAAATAATATACATAAATATACATTATGCTTTTCAGCTACTCAATAATGTAGGTTATACATAGCACCAAGTACAGCAGAAAAGACACACGAAATTATCATATTTTAATTACTTAACTGCTCAGTAAATAACTTTTTGTTCAACAGAAAACAATTAACAACATTTGAAATCAAATTGTTCTGTCTGAATTCATGATGAAGCTCGGGCTTTAAAACCTGATAAAAGTATTAAATAAATAAAATCATATATAATCCACCCTGATAAAACAAATCATACGTCCTGGTAATCCCACAATTATGCCTAGTAAATTAACTACATGCAAGAACATTCCTGAAAGATTTACACAGTACATTCTTGCTAATGCATTACAGAAGTAGTCCCTGACTGGAAGAGATTAAATGGTAAGGAACACAGGATACCTTTCCAAAACACAGGTGAACACAGGTGCCACCCATGTATAACACCTCGTGTGACACTGCTCTACATGCACCGGACACGCAGGTGATACAGGGCTAAAGTCAAGGGAGCTTTTAGAGCTTAGTCAGGAACCAAGCCAAGGCTATCATTTGCAAGAGATACCCAGGCTCCAAATGCAAAATGAAAAATGCCCTCAGTGCCCTTCCTCTCCACAGAAGGGGCTGTGCACGAGCAGTTCAGTTTCTTCACCGAACGGGGCACAATAATTTGCCGACTAACGCTTCTTTGCAGTTAAATGGCCCTTTCAACAAAACCTCTTTCCTTCTCAGCTGAAAAACTCAGAAAATGGAATAAAACAAAACACTTCTCTTGGAAGTCAGAGGAAAGACCCTTTCCTTTCAAACTTGGAGGAGTAGCTCAGAAAACCCATCTCTATGAAAGTGATTTGATGGATGCATATGAAATGGCCGAGGCAGCGATGTCTAGATGTCTAGAAGCTTATGGCTACCCTGTCCGCACCTTGATGTAATCTGTAGTACTCGCTCAGGAGAATCAGCTTTTCAAATTAATAATAAAGCTGCCAGCAAGGCAGAAGAATGTAGCTTCAAGGACAGAGGACACAGCGGCATTATACTTCTGCATGTGAAAACCCAGGGCTTCAGGGGAAAACAGCCTGTAAGAAAGGATTTTTCTTTAACAAAGAAGCTGTATCAGAAAAGTTAAAGGTTAAAGAAGTTTAACATGTTTGTGTAAATGAGACACAAAAATACTTTCTATTAAAATACCCTCACTAACAATCTTATTTTTCTTAGTTTTTGAACGACTCTCCTTTTCAAAAGTCAAGCTGGGCAAGCATATTTGGTTTTGTGGTGGTTTGTTTTTTCCACAGAAAGCAATTAAAACATTCCAATGACTGTTCTACAGACAGGCTGGTAGGTTGAGGGGAGATTAAAAATGGACAAAATGCAAGGATTCCTCACTTACTTGTTTCTTGAAAATGAATTTTCTCATTTTAATAAAGAAAACCATCTTACTCAAGTTTCAAGATTTCTTTATCTTAATCACACACAAAACAATTATACTGACTCCAAATTCCACAAGCTGTCCAGATCATTATTTACTAGTAATCTGACCATAACACTCTTGTACAGATGTAAAGTCACAATGATTTTATATTTTCTTGCATCTCCCAAACAAAAAAAATTAACCCTGTTGGGGTCAAAGTGATCCTGGTACAACTCCAGAACAGGTTAATGGGCCATGAGTGCAGATTTTGGCAAGTTTGTGAACAGTGCTATCAAAAATAGCATCACCAGAACTTTTATTTTTTAAAAACAAACATTATTGCAAAAGAATATTTATCATACAATTAAAGAATATTTATAAAGTTGTTAAATTATTTACTTCCTACTGTCTCAAGTATCTCAAGGTTAGCCAAACCTTCAGCAGCCCTACAAACACTTTACTCCTTGCCTCTTGACCAAATTCCCATTGCCTTCATGTTTTCAGCTAATGGGGAGAGAGGAAGAAGAAACAAGAATATCCCCAGTCCCTAAATAAAGCTGGGAGATTACTCCAGAACACATTTAAAATTTGCTTCCTCAAAGGCTGGAACATTAAAAATAATCTTGCACTGGCATTCAGGATTTAACCATTTTCACATGAAATTGTGTAAAACTGACTGAAGATGAGATACAATGAAAAAACGCTCCTAATACTCTAAGCTCAGGCCCAAGCTTACAGTTCAGTCATGTGTGTACCTCTGTACACAGAGCATCATGAAGCATCTATCCCAATTTTTCTTGGTTCATGCAAGTTGGAAATGAGCTGGTTTGTTTTTTTTTAAGATAAGAACACTATGGCTTGTATATTGGATAATTTCATCCTAAAATGGCACTCGCAAGAACACATTCCGGTAATCATTAAAAAATTAGACACAATTAAATGCAGCTTTTAGGATTCTAATCAAGATCAGAAAGATAAACACACTACTTAACTTCTGACAGCACCCAATGACGTTTGCCAAGTAAAACACTGTGATGCTCAAAAGATTTTAAAAAAAAAAAACCCAGCAGGATTCTTCTGAGGGTGTCACTTGGTGCTCATCTCACCCTCCACACCAAGCTGATTCAACTTGCCCCACAGAAAACAATTTAGTCAACTGAACTGCTTATCACCAGGCCACTCTGCTTTGCACAAGCAAAGAACAGTAACACCAGCAAAAGGATCTTCTCTTTTCAGTGAGAGGGCATCTCATGTCATAGCTTGAAACAATTCAACACTTCACTGTTAAGTTTCTGAGACTTAAGAAAAAAATCAACATAAAAAGTGAAGGCATGAGAGGAAAGGAAGTGAGCAAGGATTGTGACAAGTTGCATTATAGTTTTCCTGCTTTCTACGTGCAGTTTATTCATTGATTTTAATCACAGAATTGTCTGGGAAACACAAAGACACATAAATTTAGATTAAAATATGAATAATTTAATATGTAAGGCTTGGTTAAACAAACACTGGCAGGGAGGCAGTCCAAAAACTTCAAAATAAATTTGATATCCCCACTCTGTTTTAATGAAGAGACAAAAATGCATGCACACACTACACATGCACAGCTGCCAATTCTGCTGCCTCTAGGTCTCCCAGCAAGGAACAGTAACGTAATGCACGAGTCCTCTTCCAAGACTCAGCTTCAGGCATTTCCATGCACAATCCACTAGTGTCCTTGGTGAGCTTTTTAAAACTGGCTTCTAATCACAAAGCAGCTGGTGGCACAACACTCTTCCCCTAAAGAGATGGTGTCAGTCCCTTGATACTGCAAATTTTCAGTATCAAACAGACAAAACAATGATTTCCTAGTCAATCTTCTCCACTGACACACAGCACAGTGCAAACTAACCTAGAACTAGAACACAAAAGGATTAACCTAGATACCATTAAATTTAAGACTATAAAGTGCATTCAGCTGGTTAATGAATGGTAGCTTTATTAGGAAAGGATATCATTCCCAGCTGTCCTACCAATAAAGACCATGAAGAGCCTTAACATTCTAGAGGCTCAGAAATCTTTTGTTCACAAATCTGATGACAGTGTTTCAATTTCACTTTGTCCAGGTACAAATTAATTAAGAAGAAAACTGTATTTTCTGTGGTGTTATAACTTAGTATTTTAGCTCAAATTCAGATTGCTAGCATCCCTAAAAACATAAAGGGATGCACTTGGAATTATTATGTATTCTTAGCCATCAACTGAAATGTTGCTTGGGCTTTTTTTTGTTTGATTAAAGTCAGGAGCGGCCATGGACATGAGATCTTATGGATCTTCCTGAACTAGGCAGTTAGCTCATGGTTACCACAGTCACATAGAAACTCAGTGACACAGGCCCGGTTTCCTACATTCCTGACAAACACTCTCCTACATCCATGAAAAGGAAAGACGAACAAATCAGTTACTACAGATTAATATGTATGTGGCAATGTTTCTGGAGTCACACTTGAGTGAAGAACAGAAGATTCTTATGAGAAATAAGGCAATGAGTTTTCTTCCATTTACAAATCAGGATGCTAACATCAGACTCTATTTTACAGAAACTCATTAACAAATGTTTCTCTAGATTCAATCACAGTATTAGCAGGGAAAAGCATTTCAGTGTTCACACACCATTTTACAAAGTTTACATCCTAAACAGCAGCTAGTAAATTCTACTTGCACTGTAATTACATCCTGCAGAAAGCATCTAGCTTTTACGCTGCTGTGCTAAGGAAGAATAAACATGTTTCCAAAGTTACTTCATTCACTGCTCTGTGAAGAACAAATCCATTTTTAAACAAACCTTAATCAGAAAAAGAACTTAACACCTTGATTACCCAAGTAATTTATGTTCTTCTTGAATAACAAATGTATGTAATTTCTCAAAATACACTATTGACTTCCCAATTTTCTCTTCACTTATGTCCCAAAAGAAAGTCTAAAATATTTATAGAAAAAGAGACAACATTTGATGACACCATTCTCCTTGGTGTCTCCTAAGTTTCTTCCAGGAATCCAAGATGACCAATTGCTAAGAAATAAGGATCTACAAGGATCAGGTTAGGACTTGCTGTTCTTTCATCATTTCCAAGCCATTAAATAAACGGCAGACAAGTGTCCCCTGTCCAACTGCTGAGTGCCAGAGCACCTTATCACACAAGTAGCATGGGCAGCCTTCCCAGCACACCTGTCAAACTGAAGGACATGACGCAGAAGATACCCATTCTCCACCATGTTTCTGGAACAGCTGTCATTTCCCAACACTTGAGAAATCCAGATTTACATCAGACCATCTGCCTTGTGATTCAGACTGTATTCCAAATATTGTCTAGTTGTTTTTCATCTGGATTAGGAGGCAGAATGTTTTTATTCATCCTTGTTTGCAATTTATTTCAAAGCATGTAACCTTTTCAAAGCCAGAAGAGAGATGTACTTCAAACCAGAGAAAGAGCACACAGGACCCAGTGCAGAAGGATACAACCTCACTGTGGGCTTTAAGGTCCCATTTAACTCCAACAATGAACTGCACAAAGAATCACAGTGCTCTAGTGCAATAAAGGGGGCATAAGTAGCAGTATAGTTTGTGGTTTGGGGTTTGACTTCAGTTTCACAAGTAAATTTTAAGCAATAAAAGCTATCTTCTAAGGGTCCATTTAAATTTCTGCAGATAATCAGCATCTGTTTCTAATCAGAGATGATTACCAAATTAAAACTTTTAATTAGCATTTTGCATCATTTACAAACTGTTGTTCATTATGTTTATGAAGGTGAAAAGGGACATCCCCAGTAGCTACATATTCTTCAAACACATTTATTACTTAATTCCACAATTTTATAGAACATCACCAACACCATATGTGCAAATAAATAAATGCAACTAGAATTACTGCAGCAAGATACTAGTTTTCTCCATGAATAATAACAAAGTCATGCTTATAGTTCAAGGATCCATTAGAGTAGGGTAAACAAAGTCTCCTCTCCATCCATCCTGCCAGTCCACAAAAAGTGGCAAGTGCATGTTCTCCCCTCCTTACAGCCAGCACTTCTCCCTCTTAAATCTAAGAGATGTGTTTATCTTCCTCTGTGAATCAGGCTTTATATATAAAGTCTGTAAGAGAATACTACAATTCATTTCAAGCCTATATGTTTTAATCAAACCTCACTGCTTTTACCCATCTCTCATGGCATTAGCTCCCTAGAATACTCCGGCTGCTTTGCAATCAATCCAATTACTTTGGGTTGCAACCAGCTAGTAAGACTGCTTTCCAAGAGGTACTACTTTGCAAACAGACCAGCTAGTTGGCCTACTAAAGCCTCGGGCTGCAGTTCAGACATCAAAAGAGTATACAACCTATTGGTTAAATTAGATTGCCATCCTGCTGAGGCTTCTGAGGAAAGAGGTCTCCCTAGGATTTTCTTCCCCTAACACATAACTGCAGTCAACTACAAGAGATAGCCATAAAGTGAGATATCAATGCAGGGTTTTCTTTACCTGAAACAAACAAACAAAAAAAATTTTAAAAGGAACAGTGAGTTCTGTGACAAAGCCACCGCTGGTTTCACCTAAATCTACCTTCTGAAATGTGAGTAATTGAGAAATGTATTGCCTCCTTTGAAATTAAGTTCTTAAAAAACGTTACAGGTTACTGTCATTCTAAAATGCTAACAGTATACATGTTTTGTTGTGTTAATTAACAAACTATCATTTAAGAAAAAGAAAAAAGCTACACCTAAGACTTTCCACATAGAACATCGTTTCCATTGTGACTTTAAGCATGGAGCTAAGGGACAAAATAGTTATTTTTAGCTTACTCTGGCAAAAAGATGCTATTTCCCACTTAGATATGCATCACTAGTGTCCTGTGCTTGTTACCTGTAAGAGAAGCATCGTTGCTTGTCAAGCAAAGGGATGAATTAAAGATTCAAGTAATAAGAAATTAAAAGAAAATTCAGAATCATTTCCTTCACAAATGCAACCTGCAGCCTACTTGGACATAGCTACTGTTTTAGCTTGGCATAACTTTCCACACAGTTTCCACTTTTAAGCCTTTTTCCTCATCCTGTTTCGGAAAGGAAGAAATATTACTTGATGCTTCTGAAATGCCAACCCATAAGCCAAATCAGAACAGTATTTTGGCTTATATGCCTAGTACCAAAATGGATAATATCGTGTCTACATGACTGTAATTAAGTATTTTCTTTCACCTATATCTGTCCATATAAAGTTTACAAGCAAGTCCCATTCTCACCAATCCAAATCTGACTTTAGGATTCTCCATTCCCAATAAAGGCAGTCATAAAATATTTTTTAAGAAGCTAAACCACAAATATTTCTACAACTGCCCCACTCTGCAGATAAATACTTCTGAAGAGAGCATAATAGTGGTATCAGAAAGTCTCTCATAGCAGTGCTCTGATCATAAAAGTGGAAATTAAAGTAGTTTAATTTCTACTGCTTAAACCTGCTAAAAAAGTACTTCAACCACAACATCAAAGAAGAGCTGCTGTGGAGGAAAAAAAAAACCCTCCACTAATGCATTTTTCTCTTTTATTTTACAGTTCTTATTCATTCTTCTCAAATGCTGGCAGATGCACTGCAGCGCGTTAGCTCCCCCAGCTGACTATTCCCATCTCCTGTTCCCTCCCCATTTTATTAACATGCTTTATAACAGCATTAAAACAAAATAAGACTGTTAATTTTGCAACAACTGGCGGTTGCCCAAAAACAAGGCATCTAAACTAGAAGTTATTAAAAAAGTCATAATGGTTTTTTTTTTATTTCAAGAGGTTTTTCAAAGGTAAAGAAGTCCTAAGATAACTTAAACAGGAGAGGAAACAGCAACACAGAAAGATGTACTCAAGAGGAAATATACTACACTTCGAAGTGTATTTCTTCTGCACGCTGCAGAAAGATAACACAGCACAGAAGCACTGCAATTCAATTATACATCATCCTTATACCACAGACAAAGACATAATAATAACTATTAATTTTAATTTCCTGTGTGACAAAGAGGAAATAAGCCTATTTCAAGGAATGAATAATCTGAAGATAGATCAAGGAAGGGTCACAGGAAGTCAGAACAATCAAGATGGTAACCAAACATCACCGAAAAATAAATTTAGGATAAAACTTTATATTGTTTTCCACTCCAAATTCCAATATATCAAATTAAACGCCTGGAGAGGTACAGCAACTGATCAAAGCATCGGAAAATACACAGGAGACAAGTAACATGCTAACTAGATTTGCCAAAAACCCCAAGTTGCATTAGGCGAATCTCACTGCCCTTATGACACTGCAACAGACCTCGGGGATAGGGGAAAAAAGCAGGTGCCATATTTTATCAAAAGGCCTCAAAGTCATTATCATAAGAGACTCTCCATGAGCAAATGACAAACAGTTCTACTGAATCTCCTATAACCTGGGTGCAAAACCAATGGGAAAAGCCATGCACGGAAGAATTTAACTCAGGAGGCATTGAGCCAAGTTCCACGACTATCTAACCTTAAACTAAAATTTAACAGTTCTGGTTACTAGCTTTAATGTATAAGCTTGTATATACACTAAACAGGAGCAGACAACATATTTAAATACCATGATGCTACAAGGACTCTGGATAAACAGATCAGACAAGAAAAATCTCGTCAAAAAATGAAAGGTGCATTTCAGTAGAGACTTTGCAAGGCTCCCCCACCTGAGCTAGTTCCATACAGAGAGGAAGAGAGCTGACTAACCAGGAGCGCAGAGACAAGCCGCTGTGAGGTGAAGCTTGGGAATCATGACATCGGTATGGGTTGGGAACAGGGAATCAAGTAACACAGGAATTAAATATCCATGTCATTTTAGAGTTGGCAATGGTTAAGCTGTAATATTCTGACCAGCTGACACCATACTTAAAAAAAAATTATGTTGCCTCATTAAAAAACAGCAAAGGACACCCACAGAAATTACAAACCATCACACACAGAGAAAGGCTAAAAGAAGAAACAAGGAAGCATAGTTAATCTTGCATGTAGAAGAAAAATACAAAGAAGAAGGGTTAAAAACCCCACATTTCTCTATTAGTGATTAGAACAAGAAGAAAGAGACTTACATTACTGGAAGGTAGAGTTAGGCTTGATATCAGGAAAAAGTCAGGTAAAAGCTTGACATAAGAAAGGAAAAAGTAAAGCATCAGAATGATGACCACACAGAGACATGAACATACAGGTGCCAAGGTCCTTGCAAGCAAAGCTGAGAAGATTCCTGCACAAGGCAAATGAAACAACTGTCATCTTCAAAGTGCTATTGAAAAAATCAAAGACAAAAAGAGAATATACAGCATTCTGAAAGCAATTACAAAACACTTTGGTCCATACCGACATAGGAGAGACCTTTGAACAGCCCACAGAGAGAGACTGGGTAAGATGAACAACTTCTGTGGCAAGTTTTCACAAGAACCACATGGCAAGGGACCAGAAGTTCACTGTCTCTTCCAAATCAACCCAAGATATATCACAGACCTAGAGAGACTTTCAGCTGCAGATGCTGAAAGAACAGATCTTTCTTTTGATGTCTAAGAACAAATAGTAGTTCTTGAACAGTTAAAATTGTTCAAGGCAAAACAGACAACAGGCTAAACCTCTCAGGTTGAGGCTTTCGAAGGAGACACCTCTGACAGTACCAAGCAGCAAATGGTGTTGCATGGAAAAGTACAGCTTTGCTACACTAAACATAAGCTAGGAGATCATCCAAAAGAGAAAGACAAACCAAGCTAAAGCAAAGACCTAGTAGCAAAAAAGTATTTTTAAGTATCAGGTAACAGTTGAGACCACAGTAACGGTGATACACGTATCCATGGAAAAAAATCCTATTGCCCTCACCACAAAAACACAACAGGCAAAATAATCCAAATATCCACAACCACACAGAATGAGAGAAGCATGACTGAGTAAACTAGAAAGTAGTTTCAGCAGAGGGAAAAAAAAGTTGTAGCCAAGAAACATCAAAAGGATCTGAAGTTGAAGTTATTACAAAGGAAAAGCAAGCATTGAAAATGCTACATGCACTTAATTTAGTGAAGAAGTATTGAATATAATTATTGGCAGGAGAGCTCATTACTTGAAGACAGCAATATTTTTTTCAAAATTTAAATCCTGTCCAAAGAGATTATGAACCACTTAAGTGCATTATCAGTTTCACTGACGCAGACTATGGCATGGAAGAATCTCCGAAAATATTAAGAGCAGAATTAGGCATTGTTTTTGCTGAGATAGCAGCAAGAATGCAAGATGCTGAGGTAAGTTACTGAGCATTACTCTGCAAGTGAAGGAGGAGGACTAGACTGATTTGAGAAACAGAAGAGAACAGTAAAATTAGTATGGCAGACCTATTCCAGGAATTAGAAGTTAAAGGGCCCAGAATGCGTGGCAGTTTTCTAAAATTTAACTAGATAAGTAACACTTCTTATATGAAAAGTTCAATCAAAAGGCAGTGAAGAAGCATTAATAGTTACAGAAATTAACATCTAGGTTCAATTCACAAGCAAAATGACTTCTGCTGATGGAGTCTCCTTTTAAGAAAAGGTTAGCCAAATGCTAATTCACAGTAACTGGCACGTTAGTTGCCAACCCAGCAGACTCCACGTCTAACCACTGAGCAAAGCAAAGACACCAGTACAACTAGGTAACTTTTAACCCAATTTCTCCTTTAATGCTATAAAACACAAGTTGGTATATACTGGGGGGGGGTGTGTAAATAAAACTCCAAAGAGAATACTCTCACCACTTTTCCAAAATATCTTAAAACAACTGCTGAAAGCAGCAGAATATATTAGAAGTGCCTATGCGTATTTCAGAAACATGCAAAAATCCAGTCTAACATCTAGGAGTTGCTGTGCAATATGACATACAGAGACACAACCTTGAAGGGCAAGAAAGAGATAAGCAACAGAGTGAAGGAAAGAATAAATTTACTCTATTTTTATGTCTTTGGGTTATCATCATCATGATAATTAGTTTCTTCCTCAGTATTAGGTCCTGCATGACCAAGTAAGTGACCAACACAAAACTCCCACCTTAATTCAGGAACACCAGCAACCCAGATATGTGGCTGTTTTCCTCAAGCTTACAGACAAGCTGAAAGCTTTGCAATAACAATAACAACTTGTGGCTGTTGCCATAAATATTCTGATTACATCAAAAAGGCTATGGGAATGTCAAATGGATAAACTAGGCTTTATCTCACACTACAAAGGGCTAAAAGCACTACTGTAACAAAGAAGTGTAAGTACGGTCATTTCTCAAGGGCTTGTGTAACCAGCTACAAGAAAAACGGGAAAAGAACAAGTGCAAAAGCTGGGGTAGGCACAGGGGGGTGAATATGGGTGCATATGTGGCAGTGCATATGGAGAACCACAGAGACAACCAGTCGTGCTGATAGAGCTACGTGGCCAAATGGGACTTGGGCAGAACGTCAGCTCACTCCAAACAGGTCTTGGCAGAAATAAAATGAAGCACTTCTGACTTAAAGCCACAGCTTGTGGCAAGAAAGAAAACAACATTCTAGGTAAAACCCAAGTGTCACTTACCTGTAAAACCATTCACTTTATATAATGCCTTCATATACTAAAGAACTTACTTTAAGATTAAAATATTTTCTTCAATTACTATTACATTTTAAATATTCACTATATTTCCCTTTAAATATCTTTTAAATCTGTATTAGTGGCTTTTACTGCCAGAAACTGTCAGGCATCATTGCTGTAATTACTCATTTATAGTAAGATTTTAATGCTTTAATCTCCTAAATTAATGTAAATCTCAACTGCACACCTGTGTTTGCATATTCTCTTTGATGGGCTCTGTCACCTTAAATGTCAGCATTTACTTCTTTTGAGTGCTGCTTAAGGACTTCCTGTGCTCCCTATGTGACTGACTGTGCACATAGACTATTTAATGTGCCTTTAGAGCTGAAAATTACATGCTGTATATAAAAAGTTCTGCATTTAGCTGGATGGTGGCAGTGCCGTCCCTTAAAAATCTTTTTTTCTTAATACATAAAGTATAGAATAGACTGAAAACATTCTGAAATACCTTCAGAACCATTGCATGATCTCCTGTTTTTCTGACAGAAAACCACTCAACACATCAGGGGAAAATATTCTTGAAGTACAGATTAAAAATAAGCAACCTCTAAAAACAGTGAACAGATTAGTAATTAGTATTTCTTTTTCACTAAGATCCAGACAGATCTTAGATCTGTAGAGCAGAACTTTCACCTACTGATTGCCTCATACTAAAGTATCAAGAATGGCAACGTATCACTCCTTTCAGGACAAGGAAAAATCAAAGACTAAGAAACTCTCATATGTGAACATATTGAAAGGCTGACAAACCACATTAATTTATAAGACCAGGTGAGAAAGGAGTGAGCCATGGATCCATGAGTGGTGGGTTTGCTTTGTTTTAGAAGTAAACTCAGTTTTGATACAAGAGTATTTCTGCGAAACAGTAAGACATGCATTAACTAGGCTCTTCTTGCCTTAGCAGTTCCCCAAAATTTGGTGGACACTTGACAGCAAAATGACATTCAAATAAATACATATGACATAACATTACAGTCAAAAAGAGGTACAGTTGTTATTGTAAAAATGTCATTTAACCAACTGCTCCTAGGCCAAGCCTAATAGCTCCCAAGTCGAGCCTAATCACACACAGAAGGGACTTCTACCAAATAATGAGCGTGTGTACAAATACAAAATAATTTCCATTTTCCCCAAGAAATTCTAACTACTGTCAGAGATAAAGTTCAGAAGTTAAATTTCTTCAGTGTCTTTCCATTTAATGGAAAGAAGGCTATATTGAAATCATCACCCTTGACACCACGGTTCAGCTACAACACAGGGTAAATTCTGAATTGCTTTAAGTTCTCTATACAGTAATTTCCAGGTGGAAGCTATCATGACAAGGTGTAGAAGTGATTTTGTTAAGATAGAAATCATCTTCAAAATTAAATGCTTTAATTTTTTTAAAAATACCAAACAAGGGCTACATCTAAAAAAGTATGAGTGTCTGAAGAGCACAAATCTTGTTTTCTAATGCAATACCAACAGTTTTAAACTAAATAGATTTAAAGCTGTTGGTATTGCATGCGAAAATAAATGACTGCATTAGAAAATACATAATGAAAATGAACTAATTTAAGACAGCTACTCCTGAGTACTACAGAGTTCACTAGTCTGCATGATTCTTGTACTATTTGCAAGCAAAACAGCACTTCATTAAAACACTTTCTTTTGCCAAACAAAACCAACAACAACAAAAAAATAGAATTGTGGTTTTGCATTCTGATTAATACCTCAAGACTTATTACACTACACAGAATGCTTTAACCAAAAGGAATAAAGAAAATAATTTCACACCTGACCCAAATTATGGCAAAAATGCAAAATCTAAAGCAAATCAATGCCAGAGGTGCAGAACACATCCTCTCAGAAGTTGACACCAGTGAGTTTTTCAAACTGAGAAGTAACAACAGTTACACTCCAAATCATCCTCACCAGTTTCTACTCTTGGGCACAACCTGAGCCCTTACCACAAGTGACCTGACAACCTCTTCTGATCCAACCTAACACATCCATGCTTAAAAAGAAAGGAAAACATCACTGCCATTTACCTAACTTACCCTCTACCATTTACAAGTAACTGGAAGAATATCAGTTGTCAACTGCTCCACTAGGGTCTTAATTTCACTAATACTTGAACATCTGCACTGGAGCAAAATAAAATCATAAATAATTAAAAATTTACAGAAGTTGCAATGAAGGAACCAAATGAGGCCATCATTTCACACTGTGGTAGTTAACAGCTCACCACCACTAAGAAAAAAATTTAAAAAGAGAAGAGGAGAGAATGATGTTCATCATTCCTTTTTCACTACTATTAGTCCTGCTTACCTTCTACTCTCTACCTTTCTTGACCTCATGCTCTTTCTCTTGCCCGTGTTGGCATAAATTGGTAGGATAATATAAACACCAATATTTCAGAACAGTGTAAAATTCTGAGCACCAAACCAATGTTACAGTTCTGGTCCAGGCATCTTGCACTTGTCAGAAAACAGATTGGTAAAAGCTATTTCCTACAAGCGATTAAAACACAACCCACGTGTCAGTAGTTAAAAAAAAGTCTCAAATACAAACCCAAAGCAAGATGTCTTTTTTTTTCCAGACAGCCCAGGTTCCAGAGGCTTCCCACTGAAATACTAAAAGTGGACTAGCTCAGTGCAGTAACATCTTTGTAAAAACATGTCAAGGTAGACCTTACCTAAGCTTCAAATTTCCTAACTTATACTAAATGTAGAGAGGCTTTTTTTTTTTTTTTACAATGTTTGTGAAAATAAGGGAGTTATAATCCTATGCATATTCAATTATAAATTCATTATACTGAAGTTATCATCGTTGATCTGAACACTTTGAACAGTTTGTAGCCTCCCTTGTACAAGTAAAAGGCATCTTTATAATTAGGTACAGCTCCCCACAGCAAGTATTTATACTCTACAAACCCCTTTCCCATGTATTTTGTTCCATTAGTAATATAAATGTCAGTAACAGACATAAGAATTTCTATTTTCATAGAATGCTTTAGGTTTGAAGGGACCTCAAAGATCATCTAGTTCCAACCCCCCTGCCATGGTTTTACAAGAATGAAAACATTCGTTTTCACTGAATTTCATTTCCATGTTTATTTTCAGGAAGTTCATGTTCTTTGATAAAAGTTCTCTTTAATCATGAGATCAGAACTACCATCATTTCAAATTCTTCACAGCTGACTCATGTAAAAAATTGAAAGTCTGATTTTTTCTTCTAGTCATTAACAACTTTATTCTTTCCAAAAAGCTACTAAATAAGATCTTTGGTTCAACAGTTTTCAGCAAAAATCTTAACAGCTGTTTAAATACCATCCCTAAGTGCAACCAAAGACTTCTTGATTCTATAAAGCAAAAATTCTCAGTCCATAATTCAAAAAGCCTCAGGAATTTGTTGGCAAAACCTCTACAAAAAAAAATAAAATATCTAAGAATACACCTCTCACTTTCCACACATGTAAGCAAACTGAAAAAGGAAAGTGACAGCTATTAAATTCCCAGTGTTTAGCTTCACTTTGTTGTTGCTGTAAATGAACACAGCTGTGACAAAACTGTACCAGACAATCCACTTATTGCCCCTCTGCACAAAAATGCTGGTTGGTTCTTTTATGAAACACCGAGAATCACTTCTTACAGTGGTTCTTAGAACTGATAAGTGGGGACATAGCTACAGCAGGCTACACCCCAGTCTGAACTCCAGCAGCTCTGGCCTACTTCAGACTGCAATTTTCAAATGTGGAACCATTACCAAGAAAATGCAGGACACCTGTCCTCCCTCTAAAGACATTTCTCAGAATATTAGGGATTGGAATTTCATTAACTTTCTCTTAGGATATCTTAAGCCATTAAAATCCAACTGGAGAATTCCTATTGCTTCAGGGATAAAGAAGCTCCATTGTAAATATCAGAACTTATTTCCCTTTCCTGGAAACCTTTCCCTTTTCTAACAGGCAGAACACAAAGCTTGATTTCCATCTTGTTTAATGCACACAAAGATATGAAAACACTGTAACTTCTGAGAGAGAAATATGGATAGCACAGTTCATCTTCATTTCCCTTTTAAAGCCCCTTAAAAACACAACACTGCAAAAAAGAATCCTGCTTTTACAGTGACCCTATTTTTCAGTGGCTCCTACGCAGCACCAGAGTTCAGGCCTATTTTGGATACATATGGAATTCCTTAGTAATATTAAATACTTTATGTGTGATAATGTAAGGAGGTCTGCTCAAAATTTCCTCAAGAATTTGTAGGGGGAAAAACAGTAGCAGGGAAGCAAAATTTCAATGAAATGATGCTTCGTTGCCTTGATAGACTTAAGAAACTAATACCTTCTTAATCACCTTGACATATTGAAGGCACATTGAATAGCACAGAGCCAAGCCATACCCCGAGCTATTTCCAGCAACCTGTAAACATTAATTTATTCTCACAAGCCTGGGTGCTGAAACTGTGACAGGACAATCTGAGACTGGGGAACAAGCAGCGGAAATACAGCTCCGCAAACACACCATTCCCTGAAAGGTCTGCTGAACCAGAGAATGACATTCCTAATAGTCTCACAAAGACCCAGGAAAGGCCACAATTTACTGCTTAGCTAGGCAAATTAATTCTCAACACTGCACAAGTCATCTCTATCAACAGCATGCAGTGGCGCCAGATCCTTCAATCCAGCTGAATAAAAAGCGTTAAGTCAGTCACATATTTAGAATATTCAAGTTCTTCTAATCAAGCAGTACTCTAGGAGAGATGTTCTTATTTCCCAGGAGTGATGGCTGTACAGTAATTTTTATCAATTTTACTCTGAATTCAAAAGTTCAGTGTGTTATTTTGTTTAAAACCACAAGTACACCTTTTACTTTTTAAACAGAAGTACTAGAACCATTTTAATGACTTTTTTTTTTGTTTTTAATAAAAACACCAGGCAGATGCTAAATAACACAAATCCAGCAAGTAACACACTTACCGCTTCAAAAGATAAGTTGACATGTTCCAGGAATTTCTGCCTCAAGTAGTCAGTCAGTTCATTGAAGCGGTATCGCAAGAGATCCATTTCTTGTTGAAGAAACCATCGTCTGAGATCCTCCCTACAAAGAAACACTTTTTCTGCTTAACCATTCTCTCTTCCTTTATAAACCAGATGTCAAAGCTAGTGAACACAGCACTAAGTGCAGTGCTGACTTTGGCACAGGACCCACAAACTGAAGAGCTTGGAAGAGAAGGTAGGAAACCTTCAGGAAGGAGTACTCAATCAGAAAAGACAATGCACAAAGCAGCATGACTGCAGATGTTTTGAAGAACAGAGGTAGCCAGTCTCAGCACTAGAAATTGTTTTGTAGGTATCAAAGTTGTTAGTCTCCTAAATTATACTCACCATTTCTTAATTGTTTCAGTCAAGAATAACCAACTGGAGATAACAATCTCCTTTGGTAGTTACAGGACTGCTTTTTTTCAACATGGCACAGTATTTCTTCATTATAAAATTAATACATACCACAATTAATCTGAGGAGGCAAATACATAATTAATCCTATTTCTTTAATTCTGACTTTTGGGGTGTCCTCCAGCTGAAGGAACAAGCACCCGTCTCAGATACCGTAACAACTGTGCTCTATGCTAGGCAAAAACACCCTTAAAAAAGCAGGCAAAAGGAAAATACATGACAATTAACTTGGGCAAGGAACTCATATAGAACATCTAACACTTGACAAAAGAGCAAAAGGGGTTTAGCAACTGCAGGTGAGCAAATGGGAGAATAAACAAGAACACAGGAACAGGAGACAATACAAAAGAAAAAGAGTTGTTTGTGGGTTTTGTGGGAAAAGCCTCTACTTGAAATACGGCTGGAGAAAAGTAATTAAAATTCCAGATGGAAAGGTTGTGTTAAGGTGCTTTGTAAAGTATAAACCTACAGATGATTTCAGTGCTTGGGATGTGTTAACAACATGTGCAACTTAAAATGGAAATTAATGCTTTTGTAATTGATCTTCTGCTGTGCTTCTGTGATCATCTTGGAGATTAACAAAACCCTAAAATGTGACAATTTTACTCCTAATTCATCAGCTTTGTATTGCATTTGTTTTCCTAAGGAAAAAAGAAAAAAAGAAAACATAGAAATATATACAGTTCCTTTGGAGGCTAACCAGTCTTTTGTTCTTCCTGTCCTTCCAAAGAGTAAAAGCTGCAATCCCACCTACCCACATAAATGATCAAAACAAGAAAATATTATCATTGTCTCTAATACAATACACACACCTACCTGGATTCTTCCTACAGCTGACAAACTAGTCCATGAGCTGCGTACGATCTCTGTGTATATCCAATCTATATTTTAAAACCAACTTTCTTAGGAGCAACATCATTAGGGCATTATTTATGTTCCTTTTTTCCTTATGCCTTCAGAAAATTTTACCTCATTTCTAAACCCAAATCACACCTTATACTCATTACTGACATTTAAAAAATTGTACACTCTCATTCTAGAAACATATTAGTAATAACACTTATTATCAAAACATCTTGGTTTCAAACAGGACAGAGTTAATTTTCTTCCTAGCAATTAGGGTAGTGCTGGTCTTTTGATACAGAATGACAGTAATGTTGATAACACACTAAGATTTTAGTTGCTCACAAGGAGTCAAGGACTTCTCAGCTTCTCACACTGTCCTGCCAATGAGGAGGTGGAGGACTTCCAAGAAGCTGGAGCCAGGACAGCTGACCCAAACTGGCCAAAGGGATATTCCATACCATATGACATCATGCTCCATATATAACTGGGATAGCTGGGAGGCAGCATGGCTCAGCATCAGCTTCAGATGGCGAGAAGTTGTACTGTGCATCACTTGTTTTGTGTAAATAGTATTATTATCGTTTTCTGTTTTATAAAACTGTATTCATCCCAACCCTCAAGCTGTACCTTTTCCTTTTTGACTCTCTCCCTCATCCCACTCAGGCAGGGCAATGAGCAGGCAGCTCTGTGGTTGTTTTAGCTGCCTGACAGATTACACCAGGACACAAAAACACAAGCTTAACTGAAAAGCAAGATCAATGCCATGAGATAACAGACCAAGCTGCTGCTGAAGATGAGACAGGTGTAGGTAGTTGAAGGACAGATATTAGGAATATCTTCTTGGGTTTTGCCGCTTGAATCTTTTTGTGTGCAGAAGACTCAACAGTTCAGATCAGTAAGCAGTTTCCTGACTGAAACAGTAATGTAAAAGAACAGGCTCCCTCACATCTAGGAAGAGGCCAGGTGAGGGAATCCTCTTCAGCCCCCAAGGGGTGGTAGGATAAACAGCATATTTGCTATGAATTGTCAACATAGAAGTATATTAGACATGAAAATGCTTCTAAATCTAGAACATAAGACTAGTAGCTCACATTCAACAACTAAATATAAGAGTTCAGTTACCAACATAATGTTAACTTGTGAAAAGCCTGTATGGGGGCCAGAACTCTTTTTTACTCAACAAAAAACAGTAGAGGACTACTCAGAGTTTAAATTTCAAAATGTAGACAGCTAGGGTAACGTGGGTACAGAAAGCACACAAAAGTAAATGAAGAGGGAGCAATTTCAGCACACAAGTCTAATATATCATACAGAAAGAAAAAGTCAGGAAGTAAAGATCTTCTCAAGTTAGATTAAAAGCTTATGTCTTTGTCATATGACAGAAAAAAAAATGAAAGGCACAGAAGCATGCTTGGAAGTTTCCTGAATAGAAGAGTTTCTCTTTATTTCTTTCATCTTAAATGAGTCAAGTGAAGATTATGCTTCTGTGACTTTCATGTTTCTTGAGAGCTAATCTGATGAAGTGAAGAGAAATGCAACAGAGAGGAGCAGAAATCCATGGTCATATCCAAAGTGCAAATAAAACTGTATTTAGAGCTGATTCCCAAGAAAGTGAACAACTGGATTATTTCATTTGCTGGTCTTTCTAGATATACATAACACTACAAAAGGTGTGAAAGAAGGTTATGGACGAGACTGTTCAGTCAAGACTGTGCAGACCCTATCTTAGCAACAACAATAAAGTCTAAGATTTCAGGAGACAGAAGACAGACAGTTGAGAGGTGATAACCACATGTCAAATTTAACTGACAAGAACAGTGGCTCTGGCCACTTCGGACCATGTTAAAACAATCCAACTTCTAAGTAAGGACTGACTCAAAGTAGAGAAAAGAGCTGATGTAAACTCGTACCCCTGGGTGGCACTGTTGGCCAACTAGAAACTTAAAAAGACGGTGTCACAGGATAAGAAGCCTGTAAATACAACTTCCAGGCAGACTGCAGGGAACTGAATTCAAACTAGTTTGCAGTTATGCCTATTTACATACACCTTAATAACTTCCATCAGTTAACCTAATGATATGTTCCAAGCTTATTTTACTGTTCTAAGTATGATAAAAACTTAAGCGAATAATATATATTCTATTTACCTCCTGATTTTATCTTTTGGGGAACATGCCAGTTTTAGTGTAGAATTATCTCATCCCTGAAATAACTGCTGTAAAAAGGGAGAATGAAGAACACAGGTACAGGGTCACCTCACAGAGCTTAAGATTTATTTTTTTTTAGATGGAAAAAAGCAACACAAAACCCCCCCACAACTTTAAAGGGGAAACTAACTATCAAACTGCTTTATTGAAACACTGCATCAAACTATCTATATATAAACAGGAACATAAAAATACATTAGCAAGTAGCTTTAAAAGAGTGCCCTGAAGCCCCATCCAAAGCCCTTCCCAAATTAAGAAAGGTTCTTTCCCCCAGATTACAAAGCCAGGCTCTTTCCCACTGGTTTTGCGACCCAAAACCAGCTTGTATTCATTTCTGCATGCTGGTTCACCTTTAACAAGCTGCCCACCTCTGCCCTGCCTGTAGTAAAATTCTTAAGATACTTTCTTGAACCAGAGGGTTTGAAACACACCTCCCATTCATTTCCTAAGCAAGCACTGCAGTCACATAAGCACTCATGTAAATGATAAGGCTCTTCTCTAAAAAGATACCTCTGTCCCTTGTCAGCACAGTGGACAAATAAACAGACTCTCAGAATGTTTGACAAACACTTAATACTGGTGTGCTTTAATCTTAAAGAGATGCCCAAATAAAGACTCAAATCAATGATCTGTGTGTAAAACCTAAAAGTCTGTATTTTTTTTAATTATTATTACAAAATCTGGATAGTAAATTAGATCCTGAGTATCCCTTTTCATCACAGTTGAAATCAGATTCATAGCAAAAAAAAAACCCTGTCTGAGCCTGTTTAGTAGCCACACAATTCTATAATATCTGTAATGTCTATAATAAAGCAATGTAGCATCTGTGTACATTTACATATAATGAGAATACAGCACTAGGCAAGAAGTACTTACGATTGACAGTAAGCGAGGCGTAGTATGAAGTGAGAGATATGGTCTTTTCTCCTTGCCTCATAATCATCCTCAGCCAAAGCCTACAAAACACATTATTTATTATTTCAGAGAAACAATCTCTCCCAGAACAATGAATTTATCATTGTTGTTCAACAGTGTATTAATACCCATGCTTGAGGCAATAAATAGAAGACTGCTAAAGAGAAGCATTGTCCTAAAGAACGTAACAAACCTATACTCTCAAAGAAAAACTACCTTTTGCCAAAATGACAGAACTTAAGTTTTATGAATAATATTTCATCACCTGATGTTTTGGTCACAATTCTTGAATGGTCTAAAGAAAATAAAGTGCAAGATACTTCCTTTTTTCCATTTTTACTTACCTTGTAGGGAAACTTAAGCTTCCGAAGCTCATTCCCCAGCTTACTTTTGTATGACTCGCCAGTTCTTGCATAGCTCACACCAAGGCTTTCAACTACTTTGAGCACTGTGTGGTGAAGAGAAAAAAAAATCCACATTAGATTTCTTTTCAATATGTTATCTCTGTGTCATGTCTAGGATAAGGCCACAGAAATTGTTTTTAGTGGAATGGGGAGCAAAGGGGTAAGGAACGTTTACGATAAGTTGTGGCCCACCTTCCCCTGGACCACAAGTCCTGAACATCTCAGATCCACACAGTCAGCAAGGAAAAGGAGAAATCCAACTCTGATGGATCTGCTCTGATAATGGAAACCTTGGATACAGTACTTTTCAGGGGAAGCCTTACTCCCAGCCTCAACCATCTGAATCTCTGTACTGACAGCCGTCACGTAGGCCCCAACACCCAGAAAGCAAAACATGCTTATAAAAAACACTGCTGTAAACGAAAAATACACAGTCCTGACTGCTATACACCAAATGCTCACTGTGAAATCAGGCACAGCTCTCCGGCATACCTAAAGCACCGCGTTTTCCTTTAAATGGGGCTCATTTCAGTAGGAGCGGGCAGGCAGTTCACATCAGTAACAGGCAACGACAGTTATCTAAACCCGCCAAAACCACACACAGCCGTGACGGGAAGAATCAAAACCTCCCAAGAGCGGACGGCTGCTACTCACGCTTCAGGCGGTCGACGGCAAAGTTCTCAAACTCCGCTAGCGAGATGTTCTCCGTGGGGGGCTCCTGGTAGAACTGCAGGCTGTGAGGGTACTGCTCCCGCCGGTCCCCAGCCAGCCGCAAGCGCTTCCCTTTCCCTCTGGTGAACTCCATCTCCCACACCGGCGGGCCTGGGGGCGACGCGGCGGCCCAGACACGAGGGAAGCAGCACCGCGGGGGGAACGGGGAGGGAGGCGGGAGGAAGAGGAAGGCCGCCGCCGGCACTCGAAGCGGAAAGAGCCCACCTGCCGCCAAGCCAAGCCGACCCGGGACTGCCTCCCGCCTCTCACCCCGTCCTTAGAGAGAGCTCAACTCCCAGCCTCCCACGGCATCTACCCCCCGCCCCGCCCGGAGAGAGACCCCCAACCTGCTGCCGCGCTGCGGCTTCCCGCGCACGGCTGGCCCCGCCCACTTCCGTACCGCCCCTCCGCCGTGCCTCTGCGCTCAGCCCCGCCCCCTCAGGCCACGCCTCCCGCGCAGCAATTGGCTGGCGACAGTGATGCGTATGGCAAGAGGTGCCCACAGAGAAGATGGTGGGTTTGGCTACGTGAGGGCAGGGTGCGGCGGCCTCTCTAGCTCGGAGGGAGCTCTATGGTACATTGTACCCCGACACTGAAATTAATGGAATGGGTCCTTTTGCCTGATGTTTTGTAACAGCGTGTGATACGCTATGACTAACTTTCTGGCTGTTTGTCACTCTCACAACTGCAAACGTTTAAAAATACCTGCCAGTAAATGAAATAACTCTTCCTCTCCCCACGCCCCCCCCAAACTGTAGGAAGGATTGCGGGGCAACAAAGCATTAGACAAAATAGGGGAGTTTTATATCCTGGAAAAAATTAAATTCAGCTGTAAAATTGTTTAAAAGGTTGTGCCTCAGGAATCAGTGAAAAAGTTAACTGTTTAAAGTCCTATGTTGTGGTAAAACAGAGCAGCCAAGAATCGCTGCTCTATGTCCCTGCCTTATGATGCCACTTACATGCTAAGTTGGATGATGATCTTGCAGCAAATTAAGAGTGTAAAGGGATGGAAAATCAGAATCGACATACAGTTTCTACCCAAGAAGTGAAGAAAATCAGCTTAGGCTGGCAAGTTGTTCTTAAGAACAGCAAAGTGATCGTGAACTAGATCATGACCATCACCTACTAGGCTCAAAGCCCCATCCAACCTGGCATTGAGCACTGCCAGGAAGGAGGCAGCCACAGCTTCTCAGGGCAACCTGTGCCACTGCCTCACCATCCTCATAGTCAAGGATGTTTTCCTAATATCTAATCTCAATCTATCATCTTTCAGTTTAAAGCCATTACCCCTTGTCCTATCACTGCATGCCCTTGTATGTAGTCCCTCTCCAGCTTCCTTGTAGGCCCCCCTCAGACTCTGGAAGGCTGCTGTAAGGTCTCCCTGGAACCACCTTTTCTCTAGGCTGAACAAGCCTAACTCTGTCAGCCTGTCTTCATAGCAGAGGTGCTCCAGCCCTTGGATTATCTTCAATGGCCCTTTTCTGGACTCACTCCAACACACCTGTATCTTTCTTGTACCAGGTATGTCAGAGCTCGACACAGTACTCCAGGTGGGGTTTCATGAGAGCAGAGTAGAGGGGCTGAATCACTTCCCTTGACCTGCTGGTCACACTTCTTTTGATGGAGCCCAGGATATGGTTGGCTTTCTGGGCTGCAAGCTCACATTGCTGAGTCATGTTGAGCAATATCAACTAAAACACACACACACACACACACATGCCCCCCAATTTATTCTCCTCAGAGCTGCTCTCAATCCATTCTCCATCCTGCCTGTAATTGTGCTTGGGATTCTATGACTATTTTTTCATATATATGTATTTTTTTCAAATACATTTAACCCAAAGAAATTTTACATTTTTATATACACACAAAGCAACTTTAACCCCAAGGAACTTTTTTTCTTTTTGCATACCAGATGCTCATCCCTGCAGTTTCTTCCCTTCTCCACCTGGCTGTTACACAAGTTGCTCAGGAGTAGGAGTGAATCCGCCCAAATCCACCTGATCGTTTCAAGAAAGCAGATTTTTGCCTTTGGCTCACCAGTGTGTTAATATACAAGAGACCTTACTGAGACTGGCAGTGCTCTGTCCAGGGCAGGTCAAGGAGGAAGGTAAAGAGCCCTGTCCTGGACCAGAGTGGGAGAAGGATGGCCATGCTACAGAGCACTCTGCAGAAAACAGCAGTGCTTTTTATTTTCATTTAATTTCAGTGAACGTTTAGGGGTTGGCACATATGTGGTGCCACACTTTTAGAGACCATGGTATGCAGTTAGCATCACCATTTCTCCTATAGAACTGTGTCCTGATGATTTTTACAGGTCAGCATCTATGTCTGCATTTGCTTCTTTTTGTTTCACTACTAGTTTCTTTTTTCTTTTACTGCTGAGTAATGATCCCCAAATTGTCTGAAGTTATGCAAAGACCTTACCTCTTGGGTTTTTTTTATTTCAATTAGCCATTACAACTAACATTTTTTGCAAAAAGTCATATGATTACTTAGTAGAAATTAAGAAGCAAAATTAAAATCTATATTACTAGACTCAGATAAATATTAATGTGAAAAAAAATTACAAGGGTTTGCATCCCTTTCACACAAAAAATCCTTTTATTGGGAAAAGAGAACAAAGAAATGACAAGATATTATCTTACTGAAAAACTCGCAAACCCACAATTCAAACAATCTCATAAACCAAACTTTCTCACTGACATATTTATTGAAGCCTATGGACAATCTCAATAGCATTTTGTTTACTTCTTTTTCATCAATTCCACAGCAATATTAGCAGTAGGGACTGATTTTTTTAAAGTACTTTTTTAACACAATCATTTATGTTGCAACAACCCACCTCACAAATGTTTTACAACAACATCCATATGGTCAGCTGTCAAACTGTCCCCATCATTCCATCCAAGCACAGTCCAATCCATCATACCCCAACCTGCTCTGTGACCTAATTAACAAAAAACCCAAATCCTTATTTGCCTTAAATATATATCACTGCAGAGTTTCTACTCCCACTTTTCATATACCAACAAGCAGAATGCCCAATGCTAATTCATCAGAGTCCAGTGCTCTACTTGCACAATTACCACTGCTATTAGGAAGATAAGCATGGTGATGCCAATATCTAGTCTCTCTTTTAAGATGCCTGTTCATCATCTCTCATGCCTGAGATGTTTGGATCTCTATGGGTAGCAGGGATTAGCACAAAATGTCCCTTCACTGCTTCCAGCTCCCGTTCAGCTCTTACTGTTAATTTACTCACAATCTTATTTACTGCACATACCATCAGCCTGATTGAATTCTTGGGTAACTGAGTCTTTATAAATATTGCTTCATTACTTGTTTTCTTGTTTTCACATCATAAAATACTCTTCTTGGTTTTGTTTTTTAACTTCTTTTTATCCGAAATGCTTATAGATTTTCCCATCATTTAACTCAAATCCTTTATGGCTTTTTCAGAAGTTTTGACAGGTTTACACTTTTCTTGTGGTGTATTTGTGTCATTGCTATCCAAACTTACCTTTGTATGTTTGTATTGCTGGTCTCTGCTCCATGCTTTTTATTATTTCTTAAAATATTTGCCATCCAGGTTATACCAAGATTTTTCTGACCATTATGCATAGGTCCATCTGTACTTACTATAAATAGCAGGGTGAATGCTGGTCTTCAAAATCCTGCAGGGTCCAAAGTGAGTAAAGCATGAATCATGCAGTGAAGAGAGGTTCAGGGGGATATTTTAGTCAGAATACATTCTCAGTGTTAATTTATTTAAGTGGGGAGTCATGATGGTCACATCCTTTGTGACTCTAAGTCTCTCTGGCACTGCTCGTCCAGGATTTATGGATGCTGGATTTATTCCCCAGGACCCTTGTCCAAGACCCTAGTACACAGGCAAAGGAAATCTAGATACATGTTCATCCTCTTAAGTCTATCCTGACAGCTAGGTCTATCATAAACCTCTGCCTCTCACTTCATGCATCTTCGTCAGTATGTTTATGCTGCTGTCGTGAATATGATTACTGGATACTTGCTCTGTTATATATCACAATTTCAATCCCTGAACATAATTTTTCAGGCTTGTGGTGGTTTGGCCCTAGCCAGAGGCCAAATACCCACCAAGCCGCTCGCTCACTCCCCCCTTCAGCCAAAAAAGGGAGAAAAGTGATTTATTACTACTACGACTAATACACCCGGTGAACCGGAATGCGGTAAGTAGCGGCCAGGTCTTAAAGCACCTTCCCCCCACCCCTCCCTTCTTAGCACACTTAAAACTCATCACGATATTACTCCCTTCTTCCCCCCCCAACATGGTGCAGGGAGGGGCAGGGAATGGGCAGTGGGGTTCCGGCGATCCCTCACAAGCTGCTTTCCTTCTCCAGATCTTATTGCTTCAACTTCCCCCCACCCCTCGCCTCTTGGCGCTCTTGACTTTAATCACAGATCTGCTCCCTTCATCCCTCCCCTCGCAGCACAGGGAGGGGCAGGGAATGGGGAGTGGGGGTTTCAGTCCGTTCCTCCCGAGTTGTCTTCTGTCTCAGTTGGGGGGCGGGGGCATTCCACACACAAGCATACTTCCCCTGTGGCACCATGGGGTCCCACCCACGCCAGAGTCGTCTACGAACTTCTACAGCGTGAGTCCTCTCTATCGGGGAGCCATCTCCTCTCCACAGGCCTCTCAGCAGGACTCCCCTCTCCATGGGGTGCTGACATTCGGGTCCAGACCCCCCAGCCTGGTCCTCTGCAAAGTCACAAGTCCCCCGGCAAACCTGCTGAGGAGTGGATCAATCTTCACAGGGCATAGGTGTCTCTGCTCCCCGTCCTCATCCATGGGCTTCAGGGGGACACCCGTTTCACCATGGCCTTCACCATGAGCTGCAGGGGAAACTCTCTTTTCGCATTCTTCACCCCCCCCCCTCCTGTGAGCCTGGCCTTGGTGTCTGTGCAGCTTGTTACATCTTCTCCCTCCCACTCCGGTGGCAAAGTGTGCCTGCCAGCAGTTTTTTTCTCCTGTATGTGATTCACAGAGGCGCTATAACCAGCTCTGATAGGCCCAGTCTCAAACTTGACCTTGAATTGACCATGTTTTCAAAATATGGGGCTTGCAGAAAGCTGTAACTGCGGCTTACAAAAGCCTACGAAGCAGCACAGCTACACAAAACTGCAACAAGGCTACATACCAAGGAAGAATCTGTCCCCGTGCTATGTTTCTCCAAAAGGATGCCACTCTTGTACTCGGTTACAAGTTGCTCCATGCGCTTTAAATAATTTTGCCTGCTGTGCTGGCATCTGGGGAGGTTTTAATCTGGTTTGTGGTAGGTTTCACTGTGGGTTTTTTCTTCCTCTGATAACTTTTGAGCATCCAATCCATGTTAGAGAGAGAGGTTGAAGCATCAAAGATAAGAAGCGCTTGCAAATTTCAGGAATTAGAGCTTGGGTGAAGGAAAGGGAGATTCAAATTTCTACCGGGGGAAAGAAAAGCAGAACTCAGCCTCTTTTGTGCAGCAGCAACCAACCAGTTAACACAAACTTCCTGGCCCCGCAGTGCAAATACAGCTTGAGACCAGCCACTGCTCCAAACAGACAGAAAGACAGAGGAAGGTTCCAAATATTGAGCACCAGGACTAATAAAGTAGAAGTAATTTATAGACTTAATGTGTTCTGCTGCACAAGGTTCTCCTTTTTCCTAATGTCTAATGTCTGTCTTTAACATATTTAAATCACAAGCTTCTAAAACACACAGACACTCTTAGTCTATCTGTATAGACACTGATGTTTTCTTTTCTTCGAAATTATTACCTCTAAACTAATTTATAAGAAAAAAAATGCTTTTGAATTTCTAACACTCCCTTGAGATTAATCAAATTTCTACCTGTATAGAAGTAAAGAATATGATCCTCTCTTATCATGTAAGCTGAAGAATTTCTTTAACTCCAGAAGTATTGCTATCCTACATAGATCTAGACATAGCTACATATCCAGGATTTTTTTATCTCTTTTTTAATCTTATTAAAAAATATTTGCCAGGATTCAGAATGACGCAAAGGTGGTTTAAAATACTCTTTGCAAGCAGAATCTCAGATTGTCTAACAATTCCAAAATATTATTCCATCTCTATTAAAAGTAACACACTGCAGTTTAAGGATTCTCTCCAGCCTTTTTGTTGTTTATTTAGGGCTATTGAATAATACAGACTTGACAGGCACATTTCCCATATTTAGCCCATAACTTGATCATGAAAAAATGTCCTGTTCAGTACCAACACACACTGAGTTTTCAAATACTCAGTCAGTCTGTAAAACAGGCTGCAAAATTCCAACATAAATGGAAGTGGCCAGCTGCCTTTCAACTGCTAATAAATCTCTGTGTTAGACTTAATCAGAGTACTTTTACCATTACAACTGAAAATTCCCAAAATAACCACCAGGGTGGGACCCGGTCTGCCTAATCTGTCTGCTAGCCCTGCACCTAACTTTTAAGCTCTTCTTTTAAAAGGAACAGTTTCTTAAGGAATATCCACCCTCTGTAAAGTGAGGTGCCTGAGTAGCTGATTTATTTTTTATTTGGTTACCTCAGGGTTTTTTGGAGCTTTTTGTTTTATTTTCTGGGTTTGGGTTTTGTGGTCTTTATTCAAAAGTAAGTGATGCACAGAAGTGGAAACTTAAGCATTTTTGCAAGTCTGGGGAAGAATCTCTCTCTTGTACATAATGGTAGGTCCTGTTCCCCATTATGAATTGATAGCAGCGTAAGGAGTTAGACATAAGCTCTACACTCCTTACGCAAGCTAAATTCCAAATGAATAGGGAGTTGCTTGAGCAAGACATGTGAGATCAAGACTATTAACATACTAGCTAGTTCTGGAATTAGGTAGGAATACTTTGTCTTCATTCTTAGTATTTTGTCTTTACGTTACCTTTGTCTTGTTCTAGCATTTCCTTTGGCTGAGGCTTTGTGGAAGTTGAGCAGAAGAATCACAGAATCATTAAGGTTGGAAAAGATGTCCAAGATCATCTAGTCCAACCATCCCCCTACCACCTATTTTACTAACTAAACTATGTCCCTAAGTACCTTATCCAACCTTTCCTTGAACATCCCAAGGGATGGTGACTCCACCACCTCTCTGGGCAACATGTTCCGATGCATAGCCACTCTTTCTAAGAAGAGATTGCTCCTCATTTCTAACCCAAACCTCCCGGTACAACTTGCAGGCATTCCCTCTTGTCCTATCTCTAGTTACATCTAGAAGAGGCTGATCCCCAGCTCACTACAGCCTCCTTTCAGGTAGTTACAGAGAGAAATAAGGTCTCCCCTGAGCCTCCTCTTCTCCAGGCTAAACTGTCCCAGTTCTCTCTCAGCTGCTCCTTGTAAGACTTGTGTTCCAGACCCTTCATCAGCCTCATTACCCTTCTCTGGACATGCTCCAGGGCCTTGATGTCTTTCTTGTCGTGAAGGGTTCAAAACACAGCATTTGAGGAGCGGCCTCACCAATGCTGAGTACAGGAGGATGATCACCTCCCTGGTCCTGCTGACTGTGTTATTCCTGATACAACCCAGTATGCCATTGGCCTTCTTGGCCACCTGGGCACACTGCTGGCTCATGTTCAGGCGAGTGTCAAACCAACACCCCCAGATCCTTTTCCTCTGTAGAAAGAAGCTACACTGACCATTTTATTAAAAAGTAACAGTGAAAAACTCAAATAAAGGCTCCACTCCTCACTAAGTCTTGGTTAAAACTGCATTGGTTTCACTGGGAGCAGAATGTAGCCACAGAGTGTAAAACCCCAACCCCATCCTCTAGCACGGTGGACATGAGCTCCTAGTGTACCGCTCCTTAAAATTCAGGGCTGGCTGAAAAAGCTGTTGGTTTATTTTCAGACCTCAGAGCTAGAGTAATTATTGACCAGGGAGGTGGTTGAGTCAGCTTCCCTGGATGTGTTTTAAAAAAGGGTAGATGAGGTACTTAGGGATATGGTTTAGCATAGGATAGGAACGGTTGGGCTTGATGATCTCAAAGGTCTTTTCCAACCTTGTGATTCTGTGACACCAGTATCTTGGCAATCTTTCTGCAGGTTGCTTAAGTGAATATGTAGAAATCTGGTACATGTGTTATTGTTCTGAAAACTACATGGTACCTTTGCATAACAAATTTCAGAAATTTTCAGTTCCAGGTGTCTTCAGAAGTGTGCTGGTTAGGCTGCCATCCCTACCTCCTCAGTCTCCTCATCTACCATCCCAGGTCACTAAAAACATCTCAGTCCACTCTGACAGCTTCTGGGCTCAAGGAACTCCTGATGCTTATTTTCCCCTTCCTCCCAGTATTTCTTCCCCCCGGCTCTGTCTCCTGCCTGGGCATCCCTCACTTGTAGTAATTCAGTAGTTGGAGTAAAAGCAGTAACCACATGCCCACCCAGCCTGGTGACATGGATAAGCCACCACAGTCTGCTTCTTTCCCTCACTCACAGACCCACAGGCAGCTGTATTTCTTCCCACATTTCCTTTTGCTGGCATCAGACTTACTTAGGTGCTTACTCTGCATCTCCAGCGCTCCCTGTTCAGCAGTCATAGCTGAAGTGATCGAGACCCGTTCCTCATTCTGACTCCATCTGAGTCTTGCCATCCAAGGACTTCAGACTGGCTGGGTAAGAGAAGCAGAGATCCCGCCTCCTAACCCTCCACCCCTCCTGTCTCCCTCAGTAAGCTGAAGTGGGACTCATTAACTTTTTCTTTTAAGGGTTGCTATGACAGACTCTTCAAAGCCTGAATGCAGATGAGTTTTCAGCAGCAGTCAAAGAAAATGTCAGCAACTCACTTTCCTTTACATTTTTGAACTTTGAAAAGACTGGTTGAGATTTTGCAAAACCAACCAAATTTTAGTATCCATTTGTTGAAAAACTGGCCATTTTTCCAGCCACATTTTTACTTGCAGATATTTTATTTCCCATGCTGCATAGACCTAAGAAGTCAGTTGGCTGGAATTCTTGGATATCTGTAAAAACTCCTTTAAGAAATAGATAGCTCTGGAAATTCAGTACTGGGGGGAGGGGAAGGTTGATTGGGAGATCATTCCCCATCAGTGACAATTGTCTATTTTAAGTCGTGGTCTGATGATGATGGGTTGACTGTAAAGTGTTTACTGGTGGCCTAAAGGGACTGGTCACACAATTAGGAAAAAATAAAATATTCTCTATGATGTACTTTTCTGCTTTGCCTTTTAATAGATTTTAGAGCCAGAAGGAAATAGATTTAAACTGCCTCCATAAAACAGGCCACAGAATTTCATCCACTGTATGGATGTGTACAACTGAATTTGCTCTAAGATAACTAATTTAGGAAAGACTGGATCTTAGGATCTTTCAGTTAAACTCAAATCCTTTTTTTTTTTTTTGGAGTAAACTTGAAGTAAAAAGGAGATCTGGTTGTGCCAAAACTTGGTAAAGCTCACACACTGTGCTCACAAGAACATACAGCAAATTATTTATCTGGAGTTTGCAGCAAAACGTTGCAAATGGTTCTTCAGATCAACAGTTATTTATTCACTTATGACAGCAAGACTGGGGCAGGTAGAGACCACTTTTTGATTCCTTATATTTAGCAAAATGTGTGGGTTTCCCCCTATAGTCTGGCTGGAACTTCTTATTAAGTAAAATTTTGTTGTCTTGTTGCTTTTACGTAAGAGCAACCATTCTTAAGTACAGATTGCTATCCTCTCCTGCTTGCAACAGAAATACAGAAGACTTACAGAGGGCGGGCTGGTAAACACAGATGCAGAATATTTCCACTGTGATCTGCACTAGGAAGTTCTAAAGTTGTCTCTATGTTTCCCTGTTGGTTTTTTTCCTGCTTTTATTGATGCTAGTTAGTTCCAAATTTCTTGCTTTATTTTCCTCCTTATGGGCGTGGACATCGATGTAGTATTTATGTCTACAGTGACATGATCTCAGCCTGTCAGTACATTATGGGAAGCTGGAAGATTTATTGGCAGAAGAGGGATGGTTGGAAAAAAAAGCTGGGTAGTGGTAATTGAAGAATGAGTCAGTGTCTGGAGTCCAGCTGTGCTTGCTACACAAGCCTGACTAGAGCAGAGTAACTCAGATTTCTTCAACTATCTGAAACTGCCTTTTTTTTTTTCAAAAAAGGAATAGGCTTTATGTATGCCAGATACGTTTTTAGCTGAGAATATAAAGGCAGTAAACAAGCCCACTTCCTTCATTGTTGTTAGTAATGCAGAGGAGTGTAGGACACATGCTGTGGGAGAAACTATTCATTATATACACACAAGCCAGCATGCCTGAAAGATGCTGTGGCATCAACATCTCAGAGTGCCCCAATAATAGCTTGATGTGCAATAAGTGCTGTAACTAATACTGTTAGAACACCTACGTCCTAACCCTGGGAGGCAAAGCTCTGCTGTTTCTTACTGCACGTGTTTACAGTGGCAGAAGTTAGGAATCACAGCATCCATTCCTGGTTGGTATCATTTTAACCAGTGAATTGAAATATGAGGCTTGCTTCATTGCCATCCAAAAACTAAAGTCCTACCCTTTGAACAGTACATTATTTCAAGGGAAAAGGCATTTGGATGTCTTTAGATAATATAGTTGCATTAAGTACTGAATTTGAAGGAAATTTTATATAACTAAGCTCTTACAAATCCATTATTTTTATCTCTTTTGCCATACTAATAAAACCAGTTACTTTTAAGTGAAACATTCCACCCAGACTGCAGCAAGAACCTCAAAGTGTTACAGTGGAGATATGTTACCTAATTTTGTTGTCAGACTGAAAGAAAAACAAAGAATAAATTAATTGTGAATGATTTACATTTTCCATTTCCTTGCATTTTAGTAAGTCCTGAAAGTTTAGAAATATAATAAAGGAATGTTTTGAGGGTTTTTTTAAATATAAGATTCATGAAAATATTCAAACATTGAAAACCAAAGAAGTACCCAAACAAGTTATGACAGTTTTGGACTACAGGCTCAGAGACTAGAATGATAACAACAGTATTTTAATGAGCCACAATAAATCAGGATTGTTATGAACAACAAAAAAAATTGATCAAGTGCTGGGAGTCTCATTTAATAGAGAAAAAGCCTTTGACAGTCAGGTGGAAGAACATTTTGAGGCAACACTCATATTTGGGCTGAAGTTTTGCTGGTGATATGGTGTCTCAAACAGTTTCAGCTCATTAAAGTGTGACATGGTCACCCAGCTTCTCATCCAGGTTTTTGGCTTACTCATTGCAATTATAATTGTCGATCAGGGACCAAAGGTTCAGGAGGGCAAACCTGACAAGATAGCATTATCCTGTATTTGCTACAGCCATTAATAACACTATTTCTGGAATTTAAAATCCACTCAAGAATTGAAATAACTAAAAACAGAAGGGAAAAAGATAACAAGCCATGTTATCTGTTCCTCTCCGTACCCATTACTGCACACAGATGTTTCAAAACTACAAACTCCACCTCTGCATAGCTATAAAGCTAGCAGTGCCTGCTGTGGTGCAGAGAGCTGGATTGCTGAGTAGCTTCATTCCAGGTGGGAATGGTCACTGACCCACACAAGCTGTGGGAACAGGTCATTGAATAAAGATCTCCCTGAAGCATCTGTGACCTGGTGTAACTCCTGGCCTCTCTGTGGCATTAGAAGTACAGCACTCATTCAGTGATTAGGAGAACACAGACAATTTGGCTTTTTATGGGTCACCATCCCTAGCATGCCTACAACTCTCTGCTCCATTTCACACACAACAACCTCACCCTCTCCCCATTCTCATTTCCTAGGTCCTTCTTTTCTTCCTTGCTACCAGAAGATAGCACATGTGGTGAGTATAGCCTGGACACTGATAGCTAGTGGTGGCTATCCAAAGTGACAGACAATCTCTGCTCTTTCGTCTCCAGCAAACACACTCATTTATCTAAGTCTCTTTTATCTACTTAATTGCCAGTTTTCAGACATGTTTAATGTTTACCATCTTTGAGATGTTTATCTATATGATTTGGTTTCTATCTATATTATTTGGAATCTACTTTTGCTAGAAAGAATCACCACCATTACCAGCTTCCAACCCAAACAGAAATTATTCTTCTGTAGCTGGCAGTAGCAGCAGTCTGCAAAGGCAGGCAGGCAGTAAGGATCAGCTGTGTTGTCAGTATTTGCTACTCACATCGTTAAGTCCCTGTCTTCACCAAAAAATGTAATATGGAATGGGGACAGTGCTGGTAGGAGATATGGTGGCCATCTTGCAAACTTACAGCACGTTGTTTCACAGAGTCACTAGGTTGGAAAAGACCTTTAAGATCATGGAGTCCCTACAGTTCCTGAAAAAAACATTTCTGATTAGGAAAAAACAAGACTTTTTGTCACAGTATCGAACTTCATCAGCAATTTTGTATGTCTTACAGAAGAAGGTATTTTATTGTAAGGTCCTTAAGAGTTATGACTACCATAATTCAGTTCTATAGAATGTTTTGCATGTCATATTGTTTCTCACATCACAGTTTCACTATTTGAAAAATGCAGTTGTGATGCTAACATAGGCATTTCCTCTAATCCCTGTGTGATGATGTGAAGTGGATCAGGATACTGTCTGGACTTGAAAAAAAGAGTGGGTTTTGAACACTGGATCAATTCATAACCCAGTTTCCATTGTGAGCATGCAAACTGCTGTTCCCATGCAAGTGAGAGTCACAGCACTGGGAGGTGGAGAGCAGGATCTTAAGAATTTCCTTAAATTATTAAGGTCCTACATATACTGACCAGTTTTCAAGATACATGGAGCTGCTACAAATAGACAAACACTTTCTGTCTGCTGCTTTCCATGCTGCATCCCTGCCATGAAGCTGTAAGAAGGAAAGAGGGAGCAGCAACATAAGCCTGAACTCTAACACTCCTTCTGCAACTGTAGCCCACTCTCCCTTGGGTTCACATTAGGAGCCTTAGCAACCTGAACTCATAGTCCTTGCCCCAAAACACCTCCTTCAATCAATCTTCAGTTCTAGTTATCACATCATACCCATTTGTCCTAGATTCCGAACAACTTACCCTCCTAATTTCCTCAATATGCCTTTCCACATCTACTTAGCAGCTTCATCCCAGATATCCATGCATCCCAGCTACCTCAGAGTAATGCAGAGGCTGCTGAGCTGAAGGCAGAGCTCAAAGAAATAGTCAAGTCCTCAGGCTTCTTAGTCCTTAGCACCACTTGTATGATAGATCAATCTAAACCACACTTCCCTAATTACACTCAGCAATGCTGTGTGAGGCTTGCTCTAGCCTAAAATTTTCAAGGGTTCACCCTGGACAGTCCACACTGATTTGCATGAAAGTATTTCCTTCATTACTGTAATACTGTTCTGAAAACAATAAATAGTTTATCCTGTTTGTAGGAAAGCAAAGAGGGAAGTGAAATGTCACATATAAATAAAGAGGATCAAATGGTACTTCTGTAGCCCTCTTACTGAGAAACAGGGGAGTTCCCTGGATGAGAGCCAGGGTTAGCTCAATCCAGTCAGTGTGCTTCGCATAGGAAGCACTTGTGCATCAACAGAGTTATTCAACTTCAAAGGTAGCATTAGCTTTAGTTATTACAAATTGACCCATGAAGGGAAACATTTAATGATTGAGTCCTTTCTCTAACTGACAAAAACTTGTCCTCTTGACTTTTTCTTTCAAAGATAATCATAGAATCACAGAATATCCTGAGTTGGGAGGAACCCAAAAGGATCATCAAGTCCAACTCCTGGCTCCACACAGGGCCAGCCAGGTCAGAGCATGGGACTGAGTGCATCGTCCAGACACTTCTTGACTCACCCAAGCTTGGTGCTGTGACCACTTCCCTGGGGAGCCTGTCCCAGTGCCCAACCACCCTCTCAGTAAAGAGCCTCTTCCTAACACCCATCCTAAACCTCCCCCTGTCTCAGCTTCAAACTTCAAAGAGTTTGAGCTTTATGATGTTTTAGGAGAGAAATCCGTTGATTTTTTTTTGAATGCTAGAGACAATCACTAAAGGGAAAGGCAACATAATAAATAGGAAAGATAAAAATTAACTCCTACCAATGCTAAGGTGACTGATAACCAATCACTAGGCAGAAAGCAAAAGAAATCTAAAGCTACTAAAATAAAAAAATATAAATCTAAAGCAAGAGGACCACTGTGCACTAGCTTCATAAGTAGGACACTGTAAAGTGCCAAAATTCTTTCATAGCAACCATTACCAAAGATGTCAGTTATACAAAAACGTGATATAAAAATGTGAACAGATAGATACCTTTCTACTAAAGAAGAAAAAAGGGGTTTGTTTCCAGTTGTAATGTTGATGAATGAAATGTTGAACTTTTTGGTGAAAAACATCAGTAGCCATCAATACATCTTTTACAATCACTCTCTACGCCTGTCTATTCAGTCACATCAGGGCAATACAGAACAGAACTTGGTTGGAAGCCTTTTTACACCATTTTACAGCATTTTACAGCCACAGCTTCTCTGGGAAACCTGTTCCAGTGCCTCAACACCCTCACAGTGAAGAATTTCTTCCTAATATCTAAGCCTGCCCTCCTTCAGTTTAAGGCAGTTACCCCCAGTCCAATCACTACATCTACATGCATCTGTGAAAAGGGCAGAAGCTGCAAACACAGGAGAAGCCCAAGCATCTACTTAATGCAATCTGTTGCTGACAGTGATCGGTACCAGATGCTACAAAGGAAATTTCCACAGAATCCCCATGGTAAAAGCAGTTATGGAAGAACTGATATATAAGGACAATTTCTTACTAACTTTGCTGTTTAGCTGGTGCGTGCCCTGAAGAATGGCATCTTAGGCCATTTCCAAAGTCATTCTCTCCCATCACCTTAATAATGTATATACTGTTTACTGAAGCCTGTCTCTTTCTGTACCCTGCTGCAAACTTCCCCCATCACCAGAGCTTTAGCAGTCTGTGCACTATGGATCCACTGTCCAGCTCTGACACCACAGCTGCACAACCCATGCCCAGACTGTGGAAAATGAGCTGTGTCTGTACAGAGACAAGGAAAATGAAAATGACAGCTACTGGTGTGACAGGATTGTTAGCAGCTCAAGAATTCGAGAGGGAGAACACTGGCATGGAAAGGTGTATAATCCTACATTAAAAAGGGGGGGGGAGGCTTGTTGGCTCAGGGACTAGTCAGGAACTACTGGGTCAAGTCACTGAGTGTCAGTGGAGCTGGTGGTAGGTGGCAGCTCAGCAGCCCTGTGCATCCATTGCAGGGAGCTGTGGGACCAGCCTGCTCTCCCCATTGTGACTGATGCCTGGCTGGGCAGAAAAGATCCTGGCTGTCATACCTGGAGCAGTGAGTGTTAATTAATCCTTAGCCTAAGAGGTCATTAAACCCAAGTTATTTTTCGTGTGAGTCCATAAGCACTTGTCTAGTACTTGCACATTGTGCATATCCTGCATGTAGAAGATCACAGGGTATGTCTCCACATGCCCAAAGAAACCAACTCAAAATAGAACCATGACAACTGATGTACACTTATTTCTGAAACCTACTGGCCTCTTAACCTCAGTAACTTATTGAACAAACAAATCCATGATGCGTTGTATAAAACTCTGGTGATGACTGTGTAAACTATGAGAAATAGCACATTTCTTAGTCTGGGTTATATGTGCTTGACTGAAGAAAGTCTTTTTCAGAATGACTCTTTTTATTATTTTTTAATCTCTATAAAACCAGCCAATTCCTACCACTCAGTTTGCTCACACTGCAGTGATTCAGCCCTTGGCATTTTTAGCAGATCCACCACAGGTCATTAGTTGCAATGCATGTCTACAGTTTATTGAGCAGATATCCCACAACTGGGCCTGTTTTGTTTTTACAGGCATTCTTGTTCAATTACACTGGACAAAGCAGTCAGCAGGATAATATTTCATGAGGTCATCTTTTGCAGTAGTAATTTTTTTGCAGGAGTAATGAGAATTTCTGAAACAGAATATTGTTGCTAATTACTTTCACTCACCTAATTTAGCCATCTAAAGGTTAAGTGTCTAATTTAAGATAATTGACTTGGCTGCTTCAGTGATTACTGGAGAGAAAGAGAGAGGTCTCAGCGAGCAAAAGTTCTCCACTGTATTTTTGATACTTGCTGTATCTCAAAATGATTCGCCCTCCAGGACTCCTCCCTCTTTCTGCTGAGCACAGAGGTAGTCCAAATGATAAATTTAAACTGGATGCCCACCCTTGCTTTTATGCAGTGTACAGACAAAGTTCCCTGCAGATGGACTGCAAGGAAACGAAGTGTCACAGACAGGGCTGGAAATCCCAGTTAGCTGATACACAGTATTTTAGAGATACAGGAAGCAAGCTCAAGATTTTCTACTCCAAAACAAAGCCCACAGGTCTCTGCCTTTAGCATTATTATGACAAAAACTGGATGAAGCTTCACTGAATTCAGTGAGCACAATGAATCTTTTGCACATCTGTTTGGCTCAAGGTAGTTCAGCTTTTTTGGGGAGGATTTTTTTGGGAGATGAGGGGTAGAATTTCAGTAGGAGCCATCATGTCAGGTCCAGACCACAACTCCACAAGTGAGGCCATGACTTTGGTTATGCAGTTGGTCATCATATTTCAAGAAGGGTACAGAGAAAACTGGAGAGTCCAACGACAACTATAATCAAAGATCAAAAATCACAAAGATATAATATAGTGGGATTGTTTAGCATAATAACAAAGATAGATGGGGAAGAATGGGAACCTTAATGATTTTCAAAAACCATCATGGAGGAAAAGATCACAGCAAGGAAAGTTTCAGGATAGACATTGGGAAAAACCTCATACTAAAGAAGTGTCTGGAGGGACTTGGTACAATTTCATTACTGGAGCTTGTTTAAAAATGAACAAGACAAATGCCTACCAGGAATGACTTAGGCATAAGCGCTCTCCCTTAGGGATTAGGAAACAGAACAATACATCCTTCCTCTATATGGAAGGTGTCTTTGCTTACTGCAGGGGCATTGGGCCAGATGACCTTTAAAGGTGCCTTCCAACCTAACACATTCTATGATTCTATAAACTCTATTTTAAAACTTTTGTCAGGAGCAAGAATCAACATTCAAAAAGACATTTTCAGATTCCATATTTTCCCTTCTGCCTTGTGATACTGAAAATGAAACTTTCCTGATTTGAACCTTCCCATCCAAGTTAAGCTTATTCACATCAACTTCCTAATTCCATTGCCTGCAGAATAAAGCCTTCATTTTAATCTATCATCTAAATGCAACTCTTTGATTTCTTTCTTTACAGGCATGCTGCAGCTTGCCCTAACTTCCTTAAACAATTTGCAATTTATTAACTGGTCTTTAAAGTGATGTAAGTATTTCATTTCAGTTGTCAAAGATTCTTCTTTATGTATAATCATTGTGAAAAGACAGTCAATACTGATACTGAATATGTATAGTAGGTGGTGTCTAAGGGACAAGCAAGAATATGCACTCTGGAAGCATGAGGAGGCTACCAAGGAAGACTGGTATTTACCTGAAGGCATCAAGTATCAGTAAATATACATGAAAATAAACAGCACAAAAATTACTGTGATTGCAAGATAAAATAACAAAGTTCTAAGTCTATTGTAGCCACCAAAAAAAAATTGCCATTTTCTAGACATGAAATTTCAAGATAATCCTCTCTATGTCACAGCTTCTCCCCACACAACATGTAGATGCCATATTTCCTTTTTTCTCTTTTATTATCTTTTTTAAAGACTTACTATTGCCATTGGCTATAAAAGCCAAGCAGATGAAGTGCTTTGTTATATGTCTCTTAATTAAGCTAGTGAGAACATTTCATAGGGCCATTTTTTTAATTTTCTCTTGCCACTCTACAATAAAAATGTACTCCCTAGTCTCCCAGTCACCTTTTAAAAACCTCAAATAATGAGAAAGAGATATATTGGACTCTTGATCTTTGCCATTTGGCTAACACATTTTACTTTTATTCTTCCTTCAGGGGGAATGAAGATATTCAGTATAATATTGTTAGAGTTGCCCATTTAAAAGTCTTTTCCCAAAGAACACTTTAGTGCTTTCTAAGATTTTATTTATGGAGCTTAATGTGTCTTTGCTTTTATTACTGAAGGCTGTACAGCAGCAAAGCTCTGCAAGGGAAACCTGAAAGTAGATTAGTTATCCCAACTGTTCAGACTTTCCAGACCCACATTGGCACTCACTGAGTTTCATTAGCCTTTCAAAAGGCAAGAAAGCTTCAAAGTAATCCAGTAATAAAACCAAAACCCTTAGTAGACTCTGGGAGCAAGATTGTAGGGAAAGGTGGGGCAGGGGGAATTCAAGGCTTTTATTTTATTGCTGGGCCCATATGGGACAGGCACCTCCTGTAATGGGTGCTGTGTTAGAAGAAGGGGTTTAGCATAAAATAGTGGGGTCTCGAGTACAACTTGGGCTGGAAGAACAGGCCCTTCCAATTTTCTGACAGCAGAATTTACAAAAGTGAATGTGTTAGTAGTGGAGATAAGCAGAATCAGCTGGGTGCTGTGTTCCTGGGGACTTAAGAGCAGGTAGGAAGCACAGTGTATCCCCAAATGAACAACACCTCTAAGAGGTACACTTGGAATTTGGATCTGGTGATACCCTCAGGTACAAACCCACATGCTTTCAATATTAAAAAAAAAAAATCATTATGCTTGGCTAAATACAATCTTTTCCTAACCCAACTGATATCAGAGGAGGATTTTTTTTTTTCCAGCCCAAATTTTGACTTGTTGGTCAATGGTATTGCTACGCATTAGTTGCTTACAGGTTCCTTTGAAGCTGTGGCCTGCTCATTTAACAGAAGTTCAGTGGCTCACCGTGCTGCTAGGAAGTCAAGCGTGAGCTGTATTCATTGCAATTGAGCTCTTGGCAGAGAAAATCAATCCCTCTGTTGACAGAAGCTACAGACAAGCTACTTGTGTAAGGCAAGCTGCAGCACTCTACCAGGTTACCATGCCTTGCAGTGACACGCTGCAGTCATTTCCTCCTCTTTTCAGTCACGTTTTACTTGACATCAATTTTATCAATGTATACTTTCCATTGAAAGGTTAAGTTATATGGCTGACTCTGACAGGCATTTTGGGAGAATAACTTGTGAGCTTTCTTGAGATCTGTAGAAGTCTGGCATTGCACATGAGTGCCTGAAATGAATACTGAGGCAAGACCTCTCACCCCATCTCAGCTGTAACCAGCCATACAATATGAATAAGAAATGTATGGATGTGAAACACAAAACAGGAAAAGTCTTCGAGCTGATGTTCAGGAGTGACTTACAGTCTCATGGGTTTCCTCCCCACCAATGTGACTTCTGATTTTTTAGACAAGTATTTCCAAAAGCACTAAAAAACCTACTTTACTCATAGACCACAAATCTTCTATATAATTCTATTTTATGAATAATTTTGTTTTCCTATAATCAACTACATATATTCTAAGTTCTATTTCAATATAGTATCTAGATGAGTCAAAACAGCCCAGCAAAAAAAGACCCCAACAACTAATAAAGGTAAAAGAAGATAAAAGTCTGAGATGAAAAATAAAAACATCTTCCATAAATTGTTTGTGAGAAGCAAAGAGCAGACTGCTTCCAAGGGAGGGTCAGCCAGGAGCCAAGCTGACAGCAAGTTGGAAGGGCACCATCCCCACGAGCAAGGGGACAGTCCCACCATGCCTGAGCAAGGAGGGCAGGACAGGTACAGTGATGGTAACCAGGGTCAGTGACAGTTCAAGCAAGTCCCTGGTGACTGCGCATGTCTGAGGTTAAGTCATCAGGTCAGGATCAGGGCCAGGCACAGGCATACCTCCAGCATGGCTCAGGCCAGAGCAAAGGTCAAGGGCCTGAGCTTAAATGCAGGCCCCAGGCAAAGAAGCAACCACCAAAAGAGATGGAAGGCAATAATCCCACTAAAAAGTGTTGGCTTCTTACCCAAAACCTCTGTTGGATAATAAAGGAGAGGACATAAAGGACACTATCCCATCTGAAATAGCACTCGCTGGGCTCGGTGTTTGGGATGAAGATCAGGTCTTTGCTGCCAAATTCTACCATCTGCCCTAGCCTATAGGATGCTGTTGGTCCTCAGCTAGACCTGTATAGCCGGAACTTTACCAGCTTCCCTGGCAGCAGGCACACCAAGATCAAATTAGAGGGCAAGGGGCAGTGATGGGCATGGCTCCTTACACAGAATCTGTTGATACGGTCACAAGGCATTTGCCCATCAGGTGATTGTTGTGGTTTATACCTCAGCGGAAAACTGAGGCCACAAAGGTCAGACCAAAAAGCCCCCCCTACCTCTTTAAGAGGTGGAGGATGGGCGAACGGAGCTAGCTGCAAAGCCAGAGGAAAAAAAAACCACAGGCTTGCAAGGTTAGGATAAGGATAGTTTACTAAACAACAGGGAAAAGTATGAAAACAACTAACTACAGTGCTATTATATACAGTGCAAACCTCTCTCCACACTATGTCATTTGAGCCGTGCCCGAACCGATTCAGATTCCCAAACGCAGCACTCCCCGAGCCCAGCACCCCCGAGCACCCCCCTCACCACCGCCTGCCATGCCGATCCCCGAAAAGAGAGAGAGAGAGCAACCGGAACTCCCACACGCCTGCTCAGACCAGCACTTCCCGTGCCCGGAGCAGGTTCTGATAGATCTGGAGTCTCCCCCGGAACTGGCACTGCGGCTGCCCAGACCGGGACTTCCCGTGCCTGGGTCCGAAGTCGCCCCTGCAAAAAGGGGGGGGGGGGGCGCAGCCTGTCGGATCATGATGCAATTGGCATGGAATACTCTCAGGGCTAACACAGCCTTGCTGCTGGGCTGAACCCAGGACAGTGATAAAGTGTGCTAAGAGCCTACATTGTACAAGAGTGAAAAGGATGAAGAGTTAAGCTCTCATAACACAATGCACTCTTGCCATCATGTCCCCAAGGACAGTGAGACAAGAACAGTATGCACCATTTGCCCTAGGAGTCATCATCTGCCTCATACAAAGCATGAGGCAGCATTTTGGCAGTTCAGTATGCTGACTTGTCCTGTGCTTAGAGCTGTAATTTGGGAAACTGAAATCTAGTTCACATTCCTCTGATCGAACTCAAATCTTTTATCCCTCCAGTTTGTCCTTCCAGCACATTGGGAGAAACACAATTCAGTTATATTTTGGGCATTATGTTATTGTATTTTCTGTACTTGGGCAGAGAGAAGGCTTCACCAAATTATATTTTACTTCAATTAATGCTTTTTCACAGCAAATAATTTCCTTTAAAAAAATAATTTTTGATTAAACATATACATCAACTTCAATACCCATAAGTTTTCCTTCAAGCTCATCAGATATAATCATATATACAAAAAAATCCCAAGAATTTTAGTTACTTGATGGCAAATGTACAAAACTCCAGCATTATGGAGAAGGCAGAAAAGACAGGTCAGCTGCCGGGATGTAGGAATCAACTTTTTTATCAAATAACTCCTATTTGTTGTTCTTTTCAGCAGTTGTTTCAAATGAACCTATAGCATTTTAAGGTATAAGATACAGTACGTTGAGAACAGTAGAAATAACTATGTAGGCATAGAAAGAATGATAACTACTGTCAGGAATGTTTATTTATTAATTTATTGTTAATTAATTTTCTCTTAATATCTCACTCCACAGGGAATAAACTAATTGTAGCCATTCTTAATTAAAACACTAAATAATATCTCAGAAAATAATTATGTTATTTTTATAGCACTCCTAATGACTTTACATGCTTTTGCATTTTGTCAGTGGTTACAACTGCAGTTTTAGTCCCACGTAAGTTGTTCTTGATGTTGTGGTTTAGCCCCAGCCAGCAGCTGAGCACCGCATGGCCGCTCACACACTGCTCCCCAGTGGGATGGGGAGGAGAATCAGAAGAAAAAGATAAAACTTGTGGATTGAGATAAGGACAGTTTATTGGGACAGCAAAGGAAAAGGGAAATAACAACATGTAGAACAGAATATATAAAGTAGGTGATACACATTGTGATTCATCCACCCGACCTGATGCCCAGTGCCATGGTGGGACTGAACAGCAGGCCCTCCTCCCCAGCCATCCAGAGGGACCTTGACAGGCTGGAGAGATGGGCCCATGTGAACTGCATGAAGTTCAACAAGGCCAAGTGCAAGGTCCTACATGTGGGTCGGCACAATCCCAAGCACAGCTACAGACTGGGCAGAGAATGGATTGAGAGCAGCCCTGAGAAGGATTTGGGGGGCCTGATTGATGACCAGCTCAACATGAGCTGACAGTGTATGCTAGCCACTCAGAAGGCCAACTGTGTCCTGGGCTGCATCAAGAATAGCATGGTGTCAAGGGAAGTGATTCTTCCCCTCTACTCTGCTTTAGTGAGACCCCACCTGGAGTACTGTGTCCAGGTCTGGGGTACCCAGTACGCAAAAGATAGAGAGCTGCTGGAGCGAGTTCAGAGGAGCAAGGCCATGAGGATGATCCAAGGGCTGGAGCACCTCTCCTATGAAGACAAGCTGAGGGAGCTGGGTTTGTTCAGTATGGAGAAGAGAAGGTTCTGGGAAGACCTTCTGCCAGCCTTTCAGTGCCTGAGGGGGCCTACAGGAAAGCAGGAGAGAGACTTTTTGCAAGGGTATGTAGAGACAGGATAAGGGATAATGGCTTTAAATTAAGAGAGGGTAATTTTAGATGACTTATTAAGAAGGAATTCTTACACTGTGAGAGTGTTGAGGGACTGGCACAGGTTGCCCAGAGAAACTGTGTCTTCCCCCTCCCTGGCAGAGCTCAAGGCCAGGGTGGATGGGGCTTTGGGCAGCCTGGTCTTGTGGAGAGTGTCCCTGCCCATGGCAGGGGGTTGGAGTTAGATGAGCTTCTTAAAAGTCCCTTCCAACCCAAACCAGTCTGTGGTTCTATGATATGTATCTGGCAATGCTTTTAATAAAAATGCATGCAGCCAAGATGTCTCCTACTACTACTCTGCTCCCCCCAAATATTCTGTGCCTCAGTGTACCAGGCAGAGTATCAACCACACAAGTTCCCCCAGTGGCTTCAAAGTCCCTGCTCCAGTGGCTCCAACGAGGGAACATTATACAGAGAGGCCTCTCCATCCTCACCCTGCAATAACTAACTCAGAACTGACACTGTACGTGGTGTTCTGTAGCCAAGCAGATAATTGTGAGTTACAGTTGTTGTCCTCACGGGAATTAACACATTTCAGCTTCAGGCTCCACTGTTCAAACCATAAAAGTTTAAGGGAGCTTCAGAGAGAATTAGATCTTCCTTAGAGAGCGCCAAGGCAAAGCCTAGAAAGGACTTTTATACTGTCAGCCACAAGCAAAGCTGGAAGGAAGCAAGGAAGGAAGGAGAACAGGTGCTGCAGCCCTATATAAATGTACCAACAGTTTAACGTTGTTTTTACCGAGTAAAGTAAAAAAGATCGGTACTTATTTGTACACTTAATCAAATCCAGGGGGTTGTTTCATTAGCAGCAGATTTATTAAGTCAGTGTGAATTACAGTAAAATGAGATAGATCTCATTGCAAATTATCCTTGTGTCAGCTTTCTTGGCAATTCTTCCTGAGAGTTTTCTGATTGCTCTAATTCAAAATGTCCTGCCTCACTCCTGTAGAGTGTCCTTTTAGCATCTTCATTTACATGTAACCATTTTCTTTGTGTTTATGTGAAGAGGACCATAACTGGAGTTCAGTATTTTTAGAGGGACTCTGTTAAATTTTGTAAATATTCTTACACCAGTAAGAATCAGTCTAAACCCATCCTGGCAGGAACCCCTAAAGCCCCTTGTTACCAAAAACCTACAGGCAATTTCTCTGGCTTAACCATGGGGAAAAGCAAACCCCCATTTCTGTAAGAACCCAAGTAGGTCATTTCCATCTCTGCCAAAACCATCTTATTCAATACGTAAAACTTTTTCATCCATAAACTTGCATATTAGGACACCTTCAGCTCAGAGTGCTCTGAAGTTTAAGAAGTCCCTGTGGATGGAATACTGTATTAGATAGTCTGCCATATGATGTATCAGTGGCTGGTCACAGCATCACAGGTATCTTACAGGTCTCCTTTTAGAAAGTCAATATCCTACTAATGGCATATTTTAATTTTGCTGTATGTTCTGCTAGAGGATAACTGTATGTCTACATAAATACACGAAGTTAATAATAGAAAATACCTACAGAGATGCACTAATCTCAAAATATTTATCCACAGCCTCTTTGCTACAGAGTTCAACAGTTACTTTTCCATAGATTTTTGAGTACAAGACAGATGGCATTTCACAGTAGAAACCAGATGAGATATCACATAGACAAATCTGTAACATATGGTAAGTACAAGTTATCCCCCTGACTGTGGCAGATCATAGCCACATTTTCCCCAAATACTTGTTTTGTAGTAGTGCAGCATTTCAAAGCTTTACTCACAGTGTTTATCAGTGTCTTGATTTCAGAAATACATGTTCTGAAACAAAATTGGTTTGGAATGATCTCAAACATTGTTTCATGGGGGTTTTTTGTCTGAATTTGGCTAAAACTTCACTGACTGACTGGAGTAACAGCAGATAATGCAGCAGTCCACATTTAACTGCTTTCTAGCAACAAGCACCTGCAACGATGCCCGTTAATGTGTAAAATTTGTGATGTGAAGAATCAATGCTTCCAAAACTAAGGGTACAAAGATGCTGACTACTCAATACAGTAAATCAGCACCTGCTATCTAAGAGAACAGGTTTGAAAGGAGGTTACATCACTCACATAAGATGCTAGCTTACTTCAAAAATAGTGTCTACACATATGACTCATCGCACACAGAGCTGATCGTTTCCACTTCTTCTACTGTGACAATTAAGAATTATTCCAGTCCCTGAAAAATTCCTCAAATAACAAAAATCTGGCAACAAGGCAGATATATTACATGCCTAGTTGCAGGGATCCACATGTGTGTGATTTGTTTTCTCTACTTCCTGCCACTGCAAGTTTCAGCTGCTGTTACACCGGTAAGACATCTCCCTGACTGCCAAGATCGGGCCACAGAAATACATAAGGTCACACGAGGTATTTCTCAAACCATCTATTTGCTCTGAAGCCTTCAGTGACTCAAATGAGAACTCGAAAAGGGGTGGGGTGGGGGAAGAACCACATGTTGATGAATGACAATGTATCTATGATGAAAAGAAGCAAATTACTGTCTTTGTAAAAACCATAATTGTCCCTGAGAACAGCCTGGCTTAAGTAAAACTTACCACATTCTGGTGATTCCAGTTCCTGAATGGCATCAGTTTATTGCTAGGAAGGGTTTGCACTTCACAGGAACATTGTCCTCTAATTTCACATGAGGATTACAATACAGCTCTGCAGAGTCTCAACAGCACTTAGGAATGGCAGTGGGCAGCAAGAAAAACTCCTCACAGCTTAGGTCGCTGGCTGTCTTAATTTTAATTAATTGTGCCTATTTTCATAACAAGTTCTCAAGACTAAAGCAATGGAAGCATCTGCTTTCCTCTGACCTGCTTAGGCCTTTCGATGTTGTCCTGCTGAATAGCAAGATACTTGCCCTGCAGGAATGACTGCTGTCCGTATTTCTTTTTATCAGACATCTTGCAGTTTTAAGAAATCAGTTGATTGGAATGTACTTATTTTCACAGGATTATTGTTGCTTTCCTTGTACTTCATTTCTATTCTATCTGCTTAATTCCTCCCAGAAATGCTGTCAAAATGTTTATGCACAGAACATACAGAAGTAAAAAAGGGCACTTCCACAAGGTATTTCAGGCAGCTTTTGTGCAAGGACTGTAAGGTAGAAACATCCACATATGTGCATATGTACATATACAGGTAACAGTATTTACCTGAATCCCAGGCAAGCTGTAAGTCTTCAGTATAGCCAGACCTCAAATAACCTCTGTAACATGGCTCTGGATGAACCCAGGTACTTAAATGTGACACCATGAACTTGAAACTTACATCTATCGCTCCAAATTCTGGAAATTCAGATGTAATGCTCCAATTGACAACATTCTCTGAAAAGAAAATAAAAATAAGCTGATGGTTTGCTTCTCTATAGTAGGCACTGTGTTCTCCAAAACACTCCAGAAGGGTCTGCATATCCTACCAAATTTAAATAAAGGAAAGAACTCCTAATAAAAAACTGTGACTGCCTAAGCATTCTGATCATCACAGCTGTTTTCAGCTGCCTTCAGCAGCACATTTTGAGCAGAAGAACATTTGGCTTGCTTTCACATCCCCGAATGAATTTCTACTTCTAGTGCTCCACATTTTGTCCCCTGGTCATTGGAGTTTTGATTGGGAGTTCTGTCATGTGAAAGGTCGATAAGCAGTATTCAGAACCTGCTTTTCCAGGAGAATGTGGTGGCAATGCCATAGCAAATACTTCATTTAATGCTCTTTATTGCTAATGCTGACTCAGTTCCTCCCTGCTTTGCTATCTTTGTCTTCATACCTTTGTCAGCAGTAAAACAAGCATTTTTTGTGTGACCAGGAAATACTTCCAAGTGATTACCCAACTCAGGTGAGTATCTTAATTCCCTTTCGTTTTGGCAGCAGATCTCTCTTTCTCAAACAGCCATTACACTTCATGTGCTGGATACATATTCAGGGTAGCAAGAGCAGGAAAAGAGAAGCAAGCCCATTACTGCCAACAGATTTATCAGAAACTGAGTACACAAGGCTTGAAGAGCTTTCAGCATTTTCTTTGGGAAAATTAATTTCCAGATGAAGCTACAGTGAATACTAAAGCTACGTGTGGTCCTTCAGTACTTACAACTGAATTACCTAATGATTTGTGTCTTCAGTTCTGATGTTGTCCTCAAATATTTCCATTTCTCTGCTCTCTACATTTTTATTACTCAAAAGGACTGCACAGCACACAGATCAATTATTCTGGTGCTTTTATCAGTCTCTATAGAGTTAATGGAAATAAATGTGTTTAGAAATTCTACTTTGTCACTGTATGACATGCTGTTTGTACCTGATAATTCAGCAGCATCGCTGAATATATTGCCTGAAATTAGCTGAAAGCACTGCTGCCAGCAACCTTGTTTTATTTACACTGCCTTCAGCACAAGAACTGTTGACAACTCAAGGCTCATTAGGCATATTTAAGATGTCCATACAATCCATTAATAGCTGCAGTCAAACATTAATACACTTAAAATTACAAAAATAGCCAGAAAAAATACTTCAGTGCAACACCTCTTACTGTCTCTGACCATGCTGACATAGCCCCAGCCCTGGGATTACAAAACAGCGATGTCAGGCTGTACTGTGCAGTGATCCACTTCAGAAAATACAAAAGAATATACACAAAATTTGTATTTTTATGTTTGTGAAGTATGTAAAACTTAACATTCACTATGATATATAAATTAAAAATACTGAAATTGAAAACAATTTATAATGAAAAATGGTATGGTTCTAAGAACTTCTTTCTGCCTGTTTTTTTTTTCTTTTAGGTGCTGAGCAAAACTGGATTATTTGTAGAATAAATTTTTAGTGTAAAAATGCAAAATTTGATTTTAAAAATGGGACTTTATATTTCACAGATAAGCTTTATCTAAAATAATACCACATAGCTACTGAGACCTTCACACTGTGGCATGCAGGTGAATGCTTTATTTTCATACCTAGATACTCCTGTGATCGGGTTATATATTTTTTTCTCCAACTTTCAGCAGAGGTTCTGTTTAATGAAAGAAAAGAAACATAAAAGTGCTTTGAGAGGGCACGAGGTTGGGTGTGATGTATAAGTCTAATCTAATGATTAGCTTGGGGTCATTTTTACTTTAGACTACAGGCATCATTTAGAAAATTGTTGTTCTGATACCATAGAGAGGACAATACATATAATCTACAGAAAAAGTGTTAACTAGATAAATGCTAGGTCAGAAGAAAATGGTAGGTCAGAATTGCAAATTCTGTAATGGGAGAGAGTGAGACAGTGGGGAAAGAAAAAGAATAATGAAGAATTATAATTAATGAAGTGGCAGCAGGTTTGAGAAGCGAGCCTTGGCTTCAAACTCAAACCTTTCAAAAACTCCGTGTGGTTTGTGTCTATGAGTTTGAGTTGCTAAACGGTGGAGAAGCATCTCTTCTGGCAAGTCCTGGTGGGTGACAGGTTGGCTATGAGCCAGCCGTGTGCCCTGGGGGCTGAGAGAGCCAATGGGATCCTGGGGTGCATCAAGAGGAGTGTGGCCAGCAGGTCTAAGGAGGTGATCCTCCCCCTCTACTCTGCCCTGGTCAGGCCCCACCTGGAGTATTGTGTCCAGTTCTGGGCTCCCTGGTATAAAAAAGACAGAGATGTCCTGGAAAGAGTCCAGTGGAGAGCTATGAAGATGATTAAGGGCCTGGAGCATCTCCCCTATGAGGAAAGGCTGAGTGAGCTGGGGCTGTTCAGCCTGGAGAAAAGAAGACTGAGGGGGGACCTAATCAATGTTTATAAATCTCTTAAGTATGGGGTGCAGGGGGAATTGGCCAGCCCCTTTTCAGTGGTTAGTGGAGACAGGACAAGGGGCAATGGCTGCAAACTGGAGCACAGGAAGTTCCGCACCAACATGGGGAAGAACTTTTTCCCAGTGAGGGTGACAGAGCACTGGGACAGGCTGCCCAGGGGGGTTGTGGAGAATACCCATCCCTGGCCAGCCCCTTTATGGGGGAGTGATGTCCGGTGGTGTGGACAACAGCCCTGGCTAACTCAGCTCACCTGGGCTGGCTGCTTGGGTTACCTCTGGCCACATCAGAGCCAGGACAGCCTTGCAATCAAACAAAACAATTTCATTGTAGTTAACTGCACCATAATACATCTGGAAGAATATGGGCTATATGCTCATGTTTAAAAAAGGCCTTGAAAAGCAGTAATCACAGGAGACTGAGAAAAGTGGCTGAATGGACCTTAGAGAAACAGTATAGCAAAAGGGATACAAAGTAGAAGGTGAGAAGTTGCCTTGGCGCTGTATATCTGCTACTGTAGCACTAATTTGGTGTCATTTGCTTCCTAATTTCATGTATCTTCTTGCAACATCAAAATACCCAAAAGTGTTCAAGAGAGTGTGGCAGAAAGCTGTAGATGCTGAAAAGCTGATGGTAGGTGTCTTACAGGGCTTGGCATAGCCGGTTTGTTGAACAGACGTTTCACAGCTGATTTCCTTAGTGCATCCTGGTGCCTGCAAATGGAAAGGATGAGGGGCTGGTCAGTCTCTGTGAAAACATGTAGTGAGATCGAGCAACCAAAATTTTGATTTAGAGAAATACAGTTTTTTAGTTGCAAACAAGTCAGAATGCTGGCTGATCTAAAGCCTTGAAATTTGTTCTTCCGTTCTTCTCTTTCCTTTTTGGGACATGATATGAGAAGTTTCCTGAATTGCTCTCAATATATGCATAAGACATGCTGGAACAGATTAGCCTCACTGATTTTTTGGGGTTTCAAATAAATATCTGCACAGTACGGCAGAGAGGTCATAGTACATGTTCTAGCCTTAACCTTTGTAAAAGCATTACCCAATATATGGATTTTAAAGGACAGAAAGTTTAAAACTGAGATTATTTACAGCAGTTGTTAACTTACTGCCTCAGGGCATTTAGGGTATGTCTCCTCTGACCTTATACAGGTGCGGTCACCTGTATGCGGCTGCATTTCGAGTCATCAGAGGGAATGAAGGAGCTGTTCACCTGGGCTCCCTGACAGCCATCTGAAGGTGAACTATGCAACAGGAATGCGGATGCCCCAGCCAACACATGGGCTTTGCTATATGAAGAGAGAAAGGGATTTTAAGGCAGGGGCAAACAAAAAAAACCCCACCCAAACCACAAACCAACAACCCACAGTGGCTGTCACGTCTACAGTTATGCTAAAAGCTATCACATTCTGTTTGATAAAAAAGCAGGGAGCTGGCAGGCCGTGTGCCAGGTGATGGGCTGAGACCTGCACGGTCACACTTTGGTCAGAGCAAAAAAGAAGGGCGCTACCCGCAGGGACGGCAGCTGCCTTCAGCGACAGCCTGAGGAAAGCCCACGGGGAGCCACACGGAGATCTGTTTGCCATAGAAGATGATTTGAGGAAGAAAGGCCGCCGGGTAGGGAGCGAAGCAGGGATGAACGAGTGAGGGGGGGCGGCAGGCAGATCAGCCTTGCCCGGGCCCTTCCTGGGGAAACCTCTCACAACCAGGCAGACAGATCGCATCTCCCCCGCCTCGGGCGGCCAGCGGCCCCAAAGCCAAACCCCACGGGAGGGAGGAGCTCCTGGCCAGCCCCGCGCTTGCCGATCCCGCTCCGACGAGACCCCCGGCCACCTCCCCAGCACGGAGCCGCCGCGGAGGCGGAGGCAGCGGGCGGGCGCCTCCCCGAGCGGCGCCCCCGGTCCTGACGGCGTTTCCGGGCGGGGCAGCAGGGATGTGCGTCCGGGTTGGGTCGGCCCCAGCGAGCGGTTTCCTCTCGCTTTCTCTCCTTCTCCCTTTCCCTGCCTCCCTACCCCGCCGTGGCTGAGGTGGAGCCGCCGCCGCGCCTTGTGAGGGAGCACCGCTCCGGCCAGAGGCTGGTGAGAGGGACCGCGGGAGTTCGGGCCCCGGTGGCGGCGGGGGATGCCCCGAGGCTGGAGGGTGCCGCCGGGTTTGGCGGGCTGGCAGGGAGCGGGGCCGGGGGGGGCGATGGGCCAGGCGCCGGAGGGGCCGGGGCCGCGGAGGGGGAAGGGGGGCAGGGCGGCTGGCCGAGCCTCTGCCCTCAGCGTGGCCGTGGCGGCACCCCCCGGGCAGGGCCGGGAGGTGGCCGCGGGCAGCTCCTCGCCCGGAGACCAGTGAACAGCGCTCCCCGCCAAGCGAAGGTCCTCGCTTAAAATGTCCATCCGGACTGCTGGGGCCCGACCCGGCGGCAGTCGGAGCGGTGCTCGCCGAGCGCCCGGTGGATAAACAGGAACGCGTAGTAACGCGCAGCGCTGCCGGCGGCGGCCGGGACACGCGATCTGCCCGGGCGAGCCGGAGCCAAGGTGTCGGGTAGCGCAGCGCTTCCAGCGCAGGGCGCCTGTGCGCGGTGGGGGGCAAAGCCTTTAAAATAGGTGTTTTCTCCTCCCTTTGGAGGGACGTTCGCTTACCTCCTGGGTGGAAATTTGGCGCTCCGCAGGCGCGAAGCGGTGCTGCGATGGTACCCCCACCCCGCACCCCGCGGGGGAGGCTTGGCTGCTGTGTGCGGCTCTGCTTCTTCCTCCGTAAAAAACAATCATATATATATATAAATCCAAACACCAAAACTTGAAATATCTTTACAGTAAGCAAAGTAGATTTATTTTTCCGTGTCCTGCACACTGGAATTTCGGTTGATATGCAAGTTCCCCTGGCCGCGGTGACCGCCTGCGGTGAGCTTTGCCCGTGGACTTCAGCCGCTGGGCTGCGGCTCCAGCTGGATGGGTGGTGGTCACGGGCAAAGTGAAACTGGGGAGAAATCCGGTGGCTCCCCTGCAGTGTCCCTGGGATGTGAGACAGGCTTACGACGCAGACCTTCTCAATGTCACTAGCTTGTGTATTGGTAAGACAAATTATCCAAAAGTTTAAGCGTTTAAAATCCTTTCAGGCAACTGGCAGTTGCTTATTTTAAAAAGGACTCTTGGAAAAGGTGCTTTTTTCAGAATTGCCAGTAAGGCTTGCATGCTTAGTGTTTTGAGTGACATGCCAAAAATTAATATAAGTGCATGCAAAATCTATTTGGTCATGATGCTTATCGAACTTCCTCAGAAAGACGAATTTAGACAAGCTCATAAGAACCGGAGTAAGGGATATAATCACAGAGCAATACAGGTTTAGGTCTTCTGAGCATCAGTGTTGGTGTTCGGTGACAATATCTGAGCTGTAAGAGTATCACAGAATCACAGAATTGTAGGGGTTGGAAGGGACCTCCAGAGATCATCAGGTCCAACCCCCCTGCCAAAGCAGCTCCCCAGCTCATACTGCACAGACAGGCGTCCAGATGGGTCTTGAATATCTCCAGAGAAGGAGACTCCACCACCTCCCTGGGCAGCCTGTCCCAGGGCTCTGTCACCCTCAATGCGAAAAAGTTCTTCTGCATGTTGGTGCAGAACTTCCTGTGCTCCAAGTTGCAGCCATTGCCCCTTGTCCTGTCCCCACAGACCACTGAAAAGGGGCTGGCTGACTCCCCCTGCATCCCCTGCTTCAGATAATTATAGACTTTAATTAGGTCCCCCCCTTAGTCTTCTCAAGGCTGAAGAGTCCCAACTTACTCAGCCTACCCTCATAGAGGAGATGCTGCAGGCCCCTAATCATCTTTGTAGCCCTTCAACAGTACAGTGGCTGAAGTTAGAAGTGGCCATACTTGAGACTTGTGATAGGTTCCTGAGCTGAGAGTCTTGTGTGTGTTAGAAGTGGAGCATCAGGAACATCACCTACACGTGACAATACATTTGTCCAGTGGAAGGATATTCCTTACGAGGAGTTATATTAATTTCTGATAATTAAGTGGCAAATCAAAGTACAGACTGGCTGAATAACTTGCCCGAGGTCACAAACAGTCTGTAGCAGAGCTGAAGATAAATTGTACAGCCTTTGTGACTCTCCATGTGTCATCACATTTTCTTTTGCTGTCTATCCACAGCACTTTTACAAACACAGCTATTTCCTTTTTTTTTTTTTACAGAATCGAAAGCTTCCTGAATAAACTAGAGAGGCACTTGGGACACAAGGATGTTGGAAGAAGATATGGAGGTGGCCATCAAGGTGGTGGTAGTAGGAAATGGAGCTGTTGGCAAGTCCAGTATGATTCAGCGGTATTGCAAGGGGATTTTTACGAAAGACTACAAGAAAACCATTGGTGTAGACTTCCTGGAAAGACAAATACAGTATGTATTGAACAGATGCCATACTACTGATTTTTACCTTTCCCTCTATTTCTTTGTTCCATTGTAATCCTGAGATTTACAGAGACTTGAAACAAGGCCTGCTGTTGCCAAAACGCAGTAAAGGGAATTGTTTTCTCTCTTGCACAGTGGAGCTAACATTATATCACTCTTATTTTCCATACAAGATTTAGAACTGTAAGTCTGTCATACTAAGCTTCTGACAAGTTTCCTTTGTGTTCTACCACACATTGATTTTTATTATGTCTAATTTCTTGTGGAGGAAGCAGAAGTGCTTAACGATAACATGATTACAAACATTTGTTAGCTGCTAGAGGTGAAAATGAGTGTGGAAAAAATAATTAAATATGCTATAGATTTAGTCTCCTTATGTAATATAAGCAGATAATAGCCAATTATGTTTGATAAAATAGAAAATACTATGGTGATGAGAAGTAAGAAAATTCCATAAACTTTGTAAGCTGATTGAAAAGGCAAAAGGACCGTTATTCATGTACCAAAGTTTTGTTTTGAGGTCAGTGTTATTTCTCCTCATAGAAGGAAATGTAGAGGACGAAGATGAAAAGGAGAGGTAAATGTAACATGGACTGTCAGGAAAGAGCATGTGATGTAGTGGGGGGATCACTGTGATGTAATGGAGGGATCACTGCTGTAGCACGTTACAGAACCGTTATCAAATGAAGATACCTTATATTTGAATGAAGTTAAGGTTGAACTGGATTGCTCTTGCGCCGTGGGCATAGGCATATCTCCATGTCTGTTGTATTGAATCGCTCTTGTCTGTTGTACTGATTACAAAACCATGTTGCTTATTTCAGAGTTAATGATGAAGACGTCAGGCTAATGTTATGGGACACCGCAGGCCAAGAGGAATTTGATGCGATAACAAAGGCCTACTATAGAGGTGAAAATACTATGGTTTTTATTTGGCAGTTGTTTTGTGGGTGGGTTTGGTTTGGTTTTTTTGGTCTGTACATCTCAAAGGTATTTTCCTTTCTCTGTATTCAGAATTGTAGTTAATTTCTGTGTGCTCCCAAAGATTATAGGCGTTATCCAAGCAGCAATCACACACAAAAAATTCAGTGTCCTTTGCTTGAGTCCTTTAATGTAGCTTTATGAAACAGCTTCTTACAAAAGAAGTTTGATTTCATATGTTCATCGAGAACATCCTGGTTCAGCTGTTACGCTCCTGTCTGACGCTGTCCTGTGCCTCGCTGTCGGTGTCTGTTGTACAGTCTTGTCTAACAGGTGGTGTGTGACTCCACTGGGAGGGGACGAGCGTTACTGACTCTCCAACACTGTCAGTCACTGCATACAGAAAGGCATTTATATGTGTAAATCCTGGGGTTTGTCTTTTTTCCTTCCTCCTTAGAGCTCCTTCACAGACATTGCAATTTCTTCTTAAATTTCTCAGTAAGAGTATCGAGAATTTAACAATACTCCTGGAAGATGAAAATAATTTACCTAGTAAGATCTCTGCCCTGCATGCAGCATCTTCTGGTGAGCTCTGCTGCTGTACTAACTTCTGCGCTGTGCTGAAACGTACTTTGAGGAAGGTTGCATTTGATATGGCTTTGAATTGAGCATGAGAAGAATGCTCCTTCTGCTCTGCTCTTCTTAAATATGCATTTTACAGGGTTATTGGGTTAGTAAATTCTGTTACCTTCCTGGTGAGAACCTTTAAATGTCAGAACCCCAAGGGTCCTGAAAAATCCTTCCAGTTGATTCCTAACTAGAGCCTAGTGTATAATTCTCTTTAAATATTGATATGGCCAAGCAGAGTTATTTTTACTGTCTCTGCCTGCTGCTTTTTACATACACTGTATCTAAACTGAGTAAGGAGGTCTGTTGTTGTAAGCCACCCCCTTGCTACCTACCATGTGCTACGGCTTTCCCTCTGAACACGCTGTTACCATGTTCTCCCCGTGTTTTAGCGTTCAGAAGGAATGGGTAGGTGGGGAGAGGTGAGGTGGAAGTGCCTTAGAGTAGAAACTTCACAATAGGTTTTTTAGTCTTAAATCTGAGTAGGATGATGTTACCAGATAGTGAGAGTCTTTTAATACGTAATCTCATCTCCAGTAAAGCAGAGAACTTGAGAGGCTTTATTATTGACAGCTGGCTGAACATGAGCCAGCAGTGTGCCCAGGTGTCCAAGAAGGCATCCTGGCCTGTGTCAGGAATAGTGAGACCAGCAGGTGTAGGAAAGTGATTGTGCCACTGTCCTCAGCTCTGGTGAGGCTGCATCTTGAGTACTGTGTCCAGTTTTGGGCCCCTCACTACAAGAAGGACGTTGAGATGCTTGAGCATGTCCAGAGGAGGGCGACAAAGCCGGTGAAGGGTCAGGAGCACAAGTCCTGTGAGGAACAACTGAGGGAGCTGGGACTTTTTAGTCTTGAGAAAAGGAGGCTGAGGGGACACCTCATCGCTCTCTACAACTACCTGCAAGGCGGTTGCAGAGATGTCAGGGTTGGTCTCTTCTCTCGGACGACAAGCGATAGGATGAGAGGGATTGGCTTGAAATTGCACCAGAGGAGATTTAGGTTAGATATCAGGAAGAATTTCTTTACTGAAAGGGTTGTCAAACGTTGAAATAAGCTGCCCAGGGAGGGGCTGGAGTCACTATTCCTGGAGGTATTTAAAAGGCGTGTAGATTAAGTGCTTAAGGACATGATCTAGAGGTGGACTAGGCAGGGTTAGGCTGTGGTTGGACTCCATGACCTTAAGGGTGTCTTCCAACCCAAATGATTCTGTGATTCTATAATTAAGCCAGACAGCGAGGCAGATTCAGCATTGCCAAGTGCAAAATTATCTGCTTTGGAAAGAGCGACTAATTTTGCACCTACATCTCGGGTTTCTAAGTGGAACCGCATCAGAATAGCTGTGTACATTAGAGTACAGTCTGGACATTAGGGGAAGCAAGCAAAATTTTAAACCACAAGTAATAGGGAAGGTTATGGAAAACTACATGGCTACGAATGTGTTGGTAGAACTTGATTTGAAAATCTGAGCGTGGTTGTCACCTGTTCTGTGTAAAACCATACCAGAAGGAGTTTAAAAGTATGTGAGAGAATGCTAAAGAGCAGAGGTAAACTTTCATAATGATGGACTGAACTTGGCTTTTAAAAGGTGAAAGGAAACCTAATGAAAGAACACAAGTGCACTGTGTCTAAGCAATGCAAAGACCAGCGCTATACAGGAATGGGGGGTACCTAAGTATTAAATATGTTAAAGGCATATAAATAATGAAAGGTTTCTCCATGTGTTGATGTGCAAAGGAAAATAGTTCTTGAGGATAACAAAGGGACTGGGTGGTCAAAAGACCACTCAGTAATATTTCAGCCGTGGAACTACCTTCTGAGTATCCATTGTTTGTTAAAGCTGTTAAATATCCAGAACAAAAATGGTATGAAAAGTTTTGTATAACTTACTGTAGTGCTCTGATAGAATGAATTTGAATTAGAAATACACATATTTTCTCCAAAAAGCTACTAAACAATTTACTTGAAGTACTGTCAGCTTTCTCTGAAAGACTGCTTTTCAAAATCCAGATTACTGTAGCACAAATAATGGTGTGGGGTGTGGGGTGTGGTGTGTGATTTACAGATACAGCATACAGAAAAATATTTGCCTTCTGATCTCCGTTAAGCTGTCTGGAAAACAGTGAGCAAGAAGTAAACCTTCCTTTCCCTTTTTCCAGTTGTGTCCATGTCCCCTCCTATTCCTTTCCCCTGCATATGTGCACCATGCTGGAAACAGCCTGAAAGGTAACAGACCCATAGCTGTCATGAAGAATGGGTGTACTGGTGTAAAATAATGCAGGCATCTGTTTTCACTTGTGGAATTTATGACCATGGGTTTGACAACCTGTGGTAAAAGTGCACTTTTATGGGAGGAACATGAAAAACCCCTCACATTTGAAATACAGTATATATGATTCTTTTTTTTTTTAATGTTTGTTGATGGATTTATATGTATTTGTAATGGATTTGTATATATGTTTGTAGGAGCCCAGGCTTGTGTCCTTGTGTTTTCTACAACTGACAGAGAGTCCTTCAAAGCAATCCCTACCTGGAAGGAAAAAGTTGTGACCGAAGTTGGAGACATTCCTACAGTTCTTGTGCAGAATAAGATTGATCTTCTTGATGACTCTTGTATAAAGAAGTAGGAGTTTTATCTTACTATTTTTAAAGAATAATATAGGCCCCCTGTATTCACATGGGGGTTTTTGTTGCTTATTTATTACGTTGTCTAGCTTGGCTAGTGAATGCTAACTACAGCGATGGAGTAATACTACACAGGTTGAAAAAGTATCTTTGTACTCTTTGCTTCACTTTTCTTTAGTTTGTTTTTATGAATCAGTTTTATCAAAACATTATAGCTCTGTAGTCATCCATATCTGTTAACATTCTCAAACTGCATGGTGCTGCTTTGCTGGATTTTTCTCTGCAGCTTTCACTGTCGGTTCACTCTGCCTTTGTATATATGACCAGTCTCATTCTTGTGATAAAATCAGCTTAAAAAATGCTAGCTTTCATTTACCACAGCACGTCACATAGAAAATATTTCATGATTAAGTCATCATTCACCATTTCTTTATTTCTACCATCTTTCTCAGAGATTTAATTTATTTCTTCTCTTTGTTGTTTCCTGCACTGTCTTTCTCTGTTCTCTGTTTGCTATCATTGATGGCATAAATCAGCTTCTAGTCCCTCTGCAAAGGATACTGAGGATTTTTCAAAGGAAAAGCAAAATTGCATTTGAGCTCCTCCTTTATTCATGGTATGTCACTTAGGTTTTGTTCTCGGAATACTCCACCCGCCTCAGTAACTTCATCTTTCTGGTGATTTGCCTTGGTCAAGTTTTCCTCAACTTTTCCTTAAAATGTAGCACAAGTTCTCTTTCACTTGGCAGAAAACAGTAATTCTTGATTTCATCTCTGCACTCATCTGATTGCATAGTCTACCGCTCTACTGAAGTACACCTAAGGATTACTTTGTTGTTGTTGTTTCGACTGTGCAGTGGCAATTCTTTGGATTCTAGTGCTGTTAGTTACAGCCTCCTTCCTTTTGCTTTCACTGACACCTGTCTTCAAAGCCTGGGAAATTGTAGTTAATGAAGTCAATAAATATTGAAAAGCCATCACTTCTGGTCATAAAGAAACTGCATGTAAAATACCTTCTTGTAATGGTGGAGGCATTGTAAAGAAGTTAAGGATCAGGGCGGGGGGGTTGACTGTCTGAATTTCTTAACCCACCTTGCAATGTTTAACTTACCAAGAAGCATTTTGTGTGTGAGAATAAGTGCTGAGAAATAATACAAGTCAGTATTTACAAACTCATCTTCTGTTGTGCAGCGAAGAGGCAGAAGCACTGGCAAAAAAGCTGAAATTGAGGTTTTACCGAGCGTCCGTGAAGGAAGACCTAAACGTAACCGAAGGTACGAGATCCAGCAGAGCAGGTGTCTGTCCTGCCCACTGCTGCATAGCTCTGTCCATCTCTCTAGCTTGGAGCTGATCTGTTCCTTCCCATGTTGTTGAATGCTGTTGGCAATCCATGTTGTATTTCTGAGCAGCACACTGAACACGTAGCCAGAATTACTTGTTGTCAGCATGTTAAGCATGTTTCTTTGTGTTCATCTTTCCTTTCTCTTCCACAAATGGGGCATAGCTTCATTGTGTAGAAGTGTGGATGTGTTAAGGCTGTTAATGACAGTCAGTAAGCACTGAGCTTTTAAAATAAATGACATGTAGAAGTTCAAGTTTTGCAATATGAAAAATTTTGACAGACTGCTTTGTAATTAATGAACAATTGATATAAAGAACTTTCATAGTTTAGTTGTGTTTAAATAAAGTAGATTAAAAGATTGGATCTCTTGCAGCCTTTTGTCTACTGGTGGTATTTTACTCATTCCCAAGTAGCACTTTTTAACGTGTATATTTAATTTCATAAGACTACTGTTAGAAAATTCAGTCACTGTCTTTTATGGGATAGGTTTGAATAATTCATTATGGTCTGTCATAACTCGTGGTTTTTGTTTAATCAGGCAAAGCCAATAGTAAATGAATTGTATCTGTATCGTTTTTATGTGAGTTATGGATTGCAAATGGGAATCATCAGAACCCACATAGGTCCAGAAAATTCTCCCACAGTTGTAAATTTTTCAGAATCCTATGTAGAATTTATATACCCTGATACAAATAAGGGTAGCGTTAGTTAATTAGAAACATGCTGCTGCTAAGTTTTATTAATAGCCTTCCTTTACATGATTGCTATTATTCTAAGGCTCTTTGTAAAATGTATGTGTGTGTGTATATATATATTATATAAAAAAAAATTTCTACATAACTTTTCAAAGTTCCAAATTGGGTGAATTTAAACATTTGGCACTATGTATGTGCCAGCTCTGTTCCAGGGGTACTGAGCTGTTTCTGTCTGGTGTGCAAGGCCCCCCTGTAGCATTGCAAACTGTAAGACCTGGGTGGATACAGGATCTTAATCTGGATTCTGCTCAGGGACACAGAGTTGTCCAGAGACAATCGCCTACCAGACCGTGCTAAGACTGGGGTGTTGGATGCACTTTTATTGCCACACACAAGTTTGATATGAAATATTGATACAAAGATGATTTTTAAGCATGCTCTGATGTACCTTTTTTTTTCTTTTTGACATTCCAGTTTTTAAGTATTTGGCTGATAAATATCTTCAAAAGCTCAAGCAACAAACAGCTGAAGATCCAGAACTAGTACATACAAGCAGTAACAAGATTGGTATGTATACTGTAATAAAAAACCTCAATAACTGTATTTTCTGCCATCAAAGCTTATAGTCTCATCTGTTTCCTTATGGAGTTAATACAGAGTGAATCAGGGTATAATTATTACCTTCCTCTCTTAGGATATGGTCTCTTTTCCTCCTGTAAAATTGTGACTCTCTACAGTGAAAAGACTGTCCAATTGATGTACTGAACTTTCCTAGCTAATGTTTGGCAGGTGCCCTTTTACTAAATTTGTTTGAGTAAACATGGACTTGAGAAAGGATGCTGCTTGGGTTTCTTAATCTAGTTAGTATTTGTGTTACTGATCTTGGTGCAGATCTACAAGAGACTCATGGCATGTAATCAGGTCTTTGTGAACTGCCTTTTGTAAGGGAACGCTGAGCTTCTGAGATCCTTGTTTAAAGTGTTTCTGAGTCAGTTCATTTATTTTTCCTTTTCATTGAGAGTTTTTCCTTGCCTTTATCTCAGTGACGTTTCTAACTTCAAAATTGCCATGGTTCTCTTTTATTATATTACTCAACTAACTATAACTTTGTTACTGTGTAATTAGCAGCATATGCATACGCAGATGATTGCATATGCTGCCCTTCAATTACACAGATGTATACCAGCTTTAAATCCTGCCTGGCTAGTAATTCCAACTGGCTGTATTTCAGATTTCGCTGCAAAATTGACCCAGAAGTAGATAAAGCCTTCAAAGACTAAGAGTATGCACTTGTACCACTGTGCCTTACTAAGTGTTGGGTCTTAAGTGCTAATGCTGAAGGAAGTAAAGAAATACAAATCCTTTTCTTGTCTTTGAATTCTGCAGGTGTTTTTAATACTGCTGGTGGAAGTCACTCCAACCAAAATTCTAGCACGCTTAACGGTGGAGATGTCATCAACCTCAAACCAAACAAACAGAGGACCAAGAAAAACAGAAGTCCTTTCAGCAGCTGCAGCATACCTTAGACCACTTTTGGAGGGGGGACACCCAACACAGCGAATTGGATGAAGTTGTGCAATTGAGTACAGAACAAAGCCAGCTGTAGAGGTATTTTTACCAGTGCTTTAGCAAATCTTGTGCCAATGGGAACCTCGAAGGAGGGTGGATTGATACAGACTTGCTGACGCAGCGGGTTTGGTGTGCAGAGTGAGACACCTGGTGGCAAAACACAGAACCGTGGCTGCCCCATGCACTTTGTAAAAATTAGGCAAGCTTCTCCTTGCGCAAGGAATTCTTTACACAGCTATGAATGGCAAAGCACATTTAGCATAAGGGTAATACTTACAAGTACAGGTACAGAGCATGACACCTTGGCCCAAGGTAAAGTAGCGACCTTGCAACTACATTTCAAAGGAAGCATTAGGATTTGTTGGTCAGGACACTAAGAAGATAAATGAAGAGCAAAAGGAAGACACTATGTTTTATGCCTGGGTGTATTAATGTGGATTCTGGTAGTTCTGTCGGTGCAATATACTTGTATTATACGTATGAGTGCTAAGGTGTATATGTAAACATTTGGTATGATTATTTAGGCTAAATTCTGGCATATACGTTACTTGGAGATCAGCTAACGATCATAAAATGGCATCTTCCAGAAAGATCTTTCCTTTAAAACTGCTGCGTTTCAGATGAGGTTTTCCCAGCTGCCACTGCATACATTTAACTTGCTAGACTCTGGGCCTAAAAGCTTAGATTTAAAAACGTATGGTGCCAAAAATGCTCCTTCTTTTTACCTAATGCTGTGCTACAGGTGTTTTTGTAAGTTTGTTTTTCTCAGTCTTAACAAATAACAGAGTCTTTGATATTAACAGCTATTCAGAAGGAAGATTTAATGATATAATCACGTTCCTGTTCAAATTTGATTCTTGTTTCCTGTGTGGTCTATGAAGGAGGAGTTTGCAAAGCGTCACAAAAAGTTTATCATCTTGGGAAAATTTTTTCATAGATACCATAAACTTAAGTTATGGAGGATCCAAAAAAGCTGCAACTGAATTACCTTAACAAGACATTCCTGAAGGTTGTCTCAGGTTCAGAGTTAGCTGTGGTTACAGGAAATCTAATTCTGCAAGATCAGAGACATAGCAAAAATTTTTCAAAGTGCTTAAGTAATTTTACAGAATTGATTTAGAAGTTTAGGAGCCCAGCTCTGAATTAAAGTTATTTGGGCTTAGGCTCCTAAATCACTAAGGTGCTTTTAAAAATGCTAAGCAAGGTATCTCTTATTTACCAAAAATAAACACTTTTTAATCCTCTTCCAGAGCATGCATGCCTTTAAAAAAAAAAAAAATCCATTTTGTTTACATGTTTTTGTATGGTATGATATAATTTTAACTTTCTAGGATTTATACAACTAAACCTGCCGGTGACAAAAGCAAAATATGCTGCTTGAACAAATTCAGAGTTTTAATAGTTTTTAAAATGGTTTATGAGAATGAAAATGAATGGAGCGATCCTGTATATTTTTGGAGGAAGGACTTTTCACTGTGTGAATTCATGTCCGAAGCTTGACTTACTTTGTTTCTAAGTCAGTGAGTGTGAAAACTGAAATGTCTCCCACTGTCTGCAGGGAGAGAAGTGGGTGGCAAGTTATGCACAAACACTAAAGGTGTCTGAACTCTGTATTTTATGTTTACTATATTAGACTTTCCACCGAGTACCGTTGTTTCTTTGACGAGCTGTTAGAGCATCTCTTGTTGCTGGCAAGAAGGTGACCTTCAAGGCGCTCGACCCCCTTTGCTATTGCAGCAAAACTGTGTGTTCTTCACTGTAATGTCTCCTGTATTTTTCTCTTGGATAAGGCCTGTGTTTTTTAACAAGTGCATTTAATCACTGTACGTGCGGATAAATGGCGTCAAGTCCAACCTGTCTTAGCAATCGAAGAGGTGAGGTACTGAGGATACAGTTTAGGATTGTATGCCGTGGGGCCGCCTTGCAGCTTCAGGAGGTAGGATAGTGTGTGTGTGTGTGTGTGAAGAATTCTGACAACTGGTTTTTTAATACGAAAACTTCTACATGTTGCTGCCTGTCTGCCAGTTTCACATTTTTTATTCATTTTTCTTGAAACAAAACCGCAGAGTGTCTGGAACATCTTTTTTTGCCTCGTTCAACTTTGTACAGAGTACTGAAAAATAAGGCTTTTATGATGTTTAGTGACCATTTGTACTATTACATGTTATGCTGTAGACATTGTGCTGTTACACAAGCCATTTGTATTTAAGGTCTGTCATTATAAACCACTTGTAAAGACTGAAAACTCAGTAGAAATTTTCATCTGTGGAGACTTGACAGACTTGCTAAATTTAGGCTACATTGAAATGTAGTGCACATACACTTTAACGTAGGGATATATAGTTACAAGGCATTTTAATGTCATTCCCATCTAAATCTATTGTGGCCTTTTCTCTGTTAGGACTTTGCAGTGCTTGTTCTTAGAAAAGACTGAGATGGGAGACTGTCCAGACTAGCATTTTTCTGGAGAGCGCTCTGCATGAACGCTGCTTGAAAATCAAGTTTTTATCCTGCTGGGGTTAGCGTGTAGATGTAAACCAGATGACTTGCATATTGCAGAAGTCCTGAGGTATTCACATTGCTATTCAGCAGGACTGAGTTTGACCTTTTGGCTGAAGACACACCGAAACATTTAGCACTCACATTGTCCCTAGTGAGTAATTTTTGTTACAAACATCGCCCCATTCTCCACTCAAAGTGTTCTCATTAAAACATCTCCTGTTTAGTTACCAAAGCCTACAGGTGCTGGGCTGGTAATAAAAATGCCTGTCTCTGTGCAGCTGTGTGGCTGCATGGTGGGAGAGGGTGCAGCTCTGTTACACCCGTGGCAGATCAGTGTCCTGGATTAGGAACAACAGATGTCTCTGCCACAAAGCATGAAGTTTTCTTCTGAGGCTAAGCTAAATTGCACTCCTGTCCGTTCATATCTTGAATAGCTCAGTGGATGTATTGTCTGAATCTTGCCAAAATTCCTTGCTTTCAGCTACTGCTGGTAGGAAACTTCAGTAATGGTTAATGCCTTAGTGAAACAGCATTCACTAAGGAGCATGACGCTAAAGCATCTGTCACTCCTGTGTTGTATCCATTCAGTGAATGGGTGTTCCCCTGGTAAGTGGGGCATCGTTTGATGCACAGTGGTAACGCTAGGGATGTATTTCCAACCGGAAATAACAAATCTCAAGGTTGTAAGACTGATCACACTAAGATCTCTGTGCTTGTGCGTGTAGTTAATTAAAAAAAAACATTAAATTTCCCACTGAAGACAATTTTTGGAGCTTGCTTATTTTCAGTGTTTCTTAAGGCAGTGCTTACCTTTTTTTAGCCTGAATCGCCATACTGTCAGTCTTTCATTTTTCAGCAAAAATGGTCTTCCCCCCCCTCCATTATTGAGCTACAGCATATCTGACACACAGTTTTCCTTTGCATCGCTTCTGTAGATGTGTGTTACGCTAAAGGGAACTGAGCAGCTGAGCACATCCTGCTGCCCGGAGGTTATGCAGGGGTACATGCGTAATACTCGGTGAACCTGCACTTTGAACCTGTTAATGAATCTATTCAAGCTGTTCAGCTACCAGTTAATAATAGAACTAATTATTTGCACTGTGGAACCCTCCTGTGGGAGTCGAGACATATAGCAAAGTAACAAATGTGCTTTTCGGATTCGGGTGACGGTGCCTGAGCCCTTACTGCTTTTCTAAATGTAACCACAGACCTTTGGCTGAAGTTGCAGAATCACAGGGGTTGGAAGGGACCTTCAGAGATCATCGGGTCCAACCCCCAAACCTGAGCTGTAATTGGACATAAGCCAGAGAGCATGAGTGGGACAAAAAACTTGATTTCATCAAAACTGCCGTCGTCTTGTAGGAAGCAACACCTGTGTGCATCTTCTTTTTAATGCTCAAATAGCATTGACTGAGATAGCATTTCTGTTAAATACGGCATCCCAATAGGTAATTGAAAATACAGAGGAAAAAATGCAGCAGTCTTTAGGATGAAAGGTGCTATAACAGAGCAAGAAGATCTTTTGAACGGTTCCATGTGGAAGAAGTATTCTGTATGAGTCCTCTCAAAGCAAGGTGAGTCCTAGTACTGAACTAGGCTCATTCTCAGGTTTCCAGTAGGGTAATACTGATAAATAATTTGTGGGTGAAGTGAGTGTTACGGAGATGAATGTGGTTCAGCGAACTGACTAAAGTTGGTTAAGACCAATAACAATCTGGATCTGAAAAAAATCCCGCTCCCCTTGCTAGGAATAAAGATGAATCATTACTATTAAGTGACATGCTTGCAATGTCATTTACTAGAATGAATCTGAATGGTTAAAACAGATAATGTACGTAACTTTTTACCACTGTTGTGATCTCAAGTAAATGTAATATATTTTTAGGGGAAAAAAATAAAAATCACCATAACTTACAATAAATCCTCAAGTGGAAAAAACCCCAATAAATGTTTAAAACTGAGTATTCTGTGTGTGCCATTCCTGTAAAATCCCAACCAGTTGATTCTCCTGTTCTCTTGTAAGCCACGTGAGTTGTATCATGCAGCTTAATCATGTTTGATCGCTGTTTGATCTGACACAGGTCACTACTTCGGGGGTCACCTTAAATTGCGGCTGCGCAACCTGAATCCGCTTGAGAAATGTGTGTGCCCGATTCTGGTCGGTGTGCAAGGCAGCAGGTGTAGGTTCTCTCAAAGAAGTGAGTGTGGGGTAGCCCTGTCTCACCTCTGATCTCTCCAGCCTGCAGTTCAAGTACAAAATACTGACCCTGTTCCGCTCTCTCTGGTTAGTTTGTCATGAGCGGCTTGGCTAATGCAGTGCCAAGGTTGTAGAATCACAGAATCACAGAGTTGTAGGGTTTGGAAGGGACCTTGAGAGATCATCGGGTCCAACCCCCCTGCCAAAGCAGGTTGTAGACAGTGGAAGTGGTATTAAAAGTATTGCTAGCATAAATTAATATCACGCATTTTCTGAAAATGAACTGGTAGTCACTGATACAATTCCTAATTTTTGTCAATTTTTAAATCTGGGTCTGCCTCTTTACCCAGGTACCCCAGGAATTGGGGAAGTAACGTACTCCTGCTTCTTCTTGCATGCAGTCTTGCACACAGAAGAACTATTTGCTTGCTTAACACCCCAATAAGGATTAATTAGTAATGTAGGCAAGAAGAAAATCTTGAAATGTGAGCAGTCTCACATTGTCCTGGTCACGTACTGTTAGGGCCTGGAGGTGTTAACTGCAGTTGAGTGAAGACCTTGAGAAAGCTGAAGCTTTGGCAGGTGATGGAGGTGGGGGCGCTAGGTACCCATAGCTGCTATGAAACTACAGCAAACATAGGTCTCTGCTGTGTGTTACAGGTACAGCTCTCTGAAAGAAACGTTAAGGACAATTATTGCTGGTTTTAAAACTGGATTTTTCAGATCTCTGGGCTCCAATGGATGGGGCATGTCAGTATGTCTGCACAGGAGAGGAGAGCAAGGGCTGTAATGCAGACCTCTTGTGGGTCAGATGAGGTGGGAAATGGAAAGCAAAGAGAAGAAAGAATTTTAAAAATAAACCATTAACCAAGTGAAACTAAGTCAAATCTATGCTATTAACTCCTCTGTAAATATGCAGGTTGTGGTCACTTTGTTATGTCCTTAAGGACAAAAAGTTTTACAAGGGCTATAAAAAACTTAATACTTTTAGCTGTTGGTGCAATGAAGACCATTTTAAAAAGAAAACCAAAACCACTTAACACACTTGGCCTGGATAACCTTACAATGGCCTTAAAAAAATAAACTCTGAAGGAATATTCTGAGCATCCATAAGTGACGTTCAATTTAACTATTTCACAGCATGATCCCTGAGAACAACCCGCCCATGTATTACTGTCAAGGGGTTTCATGCTGTTAAACAGCTGGGAGCTTTACGTTTGCTTAAGCTCACTGGGACCTAAAAAGTATGAAAATAAACCGGTTATTTTTAGAGTGGAATTAATGGATTAATCCCACCAGATCCTTAGGAGCTTTTCACAACCTCAAAGGTGAAAATTTATTTTGGAAGCCCCCCCCTAGAAGTTTCTGTGATTAAAATGAACAATAGCCCAGAAGCCCAAGGGCTGGGGTGAGCAGCAGAGCCCCGTGGGCTGCCTTTCGGTGAAATGCTGCAGGGGGACAGGCAATGGAGGGCATGCAAAAAATCAGGCTTGCCCTGGAACCTGCAACTTTTAACTGGCAGCTGGTTAATCAGTGTAGCAAGGATGGGCGGAAATTATGGGTGGTGGGAGGGTGGAAGAAAAAAAACCAACCACCCCACCCCAAATCCAATCAACCCCCTCCCCCAGAGTACTGTTAAATTTAAGAAGCGTTAGTATTGTCTGACACAAATACAGTATCTGCTAGTTGGGATTCGAACCGTTTTCCTGAGTCACAGGTGACACAAAACCAACCTGCAGTACAGCAGCTGAGAAATACTGCTCCTCTTTGTATTACCTTTAAAAAGTGAAATACACAGCAACCTCCAGCTATGGCCGGCAGGTGGGAGGCCGGGTTGTCCAGCTGGTGGGCAGGGAAGGGCATATTGCTGGAGCTCCTTTCTAGCCTCATTCATGACCTTTGGGTGGATGTGTTGCCTTTCACTGCCTCAGTTACACTGGAGGTAGCTGGCTGTCACTTGGAACTACTGCGATCTACTTATTAAAATGAGAAACGGTGACGAGCGGGAGAGTGCTTTGTTTATGAAAGTACAACAGAGAGTTTATTGGTGTTTTTGATCTATTGTCATGATTTGTCTTCTGTCCCCAAAAGCCTGATTCATACACCACGTATACAGCAGAGAAAAGCTGATATCTCACTAAATGACAGAACAACTTGAGTTTAAAAAAAAAAACAACCCAGGAGAATGGAGGAAAGGCTGGATTTTGACGGTTTCTGACCGTTCAGCAGAAGCACAATTACAATTTGCAACAGAGCGGTATCGACTCTACAGGAGAACACCTGATAGCATTCTTTATTGCCCAAAGAAAATACCAGTGCTACCAAAACCAACTAAACGCTCGCACCTCTCAAGCAAAGGTACCTGGGTGCGTGTGCATGCGTGCGTACGCGCGTGCTGGTACGGACCTGTCTTCTTGTTTCTTGGCTGCTGTGTGCTTTTTACCGAGATCTGCTCATCCCACGATGCGCCTCGAGTAGCCAGGAGGGCAGTTTAATCCTGTTTGCTGTTGCAAGACTGTCGGATGGATGACTTCTGGTGCTCCAACAATGTGATTGACTTTTCAGAATTTTCCAAGTTTCTGAGCAGAGTCTCTAGCCGCCTTTTGATCTTCTTCTGATCCTCAATGGCACATCCGATTACCACAGACTGAAACTTCTGATCGATGGGTCCTGCTGGCACGTCAGAGGTGCACGCACCGTAAAGCGACATTAGGCGGATTTTGGCATCTTCCAAATCATCCAGAAGTTTATTGACAATTTCATCGATCATCTTCGTGGCGTGCAGTAGGGACTCCTGCTGCTGGGCGTTTCGGATGGTTTCTACAGAAACCTCCACAGTGAGGGTTCGGCCCATCAGGCGGTTAGCCGTCAAATTAAGTTCTTCTCTCTCACCTAAATCGAAAACCAAGAAAGCATTCTAGGTTACAGGCAGACCTGTGCAAGCAACATCAATCCAACTGATACCACTTCCCAATAAACAAAGTTGGATTTTTAATTAAGTGGCAATTGAGCAGATTTCCAGGGGCGAGACATGAGGGGGTTTTGCCTTTGCTTAAGTCCTGCTTGTTTCCCAGAAGCTAGTGGCTTCCGATTTGAAATGAGGCGTTAAGCTCTCCTAAAAACGTAAGCAGTTCTTGGTGCTGACACAGTGTGTGCTGTGTCACATTGAAGCAAAGCACACACTGTTATCAGGAAACATTGATCATTAACAGAACTGGCCTCCTGTGGCCTCTGTGAGGGAGATACTCAGAAGGTTCCCCAGAAGGCCATGAAGAGAAAACCCACTTCTGACTACCAGATGCAATTAGGGGCCAGGAAAAAAAAATTTTTTTACTTTCTGAAAACTGTTTTTTTTCTTAAAATACAGACACAACATATTTGGCATGAAGGCTCCTAAAGAGCAAACCCCAGCAATTTAAAGCACCAAATAGAAACCATTCTGATTAGGGAATGTATTTAAAGCTGTCTATCACACAACCATGACAACAGTCATCCATGCCGGCTGCATGCTGTAGCACTCATGCCTATTCAGGAGTTAAAGCCATGGAAATGCTGGTTTTTCAACTACATCTAATTGTCGTCATTATCATCAACTTCTCTCCCCTCAGATGAGCTGTATCCACCCCGATTTTGAAAATAAATTGGTGAACTGGATCTGACCTTTCACATCCACAGTCGTGATGTGACATTCATGGCCTGCCATCCAAATGACTGTGAATTTACAGTGTGAAGACAAAGGGCACCCCAGCATAGCAGATGGTCCTGCAACATGGCTGGCTCGCTCCAACGCCCTGTACCAGCCCAAAGCAAACAAAGGATGCTGCTCCCTATGGTGTAGGCTGTTGGGACTTTAGGACAGGTGGCAGGGTATGGCAAAGCAGCTTCTTACCTTCGCTGATGTGCCTCATGTCTTGGCTGTTCTGTATGTTGTGGATCATTTCGAGCAGGGTTTCTTTCTCCTGTTCCATAGCAGATGCTGCGTCACGGAAAGCCTCTACCCTGAACCAAACAAAATGTTTAAATAATAAAATAGCTGCTCACCTATAGAGCTGCCAAGAACCGTAGGTTTTAAAAATTCACCTTAAGAAATAGTCAGTTCTTAATTATCCATGAGCCAGACTCTGATTTCCTGACCTTCTCCCCTGTCTTCACTTTTCAAGACTCTATATAATTAAAAAAACTCAACAAACAATACTGTTCTATCCTACTCTGCAGTTAACCTGGATATCCAGAGCCTGGTGGTACTACAGCCCGGCAGCAGAAGCTGGCAACTGTCAATTATCAGCTGCTTAAACAGAAGAGAAAGGGGCTGGGTTCCCATCAGGGAACTTGAGGGTGAAGGCTGCAGCTGCAGAGATAGAAGCAGCAGGGGGACCAGACCCAGCCCCCAATCCCAGCCACCAGCACAGAACCCCTAGGACCTGCCTACAAAGCAACACTGGAAAACTCGAAACCACCACCTTGTAGCTGAATGACCCCTTTCCTGAGGGAGAAAAATGGGTGAGGTACAAAGCTCACGTGTTTTTATTAACATGACAAGGGCTTCCCCATGAGCAGTGTGCCTTGGGTGCTGGGAGAAGATGCTGGACTGTCAGCTGTGATTCACATGGGAAGGAAACTCCTGTGGGAGCAGCTCCCATTTCTGGGCTTGCGGGCAAGCACAAAACCCAGTTCCTCCCTAAAAGGGACTCCTACTCCAGTCCTGCTCACTGTGCTGAAACCCTCATGATGTGGTCAGGGCGAGGGGAAAGCACATCAGAAACTGCTCTCCCTGATTAAGCTGCATGGTCGTATGCCCACGGTCTGTCCCCCTCTCGTGGCAGGAGGTACTGACCCACCTGGCCATGGCCAATGTAAAAATGCCACACCAGAAATTTGAGTCTAGTTCCTTCATTCACGTTTTGTTCCCTGCCGTGACTTCAGGGAGAGGGCTTTTGCATCCAGCTGAGTTGCCTGGAAAAGCACATTGGGACCTGTCTACTTTGGAGACCAGGGAGAAGAGGGAAACGTCCCCCTTCTTTGGCTTTGCCCTGGAGGCCTGAGGGTAGGCTCTCACACAGGACTTGCCAAGCTGCAAGCGCTGTGCCAAAACCCGTCAACTCTGCATTCTCAGACCCCACAGAAAAACCAAGTATCACGTGGACCCAGCTGACAGCTTCAGAGGCTTTCAGCACCCAGCTCGGGAGGTCTGACTGCTGTAAGCAGCACGGGAATCCATCCATCCTGAAATGTTTATTAAAACCGTCCAGAAAAGGGGAAACAAACCAAAACATCACTAAGCCTCTCAGATGCTCTGCGCTTTTCAGCTTTACTGGATGCAGTCCCGAGATGGTGGTGGCTCACCATCGATACTGCTACAGATAAGGGCTTATCTGTTAAGGTAGGGATGAGCTGTTCCTTCTCCCTCCAAGGCTGACTAAGGACAGGTAACTTTGGAAAACAGAAAAAGAAAGTGAAAAAAAGCAGAACTGGAATATCTGAGGATGTAAGTAGCCACACCTCACACACAGCCTGCTCACAAAATGCTTTTGTTTTACAGAATATTTAGCCAAATTTAATCAGTGAAAGCACAAGCTTTGGGCCTTGCCTTTAATGTTCATTCAGAGGAGGAGTGGGAAAAGTTAATGCAATGCAAATTCTTGCCGAGAGCAAATACTTTTAATTATTATTTTGGACTGGTTAGTAAGAGCAACGAGGCAGGTGGAGTCATTTCATACTTCAGATGTCTGCACTTTATAATTTAGGAAGTCTGGCAATATTTTCATAAATGCTTTGCCATGCCTTTTAAAAAAAAAAATAGTATTTTCATCAAGTAAAAATTGCCTTGTGGTCCCCAGAAAGCTTGAAATCAAAATTTGGTAGTGTGGAATTCCCATTATATTAGTATTTTTTAATCAGATTCAGTGTATCATTGTACTGATTTAAAATTAAAGGTCTTCCCCCAGCAGACAGATCAATCAGTGATTTCCACAGGCTTTGCCAGGTCCTATGAAGAATGTGGAAAAACTGCATTGCAGAGATGTACCCTGAATTGGTGCAATTCAAAAGAGACTGCCTAAACCAGCACTGCTTCCCAAAGCCCTACTGGTATGAGGGGTAGGACCTCAAGGCCAAATTATAAGAATTAATGATTTTATGCTGAAAAAACCCCCATAACTTACCAAGTAGAGCTTTTACTGACGTTATTGTACAAAAAAAACATATAACCAAATCTCGAGAACCATTCTATTTGGCAATAGTTGCTTCTGGAGCATTATTTAAACCCGTTGTTTGAACTACAAGACAGAGTGCCACACAACAAACATCCAGTGGGACTTTTCATTTTAGTGTATTTGCTTCTGTAAACGGCAGCCAAAATGAGTGCCTACCCCAGCTGGCACTGCATAATGGCACATGAAGGGGCCACACTGGCTCCTTCCGCCAGGCAAAGGGACAGGAAAGCAGCATGTCATGACTCCCAGACCCCTCTGCTATCCCTTCTCGAAACTGCCACCGTGACCAATTATTAGCAACGCAATGGGACTAAATAACCCTAAAAAATAAACTCCCTGGGTTTCAGAGACCCCCTGTGGGCACGGTGGGGGCACCATGCGACAACGCAGCATAGGGGCAGCATCTCGGCAGCTGCTCGCATGCAGCCGTGGAGGTGGTGTGGTTCTTGTGTGGCAAGGTTCAGGTGGAGGAGCAGGGACTCGGCTCCTAAGCCTCTCAACATGTATCTTCTCTCCTGGCCAGCTGAAAAGGGGAGTGATAAAACAGTTTTGGTGGGCATCTGGTCTCCAGCCAGGGTCAAACCACCACAGGAGTTCAAAACAACTGGATCATTTCAGAAAGTGATCTGAGGAGGGGGAAACAAAAAAAACCAGAACAACCCAAACCCAAGGAAACCACTCACATGAGCATCAGGAAAAGAGCTTGTGCTCCAGAGAAGATGCTGGGAGGCTTTATCAAAGTGAGAGACTCACCATGGTCTCACCCTATTTCTCTACCCGGCTCGAACTGAGGCCCCTGGCCACCTGCCCTGTGCTGCACTGGGTCTCACTGGCTCCTCCGGGCCCCCATGGACAGGTCAGGAGAGACCCCAGCCCTGGCATGGATGCCGGCGCACTCCTCCCTCCCTCCTCACCGCAAGAGCACCAGGTTGCGGTCAGCTCTCATAACTTCTTTCCTAAAATGTGGTTTGAGTTCATAGGTTTGTGTAAACCTTTATTTTTTGGGGGCAGGAGACACACAAAAAAAGTGAAGATTGGAAGAGAAGAACTTCTAGCAGAAGTGGCTGTTGTGGAAAAGAAACACAGCTCAAACCTCAAAAAAACATCAAAGAATGGAAGAAAAGAGAACATAAAATACTTGTATTTCTGTCCAAATATTCATTCTCTCAGTGCAGCAGTATGGTGTTTTTCTAACAGATGAAAACATCCCATTGTATTTTTTACATTTTTTTTTTTACTTGGAGGCTATTTGTCACTTTAAACATCAACTGAATATTCCACCCATTACCTAAGCCTGAACAAAACATTCCTTACTTCTGATTTTCCCCAGTCAGAGAGAGATTAGCTGTGCAGTGCCTTTCTTCCCTGCATGCCATTTACATGAGCAGAGCATTCCCCCACGCAACAGGTGGACCAGCCTGTGCTTTTGTTTCCAGATGAGACACTCGATACGCGCTTTCTTCGGACAGCTGCAATAACTCCGTCCTTTAAACTACTGACTGGCTTAAATAGCTCACTATATTGAAGCTTGGTAGCTGGGGGTGCAGATAAGCTTCCAAAGGAAATAAGAAAGATCTGAAGATAGGGCAGGTTTTTTTCCTGAAACAGAGCTGAGCACACTGGCCAGAGACAAAGCAGGGGGGTTTCACCCCAGCATCCTCAGCTGCTTTAAATCGAGTTTCTGTTCTCAGGTGAGCGGTCCCAGGACCATAAAAATGAATGGTGGTGGGAAACCAGTTGTTCTGAAGGAGAACAGGAGGAAAAGTATAAAAAACAAGAGTCTGACATATGTCATGTACCATTACACCTAGGACTGCGCATTCATAACCACCAGAACATGGTGACTCCTAAACAGAGACTCCGGTCCTGCTTCCAGCTGCTCCTGAGATGTCTCAGCAATCACCAGCAGCCAAGGCAGCACAAAGGTCCGAGCCCTTACAAGGGACAAATGTGCCACCAACCCACCTTGCCAGTGACTCGCTCTCTGGCAGCCAAAGGAACCCCCCTTTCCCTACAGAAGGAAGTGCCTCTGCAGGCACCTAGCAGGGAGGTACATAAATAATCCCTTACATAGGGAAAGCAGCTTTACCAGGGAAGGGGAGGGAGAAAAGGGAAGGGTGTTCAAAGCAGAGCATTTCCCATGGGATTAGGGGTCTGGCCGATTTGATGCAACCCGCGGATTTCTGTGGGGTTTAATTAAAGGCTGTTAGTTTACTCTGACAAGTTTTCACTTACTGTATTTACAAGCAACATCTCAGCTGTCTATAGCCAAACTAAACCAGGTGGAGAAGCAAGAAGTGTAGAAGCTCTTCCTCCTGTCATTCAAATACCTTTGAAATGAGGTATGTTGATTAGCTGTGCATGGCAAACAAATTTAAGACTGGAGTGACTAATCCAAGCAGTTCGACTTTTTTTTCCACAACTGTTCCACATTTCCAACTATGCCTGTTTGAAAGACCCACAGCAAACTGGAAAATATAATTTTGGGTTTAATTTCTGGTTAACCAAACTGTCTGCTTCATTTCAGAGTTGCTCAGCAAATTTAAAACATGGTTTTGCATATTCTGATGCTCATTTTGTGATTATACGTTCATGCGCTAGGCCTGGATGTGAGCAGCAAGACTTGTTTGCAGACAGTCATTTTGTTTAGTCAAACTCAGAGAAGTCTGCAAAGGCCTTCAAGGAGATTTAATCAAGCTAAGTGAAAGGCTAATATAATAGCAAATAAAGTCCACTCCTGAATAATGCAAGTAATGTGGGCAGAAAGGAGAGAACGCAACTCCTGTATCCCACAGAGGTCTTTTAATTACAGTAAGTAAAGTCCTAGAAACATTCTGGGTGGTTCTGTGAAAGCAGCTGATCAATATGCAGCTGTAATGAAGGAAAAGGGCGTGTTGAAACAGTACTGGCAGGAGGTGAATCAGGGGTACACCCACGGCACCCAGCGCATCCATCCACCTTAGAAAGGACAAGGTGTAATTAGGAAGAGCTGAGAGGATGAGGGGGATGATTAAAGGCAAGGTATTACCTCTCATGCGGCCAAACTAGGGAAAAAATCAAATGGCAAATTTTTGGGAATGTCAAGTAGCAGGGAGAGACAGGACGTGTCTGAAATCACAGAATGGTTTGGGTTGGAAAGGACCTCGAAGCTCATCTAGTTCCAGATCCTCTTCCAAGGACAGAGACACCCTCCACTAGGCCAGGCTGCCCAAAGCCCCATCCAACCTGGCCTTGAACACTGCCAGGGAGGGGGCAGGCACAGCTTCTCCGGGCAATCTGCATATCATAGTCACTTCAGAGAAATACACCTAAGCTGCCAAATGCAATGCTATTCGCATTACAGTTACATGATTTATTACACTTGAGAGAGGAGATGGACGTAAGCATGGGTGAGGAGAACATCTGCAGCCAGACCAGTAAGCGCAAAGGTAGTTTCAGAGACACAAAGTGCCGACTTTCAGCTCTGCAGCTTAAGGGCTTGTAAGAGCCCCCGCGAGTCTGCTGACAGCGGGTTTTATCTTCCTCTTTCCTGCACCTTCTTACAAAACACCTGCCTGACAGACGCGGGCCGGGGCTGCCTGGCTCTCCATCAGGACTACACCCCCACCACGGGGCTTGTGCGTGTCGTGTCCCTGCTGCTCTGGCACCGCGGCAAACCCCTTCCCGCTCCCTAAAGGCTCCCCGGGACGAAACGGGCAACGAACCTGCAAACGCCTCTCACGCTTTCTCAGAAAAACGCCCATTCTCACACAGTCCCACACATATTCCCATTTTCACGTGTTGCCAGGCCGCGCTACTCCGCCTCAGTGCAGCAGCTGCCATTACAAACTTGCCCTCCCAGCCCCGCGAGGAAGGGGGATCTTTTTTCCCTCCGTCACCCCAGGAAGCCTCACGCCAGCGCCGTTCCCCTCCCGCCGGGCGAAAGGGCGAGGGCGCCGTGCCCGCCGCCGGGCCGCCGTCGGGAGCCATCGGCTCAGGGAAAAGCGATTCCCTCGACCCCGCCGCGCCCGCCCGAGCTCGGCCCGACCCTGCCCGGCCCGGCCGCAGCGGTGCGCCATGCCGCTGTCCTGCGGGACCCTACCTGAGCTCCAGCTGGTCTAGGTTCTCAAGCAGGCGGCTAGAGCGGTCCGCCATGGAGGTGGAGCGGTAGAAGCGACCTCGGAGCTGCCCGCCGGAATGCTGCTGCTGCTGCTGCTGCTGCTGCGCCCCCTCGCTAGCCTTGGCGCTGATCTTAGCCTGGGCCATAGCACCCGCCCGCTGCCGGCGGCGGATCCTCGCTGCGGCCGCTCCCTTCCCGCGTCCCGCAGGCGGCGGCGGCGGCCGAATGCTGGCGCCTCGCTCATGGCCAAAGAAGGAGCCCGCCCCACCGCCTGCCCCCGCGGCCACCCCGCCTCCGCGCCGGGCCGCGGCCCCGCGGGCGCCGCCTCACGCACCGCGCTGGGCCGCCTGGCCTGGCCTCGCTTGGCCGCCGCGGGGGACCGCGCCGGTGCCCTCGGCCGGCTGCGGGTGGGTTCGGAGGGACGAGCTCCCCGGCGGGACATGGCAGCCCCTTCGCGTGCCCTGCCTGTGCAGCAGAAACATTGATCGGGGCAGGCTGAATTCATCAGCCACACGGCGATTAACCCCGCTGGGTAACAAGTGGCTCCTGCTGGTACCCGCACCTCGGTGGCACCCTGGGCCAGCCCCCGCGGGTCCCCTGAACGCGGTGCCCGAGGCAGGGCAACCACGCAGCACCTCTGCGTCTCCCCGAGGCCTTTCTGAGGCACAGAGGGACCCCGAGCTGGCCTAAGCCCCTTTGTGACAAAGGCAGCAAAACCGGGACCAGCCCAAAAGCAGGATGAACTCTGGCTTCAGCCTAACCAGACGCTTAAGGAGGGCTAAGGAGGTTAGCGGTATCTAGATAGCCTTGTTTGAGACAGTGGCTGGTAGCAAGGGGATCTGCCTTCCAGAACTGCTCGGTATGGTTGGTTCATGGGTTTGCTCTTATGTTAAAGCAAGAAAACCTCCACCACCCAACTGCTGGTTTTATACAAAGCTATTAAAAAAGTGAGCTACAAGTCTGAAAGAGCTGAAAACATGAGGATGTGGAGAAAGAAAACAAGAAGCCTCCTTGAGGGGAGAGAAAAGTTGGAGAAAAGTAAACCAGAGAGCCCTTACTGCTCACAGAACCCAAACAGCATCCCTCAAAACATGACACTTAAGCTACTGCCACTGATAGCAGGCCCCAGAGCACCCACAGATTACAAGCCCTTGTACCACCTGTTGTTGTTCAGCATAATAAAAAAAGGCTTATGAGAATGAAAACTGTTTAATGTTATCATTTTATGCCAAAAAGGGAGAAAATAATTACTTATTTCATGGCAGCCAATGTCATGGATTCACATGGAGCAAGGAATGCCTTGTTCAGAGATGGTGTTTAATCTGACAGTACAAAACATTAGCTTCTCTCTGACAAGCACCCACCCTACCAACCACCACCACAGAAATCTCACACTTTGGGTTCCTGGTGGGAGCGTTGGTTTCAGCAATTCAAGTCACACATAGGCTTTACTTGCCTGTACTGCGAGTATTTAAAAAACAATTTGCTTATCCCAAAAGTCCAGGTTTGGGCAAATGCCCCAATGGCTCTAACAGACCAATTTTTGGCACCCAGCTAAGAGGGATTTTGTTGCACAGGGATACTGTTTTGTATGGTTATCCTGCTGTGATTCAAAATAGCTGTTTTCTCAGGCTCATCCATTCTGAATGATATAATGTCCCAAGCACTCTCGTTAAATTAATTGCCTGAGTTTTCTTTGGTTTATGTACTTGGATAAGTAAGGCTTATTGCCTGTGAGCTCATGGAAATAACTTCATCTCAACAATTGTTCCATCCATCTCTCTACAGTCTTTGTACAAGGTAACTAAAAACCGCTTCCCACCCCAAACAGAAACCAGTTGTGACCATGACACACAGTTTGCAATTATTTTTTCCTAGGATCCTTCTATTCTTCCCATGCAAATGTATTAAGTATCAATTGGATTTCTGCTTTTTAAACCCAACCAAAACAGATGAACATCTATGGCCATTTCTTTTCTTTGCACAAGAGTTTAATTCCACACAGGTAGAAGCTGCAATGAAATGCAGGCACAGAAAAGCTGTGTCCAAATGCATCATATATGACGCCCTTCTAAACATCCAAGTGGCATTTTACCCTAGAAATAACACAAACCAGGGAACCAAAACAGAAGTTTAAAAGCAGAAATCGTTGTCTGGGATAAGCCTCATCAATACTGCCTGCTCAACCCAGGATATTTTCCCATTTAGGAACTTGGTGAGCAAAATCCCAGTTTTTAGTTTAGAAATGTAGGGTGAGGACTGCTGGTACTGCCATGTGCCCATCCCCCCTCCTCACCTTCTCCAGTTGTGTTCATGTGAGGGACTGCACAGCCCTGCTCTCGCTAAGGGCACCAGAGAGAAGAACATGAGGAGAGGGTGTGTATCACGGGGTTTCTGTGCTCCTGTCTCAGCAACAAAACTGCTGCCTGTCTCTTGTTTAAAGTACAGCATCTTTAAAAAACCCCATCCAAAAACAGGTGCCACTTGCAAACCAGAGGAACATACAGAAGAGTCTCATTTGTGTACACAAGGTCCCTTGAGGTAGCAGAAAAAGCAACTTCCCCATGTCTCAGATGTCTGATGTATCCGCAGAGGTCCCAGAGTCGGGGGGATGATTACACCAAAAGCAGTACAAATTGCCACATTGCTAAAGAGCACCTTAGATCCAGCTTTGCCTTCTTCCAAACCCTGATGCATACATACCTTGTCACATACCCCAACACTTACACATGAGCTGTCGTGGAAGAGGATCAAAGAGAAAGTCCACACCCAAGAAATGCCCTGCCAAATTATTTTCCTCCCTTCACCAACAAGAACTTCATCTGGAGAACCTTCTTTACAAGCAAGAGCTACAGAAACACAACAGTTCCCATGCATAGCAGAAGGATGCAACTGTGGCTTGGGGCAGCCAACCAAAGAAAGCCAGCTTGCTGTCCCCCCAGCACGGTAACAGCAGCAGTACAGATGAGCTAACCTGAGTTTTTAGGCTATGTTTTCAATAGAAATACGTACCTGCTATCGCAGTAGGCTGCTCCCCTTGGCACCCGCTGAACTTGTCCTACTGTGTCTCCACTGCTATTGTTACGGATGCTAATTAAAGCTAGCCCTGGGTTTGTCTATACACGCTGCAGTCATTTTACTGTGTAGGCAAGCCCTGAGGTCGCAAATCTGTCAGAAGTCTGAATGAAGTCCTCTATCTCAGAAGCAATCTGAAAGCTGGTGTGACCATTTCGGGGCATGCAGCAGTTCATTCTCACAGACAAAAAACCTGCCTAGTAAATGAGCCAGTGAGTTCTGTACAGCTGCAGATGCTCATCTGATTGTCGACAGAGGTCTGAGAAGAAAACATAACATAAAACTAAAACAACAAATGGAAGGACTCCTAGATATTAGGATACTGCAGCCAGTGAATGTAAGCTTGCACAGAAGGGAACTTTGTATGAAATTTCCATGCTCACAGAGCTTTGCTGGCTGAAGGCAAGCTTTGCATGTGCTTAGCACTTGCTGGAAGTTTTCTGACTTGTTTACATCCATTTTTATAATATCTCAGACCATATTATGTGTCCCAGATTGTTACAACTGAGCTCTCAATCACTTGAATTAAGAATTTCTACAGGCAACCTGAGGAAGTTCAGAAACAACGAAAAAAATGCAGATGCAGGCTTCAATAAAGCTTCTTAGCTGGAAAGAATTGCCAGGGAGTATGTTTGTGCTAATGTCAGCCAATTTTTCTAAATTAATTTTGAAACAATCCATCGCCCAACCTCCTCACCTCTCTCCAATTTACAACAGTTGTTGTAAACACTGCTAGGACGGCACCAGCAGATGATAGAACACTTTCCTTTTAAGAAAGAAGATGGGATAACTTCATACCTCCCATGAACTTCACCATATTTGGTAAAGCTTTGGTAAAGGTTTGCCTTCTGTCGCTGCTATAGAACAGTAGCAGTCATTTCTGTATACCTTGAAGGGCTAGGAAAGTTAACTCACCACCCCAAAACATATACAAAGCAAGCATCTTGCAGCAAGCTAATCTCAAGTTTTAAAATTATTGTCTTTTATATTATTAAACTATAGAAGGAATCAGCTAGGCATGACATTTTAGCACTCCCTCGACTTTCCTAAGTTACACTAACCAACTTGGGATCTCGACTCTGAATATGGCCAAAAGGGATTTTGTTTGACATGAAAGAATATGGCTCACAAAGCACCAAAGAGGTAAGAACCTCATGCCAATCTCCATTTGTGACAATTTGCTTTGTAAAACTTAACAGATGTACCATAAAGAATTTCAGAGAATTAAAATGAACAGCTGGTGGTAGCAAGGTGGAGATTAGACTTTTTCCTCATGAAAGATAAAGATGTAAAAGCACTGCACGATTACTTTATAGACTAGTGAAGGCTGAACTCAGACATTACCACAAAAGTGAATTACTTTTTAAAAGGGCAGGACAAATGACTTCCAGTACAAACGTAAAGGGTGCTGGGCAAGCTCCTTTTAACAGACAACTGATGCTAATAAATGCAGACAAATCTCTTGGCATATCTGAGCAAACCTCAAAAATTTCAGCCAGTTAAACAGGACTCCCCAGCCAGAAACATTAAATTCTGAAACACAACCATTTACAAGACACCTTTTCCAGCTGAAGAACAAGGTGCAGTACTGTGAGATGTTGGTAAGTAACGATTCACATGTCTGTACATGCAGTGTTTCAAGAATCCGATTTTCTCTGCTGTTCTGGAAACACTGTTCTGTGTCTGCCTGTGATGGCAGAAAACTTTGCAAAGAAAAGTTTCAGAGAGTCAACAGAACCTCGAAAAGAGGCCAAAGAAGGCAAGGAGATATTCCAAGATATCAAGAATTTTGGAGACTACTTTCCACACAGGCAAACTCTTCAGTTGTTCCATAAAAGGCATAGTAGCAACGTTTGGGATTTGCTGCTTCCTTGGGTAAGCAGGTGAGGAGGTCACCACAGTGTGTTCAGTAACAGGAGCTCCATATAGTAAGAATGTGTGCACACACATGGTGGGGTTTTTTACGTGACTAGTCAAGTCATGAAGTCATGGACCATCAGGTACAGGCAAACTTCGTACTTATGAGGGAAGCAATACTCAACATAACCATAGAGGGCTATTGAGAATAAATAAAGCACATGATCAAAAGCTAACAGACTCTGGAGAAGACCAGGTTTTAAATATTTGAGCCAAGCAAAGAACTTTCTCAAGCTGAAACATCTTTTCATGTTAATTTGCAACTGCAGGGTCTGCACTGGGGAGGAAAACAAACACCACCACACAACCCCTCTCCAAGTCCAAAAGCCTGAAATGGTTTTGAGAATTGCTTTCTGTCTCATTCCACCAATTCTGGCACTGATTTAGTTTGAGTCAGTAGTTAAATGCAACTCAATCTTCCAGAATAGGGCTTCTTCAACAGCAGTATGAGCCATGCACCCAGATCTGACTGGGAAGACGATTAACCCTAGATTTGCAGTGGGAAAGCAACCAGCAGGCACAAGGGAAAAGCATCAAGAGGGTTTGTTCACTGTAACACTCAAGCATCAGAGTCAAATGCACAGGAAACATTCAAACTCTTTTCTGGTGTTTGAACAGTTTTTTCAAATTGAATGATTGCTAATGAGCACTGAGATAGCTCATTAGATTCTTCATTAATTCTATTTGTTCCAGAGATGGCAGTTACAGCAGAAATGTGACTGGAAACAAACCAGTGCCAGTTTCCCAGCCTTTTGAACCATTATGTCACAGCTGTCGTTATTCAGGCTCAATTGACATAGAAAATTCTAGCCTTCCCCTTGTCTTACTCTCCACAAAAAGTATTTGTTTGCATAATAAATATTTAGATTTACAGCAGTTAGAGGCAAACTCACAGGCTAATGAATAATAATTTTTAAAAAAATCAAGCTAGCATTTTATTACATGGATATTTCTTATTAACAGCAAACATTAACAGAATTATAATGAGCTGGTAAAGCTGGACAGCTTGCATAGGTATTTTTAAACTAAGGAACTGAGAAAGTTGGCATAGGTAATTTTAAACACAGATATAATTGTTCACTTTAAAGTAAGGACAGTACAAAAATAATTAACATTTACAATCATTTATCCAAGGCCACCTCTTCATGAGCAGAGGGGAGTAAAGATGATCGTATCTCTATATAACACTGCTTAAATCCTCTCACATCTATTCCAAAAACTAGAAAGTTCAATTAGCTACTGTTGACTTAAAAAGTTGTTACAGCCTCAGATCAGGGGGAGGAACCAAAGCAGTCAAACTTCAAGCCAAATCCAACATTCTACCATGATACTATTGGGAAAAACTCAAAACACAACCATACACATTTCTAAAACCAAAGCCAACAGACTAACCATACAGCCTGCAGTCCTGGTCTGTAACAAACAGAATGCAGACCAAGTTATGGTCTATGAGGTGAGACTGGCCACAGCCAAGAGTTAGGCTGTATGTCAAATTTACAAACTCAGGATCCAAGATTCTCTTCATATCAAGATTAGCTAGGCAAATTTAAGGTACTTGGAGTTTACTATTTTTATCTGTTGCAAACGTAACATGAAGAAGACAGTGACAGTTTGTGACAGAAAAATTAAATACAAAAAAACCCCCAACAAACACCTAGAACCCTGAACAACAACAAAACCCCCCAAAATTCCTAGTAAGACCAGCCTACTAATTAGGCAACAACTTACAGAGCTAGACTGAAGAGACTTAGTCATCAGCCATTAGAAACAGAAGATGCAAAGGCTTAAAATTTTATTTTTATCATACACAATATATTGCAGCAGATATTCATAAACTCCAGCTGTTTATCAGCATGACAGAAGACATCAGATTAATCTAACTCAAGATACAGATGTGGTTTTGAAGTAGTAATTCTGAACCTTTGCCAACAGATGAAGAACAAGCTTCCATTTTTGTGAGCAGCTCTGATGACATGGTGTTCATGTACTGAAGTATCTTCATTTACATTTCCTCAAGGCTTCTCTTGATAGCTTCTTCCATTTCTACATCTTGTCCAGTATAAATACAAAAAAAAACAAATTATCATTTCAAATTATGGTTGATAGCTACTCATAAATGCACCTAAGTTTATATTACTACATGAAGCAACAAATTACTTCTGTGGCAGTGTCAGCAGACTGCAAAGAAAGGTGGAGAAACAGAATGTCTTCCCTCCTCCTGTCTTATGCTCTCTTTTCAACACTTCAAAATACAGGAACGGTCTCAACAACCTTCCACTGTATTAACTAGGAGCAGCCCAATGATAAGTTTAAAAATATAATACAACTACATATTCACTGGTCAAAATCATACCAAGATTAGAACCCATACATAAGCACCAAGAAAAATAAAAGTACTAAAGAGACAGACACACAAAACAAGCAGAGAAATTTCAGTATTTTCATTCCAGTTCCTTATTGATAGATCTACACTGTAACTTGGCACCACTGCTATCCCTCTTAAGTAAGAAGGCCAGACATAAGTAGGAAAAAAATAATCATATCAACAGTAACAATAATCTAGATTAGGGTTGTAACATTTTTTGGTGTGGGGAAGACTGTATTGCACTCCTCTGGCTTATTAAGAACCTCTCAAACACCTTTCCTAACACTCAAAAAATAAACTGTTTCTGCATTACATGTAGATTGTTTGGGGCACTAATTGTTTGTTGGTAATGAAGTACAACCTAAGTTAGATGAGGTTTATATGTGCAGTGAATATTAATATCACCAGCGTAGTTGGAAAAATTAAAGCAGCTTTCAGAGACACTAATTCTTGAATTACTCATCACTGCTTTAGGGCACAAGCACATCCTATAGAAAAAGCTGTCTGTTCTTATGACAAAGGAAACAGAATAATTATATATATCAGCATAACATTTTAAAACTTTAATTATTGTTGGGCTGGTATATGCAAGGCCTAGAGTTAGAACTGGAGAAACAGCATCAATGAATGCTCTCCTGTCAGCACCTGGACTGTACTGTAACATCCAATACTGGGAATAAAAGAGGTAAGTTAGTTTCTGATAGAAAATGTTACATAGTCACAGAAACAAAAATGAAATTTTGAAAACAAATAAAGCAGAAAGCCAATGGCATACAACTGCTGGCATTAAAATCCACTAAGCATGTACAAGAAACAAGAATAATGTCCACCTGTAAGTCCATTGCTAATGGCACACAGTTTGCTCCAGAGTGATACTGGGACTGTCCTCTATGCCCTGGAGCTGCTGAAGCAGCTTCTTCAGCCTCTTACACATCCTTTTTGCTGTTCCTCTTCCTGCAGTTGTTAGTGCTTTTTGCCCTTTTACCCTTTTCTGGTGTTTATGTTATTGAATACAATAACATAAATATTGGTTGGAAGGGATCATTAAAGATTATCTAGTTCCAAGCCCCTGCCATGGGCAAGGACATCCTCTAGAGGCTGCCCAAAGCCCCATCCAACCTGGCCTTGAACACTGCTAGAGATTCTCTAGGCAACTTGTGTCAGGGCCTCACCACTCTCACAGTCAAGAATGCTTTCTTAATACCTATTCCAAGTCTAATCTCTTTCAGATTAAAGTCATTGCCTCTTGTCCTGTCACTACATGCCCCTGCACAGTCCTTCTCCAGCTTTCCTGTAGGCCTCTTCGGGTACTAGAAGGCCTCAATAAGGTGTCCTTGAAGCTTTCTCTTCTCCAGGCTGAACAAGCCCAATTCTCTCATTGGAAAGGTGCTCCAGTCCTTGGATTATATTCATGGCCCTTCTCTGGACCTGCTCCACGCTCCCTTATGCCACAACAGAACTTCCATTAACCACCCAGGCAGCCAGTGAACACAGCTGAAGCCAGGCTGCTTCATAAGGTCTGATGCCTTCAGCAGGGCAGCATTAGAGTTGGGACCTCCCACAGGTACCAAACAGCACTACTATCCCTAATGCAATACCCAGTGCGAGGGGGGCCTGAGAATGGCAAACTGTCAGTCTTGTAGATGACTATGTCAGACACTTAATAAGACTATTCAGTAACAGTTGGTAAACGTATATCTAAATTCTGGGAATCAAGGATTATCAGTTCTCACCAACCTTATACAAATATTTTTTCAATAGTTTATTTCCATCAGGTGGAAGGGCAGAGTCATGCCTTTAGCAATACATTCTTTTCCAAGCACACTATAATCTGTCACCAAAAATTAATGCCTACATTGCATGAACACCACCAAGCAAAACAACAAAAAGATGAAAACAATTTCAAATAAGGCAAGACACACTGTGAGCAGACAGTTGTACTGCTGGTTCAAACTTGTCCATAAATCTACAGCTCTTAGTAGATCACAGTGCTATGTTGAGATATAATACCTAATTCTGAATTATTTATTTAGACGTTCAAGTATTTAGTCAGCAGTTCTACTCTGAGTCAATGGTCACATTAAGCTGGTACAAAGTGAGCTCAGTCAAGCCTTTAATTACACAACACCCTATGGTGTACCTATAAAATAGATTTTGAGTCTGCTGGCATACTTCTCATGTTAGGAAATTAATTTTTCAGTTATAACTCACAGTGTTCATAGCTACTCAAGTGAGCCCAGTATATTTCAGATAGTATTCCCACAAGGCTGCCTGCTGTCAAACTGATAAATTCAGTTTCTCTACCTTCTGCCATTCATAGCACTCCTGAACACAAAAATGTTAAAAATTAACAGACCTTCTTCCTTTGTTTCTTCTAAGCTCCTCTGCATTGTTAGTTTGAGATCTTCATCCTCTTCACTATCTGAACCTAAAATGAAACATAAATGACACATTGCTTTTAATTCACAGTTAACAGTCCCCTCTCACATTTCTTTTACTGTAACAGCATTGTAGGTTGGATTTGAAGAAATACACTTGTGATAATCTAAAAAAAATCAAGATAAAATACATTATTATGATAGTTTAAGACAATAACTCAAGAGACAGAGTTATTTTTCAGCTACTTCTTCCCTTTCTCTCCAAAATCTAGAGGCAGACTGCTTTGATATAACAGTGGCTTCTGCACCCATAGCTACTGTGTTGGCTTTTTTTGTAGTACTTGGTTATTAAAAGGAAAGAGACATTGCTAACTTTCCACAAAACGTATCAAGCATTTAATTATGGGAAGAAGTGCTACTGTACGTCTCTGCCTACACGCGACTGTAGCTGGATTTTGTTGCCCAAATCGGCCGCTCAAATGCAGTAACTCAGCTGAGCAGTGCAGGTCAGCGGGTGCTGCTCAAGTCTCATAGAAGAATAAAGTCGATACACTTAATCTGCTAACTCATCCCAGCCAAACCCAACCACTTCTCCCTTTTTAAAATAATGGTCTTCACGAGGCTGGTTTCCAGCTCCAGAATGACAGTCCAGTAGGGACTTGTGTACCTAAGGTGACTTTGTTTTGTTTTAAAAAAGTGTCAGGAAACTAGAGGTTAAAAATACACAAGTCGATGAGTCACCTTATGCATTCATTCTCCTGCTACAGGCTATTGCTATTTTCAGAGATGGTCTCTGTAATGAGGTCTTAGGTATTTTCAATCAACTAGGTCTCCTACAGTTATATTAACAGAAGCATTTCCCTTAGTCGTCACATTTATTAGTGCATCAATGTATTTGTGATTGTATTTACTGACAAGTAACATTCTCATACAGACATCTAATTTACCGACTGTGTGACTTCTGACATTTCAAGTGACCCAAGTTTGGTATTCCAAGTGACAGGTACACTTTCTAAAATTTGCTTTCAAACCTGCGACACATATACCTCATTTGAACTGCAACGTTGCTGACTTGGCCAGTTCCAGGAATACAAACTCCAACAGCTCGTATCAAACTGATCAGGAGCCCGCAAAGATGCCCAAAATAGCTAGATACACACTGCAGTCAAAATGGTCTTTCTTGGCAGACTGATTGTGAAACCTTCTTGGAGCTGCCTACTACCTTTACGCAGAAGATTCACTAAATTTTTACATCATCTTCCACAGCCATCAAAGCAAAGGAAAAACCCACACAACCCACCCATCCCACTCCACCCAAAAAATCAGCCCAACCATTACCATCAGTGATGAAAGGAAGGAAAAAGTGCAAAGAAAGGCTTTGCACAAGCAGCTTCTCCCTTACTAACCGTCCTTTTAATCTTCCAGCTCAGAAGACATCTCAAGAGTGCTCTAAAAGGTTTTGTGCCTGTTGAAGCAATCACTCTCTAACTCATTTCTAGTCATAAGTATAATAGGAGAATTGAGTTCTTGTGCGTAATAAGGCATAGTGCAGGGTCTATGGCTTGCTAAAAGGATTAAGAACACTTTCCTGAAAGTTTGTGGATTTTTAAGTGACTTGACAGAAAGGGTTGGCAAAAGGGGAAGGCAATATTCTTTTGATTGGCATCTTGCATAGATGGTTAAACAGCAGAGCAGTAGTCAGAAATCCAGGGTTCTTTCAGATATGATCTAAAGAAGTTAACTTTCCTGGAACTGGTTACAGAGTCTGTTAGCTGTCACCATGCAAGAAGCCATGATGGCAACCCAATGACATGCTGTTAGAGGGCAGCACTTTCCTGCTTAGCCCTGGCTTCCCTGAACCAGGCAACAGGCCAACTTGACGGCCATTTTTCAGAATGCAGCCGATGAGCAGCTAAAGTTTACTGTCAGTTAGGGCAGTTATGAATGCTAAAACAGGACTTGTAGACAGAATTACTGTTTTAGTTCATTACCAGGGTTTAGGATTCATAGGCTTCATCTTGCCAAAACGTTTTTCTGGTCACACCCCCTTGATTGCACCACCATAACAACATGGGGTATGCATTCATATTAGAACAGAGATATATGTAAACTAATATGCAAAACATTTAAACTTTTTTTGAACAAGCTGCTAGCCCCATGATTTATCATTACACCTGATATGCAATAACTAAATACTACTTGATAGTTGTAACATCACAGAGAAAAGCCTTGCTTAAAGCATAGCTGAAGAAACACCATTCCACTGCCAGAAACTATGCAACTTGAAAGTAATTTGTATTCATGGTCTTGTGTTAGTTTGAGGGGAAGAAATCAGCTCAGAGTCATAGAATCATAGAATGCTTTGGGTTGGGAGGGACCTCAAAGATCATCTAGTTCCAACCCCCCTGCCACGGGCAGGAACACCTTCACTAGACCAGGTTGCCCACAGCCCCATTCAACCTGGCCTTGGAACACTTCCAGAGAGGGGACAGCCACAACCCCTCTGGGCACCAGTGCCAGCGCCTCACCACCCTCATAGTAAAGAATTCCTTCCTAACATCAAATGTAAACCTACCCTCCCCTTGAGCTCGAAGGCATTACCCCTTGTCCTGTTGCTACGGTCCCTGGTGAACAGTCCCTCTCATGCTTTCCTGTAGGACCCCTTTAAGTATTGGTAGGCAGCAATTAGGTCTCCTGGGAGCCTTCTCTTCTCCAGGCTGAACAAGCCCAAGTCTCACAGTCTGCACAGGAGAGGTTCTCCAGCCCCCTGATCATCTCTTTGTGGCTCTCCTCTGGACTCGCTCCAACAGCCCTACGTCTTTCCTGTACCGGGGACCCCAGAGCTGGAGTACACTCCAGGTGGGGTCTCATGACAGCGGAGTAGAAGGGCAGAATCACCTCCCTCAACCCACTGTCCACTGTCTTCTTGATGCAGCCCAGGACACAGTTGGCCTTCTGAGCTGTCAGCTCACTGCCAGAACTCAACGCCTGTCAACCAAAGAGAAGAAAAGCCAACTGATTGGACAGATGCATCTTCAGGTCAGAAGACAGCAGATGCTTTTCCACATCGGACAGGTCATTGTGCTCCATCTAATGTTGTTTGTAGCATGTCTGTACCTTGGGACTGAACTTTGCTCTCAAGATCTTGGATTGCCATTAAGAAAATACTCTGTGCTAATCAGAGAATGTCTGAGGTTGGAAGGAACCCCAGGAAGTCATTTTGTCCAGTCCCCCAATCAAGAACATCACCTCCAGCCAGCTGGCCAGGCCTACATCCAGACAGCTTTTTAGTATTACCAAAAAGATACTGTACTGGGGAGCTCAGCACTTGACAGTTATGGCAGGAAAGGACCACATCCCTCAGCCTGCTGGCAACAGTCTCCTAACGCAGCCCAAGGTACAGTTTGCTTTCTTAGGCCTGACAGCACATTGCTGGCTTGTGGTCAACTTGGTGTCCATTAGGACCCCTGGTCTGTAAAGCTGTTTTCCAGCTGTTTGGCTCCTGGTCAGCATATATCAGTCCCTCCAGTTGTTCCTCCCCAGGTGTAGGGCTTTTCCCTTCCTTTTGAACCTCATGAGGTTCCTGTCAGCCAAAATTTTCCCCTGTTGAGGTTTGTCAGGATGGCAGCCCAAATATCTGGTCTATCACTTTCCACTCTCGGTTTCAGATCATCAGCAAACCTGCCTGGGGTATACTCTGCCTCACCACCCAGGTGAATGGGGACATTAAACAGGACTAGACACAGCACCGACTCCTGGGGTACACTGCTGGTTCATGGCCTCCAACCGGATGCCACGCCACTGATCCCTATGTTCTGGGACTGGCCATTTAGCCACTTTTCAATCTACCTCACAGTTTGCTGATCTAGCCCATACTTCATTAGCATATACTCATAATACTGCTGGCATCTTCTGATGACAGAGTAAATGAAAATGTTTCATTTGGAGAAGTCAAGCATGTCCTGTCTCTCCTGTTAAGCACATTCTGTAGCTTCTAATTCCTCCAAGGTCAGAGTAAAAGCAATTGCCCAGTTTCTCATCCAAGAGATTTTAAGATACAGCCTCTTTTCTGGTACATTTTGTTAAGAAACTCTGACCATACCTATTCTCTCAAAGAAATCCTACTGCTTACTGTTTTCCTCATGTGTTCCCAGATGCCTGCTCAAAGAACACAAACTGGAAAGCAAACACAAGACGAATATAGAGCTCAAGAAAGATTAACCCTATAGATGTGAGCAAATGCAGTGATTTTTGACATTTCATGAGTCTCTGATAGAAACCTATTATGGAAAGAGACTGGTGAACTTTCAGAGAATGCAAGCGCCACCCACTGTCCTGACATCAAAGCATCACAGCTTGAATTTGGATTAACTGCCCACATGGCTCAGCATCTGCTCTCTTCTCTGGCAACCTCCCTAGTTACCACCATCCCCTTAATTTTCATCAGGTTTTCCGGCTCCCCTGGCACCAACAGAGACTGTTTTCCTTCTCTGGCTTCAGTCCTCCCTTGCCTCCCAACTTCTTAATGCTCCTGACTACAACATCATGCAGTTTTACACTGTACCTCCACTTTTCAGTAATTGCCAATCTCACCTGCTTCCTTCTTGCCCCAATGTATGGTGACAGGAATATCACTCTTGACTCACTGTCTTTCCAACCACTGACCCTTTTAGAGTTGATGTCTGAAGTTTTAGTGCTACTTTACCTGAAGAATATCATTAAAGTTACCACATTCAGGATCCTAGTAACTATTTAGGCAAAAAAAGTTAAGATCAGTCCCCTTTCCTTACCTTCATTAACAAACCATGTTCAGTATGTGTGATCATGCTGCCTTTAAAATACTGTAACTCAGCTTCCAGAATCCTTTCTTTTATTCCCTCTTCAGTATGTCCCTGGAGGATCCTCCCCACATACTCCTTCCCAGTACTTGCTCTACTCTCTGTTCCTTTGTTCAGGAAACATGACCTGTATGCAAGTATAGCTATGCCCTACTGAGAGTTCACAAACACACAAGACCTCTCTTCCTCTATGCAAACTAAGCTTCCCTCTATGTATCTCTTCCTATAGATGCTCATTCATCTGTATATTCAAACATAGCATGAATTAAAATAAAGCTCTTGATCCCCCACCCTCCTCCAATTGCTTTTTTTTTTTTTTTTGAAACTGTGGCCAATACCACTATGGTCACTCAGACCTTCATTTAACCTTCACTGCAGCTACACTTGTCTACAATCCTTGTTCAGACACATTATCTTAGGTCTAACACATTGTTTTCTCCCTGGGGCATATACATATATTCAAAGATGCACTCAAGAGATGCATGCCACTGACATACCAAGGGCAGTAATAACTTCCTGTTGTAGCTAAACACAAGATTACAACTCAAGGGTGACTTTCTTATCATTCCCTACTGCTGTAGGTTGTGGTCACTGTAAATACCAGTGTAAATAAAGGAACAGATGCTTACTGGAGTAACTATCATTCCTTTGGGGTGCAGCCTGCCTGCATCACACTGCAGATGCTCACACCCTTCATATTCAGTCCCTTCGGGTGGCAGGGGCAGGAGGCTGTGACCTATCTTGAGTCATCTGCAGTCTGTGTTAATTGAAGGGTCAGAAAAAGCAGAGACTGGGGTCAGATGTAACATTCATACTGGACCTCAACAGCCATAAAAACGTGGCTGAGAAGACACGTAATGATTCTTAACACCTTCTGTAAATAATTTCTAAATTCCTCTTGGATTCTTTTGTTGGCTGTATATAAATCAAAAGCTTTTTGGGATAGTGCAGACTAGGAAGTTCAGCCACATTCATCAAAATGAACTGAAATCCTGATCTGCCAAATACAAACTCTCATAGAAGCTGCATTCAGTGGTATTTAAACACTTAAGGCAACAGTAGCATCTTGAAGATGCAGGCAGGCATCCCCACTGAGCATAATGGAAGTGAGCTTATGGATCAGTCGAAGAGGCGCAGTGACTGTTGGCAGACAACATAGTACAGCACTACACCACTGATTTTCAGAGTCTCATGAGACAGGCTGGCCCTCTAAAAGAAAGGGGAAGAAACACTCTGAAAATACAGCTAAGCTGAAGCTATCAACTCACACACACAAAAATAATCACTTTTGTCAACTAAGATGATGTGGCATTCCTGTCTGTGTCAGGATGGGTAAGATGCCCTCTAACTTACCATCAACTTCACCCTCAACATTGTCCAGCGCTCATGAAAAGCTTAAGCTGTAGCAGTGCTGTCATGACTAGATATCAAGCACCCGGACAAGGAAATTATGGTGCTTTTCTTCATGCCACAAACGTTTTTTTTGCAAAGGGAGAAATGGAAAACTTGTTTCTTCTACCCTTCTCAACACAGCATTAAAATGCAAGAATCTCCCATCATGTGCTGTGCCTTCAGCATGAAAGAAAAAAAAGCCCCTTTGGTATTTATGAACTCATTTAGCAGCAGAAGAGAGTAAATACGAGTATGTATCACCTACTCTTTTCACACCTCAAAGGAAATGCAGAACTACACTGCAGCCAGTGGTCTCCTAGGGTAACACACATCTGATAACTTCTTGCAACATATGCAGGAATTTTTTTAAATTTATTTTAAAATGAATGCAAGTACCACAGCTCCCACAGCACCTCGGCTGACATGGTACACAAGGTGCAACTGTCAGACTGCCACAATCTAAACACAATTCGACTGCTCACAAGCTAATGATAGGTCTGTGAAGGTGATTCAGGGAAATAGCTTTTTCCTGCTGAAGCTCATCCAGTACCAACAACAGACTTACAGTTTTCAACGCTACTCTCTGTGGTAATTGTTTCTTACCTATTTAGCCCTCCAGAATAATAGCCATAGGCTTGAGAAAGTCACAAAGCAAGCAATTCTTGTTTATATTTCCTTATATTCAGCTGCATTTGTCTAACAAGACAACAGGTTATACCAGCCTATGATGCATTGCACGACTTTGTCTCAGCCCTCCGATACTGGTCTTGCCACACTAAGACTTGCAAATGCTTGCTGATGGTGCTAAGCCACACAGTGAAGTCTGTATTATGTTGCAGCTTTATCTCTATTAAAAAAAAAAAAGCCAAAAAACCCCAAACAAAAAAAAAAAAACCCCAGAGCTCCAAAACCCCAACTTGATAGACTCCTAGTAACGATATCTAATGTCCTGTCTTAATACAGGAATAGGAGACAAAGGCAGCTTTCACAGTCTGGGTCCTGTTCCTGCTGACACTGACTGGAGAAGAAGATCAAAGATGGCTCAAGACAATTCTGTTCCTTTCAAGTTTGCTAAAGAATGCTGACAAAGAATTTGTGCACAATTCCATCACTTCCTTGCTGGAAGTATTTATTACTTTTTTAAGAGCAGTCACATGCATAACTTAAGTAGGATGCACAATGATAAACCAGCCAGCAAGCTAAGGTTTGTGGCCATCACCATAATAGTAAATTAACGGAGTAAATATTAACGGTGTAAAAAACACCGAAAGGAGAAACTCTTCTGAAAGGAAGATCAATATTTTAAAAAAACCCACAACAAACCCTGGACTATCTGCACACAGAAAATGGTTAGATCAAAATCATCACCTCTGAGCCAGTATAACTCAGTGAATAAAGCCCAGGCAGGGAGCCTGAGCCTGTAGCTCAGATATAGATTTGAGCTACATAAAGGCAGAGGCAGGAGTCACTTTTCTCTGAAACAGACACTGTAAGAATTGTGGTGCTTTTATTCTTCATGCTCTAACCTGCCCCCTTCCCCTCCTCAACAGACCCTTACACAGCAAACATCATTCCCCTCTTCCTCACCATCTCATATTGTTAAGTTGTACAATAAACTACAAGAAATTAAGCTCCTACAACTAAATTGACTTACAGCTAAATTAGCTGATTGCAAATTACTGCTCTCTTCCAACTCTTCCTCCCAAAAATATGCAAAGCTCCCAAAGCAAGAGCAGCCTCCCACATTATATATAGTTACAGCTATAATTACAGTAGAAGAGATCTATCAACACACCCTATAAAGGAAACACTCTTAGTGGGAGTACAGTGATTCAATGTGTAGCTTTACAGATAATTGTGGAGAAAAGTCATATTCTCCCTTGAGCAAAGCAGCAGTGCAAGTGACAGTTCTATAATTAATTATGCCAAGATATTTTACTAGTATGACTGCTTCTGTCTGGGAATCACATCTCCATGATCCAGCTGAAAAATCTAGACCAGCAAGTGCCTGGCGTGGCCAGAAAACTCGGTAAGCACTTTTTCTATATCAGAAGCACATAAATCAATTCCAGCTTGCCACAGATAGGATAATTAAATGGTTTCCTTAAAAATACTATCTTTCATTTTCCCCTCTAATCGATTGATGCCAATTCACCACTGAGTGCTAGCACTCCACTTTAATCTTCCCAGTAGGACAGGAGCACCATGTGACAGCACTCACAGACCTGCAGCAAGACCAGCAGTGTATTTTGCTGTAAACAACTTGGGGCTAATTCAGAAACAACTTTCTGAAATAAGCAGTCAATTTACAAGATCCCCAAAACCACAAAGAGCAGCCAGGAAAATCAATCAGACCAGCGTCAGGTCTCCTATGAGACTTCTCAGTATTTTAAGATGTCTTGAAGGAGTAAACTCAGGTCTGGTATCTTCTGCATGAAAATGAGCTGGCTCAAACCTCTCTGATTATCCTGTATAAAACCAGTGTAATTGTTTTAGCATGCCATTAACTGGAATATGGAATTCTAGAGAACTTAAAAGCTTTCATTGATATTTTTCCTTCAAAAGGATGCAAGCACCATGGGCCAGTGAAGACAAATACCAAGTGACAACAAATTAAGTAAAGTAGTCTTGAGTACAAATTGACAAATATGCACACAAGCGTGCTATAAACAGCTTTAACTAGAGAGTTCTCAGACTGAAACAGTAATTTCTCTCCTGCTACAATAAAGGATACAGGGAGGACAGAGTTGGTTATGTTGTATAAAAACGCTTAATTAAGTTTGGTTTCAAAGCTTACCCCAAGCAAACTGTTTTTTTTCATCTGTATTTCATTGAAGTATCAGTAAAATACAAGAAGCATCAAGGAACAGCTTGTGTTACCAGCTCAAGTATTCTTTTATTGGAAAGAGTTACTGGTCAACAGGAAAGATTGTGTTTAATGTTTACTTTCTACCTTTTGTGGTATCTGAAATGCTGTTCAGCAAGGCACACATCATGTCTCCTTCAATGTCGTGGGGATTTAGGATGCGAGCTGACCGCTGGGTCAGCTTAAATTGAGTTTCCAGTTCCAGGAAGCTTTTGTCTCCAGAAAGTATAGTGAAAGGAATTTGCTTGGGCAGGTGCTCATCCAGACGACCAGCCTGTATGGAAACACGTGATAAGTGCTGAACTGAGATCTTATTCTTGTGATGTTTGGCTAGCTTTACAGGAAAGCCTTCTATAGCAACCTGCCTCCACTTTATGGTTATACCACTACGAAAGGTATCATTTCTACTGTTTGGCACTGCAGTTATTCTATACATATGACATAGATATAGGGAACAGCTAGGAGAACAGTACAGGTGGAGTACAGAATGAATTCCCAACAAGCAGTACTTCAGAACTATCTTCAGATAAAACAAGACATCTGTGCACAGCATTTTAAGAATCATAAAAGTGTAATCTAACATACAAACACTCTTTTGAGAAACACTTATACTGTATAATTAGAGTCTCAAGGAGTTTTACCTGATAAAGCACTATACTAAGAACATGAGCCCCTATGGCACCCCTGATTCCTGTCCTTCACCTTCACCTCTCCCAGCCCACCCAAAGCCTGAACAGAGACCTTGCTCATTGTCAGCCCAACTGGGCCTGTGAAACTGGCACCTGTCCAACTCCATCTTTAACACAGATCTAGATTTGAGCTACATAAAGGCAGAGGTAGAAGTCACTTTTCTCTGAAACAGACACTGTAAGAATTGTGGTGCTTTTATTCTTCATGCTCTAACCTGCCCCCTTCCCCTCCTCAACAGACCAATGTCTTGTGTGCGATTGACTTCTCAACAGGCTGTCTCCATTCAGTTCAGCGACAGGTTGATCATTCTTTTAATGGATGTAGAAGTCAAGTGACAAGAATTGCAGAATCTCAGTTATAATTAGTACTTAAGATCAGTAGCAGATCCCATTTGCCACTCTTCTATGGACAAAGAAACAACAGTGAAGCAAGCGTGCACTGACTTACATGAACACAGAGAGCAAAGTCTGCTGCTTCTCTTCTGGTGCCGCAGCGCGGATGAAGAAAGAAACATCCAATCCTCTTCAAATAATTGTAAATTTTGCACTGCACTGGAGGTTTCCAGTTGCTGTATCCTCCTATACAGTGAACAAAAAAAAGCAAGCAAGAACAAAACAGAAACACTACTGTGAGTTAAGAATGCAAAAGCAAAGATAAATCTGTCTTTCAAAGGAGAATTTATTTTGACCAACGTGAAAGCTAAAATAGAACTTATAACCAAAACCCAGAAGAACTCTTGTTCTTGAGTTAGAAAGCAAAAAATGGAAAAGTATCTGGTCTGATCCTACACAAAGCTTCTCATTCCAGTCTGATCCTACACAAAGCCTCTCATTCCATTTTGTATGATTTTTTTCTTCTAATCCTGAAACACTTATCTTGTAGAAATCATGTGCACTTAGACACAAGGATTATTTTTTTCCAATTTTAAGCACAGTTATGGTTAATATGTAGAAGCAGAGGAGCTTTGGGGACATTTAACAGAAATGCTTCTCATGGGTACTCCTGTACTGATGTAACGCCCGAGATGATTTCCAACATACTCTGACACATCACACATCACAAGTCTTTTTAAAGAGAATCCAAGAACCAGGGCAGCAGCTGAAACAATTGTTAAGAGTATTGACAAAACACTTGGATGCAGTCAAGGATGCAAACAGAGGCTGTAACTGGGGCGGGGTGGGGGGCGGTGGGGAAAGAGTGCAGGAATTTTCTCAAGAGTATCCTAAAACATGCAGTTATACTGGACAGTTGGATAATAGAGATAAGCTGAGTAACAGGCCTGCAACAGAAAAAGAATACCAGTCTAAAACAGGTTGCAAGGGAAAGGAGCATAGAGTCTCTAAAAGAGAAGGGGAAAATAGAGAAGCGCGCAGTTACTATGGCAACACAAAAATAAATGGAAGGACCACTGGAAGGGGAGTGAATAAGAATTTGATGACTTCCCAATTGCTAAGGAATAATGGTTCTGACATGGGGAGGAAAACTGTTGCTTTATCTGCCAGATGAGAAAGTGGCTGGATGTAAGAGAGGATTTTGAATGGAAAGTGAAAGCAGTCATTGATAGCCCTTCATGTGAAGATGTGTGAAGCTAAGGCTCAAGTAAACAGGTAACAGAGGTCTCTACATTCCAACCCACCCACAGCCTGACAAAAAGCAGAAGCAATTTTCAGTAGACTTCTCCTGGCTTGTTTTTGGGTGGTTTTGTTGGTGATTTTTTTTTTCTTAAATTTTCAGCCTAATGGTTATAAGAGGGTATTAAAAAAATTTAAAGAAAATCATTCAACATCAAAAGATTTCATAACAGACTCCATAGAAACAATTTAAGGATATCTGTCCATGTGAAAAGTTGTTTGCATCTGTTGTGACAGCCTTTCCCAACTAGCAGTGACCAAGGCTTGTAATCACCAACCCTGGCTTTTGGCTGCATAAATATACAGGATAAATATTTGACAGGGACAGCTGAAAACGATGACAGACCTGTATTCAGTCTGGTGGAGCTAGACCACAAATGGGTGAAGGATAATTGAATATATGAAAATAGAAATGATACAGAGCCTGGGCAATACAATGGAGGAACTCAAAGCAAAGCTAAAGCTGTATTAGCAATAATAGAAATAATGCAAAAATATGATATAAAATAATAAAAGAAAATTAGAAACTTTGTTTGGGAAATGCAGGACAAAAATCAGGAAAAGACAGGGATATTGCTATATTTGCTCAGACTAAGCACACAAGAATATCATGCATCAAGTAACCTGAGGGAACCTAAAGTTATACGTGCCAACAATAAATCCAGACCATTCCCCTGAGGCAGCCTGTATGCAGCAACCCTGTGTGGGAACCAAGAAACCAAGTGGCACTGACATGGGCTGTGCCAGCAAGCACCCGTGTCTGGAAAAACCCTGGGCACTATCTTAACTAGCAGAGATACCTCTGAGTAAGATTATTGTATTAAATGAGCATCCTAACAATAGATTAGTAACACTAGGACTGTACTATGGATTATTTCTTTCTTAGATAGGTCAGAGAAGAGACATTTCTGACAATATAAGAATTTATAGACATTCCTGGGTTTAATCCATTTTTTCTTACTGAATCAAATCAGGGCATTTTAACCTTGGAATATAATGGTAACAGCACAGGAGACCCTGGTTTAACAATAAAGCTCAGGTCAATTAATGACAAAACAGTTTTAGGTAAATTAGAGGAACAATATATGACTGAAATCAAATACCTGAAATCAAGTGGGCAGTTTGACATAACTGTGAAAAACTACTCTTCACTAAGCAATTCTTTAAAAAACTCAGAGCAGCTTTGGACTTCAGATGTCTAACAGGCTTGACATTTTTTTAAAAATTAGATTCCTAATAATTTCTTCTTTTTATCTGTAGAAAGAAACATTTTTCCAAGGCCAAGTGGATTGAGTAACTATAGAAATAAAGAACAAGCCTTCAGCAGCCAAATACCATGACCAAACTCCAAATCACAATAGCCTTAGAAGCCAATGAGCAAAGAGATGAAGTGAAATTTTGACCATGAGTCAAGCTGGGAAAGGCCTCACAAAAGATAATAGGAACAAACAACAGGTTATTCAGCCACACAGAAAAGAGAATATAAATAAGTGAAACAGCCAGGCAGCAAGGATGAAATAGAAACCCAGGATGATGAGGTATAATCTAAGCCTCACCCCCCCAAATCAGTATTTTCTGTGGCTTTGTGTATTTGCACAAGAATAGTTATTGTACAGAGACATCAGAGGCTAGGCAATGACAACACAGGTAAAGACACAGAAGAAATACCTGAGCAGAACATAAACCTCAGGACCATACCCTGCTTTGATAGAGGCGGCCAGAGGATTCATCCCCAGAACTCCTAACAATCAGATTTAGACTAGAAGTCCAGGAGCACACTTAACTGTGTGAAGAACTTACACTTTACACTAACAGACACACTTGCTCTGCCTCCATCAGCTAACTGGAATACCTGCTTCTAAGAGGAATAAAAAAGAAGTAAAAATTTAACAGAGATAGTGATTTAGGCTTTTCTGTTCAACCTCAGCAGCATGAAATCTCTCAGCTTTCAGGATGTCCTTGATTATCTTTTAAAAGAAGAAATAATCAAAGCCATTAAGTACAGAGGCAGTGCAGCACCATGGTGTTTACTACATGTAAAATATAGCTGACAGTTCCAACAAGCCCATTAAAATGGTACCTCTGTTTCAGGCAATAAAATATTTTGAAAGTGTCCCTTATCTAGACTTTACTGATGTATTCAGTGTACCACAGGCAAAATAATTATGAAGGCTGATACAGGAGAAAAACCAAACAGTGGAAAAACCATAGGGTGGATGAGAAGCTGGTTCAAGGATAGTCAGGTAAGGAAAAATATCAAGTTAAAGGTTATGGAGACATTCAAACACACACACACCCCCCGAACACATTCCTGTGTGATATAGTCTAGGTGATCCTACTCTGGCAGGGGGGTTAGACTAGCTGATCTTTCGAGGTCCCTTCCAACTTCTGATTCTGTGATTCACTCTCTCAGATTCAAATGAATTGCTACTCAAGTAATTCTGCAGTCTTATTAATCTCATCTTCCCAATGTCTTCAACAACTTCTTACCTTGAAAGCCCCAGATAAATGTCCCTTGGTTCAGATTAGCTGGCAGGTGAGTGAATAAGCTTCCCCAGTTGTCCAGATCCACCAACACAATGTGAGTCATGGTACTCAGGTAGTCAAGATCTGGAAGCTCATCTTCAGGGAGATAAAAAGGACACATGTAAAGTTCACCTGACTTTTTGGTCAGCCAACATACATTGACTTTGGCATGCTTATGAAAATTCATGTATTTGACTGTTCTAAAAGCTAAAAATTACAGAACATGATCCAGTTTGGCAATTGCACTGTTTTAAAATTCACTGAAGTAGTGTTTAGCAGATTACAGATCAGAGCAAAGCAGAATCTAGCAATACAGTGGTGCAGAGCTGGATAGTTTTGTGGTAGGCACAACAAGCTGTTGTACTGAAGAGATTATTTTAATAGTCCACTTAACATTCAAGTGTGTCCCCCTCACTATGACAAGTATCTGTGACATTTAACTGCTCACATGCACAAGAGCATGTGAAGTGTTTAGACATATGTTTTGCTGTATAACTAACATAAAACCTTTTCATTAAACACATTATGACACCATGAATAATTAAAAATACTTCCAGTTTTTGAAAACAAAGCATATCTTCAGTATTCTTGATGTCATTGTTGTAACTGACATGACCTTAAAAAAAATATTTGTATTCCCAAGGCAAAAAAAAAACCTAATACATACTAAGAATATAAATTCTCAGCCAAAAATTTTTTTTGCAAGCTATAGGAAACTGAGAAGATGGTGTTATAATAGGACTGCCTACACAGAAAACACTATCAGGCTCATAAATATTTATACATACAAAAGAGGCAAGTTTCTCTTGAATGCGTGTGCATTACAGGCCACTTCTTTGACATTTCCAGGAGACCCCTACTTGGGGTCCTTGTTTTGTCTTCCTCCTTTTACACCAAAACTGTGCTCCAAACTAACTTGAAAACGTTTCAGTCTCAGGGTTCTCATCTCTGCCTACTTTTTGGTTTGTAAAGACTCCATGCACAAGGCACACAGCACTAAGTTGTTGAGTCAAAGTTCTGGAAACTCAAATATGAAAAATTCAAAATGCAGCTTTGAGAAATAACAAATATTAAATTCTAAGCTGAGTTAGAGACTGGAAGTAGGGAAGTGGTATACTATGCATGCACTTGTACTGATATTCGGCCTGAGCATGTTAAAGACAACAATATTTTTCTAATGTTAAAAAAAACCCAGAACAACCAAAAAACCCTACAAACCTTCACTGGCTTCTTCAGAGTGTGTTGAGTTTTCTTTCTTTGCATTCTTTTCCTGTATTGGTTCCCATACAGAAGATGACTGGGGTCTTCCCTGAGTCTTGGATGGAGACGCTTGATGCTTTAGTTTGTGAGGTTTTCTGTCCATGCAAGCCCCGCTTGCTGTGAACTTGAATACTCTATTTTCTGATTCTGACGCAAGACTTGACAGATCAGGTTTCTGCAAGAAGCAGTGTTTCATGTGATAGTGCTGATGTGCACTCTGAAGATCATCAAAGTTTTTGTTGCATGCAGCACATCTAACAACATACATGTCTTCCTTGTGTTTCACTGACTTGTGACTCTGGAGGTGCCTGTTCAAGTCAGCAAAACTCTGTGCAGTTGCAGAGCAAGAGCAGCATCGAAACCACAAGTTTCCTTTTTGCAGCATGGCTTTCTGACAATCCACATAATCATTCCTTCTGTTTATTTTTGACATGTAAGTTGTCCGGCAACCACAGGTTAGACGGTCTCCTTCTTCTACTGGAAGAAAGTCCTCCTCTTTTTTTATTGATACTTCCATCTCTTCAGGCACAAAAGTGTAGTCCACACTATGAATCTCCTTATAATGGATTAGAAATTCTTCTTCCGTGTCAAAGAAGAGATTACCACAAAGGCCACAGAAGTATTTAATATCTACCTCCTGGTTATGATACTCTTGGAAGTGCCGATGTAGCGTTCCTACTTTCCGGAAGTGATTCCTGCACAAGCCACAGCTGTACCTGTGAAACGCATGGCTTTCTAAGGACATGCAGTGCTGTTTAACGCTCTCTTCAGACTCAAACATCTCCTCACAAATGCGGCATTGCCATTTTCCCAGGACAGGATTGTTCTCAGGGGAGATCTCCATAGGACTAGGAGTTCGGTCTTTCATTTCGGCTGCAGCAACACAAGCTGTGTCAGAAGCAGAGGGCATAGGTTCATCTTCTAGAGCTTCTCGCTCATAATAGTAACTATGTCCACCATGATATTCAGTCACGTGTCCCATAATATCCTCTTCTCTTAGGAGATCCACAGAGCACGCTCTACACCAAAGAAGGAAATTATTCAAGTGTGCTCCCCCGTGGAACCGACTCATGTGCAGGCGGATAATGCTTGAGTTTTCAGCAAGCTTTCCACACACAGCACACTTGTGACAGATCCTATTTGCTGCTAAAATGTGTTTTTCTACCGCTTCCTCTGTAAAAAACTTCTGAAGGCATTCACAAAACCAAGCTTTTACTTTGCAAGCTTCCTTACCTTGACTTTGGTTTGCTACACAGTCTGTAACTTTTAAATCACCCTTCCATTTTGAAGGAGTAGGCCCCCTTTCACTGGAAGGCTCATTTGACGACAAGCGTCTTTTAAGCAGTGGTCTTGACCGATCCAAAACATGGCACAAGTGAGACTGATTTTTATTTTTTCCATTGATATGGCAGAACATCAAGATGGACTCTTCCAGCGTAGTATAAACTTTTATGTTATGTTGAGTGGTTTGCTTATGCTGGGAGATCTGATTTTTATCAGCAAACAGCTTGTCACAGTTCTCACAGTGACCTTTTGTTTTAAATATCTCTGCAACCTGGGAGATGCTGCTCTTCGACAGTGCCACGGGCCCAGAATTACGACAACGTGTTCTAGGTTTGGGGGGGTGGAGGAAAAAAAGAAAAAGAGAAGAGGGTATGCAATAACTCAAAACATTTTTAAACTTTCTGATATATTTCAAAATACTACAGAGGAGCTACAACAAATAAGTGGTTAGAAACAGGTTGAGTTAAATGTAAACAAAGGACACTATCAGCTTGTCAATAAAAACATGCAATGCATATCTAGTCCCTGCACTTTAAAGAGAACTAGGTCCTCATTTCCAAGTCTAGCACTTAAATTAATCATTATGTTGCTGACTCTTTTAGAAATCAAATGCTGCCAACTTAGAAATAATAGAACAGAGACCAAGTTCTCTTGTTCTGTTACAGAAAGTAATAAAAGGGATACAGACATCTAACAGCACTCTGCAGCAGACTGTGTGGTGTAAGGCAAGGTAAAAGACAAAGACGTTGAAAGGGGTCCGTTTTTTTGTTTGTTTACTCAGGAAGTCAGCATTCAAGTGGGTCCTAGATGCCCTCAAAAGGCAGCTGTCTCAAACCTGAAATGAGCCGTTAACTCCATATGTGAGCGTAGTATCTGGTAGCAGGATATACATTTCACTTGGAAGGGGACTTCTTTGCACAGAGATATCAGGAGGTTCTTTGCATAGGATGGGAAAGGTAGAGGAAGGCCAGCCTTCAATTCATCTGCAATATGAAATGGCAGAGAGTGCAACCACATGTTAAAAAGTTCTTTCACAGTATTTCAGCTTTCAAGTGACATATTTACAGCTGTACTCGTTTGTCAGAGGGGTCAGAAAACAAGTTACCATCTGTCAGCTGAGCCACAGGAATTGTGCAGTGGAAGCTTGAAGTACAACTGCATTAAATTGTTGAAACCGTTACCTTACTAATTTTTATAAATATGACCTTAATAATGTTTATAAATATGTAAAAGGTGAGAGTCAGGAGGATGGAGCCAGGCTCTACTCAGTGATGGCCAACAACAAAACAAGGGGCAATGGGTGCAAGCTGGAGCACAGGAAGTTCCATGTGAATGTAAGGAGGAACTTTTTCACTGTGAGGGTGGCAGAGCACTGGCACAGGCTTCCCAGAGAGGTTGTGGAGTCTCCTCCGACGACATTCAAAACCTGCCTGGATGTGTTCCTGTGTGATTTAGTCTAGGTGACCCTGTTCTGGCAGAGGGGTTGGACTACATGAACTTTCAAGGTCCTTTCCAACTTCTAACTACCTCATATCTGAATTTTTTTGCATCTTGGTGTTGTCACACCCCCCCCACTCAGTGACTGAATCTGCTTCCCTTCCTTCTACAGGGTCAGGTCAGAAACCTCTCTTAGGAAGGCTGCCACTGACCTTCTTCACATCCATCACCACCTGTCTACCCTTACTACATACGCTTTTGTTTAAAGTCATAGTATGTTTTAAAAAGAAAAAAAATTAATTTAACAAGTTCCCACATACTCTGACCATCTCTCTCTTTCCCATCCTCAACATTAATTCTGCTTAAGTTTTTAGGTGCAGGGCTTTCTGTTGTTCCAAGTACATACACCATGGCTAACTCTGGATACCAGCAGCATACAAACATTTTCTATTGAAAAGAGAAGTCTATATTGCTGTTAGTGTCCTTCACATTGGAATGTAAGATTCCCTTGAATTTTTTGTTTAGTAAGAGGTGATGATCAGCAGGCAGTAATTTGAGGTCATACCTTTCAACTAACTTCACTGACAGATGTTACAGACCATGCTGATATTAATCATTAAGACCTACCAATGCAAATGAAAAAATGGAGCACTTCCTTTTCTTATTCTAAGCAAAGTGCTATCCACCTCTAAAGAAAACACGATTTTGTGCTTTTAATCTTTTCAAAGCAATAGCTCACCAGTACTCTTTTAAAACCTATGACCTCATTTTAAAGGCATCTACAGTTGGCACATTCAGAATTAATAACCTATTTGAGAATAAAAGTACCTTAGATTTACAATACATAAGAGAACTCAGAACCATGCAGCTGATTGTCAGCTGCACAGTGGCACTGGAGGATGAGCAGCTTATATGAGAGACCTGATGGCATGGGGATAAAGGAAAGTGTGCTCCACAGCAACTGTCATGAAGGAATTATTTTCACAAAAAAAATATTTCAACTTATCTCCTCTTACTGATCTGTACTGCATTTAAGACCTTGAAGGAAAATTAAGAGTCCTTTAAAAGCCAAACTTTAAAACCTTAAGTTTTATACAGAAAATCTTAAGTAACTCATATCAAAAGAATCAGCTCTCAGAAGGAATGAAAAGCAGTGCACTTAGTAGCAACATACCACTCGATTTAGAAGCCTGGAGGAAGTGGTTCTTTTCTGACATATGCTGCAAGCATTCGTCCCTCTTGGTGAAAAGGAGGAAGCAGTTTGGGCATGCGAAACACTGAATATGCTGTGGAAGGAGATCTTTTTTATGTCCATCATTTTCATTTAGCTGGAAGAGAAAATTATCTGGTTAGGAAAAACACTAAGTGAAGAAAGCAGCCCCAGTTCTCTTCATGTCTTTCCATTCCTCTCTTGATTCTGTGGTAATATTTTCACCATAATATCTCCAGCTACCACATCAGTATTTGTCAACTCACCCCTATGCACTTCAGCTTGCGAGACTAGGGACTGGCCAAACTCATCTACTCATCCTTACTATACTGGTGAGCTGGTCTTGGCTGGGATATAGTTACCTTTCTTCATAGCTCAGGGGTATGTTTTGGATTTGTGTGGAAACAGTGTTGGTAACAAGGATATTTCTGTTACTGCTGAGCAGTGCTTACATACTGCTACTAGCGAGTAGACTCGGGTGCACAAGAAGCTGTGAGGGGACAAAGCTGGGACAGCTGACTCCAACTGCCCAAAGGGATATCCCATATCATATGATGTTCACACTCAGCATATAAAGCTGGGTGAGGAGGAGGAGGAAAGGAGGCATGTTCAGAGTGATGGTGTTCATCTTCCCAAGTAACTGTTACACATGATGGAGCCCTGCTTTCCTGGAGATGGCTGAATACCTGCCTGCCCATGGGAAGTGGGGAACAAATTCCTTGTTTTGCTTTGCTTGTGTGTGCAGCTTTTGCTTTATATCTATTAAACTGTCTTTATCTCAACCTACAAGTTTTCTCACTTTCGCTCTTCTGATTCCCTCCCCCATCTCAATGGGGGTGAGTGAGCAAGTACCTGTGTGGGGCTTAGGTGCTGGCTGGGGTTAAACCCCTGCCTTTTCCATTCCCTTCCTGCATCACTGGGAGCAGCTACCTTCCTCAGAAGCTATGGACTCTACCAGTTCTTAGCTAGCCCCTTTACAAGGGCCCAGGTTAAAAGCTCTTCCTGTCACTAGAAGAGCTGTTTTTCCTCATGTTGGTTCCTCTCTAGTCTTGCTAGCCTCCAACTTCTCAAAATGCTGCTCCTCAGAGAAGCCTTACAGGCTCCTGACTTTTACTGAAGTCAACTTTTTCCACCCCTTTACCTTCTACATCACCTTCTGATCTCTCCCTTCACGGGAAAAATTCTTTAATTTTGCTTCTAACATTTTTGCTTACTCCTTTCTTATGGAACTAAAAAAAATAATCTTCAGGTCATCTTCATGCCTTCTTTCACAGCTTTGGTTCAGATTATCTCCCCATCCTTCCATATCAAAATAATACCATCTTCTTGCTTGCTGCAAGAGCTATTCCCATTCACCAAAAAGTGGTCTGCAACCCTTGCTGACAGCCCTGGGCACACTGTAGGCACACAACTTGTAAGCAATGGAAAAACAGCAGGGGCAAAATACAACACATCTTTCAGGCTTGTTAGGTATGACTATGCATCAGCTCCTAGCTAGAAGCAGTCCAATTTTCAATAAACCTGAAACTCCCTCTGCATATAACACAGCTTCTGGAGACTAGGTGGGTAAAACTTTAGACTTTGAAACTGTTATCCATTACCCAGTTCAACAACAGACTGCTTAAATAAAATCATGCACCCTGAAGACACCACCAAAGCATCTGTCATTGAACTGAGGTTTTACAGTACTAAGTTACAGAGAGGAAAAAGACAGAGTTCTAAAAGAAAAAATGATTATATTCAAATAAAAACTCAAATGCCACCTTATCTTCTCCCCTTTTGTAAGTTAACAAGTGAATAGCAGCAAATACATCTGCCAAAGAGAGCGGAACCAGAAGAAACACTTGCATCTAAAATACCCAGATTTCTTTTCTCACTTTGCTGTCTCTTCTCCACCACACCACTGCCATCTCCTTCCTACTGCTTCTCTTTAGCCACTTATTTCACCCTAACTTCTTGCCTTCATCCTTCAGTTTTGGAGATGCAACAAAGAGGAACGCTTTTGACAGCACAAATAGAGGGACATGAAGAGAAGACAAAAACTCTCCAAAGTACAACCTGAATGTTCAGATCTAACATGCGCACTGTCAGGATACACTAGAGTTTGAATCACAGCAGAATAAGAAGCACTATCTTGAAGACTAAACAAAGAAGGTATAGGAGACAAGAGGAGAGTTTTAAAAGAAAAATGTTATCAGTGCATAGTTATGCATCTTGAAAACCCTCTCCTACGTTCAGTCAGGTGAGTTACTTATCCTTATGAGCTTGCCTTGGATAGAAGATGATCGCTGTACTGCTGAGAGTTTGAGAATCTTTTGCAGCAAATCACACAGGCAACAGTGTTATTTGGGGGTCCGTGTAATGTGACTGTTGGGTCACAAGGAGAATGATCAAACCTGGAGAGGAAGAAACAAGTTAACACACTAGTTCCCTCTAAATAGCCAAAATGTTTTTTTTTAAATGGAAAAGATGATGTCTTTGCAAGCTGTTTGATGAAAACCTATCAAATTGACCTAAACTGTAAAATTCCTCAATTTCCCTATCATTAACTATCAGTTGAAGTATCCTATACAGAGGTGATTCTCTCAGCAGCTTACCTGTTATAATGACTACTTTGCAGAGGAATCACACTGTTTTAAGAACAAGAGAACTAACAACACTTCTATTTCCTGCAGAAGCATTTTTAAACTTTATTTTTACCTCCATGCACTAGTTCTGGCTGAAATTGAGTTAAATTTCTTTGCAGCAGCTTGTATGGTACTGTGTTTTGGATTGATGAACCTGAACGTTGGCAGCACAGGGATGTTTTAAGCTATTGCTGAGCAGTGCTTGCACAGAGTCAAGGGCTCCTCTGTTTCTCAGCTTGCCCCACCAGCCAGCAGGCAGGAAGGGTAGGCAAGAAGCTGGGAGGGAACACAGCAGGGACAGCTGGCCCCAACTGATCAAATGGATCTCTCATACCCTGTGACATCATGCTTAGCAATAAAAGCTGGCTGAAGGAGGAGGAAGGGGGAGGACATTCAGAGTAACGGTGTTTGTCTTCCCAAGTAACCGTTATGTATGAGGGAATTCCTTATTTTGCATCACTTGTGTGCACAGCTTTTAGTTTACTTACTTACTTTACTTACTAAACCCAGAGTTTTCTCTCTTTCACCCTTCCAATTCTCTTCCCCATCCTACAGGGATGAGCAAATGAGCAGCTGTGGGGCTGAGCTGCCTATTGGGGTTAACCCACAGCACTCCTCTTCACCCTTCTCCGTGCCACTCTGACACATTCACTAGTTAGGAAGCAGCATATGCTGGAACTGACCCCAGACACAGGGAGTGTTGATTAGCAGTGATCAGCTATTAACAAACGTCTGGCCGGTGATCACCCTTTGCTCCTCATTCCCTTCATTTGGGGCATCTTTTTCATCTTGCCATTGAGTTAGGCACATTAATCTTCTGCTCTTTTTCAAGTTTGAATGAAAAAAACCACAACAGAACTAGAAAACAGCAATCTTGTTTCCAAAACCCCCCAGATATTAAAAAAGGCTTAACAGAAGGAAGAATGAAAAAAGCCAACCAACCAGGAAGTTCATCACATCATCTATGTAAAATCTGTAACACATTGTTCTGCTCTTCAAAAGGAATTTTGTCACTGTAGGCAGTTTAAGGTAGACTTGACACTGATGTCCTCAGTTCAAACATTTTTTCATTATCATTTCTTGCACTGAGCTCTTGCCTTACCTTTGAAGGTGACCTAAGAGAAGATGTCTGTTATCAAACTCTCTGTTGCAATGCATCACAGGACAAGATATGGGACTGCTGTTGATTTGTGTCTGACCTGCCCTCTTACAAATACTTCTTTTCCCACTGTTAACAGTGTCTGGTCTGAGACCTGTTACAAAACAAAGTACTTAACCAGAATCTGAACTATAGAGGCCTAAGAAAACAAACAAATAACACACAAGCCCTAAATTAGCATTTAAACATCAAGTTATATTGATTCTTAAAAGCAAGCTAACAACACACTGTAACACAATCCTACTATGGTAAGTCTGCTTTTTCAGTTGAAGACTCTGTCTCTTCAATCCCTAGTAGGATTACTTTTCAAACACCTTAATGTCCTTTCTTCAGGTCCTCCAGGCACTATTTGAAACTGATTGGACATCCTGAGATTATCCTTACTTATGTAGACATTCACCTGAGCAACAGTAATACTTTTCCCTCAACCAACTTTACTTATGTAAGCTGATAACACTGCCTTTGTGGCTCTCAGATTTTTGTTTATTAAATTTTCTAAGCAGCAAAACATTAGAAGAATAGTTTTTATGGGAACGAGTGCATAAGAACTTTCTAATGCATCACTGTAGTGAAATTAATATTGTTAAGCCTCAGTTATGCCTAAGAGGCAAGCTCAACACCAATACTGCTCAATACAATTATCAGATGTTTTATTCTGCAATGTAGAACTTTGAAAACATTATCACTGAAGTTTAATTCTCTCTTCTGGAGAAGAGAAGGCTGCGGGGGGACCTCATTGCAGCCTTCCAGTACCTGAAGGGAGCATACAAACAGGAGGGGAATCAACTTTTTAAAAGGGCAGATAATGACAGGACAAGGGGGAATGGTTTAAAGCTGAAGGAGGGAAGGTTTAGATTAGGTATTAGGGGGAAGTTTTTTACGGAAAGAGTGGTGAGGTCCTGGAACAGGCTGTCCAGAGAGGTGGTGGATGCCCCATCTCTGGAAGTGTTCAAGGCCAGGTTGGATGGGGCCCTGGGCAACCTTGTGTAGATCCAGGCCTGAGGTTGGTGGCCCTGCCTGTGGCAGGGGGGTTGGAGCTCTATGATCCTTGGGGTCCCTTCCAACCCTCGCCATTCTATGATTCTATGATTCTTACCTGGCATTTTTAACCACTGGTCCACACACAATCTTGCAGCTTCTGTGTCGCTGTGTTCTCGAATAAATTCTAGTTCTTGCAACCCATGCGCATATTGAGAATCAACTTTCTCCTGAGAGGGGAAAACATATCAGGCAAGGTATCAGGAAAGTTAAGAAAAAAAAAAAAAAAAGAAAAATCACTATTACCAGAATTTACATGTGGGTGTCCAAAAACCTGAGGCAGAAAACCAACAAAAAAAACCCTTACAACTTGACTGACTTCTCTATAGCACAATAAAGGTAGAATGTAACAGCAATAAAAACGTAAATTAACAATTAGTACTAATTTATCTGTCCTAAATAAAAGCTACAGCTTAGGTCAACTGATTTGCCACACCTATTAAAGTTTTTGAAGCATGTATATAACCAAGAAACTTCTTAAGATTATAAAACAGAAGAAATAATTAGGGAATTTTAAAAAACAGGCAACACAAGAGTCACTGAAACCAGAGCCCATCTGTTCCACTGCTGAGGGGAAAAAAAAAAAAAGAAGGCAGCTTCACTTTGAAGAGTAATTTTAATTCTGCAGATTGCATTAGCTGATGAGGACTGAGGAGCTGCCTAGCAGCAAAATAAACGCCATTAACAGCAGTATTTTTTAATCTTCATTCTCAAACTGCTTTAAAAGCTGCATAGGTATCTCTGACTCTACCTTACAATGGCAGTTCTAAGTGGAGGAGACTGGAAAATTATGAAGGCCTTTGGACTTCAAGACTACACTGGACTATACCTAAGAGCCTTTTACTCTGTTTACTCTAGTTGTATAGCTTACCTTACTCTCTAACAAGCTGTAACTACAGCGTAATTCTATGACTTTGAAAGCTATTAAGAATGTTCAGAAACTTAGGCTGGAAAGTCAGCATATTCCACAAATCCTGGGTTTGCATTTGTCCCCGTTGAATTTCATGATGGTCTTGTAAGCCCGTTCTTTCAAGCTGTCAAGGCCATGCCAATAGCAGGCGTGCCATTAAGTCACCTGATTGCATCTCCCAGTTTCTAACAAAAGTTTAACATCACAGATTTGTAAGGGCTGGAAGGGACCTCTGGAGATCATCTAGTCCAACGCCCCTGCCAGAGCAGGATCACCTAGGGCAGGCTGCCCAGGATTGCAGCCAGACGGGTCCTGAATATCTTCAGAGAAGGAGACACTCCACAACCTCTCTGGGCAGCCTGTCCCAGTGCTCTGTCACCCCTACATTAAAGGAATTCCTTCTCATATGGAGATGGAACTTCCTGTGTTTTAGCTTGTGACCATTGCCCCTTGCCGGGTCTTCCTCATAGGGAAGATCTTCAAGTCCTCTAATCATCCTGGTAGCCCTCTGCTGGACTCTTCCCAGTAGTTCCCAGTCTTTCTTGAACTGGGGAGCCCAGAACTGGACACAGTATCTCAGCTGTGGCCTTTCATATGGCTACACAATGCAATTTTTAGGATTCAACTTTAAAATTATGTCTTCTATATAGAAAATGTTAACCCATTACAAAATGTAACTTGATATAATGATTTAATATGGTAAACAGCTTCCCAAAAATTTCAAGCAAAAATGCAAGTAGATAGCCAGGTATGCTGCACAGAGGTTTGTGGTAATTGTTTATTTAATCAGAATAATTGATGGCAAAGTCCCTCTGCTATGTATGTAAACAAGGGAAAAGTTTTTTCCATTAGCTTGCATGATGTTTGGGTTTTGTTGTTTTTTGTGGGGAATTTTTTGTTTCCTTTTTTTTCCTCCTCCTAGGGAACTGCAGTAAGACTAGCAACTTGCTCATTTAAAAGCCACTGAAAAGGCAAAGTCCCTACTGCATTTCACACATCCCAGAAGCAAAAATCTCCAGCTGCTTGTTCCAGGTCTGTCTCAACATTTTTTTTTATTTAGTAGTGAAAACAAGCACACTTGTGACAAAGCCTATATTATGCAACTCTACTGAAACAGAAGATGTCCAATACCTTAAAGGCTTTGTTTTTCTCTTCTTTTTGTTGTTTCTCTACTTCAACATGACGTGCCAGACGATCCAAAGTTGATGTAACTCGTTCTTTCTGATAGTCAATGTGATCTTTACGCTTAGTAGTTCTCTACAATAGAGAAGTTAAATTTTCATGTTAATTAATAGGCACTGATATGTTAAAAAGTGATGGCTGAATATCAGGACATAATTCAGCACATACACTCTGATCCTAAGTTCCATGATCTTCCTTGCTAGTTTTCTCTTCCTATTTACCAGAAAGTTACAGATCCTGGTAAGAGTCAAATAAAACAGCCCCCATCCACCTACACATTCATGGCAATCCAACATCAACATCAGCCTCAGCAAAGCATGAGAAAAGGCATAAATAACTGTGCTGCCTATTGTAGAACTCTCCAACAAATGAAAGGGTTAGTGAATTCTAAGTGGGAGAACAAAACTCAAAGATTTCAAAGCTAATACGCAGCTCATCTGGGAAACTGAGAAGTGGTATCATTCTTGTCCTAAGAGAAGGACTACCCAGTGTCTTCAGAAAGGCAGATGATTTGCTTTCTCTAGCACAGACAGGCCATACACTGTAGTTTGCTCCTGCTATGATCGGCTCTAGCAGTCATCAATGTGGATCCAGCCTGTGTATGTACAGAAGGCCCACCTTTCCTTAAGAACCAGGTTTATTACACACATCCTTTGCTGCAACACTGGAAAACACAATTCAAGAAACAAGCACTGCTGCCAAAAATTACTCTAGTAGGGTCGTTTTCAGTCACTGTCTGTCTCAATGGCCCTGCAGACTGGGCAGGATACACTTGGAGGATACATGAATTGGCCAGCCGGCTTCTGACTCATACATTCTTAAGAGGGATTATGAAGAATGAGGCAGTTAAAACCAGGCTGTCATCAGAATAAGGTGCTATAAACTGCTCCTAAAGAAGTCATTTTAGACAGAAAAGGCCTGAGAGTAGGCCAGATATATCTGCAAGTTAGAGACAGGACACACTGACTTCTGAGGCCACTTGTAAAGTGACATTTTTCTTCTCTTTCCTTTGCCACATTTTCTAAAAGCACTAAAAGCTAAATACAAGTTCCATGTCCATTTCAAGAAGGCAAAAAGAAGGCTCTGGAAAAAATGTTTTGCACTCAGCAGTAGGTAAAAAAACCCCAAAAGACTTGAGGATGGTTTATTTATTACTTGATAAAAAGCCACCTACTTTTCATGAAGAGTAACTAATGGGACAAAACACAGCAGACAGACTATTTTATTCAAACTGAGCAGTTCTGACATACATTACAACATACTCACAGGATCATAAGAACTGCTGTTAGGTTCCTCATCATCACTACTGACAAGATCAATGCATTCAAGCACAGGTCTTAAAGGTTCTTCCTGAGGGGGAAAAAAAAGTTAAAGTAAGAAACCATTTCACTTAAGGGACAAAACACTGCATGCGTTACAGCACCCCGACAGCATCAGCAATACCTGAAGGGGAATGTCACCAACTTTTCAAGAGGGTGTAGTAATTAAATTCCTGCAGGGCAGCTTTTCCACTCAATACACTAATCCATAATATTGTTAAAAGATGCAGCATTCACAAATAATGACAATATCAACCTGACATGTAAATATAGGGGAAAAAAACCAAATTAACAGTCTTGGCTTGATAAATATCCTTATATTCACCTTTGCAATCAACTTAGATCTACGTTCTTACAGATAGTTAACTTGCACCATTACTTCAATGGTAATAGGGCAGCAGGCTGTAGCCAAGAGAGGAACAATTTTAGCTTTCACTAACCAATGCTGAGTGGTTTTCCATTTTTTCCTGGGTTTGTCTTGTTTTGGTTTTGTTTGGGTTTTTTTAAAAGACACAAATTAAACTTCAATTCTAAAAGAACTGAAAGACAGTTTAAGTTTTTGGTAGTGAGGTAGGTGGTCATTGGTTTTTTTAAAAAGCCTGTACATGTAATGTAATCTACATCATATGACATTTTTTTACTAAACTGCAGTATTAACCATTAGCAATATTGCTGGCAGATATCACAGAGCTGCTACATACTCCAAAGGTATTATTTATTTGTTAGAAGGTTAAGTTTTCCAGGCGGAAAAAGGACTTAAAATAGTCAGCAGACTGACTTCTTTAAGAGGTGCAGTACTTTATCCACCAGCCTTGCCATATCTTTGGCAGTGTCCTCAAGATATTAACAATCAGCCAGCTAAGGCAGGCTAGGAAGATTTGCTGCCTCATGAGAAGCAGAGGAGAGAAAAGCAGCGTGCAATTCCCTCTGTGTCCTTATGGCATTCTTTACATTCTTCCACCTTTCAAGGCTGTAAAGCTGTTCAGCTGGCCAGGTATAAACTGTCCTCACTGTCTCACTGGGGAGAAAGAGGGTCAGGATCTTGGACAGAGGACAAAACTTACCTGAGTCGAGCTGTAGGTCTCAAATTACCCCAAAAGAGTGCTTAACTGTTAAAGATTAAATAATAAGACAACATGGTTCTCTAAACAAAATTAAAAACCAGCAACAAACATGACAGACTTGCTTTTGCAGAAACTGACCTCTATACACTTACAAGTCATTCACATTTTTATTAAACAAACAGGTGTTGGCAAGTACCAGTTCAAAGCCACACTCAGACCTGACCCTGGCTATCCAATCAGTTCAATAACGTGTTCTGAAACATTCAACTCTGATCCTCACAGCTGTGACTTCCTCAAACACAGAGATTTTCCCCATTTATTCACTCCCTGGGTTCAACAACTAATTAAGCTAGGAAACTGATAGCTGAAAAGCAAACTTCCTTTAAAGCTTTGGAAGTTCTAGGGACCTGAAAAGTAAATTCAATTTAACACAAGTAATATTACACTTATTTGCATACATTGAATGGTTTAGGTAGGGGTTTTTTTTCCTTATGAATCCTGTGCCTCTTACTACACAATTCCTGTGTAGCACTCCTTTTGGGTTGCATTCCAATCATAGAATCATAGAATGGCAAGGGTTGGAAGGGACCCCGAGGATCATAGAGCTCCAACCCCATGCCACAGGCAGGGCCACCAACCTCAGGCCTGGATCTACACAAGGTTGCCCAGGGCCCCATCCAACCTGGCCTTGAACACTTCCAGGGATGGGGCATCCACCACCTCTCTGGACAGCTTGTTCCAGGACCTCACCACTCTTTCTGTAAAAAAACTTCCCCCTAATATTCAATCTAAACCTTCCCTCCTTCAGCTTTAAATCATTCCCCATTGTCCTGCCATTATCTGCCCTTTTAAAAAGTTGATTCCCCTCCTGTTTGTATGCTCCCTTCAGGTACTGGAAGGCTGCAATGAGGTCCCCCTGCAGCCTTCTCTTCTCCAGGCTGAACAAGCCCAGCTCACCACAAATGCAGTATGATAATTCTTTCAAATGACTGCTCTAAGATATACATCCTTATTTTCCACAAAAATAAAATGAGGAAGAAAAAAGGCCAAAACAACCAACCACACCATCTGCCTGGAAAATAATGCAAGTCCCAAATGCTGCATTTGTTTAGGCTACTATGTGCTTCATTCAGTAGTAGCTTAACCTTTAGATGAAGGCCAAAGACAAATACTGAAATTAAAGAGTGCAAGAACTACAGTCCTGCATCTGACCCGGAAGTCATGGGTGCTACAAAAGTTTATTCTGAGAAAGCACTGGAATTAGGGAAAGCCATATAAACCTATCCAGAGTATATCCACTCAGCCACTGCTTAGACCAGTATATATGAAACCTTAGTTGAAAGCCATCACTAAGTGTCACAATACCAGTTTAGATCACACCAGCTGAGTGCCACGACATCGCAAAGACTCCAAATACTATTTCTACAGAGACAGTGACTTCAGCTTAGGCTCATCCTGACAGCAGTGCTCCTCTCTGCCAAAAGGTGTTGATACGAATATGAATGTGGAAGTTCAGAGCCACTCTATTCAGTAGCCCAGGATAGAAATCTTCCCCATGGAGGGAGACTGAGGCTAGGAATACTCTCCTCTTCACATTCATAGAGGCCATCTGAGAATTTCATGCAAGCCACAGCTTCAGATGGACTGTATTTTAATCATGATTGGAAAAATGGTGCCAGGTGAAACAAATCCTTTTTCCAGCAAGAGAGAGAGGGCATTGCTAGTAAACATTCCCAGTTAATACTTCAGAACTATATGGAAGGAAAGTTTTCAACAGCAAGAATTTAGCTTTTGCTTTGTTGGCTTACATCCACACAAGGTGAGCCCCAAATTATAAGTCGGTAAGTTTAATTACAGGTTTTTTGGTATTTGTTTCCAAGTGGTTAAACTGAATAGTAATCTAATGCAGAATAGTGCCAAGCCCGAGGATTCCATCCCTGTAGGACAAATAAGAAACGAAGGATAACTTATCTTCAAGCTTCATTCAACTATTTGTATCTCCCCACAGAACCACAGAACGTTAGGAGTTGGAAGGGACCTCTAAAGATCATGCAGTCCAAACCCCCTGCCAGTGCAGGATTACCTAGACTAAACCACACAGGAGCGCCTCCAGGAAGGCTTTGAATGTCTCCAGAAAAGGAGACTCCACAACCTCTCTGGGCAGCCTGTGCTCCACCACCCTCACAGTGAAAAAGTTCCTCCTCATACGCACATGGAACTTCCTATGCTCCAGCTTGCACCTGTTGCCCCTTGTCCTATCACTGGCCATCACTGAGAAGAACCTGGCTCCATCCTCCTGACTCTCACCCATTACACATTTATAAACATTAATAAGGTCCACCCTCAGACTCCTCCAAGCTAGAGAGACCCAGCTTCCTCAGCCTTTCCTCATAAGGAAGGTGTTCTGCTCCCTTAACCATCTTGGTGGCCCCACGCTGGACTATTTCAAGGAGTTCTATGTCCATCTTGATCTGAGGAGCCCAGAACTGGACACAATATTCCAGGTGTGGTCTCACCAGGGCAGAGTAGAGGGGGAGAAGGACCTATTTTGACCTACTAACCACACCCCTTCTGATACACCCCAGGATGCCATTGGCCTTCTTAGCCACAATGGCACATAGCTGGCTCACGGTCATCCTGCTCTCCACCACTCGTTGGTCCCAGTACCAACCCCTGAGGGACTCCACTAGGTACAGGCCTCCAGCTAGACTCTGTCCCACTGATCAAATCTTACTGGTTTCTTCCCTTTAACCAGCTCTCGATCCACCTCACTGCTTGACCTTCCAGACCACACTCCGTCAGCTTAGCCACGGGGATGCTGTGGGAGACTGTGTCAAATGAGGTCAAGGTAGGCCAATTCTACTGCCCTACCATCATCTCTCCACCTGGTTATACCCTCATAAAAGGCTACTAGATCAGTCAAATTTGACTGCCCCTTGGTAAAACTATGTTGACTGCTCCAAATAACCCTCTTATCCTTGATGTGCCTAGAGACAGCACCAAGGATAAGTCTTTCCATCACCTTTCCAGGGATGGAAGTGAGGCTGACTGGTCCATAGTTACCCTGGTCCTCCTCCTTACCATTTCTGAAGGCTGGACTAACATTTGCTTTACTCCAGTCCTCAGGCATCTCTCCTGTTTCCCAGGACTTAGCAAAGATGAGGGATAGTGGCCTAGCGATGACTTCTGCCAGTTCTGCCTCAGGAAAGGGTGACGAACTTCACAAACTAAAAACTATCTTGGCACACAAGAGCCTCAGATTACAGAGGAAATGACAGGAACAAGCACTCAACAAACTGCTGAGAGTTGTGGCCTCTCTAGCTGACTATCCTGGCATATGTGGCATCCAGAAAGTCATCAGTGCCTGACAGTAAGATATGCTTAGCCTTCACATCTTCTAAGTAAATCCTTCAGATTCAATAAACCCAAACAACCCCACCATGCTCCACTTCTCAATTACTTCTATAATCACAGAATCACAGAGCTGTAGGGGTTGGAAGGGACCTCAAGAGATCATTGGGTCCAACCCCCCTGCCAAAGCAGCTCCCTAGCTCATACTACACAGATAGGCATCCAGATGAGTCTTGAATATCTCCAGAGAAGGAGACTCCACCACCTCCCTAATAATCAACCATTGAAAGCCACTCCTCTACCAAAGAACAGCCAACCCCACTGAGCAATAAGCCAATAACTAAATCATGGCTATCTTGGTTACTAGAAAAATTTCTAGGTTTACAATTGATAGAAAAGCTACCTTTTGAGTTTTCAGGCAGCTGCGGTGTGCCTGCTGCTATTCACAGCTTTGCCTGAAAGCATTAGCATGAAGCCAACAAAATTAATTTCACTATGCTGTGCAAAATACCAACAGTTAACACAATCAAATCTGTTTAACTGGTGGCTGGTAAATATGGAGCCTCACATTCATCTCCAAGGACAGCTTCTTCTCAAGGAATTCTCTGAAGTGTGTTTTTACTGCCTTCAGTTTTCCCAAAGTCCTAAACTGTGGTCCTTCCTCTCCCTCATTTAAATCAATCTTTGGGCTATCAGGCCTAGCTAACAGACAGCTAGTGCATCTTGGAAGGATTCTGCTTGTTTGCTCTACTTGTAGCTTTGTCTGCATTCAGACCACATGCCATTTACTTACAAAGCACAGTTAAACCTTTGCAGAATTGTATATGCACTAGTATACAGAAAGCATAAAACTGGCTTTCAATATATGTGACAACAGACTTCCATATCTTTGACAAAATAACTATCATATTTCAGCATCATCTTTCTGTTCTTGCACATACCCCTGTACCCCAGCACCACTTTACTGATGATCAATTAAGGCCAGAGCACAGGCAGCATGAAAAACATTCTGCTTTTCATGGATATTCAACAGATGAATGTGACTTTAATACACTTAACACTTAAGACACATGTGTGCATCAAATTAGGTGATGGTACTGTATGCAGTATACAGTGCTTCACAATTTGAGAAGACTGTTTAGAAGACAAGCAAGGAAATAACGGGTTAGAGGCCTTACAGTACAGTAGTTTTGGCATTGCTTTGCAGAGCAAGTAGCACTTCATTCCATTAACTTCAGTGACACTATTCATTAGACAAAACACTATGCAATATGATTACCAGAAAGGTAATATACAGTGACTTCTCATATACCTCACTGACCGCTGTAATCCTCTACTCAGTTCTGAGATACTCAAGTCTATACTCACTCTACAGAGCCAACTGACATCATCTTATACCCTTCCAAAGAAAGGGTGGACAACACGCTTATTCTCCACAAAGATTCAAACTACCTTTAAATCCAGAAGCAATGCTTTCCATCACAATATAAACAAGATCATAAACACAGTAAGCAAAGAGCCCATCCTATTGGGCCACCGAGGCCGTGTTTACCCCAACAAGCAGGACGTTCCCTGCACAGGATCTACTTACTCCAATGAACAAAATCTCGTCTTCACTTTCCGAAGCTGAGGATTTAATCTCATCAATGTCGACAGAGTTATGAGACTCCATTACCTAAAGAGAAACAAACCCAAAACATCCTTCATCGTTTTAAGTTTCATTTAACCACACAGCATTTCCTATTTTATGCCTAATTTGGCTCTACAGGCTGCCTGGACTCAACGAGCCCCTCTATGTACCTATCAGTAATACCACAATAACAATTTTGACAGGATGCACGTTACGATATTCTTCCAAACACGCAAAACGTGGTCTACAAAGGACCTCGGCAGCGGCATCCCGCCGCTGCCACAGCGTACCGCCAGCGGTAATACCGTGCTTAACTCCCCAAACCCGCGCCAATGTCAGACCGGGGCCGCAGCCTAACGGCGCGCTGCTACAGCTGCAATGGAGGGCGGGTTAGCAACAGACGCGGGGCGAATTCAGGCACAACTAGAGGCCACCAGTAAGTCTGATGCCTTTGGGCACTTTAGGACCACGGCGGGGCCCGGCGTCTGAGCCTCCCGCTTCAAAACAAGCGCCGTCCGGCCGACCGGAAGATCTCCGTGAGCGGCGAGGAACCGCGGCCCGCCCGAGAGCGGCCCGGACAGCACGGGTGCGGGGAGAGGCTTTGCTGATTTATGTTTCTTTACCCGCACGGAGACCCCAGCCCCGCGACACACCGCCGCCGGGCCTCCCCGCCGCCACAGCTCGGGGCAGGCGGCGGGGAAGGGAGCGGAGGCCTCGCCGGGACCCCGCTCCTCGTCCGGCCGCTCCGCGGTGGTTGAGTTGCTAAGCGATGGCCCCGCGCCCCCTCAGTGTTCCGGCCCCGCGCCCCCTCACAGCGTCCCGGTCCTGCTCACCCCACAGCCGCCTGCACCCCAGGGCACACCAAAGCCCGACCCCGCGCGTCAGCGCTTCCTCTTCAACCCGGGGACAGCAGGGAGGGGAAAGGTGGGGCGGGAGCGCGGCACGGCTTGCTGGGATTTGTAGTCGTCGCCTGCCCGGTCTCGCTTCCCCTCCTCTTTCCCCATGGCAGGTGCCGGCGCTACCGCGATATCGCCATGGCACAGCCAGCTCAGCGGCGGCGTTTCGAGGCCCCTTCCTTCAATAATTTCCTGCTTCTCCTCTTCCACCTTCAGCCGAGCTGCATAGAGCTCCTGCTCAAAGGGGGGAAAACCTCTACGCCGCTTCCGGAGGAGGAGGAGGAGGAGGAGGGGGGGCGGCCATTGGGGCTGACAGCGGAGGGGGAGGGAAGGCGGGAAGAGCGCCGCACCTCAGCGCCGCTGAGGCGGCCATAGCAAGGTGGGTGGCTGAACTCTGCCTCCCCAGTGCTCTGAATTGTCAGCCTGACAGGTTTCAGTCCACCTCCCTGTCTGCTTATCCAGTCCAGCCATCGACAGCTTATCTGGACTCTATGGGACAGCTTGAGGACTTTATGGGAGACCACGGTGACATCCAGGTTGCTCTCCTGTCATTTGCTTTATCACAGAAGTTTATTAAGCTGGTCAAGCATGACTTCCCCTTGGAAATGCCATACTGATGTCTCCTGATGATTTCTTTTGTCATTTAAGTATCTGGAAATGGTTTCCAGGATTAGCTGCACCATCACCTTCCCAGGGATCCTGGTGAGGCTGAATGGCCTGTAGTTCCCTGTGTCTTTACTTTTGATTCTCAAGGATAGCTAACATAAACTGCCATAGTCACGAATTACTAGAACAGCAAGGTGGAATTATTTTTCTAACCTCTGATACCTGATGAAAATGATACTCATATGAATATGACCTTTACAGTAGTAATTCACGTAAATGGCTGCTTGTGCATCCAACCATTCTCCTCATGCTTGACAATACAGTTAAGGAAAAACAAAAAAGGAATTGACATGCAATCGTGTCAGCATTTACAATATGCTATGTATACTCAGAACTCCAAAAATCGAGTATTTCAGCTAATTCCTGGGAAAGCACAGGCTCCCCGGGCTGGGTCAGCTTGGCAAAGTTCTTACGTGTTTGTTAGAGAAAAGATGTAGCCTGCTGGACTTTTTGGTTGTTGGGCCACCTGCAAGCCACATTCACCATCTAACTCAGCAAGAAAGTAGGTTTTGGTTTTTTTTAACACAGGTAGTAGATTGCCAAAGGTAGGAGCAGACAAACCTGGGACAGCAGAGGGTACTCATAGGCTGCTCTTCATGAGCTAAGATCTCAAAGTCCAGACCTCCAAAGAAAGTCCTGCTGTCACGCAGGAAGTGAAAACTGGTTTCACCAGATGTCTTTGACCAGTAACGCTCTCAAGCAATCAATTCCATGTATTCATAATATGCCCTTAATTATTTTCTTTTATAGAATTTAAACATATGTCAACATCCTTGCTTATCTCTTAGCTCAAAGTGAGTGAAATGTTGTTTTTTTTAACCATTGATTTCCCTCTTGTGTCAACATTGCATACTGCAGCTTACTCTTGATCTAGAAAATTTAGGTATCTGGTGGTTTGGGGTTTTTTGACTCTGAGCTATATACTGTAATAAGTGGAGACATGAACTTGACATGCATTTAAACCTCTGATTTATTCAATAGCATACTTTTTCAGTATGTTTTTAAATTTAGTTCTTCACATATCTCAATATTCTTCCCTCCTTAGAAAGCAAGTGATATAGAATCATAGAATGCATTAGGTTGGAAGGGACCTTTAAAGGTCATCTAGTCCAACCCCCCTGCCGTAAGCAGGGACACCTTCAGTAGATCAGGTTGCTCAGAGCCCCATCAAGCCTGACCTTGAATATCTCCAGGGATGGGGCATCCACCACTACCTCGCTGGGCAACCTGTTCAAGTAATCTACCGCCCTCATATTGAAGAACTTTTTCCTAACCTAAATCTCACCTTTTCTAGTGTAAAACCATTACACTGCCTTCCTATCGCTACATGCTCTTGTGAACAGTTCTTCCCCAGCTTCCTTATGGACACCTTAGTGCCCATACTAGGGCACGATACTGAGCAGTTCATAATAAACAATGACCAATTTATTTTCCATGGTAATCTTCACATTCAATTTAAATGCAGTAATAGAAACAAATACTTCAAATTATTAGTTTTAGTGTTGCATACTTGTTCAGTACTAAATCTCCAGTTACTAAATGTTGTAGTCATATAGCTGTTAGTTTGTAGCTGTCAGCCTTTTCCAGTTTGGAGTAATGCAAATAATGTGTCCTCTGTCACTCTTATCAGAAGATTTTTGCACTCTGTGACAACTAATTTTGATGTTAGTGCAGATTTTGGGAGAAGCAGCATTAGACTGCTCTGCTCTTCCTTTCTATTACTTCTGAAGTTTCTAATCCATGGTTATCTAGCCTTCAATTTTGTGTTCTCAGAGTTCACCAGGGTTAATTTGTAAAGCCAGACATATTCCTTCCTTTTTGGTCATACTGCAAGGAGTACTGCTATTCTGTTAACCACGTAGTTGTGTAAAAGCTATTTATTTTCTTTTATTTTCTTTTCTCTGGTGGGATAACACCTGCTCCATAATTTACAAAAGAGGAATGATTCTTTGCAACTTGCTCCTTCTTTATCCTTGTACCTGCCCAAGTGCTTCTACACCTCCCACACAGCAGAACAGCTGCAGCTGGGCAGTATCAGCTGGGACAACTTTATGGTTAGAGAGCCCTTGTAAGGCTGGGCCAACCCCTTCCCCAGCTAAAGATTAGGAGCTTTATAGATGCTGACTTAAGAACAGTTACTAAAAACAGAAAGTGAGTGAGAAAAAACTGAAGCACCTTACCAGTTAGAGATTGATGTAAGAAAAGGCCCAGGACAATTTTAAGGACAACACTGTAAGGACAGTAACATAGAACTAAGTCATAGTAATGATTTGTTTTATTTGATAGAAAGTCACTTCAAAAATATGATTAACTATATACATTTTTATATGCTGTACATACAGGTACATATACAAAATATACATAAGAGCAAACATCTTCCAGTTACATTTTATGGATGGTAGTTAATAACATGAGATAGAACTTACATCGTATTTCATACCTGCTTTCATCCTGATCTTCTCTACAAGGAATTGGTAGACATGAAAGATGAAAAAGGCTAGAAGATCACTTAATTCATACCCCAGCTCACACAACAGTCTTCTCCACAGTGCATTTTATTCGTGCATTATTCTAGTACAATAGGTAGGTTTGCAGCACTTTCCTTTAGAGGTATCTTCAGGCTTTTTTCCTGGCGTTCATCCTAACACTATTTCTAATTTACTTCTATAACTCAGGTCTCCTGAGCTATAGAAATCTTCCTCAAGTCAAGCTAGATTTCTTCAACTTAAAGTTTTTTTTCCTTCATCTTGATTCCTTAGCTGCTTGTTTGCCAACAAAATAGATTTTAATATTAGTACTCTCTGATCTGGAAGAACACTCAGGCATGAAAGCTATAATCCAAATGTTTTCTCCTTCCCATACTACCAGCACACTGTAAACCTGGAATCAGTCAGCGAAGAAACAAATGTACCTTCCCTCCTGTTCCCCAGGCAATTTTAGGGTGTGTGACTGACAGCTGCTCCCTGGAGCAAGTGGCCTATCTAACTCTGGGATTTTTCTGGTCCCAGTCCCATGAGGAATGCTCTAACTGTCCACTCACTATCTAAGAGGTAGCATACCAAAGCTGAAACACAGGGACTAGAGGCTGGCACCTCTGCCCTGAACTAGTCACTTGCAAAGACTGTTCTCCATTTCCTGACTGGAGGCATGAGGCAGTATCATTGCCCTAAGAATGTTTTGCTCAGGTTTTTTTTTTGTTGGTTGTTTTTTACATTTCAAGTTAACAGCATCCTTAACTATCTATTTTCTATCTTCTCTGCTTATGTGGTCCTGTGCTTTCTAACCCTGTGCTGGTCATAGTCTGTTCCCTTTTCAAACTTCACTCTTTTTGTATTAATATGCAATAGCTTTCTCTGTTTGGTAAAGCCGTTTTCCATCAGCTGTCAAGGTGAAAGCAAAGGGATTAAGGTTCCTTTTATACATTCTTTTGGTATTATTTTAAATCATATTTTTTTTCTAGCTAAGGGGAACTCTTCTTATATTCTTCAGAACAAGTTTATATTTTTTAATTACTGTGTAACATGCATATATTTAATAATATCTTAAAGCCAAAGATATTAATATGCCTTCATTTTTTCTATGCCTAGGGATTTTCATTTGTTTGAGAAAATGGGTTTTAGGCTTCTATTCTGCTTGTGGTATCTTGCTCCACTCTTTCTAGGCTCACTTAGACATTACTTTTAAAAAAATTATTCTTAATCTCCACTGAGAATTTGAACTGGTATGAAATACCTTCTGTCATTCCTTGTCTGAATTCCTGACATCCTGTCCACAACCCCAGTTGGGAGAGGGCGCTGGTGAGCTTCTGGCGAGATGAGACTCCACCTTACAAGTGGGTTTGAAGTACTCCTGCTGACCTTGTGTGGTGGGAGGTGGAGGAGAGAGATGGCTGTCGCTTTGTTGGGTTTGTGTATTAGCAGCTGTTGAATCATCATCCTGCTGGTCCTGTGTGCTGGGAGGAACAGCAGAAGCGATGATGCCCTGAGGAGCTGCTGTTGAACTGCTGTTGAGACAATTTAAAACTAAACTTGAGATGCTTGCATTAAATGTGCAATTACTACTGTTCTTAGTTTCCAAGCAGCAGAGCTGGTTTATTAGCTAGTTAACTAGTTCTCTTCATTGGCACATTCCCCTTTTCCTTATTTCATCTCAGCCACACAGATCTGAGATTAGTCTGTCTTGTTGGATTTAACTCCAAATCCCTTCTCTTGAATCATAATAATGCTCATAATCATGTCTGGAGGAAAGGCAGAGGAGAAGGGCAAGGAAGGAGGAGTGGCAGGGGAGGAGATGAAACCTGCAGCACCACCAGTTTGAAAAGTTAGTAACTTTTGTGTAAGTTGTTACTAAAGGTACTGCACAACAGGATTTTCTCTTCACCACTCGCTGTACTTCATTGCTGGAAGGTGAACTGAAGGAGGAACTGTGAGATTATGGGCATTTTTAAATTGTCCTAATATTTCACAGAGAAAACTTGTGTCATCTGATTTAAAGGAATCACCACCATTATGCTGATTACTTACAAAGTGCTTAAATGCTTTTGTAGAGAGGAAATTCTGAACTTATGTAAAATGGATCCATTATTAATGCATTCTAATAAGCATTCAAGACAGACTATGCAGGCAATACCTGTGTTGGACTGGATTTTACATCAACACTTATCAATAACAGACACAAAGACATTTTTAAGATACCAAGTTTAAACTGTAAGGTCTATAGGCAGTATTAAAAAACAACCCAGAATTGTTATAGTACTAGCTCAAGATCTGTAAGTGAGAAGACTCAGGAATTACCAAAATGTATGGATTCATCTGATGAAGATAAAGATTTAAAATATAAAATAGTTAGGATTTAATATTTTCAGAGAAAACAAGAGTCTGTCTCTGTGCTGTTATTTTTACCACTTGTGTCAAGGACAAGGAAAAATAGTACAGTGGATTAATGCACACTGTATGTTACAGATACAGAGGACCTTTGTTTTATGAAGGCCTCTCATCTCTAGGAGAAAAGCACTAACATAGTAAACTGTAGTTTTGCCAGGCTAGTGCATTTGTTTATTGTTTCCACATGGGAAAACCTGTGTATGTGAATTCTTCCAGTAAATATTATCTGAGTATTTCTCAAGTAGGAATTCATAGGCCACTGGTGGTCTATGGAGTACTTCCAGGTGGCTTAGAGAGGAATTGTAGTAGCACAGCACTGTATTTCACCCAATTCTGTTGTAACATAGTCAGAGATCCTGGAGTGGATTTCTTCTTTGTTTTGTGTTTGTGGTTTTGGGTTTGTTTGTTTGTTTTTGTTTAAGAAGCGTTTTACAGTTGCAAATAAGCATTTTAAAACATGCACAAGAAAACTGAAGCAGGAAGAAGTAAAATATTACTTCAGTATGGAAAGTAAGGACACATCTGTTCTCCCTGTCTCACTGCTTTAAGTTTCTTACCCTGTTCCTGAGGAGAGGCTGAGAGCGCTGGGGGCTGCTTAACCTCAAGAAGGGTCAAGGGGATTATATCTATATGCATTAATGTCTGTCTGAGTAGAGGGTGTAAAAAAGATGGAGCCTTTTCTCAGTGGTCTGCAGTGACAGGCCCAAAGGCCATGGGCACAAACTGAAACACAGGAGGTTTCCTCTGAACTTCAGGAAACACTTTTTCACTGTGAGGGTGACTGAGCACTGGTACAGGTTACCCAGGGAGATTGTGGGGTCTCTGTCTTTGGAGATGCTCAACCCAACTGTACATGGCTCTGAGCAACCCTGTCTAGGGTGGTCCTGCTTTGAGCAGCGGGGGTTGGACCAGCCAATCTACAGAGGTCCCTCCCAACCTCAACTATTCCTTGATGTGTACATTTGGTATATATGGAAACAGTGCTATGCAAATAGCTGACTTCACTGATGATAGGGATGAGTTCAGCAATTTTAGTCAAGTCTTTTTGATAGGGTAAGAATGACCATAATAAGCAAGATGTTATTTCATAATTCCCCTGCCCCAATAATTTAGGCCCTTCTGGCAGTAAAAGAATGCTAATTTAGCTCTCCTATAGTACTTTTTTCAGTAGGTACAAAGGAGGTGTAATTTTCCTTATCCTGACTTGTGGGTTGAAGCACAAGTGACATGAAAATGGAATTGACTGGTCTCTCTTGAGCCTACAGAAAATAGAAAGAAGGGTAAATAATGCCAAATCTAAAATAGATATACACAGATCAAAGTAGCTCCTTATGTTTACTGCTGTGTTGTTGTCTTCCAGTAATTTAATAGCCTTGTACTGCTTTGTTTCGAATGAACAACTTTTTCTGTGTTGTAATGTCAAGCCACAGTGCTTCTGCATCATGTACCTTTTGTTCAAGGTTATGAAAATATCTACCTTCTTGGCAATGCAGATGTGAACAGGTATCTTCATCTATCTTCCTGGTGATTTAAGACTGCTTTTAAATTTTGTTACCACAGGGTGATGTATGGAATTACACATTGCAGGCTCTGAGACTTACCAAAAGCTATGCTTCTGAAAAGCACCTGAGTTAACATCTTTGCTTAAAATTGGCTTCTTGGTGCAATTGTTCAGTTTTTGTCCCATCATTCGCCTAATTAAAGCATCATCTGTGTTTGGAAACAACTGTTTTGTGATTCCTGCAAAATAAAGAGATGATACAGATGAGGCCTCCAAATCAGGGAAACAACTTGTTTATAGCATCTTGAAATTTCCAGCTACTTGAGCTCTAGGTACCTTACTGTCTTCACACACTACTTCATAGATTTTGCATGCATCAGCTCTTGCCTTTCTCTGTGCCTTCGTATCACTGTGCCTGCTCTTGGCAAACTCATAGGGAACTCCAGGGCCGGAAAGGGCTTCTTGGAGTGAGTGATTTGTGTTTGCTCATCCTCTTTGTTCTGTTCTTGAACAGAGAGTCCTATTCCTATTCCACCAGTCCTCATGCCTCTGAATTTTACAGGTTTTGTTCATTAATTTTCATTTGGTGGTGATGTTTCCTTCCCTAAAAAATTCCTCTCTGTTTTGCTTGGCTAACTTTTTTTGAATGCAAAAAACCAAACAGGACTCAACATCAGGAGTCCCGCTCTCCGCCATCATCTTCCCTTCCCCTGATATTTTCCCCCCTTTCATTTAATTTTTAAATATTAGAGTTTCCATCTTCAAGTCTGATCTACTAACTTGTTTTCTACAGTCCTAGATCTCCCAGGATTCCCTTTTAACTTTTCTTCTTCTCCTGTGTAATGCTGACACTTTTCTATTTGGATTCAGGTGTGGTGGTCTCATTTGCCTTAATAAACTTTGATTTCTCTATAGGATCCCCTTTGTCACTGAATTCTCTGCAGCATACTGTATTCAGTGTCCCAGTTACCTTCTCTGCTTCCTTTTTCAGTTTTGCCTAGCCTCTACCCTAGGATGCACCTTTGGAGAAGTCACCACTAGCTCTTAGAATCATTTAGGTTGGCAACACCCATTAAGACCATCGAGTCCAATCATTCTTCTCCTACTATAAAATCTTTTAAATTTTTTTCTTACATCTTTCTGAAATTGTCTTATCTTATTGCCTCTAAATATATTTTCACCATCTTACAAACACTGCTTTTCTCTCTCTTGACTTTGGGCCTTTTTCTCTAGCTTGGCTCTAAGGAATAGATGTTTCTGCAAATGAAGCTGGCCAACTTCAACAAAACTGGACCAAGGTACAATGACTGGAGCTACGCTGGGAAGGGAACTGAGAGAACTGGGGAAGTCCAAGGAAATGGCAATGGGTGAGGAATTCCAATACAGAAAATTAAGATTTGTTGTTCAAATATTAACATAAATTAGAAAATCAGACTCCCTGTGCTCACAAAATACTGTTTTCTTTAAAGCTGCTACTTCCATCTGAAATGATTCTCTTTCCTATTGAAGGGATGCAAGGGATTTGTAAAAACACCTTTGTGAAACCAGTTGTAGCTAGAATGTGATGAGATCCCTGAACAAACAACACCTCCTTGATTGATTGTTAAGGTACTAACAAGAAAGCTATGAATAAAGTCGTTTAGTTTAGCAGAAGAAAGGCCTTGAGGAGGAAACTGTAGATAAGCAGAGCTTTGAGGACACTTTGTAGATACATAGAAGAGGAATTCTTGATGCAATTGGCTGGGCATGTGGAAACTGGGCCAACCATGAACTTTAATGAACTGAAGAGTGTGATGGGATCAATCTGTATCCCTTGAGGAAGACAAGGATGAGGAAGAGCATCCCTCAACTCAAATTAGTTGAGAAGCAGAAATACCATAAAAGGAGGAAAAGAGGTGGAAACCCAAATTACCAAAATAGCCATGAATAGGTATTAGATGTCCTGTAATTTTGTTGAATATGTATGCAATGCTTGTATATAAACAAGCTACACCTACAGCTTGGTGTGCCTAAGGAGGAAGATCCCCTAAGCACCCAGCCCTGCTATAAAGGATACCTGTGTAACTGGACTCTGTTGAACGAATTACCACGTTTCACTATGCACCAAACATTTTTCCCTTAAACCTCAGCATAAAACAAATTTTATTTGCTTCTCTGATCACTATTCCTGTCTTCTGTAGTTATTGTTTCATTTTGCCTCCAGCACTGTTTAAAATGTCAGAATTCATAACATTCACTGACTTCAGAGTACAGCAGACATTATTTTAAATTTGATCCAAGTGTGTCCTCTCTTTGCTTTCCTTTAGCTGTTATTGTCATGCTCCACAATTGACTCTTGTAGATTAACCTTTCAAGGGCTAAAAAAATGCTATCATGGTGCTGAGTAGCCAATTAAGCAAACACCACAAAATCCACACAATAGACATACTACTACTTTTATATTTCACTGACAGCATTTGTAACAGATGGGTTAAAAAAAGAATGTCACTGAAGAATGAAATAGGAAACAGCACATCACTAGAGCAGACCAACTGCTCAGCATTACAGCCCCTCCCTCAGAGAAAGCATTTGTCAAGTCAGAGCCATATTGAGTAATATCAACAAGTCATCACCTATGATCTCCTGAACTTCATTCTGATTCATAGCTGGTTTCACTGCTTTATCCTTTGAAGAGGAGGACTTTGCACCTGTCAGGCTGTGGGTAGCCATGTACTCGTGTGTATAAAGTGCTTGCATCAAGTCGTTTATAAACTTTTGAGGTTTGCTCTTGTTACAAAGTGCAATCTGCCACTTTTCAATCTTGAACTGGAAAACAAAATTGGTCAAAGGCATAACTGTTGCAGTTCTCTAGAAACACTATAGACAGTATTACTTCTGAAGTACTTTTATATATATATACATATATACACCACAATTTCAAAGGTAGTATCTGCAAACTCTGCTTGAGATCAACACTAAACTTACATACTACTCAACATCTGCAACTGTACATGCAAGTTGATTATTTTTTTCAGAAGCAAGCCTGAGGCAGACTAAGTACCCCATTCATCCTAGCGACCACTTCACCAAGCTATCCTTATTACTCACTGGTGGAGCCAGGACATGTTCTGACACATCCAACTCCTTCCGCTCGCACTCCACGCAGGCTGGCTGTGGGCCACTTCTGCCGTGGATTCTGTACAGCCTCGGGAGCATGGTGTGCCAGAGCTAATATTCCTGCCTCTGAGCAGACATGCCCTAAGAACCCTGACATCTGGTCCTGGGCTTTGAGAGTGACTTTGACACTCAGCAGTTGTACATCATAAGTATTTGATTAGTAAATTTGATGGGCTCTTTTAATGGACATCTTTAAGCTACCTCATTAAGTAAAACCAGGCTGCTTAGGAAATTTGGTCTTTTTATTTCTTTGGAGATGTTAAGTCAAATTTTGTGTATTACAATATTCAGTCAAAACATCATTGAAATGATGCTTGATAATTCTTAATAGATTTCTTTAGTTTTTAGGACCCCATGATAATACACAAGAATGATTTCCACTGACTGGCATGGTTCAGTGCATAAAAATCCTTATGTAAGTTGTGGATACAGAAACTAGAATTATTCTTATACAGAAACTAGAACTAAAATTATTTTTTTGGTTACATCTTTATATTTTTCATGTACAGCTTCTCTGCCTGAGATATGTCAATTATGGACTGTTATAATTACAGAGAAAAGGGGAATATCTTTGCTCAGTGTGCGTGTATGTGTGTACATCTATATATATATATGGATATACATATTTGTACTTAAGTCCTGGCCAGTGTCTGGAACAAGAGCAGAGACATACTGTTCTCCATTTCCTTATTAACAGTTTAAACAGACTGCTCATATTTTTCTTAATTAGTTCTGAAACACTACCATTCCCCTTTGGCATCCAAAACAGTAGGCTGGAAGTTTTTCCTGGATCTCAGTATTTTCTTCAGGCATCCACATTCTGTCCTTAGTAACAGATGTGGAAAGCCACAAAATCAAAGTGAGTTTGAGAGTGTAGTGGCACGCTGAATTAAGTCTAGTGTTTCTCATGGGAAGAGCCTTATTCACAGAAGGAGCTCATTAGTCACATCATCAACTGAATGATAAAATTATTTTTACTGCTGCTTATTTTTTTTGTATTTCTAGTTCTATAACAGCAAAGTTTGTACTGTATGAAGTTTTAATTTTTATGCTTGAAATTGCCTTTTAACTCACCTGTTTTTCTGCCTGTTGCTCCTCATCTTCCACGTTCAAAGTTATTGGTGAGCTGGAGTTACTATGCATAGCTGCGTATGAGTCTGCTAACGGATTGTTAGATGCTTTCCAAACAGCATGTGAATGCAGGGAGGATGCAGATGATGTCACTCCCCCTTTGAGCAGCGCTTCAGCCATCCCTACCAGCTCTTCAAAATGTGTGACTGCTTGTGGCAGCACTGCAATCAAATGGAAAGTGAAGGGGGAAATAGTAATTGAAACTTTCAGGCCCTAATTACATAACCATGTCTATTTTTGCCATTAGATTCCTGTTGTAATGCAAAAGAGTCAAAGTCATCAGCAAAGGCACTTTAACATACTTTTTTGCTATTGCCCCCAGTGTTTTTCTGCCATTCTGCTGTCCCTACCCATGAAGATCCGGCCTCTGTTTCTAGAACAGTGTAGATACTCCTCTGCAAGGCTAAGAGGAACCAGTAGTTAATGTCCATCATGGCACTAAGCATGCTATTTCTCTTTTGTTTTTCTTTTTCTGTCTCCAAATTTCTGCAAGTCTGTGAAGCTATTGCATATGGGCTAAGTAATGTTATGTCTGTTTAGGTTTTTTTTTAACCTCTATGCCATCTCTTTTTTAAATTACAGAGAATATCTTTTAAAGAACCTTTTCTCCAAGTAATACTTATTTTCAAATATAAACTTTTATTTAGTCTAATAAGAAGAATCAATTCAGAGCAAAAAGGGTGCAAGGGATGATGAATCATCAAGATACAGAACCACTAAATTACAGAAAATACTGGAAAAGACTATTCTAGTGCTTAAGACGTGCGGCAAATGGACTTAAATGTGTCAGAATTTGGTAGACACTAACAAAATATTTTAAAATAATATTCAGAAAGGTGGGGTGAATGATTCAAATGAAGATGAATAACATGGAATGTACTCATGTGGACAATTGTCCTGGGCTCGGCTAGGATAGAGTTAAATTTCTTCCTAGCAGCCTGGGGGAATGCTGAGAGCAGTGCTGATAACACCAGACAAGAGCAGTGATAACACTGCTCAAGCAGTCAAGGACTCTCCAGTTGGTCATACTGCCCTGCTGAGGAGAAGGTGAGGGACACCCAGGAAGCTGGGAGGGGACACAGCCAGGACAGGTGACCCAAACTGGCCAAAAAGGGTATTCCACACCAATTACATCATGCTCAGCATAAACAGGAGCTGGTGGTGGGGAGCACTGCAGGGCTCCAGGCCAGAGGGTTTCAGGACATCTCTGAGCTGTATGGCCCGAGTTGTTCAGTTTAGTGAGAAACTGCATTGTGTATCACCAGTTTCGTGTATTTTGCTGTAAATCCCTGTTATTGTTATTATATCTATCTCTCTGCTATCCAAGTAAATAGTCCTTATCCCAACCTGCAAGGTTTTGGGGTTTATTGTTTTCCTTTCCCTCCTCCCTCCACACCAATTCCCCCTTACACCCTCTTAGAGAGAGCAGCTGTGTGGTGCTCAGCTCTCAGTTGGGGCAAAACCAGTGATGGAACTGATAAGCACTTGCAAAATCGTATGACCAAAAAAAAAGAAGATGCTAGGCTGCCTAGGTATGATATGATGTGGCCAGGAAGGGAAGGAGCAAATTCTCTCTAAAGCTTCTTCACTCATTAACACTTAGAAATTCTGGATTCAGCCTTGGTTGCCCCAGAGTAAGGGACAGGGTGAAGTAAGAGGGGCTTCAGAGATAATCACTAAGTGATGAAGGGTTCATTTATAAAAGAATAAAATGGTCCACCTCTGTGAAAGGAGGTGTCCTGGGTTCAGCCCAGCAACAGGCTTTGTTGGCCCTGAGAGTATTCCATGCCAATTGCGTCATGATCAGGCGGTTCTTCCCCCACCCCTGCAGGGGTGACTCTGGACCCGGGCCCGGGAGGTTCCGGTCTGGGCAGGCACAGTGCCAGTTCTGGGGGCGACCCCGGACCCATCAGAAACTGCTCCGGACCCGGGCACGGGAAGTTCCGGTCTGGGCAGACGCAGTGCCAGTTCTGGGGGAGACTCCGGACCCATCAGAAACTGCTCCGGACCCGGGCACGGGAAGTTCCGGTCTGGGCAGACGCAGTGCCAGTTCCAGCTTCTTTCTCTCTCTCTCTTTTTGGATCGGCGCAGCAGGTGGTGGTGAGGGGGGTGCTCGGGGGTGCCGGGCTCGGGGAGTGCTGCGTCTGGGGCTCTGAAGCGGCATCGGTTTGGGCACGGCTCAAATGACATAGTGGGGTGAGAGGTTTGCACTGTATATAACAGCACTGTAGTTAGTTGTTTTCATATCTTTGCCTGCTGTTTAGTAAACTATCCTTATCCCAACCTGTGGGCCTTTGGGTTTTTTTTCTCTTCCTCGTGGCTCCTCGGTTCCCTCCGTTCGCCCATCCCCCACCTCTTAAAGAGGCAGGGGGCTTCTTTTTTTCTAACCTTTGTGGCCCCAGCTTTTCCGCTGAGGTTTAAACCACAAGAACTTTTAGCGCCCAACGTGGGGCGAAGGAGGACCCCCAAGGGGGGCAAAAAAGGTTGGGGTAACGATAGATTTGACCTTAACTCAATTGCAGTTAAGATAGAGTTGTGATAAGTACGGTTATTTAAGTAATTTCTATGTACAATGTTGTGGCATTTACTCTTAAGGATGCTGCCATGGTTGTCAAATCGTGGCATGCTGCTGCATCTAATCCTGCCAGGATTCGTTGCCATCCCGTACGTCTGTTTAGTGTATGTTGTGATAACAGTCTATGATTGGATAACGTTTAAGTTCATGAGCTTAAGAGAGTATTTGTATCAGTTTTTGCTGTTCAGTACAAAGAGGGATAAAACAGGTCTTGTAAGAGTCTTTAACAATTTCCAATATCCCTGGGATATTCTAACTAGCATTTTCCTACTGTTGGTTTTGGTGCAAATGCTTCTGCTTTCGATATATATATGTATATATATTAGGCACAGGTTTATGAATACCACCCAAGAGTTTTCCCTGAGGCTGGATAAGCTTGAGTGGCAGGGCAAATAGCGAAATATGAGCAGGTACCTAGGCACTTTCTTACCCCCAGTGGTTTGGAACTTCACTCCTGAACAGCTACAGGATCCTAATAACGTGACTGCATATCTGAAAAAGAACTGTAGTGGGTTCCCCAGAGAAATACGCCCTACTGCACTGTGCTGGGGCTTGGCTACCATCTACATCTTGATAGCAAGCAGCACTGTCAGTACTGTCAGCACTGTCAAGGGGAACAAGGAAATGGATGGGCAAATACTGCAGCTACTGCAACCTCTACAATAGACCTTGCCCCTTATTCAGACTGTCAGTACTGTCAGGGGGAAAGAGGAAATGGATTGGCGAATACTGCAGATGCTGCAACCTCTACAATAGACCTTGTCCCTAATTCAGACCATCAGCACTGTCAGGGGGAAAGAGGAAATGGATTGGCGAATACTGCAGATGCTGCAACCCCTACAATAGACCTTGCCCCTTATTTAGACTGTCAGTACTGTCAGGGGGAAAGAGGAAATGGATTGGCGAATACTGCAGATGCTGCAACCTCTACAATAGACCTTGCCCCTAATTCAGAGAATCAACCCACCCCAATGTCTGTTGCTCCTATTCAAAAGGGGTGTCAGCGCTGTCAGGGAGAAAGGGGAAATAGACTAGTACATACTGCAGATATTGCAATGTCTACAGTAGACCTTGCCCACAATTCAGAGAACCAACCCACACCAATGTCTGTTGCTTCCATTCAAGAGAGGTGTCAGCACTGCCAGTGCTGTCAGCACTGTCAGGGAGAAAAAGGAAATAGGCTAGTACATACTGCAGATACTGCAACCTCTACAATAGACCTTGGCCAAGCCATATCAAAGTCTGTGGCTCCCATTCAAAAGAGGAAACACACCAAGAAGTTAGTTCGCGTAGTGCCAGATGATGATGGTGAACAACCGGGGCCATCCCAAGAATGTCAGGATGAGGGGCCATTCCAAGAATGGCAGGATGAGGATGATGATGAAAAACCAGGGCCATCCTGGAAAGGTCAGAATGGAGCAGGGCCATCTCAGAAAAGTAAGAATGGGGCAAAGCCATCTCGAGCAGATCAGGGTGTAGTAGAACCAGAGATTGTTACCCGATCCCTGACCCTGAGTGAACTGCGTGAGGTGCGAAAAGATTTTGGCCGCCGCCCAGGTGAGCATATCATCACTTGGTTGCTCAGATGCTGGGATAGCGGGGCCAATCGTCTGGAATTAGACGGCAGGGAGGCCAGGCAGTTGGGATCCCTGGCTAGAGAAGGAGGTATTGATAAGGCACTTGGGGAGGGGTCACAAGTCCTCAGCCTTTGGAGGCGATTGCTGTCAAGTGTGCTGGAAAGATATTCCATAAAGGAATATATTACCTGTCAGAGACCCAAGAGCGACAACATAGAGACAGTTATCCAGTTCCTGAGAGAATTAGCTGTACGAGAGTTGATTTATTATGATTAGGACAACAGAAGGCTCCCTGATGATCCTGATGATGTCCGATGCACCCCAGACATGTGGCGTAAGGTCATACGAAGTGCACCATCAGGGCACACGAATTCACTGGCAGCAATGGAATACGATGAGATGTTTCCACCAACTGTATATGAAGTGACCCGCCGACTCCGGACTTATCAAGACAACGTTGCATGCTCTGTCATTGCAGCAGTAGAGAAACTGGTTAAACTTAAACTTGACGACCACATGGTCGACTCCCAACCTGTATGGAGCGATGTTGCAGCTACCCGGAAAAGTCACTCATCGTCCCAAGAGAGAGAATACAGCAGGGACACACCACGAGCCACACTGTGGTTTTACCTGCGTGATCATGGAGAGGACATGAGAAAGTGGGATAAGAAGCCCACTTCAGCCCTTCAAGCACGAGTAAATGAGTTGCAAGGTAGAGTAAGCGCACGAGGTTCTGCCAGAAGGAATGTTGCACCAGTTTCTATCCAGGAGCGATAGAGGAGCCCTGCCTCCAGCCAGGTGGAGGAGAGGGATAATCGGACTTACTGGACTGTGTGGATCCGATGGCCTGGAACATCAGACCCACAAGAGTATGAGGCTCTAGTGGATACTGGTGCCCAGTGTACTCTAATGCCATCAGATTATGAAGGGACAGAACCTGTTTACATTTCTGGAGTCACAGGGGGCTCCCAACAGTTGACTGTGCTAGAGGCTGAGGTGAGCCTAACTGGAAAGGACTGGGAGAAACACCCCATTGTGACTGGCCCAGAAGCTCCGTGCATTTTAGCTATGGACTATCTCCATAGAGGGTATTTTAAAGATCCAAAAGGATACCGGTGGGCTTTTGGAATAGCTGCTGTGGAGACTGAAGAAACTAAACAGTTGTGTGCCTTGCCTGGACTTTTGGAAGATCCAGCTGTTGTGGGGTTGCTGAAGGTCGAAGAACAGCGAGTGCCAATCGCTACGACGACAGTGCACAGGCGGCAGTATCGTACAAACCGAGATTCTTTGATCCCCATCCATAAACTGATTCGTCAACTGGAGAGTCAGGGAGTGATCAGCCGAACCCACTCACCATTTAACAGCCCCATATGGCCAGTGCGGAAGTCCGATGGAGAGTGGAGGCTGACAGTAGATTATCGTGGCCTAAATGAGGTCACTCCAAACATGAGTGCTGCTGTGCTGGACATGCTAGAGCTCCAGTATGAACTGGAATCAAAGGCAGCCAGGTGGTATGCCACAATTGACATTGCAAATGCTTTCTTCTCAATCCCACTAGCACCAGAGTGCAGGCCACAGTTTGCTTTCACTTGGAGAGGCGTCCAATACACATGGAATCGTCTGCCCCAGGGGTGGAAACACAGTCCCACCATCTGTCATGGACTAATCCAGAGTACATTAGAAAAGGGTGGAGCCCCAGAGCACTTGCAGTATATTGATGACATCATTGTATGGGGCGACACAGCAAAGGAAGTTTTTGAAAAAGGAGAAAGGATAATTCAAATCCTTTTAGAAGCTGGTTTTGCTATAAAACAAAGTAAAGTCAAGGGGCCTAAGCGAGAAATCCAGTTTTTAGGAATAAGATGGCAGGATGGGCGTTGTCAGATCCCAATGGACGTTATTAATAAAATTGCAGCTATGTCCCCACCAAGTAACAAAAAGGAAACACAAGCTTTCTTAGGTGTTATAGGATTTTGGAGAATGCATATCCCAAACTATAGTCTCATTGTGAGCCCACTCTATCATGTAACTCGGAAGAAAAATAATTTTGAATGGGGCCCTGAGCAGCAGCAAGCCTTTGAGCAGATCAAACGCGAAATAGTCCATGCTGTAGCCCTTGGACCTGTCCGTACAGGTACAGACATTAAAAATGTGCTCTATACCACAGCTGGTGACAATGGTCCTACCTGGAGTCTCTGGCAGAAAACACAAGGGGAGACTCGAGGGTGACCGTTAGGGTTTTGGAGTTGGGCCTACAAAGGATCTGAGGCCAATTACACTCCAACTGAAAAGGAAATACTGGCCGCTTATGAAGGGGTTCGAGCTGCTTCAGAGGTAATTGGAACTGAAGCTCAGCTTTTCCTAGCACCCCGACTGCCAGTGCTGGGCTGGATGTTTAAAGGGAAGGTCCCTTCCACACACCATGCAACTGATGCTACATGGAGCAAGTGGATTGCACTAATTACACAACGAGCTCGAATAGGAAACCCCAATCGCCCAGGAATTGTGGAGGTGATTACAGACTGGCCAGAAGGCAAAGACTTTGGGATGTCACCAGAGGATGAGGAGGTAACACGTGCTGAAGAAGCTCCACCATATAACCAACTGCCAGAAAATGAAAAGCAGTATGCCCTGTTCACTGATGGATCTTGTCACATTGTGGGTAAGCATCGGAAATGGAAAGCTGCTGTATGGAGGTGAAATTTGTTGCACCTGGAACTAACTCAAATTATCAATAATGAGGAATTACCAAAGTAGCTAAAACTGAAATAATTCCAGAATAAATAGAATTTCAGTAGATCAAGAAAGACTGGTAATAAATAAGGTTAGTTGCACTGGTCAGTCGAGTGTTTGAGCTTAGCTGGTGGTTATACACAGCATATAGAAAGGGTCTCTTGGGAACAACAGGATTTAGACAGATTTTCCCATTTCCAACGCTGTGATTGCATGGCCTCCGTGTACGACAGGTTTTTTAAGTGCTGCTGGAATTAAATGTTGCCATGTATCAAAGACTTCAATGCTAATGGCAGGCCTTGATGGTGTCAGGTGCTTGAGCATCTGCAATTCCCATCCAAATGGCCTCTTATAAATCAAGCTTTTCATGACCCTCAGGCTTTCCTCTTCATCAAAATACTTCCCCTGCCTTTACCTTGAAGCATCACCAGGGACTGCCTTAGGCGGCAGTTTTCTCTCATGGTGTCTGTCAGCTTCCTCTTGAGACTTTTTATTTTGGCACACAGTTCTACCTTGGAGAGTTGAAATAAAGGCTCTTCATCATCACTGCTACTTTCACTGTACAGAAAGTTGCTTCCTGAATACTGTTCTCTCTGAAAAAAAAAACAACCAAGGAAAAGAAAACCATGCTATCTAGAGCAACAACATAAAATTACAGCACTAAAACTTGGCTTCAAAAAATCTGGCTAAATTAGGATATTCTCTTTGTACACAGAATGTATAAACAAACTCAGTGCATTTTACTAATAGCTGTTACTGAACACAGGTATTACCATTCCTATTAAAATGAAAAGTGAAATATCAGAGTAATTCAGAACCATTAGGTACTTGTCTCTCTCTTCTCCATTCACCAATCTACTACAGTAGTGTCTTTCAGAACCGTTACCTTCACTAAAAGAAGAGTCTTACTCTGCCCTAAAGAAATATATTTCAGTTTGCTTTTGTTTAATACATTAAAATTGCTGAAGATGAGATGTTTACCTGTTTGTTAATTAAAGATGTTTCAAGTTGACTCAGGATGTTGGCAGGAGTGGATGCCTGTAATGATTTCTTTCTTTTTATATGCTTCATCATCTTCTCCTGTAAACAAGAGCATAATAGTGCCTTTCAATCCATAGAGAGCCTTTCATTACAGTATCTCATAGTTTACCATTAACTTTACTCACTGTGCACCTGACATTTTTTGGTTAGTATTTTTGAAAAACATGCTTGTAACTATTTGTTAAAATGTATGTTTTCTTTCCCTAAGTTTTGTCACTGCATTTCCCTCACTACAGGAAGGACATGGAGATACTGAAGCGTGTCCAGAGAAGGGCAAGGAAGCTGGCAAAGGGTCTGGAGCACAAGTCCTGTGAGCGGCTGAGGGAACTGGAGTTTTTAAAACTTAAGAAAAGGAGGCTGAGGGGAGACCTTATCACTCTCTGTAACTACCTGCAAGGAGTGTGTAGAGGTGGGAGTTGGTCTCTTCTATCAGGTAACTGTGATTCTATTCTATGATTCTGTGACTGCAGATCTACCTGGTCCCATCCCTTCCCTTCCTTAGGCAGTAGTGAGATTTGTCATATGGGAGAAGGTGTAATGGAGCTACAGAGCATCCAAATCTTGAGTAACACTTCTCTCTTTAAATAGCAAAGGGCAAAATCTAACTAAACATGGGAAGACTGCTTGTATTGCTACCTTCACCATACATTTTTGTGTATTATACTGCGAAGAATCAATAGTCACAGTCTATTTCATTCCATTATAGGCTTACCAATATCAGGCACATATAGACAGAAACTCACCTGTTCTTTATCCAGGTCACTGTCTTCACTCTCTGAGAATATCATTTCTATTCTCTTCCTCTTGCCTTTTCCAAGGACTTGTATTTTTGTTATTTCATCTGCTCGCAGTATCTTTTGCATCATCTCCACCAGCTCTTGGGGGTCATCTGAAGTGATGGGGGAAAAAAAAGGCCAAAGCACAGAAAATCAGGTAGCAATACCATACAACTGGATTGAAATTTCATATCAGACAAATGCTCTGGAACTGCACGTACCACTCATGTACACAACTTTCACCAGGTGCTTTTCTGTCTTTCGTTCTGCCACAGGCCAGTTTACGAGCACATGCTCATTTGGTTTCAGAAATCTTTCAAGTTCATCATCATCACTGGGAAGGTCCTGTATCCACGATGTCTCTCCAATTTGCAGTGAATTATCATTTACAAAATCAAACAGTGTGAATTTTTTCATTGTTAAGTGGTTTCCTCGTCACACAGACACTGCCTGCAGGATGCCATAGGAAAAACTGCTATTACCATGGAATATAGCTCAGGAATGCTACACAGATACTTTTAACCCCCCACCGCCACCCCCCCAATCCCCTCCTATTCCTGGATATTGGTAATTACCTTTAGGAAAATATCCTCGATAAGGATGTGAAAAGTAGCCAAGTGGCATATTACCTCTCCCTTGAAAGATGGGAATCTGTTCAATAAATGTACATCAAGACAGCTGCCTCCAAAATGATGTACAGAAAACAGCTTTCACTCACAGAGCCCTTGCTTCCTTACTAGTACTGTGCCTAAGTCCATCTCCTGCCCAGGTTCCCTATTACAACTACATTTGCCCCAACAGAAATTCTTCAGTCTAGTCTCTGACTAAAAAACTACAGGCATGATAACTTTCGCTAGAACAAGGGAAGGTACTACCTCTGCATGCTCTTATGAGGGATGTATGACTTTCAGGGCTGTACTAATCATCTCGTGGGCAGCAAGATGTACAATTACAGCCACGAAAAAACAACCCAGGACAACTGACTGGATGAGGTCTGACACATTCTGGCAGCTAAACACTTGATGTACAGAAGAAATGACAGTCTGAGGGCTGGAAGAGAGCTGAATTGCTTCATGAAGAACAGCAGCAACAAGGAGAATGCAGAACCAAATATACAGCTAAATACTTTGCTTACATAAAGCAGTATTTTTAAACACAAGAATAATTTCTGGAATTTTTAAAGCACTGGATTTCCACACTGGGAGAAGGGAAATGTAATATATGTTATTAAACTCTACTGGAAATGTAATCAGTTCGTTTAAGTGCTTCCATTATACTCAGAGATGATGTTTTCTACTTCAAAATTATTAAATCAGATAAAAAAAACCCCAATAAGTAGAAACTCTGATTTTCTCAAACCTTGGTCTTCTTTCCAGAAACAGCCGGTTTGGCCTGTCAGTTCATAGAGGTGATGTAATTTGCACAGAGCCACGAACTCATGAAATCCCAGATGTGACAGCGCGATTTGTGATTTACTTGGCCTCAATCAGTCGGAAGCAAATACAGTGCCTCATGCAGAGGCTGTCAGAAAGGTAACTCAGAGCTAGGGACGGAGAATTACGTGAGGCTACTATGTCAAAGTGAGGAAATCCGGCTGCAGTGCCCTCAGAAGCAATGTCAATTCATCTGCAGAGGCCCCGCTCACCACTTCTCGCTACGCCTCAAAAGAGCTGGCTTCTCACACTGGGGTGAACGTGTTAATTTGTGAAAGGCAGCTCCACTCTTGTCCACATGTTTACTGGTACAATGACGCAAGCAGTGTAAGAAATCACCATTAAAGAGAGTATTAAATCATGCTGTTATGCAGAATGCGCTGAGTTTGATAGCAGTAAGACTGTTAAATACTGTCCCACTCAAGAAAAGAGACTGCATTTGCAAGAATTGACATTATTTTTGGTTAAAGAGAGTTAGAAAGACCAGGAAACATCCATCCCATGTAGATTCTGAAGAAGAAGCAGCCTGAATGTCTGTGCCTAGCATCAATCACTGGAGGCCTCATTCTGCCATCGATCCATGCCGAGCGGATCCACACAACACAGAAAGGGATCATTCAAAATGAATACACATATAGACAAAGCAGAACACAAAGGAAGAAACGTTTCAGCACTGACCTCACTAGGGATAGGTGAGGTCCAAAGGAAATGCCATGTTTGCCTAAATAACAGTTTAAAACAGCCCATGCATGGGACCTCATTGACCATCGGCATTCTTCCTTCTTTTTCAAACCACTTTTGAGTCTATACTCATCTAAGTCAGCTTAACACTTCTCATCTAGCACAAAGATGCTAACTTCTACCTCTGATCAACCTAGCACAGCAATCCTCACCACCCCAGTTTTTGATTCTCAAATGGAGTACTTTGAGTTTTCCTCTCCTTGGCCCTCAGCAGTCATAAGCTACTTCATTACTCTCCTAAAAACCCATATAATAAGGTCACCAGAATTGCAGAACTGCCAGTGTGCTAAGATTAACAGTTGATTGACTGACTTCTGTATTTTTTAATGTTTCCCTGTAGTCCTCTAACAGTCTGCGAGTTGTTTCTCATTTTGTGTTGAGACAGATACTCTCTGAGCCATGGGACATACTTGTGGTCTGTGCTTGTTCAGTGTTAGCAAGCCAGCCTGGGTTTTCCAGGGATACATGAATAGAATTCATAGAATCACATTATGATTCAGGTTGGGAGGGACCTCAAAGCCCATCTAGTTCCAACCCCCTGCCATGGGCAGGGACTCCACCAGACCAGGTTGCCCAAAGCCCCATCCAGCCTGGCCTTGAACACTGCCAGGGAGGGGGCAGCCACAGCCTCTCTGGGCAACCTGTGCCAGTACCTCACCACCCTCACAGTGAAGAATTCCTTCCTAATGTCTAATTTAAACCTGCCTTCTTTCAGCTTAAGGCCGTTACCTCTTGTCCTTGTGCGCTCCCTGATAAAGAATCCTTCTCCAGCTTTCCTGCAGGCCCCTTCAGGGACTGGAAGGCTGCTATAAGGTCTTCCTGGAGCCTTCTCCAGGCTGAACAAGCCCAGATCTCTCAGCCTGTCTTCACAGGAGAGGTGCTCCAGCCCTGTGATCATCTTTGTGGCCTTCCAGTACACACGCTGCTTACAGCATGGAGCGTCGGTTATGATTCCTCACAGTGCTGGGGCTGTTCACATACACTCTGCCAGCACAGTGATCTGCAGCAAGTCCAAGCAGCTTTTCAAAGGTATCAGCTTTGCACATGTGTTACAGGGCTTAATGAAGTCAATGGACATAGGGATTTCTGGATCTTCAGAGCCACAGTCTTTACATCAGACAAGCACAAAAATCCACAAATCCATCCCACTGCTCAAAGCCAGGGACAATTTTTGCCATGGTCATGGCAGAACTTGGAACTCAGCAGTTTGTCTACATTATCTATAAAGCTCGTTTGAGCTGTCAAGATTCTTGCCTGTGGTGGGAGGGTGTACTAGTAAACAGCTAAACTGATTTCACTACGAGTCTTAGCTGCCAAGGTAAAATTTAAGCTACATAGGATGCTGAGAGAGATAAGGAATGGATTTCACAGATTGTCATGGGAGGAGGAATGGGGTTGATCCACTCCAGAGCCCAAAAAACTGCTGGCAGATTTCTGAGACTTGTGTTCGTTCTGTCTGGTTGCTACTGCTGCTTTTGAAGGGACCAAGACAGGACAGCAGCTGTGGGGCAGCGACAGAGGCTGGCCAGGTCCCTTCTCTGCCAGGGCTCTGCTGGGCATTGGCTCAACTGCTTGCATTATACATAAAATAACGGAACTATGGCATTGCCAAATAAGAGGAGCAGAGTGCAATAGCTGATTGTCAGTGTTTTTCTGGTATGGAGCTATGGCTTCAGCTCCCCCCACAAACACTGATCAAACTATGTCTTTTCACAGAATTTATTGTGACAATCCATGGGCCCTGGGGATAATACCTAACTGTCTCCTGGCATCATCTCTAGCCAGTGATGAAAGGGAAGGGGAAGGTAGAACAAAATGCCTTTAATGAAGAAAAGGAACAGCAAAGTACTTCACTTACTGGAACAGAAGTCCTGCAGTGTTTTCTCAGCCTGTTCACCCACTGGAGTCAATGTAAACCTTGTCTGAATAAGGAGTGCTGCAAATGCCTCCCTCTAATTTATTTTCTTTGCCAAAACAGATCAAAGGCAAAATAAACTGTATCATCAAAAAAAAAAATTGAAATATAGATCTTGGGGGATGGAATTAATCTTAGCAAACTTTTACTGTCTTAAAAGTGAGAGGTTGTCTAGCTGTGTTTGGCTCAGTCACCACAGAGGTGATTCATTTCACCCTAAGACACGTATCTGAAAGACAGCAGATGACTCACTGTCTGGAAGAACCTATTTCCCTCTTCTGACTACTCAGTGACTCCACAGGGGTAGGCATGCCTCCTCATAGAAGCTGCCTTGGTCCAACCCATCCTATATTAGCTTTTTTGATTTTTTTGAAGCTGTAGGATAGGTTCCAGTAGACCTTCTGCTATAGGGAGCCAGGAGGATGCAGTCTGTTAAGAGTGTCTTTTAAATCTTTCTTACACAATTCTGCAAGTCATCATGTAACATTTCTGACACTGAGTGCTTTGTTCAGGGGTTTAACTGGGAGATACATAATCATTCACAGACATTACCCTGTGTGCAGCTACTAACCACAGGGACAGAATTACAGGACCTTTGAAAGCCACTTATGTTTTGCAAGTTACTTAATTCTGCTATTTGAAAATACTAACTACTAGTTTGAGTAGGAATAAAATGCAAATTCATGATTTATCACCATTCTAAGACACGAATCTGTCTTTCTCTAAAAGCAGGTAATTTGTAGAAGGGGGAAAGTAAAAGGAAGGAACCATTTAATTTTAAAGCTCTGCAGAGGAAACATTAATTGGACTCTTAATTTTTACAGACATGTTAACACCTCACATTGTGCACAGATGCTACAGATTTGCACACAGGATATTGTTACTAAGCAACCCAAAAAACAGAACAAATAAAACCCCATCAAAAAACCCCCAACAAAAACCAACCAAAAAGCCCCACAGAAATAATTTCAAGACATATCTTAGACTTTGACTGACATAGTCTGTTCCATTCAGCTGGAGAGTTGGCAGATGGCATGCTGAGATCATTATTTCTCTTTCCTTTCAGTAAACGCACTGTAAAGTATTACTGATTTACAACGTGAGACTGTAGGCCCACCCAATGGGTCTGATTCCACTGCAGCTTAAAATAGGGCTTTGCCACTGACTTCAGTGAGAAAGAAACCGTACCATAACCGCACAACACAAATCCATAATAGACTACTAACATTTTATAGTGTCTTGTCTCTAATTTCAGCCTTTGATAAGTCCAATTTTTCCTTGAAACCTTCACTAAGCTAGAAATTAATCTATCTCACTCCAACTCTTTATTTCCCATGCAGCATAACGAGCAGCAGTGATAGATTCGGTTTGTGTTACTTTGACGATGACATTTTATGTCGAACTTCTCAGGGCATCAAATACATGCTGGTGTAAAACTCTTGGTCTACACTGAAGTCTCAGAATTCCCAGTTCTCTGTAACAAATTTATGATGGAAAATGTTACCATATTTAAATACTTGATGTACCTTTTATATGTGGCTTCTAATCTTACTCCCCTGAAGCCAGTGTAAGACTTACTAATGATTTCAGTGGAATTAGGCACTGGTGGAAGAAAGCAGAAGTGGTGTTACTGCTCAAAAGAGGTGTTACTGCTCAAAAGTGTGATACCTTAGTCATTTGATGGGAAAATAGGACCTAAAGACAAATTTGCTGCTCTCAGCTGAGTAGTACAGATTTTCCAGAATCATCAGTATCGCTGTGTTCCAAATTCAGCTGGAAATCTGGGAAAGCATCTATCAGAACATTGCTGCAACTTTCAAGTCTATAAATGCACAGAAATAATCTCACTTGCATTCCACAGGAAGGATAAAGCTACATGATTTTATTACAGGTATCCAACTTTCACTTCCTGACTGTGGATCTCTGTCCTGGTGTGACTCGCTATGAAATCATCTGAGATGCTTTTCTAAGTGGTAAGGCAACATCTTCAGCCTTTACTGACATTGATTGTCTTGTTGACTTGAAAGCCTCAGCAGCACTCACAATCCACTGGATTATATGCAGAATATGGTCAATACCTTGTCCCACATCCTAAAACGGATTTGAGTGGATCAAGGAATTAATGAAGCTGCTGTTGGTATTATTTTTCACAGTAGTGCCCTCCATGCCCTGAGTTTTAGCAACCTAAAAGTTCTATAAAAATATCATTAATATCTAAATATGCCAGTGTAGGACTGTGGCTAAAATCAAAGGCCTGAAGTTGTTTATTGGAAAAGCTCTTGGATTTTTGCATCAAACCATTAATTTTATTTGTAATACTGACTTACAGGAAAGGACGAATAATGAATTTGTTAAGCAGGTATATTTAGTATGTCTCAAAGTACTAAGCTTTTGTTGTAACTAATAATTTATTCCACTGACAGTGAAACATGATGTTCATTTTAATAAATTTAGGATAGCAACCTGGCATCATTATTGGGTTTTCAGGACGGGATTCAGTGCTAGCTTAAGATGCTTATATTTAGGTGTCAGCAGGTATCACTGTAATCACTGGAGATCTAAGGATCAATTTGGCTTCCTAAACTAGGTGTCCAGTGCCAGTGTCCTCTGCTATTTGGCTTGGCCTTCAGCTGCTATGTCAGCAGTGCAACTCTCCCACAGGCCTCTTTATCACAACTTCCATCCCTCTGGAAATGTCTCAGTCTTGAGCACCTTCAACAGCTGAGTCGAGCCTTTATTGAACACAATTAAAGCTCCCAGGAAAGCAATTCAGCTTATTTCAAATGCTCTAGGGCTCAGTTCAGTTGCCTAAAATTAAATGCATGGTGCAATCTTAGATACCATAAATTATTATGCTTGGGTTCCAACTGCCTCTGCTGATGGGCATGTATCTCACACAGGGCCTAGACCCTCTTCCAGACTCATGAGGATGTAACTGACTAACTCAAGGTTATCTCCAGTAACACTAAACACATGAATTTCAGGAAGTGAAGTTTAAACAGGAATTTGGATACCTAACATGCTTATAAACAACATACATTTATTTATCTGCATTTTAATCCTGCACTCAGTGCAAAATCCACACAAAGATAAGAAGATGCCAAAAACAAGATGCAGGAAGTTATCTTAATTCTACATCATAGATTTGTGTCTTTATTAAACAGCTATTTCATAGCTGACAGATGGAAAACTAACACCCATTTTTGCTTGTTTGCAAATGCCACACACAACAAAATGCATTAATATACAGACCAAGAAATTAATTTCAGTTATTGAACTGGAGGACACACCTAAGCTACAGGAGTTGAAGTATTCACATGATAGCTCTTTCCACTCAGGGTAGTGTATCCAAATTCTTAGAAGCAGTAAGTAGCTTAGGAGAAGAAACATGTCAGCATGGCTCTATAGAGTCTGATGCTTGTCCACACTCATTCTGATCAGCTTGGTTAAGTCAACACATCTTAACAGCTCCTAAATTATGAAAGTTAAAGGCCAGTGACATATTAAATTAGTTTGTCTGAAGATGTTTATAGGAAGGCAGAATCATTAGGGAGTCTGAGCACATGCAAATTTGTGCTGAGGTGAAAAAAAACCTGTGTTGATGCTCTAAGTAATAGCCAAGCACTCAAATACCCTTTTCCTAGAAGGCTGAAAAAATATTAGACATGCTTTCCATATGCATCTACTGTACATTCACATTGGGCTTGTTCAACAAACCCACTGACAATCTGGTGTGAGAGTTTATAAGAGGAGGCTTCCTTCTCTTTTTGTAAGGTGCCATAAGCTGTCCTATATCTTTTGATAAGCTTTGCTGCCCCAAAGCATTCCTTAGCACTGACATTCTCTCTTCAGCTCTAAGAGCACAGAAGTGACATAGCAGCTAGGAAATTCCAGGCTTGAGCTCTGGTCACTATTTAATAATCTAGTGGCATCTTAACTATCCCTACTCACATGTCTTTATTGCTGTCATAGGTGAGTGATGACAGAGTAGAAGTCATGCCTGGTTAACACCCAAAGCGCCTGCTCTTTTACTCCAAAGCTCTTCCTCAATTGCTCTGGTTTTGCAGCATGTTGGTAGGAGGGAATGAAAAAAAAATAAAGGTCATGAGCTAGAACAAGAGACATATAAGTTGTCCTCTTACTCTGGGGAATATTACTGCAACTAAGAGTAGTTCTGCATGCTCTGAGGAGAATCGATAGAAAGGCATCTTCCCTGCATGGATAACAATTTCAAACATTAGAGTTATCATTTCCCCCTGCCCAGTACAGTCAAGTATCTTTTTAGTGAACACAGTTCAGCCTAACATTATAACTTAATATAAGAGATAAAAGGCCAGTGTTGCATTTTGGACTGAAACAATCCTTAAGCAACTTCCAATGATATACATAAAATACTAATGAAGTGCAATTCCCTCTGGGATGCAAGGCCATGTTCAGATTGACAACTGCTACATTAAACACTGCCAAAAATGAATACAGAGCAAATTTTAACCAAGGACAAAGGGGCATATCACTGCTTTAATAATAACAACTGAAAAAAAAAAAAAAAGCGCCATAGGAGCTTTAGCAGTACATTTCCATCTAGGCTCAAGATCAGCCTCTCTGCCTACAGAGTCAATTTATGCCCAAAGAATTCCTGCCAGCATTTTTCCAGCAACCCTGTAAGCCATGACTGCACAAGTGCATGGCTCGTACTCCATTCGATTTACATTCAGTCTAATAAACAGAGGGAATCAAAACATGCAAGTTGTGAGAGTTTATAAACCTGCAAAATGAGGACAATTACCTCTACATATATAAAGCAGACAGGAATTTGGTTTCACATGGTCACCTATGACACCTGCAAGTGGTAAAATGGAAAGGTCTGTTCTGCAGCACTGGGATTGCACGGTTTGGTCTTGGGTAAACCAGACAACATAGCCTCTCCTCTCAAAGGGTCTGAAATAATAACGCTTATTAACCTCATTTCAAGGATGCTGTGAGAATGAGCTGATGCTGGCGTGCCCTCCAAACGTACAAAGCACCGTGTGAAGCAAACTGTTCAAATGTTTTGCAGAACTAAGATTTGCAAGAACCTTGCTGAATTTAGAACATACAATTCCACGTAACAGAGGTTTTTTGCAATGCAATGCCTATATCAAGCTGAAAATCATTACTCTTTCAGTTGAAAAATGTGATTTTTAAAGGTTTAATCATCTACCAGAAACTCCCACAACATCTTCCTATCCATCTTGCTTAAACTGCTAGAAAGCATGCTGAGGAAGGACAGCATGTAACTGTGAAGTACAGTATTGAGGGGCAAAGTACATTACTTCATTGAAAGAGGCTGATTAATACTCAGTTATTATGATATTTTCTGTGTCTACTTTGCTTGCTTCTTTGGTTTTTATTGTATTTACTTTGGTTCCTCTTTGATTAAAAAAAATCCCAAGTATTTTGTTAAGAAATATTAGATGATTAGAGAACTCTTCTAACCAGTTAAGTAGTCATTTAAGCTGAATATTTGACTTAATTATAATAATTAGTAGAAAAATAGTCCTTAACCATACCTACATAGAAGTGAAAGGAAATTACCTTACTTACTCAGCAACTCTCCTGAAAGCATATCACATATCATCACCAGATCTAGCGTGTACCTTTTTCTTCTGGCTCACTGACACAGGAAGTCTTATAACTACAAAATTCTAAGGCCTGACGCTGTAGGAGCAGAGGTGCCATCACAGTGTGGTAGAGTGCCCTTGAATCCCACAGCTCACACTGGGGAAGGGCACCAGACCTCTGCAGACACGGTTTCGCCACTCAGAATACTGTATTTTCTTTTTACTGTTTTTTTTCCTCCTTTCAGCCTAACTCATGGTACTCAGCTAACAGTTTTAGTTCCTTTTGAAAAGAGTTGCTGAACCTCACATAAATTGCTGAGGAATATACTAAAGTCCATAGACCGTACCGCAACTCTGCATGCAGGGCAAGAATAAGGCAAGAAAGTATCTCTCTGCCTTCAGCCTTGGCGGGTGAGACTGCACAGTCAGAGCAGGTTATAAAAAGAGAATCTTATGTTTGCTGGTCGCCTCTTTTCTGTGGAGTTTCTGAAGCAGAACTTTCCTTTTTCACCCCTCTGCCCTTGTACCTATCACAGAATCACAGAGTTGTAGGGGTTGGAAGGGACTTCCAGAGATCATCAGGTCCAACCCCCCTGCCAAAGCAGCTCCCTAGGACATATCACTCAGATAGGCGTCCAGACGGGTCTTGAATATCTCCAGAGAAGGAGACTCCACCACCTCCCTGGGCAGCCTGTCCCAGGGCTCTGTCACCCTCACTGGGAAAAAGTTCCTCTGCATGTTGGTGCGGAACTTCCTGTGCTCCAGCTTACAGCCATTGCCCCTTGTCTTATCTCCACTGACCACTGAAAAGGGGCAGGTGAATTCCCCCTGCATCCCATGATTAAGATATTTATAAACATTGATTAGGTCCCCCCTCAGTCTTCTTTTCTCCAGGCTGAACAGTCCCAGCTCACTCAGCCTTTCCTCATAGGGGAGACGCTCCAGGCCCTTAATCATCTTCGTAGCCCTTCTCTGGACTCTTTCCAGGACATCGCTGTCTTCTTTATACCAGGTAGCCCAGAACTGGACACAATACTCCAGGTGGGGCCTGACCAGGCCACCACCTCCTCCCTCTGCATCACTGAAGTAAAATAAAAGGCTGTTTGCAAGCCTCCTGCCGAAAACTTCAGCTATGCCTGCAACACTGTCCCTGCTCTGTTCCTCTGTGATCCCCACCAAAATAAGCACCTGCAGGCTGCTACCTCCCACCTTCTCACATCTCTGCAAAAGCGTGGCCACACCACAGGTGCTCTGAAATGCCAGCAGTACTGCTTATTTATTTCAGGGTCCAGGGTTGACTTCTTAGCGAATAAAATCCTTCGAGCTCTTTTCTGACCTGCCTTGCCATCCTACCTGCTCTTGCCACCATTAGCTCAAGACTCTGTTACCTTCTTTTACTTCCTCTTCTCCAAATTAGCTTCACCTCCGGGATTCTCCTTCTGAGGTCAAGTCTCAGCTGAGAGCCAGCGGGTTCTGTTTTAACCTTCTCTCCTCATTCCTTTTCTCTTCTCTGTTTAGCATCCTTAAGGTTTATGAAAGGTTCCCTGAAAAACATTCTGTAAAGAAGCTTATATTTACAATGCTATACACGTAAAACTTCTTTTAATTTATCTTTATTATTATGGGGCGAGGAGATATCTACCTACATAGAATTTCCTTATTTTTTAATGCAAAGTATCTTTATCAACTTAAACTTTATTCACCATGGAAGCGAAACTTTAACCACACTACCACAGCCCGAGGTATTCAACCAACACAGAGGAGTGATGAACATAAAGCAAGGCACAGCAGCGGTTTGGTACACATGTGAGACAGCTGATTCAGAAGCCTGGAGCAGTAGCTCTCTAAAGTCACACACATCAGCGTTTCTTGTAGTATACTGTATTCTCTTCTGCATTTGAAACACAAAGCGAAGCAGTACTCATTAAATTCATTATCTCCTTTTGGCAAAACATTACCTTCAAGGCACCAACGAGCAATAAGTCTTAGAAAGGAAAAGCTATAAACCTCAAACTAACAAGCTGACATGGAGATTCCTCTGTCAGGTATTTTCTGTGTGCTGCTACCCAGGAGCAACGCGAGAAGTTAACCGTTCCCCCTCAGCCCTCCGCAGTCCCTGCTGTGCTACGCTCCCCCGGCCACCCCGTTCTGAAGCAGTACACCAGCGAAAGGCATCGGAAAGTTTCCTGCTCCTGCAAGACCCCGCAGCGGAGGAAGGGCTGCAGCGGGGCCGCGCATCGCCTGCGCCGCGGGCAGGGCTCACACTGATTTGCCTCACCTTACGGTGGGGTAACACGAACCGCTGGAATAATCTCCAGGTAATCTGCATTAAAGCCACTTTACTGCAGTACTGCGGTATCGGGGCAGAGTTCGGTATCGCGTCACGTGACGCAACACCACCCCGTAGCATTCGGCAGTCCCCAGGCGGCGAGGGGAGGCTGCCATCCAAGGATGCAGTGGACCAGCTTCCCCTTTGTCAAAGTAACACGGCAGGGATTACGAGATGATACAGAACTCCCAGAACACAGTATTACAGACCTAAACACCACCGTTTTCTATCTCCTTTCGTTACTTGGTCCCCCAGCCGGGCGCCAAGAGAATCCTTCCATGAGAAGGGACTTCCCTACCACTGGGGTAACGTGCTACAATGCCTACAGGCATAAATCCGTGTCAGTATTCCAGGGATCAGCTGTCCCGTTGTTATTTAAACTACCACCGACGATTCCCTCTCTGTCCTTCCAGCTGGCGCATTCTGCAGTTTGATTTAAATCTGCGCGTACGCGCTTCAGTACCGTTTTATGGCCACGACGTAAAGCAGCGACACCTCAGTCTTACCCCAGCGCGTGCCGAGATTCTCACCACTTCCAGAGCTTCCCAAAACGCTCCTCTCGTTTACGCGCTCGCACCGAAGAGGCACGGCAGAGCGCACGGCTGTCACCACACGCTGACACAAACCTTCCCCCGGGACACGGGCAAGCACAGCCCGACTTCCGCGTGTGCGCGTAGCGGCGCGGGGGGAGTTTAAAACCTCGTTTCCCCGAGACCTCCGAAACAGCCTTAGCACGGAGGCACCAGCACAGCGAGAGCTCCGCAGGCGTCAGCCGCGGCGGGAGTAAAGCTCCGGTTCCCGCCCGCGTTAGCGGCCGGCACACGCCGGGACAGTTGCGCTGTGCGCCACGCACCAGCGAGGCGGAGAGGCACGGGCTGTGACACTGGCTGCGCGCAGCAGCTTCCCGCAGCGACGTGCGAGGCACTGCTGCTCCGTTACAGCTCTCCCTGCAGCGACCCCCCGCACCGAGCAGGTTCCCCAAGGCTCCCGCGAAGGACACGTCTCGCCGGGCGTGCGAACGACACGGCGCCCGGCGGGACGACACGGCGCCCGGCGGTGCGCGCCTTCGCGGGGGAGCCGGCGCCGTCTCTCCCGCAGTCAGCTGCCGCCTAAATCCAGCGTCAGAAACACGGCTCGGCACGACGCGAGCACCCTGGGCGCCTTGTCAGGACGTGTCTCGTTAACGTTTCCCCATAGCTTCCCCCTCCGGCGCCTTCGCCACGAAGCCAGCCACGATCAGTGCCACGGTCCGGGCTCTGCCCGCCCGGAAAACCACTACAGACCCCCACCCCCGCTTCCTCCTCCTCCGCCGCCGCCGCGCACAGACCTGCACAGGCGATCGCCGCCGCGATCCTGCGCCACAGCAGCCATCACCCTCCGCAGCGGCGGAAGCGGGGACAATCCCGCTCCCCCCGCCCCGGGGGTCCCCGGCGCGCGCGCGGGGAGGCCAGCCGCCCCCCCCCTCCCCCGGTACCTCGCAGCAGCCATTTTCCGCTTCCCTCTGCAGCGGCTCCAGCACGTGATGTCACCAGCCGCCCCAGCCAAGTCCCACCGGCGGCGGGCTGCGCCGGGCCCCCTCTTTCTTTCCCCCCTTCCTTCCTCCCTCCCGGCGGTGGCGGCAGCACCGGCACCCGCCGCCTCCTCCTCCTCCTTCTCTTACTCCTCCCCCTCCTTCCCTCTCCCAGGGCCCCGCCCCATGTGCCCGCGCCGGCTGCCATGCGGCGCCCCGCCCCGCCCCACCGGTGCCCGCGGGCGCGCAGCCCCAGCCCCAGCCCGCCGCGCTCCTCGCTCCTGGCTGCCGCGCGGGCGCGGAGGGGGAAGCCCCGCCGCGGTGGTGGCGGCGGCGGCTGCTGAGTCACGGCCTGAATTTCATCCCGCTCCTCCTCCTTCTTTCTCTTCTTCTCCTCCTCCTCCGTCGCCTCCTCCTCCTCCTCCTCCCCCGCGCCGCCGCCTCCCGCCCGGCTGCCGGCTCCAGCAGCGCGGTGCTGGCGGCGATGCCCGCCCCGCTGCCGGGGGGAGAGGCTGCCCGGCGCTGCCCGGCCCCCCGCCGCTCGCCGCAGACCCGCGCACGTACAGGGGCAGCCGGGCGCTTGAGCCATGATTGCCGCGGCTTTCCTGGTCCTGCTGAGACCCTACAGCATCCAGTGCGCCCTCTTCTTGCTCCTGCTGCTGCTGGGGACCATCGCTACGATTTTATTCTTCTGCTGCTGGCACCGCAGGCTCCAGAAAGGGAGGCATCCCATCAAATCCGTCTTTTCAGGTCGCTCAAGGAGCCGAGGTAAGAGACGCTGCTCATCCCCGAGGGCGGAAGGGAGCAAGAGGTGTCCCCGGCCCATCCCGCGGTTTCTGCCGGAGAAGGGCCGCTCTGCCTCAGCTTAGCCGGGCAAGGGCTTTAAAAAAGCCGAGCCAGGACTGCGGCAGCCTTGTCTCCACCCATCCCTTAGCGAAACCTTGGCCCGCGGGAGAGAAGCGAGGGGCTGGGAACCCCCCCAGCCCTCCCCGGCTTCTCAGGCGCAGCAGAACTTTATGCTCAACTTCTTCCCGATGAATTAAATATAAATGCCGGGCGGAGCTGCCGCCTGCGCCGGCAGAGCCAGACCCCGTCCAGGAGTGCGCTCTGAAGGGCGCGCAGTTAGATCAAACCGTTAGCCGGGGGGGAAAGCGGAGGTGGAGCTGGATGCAGCCTGTGTGTCTTTCTGCTTCCCTTCCAGATGCTGTCATGAGAACTCATCACTTTCGCTCTGAGGTAATTTATTTAGCACGCAATTTCAAGGTCAGAAGTTGTTCTCTTTACCCCGAGTACATGTTGTTGTGGTCTTTCGTTTGATGAAATCACGTAGCAAACTTTTCATTCTGCATGAAAGACATGATGTCCTCTTTCATTTCTTTGCTTCCTTTTTCCGCACAAAATGTCACCTCTTCACCCCTGACACCCTAACCGGCCTGCTGACTCGTCCCGTTTCCAAAGCAATCGGTTACCTCCAGAGAAGCTGCACTTGCTGTCTGTGCCGAACCTCCCTCTGCTCAAAAAGCAATCCCAAGCCTGGCCATTGACCGCACTGTAAATATGTGTGGGGCTGGTAGGTTTGGCGACTGCAGAGCATCCTCCTCTCGCTTGCTCTGCTGCCAGCCCTCACCTGCGCCTTGTCAGGAAAGAAGTTGCCTGCTTGGCCTGGATGCTGCTGCAGGAGATCCCAGAAGGATCCAGATTGAAGCCTGCTTGGCAGGTGCCTTCTTTTGTGACTCTATTCCTAGGTCAGGGGAATCAAAACTCTTATGTGCTAAAAGGATGGCACAAACCCCAGCCACTTCCAAGGGATTCTGAGTGAGGACCATAATTTCTGGGAAAACATGGACAATTAATACTTGGTTTAGCATCTACTTTGTTTCCATGCTGCCCTGTAGAGCTCCTGTCTAGATACTTCTCTTGTCTGGCTTCCTGCAACTGATTTAAGGCATATCTTCATGCCATTGTCTGCTACTCTGGAAGCCTTGAGAGAGGGGTTTTGCACTAAAATGATCTTTTGTTTTCAGTTATTTGCATTTTTCCTTAGTGGGTTGTGGGTGAGAAAATGACCCGTTATGAGTAACGTTTTCCAGAGTGCACACGGGTTACATTTTTGCAGTCTGGTTTGTGTAGTTAGCAGTTTAAAACTGATTCCTATTTTGAAATTTGCATGCTCTGTCTCAAAAAGATGATGACATAGGGAGTGTCCTATCTATAAACCATGAAAAGTCTGAATTTGTTGTTGACTGAGCAGTGCTGCAGTAAAGTGAACAAACAAATGTGTCTCCTCTGGAAGTCAAAGGGTATTTTTCTTCCTCATTTAGTTCCTCCAGTATGAAATACTTGGTTTCCATGTAAAATTCTCTCTCACTCAAGCCTAGGTAAAGATGCAGTTTAATGTGCTAAGCCCTTTTGAAATACATGCCCTGTACAGTGACTCTTAAAGGGGAAGTTTGCAATGTGACTGATTTATTAAGTCAGTGTGTGGTTATTTGCATATGACCCTGCTAGAAGTAGACATGTTCACAGTATTTCCTAGAAGTTTCCATTTACTGAAACATGCTAGAATAAACCAGTAAGAAGAGTTACATTCTTTCATACTTTTCTACCTTTTGCTTAGACATAAGAACAGCACAGCTAATGGTCTGAACTGCCCTTTTAATTGGTGGAGCTGGTTTTGCCTTCGTTATCTGATGATACACTTTCGATTCTTGAGAGAAAGCGATGACTCATTTGGCATAATTCAATTTTAATTTTCTGATTATTATTTAAGTAAAACCTTATTTTAATGAATCTAATCGCATTGATTAACAACAAATTACAGGCAGAGTCCCACGAAAATATTGGCAACATCATCCGAAGCAGAATTTGACATTCTCATTCTCTATCAGCACAAAACACTATACACTTCCAACTCCAGTAAGATGTTGATGAAAGCAAAACAAGACAGGAAAATACAGGCTTCATATAATTACACACACACCCCTCCCCCCACAGACATAACATCTCAGTTCCAAGTTCTATAGCACAAGGTCTGTCTGCTATGCTTAACTGTTTGTCAGCTGCAGTTACAAATGGCGTTTCTTAATGATAATAAAAGATAACAACAAAAAGGTTGATAGTATATAGCAGTGGGTTGGCATTCATCTCCCGAGATCAGTGGGTTCACATCCGACTTCCATCACACGTGAAGATGCAGGTGGTCTAGTGGTGGTGCACAGAGAATTATAATGGCCCTATCTACAGAACGGTTGGCAATTCCTGCATGATTGGCTGCCTGCCAGGAAAGCCTTATATTCGGAAAAAATAGATGTGTAGCAAATTTGTGTTGAGGTTCTCTGCCGGAGCCGCACCTCTCATGGTGCATGCCTACATTGCTTTGTCTAGATAGAGTGAGAACTGTTTAATCCTTTTCCTTTAGTACTGAACCCCATGTGAAAAAAATAAGGCAGTGTACTATGGGAGGGTAAATACTAAATTTGAAAATGCATCTCTGATCCTTGCCAGCTCTTCTATTCTGATTTTATGTGCTGCTGGTGCATTGAATCCACAAAGAGTTTGCCTGGTTTTTGGGGGTCTCGATTTTGAATGTCTCTGCAAAACATGCCTCATTATTATACTGCAAAAGTCTATGTAGATTTTACTCATTATAGCATGAACTTAAACACTTGACCCCCTGCCTCAAAAGGAGGTAAATTTGCATGAGTCGTTATGAATATAAAGTAGGTTAAAGTCTGTCTTTGTTAGAGATGCTTCGTAACAGAAAAATTAGCCAGCAAGAAGATGCGAGAGCTTCTTGAGATAATACAGTGGTGTCTCTACCTCCCCGCTAACACTCATCTGTTACCATCTGAATTTGTCATGTCTGTTTTTAATAGGTATTTTTATTGCAGTCCTTTGCGTTCATTATGACTCTTTAACTGCTCTTATGAGTCCCTCCATCTCCCAGGTACTATACGAAGTCACGCAGGAATCGCACCCAGAATAGTTAATGTTTCTCATCTAAGGGAGACCTAGATATGCCATGGCTGTAAAAAGAAAACAAGTAAATTTCCAACAGAAATATTCATTGCTTACATGACAAACCAGGCTTTGATGTAGCTATTTGCACTATTGTTTATTTTGAGAATCAGTCCTAGAATGAAATGTCTGTACCTAACCAAAACCACACCAAAGTAACAATAACTCAGGGAGACTTTTACCAATGTAGGGGCCATGTTGGGGATTTTATTTGTCATTATTCCTTGCATATTCAAAAATTTGAATGTTATCAGTGATTCACTGAATTAATTCTTGTGCTCTCTATAGAAGTATGTTTTTTCATGAAGTATAGGAATTTTCTGAGTACTTTGGGGGTTTGGGCTTGATATGTTTAAATGTTCAGCAGCTTACACTTTACAAAGAAGTTTGTGTCCTGTGTTCTTTACAATGTAAAGGCACTGCTTATTGTGTCGTGTTGCTACTTCTGTTGATTTTATTTTGCAATTAGTTCTCCTTATTGTCTAAACATCTGAAGCCATGGGGTTGAGATTTTTACCTTTCAATTAAAAAGGCAGTAAGGTTCTAGCCCTTAAGCTGGAAGTAATAAACCCAGATGGTGTAGTTCTTAAAATCTCGTAATTTAGGGGTAAGAATTGTTGAAAAGGAAGGTTGCTGTTCAGGATTTTTGAACGGTGGTTTTTGTGAGATTGTGAGGGAACAAATGTGCTAATTGCTAAATCAGTAGCTATTGGTTTTCAGTTTATTGGGGGAAAGAAAAAAAATCACCAGATCAATCTTTTTGCCCCAAATTTTCTCTGAGCTTCACATCTTTCCCTTTATCTTAACTTTTAGAAATTCTGTGATCTCAGGAGCTGTAAGCATCCCTATCTGTGGTGTAGTCAGGAGCAGTATCTTTTTGCATTTGTTTAATTTTGACTCATATTTTTGGGCAAGTTTCCCATGAATGCTTCCATTGCGACCTCACAGTAAAAACCCAGTAGGAAGGAAATCCCTACAAGTTTTACAGCCCACTGTAAATTCTGACTTCACATAGCCCAGGTGCATGTTTGGTGGGACTGGTCACACCAGTAAGGCAAACAGGGGTTGACTCGTTCAGAGAAGACTCTCTGGGAGGGCTGGCAGCATATATTAACTACAGCTGTAGTGAAGGAATAACATTTGGTCATTTGAGTTTTGCAGGCCCCACGTTTTCTCCTCCGTGTACTGACCAGTCACTACAAGGTTAGATATGTTCAGTCTATTGCTGTGGCAAGACTGGTAGTGAAATAGGTCAGTCAGGACTGATGACAATTTTCAAGAGCAAATGAATTTGCTAAATCATGCATTATGGTACAGTGGAAGCAAAACTGTAGTACAACCATCTCCCAGAAATGCATCTATTGACTTCACCAACAATTGATGCCCAGAAGAAGCGTTCATAAATTTATCCCTAAGCATGCCTTTGCCAAAATCGTCCCCCTTCTGAGGCTGACTGTGAGACAGTTGCCCTAAAATACAGTTCTAGATATCTTACAAAACAATAATGAATAGTCTTTGAAGAGTTGCACCATAATTTATCCCGAGCATTGCAGAGTTATTTATAAACTGCTCCAGATATGTAGAGCTCCAGTGACAAGAGAAATCGGCAGACCCTCCAAGCTGAATTTGTGTTTTCCATTTGAGTGGAGGGAGCACATTTAAGGAGCAACAGAAATGTACAGAAAAATACATTCATTCACCTATTCAAAGGATGTCTTTTTGTATTTTCAGAGCTTGAATAATCCTGAAAATATTTTACCTTTGTGTTTGACATGCTTTCCCCCAGGATGTTGAAACTGTTTTTCCATTAGCTGTCTAAGAGTTAAAGAACAGGATCAAGAGATAAAAATAAATTGTTTTCTGAGCTGCACAAAGCACTTAGTCCAGGAATGAATGGAGAGCTATGAATACATGTTACACTGCATAAGAACAAATCCTTCTATCCATTTTTTATAAAGTGTCCAGTAATGTGGCCCAGGCAGAATATTTCATGCTGAGCTGTTAGACAGCAAACTAGGTACCACTGAGAATCTGCTTACTGTACATTACCTGTCCATCATGGTTTGTCAGCTTTATTCATTCCAGTACTGCCTTTAGGTAGCCTAGCAAGCATGGTACAGTGCTGAGAAGCAACCTGTTTGGCAGTTTTATCACAAAATACCTGGCAATTCCATGGTGGCTACAGCAAGACCACTTGGGTTCCTGAGCTAACTCCAGAGTTACTCCGTCCTACAGTGCAGAGCAGGAATGCCCTCCGTATTTCTATAGCCATCTGGTTGCCTGCATCTCTGTTCTGGCATCCAACAGTCTGCAGAGCATTGAAGTGCTAAGGGAATCTCCTCCTAGTCCCATCAATCACCTGATAAAGTATGGATGTTGTATCACAGTCCATATCAATGGAGCACGGTCTCGGCACAGTGCGTATTGGGACCTGCACTATGAATGCCCACATACCCACAGCTCTCTAACGTGGCAGGAAAAAACACTGCATAAAATCTGCTACATAATAAAAGTTCTTCCTGCTATTTGGTTTCCCATTAACACAGTTATGTCAAAACCCCCAAGCTATCATATAAGTACTCACATATTCAGGCTTCTCAGTTATCTACTGTTCTCTCTGGAAACATGTGCTTTAGATGAGGTTGCAGCTTCAGATACGTCGTGTTCCTGGTGCGCACAAGCAGCTGCTTGCAAGCATGCAGAGCCCTGGTTTCAAGGGGATCCAGGTGGAGTGAGGCTTGTTGCCATCCACTGTTAGCATTTACATTGTACATGCATACAGGATGGGAACTACTAGCTACTGGTTTTTGGCTGAGGCTAAGCTCATACTGAAATGGCACGTTAAAAGAGCCGAAGTCGTACTTGTGGTGAACACGTGTTACCACGTCTGCTGTAGAAACTGTTCTTGTGCAGCCAGAATCACGCAGGGGTCTGTAGATTGCGTATGGCTCAGAAAAGCTTAACCATCTACAGTGATTTCTCAGCTACTGTGGTTAGATTATTAGGGTGACAGATGAGGTTGTGGATGCCCTTTCAGAAACAGCTCAGCACTTTAGGCTGAGGTTATTAAATGAAAATAAGCACTGCCTGAAATGGGAAGTAGGATGCTCGGGGCTGTTTCTGCTTCCAGGCTGTTAAATGTGTTTTCCTAGAGCAAGGAAATGTCCTCTCCCATCTCCTACTCCCAGGCTCTTTTAAAGAGAGGCACCATGGATGTGCTGCGGAAGAACAATGCAGAGCATGGGGTGAGAAGTCACCTCTCTGTTTTCATACAGAATCCGATTCAGTTGAGCTGGGCTTATTTAACCCAGCTGTTTCAAACATGTGCAGGCGCCGTCCTGAGCCGTGGCTTTGGCCTCTCCCTTGTGCTATAGAGGGGTCTTCGGGCTCTGAGGGGGCATGGTTGGGCCTGTCCAGCACTCCTGGGCATGGACTCAGCAGAGTGTTGCAGAGATGCTTGAGCAGGTCATCAGGCTCACAGCTAACGCCGCTGATCTTGCCTGAGTGCTAGTGAAGCTGCCTGGTTTTGGGCTGATTCCTTGTGATCCTATTTCACCTGCAAGGCTGGGTACCTGTGATCTGGGTTCTTCTGCCATTCAAGTGTCTGAGTCCCTGCTGTGCTCCCTTGTGCCCTACTGCCTTGCATCAAGGAGAGTCAGTGGCTGCTGTTCCTGACTCATCAGCGGGAATGAAATATGAGTTAACGGCTGAAGTGTGAAAACACTACCTCAGCTGTAGAAACTAACTGCAGCTGGCATTTGGGTAAAGACATGTTTCTTACAAGTTGTGCCAACGTCCTTATCACCCCTGTCCACTCAGCTGTTAAATAAAGCACTCTGTGCCAGGATAGCAAGGTAAATAGTAGAGTAGACTGGAAGTGAAGCAGTTCTTCCAAGGCTTAATTTATGATTATCTGAACTGATAGCACTAACTACCCTGAAATGCATAATCATGTCAGAATGAGGCATTATATTTATCCTTCTTTGTTCTAGAGAGAACAAAAATACAAGTAGGTCGAGGCATCATTCCCTTCTGATCTGCTGCCACTACTTTCCTGTGCCTAAAGTGCAGCTGGAGTCAGAAAGTGACTTTGCAAAAACAGCATCATCTTTTACAGCAAGATAAGCTTGCTGTAAGCAGTTACAGTTTACAGTCTGTAGAGCTCCTCGGCTGACCTAGTGTAGGTGCCTGCTTCAGGATGAGCTGAACAGTTCTTCAGGCATCTCTGAATGTACTGAGTAAATTTTTCATGGGCTGTAACAGAAGCTTGAACGAGTAGCGCTGGAAGGAGAGACCCATTCAGACAGGTTGTATCTAGGTACCTTAGTAGATGTATGAATTCCACCCTACGTATTTATTTTTTATTTTAAAAATATATATGCTTGTTAAGTCTCCCATCAGTTACAAATCTGTTTTATGCTTGACAAAGTGCAGACCCATCTTCACATGCTGTGGTGGCATAAATTCACCCATCAGTTTGCAGTTCAAACAAGCACACTGGACAGAGGAGAGTCAGCTCTTTGTACTGGATGTTGGGCAGCACTTGTGTGGTTTAACAGTCTGCGTGTTATTTCTTGCTCTCCTCCTTGCTCTATTTTTAATATTTAAAGTTAATTCCTCATGGAACATTCTTGATCTATACAGGATACTGCCCAAGCTGAGGAGAAATGCCAAGATGGAAAACGGAGGGAGTAGGGGTGGAAGAGGGACATCTTTGGGGAATGTGCTAGTATATCCTAAATTAAACGTTCCCTTGCAGACCACTTGATCAAGCAGTACTCTGGCTTATTTTTGTTCTTAAATAATTGTTCCATTCCTACTGTAGGTTTCTGGTGCCCTGAGGTAACAGGGAAGGAACTGGGACAAGCCATTGCAAAGGCAAGTGGAGGGCTGCAAGACTTCCTGTCAGGGAATGCTAGGACTGTTTGGAGAACAGGCCAGCTTCTGTGATTTATAGCTTTAGACAGGAAGGAGTATTTAAAGGGTATCTTGAGGCATGACTGGGGAAGCTGTGTGGCTATTTGCTTACACATCATCAGATTCTCCTAGCGTTACAGCTTACCTGCTTTGTCAGGAATCCTAACCTTGCGATAGGAAGAAACTACATTGTGTACAGCAGCAGTGTAGTGCAGCAGGGGTTATTAAAAACTGTGCTCTAAATTCACATCTCAATCCTTGGGTCACACAAAGGCTCATACGCACTTGGAGCCCCGCTTAGGAACTGGAAAGCAGGTTATTGCTGTTGCAGTTCACAAACTCTGTTGGAAAAGCAATCTTCTGCAGGTTATGTAAAAGACAATTGCTTTTAATCCCTTTGAATGCGTGGACTTATCTTGGAATATGACACATGCCAAATCAGTCTTCAATATCTGAGAGATGGTTTCCAGCACTGCTTACAGTTTAGGTTTTAGAAGATAAGAATAATATCTCCTAAAATAAACATAAGACTTGCAAAGAAGCATCAGTGAAAGCTTGTTAATGAGGGAGTGGAATGAGAAATTGAATGTAAAATCTTACGTTTGATGTTTTAAATCTTAATTCAGATCTTTATAGGAATAACCCTTAGCTAAGATTTAAAAAGACACAGAGAACCACAAAAAAAGTCTGCAGTCTATTTTTTGAGACCTGATACAACCAAGAGTGAGCAAACATAGTTGCTTCCTCCATGTGAGTTTCTGAAGTAACATACTGAGGGAGTGTAGGTAATCTTCCTGCTATAGAAAACCAAGACCTAGTTTTGATTAGCACTCTTTTCTATTAGGGAGAAAGTAGTTTGGAGCACACGAATAATGGATTTTGGCTTGAAATTGCAGCACTTGCCACTAAATATATGTTGTGGTTTTGTTTGTTGCTTTGTGAACTGAGGATATTTGGGATGGAAGTCACTATGGGAGAAGATGAAGTGACTTAATGCAATCTAGGTCACTTTTTAATTTAAAACTGTCTTACAACACAGATGCATATAAATATCTGTGTGGCAGTAAGAATAAAATTTATTTCAGTGTGCAGGGGAATTTGATACAAGCAAGTTATTTAATTAAAACTGTCTTTTTTGTTCAAGTAGATACTTCAACTATAGGGTTTAATCCCATTTCAGCCTGTCTGCAGCACAGCTGAGAACTCCGGCACCTTCAATAATGGTTTTGACACTACACATCTTAATGTCTCCAGGCCCTAAGCTGTTGTAGGTTGCATATACATGAAAGTTTCCAAGCTTTAAGCAGGCAGTAACTGACAATTCAAAGACTGTTTATTGGGGCCATTCATTGACAGTGGTAATAGATGACAATTCTCATGTATACACAACCACTGTGAAAAAATGTAAAAGCGAGCACAAAGTTGGATTTCCTATCTGAGCTTCCTTTGGATTTAATGTTCATTAGCTCACCTGCAAAGGTGCATTTAGTCTACAGGACTCACTCAAATACCTGTAAAGGCATTTGCAAACACAACTGAGTTCCACTGTCACTGCTCCTAGAGTGCTGAGTTGTGGATTCATGCTAGCTGGAGCTTCTTCTGCAGTTTACTGAAGCTCTGCCAGAAAGTAAACTGGGCTGCAGTCCAGTGTCTACTGAGGTTAATGCAAAGATTTCTGTTGACTTCAGCTGGATATCAGATAATACACTTCTAATTCTCTTGAAGTTAATGCTTAGTGGCTCTGAAATGCATCCTGGCTGGAAAGGTTGGGTTCCAAGATGAGGTTTCCGACACCCGATATATTCTACAAAGAATACCTACACACTAGAAAAAAGGAAAAATTAATATGTTTTCTTATAAAGCATAAAATTAAAAGATAATGTATGATGAAAGCAGTAAGGATAGTAAAAACTAGGGCAGAGGAAAAAGATCTGGTGAATTAATACAAACATTGAAAGAATGGAGGAATCAAAGGCTCATGTCACTAAAGCAGTAAAGCACATATGGGATAGTACTGATGTGTTCATATGGTGCTATTAAAGTATCAGAAAAATAATTTAAAAGAAATACAGAAAAATTAAGAAAGTGAAAGGAAAAGGTTCAGCACATTATCCAAAATGTCCTCCTCTGTGAATAAAAAAGCAAAAGTCAGCCAATCTTTAAAAGATGTTTCAAAATCCTGTTTATATTACTGAATGGGAATAGGCAAAAAATGTAACAAGCATTGCAGAGTATCACATACTTGATTATCAAACACCAGACCATACTGAAGAAATTCGGAAGAATGGGGTGAATGAGCACATACAATGTTAATAAATGCAAGGCTGGGTATATTACAGGGAAAAGCCCTTTACACACTGTATTAGTTTTTAAGTTTATGGTCTCCAGAAAGGGCCTTTCGACTTACTCTTGGTAATTCAGTGAAAACCTCTTTCAGATGTATATAGCCTGACCAGAAAATAAAATGGAATGGGAAATATTTGAACAGAATGGAAAAACATGCTATGGTAGTAGATATACCAGTAATAAGGATTTATAAGAGTATTATACTGAATTACAGAGATCCAGAAAGAGTGATGCCTGTGAATAAGGAAATATAAAACTCCCATAGAAAGTCCCTCAAACAAACAAACAAACAAAAAAATAATCAAAGCCTGATGGAAGAGACTGGAATTATTTCATGTAGAAGGAAGAAAATAAAATTAATTCCGATTATAAAATATATGTAGAAGAAAGTCAGATTTTAGAATCCCTTCTGACATACTGGACAAGTATGGCTGGACTCCATGATCTCAAAGGTCTTTTCCAACCTTGTGATTCTTTGAAGAATGGTATTTTCTTAGTGCATTTGCAAAGTTTGGATTGGGGATCTCACTAAGGCACAGAAATAAATCCCTGAAGAGAGGCTGCAGAGGACAGAGCCAGGCCCTTTTCAGTGGTGCCCAGTGACAGGCCCAGAAGCTGTGGGCTCAGGCTCAGACTGAAACACAGGACATCTGAACATCAGGTAACACCTTTATGCTGTGAGGGTGACAGAGCACTGGCACAGGTTGCCAAGGGACCTGTCAAAAGACATCTGGACATGGTCCTGGGAACTGGCGCTAGATGACCATGCTTGATCTGGGGGGTTGGCCCAGGTGGAGGTACCTTCTAATATCACCCAATCTGTGTGTGTCTGTATTGCAGGCAGACTAAAACCTAGTCATCATGGATCTGATCCACCCTACCTAATTTTGGATACGTACAGTATAGATGTCTGGGAGTGAAGTTATTGGCTTGGGCCCTCGTTACGGCCAGTGGAGAGAATAGGTGCCTTTACAGAATGGTTTCTCTGACCTGCTGATTTCAGTCACTTGCCAGGGAACCCAGAGACAGGAGGTTGGCTGAGCTTTGGTCAGAGGAATCCCACACTGTTTCTGTACACAAGTCAGTCACTGAATGGTGTGAAGTTAAAACTTGGCTGGACAAGATTTTTTTTTTTACAGATCCCCTTAGCATGGAAGTAATTTTATACAACCAGTGGATTGTGTGCTCTGGCATGCAGTGCCCAGGCTTACAACATTCATCACTGGTTGGGTATAAAGAGAGACACAAGTAGTCCTTTCAGTATCACCATGCTTCATTCCAGAAAAAAAACAAACTTACTTTTAGAGAAGACTTAAAAGGATGAGTTTCAGCTAAAAAAAGCTGATACCTTGGCCTCTTCCCTCAGCTAGAAAAGCTCCCTTGAGAGTAGGTAGACTAGGCTTTGGCTCTGCACCGGCCTCCAGAGACATCTCTCTGTTCCTGCTGACTGTAGAGTATGACTAGAAACATCAGTCTTCATGGGTTCAGACTCTTTGCCAAACAGATGTGTCTTTTTTACTTCTTTTTTTTTTTAATTTAATTTTTTATATTGATTGCTGTATTAGTATGGCAAGTTCTCACTTCTGGGTTCAGCTGGAAGCAAATGAATGCTTCTGGAGAGAAAATAATCCCAGGTTCAGTTTGCCTTGTGTCTTTGGTATCTAAAACTGGACAGCTGAGTTGTTTCTTCTAGGAAAACCACTTTCAAGTGTAAATCTCTGTGCAGTTATTTTAGTTTTTATATGACAGATTTTATAAAATTCTGTATTTGAAGTCCTCTTTTGTTTGCCTTGTTTAACAATTTTACAGGCATAAAATTGTGACAGTAGGGTACAGGAATGAGCAACTCTGTCTCAGCACAAATGAGAAAAGGTTTGCCGCTGTCCAGTGACACAGCATTCATATGATACCAGGAACTACAAATTGCTTAACAGTGTCAGAGCAACCTTGTTGTATTTGTGTGATTTTACAATCCCTATCATTTTCTCAGTGATTTGGTCTGAGGTGGTGTAGTGTGACTCCCCGAATATTTTGTAATACTTTTCTGCACTTCTGAGCACTGACTTAACATCTAATTAGCGCTGTCTTTGCCAAACAGATGTGTCATTTCCACATGTTTAAATTTTGATTGCTGTATTAGTATGATAAGTTTTCAATTTTGTGTTCAACTAAAGGGTAATGAACACAGATGACACAAGGAGCGTCTGTTCATTTCACTGTTGACAAGGAACTACTGGCCATTCTGGTTTTGCACAGATGACAGGAGTAGCAGCTCCCATACCTTATATCAACTTTGACTCCTGTCTTCATTGTTTATTAACAAATTTTTGAAATTTTCCAGATTTGGGGATTTGCTCTGGCAGAGGCTCACTGCAGGAATGAGTAAGCATTTTGGGTTTTGGTCTGAGGACTCTGCCCTTGTAACATTATCTTTGCTGAAATGGAATTAATTTTCCACCTGAAATCATGATCCTCTGCCTTTATCGCATTATAATCCTCCCCAGAGCAACCATTTGTGATACTGCAGGCAGATTATGACTTGAAGTGAAGAATAAGCTTCAGCAAACAGAAGCAGATGAGCTCTTAAAGAGATAAAGATCCCATTTTCTTGCTTGCAATAAACAGCAAAAGAGAAAAATATATAAAACACAAAGGAGAAGTGCTGTCTATAAACAGACTTTTCTGGAAGTTACAAGTGATTTTTTCATATCGTGACGTAATAATCAGTAAACCTTGAAGTATTTTGAGGTGAAGTCATCTGATGACAGAGACCCACATACTTAAATCCCTATTTGGCATGCATCTCTAAGCACTTTTAGAGCTGCTTAGCTTCTACCAAATTCTTCTGTTACATAAACATACTTTCCCAAACAGTTTTATCCCGCTAATGGGGATGGGAGAGTGGTGAGGGAGCAGCTGCAGCGCAAGGTATATAACCAGGCTCCGGCCAGTAGCCATCATCTGTGAATGAATCATAATGCATTTAAAATTTAGAAAATGTTCTGATTTCAGAACTCAGATTTGCTGGGTTGTTTTTTTTCTCTTAAGGAATATTTTCTTTTACTATGGAATACTCCCCAATGCACACTAACTTTTTTTGTAAAAAGAAAATTTCCTGAAGTAAGCCCTGCAATAGTAGGCTCCCTGTATTGTATTTTCCCCTGCCATCCTCAGTAGTCCTAGTATCATATTGAATGATATGTTCTAAGTATCTGTTAGCTGTTTCACAGTGTAGAAGGAAAATGGGGCAGCAAATTTTCCAATTGAAATGTATGTGGCAGATTTACATCTCTGAATGTTTACAGACCTTCCTAGATTGGTGCAGGTCTGCAGGCTGCAGTGGCTTCCACTATGCTGCTTGTGTTGGTTGGTAAGAAGAGGGTCCTGTTTCCTTGAAGATACGGAGAGTCAAAGTCTGGCCCTACCTGTGGTCTGAACTAATCTATTGCTTCAGTAGAATAGGAGGGAACATAAAAATGGATTCAGGAAATTTTGGTGGTATCTTTCCATCATCTATATTTCATAGCCCTGATGCACCACATACATGAATCTCCCAGATGGACTAAGTAGAGTTGGGCTGTATTCCCGCCCCTCCTGTCTGGTGTCCAGGAGTAGGAGGTTGCTGCCTGCAAGTGACTTCACCTGATACTTCCCCTTGGCACTTCAACTTTTTCACATCATCTGTTGCATGCAGTGTGCATCAGTAGCAGTCACCAGCATGTTTATGTAAATATATGTTTGTGTGTTTTGACTATTTATGGAGCAGAGTTTTAAATAAGGAAGATAGCTGTCTCTCGAGTGCCCTGAACAGGCTGCAGCTCCCTTCCCTTGCAGTCCCATGAACATTTAAGCAGTAAATCAAATTTGCGCAGGAGGCCATACATTTGACTTTGGATTGCTTCAATTCATGAACATAACAACATTTTAGCATGACTTTTCTATGCTGATTTCCTAATAAAAAACCCCAACCAAACCCAAAACAACTAAAGCAGCAAAACAAAATGCAGAACCTAAGCCCAGACGCTAAGGGAAGGGAGTGAAAAGAACAGTGGGTTTATATGGAAATGTATTTCTCCCACTAGTTTTCAACTGTGAGGAACTCAGGATGTTTAGATTCACATCAGCGATTTCTGCAGTTTTAGCTAAAATCTCACCTTGCAGAAGTTTGGTTCTTTACACGGACCCGCCATTTCTGAGGGCTGGGTTTGTTGAATAAGGATTTCAGCAGAGATAATTTACTGAAATGGGGGAAAAAAAGAAAATTAGGAATTGTTGCTTTTATTCCTCATTTTGAAAAGGAATGTAATTCTTAAACTGCAGACTGAGGACAGAGATTTGGCTTACTCTGAAAGCTGATGGGACTAAATGAATGAAACTCTTATTTACAACCTGACCAGGTTCAGTATCAACCAGCACTGTATTCAGTACAACAAAGACATGGCAGGCTCATGCACGCTCCCAATGGTTGGCATAGAGGGGAAATGAGAGAACGCGCATTGTAAATGCACTGCAGGTAGCAATACAGGGCTAGTGTTGCCATTAAAGGAATGAAATTTGGTAAGCCTATGAGACATTATGGATGATGCTCAAGAGGTTTTCACAGCAAGCCTCTAAGAAGCATTTGTCAAGCTTTTCCTGAGTTTATTACTTTGGCCAAATATACACGTATTTCTCAGATGATAGCAAAAGACAATGCTCTGTCTTAATTATTTTATTCCAAATGGGTAAGGTCTCCCCCCACCAAATCTAGCAGCATCAGAAGTCTTAACAAGAACCATTAGTCATAATTAGTCATAATTAACTGCTGCTACCATTTTTTCTTCACTTTCATTCTTAGGAAAAAATGTACCTTTCAAAAGCTCACACTCCCGAAAACAATTTCTCTTGAGGCAAAGAGTTAACCTGGTAAATTTTAATTACAAATTTTAAATTAGAACTAATTAGTTATAAATAACTAAAAGTGTGAGCTTATAAAGAAAAGCATCAGGAGTTACTGCTATTAACTGTGTCAATAATACATATAATTGAGGAATATAAAACAAATGTGATATAGCACTTGGCAACATCTCTTTATTGTTACATGCAGAATATATGAACGTTATCTTAATTAAGATTTGCATGCTTGTACCTCAGGTCATTGTTAAGATCTTGTGTAGTCATTGTTAAGATCTTGTGTGGTTTTTCTGTTGTTACATGGGTCCGTTCTGGCAGATGTCAAACACGATGATCGCTATTTCTCTTACAGGGCTTTAGGTCAAGTCCTCGCCATGCTAGAAGACGTGTAGCACCTCGCCTCGAGGAAACACAACCTCTAGTGGAAGCTCACCATCTAAGTGAGCAGGAAACTTCTGTAAGAAAAAGAAAAATCAAGAAAAGTAGTCGAGTTCAACCAGAATTTTATCATTCTGTTCAAGTCACCCCAACTCGAAAACCTGTAAGTATTCTACCTTAAGGGATAAAGAGCATTCAAAAGATATCATAGTGGGATGTAATACAATTCTAATTTTGGGGCCATCCATATTCTGTTCCTCAGTTAAAAAACTTCTTCAGTTCTTATGTTCAGTGAATCTAGACATGTTTGTCAGACTGTATTTAATCTTTCATAACTCAAAAAAATGAATTCTGAGTGTTTTTTTTTTTTTAAAATTATTTAATATTCAGTCTATAGTCAGTATTCAAATAAGACAGTTCATTTGATAGTTTTATAGTGACATTACTTAACAAATTTTTATAGCACACGTGTTATTGAAATTCCTTAATTAGAATTATCAGAGATTCTATATACAGAACTAAATTTATATTAAATCTCATTACTAGATACAATTCTGAGGTCTCATCTGCTTTATACAGTATTTAAAATCTTTCTGCTTTGTGCTGAACAGAACTTGTATCAAGTCTAATTGTTCTTTGGACCTCAGCTTCATCTACACACAGTTCTTTTAATAGGGATAACTTACTTTTAGTGAGGAAACGTGACAATCCTTTGAAACACACAGTTCCTAACGTAAATGCAGGTGAAGATCTATCCTGCAGGGATAATGCGTTTCTCTATTTAGTGAGACCTCATTGCTTTGATGCATCTGCTGACTAACCCATCTCTGCCAGTGTTGAGGGGCTTGAGCTACTCTTACCAAGACAGTATTATTAAAGAGGTAACTACTGAGCATACCCTAAAAAAGATAATCTTGAGGTTGCTCCAACCTAACTGAACCTTTGAAGATTTATGTTAATTGAGCACCAGGAATCATCAGTAAGCTCTGAAGCTGATTTGAGAAAGACCATTCCCTAGTGGAAGTCTGTTAGAGCAAGAAACTTCTGCAAAGAAAAGAAAGCCAGCACTGCCAACAACTGTCAGAATTTTGACTGTTTAGCTGATACATTTCATCGCCCTAATCCCCAATTTCTTCTGTTCTTTCATGCTTCTACTTACTATTTATTTTACTCTGCTGCCGTTCCTGTGGTTTAATTTGATCTGATGGATTAATCTTCTGCTCGTCTTAAAGGATCTTCTTTTCTTCTCATTCATCTCCCTTTCACTCCCATCCTATCTTGAACTTTAGACTACTTTGTCTAACTCTGTAATTCTTACTAGGTCTCCAGCTTCTCACCAGGCTCTCCTCTGCTCGTTACTTAATTCTGGTCCTTTCCAAGCTCGGCTGTCCTTCCTTCACCTCTTGCAGCATCTCCTCTATTATTTTCCATTCCACTCCGGTTCTTTTATTCCCTTTTTTATTTGATTGTTCTTAATTTTTTCCATGGTAGGCCTACGCTGAGGGTAAGTCTGCCTGTAATTGCTGTGGCTATTAATAACTGCCACTGATTACCAACATGAGGAAAAAGAGCATCGGTGGTGGTGAATTAAAGGGCTAAAACTGTGGAAATTATGTAAGCAACAAAAAAGGCTTTGAAGAATGGATTAGTGGAGCTAAGAAAGCTCTGCTTTTCCTCAAAGTCAGTAACACATCAGGGCCTTCAGGACCAGCAAAGGAAAAAAAGTGTAAGAATAGAAAATGCACGGTGTTACTATATACCTTCACTGTCCTATCATTTCATCGGTCTGTGCTGTGTCTGCCAGGACCTACCACTGAAACAATAAAAAATTCCCAGATTTAGAAAGGACTCCTCCCAGTGCTAACACCATTATGTCACTATCTTGAAACTGCTTTTGCAACATTCCATATTTCTTTTGATAAGCCTTTCCATCTGCAGCCTCGATCACCTCACATCTCAACAAAAAAGAATAAATCATTATTTTTATTAAACTTTGATCCAGAAAACATAAGTGACACCAATTTCATTTCCCATGGATGTTGTAAGTTATTCTGAATGTGTTATTAACACCATGGTGACAGGGTGAGTAAGGTTCATGCCATGACAAATCACAGCAGCGTTGTGAAGTTCCACACAGTCACAATGTCGCCCATCCCACTTTGTGGCAGCTTTGTCCCACTTAGTCTCAGTTTCTTGAGGATGAGATTTTTGGCCTTTCTCTCTGTACAGTCTTACACAATTCAGTGCCAGAAATACTCTTGTTGGTCTGCATAATTTCTTTCCATTATTTTTTCCTGTCATTCTAGCTCTGGCCACTTGAACCGCTTGAAATAAATGATCTGTTGTCTTGATGTTTACCTTGTGGAAATATTTGTAGGCAGCTATGGCCATATCCTGCTTAATCATCACTTGGAAAAAAAAAAAGTATGATGTCTGTTAACTAGAAGACATAATGTCTCCTCATAAAACCACTCTCATTTTGATCATTTTTGTTGCTTTTTTTTCCTATTTATTTTTTTTTTTTGGTTCCTATTTTCTGACAAGAGACAATGGTATTTCTAAATTAACTGTGAAAAGTCTTATGGAAAGTTTTGAGTTATCAGTCCTAAAGTATGTTAGCTTGTTTTGTTGCCATATTAAACATATGCTTAAAGACTTTTCAGGTATTCCACAAAAAGTTCTGTTGGATGTTTAGATACTAGGTTTATTCCTGCTGATTTAGACTATCTTGTATTTGGTTAGTATTGTTGTGTCTAAGTCTTGTTTTGCAGTTTCCTAGCCACAGCTATAATTATCTGAATTTGCTTGGATTATTTCTCACTTCCTGCATAGCAATCTCACATCTCTCCAGTATCATCCCTGATCTTGTAAGGAACTAAATTAGGTGTAATTGCGTGTACGGGAGTCATTCCACTGAAGACAACAATCGCTTGCCTTGAAAAGCTTCATGAACAGATGTCTGCAGAAATACATGAATTTTCTCTGGGGTTTTTTTTTCCCACCTCCCAGGTCATTGATGGAAATATAATACATTTTGTCCTAATACTGATCCTTAGCAGGCAGAGTTCATAGCCATTTTCACTTAATTTTATTCATCTTACTGCAGTGCAACATCAACATAATGGTGTATGGGTTAGCCCTTTGATAGGATGTTGTTAAATCTTGTCCCCCGTAGGTCATCCTCTCACTGGTGGCTGTATTATTTGTGCTGACGTTCTCCATAGGTGACAGTTTTACATCAGCTTCACACACAGGGGAGTACAGATACCTATTATCAATGCATGCTTTGAATTTTTGAACACAATGGAGTACCCTTGAGAAGAAACAGGACTATGTTCTTTAAATTAGCATGACTTCATGCAAGTCAAAGGATTGTTATATACCACTCCTGTCAAGAAGGGGTAGCTGATGCTGTCTGGGTAGTTAAATTTTCTGAAGGTGTGGAAGGATGTACAAAAGTCTCCTGTTGTGAGCTTGCTGCTGACTAGAGATACTTGTCCAGGGTAAATTTTAGACTGTTAAAATCTTTGGGTTTTATTACAAGCATTTTGCAGTTATTATCTATATTTTAAATAACGGTCGTCTCTGAACCAGAAGTATACAACTCTACAAATTATTCTTTTTTTTTTTTAACCTGTTTTGTCCTGGAACTAAAAACTCTGGCCTTGAGTTTGTGTAAACATGTCTGGCTCCTGAGAGTGGTGGGGTGAGACATACAGTTTTGCCAACTTTTCATTTGTAGTTAATGTCTAAGTAATAGCTGAAAAGAGAGGCTGTCAAGGCACCATCTTTTGGCATCTCCATTGTTTAAACAGTTTAAAGGGCTCCTAAATTGCCTGACTCATGGAGCCACCAATAATCCTTTACGATCATGAGATGTAATAGCAGAACTTGCACTTTCAATTGTCCTAACAGGATCACTGTAAGATGTGTGGCAGACAAGACTCTAGAGACTGGGACATAAATAAACCTGGTGTCTTCACTTTCAGATGTGAAATCCCTTAAAAGCTTTGTATTTTACACATCCCAACTTACTGGTCTGTGTTGTCCTAGCCCTGCAGTGACAGTATATATTGAGGAGTTGAAAAAGTATTACAAAGCATAAACTGATGACAAATAATGATTATTCAGTATGATCTCAGAAGGACTGCTGCTCATAGGTATTCCTCAGTGTCTCCTAATAAACCCATTACTAATTATTTAAAGACAGTTGTTTGCTGAAGCAATTTAGCTGCTTGGGGGGGGGGTGGAGCAGCATTGCTACAAGTCACTCACTACAAGTGAACCTAAAGTCTGGGAGGACACCTGTAAAAATATCTACTGAGGTGAGCAGCTTGATTTGGCTCCACTGAGACTGCTCCCATGACTGTAGTGACCATGGGGTCACAAGTCCTGCCAGCAAACCTGCTCTGGTGTGGGCTCCTCTCTCCGTGGGCTGCAGGTCCTGCCAGGAGCTTGCTCCAGTGCTCGCTTCCTATCAGATCACAGCCTCCTTTGGATGCATCTGCCTGCTCCAGTGTGGGGTTGTCCACAGGCTGCAAGTGGTGGAATCTCTGCTCCACCATTAACCTTCATGGGCTGCAGGGCGGTCAACTGCTTCACCATGGCCTTCTCCACTGGCTACAGGGTAATGATTTGACATGTCCATTGTTAAACAGTTTGAAAGGCTTCTGAATTGCCTGACTCATGGAGCTACCTCCTCCCCCTCCTTCACTGACCTTGGTGGCTGAAAAATTTCTTACATCTTCTCACTCCTTTCTCTGGCTGCAAATGCTGCCCCTAGTTGCTTTTTTCCCTTTTCTGAACTACCATCGCTGATGGACTTCTTGGCCAGTGGCTGGTCCATGTTAGAGCTGACTGATTTTGGCTCTGTTGGACCTCGGGGAAGCTTCTAGCAGCTTCTCACAGAAGCCACAGGAAGCCACCACCCCCTGCACCTCCCCCCACTACCAAAACCTTGCCATGCAAACCCAAAACTGTGCTACATGTAGTCATCTTTGAAACAAGCAGAAAGCCTTCAGTGGCCATTGACTTCGGTGGTACCTCTTCTCTTTGCAAATGCACACACCTACTGAGAGATCGTTTACATCTTTTTCTCAGTGTGTTGTGTTTTATTGCTTTTCTTATAGCAAACAATTCCTCACTGTCAGATTCTTCATAAACAGTTGTGCACAAAGACTTCATTTTCCTGCTGTCCTGCTAGCTTCTGTGACCTCCTCCCTTGCTGCTGGCTCCTGATTTCCTCTTGGCTGCTCTTCCCTCTCCACCCTGAAGCTCATTTATGGCATTGTAGTGATTGCCCATTTCTTCCACTCCTGCCTATCTCCAAGGCAGTTTTGATTTTTGAAGGGATTTCTTAAAGGTGCATTGCCCTGCGTTTCACTAGGCCAGGGAGGGGATGTCTTTACAGCTTTAAAACTGCTTTTTGCTAAAACTCAATGATGACGTGTTAAGAACTAGAGCTGAGATTTAAAATTCTTGTTGAGTGATTTTTTTCTCTATGGGTACATTACCACAGCTATTAAACACAGCGTAGAAGAAGCAATTGCAATAGTGCTAAAAATTACATGATATGTATATGTAAATATATGTATAAATATAGCAGCAACAATACAGATCTGCATTTAAAGCACTTGAACTGACTTTTTACTGCTAGTTCTTCCTTGAAAAGTTAAGGTCATTTGAATTAATTGTCCCTGTGGCGTGATCATGGCTGTGTAGATTTATCCTTGTGTGGTGGCAAATAGCATGAAATCTATGGGGTTTTTTCTATATGTAGTTTCAAATCATTCCACGCTTGCTGGCGAAGCCATCTAAAGTAACAGGTTTTGTCTTGATAGCTAAGCTGATTTCATACAATTTTTATTTTGTCTGTATCAATTCTCAGTCCCAGGGCAAATGCTTATTTACTGAAAATGGGATGAGAGCTTAAAGCAGCCTGGCTCTGTTTGATCTAAAGTGTTGAAAGTGGGTCAAAGTGCACCATCAGCATGAAGCTAAGACAGCAATCTTTGTTGTAGGATGTGGCTTTGACGTCTATTCTCTTTTACAAGCTCTCGGAAGAAAGAAAACAGCATAGCTAGCCCTGGGGGCGGGGAGAAAGGCAAGCAGCATAGCCAATTACTCTCTTTTCGATGTAAAAATAGTGCTTACTATAAAATAAACACCTCTGACATCCTTTGCTGCTGCGGTGGTTTGCTGTTTCTAAACTGTAGATTACATTTTTGTCCAGATTGCAAAAGCTTCATGATAAACCTGACTTTGCATCATATCAGTCCTTGGAGCTGAAGCTAACTTGCTATTAAACTAGAAGTCAGTAGGATAAAATAGACTTTGACTGTTTTATCAAAGAAATAGAGCTGTAAAACACTGGCTTGAAAGATGCCTAATACCTTTTTTTCCTCCACTGTCATTTTGCCATGATTTGTATCAACTGGCATTTTGTGTGTTCATTGATGAAATTATACTGCATGTATGCAGTGTGGCCTCACTGAGAAATGACATTTTTAATGGTTCAGAATATTATTTTTAAATCTCGGTGCCCTTCCTCGAGAGATACTAATGCAAACCTGAGCTCCTAAAATGTGCTAGTGTGATTAATTGTATAAAAAAAACCCATTTCTTGGAAGTAATCATAAATGGTAAATTCTGTAGAGTAGCTGAAGGCAGGTTAAAAAAAACCTAATCAGCTCTGATTTTGTTATGATGGTGTTTGCACAATTTAAAATGACCTGTAATTGTCTCATAGATGTAGTAATTACAGAGTCTAAATGCAGATGTTTCCTTTTCCTTCGCTGTCACGGGAGTCACTCTTCAGAGTTGTATTGTGCAGCATCCTACTGCGGCACATAAACAGTACATCTTTATATAGCAAGGGACTCCCTTACCCGTTTGCATCTATATATAACATTGCACATGGGTATTATGTTAGAAGAATGGTTTGGCAAAGGCAAGTATCCCAACGGTAGGAAGCGCTGGAATTAAGGTTACATATGCAGCTTTCATTCAGCCGATTCTGCGTTGTCATATACACTTTAATTCTATGATGGCATACTGGCTTTTCACAGGATGTGCTCTGTATTCATCGTAGGATGGAAGTGCTCTTAGGATGACTCTTACGTGTAGGAGTTCTGCTGCAGAAGTTGTAAAGTTTGTAGATGAGTAAGGCAGGAGACTGCAGGAAGGGAAAGGATCCCTTATTTCTTTAAGAAGTAGTGAGTGCTGCCTTGGAGGTTGAAGGGCGGGCACAAGGTCACTGTGAACGTCCTGAGCAGCTGGCTTATAACATTTTTTATCTTACATTTTTCTAAGTGCCTGACTCAGAGAATGTAGTTTGGTTTATAAATGCTCTCAAGCTGCAATTCACCACTGAACCCTGTGTGTGCTGTGCTCTGCATATCACTGACACATAATTCTAATAACTCTTACAAATCAGACCCCTGGCATCTCATTTTGACCTAGGTGTCAAAACCAACCTTCTGGTTTCAGTTTGCATCCTGTGTAATCATGGTGAGGGTGACAGAGCACTGGGACAGGCTGCCCAGGGGGGTTGTGGAGTCTCCTTCTCCAGAGATGTTCAAGACCCATCTGGACACCTACCTATGCGATCTGTTCTGCTGTGGCGGGGGGGGTGGACTCAATGATCTCTTGAGGTCCCTTCCAACCCCTATGATTCTGTGATTCTGTGAGTTCTGTAATGGGAAACATCATTAGTGTTTGTGGAGCAGTCAGATGCTACTGTGCCGCAAAACAGTCTATGAAACAATAATTTCTTCTACACACCAGCATTTGAATAACAGGAAACAAGCCAGGTTTTGGGGCTGCCCATTGAACTGAGGATGACAAAAAAAAAACATTGAACAACTTTTTATGGAGTATCACCCATCATTTGCACTGAGCAAGACACTGGGGATGTAATAGTATACAGTCACATCATTATGACTGCATCGCCATGTACAAATAAACAGGCTGAACTAAGGTTGCATGGTGAAACTTGAATCTGGGATTTGGTAACATTTCAGAGCTTGACTTTGCAGGCCTAAGAAAAGTATCTTAACAAGAAGTTTGTGTTTCATTTCCCACTGTTGTTAAAAAAGTAAACTTAAAAATAAAGCTCCATTGTGTGGTGCATCAGCAACTGGAATGGAAATTCTGCTACTGGATTTCAGGGAGAGACTGACAATATTTGTATTCCTCCATATGAATTAGTATCACAGGGGAAGAGATTTTTTTTTTCTTAAGAAACTCTCAGGTATTTGCTAAGGGCCAGAGTTGGGGTGAAATTTCTATCCTCTCCCAGGCTTCTGAAGGGGATGTGCTTTCTTGTGTTAATTCTTCTTGAGTGTGTCTCCTCCAGCCTGCTCCTGACCTGCCTCTGCCCTGCCATGGCCCAGCTGCCCAGTCCTCCTCCTACTTTGTCCGTCCTTGTATCAACCCACCGTGTATCACGGCCCTTGCTGGGCTCACCTGGTCCTGGCTCTGAGGCACTCGTTCAACCGGTCTTTGATTTCTGCATCTCCCTGTAACCTCTGGTTGCACACTTTCTGTGTACACAAGAGCCTCCTTGTCTCCTGTGTCTTCTCAGAGACGTTCTCCTCCCACACAGTTCCTACCCTCCTTCTTCAGCGGCGAACCTTGTTCAAAGCCTTTTGCTGAGGCGGTGCCAGTTTCATGCCAGCACATCAGACCCTTAGCTCTCTCCCTGGATCCATGCTCTCCAGCACTGGTGGCTGTTATCTTGCAGGTCCATATCTCCTCTAGCCTTTATCCATGGATTCTGCTGCTCCCTGAATGCTTTTCAGCTGGTCTCTGTGTTTTCTGCCAGGCTGTCAGTCCCAGTGTATTTCTCCAGCCCTTTCCTCCAGAGCGCCGGTTCCGGTGTTTGTCCTCCCGACATTTAGATCGTACAGCTTCTTCCTCTGGCTGGCTAAAGCTCAGCTGAGCGAGTCACAGAGAGGACAAAAGAAATGGTCTCCTGCCCCTCAGGCCTGGTGCCTGCCCCCCTGCTCTCCATCCCTCTTGCCTGCGCTGCCATCAGCCCGCAAGCACAGTGGAAAGATTAGTTTTGCCTCTCTATCTCCAAGCTGGAAGGATCCTGCTCAGCTCCTCGGTGGGGATGATAGGTCTCCAGAGAGCAGAGGTAAGAGCTGTGAGGGTGGAAATTGCTTGGTGATGGTGGGGTAGTATTCCAACAGCTGTAAGACTTGAGAGGCTTTGCTCAGTGGGTGCCAATCTGAAGGGATTTTAGATAATATATTGAAGACATTTGATGAATTCAGACATGGCCCTGTTAAAAAAAAAATCAAAATCTGGCAAAATCACACTGGTAGTCACCTAGGCCCTAGGAATAATTTAACTATTCAACTTTGCAAAGAATTACTAGTAGCAGATGGGAAGAGATTAAAAGAAGTTGACTTGCTCAGTAAAACCAAAAAAGGCTTCAAGGGGGTAGAATGCAGGCTATGAATGCATCAGGAAAACAAAGAAAAGGTATTTAAGGGAATGAACACTGTTGTCACAGAAACCAAAAGACCAGGAATACATTTCAGAGGCAACTAGAGGAAGATTCCTTGGAATTAAGAGAGCAGTAGGTTCTGGAGCAGCTTTATCATCAGAGCACTGAAATCAAACCCAAACGTTAAAAGCTTCACTTTCTACTCCCTGATGCCAGGGACAGCAGATGATATTTATATTTCAAAGATTTGCCACTCTGAAAAACGTAGACAGATTTTTAACAACGATGGCATAGGCCCATGTTTACCTTAAAGAATATTCATATTTGAAGTATCACAAAGCCTAGAGTCTTCTCAAAAAAGATCTCTGGGATATCTTTTTTTCATGCTGACAAATAACTACTGTTTATATCCATCATCTTGCACTCAGGCTTCTCAGTCAACCTTTGATTAAAAAATTTCAAGAAAATTCAACCTTGGGCAGGGAATATTTTCAACTAAACGCAACTTAAAATCAAATTTGTAAGAGAAAACAATCTACTAACTTTATTATTAATATTATTAATGTTATGTAGCTATAAGAACAGTTAAATGTTGATTGCTGGATCAAGTCTTTAAACTTCATTTTAAAACATGGGATTGAAACAGTTTGAAAAGGAGAAATGAATGTTTAGTTCTATGAGGAGGGAAAGTTTCAGTCAGAAATGCTAACAGTTGTTACTAAAAGCAGAGTAACAGTATCACTGAGATTTTCATTATGTCATTTAAAAATTCTTCTAAGTCCTCCTTTGTTGTTTTTTTTTCCTTGAAAACAACCTGTGCCCATGAGAGATTCAAAAGGTACTAGAACTTTTAATTGATCTTTGCTGTCCAGAGTGTTTTCATGCCTGTACCTTTTATGGGGGGAGTAATTTAGTTTGTTATTAAAACTTAGATCTAATAAAATCTACAGTGGGAAGTTTAGAAGGCTGAGGAAAGTATTTAAAGCTAAATGATTTCTTATTCCAGACTCTTCCTGTTACATATTTGGCCGTGTAGGCGTAGTAAGCAGATAAAACTCAGTGTGCCTTCCTTAAGCCTTAGCTGTTCTGCCACGTCACTCCCTTTTGTGTCTGGCAGGCTAGAGGGCTCTGAATGGCTGTAAGATAGCTGCAATTATAAATTAATATGAAATTTACTTGTAGGCAATGGAAAGGGTGTTTTTTTTTCACAACAGTTACATACAGCAGCCACCTAAGGTATGTTTCTTTCACAGAAATAATTCACGATTTTGAGGCCATGGAATCCTGACATTTTAGATACTAACATCTACAAAGCATTAATTTTGAAACAAGAGAATAATAATTATACTGGAAGTAGCACTTATACTTGCTGAAGTTTTTGGCATAAAACTCAACTCAAAGCTCAACATATTATCTTTCCATCTGCAAAACCTTTAGCACCTTTCTATCGCTTTCCTTAATATATGGAGGCTATTTCCAGATTAAATCCTGCAATTTGTATTGAAAAACGAAAGAGAGGAAATAGGTGAAGAATAAAGGCATGGATTAAGTATGTTATAGATCACGGCTGTCATGTTGATGATGTTATTAATTTTCGAGTGACATTAAAAAAGAATCCTGTTTTTGTTAGCACAGTTTTACTAAGCAGCTTTCTAAGGGAATTTATGGCCTTGGCACAAGGTGGCCAGTTTAAGCTGAATGTTCTTTGGCTCTGCTTATATACAGGTCTTGGTTACGCTGAGGGAAGTATGCCTTGCTTTTCAATGCATTCTTTTGAAAAAGGAAAAAAAAAACCCAAAACAGGCTTTCCTTGCACAGCAACATACTTTAAATGCCTTATTTTTCTCTCTTGATTGAAGAGAGAAAAATTCCTTGGTTGAAGTTGCTTAGATCTGTGAGGATTATCCTGGCAGTATCTGATCACTCAAGCTCATCTCTCAGTTAACAGGGAGTCACAAATGTGGAGCATCTCTCAACTTTCTGCTCCTGAAAGACATCACTGATACATTAATTAAATAAAACAGAAACTCTATATGCAGTAGTGTAATATTCACTAATTTTTAATCTATTTTCTAATAGTGATGGTATCACTTCAGAACAAGTATTTGAAATTTGGTGCATCTCTGCAGACTTGGTACATGAGCCACATTGTGGTTTCTGCTGCCTCCACTGCGTGTATCGCATCCAGAGACTACTTCAATATTTTACCCACTTACTACTTAGAGCAGAATGTTCCAGCAGTCACTGGAGTAGAGATCAGAGCCCAACACCACCTTCTCCCCACGGAGAGCCTTGTGTGCTCTGACGCAAAGCATTATGCTCCCTCTTCCTCTTCCCACAACGAGAAAATGTAAACTCTTTTTTTAACCTGTACCACTTCCACAACCAGGAGGTTGTTGCAGAACAGTCTCCAGGCTGGCTGCTGGGAGATGAGGGTTTGAGCCTAGGTTTCAGTAAGACAATGAGGAAAACAGCTGTGTCACTTCTTTTATGGTTCAGAAGAAACTATTGCTCTTAGGAAAGGGTGACTGAGGACCAATTTCAAGAGAAGGTTTGGGGGTGTCTTATGTCCCTGAAGAATGAGATGCTGCATCATCCTGGGTGACCAGGTTTTTCTGACTACTTAGTTCCTACCAGAGGCTCAGTTCTCCATCACATCAGTCTTAGATGCAGAAGTAGATGGTTATTCAGCAAACACAGTTTGATGTTACAAAACTGTATCGCAGTGTCCAAGCGCACACATGGATTTAGCCCTTTATCCATTTTGAATCTCATGCCCTCAAGTAACCTATTTCTCTCACAAAAGCTGCCTCTCTAAGATTACTTTCAAGGTGGGGGGTATGGTAGAGATTGACCTACCAACATCCAGAAAAGATTCCATCTCCTTTCAAAAGTCTAGGAAAACATCAAATTTCCTTGGATAAATAGAATCACAGGCTCAAAACGCGTGTGCCAATAAATGCTGAATGCCCATCTCCATCTTCTCCTACCTTTAGAATCAATGTAAATTCTCTCTATAATAATTTGCCTTGATGTTGAAAAGCCTAGCTGTTTGCAAAGGTAGCTTAACGCAGAGTCAGACCCTTGATGTGCAGAAGCTAACCCACAGATGTAATGTATTTACCTCCCGGCCTCCTGCTTACAGCTTTATAACATTAAATACAACCCCAGAAACTCTGTAGATATGTTTGTGTATCCTGGTAATGTAGGCACTTTTGAGTATGGATGTCCTCTTAAATGACTGACACAGAACCAGGGAAGAAGACTCATTTAGTATGGCTGCTTCTCCACTGCTGGATTTATTTAGTTAATTATTTTAGCATAGTTGGTTTTACATTGCCCTTGTTTGTACTTTCATTTGTTTGTGTGTTTTGAATTTTGAGAATTTCTGACAGCGTGCATCCCAAGGGACTGGCATAGCCAGATTACATACATTGGGTGTTTTGTATTCTGCATTGCATTATCATCTAATCAGGTTAAAGTGGAGATGATTTGCTAATGGGAACATCTAGTTGCCCTAGATTTTGTCTTAAATTTATTAAGTTGTTTTACTTTAAAAGTCGATCCACTTTAATATCATGCGATCTGGGATGTTAAAGGACAAAAATAGCCCGTTACATTCAACTGATACTCTAAATTAGGAAAGAAATTGTTGAAAGACACTCAGTAAAATCATGATTCAAACACTTCATTTCTGTTCATATTTATTCATTGCCCACAATGAGCATAATGAAAGGAAAGAAAATGTATTCCAGGAATACTAGGACAGTTGAGTATAAGTGAAGCATAAATAACTTGTAACTGAACTGAAAATTAAATCTCAGTCAGTGCTGGCGTGTACTTCCCATCAGCTTCCAAAACCAGCGTGAAAGGACTCACTGCAGCAGGAAGTCTTCTCAAATATAAGATGTGAAAGTCCAAGATAGTTGATTAGAATTCAGCTGGCCAGCACAATCTCGGATGTGTCATAAAGTTGGGGAATTTTTGCAGTGTGACGATAATTCGGTATCAGCCTCTGGGCAGCCTTTGCCAGCTGGACTGCTTGGCTGAGTTTAAAACCTGACCCCTGCTAATGCTTCCGCCTCAAGCAATGACGGTGCAAAACCCGCTGGTGTTCTTGGAGGTATCAGATCCTATTTAGGGATGGCTTATCTGATCCATGGCGCTGGGCGTTACCTTACGCTGTTTTCTAGCTGCACTGTCTGCAACCTAATTTCCACCTCATCTTCTGCCCTCTCACCTATGACAAACGGTCCTTCTTTCCCTTCTCCAAGGAAATCATTCTGTGGCACTTTCCCAAATTCCTCCTACGAGAAGAACACTAAATACTTCTTTGAAATCATTCCCATTACTGGTAACCAGCTGGCTTTTACAGCGCAGTAGGAAGCCTGATTCTCAGGCGGCTGCCGCAAATCACCTGACTTCAGAGAAAACCCTCGACACTGGCAGAAAGGAGTTTTGCTCTCCTAAATGCTTGCCCTCAGCGCTTTGTCTCCCGAGACACGGCCGTGAGGACTCTGTGCCGTTTGCACCCCCCTGTGGTACCGGCAGTGAAACGATGCATTAAGTTTAATCCTGGAGTTAGAATGCAGAAAGAAACCCTCTTCTTAAACTCGCTTATGTATGACCAGCGGGCTTCAATGCTCAAGCTGTTACGCGCGTAACTACTATGCAAATTCGACAGTTCCCTGCTGATTGACAATAGAGGCTACAGATAAGTCTTTAGGCTAATGAGCAGAAGGAATGCATAATCGGAGGGGTAGAATAAGCAGCTATAGCATGTGGGCTGTGACCTTATGGGCCTCCAAGCTAAGAAGGGTCTGACCCTCACTAAGTCCCAGAGTAGGCTAAGTAAGGATATGTCTGATCAATGTTACAGTGAATATCAAAGACACTTCACTCTCGTATCCCCCCAAAAAGTGTTATTAAGTCACATTATTCACTTTCAGACAACAATGTACTTCATAGGAAAATAACAGAAGGGCTGTATGTATTTTTATTTTAACAGAATAGAAACATTTTTCTTTTTTTCCCACATGCTGTCCTAATTAGCCAGGAACCCTCTTCAGGATGATACAGATCACAGAATGGGTTGGGAGGAACCTCAAAGATCATCTAGTTCCAACCCCCTGCCATGGGCAGGGACACTCTGCACTAGCCCAGGTTGCCCAAAACCCTGTCCAACCTGGCCATGAATACTGCCAGGGAGGGGGCAGCCACAGCTTCTCTGGGCAACCCGTTGCAGCCTCACCAGCCTCACAGGGAAGAATTTCTTCCGAATACCTAATCTAAATCTACCTTCTTTCAGCTTAAAGCCATTGCCCCTTGTCCTATCACTACATGCCCTTGTAAAGAGATGCTCTGCATTATTTTATAATTTTTAAATTGGTTAATATGTTGCTGTAATAATGGAATGCTTATTTGTGAGTTACAGCTATGGTATGGAAAACCAGGCTGCTAGAAACAAGCACTCCAGTGGGGTAAGCGGTAAGCATGTTGTGAGCCGAGGCTGCCCAAAAAGAGAACAATTGCAGACTTCTTATCAAAGTTATTAATTTACTCAAGCGAAGCATCTGTTAAATTCCATTATAAACATCTTTGGATTAGAAAAGTCAAGATTCTTAAAAGTAACTTACGTGCTCAATAGCTCTGTGCACGCATCACTCAGAAGGACGTCCGTCCATGCTGAATAAAGAAGTGGCCTGTAATGAGGTTAGATGTCGGCGTTTCGCAGGTGGCCGTTTGCTGGATTTTGCTGTTACAAAAAATTCCTTACTGAGCTTCCTGTCTTGTTCTGAAAGCAAGGTAACACGATGCCTGAAGAGTTACTAAGTTAAAGTGAGTTTTGTTCATTCATTTTGTTAATGCATGCAGTAAGTAAGGTAGAATGACTGCTTAAAAGAAGATTGCTAGATGTAATACACGCAGGTGCCAAAGATTGCTCTGCCCAGAAAGACAGTCTCTCGATAAGGGAGTACAGCAAATGTGTTCAGCAGTGTCCATGGCATGCCCGCTCAGCGGTGCTTTTCAGTTCTAAGGGTAGCAGGAACTTCGTAAGGAGTTGTTGTTATAAAAAACAAGAATGGGCTATTAAGGCCCCTTTGCAGAAAGGAGGAATCCTACTGGGTAAAAATTACAGCATACTTTCAACAATGAATCTGAGTGTTGAGAGATCTTTTTCTTCAGAGCTTCGATAACAACTGCTGTTGTACTTTGTCCTTGCATATTCCAAACTGCTACATAAGTACTAACAAAATATCGCTGGAGCACAACACTGTGCTGGGCTCTTTCTAATTTTCATACGACAAACTGGAAAAGAAGAAAACGAGGAAATTGAAAGGCAAAATCTGTCTCCATAGGTCTGTGCAATCCAAAGATACTACAGAGGGTTGCTGAGCAGCCATGAGAAGATACAGGCCTGAACACTGACAGGATGTTCAGCACTGGGATTAAAGGAACACTTTCTCTTTTGCAGCAAAATCTGGAGCTAAGGACAGGCTGCAAGAAATCTTAATCCCTGACTAAGCACATCAGGGGCCCTGTTAGCCCCACTGGTACTACTACTACTGTAGCCTACTGTAGCCTAGTGCCCGCTGTGCCTGGCCTCTATCTCCCATCAGGCAGGCAGGCAGGCACCCTGCTGTGCCCATGTGCCCATGGCTTTTGGAGGTTCTGCTGACAGTTTCATTATACAAACTGACAGCAAAATATTTCCGCCACGAGAAATAATTACAAAGATAATCAAAACTGGGATCAGACATCTCGTGTTTGGGGTTTTTTTCCTGCACTTACCTCTTGCTCTCTTCACATCGTAATGCAGCGACCAAGGATTCAGTTAATTCGTCTTATGCATTCATCCATTGCCTCCTTCTCTTCCCTTCTGAACTTCACCATGAAGTAGTGTAGGAGAAAAGAGGATTGAGTTAGAAGTGAAGGAGGTCAGGAGGAGCAACCACTAATAACAGATCCCCTCTTATTTAGTGGATTATTTAATTGTATATTTATGCATAGCAAAGAGTGCATCATGTTATTACTCTGGATTATGCAGGTTTTGAATTTTAAAATGGGTAAAATACTCCTCAATGTAATACTAACAATTGACTTGTCCACCCCATGAGAACTGACAGTAATAAGGTTCAGACTACAACAATAAATTTTATCAGATCTTTCACAGTACAAATTTCTACTGTAAGCAAAGGCATGTTTTAAGCCCCTCAAAAGAAAAAAACCAAACAACCCCAAACCAAACAAAAGGGGCTACAAGACAAGCCTAAAGTAATAGCTGGTTTAGTATCAGAGAATACGGAATCTAGATGGGCTGAACAAGGGCTGTTTCTCCACAACGAAGTATATGCTGCCTCTGCAAGCTGAGCATGGCACATCCCTAAAAATCAACACCATATCTGAAGTCGTGTCACATTCCACTTTTAAAAGACTGTCACAGTAGCTCCCATGTGAAACCACAAATCAAACCCATCGTTTTGTAATCGGGTGCCCTGGAGAAACCACAAGTCTCTCCGATCAGAAGATGCAGAGAAAGAGCAATAGCACCTTGCCCTCCATCGTGCCCCATAACCTGTGCAGAATGTTGTATCCGCAATTCTCGGCATAGAAATGCTATCGTTCAGACACCTCCTTTTCCCACTTCACCCAGAACGGGGAAGCCAGAAATGGCAGCAGCCATTGCATTAGTGCTTGTTTATGCTTCTGGATGCGCTCTTTTTTTTGGGGTAGCTGGGAAGCCTGAACGTGAGTACAGATGTCAGCCCAGATAGGCCACACTCATTTGCCAAAGCTGGCTTGGCAAAGCGTGAGCGAAACCCCCGGTGACCCACGGGGGCTGACTCCGAGAAATCCTATTTTGCCCCCGCTCCCCTCGCCGCTGGCCAGGCCGCTCCGGGAGAGCGGGGCAGGGAGGGGGGCCCGCCGGGGCGGTAACAAAGGGCCCGGCGTGGGCCGGCTGCGGGCGTGGGTCTTTCCCAGGGACGGATTTACAGGGAAGGTTTCACCAGCAGCTCGGTGCCGGCAAACCTTCCCCTCGTCCTGGCGGGGGAGCCAAACCCTACCGATTTGTGGCCCGGAAGGTTTTTTTTTTTCCTCTCGGTTGTTTGTTGCTGCCACTGGGTTTATTGTTGGGGAAGGGGGAGGCTCATTTAGGAGCCGGTTTCCCAGCCGCAAGGCCACGGGGCTCTATACATCCCTACAAATGCATTCCCGCTAGAGACCAGATATTTTTTGGAGGATCACCCTCCGCGCTCCGCACGCGCAACCCTCTCTTCCCCCTCCTCCCCTAAATTCACGGCAATGGTGAGCGGCGGCGTCCCTCTCCTCTACCTCCTTTCCCCGTGAGATGCTTTTCCACGCCGCGCGGGGCGGGTACTCGCCAGTGCTACCGGAGGCCCCGCGTCCCGAGCCGCTCCCCACGTACCCTGTCTGTCTCCCCGTACAGAGCTCCGGCAACGCGTCCTACCGATGCTCCATGTCGTCTTCCGCCGATTTCTCCGACGAGGAGGACTTCAGCCAGAGATCGGGGACGGTGTCGCCGGCGCCGGGGGATACGCTGCCCTGGAACCTGCCCAAACATGAACGGTCCAAGCGGAAGATCCAGGGCGGCTCCGTGCTGGACCCCGCCGAGAGGGCCGTGCTGCGCATCGCCGGTAAGGCGCGGCCGGGGGCTGATGAGGAGGGGGCGGGTGGGAAGGCAGAGGGACCCCCCCTCCCGTCCTTTGGCTTTCTGAACACGGCCCCCTCCGTGTGGTGACTAAGCTTTTTGGCCGCGCTTCCCCGCTGGGTGAATTGATGCGTGTGGGAAAGCGAGCCGAAATACGCGCAGGTGCGCCCATTAAACTTTCATGCGAAAACGCATTAGCGGCACGGGGGCCGCAGCAGCGGCGTTAGCCTTTTCGGCTGGTGCCGGCGTTTCGGCCGCCCCCCGGGTGGAAGCGGCGCTGGGCCGCCCGGGGCGCGGGGAGAGGCCGCGGGGGAAGCGACCGATGCTGCTCCACGGGGCGAGCCGCCGGTCTTTGTCCGTGCGGGGCTGGGGCTGCGCTCGGGGGAGGGTGATGGAGGTGGGTCGGGGGCGAACTGGGACAGAGCCGCCCGATGTGCTGGAGGCGCGGACGGGCGCCAGCGGCAAATGATGTCGAAAATAGGGCGGAGGTCCGCTTCTCGCTGGCGATAGCTGGAAACCGCCTGTAAATGAATTGCAGGAAGATGCGGCGGTCCTCTGTGCTCCCCGGGGACATCGCTGAGCCTCCCCCCTCCCCCCCCCCCCTTTTTTTTTTGTGGGCGCCTCCGGGAACACGATTTCCCAGGGTAACGCATCTTAACGGGGTAGCGGAGGGCGCAGGAGCAGAGGCTGCTTTGCGGCGCCGGGCTCTCGCCAGCCGCTGAATGCAGCCGCAGGGGGGGGTTGTGGCCCGATCCGGGCGTCCGCGGTGGTCGCAGCCGTCCCCCGGAGCAGGATTACGCGGGGCGGCGGCCCGGCCCCGGGCCCATCCCTGAGCGATCTTTCCTGCCTCGGCCGGGCCCGGGGTCAGGGCCGGGAGAGGGTGGTGGCCTGCGGAGCGCAGGCGCGGCGGGGACGCGGTCGGGGGCGGGTGAGAGGCCGTGACACCTGCGGCAGGGCCGGGGTCTCGTCTGCCCCACCCCGCCGCCTCGGCCGTGGGGCAGGGGTGGGGTTCTGGACCGGCCAGTTGCCAGCTCCGGGAGTGGCCCGCAGGGTCTCAGGCTGAGAGCCCCCGGCTCTGTCCGCCGTGTTGTGGTCCTTCAGCGCCAGCGCCGCAGGACGATGGTGTCCCCGCCGGCCCTTGTGTGTGCCGTGGGCGTCCCGTCCCCGCCCCGGTGGCCGCCACCCTTCTCGTTCCAGGGGGAGGCCGGGGTAGAGGGCGGGAGGCGGTTCGGGGCCTCATCCGCGGAGGCAGAGCTCGCCAACCCCTCAGGCGGTGCTTCGGCCATGGGGCTGGAGCCGGGGGGTTGTGGCGGGGAGGCGGTGGCCGCCGCCGAGCTGGGGCCACCCCCCGTTTGCGCTCCGAGGGGCGGCTACCGAAACACGAGCGGCCGGCGGGGGCGTTTCCTCGGCCGGGCTGGTAGCGCCCTCCCCCCGCCCTCCCTCCCGGTTTTTTCTTGCGCTGTCCCCGAGGCTCCTGGCTGCCCGGAGCGGCGCAGGGAAGCGGGTAGGTCTAGCCGCCGGCCATGGCTGGCTACCTCTCCCCCGGCGCGTACCTCTACGCCGAGGAGCAGGAGTACTTACAAGCCTACGAAGATGTCTTGGAGAGATATAAAGGTAGGGCAGCCCTCCCGCAGCGGGGCCACCGCGCCCGCCCAGGCTGCCGCTTGCCCCGCCGGGCGTGGCGGCTGCGGACACGGGAGGCTCCGGCGCTGGCGGGGGGCGGCCAGGTGCGCCCGACCCCGGTGGCGGCGGCGGGGAGGATCGGCGGCCCCGAGTCCCTGCGTGGGGTCTGTCGGGGGTGGAGGGTATCGGGGGTGGGCGGCTTTAGAGGCAGATAAAAATACTGTCTTCTCCTCACCGGCGTGTGGAGCGTGCTTAAAAAGGGTTTAAAACCCTTTCTTTGGAGTGAAATGCGGACACGGCGATTTACATCTCTATAAAGCTTCAGTTTATGTTGACCTTCTTATGTTGGCTTTGTGGGCGGGTAGAGAACGATCTTAGTTCGTGAAGCACCTGAGGTTTTTTATTGAATACAGAAAAATACAGGGGAAAGGCATTCATCCCTTCCGAAGATGCACGCAGCTAAATTTACCTCGCTAGAAATGTAAATTACCATGCCTTAAATTAACCAGAATGGAAGAGATGGCTTGGGGGGCATGATTTATTACTCTGTTTTTTGGTACAGTCACTAATACCAAATCTGAACATGCTTATTACCAGAAGTGTCACGGCTCTGTTTTATTAATTCAGGTGGAAGAAGGCACGGTGTGAACTGCTCAGTTTGAATCTTCATCCCAGAATTAGTTGTTACAGCATGTCACGGCATATGCTGACATTTGCAGTGCTGAGTCCCTCAGTAATGTTTGGGGAAAAGATAGGTTAGATTTTTATATTTGACAATTTTCAGCTGTACGTTTCCAGTCAGTTCTAAAGGTTTTGGTTAGGTTGGTTCCACTGATGGGAATGGGAGTGGCATAGTTTGAGACAGCTTGATTTGAAGCTATGGATAGTTGATTTAACTTAATCCTGGTTGTTAGCAGTAATATTTTGAAAAACAAACCCTCTATGGATGGTTATTTTGATGTGAGAACTTGTCGGGTCTGAGTCTACTTTATACCTGTGTCACTTGCAATTTCATGTGTCATTAACAGTCTTGACTAATGACTCCTTTGTGTCTGTTGGCCATTGTGTCAGTGCAGCTATGGAGCATGTGCACCGTTTCTCTACTGAAACGCGTGAGTTGTATTTTAGTTGAGAAAAAATAAGAGAGAGTGGAATAAATATGTGCTTTGGAAGACTGTCAATGACAAACCATAATTATTTAAGTCATTGATTACTTCATATATAGATGAACTGGTTTTTGCAACATTTTAAAGCAAGTAGACAGTTTGCTTTGTAAATAAAACACTGAGAAAACTTGTTTTTCTTTTCTGGTTCTAATGCAAAACACTGCTATTCGGTTTTAGATTACATTTGGTTTTGCTGCTAGAGTCAGGTTTAATAAGTAAGGTTCTTTCTTATTCCAGTTTGTCTACTTGCTTAAAAACCTGGGAAAGATACTTGGCCCAATTTCCCCTATTTTGGTAGGACTGTTATCAGGAAAAATGACTGATTTTGTTCTTTATGTGTTGGGGGGAGGGGGCAGAGGGATTTTAATTAAAACAACTCCCAAAACTAATTCACATGCCTATTAGAAATAAAGGGCATTCTGGAAATATTTGAGTGTATCGTACTGTGGTGATAACATCAGGTCCATTCACATGCTATTTTCAGTGACAGCCAAATCCTGAAATTATTCGGAAGGATCCGGTTTCTGTTGTCTTAGTTTTTAGTGTCATATTCAGCATATTGGTATGCTGTGTTTTACTGTTTGAGGTATTCTTTATTCAGCCGTTGGGAGCAAAGGTAAAGCTTTGGACTTGTTTTAATTAAGATATATTGGAAACCTGGAAAACCCATTATTTCTTTAAAATGTGTTTCCAAGCCGGTCATGATTTCCCATCCGAGTCCCAGTAGTATGACTTCACTACAGCGATTGTTGTTCTGATGACTTGCTATGGGATCTGATCTAATCAGAAAAGAATTGCTACAATATAGGCTTTGAAGAGGGAGTGCCATTTCTCTCAGTGTCTCTGTTTTGTAAACACCACCTTGAGTAATTTTCTTAATCAAAAGCAAACTGCGCTGACTCCATGTTTTAAGATGAGCTCCAATATGTGATTTTAATGCTAAGATATTTTTTTTTTCCCTTCCTCCCCCCCCCCCCCCCCTACTTCTTACAGTCTGCAGAATGCGCTTGTATTCATCTAGGGCATTATCAGGGTGCCAAATTATCTATGCCCCAGCTGTTGAGTAATGTAACTAGCAGAGTCAGCTGTACAAAATTCATCGCCTGTCTTGGAAGGCTTGGGATCGTATGATGTCGCATCATTAAGACGTTTGGGCTGTTTGATTTAGGAAGGGAAAAGCAGTCCTTTTTAAATGGAGAAAAGCCAAATTTTACTCTATCCATTTGCACAACCAATGTAGGCTGTGGATCTTGAGGACTGTGCAATACTACATTGCTTTAACAGTTGAAGCCAGGATATTTGTACATCTCCAAACTCTGCTGACCATGTCTCTGGCTGTGACAGTAAATAATTAGGCAACTGTTTGCTAAATCTGAGATGGCACAGAAGAGCTGTTTGCTGTGGGAGAAGAGTGTGCTGTTTTCAGCTCAGTTGCCGACGGTAATTTTTTTTTTCTTTCTTAATTCATGTAGAAATTTATTGGCAGTCTTTCTGAAGCATTTTGGTGGAGGAGAAAAAGTCACGTTATCTCAGATGATTTGGAAATCATGTTGAATCAAGCTAATTATTCAGGGGAAAATGGCTTCTTTGTTAGTGGTACCTCTAGGAATTCAAAGGCAAAGCCTTTACTGTGGTAGTGGCAATGAAATGCCCAGTATATTTTATTTTAAATGTTTGGCATGTTTGTGAGTGAACAGAAAGATGAGAAACCACATAAAGACCTGTTAATATAACTAACAGTTCAGTTTTATCTCAAAAACTGTATTTGAGTTCTCAAGGAAGTTGTAAAGAACTTAAACCAGCAAGACTAGTTTTCAAAGTTATCTCACCATTTCCTGGGAAGAAAAATTAATAAAATTATTGTTAGCTGCAACCTTCTTGGTAAATAAGAAAATGTCCAATAGTATTTCACATATTTCTAATTTTAAAATTACATGTACCACCTCTATTAGATAGCATAGGTATGCATTATTCCATACCAACAGAACTTGAGTATTAAATTTTTGAAGGTGATCATATTAATCTTTAACTGCAGTGCATTCATTAGATTTACTCTGGTGTAAATCCGAAGTAATATGCCAAGAATCAAGCCTTCCATATACCATCCCTGTGGAATTGTATAGTTCATTTCAGGTAAAACGTTCTTGTATTTTTCAGTTCAGATAGTAAATATTTCAGTATCAACCTTCTTTTCCTGCAAGATTTTGAACAATTATGTAACTGAGTTGCCTCCCTTTGACATCATTGTTGAAATGGGCACATCTGTTAATGATCCGCATGATTGCTGTCTCTGAAAAAGAGCTAGTTCTTAACATTAAGTCTTGAATAAATTACAGTTATTCAAGAATGTTCTTAAAATCATGTAAGCTATATGTAAAAGTTGAAAATATATAGGGTTTTCTGGCCTGTGCAGACTTTTTAGTGCTGTTGATTGTGGCTGTATAGGAAATATCTATTAAAAAATTCAGCTTGACAAGGTTGCCCACTAAAAATACAGCTTTGCGGTTCAGGGACTTGACTACACTGTTGCCAGTGATAGGAAAGGTATCGCGGAAATGTTTTTCTGTTGTTCGGATGACTGATTCGTGCTTCCTTAGGGTACTTCAGGCTTGCTGTGTGGGCTGTGTCTCTGCAGGAAGGAGGGGCAAGTCTGGGACTGAGGATAGCAAAAGCCAAGGTTGGGTTGTTTAAACTTTGGGACATTCTAGTTTGCTGTTGGTGTTTGTTTCTTTCCTTAAAACAATCTGAAAGGCCACACATTCAGCTGAAACAATGGCAGACAGTTCTGTTTCTGTATTCTGAGAACAAAGACGCTGGAGACGGATGAGAGCTAGCAGGTCATCTGATGCATTTATTGCCCACATCAGGGTTCAGAGGTAATGTAATTTGTTCTAATGATTGATTGAGGGTAGCATCAAGTAAAGGTGTTCAAGCATCCTTTGGGTATGGGTTTTGAATTAAGGTTAAAAAAAGAAGTGCCTGTCATCCAGCTCCTTTTAGCTGCCTTCAGGAAGGGGCCATTTGCTCAGAATGGTTTTCGTGCATTTGAAAGTGAAGCTGCTGCTGCATTTTGGAAATTTGGAGGCTCCTATGTGTGTTTAGTATCAGACTTAATCCAGGGATATTATTCTTCCGAGGTGGTTTAATAGAGCAAAGATAGGAGGGGTTGCGGCAGATGCTTCTTGCTCTGGAATCTGTGAACTTTGGGATTTCTTATTTATGCTCTGAACGTAGTCTATAGAAACCTTGCTCTTCTGGGCTCTTGACTGTGATCTCCTGTTTCATGGCTTCTGATTTTGAACTCTGAAATAAATACTGGAGTGAGTGATGAGATGCTTTTGATTTACTTTCCTCCTTTGGCATTATGAAAACTGCTGGCATATAGGTGTTAGTTTTGCAGGGCATGTAAGGAATTTCCTCCATGGATGGTGTTCTACCACCTCTTCTCTAGGTACTGGTAGTATCCAGCCTTGGAATTGATCACTCTTTTGATCAAACAGGACAGGGCTGTTTTGCTGACTAGTGGAGGATACATGTGGATTATCCAGCTGCACGTCACCTAATCCTTTCTTTGCCACCGTGCAAGTCTTCAGCATGATGTCACTGACATTTCCTCTGTTCCTAGCACGGTTCCTACAGCAGGTTAGCCTTCCCAGAACAAAAGATTTTAGCCAACGGAAAGTGCCTTCAATTTGGATGGGAAACGTAATGGCATTTTGTGCTGCATGAAATCAGACAAAATTAATGGAGTCCTTGGGTTGTGTGATTTAAAAAAATTGAAGTCAGCAGTTTTCCTCTGTTTATATATTCTTCCTTCTTTAAGCAGAAAGTTCTCACATTAATATTGCTTGGCCATGGGAACTTTTGAGCGGGTTTTGTCCTAAGTATGCATCGTATCTTGCTGATGTGACTTGTGTGACCACTTCACTTGAGCGAAGCTGAAGAGGTCTTAATTTCATTAGAATGAGATAAGGAGAACCTGAATGTTAGTCAGTTTGGTGAGGTGTGTCTGTATAAAGGCCTTGAGATTTAGGCAGCAGTTTTGTAAGTTGGGTTTGATTGTATAAAGTGCATTTGTGACTGTCTGAATTTAAGATACCTGTTTAGACGACTAAGGTGGGCAGAATTTGGCCATTGATTTAAATATCTTTGTGAACTGGGGCAGAGATCAAAGCTCTGTTTCATTGATTTTCTGCTACATCCCAATTCCCACTGAGTCAGCATCATCTTTTAAGTAGAGCTTGCAGGAATATTCCAGAATTCTTTTTTTTTTTTTTTTTAAGAAGGTGGTGAAATGGGGGTTAGGGGTGAGGGAAAATGAACTTCAGTCATCATTGTCTTAAAAGGCCTCTTTTGGCACAGTTTATGCTTTTGGTTGTGATGTTTCTAATTGCTGTGATCTACTTTGCTAATCCCAAGTGATACTTTACTTGAAAACCAAATTATACATTCCCTTTTTCCTCTACGCTATTTAAAACGTGCTTGATTTCAGGAGTTTATTCCACTATTTTTCTAGAATTTCAGCATGTACTTTGAATCAGTGTTGGGTAAAAGAAAAATGGGCTTGTTTACATGCTTTAAGATAAATGTAAGTATTTGATAAGTTCAAGCTTAAAAGAATAAAGTTCTGTAAATGTCAGATATGAATGCAGCTTATTGCTGCATGCCTGAAATGTTTCCTGTAAAACATCATTAAAGCAGTTTAATTTAACAAAGCCTTGATTTTTCTGTAGTGGGTGAAAATATTCATGTACTGAATGCTTTCAGTCAACCCAGCTTTCAAACAGGTGAAACAATGCTTACAAAGACACTTCAGTCCGTGGGTCAAATCCTGAAGGGCATGTTAATAGCCAGGTCTTACAAGTTGATCTGTGTAGGCAGGCTCCAGTGCTTTTGTGGGAACACATTGGCTTCAGAAATCCACACACCAAGCCTCTTCCCAAGATTGGGGTCCAAATAATACTGCAGTCTGCTGCATATGCCTGCTGAATTCAGTTGTCCTTTAAGGCTTTCAGTTTGGTCTAAGGATCGTTAAAAACAAGTTAGTGCATTTCCAGATTTGATTTTATTATACCTGGTGAATACCTTGTTTTGTTGCACAGGGTAGTAGATCAACCTTTTGGATTTTGTACATTCTAAATAAACTGAAAAACTGCAAGTATTCCTATGAAAGGACGAGGTTTTTGGCAAATATATTGAGGGTTAAATTCTGCACACTGCCTCTACACAATTAGTGGAACTATTTCTGTAAGACAAGGAGGATTAGGCCTCTGATGGGCTTTTCAGTAGCATAGGCCAAAGTCTGCTCTTGATTATAGCCACATGTCCCTTTTGAACTTGATTTATTTTTAAATATATTCTCATTGTTCACTTTCATAGTTAATATGTGAAATTCTGGTATTTCATACTGTGTTCTACAATGCATATAAGACCAGATCAGCAATGAAGTAGGGATCATAACTTAATTGTTTGGCCTGTGGTTCCGGTATCCGGCTATCTGACAGCTATGACACTTTGCACCACTTAGATCTAAAATTAGTAGGGCTGTTCTGTGCTGGGATTAGGGACATGTATATGTTTTAGTTCACCAAATGGCTAAAAGTTTGACTCTTTATACATCTTTTGGAGGGATGTTTCGGGCATTTTACAGGTGAGACTACAGGTGAACAGAGAAGTCTATGAATGTCTTTTGCTAGGTGCTGAAATGGGTATCCTGTCATCCTGCTCTGGGACTTTTCTTCTGCCTGCTCAGGTTACAGTCTGAGTGTTCCTCATGTGACAAGGTCTTTCAGGCACTGTAGAAGCAGCATTTGAAAATGCATTTCTTGATTTGAACAGATGTTTTACAGTAGTAATGATAATACTAAAGCATCTGGAGCAGGTCTAGCAGAAGAGCTTTATTGAGAGAGGAATGGCACTTGCTGTGGTTTTTACTCAAAACAGAAGGTCAGTTAATTTTGATAGGAGTCAGCAACTTTGCTGTTGATGTTTATTAATACTTAATGCTTTAAATTATTTTGCCTTTAGATAAATTTTTAATCTTGAAATACAGGATTTACATTAGGTCCTAGAAATTAGGAAATGACTTGAGTATTTGTCTGGAGGAGCCAAGCTGCTGCTATGTAGTTGTCCATAACGCCTGGGAAAAAGTACTGTTCCTAAGGTAGTTCTGGTTTTAGGTGGGATATTTTCAAAAGCACATGTAGCAAATTTATTGCTAACCCAAATGACTTTTAATAGAAAATAGGTGCTTTGCTGCTGTGTGTGTGCCTTGGAAGTTCTCTCACAGTGACTATACATCATTCACATCACAACCTGATGGTGGAAACTGTAGTGTAATACCATGTATTACGGATTAGTTCTTCATTTAAAGCTCAGTTTTTGAAGGTTTTAAATATTAAAACTTCTCTGGAGGAAAATTCACTGTAATTTTCAGCAAGAAGGTTGATTTCAGGATTTCAGTATTTTTGAAAAAGTATTTTTATGTAGAGCAAAAACTGTTCTCAGGCTTTATGACTTCTACCCCCTTCAATTTTTAAGGGAACAATTGCTGAGCAACATTCGTTGTGGTTTTTTGGGTAGGTTTTCGGGGGGGTTTTTTTTGCAGATAATATTTTTTGACATCCAGTTTGTGGTAGAGGTAAAGCAGAGTTTGGCTCAGTATCTCTTTAAGGGAGAGAAGAACAGACACAGATGAGCTACAGGAAGAAAGCCAAAGTTGATTAGGTCCCTTGATGAAATTACCTTATTTTAACATGCTCAACAGGATACTTGTGCATTGTTCTGTTTCAGTTTTTTAAAATAGAGCCCTTGTTAATAAAGTCCATACAGTCCTTTTGAGGCCAGATCTAGCCTACCTCTGAGAATATCAACCCAAATTCTAATTCTCTGCTTATTCCTGTTGAAAACTGTATTAAATGAACTCAAAATGATTCATTGTAAGGATTGCATTTTTTCTTTTTGCTTTCTCATGGATATACTTTACATTAAATTGAATCAGTTCAACCATCCGACATGCTGTTTCATGTAGGTTTATGGTAGCACTGAGTGGTTATCTCTAGTTTACAGCATCAAACGTTTATAATCTAACGTATAAAGATTACATTAGTGTCCTAGAAACAAGACAAGTTTATGCCTTGATGCTTCAGCTATCATGCTGAACCTTTTCTTTCTGGCTTTGGGAGCCACATAATACTCAAAAGAATTTAAATAATAAAGTTTCTGCTTTGAGATTGTGCATGTCTCTACAATAATTTGCAATTTAATACCAAATGTAAGGATTTGATTTAAATAATATAAGTAAGCAAGAAGTGGGTTTAGACTTCGGTGCTTAGGTTTTTGTAGTCTTTTGGTAATCTTTTCAGCGACCCAACATTGAACTGTCTGTTGGAGATTTAGATGTGTGACTGAAATGTTGATGGATCTTTGTACAGTTTGTGCTGGATGTTAGATTTGTTTCTCTGTGTTTCTCAAACCAGTTTGCTTTGAGTCTATGGGCCTCTGGTTTGTCATTTGCCTTCTTCAGGGCATGTTTCTTCACTGAAGGTTGCATGCCCTCTTCTGTTTTCCTAGTAAGAAATACCTCAAGTTGGGGATAGGAAGCTTTTTGGTAGCACCTGGAAGATCCAGTGTGACTCCTGTTACTTGGTGCTTGGTTCCCGTTCCTTCCTCCATCTCTTTCAAGTTAAATGATAGGTGTAGTTTGGATGATTCTTTGAGGGTCTGTACCTGAGAACTGTGCGTGGACCAGCTTGCTTTGAGGTGCTTACAGTGGGATGCACTTGAAGACCTCCTGTATCAACTTTGTGGAAGAAGGATTCATGCTTTCTTTTCAGATTGGTCCCTGAAAAAGACAAGACCTTGATTCCAGTTTCCTCCTGCCTGCCACTGGAGCAGGGAGCACCCATGGAGCACTAGTTCTAGTCCTAGAAAGTAGCAGCATGGGCTTAGCTCCCTTAGCTGTAGTTGAAGCTGCAGAGAAACCTTTGAGCTTTTCCTTATCATAATCAAATGTCAAAACTGTGCGTGCATGGAATGAGATTTCTCAGGTTATATTGCCTGTGTGCTGGTTCTTAGAGTCAGGATAAAGCCTGACTGGGTCTTGAGTCTCAGGTCATGTACTGACGTGCTGGTGTCCTGCTGTGAGAGTGTTTCAAGTGCCGAGTTTAATCCCTCTCAGTGAAAGTGCCGAGAGAGATAGAAGGCCCAAGGGACAGGCACTAACACGGTCACTTCTCTGAAGTGAGTGTATTTCTTGAGCTCTTGGTTACAGTGCTCTAACTCTCACCTGGATGCTGAGCATTGCAGCATTTGGGGGGGTGGGGGGAAGTGTCTGTCTGGTGCGTTTGTGTTTGGACCTCACCTTGCCGATGGAAGGAAATGCTCCCTCCCTGCTGTGTGTGACCAAGTTAATGAATTATGCAGTGCACCAAGATGTCTTCTATATCTGAACCGCATTTTAAACCCCCAAGGCTTGTTTTCAGCACATTGGCTCAATGACTTGGCTAATAAATAATTTTAGGTTGATTTATTTGCTTTGTGTTTGTTGTTTTTTTTCTTCTTAATAAAGGAACAGGTCGTTGCTGTGTTTATGTCAACAGCTAGCAGTTAGTGTTGCAGGAGGCTTAGACTCTGAGAGAATGGAGCCTGCTTGCCATTTGATTCTGTCAGTCTAGCAAATAAGCGAAAGGGAGTCCAATTAATGTTTTTGGTCTCTTTCTTTTGTATATCAGATAAAATGCTCTTAGTTCTCTATATCAGGATTAAAAATCTCAGTTTCTACTGTCTGTCCACGCTTCTAAGTTCTCTCTGTGCCACAGTACTAAAGCATTTAATGAGTTCATGTGCACTTCAGTGATCCTACTACTGATGTCCTTTGTGAGGGGAAGCAGTTTGATTGTATATACTACCTCTGTTGTATTATTAGTTTGTTATGTGTATTTGTATATTTTAGAATTCTCTTTGAATTTGTTTTTTATAGAAAACCAAGTATAAGATTATTGATCGTTGTGCAGTTAGCAGGTAGCTTTCCACTGATGGTCTTAGTAGCACAGCTTCTGTTTTTCATTCAGAATGCCTTTTTTTTTTAACTTTTTGTTAAAGTTATATTTTGTATCCTGTAATTGTCTAATAATATTTCCAGTTTCAATAGGTTGTTTTTTGAATCTTAGAATTTTGGAGTTCTCCCAACCTGAAAACATTTGTATCATCAGACAATATCCCATTTTTTGTTTACTGCTTTCTCCAAGTCTGTAACAAATGCAGAATGCATTGATGAGTTCTGGAAGACCACACTTTTCTCATTGGAAGGCAGCCAAAATTAAAGACTCTATTATTCTGTAAGTCATTTTTCAGGCTGAAAAATCATCGTTGGAGAATAGGGATGTATTTCTGTGTAAGTTTCTGTAAGCGCCTCTTTTTCTCCATTACCTGAAGTTCTTTCTGAATTTGTAGCAAGGTGATGGTAGTTGGCTGTGTAAGCTTCTTGAGAGTGGTTGGGGTTCCTGTGTGGCTACATCGTTTCTTCTTTAAGACTCCTTCCTGGGAATGAAGGTAGTAATTTTTCTATAAAGGTGGCTGGGGGAAAAGGAACAGCAAACTGTCCTTTCAAAGATTAGGTCCTTGCTCAGTGAAGAGTTTGTTCATGTACTTAGCTATTGCAGTGGCTTCCTTAGTCTTACTGCCTCCCTGATTCTGATCATCCATGAGCATTATTTTCTGATTCTCCTTTTGATTTTGATAGGTACCGTGTCTCTTGTTTTGTTATCCTGTTTTTGTAGCCATTGCTTGGATGGGGCTTATGTCTCATGAAGAAAACATGGTATAGCAAGCTTCTGTAGCATGTGTCTGTTATTTGTTAGCATTGGGCATTTAGGTTATTAGCTTGCTGGTACCCAAGTAAATTGTGCTTCATAATGCTCATGTGAAGAGAGATCAACATTACACTCTTTCCTTATTTAAATGACTTTATAAGCTTCTGTCTTCTAACAGTGTTTGTAGTAATTGTATAGAATGGGAAAATTTTAGAAAAATAGGGGTATCTGTGAGTGTGTGTGATCAAGCAGAAATTTCCCTTATTACCTGCTGTTTTCTTGTTTTCTCAAAATATGTGACGATCATTGCTTTAGTTTTTCCTGCTTCTGTGTGGCTTACCTGTTGTGCTTTATTCTGTTTTATAATTATAATTCTTTGATATTTTTAATATATGTAATTTAAAGATGCTACTATTTGACTTCTTGAAATCCAACAACGCTTTTGATATTTTAAATTTTAAATACAATAAGGTTTTTAGCTGTTTGGCCTCATTCATCTAAAATTTTTCTAAAACTTGAACAAGATGACATCAGGAGTGCCTTCCTCTGTGTTTAAAAACAAGTGATCCCCAATCTTGTCAAATACCAATAGTATTTATTAAATTATATCTTGAGGCAGTCAAAATGAAGACTGAAGATTTCAAGATTTAACCATTTAAGATTAGCAGTGTAACTTTTTTTGCCCTCCTTCCTGATTTGGAAGGCACTAATGGCACTTCTGTTAACCTCAATAACTATGTATTTGTATTTCTCTCTTCTCCCACTTACCTGCCCAGTGCTGAAGGTTCCCCAGTGGATCCTGTTGGTGCTTTACAGAGAGTGGTGCCCTTCATGATCTTACTGCTGCCTCCTGTGGAGTTTGCAATCAGGGATTTTTGTGTGTCAGTTACTGCTGGTATTTTTAGTATGACAACAGTTTTATCTGCAAGCAGAGCTTTTTATCTTGCCCATTGGGCCATTTTCACTTTTGACATCAGGGTAAAGCTATTTTTATGTTTTAATTGGTATCACCGTTGCTTTTTGTGTTGTTTTTGTCCAGGCCCCGAAGGCTGTCCCACCCCACCCCTGGCCTCCCCCCACCTGCCCGTGGCCCAGGACCCCAAATCAGCCCTTTCTGGGTTGTGAGCCCCTGCCCCAGTGACACTGCAGTAACTCCAGTCTCCAGCTCCTCACAGCCCTGCCCAGCCATGGGCCCCATTGGGCACAGCCTTGGCCTGTCCCTGTGGTGGAGCTTGGTGCTAGGGCTGCCCCTAGCTGGGGTGGTGGGACAGGCTCTGGCTGCCTGGCCCTGCCCTGCCCTCCATGGGGTGCCCCTTGACCCCACAGGGAGCAGCTGGCCTCTGATGTACCATGACAGTTCCATGTAGGCTCATTTTTCGCTTCACCTAGTTTTTCTTCTTTAAATTGCCTTTTCACTCCTAATTAATTTATTTCTTTGTAATTTTGTCCTCTTTTCTAACTTCATGATACACACAAGGCAACTTTTCCTATTTGAGTGTGATTTACACTTGGCTTTCTGTACCTTCCTGGCTGGTTGTGTTCTATCATGTCCTGTTTAGTCTCTGCAGTTCTAGAAATGACTGTGTAGTGGAAAAACTGCTGTGTGAAAATACTGCATTTTAATGATGTGTTAAAACAGTGTTATTGATGCAGTTTCTGTCAACATAAAATTAATTTGTTTATACAGCTTTGGTAGAGCTTGAGTCAAATTTTCTGACAGGCATGTGCAGTTGTGGCTATCTGTTTACTTGAGGGAAAAAAATACACCTCTGCATTCTCTTCAGGCGTTTGAGCTTTTAATCAGAAAGGAGCATGGGGATGGTCAGTTTTAGGGCTTACCAGTGATTTCAGTACAGATGGATGTAGTAATTGACAGTTGTCATGTCTGCTCAGGGGAGCATAGCTGCGATAAGTAGTTCTTGTTACTCTTTGGTGCTGCAAGAATAGTTGTGAAATGCCTGAAGAAACTCTTGAATTATTTTAAAAATGTGATGCAGCAAATACTACTTAGTGTTGAGCTTTAATGTTTTGTTTTTGTGTTTGTGTTGTCCCTATCCCTCTTGTTTCCGAGGGGACTAAAATGTAACACCAGTAAGATACTTTGTTCCAGCGGTGTAAATCTCTGAAAAATGTTTAGAAGCATTAGGAGCCTTAGAGAGAAGGTGAAGAATTCGGATAAGGGCACTGTCTTTATATGAAGACTTGACAAAAAGGTCAAATGTGCTTGAAGATAATGGCTTTTATTATTATTATTATTAGCAGGACTTAATTTAGTCTTCAGCCTAGCAACCCAGTGATGGAGAAGGAAGTGCTGCAGAACAAATTAATTGCACAACTTAAAGGATACTGAGAAGTAACTTTTAAGAAGACACTAAGGAGCTGGGGAGAGAGCTGTCTCAGGAGCTAGGCTAGCCTTGTGTGTCATACATATGTATTGCTGGTTGGAAAAATAATTAATGTTTGGGAAATACTGTGATTCTTGGAATAAATGCTCTGCAGTGTGTTATGTTGATTTGATACCCAAAACTCAGACCACCCAGCATATAGAAAAACCCTTTGTCCAATGCAACCAAGAAACGAAGGCTGAGAGCCACTAAAGCCTTAATGCAAACTCAGTGATCATTAGAAGCAAGGGTGTTTGTGTCTGAAGGGTGTATGTAACAAGAACCTACAGAAGACAAAGGGTGAAATTCAGTCCTAAACCCTGCCTAAATCAGAATGTTCTATACAACAGTCTGGGTTAGTTGTTTTCGTTACTGCCAACTTGTTTAGGCATCTGAATTTTGGAGGACCAACAATGTTTTGCTTAAAAGGCCCCTGGGTATCTGTGTCTTCTCAGAAATACTGTGTTCTCAGGGGTTATGCTCTCATCTTCTGCCTAGGGTTCACTGTTTGCCGAGGGTCAGATTGTCTGGATGTTTCTTTGGTTTGCTACCCACGAAAAACTAATCCAAACCTGAATGCTGCTTCTGTGTGAATTTGCGTAACAATAACGGTGATTTGAGTGTTTGCATGAGAATTAAATGTTATTTTAGGCTTCTCTGAGCTTGAAGTTTTGATTAACTGCAATACAGAATGCCACAAACTTTTGGATATTTGGGTAGGAATATAATGGTTTTTTTCTCTTAAAACTGAGTTACTGTGGGAATGTGTAGGAGTGAAAAGGCCGAAAGAAAAGCAAACTATAGGTTGGTGTGCAGGGGAAGAAAGTGTAGGTTTTGGTCTTTGCCTCTAGGGCTGTCATTGCTTTTTGTTCACTAATGTTTATATTCATGGAAAATTCAAAGAACAGGATGAAACACTGAACTGAACTCTACTGTATGGTAACATTTCCACAAAGAATCAGAGCCAGAGAAATTCCACTGATGTATTTAACATTGATAACACATATAAAATATAGAGCTGTCAACACTGAGAATACCAGGAGAGTTGGTGACACTGCCATTTGAAAATGCTTCATGAAAAGCACTGATGATGTCCTCTGCTCCGGTGAGAGCAGAGGATCCATGCAGCAGTCTGATAGGACACTAAGAATTCCAGCAAAACCAGGCTGCAGCAGGTAGCAGGAGCAGTTTTTGAGAACAACAGTGAGGATTTATAAGGTTCCTGTGATTTGTCTTCTCCATATTACCTTCTAATCTGTCGCCCAGAAAGATTTTGGAAACTTTGAGAAACCTGTTTAGGAGCAGTGAGCACTGGCTGCTCTGTGAGTTGCTGGGAGCCAAGCATGATAGCCAGGCTAGCAGAGCCCCTGCCCAAGGGCCCAGCCCCTCGGCCTCCAAGCAGGGCACTGGCCAGATTCACCTGGTGTGGGGTGTGCTCAGGGGCTTGAAGAGAACTTTCTCATGGCTGACTAGTCTCCAGCTTCCCTTTAGCAGGGGCTAATAAACACCTTAATGCTGTGTCTAGTTGCACCTACTAAACGTCTAATTCCCTCCCTGCCCTAATACAATGGTGGTTTTTTTGTTGTTAGTTTTTTCCCCTCTCCATAGAGTGATAATTTCCAATTTTGTTATCTGTTCCTTTAATTACAGAGCAGATGCTGCTTTGCAGTGTCCTTTTGCTCAGGAGGGGAAAGTTGATGGCTGTTTGAATTGTTCAGGTGGATGGAAGATTCATTTGTCCTCTGTCTCTGTGGCTACTAATGTGCCTGTCACAGTCTGGCGTCTTGCTGTAACATGGGAAAGAGATGCAAGGTTTTACAAGAAGTCTCATGTGGACTTTGTTACTGACAGTCCTTGCCCATTCATTCTGTTTAAAGCAAATTCTCTTTTTCATTGTCTTTTTTTTTTTAATTATATTTCAGTTTGTCACTCATTTTCTGCATTTTGGCTTTGTCTCATGACACTAAAGCTTCTCTTCCCTGTCAAAGTCTGTTGCTGTGTGGTCAGTTTGGGTTCCAGTGATTTTGAAATTCATGAATCTTCCCTTCACACGTGTCTGAATGTTGCCTTCGTGACCTTACACCAAGTCAAATATCACTTGAGCTATTTTTGGTGGCTGTTATTTCAGGAACAAATTTCTACCTGAATCTCCAAGCAACAGCATTTCACAAGGGCCGTGAAATTCCCCTGCGCTTCACTTGAATGGTGGATTTTCCTCTAAAATTCCCCTTCTTTTTAGAACCGCATTTAGTATAGAAGAAATAGAAATCCTTTTGATATTCCCAAGATTTTGATTTCTTTCGCTGACCGCTGCCGCCTCTGTTGTGGTATGTGGAAATCAAGAAGGCACAGCCGTGTCATCACAGAGGGTGTTAAAGTGCATAACCTAGTTAATCTTGCCAAGATACCAGCTGTCTAGTAACCTTTCCCTCCAGATGAACATCAGGGCTCACACCAGGAGATCCGTTGCTGCATCCTCCTCTCTCTTCAAGGATAGGTGAGTTAGTACAGCAGCAATGTGGTGGAAACAGACGAGTAGTACAAGCAGTATGCTTTGGATTTAACTGATGAATTGGATGCTCCGTTCAGGAGAGCAGTGTTTCAGCTGCTGCTCAACCAAGGCAGCTGAAGTGGCTCTTCCTGTCTTTCTTGGAGAGAACAGTATTGGCCAGTCCTGCAGTGAGAGCTGTACTGACTCAGTTGCACCTGGGTATCACAGAATCACTAGGTTGGAAAAGACCTTTAAGATAGAGTCCAACCTTTCCTGTCCTCTACTAAACTGTACCTCATCTACCCCTTTTTTAAGCACATCTAGGGATAGTGATTCAACCCCCTCCCTGGGCAGCCTGTTCCATGTCCTGACAACTCCTTCAGTGAAAATTCTTTTCCTAACATCTAACCTGAACCTGCCCTGGCACAGCTTCTTGCCATTTCCCCATGTCCAGCCATAATGCGGTGAGACACACGGCACGCGATCACTTCTGCTGTTCAGAAGTACCCAGCCTCACAAGCATCACGTGTTTCTGCCCCTCCTGCCTATGGCTGAAAGAACTATAATTGCTGGGTGGCATTGCAAAACGGACGAGTTTCTCTAGGTTAGGATAAAATGAGAGATTATAGCGTGCAAGCTAATCTGTATTAGCTGCCTTGTGTGTCTTCTTGCGCTCAGTGATGAAATGGGATGACCTAACTGCTCTTTGAATGAGCACTGTGCTTCTAAGCACATCTGATATTTGCCTCAGAGTAACTGTGATATATCTGATATGCTCTGTGTCCCTTCGTTGCCTGGCCTTGCAGTGCCCCACTTGTCTTGGCAAGGCTTTTCCTTTTCCAGATTGCAGCAGACAGCACGATTGATGTTCAGAAGGATTAGAGGTAAGGAGTTCAGGGCAGTCACAGTACTCTGAAACCCGGATTAAAAAGCTGAGGCAAAAGTTACTTGTTGTCTTGTTACATCAATTCTAGTAAATTACCATAATCAGGACCATTATGGGACATTGGTGCCTGTTGCTGTGGAAGAGCCTGCATCCGTACTCTGAAATTCTCTTTCTCCAGATTGGGCTGTGGGAGAGCTCAGCTGGGAGTGGTGCTTACCCCACACTCACCCTGCCTGAGAACTGTCTGGGACATGGGCAGCTAGCATGGGCTAAAAAAGCAAACTAAGGATGGCTCCATTAAAAAATTTATTAGAATAGGGGAATTTAGTAACAGTGCTGAGAAACACCAACCTGGGTGTTTAAGTTGTTTGGATAGATATGGTTTGAACACTGTCCTAAAAATATTTTTACAAGTTTAGCTTCTTAAAATTGCTAGGCTTTAATAAGTGTCATAGTTGGCTTCTACTCACATTAATTAAGCAATCTAAATTCTGATGCCCTATTTTTAGGGGAATTCATGATGGTAAGATTGGAGAAATTTTATGTGTAGATTTAGACCAAAACAATTTGTTTTGATACTAAGCTACGGGGGGAAATTCCAAATTAACAAGTCTTATTTAATTTGCTGTGATTTTTATTTGTTGATAAAGTATTCCATCTGCTTGAGTAAGAAGCTTCTGATGCTTTTCCTGACCTCTTTATAAGTTGGGTTTTTTTGTGATTACGAATTCAGTTTGTGTTGAAAATGGTTATAAGAGAGCATTCCAGTGTGTAGGATAAGCAACCTCAAAGCAATGACATTTCAGGAAGGGTTGAAACAAAACAGAAGGTGTAAATTTGAGGCTTGATGCTATTACTACATGTTCCAAGTAATGCTTTAATAGTCAAGAACCTCATATATGAGCATTGAGAAGAAGTTGAGTACTTAATTGAGAAACTAAAGATTGTGAGGTGTGGATTACTCCAAACAGTGGTGCTCACTTTTGTCTTAGGTTTGATGGGCAAGGAGTTTGCATTAATACTGGTATATATTTTATTAAGATGTTTATATTGTTAGCAATAGAAAAGTTAACAGTGAGATGTCAAGTCCACACTGGAATAAACATCAGTGCAATGGAAATGTGCCCTCTGCTTTATGGGAGAAAAAGGGATAATTGACAGTCAGCAATAGAGTTAAAAGTTGAAGCCTTACAGATGATCAGTATTTGCAGGATTGTGTTGTAGTAAAAGTTTGGGAGAACATGGAATGTTTTTGAGCTGTGTGCTGCTATGGTTTGTCCCAGAGCCTTTGGCAGAGATAATTATGAAAAATGCAAAAGTAATTTTGCTTGGTTGTGTTGATGGATTGTTGTATACCTCATTTATTTGTTCCAAAGAGGAGTTTGTGAAATGTGAAAAATACTTTTCTCTTAGGCAAAGCTTATTACTTCTAGAAATATCAATGATTTGTATGGAAGAGGATTTTTGAAGCCATTTTCATATGGAAGAATTTAACTTTCTTTTCTCAGAAGTGGGTAAAATGTGTGTCCCCTCCTCCTCAATAGTTTATCTACTTAAAGGAGAATCACTGTGTCTTAAGACTTTTTCAGAAGGCCTTCCTAGAACACTTATTTGTGTGTTTGTGTACACACACACGTTCCATGGATGTGAAATGCTAAATTGTGATTTTTTTAAAGTGTGGTGACCATATATATTCCAAATACTTAATAATTTTATAGAGGAAATATTTTTTAAAAATATATAACAAAATAGCATTTGTAAATTGGGGAAAAATATAATTTTAATACTATTTGCAAACTGAGGGGGAAAAAAAAAATCAACCAGCCTGTCACAGGTACTCAGGAGTTGCCAGTCACTGTTATGTGGAGACACACAGGGTGAGGCATGGAAATTATTCTCCATCGTCTACTGAACTTCTGACAGGTGGCTGGAAACCCTGCTGTAGCCCATAAATGTTTTCAACCACCAAGCCTGAGGGATCATGATGTTTCCAAAGTGACATGGGAATGTACCTTGGGTTCTAGTGAGCTCTAGGGAGCATGGGTGCCCCTGAAATGCGTCTGCTATTGCTCCCTGTGGGGCGGTGGTCACCACCTCACACTAATCTTGTTGGGATGCTCCAGCTTTTTATGTGGTTTTGTGATGGGGTTAATAAATTGTTTTCAGCTGAATGGAGGAGGGGTACATGCTGAGAATTTTGGACAGGTTTAATTTTAGTGAGATCAGAAATGGTGTGAGTTGGTGCTTTGTGATCCCTCTGGGATGGTCTGTGTCTTTGGGGAATTGGTGTGCTGCCCCACTGTGCATGTACAGTGCATCAGAACAACTGAGCAAAGGTCTCACTCCTGTAGCTCTCTAATCGATGAAGCACACCCTGTTTTGGGTAAATGCTGGCTTGTGACTGACCCACTCTTACAGAAAGGTGGCCAGAAGCTGTGTATGTTACCAATGGGTTGTCACTACTCGTAGCTGAAAAAGATCTAGAAGGGACCTTCTCATGGTTAGGTGGATTGACTGATGTGTAATACCACTTGTATGTTAATATAAGAGGTTGTTCTCTGCGCTGTGGTGATTGGTTTTGTATGTGCTTTGTGTGGCTGGATTCGAGGTGTATTTAGTTGGCCTGATTGCTGACCTTTCTTATTTCTTTCTTATCTTAGCTCTGTGTAGTAACTATTTTACGCATGTTTTCCAGTTACTCATTTCACTTGTTTATTGCCCTTGCTTTGCAACTGGCATATAGTGTAGTACTTCTTAACGTACTTGCATAGTTCAGCTATAGGATTCACAGATTTTCTTTATGTTATCTTTGTTCTGGATACCTAATTTTAGGTTCTGACCCAGCCATTTCACATGTGATTTGTCTCAGGTGAGGTTATACATTGATCCTCAGTTACATCTTTCCTGAAAACTTTGAATTGCTCCGATGTCCTTTTGTCAAGTTAGCCTAGCTCAAGGGACAACAGCCACCATAAACATTAATATATGAGATGCAGAGTGAAGTTGGATTACTGCTCGGTCATTGTTTTCACTGTGACATGAAGATGATGAGTTAGCAGCCAATGAGTTGCACTGTTTTGCATTGTGCCCTCTGACAGATCAGACAAGTTAAATAATAAGCATCAGCCCCCTAGAAGAAAAGATTTCGATGCACAGGGTGTCAATTAGAGTTAATGCTAATTTCAGCTTCAGTTAATGCTGCTGTAGAAGCAAGGGGGAAAAGAAAGCTGATCAAAGAGCAGCATATTGTATATCAAAAATGCATAATATAATGGCGTCCAGACTTTGGGCTGAAGAATTTGAATTCTAATCACAGGCAGAAGCATTCAGATGTGCAGCTCTAGATGCTGCTTGTTGATTTACTGACTTAGGGAGAATTTTTATAGTAATCTTCAAGGCAACTGAACCCCATAATTAGATGGAATTGCCAGCACTGTTTGAGTAATCTAAAGATGGAGCAAAATCAGCAGGAAATTAAAAAGTAAATACTAGATGAAAAGTATTGCTTTTTCAGCAAAATAGAATGTGTAAAAAGGAACAGCAAAACATCTGAAAGATGTAGGGAATACATAGATCTGAGCTCAAAATATCATATTATGCTCAAGGACTTAATATTTTCTGTGGAGTGCTTACTACAGAGCTGTATGTAGCCAGAGCAGTAAAATAATACCATTTAAAACTGTACTGAACATATGACAGACTAGGAAGGTCTAACGTTACTAAATTTTATATCTATATTAACTTTGTACTTTTTTTTCTAATTGACATTTGCTTTCTTTGGCTCAGTAGTTTTCTGTAATCTGAAGTTGCATCAAATTCATGTGGGAGCCAAGCTGCATTGATCACCTCCTAGCTGAAATGCTGAGATCCTGTGAATACCTTGTTCCTCTGCTCCCAGCAGCACCAAACAGGCTCCCCAGAAGCCATGGGAGGTAATTTCAGATGTAGCAGATAAGATGAAAGGCAGTGCTTGCTTTACAAAAGTCACAATCTTACTACTTTTATATCCCCACTGTATGTTGTGTGTTATCTTAACCTCTTGAAGTGTGAGGACTGTGTTCATTGGTTAGTCTCATCCTAACATAGAATACTCTGAAAGTGAGTGTGTGATCACTGAGCCCTGGAAGACTTAAGATCTCGTGCAACCCAGTGTTGCTTGCTGACATGACACTCATGGTAAAGGATTTAGACACTTCTAGGAAAGCTCATGTCTTTAGTAGAAAGGAGAAAACTGTTAAATAACGTACTTTGTGACTTTTCCCCTATGCTGAGGTTACAGTTACATTGCATCCTTGTGGCATGGTCACTGTATAGAGTTAATAGAAGCTTGTAGGTATAGTGGGGAAATTAGTTGACCATAATTCTCTTTATTCATCTAGTTTTGTATTTTTAAGAAAAACTAAATAAGCATGCAATACCGGAGTCTTTTCATGTGAGAGATAAAGCAGTGAAAAAGAACACAGTAGTTTCTCAGATAAAAATATTTTTAAAGGAATAAACACCGAAAGTTCATTTTAGAAATTGGGGCAGGGATCTAGTCCACCTAATCTGAATTTCTCTTAAGTTTCTCTCTTCCTTATGCGATCAGTTAAGAGACTGCTTTCAGGAGGAAGGAGTTTCTGAATAGGTTTTGGCTTGGACTTTTCTGCTTGCTGGTACTTGTCTTCAACAGAAAGTGTGAAAGATGCTCAATAGTCATCAGGTGGCGTAGGCACCCTCCCACACTGGGGGCTGAACAGATCACTGCTGTGATGGGGTATTTAAATTCAGTCACCACTCAAAGACGTTGATAAATGTCATAGTACTGTTACTGCAAGTCTTGTAAAGGTTAAAAAAATCTTTCAATGAAGAGTTTATCAGTAACCAAGAATTAAAATGATGGGGATGATGAAGTTATGTATGTATAGGTATGCATATATGCACAGGCTTGTATTGTCCTGACTTTCAAAGTGTCTGATAAAGGCAGAAATCTGGTGTAGAGATGAGGGAGGAAGTTATGTGAAAGGCTGGCAGAACTAGCAATTTTGCTTTGCTTTTCTTCACTTGAGGAAAGGGAGGTATTTCACTCCTCCTGCCTCTCTCCAGTATGGAAAAGGAGTATTTCTGTAGAACTGAGCTAGTCTGGGTTTGAGAATTTAGGTTACGTTGACTCTCCTAGAAAGAGGTACAAATGGGAAGGCTGCCTGTGGACTGCTGTTACAGAAAGGAAGGGGAGAGAATAATAGTTGTTCTCTTTTTCTCCCGAGTGTGCCATGACAATGTGTATTTATATCTTTAATAATTGACAGATTTTTGTCAGGTGCTTTAAAAGGGCTTTATGGTTATATAACAGATGATGAATCTTGATGCCACTTGTCTAGTAATTGAATGTTGGCTGACTTCCTGTAGCAAGACGTCTTTCTGGAGATGAGTTTTGAAACTGGGGTACAGAGATGGTATTTAAGCATCAGGTAAAACCGGGATTTGCCTTTGAAATTTCTCTGTGAGTTCCTGTGATGTGTAGTTTAAGACTGAGGTACCCAAAACTGCTCTTGCTTGATGAAATAACAAGTAACTGTTGTTTGTTCCTATCTGCTGGTGGTGAGAGAACTCTGCCATATGTGCTTTTTCCTTTGGTATTCGCCTGGTTGCATGAATCATTTTCAGAGGAAGGTGTGTGAAGTAATGCTGCTGAGAGATGTTTTTAAAGGCCTTGCACATGAAAAAAAATAAATTGCATAAGCACTACTTCAGATGTAGGCTTGTAAGAATATGTATGTGATACTTATTACAGAAGAACTGATATTAAAAGATTCCCTTGCAGTTTTGGTTTCCCTTATAGCATGTAATTAATATTTTAAATATGTGCAAAGCTGCTTGGATATTTATATTCACACTACTGCATGTTGGCAGAATGTTAGGGAGTGACGCCTCATACAGTATGAGCAACTGGAATTAAAGACTCTGATCTTAGTTTTTGAGATAGAGGCTGTAATTTATGTAACAACATCTCTAAAATATCCCACTGTGGTGATTGCTTTGTCTTTTACCTATGTAAATGGATGGTGTGTTTGAATGTCTTATGCTTGAATTTACTGTTGTATTAAAAAAAAAACAACCCACAAAATAAAATTCCACCCAAATAACCAAACAAGAACAAAAAATCAAACCATGTCCCATTCTTGCCAGCCATGATATTGAGGGGCATACAGAGGGCTAAGACAAAAGTAGTCAAGAGATCTTGACTACTGAACTGTCAAAAACGCAAGCATGGGACTTAAACTTAGAACCACTCATTGGACGTGCCCTTTTCTGTCTGTTGACTGTGGGAGGAGTTGGAGGGCAATTGTGTTCTAAGATTCAGTACTTAAATGGGATGAAGGTGGGTCCTGTGCTTTGAGAGACCTCCTATTTTGCCTGTATTTGAACGTTGGGACTCAAGAGCTTTCTAGGTCCTGCATCGCAGCCTGCCTATGTCCTGATTTAATCTTGGGATGAGCCCTGAGTGCACACTATTCTTTCCCTCTTTTGCTTCTCCTTTCAACCTGAATCCTGGTTTCCATGGCAAGGAGACATGGGCATGAAGGTGGAAGAAAGCCATGGTGTGCTCAGATCAGATTCTCAGTCTGAATAATCTCGTAGCCCACTGCAGAGCATGGATACCCTACAGTGTAGGTGTAGCCAAAAAGGCAGTGAAATCTGCTGATGAGCCATCATCAGGTAACCCGTCTGGATGGGTCAACATCTCCTCCACTGAAAGCAGAAGAGTGGTGGTGACTAAGATGGCTTAACACAAATATAATGATTTTGGCAAGGGGCAAATCCAAGAGACTTCTATTTTACCTTGATACAATGCCACACACTCAAAGACTATGTGGTGCCTAAATTTTAGTGTTTGTTTCATTGTTTGAACCAGTGGATTCAACTTCCAAATGGCTGATGAACAGCACTTGATTTCAGTCTGCTGGTAATGGTGTAGGAGACTAAAACCTTTATTTTGAGGAAGTGATCTCACATGCTATTTCTGAGGTAACATAAGCACATGGTTGTGCTTCATTTAGGATGGTCAAGGCCAGATGTCTACTAAGCTTATTTCATTAGGATGATGAACTTAGAGGAGGACTGCAGAAGTAGGTGGTGATGGTGAATTTTAACCACAGGAAGCAGCTGATGTTCAAAGAGCATCAGGGTATTTATTATAGAAATGTAATATGAAGAAACAAATCTCCAACACAGAAGACTCCAGCCCTGATGATATTTCTCTGCTAACCTAAACAGATTTGCTTTTGCTTTCTTCCTGAGAAACAAATCTGCCTGTAACTGTCAATACTGGCTTCTTTCTCCACCTACCCTCTGACATTTTTTTCCTGTGATAATTTTACTAACTGTGGCTCATGTACGTGGGAGAAAAGTAGATGAAAACCTAGAATTGTTAAGCTTTGCCACTAGTCCTTATGAATAAAATCCCTCTGTAGGCTGACAAACATTCTTACTTTAAAGTATGTCTTTTCATATTTGCATTCCCTTTTACATGAGGAGGTATCCTGTTTCTGATGATCTTTGCAAGGTTTGCATTTCATGAAATTAAAAGCCTTGTTTTTTCAGTACCAATGGCAATTCTGAATGGTACAGTTTACCTTGTAATTGCCAGATACTCTTGTAGAATGCTGGCAAACATTTGAAAATCCATTGTTGTCCTGCTCACACTTTGAGCAATTCCTGTAGAATGAAAGTGTGGATGAGGATTAAGTTTTTGCAAGCTGGTGAGTTTGCATTTTTGTTTTCAGTATGACCACTCTGAAGTCATGACACTTGCTGGGGATCTGGACTGTTTTTTGGTAGTACAGCATTGTAGACTATATCCTGCATTTTCTGCATCTGACACCATAGTTACAGAAATCATGACACTGATGTTTTCCCCTTTAAAAAAAAAAATTTGAAATAATTTTTGTCTGATCTAAATGTTGTAATGTAACCTGTGTAAAACCCCAACAGTTTAATGTCATACCCAGCTTCTCTGAAAACTATAAGATGGTGATCAATCCAGTTCAAGGCTGGGTTGTTTTGAGTTGCACATAGCATCTCAATTTTTTATGATTGTTTGTGTCTTAGCAGTAGGTGATGTGGCTTTGTGAAGAACTGTCTTACATCAGCTAGCCTCCAGAGACACTAAATTTTTCCATCTTGAAGCAAGAGAAAGTTTTATTCAATAGACAAACTCAGAAGAAATGTTAACAACTAGAAATTTTCTTGCAATTTGGGGGAATCTATTTCCAAATGAAGGAGCTGCATGGTTGGGGTTTTCCACCTGGACATTTACAGTGCCATTTACTTGCAGCTTCCAGATTTCTCTTTGCCTATGATGGAGAGCTTGTGCTCCATCACAGAAGGACTATGCTCCTCAAGGATGCAGAAATAAGGCCTATGAGAATTTCAGTATTCTAAAACATTAAAATAGGTTACTTTGTTGAAGCAGAAGAAAACACAATTAATATAAATAGTAAAATATACTTGTGAGTTACTAGCATTCACTGCTGAAGTCTCTTCCTATTGGATTTACTAGGAAAAGCATCAGTTTGACTAACCATTATACTTGTCGTGGTTTTTGAGTTTTCCTCAAGCTCTGTGACACATCCTGAGGAAAAATGGGGTGAGCATTCTTTTGAGATTTAGGTTTGCTTTTACTCAGAGTGATTTCCAGAATATCAATTCAGGCAAGTAGTACTCTGTGCCTTTTGTGGGAGTAAAAAGGTTTGCAAGTTCAGGCTGTCTGGGATGGGTTACCAGAAGGAAACGGGGAAGCCTAGTGACTTTGACTAACTCTTAAACTTTTATCTGATAGATGACATGAGTTTATAAATACTGTTAGATTAAATGGGGTTTTTATATGATTTTTAAAATTATATTTTATCTTAAAAATGTGGGCATGGTTTGAGTGGAGGCTTGGCATGGACAGGGCAAGCTGACAAGAATTTTTTCCCTGAATCTTTAGGGTGGGTGGCCCAGTGCTGAGGGAACGTCTGATTTCTCCACAAAACTGGGGGTGCTTCTTGCTAAATATAATCTAGAGTTGTGCTTTCTTATTTTAGATATCTGTATTATAACACAGTTTTCAATTTTTATACTCAAAAGTTTAAAAAAAAACCCCTCTAATTATCCAAATTGAGGAAAGTAGATATAAAAAAAAACCAAACCAAAAAAAAGGTTGAGAAACTCTCTTGGTGAAACAAGAACATGTCATCTCAAGTTCGTACTCTTAGACTGTAATTTTCTAATAGTGAGTTTTCTAAGGCCTGTTAAGTAATGCATCTTGTGAATGTTTTTGTAGTAATTGGGTTACAGTGTAATAGCTTTGTACTGGGGGAAAACAATTACTGGGCCATAATCCCTGCTAAAAATATATTATGATTTTTCCACCTTTGAAGCTGAAATTCAACCTTGTAAATACCTGGGTTTCATTATAAAAGGGGATTGTCCAACACTTCATTGATTTGAGGTTTTTATTCTAGTGGCTTGCCAGGTACCTAGCACCAAAGAATAAAATTTATTTTATTCTTTCCTAGTGGAAAAGAACTGGGAAGACTTTAAAAGAATATTTCTGTTGGGGGGAGGGAGGGGTTTGTGGGGTTTTTGTGGGCTTTTTTTCATTTTAAAGATAACTTCATAACAAAAAATAGAGTACAGTCAAACAGAGCGCCTGCAGTACTCTGACCTATTTAGTCTGTATTTCATCTGGTTGTGATAATCCTGGATGATACTCTTTAATTCTGCTAAGACTATTTACAAGAAGCTATGGTCTTTTTTCATATTTTTTTAAAAATGGTTTGAAAGTAATATCATTTTAATGGAGTTGGATAGTTCAGAACTTGAAAAGTAGTCATACTTTGAGAACAGTAAGAATTCACAAAACAGTGAACTCTTCAAAACTGGAAAAAATAAGTCAAATTGCTCTTGAGGGGAAATAGTTGCATTGTCCAGATGGAGACATCGGAGCTTGCAGGCTTCCTCTCCAGTGGTTTCTTTCCTTCTGGAATAAACACCTTTACCTCTTGGAACTGTGCTAAGTCCCCCTGCCCAATATGGGTTATGCTAAAATTAGGTGCTGGCTGTGATTAACTGGTTTGTTTGCACTAGATCACAGCTCTCCCCTTCTCCAGTTTGACAGCACTGGAGTGAAAGAGCTTTTGCTGTGTGAGGTATTTGTTTCTTATCTGTGATTGTTTTCTCTTTCCCCCTCAGTGAGGGAAAGACTCTTGGTTTTGTTCATAGAAACATGTTTTAAGTAATAATGAACGTTCCAAATTCACTCTTGTCCATGAAAAAAGTTCTTTTAAGTTCTCTAACCAGTTCCTTACGCTTCCCAGGTTGTGCCTGGGGAAGAAAAATGGTTTATTTCGTGTGTGTATATTTTTGATAATTTTTGGTTGAGAGAGTAAGTTTGGAAGTTGACCAGCTAAAGTGCTAGACAGAATGCTGTTGGGCCAGTGCAGAAGTTCACTACCTCCTGCTGTTGCACAATGAAATTAAGCTTTTTTGGGTAAAGAGGATGCTGACATTCTAATTTCCCATTCTGCTGTCTGCAGTAATGAATTTTCAATACGCTAATGAAAAGTCTAGGAAAATTGGAAGGCAGAAGCTGGCAGGTAAAGATGACAAATTTATTTTGGCCTTACTCTTGGCTAAAAGAGAGCTGGAGAAGCTGGAGCCGGCCAGACAGAGCTTCCTGGCAAGGAGAACTGACCTATCTCATACCTTCGGAAAAAGAGTTCTGTATGACTGTATGTGATAGAAAAATCTTTCACATTGTGTCTGGGAAACCGTTTGTAGCCCATTACTATCAGTCTGGAGACTAGAATGTTCCTGCCTCTGCAACTGATTTACATCCTGGGCCAAAGCACAATAAATAAGATAGACACAGAAAGCCATCAGCACGATACTCATCCTTTTTTTGTTCTAAGTGGTGATTACATAGGCTTAAAGTGGATTTTGTCTTTTTATAGTTCAATCTTTTGTCTTTTTTATAATTACTGCTTTCTATTTCCTTTGTACCTATGTGTCCCAGATGAGCCTTGGCTCCTTGTTTTGTGTTTGACGTGGATGAACACCTTGCAGAGAGGTTTTCTTTGGCTTTGTGGAAACCACTCAACCTAAATTGCAGAATAATACTTTCAAAAAGTTCAAAACAAGCTTGTTCTGTTTTTTCATTTTAGCTTTATAAATTGCTCTTGTTAATCTCATACTGTTACTACTTTTTAAAAATCCTTTTGCAGAGCCTAGTATCTGTTGCTGTAGTGCAAGAACAGTGTGATCTTATGACTGGTGAAGTAACTCTGATATTTCAGTCAGATCTTTTCAATTTATTTGAAGGAAACAGCGTCAGGGAGACCGAATTGGCTGGAGGAGGTAAGTTACTTCTATAAGTAATTCTAAACAGGAAATTAAAAGGGAGAGGAGAAACCACCACACCAAAAAGATGGTTGTTTTACTGTTAAGCTAAACAGTAATGCTCTGTGGGCCAGTATTGAGGTACAGTGAATAGGAAAGAAGTGTTGTGGCACTTTTACATGTTTAGAGGTTGACTGTATATTAACTGCATTTATTAATGGCACATACTAAGCATGCTTGCACAGTTCTGAATAAACAGTACAGCAAGCTGCTACAGTAGTACTGAGCATAAGTATTAGTTGTCATCAGTTCTTTTTTTAATTGGCTATAATTTATGCCAGGTGATGTAATTTTTTTTTGTGACTATAAAAGTATAATTGATTAATAAAGGAAAAAAAACCCAAACATCTCGTTCCTCAAAGAGGGGAAAGGATTTATGGATGTAGGGGGTTAGTTTGTTTGTTTGGGTTTTTTAACTTGTGGTTCAGCATTGCAAAGAAAACCATCTTGCCAGCCTTTGTATCTCTTTCCAGCTTGAGAAAGTTTTTTAATTCTCTACTTGGGATAGCTCAGCAGTCAACTTGGATATCTGAAGAATGTTATTCTAATTCTACAAAGGTTGGATAGACTTGATATTATCTTCCAGCTATGTTTTAGAGTTCAGAACATAAAACCCAAAGCGATTTATTCTGTTTTTACCTGAGGAGCTACCATGCTGCAGGATCCAGCATGACAGTTGAGTTCAACTGGTCAAGTTGTGGTGAAAGGTTCTTGACTGTAAATGTCTGAGGTGGTTGTTGGGGCTTTTGAGTTGTAGGATGGTGGAGCTGGCTTCCTCCCTCTTTTGACAGACCTGGAATCAGTTGACCTTACAGTGATAGTCCATTTTTTTCACTTTACCTTTTGTCAGAATTTCTGCTGCTAGCAATGTTGACTCCTCTAAAAACAGTGCTTCCCAATGCCTGTTCCGGTTCTGGAAGCTCTGTAATGGGATCCTTCTTAAAAGCAGTTAGGTAATGAGACTAACTCCCTCATTGCTTTCCAGCTTCTCATCCCTGGAAGAGAAAAGTTGGCTATTTTAACTTCTTTCTGATTTATTCATATGCTGAGTCCATTTTCCTGGTGGGAACGCATATTGCATTCTGGCATTGCTACTTCACATATGGCTCAAGAGGCTCAGATCAGGTTCCTGAACATGGAATTAATCTCATTCTTTGGCTATTTCTGCATCCCTTCCATCATCCTGATCAATGCCAGGTTTCCGCTGGATTAAAACTTAGAAGAGTCTATTAATATTAACCCTACCTCCCAGCTCTCTACAGTGAAGATGTTGTGCACTGGTTTTGGATCTTGTTTCTAGAAAAGGAGAAGAGTGCGAGTGCAATAATGTGATTAGATGGTAATAGGTAGTGGCTATTAGAGGGTGAAGGGTTTTTTTAAAAAAATGTTATTTATTCACAAAGTCATTCCCTGCTGAAACTGTGCTGTGTACTGGCAGTTGCCTTCAAAGTAGAACTTGGGGAAGAATGTTTCGTTAGTGGAGTGTTTGCTTGTTTGACATATTTAATGGTTGAACAGTGTTGAGATTGGTAAGAGAAGGTGAATTTATTCAGTTGAACTGAGCTGTACTCTCCCTTTCCCCCCAAGTATTTTCGGGCTCCTTTTCTAAGATTTAGGCATTGTGTTGATAAATACATGTTGAAATGTAGCTGTTTGGCCCTTTTTTTTTTTCATCAAACTGCTTAGACAATCTTGCTTGCTTTGGCACCCACACTTTAGAGGCTTGAAAATATTGAAGATTAAATCTTCTAAGATTGTTTTCAAATCCTGTTTCCTTCTTGGCTGCTGTAACAGATTCCAAACATGACTTCTCTACGTTTAACTCTATACATCTCTTAGCTGTTGATGTGCAAAACGTATGGGTACAAATTCTATGATAACATAACATCAGTCAGCATTAGGCACACCAGATGTTGCCTGCTCCCCATTTGCTAATCCAAAAAGGTAGATTTATCTGAGCTAGTAGTTGGTCTAAAGTACGTGACTATATAATTATTTTGCTTATATATGGTGTTTCAGGTTGTTATAGAAAGTTTGTATGCTGCACTTCAGAGGATGGGCAACTCAGTAGTTTACATCCTCTTGCTGATGATGTCTGCAATGCTCCTTTCTGTCTAACTGGGATGCCTTCATTTTGCCTGATGGTTTTTGGGTTGGGTTTTTTTGGTAGTAATAGAGCAGTAACTAAGTAGTGGATTCCCCAGTTTCTTCTTCCCTGTGTTTATCATAATAATTTGTCTTTGAGCTTGGATGTACAGTAGAGCTAGCCAATGCAGTATCAAGGGGCTTTAGTTATTCCCTGTGTAATTCTGAATCCTCTTTGCCTGTAATGGAGAACATTTGCCCCCAAAAGAGCAGGGCTACTGTAGATTGCTCTAATTTTCACCACTACTGTTTCATTATGGTAAATATCTGTGAAACTGTATAGCTGATTATTCAGATACCAGTTTTAATGGTGCATAAAGGTAATGGTCTGTTTTTATGGGCATTTTGGAATTACACAGTGTTTAAAAAAAGCCCATATGCAACCAAAAAATGTAACAGAAGGAAGGAGAGGAGCTCTTGAAAAATAATTCAAGATGTCTCTCTGCTAGGTGTCAGTTTTTGAAGAGCAAAGCTCCTGTGGGTGCCACTGGAGGTGTATATCTGTGCAGGGAAAACTCTGTCAGTAAGCATTTTGCCTGCTTCCATCCCATATCTCTCCTGAGATACCAAATATTTAACACAAGTGGGAGCCAAATGACACAAAACTCTCAAGTTTGTAACTTAAGTCTCTAACTTTCACTGTTGGGGAGGTACAACTTCTCTTCCTCTGCAGCTGTCAATACAAGAGACTTTTCGTTGGTAGTATTCCACTGACATAAAAATACAATTTAAATATAGTATTGATATCCATGGTGGGTTTATACTTGTCACTGCTTTTTCTTGTCTTAGTCATCGCTCCATTTCTTATCTACTTCAAAAGGGCACCACTAAAAACTGATGCTGTTATTTTTCACTTTGTATGTGACTCCCTTTGGGAAGCATTGCTGCTTGTCATAGTCTGCTTTTCCAGCAGCTATAACTGAAAGCTGTAGCTAAACCTTTCTGTTTTCCCAGGAGTTTTATGCAACTGAAGTCAGATGCTGGGAATTCAGGCTGTCATGTTACCCCTCTTGGTCATTCCCTCTATTTTATCAGGCCCATATCTTTGGGTTTAGTGGCCCTTTTGAAAATGCCAAAGCATTTTAGGATGCTCATCATACCATGGCCATGGGAGTGGGGTTTTGCCTCTGGGCAGTTCAGTGTTGGCAGCTACACAGCTGCTGTTACAAGGATGGTGGTACTTCCCTCTCTGAATCGCAGTCAGCTCCCAGGCACTAGTATTTTTGTAAAGGGTACATTAATGTCCCAGTTTTGATCTCACTGAGGTTAACAGAAATACTTCTTCTCTTTGATTGTAGCATCTTTTGGTCAGACTTTAGGAAGATAGACATATACAAGGGTTTAATCACACTAACAGTGACTGAGGTGGTTTGAATTGGTCAGTCAAGTACCTAAATGTTTACGCTTCACAGTGGTGCGGCACGTTTGGGTAACTATCATCTCACTGAAGTTTAGGAATCTATTCTAGTGTAACATTTATGACTCTAGTAGAGATTTGAGTCATTAATATCTTACCTTTCTGTTGCATTTGTCACACAAATCTGACATCTGTGGCTTCATCCTTTGGGATCAGAATTCTCTGGATTTTCCTTAGTATGTCTACTTCTAAAATACCATAAGGTTCTGTCACGGGGCATCTTTACTTTTGCCTTACAACACCAGCTGTTCTTAGAAAAGCTTGTGAGTTTGGTTTTATGTGATTTCATAAGAATCCCAGTTTATGTTACAAACAGGAAGATTTTCACTTGGATGGTAACAGAGAAAATTTTGGTAATATGAACCCCAATGATTCAGAAAAATACTCAAGAGCTGAAAGCAATGGAAGAGAAGCTATTAAACCCAAAAGAAACACACACACCCCTAGAAAACAACCCACCTTTATTTTAAACCGTTCTTTGTTTGTTAGTGTTAGAAATTAAAAATCTATAAAGATTCTGAAATTCAAAGGTTAGATTCTCTCCAGATCACAGAGAGTTAGAATGGCTTAAAAAGAGTTAGAGGGGGAAAGAAATCTCCCAAGTGCAGCTCTTTCTGCAAGGTTTGGGTTAAATAGCAAAGAGGGATTGCATAGGTATCTGAGGGTATCTGGGGGATTGCTTAGGTATTTGTATGATGACAGATTAAAGCTGAGGCTAGGCGAACAGGGAGGGCTTGGCAGTGCTTGTTTATTGATGGTGACAGGTAAAACCAAAGGTACTTGCAGTGCTAGGTATTGTTTCAGTAACTTTAGGACCAAAATGATGCCATTTCTGTTTTGTAACAAATCACTAAAATTGACAGTGTTGGAAAATATTAGAGAAACAGGTGTCTTGTTTTAAATAATTAGTCTTTAATTATATATACATTTCACTATGCAGACACTTTCAGTGACAGAGGATGTGTGAGATTTTATGGCTTGTGCTGTGGAATATACTCAGTGCCTTTATTTTTAAGCATTTAGTATAAAATAATCCAGCAGATGATTGGAAAGAGATTGAGATGAAACTGAAATGAAAGTAAAAATCGTGTGTTTGGTTTTTTCACTTGGAAAGAAGTTCCAGCTTCTCCAAAAGAAATTTTGGTTTTCTTGAGAGTAGTAGAGGGAGGACCCTGTTAGACTCTGAGTTCTTCCTGAGCAGCTCAATGGACTGTGGGTAGTCAACTCTGAAACTGCCCTGAAATAACATTCATTGTTAAACCTCAGTTGGCTGAAGTGACAGCCCCCACCCAGAAGAAATGTATGTTGGGCTTTTAAATCTCTCCATGTTTTAGAAGGATAGGTACATTCAGGTCGTCCATGTCTCTCAGCCCATTCCCTGAGTGATGCTTTGAGTGTGATGACCAAGAAAGATCTTTCCTTTGTGCTGGGCAAATCATTTAGTGCTATACAAGTTGGGGAGGAACAGTTCAAAAGTAGTAGCAACAGTATGGCTTCATCTCAGTCTACATGATAAATGTGTTGTATGAAATTATTTCTGGGACCTGCCACAGAAGAGGAAGAACACAGCTGACTCTGGAGGATGTTCCTTACACAGCACTGAATATATGATGCAGAGAGTGAGAGCCTGTGCTGATGCAGGAGCTGACCTTATCAAAGGAGAAAATGTATGAATCTTCCTAATGTTTTTATGTGAGTGCACGGGGGAAAAACTTAAATGTGCCTGGAACATGATAGTCCATTTCTTTTCATCATTTTCTGGCCTGGTTTGTTGTTGTTTTACTTCTGTATAATGATGCAAGTCCCTCCATTTCAGCGGTGCTTTAACTTCATCAAAGGAATTGTGTGGATGCAAGGCACACCTGTTCTTACTATTGAAATGTTTATTTTACAGTACCACTTGGATAGGTGGGAGGTGAGGATGCTTCTGTATCCTGTATGAAGGAAACAAAGTGCGTGGTAGTATGTGGAGTGATGGGAGAAAGAGGCAGTTTAAAAAGAGACTTGGGAAAATTTATCAGGCTGCTCATGGAAAGTCGCGCACAAGGAAGTCCGGTTTTTGAAGCAAGGCATCTTTCTTGAATGGAAACAGGAGTACATACTATATTGTAAAATTTTAACTCTGTAACTTTACCATTTCTGTAAACTTTTTCAGTCTGTTTTTTGTAAGGCCTGTTGATAGGTACTGTTAATCACAGGGACTAATCATTGCTATAAGATGAATAGCTTGCATTAATACACAAAACTTATATATACACTGAATGCCATTACATGTTTGATTTATAACTTTAAAATGTGTCTTACAAAAGGCAGTTTTGCTGGTGAAGATGGCCTAGCTCATCAGGCAAAATCTTCCAGTTGCATGCATTATAAAATGCATTTGATTCTCCCCTTCTCACCTTTTTCTTTTTTAATGTATTTGTACACCACCTACACTGTTGGAGACCTGGGGGATCCTGTGTTTTGTATTTAATAACCGTGAAGCTCAGAAGCCACAGGCAACAGCTTTGTAATGGGGAAATCAATGTAAGATTCAAATAAGGAGTGGGTTTGTGCCTTCAAAGGTGCTTAATGTTAATATGCCAAAAAAAAATAAAAATAATTTGACATTCTTTGTTTTCCAGCTATTGTTAAATGAACTTTTCAGTATAACTCAAAAGATTATTTTTATGATTTTTCATACTCATTCAGAATATTTAACGGAGAGTTAAAGTCGAGTAGCAGTCACAAGATAAAACTTCTTAAACATAAACCAGAAAGAACCCCACCAACCTTTTCCAATATCATTCCAGTGTGCACTATTTGTTATAATTCTGGCTGTTTCCTTATGGAAAGTGCCTGCTCTACGTTCAGCCTGTTACCACCAAATTAAAAAGGCTGTTTGACTGGAGGTCTATATGCAGTATTTATTTAATAAATAATGTGAAACTGTACTCTCATAGTCTTTGTCTTTGAAAATGTTAATTATTTGCCTTGATTGTTTTCATTCATGCTGTTGTGACTTTGTCTGGGTTATTTTATTTCTAGAAGCACAGAATGTGTTAGGTTGGAAGGGACCTTTAAAGGTCATCTAGTCCAACCCCCCCTGCTTACTGCAGGGACACCTTTAACTATACCATATTTTTAATATGTGAGCTGAAGTCTTTTGGAATTAACTACAGGAAAGATGTGGCCATGCACTTCCAGATAGCATGCTTGTCTTTATTGTTCGTTTCTCTCAGTTTTCAATACCACTTACCTCTAGCAAAAAGCCTTAGAAAATGTAATAAAATTATCTGGATGGGGGAAGGACATTAATTTTCCTCACTGTGACCCTTCTGGAAACTTTTTTCTTTTCTGCAGCCTTCATGAGCGTCAGAAGGCAATCTGTGTACAATGGGGGTACTTCTCCTCAGCCTGGCAGGGCTCCAGCGGGGAGCCATACGTTCAAATTCTTCCATGCCTGGTTGAAAGTCAGCTGAGGAAGTTTCAGCCTTCCTGCTAGGCAACACAAAGGTCATCGTGCATTTCTGGGGGGTGGAATTGAACCCAAGGGTTTGCAGTGCCACACATAACATTGTTCATAAATGCAGTGCTTTGTTTTACAGAACATGCACAGTTTGTCTTCCCTTTATCCCCACTTTTTTCCCCCTCCCATTTTCTGCTGTTTGTTAATGTGCATGCAGAACCTGAAAGTTAGTGTGATGTTAAGTAACTGTATTTTCCTCAGGGCTGTATTGTTCCTCATGGGAAAATGGTCATCAACACAGTTGGCTTCAGATGGGCCTGAATGTGGGGATGAAAGAGGGGGGGAAGGAAAAAAAAAGTGGTGTTATCTGCTCTGTAAAAATTATGCAAACCTGTCAGCATATTTGCTAGAATACATTTTGTTACTGGTTATCAGTTACTAAATTGTGAATTATTTCACATGTATGTTCTACTTGAATAAATGTTTCATCCTCGTTGCTTTGAATGTTTGATACTCTCTACTGTAGTCATCATACCCCATCCCCTCCCTCTTTGAACACCATGTGGTTTACTTAAGAAGATTATAAAATAATTACTAACATTTCAACAGTGCATAGTTTAAAGAAAAAGGGACCTCTCTTGTAATTTGTAATGATTTCCAGATTGAGGAGTATGTGCTGTTTTTCCAAGTGCCACAATTTCCTAAATCCGTGCAAGACAATTTATTCTTTCTCACTGGATTTTCACAAATGGAAAAGCTAGTGTATGTGGCTTAGAGCACACTTTTGAAAGCACCCAGCTGATATTCCACTGGTATCTTAAAATTAACAGTGATAGATTATTCTACCCTTACTGCACTTATTAAATACTGGTGTCAGGATATTTTATAAGGAGATGAATTTAAAATTTCACTAAGGAGACTGAGGTTCAGGGAGGCTCCTTGAGTATGTAGAGGTGGTGGTGTAGATTCACTGCCAGTTCAAATCCTGATTACCTCACATTTTTACAAGTAGGGTCTGTGTGCCCTTGTTCTGTCTGTTGGCTGCATTGCAGCAGGGCTTGGTCTAGTTTTCCAGTCCCTGGAAAGCCTGTGCTGAGCTCTGCCTCTTCCACCCTACAGATCTCAGACCTACCTCTGGTTAGCATAGTTGAAATTAATTTCTCATCAGCTGCCCTTGTCAGTGTCGTTAATCATTTTGCTAAACAGCTGCTTATGGTTTTATTATCTCTCTATTAATTATACTGTTTCCTATTGTCTCATGTGGAATAATTACTTAGGTAAGTCAAAACTGTTGAGGTGAAATGGTGGGTATGTGTGGTTCAGCCTGCCTTTCACCTGCAGCTTACTAGCGTCCAGCCAGCCAGGACCTCACAAACAGCAGGGCTGTGAGCGCACTGTCAGCCTGACTGTCCCATGGCCCAGGACCCCACATCAGCCCCCAAGGGCCATCAGCCCCCTGACCCAGCAACACCGCAGCGGGACTGGTCTCATAGTCCTTCCCTGCCCAGCCATGGGACCTGCCGAGCTTGGCCTATCCATAGGCCTTCTTCCCAGCCTGGACTTGGCCTCCTCTGTCCCCATGGAGGTGTCTGGTGCTCCCCTGGCTGCCATGCTCCTGGGGTGCTGGGACAGGCCCTGGCTACCTGGCCCTGACCTGCCACCCTTCCATGGAGAGCCTCCACTGCCCCCAGCACCCAGATCACTGCTGGGTCTAGCTGCGCCCTGGCTTGAAGAAAAGTTGAAGGAAAAAACAAACCCTACCAGACCTGCTCCCCAGATTTCTTCTCTATTTGGCAAACAGTTCAGGTGCAGCTTTTTTGGGACAGCCAAAACCAAATGCAGAAATGTTACAGCAATCACTTTAATTCCCTCTTTGTTACGCTTGATGTGGATGTGATCATTCAAATGGTCCCTGTCCTTTCTCATGCGCCTTCATGACACCAAGATTAAGTCATTTCTCCTTGGACTGCTTCAACCAGAACAGGTTTTAATTTGTTTTACTTCTTCTGTCTTGGGCAGTTTGTTCCCCCCATCAGTCCGAGATCCCAAGCAGGGCTGTTACCTTTTAGTCTATTCTACCTTGCCCTGGAGATGGGACTTGACAGCTGCTGCCCGAGCCATGCTGCAGGCACCATGTGTCAGTACGGTGCTGACTCTATTGGTGGTGAGGACCAGAGAGAGCAATGGCTTATGGAAGGCTATTTTTATAGCTAGAGTAGTGCAAGAGAACAGTGACTTGTGTTTACAGATGCAACAAAAGCTGTTCAAAAAAGGCAAAGAATGTGGTATTGCTTAGTTCTGCAAGGGGAGCTGGGTTTGGAGCATTCAAGTGATCTGACTGATGATAAGTTCTTTGTTACAAAAGCTTAGCTAAAAAGATACCAACAAATCGGTTTGTTCACTAGTGAATACTGCTGCTGTAGTCTTTATTAACAGCATGTGTACGGATAGATGCTTTGTTGCACTGAACTACAACGAAGAGATGAAGTTAACTTACTGTAAACACAAACAGTTTATTTAAAAAAGGGAGAACAGTGGCTCTCAAAATGAGAAAAAATACTTTTTGCTGAAAAAAAATGAGGGATTACTCTGAGACAGTATACAATTTGTTCGTGGCTATAAAACTTAGGGAGAGGAGGCAATCAATGTCTGTTGGCTTTGAAGAAGCAAGGCTCTTTTCACACACCTGTTAGGATTTAATGGTTAAATGTATTTTGTAGGCAAAGCTGCGATGTTGGCGTGCTGAGCATGTCAATTACGCTACAGGTTCCCTTGTGTATCCTTTCCTTCTGCTGACTTTGATGTAAGGTAGAGGAAAAGGGATGCACCCTGTTTGGAACAGGAGAGTATGAGCGGTATGAGGAGGAGGTGAGTTGGGGGTTGGAAGGAAGGAGAGCTACAAAAAGCAAGATAAATGCAGAAGAGGTTTGAGAAGAGCTGCAGTAATAGGTGGAGAAAGGGCTTTGGAGAATGCACCCTGGAAGCCAAGCCCAAGAATACTTGATTTGCACGTATTTTTTCTGTCCTAAAATACATTAAAGCTGCAGACAGTGTGTGTCATCCTCCTTTTGTGGCTGTTCTGTGTAGAACAGAAAGCCCTTTTTATTTTCCAAATTTGCCTTATCATGCTCTAGTCTCTTCTTAAAGTTTCAGGTTTTTTTCCTCAGCTTTAAGTGAAAAGGCCTTGCTGAAAGACCGTAAAATTACAAATCGAGTACTCTTGACTTGGAATAGGAATTGGTAATAATATTAAAGCTGCAAATCCAAGATAAGAATTTCAGCAAATCTTTAAGGTTAGATCTGGCCAAAAGAGAACATGAGGGGGCCTTTAAAACAGACTAACTAGGTGTTAATAGCACTCATTAAAATTTAACTGCGGGATTTAAAGGACTTCTCTATGCATGCAGTTCCAGAATTCCTTGAGCAGAGGGGCTGCCTCCAGATGAATGGTTTATTTCCATTGATCTTAATCCACTGTCGTCTAGTTTGTCTGTTCAGTTTAAACTGGTATAAGATGAGGTGATGGTGTTCATCGGTTCAGGTCACATCAGTTAAAAATATTTCTAAAATTCGTCTTTGGTTTTTTTGAGTGTTTCAGGAATAGGTACTCTCTCTTTTCAATTTATTTTGTAGCTGTGAGAATTAAGCATAGCACTTCAAAAAATGGGGAAAAAAAAAAAGGCATTTCTGAAACCGTAAATTTAAAAATGTGACAGAAAAAAATTCCCGGTAATATGGAGATCAGCACTTGTGCAAGGAGGCTCTGTTATTCTAGTTGTACGTGGCTCCTGGGCAGTATGCATTTTGTGGGTGCCTTATGAATGAAAAGATGGTGTATGGCCAAGCTGCAGCTTTCTGTTTCAGTTTCCTTCCAAAGCCCTAGTTGCTATGCTAAAATTAGCGTTGGAGGGAGATGTTTCTTGGGAAAAAAATTTCTGTTACTATTTTGTTCTTTAATTAAATTTTTCCTATGATCCCATCACATAACAACCTGGATTTTTATTTTTAGAAAATAAATATATGTAATTATTACATCAAGTCTATATTAAATGTGTAGAAAGAAAATTATGTATAATTTTGTTCAAAATATCTCTACTCTTGGGGAGACATTGTGTCATTGTCATTGTGTTGCTTCATCTGGCTGTGCTTTCTGCATTCGGTGCTGATGGGCTGGGTAGCACAAGAAGAACAAATGGAGCTGTAAGATTATTTTTCTTCTTTGACCCTTTTCTTTGTGGGGGCTTTCATTTGAAACAGTTCTTGCATAAGTCTTGCCTAAAGATGAAAGAAATAAAAAGATTGTAATAGCTGCCATGGCTGGGTTTTTTGAGGGTTTAGCACATTGGAAATCAATCAGTGACTGCCACAGTGTAAACTATCAAAGGAATACAATAAAATATGTTGTTATCCTTTTCCTGCCTGTCCTCTCCCAACTTTCCCTTGCCCCGCTCTAGTTGTGAGAAGACAGAAGTTCATGCTGTAGTGCAAACGTGGGCGCCAGGCAAGTAATGGGGCAGACACAGCCAAGTTCACCATGAGAGCATAGTCCCAAATGGCTTCTCCCACACCTGTGGGCACAAGCAGGGGACATGCTGTCTGCAGGGATGTATGGGAATAGCTTTGGAGTCTTTGTTATTTTGTTTCATGTAAAAATGCTTATTTTTAACTGCCTATTTATTTAGCTGGGTTTACTGTAAGTTAGAGATTTTCCAGTGTATCCACAAAATCCCATAAGAACAGCTAACCACTGCCAGCAGTACTCTGTTGGACTAGTAGTTTCCTAAATAAGGACAGCTAAGGACCAAGGGATGTATTACTGCTTTTCATTTATTATCGCTTTATTTCTAATTTGTTTCATATTCATTTATTTATTTTTATTTTCAAGGGGATTTATTTTGAATGTGGTTATATATTTATAATTTTTCTTTCTGGAGGTGTCTAAGCTAGCTGCTTTGAACAGGGCAGGAGCTTCTGTTTGCTGTTGGTAACCATGACTCATGTATGTTATTTTTAACATTGCAAACATAAATGCATTTTTTCCCCAGATGATTTTGATTATTTTTTTTTCCCCTACAGTTGAGTTTTCCACTTTGTGGTAAATCAGGAAACCTAGGTGTATATATGTGTAACCCAGTGGGCTGCCAGAATTGAATAACAGTTGCCATTGTTGTGTTGTAACTGGAGCTGTTAATGAAGGGTGACATTCCTGCCCTTTACTAGTCAGTAGGCTTTATGCAGCTGTTGGAGATGGGATTTGGGAAGATAAAATCCATCACACCTTCAGTGCCTGTGGGTCCCTGAAAACGAGGAATGTCTCTTCTCTAGGATATGTGAATTTTAAAAAAAGGCATATCCTTGAAACTTGTGGAGAGACTTGTGCTTGCAAATCAACAGGACTCTGGATGAGTTTACTTCAGGTCTTCACTGAACTGGTAACCAAGGAATTCAAGGCAGACTTAGGTTCACTTTTTTTCACCTCCCTGGGAACCTTGTCAGAGACCACCTTGAGAAAATTGTTTCTTTGTAAATAATAATATTTTCACAGAAGTCAGAACTAAGTAATATTTTTACAGAAATCAGAACTTCTGCTGTAACTGCCAGTCTAAATAATGCTTTGCAAAATCCAGGTATTTCTGAAAAAGCTTCCTTTCCCTCAGTGGCAATGTCATGTGTCCTCAGGGATTTTGGAGGCAATCCTCAGCACTGCGTAATTGGTCCAAGAAAGTACTGATCTTCCTGGAACACTGCTCTCTGATTCTGCCTTTAAGCTTTGTAATGTTGCTGAATGTTGGTTGGGTATTTTGTTTGGTTGTGGGGGTCTTTTTGGTTATAGTGATCAACTTCAGTAAGTCGTTCACCTAAGCAATGTTTGCCCGTGCAAATGTAGTGGTGCCAGGCCTGCCTGTTAAAAAACCTTTTCATTCTTTACCTTTTTCATTGTTAATATTCAGTAATCTGTGCTTCTATAGTCGTAAAAGTGTAGTGTCTCAAAAATCTCTTCTAGCACAAGTGTCCTGGCTGGTCGACAGAAAGATCTTGTCCTGCTCACTGGTTTGTAAGCTGTGGACCACTGCCCCAGCATCTGCCTCAATTACTCCTCGTTTCAAGATTATGGTCTGTATAACTGGATCTGGTGTTGTTTCATGAGACTCACAGACATCAGTAGGCAGTCTAGGTGGAAGAAATAACATAGTCCTATTCTGGCACAGGGACAGTTCCAGAACATCTGTGTTCTGGGGCTTTGCTGGTTCGTGTCTGTATGTGATTCATGGAGCATCTTTGCTGAAGATGAGCTTCATTCGTGCTGCCTTCACTAGCAGAAAATCTTCCTGATTTTCTAGGGGATTACTCCATCAGGTCTGTTATTTCTCTGTTGCTGTACCTTACATGAAAGATGATAAATTTTATGAGGTTGATTTTGCTGCAGTGGGTGTAGAGCAAATCTGATGTGTAGAACAAGACAGTTGTTAACAAAATCCCACTCGAATGAAACTAAATTTCTCTTCAATTTGAGTTGTAGTTGCACTGCCACTGTGGTTCTGTAAAATCAAGTAGTTCACATCTTGTCAGTGTCTTGTGACTGGGCAGTCTGTATCTTATTTCATTACAGTAATTTCAGACAGTAATTCATTTGATCCTTTTATCTCAGGCAGTAACTATTTGAGGCTTACAAGCCAAGCTTTGGGCTCCTAATGTTTAAAAAAATAAAAAAAGCTCCTCCCTTTAAAAGACAGGGAAACTTGTAGGGACTCTCTATGGTGCCACCTGAGCTTGGTTTTTTAGTAGGGTAGTCTAGGGATACAGCATTTCATTTGGGGAGCTTGGTGCTCAGTGGTTGGCCTGTGTGACTGGCTGCCACAGCCCAGCCTCCTTTACACTTTCATGTCCCTTCCAGCCAGACTGGCCCTGGCCGCATTTGTGAGCTGAGACACAGATGTTTTCTGGTGTTTCTTCTTCGGGTCTCTGCATATGTAAGGCAAGATGTTGATTTGTCCCTAAATACCAGAGGTGACATACACGGTGGGAGCAAAGCCAAAACAGACCTGCTCAATGCAGTCCTCATGCTGTTAACCTTCACTGCAGTTTGTTCCTGGATTTGGGGGGTTAGGTTTGGCTCAGCCACGGTGGGGAACTTGGTCCATCTGACTGTTTCAGGGCTGTGTCCTTCCCATTTGAATAACAGCAGTATAGTTGAGATGGCAAAACAGCTCCACAGCTGAATGCATGGGTCAGTTTCCTTTAGCTCAGTTCCTGCTGTGGGTTCTTCTGGGAACCCCTTTCCTCCACTGTGGTCATTCCTGTCATCTGGTTTCCTTACATGAGCTCTGTCATGTGACACTGTGAGCAAGGGACCCTCCTTGATGTGGCGCTTGGCTGGCATGTATCAGCATGCAAGCTCTCCAGGTCACTGGCTAGCCAAGGTTCATGAGGTTTCAGGATTGTTCTTAGTTAGCGTAAGATCTCTGCCTTTAGGATGGTAAATCTCTGTGTATAAAAGCTCTGTTAATTATATATTGCAGTAATAATAAAAAGCTCTTAGAACAAAATTCATTTATAGTCCACTAATATTTGCAAAGACTAAAAATACATCCTAACTTGGATGGAGAGGCAAGTTTTAGTCTGGCAGCCCTGATGGTGGTAATCAATCCCTCTGTCTGGGACAGGCAGGTGGCCTGTCACTCAGCTTGTCATCCTGTCTCTGTTAGGCTAGTGCTTTCTATCTCAGAGTATGTTGAACTTCTTAAGGTTGCCTTTTATCTCCTCTTATAGCACAGATCTCCTCTTGCATATCGATCTTTGAATATGGAGAGGGAGCCAGGCGGATGTGGAATAAAGTCCACGTTCATGGTGGTGAAGTTAGTGCTGATTTTTGTGAGTTACAGATGAATTCTGATCTAGTGTTTTTCCCAGGACTTGGAGTTTTCTGAAATACTGGCATTCTGGTTATGATTTCCATGATACCTATTGGTAAAGCAATTTTTACCTGTAAGCCTCAAGTTCCTTGTTACACGTTCTGAGTTCCAAGAGAAACCTGTGGTTCTCAGTGTTCTGCCGTATCTTTGGTCCTGTGAGAACAGGAATCGGCCATCAAGGTTTTAGTGAATAATTTATGTTTTGCTGAGTTGAGACTATAGTGTATGGCTTTTAAAACATGAGAATAAGACTGTACCTGAAATTTGGCTACAGAAATTGCTTGAAGCCTTTGGGATTGAAAGGCTCAAAAGGCTTAATTACTTCAGAGGGAGGAGAGGTAGAGCTCATAAATGACTGCAGTTGCTTCCAGGAGAAAGGTATGGTTCAAGTGCACTTATTTCGGGTGTATTTGGTATAAAATCTGAGTACATTCGGACTTCTGGCTAGGGAGCTAAAATCCAGAAGAATTTGGATTCTGTTGGATTTCTTTTGTTTTCCAAAATCATTGTACCAAGCTTGTGTTAGCTACTGTATCAGTACAGTTTGTGCTGGGATTTGTCAGAGTAAAAGGATGATGTACAAATGTGGCAAGAGACACAAACCTTTTCTGTGATACCATTTCTCCAAATTCGAGGTATGCTGGAAGCCCCTAAAACTCTGGCTGGCTGGATGCCCAGTTCTTGGGCACAAGCCTTTCAGGTAATTGAAAATTCTCTGCGGTTGAAAATAACGTAGTATCTGTACACGTTGTGTCCAGAAACTAAATCTGATTTATTTTTGGGTTTGCCTTTTACTGAAAATCTTGAAATGGCTTAGTAATCTAAGACTAACAGTAACAAAGGACATAAAATGGATTAAAAATGTTGATTGTACAAATTGCAAAATGAAATGTCTGTAAATTTAAGTTACTTAAATATTTTCTTCCAGGCTAACTTCCAGTTCAATATCAGGAGCGTTCTTCAGGTTTGTTGTTGGGTTCATGAGAACAAATGGGGATATTTCATATGAGCTGGTTGTGTAGGTCTCTTTTTGTGTGTGTGGTTAGCTCACATAAGACAGTCCCAAAAGAGATCGGGGTTTTTTTCCATTGCTTATAAAGAAATCCTCTTGTGACTCCTTCAGGTAGGTGTGCCTTCACTGTAGGCTTCTGCAGTTAGATGAGATGGATGGATCATGCTCCTATCATTTTAATTTTTAAAATTGCCTTGGGTTTTTTACTTTGCCTACAGGAATGGGGAAGTGGGGATCAACTGTGACCAAGGATATTAATGTAATTTTGAAAAAGATTTTAGATACCCTGCTTCACTTATTGCCGTAAGGTACAGTGCTTCAAACAAGAATCAGCATTCCCCTTCTGCATTTCAGAATGTGCAATATCAGCCTGGCGCTTAGTATTGGCACACTCCCACAGTTATGCAGGGGGAGATGGTTTAAGTTGGCAGGAGGGTTAAGGCCACATGTAAAATGTTATCTCAGTATACACATGTACATTTTGCTAATCAGTTTTCACTTGTGCTCTTGGTTCAAAACTCTGTGGATCCTTCAGAAAAACAGCAAAGCCCTGCGGTTGTTATTCATACAGAAACATGATTTTTAATGTACTTTATGGCTGCTTTTAGTAATAGTTCTTCTGTTAAATAGGTTACCTCAGGTTACAGAGCTCCCCACCAATCTTCTCTTTCAGTTACAGCAGAAATGTCACGACTACTTTAATGACTTCCTCTTTGCAAAGAGTTGATTAAGTAGCGAAGAAAATTGTGAACTCTGAAGTGAAGAAGAGTTTTGTCACTAATTGGGCTGAGATTTATGCATGTGCTGTTGTGGGTTTTTGGAGTGGTTTTGGGTTTTTTTTTTCAACAGAGTTTGTAACAGAGACTACATTTTTGCTCAGTTGCTGGGAAATGCAGCTGGTTCTATTTCTGGACTTGTGAAAAAGATCTTGATCCTGTTCATGCCACAGCTCAAAAGTGTTTCTGCTGTGAAAAGCATAGGTAATAAAATAGCTGAAAGGAGAAAGGCATAGTTAAATAGAGCATGAGCAAAGTAGGTGCAAATGCTCCCTCCAAATCTTTGGAGCTCCTACACACCAATGTTCCTGTGGTAGCTAGAATTTTTCAGTGGGGAGCTCCCACAGTTTTGTTCGTTTTTCAGAAAAGCTTTCATGAATAAATACACGTCCTTAGGCTTACATAAACCCTTTTTGAATTGTTTGCATTTAATCTGAGTAGCAGCACTTGAATGTAGATGTTGGAGGGTTCATCTGGCTCCATTTATAAGACACCAGAGAACCTACAGGCGAGGCCGTATGAGATGAGAAGTCCTACTCCCGTCCAACTGCCCTGCCTGTAGGAGAAGCGTGGAGTCTTGCACTTGCTCAGACCAAATTCAATCAACTCACAGGAAATAACTTGTCCTTGGTTTCACTGATCATGGAAGTACAGTACATAGAATCATAGAATGTGCTAGGTTGGAAAAGCACCTTAAAAAGGTCATCTAGACCAACCCCCCTGCTGTAAGCAGGGACACATTTAACTAGATCAGGTTGCTCAGAGCTTCGTCAATCCTGACCTTGAATATCTCCATGGATGGGGCCTCTACCACCTCTTGGGTGACCTGTTCCAGTGTCTCACCACCCTCATCATAAAGAATATGTTTATTAGAATTGTGCAGTTTTAAAAAATAGGGTTAGGCTGCCAAGGCAGGGAAGCTGCCGTGCTTTGCTTTGCTCCTTTGAGACTACAATGGCCCCTTGTTGGCTTTATCTCCTGTTTGGTATTTCTGGGCAGTCCAATCCATCCTTTCCTCTCACCTGAAAAACCCAAATGTTTTCCAGATAATGATTTGACTCTTGCAGCAGGGCTTGTTGTGAGGGGCATTACTGAGCAGGAGTTCTTTATGGAGGGAAGATGAGAAGTGCTAGTACGAAAGTGTGGGCTTGAGTGACACCAGGGACCTGTGACACAAGTGATTTTTCTAAGGAAGGGCCACCTATGCTGGTACAGAAATCATTCCAGTTGAGGGGCTTTTGTGAAGCAGAGCTGCTAGCAGATGTTTCTGTTAAGTAAGTGTTCTTCTCTGGAGCATGGGTCAGATTTTTGCTCATGGCTTACTAGTTTGGTTTTCATTTTTAGAGCTTGTCATCCTTTTGTTTTTAAACACAAGAAAATAAGCACGATTACACTCACTAGCTTTCTGTTGAAAGAATTAAATATTGTTTTTAAATAATGCACATGAAAACCCCAGTATTTAGCTGTGATTTTGCATGTGACTGTTTTGTTTAACACCCTGGTGCAATGTTTTGGCACATCCAGGCCTTTGTATTCACTTTCCATTTTTAAATCCTTCCTCACCTTGTCTTACCTCCATGGCTACTTTGAAGCTATTAACTAGACCCTGCTTCATCCCCAGCTGTTTATCTCTCTTGGGTTGTTCTAGTGTTTTTTCCTTGAGTGGAGCCCTCATCATCATCATCCTTTGCTTGCTCCTTTGAGACTGCAATGGCCCCTTATTGGCTTTATCTCCCCTTTGGTATTTCTGGGCAGTCAAATCCATCCTCGTGACTTCACCTGATCAGCTGATTCAGCTATGTTTTGTCCCTTCTCATTAGCATCTCTTGTTTGCCTTGCCACCCTGTCATATTGATACACAAAATTTCTCAAGTTCAGTCACCATTCATGTTATTTTTTGTCAGTGCTAGGAGCATTTACCAGTAACTAAAGCTGAAACATGTGACTTCTCTCTCAGGGTTTTATTCTGTAGTTTCAGACTACAAAGTCCTTCTGAAACCTTGCCTTTCCATGTGGGCAGCATAAGCTGTCCTGCAGAGAGGTCAAGTTGTGTACTGACTGCCACAGGATCCATCTTTATGCTACTCCAGGTGCCAAGCTTAAACAGTCATTTCAACATAGGATTTCACTAATATAATCATTTTCCTGTCCTGGAATCCTCTTCTACCCTTATAAAATGTCAAACTTCTTGTCTTTATCTTCAGTACCACTCACAGACCTCTCTGCCCTATCATTGCTCATTCCTTACATTTTCCGGTCCTTCTGTCAGCGCCATTTTCCAAACTCCCTTTGCCCGTTGTTCCTGAATTGCTCCTTATCAGCTGCTCTTCACGCATGGCAATGGCTTGTCATAAGCGACTTTTTCTTCTTGAAACCTTAAAACCTCCTTCTGTGGCACTCTTCTTATCTGTGGGGCAGCACATGGAGCCATTAGAGGTCCGTGGACCTTTGAGTACAGGTGAAGTAGGACAAGGCATGTGTTAGGGTGAGTTTAGAGGTGACAAAGCCTGGGGAATCAGGAGAATGATGGTGTCCCACCTCCTCCAGCACTGCCTCAGTGCCCACACCACAGAGTGAAGTCCTGAACAGGCTGGCTCTGGCGCTGTGGTTAGCTCAGATGGGGGAAGTGGCATTTAGGTGGTTAGTGGTTTAATGAAGAAACAGATACCTGCCCCACTGACCCCTTGTTCAATAAGCTCCAGTACTATCACAGGACTCGATAAATCACTTCTGCATCTTTATCATGGGTGATGCAAACGATACTGTGTTTCTTAAGCAATGTGCACTGCCATGAATATGGGAAGGAAACAGATCACTCAAACTGCTCATGTGCTCCCCAAGTTTGCATGCTTTATGCTGTCTGAAATCTAGAGTAAGAATTTCAACTGAGAAAGATAATTTGATGGTTGGGGCCATCTGCCAGTCTAGGCAGATTTCCCACCCCCCAGCATGCTGTTAAACACACATGCAGTTTCCAGTTGCTTTCCACTGCTTTTCCAGCTGCACATTCTGTATAGAAACACTATATTTGGTTGCATCTCATCCTTAAATAACTTTCTTATATTGCTATTCAACATCATTTTGCACATCTCAGCATGACAGTTGATTCAACTCTCTTCATGAATGAAAAAAAATGCTTTGTTAATGAGTCTCAGTGAAGTGGATTAAAGCTGTAGTAGATATTCCTGGTGCAACACAAACTGTATTTGAAACACTTCAACTCTGCCTTTGGGTTTGTGTGGTAATCAAGGAAAGCAGTCAACAAAACTTCCAGGTTAACAGGAGGCTTGTTTTAAAAATAAAGTGTGTTCTTTAGGCCAAGTCTTCCAATGAAGTTGGCTGGAACACTTTAAGTACAGTACTACTAAATTGGCTGGAATACCTTTTATTTTAATTATTTTTTTATGTGAGCTGGCATCAGATCTCTGAACGTCTCTCAGTGGTTTCAGACTGTGTATGTGTTCTTTGTCTTCCCACGACACAGAAAAAATCCCAGTAGCTATTTTTACATTTCATTGTTGTGGCGGAGAATCTTTTATTGTTTGTGAAACTGAAAGGAGAACAAGGGATGAGTGTGCTGATGGAGATGAATGAGGAGCAGTATCATGTAGGTCTGGGGTGTAAACATCAGCTGGTGAGGTCCTTTTTGTTGTTTGGGTTTTTTTTTAATGCCCGGTCTTGTGCAGGTTATCTTGACATTGCATGTAAACCAAATTAATCTTCTTTAATGTAAGTGTACTAGAGTGTGTGAAGGTGAGAGGGAGAGCAAGACTGACTGAGCCAAACTCAGCATCACAGACCTCTGTCCCTATCCCTAATTTTCAAGCTGTCTTGACTCTGTGAGTGTGTTTATCTACTTTGTACACTGCATTAAAGTTTCATAGTCTTAGCTCGTACTGAGGAAATGGCGATGTGAACCATGCTGTTCAGAGGCTACGTGTGTCGCATGGAAACACTGCTGCTCTCCTGTTCTTCATCCTCTGCTGGAGTCTGGAGTTAGTACAGTCGCTGCAAGCACAGGACTTCAGAGGAAGGCTGAACGCTTTGCAGAAGAGATGCTGTTCTGGGTCTTCTCTCAGGACCTGTCAGTGGGTTTCTTGGAATGTGTCCCTCTGCTTTTTATTTGAGGGAGGATCTAAAAAGTGAAGCAGGACTCAGTCAAAGGACAGAAATACACAGAGTCAATGTAAATCTCCACTGACTTCTGGGGGCTTGGGGAAAATGAATGCGGTTTTCTTGGTGCAATGCTGCTTATTGCTGTGATCCAAGATTATACCAAATTGATGAAGTAGACTGTGGTCTAGTAAGCCTTTTGCCTGTTTGGCTAGGCACATCTTTTCAGTATGGGATTTCTCTTAAAATTTGCTTCAACATTTTAAAATACATAAACATTTATCTGGCATTGAAGAAACCCATTTTTCATTTCAATCAAAACTTGCTGCTCTTTCACTAGAAGAGATGGTAATTTAATTCTGGTTGAGGTGATGATGTAAAAAAGTGATACAGGCACAAGTTAAGAGGTGCTGTGATATGCCCATCAGTAGTGTGATGTCTACTGAGATTCTTTTTTGGACTACATGTAGGTTTTGCAGGTCTTGATAGCTGTATGTGATGTGTCCACATGGGTTTTCTCTCTCATACAAAAGGCAGAAATCAAATAATGCTGAAAATTGAATTAGATAGGAAAGCACGTACTTTCCAGTGACGCTCGCTGCAGTCTGCAGTGTTCTGCCTTGTTGGGCTCTCTGTAGTGATGCAAAGCATCTGGCCTGCTGTGGGGCTTGAGGGAGAGGGTCAGACCAAAGGAAATGCGTGAGGAGGTCACTGAGTAGGAGGAATTCTGTTCACAGGATATTGTGCTAGTGCAGTACGTAGCCAGGAGTGATTTTCTGGTCAGAAAAGAAGCAGCTGTGGAGATCTCTAGTACTGCATATAGGACATACTTTCTACATGACTTTTAATTTCTACACGAATTGGTTAATCACTTAGAAAAGCCTAAAGAATGAAAGTTGAATGCTGTATCACTTTAATTTTTCCTGAACTGGACCAGGCCTGTAGGTAAATGCTGTTATTATTTCATTGTATTTCTCCTTGCTTTGTGTCGGCGATTGGTTGCTTGTTTTATACTTCAGCTGTAGACTTTCAGGGGCTGGTACCCTCCTTTGATTTGTGTTTCTAAACTTTCTGGAGAACTCATTGCTGGGCCTGGAAGACACTAGAAAAATGCTTTTTGAGCTTATTTCATGTGTCACTGTTGATTAGGTGTGAGTTAGTACAGTAACATTGCAAAGTGCTGGCTGAATGAGATCCTGTGCTTACAAAGTGATTCCTTGGGTTTCCTTTCAATTTTAATGTGTGTGAACACACACACAAAGCAGTATTTCCTTCATACACGTGTGGGTATCACTATTTTACATTTCTGCAAATCAGATCAGAAGTACAGATCTATTCTCATAGTTGAAGATATGTGTGGCATCTTCTGTGTAGGATGGTAAACCTGGGCAAACCTACAGAAATGTTACACTGCTGAGTTGTCCCCATGTGTTTCAGATGAAGGCCAGCTGAACTCTTCATCCTGCTTCTAGCATGGATGGAAAGTAGTGGCAGAAAAAAGGTCTAAGTGAGAATTTGACAAGTGCAGTTTCTTTTTGAGCCAGATGGGTGTGCAGTTAGCAAATTTTTTATTATCTTAAGGGTACAAAGCATTTATGTACTGCATATTGTGGTTTCATATTCACCTGCATCTCTAGGGTTGAGGTGTGGTGTGTTAGAGAGTATCAAAGCCTAAATGATGAGCCAGTCACTGATAGTTTAGGGGGGTTGTGTGGTGTTGTCTGCATATGGTCTTTAGTTGGTTTTTTTTGAGGTGATTATAGTGCTGTCAAAATCAATGTGGATTTTATGATTGATTTTTCATCTGCAAGTAGGACTAAACTCTGACCTCCAAAAATATCAAAAAGTCTTATTTTGTTTCTAGCAGTTTCTGGTGTGGCTTGTTAAAACGCATCCTGAGTTCTTTAGCAAGAGCCTGAGGTCTTCCTTGGGGCCAGCAGGCAACAGTACCTGAGCCATGCAGGCAGCTTGAGTTCCCCAGACTCCAGGGAAGTCTTCTCCTCCTGTTTGATTCCTGGAGTTCTTCTAGATCTTTATCTTGCATAGACTCAGGGAAACTGTTCCTATTTGTGTGTGTATAGAATTACGAGTTTTGTTTAAGAAACAGTACATGAACACCTAGTCTACGTAGAGCTGGGAGGGCTGGTGCAGCTAACGTTACGATTTTATCGTTGAATCAAATACAGAGTCCTGCTAAGCCTTTCTAATCAATTAATAAATTGGTTTTGGGGATATGAGTCTAAATGTAGCATTTAGCTTTATACCAGGGTAGCAACATACCTTCCAGAGACAGTGTTGTGTTTTGCAAAGCCTTTTACAAGAGCTGGTGACAGAGCAAGTAAAAACTTCTACTTGTGACTAAAGACTTTATTTTGCAAGCCTTATAATTTTATTGTAAGTATGCTGCTAATGTGTATCAAAGCAATTCATTTCAGATTTTGTCATCTGTTCTATCCATTTTAATAAACAGACATATCAATCAAACAAATTATCCTGGCATTTAGTTACGAAGAACTGCAGAGTTTCAAAGATAAATATCGTTCCAGATCACAGCATTTAAACTTCTGTGGCATTTTATGTCTTCTCTCCATGAACTTATCTTCTGTATTGTTTCATTGCTTCACTTGCAAGGCTGGGAAGCTGATGAAGTGTCTCGCTGGGTGAGCAAACATGAATTCAGGAAAGCACAGATGAAGGGGTGGTATCTTTGGGTTCTGTTTGCGGCTGATGCAGTCAAAACAACTTCGTTAGGAAAGCCCACTGAAGAGAGGACTGAATGTACTGAAAAATAAAATGCTGCATTTACCCAGTTCATTTTCAGTCTTTCTCATTTTTGGTATGTTTTTTCCCACAACTTGTATAAAATTGAGCACTTCCCAGTCTTCGGTGCATTTGTCTGCTGTCAAATTTAGTTCACATTCTGCCTACGAATTACATCCCTCGTTTCTTTAAAGAGCATTTTTGCAGGGAATGTTTGCATTTTTACAGCTAAATGCATACCCATAGAAATTATTTGGCAAGTAAAACTTGCAATGCTGTTTTGTGAAAGACATAGCAATACTTGGCTTAAAAATACATCAGAGATCCTAAATGTTGATTGTTGGTGTCTTGAAGGCTGAGCCCTAATCACATGGGAGGCAGTGGGGGCTTTACTTTGTAAAGGTTAGCTGTTATCCCTGAGGTCTGTTTGGTTTTATTTGACTAACTCCAGGAACAGCACGTAATTTCTAGTTCATCCTCAGCTCTTGCTGAATGTATTTCTCAGTTTACTAAAAGTAGAATGTGAAGGGGGATCAGATTTTAGAATAAATGGGCAAAATTTTTATCCTGATTCATCCTTGTAATCAGGCTAACTATATATGCAACCTTTCAGTGTGTAAGGAAATTGTTTTTCAGAGGAAAGGAAACTGATGTGGAGAGAGACTTAAATTCCTCACAGAACAATTGGAGCAACCAGAAAAATTAAAAGAGCTAAATTGAGATTCATATTTCATTGGTATTTAAATTAATACAGAGCTCAGGGTAGGAGTAAATTTGAATTGCTTCTGTAACTATGTACATATATGATCTGACATGATTTTTAAAATGAAGCTTTGTAAGAGTAGGTGGCTTGAAAGAACGTTGCCTTATCAATGCCGACCTTGTCAGAGGAGGCAGTAAATGAGTGAGGTATGTTTCTGGGAAAAATACAGCTCGGATGGTATCAATTGCCAAATATTTCTGTTTGTGAGGACAGCAGTTGATGGTGAGACACAGGGAAGCTCCAAGTTTTGCCTCACCAGTGTCTTCTGGCAGCAGCTGATAGTGGATGCATTGGTAGAGGAGAGGGATTTAGCAGTACATTTCCCATCCTTGGGTGGTTTTTGGCTAAAAATACGAGCAGTGATGGGAACACCGCATTATGCAAAGCTTTACTTGTAGGGTTTAAACATAAATAATAGATGTTTTGGGTGTGAGCACTTTCCCTTAGCTTCTCCTGGTTGCTGATGGGCATTTTTCTTGCTTATTTTTTCCCTGTGGAACCACATCACTTCCATATTCCAGACGTTTGGAAGTAACAGAGTGAGAAGGCAGCCCTCTGTGCCTCCCTCTGAAACGCTGCATTTGTATGTGTGCAGTGGTAGCATCGTTCGTGCCCCTTTGTGTGTGGAACACGTCAGTGGCGATTGAAACTTTTCCATCTGTCGGCCGGGTGAGTTGGAGTTGAAGCTTGTCACGAAGGAGGAAGCGATGGCAATGAGCCACAGGTGGGAAAGAGAAATGAAGTAATTTTACCTGAAGGAAAGAAGACTTAAAATGAGGGGTTTAGGTTTTCATTCTCTGTAGAGGCAAGCCTCAGTCAGGCAATGCATTTCAATAGCTTGTGCTTTAGGAGTGCCTAACAGCATTAATTTTTGCTTGTATTTCTTACATAGTAGGATATACCCTTTGTGTGAGCATCCTTGTCTGTCCTGCTGCCTCTTGATTTTTTTTTTTAATTTTTTTTGGCAGTTCCAGCTGGGCAAAACCTTATCATTATGCCTGCCCTTAGTTCTCTTATCCTGGTTTCTCTTTCTGGACTCCTAAACTACATTTATATTTTAAATTTTTCTCTTGTGTAGACCATGTCTCTCCCTTGCTCTGTGCCTTTACTGTCTTCCTCTGTATTGTCTAAACTCTGTACCTTACCAGTCTGTCTCCAGTTACGGTCTTATTTTGTAATTGGCTGACAAGACCTCCATTCTCTACTGAAATAAGAAGTGGTGTGATGCTGTTGCCAAGGCAAGCTCCTGCAAACTGCTAGTGCTATTCCCCAAGCTGTCCTGCTACGTGAGCACCGGCAAGGATGTAAACAAGAAATATTTCGAGTTCTGATTTCATAAATCCAAGAGGACACTGATCAAATTTTTTTAAAAAGAAGGTAAAGGTGGGAAAATATAAAATGTAGCTTTTAAGCTTGACATAAGTCTTCTCTTCAAGAACAGCTGATTTAAGCGTAGCACCATTGTATATTAAAATGGAAGAAGTATTCTTTTTCAATATAAAATGTAACCCACTCATTATAGGAAACAAATAGTAAAGAAAAAGCTGGTTGTCAGGTTGTCCAAGAAATTTACCCAGGATGTTGGGGAGTGAAGATAACAAGAACTTAGTAGAGATGTTTTAGCTGATAGGCCAGTCTTTCATGGCAAACACTAAATGTAGACATTCGAGTTCTGGGTGACTAAATTCTTAAGTATTTCATAGAAGTCTGGGTTTGGTGGTTGTTTTGTTGTTTTACCATTCTTTTTTTGTAGAGTCAGAAACTAGAAAATAGCCCGTGAATTCCCCCTTTTCCTGTTGTTCTTATGCAGTACCTGCTGACCCCACAAAAGTAGTTCCTGGATCTGTAACACTTGAAGAGTTAATTTTTATCTTTACTATTGTAGTGGCATTGAATATACAGAAATCTCCATATGATGCCCCAAATTTTTTTTTTCTCAGTGTTTAAAAAAATATTTCTACAGACCTTACCATAGCTGTCATCTTGTTAGAAACAGGGATGCTAAAAAAGCTGTTAGTTGTCATGGGACTCATGCAACGACACGGATATCCATCATGGCACCATGTTTACTTGATTTAAAACCTTTCAAGATTTAAACCGTTACTACAAGAATGACATTGAGGTCCTGGAGCGAGTCCAGAGAAGGGCAACCAGGCTGGTGAAGGGGCTGAGAGCAAACCTTGTGAGGAGCGGCTGAGGGAGCTGGGGTTGCTTAGCCTGGAGAAGAGGAGGCTGAGGGGAGACATCACTACAGCCTACAACTACCTGAAAGGAGGTTGTAGAAAGATGGGTGTTGGTCTCTTTGCCCAAGTGGTGATAGGACGAGGGGGAATGGCCTCAAGCTGTGCCAGGGCAGGTTCAGATTAGACATTAGGAAAAAATTCTGCACTGAAAGGGTTTTCAGGCATTGGAACAGGCTGCCCAGGGAGGGGGTTGAGTCACCATCCCTGGATGTGTTTAAAAGACGAGTGGATGAGGTGCTCAGGGATATGGTTTAGTAGAGGATGGGAACGGTTGGACTCAATCTCAGAGGTCTTTTCCAACCTTGTGATTTTGTGATACTGTTATAGCAGGAAGGAGATGTATGTATGTATTATTGTTGGAATTCACTGCCAAAATATGCATGATTCTATTTGCTGTTTTGTCTTAATGAAAATGTGTCATGAGAGCACATAGTTCATAGATAGATCTGTACTCGTACATTTAGCTGCATAATAGAGTTTTATTTTATTAATTTCTAAGTTTACCTAACTTAGGACACTATACAGGATCGAGGATAATACCAGTTCTTTGTAACAGAGATAACTTTTGCTGAAGCATTGTTTCAGATAGCCAGAATTAATATACAAGGTCTACAGGTAGGGGTACTTTAAACCCAGATAAAATTAAGAATATCTACTAAGGATATGAAATGTGAGAGTTTACCTGTTAGTAAGGTTATTAAACCCTTCCCCGTAGTTTTAATTTTCCAAGCTAGGCTTGTTTGACCTGAGATTTTACTCTAGAGGCTGCTTCAGGTTGTGGTAGGTTTGTTGAATGTATCTTAATGAGTGATTGTTACAGGCATGGAAGGCCTGGGGATAAAGTGAGGTTGAGTTTCCCAGAGCAGAGAGCAACACAGGGTGTTTAGGCACTGTCCATGCTAGAGAATTGGGTTTGTCCCATTTCTTTATATAACTTTGTGATTCTGAGTGAATGTCATGAAACAGATTTATTTAATTTTTTTTCCCTGAGAGGTCATAGATTAATTGCACTCTGATTTCCGAGTGCAACATTTGACATACCAGACTGTGATTTGCAGGAAGAATATTAGAAATACCAGACGAAAATCTATTGTGAAATGAATTTTGGCTTCAGAGGTTAAGAAGTGATGAATGAGTACTCTTAGTGCTCTATATTCCACAACAACATGAAATACATTGTTGAATATTTATTAAATGACTATCATCCCTTCTGAGCAGTAGACACAAGTGTCTAAAAAAAATTAATTAACTATAATAATGTATACTCCCCAGAAGGTTGTGTTAAGAATTCACAGCCAATTTTAATTCCTGTTTTAGGTCTCTTTTTCAGTGCTTCACTTTGCAATCTTAATAATGTTCTTATAACACATCTTTTTGATTGGTACTGTTAATAGAAATCATATGTGTAGAAAAATCAGTGCCCTTATACATGAGTAAGGCATAATGCTTATCAGGACTTTGGTAAATACCTGGGTGAATGTAGAAGAACCTGTTGCTTATCTAGCTATTCATGTAGGCAAGCAAATCTGAGCAGAGAAACAAATATAACTTAGCAAGTCAAAACGCGGCCTGAGAAATGGAGATATTTTTTTTTGTAAGTCTGTCACTAGGTGGAGGAAACCCAAACTGGTATTTTCACTATTAGAATGAAGAATGAAGCAGAGAAATTTGCAGTTTATCTAGAAAATTGAGAGGTTTTGTACTCCTGCACTGCTCTTGCCATGCAATCAATAGGCGTTTGTGGAAGGGGACATTGGTGTCAGAAGGACCTGGCCCCTGAATTTGTCCTTGGGATTGAGGAATGACAAGAACATGCAGCGTGAGATACTTTAGTTGTGGCTTTTAAAATCAAGAATTTTCTAATCTGGAGCCTCTTCAGATGCCTGATACCTTGCTGCTGTGGTGTAGTGTAGGTTCATAAAGTAGGTGTCACTCTGTTAAGTCTGGAGGCACTTTGTTGCAGTACTTTCCAGGCTTATAAAGCAGCAGAGGTTCTCGGTTTGTGTGTCTGATATATTAGAGGAACACCTGCAATTTATGTGTATGCAAGAATAGGTAAAAGCAGAGAAACTCAAGTTGATCGATTAATTAACCATTGAGGGTTTATTGGGATGATCTACAGATCAGGTGATCTAGGAAGATGTGTTTTTCCTTCAGCAGTTCCTACCTCACCTGTGTTCTTAAATTACCTTGGCTCCAAGAGCACTTGCTGTGGCTCCTCCTGTGGTGCCGCTCTTTCCTCGCTACTCCCTGCTGGTGTAAGGGAAAACCAGAGCTGCCTGCTTTGAGAGGCTTGGACTTGGATGTGTATTAACGCACCTAGGAGTTGAAACCAACCAAACACAGCTGCTAAACTTGCCACTTCTTGTGAGCTAAATTCAGAGGGCTTGCAGTTTTGCTTGCTGTGGCAGCAGATGTGCTGCTTGCTCCCAGTGTGGTAGGTTTGGTTTTTCGGCTTTTTTTTCCTTTCAAAAAGGGGAGTTGCTGCCTTCTGTCAGCTAGGAGAAGCCCTCGTCACCCCTTGGCTCTCCTTTCCCTGTAAAGAAAAGAAACTCTGAAGTTTTGAAGGGAAGAATGAGAGAGTTTGGTGAAGATGAAAAGGACTGGAGGGTAAAGCTGGTGGAAGCGATGTGCTGCATGGGTCAGTAACATGCTGCTGGGCTGGCAGGGTGGCAGGGCTGCCTTTGGGAGAGATCTTGGCTCTGGGTCTGGGAAGGGAGGTTTTCAGTGGGTTTCCTTCCCTAGCTGTGTGTTTCTTTCATAGTAAACTACCTCTTTTCTACTTCGCTTTGGGAGGGGGGCTCGTTTCGTATGCTCCGCTCTGAGCTTGAGCACACTGAATACTGTTGTGCTGTGCTTTTTTCCTAGCGTGCATCTGGTTTTTTCTGGAAGCTTTTGAATTTTTGATTAAAAATCATAAACATGAGGAGTTTTTGTTTGTCTTCCTTAATCCTGTGTGTGTTTGTTGGTTTGATTTGGTTTCTTTTCCCAATGTGTCAAGTGACAGCATTCCTTCTTGTTATACATCTGCATGTGTCAGGTAGAGAGTTCTTTTGGAGTGCATGTGTATTAAATGTATATATATAAAAGGAATAAGGGTAATAAGCTTAACTTCTTTTACTTATCTTGGCATTTTAATTGAAAATAGGATTGAAATTAATAGTCACTGCATGTTCCAACAAGATACAAGGAAGTGGATTTTTTTTTACAAAAACTTGGGTTTTTTTTACTCTTGTCACAGGACCATTTCCCAAAGCGTGAACTTAAGTGGTAGTCAGTCAAAGCTATCTGAGGTACCTTAGGAGAAAATAAAAATTGTATGCTTGTGGGCTGGAATATTAAATCCTGCATTTGGGAAAACTTGTGTTCCTTTTAAAACAGCCACCCATAATGGAGCAGTTACAAGTGGATTTCTTTTATTGCCCATATTTTCCGTTCTCTACACCAACAAACCTGAGTTTCCACTTTATTAGGAGAAATAACTGATGTTGGAAATGGTGTTGTGCTAGAAAAAGTGATAGGGAAATAGATATGTAGCATAAGCTTTTCTTAACCTGCCAGATACTTTTGTCTTGATAGTGCTGCTTTGATATTTAGTCTGGTTTTTACTCCTCATTTTTTTAAGTTTTCAAATAGAATAAGCCTTTGGAGCGCAAAGAGGTGTAAAAGTAAATATCAGAAGCTTTGGAAGATCTTGAGTGTCATGGAAAAGGTGTTTAGGAAGCAGCATCTTTTCTTTACAGAGCTGAACATATGTGAATTCAGTGCAACAGGGAGCTGTGGCTGCAGAAGTTAAAGGTGTGTTTTAAAAGGATAGAAAAAATACATCTATGACTCTTTAATGCAAAGATAGATATAAGCATGTGGAAAGTCTGTGAGTCACATGAAGGAGGAGTATCTAAAACAAAGCCTTCACGGGCTTCTGCTTGTCTTGGTTTTGCATTTATTCCTGAATACTCATTTCTCACTACTGTTGGGAACAGCATATGGTGCCCAGTTTAGCCGGGGATGGACTCTTGAATGATCTCATGCCATTTTGAAGGGTGTCAGTATCACACCAGAGACTTGAAAGTCCATGAATATGGACCTTCTGTTAATTTTATTATTACTTACATTACCTTTGACCAATCTGAAAATGGTATTTTTATGTAAAATACCCAATCTGATTCAGTCTCCTAGTGATGGCAGTAGTTGCAGGAGTCTTGTTCTGCTGCCTGATCTCATTGCTCATTCTCAGCCACACTACAGATAGCTCAGATCAATGAAACAGCTGCAGTTTTGTTGTACTTGGGTCTTAAGGGATCTTGCTATTTTAGGCTTGCACAGATGGTCCCTGTCCTAATGCACTACAACTCCTGCTCAGGGGAGCTCCAGCACTGCGGATGGGCTATCTAGCAATTGTACTAGCTAGTGAACATACATAGGTTTGTGGAGGGCAACAAGTATGGTGGAGGCTCTGGAGGGGAAATCTTACGAAGAGAGGCTGAGATCCCTTGGTTTGTACAGCCTGGAGAAGAGGAGGCTGAGGGAGATCTCAACACAGTCTATGGCTTCCTGACGAGGGGGAGCAAAGGGGCAGGTGCTGATCTCCCCTTTAGTGACCAGTGATAGAACCTGAGGGAACGGTATGGAGCTGAGACGGGGGAGGTTTAGGCTGGGTGTTTGGAAGAGGTTCTTTACTGAGAGGGTGGTCAGGCACTGGAACAGGCTCCTCAGGGCAGTGGTCACAGCACCAAACTGAGTTCAGGAAGCATCTGGACGATGCACTCAGTCCCATGCTCTGACCTGGCTGGCCCTGTGTGGTGCCAGGAGCTGGACTTGATACTTACGGGTCCCTTCCAACTCAGGATATTCTAGGAACACTTACGCTGGGTTAGTGTTTCTCTGGCATGGCTCTGCAGAATGTATGCATGCACCTGTTAAATTTATGGCTGAGAGGCTGGTGCCATTGCAGGAGTTTTGGGTTTTTTGACCATGGGATGATGTACTCAGCACCCAGCCTGATGGCTGCAGATGGATCCCACCTCACCCAGAGGGGGAAACGGATCCCAGCCCAGGAGTTGGCAGGGCTCCTTGGGAGAGCTTTAAACTAGGTAGGAGGGGGGAGAGGGAGGAAATGAGGGTCACTATAGACAAGGCTGGGGAAACAATGCCATGTCTGGAGCTGAGGGCAATGGCCCAACTGAAGTGCATCTTCACTAATGCACGCAGCATGGGCAACAGACAGGAAGAGCTGGAAGCCATTGTGCAGCAGGCAAACTATGACTTAGTTGCCATTAGTGAAACATGATAGGATCACTCCCATGACTGGAGTGTGGCCATGGATGGCTGTAAACCCTTCAGAAAGGACAGGCCACATAGGAGGGGTGGTGGTCTTGTATCAAAAATGGGGTCTTGTATCAAAAATGGGTGCTTTCTTACTCAGTCTATTGCTTTTATTGTTTCTTGTCAATATTTTGTGGGCAATCAGTGATGCTGACAACCATGCTGAAGGGTGATCTGTTGTCAGTGGATGGGTCCTGTATCTGGGTTACTGCATATCCCTGTTTACATTGTAGAGGGTTAAAGGAGAGCCCTTTCCCTGGCTGAAGCTGTGTTTCATCCTTGCATGTTGAAACAAAGGTGATGTTCCAGTCAAAAAACCATAATGATTAAAAAAATGCCCCCTTTCATATAGTAAGAGATTTTCTACTGGTAAATATTTTAATAATTAATTAAGTTTTAAAGGCTCTAAGTATTATTTATAGCTCTTAAAGGTTTGCCTTGATCTTTCTTTAATACATTTTAGGGAATGGTTGACTTGTCTTAGGATGTTATATTTTCGTATGGTAGTGCTGCTATTGTACCAGCCAGGCTGTTGCCCTGGAGGAGCTTTGCCTGGAGTTTCTACTGAAGAAACTGTTGCATGATGTGCTGTAATGTACTGCAAAAGCATTTGTGTGCTGTTATTTTAATTAAATATTTCAGAGCTTTAGCAGGCTATTCTGGTTTACAAATGCTTATTCTGTAAAGCTGTCCTTTAAAAAACTTATGCATCATTTGTAGAGTTGTTGAAACCCCTTTTTTTCTTTCTTTTTACCTCCAGATGAGCGGGACAAAGTACAAAAGAAGACCTTCACAAAATGGATAAATCAGCATCTCATGAAGGTCAGTCGATATTTCTGTGTTGTCTGGATGACTGATTACTACAGCAGTGGTTGTGGGTGTGGCTAAACATTTAATTTCAGGATTCAGCTCTGTTACACATAGTAAGGAAGATCTTAAATTGTGACATTTATGCATGTACTTTGTCTTTGGGAAATATTGGGAGGGGGAGGTGTGTGAAATGGCTGCTGTCTGATATCCTAAGGTGATCTATTTGAATATTTGTATTTGAAAAGAAAGTTAATCGAAGTTAAGAGACGTGATTTCTTTTTGCAAAAAAGTGTTGAGGCAGGGAAACGACCTTGAGAAGGATCACTCTAGATCATCCCATGGCATCAGTATGCTGCTCATGGATTAGAAATGGAGGCTTTCTAGGGACGAAAGTCACTTTTCAGTATCCCTTTTGAATAGCAGTGAACTTTGCCTCAGGGACAGAGGACATCATTTTAACAACATGTACAGTGTTTAGTCAACAGAGAACTGAAAGCTGCGAGTTCACCTTCACCACATGGCCCTTCAGTTCTAAATTTAATCTGCTGTATCAGTGCCAACTGTCTAGCTCAGACATTTCTCTGGAGAAACAGATTGTATAATTACTTAACATAACTTGCTTAACTTGCTTTGATTTTAATTTTTTTTATTTTTTATTCAGAGGCTGAATTCATGTAGCAGTCACATTAAATAAAAATGTATCTGCAAACTGTCAGAGTTGAGATTTAATTAATGAGTGTAGTGTTCAGAGACTGTTAAAAAGGTTTCCTTGGGATTACTTCTTTAGGGTGCAGTTTGTTCCTGTGGCTGTATTTGTGGGTGTTTGAGAACTTCTTCAGGGATGTTTTAAGATAATTTTTTTTTTGTCATCTTGAACCTTTAGAAGATACAGAATTCTGGTTTCACATCTTTTGAACCGAGGTAGCTTTTGGAAATGGCATAACTTGGGGTTCCTAGCAAGTCCCAAGTGTGAAGTTTGTCCCAGTTTTTTCTTTAGCAAGAGATCTCTCTTCCAGAGTGGTCTTTTGATCCTTCCTACCATGACTGAGTCATCAGGACTAGTCCTGACATCAGCCCCTGTGCAGCAGCACCTAGGCACAACTTTTCTGTGGGCAGGGTGAGTTTGGAGTCACAGGATGGCTATTAATACTGCTCATACCAATAGGTTTTCCTTTGTGGTTTTGCTAGACCTAAAGGAATTGTGCTGCATAGAAACAGCTGCTCCAAGGACCTTTTCTATGTAGAAACCTCCTTCCCGTAATCCTGAAACACCCCAGTGGCCCTGTGTCCTTGTAAAAGTCTTCTTGCAAATGAGAAAAGGATCCCTTTCTAGATTTTACTTTGTATTTGCAATATAGGAAATGTATCCATTGTCTGGTACTTCAGACAAATTAGATTTAAAGGAAAGAAACAGAGGAAGATTGCCAGTACTCTGGCAACAAAATGCAATCACCAAATAAACCATCAGGCATTTCCCCTTCTAATTGAAGGTAATTGTTACAGTGTTTGGAGAATTTACTAATCTTTTTCTCTCTTAAAGGTGCTTTTTGAAAATGTAGTTTTAATTTTCGTTGGGAAGCGGAAAAGTCCATCAGAAGCTTTTTGGAGAGCAATCCTTTATCATGAGTTTAAAATGCTGCCTGTTTCTACTGAAGAGCTGTGCATTGGAAATGACTTTTTTTTATATACAATTATTTTACACAGTTTTAAAACATGCACAGTCATTGTTCCTGTACCATCAACCTCGTGGGAGTAGCTTAAAAAAGATTTAGACTCTAAACCTGTGAGGAAATCAGGGTAAAGAGTTCACATTAAATCCTTTGGCGTGCTTGTCAAGGTCAGTGGCCTTAGGTCTTCATCTTAAGAGTTGTCAGAGTGAGTGATTGTAGAGAGATGTAAAGATAGATTTATGGATACATGTGTGTGTCTGTACTGGTGGCCTGGATTTTCATCTCAGATTGCCGGCTCTGGCATTCAACTGAAGGATTGCTGGCTTACACAAATGCAGTTTGTCCGTGGCTCTTCCGTTAGCTGGAATTTATGTAACAACTCAATTATATCTTTTGGATACAGTTAATCAAATTTCAGTTCTTATAGTTTTGTTTCTAGGACAGTGACTTCCATGGAAGTGAAAATCAGTCCTTCCAATGCTCTCACTTGAGATGCAAGGACATATTTAGAAAAGAGTTTACAAATGGAGGGATTGCAGAAAAAGTATCACCATAAATGAGTGCATTTCTAGCAGAGTCTCCAGACCTGTCCTGGACTATGTGTTAAGTTGAATTTGAGTCCTACTTTTCAGCTTCGTTGCCTTGGATTTAACACAAAAGTCATACAACTAGTATTTGCCTGCTCACTGCCAGTAGCTTGTTGCAGACATTTTTGTCAATCGAGCTATTTCAGGTGTCTCAACAGCTTTATTTGAGTGAGTTATCCCCACACTGAGAGAACAGGCACTTCTAGGTGTCTCAGATGTCGACTTCTTTGGGGGGAGATGAATTGTGTCCTAGAAGTACTCTTGCTCTGCTGACTGAAAAAGGAGGTGAGCGTGCTTTATCTGTCACTGTATAACGTTCAGGAAGAAGTGGAAAGGATGGAGATGATCAAGGAAATGAGGCGAGATTGTGGAAAGCACCAGACCGTGCACGTGGACAGGTCCCTGCTGTGGGCACAGGGATAGGTCCCATTTTTCTTTTGTCATTTTTCCCCCATCCTACTTTTCTCTTTACTCTCTCTTTCCCCTGTTTCTTTTCCCTGGCCCCTGCTTATTTTTTGGCGTTCTTTTCTCCCCTTCTCTCTTTATTTTACCCTTGCTTGTTTGCTTCTTTCCTTGCTCAATTTAATCAATCTCCTAGTCTTTTCTGAGGACTGCAGAAGTCCTGGACTCTTATCCCTTTAAAGCAGTATATTCAGAAGAATTGTTTTCTAGGTCAGCAGCACGATGCTTTTACAGGTTGCCGTTATTCGGGCATGGCACGGAAGCTTATTCTTATTCTTCTAATAGAATTCTGTGTTTATGGTATTCACTAAATAAACACATACATCAAGAAGGCTGGAAAATACTTAGTTCTTTAGTTGCATTAGATTCAATATATCTAAGTGTGTAGTATATAAGATTCAGTGTTTTGAGTTCCTTCTTTGTTCAGCTGACTAGTTAAGCGTTTACCATGCTAAACTTGAAGCGTAGTCATTGCAGAAATACTTCTTGCAAATGATCTTGAGATACATAGTTTTAGAGAGGTGTTATTTGAAAAATTAAACTGTTCAAGTTATCTTTGAATTCCACAGTTTAAGATCAAGTGGACTGTCACTACATTTTTTAAATGCTGAAGTTTTTCTTTTGAATTGATAATAGGTTTTCCAAGGACTGATTAGAATGTTGCACTTGCTATGGCTACTGTTTAATGTCTGGTGGTGGGGCTCTGGTTTAAAGGTTATCTTTAACTTCTTGTTGACATTTGGGCTGGAGAGGCGAGATACTGGCCTTCAGACCCGCCTGCTGCTCTGACATGAGCTTCCGGGGAGAAACCCTCATGCCTGTGTAGTGTGGCACTGGGGTAGAAACTCCCCTGAAATTGAGGGAGCTGGGCTTGTTTAGCCTAGAGAAGGCTCCATGGGGACCTGAAGGGAGCGTATAAACAGCAGGGGAAACAACTTTTTAAAAGGGTAGATAATGGCAGGACAAGGGGGAATGGATTAAAGCTAAAGGAAGGAAGGTTTAGATTAGATATTTGGGGGAAATTCTTCACAGAGAGAGTGGTAAGGTTCCTGAAGTGGCTGCCCAGAGAGGTGGTGGATGCCCTGTCCCTTGAGGTGTTCAAGGCCAGGTTGGATGGGGCCCTGGGCAACCTTGTGTAGATCCAGGCCTGAGGGTTGGTGACCCTACCTGTGGCAGGGAGGTTGAAACCCTAAGATCCTTGGGGTCCCTTCCAATGCAGACCACTCTGTGATTCTCCAAGCATGCCTCGGTTTTCAGCAGGCATTTAACTTTGTCACTTTCAAAATAGGATGATTGCAGTATTTGCTACAGTGTTAAGTAACTCTTGATGTAACAAGAATAGGTAAATTTGTGGCATTCAGGTGGTCTTAAATCACACAAAGAGAAGTTCAACTTCGATGAAAACCCACAGATTCTCCTTGACAACTCCTTTGAATCCAAAACCTAAGGAAAGAATGAGAGAAGGGTGACATACAAGGAGAGGATGAGATAAAAATCAGGAAAAAAAAAAGTAAACCCAGTTGTTGTTCAGTTTCTTTTTCAAACCAATTTAAAACCACTTTTGTAGTGCCAGATCTTAGTCTTGACAGATGCAATGGGATATTTTGAAGTATTTAAAATTTCTTTATTGGAAATGATGATGTACAGAAAATAGGACTAAAGACCAGGCAACCATGGACTGGTTAGATCAGCGCTCTGATGGGAAAATATGGTGAACACCCAGGTATCTTCCCTGCAAGGGCAAATCTTACTTCTGTGTCATGGAAGAAAAGGTTGCACTGAGCATCTTGATGGACCTTCTAGCAGCAATATGGGATGGTAGCGTGTCTGAGCAGCTCTCGGGGGAGGGAGTGCTGCCCTGCCCAGGGCACCATCAATAAGCTTCACCACTCAGTGCCTCCTATACCATGGGCTGGCTTGTGACTCTCGTCTGGTGTCTCCTAGGGAGAAACATACCGGGTGAGGGGAGTGACAGGCAGCATACCTGCACAGTCATTAGTTGCTCCAAAAGTCACTTGGAAAGGTCTTACAAGCAACTTTTATAAGTAGCAGGATTAAAATGCTTTTATCTGTTGCTTTAAAGCTTGGTGTTGAAAATCATGTATTGTGTTGCGGTGATTGTGCATTAGAGAGAACAGGCAGCTTTGTTGTGCAAAGATCAAATGAATAATTCAGAGTAGAAACCTGAAGTTATTGATTCCCTGTGTGTCCTTCAGGCAGCGCATGGTTTGCAAATGGCCACTTAGATCGATTGCTGGGTGAAATGTTCAGGTACACCCTTAATGGCAGAGGGACCCTTCCTGAGGCAGCACAGTCATTCCCTTGCTGAAGGCTGGCGCTTCACTGGCACTAGTGGTTAGCCTTTTAGACAGCGCCACTCCACAGTATCTTCTCTGTTGTTTAAAATTCCCCACCTCCTTTTAGAAATGAATGCTTTTAGCTCTAGTTTATATTAAGAGATGAGGCACCCGGTGTGAGTCTAATGGTACTGACTTAAAAACAAATTCTTAATTTAAAGGCTTTAATTTTTGAAACATAGTTTGAAAAAGCATGTGTTGATTTCCCCCTGCCCCAGTGTTCAGGGATGAAGAGTGTTTGCTGTGTTAGTGCATCTAAATGAGTCTTCCATGTATTTCTCCTAGTTATTTCTGACAGCTGCTGCAAACTGTGTTGGGAACAAATCCTGTAAAATCTCACTTCCAACATTGCATGCAGCTTCCTTTGGGCATGAGTGGGGCTGAAGTAGCACTATTTTCTTTACTGTTTTGTATTTCAGAATATTTCCATTTTTCTCCTAAAAATTCTGCTGTTCTGTGTTGAGTATTCTAACAAGTCTTAAAGTGTTTTTCTCATTCTGAAAAATAAAGAAATAAAAGTCTTGAAGAACATCATGGTATAAAGAAGTACTCGATATTGTCATCCCTGGAAATATATATAATTGTATGTTTTTCATACTGCATCGCATATAAGTTTTTAAAAACATTTCTACCAACAAAATCTTTCATCTGGATAGTATAATCTATAACTCTTTGCAAAGCTGATCAGCTGGCAAATTCAGGATTTTTTTGGGTGTTTAATCCAAGTTTAGCCAAGGGAGGAAGGTAATCAGGAAACAGTATGGAAAAGTAGCGACAGAATGCCAAAAGTTAAAGCTGGAAAAGAGGAAGAAATTTTACAGTTTTAAAGACTAATGATAAACTGCATCACAAAAATATTTCTACAGACAAATAAATAAATAAATCCAAGTCAATAAAAACTGTGCCACAGAACTCAAATTTATTTGATCCTCTTTAATGCATTCAGACTTAATGACTAATTGGGAGCAGGAAAGAGAATAATTGAAAACAGGAAATTAAATATGCATGAAATATATGATCACTTGAGCACATCAATATTTTTATGGCATGCAGTGCTATTGAACTAGCTGAGCATACTGTATGCTTTTATGATCCATTTTATTGTTGGGTTTTTATTGTTTTATATAAGTGCTCATATATGAAAGAACAAATATATGTAAAATTAAGTCTACCATGAGATTGCTGCATGATGAAATAAAACTGCTTGAATCAATATGTTTCCTATGATAGACTAATATATTAATATATTAATTCATTCTCTTTTTGTGGGGTCATTGTTTGCAGTTAGTTCTCAGCATAGGTTTTAAATAATATTATTCATTCCTTAGAGATTGCAAGAGTTAAAATTCTACCATTTGCAATTAAAGTGTTGGCTTTTTAATTAATTGCTAAATTATGCATGAAATTATTTTTATCTATATACTTTTGATGTGTCCATATTTAATAATCATTTATGTATCAGTTTAGAAATGCTATGGCTTGATCTTGCTCCCACGGGGCCAGTGTAACTGTGTCATTGGCTCCAGAGGGAGTAGTTCTGTCCCAGTAAGTGAAGTCCAGACAGCGAGCAGCTTCAAACATTCAGCCATAAACATCACCTCTAAATAGTTTGTTCTCCGGCAATGTTTCGTGTTTGTTCTCTGGCAATATTTGGTGTAATTTGGAGATTAGGCTTGCCCTGAGGTAACACAGATGTGTGAGTGCATGAGCACCTAAGAAGGTGTCAGAATAAAGGCTTTTTTACCCCTTAAAGAAGCATGTGTTTTCTGTTAAAGGCATTTAGGGTGCTTTGAACAGGGACATTTAGAGATACTAATGTAACATTTAAAATCCTCCTCTACCTACCCTACCTTGACTTTCATTGGAATGACATTGTTTCTGCCAACCTTACACTCCACGCCTACCTAAAGCAGGTGAAATGCATTGCCCTTGGCCAGTCAGTACATCCCTGTAGTTTTAAGCTGTGACGGCCAGATTTAGTGACAGAGTTTGATGTACCAGGGTTATGTTTGTACACCTTGAACAGTTCGTGGCTGAGAAGTTACGTTTGGCAGCGCACACAGTACGGGCCTGGAAAGATGAAGGCACATTGGAAGCATGAAGGCTGAATAAAGCTGGGTGTGCTGTAAGGCTGGCCAAAGAACAACAAGTGACTGCGGTTGCTGTTGATTCGAGGTGTTTAACAGGGAAGTTGTCAGTAGATTTTTGTCACTAGCATCGGAAGGACAGGACCATGTAGCAATGAGGAAAGTGATTTATCCTGATAACTGACAGGAGGAGCAGATGCAGGTACCCTCAGTAGCCTGTGCAAGAAAGAGGCATTTTGTGGCACAGCTCGTCCTCAAGCAGATGTGCAACTGTTTCGGAGGGACACTCCCTGCCTGCTGCAGAATTGAGGGTGGCTGCCTTGGGTAGGGGCGTGTGTCTTGTGAGAGAGATGTGCCAGCCAGAGAGACCTTCGGCCTGTTAGGTTCAAAAGTCGCTAGCAGAGCTGCTATTTCTGTAGGTCTGGGCTGATGGGGAGGGAGTGCTTCAGAGTTTAAGAAGGGAAGGTAACTTAACAGCAAGTGGTTGCAAAATCCCGGGCTCACCTTTCAAAGCGAGGAGAGAAGTAAGAAGCAGCAGAACTGGGGAAAGTGATAGGTAGGGTCTCCTGGGGAAGTAATCCAGGAGAGGGACTGAAGTGGGAGATCTGGCAGTCATTGAAGGCATTTGTGTTGGAGGCACAAAGGCAGGCTGCAGGCAGGCAGGACAGATAGGAGGCATCGTATAGAATATACTGCTGCTTTTAAGAGATGTGTGAAATACAAAGGGGCCATACAAGAATTGGAAATAAGGGCAGCAGTACTAAAGGTTGGTATAAATGAGTTAGTAAAGCATGGCAGGGTAAAATCATGCAAGTAAAAGGTCCAGGAGGAGTTACTGTGTGACATAAAAGTCCATAGGAGAAAGGTTCTGTAATTATGTCAGAATATGAAGAAAAATGGTGAAGTATGAATGCATTACAGAGGGAAAAAAATGAGAAATAGTATTGAATGGTATAGAAAAGTCTGAATTGCTCTGGCCTTTTCAGTCTACAACAGACTGACTTGACAAAACACATTTTAATGAGACGAGGGTGACATTCAGGTAAGGAAAGAGCAGGCTTAACAATAGTCAGGCAAGTTACATGCTTTCTGGTTGCACAGCTTTATTCACTCAATAGCTTGGAGCCAGCTGAAGTGATAGAAAGCATTTTATCATCCTATTTAAGAATTCAGAGAGGACGGGGACTCCTAGGAGTCTGCAGATATAGCAAGCTTAACAGCTCTCTCCTCCCAAGCAGAAGAAAAGGATGGGGAGTTACAGACCTTGCGGGATAATTTCTCTCCCTGGGAAGACTGGAAGAACTGGTCTTTGAAAGCAGATGGACAAAGGGACAGGAGTGTATGTGGTGAATCGGCATTCTTTGACATGCAGATTACTGTCATGGAATTTGGATGAAAGGATCCCAGGTACAGTTTGCCTGGACATCACCATCAGTAACAGCTGCCGCTGCAGGAGAACTGGCACTAGGACAGGGCAGTGCTACTGGTTGTTGCAGCACTTGCACCTGCTGCTCTTGCCATGCCGCATTCTCAAGCAAGGGTTCAATCTCTGTCACTTTTATTCTTGCAGTGATGCCCCTGTTCCTCTAACTCTGTGGCTGTCTCAGACCTTTTGTCATGTTGCCAGCAACAAATGTCACCCTTGCCCCGACACAAATCTTAAAGCTGACTTGCCTTATGCCCAGGGAGCTCCAAGAAGAGCTCAGAAGAGCTGTGCGCCCTGCCAGGGGGCCAGCATGGTGCTTAAGTGACAAGGAGACAGCTTGTAATTCACCTTTTCTGGAAACACGAGCATGCTTGTGGGTGTGCAGTTGTGAAACTCCTCCTGGCTCAGCAAGTCCTGATCTTTGTGATGACAAGAGGTTTGCAGCTGTCTGTAATAAAGCAGAAGATAAGTTTTCTTGCAAGATCAAGGACAGATTGTGATAATTTGAGTTTGTTTAGTCTGAAACAGAGAAGACTTGAAGGGAGACTTGATAATGTTTTCTTAGAATGTAAAAGGTGCTTACTCAGAGGCTGGTGACCAAGTGTTTTCTGAGGCTTTAAGGGGAGGGACAACAAAAAATCAGCTTAGTTTACAGAAGAAGATTTAGGTTGAAGATAAGTGAGGAAAATTCCCCCTTTCCAAAATGCATGTAAGGATAGTAAAATGCTGGGTTTTCAAGAAGTATCTCTGGCATGTTCTAGCCATGCTCAGTCTGCTGCTCTGCACTGGCTCAGGTGAGCAGATCTGCTCAGTCCTTTTTAGCCTTACTGTTGTATTATGCTGTGACAGCCTAGTAAAGCTCATCCCTTCTCTGGCAAAATAATATTCAACTTCTGAGTCTTAGATCTGATCACCGCCAGCCTCTTCACCAAAGCTTCATTTTCATTAGTGACTTCACTCTGCGTCAATTCATAGAATCATAGAATGGCAAGGGTTGGAAGGGACCCCAAGGATCATAGAGTTCCAACCCCCCTGCCATAGGTAGGGCCACCAACCCCCAGGCATGGATCTACACAAGGCTGCCCAGGACCTGACCTTGAAACACCTCCAGGGACAGGGCATCCACCACCTCTCTGGGAAGCCTGTTACAGCGCCTCATCACCCTCTCTGTAAAAAAAACTCCCCCCTGATATCCAATTTAAACCTTCCTTCCTTCAGCTTTAATCCATTCCCCATTGTCCTGCCATTGTCTACCCTTTTAAAAAGTTGATTCCCCTCCTGTTTGTATGCTCCCTTCAGGTACTGGAAGGCTGCAATGAAGTTCCCCTGCAGCCTTCTCTTCTCCAGGCTGAACAAGCCCATCTCCCTCAGCCTCTCTCTGTAGGGCAGGTGCTCCAGCTCTCTGATCATCTTTGTGGCCATCCTCTGAACCCTCTCCAGCAGTTCGACATGTTTCTTGTATTGCGAGCCCCAGATGGGGCCTCACAAGGGAACAGTAGAGAGGGACAATCACCTCCCTGTCCCTGCTGGCCACCCCTCTTCTGATGGAGCCCAGGATACCATTGGCCTTGCGAGCTGCAAGAGCACACTGCTGGCTCATGTTAAGTTTCTCATCCACTGTGACACCCAGGTCCTTCTCAGCAGGGCTACTCTCAAGGAGCTCTTCTCCCAGTCTGTATCTATGTCTGGGATTCTTCCGGCCCAAGTGCAACACCTTACACTTGGCAGTGTTGAACCTCATTAGGTTCACCCGGGCCCACCTTTCCATCCTGTCAAGATCCCTCTGGATGGCTTCCTTTCCTTCTGTTGTGTCGACCACACCACTCAGTTTGGTGTCATCCGCAAACTTGCTGAGGGTGCACTCAATCCCATCATTGATGTCATTGATAAAGATGTTAAAGAGAACCGGTCCCAAGACAGACCCCTGGGGGACACCGCTTGTCACCGGCCTCCACCTGGACATAGGCCCATTGACCACCACCCTTTGGCTACGGTCTGTCAACCAGTTTCTTATCCACTGGATGGTCCACCCATCAAATCCACATCTCTCCAGTTTAGAGATAAGGATGTGGTGTGGGACTGTGTCAAAGGCCTTGCACAAGTCCAGGTAGATGACATCGGTCGCCTTCCCTTTATCTACTGATGCTGTTACTCCATCATAGAAAGTCACCAGATTGGTGAGGCACGACCTTCCCTTGGTGAAGCCGTGCTGGCTGTCCCGGATCTCATGCTCATCCCTCATGTGCTCCAGCATGTCATCCAGGAGGATCTGTTCCATGATCTTCCCGGGCACAGAGGTGAGGCTCACCGGCCTGTAATTCCCTGGGTCTTCCTTGCTCCCTTTCTTACCAATGGGAGTGACATGACCTTTTTTCCAGTCCCCAGGGACCTCTCCTGACAGCCATGACTTTTCAAATATGATGGAGAGCGGCTCAGCAACCACATCAGCCAGCTCCTTCAGGACCCTGGGATGCATGTCATCTGGCCCCATAGACTTGTAGACATTCAGTCTCATGAGGCAATCTTGGACTTTCTCTGCCCTTATAGTGTGTGTGGGGGATTTGCTCCCCCAGTTCCCACCTAGAGGTCCAGGGATGCAAGGCTCTGGGACGTGAGAATTATGAGAATCCTGGCTGCCAGAGAAGACTGAGGCAAAGAACTCATTCAGTACCTCAGCCTTCTCCTCATCAGTTGCAGCCAATTCTCCTTTCTTATTTAGCAAGGGGGGTACGTTCTCTTTGACCTGTCTCTTCTGGCCAATGTACCTGTAAAATCCCTTCTTCTTGTTTTTAACATTCCTTGCCAAGTTCAGTTCCATCTGTGCCTTGGCTTTCCTGATCCCATCTCTGCAAGTCCGAACAGCATCCCTGTATTCTTTCCAGATTACACACCCTTGTTTCCAGAGCTTGTATTTGCCTTTCTTTTCCCTCAGTTTGACCAGCAGGTCCTTGCCTAGCCATGCTGGCCTCCTGCTCACTTTATTATTCAGAGGGACAGTGAGCTCTTGAGCTCTCTAAAAGGCATCCTTAAAGAGTAACCAATTTTCCTCAACATTTCTGTCTCTAAGGACCCCCTCCCAGGAGATCTTGGTCAGCAATTCCTTAAACAGCCTAAAGTTTGCTCTCCTAAAGTTCAGTGTCCTGATCCCACTCTTTGCCAGGCCCACATTCCTCAAGATCACAAACTCAACCAGGGCATGGTCTCTGCAGCCCAGGCAGTCTTAACACCTTTAATGATCTCCCCCATGTTGGTGAGCACCAGGTCCAGCAATGCATCACCTCTGGTCAGTCTGTCCAATACCTGAACCAGAAAGTTGTCATCCTTGGACTCCAAGAGTCTCCTGGACCTCTTGCAGCTCAGACTCTTTTTAAAGTCTTATGCACAAAAGCATCTGAACAGAGCATACTGCTTTGAGGAGAAATCCTAAAGGGTTACTGAGGTGCAGAAGAGGGAAGAGAGGTAGACATGCTGTGTTTTAAGATGACGACTTGTGCAAAAGTGTTAATGTGCTGGGAACATGTGTGATGTTGCCTGGGCCCTCACTTGACAATTGTTGCATGTGGCATCTGTCCCTTGTGCTCACTGACAGCTGCTGCAGACTGAAGGTGGAGTAGATACTAAAGCTGTCTGGACATCTCTGTAACTTTAATATTTTAGGACTTTAAATTGTAGCAATAATGGAGAAGATACAGACATCTATTAACACAAAATGGGTTTCTGCTGACCTTGCGACTCTATGCCACATGGGCTCCACTCAGATGGAATTGCTGATCCCAGTATGCAAAGTTATAAGCAGCTGACCAGACTGTGAAAGTGTTAAAAACAGTGAGAGCACTGCTGTGATGAGGATGATGAATACAGGGAATGGGACCCTGGAGGTGTTCTGAGTAGCCATACCAGTGTTGGTTGGAGAGAACTTGCCAGCCCATGCCTCAAAAAGATATGAGATTTGTGAGCTGGAATGGAGCCAAGATTTATTTTTCCATAGGAGGTGAAAAGAAGGATTTTTTGATACTTGAGAAATTTGGTTAAACTTCTTCTGTACATTAATGGTGTTTCAGATATCACACAACTACTGAAATTCAGAAAAAGACTCATGGGTGTCTGTGGTTATGTCCTACTGCTTGATATACGTGTATGATTATGAATCTGCTTGCATACTTGCTGTCTTGGTGATTAGGAGAATGTTGGAGTGCCTTTTCTGAAACCAAATACAGGAAGATACAAGGAGAAGTGTAAGGATGAGATTTAGCAGTGGTCTGGGATTTTTTAATTTGATTTGTTTTTTTGTGGTGTTTGTGCTCTTTTGGGGGCTTTGAGGGTGGTGTTTGGTAGGGGTTTTTTTCCATTTGGTTTTGTTTTTTTCTTTTTTTGTTAAATTGAGCAATAGCATATTTACCATAAAGCTATGAGAGTATATTTTTTTATGATTATTAAGAGTAATCCAGACACACGTCGAAACAATTGAAGCCTGGAGGGGAATTGCAAAGTAGAGAGGATGGAAAAGCAGTGGATTAATTGAATGATTATCTGGAAGAAATGTGAAAATGTTTTAAAAAAAAGTGACTGATCTAAGCTTTTGAATAGAAGGACAGGGTTTTAGAGGGGTGGAACACATCAAGGGTGTTCAAAGCAACAAGTTCTCATGCTAACAGAGTGTAGAGCATTGGCCAGGTGAGGAAGTGAAGGATGAATGCACGGATGAATCTTTGGTTCATCCAAGAAAGCATTTGTTACCAAGAATGATCAGGTGTTGAACTTGCTTTGTGCAGGAGACTTGTTTAAGTATGACTAAAGAAAAGTATTTGAAATCATAAAGGAGTTTTATGAAATGGAGTAGCATTAGCTGTGTCTGCTGTTTTGGATAATTAATATCCAGGAACAAAGTCAAACAGCTAGAAAATTATTCCTGGCTATGAAAGAAAGAGCTCTTTATTTTCAATGAACTACAAGAAATGTTTCCAGCAGAGGGGTTTATCAGACTGGTAAGCAGAAGAAAAGAGTGAAAGTGAGTTTTGGCCCACTGAACCCAAAACTGGTTTGGCCAGACTTTACTTGTAAGTGGACAGGCATCCAAAGAGGCCAGGCACAAGTTTTTTTGCCTAGTGCTATCTGGACACTGGCCCTGGCTCTGGGCCTGAGCTGTTGGTGTCCTAGGCAGTGGGTGTCCAGCGCCAGAGCACATGATCCTGCACGGGGTCAGGGGAACAGCACCATCTGCAATCCCCTGCTCTGCTGCCTGTGCTTTTCCCCTGGGGACGCCGCTGTCACGGGGTTAGGCAGAGCTTAAATTCTGCCAGAACTTGGGTGCCTATTGGGTTTTAATGCGATGGGTGCACTTTATTATAGGATCCAGGAGAAAACAAGGATCACGGCCAGAGTGTGTATTTACTTAGTTTTTACTCCAGAAATAAATTTTGGGTTTAAAGTAAGGAGATAGGAAAACATGAGAGACTCAGAGGGAGAGTGTTGATCTGCATGTAATTGCTTCAGCTCCCTCATGCATTGGCGTGACATCAGGTTGGCCACGGAGCACAGCTCAGTGCCTTGCTGCCCATCAGGAGGGCAATTACCCAAGGTAGAGTGGCCCTGCTGCTTGTCGAGCGACCACTGTTTGTGCTTTAGTGGGGGAATCTGAGGTCTGTAGAGCAAAACATATTTGAGGAAGTGTCCTTGCTTGGCACATCAGTCATGTGGGAATATTTTGACAAATCTGATACTTTGACAATTCCATGCTGCATTTAAGCCAGGATCTTGTAACAATCAGCACAGAGTTTTAGAATGTGTCAGAAATTGTGGTGCGTGTGCTGGCTTAGTAACCCCCTTTTTTTTTTCTTCTTTAATAAAACTTTCTGCGTGAGAGATTTTTTAATTCTTACTCTTATGGCATATGCTTACTTGTTACTGTGCAGTTAGACCTGCAGGTGTGATTCCTTAATTTTCAAAGGTGAGAAGACCAACACAGGCAAATTTTCAAAACTTGAGAGAACCGCTTCCTTGTGACTAGAGCAAAAGCTCTATACAATTTGTCTTTTAAATATAAGCTTCATTGCATTTTTGGGAAGCTCCTCAGGATGTCAGGATCTCATGCAGTGCCCATAGAAGTTTTTCAGCAGTCTGAATGCCAATGACATTTTGTGTGGAATAGTGTAATTACAGGAACCCTTAACTATTTGCTTTTATTCTTGGAGAAAGTGTTTTACTGTAGCTGGAGTGAATGGGAGTCTTGAGGGATCTTTTTTCCATGGCACTGAATCAGATTCTTAAAGAACAAATTTGAAGTTTATTGTGAAACTTGTGGTGGCCTCGTGCCAGCAGTCTTTTGGACTTATCAGTGACCTCATGGTAATTAAGGCCTGACCTTTTTTCCCAAACACACCCGTTACAGTTCTAACTTTTGAGCCTTATCCCATTTTCCTTTGAAAGAGTGGTAATGCTTTATGTCTGTGTCCGGCATTTAATTAACTATGCTTCCAGAAGCGAACAGTACTTGAAAGGACTTTCCCAGGCTCTGTGGTCCTCTGTTGGATTTGTAATATTATAATTCTTGATAATGCTTGGGGATGACACTGATTCTAAAAAGGCTTGTCAGCTGAAATACAGTTTTTCAAAATAAATGTGATCCAGATTTGTTTATAATTTTTGGCCGTTCTGGAAACTGTAAGCAAAGGTCTGCTTTGGCATGTTCTCTTAAACAGTCAGTTCAGCTTAATTATGGTGTAGATAAGGAGAATCCCCATTTTTAATAAAAATACTAAATTAGAATACTCTGCTTTCTCTACCCTTAAAAAGATACTTAATTTTCCAAAGCAGTGAGCACAGAACTCTGCCTTATTTCCAAGGCCTGCATCCTGACAGAGCCACAGCGATTGCCTCACCTCCCTCAGGGAGTTCCTGGTGGCCTCTGGTACATGAGAGTTCTAGTTATTCCGGCCTGATCTGATTATGCACTCTCTCCTGCCTCTTTTGCTTTCACTCTAGATTATGCAGCACATTAATGTTAGTGTGGGAAGGAGCAGTAACAATTTCAGTTGAGAACATGGTCCCTTGCATTGTAGGTGCTGGTCTGGAGCAGATTGTACTGTAGCATGAGTTGCCTAATCATATGCTGGGTGTGCACCCACTGTATACACAAAAGGGCCACAACCCTATTTGCCTGCCACATTTACTTCTGAATAAGAAAGAAAGCGTGATTCTTCTGTGTCTTCATAGAATCATTGTGGAACCACAGAATGGTTTGAGTTGGAAGGGACCTCAGGGATCATCTAATTCCAGTACCCTGCCATAGGCAGGGACACCGTCCACTAGCCCAGGCTGCCCAAGGCCCCATCCAACTTGGCCTTGAACACTGCCAGGGAGGGGGCAGCCACAGTTTTTCTGGGCAACTGGTGCCAGGGCGTCACCACCCTCACAGGGAAGAATTTCTTCCTTATATATAATGTAAACCTACCCTCTTTCAGATTAAACCCATTACCCCTTGTCCTGTCACTACACTCCCTGATAAGCAGTACCTATCCAGCTTTCCTGTAGACCCCTTCAGGGGCTGGAAGTCTCCTATAGGATCTCCCCAGAGCCTTCTATTCTCCATTCTGAACAATTCCACTCACACCAATTGTGTGAGTGCAGACATAGATGTGAATTTTGTGTATGACAATTACTTTGTGTTTGTAAATTTATCATGAAAGTGGATCTATTTGAGAAGTCATGATGAGATATATCTGATGTGTTAAAAGATGAGTGAATTCTTGGGTATAAATGGGAATTTTTTTGTGTTTGTCTGTGCAGGTACGAAAGCATGTGAATGACCTATATGAAGACCTAAGAGATGGACATAACTTGATCTCACTTTTAGAAGTCCTTTCTGGAGACACCTTGGTAAGCTTTTAGATCAGAACGCAGTGCTCATGGTTAGTTACACATACATTCACTCTGTTAACTCTCTCCATGTTGACTGCTGGAGGTTTCTTTGATACTTTCCACGATCCGTGACTTTATACCAAAGACGCAAGTTGTATTTCTGTTGGTGAAATGTTCCACATGAACTCTGTGGGGGAATGCAGTCTGTTCTCTATTTCTTGTGGTCAGCAAGACTTCCTTTCTTGATAGGGTAATGCGCTATTTTTTCTGTTCTTCTCTTTTCTTTACAATTTTTCTTTTAACAAGTACTGGATGCTTAATATCCCTTCACATTAAAGGGAGTAACTTACAAATAGCAAGGATAAAATGTCCCTGAAATTGTCTAACACACTCCTCAGGTGTCATTTCCTTTCTTTGTGAGCATTACTTCCCTTGCTTGGTATTTGTTCTCTTCGTTATGTTCTTCTTTTCATGCTCTTCTTTTCATTTGTGGTCTGTCTTGTGTTTTTGCTGTCCTGTCTCCTGTCTGTTATATTCATTAGCCAAGAGAGCGAGATTTTTTGAAGACCTTACGGTTGGTGAGTTCAACAGAAGCATGCGCAAATGAACAGCATGAGGATGTGGAGGATGAGGATAAGGGGGTAGGTGCCGACCCCCGTAACTGTACTAACGTAGTGTTTGAAGTGTGGTGTCTGCTCATGTAAATTCTTAGTTTGATGTGCTGCAGTAGCGTGCTGTAGAAAAGACAAAAGAACTCGCATTGGTAAACCAGGAAACGTGTGTTTATGATGGAGGTATGGAAAAGACAACTTTCTGTTCAGCCTTTTTGCGAACAGCTGAAATGCAAACCTTGAAGATTTCTGCTTCATTGCTTTTATTAAGCTGTACAAAACCGTGGCGCCAATGTGCAATGGAAAATCTTATCAAGATGTTACAAATTAATCTTTTTTTTTATAATAGGAAATACAGTAATTCCATTAAACAAAGATTTTTGGTTTTACTTGCAAACTCTATTGCCCATATACACGTAATTTATTCAAAGGCTCGAAGGCTCTCCTTAGTGAAGCCAATGCCCAAAAACTTGATTTGTCTTAATGAGAAGCACCAGTCTTCTGGGCCCATGGTGTATTTGGCATAATATTGGATAATACTTTGAAATGAGGTCATTCAGACATGCAGATCTATTTGTTAGAATTTATCAAATATAATTGGAGTTTTATCAAAGCAGATAGGCAAAATAGAAGTGACAGCTCTCTGTGTAGTGGCTTCTAAGCATACAGCTGTTTGCAGGATTTATCTTTCTCCCAACAACTGCTGAGTTACCATTTCGCTGTATTGTAACCACCCAGAAGGGAAATATCTACTTACAAAGTGTCAAATGCCGAGTGCTTGTTAGCCCAAGTGAACTGTACAGAGCCTTTGTAGACCTCGCATTATTAGTGTTTGCTAAAGCAACTTGCTGCCACAGGGTCCGAGTGCCACCTTGGCTCCCCGTGTGTTGCATTGCAGTGGTGATTTCAGTGGAATTTGTGTGCTTTTTTTTTTCCTGGGGCATAACATAACTCAAAACGCTGCAATTTAGCTGAGTGTTGAGAGAATATTTCCCCTCTGAGATGCTATACCTGCCTATATAATTTGGGAATTACTGCACCCTCTTTGCTATGGAAAACCAAGTTCCAGATCTGCGGTCCTTCATTGCATCTGGGGAAGCTACTTGGTAACAAGGGCTGCAGGGCTTGATCCTGGGCTATCGGTGTGGAAAAAACAAGGGGCTAAATCGAGGTTTCTATAATGGAAATTCTTTGTGTTTTAGTTTATGCTTCTTATTCAACTCCCATTTTCCCATGTTTCCTTTTGGCAAGCATCTGATATACCATGGGGGGCGGAAAGGCAGTTGAGGAAGGCTTGGGCTTACCTGTGTGTTTCGCAGTGATTGTCTGAGGAAATACTCATATTCATGGCTGATCCCTAGCAATTATAGCCCGCTTCAGCTTGTTGCTGTGAAAGTTTGTGAAAAATCTGAACTAAGGAAGAAGAATAGAAGGATTTGGATGTGTTGGTGGTGGTGATGATGATGTAATTTTAACTGCTTTCCCATTGCTGATCTGACAGCTAAGTAAAGTATGCTTTTTCTGTGTGATTCTTCTTCTTGGTGATTTTACACTAACTGCATGCAGTTTTGCCATTTTTCCATTAACACACCACTTGTGCTTATTTTGCAGTTTCTTCTTGCTAGTTTTGACCTTGCTTTGAGAAGAGTGATTTATTAGGGTTTTTCCACACTTTGTGATGTTCTACTCAAGTCAAGAGTTTAAACATACACTCTGAGGTTATATAGGTTCTGTTATTCTGTTTGGAGGAAGGTATTATCTTTATTAAATGCTTAAAAATATGTCAATATCAATTATTATGCAGTCATGTCATAACTAAACAACATTACATCATAAAAATGCATACAGAGGTAAGCTTTGCCATCACAGAATTTACCAGAGCAACATAAAAGTCCATGACATTACATGTATTTTGCTTTGCTTAATGTACTGTAAATCTTTTATAACGATATATTGCTGTTTAGTTTCTGTAGGTAGATTCATGTAGGGCCTTTTTTAGCCCTCTTAGCCTTAGTAGGACTTTACAGGGAACAGCTACCGGCTTGCATGGATCCACGTTGCAGTTTGGGACCACTGATACTCTCTTGCCATCCACTGCGTTAAAAAATTTCAACTATAGTTAAAAAGAAATAATAAAAAATTTGGTAAAGCATGCTTTTCCCACCAAAGGTATTGGCTTAATTAAAACTGTAGTGCTTCAACTGTTTTACATGGTATTTTCTCAGACTGTTCGGGGGGTTTTTTGACTGATAAAATCTGACATCTGTTGTTTTCCAATTTTAGCCCCGAGAAAAAGGTCGGATGCGCTTTCACAGACTTCAGAACGTTCAAATTGCACTTGACTATTTGAAAAAACGCCAGGTACGGTGAACATTTCAGTAAAAAATGTTAATGAAAATGTTGTCACCTGTAGCTGATACAGAATTCCTGCTTAGTCTTTTATGCATGTTGTGTAACAGGTGCTGGTGTAGGCTTGGCTTGATCTCGTTCTTGAGACGGTAAAAAGAGATGTGTCAAAGGTAGCTTTACACCACCCTTCTCTGAGCAATAACATCCATGCATTCCATGTGGTATATACCATGTTAAAGAAGATAAAATTATGGGTAAGGTCCTTAGGAGTAGCTTCTAGTAGATTTAACTACCTTTCACGTTGCTCAGACACAGCTGATAGGCAGGTTTGTCCATAATCTAAATTTTAGTGCAAAATGCAAAGAAATTAGAACATTGTATGGGAGTTCCTTGTCGGGATTGTGTGTTTTGGGAAAACTTTCTCAAGCCTTGATCCTGACAAAAGCAAAAACTGGTGCCCAAGAAAGGCAGCAAAGTCCCGTGAGCTGAGGAAGACACAGGCTTAAATTCACCTGTATCTCCTTTGAGCCAAACACTTGAATCCCATGCTGCTGGGTGGTTTGCTGCTGTTGAGATACTTTCTGCTTTTAATTTTCTTTTTAAACGCTTCCAGGATTCTTGCTTTTTCCTCTTGCAAAACAGCAATATTAAAAAATGTCCAGAACATGAGTGGAAAGAAAAAAACTGTTGTCTCCATGTCCATCCCATCTGGATGAATTGACACTGGAAACCTGGTTTCTGATTGGTTGGGGCTTTTTAAAAACTTTATTTTATTTGCTGCTCTAAAGGTTTGAAAACATACATGAGTTGGCAAACCATACATAGACAGACAGTTGGCTTGGTTATAAAAACAGATGTCTTTTCGTGTTTTAAGCAAAACTGTAAGCTGTCTTCTGGGTCACTGAGTGCTGTATGTGCACTGAGAACTCAGACCGGCGCCGCTGCATTCAAAGCAAACTTTGCCTGTTGCCCTGAGCGAGCCAGTAAAAAAATGCAGTATGAAATAAAGGAATGGCTGCTTGAAACAACTGTCACTGTGGCATAGGGAACCTGCTTTGGCAGGGGGGTTGGACCCGATGATCTCTTGAGGTCCCTTCCAACCCCTAAGATTCTGTGATTCTGTGATTCTGTGATTTTGGTGCATCAAGATGTCTGGACTTGTGCTGCACCATGCCTTATGTATGCACCACAGACCCAGTGTATTGAAATGCAGGAGGCACAGGATCAGGTCACCCTCGTGTTTGTGAACGCGCGGGTGGTGTTGGGAATGGCAGGTGTCCATCATGCAGCCGTCGATTGTAATCATAGGATTTTTGTGTTCCCTTTAGCCTCACGGTTTTATGATGATGGTTGTGTACTCTACAGCATGCTTGTAGGGTTTTGATCGACTGGGCCAGTGGGAACTTGAATTTGCTTAAAGTTTCAGCCCCCCGGTTGACTGTTTAGGGGCCGTGTTTAGGAGGTAACTTGCTCATGTTGGCTGTGTAACCTACAAATATAGTACTTTATTGTGATTATAAAGCAGAGAGTTCCTATGTATTGATGATTTTGAAGCCTTGGGAAAAAGAACCCAAAGAAAAACCCAAAGAAAAGGCGGATTTGGCTATCTTGCCCAGTTTTTTTAATGCAGTGGGAGGAGAACATTTGGATTTGTTTTTAATTTCTTATTTGAACAGTGGAATACACTCTCTTTCTTCCCAAGAGAGTATTCCCCCCAGCCAATAGTTAAGATTATGTCTGCAGATAAAGAAAAGCACATGCCTTTGCTTGTTCAGTGCTGATAACAGGGTCTGTGTTATAGAGCATGTGCCTTTAACTTTGCTAACATAAGCATAAAATGCTTTTTAGCTGAGTCATCTTTAATTAGTAGGTTATATAGATACATAATACATACAGAGAAATTAAATGTAATAAATGTGACATAGTAGAATTACTGAACTCCCTCTTATGTGTGAGTTTATTGGAAAGGTAAAAATGTCAACCTTTTTTAATCCTGTTAACCATTTTGTGTCTGCAGCAATGTGAATGAGCAGGAGTGTTAATAATCGTTGTGATTATTAAGCCATTGGTTATTTAAATGTGATACTAAATTCCTGTTTTATTTAGCCAGATCAGTGTTTTTTAGCAGGCCAGTTCTGCTGCTGAGCTCTTGCTTTGGTGCAGGAGATGTGGGGAGGAGGAAAGGCGGTGATAGCGTCTTAGCACTGCCCTGAGACTGTTGCACCAGTTACTGATCATAATATTCTTCTTGTCATTTAGCCCTCTCATACCTCTCCCCTCTAACATGGACTGAGGTGGAGGTTATTTGGCACAGGGAGCAGGTCTGCTGGTGTAGTGACAGCTGAGGAATCTTCTCAGCTCAGCGTGGGTGGGAAAGGGCAATTCCCAGCAGGCCACTTACAGCCAGAACACAATTCCTTTCTGCTTTTGAGAATTGGAAAACCTAAGAGTAGGCTCAGGAAGTGAGCAATGCATCCTTTACAGTTGCACCAGTGTCATGCAGCATGTGTTTGAATTTTGTCTGTATTTTCTTTCCACAATGACAGGTGAAACTGGTAAACATTAGAAATGATGACATAACAGATGGGAATCCCAAATTGACTTTGGGGTTGATATGGACCATAATTTTGCACTTTCAGGTAAGCTTGACAGTGTGTTTTGGTGAGATGCTTTTTTGTACAGTTATCATGAATGTGTCAATTTAGGCAGGACGCTGTATAGGCTGTGCAAAGTATGCTTTATGTTCTCTTTGGTGCATATATGAAAGTTTTGCTGATGTATCTTATCTGCTGATATAAACTGAAGGTGTAGTTTGTTCACGGTCTAATTTCCTGCCTGTGGAGTGAGAGGAAAAGATAGCTTTGTTTTTGCACATCATTAAAGACAGTGGTTGATGTGTTTCTTCCAATGCCTGGGAAACTGGTCTTGTTTTACTCTATAGAGTTTTCTTTTCTTGAATAGATATATATGTAGATGTTCTTTGTTTCTTTTTAGTTTTGTTTTGGTTTTTTTTTCATTCTGGATCTGAGTTTTTCTGCTAGTACAAGTATTTTAGCAAGCTCTACTTGCAGCCTTTTGGAGCAGTCCCTAACACACAGTCTCTAGTGGGTCACACTAGGTGGCACTCTGGTTGTTGTACACTGGTGGGATTGTGTACAGTATAATGCAGCCTTACAGTGTGTGGTGTTAAATTGCTCCTCAAAATGAGTCTTTCACAATGGCTGTGGCTGTAGATGATGTAATTCACATGACAGATAATTCCCATTTAGTGGCTGCAGCATTGTTCATGATAAACTCCCTGCTGTGCAGACATTTTAAATGATCAGAAAATTCCATGATCATACAGAAAACCCTGGTTTACTTAGGAATATCCTGCAGTGTGTTTATGGTTGGAAAGATTCTTAAAAAAAACCTAAAACCAAAAAGGCTTCTAGGATCTCACTTACCTTTCTGCAAATCCTAACGAGGCACAGAAGACGTGAATAGGGCCAGTGAGGCCCTGGGCTAAGCAAGGATGCACAACTTAGCCCAGACCAGTGCAGAGGGTGAAGGAGAAACCACTCACTGCTCACCACTGGTGAGGATCTGAAGCTCCCTCAGCTCTTCTCTGTCGTGTCAGTTGTGTCTCCTGTGTGGTTATATGCAGAAAGAAGGCTGGGCTTAAGCATGACCCACAGAATTAGGCAGTGATTCAATGTTGTGTTTTCAGAAATAAAGATTATTAATAACTTACTAGTAGAAGCTGTTACTGGAAGTCAAACCTTTGTTTAGTATATGTTTTATCTTTCTGAACCGGATGAAGAGGCTTTTGCAGGATGCTGAATTGTTAGTTTTTCTCACTAGCTGAAGCACAGGACAACTGGGAGAGTTTTGGGTGCTTGTGAAAAGTGATAGTGTTACTAGTTATAGTTGTGAAAAATGATGAGGTGTTATGACAAGGATTATTTTCCCCCGTAAGGTAGCCAGCTTGCATTTACATCATAGCAGAAGCACGCAGAAACATACAGTGCAGACCTTGCACATCTTTCAGAATAGAATACTTCAGTTGGAAGGGACGTACAATGACCATCTAGGTTCAACTGTCTGGCCATTAAGGGCTGGCCAGGGGTTAAAGCAGGTTGTTAAGGGCATTTTCAAAATGCCTCTGAAACACTGACAAGCTTGGGGCATTAACCACCTCTCCAGGAAGCCTGTTCCAGTGTCTGGCCACCTTCTTGGTGAAGAAATGCTTCCTCATGTCCAGTTTAAGCCTCCCCTGGTGTAGCTTTGAACCATTCCCATGTGTCCTGTCACCGGATCCCAGGGAGAAGAGCTCAGTACCTCCCTCTCCACTTCCCCTCATTGGGAAGCTGTAGAGAGCAATGAGGTCACAGCTCAGCCTCTCTCTCTCCAAATAAGACAAACAAAAAGTCCTCAGCCGTTCCTCACAAGACATTTCTTCCAGCCATTTCACCAGCTTTGTGGCCTCCTCTTGATGCATTCAAGGACCTTTGCATCCTTCTTAAACTGTGGTCCCAGCACTGCTCGCAGTACTCAGGGTGAGGCCGCACCAACACTGAATGCAGCTGATATTCACCTCTTGTGACCAGCTGGTTATGCTCTGTTTGATGCACCCTGGGGTGCGTTTTGCTGTTTCAGTGAATTTCTTTTTTTCCAAATAGTATCTCTAAAATGTCATCATTTACAATAATTTTAAGAGTGGATAGTGGCTCTTGGAGTAACTATTAAGCCTCATTAGCAAATATGAAGTTTCTGAAGAACAGGATGTTTTCAAAACCGTTTTCTGTCTTTTTGCTGTTAATGGCTGCAGTACCGACTCTGGATGCAGAAGGGATTTGCAAGGTTATGTAAGAGACACCCTCTGTGCTTGACATTCGTCACTTCTTTTGAAGTATGTGGCAATTTGATGTCATTGACATGCTGATTTGGGTTCTGAATGTATCATGAAGTTCAGAAGAACATGCATACTTCCATCTCATGTTTTCGTCTTGATTTAGAATGAGGGGGGAAATCTAAAGAGAGACATCTAACAGGAGTCTTTGTTGAGAGAGGAAGCTTCTGTGTTTATTTGTGGAGTAATCCTGTGGATATTGGGAAAGTTGCAGTGAGATTCAGCTTGAAGTTAGACACTCCCAGTTTCTGGGGAGCTGTGTTCATATGCATTTAAGCGTCTGAATTGTTCCTGTAGTCTGATAATCTGAGCATCAGAGGTTTAGTCTATACAGTTAGTATCACCTAGAGAGCGTGTCAACTAGCCTGCTACTATTTAGAGGATCACTCCATTTGACTAAACATAAGCATCTGTGGTGTTGGAGATTTATGGGGCACCCACATGAGTACATGATGTACGTTTTAATTGGGAGTTCACCATCTTCTGGGAAGAGACAGATCAGACAGGATAAACTGCATCTTAAACAGAGGTAAACATGTTTAGCAACAGATTTGAGGCCTGGAGGGCTAGTCAGTGCAGTGGGGTGAGGTTGGTGGAGCAATTTGGATCACCTGTAGTAGGTGCCTAAAGCACCTACTGAATGAGCTATGAAGTTATCCAGCAGAGGTGCTTCTGACACTGCATATCCAGTTGGGGTCTGGCAGGATATCTCACCTAGAAGCCCATTTTTAGGAAAAGAAATCCTGCCTCCACCTGATAAAATGGTCTCTTTAAAACCTATTCAGCATTTAAACACAAATATGTAGACGCATGTATTGGGTATCTTCAATTTCCCCAGCATCTGCAGAAGTATTTAATTTCTCAGTGAGCATAAGGAGCTGTTGGCCGTGTGATGTTACTGCCTCTGTGCCATCATTTGTATGTATTCTAGTAATACTGCAGCCCCAAGATGCTAGGGATTTTATTTTATTTTATTTTATTTTATTTTATTTTATTTTATTTTATTTTATTTTATTTTATTTTATTTTATTTCTGTTGTGTGTGGCTTCTTGTTTCTCTGAGTCATGGCACTTAACAGTAGGATAATATTTACTCAAAATAGAAAATCCTTCTGAGTATTGAAATGAATTTAGGAGTGATTTAGGGGAAAGACATGATGAACAAAAATAAAAGATGATAGGCATTTGAGGATTACATTTCTTCTGCATCTGAATTATGCCTAGAGATGGTTATGGCTTTGTGACTTGGTACCCATAGTTAGAGAAATACAAATGTTTTGAGTTGTACCATTGACCTTTGCAGCTGTACAAGTCCAGAAATTGTACACTCTTTAGTGTCCTAAGTAATTACATACACAAGGAAAGATGGAATGGGAAATCCAGTGGTTTATTGCGTTGAGTGCATTAGAAAATAATTTGTTCTGTAGGTGCTGAAAATGCCTGAGATGTGTCTGTTAGTGGGTTTTAGGCAAACGTTCAATGTATACATTTCACATGCTTTTTAAAATATGTGAGGTTTTTAAAAATTCAGCTTCATAATGCAATACCTACTCTAAGTTATTTTCCTGGCACCTGTAGAACATGCTAAATCAGATTACAGTATTTTGTATAATTATAGGCTATATATTTAAATATCAAAAATAATACATGAGTGGACTCCTCCCTCCTCACCCCATACAATTTTACTGATAACATTGGAGATGAGCAACTAGAAATTAAAGCAGAATTTGGCCTCAGTAAGAAACCACAAATTTAGTAAGATAATTTCTGGAAAATTGGTCATAATTTCTTTTCAAACCACTGCAAACGTTCTTTAACAACGTTAAATATTTAGAGTAATGTGCAGTTGGTTGAAAAAAACATGCTAAAACAAAGCAAAACCTGAAACTTTAAACTGTCAGGTATCCAAAATTAGGCCTTTGTGAATTCAAACTTTAAAAAAACTTCTGGAGCTTCTAAATCATGAGTCGGTCTTTTTCTATTGGAGTTCATTGTCATTTTGCAGTTAAGGAACTGCAGTGAAACACTTTTCCATCCACCATCTCCAGCTGTTAGGCTGCTTTGCAGGATGCTGCTTCCAAGGCTCTGGTCACCAACATTTTTGCCCAGATGTTTCAGTACCGTCCAGTCCTCTCTTGGCAGATGGGCACTTTCTCCCAGGTTTCCTTAGAGCATGTGTCACCTCTTTGCATTTCTCTTGCCAGGTGCTTTTTTTTTTTTTTTTTTTTTTTTAAATGTTGCCTGGGTCTTGCACAAGCTGTGGGTCTTGGAGCCAAAGGATTGGAGTTTAATCTGCCTCTGCTTTCACATGGCTACAGCAGGTCAAGATCTGATCTCAAAGATTTAAAGATGGAGCTATGTGACCATTTGTCTAATCTCTGCCTATAAGTAGTTGTAGGATAAACTGTATTCCACCTGGGAGTTGTGGTTCCCAGTCATGGGCCATTGCAGCAGACCTGTCATTGAGCATTTGGTGGGGTAACCTCTTCCTGTATTGCTCTCCTCAGATGAAGTCCTAGTTAGCTTTTCTGGAATTCTTCAGCAATTAAAAAGAAATTGATAACTCTCAGGTAAGAAAATGAGCATGGAGTTATTGGCATTTCTGGAACTCACCTAAATCACAGCAAGGAGGAGAGGCATTAAGGCTTGTCACAGAGTCATATTTAGACTTGATCTTTACAAATAGTGGGATATCTGTAGCAAGATAATGTTTACAAGCAGTTAACTCATCCATTTGTTTCTCTTTGTCTTCAGATGCATAAAGCCACCAACAAAGAACAAATCCCTACTTTTGTAAACCATCTTGCTGGGTATAAAACCTCTCCTGTTCAGGGTCATGACTTTTGGTACCTCCATGGTACCTGAAAGCTGAGCAGCTCTTTCAGACTTGGAGCGGTGGTTGCCAGTTCAGCTCAAATAGCTTTTTGTTTGTGCTGGCAAGCCTTTTTTTTTTCTTTTTTTTTTTTCCTTCTTCCCTTGTTCTCTCTTGTGCTGCTTTAATTTTCACTTTCTCTTTGACCTATGATTATCTCCCTGTCATTCTACATGTGACCCCTTGGCTGTGCGATAAAATGTTTGCTGATACCTGGTACACTGTTCCAGTACCATGAAATGACACGTCCCATTTATGCTAAATGATCCATTGCTTTTGCTGTGCTGCATAGACAAAACAAAAAAAACCCCTATAATAAAGAGGGGTGAAGGGAACTTAGATCCAAACCGACTTGAAATGCATTCCTAGTAGGCTTTTGATCACATTATTCTGGGATCAAAGAAAGGTACCAGGCTCTGTTTGATTGGCAAAGTGGCACAACCTTTTCTTTACAGCATCTGGTACGTATATGAAACCAGTGACAAAATGTCTTAGCAGTGTACAAAGGATGAATGGTTTCAGTGTGTTACAGACTAACAGATCTGCAGATGCTTGACAGCATTGCTGCCACAGTGTGTAATAGCACCTGTCCTGTGTTAAGGACATAATGCATTTCAGGGCTACAGACGTGCTTAGCACGTTACACAGATCTAGGTGCAATGCAAACCCATATGAATCTGCATCAGTTATTTCATGTCTTGATGCTGATCTTTTGTTTGCCGTGTCTTAATGTTAACCTCTTGTTTGTGATTAAGCAGCCTCTAAGACAGATCAAATTGCAGACAAGTGTTGGTCTAATCCTTTTTTCACGTTATACTTCTTAAGGGTTTATGTGCCAGAAAAAGTCTTTCACTAATCTCTCCTTAAAACTTCCCAGCATTGATGGATAGAAATTTGTATCTTCGTGTTTTTCATTAAGTAAAGGAAAGAAGCACCATGATCTATTACAGTGTTTTTAACAGCTTTGATCATCTGGCTCTTTGGCATTGGCCAGCACTGAGCACCTCTGGGCATATATATGTCTGAGAGAGAGTCCCTGGTGTACTCACATCTTGGCTATTTGTGGTGGTTCTTGTAGGCTTCATGGTTTTAGAAGAACTTGTAATTTCCTGTTCCTGAATCTCCAGGTTAATCCTGTTATCTCTTTCCTGCTGAGACCAAAGTTACAACTTTATAGAATTTGTTAGCCATAAGTGATCATATTGTCTTTAGGTACTTGCAGTTTTGTTTCTGTCTTCCTTTAACGTGGAATATGGTTTTGCACAGGTGTTTTTATAAAAAAACCTCCACGACTGGTATGAATGCAGTTTGTCAGTTCTTTTGTCCTTGATCTTTCTGTGGTTCTAGAGCATAAGTAACTTATACAGTTAAAGTGAGTATAAAGCTTATTTTTCATGGAAAAACAAGGAACAGAAGAAAGAATTGTTACTAGCTGATGGCTTTCTCACTCGAGAACTGGCAAATATTGTTAAATTGCTTATTAGGTATCAAAAATACATATTTCTTACCTATTTTTAGGAAAGTATAAAGGCACAAGTTCTACTAATAGTCTATAGAAATATATTTGGAATGCATTTATTCCTAGCTGATATTCAGAGGTGGTTAAATTCTTGGAATAGCAGCAGGTAAACCAGGTACATTAAACTAACTGACCTGGTGTATGCAGCAGTAAGCCAGGATTGATGGGACCACTGAATTTGTAACTAGTGTTTCAAACTGATTCTTGTATTTTTGCTGCCTCAATTTTTTTAATTGCACTTCAGAAGCACCTGACTTTCTGAGAGTAAACTGCCTACTCTTAAGAAAAAAAAAACAAAATATCAAGATATGCAGTATATATGTGCCAGATCAGAGGCTTTCTAAGTTGCTCATCCCATTACAAAATGCATATGACAGCTGTAAGATAACAGTATGTGTTTCTTATGACCCATCTTGAATTAGATTTGATTTGACGTTTTTATGACAGTCAGGGTGACACCAATTCTAACAGGAATTATAAAATAACAGAGGATGCTTATGGGATGTTTTCTTTTTGGAAGAATGTGGTAGACTGTGGATGGTTAAACATTTAAATAGTTTTTTAAGTGTATACTAAATCTCTCCTTTAAAGCTCAGTTAGTTAGATATTACTGAGAAACCTCAGTGCCCATGTGCCTTAAATTAAATATACCCTTGCATTGGAAAATTTAAAATTTGCAGTATCTTAATGCAAGTTCATAACTCCTGAGGAATTTATGAACAACAACATTGCTAGTATACTTGTGTTAGGCTGTATTTACTTTCATACATTTTTGATTAGACAATTAATGGAGTATGAAAACTTTCATTTTTTAAAATTCAAATGCTGGACATTCTTGTCTTTAAACTTTTACATTATTTCTACTTGATCAGGGTACTAAATTTCTTTTATGAGTACATAACATAATACTTCGATATTATTATACTAAAATGTATTTTACCTTTTATTATTAGACATATTGTTAAATCAAAAGCTTTATCTATGTGAAATTAAATGATTCTTGATCTGTTGCACTGCAAAATCCTGAATGAATTTAGGAGAGGTGTGTTTTCAAGTGGAAAAGCTATTTGTTTGTACAAACACAGCAACGTCATCTACAGTGTCTGTATTTTAAGATTTTATTTTTTATGCCCTTTCCTGTTAGGGGTTGAGGGCAAGTCAGGACCAAACTCAGCCTGTGTGGATGTGTGTTTCAAATCAGTGAGACCTCTTGGCCTTGGCTGAAAGTCACGTTTCTAGGCTGAGTAAAATACAGGGGATTTTTACTGTGAGCAAGGGGGCAAATGTCAGAACCACACCTGTATGTTAAGCATGTAACAAACACCAATATCAATCAAGGCCATAAAAGAGAATGTGCTTGTGGAGTTAATGTCTACTTTGAAGAGGAACACATTAGCATTGTTCCTGTATAGCCACCCATCAGTGGTATAGGAATTCTCTAGCAGCCTTCTAGTCCCTTCGTGTTGTGGATAACACTTTGTAAGCATTACTGTCAGATTTTATCCCGGCGCCTTGCTGTATTATTCATTTGTCAGTAAAATGTCATAGAATACTTCAGTGGAACTGTCCCCTGGGGATAAAGTCTCTGGGTTTCATTATTGCAATTCCTTTTCAAATAAACAAGGGAAACTCAATGATAACGCCTGATAATGCTTGGCAGGTCACTCAGCACTTCCTTCTCAGCATGAGAAGTCATATACATCTACCCCCACTGATGCTTTTTTAGTCTGTTTTGTGTATTGGTAACAAAAATGAAGCTGAAGCTTTAAAAAACAAGCAAAGGATGCTGGTGATTAAATTGCAAGTAAGTCTAATTAATAGTTTACATTTCTACCTAGTTTTCCTGCATAGATGGATGCTTCTTGGCTGTCACATTCACAGCTATGCAGACATGCCTACAGAACAGGAGCACGGGAGGAGGATCAAGCTACAGTTTTATAAACTGTAACTTTGTGACCTGTTTTCTAGGCGTACTGGTTCTTAAGATTTGACTTGTTTTTATCTGTCAGAAGGTATAAATCTGTGGCAAAGCTTCAGCCCCATAGTACACAGCACCGCTGCCCTGAGCAAGCTGTTCTACTTGTATGATAGTAGTGAAGCAGCAGGTTATTTATAGCTGACAAATCAGTGAAAAATCACATCAGCTCCACATACAAATAAAAATCTGACCCCCCAACAAGCTGTTAGAGCAGTCCCTGATCCTTCCCTTTAATCTTCCCCTCTGCGGATCACTGGTTTCATAACAAAAACACACGAAGTGCAAACCAAATCTGCTAACTAAATCCCTGCTATTTGCTGTGCTGCTTGCTTTTGGAGCAGGAGTGTAGCTAATAGTTTCAAAGGTTGCTGCATATATTCCTACTTTATCTTGCTCCAGTCACCAAGTGAAACGGGAAGTTAAAATGCATCCGAGAATTTTCTATTGCTCATAACTGCTCTGTCATCTCTGTGAAAGGCCATCAGCATTACAGCCCAGCGCTGAAGCAGTGATGTTTATTTAAGAGGATTGGTGGCCAGAAATAAGCCACAGTGTCTAATCAGACACAGGCCCTGCCTGGGCACCGTGCCACAACATTTATTGCGTGTGCGTTTTCTCATAAGCAAAATGGCTACGTACTGAGGAGGATGGACCTGAAGTCTGGAAGAAATTACGGTGCAAACAGCAGCTCTTAACTTTCTGAGGAGGATTTAAGTGTGTGTAAATATACTGGAATGAATGAGACTGTGCGACTGTGAGTTACCGAAAGCCAAATGGGGAATGTCTGTGGATGTGTGAGGGCTGAAAAGGAAGAACAGTGTTTAGATCCTGCCAAAGCTCCCTTAAGTCCAGCTAAACATTCCCCTGGAAGAAAATATTTCAGAAGAAAAACGAGAAAGAAATCAACTGAGGAGAGACCAGATTCAGCACAGGTTAAAGGAAATGAAGAAGAAAGCCAGTATGAAGTGGGGATTTCAGAAAACACCGAGAATTGTCCCAAGGCTGTGGGATCGACTGATTCCTTTCCTGGGAAAGTGACAGTGGCTGGTAATGCTCTGCCTGTGAGTACAGACCTTTCAGCTGATCTTGTTAAAGCAAAAGTTTTACCGGGTGAAACAAAGAGTGTTTCTCTTTGTGGGGACAGTTTTCATGGTGATACTCAGAGGCTCACCAAGTCTGGTGAAACAGAGACATGGTTAAAGGAACAAGGCAAGCAGGGTTCGGAGAAATGCTGTATGTGGAAGAGGAAATACTCAGAGGATAGCAACAGGAGAGAATTAGCATTCCTGAAGAAATCTAGTGGTCTTTGTTATGGAAAAGCAGCCAGCTTGGATTCTGCTATCCACAGTTTAGGCAGACAACATGAAGAAACTGGGTTAAACAGAACTTCTTGCAGAATTGTTGAAGATGTCTCAGAAAGGAATAAAACTGCAAAGTTGCATCATTCTCTTTCTGGGAACAAAAGTGATCTGCTGCTTGAACAAAAAAGGTTTTCTTCTTCTGATGCTGTGCTTTCCCAGTTGCCAAATGAAAAGGCATCATTTAGCATTCCACCGAACAGGAGCAAGGTAATTATTTTGGCACAGTACATTGTCTGTCAAAGTTTGCTCAGAGTAAGTATTGTAACAGTATTTTAATGTTACTAAAATACTTCACTTTGCTATATGTAAGCCTCTTTTTTTTTTTTAACACGTGCTGTGATACAACAGGTATTTGTAGGAACAAACATGTTGCTTCATCTCTTTCACAGGTTAAGTAATACCTCTGTACTTCCAGAGTGCTGATGCGTCCCTGTGCTGATTCTTTTCCTAGTTTAGGAAAAAAGATTTTCATGTTAAAATGCTTCTAGAAGGTGGGGTGAATTTTAGAGATGTTTAAGTTCACATTCACTATCATCAGTAAGTTTTCTTACCGACTCTTGACAGTCTTATAATTCCTTTGGGTTTTGTATCAAGGAGAGGAATATTTCTTTTTTGGTTATGGCCAATAGGAACTGGATAATGATAAAAATATGTAGGCAGCTTGAAATAGGAGGAGTGAACATCAAACATGTTAATAATGCTCTACATTTCTTTTAAAAGATCTTTCCTCCCAAACTGTCTATATGACCTATCAATATTAATTATTGCAATTCTGTCTTTCTCAAGATTGGATTATTTTCCTTTTACAATAAAAGAAACCAAAGTGTGAGCTTAGTTGCAGAGTATCTGAAGGAACACAAGCTTTTGTCTGGTGGTTTTCATGCTTACCAAATCAATCCATGTTACTAGTTCCACCCCACTTATCTTCAGCACAGCTGAGGTCTGTAAGTGTGGGTTAAATGCTGTAACCAGGATCTGGTCCAAAACTGATATCCCTTGTTTAGCAGGGTCATCTGAGCTGGGGTGACCATTGAGGTGGGTGAACAGAACGAATGGACGTAGGCAAAAGGAGCTCTTTCCAGCAAAGCAAAACTACACTTCCATTGTTTATATAACTTACTTTTGCCAGAAATGATACTTTTTCCGAGCTTGGTTTTTAAGTACAGATAACACACCCAGTTACAACACAGGGTACACACTAGTACAAATAGCTTCCTAATACGCACGGAGATCTTTGCCCTCTTAATCTTAGCCGGAATTCACAAACAGCTTAGTGATATTATTTGATTTGAATAAAACGTCATTACTGAATAGAAGAGTATGAGCCTCGGCCATTCAGCCAAGCATGGCTGCTTTTTCCTGTACAGCCAGAGTAACACAACTTGGAATAATGCTGTAGTTGTTACTCCAACCAGGCATGGTGTCTGCCTTGTTACCACAGGGGCAAGGGGGAAATGAGATGTTTGCTGAGCACCTACGTCAGTACTGAGACCTGGGCTGGTGATACCGATGAAGTGCTGCATAATGAATGTGAAATCTTCTGACAGATCAGTCTAAATACTTGAGTTGCTGGAATATCTGGTTTTCAGTTCAGTTCCCTTTTACCACCTGAGATTCTGATTATGAGTAGTTACAAGAGCATCTAGCTGTGACCTGAACACAAATCCAGGAAGGAGACTAGATTTCAGGACTCCAGCCTATTTTATAGCGTCATGACCATTTCCCTTTTGTGGTTGAAAACTAAACAAGTTTTTGAATGTTTTTTATTTCAATATAAAACAGTAAAGCTAGTATTTATACAAATCTACGATGTTCCTGTTACCAGCTTGAGGTAATACATGGGGTTGGCAGATCCCAGTCCCAGTTTTTGCCACTTGCTTTGCAGTGATTGTATCAATTGGTAGGCTCCACTCACCTTGTCAGTTGTAATAGTCTCAGTTTACACAGCGCCTCAAATGTAGCTGATTTTTGAAAGTTAGGTCTAGGATGCTTTCTGCGACACTCAGGGCTGTCCTATAGCAGATGGCAATTTGCATTAAGGTCACAAGGTTGCAAACCAAGACCGGAAGAGGCTGTCTGCAGCAGACCTTCTCAGTGATGTTTTAGCACAGTGCAGTTAGAGTAGAAAATCAAGGCTATAGTTTTGGCTCCTCTACAGGAGATGCTACAGCTGTGATGTTTGATGTCTCCTGTATTGAAACAAGTCACGAATTTCATTCTGTATCAGCAAAAGATAGCTATCAGCTACCTAGCATCCAGGTTTTGATGGCTGTCAGCTTGTGTCAAAACCTGTGACATGTCACTTTCAGTCTTTATTATTATTATTCCAGTCTAATTTGTGGTAGTTTCAGTTCTGGTTTACAAATGTAAGAAAAGCCTGATTTATAAGCAATCACTCATCTACTTCCAGTACTCAATCATTGTCTTGGCTGCAGGTTCCGCAGCTGTTTGGGTTTTTTTGCCATGCATCTATGTTGTGTCTGATACAATGGATTTCTTATCTTCTACAGTACTCATAATAATCTGAAAGAAAAAAGCCACACCATGTATTTGAGTCAGGTTTAAGGCAATACACCTGCTTTTAAATAAAACAAAATGTAGATTATTTGTAATCTACATATTCGGTACAATACTTCTGGCTAAGTAGTCATCTGTTTGTTATTTCAGGACACTTCCTAAATATATCTACCATCATATAATCTTGTATTTTCTATTTATGTAGTTACAGTTAAGGAAGGAAGAGATGCCAGTTGCTCTTTTGGAATGTGATTGTCAGGGCAAATGTGCCAAATCAAGAGTTTTACTTTATTGGCATAGTACTTTTTGCTTCCTTGTAATAGTTACAAGAAGCAGGCGCAATCCACCTTAAATGCTGGCGATGGAAGGAGATCCATAATCATTGATGGAACTACAAAACTGGGGCTGGCAAGGTCATCTAGGTCATCTCTGTACCTGAAGGCAAGAAAATTTAATGCAAATCTTTCTTGACTGATATTTGTTCTTCTGTGTCTGCCTTATGGGTGGTTTCACATGCTTCCTGAGGAATTGGTCTTGTGCTTATCTGCCTTTTGTATTAAAAAGGGGGGTTGGCTGAAAACACATGTAATAATTTTAAACTCATCAGTTCTTTTCTCTTCCCCTTCCCAGAAGGGTTGATTTATCACCTTCTTTGCAGCAGTATTTTGCATATTTGAAGACTGTTGTCACATCTCCCCTTAGTTTTCCCTACTTAAGAATAAATAAACCAAATTTTTCACTTTTTCCGAACAGGTCATATATTTTTAGATCTTTGTCATTCTTGTTTTTCTCTTTTGGTCTCCTTCAACTAACCCAGTATTTTGAAAGGGTGGTGCCCACAGCTGGGCTCACAGCCCTGCAGAGCCTTGCGAGAGCTGAATAGGAACATTTGAATTTACAGCCGAATGGGAACTCGCAAAGTCCAACTGTAACGTCAGGGGAGATGACTTCTTGTGATCACATGCAAGTTCAAATTCCATTCCTATAACTCGACTTCCCTCAACATGCTGCTAACAGTCCTTTTCAAACACAACACATAACTAACTTCTTAGCTTAGGTGGAAAACAGCATTTCAAAATCTCTCCATATTTATGTGTTCTTTTATCTCTTGTTTCGTTGTGTTCTTTAGACTTTCCTGGCTTAGGGCAGGCTGACGTCAGAATACATTTCATTGTTGTACATCATACATTTCCAGCCCATTTTATACCTTCGTGCAGATAAGGGCATTATGTCAAGTTTAGGCTTGCTTCAAAATATTTGGGATGAAAGATGGAATCAGAGGAAATACTCCTTTCTATATATACCAGTTTTGTTCTTGTGCTTGCACTGTGAAAAATGAGCTGCAGAAATCCAGCACCACTGTTGATCTCTTTTGGAAGGTGTGCTCTGCTCTGCTCTTTGGACTTAAAACTGCATCATTTGAAATCAGTGCAAGCAAAGAGCTTGAAACTTTTTGGTGTGTGTTTTTTGTATGCTGTGTGATGCAGAGGAAAGTTACAGGCAGAGAAAAAGCACTTGTAGTAGCAGAGGTGAACTAGTTCTCCCAGTTAAAAACAAGAAATAGAGTATTTAGTGTAAAATAAGGCATTTATCTGGGGATACCAGGGCTGTGCAGTGAACTAACTGTCTCTTTTTCTTGTGTAACATAATTCACAGTCCTTGAGATAATTTGGAGAACTGGATCTCAAGCAAACAACTGTTCAAACTTATGCAAACTCAAAGATTTGTTCCATGCCTAGGGCTTGTGGGACATAAGACTGAAAGTTTCACACAAACTGTTTGCTTTCAAGGACAAAATTTAAACAGCAAAAGATTTGATTGCCCCTTAGCTTATTTTCTGCTCTAGTATTTAATAGCCTTTCTGTTTCTTTCCAGTTGCAAATGATGTTACAGCTATTGGTGATAATGCATAGTTGTTAGATGAGTATCTATACTGCCCTTACGGGGTTATCAAAGGAAAAATGCACTCTTATCTCCCTCTCTGACACCTTTTCTGTAGGGGTGGCATTTTGCTTGTTTCATAGTTCCAAGTTAATAGGGCATCTTGCAAAGTAGAGTTTATGTTTGCAAACGTAATAAAATACAGCTCTCTGACTCATCATTTCCCTCTGTGTATTCTTGTACTTTTAAAAATATGAATTCAGTGTTTGTGAAAAGGTCTGAAATCTTAGCTTTGGAATTTGAAGTATTTTATTTAGAAATCCGAAGTGCTCAGGCTGTTTCAGGTCTCAAGCTAATGTTAGTGTTCCTTACCCTGGACTGAAACAGGCTGCCTCTTATGAGTGAAAGGCAGGTACAGTTTTTAAACAGTGGGATGCTGAATGGTGCCAGGAAGATTTTTAGATCAAAATCCTGTTGATCTTAGGGTAATAAGCTGAATTCCTGGCTTAGCCATCCAGAATTTGGATTGCAAGCTTGCTTTAGCGGTCACTTTCAGAGTAAGAAATATGCTCCTTCAGTTTGTGACCATAGCAACAGATGATGTTTGCAAATAACAACAGATATAAGTCCGACCTTCAGAAGTTGCCACTATGTCTGAAATCACTTGTTGCCAGAGGAATCTCGTGTGAGCTCAAATATGCTGCGTTTGCACTCTCTGCGGTCTGAAATGTAGATAGCCATCGCCGGTCAATTAACCGTGAAGGAGGCTAAAGGCTGGAACATAGCAGTAAGGACTGGCCATTAGCAAATTACATTGTTAGCTTGCTTATGCTAGAACAGATTTTAAAAAATGTTATACTTGGGGATTGCACACAGAGGACTTTGTGAAAATGATGGGGGAAAAAATATAGTTTGGCAGGGTGGCTTTTTTTGCTAGACACTTTTTTTTTTGCTAGGCACTTCCAGATGACATCATCTCTTTCAGAAGCATTGTCCTGATAAGTGGTAAATGGTTGACTTCATTTATATTGTAGTCTGGTTGTTCTGTGATGAATAGGAACTAAAGCTACTGTAAAAATATTTAGTTTGCTTTCTTGCTTTGAAATACCAAAAAGTAAAGGTAACTCACAGGAAGGAAATTTTACACTACAGATTCTGAATCCCTAGACTTTCACAAGAAAATTTTCAGCATGATTTTAAGTTGGTCTTTTGCCACATTGGATTCCCTGTTGTCTTCATGCAGAGTCATACTGTATTTCGTGTGGTTTCATGTAGTAAATACTCTGTGCAGGATTTTGATGCCTAGAAATTTATAAACAATCAGAACTGCATGCATGTCTTCTCAGTACTTTAAACAAAAGAAATTGGGTTTTTTTTGCTCTGATTTTTCTTAAAAACGTGCAATTCCGAAGCTGGAGACATGGAAGAAAAAAAGCAAAAGGCTGTCAGATCTTTGGAAGTATTTATGGGTAGTTGAACAGATAAAGTTACTTTGCTTTCTAGCGTTGGTATCTGTATTTTTCCCTTACCTAGAGAACCAGCAGATATGACATCCTGTGACAAGCACTGGAAAAACTGCTTTTACAATTTGAGATTTTGTGGATACTTGGATAGAAAGTGTAAAATAATTGTTCCCTATTTAAATTGTACTTAGAATTTATTGTGTAGCTGTAAATGCTTATCGTCCCCTGAAAGCGTGAAAGGTGATTAAGCAGAAATTGTAGCAAGCACTGCAGCAGCCACGATGCCCTGATATCTCCAAGGCTCCTCCTTTAAAGAGTCCCCAGCTTCCTAGGTCTTCCCACTGCATCTCTTATTCCTGGCACTGTGTTTGTGTGGCTCTAATACTAAAAAAAACCCAACCCCTTAATTTCCAGGCTAGCCTGCCTGAATTCCCCTAGGAAGACCGAGGACAGAGGATAGTTTTGTGTACAGAGGTTTCAAGGCCAGAAGGTATTACTATAACCGTCCCATCTGAGCTCATGAATGTAGCTCCCCGGTTTATGCTAGAATGGGATTGCTGGAACTGGTGCAGCTCAAGTTAAGGCTCTTCCAGAGATAACACTAGTGCCTGCCTTGCCCCAGAGTTGTCTGTGGGCGAACATCCCATGGGCCCTGTCTGTCTCCCCTGGTGAGTCCAGCGGAGGGATATGAAGATGGTTAAAGGCCTGGAGCATCTCCCTTACGTAGAAAAGCTGAATGAACCGGGGCTGTTCAGCCTTGAGAAAAGAAGACTGAGAGGGGATCTTATTAATGTTTATAAATATCTGAAGCATGGGCCTCGGGGGGAAATGGCCGGCCTCTTTTCTATGGTCTGTGGAGACAGGACAAGGGGCAGTGGCTTCAAGTTGGAGCATAGGAAGTTCCGCACCAACATGCGGAAGAACTTTTACACAGTGAGGGCGACAGAGCACTGGGACAGGCTGCCCAGGGGGGTTTTGGAGTCTCCTTCTCTGGAGACATTCAAGAACCTGTCTGGATGCCTGTGTGATCTGTCCTAAGGAACCTGCTTTAGCCGGGGGGTTGGACTTGATGGAGGTCTCTTCCAACCCCTGTGATTCTGTCCCTCCCAGTGCTGGGTGTTAGCTTGGGTAGTGTGACCCTCTTCCAGGTAGGCTCATGCGGTTGCTTAGTGTCCACCCATAAATTTTGGTGATGTCTCAAGCCCTCCTGCCTCTGTCCAGGCCCCTCAGCTTGCAGTTTGTAATGTCTAAACTACAGTATTTGGGTTCTTACACAGTGCCTCATGGTACCTGTGTTCTTGGTGTTCACCATAATGACATATTATCTGCTGTCCTTTGAGCACATGATAAAAAAGGTCACTTAGAAAAAAGGCAACCTGGGATATCACTTTGTTTATCAAGGCATGTCGTCATCTTGTTCTGTCTTGCACTTCAGATATACATCGAATACAGTTTCTGTCATCTAAGTTGCAAGCAATACACATGCGCATTAGGGAAATGTCTGCTTCATATTTGTACAGTGATAGTTTTCTGAGTGACCTGAATTTTCTTAGGGGAGAGTTTAAGATACTAGAAAGTACTATTTGCATGTAAACTTCCTAATAGTTCCCTGCTTTCTCTGACATGAAGTTGATAATGCTTAGGTAATACAAAACCAAACCTTCTGCATCCGGCAAAATTTTAATGTATAATCCTTCAACCTTTCAGTCATTGCTATAAAATGCTTTCCAGAAAATTTTTGTCCTAAAACTATTGCTGTCAGTTTTCATTGAAATAATTGTTTTATTATTGAATTATCGAAAAGCATATAATTTAACCTGTTTTAAGAGAGAAACATCGTAGCTAAGTATAAGATGTGTAATATAAAAATGTGTATTATGAAGATGTGAATATATACGTTAAAAATGTGTTGTATTTTATGTGTAATTATTTAAAATTTTTATGTAATAGGCATAATAAATAAAATATAGTCACATTTTCAACTAAAAATAGCCTTATTAAAGTATCTTTCATTATGTATAGTATTATATTGTCCCCAGATATGGGGATAGCTATCTAACTGAAGAAAATTACGAAGCTCTGAATTTTGTATTTCCATCTTGAAGATGCTAGGAGTACATAAGGATATGGCACGAAAGAGTATTAACACAGTACATTCATAGTCAATATATTCACATACGCAGATGTCAGGCAAAATTCTTAAGTAATTTTTGGCAGTATTTTAAATGTTACTGTATGTTAGATGTAACTGTGGTATTTATATTAACTATGTTTTAGATATCTGATATCCATGTTACTGGAGAGTCAGAGGACATGTCTGCTAAAGAGAGACTGCTTCTGTGGTCACAGCAGACAACTGAGGGTTATGCTGGAATACGTTGTGAAAATTTTACTACCTGCTGGCGTGATGGAAGATTATTTAATGCCATCATTCATAAATACAGGTAAGTGCTTTCCCTGTTCTCTTGGAAAACACTAATTATAGCATTCTAATGTACATAGAGGGGGACTCTGTGGTCTATGCCTGTGGTAGCAGTACAGCTGTGGATATGACACTGACTCCTCCTGTGCAGTTCCCTACTCTTTGGAGCCAACAAATGCCTCAGTAGCCATTGTGTGTCCCTCCTTCCTCAGAGGAGCATCTCCAGGAATCCTACACATCTCCAGTAGGGCACCTTTAAGCTGCTGAGAAGAATGTCCCCAGGGTTCAATCTTCTCCGCAATCCCTATTTGTTCTTCTGGCATTTAAGCTTCGGCAGGATAGAGTCAGAACTGATTACCAAAACCCAAAACCTCACTGCTGGTGAAATCCATCAATTACTGCAGGACTATACTGAAGATCCCCTTAGCCTTACATCTGTGACTTTACCGTGCCCCTGGAGCCTAGAGCTTCCTTGGTGTTTCTACTTGGAGCCCAAATGTACTCTGAGATGCGTTTCCTATAAAATGGCAGGGTATTCTCATGAAAAATGGGACCAATTGGCTTGAACATTCTCAGTCTGAGAAAGGAATTGTATTACTTTCTTCCCCTCCTGATGTGTTTGTTACCACAATCTTATAAACAGGCATTTGTAGAACCACTGGTGTCTGTGGCTAGAAGCTAAAGGATGCAGTGCATTACATTAATTGAAATACAGTTGAAGATGTCTACTGACAAAAGGATTTCTAATTCTGGATTCTAAGTGAAAACAGGTCTTTCTTGAGAAAGCCAGCTTTGGCATCAAAACTCAGCAGAGAAATAAGTTTTAAGTTTATTGCAGTGCTCAACGTTCTTTCTTGGTTGGTGACGTGTCTCTATTTTTGTACATTTTATGGTTCCTGAATTGAACAAGGAAGTTTTTGTCTTTAGAGAACAACATGGGAGAGTATTGTGGACATTTGAATTAATTAGTGTGTGGTGACTCGTCCTTCACTGTGCAAGGCATGTGTAAAGAACTTGTGCTGTGTATCCTGGGGCATCAGGAAGTTTGAGGTACATCATTTCCTTGGAGTGTCCCAAGGAGAGAGTGCCAGATACGGTATGTCTCAGTGCAGCTCCAAGAAACAGATGCTAGAACAGACTTCTTTTTCTGTTCTTGAAGTTTCTCTTGTTGGGACCATTTGTCTCACCACAGAAAGAAAATGCTTGCGGTATGGGGACACTGAAGTGGTAGATGAGCCAAGTAGATGCAGCCTTTTCCTCATACACTGTGTAGAGAGGCTGCAAGCATAACATACAGTGCTCTGAGTCCAAGGAACTTAGCTGAGCGATGCATAGCTTCACGGTAAAAGGAAGCTGCCTGTGAATCAATGAGGTCTTTCTCTCTGTAATGCTTCTGTTCTGGGTAGCCAGTCAGGGAGGAGGTGCATGCCAGCAAGAAAGTCGTCTTTTAGTAACGTTGGCAAGACAAAGGGAAATAGCTGGTGAAAGGCTAGGCTGTTTTACTTCAGCACAGTGCAGCCAAAAGAATGAACACAGTGAAGGCAAATATTTGAATAAATAAACAATTTGAAAGATACAGAGAGGGGGGAGGGAAAAAAGGAAGGAGCTTAATGAGATGGAATAATGGAAAATATTTCCCAGAACTTCTTCAGAGCCTCACATAGAGCCTCGCCACCTACACAGAGCAGTGTAGCCTTTACAGCTCAGCAACTAGCAGTTGTGGTACAAATCAGTTAATAAATAATGAAAAACTTGAATTCTGCCCTCCAGCTGTGCAAATGTTAATGCCTTGGACATGACTGGGTACCTGCAGTTGCTTTGCTGGAGCAATGTTTCTGGCAGCGCTCCATGACTTTTCATTCACAGTGTTTCCGTAGGGAAAGCACAGGCACCTTTGACACAAGTGCATTGCCCAGAGCAGATGATTCAGTGACTGAGGGACAGAGTCCCCATGTTGTATTGTGTGCTTCCGTGCCAGTTTCCATTTAGCTTATCCTCTTCCTGTAAATACGTCTTTTCCACATAAGGATCCCATGTCATTCCCAGGAATGTTTGCTGTCTGTATCTGATGTCTTTTTGCTGTGAAATCTGTGTTACAGATTCTTGGACTTTGTCTTGATGATGAAATCAGTGAGTTTCTTCCACTGATTTCAGTTAGCTTCTGTGTTTCTTTCCTTTCCTGTTTTATACTATTAAAACAGAGATAATAATTTCTAGCTATTGCTCACAAGATAGGAATGGTCTTCCCAAACAGTTGTCTGATATTTTTAACTACAGCGTTTTACTCCAAAGAGCTCTCTTAAAGCTCGGTTCGTGTTCTGAGCAGTAAGTAGGTTAAACACTAATAAAATGTGAGACTTTCTGGCAGCGATTCTCCATATTTTCTGTTTGTTTTAGCAGCTCCTAGTGTGCAGACACAGGAGCTGGGCTGGACATCTGAGGGTCCTGCAGATGCCAGCAGCTGGTGTGCTTCATCAGGGTGGGTGACCAGGCATACCTGCTTGGGCTGTGGGTGGGACTGTGATGCTGTCACCATAGAGCACCTCCATGGGTGCATGTCTGTCTGTCGTGGTTGCAGCGTGCCACCCCTGCTGTGACAGGGATGCTGTGCTCGCTGGAGATGCCTCTCCTTACAGAAGCACCTAGCTGAGAGGAATGTCCACTCTCTGTAAGTGGGGAGAGGGCTTTTCAGCAGGGATGCGACTGCCAGTCCTGGAAGGGATATGAATGCGCCCAAACCTAATTTTAAGGGTTGACATGTAGTGCTATGACATTAATAACGAGAAGGCTCAGAAATATCCAAGCATGGTACTGCTATCTAAAACTGCAGCTGCACTGAGCGACAGTAAGCCGCACGTGGGATGGAGAACACATGCCTGCCCCTGTCTGGGCACAGTGGTGGAGGCTCTCCATGGAGGGGTGGCAGGCTGCCAGGGACCCATCCACTGCCCCAGCCAGGATCGGGGCACCGGAGTGGCGCTGGACATGTGGCTCCTCCCTGGGGGTGGGCTGAAGCTGGGTTGAGGACATGGGCCCATGGGTGGGCTGTGCCATTGCAGGGGCCATAGGTTAGCTGGGGAACAGAGGCAAGGGCACCAGCAGCTCCCAGAGGACAGGAGCTATGCCGTCTCTCATGGCTGAACCTGAACCCAGACAGGCAAACCCCGTACTCACAGCCCTGAAATCATGGTTGAGAGACCTTCTCTGGATGCATCACTGAGAACACAAGCCATATGCGTCCAGCATGATCCCTACAGTTGATCATGCGTGAGATAGGGCGGTGTCACGGTCCAGTTCTAGATGACAGGGGACATAATACTAGGTTATAATTACCTCCTTTCCAGGCATAAGCTACTTTTTAAACCACAAGTACACAACAGCTTCAATACTTGGGGAAATTGCTGAAGCTGTGGAGGGCTGGGTGAGGCTGGGCTGTGAATCAGTTGCCAGCGGGCAGGGAGCCTCTCCCCTCTGCAGGGCTGGCAGCCTGCCTGCCCTTAGCAGCAGGTGAGCGTTGCTTTGTCTGGGCTGCCAGTAGTGGTCTCTGGGTTTTTTTCTTCTTTTTTCTTTTCTCTGCACCAGCAGAGGATCCCAGCACCTTATGGTGCATGCCAGCTAAAATTTATGATGCAGAACTCTAGGAATAGTGTGTGGATTTGCCGCATGTCCCTGCGTCCCCCCAAGGTGTGTGGGAGGAGCAGGATAGGAACAACATTTCCTTGGCATGAATAATTGACCTGCTGCAGCATCTCAACAGAGATCAGCAGGCCAGTGTGTGGTGGCTGGGTGAGCTAGGTCCCTTCTCATCTCCCTGCCCTTTGTGCACCCATAGCTGTGCTGGCAGTGCTCAGCTTCAGTGCTGAGCCTGGGGACCTGGCAGCGTGCACGTGCATGTGTTGGATCACATGCCCTTGAGTCAGTCACCTGCTCTCCTGAGCAAATGCAGAGTGTTTGGATTGTTCTTCCTCTCCAGTGACAATGGTTAGCTTGTCAGAGAGCTTTCTGTAAGGGCCTTCAGTCACTTTCTGTCATACCTTTGTTAAGAGTATGAATGAGTTTCCAGTGATTCCTTTAAATGAAAGGACAGTAATTTTATGAATGACAGAAACGAGAGGAAAAAGTTACTGTATTTGAGCTGCTTGGCTCCATATACAGCTTGATTATTTCCCCCTACCCTTCCAGATTTAGGCAAATGTAATTTGTTTTCATGTAAGAAGGTTGCTTATGTTTTCAGCAGGTTCCAGTGGTCTGTGTTTTTAGGGTAAGATTGAAGGTTACTCCACTGAACTTGTGAAACATATATAAAGCTTCTGGTTTAAAGCATCCCGTGATTAAATCTCTGGGAAAAAAATGGGGCACCACACCGGCCTCAGGTGCGGCCTCAGAGGGCTCCATTGCAGGCCCCGGATTTTGCCTTTCATGTCATTACTCTGCGTGAATATTTGTTCTTACACAGAAAGATCAAAAAAAAAGATCAGATTAAAAGTCTTTTAATACTGGACATTACCATGTTTGTTAATTGTATGATTTTATTTTAATATATCATCTTTCAGACTCTCTTTTGTGCCTTCACACCTTTCTCTGAATTTGTGATCAGATCCATTACTAAAAGGTACTGATAGGCCCAGGAGATTCAAGAATATTCTGTGTGTCTCGTTTAATATTTAATTGGCCTTTTATAACTTAATTCTTTGTTGAAGACGTGTATTATTTGCTCTAGTATGTTGTGTTGGAAGAAATCTGACTTCAGGCAGTTTAAAAAGTACGTGATGTTCCTTTCATACCATCATATCATACGTAGCAGTAACCTGTAAGCCAGACCTCAGAGTTGGAGACTGACTTTAATCATCATGTAATGCCCAGATTTTGCCAGATATACCACCATATACCCAGCAGGTTTTCAACTTGCAGCTCCATCACTTCATGTGTTTCTAGTCGCTAGGTTGTGTTTTAGGTAAATGTTCTTGACTTGTGTTTACATTTTCTTATGTACGTGCATTTTGCCCAAGAAGAACAAACAGCCTGTTGTTAAAGTACATCAGTGTCTGTTGAGAATGAAGACTTCTCTTCTTTCATTAGGAATGGCATGCCAGATTGGAACCAATAATGCATTTGTTTTAAAGCAAAGTTAATCCAAATGAAAACTTATACCAAAGTAACAAACTGTTTTCTAGGTGGGGTTGGTTTGGGGTTTTTTGACCTCAGACTGCCCTGAGCATTTGGTGCATAAAAACTGCAGGCAATTTAATTTAAAAAGTGTCTGAAAATTGAATTTAAGAAATAACAAACAATAGCTGCTAGGTTTACACTTTAATGGTACTTACAGGCACTCTAAGGGCAGCAGCTGCTGATACTCCGAACACACAGGTGTGGTTACAGACCAGCTCATCTTTCTAAGAAAAAAGAAGTGTGGAGGATAGGAAAAGATTAACATCAGACACACATGGTTTTTTGTAAAAAATATGTGCACTCCTTTTTTATTTTTGTATTCTTACAGTTTTTATAATACAGAGGTAATTTTGCTTTTAGCATTTACCAAAGGAATTCCAGCAAGAACAGTATGTTCTTGTATAACTAGATAATAGCATTTAATGAGTAGTCCCCGTGGTGTGTGTGTGGTGAAGAGTAGTGCCTGCTCAGGAAGGACTGCAAGCTTGGTTCCCAGGTAAAGCCATGTTTGTCAAGTTCTAGTTTCAGGTCTTAGGTCTGTTCCAGTAAATGAAGTGGGTCCAACCCCTGCTCTCTGGCCCTGTGGGTACACGGTACAACAGGGCTTGGGTCTGCATGGCTGAACTCATCCCTCCATCCCCAAGCCAGGCTGCAGCCTCTTGAGAGCAGTCCTGGGTCGGTGCTGTCCCTTGGATTGGGACCAGGGAGGGTGTCAGTGGAAATGGCCATGGTCTTGCTGTGGGAAGAACTAGCCGTTAGAGTCATGGGCCCTTGATCTGGGCTTCTGTACACTTTCAACATTGGTGTGTTCAGTTATGTCTGGACTTCTGGGTGAATTTCAGCAACCGTACAAAACGGAGAGACACTGTTTAGGGAAAAAAGTGGATAAACAGCAGCCTGAGAAGCAAGCAGGGCTGTACTATAAACATGAAAGGTTTTAGGCAAGAAAACAGGCAAGGTTATTTCATGTAATGCTGTACTAAGGCTTGCTGAGACCACATAGAGACAGTTGTCTACAAATTTTGGCACCGCTTAAGAAGAATGCTAAGTATTCAAAAGGCTGCAGAGGGGGAAAGTGTTGATAAATTTCGAAGGGGGTGCATTTTGAGCAGAGTTTGAAGGGAAATGAGTTTTACTGTATTGCTAAAGAGATGTGGGCATCTGATCCAAAGGAGCCTTTGGTACTGGTAAACTTTGTGCGAGACCTTAACAATGCCTATATTTTAAGTAGTATGCAGTTTAGAGAAAGAGCAGGGAGAAAATGGCTATTATTCCCAAAGGAAAGAGGAACAGAGACAGCACAGAAAAAAGCAATGCACAGGGTGCTTCATGTGGGAAGAAGGGGAATAAAAACTGCAGCAGATTGTGTGCAGGAAGGATCAGTGTGAAAGCTCCATGAACACTGGATAAATGAGAGAGACAAAATTGCCAGTACCACAGCACCTTCCTTTTGAAATATTACTACAATAACTCCATAGGCTTTCGGAATTACAAAGTGTGTGAGGTTTGGAGTGTGGTATAGCACAGAGCAAGCTAGTCTCCTGCCTTCTAAATAACTGTTCGGAGGCAGAACAAGCTGTTGCAGCTTTACTCAGGATGATTTGCCATGTATATATAGTTTGTTGAACACTAAGCTCCTGGCCAGCAGTGCATGTGACATCCCTGTGATGTTAAAACACGTTACAGCTGATCAGGTACTGACATGAATGCATTCCTTAAGGGGAGGGATGGTGATGCCTCAGTATGCAGTAACACGTTAAACACCCTGGGGGGATGAATGAGAAAGAAACTAAGTATTACACAGTGTCAAGCCTTAAAAATGCTAGGGGTTGTATTTTAAATAAAGAGATTAGTTTGGTCTGCTAGTTTTGGCTTGCTGGTTTGCAACTCCTATTTTGTTGTTACGCAGCTTTAACAAAAAAAAGTGAGTTTGATCACGTTGCCCCCCACTTCCCACCCACCTCATTGTTCAGAATCGTGATTGTTACAGCTTTCAACAGATTTTGTTATGTAGAAGAAACAAACCTGGCATTAAGAATTGGCAATTTGGTAAAGGATAAGCAGCGTTTAAGATGATTAAAAATATTGACAAGCGCACATGCTTTTAATGTTACTTGCCTGAGTATGTGTATACATATGGCTAATGGGTTTAGAAATAGAAAGTAACCTCAGCAACAGTTTAATCGAATGCACTCAGGAAAAAATTCTCATGGCTATAGGTAAAGGCTGTATTAAAATAGTACTGGAAGTGGGCCTGCAATTTTAACATCTTGTGTTGTGGTGGTGGTTAGCATTAGTGGGTATTAGATGGAAGGCTTCCAAGCAGTTGTGTTGATTAATTTCAGATCTGGACTTCAAATGTTCCCTGTGTACGTTGTGCTGGATTGTACTGCAAAGTAGCAGCTGAAAGACACATAGGAGGCTTATTTTGCAATAAATCAGAAAACAAATATTGGGATGAAATAAAAGCTTTTCTCTTGTTCTAGCCAAATAGGAAGAAACTGGAAAATTAGACTTTGAATTGAAAGGCTTTTTTTTTTTTTTTTTTTTTAAAATTGGGTTTCCATGTGTCTCTGATTAGAAAGGATCAGGACACCTAAGGATGTTGGAAGCCTGTATTCTAAAGGTTGTCTGAACAGTGATGTTGTGTGTACCTCAGGGAGAGGTCTCAGTCTTCTGGCAGTGTCTTTGGCAAATTTGTGGCACATGGAGAAGTAGTTGGCTCCAAGGCAGGATGGCACAGAAATGTTGGGTTTGAACTTACTTTAGTACCTTGCCCTTCTTCCCTGTTGGTAACCATATTAATTCCACTGGAAAGCTAGTGCGTCAGTCACTGCTAGGGTCTGGAAGGAGTTTTCTCAGGGAACAAGACAGAAAAATGATTTGGTTGGGTTTCTTCATTGTTTTCTTGCTATTCAGATACACCAAGAAACAATTATTTATGGTTATGTGTGTAGACTGTACAGTGTGGGTTGAGGTTAACAGTTATGAGCCTTTCTCTTATTTAAATTTTATCATAGGCAAAAAATTGGCAAAGTTCCTATTTAATTGCTGGTTTCATAATTACAAAAGTATCTCGAATTACAAAGGGACTGTAAAATGTGGGTTTGAAGCTGCTGAAAGGACTGAGATCCTTTCTAGTTTTGTTCATGTGTATTGTGAACTTGAAATCTACATTGCAAACTTGCTGCCAAGTTGTGATTAGGGTTGGTTAGGCATGGCTAAAGCTGAACTCCACGTTTAAATAATAGATCTTTGATGTTACAATACCTCAGTTGTGTCTTTATCTACATCAGTGGTACAGTAAGTAACAGGTAATGTGCTTGTGTGCTAACAAAGGTGAGACAGGAGGTTTCAGTTGGTTTATTAAATTCGGTGCGCGTTAAATCAAGGATATGCATGATAGGGATTATCTGAATTACCTGTATATATTGTTGGGGGCTAAATTAGTAAACTAGAAGAAAAAAGCCCTTGGGTGCCCTTATTTGTAGTGCAGTTGAAATATTCATTCTTTTTCTATTGGGCGTCTTGATACAACGTGTTGGGAGGCCTGAGGAACTGACAAGGAATCTTACCTGTGAATAGCACATCCTTGTTACATTATTTCCAACTCACCATCCCTTGCAGTATTTTTTTCAGCATTATTCACCACATCTGAAAACTAGTGTGAAAAATTGTGATAAAGATATATTGAGGAGAGTGTGTCCTTGGGGCTGGGGACCTTTGGAGCTTGAGATGAGAATTTGCCACATACTTAAACAAGCAATATGCAGAGCTATAGGCGGCAGCACACTTCTTGGTTTATCATGGTTCATCACACTTTTCTATAATAATGATTTTTAATTAGAGAATTTCTTGCATTTTCCCTGAATTTTGAAGTGTTGCCTAATTTCAGTGATGATACTGCTCAGCTTCACCATGCATTTTGATGGTTTGATCCGTTGGGGTAATCTTTGTGTCACCGTGTCATGCGTTAGTTGAAGATGTTGTAATAAAGTCATTTGAGTCTCACATTTGAGATTGCATTAAATATTTTCTGGCTGAAAAGTAGTCAAATATTTATGAAATTTACTTCAGGTAACCTGTATCAGTTGACCAAGATAGAAGAAGGTTTTAAAGGTTTTCATCTTTAAACTTCTAGTCAAGTGTTGAATGATGATTTACTAGGCATGATGAATTGCGCATCTCCTTAACTGCAGTAGTAAAATTTTGGTAGCCTTTTTGAATTTATTTCGTATTAATTGAATGAGAAGGTCTTCCAAAAGTCCTAGGCAAATCCACAGTAATCATGATTATCAACCTGTGAGAGCGAGTTAAGCAATTCTGCCTTTAAATGCACAGTACAGCTTTTTTTCCTGTGCGTGTCAGTCTCAAAACATGTGTGTTCACTGAGGCAGCACATTTCATGACAGCTTTGCAGTTACCTAAACTTCTCAGTATGGTCAGTTGATGTGGCTCACTCTGCAGTAATTCTGGATAGCTTGCTAGATAGGTTGAACTGGATGTGTTGGCCAGGTGTCCACTCATTGTAATGAAATATGCATAGACACTTTAATGTAGATACCTAAATTTAGATGTCTGGATCCCGGAGCTGAATGTTACCCCTTGCTACTTTCCTCATCCTCATATAGAGACCTTGTGATCTCCAGGATGTGTAAAAGCTGGAGCCTTTCGAATCTTTCTGTGTTCTTCCTTGTCACACCCAGGTGAATCTGTTAAAAGAACCAAAACCATTCTTCATGAAAGCTACAGTCTACAGTTACTTAATCCTGTGAATGCTCGAGGCCGATAGCAGATGATCAGACCTGCCTGTGTGTTATTCCATGCAAACCACCTTTTCTGGGTGACTCCACTTAATAGTGCAGTAACTGTAGATTAAAAGCCTTGCCTGTGCTTTGGCTGTTTCCTCTAAAGGACAGCTGCAGCCAGTTCTTTGTTTAGGTACTCCAGCAAACTTCACAGTCTATGATGTATCTTTCATGTTCAATTTTCTTCTTTTCTACTCAAGTGTTCGTGAGTAGTATGCAAAACTAGCCATCTAGCAGATGTGACCTCAAGCACCGGTGCCAAGGGGCTTCAGACAAACCTGGTTCAGACATTTGGACATCTGGTTGAAAACTTAGTTTTGCCACTTGGAGCCCTTGCGTGTGGAAATTAATACTTACATTTTTCTACTGGGGTCTGAGACTGAAGGGTTCTTTCCCAATGTAGAACAAGGAACTCAGTGAAGCTAGAAAACTTCCTTGTGTGATTGTTGTCCATAGAACCTTCTGAGACAATTTTGTCAGCAATCCAGAGCTTCTGAAAGGGGATAGCCTAGGTATAGTGGAAAGTAGTATTGATACAGGAGTCAACATTGTTCCTCCTCCCCTCAGGGTGGGGTTTTTAACACCAAGTAATCTGCTACGGACCCTTGTGCTCTGTGTCTGCATTGTAGTCCTTGATTCTGATGATGGAGGAAATCTGTTCCTCCTTAATGCCTCATGGTCATATCTGTATGCTGTTTTTGAGCAGAAGCTCTCTTCCTCCTCTGTAAGTGATCAGACTGGGGAAGGAAATCTGGATTACTGTGCTCCCTGAAACTCGGGTTTCCAAGTTCTCTGAAAGTGGGTTGCTGAACCCAGCTAGTCCTGTATGGCCTTTTTCCCCTTAAAACATGGCATCCTTTATATTGCAGCTCCCATATGACCCTGGCAAAAAGATCAGGAATTAACTGTAGTAGGCATATGCATTAGCAAAGAATCCATCCAATGCCATAACTTGATCTCGTGGTCATGACAATGTACAGAGCACTGTGTTTGCAAGAACTGAGCATCAACAGAAATACCCCCAAGGACAGTATGTGTTAGTTGAAGTCCAGGAGTCGTTCCCATGGTGTTGATGCCTCAGTCTTTCCAAAGCAGGCTCTTTAGCAAGCTCTTAACAAGACTTGGATTTTTACCTGATGTGGAGACAAAATAATAAGTTCCCACATGTTGACACTGCTCATAAGCTGCTGTAAATACATTTTTAGTGTTTTTGAAACTCTCTCAAGGGTTAGGTTAAATGCTAGGTGTTACTATATAGTAGGTTGAATAACAAATAGATTTTGCTTCATTATCTTATTTGTAGAGTTCTTGGGAAGGTAATGGAAAGTAGTTGTTAGAAGAGATACAGGAATTTTAGCTCTTTTACATGGACTTTTTCTACCTTTGGATTGCTTTGCATTCTTTCTACTATTAACCAAAGCCTTTGAGTAAATTGTAATATAGCTCTTGTGCTCCCTTTTGAAATATGTGTCAAATCAATCTAGGTTCTATTTTTGTCTGTCTTAAAAAATTAATTTTATGGGTTTGTATTCTGGCATGGTCTTTAACTTGTTTCAGTAGTCGTCCCATCCCTGAAAAATGCATGCATGTGTCTTTCTGGCCCCTCTCCTTTTCAATTTTTTTGTGAACTATGAAGTAAGGAATTTCTTTAATTTTTATAGGCATTTTCTAATTACAGCAATGGAAAAGCTAACTGGACTATAGTGATGTGTACACTTCACTCTGCATTTTCAGTCATGTTTTCTCTGAGAGCTCTGTATGAGACTCACAGCATTAGTATTTCTATAAGCCAAGAGAGAAATACCCTTTTAGTATCAGACAACATCCAGAGTTCTGGCTGAAACAGTTGTGCTGAATAAACAGCTTAGATGGCTCACATAAATAATGAGGTTTGTCAGTTCGCCTCCTGAACTCGTTAACAGTATTTCCATGTGAAATGTTACTTTGATGTATAAATGTTCTCATAAAGTTGTACATCATTGTAGCTTGGGCAACCGTCATCCGGGAACACTGAAGAGAAGGATGTGGTTTCTTGATTGTTGACTGGGACAATAGAAGTTGAGTTAAATATCCTTTCCCACTTTGAAATATCAAATTCCCATCAAATCTAGCCTTTTGTTTTAACAGGCAAATATTGTGGCTTCTAGTTTGGATCTTGAACTGTTTGGCTAGGTATTAGGTTTTTGCTAGTTATTAGGGTTGTTTTTTAAATTTTGCTAGTTATTAGGTTTTTGCTATGGCAAAGTCTATGTGTGCTGAACTTCATTGGTTGTGCACAACTGATACGAAACTGGCATTTGACCCATGTAGCTTGCAGTGTAAACCCCTGCATGTCTTCATGCTGTTCTGCAGATACTGTCTTCTTTGTCTCTTTCCAGTGCTAGGTATTTGTTTTCTTGAACAGCTCGCAATTTTCTCAGCTTCTTAAAGGTATATATTACTCCTTTTTTTTTTTAAAACCTCAATTCTGGTACAAATTATGTCTAATTTCTAACACCTACACTGAGATCTCAAATGGCAGGCACCTGAAATGATTAATGACTGGCTATGTGGAAGCCGAACCCCTTGACTTAGGTGCGGCTGCAGCAGAAGTATCTTCTTTGCATGGAATGTTCCAACTCGCTGGGATGTTTATGTGTGTGTTTTGATGGCAAGGGCCCAACCCGATGAAAAATCTGCCATAAGATGACTCACAATATTAGGACAGAAGGTAGAGTCATCGTCTTTTACTTAAAAGTATGTTTAATTTAATTTGTTCTTGACCATGTATAAAACTACTTATGTAGTGCTATGCAAATTGGTAGAAAATATATTTACAGTACATGACAACTAGCTTCTACAAAACTCATGTATTTCTCTTTATCCTTAAAAATACAAATGTTTGCCATGATGGATGATGCTTTTAAATCTAGAGTTTACTTTAATTAAGGCAGTTAAATCAATATGTATTAGAAGGATACTCATCACGACTGCAATTAAAGCAGTTAGTGGCATTTCAGAATTTAATGGAGAAATGAAATACTAAAGATACTGGAAAATATTTGAAAGCCTTTATAATACAGCCCCATGACACTCACTGCCATCAGCTTGTGTGCAGTAACACTGAGTTCCCATGATTCTTCAGAGAAGGATGGTGATCAGTGATTGCAGCACTGCAGTCTATGTGTACATGCTCAAATGCAAATTCCCCTGTACCTGCGTAGTGGGCAGGTACCTCTGCAAGCTTACAGCAGATAAAAATCACTTTTATTTAAAATTGTGAGAAAATACTCTTAAACAAAAGGAACAATGTGGCAACTGATGATTTCCTGAGCTGTATTTTTCAGATGTGTTTTTCTGAGATTTTTTTAAGAAAAAGTTTTTTATTGAGGTAAGCTCCTTTTTTCTGTGGTTTTGCAACGTATCCCTCTATTATTTGGGGAGGAGAATGGATGACCTGTGGAGGGTGGCAGCCCCAAAACCCCTGACGCTGGGCATTTCCCATGGCCAGTACCAGGCACTTTTGCTTTCAAGTCATCATACCTGTGTCTTTATAAGCCATCAGTGGGCTTGTTCTCAGCCAGCTGTTGAGCCTTCTGTCTGCTTCAAAAAAAACAAAGGCAAGCACTGTCAAGAGAGAAGCAAGTGCTGTCTTCCATAGTGTTTTCTGGTAGATGAAGACTAGATATATATAGAACACTTAACACATAGCATACAGACCTAGATTAAGTGTGTAATTAACTGAAAACAGCAGTCTTCTCTGCAAATTTCCTTTGTTCTTAAGAGGGGAACGGAAATAACACTATGGTGGTAGGAGTTGCAGGGATGGGAGAATATGTTTATAAAGGAAGGGGGGAGACCTCGTACAGTGGGGTCACCTTCAGATGTCTTGTAAAGCTCCAGTAGTGATGTAAAATAATGTGTTATGCAACAACAGAAGTTCTTATTGATTTTTACCCATATTACTGTCAGAAAAACCTAACCTACTCTTAATTTAAATGAAAGCTTTATTTTAAGGAGATTATTGTGTTGGTGTCTCTGCAGCTTGCAAGTCGGTTTCTGGAAATACCCAAGGTTTTTACGGTGACTTGTCCTCTCTTGTTCAGAGAGATGGCAATTGAATAGGCAGTGTAAGTGATTCTTGAGCTGTTTTTATCAAGTGTGAAACAAACATAAAGAAGGCAGGTAAAAAAAAAACCCCACCAAACCAACAAGTGTGGCTACAGAAACCTGCTTCCGTCATCAAAACTGGGCTGTGAAAGCAATCTTTATTATTCATACCATCTCCATTGTTATGGCCCGAAACAGGAGGCTGGAGTGCTCTGTTTCCTTTTCTAGCAGTGTCCTTTATTTTTCATGGATTTTCTGTGCTACTCAGAGCAACGGATGATATTAGTTTCGTTGCATTGTTGCTGTTGAGCTGAAATTCTGAGAAGAGTAGCATGAACTTGATCATGATCCCCCTGAGCATATTGGAAGTGGAAAGTCCCGCTGGTTTAGGAGGATTATGTTTCTTTCTACACTGCTTTTTATTATTAATTAGATGTTCTTTCAAGAAATAATAGGTGTAGGCTTTTCTGTCTTGAAGACAGATAATGCTAAATGGCTGAAAAGAAATACATTTTTACTTTCAGTGCTCTTGTAGCTACTGAAAGACAAGCTTGTATTGAGTTTCTCGAAGTTAATACCATTTTGCAGTCAAGGGGATTTGGGGTGTTGCCAAATGAGATGTTATCATTCGTTTTGGACAATGTAATGTTTACCCGTTTCATTTCTCTCTCTGTTGCAGTTATTTAAAGCTTCTGCTAGGTAAAACTAAGAAAGTAGTTTCTCTAGAAACAAAATTGAGAAAATTCAACTGTGAACTGAGTTGCTCACTGAAGCTTTTATGTCATGCTTTTTCTCTTGGGCTTTTGTTCCAGGGTTTTTTTCAAGGTGGGTCTGGTTTTCTGTAGCGTAGCGTTTCAGTAGTGAAGGTTTTGGACTGGACTTCAGTGAGATGAGTTTTTGCTCCATGTCTGTGAAAGTCTGTTCTTCCTTTAGTTAGCATGGTTACAAGGATTCCCAGTGGTGCAGGAGGCCGACAGTAACACAGTCACCCCTGAGAGAACTGCAAGGTGTAAAAGCGAGGCACAGAATAGGAAACCTAAAGGACTACATTAATTTTGAAGTTTTACATTGATTTAAAACAGTAAAATAATTATGTTTGGGCCTTAAAAATGTTCGTAGGTAAAATTGACTGAAAAGGAGTGTTCCATTATAACAACAGTGTTATGGCTGTGGAATTTAGCAGGGTGAAGCTGTAAGTGCATGGGGCTGAGACTTGTCTGCAAGAGAACTGGCAGCAGTGTTTATCCGGGAGCAGGGCTTCAATGCAATTTGAACAAGACTTCTTTAAAGCCCAATAAGAACACTTGCCTTCCAGGCTAAAGTGATGTTTTTGTGAGTGAACGTGTTTTTTTGTGGGATCTGATGTGCATTGATTGGTGACTTTGATGCAGAATAACTAAAAACTTGTGAAGGCAGTAGAAATGAACCTGCTTACGTAAACGAATCTGACAAGAAAAACAAGTTTAACCTCCTTAAGAGCAGTGAAAAGGACAAGGTGTGATAATACAGTGGCAATGCATGTGAGTAAATATTGCACAAGGAAAAAAAGTTTATAGGGGATGCCTAGAAGGTTTTGTTTATAGATGAAGAACTGTCAGCGTTGTACTAGCCTTCTGCTTGTGCTTATAAGTCCTCAGCTTGTCCACATGATTTAATGAAAACTTTTAAAAAATGAAAGCTCATTTGCTGTATCCATCTGTGCTCTTGGTTTGATTGACTAATACAGTAGTGATTAAAACTGGGAAAGAGCTGTAATCAAGTGTTACTGTTTTTATTTGACAGGCCGGACCTGATAGACATGAATACCGTTGCTGTTCAAAGCAACCTTGCAAATTTAGAACATGCTTTTTTTGTAGCAGAAAAACTTGGTGTTGCCAGACTTCTGGATCCTGAAGGTAAGATAGCTGCAGAAGGCATTGTTGCTAAAACCCTAATGTTAAAATAAAATCCAAGCTGCCTGAAGGCTGTAGCATGTTTGCAGGCATTCTTACAACTACGTGATAAAGTGCTGTTCTGTCTTGCTCTTTTAGATGTTGATGTTTCCTCACCTGATGAGAAATCAGTAATAACTTATGTGTCATCACTTTATGATGCATTTCCCAAAGTACCAGAAGGTGGTGAAGGCATCAGTGCAAATGTAAGTGAGAGAAAAAGACTTGTGCGCTGTGTGAGCTTCACTAATGCAACTTGTTGATGTCAGTTCCAGAATGCTAGCTGGATCTTCAGTAGGACTGCTGTCAGACTTTCCTTCAACATGATTTGCCAGGCTGAGATTTTAGCTTAGCTTAGCTGCTCTTTCATGTTCTGAACATAAAAATATTTATGCAAAGATTTTAACTAAAACCAATATACCTGAAGTTGGAGAAAGATAAATAGTTCTTACTTTTCAGTTGTGGACGTATAAATTGTGCCTCTGATTCTTATCATTTTGAAGTTTAATAAACTAGAAAATTTTGTGTTTTCAGTGGAATTACTTGGGATCAAAACTTAAGACTGAAATCATATATTTGGATGCTTTAATTGAGCTGTAACAAGGAAGTAAATATTGTTTCAGAATCGCAGAGTTTAGAAATCTCTCTTTTATACATAAAGACCTCAGACTTAAAAGATAGAGCAAAGTGAGTTCTCAGATTGTTTTTCTTTTGATTTGTAACCTGCGTTGTGCTTTGGTAGGATGTTGAAGTCAAATGGGTTGAATATCAGAATATGGTGAACTACCTCATGCAGTGGATCAGACACCATGTCACGATAATGTCCGACAGAACATTTCCCAACAATCCTGTGGAATTGAAGGTGAGGTGTGCCGACTTCAAATGTCATTCCATCAAGGGAGTTAATCTTGCTGACTCAGAGCATGCTTAAACAATGAAGTGCTTTGATTTATACAGTCAAATCATCTGTTGAACAGGACTACTCCTTAACCTTTTCAAAATACAAAAAGGACATTTCTAACATAGGAACAATCAAATCTTTAGCATGTCACTGTTATTCATAGAACTGAAGTAGAGCAATGTAAGAATGTAAGCTTACAAAGAATATTAGAAGTGGTTTGGGGAGTAAGGTGTTGTATTCATTGTAAGTAAAAACGGATGATTTTTTGTCTTTCTATAGGCACTTTATAATCAATATTTGCAGTTTAAAGAAACAGAAATTCCACCAAAGGAGACAGATAAATCAAAAATTAAACGTCTATATAAACTGCTAGAGGTAAGTTTTAACATGCATTAAAATGTATAGAAGTTCCCTTTCTGTTGCTTGAAATAACAAATCTGTATGAACTTTTAAGGTCTGGATAGAATTTGGACGGATTAAACTTCCTCAAGGCTATCATCCAAATGATATAGAAAAAGAATGGGGGAAGCTTATTATTGCCATGCTGGAAAGAGAGAAGATCCTTCGACCTGAAGTGGAGAGGTATGTTAGTGAACACTTGACAGGTTTGGTTGGTGTTATTTTCTGTTGGTTTAATTCATACTGAAAATTGTAAATGTCTTCTGCTATGGTAACATCCACATTATTTTTCTAGATCAATTGATTCTGGCTTTGTTCAGGCCTGAAGTCTTTGTCAGTTTTATAGAAGTAGGTCCAGATGGGATGGTCTCACAAGGTCATAATAAACAGTATCTGTGCTTCACGTCATCAGCGCACTTAAACACAAATAAAACTGTCTTCTTTGTACAGATGGGTCAGAGCCAGATTCATATCACTTTGCTGTCTCACTTAGACTTTATTTCATATAAGCAGCATCCTCGTCCTTTACATAAAATGCTTATTTCACTTGGTGTACAGCATTGTGGGCTCATGTCCTGTTCTGAGATGGCTTAAAAGTTGGTTGTACTCAAGGGCACACAAAGTGTTTCGACGTTCAAAGCACATAGCAGCTTTCCATTGAAGTAGATGGTGTGACACTGTTCTGTACATCATTAATGACACACTGAGCATGTTTAAAATCTCTATGCAGTCTTTTTCTGCTTTTAAATGGTACTTCTTTTGAGTTGTAGCAGACACAGATGTCATCCATTCATTAATTTAACTAATTTTATTTAATTCTTTAAGTTAAATGAGTCTTTGGGCACCTGCAGATAGGTGCAGACACCTGGGTCTGGATTCATTTTGCTTAACTTTAAGTATCCAAAGCAGACACTTAAGATCTGAATCACTTTCTAGAGAGTCCTCGCACTGGTTTTCTAGTGACAGTAGGGCAATCATTCTCTCAGGTTTAGGACCTGAAATTAAGTGTGAAAAATCAAAACCATCATTTAGGAAGTCCCCAGAAAGGCAGATTTTAGCAAGAGGAGATCCCAGAAACAGTCAAGCTGATTAAATATGTGTCGTGCTTACAAAAGCAAGGACATGACTGAAATGGCCGATGCAGTGGGAGGTGTTGATTCACAGCACTCTGCTATGAAAGTCCAGTAGAGGAATCCAAAGCTGTCTCCACCATGCAGAGCAGAACACTGGAAAGCAGTGGAAGAAATACAGCCTGCTGGATCTTGTAGGCTTATCTGTCCTGACTTGCCAAAATCAAAGTTTAGTGCCTGCCTTCACCAAAAGGAATTCTATTCATACTTGCAGAAAGCTGGGTTTCCATTGTTGAGGTTGTATATGAATCACATAAGTTTTTTTTCTTTTTTATTCATATGGACTGTATGCAGGCAAAGAAACACAAATTCCTTCTTAAGTTTGAGGACTGGTAAACACACTACATGTGGTAATCACTGCAAAAGGAAAGAGAGGATTAAGTGATTCTGGTTTAGTTATCAAGTTAAAATTGTCAGTTGATCTGAACACAAAAACTTGATCCATGTTTGCTGTATTGGTTATTAGTGCATCTCTTGGTTTTGATACAGTTCCTGAGGTGGGATTTGGTTGTGGCAAAGATGTGACCTCAGCTAAAATGGAAATTTTGCAAGTACTAAAACTTTGCCTGCGAATTTGGTGAATACATCTGAAAGTTTCTACGCAGATAGGCAATGTGGGACCAGATTGGTGTTTGGTATCACAACTAATGTGATGTCAGTGAGCAGAGTGCCAAACTGAGCTCCAGCTTGCGGAGTTCAGAATTACCACAGGCATGTGTCTACACCTTTGCTGTGCTCCTCTGTGTAAACACAGTCATCTTACATTGAGGGTGTGGTTTTCAGAAGGCCCTAAAAGCTGGGGGTGAAATGCTGAAAAAATCACCCCTTACCCAAATTCCGAGTTAAAACGTAAACTTAAGGGCAGTGATCAGATTTTTCTTACTTGTTTTGCGGTCAGAACAGCAAGAAGCAATTAGCTCTGAATGCGGAAGAAGTTGGAGTGAAATTTGCAGGAGGAGAGATTAGTGGGACAGGGCAGTTAGTAAACACACATACTTGGGCAATGGAGTCACAGTGGTGGTTTGGATGGTGTACAGATGTCTCCCCTTATGTTGTTACCAGCTGATTAACCATGATATTCCCCCAGTTTTATTGTGTGGTTCCATTTGAAGGGATACGAATCAAGCCAACCTGGAGGTGTTTTGGTCCGTACTATGGACACCAGAGTTCTCCCTTCCCTCTTTTGGGAAACTTCATTGAGAGTCTGAGAAACACTGCAGAGACTTACTTTAAGTTCTTATTTGGCTTACCAACATTTAGTGACACTTAGATAAAATATTTGGCGTGTCTGTTTCCTAGAGACGCCCTAACGTTGCTGCCTAGTCTGTACTTGCAAAGCTTTAATCGGAGGTAGGGAAGCCAAGAGCAAGGTAGCGTACATAGCCCCAGGTAAAACCCTTTGAAGAGCTGGCAGAATATTAATTGCTGGGTTTTGAATATGCGTACTGAAGCCTATTTAAAGGAGGAGTGTTAGGTGTTTCCAAAGCCAGCAGTGAAATTTCATCCCTAGAAGCTGTACATTTTGTAGGAGTTTTATCTTTTCATTTTTCAGCAAATGTAAGCAGCTAGGAGGATCGTGCTCAAGATATAAAAATGAATAGCAATAGTTATAGCTATCACAGCAGTGATTCACTGTTTAGCAACAGTACTAGTGCTCGAACCAGTGTTGAGTCTAACGAGAATTTCCTTTCTGTAAATTGTGGTCCCACACTGATTAAATCTTGTATAAGCTTTGGTAATGGCACCTTAGAAGGAAGCAGGTAACTTGGCATATGTATTTATTATGTTTTGTTTGTTTGTTTTTAATGTAATGTGTACTAAATTTAAGTAATGTTAATATTTATTTTTCTGAAATGCTCTGGCATCGCTTAGGTTGGAAATGCTGCAGCAGATTGCAAACAGAATTCAGCGGGACAGCCGGAGCTGTGAGGACAAACTGATACTCGCGCGGAATGCTCTGCAGTCTGTAAGTCAGCCGGTGTTTCTACTTACCTGTGTTCATGAAATTGCTGCGGTGATAAAAATTCTTTAGGGTTTTTGAGTGCATACTCAATACCTGCTACTTCTAGTTTCATTGTGCTGTTATTTTTAATTTGTCATTTCTCCAAGAAAAAAAAAAATGCCTAGAGTGAGTTCTGTTAGATCTAATTTTTTTGTTTTGTCAGTAGTTAGATAAAATTGCTGTTCACAGGTTTTTTTAAGACCAGAATAAATTCTTACAAAAAAAAAAAGATTTAAAATTGGGGTTTCTTACAGGTCATTTCTCTTGGCTTCGCTGCAGGGCTTAATGACTTTCTCTTATTTATTCAGGACACCAAGAGGCTAGAGTCAGGGCTCCAGTTCCAACATGAGGCAGAGATAGCCGGGTATCTTCTTGAATCTGAGAACCTTCTCCGCCAGCAAGTGATTGATGCCCAAATTCTTATTGATGGAAAATACTATCAGGCAGACCAGCTTGTGCAAAGGTACTTTACTGTGTCTTTATATGAGTAAATAAATATCTCAGATATGGATAGATACCCATTATGGACACTGTTTTCAGGTCTTTATGGATAAACTTCTCAGTTTGTCACTGGCTGCTCAAATAAAGATTACCAGGTATTTGGGTGGGTACATTGCCCACAGATGTTATTGAAGACAAGAGGAGCTGATTGTACTTATTTGTGAAAACAAAGTCATTCACCAGAACATGACTTATGCATTCTATGTATGTTTAGGTTCCTGAGTGTAAAAATGTTAGCTTGTTTTATGGCACAAATGCTTTTAGAATTCACTAACTTTGATTTTAAAAATGAAGGCAAGTTTTCTGGTGATAGCTGTGGGTGCGTTAACCTAACAGGTAATAAGTTGGGTAACATTAGCTTATCTGTGGCAGTGTGTACAGTCCTGGCAAAACAATGTATTTATACAGCATAATTGAATTTTATGAAGAAGTGGCTCCAAAGTTTTTTTAGGATTTGTCCTGGACTGAGTGAGATCAAGCACCTAACAGCCCCTTGGCAGTGAACTGCAAGTGTTTGATCTACTGCAACTTGTAGTATCTTGTAAGATTTCTGCTTTGCTGATTGTTCCCTGGAATTGTGCATGCTAGTGCCTGTGCCATGCTGATTTTCTAGTCATTGCTTGATTTCTGCATCTATTACCTGGTATTTATAGAAGTATAAGCTGACAGACTCTATACTTTTGGAAGAAATGCTATTTATACTTAAGTACAACTGAAGTGTAAGAGATCATATGAATTCATGTTGCTATTCCATTCAGCATGATAAACCTTAATCAAAAGCATTCATTGAAATATTTTTTTTAAATTCATTTTGTTTTATTTTAATAGAGTTGCAAGACTTCGTGATGAACTGATGGCCATACGGACCGAATGTTCTTCTGTATACAACAAGGGCCATGCTCTAACAACTGAGCAGACAAAGCTGATGATATCAGGAATAACTGAAAGCTTAAACTCAGGATTTACAACAAATCTAACCCCTGAATTAAATGCTGCAATGACCCAAGGTTTAACACCTACTTTGACTTCTTCCAGCTTGACATCTGGTCTTTCATCAGGTCTCACTTCCAGACTGACACCCACGATCACTCCTGCTTACACACCAGGCATCCCACCACGGTTAATTCAAAGCTATGTGACAGGAGTAGACAGTGGGGCACTGCAAACACTCAAACTAATGCAAATCAGAAAACCTCTTATGAAATCAGCTTTTGTCGATCAGAATTTAACAGAAGAAGAGGTGAACATGAAATTTGTCCAGGACTTACTGAGCTGGGTGGAAGAAATGCAGGTAGCAATCTTTGTGGAAATAGTCTGCTCCTGATAAGTTTACTGCTTGTAGAGCATGGCTAATTTTTCCTTCTTGTTTATAAGGTGCAACTTGATCGAGCAGAATGGGGTTCAGATTTACCAAGCGTTGAAAGTCATTTAGAAAATCACAAAAATGTCCACAAAGCTATTGAGGAATTTGAATCCAGCCTTAAAGAAGCTAAAATCAGTGAGGTATGGCACTGCATTCTTTCTTTCTCTGGTTACTTTCTTACTGGGTGACCCATAAACTAATGTTGAATTTTAGAACTCTGTTTGGGTTTCACAGTCTTAACTTACTTTTACTTCTGATCTCTAGATGTCATATCATGAAATCAGATATAATGGTTTAACATATTTTTCTGTCTTTTGACCTTGTGTACCGAATACAGATCCAAATGACTGCCCCTCTTAAACTCAGTTATGCAGAAAAGTTGCACAAACTGGAGAGTCAGTATTCGAAACTGTTGGTAAGTTTTTCATACTGCTTCGATGTTCAGCTTTTTGGTGTACGTCATCTTTGATAAGGGATGAGCTTGAAATCCTCATTTTTGTGAATATCTTTTTTTTTTTTTTAATAAAGAACACATCAAGAAATCAGGAAAGGCACCTAGATACCCTTCACAATTTTGTGTCTCGTGCTACTAGAGAGCTGATATGGCTGAATGAAAAAGAAGAAGAAGAGGTTGCGTATGACTGGAGTGAAAGAAACCCTAATATAACAAGAAAAAAGGAATATCATGCAGTATGTATTGCTAGTGTAATCCAGAGGGAATAATTAAATCATCTTTTAAAATTGAAGAGATTTCTAAAAATTTTTTTTTCTTGTCTGACAAAAAGGAATTAATGCGAGAGCTTGATCAAAAAGAAGAAGTTATTAAATCAGTACAAGAAATAGCTGAGCAGTTGCTTCTTGAAAATCACCCAGCCAGGCTAACCATTGAGGTAAGTTAGTTAACACTTGAAGAAGAAAATAGTTTGTGTTTTAATAGATAGTAGGTGCTTTTACCACCTTTTCAGTGTGTGTTGTATCTTGTCTTCCAGTTTCCAAGAAATAAAAACACTTCTGTGAAGTTCAGGTTGCATCTTGGGTTGCTGAGATAAAATGCCTCTAAAAGCTAAAATTAAATTTTCCAGAGTTGATCTGCACAACAGTTTCTGGTCACGCATGCAGCTTGTAGTGTTATTGATAGAGACTGTATTGGCAAACTGAGGGCACAGAACAGTCCTGATGGGATTTGTCTCCTACTGGATTTAAAGACATTTCAGTCAAATTTTTCTAGTTGCTTCTTGAATGCACAGGTTCCTTTTATGGGTTAGTGTTGGTTTCCTAACTTACTTGTCAGTCAATTATGAAACTTGTTGGGATGTTAAAGATCTGCCCAGGTGATGTGATTTAGTTCAGACTTGACTCAAGCTCTGTATTAAAGGTGAATGGTTTACAGAAAATTTACTGTAGCTGTAGGGTCCTAATGAGCTTCCAAAGGAGAATGTAAAACACTTTTCCCTATAGATCTTCAAGAAAAGAGTAAATACGGACAATGGGTGGTAAAAATGGAATTAATTAAAAGCTGTTTTATTTTATAAGAATGAAAAAATGGAGAGGATGGATTTTTATAGTTCTTCAGCTCAGGGAGTTTATATCTGCATAAATTAGAAATGAAGAAAACTCCCTTCTTTCCTTCTCATAACATTTACTTTGAATAATAAACGACTTTTTATTTACTAGGGGGAATTCTATTCTTTAAAAGTATATCCTGTTCTCATGAGTTCATATCAGTATAATATATTAAAGATACATTATTTCATAACTTCAGTCTCAGTGAAGACGACTGTGCAGGTTATGACTTTGTAATAATGCTGTGTGGGGCATTTAAAAAGAAAAAAAATCATGCCTTTTCTACAGAATAATCTATGTATTAATGCATCGGTTTGAAAGTCATTGAAGCCAATGGAAAAACTCTTTTGAAGTCCCTGAGAATCATACGGAATTGAAAAATCGGGACTTTTGGCTGATTTCACAAAGTCAAGAGTACCCTCTGCTGGTGATGGCTCTTGCAGTGCATCTCGAGTGGCAGCACCGTGCTGACAGCATAGGTGGTGTCACTTGTGCAGGGTTAAGGTCTTTATATTCCTCTGCAACTGTTACACGAAACTGTACGTTGCAGTGAGTCCTGATTCAGTATTTTAATTGTGTATGCACTATTACTTAATTGATTTGTATCCAGGCACGAATCCAGCTCTTTTCATTGAGTAAATAGAGACATGGACTCACAGATGAGCTCAGGCTGGAGGAACAAGATCTGTAGTCCAGCCCCTGCTCAAAGCAGTGCCAAGGCTTTGTTTGGCTAAATTCTGAACGTGCCTGAGGATGGTGGTTTCACAGCCCCTCTGGACGAGTTTTATTTTGTTTGACTATGCTGTATCAACAGGGTTTTCTTGTCACATCTAACTGGAATTTTCCTTGCTGTAGCTTGTTTTTCCTGGTTGAAGAGGTCAGGTTTAGATGTTTGTGCTTGCTCTGTTACTTTTGTGTTTCCTGAATCCTGTAAATGCACGTTTAAATTTTCATTGCATTTTGTAAAATATCTCTCCTCCTTAAAGGCCTATAGAGCTGCAATGCAGACACAATGGAGCTGGATCCTTCAGCTCTGTCACTGTGTTGAACAACATTTGAAAGAAAATGCGGCATATTTTGAGGTAAGAAAGTAAATCAATAAAAATGTGAAATGTTTTAAGTTTTGTCCATAGTCAGAAAGTTCCACTGAACGCGCCAGATGCCCTCTCACAGTACTTGTAGAATTGACATTTGTCATCTGCAGTCATTAGATGATGAGCCATGCTCTTTACAGTGTTACCACACGTGCATTGTCTTCACTACAGTTAGATCAGTTCACAGCAGATGAACATCTGACCTGACATTTTTTCAGAGTGCCGCAGCTGCAAGGAGAGACACTGAGAATGACGCTGTGTTCTCTCCCTGACGGCACAGCCGCCATCAGTACAGCTGCTGCAAGTGATATAGAGTGGAGGGTGGTTAGTAGTGGCCAAGGGAGAGCACACTGTAGGCAGTTGTTCCAGGACTACCCAAATAGAATGGCATTAATAATGAACAGAGCAGAGAACACCCAGACAACAAACCCATCTACCAAGACACCTTCCTGATTATGACCCATTTACACACCTGGCAAATGACGCAGTACTCCGTGACATGCATGAAGATCAAAGTTCAAGGTTTTCTCAGTTGTATGTGCAAGGATTGAAGAGCTCTTTGTTGTGGGGGTTTTTAAATCTACTTTTTTGTATTTAAATTATAAACTTCAAGCATTAGTGTCTTCTGGGTTAGGTGGTTGAAGAATAAGGGGTGAAGTTGGGATGAGATGCCTTCACACAGAGAAGGGCGAGTGCCCAAAGTTAGGAAAGGAGGGACACTGGAGAAGACCAATTTGAGCTCCTAGTGGTAGGGGGAAGAAGTGAGAATTTTAGATTAAAGAAATGAGGTTTTAGGGGCAGAATGGGGTGAGGATGCATTTATCTTCTGAATGTGCTTAACCAGGACCCTAGTTTGGGGGTGCAGGTGCATTGCAGAACTGCAGATGTGGCAGCTCACTTCCCCTCCTGCACAGAATATTTATTCCAGTGTGTTTGCTGAATTTTGCAGCTAGTTTGCTACAGCTTGTAGGCTTTGCATGTTCATCATATAGAAAGGTAACTGTCATTCCAAGGGAAGGAAGAGTTACTTCAGAAAACATTTCCACCGCAGGAACAGTAATTAACTAAGGTCCAATAACTGCTGAATTAATGTTGCATGTCGCAAGAATAACTGGTGTTACAACATACGTCGTCTTGAGAGTGCATTGAGACATGAGATCATGAATAGTGTGTGGTGCCTCAAGCTTATAGAAATGTTCATTTTTTAAAAGACATCACTTAAGACGTCATGGTGCAGCTGTTTGTGTAACCCAGATACTGGTCTCATCCCAGTTTTTCAGTGATGCCAAAGAAGCCATGGAATATTTAAAGAATTTGAAAGATACCATATACCGAAAATACAGTTGTGATAGATCAAGCAGCCTTCATAGGCTGGAAGACCTTGTCCAGGAGTCTATGGTAAGAATTCAAGGATCCTATTAACGTGAGTTACAGTTCAAGAACAAATGTGTAGATTTTATTTGGATATACAGTGTGTGTTAAAATTGTTCCTTTAAAGTGAAGGAAAAAAAAAATTAATTATTAGAGCATATAATTAAGTGATTGTATCTATCCATGTATAATGACATTTTTCATAACTTTAAAATACAGATTTATTGATTTCTTTATCAGTACAATATCAGATGTTGTGGGAACCCAGTAGCTTTAGAGAGGTACTTTGTTCTTGTAAAGTGTGCCAGTTTTAAGAAACACAGCCAAAGAAGTCAGGAAAATAAAAGCTTAACAGGATAAAAGAAGCAGCACTGTATTCTGGCCATCTCTTATGACGTATTCTTTTTCATTACTGTTTTAGGAAGAAAAAGAACAACTCCTGCAGTATAAGAGCACAGTAGCAGGCCTTGTGGGGAGAGCAAAAGCAATAATTCAGCTGAAGCCAAGGAACCCTGACTGTATACTCAAAACATCCATCCCAATTAAAGCCATCTGTGACTATAGACAAATTGAGGTTAGAAACTTGAATTTCCTCAAATCAATTACAGATGAAAGAATTCAGCTAAAGTTTCATTAATTACCACATTCCTGGAGAACACAGGGATCTAAATTTCTTCCACCCTAGTAAACAAGAGCAAATGTTGACTGTTGTTTTTGTTGTGCTTATTTCTTGACACCATTTGCAGAAGTGCTCTGTAAAAGTATTTGCTAATTATTTTTTCTGCTTTTCTGTTAATACTAGATAACTATTTACAAAGATGATGAGTGTGTATTAGCAAACAACTCCCATCGTGCTAAATGGAAAGTCATTAGCCCAAGTGGTAACGAGGCCATGGTTCCATCTGTATGCTTCACAGTTCCTCCACCAAACAAAGAAGCAATAGATACAGCCAACAGGTAGGGACAAAACAAACCCACCAATTTTCCTTTCCAGTTCATTTCTTTGAAGCTTGGGTTAAAATAGAGACTTTTTGTTCCCCTTTTCATGTGTTACTTTGATCTGAAGTTGGGGGTCTCTTTATGTTTCAGGATTGAACAGCAGTTTCAGAATGTTTTGGCCCTTTGGCATGAGTCACATGTAAACATGAAGAGTGTGGTGTCCTGGCATTACCTGACAAATGAAATCGAAGCTGTTCGAGCTGGCAATGTTGCCTCGGTACGTGCTATGTCTAGAGAAGGCCCTCTTTGCCATTTTCTGGAAAGTCATAGACTGCGTATCCCAGAAATACTGTATAATCGACAGTTTGCAGCTATCCTCATCTTCCTTGGGGGAATAGCTGTCTGGCTGCCAGTGTGCAACGTTCTGCCTTGATCTGATCTGCCTTTACACAGATACATTTGGGGAAGGAGCAGAGAGATGGAATCATAAAGACTTCCTTGCAGCCTTACTATGCTAATTTCTCTAGCCTCTTGTTGCAGGGAGGGATGTGATCTCAAAAGCAGTGAGCAGCAACTAAATCTGGGTTCTATTCTGCAGCAGCCTACCTATCTGCTTTTATGCTAAAGGTAGCTGGGAAGGTTAGTTTCATTAGGCTACAGTTAATCTTCATGAAACCTCTGTTATTTCCTCATGCTGCAACTTCTTGCTTACAGTGGAACCCACTGTGAAGCGACATTTAGTCTTTCAGGCTGAAGGCAGCTGAACACTCCCTGCTCCATAATGCAGTTTTTTCAGTGTTATACATGTCTAATTTGAAGTATGAAATAGCTAGCTAGGATCAATTTCTCTGACATGAAATAGTGATGTAGGTCAAAATAATGTTCTTTCTTGCTAAAGCAGTGTGTGAGGTCATTTAAATACACTGTGTCAGATGTATGGCTGAACACTATTTTCTAAAATAGTTTATTACACAGCATTGGTGTATATCTGTCAACAGACTGGTGCAATAATATTTTCAATAACTAGAATTACATTTTTCACTCCTAATTTCCCACTGTTGCAGAGAAGGAATCTGAGGTGATTCCTGAAGTGTCCCTACTTGCCTGACTCTGTCTGGCTGCTCATTTGTTGCCACTTGACATTAGATGCAGAAACAGTGGTTTGACAGGGCTCGTTACTGGTGTTAAAGATGGAAAACGATTTTATAGTGAGTGGAAACTATCAGCTGTCAAGCGGACTCCAGCTTAGGAACAGCAGTGTTTCAGAACCTTGATTCTTTGACTTAACCATCTTAGTATTTGGCCAGTTTTGCTTTTTGATACAGAGCATTACAGGGAATGGTGTAAGTGAGGTATCATTGCTGACTGTGCCTTGGGTTTATAATCTGTTGCAGATAAAGACGATGCTGCCAGGTGAACATCAGCAGGTTCTAAGCAATTTGCAGTCACGCTTTGATGATTTTGTGGAGGATAGCCAGGAGTCCAAGATCTTTACAAGCTCCGATACGGCACAGCTGGAAAGGGAAGTTAATGTTTGCAAGCAATACTACCAAGAGCTTCTGAAATCTGCAGAAAGAGGTAAAACATTGCTGAGAACAGTAAAAAGATTCCCTCATGAGTGATTGTAGTACTTTATAAAACTTCTCTCTCTCAATACATATTGATACTGTTAACTCCTCAGTTCTTCTGAAGAGGTTGTCATAATTTTAACTGTGCGTGCAGTTACATTGTACAGATCCTCTAAGTTGTTTCAACTTCATATACATTAAACTATGTAAAGGTATTGATGTGTTTCTTGAGAAACAGAGCTCTACAAAAAAAAATAACACCCATGAATTTATTCTGAGCATGTTTAGTCATGTCTTCCTTGTTTTTGAATGCTGGAAGTGCAACCTGATGACTTTGTTGAGTTCGTAACAGAATTACAAAATTTTTCACGCTGATAAGGCAAGAAAAATGTCCTAAATATCTTCTTAGCCCCCCAGAATGTAGTTACCACTGTCTTAACTGTTTTTAAATACAATAAGAACAGAAAGCTTAAACTATATCCATTCTGAGTTACTGTCAGCTAACGACTTAAAGAAATACAGTAGTACAAAGCTGATTACTGCATTAACATGATTTACTGTAGTACTGAGCCTGGTACCATGTGACAGAAACAATCAGCCACTGAGTTTAGTGATGTCTGCATAGGGGTGATTTCTGTGCCTGGGAGGAATGGTTAAAGGCATATGCTAATTTTTCCTGTGTGAGGAGGTGATGTAATAATAGCTAAAATTCAAGTGTTCCTAAAATTTTCTGTATAGCTCAAATTGCAGTGAAAACTGATGGGATTTGTGCCAATCATAATAAGACCTGTAGAATGTTGACTTTATAAAAGTGTTTCATGAGAAGACATGGTGGAAATGACACTATGGCTTTGTTTGCCAATATGTTCCTTGTTTCTTTCAACAGAGGAGCAGGAAGAATCTATTTACAATCTCTACATCTCTGAAGTCAGAAATATCAGGTTACGTCTGGAAAGTTGTGAGGAGCGGTTAATACGGCAGATCCGAACCCCAATGGAAAGGGATGATCTACATGAAAGTGTGTTTAGGATTTCAGAGCAAGAGGTGAGCCTTTGAGAAAGGCTGTTTTATCTAGGAAGATAGGTTTATTTTAAAACAAACAGATCTAGGCATTTTGAATGTAGCCAGGCAGGTTTGCTGCACACCTTGAACAGACAGGAGTCAAAGATGAAGCTTATGTTTGTGAGATAAAAGGTGCCAATAAACAGCAAACCTGTTAGTTTCCCTCCTATGCATACATTATTTTAGAAAAAAAATCAGTGGTGTCCATGTGAAACAAGCAGAGGAGAGCAGACAGGTACTGATAATGCTATGTAAGGTGTACATCAGGTTGACATGGGCTAAAATAAAAACACTGTCAATCACTTCATTTTACAGAAACTGAAGAAAGAGCTGGATCGACTGAAGGATGACTTGGGAGTCATCACAGATAAATGTGAAGAGTTTTTCAGTCAGGCTGCTGGTTCACCTTCAGTCCCTACTCTGCGTTCTGAGCTCAGTGTTGTTATTCAGAACATGAACCAAGTTTATTCCATGTCTTCCATTTACATAGATAAGTATGTAGTAAACCATCTCCCATTGCACGTTTTAGTGTACAATATCCTCTTAAAAATAAATTAAATATATTCATAAATCAGTATGAATAATGGCAATCAAGGAAAAGGGAGTTAATATTTTAGCATTGTTTAAAGGGGTACCCCGTGACATGAAAAGCCTGAGAAACAAGTGTGCTGAATATTGTTATTGATGGTTCAGTTAACAGATTACTGTTTTTCAGATTAAAAACTGTAAATTTGGTGCTGAAGAACACTCAAGGAGCAGAATCGTTAGTAAAACTCTATGAAATGAAGTTGTGTGAAGAAGAGGCAGTAACAGCTGACAAGAACAACATTGAAAATCTGATGGGTACATTAAAGGTAAGAGGTGACTGGTGCCTTTTCATGGGCAAATAAAAAATAATGGGAAAATGATCTCTTATATCACATGTTTTGGTTATGCTGTACTATATAACATATCAAAAGATGGCTTGGAGGATGGTATTTGGAGGAAAGTCTGCATTAGGATTGACATCTCAGGAAAAAAAGAGCAGCTTTGGAACTTCAGGAATTGGGAAGTTTATGTATATAAAGTTTATTTATATAAATGTGGTCACAACATTCCTGTTACTGCTATGGTACAGTAATCACAGGTTCCTAGGAGTTTCTCAGATACATTTGAGAAGGGGGAAGTTTGAAGTTCAGCATTTTTTGTGTGTTGTATATACCTCATTTTAATATTGTAAATCATGAGTAATGTGTTTTTGTTAGATAGAATCATTGGCATCTATCTAATGATTTTTCTGAAAGCTGCAGTTTATAAGATAAGTGTGTCAATTTACTGTCTGTGTTTTGATCTGTGTGTCAGGAGGGATGCTGTTAGAGCTATTTTGCATTTCATAGCTAGTTGCTTCAGACTTACTCCAATGTCATTCCAGTGTTTGTGCAGCCAGAAGTAATATATTCATTTAAATATTTTTTATTTATTTGTTTATACATTTTATGTAAAATACTCATTTATAAAATAGTGTCATAGATGTGGAGTTATTTACAACTTACCATTTATCACATACTAGCAATGGAGATCTGAAGTAGATGAGAAAAGACAAGTGTTCCATGCCTTAGAGGATGAACTGCAGAAGGCGAAGACGATCAGTGATCAGATGTTTAAAATGCATAAGGAGCGTGATCTTGACTTTGACTGGCATAAGGAAAAGGTTGATCAGTTAGCCGAGAGGTGGCAAAACATTCATTCTCAAATTGAAAATAGGTTTGTATAGCTTTCATTATAATTTGTTCATGTTTTATGCTGGGTTTGTTGTTTCTGAGGAAAAATAAACAGAAATGAATGTTAAAATAGCTCAGAATAGTTTTCTGAAGTGTTCGTGAAATGTGCTGAGATCGAGGATTCTTACCTTTTCTGTGCCTCTCTACAGGAAATGTCTGTTGAGCACCAAAAGATATAGAAACTTCATTTACTCACAACTTACCCAGACACAGTAGAGTGAAATTGTATTTTTATTTTAGAAAAAAAAAAAAAGCCTTCAGAAATGGCTTGCTGTCCTATGGAAATTCCATCTGCTTCTCCATATAATTAGTTCTGACAGGCTACATTGATGAGCTGATTCATCAGTTATGATTGGATTCATGTCAACTTTTTAGTGCTAAGTCTGGAAGTCCTTAGTTTCCATTGACTTCTGTGATAATTTTGTCACAACAACTTTTGATGAAGTGCCAGTATTTCCTTTTGGTGTGCAACTATTTTCATTCAGCCTCAATATCCACTTGAGAAATTGCTCTAATTCAGCCCTTCAGTGTTACTGTCATGATAATGTTGGAGAATGTTACTCAATACGCATGTCTGCACAGATCTGCAGATACAGCAGAACACATCTTCATGTAATTCTGAAGGTGACATTTACGTTCCTTTACATACAGGAAACAGCACTCTAGGAAAAAGTATTAGCAAGTTAAGGAAGTCTGTACTATGCAGCCTGAATTTATTTCCTTTATAATTTTCGTTAGTTTATCATAACTAAAACCTGAACAAGAGCGTCAGAGATGGTGCTGTTGATGTAAAAGTTCAAAAGTTGACACAACAATCTTTCACATTTTTGTCCTCCTTTTCTAGTATCCATTCAGGTGCAATACTGAAGTTATTCACTTGTAATTAACTAATTAAGTGGTCTCTATTTAACATTGCTGGAAGTTAAAAGGAAAGATGGGCGAAAGCAGACCCATGCAAAGCTGACTGCAGAGTGGCTAGCATTAAATCCACCTCAGATTTTTCATCACTTGATAGTGTGATATAATTCAAATAGTAAAACAGGAGTTTTGTGAGGTACTGAACCTGTCCTTATTTCCTCAGAGGGCAAACATGAACCACATGCTCTCCTTACAGGACTGTATCCTGAATAGAATATGTTGAAAAATTCCTGTTAGTACATGGTGGCTTCTAGTGTAAATAGGACAGATTGTGGTAGTTGGAGCTGTAAACAAGCTGCTTTCTGCAAATGTTTGCTCTGCTGCTTTCTAACAGGTTGACACTGATAATCATTACACAAAAAGTATGTACAAATATTGGCTGCAGTTACCATGATTCGCTTTTTCATGGTTATTAGCTTTAAAACATGCTTAACTATGAAACCTGAGCAGGAGTGTCCTTTGATTGCTGTTCTTTCAGTCTCCTTTTAGCATTTTGAGAGCAGTACTAAAACATTTATTTATCCTGCAGTGCTTTAGAGTCGTACTTTGAAGTAACAGTGTAAGGATCATGAAAGAAAAACTGTCATTATTCTCGTCAGTATGGAAACCACTTTCAAGAAATACACAGCACACACTTTTCAGGTCAAAAGCATGATTTAAATGGATTTACAGGGTCAGTTACTTTCACACATTAGAGTATTTAAAGGTTTTAGATTTCGTGTAACTCATTTTGTGGGAGGCACAGAGAGTCTGGGAACCACAATATAATTTCAGCACAGCATACTCCTTCCCAGTTCACTCAGGTCATGTTTGAAATACTCTCACTTCTTATGACAGAATTAATTGCTGTTGCAGAGCCCTCCCTCTTTCTTGTGGTGTCTTGTGCTCATGGAGGTTCAGCAGTTTAGCTCACTAATGAGGAATATGTGCAGAGTTTCTTCTGTAGTAGGATCTCTCTTGGGTGTCATTTATGAGAAATGAAAAGGCTTCATCAAGCTGGGAATTTTGGTGTTTGAGAAACTAATTTACTCTTTAGTAAGTATTATTTTACTATGTTTGTAGCGTGGGTTATAGTAGAACTAAGGCATCTGAAGCCTTTAAAGCTGTATTTAATTTAGTGTTTTACTTTTTATCTTTAATATTAAACTTCTTCCTTTTGGCTTGTCTTCTAAAATAAAATCAGGTTGCGTGACTTAGAAGGTATTAATAAATCTCTGAAGTATTATAAAGATACTTACAATTCTTTGGACACTTGGATTCAGCAAGTGGAAGATACTCAGCGAAAGATTCAGGACATCCATCCTGAAAATAGCAAAGCATTGGCTAAACAGCTGAACCAACATAAGGTATGAGTGATCTCCATGTAGGAAAGCACTGCTGTAATGACCAGAGAATTAGAATGTCAGTTTAACCCAGAGATGTCAGTGTTATTTCTTTTATCCCTCAGCCGTTACTGTAATATTCCAAGTCCTCACCACCTTTTGTGTTATGTGTTTATAAAGCAGGTAACATTGTAAATATATCACTCACTGACTATTGCCAGTTTACAGACCAGATTGTTTCGGTCCTCAAATCTGCAAGGAGAGCACAACCTTAGAGAGTGCCTAAAATTCTGAACTTTCCTTGTTTTTTTCTTTGTTTTTTTGTTCAGTACTGCTCTTGTTATTTATGGATATAGAAATATTTTTGTAGAAGTAGGGCAAAACTCAACAACCATCTCCTACAAGGAAGAAATGCAGCTTAAATAGGAGACAGTAATAAATTATGTATATGAAATGGTATATACCTGATTTGAGTTTGAGTTCACTGACCACCTATTAAATCTGGCAGGGTTTTTTCATTACTTCCAGCCTGACAAAGCCTGGGACATAGGCTTGAGCATGGAATTACTTATATGCTTATTTCCATGCGTGCATGTGATATAAATGTCATGATGCTAGATAAAACAGAAATGCTCATAATAATAGGAATAACTTTTCAAGATGAAGATGCAGATTCATATTTTACAGATGCTGGTTTCTGAGATTGAAATGAAACAAAGCAAAATAGATGAATGCCAGAAGTATTCAGAACAATACTCAGCTGCTGTGAAGGTAATAAATAACATTATACTTAGCACCCTTTTCTTTTTTGGTCTCAGCATCATCTGGAATGCCGGTCATCTTGTGTATTTTTTCTTCTTACAGGACTATGAGTTGCAGACCATGACCTACAGAGCTATGGTGGACTCCCAACAAAAATCTCCAGTGAAACGCCGAAGAATTCAAAGCTCATCAGACTTCATTATTCAAGAGGTAAATGGATTTCTTTTGACAGGAAAACGTGGGCTTTTTTAGTCTTTACTTACAACAATGTAGGCACAAGAATGGAGTGTACGATTTATTCATGATTAAATAGGGTACAAGGAAGATTATGTATATGTGTGTATATATGATGTGATACATATTCTGGTGGTCATTATGCAGTACTTAGGTAATGCGACAATATATGACTTTTGATCAACGGAAGTCCCAGAAATTCTAAAAAGCCCTATGGGAACTGTACCTCAGTAAAGCTGTTTAGAACTGTCCCTGGGCTGGATCTTGATCACAGTAAACAGGGGGAGCTTTCATCTTTAAAGCTTGCCAGATCTGAACACTAACAAGTTCCAAGGCAATCAGCCTCACTTGGATGAGAGAGATGAATCTGTCTCCCTGCTAACTGTTAGAGAGACGAATAGTGAACAGCTCTGCTTGTCTCTCTTAAAACCTGTTCTGATGGGGGTGTGGAGGGTGAGGGAATGAAGTGGCAGCCAAGTCAGAACACTGTCTTCTGTTTCTTCTCCTTATGGATCACCTCGTGTAACCTTAGGATTTATTTCTGCACATGCAGCCTGTTGATGGCATTCAACTTTGGAATCAAAATTAGGACTTTTGATTCCATTAATCAGGATTTTGTGTCCTTTGGCATAAGCTGTAGAATAATTTTTACCACTTCTTTGAAGGTTAATGGGAGTGTTTCCTTCTATCTCCCCCCCGCCCTTGTTTCTCTGCAGTTCATGGATTTACGGACTCGCTATACTGCCTTAGTGACCTTGATGACCCAATACATTAAATTTGCAGGTGACTCTTTGAAACGACTGGAAGAGGAAGAGGTAGGTCATCATCTGGCAGATGAAGCAAAAAGAACAGCTAGACAAACAAAGAGCAATGTATCTGTTGGAATTATTCACAAAGTTAGCAGCAGATTTGAAAGACTAAAATTCCTTGTATGCTCCACTTTATACAGGAATGTAGGTGTGTTACATTACGCCATATCATTCAGATAAGCAAAATCCTTCACTATCCATACATTTTACCACTGCTTCCAGCTAGAAGGATCATACGGATCACTTAATTCTGATGGAGATATAGTAACATACAGTATATTTTAATAATTCAATATTTTAGATCCTGATCTTTTGGATCAGTACAGACATTAAGAAGAGTACAAACTTTCTGTGTATGCATCATTGATATCCTGTTTTTGCCTTAATATTCTGTAGTATACGTTCTGGTCTGCTTAACAGCACAGAAGGGAGTAATCTAAATGGAGATGAGATGCCCTTTAATTTCTGAAGTTTCTTTGACACGTGTAGAATTCTTTTTTCCCTTCTGCCTTTCAACTGCTTTGATTCCTTGTGGTCAAACAGCATTTTATTTATGCTTAGTGTTGACTCTTATTAACAAGAGTAGGTTTCTGAAATTGAGCAAATTACTCTAAAATACATGCCTGCTGCAGAATCAGCCTTCCAAATAATTGAGGGAACCCCCACACACACACCTTATAAATTCTTCACTTTGGAAATATTTCTCTCTAAAATAAATTGTATAGTTATTCTTAAGGACTACAGCTGTTCAGTGTAATCTATACAGTGCACATCTCTAAAACAATGGTGATATTAAATTTAGTTCTATAATTGTGCCTATTAAATGTAGTCCTATATAAATGATATAAAATTACAGAACACTTTCATAAGGGTATAAATTTTAATATTATTATTACAGAAAAAAAACAGAGTTCTTAAACAAACTCTGTGTAATTCTGGTGTTGGCTTTATCTTCATTGGCTTGGCTTGCTGTTGAATACTTCTGGGCAAAGTGTAGCACTAACAGCACGTACCTTGGTGCATCATGAAGTGGTGGAGCATACTGATGGAAATACAATGTCTGCTGATAAGTAGCCATTGTAACTGAGGATTTAGTATTTCTAGTAATACAAATGGTATCAAGGATAAAAAATGAAACAAAGAACAACAATTGAAACAAGGATCAAGATATGTGTTGATAGCGATTGGCTCTACGTTCCTCAAGAGCAAATGGAATCTTTTAAACTCTTAGGAGTTTAAAATCTGAAGTGCTCTGAATCTCCAGGACTGCTTTTTTGGAAATCAGACACTCTCCATCTTCCATCCTCCTCCTCCTTCTGGCAACCTAAGAAGTTTTCCAGTCCTCAAGTGATTTGATGGGTTTTTTCTTTAGTCAGCGTAGCAAATTATAAAGTAACTAATACTTTTCAAAGGAAGAATGAAAATCTTTTTCTTCTGGAATCAGACCACTGAAGTCTTGTGATTTTTCCAAGATTTTCTTTCATGCCAATCTTTCTTCCTTAACTCTCAGTAATGGCATTAAGAGTGGGAAAAAATCAGATGCTTTCCATGATATCTCAGTTTAATTCATGTGCTGTCATGCTCAGAGCTTACCAGAAGAAAGTGAACTCCAGCAACCTGTGAAGTCAGCTGAAGTTTTTCAGCGTTTGGGATGTAATGAAGCTGTGGAATTCAGAGAAGAAAGCACACCTAATGAAAGCATGCTGTGTGTGGAATATCTGCAAAAAGTCAACTCTTCCAGTAAATCTAAACATGCAGAAAATAGATTGGAAATTGACAGGAGAAAATTAAATGCAGACAGATATGGTAAAACCAAAACTGCTAGCACATTAAAACAATTTTTAAATTTCAGTGGTCAAGAAAGTAGCATAAGTGCCAATAGAGAAAATAATATACATACAGAGCAAGAAAATTTAATGGAGCTTGGTAATCAAAGTAAAGAAAAAGGTAGAAAAGACTATTTTGTTTCTGCAAAGCTCTGTATGAGTAATGATCCTGATGAAACATTAAATGAACAAATTGTTAATGGAGAGAGACAGAAAACAGAGAGAGTATCAAAGCAATTGCCTGAAGTGGAAATGACACACAAAACCACAGGAGAGATGATTACAAGAAAGGCTGAGAGTGATGCTTCAGCAAAGGAAGAATGTGAGATGCAGTCAGAAACTAATCCTGAGCTAACAAAAAAGAAAGATGAAGGTACTCCCAAAACTGGAAGACATACCCTGGATATCAGCTCTTACAAGCAGCAACGTTCTTCACCAAGAACACATTTTAAATGTCAGCCTAAAGAACATTGCTTTACAGAAAGTAATAGTCATAACACTTTAAACTCTGAAGGCAGAGCGTTTCAAGCATGTGGTGAAAAAGTTGACTCTGTTTCAGGTGTAAGGGATGCAGTACCTCTAGGAAAAGCTGCATCTGCTTCCAGAGAGCTGGCAGCGCATGATGGAAGTGAAAAAACAAAGTTGTATTGGCAACCTGTGTGCAATCCAGAGGTTTCTGGTAGTATTGAAAGGCATACAAATAAACCGCATAGAACATCTCTGGACAAAAGTTACTACATAGCAGGAAGCAAAATCCTAGAAAAATCAAATTTAAATCCAAATGAATCCAAGAGTACAATGCAAGAAATGTTGGCTGCTGCTTCAGGAAATATTTCAGAGAATCAGTCTGGAGCAGAAGTCTCTGAATCTTATCCATTAGATTTTGAACCGTCAGCAGTACAGAGTGATCCAAGTTCAGGTACAGAATTGTTAGGAGTAGTGAGCAATTTAAATGCAAACGCAGCTTTCTCAGACATTATTTCTGGAGGAGAGGATTATCATCCGTTATCAGAACATTGTTATGAAAAAGTAAGTGAGAAGAAAATACCACAGAGTAAGTTGTTTGGTTTGGACACCATGAAAGTAAGTGGAATGAAGCAGAGGCAAGAAGACAAGTTAAAACAGGGTCATAAATGTAAAGATCTAGTTGCAGAAACGGACAGGAGAGATAGGGGCCATAGTGCAAAGGTACTTGGAGAAAATACTGAACTCCAGAAAACATTCTGTGAAAAAGCAGGGGAAAGAGCCTCACTTGAAAAAAAAGAAAAGCAAAAAAAAAGATGCAGTAATAATGAAGAGAAAAGGAGCACAACTGTTAATAAGGTACCAGTGTTTTTATGCAATGCAAATGAAGCAGTTAATTTAAGAATGATTCTAAACCAATCCAAATCAACATTTGAATCTCAAAATATGTCAAGTGATTTAAAGATGATTGAAGATAATTTAAACAATGAATATGCTAATGCTGTATTGATTACTGTGCATTATAAGATGCTTAAATTTTTGAAATTCTTACAAATTTGTTTTTTATTAATTACCATCCTTTACTCCACACAGCTGATGCTCAGCCATGTCGATTAGAAATAATGAAAGCTAACTAGATATAGTTTGTGACTATATCTGTATTTTTAATTCTTGTTTTCCAAGCACAATACATTAGATTTTGTGTCTATGGGAGCATAAAAGGAGACCTAAGGAGAAAACTGTATAAATGTTTTGTATCCACTGGGGTCTGTTCAGAATTGGGAAACAGGGAACTACAGAGAGGGACTGAAGAAACTGCCTTTGCATTAACCTTTTAGGAAATAGGTTTCATATATGAAAAAGTCAAGTAAATTGGGTAAATTTGAACTAACCCAACATTTTGTTTCTTTGAAAATGTTGCTATGACTACCCTTCATGCCATGTTTGTATGATCGTAGGACTATAGGTGTGTTCTTACCTCATGTTAGCTCACATTTGGGTAACTCAGGCCATCATAGTGCTGTTGAAGACAAGGTATGTATAGTTTCACCCATATTATTACTGGTGCATACACATCTTGTGTTCAGTTTCCCTCAATCTGCCAACATACGGAGACTACCAGCTGGCTGGTTTTCATTAGGATTTTCTTAATTACCATGTTAATACTTTTAACTCTGTCTGCATTACAGAGCAGCTGTGCTCTGAGCAGTCCCCCAGCTGAGCCAGTGGAGGCATTGGGACTGTGGAGCACACTGCAGAGCATAGGTGTACTGGGGTTTAGATACTTCACTTTCTGGAGCGGGTGTACCTTCTAGATCTGTCTCTGTTTCTTTTCTTGGAGTGGATACCCAAACTTATCTCGCATTCTTTTTGCTTGCAAGCTTAAAAACCTTCTTCCATTTCCTACTGATATGATGCAGAATGAATAAGTTGCTTTCTCCTTGGGAATTCTTGCACATAGTGGTTGGCTCACTGTTTGCTCTACATATTTGTTTGGAGAAAAAGCATATGCGAGCTGTTGTTTGACGCTGCTATACAACTAAGAGGCATCTGACTGAAGTGAGAGGCTTAAGGACTACTTCGCTTTCTGGATGCCTTTATGAAGGGTTTCATATTTGGCTAATGGTAACTTCCTGAAGCCTTCAAGAGAAGGTGATGGTGGTGGGAACTGCTCGTCCTACTTTCTGGATATGCCATTAATATGTAAGTATTTTCCATTCTGCTTTTCAAAGAGCCTAATGCGTTTCTTATGTTGTATTACAAAAAGTACATTCCAAAATTATCTTGTTTTTTCACAGATCTTAAAGGATAAGGAAGCGTCAGTACGTGAGGCGTATTCAAATCTAATGGCACAGCAAAATAGTACAGTTGATGAAAACAGAAAACTCCTGGGAAAGCTAAAAACACTTGAGGAGATGTTGGAAGAGATGAAGAAACAAAAATTCCGATTGGAACAGGAGCTCCCTAAAGTGAGGGAAGCTGCAGAAAAAGAGCAGAAGAAGCAGCAAAAGGACATGGAAGAGATCTGTCTTCAAAAGACAAGGGCTGAGCAAGAGGCAAAGCAGTGTCGTATAGATCTAGAGAGCATTGAGAAAGAGAAAGCGGATGCGGAGAAAGAGTTGGAGTGTGTAAGGCAGCTCATTCTTCAAGCAGAGACTCAAAGAAGTATACTGGAAGAAAACCTCCGTTCTTTTCGAAGTCAAATAGAAGAAAGTACCTTTACCAGGAGAAAGCTTGAAGAGCATCTAAGAAGAAAAGATACCAATCTTCATGATTTAGAGAAAGAAAAAAAAACCTTAATGCAGGAGCTGAAGAAAAAAACAGAAGGAGAGGAGAAACTTATGAAACTGATAAAGCAAATGGAACAAGATCTTGAATTTAAAGGGAACCTGTCAGAAATAAAGCTGCAAGAAAGAGGGAAAACTGAAGCCAGAAGTAAGGTTGTTGAAGGCAGGTACTCAGTAACTAGAGAAACTTTCCTGCCAACTTACACAGCTGGGCAAGGGAGCCAGTGTAGGGCTGATTCTGAAATTGCAAGTTTCCAGAAGAAACAAGAAAACAAAAAAATAGAAGAGCTTAACCAGAAGATAGATGAGCTAACCCTTGCTAACAAAAAAGCTGATAAAACTATTAAAGACCTAAAATACGAACTGAATGAAATTGAGCTTCAGAAATCATCAACAGAAGAAAAGTCTCGTGTATTAAAAGAAAAACTAGATAAAGTCAATAGTGAACTTAAATGCCTTAAAATTAAACTGGAGGAAAAAGACCAACTAGAGCAGGGATATTTGCAACAGTTGAAAGAACTGGACAGGCAGCTACATAGAACAACAGATAAAGCTGAAGAGGTAATGCAAGAAGCTATAGATCTTAAGAAAATTAAGATGAACTACCAGGAGGAGCTGAAATCTGTTCAGCAAGAAAAGACACAGCTAAAAAGAGAAGTAGAGGAATTAACCAGATCACAGACAAAAACTGAAATAACTATCAAACATTTAAATTCACAAATTGATTCTCTTCAAAAAGAGAAGCTGGCAGCTGAACACAGAACACTGTCATGCAAAGGAGAAGCAAATAATCTTCAAGACCAGTATAAGAAAATTCAAGAGCAATTGTTTCAGAAAACAAAAATAGAGAAAGAAAGCCAGCGGGAAATCCAGATGCTGAAGAACGAGGTAGCCAAAAGTAATCAGGTATCAGAAACATTGAAGCAAAAGATAGAGGACCTTAATAAATGGAATAATGAAACAAAACTACTGATGAAGCAAATTGAGTCTGAATCAGAGAAGATTACTTTGGAAAAACAAAGTATTGAGAGGAAAAATGATGCATTAAAAGCTCTAGCTGATGGTTTCAAAGAGCAGTTGCGTACAACAAATGAACAACTGCACAAGCAAACAATAATTGAGCAAGAATTCATATGTAAAATCAAAAGCTTAGAAGTGGAGCTAGCAAAAACAAAAGACTTAGCTAGTGAATATAAACAAAAATGTGATAAACAAAGTGCTTCCACTCTAACCATTGACCGGGAGGTTAAAAACCTTAATGCCCAAATGAATGCTCTAGTTATGGAAAAGAGAGTGAGTGAGCAGAAGGTGCAACTGCAACAAGCTCACATACAAGAGCTAAGTAATAAATTAAAAAAATTACAGGATGAACTCCATCAGAAGACTCTGGATGAACAAATGGCACGCAAGAAGATGATTCTATTTCAGGAAGAATCCATTAAGTTTAAACACTCCGCAGAGGAATTTCGGAAAAAAGTTGAAAAATTGCTAGAATCTCATAGCATCACAGAAAAGGATATTTCTGGCATAAAGCTAGAATGTGTTGCTCTTCAGCAAGAAAAGCATATGGCTGAGGAAAACATCATGTTGTACAAGAAACAAATGGAAGATCTACAAGAAAGGCTTAAGAAGTGTCACGAACAACTACAGCAAGGGAAGCAGGCTGAGATGGACTATCACCAGAAGTGCAGGAAGCTTGAGGAGGAGTTGGAAGTCCAGAAGCGTACAGTTGAGAGCCTGAAGCAGACAGTGGATCTGCAGGTCAGGGAGAATGAACACAGGTTTCTTTTTCAGAGTGAAGTTCAGCAAAATAATAAACTCCAAGATTCTGGATTTAAATTGAGCTGTGAGAAAAGAGGAAATGATTTCAATTACCTGAGTAATGCCACAGCTAGAGAACGTGAACAGTTTCCTCCACATGCAAAACCAAGCTCACCTTTGCTGAGGCAGAAACAGGAGAGATCAGGTTTTACGTCTGATCAAATAGAAGGGAACACATTCTATGTGAGTGCTGATGATACGATACCGAGAGAGGTACAGTTCCAGATGTCAAGAATAAACCAGTCACTGGAAGATTCCAGTACACAGTCATTTACAGAGTATGTTTCTCAGACAAGTACGCAGTTCCAGATAACCTTTGATAATGCAAGCCAAATCTCTGGAACATCTGAAAGGGACAAACTGAGAAACAGGAACCTCCACAGTTCCAGAGAAACTATTAGACATGGAGAAGACATGAAACATGAATTAGGAGTGGTAAAACTGCATCCCTTGGAGGTACACACTACGTTTTGTAAGGATTTGCATTCCTAGTGCTGTTTTTTGCTATTCTGTTTGTTGTTTTGTTTTAGTTACAGTTTATCACTTTTCTATTCTCTCTATTGTTTCTTTTGTTCTTACCTTGGTGAAGGGAACCCCTTCGTTCTTACATGATATAAAAAGCTTTTCATTAGACCTTTGTAGCACTCTGTTAATAACTAAAACCACGTTATTCAAAAAGTTTGCATTGGAAAAAGGAATTAACGTATAGCATTGTATCCTTATCGGTCAAAATAAACATTGATTATTGGCACTACGTTCACATATAACAAACAACAGTTCTTGTTGCTTAGTCTAGTCATATTCTTATTATTGAATGCATAGCAGTGGCAAACACATTTTGAAACTCCAGCTATCTGTATTTCTCTGCTCTCCAGTGCTAGTAGTGGTTCTTCTTTCTGACTTATAGTCAAGTTCTCCCTTTTGTTTCTGTGGTGGTGGATTTAGGAATGAATTAAGTGTGACTTAGTTCTGCAGATTTCTTTCTCACTGTGTCAAAAAATTCCTGTTCACAGATAGTGAAGAACAAGCAGTATGACATGCATGTTGAAGTCACAACATTAAACCAAGAAAATGACAAGACTTTTGGTAATGAAGAGAGAATGTTTGAGGGATACAAAACATCCGAAGGGTTTAGGAAAGAAGATTTTGCAAAGAGGAGCTCTTTCTTAGGGGAGGAGCTTTTAAAAACTGTCGATGATGCTACCCAGCTGGAATATTTTCCAGAGGAATATGATGATATTAAATTTCAAGGTCTCCGACGTGATGTAACTGCCAGACAGTTAACTGAACTTAAACTTATAGACAGGCTTACAGTTGAGCAGCTCCATTCAGGGCAGAAAACTATTGATGAGGTTCAGAAAAGTCTTGAAAAATTTTTAACTAAGCCTACAGCTATAGCTGGGCTATACCTTGAATCCAGCAAGGAGATACTCTCCTTTGCTTCAGCAGCAAAGAGAAGAATTATAGGAAAAGCATTGGCATTAGCATTTTTAGAGGCCCAAGCAGCTACTGGTTTTGTCATCGATCCCACAACAGGTCAGAAATTCTCTGTGGATGACTCAGTGGGTAGAGGGCTCGCAGATACTGAATTCAAGAGTAGACTGCTTGAGGCAGAGAAAGCTGTTTTGGGCTATTGCTGTTCTGGGAAAGTGATCTCTGTGTATCAGGCTATGGAAGCTCGACTCTTAGACAGAAAGAAAGGTAAAAATATCCTTGAGGCTCAGATTGCAACTGGGGGTGTCATCGATCCCTTACGAAGTGTTCGTGTGCCTCCAGAAACCGCCGTGCAGCTTGGCTTGCTCAGCAACACAATTTTAAAGTTTTTGCATGAACCTTCTAGTAATGCAAAGTGTTTCCACAATCCGAGTAACAGGAAAGCAATGTACTACTGCGATTTGCTGAAAATGTGCTTGTTCAGTGTAAGCAGTAAATGCTTTCTCCTGCCAGTTGGTGAAAGGAGAATAAGCAGCCCATCAGCAGAGAAAAGTCATAAAATCTCTGTAGTAGATGTCGAAACTGGCGCGGAAATGACTTCGTATGAGGCTTATAAAAAAAATTGCATTGATAAGGCTACGTATCTTGAGCTTTCCAAACAGGAGTTTGATTGGAAGGAGTCTACGTGCTTTGACTCTGATGGGAATTCTTTTCTTTTGCTTACAGATCTTAAAACCGGTGTACAGTTTAATATCGAGGAGACCTTAAATCAGGGTAGAATTGGCAGAGCATTAGTTAGTAACTATAAAGACGGTTTTATCACAGCTAATGAATTTGGTGATATTTTAGTTAGCAGTTCACAGCCAGATAAAGATTTAAACAGTCCTGTTGCAGGGTTCTGGCTTTCTGAAACCAATGAAAGAATTCCAGTCTTAAAAGCCTCACGCAGAAACTTAGTAGACAGAGTTACTGCCCTCCGATGTCTTGAAGCACAGGTTAGTACGGGAGGTGTAATTGATCCATTTACTGGGAAAAAGTACAGTGTTTCAGAAGCTTTGCAGAGGGAATTAATTGATGATGGTTGTGCCAAGCAAATCCAGCAGTGTGAGCTGATCTTCACTGGGATCATTCACCCCGTAAGGAAGACAGTGATGTCAGCTGTTGAAGCCATGCATTTAAATGCCATAGACAAAGACATGGGCATGCGCTGCCTGGAGTATCAGTACTTGACTGGTGGGTTGATAGATCCAAAGTCTCATTCCAGATTAACAATGGAAGATGCGATTAAGAACGGTATTATTGACGCTGTCACAGCTACAAAGATAAAAGATGAACAGTTGTATGGTAAAGTTTTAACGTGCCCCAAAACGAAGAAGAAGTTAACCTACAAAGAAGCATTAGAGAGAGCTGTTTTTGATTGCCACACGGGGCTGCGATTGTTAGAAGCAGCTCAGCCCATGAAAACGGGGATTTCCAGTCTGTACTATAATTCATAATGGAGCGAGGATGCTGGTATGCATTTGAGGGCCTGCTTTAAAATCCATTCAAGTCAAGGAAAAGATCTAGGATGGCATTTACGGAAAATCATAAATGGTGTTTTCTAATGTGATCACGAGTTGCTGTAAAACTAATTAATACAGACCACTAATTGCTATCAACCACTAAAATGGCAATTAAATATTATGTGTTACAATGCTCAAATTTATGGATAAACTTGGGCAGACTCATCATTCCCAAATGAGACTGTGTGCTCAGTCTTTACCTGAAGGCCTTGTCTAATATTATCTACGTGCAGGTGGTGTAAGCAAGAGGTTGTACTGGGGCTGGTGAAGTGAACAGTAGAGCAGAATCAGTAGCTTTGAGTGAGACACGAATCAGATTCTTACATTAGAAACTGAAAAAGGATTGCCCATTCTGCAGATGGGAGACCGTGCAGTATTTCATGTGACCTGATACCCAACTTAATAGTACTTATTAGTTCACAGGTCTCATTCACTTAACAAAAGTGGCAATAAAGTATACAGGGGTTAAATCTGTAGCCCAATAAACAGATGCATAAGTAATTTTTCTCACACTGGTATTTCATTAATTTTAATGGGCTGCTCACATAAAAAAATTACATATCCTAAATTTTTCTCACATCAGGTAATGTATTTTTTCTAGAATTATTACCATGCTCTAATAGGCAAATAAATTACAATTACATGTCTTTTTTTTTTTTAAATTATACTGAAATAAACATCTACTTTTTTACTGGTGATACATGGAAGGGCCTAAGCATGTTTTCTAAGTATTGATAAAATTAGAACTACTAACAGGTGGTACTACTATAAAAAGAAATACATTCTCCTGTGCAGAAAGAGATTAAATGTCTCTGTGTTTTCCTTGTGTTGTTCTTATTTCTGTAGACATAAAAGCAATGTATTCTTCCTAATTATAGTTTAGTAGTCCATGTCCATGGCTTGCAAAGTACTGATAACCTATGCTAGCTGTACATATCCACACCTGAGGGTAATGCAAAGGCAGCAATTCAAAGATACTTCATATGCAAAAGTTGCTTAGATTTTATCTGCTGAGTAATGGCTGGGAAGCTGTGCTTTTTTTTAATAACAATCATTTTATAATGAATGTACATGGGTATGAATAAGCACCATAATCATTATTACAAATCATTTGGGGAATTATTTTGTTAATGTCTATAATTATGTGGCATTTTTGTTCCAACATCAAAGTGTCATGGTAATGCATGTGGTGATAAATAAAAAGAGATCACTTTAAGGTTCTGTGATGATATTGCCATTGTGGTAGAATTGTTTCTGCGGACGTTAATGTTAAATATTCCAACAATTTACATTTGCATGTTTCTTTACAATTCGTGGTGCTCATCAGAAATCAGTGGAAGAAGAAAAGAAGGAACATGTTGAGAAAGCTGGGGACTTACTGAAATGGGTATCAAACCTCAGCAAGACACTCAGCAGAGAAGAAGGAGAAAAGGCTGAAAAGACAGATTTGCCTAAGCAGCAGGTACACAGATGTCTTCTGGCAAAATACCACTGCCCCCTCTTTAGTTGATGAAAATGACCAAAGTATTCCATAAATACACTCCTCCAAATCACCACATTTTGCTAAAGATGTAATTTCATATTTGATTGTGAGTTGAGGGTCTGGCTAAATTAACATCAAGGTTTAGGGACACAAACATTGTACTTGAGAAGTGCAAGCTGCTTTTTACAGGCCTGGCGTGTCATGCATTCTGACACTGCAAAACGTAGAGAAACCAGACCCTGCACACCATAACTCACCCTTTGTAGAGGGACTGCACATCCTGGCAGGACAGCGCTTTGTAGGTCTGACCACTTGTCCTGAAATAGTTCAGTAAGTCTAATAATTCCTTCCTTGGCACCAGGAAGGAGAAAATTGGCAGGAGGGGCTTGAGGGCCAGGTTCCTTTTTATTTGCTTTTTAAAAGTTATTCTGGGGGATGTTTTTGTGGCATAGTCAAGCCTCCTGTCTTAGGGAATGCAGCAGGTGTTGACTGAGCCCCCTTTATTATCACACTGGTCCACAGGCTTCTGGAGCAGCCCATCTTGACACCTTTGTATTTAACAGGTACACTGTCATTGTGTAGAGTTGTAACACTGACCATAAACCTCCATCTGTGACTTTTCCTGTGGTTTCTAACAGCTCCCTGCTAGGCTTGTCCCAGAAAATAGCTTAGTGACACCTATAAAGATTTTAGTAAGTGAAGCTCTACACTGAGCAGTAGAGGGATAGAGTAATGTCTTCTCCATATCCCTCAGTACATAACCAGATGTGTGATCATGCAAACATGATTTTGGCCCTCCTGACAGCCTGTGTTTTTATTTTGGTCACACATGCTAGTGCCAGTTACTGCCAATGGAACTTGCTGTCATGCAGGCCAGCATCAGCAGTGCACAGCTTGTTCATAGGGGACTAGTGTTCTGGCACTGAGTTTGTCCCCATGCCTTTAGCAGGAAATATGTTTGTATTGATTTGAGCATATTGATTGGGAAATCACTATTAGTTAGTATTGGGATTTACAAAGACATTCAGCGCTGGTCTTTTTTCGCTCTTTGTAATGGCAGCAGTGTGAACCTTCGTCAGCGTTGGGCCAATGCTCAACTCCTAATCTCCCATCTTGGCTTACTTCAGCGACTATGCATTGTACCTTCCCTCCCCATCCAGCCTGAGCCCTCAGCAAGTAACCTGTGAAGTAGCTGCTTTGGCTTCCTCCAGCCTGTGGGAGCTGGGTTTTTTGCTAAGGGTGTTTCTTTGTAAAATGTCCTGGTGAGGTAGTGTCACCCTCCATAAGGTGCCTGGTCTTATGTCTCCCCTGATTAGCATAGGGGCCTTGACAAGTTCAGTAGAAGCATGTAGACAAGTGATTTGATAGCTAATGTGAGCAGAAACACATTTCACAGAGAAGTTTGGGGTTGCTGTGGGGTGTAGTCACAGAGTGGGTGCAGAAGCTGGTGCCAGCAGTGATGTGGCACACACAGCAGCCATAGCAGTGCCAATTCTGCAAGCAAAGAGAAGCTCACAACCCCACCTGCTACCTCAGCTTGCTCATGTTGCTGCCTTTGGTGGCATATACAGTGCTTGCTTGCTTGGTTTCTGTCCAAGCAGCACAAGTGGTGGGATTGGTGCTTGCTGGTGGCGATTGCAAAGGGACACCGTTAAAAACCATGCTCAACCCCTTTGTCATGATGCACACAGCACCAAAATTGGTTGTGTCCAGATTCAAGTGAATGCAGGGTCCAAGCACCTTGTTGCAGGTGTCTCAGCACTAACACAGAATGTATCTCAGGCTTGCTGATGAAGTCCTAGATTCCCCTTTGTCGCTCGCCTTTATTTGTCCATAATGAGTGCTTTTCTCTGAAGAGACTGCAGGCAATTTCTCAGAAAAATTAAAGGTTTTAAGTACTCACAAGTTCCTCTGCCAATACAAGGGCTTTTGTGAGGATGATGCAGAAATGATAGGGAGAAAGAACATTAATACACAATTCATTTTTTCCACGTGTCTGATGTTGAATTTGTCTCCATCATTGAATTCCATAAAGGTTTGTGGCTGCCTGCTATGGTTTTTTTTTTAAATTTCTATTTCTCATCGTGGTGAGCAGCTTCTTGAACATGACCATTGTATGCATATCTTTATAAAGCTGCTTTAAACTATGCCAATTATGATTTGATTCATTTTCAAGCAAAAAATATTTTAAATTCTCTTTGTCCCACCTAATAGTTTTTTAATACATCATATTTAAGCAAAAGGTGTAGGAAAATTTATCCATATATAAATGATAGACACAGTTCCTTAGTAAATGATACTGCTCTAAGAATAGAGAGTATTTAAAGGAAAAGGATCAAGTTCTTATAGTATTGAGTTTAGTCCCAGATAGAAATACTATATTGCTTGTCTGTTTTTCTGTTCTGTATGTACATAGGTAAGTCTTAAACACAGGTTGTTTATTTTTCAGGTTTCCCTGGATGAAATGTCAACCAAGAAAGAACAAATAGCTGAAGCTCTGCAGACTATTCAGTCATTTTTAGCTAAGCACAGTGACAAGTATGCCGTATTTTGTTTTGGAACTAATGGAAATTATTTGAATTAGCACATCCTGTTTTGTTAAAGAGAAATACCATCTTATAGTTTCAATTATATTTCATGTACAGATGTCATGGTTTTTTCTTTAATTTTTATAGAATCATAGAATGGCATGGGTTGGAAGGGACACCAAGGATCATAGAGCTCCAACCCCCCTGCCACAGGCAGGGCCACCAACCTCAGGCCTGGATCTACACAAGGTTGCCCAGGGCCCCATACAACCTGGCCTTGAACACTTCCAGGGACGGGGCATCCACTACTTCTCTGGGCAAATTTTACTATTTTTTCTTCCCATTTGGGGGAGCTTGATGCAGTATTGTTTCAAGAATTCAGACAGTTTTATATACCTCTGGTCAGCTTAAAAACCATTAAGTAATAATGGACATTCGAAGTGAAAATAATTAACAAATTAGTAGTAAATTAGTACTTGAGCTGTATGCCACAAGTTTGTTTCATCTGTGTCTGAAATCAGACTTTAAGATATTAAATTGCTGAGGTATCTCATGACTCTTTGCTAGCTATGTTACCTGTCTTGACTGGTAATCAGTAGACAAAACCATGCGCATGTGTTAAATGCTTTAATGATGATTCCACATAAATACTGGGTTAATGTAGCTTCTTTTCCAGAATGGCTACAAGCAGATTAATGCTTTCTCAAACGTCCTCATGATTAGGCAACATTTTGTTTTCCAGAGCACTTTTATCAATTTCCCTCCCCTCCCCCCCCCTTTTTTTTTAAAGTAAAGATAAGCAAATCATTCCCTTTAGTTTACAAATTGCTGAGATCTCCTTTCTCCAATTTTTTTTTTCTTAAAAGAATGACAGATGAAGAGAGAAATGAAATGGAAAAGCAAGTCAGATCCCTCCAGGAGAGCTACAGCTTGTTATCTAATGAAGCTTTGAAGCAGCTGCAGGAAACGCAGTATCTGGGTGATGAAAAGATGGAAGAAAAGGTAACAAGACTGAAAGTTATATTTCAGTCTCTTTTGATACATACTGCATGGGTTTGGAACCACACATGATCAGTAGAAGAAGCAGCTGCAATTAACAGTGTGTAAAGGAACTTGAGATGCAATTGACTGAAGGTTTGATGTATTTGCTGTGGGATACTGTGTGTGGCCTTACCTGTGCATACAAATGTTCTGCTCACCAGAATTTATGTGAAGAGTCTTAATAGTGTGTGCCTTGCATGAAGAAAGATAAACAAATCATTCATCTCTTAACTCTTAAAAGCCATTCTTTGACTACTAGATGAGTCTCTGTTTCTGCTGCAAAAACGACACCATGAAATATCATGTTAATCTCTCCCATATATCACTCAGGAATGTCCTAGATGAGATCTACTTTCAGTTTTTCTTAAAATTTGGGTATGAAAATGGAAGCATATACGTGATTAGCTCTGAAATGCTACAAATGCATTTGTTAACGGATCTTAATCTTAAATATGGAATTCTCACAAGTTATGTTGCAAATTAGTGTTCTCATATACACGTAAAGGCAGTGTCTGCATAATGAGTTAAACTGTGTTGCCAGACTGACTTCATGCTTTCCATGCAAACTAAATGCAATATCTGTGCTAGAATATCTGATTCCCTATTGAGTGTATATACAGAAGTGCTGTATGCTGTAAACATGAATAGCATGGTTGGTTTGAATCACATACTGTTTCTGAATATTCTAACCTTTCACAGACATTTCAAGCATGAAAATTTGCCTTTCAGGTATATGTTCTATTTGCTCACTCTGCAATCATTTCTCCTATTGTCTTTTACTAACCCTATTTATATATGCAGAGCATAGGTTTTCAATTCACAGATGCATGTTGGTTTAAAATCTTTTATCACATCGTGTGCTGTTGAATGACTGACATAGATCACTTGCGCATTTGAGCTGCTAACATTCACAGCATTCCTCCAAGCCTGGTAAGTACATGTTTTTATGCTTATCATGCATTCAAAATCCAAAGAAAATTTAAAACATACAGTCTGAAAATAGTGATAGCTTTTCTTTTATATTCCTTTCTAGGTGAATAAAGTCATTGCTGGTGCCGTTGACCAAACGACTGGAGAAGTCCTTTCAGTCTTTCAGTGTATTTTAAAAGGTTTTATTGACTATGACACTGGAATTAGATTGCTGGAGAATCAGCTGATCCTTTCTGGAATCATTTCTCCAGAATTAGGAGTATGTTACGGTTTGGAAGAAGCTAAGACTCATGCCTTAATTGATGAGCAGATTCTGTTGCAGTTGCAGGAATTAAGTAATGCAAAGAAGCTTATTTCAGAATCATCATTATCAAATCTTCCAGTTGTATCAGCTTTAGAGCAGGGTCTAATTTCAGAACCCTTGGCTGTTAAAATTCTCGAGAATCAGCTTTCAAGTGGGCACTTGATTTTGCCATCTACTGGTGAAAACCTGACTTTGCAGAACGCTTTCCAGAGAAACCTGATTTCTCCAACACTATATGCAAAGCTTCTGGAAAGAAGAGACACATGTAAAGATCTTATAGACCCCAACTGTGCTGAGAAGGTTTCCCTTGAACAGATGATTCATAGAAGCATAATACATGAACTAACAGGGTTAAGACTCCTACCTGTGAAACCACAAGAAAAAGGTAGAATCACGTTCAAATGTGGAAGGAAGATAACTATTTTGAGAGCAGCTCACGAAGGACTCATCGATCGGGAAACAATGTTCAGGCTGCTGGGTGCTCAGTTAATGTCTGGAGGTATAATTGACCCTGAGTCAGGGAAGCGAATGACTGTGGAAGAGGCCATGAGGCGGGGGATGATAGATCAGGACACTGCCTGTGGAATCCTCACACATCAGGTTCAGACTGGTGGAATCCTGTGTCCAAATTCAGGACAACGCTTGACTGTTGATGAAGCTGTACAGTGCAACTTAATATCATCTACCAGTGCACTGCTGGTATTAGAAGCACAGAGAGGTTTTGTTGGACTGATTTGGCCTCACACTGGTGAAATATTCCCCATATCAACTTCTTTGCACCAAGAGATGATAACAAATGAGCTGGCATTCAAAATACTGAATGGCAGACAGAAAATAGCTGCGCTTTACATTCCAGAAACTTGTGAAATAGTCAGTCTAGATAAGGCTGCACAGTCAGGGATAATAGATGTCAATGCTGTATCTGTTTTGACCAATGTGACTTTACCGGATGAAATGCCCAATGTGGAAGAACTAGAGTCCCCTTGTAAAAATGCTGCAAAATTGTTGTCGACATACGAATTCCTGCCATCCGTATTTCGTGACTGTGAGGAGGAACAGGAAGGTGCTGGCACAGAACAGCACCCTCTGTGTCATAATTTAGATCAAGCGAAGAAACTATTCATATCTTACCTGATGATAAATAGTTATATGGATGCAAACACCGGAGGAAGGCTTTTATTATATGATGGACAACTGCCAGAAGCCATCAATATGTTGCTGGAAGGGGGTGATACTTCTCGGTCAGAAACAGAGTTGAATAACAAATGCATAAGCCCGAAAGGAATTAACCTAACGTCAGCTGTCAGTATCCACTTTAATAATGTCACAGGAAGTGTTCAGGGTGATCTTTCAGGTGCTGAGAATACTTGTAAGAACATGAATTTAAGTCAGTTTGAAGATTTTGATAATTACATATCTTCACAGGGAGGAGATGTCCATGAGTGCATGCCAGATGTTTGCACTAGTGTTGGTACTGAGCAGTTAGAATATACACAAAAGACATTGTCAACTAACCCTATGGAACTTAGAAATGTAGTAAGTAGCTCTCAAAATTCCACAAAGAGAAATGCACTCAGAGGTCTTCTGGAGGTTTCTGAGTGGGCAGAACTGCCTAAGTGTAATGATCAGAAGGCAAATTCAGGGAACAGTGAAGGTTCTCTTCAAAATTACTTGAATAAAAATCGTATTTCAGAAACAGACAAGAAAGAGATTTATATGGCAGACAGCCTGGATAATGCAAACAGGAATGATAAAACCTTACAAAATTCCTTGAGTGTGAATAATTTGTCAGATAGTGAAACCTGGGGAGAGCTGGAAATGTGCACAAACTATGAATCTCACGTATTGCAAGCTGACAGTAGTGGAATAGTGCTAGATAGTGTCAAGAAAGGCAATTTTCAGAGAAGTCTTGGTTTATCCATCAGTGCAGATTCTGAGTATAGACTTCCGGAAGAATTGATTAGTCTGTGTGGTGAGACATTACAGTTTGAGGATAACAGATGTAGTGAGCAACCTCTCCAGGACTGCATTGATGTTCACAACATACCATTCGTAGAGGACTGTCTTTATATACATGGCAGGCTGTCCTTGGAGGGCTGTACTGATTTGCAGAGTAAGCTGTGTCTAGAAGACAGTGGAGACCTGCATTGCAGGCCCTCATTGAGTGATGATGCTGTTACACACGATGGACCACCTATGGGAGACAGAAACAGCATAGCACCAAGAGTAACAATAGAAGAAAGCAATCTTATATTTGAAAAGTTACTGTTGTGTGACAGTAGCTCTGACTCATCAGCAGAAGGGAGTAATGGTATCCCACTTTTTGAAAGTAACTGCTTGAGGCACAAATATGGTGAGGTAGCCTCTGAAGATGACAGCTCTCAATGTGGCGGTGATGATGATGACGACGACGACGATGATGATGATGCCTACGAAACACCTCTGGTTGATGATGATGACGACAGCGATGTCTATGATACTTCACAGATGGATGATGATGATTCCTATGAAACTCCACAAGGTGATGATGGATTTGATACCTTGCAGGTGGGGGATGATGATACACCACTGACAGAATTGTCTGGAACATCAGTTCCATTAGGTTTTCTAGAGGAGAGAGGTGATCTAATAACCCTGAGAGAAGAAAACAGCTCTTTTCAAGAACTTGCAACTAGTGTTGGAGAGAGTGTTGGTGTTGATCTGACAGATCTACCTGAGAGCGTAAATACAGCTTCTGCAAGGGCCAAAACTATGGAAAGAAAGCCTGAGAAGGAAAGAACAGGGAACTTTGGAGATAAGGAACAGAAATTACCAGTTACTCTGGAAAGTGAAGGAAGAAAGGAGGGAGACCTTAGTTCTTTACGGATGATGTGTGAAGCAGAAGTACAAGAGAGAAAAGAGGAAGATGAAATGAAAATGGAAAGTGACTCCTGTGAGGATGAATCTGAAGGAACACGGGAGGAGGAAGATTACGAGGAGGATGATGATAGTTATGACAACTCCAACACTGATTCTAACAGTGATGAAGAAATGGATATTTTTTACTCATACCATGAACGTATAAATAAAGGTGATCAGCTCGTTATTTCCTTAGGTGACACAGAAAACAACGATGAAAATAATCAGAATATTGATGACTGTTGCTCTTCTTTCGGCCACAAGAGAGAATATACTTTGCTCTTCCAGTCTCACCATGAAAATGGAAAGCTATCCTCAGGAAAATGTGAATGTACAGCAGATGTTTCTGAGGAAAGATGTGTTAGTCTGAAATGTACAAGTGAAGAGGAGAGACAACAGGAAATAGAAGATGAATATGGGACTTGTGACAAAAGTAAACACATTTCACAAGATTCTACAGAGACTATTCAGTTTGAAAATACGTTTGATGCTACATGTACGCCCTGTAAGAGTGAAGAAGATCAAACACAGCTTAAGGTTCGAAATTCCCAGCTTCTTGATGATACTGTGACATCTGACACTAGTGTAAGGGCTTTCCCAATTACAAAGCAAGCTACTGATGATGATGAAAGTAGTCAGACACATTTCTCAGAATGCTTTATTCATAGCACGAATAGAATGAATAGTACCGTGCCAACGTTACATTCAGTTCAAGGGCAAAGACAGCAAGAAGCAGTATTTGCAGAGGAAGAAGTATTAAATGATATGGCTGGTAGGGAACAACTTAAGGAAACTTCATCCCAAATGGACAATAGATTCTTTGCTGATATGCCTTATGTGAGTGATGATGATAGTTCCCTTTGTGACCAAGTATATCCAGGTACCAGTAAGAAGCATGGCGAGGTAAAAAGAGATGTTGAAATTACTATAGAAAATAAAAACAGAGTAAATGTTATGGAGGGATGTGATGCCATGGGACTAAGTAGAAGTCCCATTCAGATGGAAAGCCTTGGGGAAATATTTGATGCATCAGGAATTAGAGCTGATAGAGAAACTCCTGTTTCAAGTAAAGTGCAAGTAAATGTTGATGAGGCTGTGCTTGACATTGGAGGTGGTGTGAGACCAGATGAATTTAAGAGAGATTTTAACATTTCTGCTTCTTTAGAAAACTATAGAACAGACATAAAGGAAAGCAGCCATTCAGGGTTGGATAAAACTGAATCCTCTTGCTTTGAGGAGAGGGAAAGAGGGAAAAAGGGTATAGGGAATGAAGAGGATTTTCTGCTGAATTCAGAAGAAATGCATTCAAGTGAATTTAGCACTTCCTCTTTTCCCCCAACTGCTACAGTCAAATCAAAAGAAATTAGCATAAGTGAAGAAACAGAGAGTGTTATCTGTCAAAACACTGACAATGTTCTTAAAGACTTTTCAGAAAACAGCAGCAGCAATGATGGTAAATTTTCCCAAATAAAAGCAGATGTTTTAGGAAGTCTTGAGGATGCCCAAGAATCAGGGAATGGAAGTGAAGAGCTTCCTTCTGGGAGCTATACCCATACCACTGATCTTTCTTCTGCAATTCCGAGCAGCATAGGGGCTAGCTTGAGTTATGGTGACCAGAAAGAATGCAAGACACTCAAAGCTATGAAGGGAGAAAATTTCATGGCCCATGAAACTTCTTCCCTTGGAAATGGTTTCAAAGAACAAGTGCCCACAGAGTCATTACAAAAGGAAATGGGATCCTGTGAAGATTTTCAAGTAAATGAAGGTATCTCACAATCACCAGACATGTCTGACACCCTAATGGAAGACTTAAAGAATATATTACAGAGGAAGTTGAAAATGGGACATGTTTACTGCAAGCAGGAGGGTGAACCCCTAAGTTACTCTGATACCAGAATTTTAATGCAAAATTTATTTACAATGGTTAGAAGCACCCAGCTGGGGAGTGCCACGTCTAGTGGGTCAAATCTCAAGCAAATAAGCAATGCTGTTGGAACTGCATTAATGCTTAGCCCACCATGTACGGAGCCAAAGGATAGTGATGCCCTTTCATTGCTTTGGCCTGATTGCAGAAGTCCTGATCTTCTTCGTGATATTCTGAAGCAGGAATCCTGCAAGCAAAAGATGGCTGATCCAAATGAAAGGAAGAGTGAAACAGATGTGAAAGCTCCTGTTCCAAAACTTACTGCTTCTCAACTTCTGGAGATTTTGCAAATCTTACCTGGAGATGAAAGTACAGGCAACTTAGAGGTGCTGCTAAGTGATTTGCTTACGAGCTCACAGGTTGCTGGTATCACCACAGAATGTGAGGGTAAAGGCAGAGTAGATGGGCTTTGTACTCTTTTCTCAACAGAACAGTTGGGGGTTGGATCAGAAATTGCTAAAGAGAAAACACTGGTAGACGACACAGCCATTGCTTGGAAAAGTGACCAGGAGCATGGGAAGACAGACAGCCTGCCCAAAGGCTTTTCTGAGCCTTTTTCCAAAACAAAAGGAGCAGTCCTGGAAGATACTCCCACTAGCACGGTGAGTAACAACATCTGCTATGTGCTACATGTCCTGCATTACAGGAATTGTATGAATCCTTCCAGGTGCTGGAGAGAAAAATTAAGCTAGGGAAAGGGTTGAAAAATTAAGTGATGGATTTAAATAAATTGTAATTAAATCAAGTTATTTTACTGCTTACTTTCAAGTCTGTCAGACTGGAAAACCTTTTCTTATTCTTAAAACTCATTTTCAGGTTGATGGAATACAGAAGTGTTTAAAGTTAACAGAAAAAATGCAAGGACATTTGGCAGTGCTTCGAGATATGAAGAGCCACCTAGATAACCAGCAGCCTATTAGTAACAACCTGGAAATACTAAAAGGTGAACTGGAACAACTAGAGGTAAGTAGAGTGTTCTGTATGCTTGTACTTAGTGGTGGGTGCTAGAAAAAGCCCTTTCTTGCATAGTAACTTACTGCATTTTATATGTATTCTTCTTGTAGTCATTTGAATCAGGACTGGCCACCTTTGCAATTATCCTAAAAAAGGACATGAAGTTGACAGAAGAGGTTTTAAAGTTTTGCAACAGAGATGTTCCTGAAGAGAAACTTAAAGAGCTAAAGATTAGCCATGACTGTTTGCAGGAAGCATTTTTGGTGGTCTGTGATACGTCTTCACAACGAGCAAAACAAATAGTCTGTGCTATTGACTCAGAAATGGTATGTTTTTAGCAGTGTACATTTTTACCTTGGTTCTCTTCAAGGCAGTTTGGCTAAAAAGAAGGAATTTGGGTTTGGTTTATTTTGTGTTATATATAAAAATACATGTATGATTCTGTTTAATATGATAGAAAATCCAGGGGCATAAACAAATATGCAACTTCCCTTTCTAGTCTAAGCTTGCAGTATTGCACCAGGAACTTCTAAGCAAACTGCAGAGATTTTCAGACTGGATCGCAGAACACCGTGAAATTGTGAAGGGCTTCACAGTGAATACCAATGATATAGAAGAGATGAAGGAGAGTTTACAGCTTTGTAATGTAAGTGCCTGTTATCACAGGTGTTGGTGCTTCTGGTTAACGTTGGTATTTATTATAAATTATTGGCCAGGTTTTGTATACCTGCTCATTAACTTCTATTGCTTAAACAGATGGCTAGAACTACTTGCTTAAGACAACTATTTGATAATCCAGTAATAAAATATTGCTTATTTGCTTTTTCTTAAAAAAAAAATCCCAAAAACCCCCATAAAGTTTGGCTTATATTTGTTGCAATAAATCTGACCCTTTTTGGAAACCTAAATTCTAAACCAAATATTTCAGTGATTAAAAATGGGTCTTTATGCATAAGGTCTAGAATCTTTACTGAAGTTTAATTACCTACCAAATCAGTTGAGAACAGACGATGGGAAAAGGTAAAAAGCCTCTTCCTTACACACTCCATGAAAGGACTAATGAAAAACAAATCAGATCAGGTTTTCCATAATGTTCATACACCTCAGTATGTATGAACAATAAAAATAGCATTGTTTTACTGTGATTTAGTTGGTTCTAGTGTGCATGGTAATGTCAGAGGGGCTGCAGAGTGCATAACTATGGGCGGAATTTGCCACATTGCTATAAATGGGACTTCTCATTTTCAAGTAAATATTCTAACATTTCTGGGTCTTCAGAACTAGAATCTAGAAATGTTAAATCTAATCTGCCATAAATCTGGACTTGAAGGTCAGCCAGTTCTCAGCCAACCGTGAGAGCAAAGTAATAGAGATGTTCAAGGTCACCTTTTGATTACTTGGACATGGGCTGTCCCAGAAGTAAACTGCACACAAATTCAGATGCCATATCTAAATGTGTCAGAATTATTCTGACGCAAGGTTTTGATTTACTGTGGCTAAGCATGTCTCCCAAAAGCATTTTGGAGCAGGAGCTTAGAGCAGAGGGTGGAGATACTTTTGCTTTGTTTGTACTGAATTTGTCTTCACTGCTAGTCATTTCTTTCTCTTCATTTACAGAACAGTGCTGCGGAGCTTGGCAGCAAAAAAACGCAACTGGAGTCCACTGCGTTTGATGTTCAGTTCTTCATTTCTGAACATGCCCAAGATCTTTCTCCTAATCAGAGCAAACAGCTGCTGAGGCTCTTAAATGCCACCCAAAAATCTTTTCAGGAAGTACAGGAAGCTCTAACTTCTCAAGTGGAAAGTTTAGAGACTCAGTTGCAGGCAGCGCAAGAGCTGGGTGATCAGAAGGTTTGCCTTTCTATGTAAATGTGTGCTGAGTGGTTTTGTCTATGGGTGAGGAATTTTAATACCAGCGTGCAGCATTAAGTGTATTCCTATCTTCTCAGGTTTTACTGAAGATACATTCATAGTTCTACAAAGATGGTACTGACCAAGTTTGGTGAATTGTCATTTTTATCTTTCCTTGGTACAGCCACAGAAACAGGATACTAGGTTATAGGCAGTTTTGGGCGTTAGGATCCATGGAGTCTGAGATGACCAGGTCTCCACTTTCTAGCAATGAGAGACATTTCCTTGAGGTTTCTCACAGGTGGTTTCTTTGGCAGCCATGTCAGTAATAAATAAAGCAGTGAAATCTTCTGGCTGCAGCTGTACTGATGAACATCACATCCTTGCTCATCACTTCTGTCCTGCTGAAGACTTTCTATTCCTCATGATTTGCCAAGCTGTCTGCTTATGTGTTGGGTTCCCCCTCCCCTTCCCCCTAGGTCTTTACAGTCAAAGAACCAGATTTTTTTAAATCCTTGCTGGTATTGTTTGTTTTGACTGAGAACAGCTTAGCAGGACAAACATGAGTAAATCAGTTAAGATATTTGCAATTCTAGGTGTGGACACTGGGAAAGCTTTGAGTCAAGTTGAGACGCTTACCTCTTCATCTGGCATCGGTGTGGTTGGCAAGCATAAGTAGCCTTTGTGGAGTCAAAGGAGGCTGATATGATGCTGCAGTGTAACTGCATTTCCTCTTCTCTCATAGAGGCACTGTTAAGACTCAGAATCACCACCTCAGTCCCCAGTTTATGTGTAATGAATGGCATTTTGGCATTCTGAACACTGCATTATTTTGCGATCTAAAGAACATTTGTTTCCTCCATACTTTGTGAAACAAACATAAAACTGAGTAAAGAAAAGACACAGACAACTTTTCTACAACTTAGTAACAATAATGAGCTTGCATGTTTTGGGTTTTTTTCTACTGCTTAAAAAGTCAACATTTTCTATTCAGGTAACATGTTATGCATACCAACAAGAGCTAACTCACAATCACAACTAACCTCTGTTTTGATCTCCTTTTTTCAGAATTAATAGTGTTTATCGCAGGTTTCAAGAGGTTAAGAGAATGGATTATCACTCCTGTCGTTTGGAGATTTCATCTTTCACCTATGTGCATGGCCAGACTTCTATCAGGCAATTCCATCAAACATGGTTTCTTTTACTTACAACATATATATGAGGTTTATCCATAACTTCTGTGTGTTCATCTTGCTCTTTCTACCACTGCTATCATGTTTACAGCATACTTCTAAAAAGGTTGCTTGGCAATATTGATGTTCAAAGGTAGTTCCTATTAGAACGTCTTGTTGTTCATGAAGTGAAGATGTTTTTTGTTTATTTTTCAATTGTATTTGGCTCTAATGTAGGATGTGGCTGAAAGGCAGCAGGAGTGCAAAGAGAAACTGCAGGAAATCTGTGATTTGCTTACACAGACTGAAAATCGGCTCATCGGACAGCAAGAGTCTCTTGTTATTGGAGACAGCAAGGCTGAGCTAGAACAATACCAGACCAAACAGGAGGTAGGCACAATTCTCATCAGCTAAGTTAAAGAAGACTGAGTGCGAGGGAGAGGGGCTAGACCTTTTTGTTGAATAACTAGACTGTCATGTGAGAGGAGGGTACAACAGATCTGTTTGGCTTACCAAAAGTAAAGGCTTAATGGGGTGCATTCATACTGCTCCCTGTGAACACACTCCAGTACGTGCCAGTGGAAGGAAAGACATTTTCAAACTAGGAGGCACCAGAATAGGGAGTATGTGCTAGACATTTCAAGAAGCAGTCTTGGAGAAAGCATGAAGTTCGCTGTATATTGTCAGATTTGATAAAATCGTGCTGGATGATTACACTGAAATAATTAAACCAGCTTTTTAACAGGGAATGCTTATTCCTATTGACAGTATTTTGAAAAGTTTTGCTGCAAGACTTTCTCCTGCTTGAGGCTTTCCATTGCTTTACTTTTGTTCTGATTTGAATTCTGGTTTTCTGATGTTGCTTGTGATCTCCTTGGTGTCCTTGTGTAACAGAGGCTTTCAAGTTTGCTTGCTTTCCTACTGAGACCTTGCTTTCCAGCTGTATCCTGTCATCTGTAAGCTTTTGAAATGTCCTGACTGATGCTAACTGAGTTTATGATAGTTAAAGGACTGAAGGACTCGGTACTGTTCTTTTTCTTCTTTTTCCTAGTAGTATATCCTACTCTATATGGTAGAGTTCCAAATCATGTTTCGTAATCTATACAGGCAGAAATTTCCTTATTCATCTTGCCTTGTTTTACTTACCATCAAAGTTACACATCTAGTTTGTCAAAGTCTTCCTTATAGTCAGTGGAAATATACAGACACTCCCGTGGCACTTCTTAATATCACTTTACCTGTCTTAAGGGTTTGTGCCCTAAACGAGGTACCCATGGGAGTGAAAAACTGATGTGACGTGTTTCAGGTTTTTCTTTTTTCCATCAGCTATTTATGACTGTCTTGTTATTTGCTGACTAATTTCTTGTAGGTACTGTTATAGAAGCGTGTCTGAGGGGAGCAGTGGAATGGGGGCTTATAAAAAGCTCTTTTATAGATGAAGTCAAAGCTTTCATCCTCAGTGATCTGTTTGAAAGGAAGCACAGAAATCTTTGACAGAGAAGGAGAATCTTAATATAGCATGCCCAGGAGACCCTTTCTAACATATTTGCTGATGTGTTAAAACTGGAAACAGTTTTAGCTGGCAAACCATATTCTATAATTGCTGCAGAATCTGTAGTCTAGAATGAGAGTGAAGTGTTTTGTCTTGCAGTGTCAAGAGTGTTACACTGAGCATAAAGAAAAAAGCCCTTCATTATTTAGGTAACTGGGTGAATGTGTTCAACAGCTTAATTATTGTTATAATTAAAGTTCCCCTTGGATAACTGGGAGGCACATGTTTTTACCTGACTCTATGCTAGAACTGGGCAAACTGCTTTGGATAAATGAAAGCGAAACATTTGTCCTCTCTGAAATTGAATGGACTTGAACGTTCTTTGGAGATTGAAATACGATGATTGATTACAATTAAAGAAAAATATTCTTAGGAAATTTCTGGCCTGAGCAAAACCAACAAATAGGGGGAAAATTCCACCTGGAAAAGATGACTACAAGTTTCTGACTTTTATTCAGTCCTCTTGCTTTTCACAGCTTTCTGTTTGGGTGGTCATGGAATGGAATTTGTCAGGAGACTCATGAACTGCAGTGTAGCAGATACACTTTATCTGTTGATATCTAAAAAATAAGGTATATTTTCTTCTGTGTACATGGAAATACAATATTTGAGCTGCTAAACAAAGGGAAAAGGTGGGCTCAGTGTGGAGAGGAGTCTAAGTCAACAGACTTGCAGTTTAAAAGAAAAGATCTGCAGCATTATTGTCAGATGCTGAATTGATTATATTTTTTAATAATCCTTTCTGCAATTTAGTATTGTATCATGTACACTCCTAAGCTAGAAAGGACCACTCTTGTGTTTGCTCCTAGAACAGAGATAGTTCCAATAAATTTAATTGGACTGATCTGGTGAATAATTTACTTGCCCTCTTTGCTGTCTTTTTTTTTTTCAAAAGGAGATACAGAAAGACATGAGAACGAGTGCCCAGACACTGGCAGAGGTTGTGAAAAATACTGAAACCTTCTTGAAGGAGAATGGAGAAAAGTTGTCACAAGAAGACAAGACTATTCTTGAACAGAAACTGAATGAAGCAAAGACAAAGTGTTTGCTCCTTAGCCAGAAGGCAGAAGAGTCCAAAAAAGAATTGGATAAAGCTATGACAACAGCAATTAAGCAGGAAACAGAAAAGGTTTTTGGGCAACCATTTCTTACCTTTATTTTAAAATTTTATGTGTATCTCATGGAATTAGTCTTGCAAGTTATTATTGGTGCTCTGTGGAGAGATTAAAATCATATTTTGTCTGGGTGACTAATAAACTGCTGGTTTATTTTCCTTATAAAATAAACAGCAGCACATACGTTAATAAAAATTGTGTTTAATATTAATACATTTTAAATGGTTTGTTTGCATGTGATATTTTTTAGAGAATAAAGATTTCTAAACTGAAACTCTGAATTAATTTCAATGCAGGTTGCAGCCATAGAACAGCTGGAAGAAAGTAAAAATACAATAGAAAATCTCTTGGATTGGTTATCCAATGTGGATAAAGAAGCAGAGCACGGACGGAAATTTAAGCAGGCTATAGAACAGAATGGAACACACTTTGAGGAGGGAGATGTGAAGGCTTTGGAAGGAGAAGAGGATGATGTCAATGGTAATCTGCTGGAAATTCAGCCAGGCATGGAAACTCGGGTGGACGGACTAGTGAAAAGCACAGAAGATAATCTGAACCAGCAGTATCAGAAAGTGAAGGTACTGTTACTAGGTTTATACAGCACTGAGCTGCTAAACACCTCAGTCCTCTTTCAACATGAGTGAATTTAACCTCATCCTTTCTGGCACAGACTTCAGAACAGGCACTAGGAAGTTAGTGGCATACAGTGGTAGGAATTTCCCTAGTCAGAATGTATTGCCAGTTCCTAATTTTATCACTGTTACTATGGTTGTTACCTGTAAAATAAGAAAAAGGACATATTCTGCAAGGTAAATGTTGAGAATCTTGATGGTGAGTCTACTATTCTTAAGTTTTGTAGTGAGAAAATAGTGCAGATAAATAAAATGCAGAAAGACGTAACACAGGTCCATACCCTTTATGTGAATTCTTCAGAAATCTTTGTAATAGCCAAATGGTTCAACCCCCTGCAATTCCTTGTGAGCACTCGTTACCAATATCTGCAAATAATAGTTTGATGAAATGATAATCTTATTTCCCTGTAACTTTAATGCACAGGCAAAACACTGTTTGAAGGCTTCGGAAGGATGAGTTACATAAAACCACAGCACAGCATCTCGAGAATAGATTTTCCAGGGAGGATAATTGGAAATATTTTAAATAGTGGGAGCTCAGTTTTTTGGCTTTTGCTCACTTACTTGAGGAACCAAGAACTTTTAAATGTAGTGTGATGGGCATATTGATGAGAATGATTGTGCTGATAGCTCATACTCTTATGGATTTCTGTTCTTATAAAAACCAACAACACAAAACCTCCCAAAACCCCTAAGAAAATAGTTAGGTTTTGTGTACATGATGTTTTTACTTCCTCTTTTTCTACACCAAATGCCTGCAGGATAATTGCCCACAATACTCATGGAAGAGAAGTACACCATAGCTGCTTTACATGGGAATAGGGGACCTTCAAGAATGCAGACTTTTTGAAAGAATGTATTTGAAATATGGGGTTTGATTGGCATACACTTCTAGTTCCTATGGCTTACTCTTTTTATGAGATTGAAACAATTTACATGCATAGAATGTGTCTCAATTTTTATTGTCAAACGAACAAGAATCATTGCTCTTGAAATTAAAAAATGAAATTAAAATATTGGAAAATAATGTATTTTCACTCAATATAAGAAGAAATCCTCTTTTTAAATTTTTAATGCTTTCACTCCTTTTGGTGCTTTTGTCTGAAATAGTAGCTGTGATGTACGTAACAGGAAATGGAAGAGTTTTGATTTGGGAATGCTTTATTTGATGAATCCTATTTTGAATCAGAGTATTAGGAAATTTTTTATTACACCAAGCACACTACCCTAAATGTTGAAATTAGCTTTCTAAAATGTTGAAATTGCACAGAAATTTGATGACCAGGAGTCACACTTTCTGTTAAATTACTCACAAAATGTTTTTTAATTAAAAGTATGAAAACTATAGAAGCTTTTTGTCATTGTGATAGACTCGGTTTTACTTGTGATTTCAAAGCAGAATTCAGCAGAGATTTTTAAGATGATAAATCAACTAACGAACCAATCCAAGAAGGTGCCGGTCATAATGATATTTTTTTTCCCTTGTAGGCTCAACATGAGAAAATTATTTCCCAGCAACAGGCTGTCATAATAGCAACTCAGTCTGCTCAGGCACTGCTTGAGAAACAAGGGCACTACCTTTCCCCTGAAGAAAAAGATAGGATGCAAAGGAACATGAAAGATCTGAAGGCTCAGTACGAGACTGCTTTAGCTGAATCAGAACGGAAAATGAAGTTGACTCATTCTTTAAGGGAAGAACTTGAGAAATTTGATGCAGACTATAGTGAATTTGAAACATGGCTGCAGCAGGCAGAACAAGAACTTGACAATTTGGAGGCAGGTGCTTCTGACTTCAGTGGGATTATGGTCAAATTGAAAAGGCAAAAGAGTTTTTCAGAAGATGTTATATCTCACAAAGGTGATTTACGGTACATTACAATTTCTGGACAAAGGGTTTTAGATGCTGCAAGGTCATGTAGCAAAAGAGATGGTGTGAAGGTTGACAAAGATGGTATCGATACTTCGGCTACGTATACCGAAGTGCAGAATAAATTGGATCGTGCTTCAGATCGCTTCAAATCTCTCTATACTAAGGTAAGTTTTATTTATACTGAATAGGGATTTGGGAAATTATTTGGGAATTTGTATAAAAAGGGGTTAGATGATGAAATGAGCACTGTGGGAAGCTGTAAATTTTGTTGATTAAAGTTAGGTAACAGAATAAGGTGCTTTTCTAGGTGGTCTGCTATTTACAGTCTGAATGGATGAAATTTTCTACCTTGTGTTATAAGAGAGAAGTTACACCAGATTTTCCCCATTGCTCTTTCTAGCCTTAAACAGGTTTTTGAGGTTTATGACTGTACGGGATGCCTCAGTAACCTTTGGGGTGGCGTGCAATTGTAATACTTCTAGATGGATAGCATTTTTTTATCCACCTCGCAGTATTTCCCACAACTGCTTATTTACTTGGCTTCCTACTAATACAGTGAATAGAGAGAGAGAGACTGTGCCAAGGTTAACATTGAAGTTTTCAATTTGATTTGTATCCTGAAATAGTTTCTGACCTTTGCTGTCAGCACTGGTCATGCAAGAATGTACTGATTTGTGGATAGCAATCCTTTTCCACTGCTCTGCCAAATAAACATTTTATCCTTAACAATCTGAGTCCCTAACTAATGGAAGACTAGCAGTACAAAATCCTCCATGTACCTCAGAGAGGGAAGATAATCCAGCTCTCTGTGCCAGGTTCACATATGGATTCTGTCTAGTAGGATGAGACAAACATCAATAACTGATCTCACATGCCAACTCTCCAGATTTTTTTCAAAAAATGACAGAATGTTGAATTTTGATAATATTGTGAAACTGTGAACTTTTGATATGATTATTAATGGAACTATTTAAGAGATAATTACTGTCTGTAGGCTTTGACTATGCCCTTTCATCATTTTCTGAGATGATGGTTCAGACTCCTTGGTAGAGCTTCAGTGTCCACTGATACAGTGTTGGTCTGCAGCAGTTGCCATCTTTGAGAATTTTGATTTCTTTAAGGTTTTCTTGCTCAGAAACATAAATTCTGTAAAGTCGTGGGTTTGATCACGTGGTTAAAAAACAGTGGAAACTGTTGAACAATTTGTGAAGAAGGTTTTCCTTTTGCTGAAGCTAGTTTTAATTTTCCAACATAATTTATATGAACAGTGAAACAGTTGCTTTATTGGATTAGTTTGAGCTTTTATGTCAAGATTTCATTCCAAAATTTTGAGAGAGCTTATTTTTATGCACATGAAAATCCTGTGCTAGCAGCTGGATTTGTGATCTCAGATTAGTCAACTTGCCAAATTCTGTCCTTTACATATATACACTAAGCACAGACATAATTTATTTTAAAGAAATATTCGACCATAAACATACAGAACAAAAAAAAATCCCACACAAGACTTTTCTTATTAAATTGAGTCTTGTTAAGAACTGGAAGGACATACTTTTTAAAAGTGAGATCTTCCAGAATTTGTGTGATCTTCCAACTTGTACATGGCCTTTGCAGTAACATTTTTGCCTTTGTAAAAGCTTCTTGCTTTGAATGAATATTTTTATTGCTTTTACATATCTGTCTATATTTTCACACACACCTAAGTTTATAATCTTGTATGTTGAATCTTAAGTTTTTAGTGCATTGGTTATGTAAATGAGTACATTCTGTAGTTGCCCACCAGATGGAGACCAAGTACCAAATGTAAATATTAAAATACAATGTATAGAAAGTTCAGAATATATGTATTCAGAGCAACTGCTCAGAAATATTATGACTTGATAAAATCAGATTTTGCATGTGAAACCATCTCCAAAAAGACCGAAAGGGCTCCACTGACCTTTCTATGTGACAAATCACTGTGTGCATTTTGGGGCATGCTAACATATAGGAGCTAACATGTAACTAACATGTAACAGGAGTTTGGTCAGCTGACATTTCTGAGTGACCAAAACAAAGCATGTGTGCTGTACCAAGCCAGGTCGCTTTGGATTCACTGTGCAGATAAAGGATTTATGAAAGCCACACTACTGTCTGTATTTTCCTGAACACACACATACCTCGTTGTTATTAAATTTCTGGTTTCCACTGGCTACGTTTTTGGTGTCAGAGGGCTGACAAAGAATCTCTACGTTGATGGATCAAAAGGTCTTCCTAAAGGTTTTCCTGTTGTGGTAAAGTGAGTTAGATTCCAGTTTCCTGCCTGCATCTTGAATTGATCCTAAGTCATGCCTGAGGACCAGAAACTGGGAAGACCTGCGTAGCCTGTTCAGCTGTCAAGTCTTAGTTCAGCAATCAGTTAGAGTGGAAGTATAACAGGGGAAAATCATGCAGTATTTCAGGAAAAAAAAGAGATCTTGAGATTGGTATGAAATACAGCACACTGTTTAATGTCTGGGTATTTGCTTGTTTGTTTTCTACTGTTTTAGTGTAGCATCCTTGGAAATAACCTTAAAGACCTGGTGGATAAATACCAGCATTACGAAGATGCCTCATCTGGACTTTTGTCGGGTCTCCAGGCCTCTGAAATAGCTGTGAACAAACAACTGTCAGAACCAATTGCAGTGGATCCCAAAAATCTCCAAAGACAATTAGAAGAAACCAAGGTAAAAAATGTTAAACAGCAGTATTACTTTTGTCCTAAAAGGAACCACTTTTTGTCTGAAGAACAGGGTAATCTAATATCTAAGCAGCTACAGGCCGAATTCTTGTCTTGCATGTGGGCATGCAACTTCTCCAGTTCTCAAATTCAGTGTGCAGAGTGGTCTTAGAAAGCACTAGGGTGAAAAAAAACAGGGACAGAGATGCTGTTAGCAGTGGTGAAAGCAAGGTGTGTTTCATATGTCTTAGCATAGGTGAAATCAGGAAGGGTTTTGAACTGTGGAAGGATTTAGTGATTCCAGTTTGCTGTCTGAGTAGGATTTGGGTCTGCGTTCCTCTTAAGGGTAGACCATTTGATGTTTGTTGTCTGTGACTCTTGCTTTTTGCTGCTCACACCTGTGCATTACTGCGTTGTGAAAGGTCAGCAATGCGATGTGAGTAGCCTGGGTGCCTGCTCCAGTTGTCTCCAGCACTGTGTCCCCCGCAGAGAGCAAATGTAGCTTCATTTGCACTGTACAGAAAAATGGTGTTTTGGTTGGGATTTTTTTCCCATTTTGGTGTTGGGTTTGCTTTTTTTTTGCCCACTGAGGGAGTAGCTCACAACTTTAAATAAATCCTTGTAAAGGTAAAACTCCAGTTAGCTGTATAATATGTAGGTTTCTAGAAGGCTCCGGGAACTCAAGTGTAAGGTGACTTAGACAAATTATTCCATACAGCTCCTCTACTCCTATATCTTCATAGACACATTCAATCATCTATGCTATGATAAAAATACAATGTTATTATTTATTTTTCAGAGAGCAAGGCTATTGTTCAGGCATTCCCTCACTGTTTTGTCTATGCTGTGTAGAGTATCCCTATGACTGAGATGTTTGCTGTTGACAGATGATAGTGGCTCTTGGAAAGAACATACTTTAACCATTTCCCTTGCATCAGCCTTAGCAGTAGTTATCTTTACCCAAAGGTACCTTTCAATGTGCCACTGGAATCACCCAACACTTCAGTGCACAATGCATCAGAGGAAGCAAATCATGGCAGTGTTGTAAGATGACAGAATTAGAAGTGTAAATTTTCAACTCCTAACAGCAGAACTATTTAGGGACATTTGTGCTTCTGAGCAATAGAAAAGTAGGAATAACACCATCTACAATTGGAAGCTTCATTTAAACTTTTGTTCCTTATGCCAAAACAAATTTTATCCTGCATAATGCCAATTTTCATGCAGGTAATACAAAAGAGAGAGTACTGGAGCTCTTTTATGAAAGGGCTACATGGATTACTTGCCACACAAAAGAGCACTCAATGAATATGAGCTGAAAAGGAGGGAGAGGGTACAACTTATCAAAAGATTCAAAGGAAGATAAAAACCAGAAGGCTAAAGAAAGAAGCCCAATTAATGAAAGCAAAACAAAGAGTATTTCTGAAGAAGTCAGGTGTTGCAAGTTAAAGCTGTCCCTTGTAGCCAACACATGCAGCTGATAATCCAGCTAGACACAGACCTTGGCAGCATAGTGGGGCCTAATCTTTTTATGGGGATTAACTGTTCTACAGAATATTCTTCAGTGCCTCTGGCATTGGTTTGTTTGCTTTCTGTCAGCATATGAGGCTTTCTGGTACATCTTTTTTTCCTTTTTTTTTTTTTCCCTCCTCAAGTACAGTATATTTCTGGAGTGTGAGGAAAGTTCCTCTTCAGGTCTGAGTTTTATTATGTCAAGTGGGTCAGGAAGGCAAGCTGTGCTCTGGCATACTGTTGTGCTCTGGTTACCAGTGTTAAATGCACTGACATGACTTCATTGTCCTGGCAGGGCAGATGGGAGGATTTCCTTTTGAGTCGTATGTTCATTGAGTTAGTGGGCATCAAAAACTAAATGAGAAGTCCCTTAATTTTGGACTTCAGTCCAAATTTCAAGTGAATCAAAACAAAGATAGATCATATACACTAGCACAGAGGTCTGAAAAAATTTAAAGACTGGCTGCTCTAAAGTGCTTTTATACGCTGGAGGGAAAGCCAGTTCCAGGAGTTGATTCAGCCTTCCTGTCTTTCTCTATTGATTCTGGTGTGAGTTAGGGCTGGGCTGCTCTCTAAACCTGTTTTTCTTGGTTAGATGGTCAGACCTAGGCAAAATTCAGCAACTCTGGCTCCAGGAGGTTTCTAAATTGTGAAGGCAATCATCTTGTTTCCAGCTGTTCCTGTTTATGTTAGGGTATCAGCCTGATCCTTTATCAATACAACTGGTGGTGAATGTGTCACTACCTGGTGCTGACAGTAGATTTTTCCCCCTGAATTGTTCTCTGATTCTGAGCTGAAAAAATATGTTTATTTTTCTTTTGAATAGTATATGAGTCTGTACAAGTGGTCTTTAAAAACAATTAATCAGAAGACACATTTTGAAGTTACACATGCAAAATCAGTTAAGTTAGAGAAGTAGTATAAAACAGAAGATGAAAAAGATGGTGAATAAGCTATAAAACAAGGGCCAGAAGGTCAACAGCAGTCACAGCCACTGGAGAAGATTTTTCATAAGGAAATTAAGTTAGTTTATTCCCAGCACTAAGTTTAGGCTGTATGGCTTAGCTCAAGCTTTGCATGTGGAGCTGTCAGAGCTGTAGCGAACAGCATAACTGATAATTGTGGAATTTTACAGGTTCTTCAGGGACAAGTGTCTAACCACCAAATTGCTGTAGAAAAACTGAAAAAAGCTGCTGAGGTGTTACTGGATACACGGGGAGAGTTGACCCCAGACAAAGACGAGATTCAGAAAACACTGGGTAAAATGTTTCTTTTTCTTACTACCTCTTTTTATCACTTGTATCTGCATGCAGGTACTGAAAGGGACAAAACAGTTTCTACATTACTGTGTCACTGTTCAAATCCATGTTTTGTTGAGTCATAAGCTTTTACACCACAGTAGCTGCATTGTTGGTCTGTCTCCTACATTGATCCATATGTTTTTCACTTAAAAGCTGTCTTTTTTTTGGTTTTACTTTCCCCCGCCCCAAAATAGGGATTATATTTAATTCCCATGTTACTAATGGGTCTTCCAACCAGCGTTAGTGATTCTCCAATAGGAAGGAGCATGTTTCCAAACAATTATTTGAAGTTTGCTTAGCCAAGGAAATATTTCCTTCTGACTTCAAGAAACTGTCTGTGATGAGTTGACCTTGGCTGGCTGCCAGATGCCCAACCAGCTGCGCTCTCACTCCCCTGGTCTGACAGGATGGGAGTCAAAAATAAGATGGAAAAGCCCATGGGTCTAGATAAAGACTGGGCTGGTTTTCACACCTTTTCTTTTCCCTCACTTATCAGTCCCAGGCAGAATTTTCCCCTTTCTTCAATGCATTTTCCAGAGGCACCCCCACCTCAGCTGTGGGGCCTGTCTATGCCTTGTGGTCAGTTGGAGTTAGCTGGAACTGGCTGTGTCTTCTCTATGGGATCCCTGACCTTTCCTCATAGAGGTCAAAAACGTTGCCACTACTAAAACCTTACCACCTACACCAAATACTCTTTCCATCAGCTGTGAGAAGTAGCACAGCATGATGTTCACCCCACTGTGAAGTTTGAAAGACTCTGTGGGTCTCACACAAATATCTCTTGCTGGAATCCCATAAGTAATTTTCCGAGCAATGAAATAAAAGAACTGTGTGCTTGGCTCACAGGAGTTGGTGATGAAACACCATGGGACATACATGGAACTTGTAGATTTCCAAGGCTTATCCCAAAAGTGTTCAATGTCTAATGAAGAACCATCTGGAAGAGACTTTCAGCCTAACAGTAATATAAGAGGCATAATTGTAGAAGAGCTGTCTTAATGCTCCGCTATTTTTCTCTCTTGGGAACAGTCAACAGCTGCCATAAGCTAGAGCTGCATGGGAACCAGCTTTGAAAAGCTGGGGAGTACAGCTGTAAGCTGCTCCCTCATTTCCCCTGTCCTGTGGACTTCTGGCCCCTGTTTAAGATTTTGATTTTTGCCTGTGTGTTTTAGTGAATAAAGCTGATAGTTTTGCTTTGTGCTGATATAGGCAATTTCTGCCTCACACTTACCTGGAGAGGAATGGTAAAATGAGTGAAAAGCTTAGTTTGGCTAAAGGAAAAAATTGAAATATATTTTCCTCTTTATCAGATGATATTGTGGAGAGGTATGATAATTTATCCAAGTCTGTGAATGAAAGGAATGAGAAGCTCCAAATAACTCTGACACGATCCCTAAGTGTGCAGGATGGTTTGGATGAAATGCTGGATTGGATGGAAGGAGTTGAGAAGAGCCTTGAAGAACAGGATCAAGTGCCTTTGAATTCTGCTGCTATTCAGGATATTATTAGTAAAAGCATTGTAAGTAGCATTCTTTGAAAGAAAAAGCATTTGTTTTATAATTTGGATTTCACAAAAGGATTAAAATCTTAGTTTGGCACCTTTAGTGAACACAAGATACTTAATAAAGAGGACTGATGCGTGAAGTGAAACTGCACATAAGGATTTTTGTAGCTGAAATAGATAGATCTGCATTGATGGTCCAGCTGTACTGATTTGTAACTTCATATGATGGACCAGTTAACATGTTAAGATTTAGTTGCAAGCAATAAAAAGTAGTTCTTGCTTGTTTCAGATGCTAGAACAAGACATTGCGGGTCGCCAGAGCAGTATCAATGCTATGAATGAAAAAGTGAAGAAGTTCACGGCAACGGCAGATCCATCCACGGCATCCACGCTGCAAGCTAAAATGAGTGAACTGGCAGGACGCTTTTCTGAAGCAAGCAACAAGCATAAAGAGAAGCTTGTGAAAATGGAGGAGTTGAAGACAAAAGTAGAGTTATTTGAAGGTCTGTCAGAAAAACTTCAGTCATTTCTGGATGAGAAAAACCAGGCACTCAGTGAGACAGAGGCACCGAGAAAGGATGTTAGTGAAGTGTCTCAATATATGCAGGTACTGTGCCACTCTGTTTGTGTGTATTGGGCATTTCTAGTCTTACTCAGCTCAGTGGTTGAACAATAAATAAGGCATGCTTGTTTCCCAACTTGGGTTGGTTAGCTGAAATCAAGAATTTAATTTTGAACAAATGGTTGTAAAGTTTAACATGAAGAATTTAATCCTGTTTTGCAGGAAGCTACTGTAGAATTGGCACAACATAAGAAGGATCTGGAAGTTTTGCAGCAGCTTCTTGAAGAGCTTTCATCCCATGCTCTTCCTGGAGATAAAGCATTGGTATTAGAAAAAGTAAACGCTTTGTCAAAGAAATTCAGAGAGGTAGAGGAGACTGTAAAGGAAAAGTAAGTCAGATATTGAAAGTGTTTCCTCCTTGGCTAATAATACAGTGTGAATGTTGTGATGACTGCTATCCTCTTGCCTGAAATCTGAAGGGATTGCAGTTAACCACAGAGAGGATGTTGTTTTGTTTTGGTTTTTTTTTAAAAAAAAGACATTTTATTTAGAAATTCCTCTGTAGTTAGTCTGTCTGGTTCATGTTTGCTGTAGAGACAAATAACTCTTTTCAAATTTTGTGACATTCACAGGATCCTGTCAGTTGGAAGAAAACCCTACTTCTCCCCTTCTCTGATAGGATATAAACTGCTGCTCTTGCTGTAGAGTACCATTTGGAATCAGGCTGCAAAGGCAAACCAGAGAAGTTGTTAGAGCTTCCACACAAGTTACCTGTACAGCAGGACTAAGTTTTCCACATTCTGCTCATATCCATAAAATCAGGTTTTGTGACTCTCTGAATTTAGGAATAGCAATGTCAGATTGACAGTATCTGTTGGTTTAACTATCAGAAGGAATACTGCCATTCAGGGCTTAATTTCTTTTGGTGTTTTAATTGTCTAGAGAAGAGGATGTATCATCTTGTCAGAAACAAATGGATACTTTTGAGCTCCTTGTAGAATCATTAAAGAAATGGATAAAAGAGACGACAGAACGAATTCCAGCAGCACAACCCTCTCTGAATACAGAGGAGTTAAAGAAACCTTTGGAAGACACACTGGTAAGTTACTGTAGATGAGTAACATATGGCTGAAGGAAGTAGGGCATCTGTTAGTAACATAAAAGTACAGACTAAAAGGGTAAGCAGTCCTGGTAGTTGGGACTAGGGAGTTTACAATCTACATTTACATTCCCATTTCCTTTGCATGTTTAGATATACTGAAGGGGATTCCCAAGTAGCAGGGTTATTCCTTTATTTAGACTAAAACTTTTAAGTCTGAAAATAGTTTTGTAATGAACGAATGACTATTTTTCTTAACCAGAATTTAAAAGATGAATGGGCATTAAAAGCACCTGAACTGCAGAAAATGAATAACAGAGGAACGTTGCTGTGTAATCTAATTACTGCTGTGACTTCTCCTGCCAAGCTGAGAGCAGTTGCAAAATCAGGTATGCATTTGTATAACCAGGTAAGCCTAACATTTCAGGAAGTTCTAAAACCTTTGAAACAAAAGTTAAAACATTTCCCCCTTGTATTAGCTTTCAGAATACTATGGCTTGTGAGAAGTCAGTTAGTCGTGTCTGTTCTGACCATCGTTTGCTGTGACTGTCATTTAAACTAACTGCTGTAGTAATTCAGTACACATTCTGATTGCTTTATGCTACCAGAATAACAGAAAAGTGTTTTGGTGTAAATGATTAGCAGGTCCTTAAGCTGTTACTTCAATATGTAATTCCCAGATAATGGACAAAAATAACTGTATCACAATGTCCTTCACCTCATCCCAGAAAAGTTCTGATAATGAGAAACTGACTTACACTGATTGATGTTCAGTGCTTCACTCATCCCCCAAGTCTGCAAGTAGGACAAATACAAACCCTGCTTTTGCATACAGCAATGTACCTGCGTGCTTTTGTTGCCACAGAGAGACCTCTCTCACAGCCACAAGGCATCCGTGTGATGCCAGACAAACATAAAGGTTTGCAGAGTCATAGAGTTTTTGTTGGCAGTGTGATGAGGACGTTGTTTATCTAAAAAGTGAGCCTAAGCAAACCTTCTCATCCCAAATGGATGGCATAATTAGTGTTAGTTAATATTTTAGTTGAAACAGCAGCATGGAAGGGAATCAACTCCATCACCCAGCTTGACTTTCCTGGGCCAAAATGTGTTTCCAGTCTGGAGCTTCAGCTAAATCTTTTCTACTGGTAATCTGATTCTAAACACAGCAAGTCTATTCCATGCTTTTCTGTACTCTAGTATTTAAATGTTAATTTGTTTTACAGAAGCCTGTAATTCTGGTAAGTATCATTCAAACCATACTTCAACGCATGTGGTACTGCGGGTGTTTTAATGGCCATAAGCACATTTTCAGTCAGTTCTTAAATTTATTTCCAGATCTAGTCAGTTCAGATGTGTTTGGTAATCTGCAAAGGAGTGGGAAGATGGGGACTGCTAGAGGATACCTATTTGGCAAGAGTAGAGCACTTTCTTTTTCACATGTCTTTGCAGTAGCTGCCTCTGGTTTCATTCCTGTTTGAGTTTTAAATAAAATCTTTCGAAGAACATTTTGGAACCTTATATGGATATCTGGGCTCCATTCGCTGCCCCTTTCTCTAATCCTATTCATCCAAATAGAAAAATAATCAAATAACTAGCATTTAAGAGCATCTGTAATCCTCCAGACTAGAGCATTCAACCTCCTAGACAAGAGCTGTACTGTGAATCATGTAATCACAGTTATAAATACCAGAGTCCGGCTGATAGACCATGAAGATTTACAAGGCACAGGCTGGGGGCTGTGACTTCTCTTATCTGGTTTATTTTCTCTTGCCATCCTGCAGCTGCCACTAATGTAGTCCTCACTGTCCAGCTGGTACTGTGGGATGGATGCATAGCCTCTTCCAAGGCAACGGTTAATCTTTCACTGTTAATTGCTCATCTGGGAATACATGTGTGCAGGAGAGTGGGAAGTGATGCTCTGTGCAGTTCTCTGTGGCTTGACCACATGCCCCAGCTCTGTGGTGTGACGGCATTTTACAAAGCCCATGTAGCCCCAGTTCCACAGGCCTTGAAGTTTCGGGGAAGAAAGAAGTGACATTAGCCATATGGATGAGACTGTGCCTCACAGCTAGGGCACAGACCTTTCTCCGCTATAGTAATTTATTTAACATAGTATTGTGAGTGATAGGACTGCTTATACATCATGTACATGTGTGTATATATACATTCATCCACCTGCTATGCACATGCTGTGTAAATGTGTCACCACTTGCAGTACTAGCTGGCTGGAGCATCTCAAAACAGAGAACAACATACGTAAGCCAATTTAAATGAAATATTTGTTATTACAGTGTTAGCATTCAGGTGCTTCTTTAAAGTTACAATGAGAGCTATGTATTGTGCTGTGGAAGAAATGCAGTGTTTGGTGGGAAAAGGCCCTGATAAGCATGGGTCCCTCTTGATCCACAGGTGGCACAATATTAAATGGTGAAGGAGGAGCTCCAGGAACTCAGGATTTCCTGAAAAATAAAGGTCAGTGCAAATTTCAGGATGTGATAAAATGTACTTGCTGATTATTGTTAAATATGTTTGTGGTTTTAAAATGTTGTATACAAATCTGCTTGTAGAAGTCACTACTAGACTGAAATTTCATATCACCATTGCATAAGGAAACTGTATTGGACATGATACTAAAATTAATTGTAAAAATACTTACCTATGGTGTTTTGTCTGAAGAGAGAGAGATCATACCTAGTTGTGTTTTCTGAATCAGAATGTATAAATGGATACAGGGACAGCTTTTCTTCTGTAGCACGTGGCTTTTGAGAAAATTCTAACGTGCATGTATGTAGTTTGAAACTTTCTAACACTAGGCAGCGTTCACAACCTGCACAAACACAAGCATACATACACAAAGACACCCGCTTTACTTAGATTAGTATCACTGTGTGTGACCAACCCCTCTACAGAAACAAAGGAACATACATAGGCACTTTATATGTGCTTATGATAGCCACTGACTGCTTCCCAAGCTTCTCCTCAGCTACAGTCTGCGTGGTAGTCTGCCTGCTGTGTGCTCTCAGCACATATATAATGGTACATGGATGTGAGCAAAAATAGTACTGCAGTCATGCTAGGCTGTCATAGAAATAACTGAAGTGTAGTCCAGTATGTTCCGACTTTTTGTTGTGGAATTGTTGCTTAAAATATTAAAATAATAATATGTGGAAAGATTTTAAGGTATTTGCATACCTGTGTCTATTAATGTCTCTGAAATGAGAAGCTCTTGCAAATAGGAGCTCACTATGTCATGTAGATGTAGTGGTACCACATTTAAAGTGAACTGGAAATAACTCTACCATGTTCACTGACTTCTTACTTGGGGCACTGATAGCTATTGTAACTCAGAGTACTGTACAGGAGTTCTTCAAGTCTAAGGGTTCTTTGAAAGACTCGTAACCTCTAACATGGTCTTTGCGCATCTCTCCTTTTACAGAGCTGACAGCTGTTCAGCAAGCAATGTCTGATGTAACTCACAGTTACGAAGATCTGGGAATTTTATTGAAGGAAAAGATTTCAGAACTAGAAAGTATGCTTTCAAAAATGCAGAATATTCAGGAAGAATCAACCTCAATGATGCAGTGGTTGCAAAAAATGGACAAAACTGCATCAGATTGGGAAGCTGCTCCAACTGATAGTGAAGCAGTTAAAGCGCAAGTTGAGCAACACAAGGTACTTTCTGCCTTCAAAAAATACTTTCTCTTGCTGTCACTGGGCAAATTCTGTTTGAACAACCAGTGTCTTAGCCTAGCTTAATGTCGCAGAGAGTATTTGAATTGTCCTTGTAAGTGTGCTGGCTTAGAGCAAATGTAGTACACTGTGTCAGTGGAGGACAAGGAGCGCTGCATCAGAGAGGAGTTGTGCAGTCCAGAAAATAGTAATTTTGGTGGCCAGTTTTAAGTAGGTGAGGCTATATGGACAATGCAGTACTGGATAGTTTGTAAGATCTGAAGGGCTGTATCTCTCCAAAATCTGTTTCTGCAGCTGCTGGTTCCATGACACTCCGCAGGCCTCACGGTTTCTGCAGCTGCAGCAGCTTATGCCTGTTCCAAGGCAGTGTTTCTCTTCAGCAGACATGTCATGCTTGTTAAGTTATATAGCTGCACAGCAGTCTCCTCCCCCCTTTTACACTGATAGGAGAAAACCACTGAATCAGCAGTAAGCCTCTGTTCTGTTTCAGGGAGATGTATGCTTCTCTAGCAATGAAGGACAATATTTACACACGTAGAGGGAAGTGTAATGGGTAGGGAAAATTCTTTCCTTGCCTGTGATTATGGATAAACAAGGACAGACTTTGATTCAACAGAAGTATCTCTTTTGTATTTGGCAGGTCACCCTGAAAAATTAACAACTACTGACTTCCTTTAGACTCGGATAATATTCAGTCCTAAAACTCAGACTAAATGTGGAACTGAACTAGCTCCTTATTTTTTAACAAAGAATGTGCAAAGCTAACGTGGCCATCTTACCCCCAGTGTAGTAAAAGAAGAGTATTCACAGACAGGTGGAAAACTAAGCAAGTGCTCAGGCAGCAGTCATCCTTCTGATGCAGTTGGACCTTTTAGTAACAGCTCTAAATTAAACACAGCTTTATTAAGTGTACATTGTGGCGAGGTTTGGATAATTAAAATGTGTCTCCATGGGACAAGCTTTGTTACAAAAGAATATTCATGTAAGAGCCCTTTCCCAGGCATAAGGACTATAAAATCATGGAATGCTTTGGGCTGAAAGGGACCTCAGAGGTCATCTACTTCCAACCCCCCTGCCATGGGGAGGGACACCTTCACTAGATGAGGTTGCTCAAAGCTCCATCCCTGGAGGTGTCTCCACAAATCTCTGGGCAACCTGTCTAGTGCCTCACCACCCTCATAGTAAAGAATTTCTTCCTAAGATCTAGCCTAAACCTACCCTCTTTCAGCTTAAAGTCATTGCCCTTTGTCCTATCACTGCACTCCCTGGTGAACAGTCCCTCTCCCACTTTCCCATAGGACCCCTTTAAGTATCGGTAGGCTGCCATTAGGTTACACTGGAGCCTTCTCTTCTCCAGACTGAACAAGCCCAGCTCTCGCAGCCTGCCTTCATAGGAGAGGTGCTCCAACCTTTAATCATCTTCATGGCCCTCCTCTGGCCCTGCTCAAACAGCTGTTTGGTTCTGTCTGGAAGAGTGAAGTAGGAATAGCTGGGGCATCTCAGTCTTCTGCTAGGTCTACACTTTAAGCTATAGCTCTAGGTCATCTGCAAGAAGCAGTCTTGTCTGTGATTGCAAGACTGCAATAAACGAGGCTACGCCATGCTCCTCTGTTGGTGCTAGCTAGGTTATTTCTGCTGTGAACTGTACTGTGCACTAGTCAGTTTGACTTATGTACAAGAACAGATTCCAGGTGTATGTGAATATGATGGCACCTAGGGGTTCTTAATTATCTGAATTCTTCTAGTTCTGTCACTTCTTCAAATTAATCTTTAATACAGTTTAAATCCCTGTGTTATATCTTCCAATAAACTGACAACAAAGGCCATTATACAGTGTTTCATGATTCATAGCAGAAAAGTGGTATATAAACGCTAGATACTTCTTGTTTACCTTCATTCTTTGCATCTTAGGATTATGGACTTCACATTTTTTACTGTTCTTTAGTCTCTTACTTATTTTATCTCTTGAATTTGCAGCTTTTTGAGACTGAATTAAAGCAAAGTGCGAATAAAGTGCAGGAACTGAAGGACAAAGTGACAGAGCTGTTGGAGAAGAACCCCAACTCTCCTGAGGCGCCCAAGTGGAGACAGATGTTGGAGAAAATCGGTACTTAAGTACAGCTGTATTATAGCTCAGACTAATTTGGAGTTGGCTTATTATGAGTTTTCTAGAATGTATCAGCAATGGCTAGTATTTTTAATATCTTTCTCCCTCCTACCCCTTATATTCTGTGGAAGTAACTCCTTTTACAAGAGTGTAGATCTGGAGTAATTCCACTGGTGTCCATGGGCTTTGAATTTCTATCAGTGCAAGGCTACAGCTTGGCTCCCTGTTTGAGAGGGCTTTGTGTTTTTCAAACCATGTGTGGCTAAAACTGGACTGGTCAGTTATTGCTCCAGATCCATATGTTGTTGTTCTTACAAAATAGATCAAGTTAGGTTAGAAAGAACAATTTGAGTTGTTGGTAATGCTTTTCTACATGCTTTTCTCCCATGGACTAGTGCTTTTGTCATTATGTGGGTTTGGTGACCTTTTGCTATTTTCTAAAATTGATTCCATAAATTTTGGCCCTCCAAATATGGAAATGACTGGGTTTGAGCAGTAGATTTTGGGCAATGCATAATTTTAATGAACTTTTTAAAATTCTTCATAAGCTTTTCATATTTTAAATAAATCATAGGTGAGTTCTGTGTCATCAACAGGCATTTCTGTAGCTACAGCAATAATAATTTTAAAGCTGAGATTTTCTTTTCTAATCTGTCCTGTTCGTAAGTGAAACTCTGAAAAGTTTAAGTAGCAGGTAAGATCTCTGGGAGAACTTGAATGAAGGGAACTAATACAAAACAAGTGGAGGTCAAAGACAGGGAAGTGGCAAAAGAAACTGAAAAAACAGGCAAACTGAAATTCAGGGATGAGGAGAGTCAGCAAAATACCAGAGCTGAATGAGCAAGCACTGATAGTATCACAGAAGGAAGGGGGAAGTTACAGGACTACAAGACTTAATGGGTGCTCTGGAAGCCACTTGCTGTAAGTGGGAGAGACCATAGATAGGCCTATGTGTGAACCTGTGTGCAGCAGAAGTATTCTCACTGCCTGTCATTAGGTACCTAGTTTTGATGTTTAAAGGAGGTGGTAATCTCCACGGGCTCCTAATACAGACATTTAAAAGGAGGGTGTGCATTCCTTCAGAGGGCTTCTTGGAGTAGAAGCCTAAATTAGGGCTTCTGCTCACCCTTGGAAAGGTATCTGTTTCTTTTTACCGAATAAACAGGAAGATTCATCTATCTAAAACAGTCACCTAAGTTATAACTGAGTACAGCCCTTTGGCTTTTATGTCAGTTGAGCCCAAAGCCTGAATTTGGTGGTATTTCACTCAGTAATATTCTAATCCAATTTTATTACATCCTGTATATTCATTGCTCTAAAAATTCTGCACGTGGCTGTGCTAAACTGCAGATCTTCATTCAAGTGTGCATGGATCTGACTGTTAAAAGATGTATTTGCCGAGTCACTGCAATAAGGCATCTGGACTTAATCAGCAAGAAGTCTTATTAGAGAGCTCTGTTTATGTTTCATATATAGTCTGCTGTCTGACAACCCATCTGCTAGGACATGCATGCAATATGTTAACATTATCATTGTTAGATTCCAAATGGAAAGAGCTCAATCAAGTTACATCAGAGAGACAACAGAAACTGGAGGAGTCTTCAAATTACCTGACCCAATTCCAGACAGCAGAAGCTCAGTTAAAGCACTGGCTTGTGGAAAAGGAGCTAATGGTCAGCGTTCTGGGACCACTGTCAATTGATCCTAATATGCTGAACACACAAAAGCAACAGGTTCAGGTGAGTTGTGCCATTGTGCGTTATTGATTTACCTTTTGTTTTTCTTTTGCTATTAGCAAAGTACTGGTTTGCATTTAGATAGAGTACAGCACAGCTACATTTGTTTAGCAGCAAATAGCAGCTTAAGTCATACTTGAGCACAGTAATTAGCAGAAAAAAAAATATCATAAGAGCTGAAGAGAGATTGGAACTGCTAAAGGAATCTCAGTTGAGGAGATACTGATCCTTTGATACATTTTTGTGTTTTTACCATACTGTGGTTTCTCTGCAGTTGAATGAAAATGTTCCTTTGAAGTTTTGTTGTTTGTCATTTCAGTATGTATGTACCATTTTATGGTCAGTCCTCAGATACAGTCTATGCTGTAGGACTAGCTTTTTGAGTTTTTATTCACTTGATTGTGCTGGTAGCTGTAAAACTATGAAGGCAGATGAAATACTGTGAATAGATGTGGGGCCATGAGTGTGAAAGAAGGAAAAGTATAGTGAAAAAGCAGAGTAGTTTACTTACAGAATTACAACAAAAGACAAAAGAAACAAAAGTTAAATCAGAGTTGCAGAAACTAGAAGTTCTCATTTGAAGCATTGCTGCTGCTGTCAGTTGTTTTAAACTGTGATGAGAAATAACACTTTTATTTTGCAAAAATATTATTAAAGCTGGCATACCAATATTGATTACAATGAAGTGTTTAAAACACATGTTCTAATACTACTTCATATTGGTTTTTGAGTGCTTCAAAAATCTAAGCAGCTGGCATAAGACTACCATGTATCACTTAACATTCCTTAAAAGTTAAACTTAATTGACTTAAAAAGAAAGGGTCTGCAATTTTCTGTGAAGTAAAGCCATGATGTTTGTCCCTTCTTCTGCAAGCACTGTGACTTACTGTAAAATAAATAAGTAAAACTACTGGGAACCAGTGATGTAAACTTTAGATGTCTAACAGTAAATGTTCAGTCATTTTGTGAATTATCCAAATACTCCCTGTGCAATACATTGCAATACTGTGTCAGAATACACTTTCTTTGAAGTCCTACATAAAGACAAATATCGAAACTGTCTAGGAAAGTAGACACTGCTTGAAGCTAAACAGTGATTATTTTGCTTGGTAGAGATAATTACTGTAGCATTAACAAAATTCATTGTTTACTTGTATCCTCTGACTGAATTTCTATTAGATGATTTGTAAATTAACCTCATCTTTTTCTGGCTCTTTGATGTAAACGCTTGGAAGCAACACCGTTTATTTGTAGAAGACGCAATCATTTCACTATCATTTAAATTCAGAGATTGATTACTCAATAAGAGAGCTTAGCTACAACAGATTCTACATGAGTTCAGTCAAAAGCTTCTTTTTTTCATGAAGTAAAAGCCTTCTAAAATTTTCTTTCTTCCCAGATCCTGCTCAAGGAGTTTGACACCAGAAAGCCCCAATATGAGCAATTAACTATGGCTGGTGAAGGCATTCTGAAGAGACCTGGTGAACATCCACCCTCCCATGAGACTGTAAAAGAGCAACTGGCAGCTGTGGCACAAAAATGGGACAGTCTGACTGGCCAACTGAGGAACAGATGTGACAGAATTGACCAAGCCATTGTGAAAAGCACAGAGTATCAAAGTCTCCTCAGAAGTCTGTCTGATAAGCTCAGTGCCTTGGATAGTAAACTAAGCAGCAGCCTGGTTGTGAGTACACAGCCTGATGCTGTGAAACAACAACTGGACATTGCTAGAGAAATGAAGGAGGAAATAGAACAGGAAATGAAGAATATAAGCAGGGCGCAAGCTCTTTGTGAAGAGCTGTCGACACTGGTTGGAGAAGAGTATTTGAAAGCAGAACTTACACGACAGCTAGATGGCATCTTAAAATCGTTTAAGGATATTGAGCAAAAATCAGGTTAGTATTTAGTTAAAGAAAAATAGTTACTAAGGCATAAGATAAAGCATGTAATTTGATTTCTCCTTAGAGAGATGAGTCAGTTGAGCCTACTGCCCACTCTCTATGCAGTCCCACCCCCAAGCATTTGTACATTGTACTCTAGGAGAATCCCCGTACATTGAAAAGGTTAAAAAAATACTTAGGATCTCTAGCAAAGGGTTTATGAGAGAGTTTGAAGCACAGTAGCAGGTCTGCTTTTCTCATCTCTTCAGGTGCATCTTCACTAACACATAGGTGCAGAGTGTAAGCCAAAATTGTTGTTTTTAGGCACAGTAGTCTGCAGCCTTCCCTGTGAAAAACAGAACTGAGCAAGTAATGCACTGCAAGCAATAGCCTAATTTGTTCCCCTTAACAGCCTCAGCTCTGGCTTTTTAATTTCCTCTGGTCACAAGGAACTTCAAAGAATCTCTCCAAGAGCACACATTGCCTGCAGGCCATGAGTTAGACTCTGCTAGGCTAGATTACTTAGTAACTCCCTGTGCTTACACTTCATAATACCATGAAACACGACTGGGGTTTTTACCCCTAAAATCTGCCTGAATGGGACTGGCTAAGATCCCCTCGTTTGAGTGATGTCTACAGTGCTCTGCTCTAGTACAGGCACAAGTCTGTCTGTCACTTGTGAAAAACTTGGTTGACCTGGGTGTCTTCCAGTTGGACACCACAAACTGGACCAGCTTTAATGATTATTCATAAAAGAATCTGTATTAATTATTATTTCTTCACTGAATGCTAGCAGGCTCTGATAATGAAGCCCTGTGCTGTCTTCTCTTTTGTAGATAACCACGTTCAGCAGCTTCAGTCAGCATATGCTGCTTCTCATCAGTTCCAGCAAATGTCTAAAGACTTTCAGTCCTGGCTAGGCAAAAAGAAAGAAGAGCTGAACCAGGCTCGTCCTGTATCAGCCAAACTTGATACCTTGCAATCACTAGTGGAAGAACAGGAAGTTTTTAAGAAGACCATGACCGATCAGATTAGTTCATATGAGAGAATTGTTGCAGAAGGAGAAAGTATCTTACAGAAGACTCAAGGAGCTGACAAAGAGGCATTGCAGTCACAGATTGCCACACTCAGAAGTGACTGGGATGAAATGAATAAGCAGGTGAAAGAAAGGCAAGATAAATTAACAGATTGTCTGGAGAAAGCTGTCAGATACAAGCAGTATGTGGAAAATCTGCAGCCATGGATAGAGAAATGCCAAAGCAACCTGTGTGAATTAAAAGTAGGCCTAAACCCTGTTGAAATAGAGAATTCTATTGTTCAGGTGAGGGCCTGGCAGAAGGACCTGGATAAACATCATGGGATGGTGGAGCTATTAAATAACACCGCTGAAAGCTTGCTTAGTGCAAGTCAAACAGATAAAGATATAATTGAGGAAGAAACTAAGGTGCTGAATCAGAAAGTGAATGTCGTCACAGAACAATTACATAAGAAGAGAGAGTCTTTGGAAAATATGGCACAAAGGCTGAAAGAGTTTCAGGAATCATCCAGGGAAACTGAAAAACAGCTTAAAAGTGCTAAAGAGCATCTGGAAGCTCATGACTCACTTGGACCTCAGTCATTCAGTAACAAACACCTGACCATGATGCAGGCCCAGCAGAAAGCCTTGCAGGCTTTAAAGCCTCATGTTGATTTAGCCAAAAAGGTAGCCCAAGATCTGGTGGTGGAAGCTTCTGATTCAGCAGGTGTTTCTGACCTCTTGCTCCAAGCTGAATCTTTGGAGCGAGAATACACTGCAGTGAACCGGGAGGTTGAAGACAGGTGCTCCTTCTTAGAGACAAAACTTCAGGGAATTGGCCATTTCCAAAACAGCATCCGAGAGATGTTCTCCCAGTTTGCAGAGTTTGATGATGAACTTGATAGCATGGCTCCTGTGGGGAGAGACCTCAAGGTGCTGCAATCGCAGAGAGAGGACATAAAACGTTTCCTGAAAAAGCTAGAGGATCTCATCATGAATAACGAAAATGCTAATAAAAACTGTAAAATTATGCTAGCTACAGAAGCAGAAGCTTCTCCTGATCTTGTTGGTATAAAAAGAGACTTGGAAGCTTTAAATAAGCAGTGCAACAAACTACTAGACCGAGCAAAAGCCAGGGAAGATCAAGTGGAGAGTACTATTAGTCGTGTTGAGGAGTTTTACAGTAAGCTGAAAGAATTTTCCAATCTTCTTGGGAGAGCTGAAGAACATGAAGAGTCACAAGGTCCTGTTGGAATGGAAACAGAGGCTATTAATCAGCAGTTGAATACATTCAAGGTAGGAAGAGCTCTTTCTTACTGCTATGAAGTATTTTACCACAATGCAGTTGTATTAAATGTTGTGAAAGTTTTATTAAATGTTGTGTTGGTTAAGTGCAGACCTTGGAGGAGCCTTGTTTCACAGCAGTCAGTTCTACCTGTATGCTTTTTATCTGTTTTGAAAGGGCAAGGGCTAACTTCTTGTGCTCCAGAGATGCTTCCTTTGCTGTGGCTTGGCAAACATTAATGACTTTGCATCCCAGCTCACTGTTCCTGCACGCCAGTTTACTCTTCACCTCTCTTCACTGCCTTGCTGCCATATGCAATGCATCTACCTCTTCTGGTTTTGAGAACTCTATATTGTCTCCATTCTGATGCTTGTGTATTACACAAACTTTCTTCTTCACTGTGGTGTGAGTTGTAAACTCCAGTCACATATCAGCCCATATTTGCTTTTCTCCTCTGAGTTGTTTTTCACCTGGGTATAGGCTGCACCTCAAATACTGTGTCCACTTTGGGTCCCTCACTACAAGAAAGACACTGTGGTTCTGGAGCCTGTCCAAAGAAAGGCAACAATGCCGGTGAAGGGTCTGGAGGACAAGTCTTATGAGGAGTGGCTGAGGGAGCTAGGATTTTTTGGTCTGAGAAGAAGAGGCTGAGGAGAGACCTTATTGCTCTCTACAGCTACCTCAAAGGAGGTTGTAGCCAGGTGGATATTGGTCCCTTCTCCCAAGTAACAAGTAATAGGACAAAAGGAAATGGCCTCAAGTTGTCCCAGGAGAGGTTTAGATTGGACACTAGGAAAAGTTTCTTCACCAAAGGGGTTGTCAAGCACAGGGACAGGCTGTCCAGACTGCTGGTTGAGTTGCCATCATAGGAGGTGTTCTAAAAATGTGTAGATGGGGTACTTTGGGACATGGTTTAGCAGGCACAGTGGTGTTGGGTTGAAGGTTGGACTTGGAGGTCTTTTCCAGCTTTAATGATTTTATGATTCTGTGATCAGCATGTGTAGGTTTAAGACCTTACCTTTTGCCATTTTCTGTTCTGATATACTGGCCAGTTTTACCTCACTGAATCCCACCTTTAGCGAGAAACATCCTAGTAGGAAGAAATAGGTAAAATAAACCCCCTTTTCTATTGGGAGTTTACTATTGCATCCTTATCCAAAACACACTTTGGAATTTCTGTGCATGGCCTTGTTAACATGCCAGTTAACGATCCTCGTCCAGCTCAAACTGCATTGTCATGATAGTGGGTGTAAATTGTGCTTTGGTGCTGAAATGGAGTACAGATACTTGCTTGTTTTAGGTTACAACAAATGGATTTCCAGTGCTTGCTGGGAAGATTTATAAATCCTACAGATATAAGCAGTGTTTGAAAAAGATCATAAATCTCCTAATGGCTGTATAGTAGCACTGAATATACTGAGCTGCTTTGGTTTCATTTCAGTCTAATACCGATTCAGACGTTTGTATGACTTGTACGTTATTTCACAGTAAATCATAAAAACAAACCTTCACAGCAGGGTTTGATAAACCATTCTGTTAAAAAGATGACCTTGGGAAGAAGTCATTACATGCTTGGCCCAACAGAGGGTGCGTTTCGCTTGTTTAAACTGAAGGAAAACTCGGACTGAAAACTAATCTGGGAATTTTGGAAGCAAGTTACTGTGAGTTTTGATGATCTTTCAGAACGCATAAATACAGGCAAAAATCTTGAACAAATAGTTACATTATGAGGAGATTCCATTAGACTGGGAGGATTAAAATTGTATGCCAGTCTGTCCTAACAAGTCTATCTCAATTTAAAAGAGAAACAAATGGCTTTTCTTTGTATATGGTTAGTAAAACATTTGGGGTATCAGAAAACAGCAAAAGCTCCTGCTGCGGCTGCTCTCACACCAACTGTACAAGATTTCACTTGTAGCCAATTTGTGATCTCTGATTTTACCACACTTCTTGTGTTTTCAAACATGAGGTGCAGCTTTAGGTCTTTGTTACTGTGTATATATATATATATTTAGCTACCAAAGGACATGCTTTTAGGGGGGAAGTAGCCTGATGAGCAGACAGTAGAAGAATCCAGTTCCCTGTATATTGCCTCAGTGTTGTACTTTGTCAGGGCAGTGGGTGATACACAGCAATTGTACAGATCAGGCATATGAGCCTTCTCTGGTTGGTGCAGAACTGTGGGGAGTTACGTGTTTCTGCAACCAAAGAGCTTGTACAGTAAAACGAACAAAAAGTGTAGAGTGACATACGGGGGAACAGCGATAGCAGCGTGTTTATATCAGAACTCTGCTCCAGGATTGTGTTTATATTTGATATTTATAAGGCTGAGAAATGTGTTTTGCTTAAGGCAGCTATTTTTAGGCCCTGCTTTTTCTTATGAGTGAAAACACAATGCCATTAAATGGGAGGTGAAAAACAAACAAAAAAACCAGTGAGAAGGTTGTTTAAATAAGTGAAGAGCAAATGCAAGAATAAAGAAGCAGAGCAGAGAGCCTGTGAGGAAAGGAAATAAGCAGGCAGGAATGGGAAATATTTCTAGGTGAATGAGGGATGGTAGGTAGCAAAGGGGTTACTGATAGCAGGATAAAGATTACCCTCCTAATGCTTGGTGTGAGTGCTACTGGGGCACAACAGAATTGCAGTAGGTAGTGTACCTCTTCATACTCTTCCAGAGAACAATTTTACCTGAGGCAGCAAGCTGTAGGAAGACTGGCTCCCACAAATCCTGCTCCACTCAGGGCGTGTTTGCTCACATGTTTGTGCACGTACGCAAACACACACAACCTGACTACATGGCCGTGGCCACAAGACCACAGTCTGGCTCCTTATTATGTCTTTAGCTTCTGTGGTCAAGTACAATCAACTTTTGTTCCTCAAGAGTAAAGTGAAAGAGTTTTTCTTTGGTAGATAAATTTATACACGTGAAATCATCACTCTCTTCAGGGAAGCATCTCGTGCAGTGCGCCAGAGGTGGATTTTGTGGTTTGACCAATTTTTATGTACAAAGAGTTAGAGCTTTGTGCATCTTCTTGGCATGACATTAAAATGCATAGTTGGGTTGTTTTTTTTTTTTAAATTAACAGGCTTTGGGGTTGTCTTTTTATTTGTATCTATAAAAACATATATACATACTTGGTTTATTCATATTCCTTCTTTGTAACACGTTTTTAACAGTCAGTATGGAGTGTTAAATTGAAAGTACTTTTCGTCAGTGTTAAACTGTTTATTTCAAAAGCAGATGCAAGATTTGCTTTCTATACATGAAAAATCTCTCCAGTGGACTTCATTTGAAAGTTAAAACCATGACTCTTACTTCACAAAGTACTCCAGGAGAAGTATAATCAAGTGAAGGATTTGTCTCAATTAATACAAAACATAGAAAATTAATTACTAATTAACCCATCTTTATTAGACATCTTTTCCCCCAAAGTCTGTACACCAATCAGTACTAAAAGGAGATTTCAGTAAATTAGGTCTGTTGAGGTACACTGAGTCTGTCGCCTTTCAAAAGCAAAACACAAAAGAATTGTGTGAACGGGCTAAACAGAACACCCTGGGTTTGGTAGCCACATTGTGCTAGATGTTTGCTGTAGGAGCAGTATTTGCAGCTAGTTTCTCTCTAACATTAAAAAAAAACAACCCCAAACTCAGAAGTTTAATTATTTTTCTTCTTGAAACCTTAGCACGATTCGTTATATCACCATTAAAAGGCATTCTTCTTAGTAATAACAGACAAGGCAGTTACAGCCTTCATCAGTATAGGGTTCATTTGATTTTTGCTATTATTTTTTGAAACAAAAGTAGATGCAGTTGTTAAAGGTTGCCTTCTAATTGGGCTTTATGGGAATTTTTAGCTAGCCTGAGAATTCCTGCCAATGAGCTTGAGCTAAGATTTTAATTGGCTTATCTCAGTTGTGTAGAGGGTGCCTGTCCTCTGATTTTCACTTTGAAGGCAGATAATGTCAAAAGAATAATCAGAGATTTCTCCTTATACTAAGTAAGAAACTAGAAGTGTGTTTCCCATATATTGTTTTGCAAACCCTGGAGTAAGATACTAACTTTCCTTGAGATACAGTTAGGATCTGTGGTGAAGAGCAAAGGTAAAATAAGCAACTGTTCTCAACTTTTTTTTTTTAAGTATTGCCTTTGAAAGTGACTGATGCAGCATGTGAGTCTTCATTAGATGAGGTGAAAATGGTAAATTTTTTTTTAAATGTCAAGAAAACCTTTTTGCTTTTGAAAAATACAGACTGGTTTCATTTATATACTTACCCTACAAACTGATGCGGCACTCTGAATTAAGTGAGGATCTGCTTTGGGGTGTTTTGGGTGAGAGTAACCGTGGATGACAACTTCAACAAATGTTTTTCTCATCTTTACCACTGTAGTATATATTTTCAATTAGACAATCCAGAACTGAGTATCTATTTGGCAGATTTTTACTGTGTTGTGACTGCTCACTAGAGAGGAGGGAGAGAATTTGTCTTACATAGTTAGGTATCGAAATATTAATGTATCAGGTAAATGAATAAACAAGAAGTGTGGTGTTTGTGTTTTTTGCATACACTGTGTTCCGCTCACTGCTTAACTCAGGAAGCTCCAGCTGATGGTAGTTAATGCCCTATGTGAAGTTTTAGCATAAAGTGCCATATGCTGTCCTTAAACCGGGGTCTCTGTTGTCCCTGTAACTGATGGCTGCTGTCACACAAGCTGGTCATCAGGGATATGGTGCCTCCTGGTGCAGCAGCAGCTTGCTCATGACAGCTTCTGCACTGTGTTGGCGCGTTTACCTGTGGGTGTCCCAGCCCTTCACCTACACGATGATGAGCTGGAAGTGTAGGTGCGAAGTGTTGGACAGTATTCAGAAGATGTAAGTGTCCAAAACCTCAGCCTTTGTCCCATGAGGCTGATTTTGTGTCACTCCGCGTCCCACGTCAAAGGTTTCTAGATACTTTTTCCCACCGTTGCAGTGTCTCCTGCGGGGGAGCGGGCTGGCTCGGCCCTGCCGCCGTCCCGGGGCGGCGGTTGTCCTGGCTGAGGACGCCACCCTGAGCTGTTGCCTCAGAGCCGGGGACTGAGACTGAAGAGAATCAAAACCGGATTGAATGTGTCTCAGCATATCACAGGGAGTAAAATAGAACAATTCCAAGATGCGTTCGGGGGATATATATATATATTTAAATACTACATCAGCCTTAAGTCTAACTTTCGTGTGGAAGCATCCATTTAAACCACGCCTTTATCAGACGGGCTGATCGGCCGCCGACGGTGGTTGAAAGCAACACGTACCGTGACCCGAGTTCCTCTCGGGAAGGCGAGCCGGCTGGAGCCGGGGTCGGCTCACCTCACCGTGCCGAGCCGCGCCCTGCTTCTCGGTGGGGGCGATCCCGGCGGCTCACGACCAGCGTGCCGCCGCGCTCCCGCCTCGCCCAGCCGGCTCCTCCGGCGCTAACGAGCGGGCTGAGGCGTGTGTGATGTCACCGCCAGGGGGGCGGTGAGGCCTCCCGCCGCCGGCCCCCCGCCGCCGCGGCCCGCCCCAGCTCGCCGCGCTGCACCGGCAGGACGGTGAGCGTGCGGTGAAGGAGCGTGGCGCAGAGGCGATAAGGAGGAGGGGGGAGCCTCCAGAGCGGCGCTCCGGGAGCGGGTGGGCCGACAGCAGATGTTGCCTGAAGAGCGAAACGGGGCGTTTCTTACAGCTCGCCGCTGGGAGGGCGCCGCCGGCCAGCAGGAGAGCGGGGCGAGCTGCAGAGAGCTGGACGGCTTCGCCGGGCGGTACGCGCCGGCGCTCGCTAAGCGGGGTGTCCCTTCCTCGCCGCCGCCTTCGCAGCTGCGCTTCGGAGATGAGGAGGAAGGAGCGAGGGCAGCCCGCTAGCTGCCGCTTGTAGTCGGGACCTGCCGAATGTAGACCTGCCGTGCCTTCGGGGGGGCGGACGCGCCACGCTTGCTCTGCTCCGCGGTTGCCTTAAACAGCTCTCCAGGATGGGATTGGGAGAGTCGGGCTAAAAGCGTTCGTTTTCCCGCTGTCTGCTCGAAGGACGCGTCGGCTTGGCGGCTAGAAAGGGATGTTTTCCGGTGGGACTTGAGGAGGCACCACGGACAAGCCTGGTACGAGAAGAGGATAAGCTGCCTTTCGGATCAAGGTTATTTATAGCTACTGCCAAAAAAGAGTAAAGGGCTGTTTTATTACTCTTACTGTTCCGGAGTTAACTTATTCTCCCCACGCTCCCCCAGGCCCCTCGCCTAAAGATTGTCTCCGTGCCTTGGTCTGAACCATACACGGCCACTGTGGATTCTGTCTTTTTAAGCTGCCGCACCATGTTTTATTTATAAACGAGATGGGACCCTGCAAACCAGTTAAATGGATTACAGTTAAGCCGTCACCCACAGAAGATAATGTGCTGCCCTCTGTAGCGCTCGTTCGTTTGGAAGGCTTAATCGAGAGATTTGAGATACAGATTCTGACCTGGAAAAAATAAATGAAGCTTTCTGTGGAGTGTTTGAAATATTTGAGCCGCTGCTGGTTTTTGTTACCCTTTGTTTTTCTGTGACGTTGGAAGACTTCTGTTAGTTTGTTACTGAAGCACTTTATATTTTGGAGGGGAGGGGGGAAAACCAGGTAAAGTTGCATTTTAACTGATGCACTGATTATGAATGACCTCAACCACCTCATAAGTTATGGTGTATATTTTGTATCTATGCATCTTATTCTAAGGGCAAGTTTACTATAATTCTTCAGAGTGCTAGTGATTTTTAAATGTTTCCCTTGTATCCATGAAAAGGGAGGTCTAGTAGTGTACTTTTGCAAAAAAATTCAGGATGGGGAAGCCACTTAGTAGGCCAGACTGTCTACGTCAGAATCCTCCATGTGTTGGCAAAGGGGAAGAAGATGAAGATCTAAATATTGAGGACTGCTACGTTCCCCAGCGGTCCATCTATGACACTGTGCGGCTGAATGAACAGATCGATTCGGGCTCCAAGGGCAGCCTCTCCTCAAGGCATTTCTCTGACCGGACCTTACCTTACAGTCACAGAACACTGGACATCAGCACTTTGTGCTCCAATGGTGCCCTTACTTCTTCCAGTGTTTTTGAGCTCCGGAGCCGTGAAGCTAACAAGTTGGATGAAAAAATGATCTTCGATGCTCTCAAACTGAACAGCGATATTATTCGGACTGCTGGATTACCCAAAGCAAAGTCTCACACAGAAAAGAAGGAGCATAGGCGATCATGGAGAATGTTTGTTCCACCCAACTTTTCGGATTACACAAATAGAAGTGAATGCTCCTTTAATGAAACTGCTGATACGTCAGATACAGCTAGATCGGGCAAATGCAAATGGGGTACGAATTCTCTTACCTCAGAAGAGGATGATTCGGGTTTATGCAGCCCTCCAGCAGAAAGGGAAGAAAAACAAGACACCCTGTTAGCAGGGGACCAGGTTCAAACACGAAGTTTATCTTCTGCGGAAGATATCCATGCGGTGGGGCAGTGTAGACCATATTTCCCAGCAGTTTGCAGAGAGCAGCAAACTCCCCTGCTTGCAAGCAGTAGTGTCCCTGTCAAAGAAAGCTGCAGATTGGCTTCACATGACATTTTACCCCCCGCAAAAGTAAAGCAAAGCAATGCACAACCGTGTGAGAGTGAACAGGACGAGACGGGAGGGAAATATTCTCAAGGTTTCAAAGACACAACTGTGTCACATGAAGATCCTCTTCAGAGTAATGGAAGAAGTATTTCCCTCAACAATAATGAAGTGGAAAAGGCGTATGAAGTTCATGAAAAAATTAAAACACGAGTCACAACAGTAGAGGAGGATTATGTGGATGATGCACACCAACATGCAGATGTGTATTATACAAATGTTGCTGTAAATACTAGTGACTTGGATTTAGCAAAATACGAGATTTTATCTGATGCAGAGGAATCCAGTTTAAGACATACAGGCTCAAATGAAATGGCCCTTTCTGTTCAACATCTTGAATTAAGTAGTACTGTAAACTGTCCAAAAGCTGTCCCAGGGAGAAATAAAGGCAATATCTGGACTACTGACATCCAAGAAACCTTGGATACAGTCTGCAACGGCCTATTGTCTAACAAGGTAATTAAAAAAAAAATTCAACATTTGTGTATAGTTGTAATGCAGCCTTACAGATACTTGTTTAAATCTTTCTCTAAACTTTGTGTTGTTTTCACAAAAATACCACTTTTAAAAATTGATACAGCCGATGCAGGTAATCGGTGTCATTTGCATAGCACACATGTGATGTTCAGAACAGGTGAGATGGCCAGTATGGAGAAGGAATTGAGGGCGAATTCTGGGAGGGGTGGTTACTTGTAGCCCCGTGGAGCAGGGTTGCTCATGGCCCAGCTGGTGTCCCTAACTCCCGGTGGGGAGTGCCTCCTCCTCTGCGCACCCACGCTGATGATGCTTGTCGTTTGCACGCGGTGTGGTGACGGGCGATGCCATCCAAGGGCAGCTGCAAGCCCTGTGTGTTCGGCCCCAGCAGCCTTCCTCATCAAGGTATAAGGAACAGTATCAGATCCTTGTGGTTCCCAAAGCAGGCAGATTAAAGGCTCACCGCCTCTTCTGAAAGCTGCCTTTTGCGTTTGCGTGCCAGAAAGCAGGTCTGACGTTACGGTAGTATTTTACAAGCGCAGGGTCTTGCAGTGCTTTGTGAGTGGTGGATGAGGTAAGAGTAAGAAGTGAAGCTTTGTAATAAGGAGAGGGTGTTTGTCGGGGCTGTAATTTTTTTCTTCCCACTCTGGTTGAAATCTGAGATACTTGGAGCTTTGTTGCTAAGTTGTTCTGGTAAACTTTGGCCTCAGCAATAATTGTAATTTATTTTAAGCTTCCCTCTGCAAAGAATGCATGCGTTTTTAAAGGGCAGATTATGGAGATCAGTCCTCTCCGTGGTGGGACGTTGCTCTTAATAAAAGATGAGGCTTTATGGCACATAAAAGAAGAAATTGTTGTTGATTCTGCGTGGAAATATTATCCTGCCTCCTCCCTTCGCTACCTACAGTCAAGAAAAACACAAGCATTTTCCCTTTTTTAGGGAGCAGTGCTCACTTAAGTCTTCATGTAACCACAGCCTTACAGTTTTCAGGAGTTTTGTTTTGGTTTTTTTCTTCTTTTTTTCTTTTTTCTATGAGAACCAGGTTCTCAGGGGTGCTTACTGTGTTTTACCCCTCGCGTTCAGTGCGGTTGCTCTAGCTGCTGGATTGATTTGTCAAGCTGGTGGTAGCGTGCTCAGTGCAAGAGGGGAGAGCCAGCGGTAGGTTCAAAGTGCTCAGGATGCTGAGAATGGTTCCTTTGAATGCGCCGAGTGTACACCAAAACTGTTACTGAATGCTGCCACAGAAATAGACGGATTTAGGGTCAAAAGTTGAGCATTCTTTAGCATTGTTTATTCATTGGTTATTTTTCACTGGCCTGTGTAATTAATTCAGGGGCTTCGGGCCATTTTCTGATCTCATTGACACTGGTGTCAGTGCAGACAAATGCAGTTGAATACGAATGGAGATTTACATTGCTGTTGCTAATGGTAATAATCTGGATCTGAAAAGCTTAAATACCTGAAAGAGTAAAATAAAGCAAACAGAAAACTGCTCAAACTACTGTTTGGGTACGGTCAAAGCCTGGCAATTTGCAAGAGTATCCCTCTGAATGAAAGCCCAGTCTCTTGGGCGTCCTCCGGGGTACTGTTTCAGCAGCATCTGTGGTACCTCCTCCTTGCTTGTTACTGTTATGTTCTTCTAAAAACGGCCTTACAATACCTCTTCCTTCACTACTGCTTTAACTTAAAACTTTTGCTTTTGTCCTAATTTAAAAAAAAAAACAAAACACCCAACAACCCCAGTTGTCTCTGTTGGGGTGCGTGTGTTTATTTCAGGATCATTTAACAATCCTCTGCATTTTTTTTTCTTAGATTTTGTAGATAGATCACTAAGCAGGTTAGTTTCTCTGGTTTCTGGTGGGGTTTCCCCTCAGTTAGTCTGTCTTCCTCCTCCCCCCACCCCACCCCCGGCAGTGTTGTCCAACCGCCCCCAAAAATAACCCCGAAGGAAAACCCAAAACCAAACCATCCATAAACTAACAAAAAAACAACTTTCCTCTTTTCTCTCTCTCCCCCTTTCTTTCCTGTCTAAAACTACTCATGGAAATGTACATCAGGTGCTGATAAGGAATGGTTTCCTTTCTTTGAGGCACCAGTTTTCAGCGACTTTGTTGTTATTGTTGTTGTTGCATACTGTGATGTAAACACCACGTGCATTTTGTGTCAGAAGATACAATGTTTCACGTGTGTCTTGGATTTCAACTGCAGGTATTCCAGAAAGAAGAAATTGAGCCCCTGCAAGTAAAACAACAGGAGGTAAATTGGTTGGGTCAAGGCCTCATTCAAAGCGCTGCTAAAAGTACAAACACAGAAAGCCTTGAACATGACCTTGAAGATGTCAACACCCGATGGAAGACTCTTAATAAGAAGGTTATTATTTTATATACTGTTCTGCTTTGGTTGTGTTCTGCTTTTATTATTTGCTTCCTGATGTCTTTCAAAATACAGGAAATTAAATAGTCACTAGGAATTATGTCACTAGTGCTACTATCACTTTTAAGGTTTTGTCAAACTTCTTGTAGGCCTGTCCTGGATTTTTAGTCAGGAAAGACTCCTCTAGGACTATGTGTTCCTTCCTTCCTGCTTAAGCAGAGGAGGGAAGTTTCGTAACCCCCATCAAGGAGGTTGGAGTTGTGACACATTCATGGGAGAGGTAGCTATGTCATTTGTAGCCAGACACTGTCAAGTAGTTCTCTAATCTCTGTTTGCATGTTCTTTCACTCTTCTGTACACCATTGTACCCGTGCAGTGCTCGGAGCAGCGATACAGCCCAGCTTTGTGTGACTGGTGGCACGTAGCCTTTATAGCACCTTAAGAACTGTACTACTTGAGACATGGAAAGGTACAGCTGCTTTGGAAATGTGGCCATAGGTGGTGTTCTGTGATTTTGAAGAGTCCTTGTCCAGCAGTAGCTGCTGTTGGAAGGTGGAAAGGGTGGAACGTAGAAGAGGTGCTCCTTTTCCTCTGCTCTGTCTTCCTGGAGGAGTGATGCAACAGTACCACAGACACCTGTAATTCACCTGTTGTCATAGTCTTTCCTGTTTCTTTTTTCTTTTGAAGGATTACTGTCCCTTATTAAGACTTGCTACTTTGTGTTCTTGGCTCGGTCTTTTTTTTTCCCATATATAAAGACCAACTGAAACACAAACATCCTGTCAGTGTACTTGATAATATTGTTGCTATACAGAACAGGAATATCTCTTGCAAAGGACTACTAAAGCAGTCTGATAGATTAGCAGTTAACCTCTTCTTTTCATGGGGTGTCTGTAGTCCCAAGGTACCAGCTCTAAATTGTGCCACAGAACTGTTATGAATAGCTATGAAAATGAGAGTATTTGTGATATTGCCAGATGTTGCACAGATTCTTGGCTACTTATTTTACAAAAGTAAAATCAAAATGGGAGTATGGTGCGTTCCTTTTTTTTTCAGGTTGCCCAGCGTGCTGCACAATTGCAGGAAGCTCTCCTTCATTGTGGGAGGTTTCAGGATGCCCTTGAATCTCTCCTTAGCTGGCTTATTGATACAGAAGAGCTTGTAGCTAATCAGAAACCACCATCTGCTGAATTCAAAGTTGTGAAGGCCCAAATACAAGAACAGAAAGTAAGTGTAATTGATTCAGAATCTCTCTCTCCTTTCACTGTATCAATGAGAGTAAATTCTCAGTCTTTGGCAAAGCATAAAATCTGTTCAAGTGTATTATATTACACTGAAGTGTGCTGAGGTGTTTAAAGCGGCCATCTGTTAGATACTCAAGAATCTGTCCAGGGCTGTGAGAAGTGCTCATCTTCTGGGACATAAGACAAAGAGTGACACTGTGCAGTCTGTGCTCTGGTTAGAATTAACACTGTCTGGGAGGGATTGAGGGATTGTTAAAAGTCCATTGGAAAAAGAGGAAGCATAAAATCAAGCGTTTGGCAATTTGGAAAGTAGGAAATAAAAAGGAATAATTTTTCATTGTAATAATTCTAAGGTAGTGTTGCAGATTATAGATTTAAATACTTGTCTCTTGATGCTGATTGTGAAATGCCCTGTGTTAATGTGGAGCCACTATCAGTGTTGACAACTTTGCAAGTTTTCATAATGGTTATAGAAAAACGAACCGCAGTGTAGCTCATGAAGCACACACTCCATGCAGTTGGATTGCACGGCCCGCTGCCACCCTGAGATGTAATAGAAAGTTATGGTCAATACAGGTTGTCATGGTGGGATGTCTCCAGAGGCAAAACAGTAATGTTGCCAAAGGCAACAAGAGAATGGAAGAAAGGAGGATTTTAGACAGAGGTGTGGTTTTATTCTTTGCATAGGAAGGAGTTAATTTAATGGACTGGATCAGTGAAGTCAGTTGTATCTCAAACAAGTGATGAGGCAATTATTCAACGGTTTTTATATCTATTTTCATATATATATATACACACACGTATAGATCAGAATTATCTTTGTGTTTTCAAATCTGGAAGGATGTGCAGCCTTATCAGAACCTCATATAACATTTATCAGGCACTCTAAATAGCTTGTTGCCCTCCACAGAACTTTTTCCTCTATTTGTTGGCTCTTTCTGCTGCCACACATCTTCACCCCTTAGAAACCAAGGAGATTGGTTGCACTTGGTTGGTGAAAATCTGCTGTTCATAGCAAAACAACTGAGAAATTGAAATGAGCATGTGTTGGGGAGAAGGGTTGGGGTATGTGTGTGTCTTTTTGATTAGCATTATTCACACTTTGATCACAATACAGGCATTGCTTTGGGGTTGGTTTTTGGTTTGGGTTTTTTTTTTTTTGCTTTAACAGGTTTTCAAGAAGTCTAGTGCCTTCTGTTTTACACTTGTGTTGTTACAATGTTTCTTAATAACCTGGTGCCTGATTGCTTTCTCTGTAGCTTCTCCAGCGGTTGCTGGATGACCGCAAGCCTACTGTTGAGGTAATCAAGCGCGAAGGGGAGAAAATTGCAGAGTCAGCAGAACCTGCTGATAGGGTGAAAATCTTGAAGCAGTTGAGTTTCCTGGACAGTCGATGGGACGCATTGCTCAGCAAAGCTGAAGCAAGGTATTTGAAATTCTTTCGTAGATTTGAAATATGTAGACATAACATGTGATAGACGATTAGAAGCAGCATGTGGAATCTTGGAAGTGCTATCATTCTTGTTATTACATTGCATTGTGTCTTGATTTTGATATAAAAGGTCCTCTGAAGGTTTATATCTGCTGAGTATTCTGTTAGCTCATTAGAATGTGAGTTTCTTGATGCAAGAACCTGTTTTGCATAGCATCAATTGCAAATTTTACACTTGACAAATAATAATGTTGTTCCTTGGCAACTTAAGAATCCTGATGTGCTACTACAAAGAGGGGGGACTCAGCTCTTCTTCCCTCTTTCTGTTTTGTGTCATCCATATAATAAATTTCTACAGCTTAATAATCCTCATACTGCCAATTGCTGATGCAAGGTGCTGAGCTCCCTTAGCTCTCAAGAAGAAACAGGACTATCAAAGTATGTAGATACAGTCTACCAGCACAGCAAAAACCCTTTTAAAGACACTGCAGTCTCATTCAAGTTCCAACAAAAAAAAACAACAACCAAAAAACCAAAGCCCAATAACATAAAACATACAGTATCTGTATATATATGTGAATAGATTTATGAGTTGTTGCTGGCATATAAAATACCTGGAAAGTTATGAACTGTGAAGTGTCTTTGAAGAAATTGAGTCGAAAGGGTTGCAGAACAAGTTTTCTGGGTGGGGATTTGAAAGTGTTCAGAGTAAAGAGTGTGCATAACAGGTGACCTGAAAAAGGTATATAAGTGAGAACAAGAAAGGACATGGACAACTGAAGGAATTTAAGGGAGCAATGAAGTTTTACAGTTAAGAACAAAGGGATGTGATGGGATTTGGGTGCTTAGAGGAGCATTGAAGTCATGTACCTGTGTTGTTTCCTCCTGCTTCTGGTAGCCTCTCTTTAGTTCTTCTAACTCTCAGCCTCATTTGTTACCTCATAGTAATAATACAATTATTTATTTAGTAGAGTTGACCACTAATAGACCATGATTTCCTTCTTTCTGTTTTTCTTTTTTTCAGGAATCTGACTCATTAGCTAGGGTGAATGTTCATGTCGTGTTCAATTTAATATTATTCTCCTAGTCTGGTGATAGTTTATTAAATATCAAACTCTGACTTTTCCCAAGTCATCTGTTAGCGGCAAGCTTGTCTCCATTTTTCTTTAGCAGATCTCTAGAAATGAAGAGGAAATTTGAGGATGATTTTGAAAACTGTACAATACTTCACTGAGTGTTCTGTGGCAAAGTGTGTCAAGGTCTACTTAGTTAATAAGCTCTGGGAAACATGCTTAGGTATAGCTTTTCTTCTGAAAGAAGATCCTATTTGAAAAACAATATTGTTATATTGTTCACATAGGGCAAATCTCTTAAAAGTCTGCTTGAATGAAATTTGTTACGGAGTCATTGTAGAACAGGCTCTTCCTGTAATCAAAAGCCTTATCTGAAATGTAATAAATCTGAAACAGAAATGTTTTAGATGCTACACTTTTATTTTGGAGGTCACATCTTTGTGCTTTATTAATGTTGTCTCAGTAACTTCATTGAGAGCTTTTATCCAGAACAAGAGAACGAAAAGTGCCAAATAGTTCTGTTCACATCATTGAACAAGTGTTTAAAGATATTGTACCACGCTGAGGAAGCATGACAGTATGTTCTGGTTCAGTAAAGCCTTTCCCTAACTTTAAAACATGTATAATAGTTAAGGGAGTGTAACTTTATGCTTAAAGACAGCTAGGAACTTGAAAACTATCCTAATAGGGTATAAAACAATGTTTTGCTGAATTGAGTGCTAAATTATTTTTAGGAAAAAGTATATGAATAAAGTGATCTTCTATTTGCAAAACTTGCATATTAGCTAAAGGAGTTTCAAACAGCTTTGGAGATGTTTTTTTAAAAAATATAAAATTTTATTTTACTTTAATTTTACCTTGGTTTTCATTGGGTATCATGAGGATATTCTATTTCGTTTGGTGACGGGTCCGTATAAGAAGACAGAATTATTTCTTTTTTTTTCCTCCAAAGGATTCAGGGCACTTAAAAAAGAAAAAAAAACAATAAAAAAAAACCAAACCCAAAAAACTCCACCACACAAAAACTACACCAAAACCTAAAGCAACTATTGCACACTAACTTCATCACAAAAAATAACCTTTCTCTTGGCGTGTTGATAGGAACCGCCAGCTGGAAGGCATCTCAGTGGTAGCACAGCAGTTCCATGAAGCTCTGGAGCCACTGGTGGAGTGGCTGACTGCCACAGAGAAGAGGCTTGCAAATGCAGAACCCATTGGAACTCAGGCCTCCAAACTGCAGCAGCAAATTTCTCAGCATAAAGTAAGAGACAAACCACACACTCACTTGTATCATTCTTTTTAGACAGTTCTGTAAAGTACAACATGACTGGCAAAGCTGTTGCGGTGTACCTATGTTTTACCATACTGATTTTTTTTTTCTGCAATTTGAGTTTTATATATTTATGTTGGCAATGTCCTTTTTCGTTCACTTTTTATTGAGTTCCACTTACGTTTCTTTTATGTTTTTTTCTGATTTTCTTTTCCATTATTCTTCATTATTTAAAAAAAATATAGGCCCTAGAAGATGATGTCCTAGCTCACAATAAGAGGTTACATCAGGCCATTAGCACTGGTCAGTCTCTAAAGACCATGAGCTCCAGGGAAGATAAAGATATGGTGCAGGAAAAGCTAGATTCTTCTCAGGCCCGATACATTGAGATTCAAGAGAAGAGCAACAGCAGGTCTGAACTTCTCCAGCAAGCTTACAGCAATGCTCAGATTTTTGGGGAGGATGAAGTTGAATTGATGAACTGGCTGAATGAAATCCATGATAAGCTGAGCAAACTGTCAGTCCAAGATTGCAACACAGAATTGCTTGAGAAACAGCACTCTGAACTACTGGTATTTTGATTTCTGTTCATTTATTATTTAACTCATCTTTTAATTTGATTTATATTTCCATACTTCATTTACTTTTCATTATGATATTTTGTTTAAAATGACAATTTTTAAATGCTTATTCCAAATAAATTGTGTTAAATTTTATTCCTGTGCTCACACAAATGGCCTTTTCTCTTAGGATCTTCAGGAAGAAATTCTTCTTAGAAAACAAAATGTTGATTTGGCTATACAAAATGGCTTGGAGCTTCTCAAGCAAACAACAGGTGAGAGCTTATGATCAGCAGGCTTTTTTCTTGTAAGTGCTTATGGGAAAATTAAGCTGGAACTTGTAAATATTAGCACATATTTGCTGGTTAAAGCAGTCATAGTAGTTTATTTTAATAAAGCTTCAAGGTCAAGGTAGGTTATTTTTTGGGCCAATTTTACTATTAATGTAAATGAGCCAAAGTCCTTTTTTGCTATAGAGAATTTGGCCCTTAGTGGAAAATTACTTTAGTGAACCTGCATTCCATTCCTAATAGCAAGTTATGGACATTACTCATAATGGAGGGCTGTTTGGCAGTGGACGCAGTCAATTCCCTGCAGGCATACACAGATGAACGAGATATTGCACTACCTTTTACTGCAAGAGGAAGGCTTCATCCAGTGGAGCTAATACTGTGGGAAACGTCGCAGCCAAGTTGTACACAACGTGTCTGTTCTGTAGACAAATGTTTTTGTCTGGATTTTCCAGTATTTCTAAAGTTCTTGAACTCTTCAAGACACACATGTAGTTGGGGGTGGGTGGGTGTCCTTTTCTGTTTCAAACGTAGGCATTCTGCATAATCTATAATGAAATCTGAATATGTGCTGATAAATTTCAGTAGGCTGTTTATAATTTGGCCTTTTGAGTTGGGTTTCAAATGGGTAGTAAGGAGGGTGTCCAGTGATGTCATATTGCTGTGATTGAAAATCTAGTTTGCGTTTTATTGACTTTTTTTCTTCACATTTTCAATAACCATTTTATAGTATTTTTTGCCTTTATAAGTATTGTGAATTTAGAGGTAGATTTTTAAAAAAAAATTAGTATTTTAAAGAACATTTGTGATAAATACTGGATCTAAGTCCTCACTTCCTAATAGTTTAGTAAAGCAGAAGAAAGGCAGCAGGACAGATCATGAGCTGAGGTGAACTTTGTAGCTCTTTGTACAGTAGGATAACTTGCAACAATTGAGGACTGACCTTGTCATCTTGTTTGGGTTGTTTTATAAATGAAATACTGAGATTTCTGTAATAAATGGTGTTAGGGATTTGGGGTGTTTGTGGTTTTTTGTTTTGTTTTGTTTTTCTTTTTTGTTTTAAATATTTGTCATCACAGGAAATAACATCCCTCTGATATTTTAGGTGATGAAGTTGTAATAATTCAAGATAAACTGGAAGGCATTAAAGCGAGATACAAAGACATTACGAAATTGAGTTCTGATGTATCCAAGACCTTAGAGCAGGCTCTGCAGCTTGCAGGTCAACTGCATTCAACTCATGAGGAACTCTGCAAGTGGCTTGATGAGGTGGAGGTGGAGTTACTCTCATATGAAACTCAAGTACCAAAGGGTGAAGAATTAAGCCAAGTACAAGAAAGACAAAAAGTATGTTTTAGAACCTGTGAATTATTTATTGCTGTATGATTCAGCTAGATTCTGTGTTAACTTATGTTTGGCATGAAGTTGTTTTGTGAATAACTAATTTTGGCATCAGATCATTTGACTAAATGTAATAGTAGTTAGGAATCAAACTCACTTTCCAGAGTCATATGTTATAGTCACTAACAAAATTGGGCTGAAGCTTATTTTTAGCACAAGTGAAGCACAACATTTCCTTTTTATTCAAGCAGCTACCTAATCCTGGGAAGAGTCTTAAGTTGTCAAACAAAGTTATTTTGGTTCTTCAGTTGTGACCTGGATAAAATCCTGTAAAGTAAAAAGAGTCAGCATTTAAAATACCTGCTTATTAATCTTGTTTAATAATACTTCAAAAGACAAATTGTAGTATGAACTGGATGGTGTGGTTCATGTTGGGGGAAAGCTCAAAAAGATAATCTTTCCATTAAATTTCTTACATGTATAAAAAGAATTGAAAGAGCATTGAGGGTTTCTGTAGAGGTGAAAACTTATTCCTAAATGATCCTGTGATCATTTGATTGGAATTCAATCCAGACATTCCCGATTTAAGAAATCACCTGAATTCATCATGCTTCAATTTACTGCATGCCCGATTTCACTTGCTAGTGATTTACTTCCTTATGAGGTTGCAGGTTGCAAAGAATATGTGTTAGCTTTATTTTCTTTGATTACTTCGTTAGGTACTAATAACTCTTACAAAATTACAAAGGATTTCAGGCTGTCATACTGACTGCAGAAATATATTTAAGACAGATTCCATAGAAAATTCTTCTTAGTGATCACTCTTCGGTCAAACAGCTTGTGGTATCAAAAAGCTAATGAAAGTTGACTGCAAATAAGTGTGCTCTAGTTTGCCTGGGAAACATTTCAGTTCTAGACTCAGAGTAGTTGGAAGAATAAAAAAAACATGTGCAGGCTGTGTGTTGACCTCGTATGCTGGCATGTTTATTTTAAATGGCCTTTTTCAGGAGTTGAAAAAAGAAGCAAAGAACAACAAAGGCTTGTTGGACACGCTGAATGAAGTTGGCAGTGCCTTCCTGGAGCTGGTGCCATGGAGGGCCAGAGAGGGGCTTGACAAGATGATAACAGAGGACAATGAACGCTACAGATTAGTGAGTGACACAATCTCTCAGAAAGTGGATGAGATTGATGCTGCCATCCTGAGATCCCAGCAGGTACTGAAAACCGTTCTTTGGGCAGTAATAGTCTTTGGCTACATGTACCTGAACAAAAGGTGTCCTTTAATAATGTTGCCAAAAGTTTGTTGTGCTTGAGCAGCAGAAGGCCTGTTTGAATGAAATGAGACCCCACTGTTAAAATAGGAGTGCCAAAACTCAGCTAATCTGTATGCTGTGGTAGTTGTCTGCTTCTTTGGTGACACACCCATCAGTCTAGTAGCTAAAATTGCTGTAGCTATCGCGTGGCTCCTTCAGAGGGAATTTGCTTAAGTAAGAATTGAACAACCCGTGTCTTTTGTAGATCTTGTGTAAGTACAGTATGGTCCAGATCTCTGGCCAATTTTACTGGATGCAATGCTGAAATCACGAGGGTTGCCACACCTTTTAGCATCAGCTGATTGTCTGGTTCCTCTGTAATTTCAGCAATTAAAAGCTGGATCATCTTGTTCAAGCTGTGGTGGAGGATTTAAATAACAGTTGCGTTCATTTATACCCATGCTTTTCTTCTTGGGGCTCAAAAGTTGAGTTATTGACTGTGTGCAGCTTTCTATATATGCACAGAGGTATTTGTATAGGTATGCTTTGAGAACTCGCACTCTTACATTCATCACTAAATAGTCCCATATTTAAGCTTGCTTATAAATCCATCGTGGAGACAGAATTTTACGGTGCCGGCCTACAGTTCAAGCATAAAAATATTGGTGGAGATTTCTGTTTCTGCTAATAGTTCCCATAAAAGGCTGTAAGAGGACAAGGGGAAAGCATGCATGATATTTGCAGTTTGCTGAAAGCTGACTAAAAGAGGCTGGCAATAACTCAGATCTCCTTGCAAGTGAGGTTAAAAATAACTTCATGTTTCTCCTTAAGGGATTTGCAATGAATACTGTCTTGCCTCGTTAAACAAATCATCAAAAATAGGGGTGATTTTTGTAGTGAGTAATAAGGTGAGAAAGGAGAGTAGCTGCTGGCTCTCCTTCAGCTTTTCTGAATTCTCTGAGTATGTTGCATCCCTTAACACAAGTTCAGCATTTTCAGGTCCAGGCATAAAAAGCCCAGAGGTACTGCTCCACTTGCTAATGTTGTGAGGGCACATTGCACCCTCATCCTGCATACCCCTAACCTCCACTTCAGCCCAAATCACAATGAATTACGCTTGGTTAAACTGTGTGGGGATGAAATAAGTGTTTTTACAGAGACTCAAGTGAAGTTCAGGGCTCATAAATAATTGTCATGCATAATGGGAAAGAAACCTATCAACTTTTGGATGCAGAGGATAGCAATTTTGTGCTTTTTATTCCTTAATGTTGTATTTGGACATCACAAGTTGGAAATCTTTAGCAAATGGAGTTTAGAGCCCTGTTCTTCCTTGATGATATGCAACATAGAAGTTTCTCTGCCATGGGTTGATTTTGTGTATTTGTTATTTTTTATCAAACACTTGCTCAGTATGGGTATTTGGTATGAGGAAGCCATACTGCAGTTACTTTGTCCATCTAGCACATTCAACTTCTTCAGTCATAAGCAGGTGGGCTTCTGAAGAGCTTGGTTGAGAACGGCAGTTTCTAAAGCCAGGATTTAACTACCGCTGCTGCATGCTCTTCATGCTAGTGTTTACAGTACTGGGATTGTTTCAGAACATACCTTTCTATTAGGAGGTCGCAATATTTAGGACAAACCTCACTTTCTATTACTTTAAATGAGAAATGACATACAGTGAAAAAGAATGTTTGTGCTCCCTTTCATGTAACAAATGGATTAGAAAGACCGAAAAAGATTGACTCATAATGAATGAAATCTCAGAAGCACTGCTTTTGTTTTTGTGTGACTCATGATTAACCACTAAGACAAGACTGATTTAGTGGCTAAAGTGAACTCCAGCTAGGCTACGGGAGCTGGGCTGCCATGGTCTACTGCCACAGAGACACAGACAAGCAGATTTAAAAGATGAGAGTGTCAGAAAGAGAGTTTGAAGGTATTAGCAGCACGGGTTGGAGGTTATGACCTAAAAGGTCCTGATGGACTTTCACATTAACTCAGTCATATTACCATTCAGTTAACTGTGGTGACGGGTCAGAGTTTAAATAAATGCAAGAATTAGTTCTTAGTAGCTTCTATGATGACTCTTTTGTGCATCTCATCATGCCATGTAATATTTCACTATGGTTTAATATCAGAGCAGCCCCCATTGAGTACTCTGCAACGTGTGTGTACTAAGATATATGTCTATAAACTTGATCTGAAGAGAGAATGTCTGATTTTTCTTTAAAAATGGTTTTACTTTTCAGAAAAATTAGATTCCCCAAGTTTCAGGATCATGTGGTCTCTTTTGCAAATTAGTAAGAAACAGGTCTTTTAATTCCCTGTTATTTTGGTGCTTTGAGGTAATTTCTGAAACATTCAAGTGTTGACTAATGGTTGTCAAAAGTTAATCTTCTAGGGAAAGGACTGCCTGCTCCCAAATGCCTCAGGGAATTTTCACATTTCATCCTAGGTCTAGTTTTGGATGAAATCCTGGCTTCTCTGAATTCAGTCAGATTTTTCCACTGACTAAATAGAATTCTGATTATTTTGCCTGTATCATTTAATACCAAAGCTATTAATCTTAAAAGTACAACGTGAAGCAACTATTTCTTGGGATAATTGCAACACTAGCGGTAATAATAAACACTGAGATGGAAGAGACTCATGAATGTAGAATAAAATGAAAATAAACAGTCCAGTTTAAAATCTGAAATTATAACCCTTTTCATTTTCTGATGCCTGTTAGAGAGCTGTAGGCTTGGAAAAAATGTATTTGCTTTTGTTGCTTTGTCATGCTTATGAATTAAGATGCTTGCATGACAATCCCTCAGAATAATTGTGGGGTTTGCATTTGTATAAAAATGTTAGGCAGAAAAAGAGTTGCTATCTTTCTAACGATTCAAAAGTGTGCTTTTTGATCATCTTTAAAATTTTTGAAACGCTCTTATTTCATGTCTGTAGAACCACTGAACTACTTCATGTCTCCCTCCTTTAGTTTGATCAAGCAGCTGATGCTGAATTTGCCTGGATTGCAGAAACAGAAAAGAAATTGATGTCTCTGGGTGATATTAGGCTTGAGCAAGACCAGACCACAGCTCAGCTACAAGTTCAAAAGGTAAAAGAAATGCATTTTCAACTGTCATGTTAATTATTGGCCTGCACACTCTCCATCTAGAAAATGTACTGGCATAATTTAATTTTCAGTCCATCATAATGCACTTCAAAAATAGTTTTTGCTCTGTGTACTTTTTTTTTTCTTCCTGACTGATTTTTATTCTATTTCAAGGCTTTTACCATGGAGATTCTGAGACACAAGGATAATATAGATGAACTTGTTAAATCTGGGGATAGGATTATGAACACGTGCACTGAAGAAGAGAAACAGACCATGAAGGTAAAGTTTCTTAAGTTGCAGCTTCAGTGGTAGATACACAGACAGTAATTTAAGGACTGTAATACTAGAAGAAATGCTGTTGTATATAACTCTACTTCCTTCAGGATGTTCAAAGAGCAAACACTGTGTACTTGCTTCATTGCCTGGCACTAATTTGGAGCCACATTTATCATCTTCATCTATGGTAAATAGCATTTTAGCCAATGGACAATTGAGTGAATAGGTATTAGTCATCTAGGGTGGTGTGTGTGCAGAGTCTGGCTGGTTATCTTCCCCAGTTCTCTTGGGTCAGTCACGCTCTGGGCATGTTTCTGTGCCAGATTCAATGCCTGAGCACCTCAGCATGAATCTTTACTTTCATTTCAGCTGATTTCAGTGTAGGCCTTACTTGCGAAGATTATTCCATCCTGTTGACTAGTGCAGGCCATGAAAGGAATCCTTATGCCTTTGTTGATTACACACACACAGCGCCTGAAGTTGGGGCTGTATACATGCACAGACACATTTTTTGGTTGGCATTTAAGAATGAGTTGGTTGTGAGGTTGGGTTATTTTCCTGAATTACAGCGAGGCTGGATGTATTGCATAAATTTAGTCCTTCCAGTGACCACCCTCCTTGAACAACAGTACTTTGCTAATTGTGCTCTGCTGCAGGGTATCTGAATAAATTTGATTTGCTCTTAAGTGAATTTAAAATAGCTGAAATGTTCTGTCTATGAAGCTGTAGTCATAAGGGAGAGCAGTTTTATGTGAGTCTCTTAAATATTTATCTAAAATGCTGTATATGGGGTTGGACTTGATGATCTCTTGAGGTCCCTTCCAACCCCTACATTTCTGTGATTCTGCATTATCTGTGTGTTAGGCTATGTTTTGTCCTCTGGATAGCATCTCTATACTTAATTTACATGCAAGACATAACAAATGAAAGGATAGCTTATTCTGCCAAAAAGGATTCTTTATTTCACGTTCAATGGCTTGATTATACATCCAGTTTTTCCAAGGCTAGTATTTATGTGCATGATCACATATAATATTTCATAAAAATGATAACATGGGCAGTCTTCCACAGGAAAAATGTATAGCTAGTTGATACTTTCTTTTATTATCACATGCTCAAATACAGTAGATTTGTAATTTTTAAACCTTGTAGTTCTATCATATTATTAATGGTAACACGTCCTCATTAATTAAAGTATGCTAACCTGTAAAATAATATTTTGTGGTTTGTGTTGCAAGTTCATAAGCTACAAGCATAGCAATATACCCTATCCCCTTGCCAGATTTAAAGAAAAATAAAGCCCAAATTTTTGTATATTGTTCATGATGCTTTGATTCAGAAATGCTGTGAAAAACTTACTTTCTGCCAAGTGTCACTGAAGATAAGCATCTGCAGTAAGGAAGTGGGGCTAAGATCAGCAGTTAGATCATTTGCAGCTTGACTGGAAGCCCTATGAATAAAGTGTTACGTGCAAATCCCAGTATCATTACATACGTTCTGATGACTTTGAAAGTACTCTCCTAAATTCTAATCTCCCCCAATATTGATTCTGTCCACCTTAAACAGTGATACTGCAGAAACATCATCAAAACTAAAGTTTGGGTCACTGTGTTTTGGTGCTATAATTAGCAAAGACTGTTTAGAAATGAAGGTAATAGACAAATGGAAAAACATACATTGCTGTCTTTTGTTAATATTTTGCAGAAAAAAATTGAAAGCCTCTTACAGAAATACGATGCAGTCTGTCAAATGAACTCTGAGAGAAACCTCCAGCTGGAACGGGCTCAGTCCCTGGTTAACCAGTTCTGGGAGACTTATGAAGAGCTTTGGCCATGGCTAACTGAAACAGAAAAGATCATATCTCAGCTCCCTGCGCCAGCCCTTGAATATGAAACTTTAAAGCAACAACAAGAAGAGCACAGGGTAAGTGTTTTGCCAGTATTGAAAACCAAAATTCTGCTTAGAACTGTACTCTGCTAAAGGCTGAACACCCAGACAGTTATACTTTCCTATACTTTAAAATAATAATAGAAAGGGAATACATTTTAATTATGCCTCTACTGTTTCCGAAATGGCGCATGCAAAGAAGATTCTCTGGGGAAGGCAACAAACAATGTCTAAGTGTAAAAGAGAGCTAAAGGGGAAAAAATTGCCATTGTTGTGAGAGAACTGAGCACACAAAAGTTAGTCAGTACTGCAGCAAAGCAAACCCATAAAAAGAAAGAACAGACAAGGGATGATGAAGCAAGAAACAAAAGGTAAAACGTGACCATCTCAAGAACTGCAGCACCTGCTGTCAGCATGCTGAAAGTGAAATGCTGCCTTTGTGTACCGTCAGTTTACAAATATGCACATATGTTTACCTTATGTACATGTAAAAAAAAATGGCTTTTGTTTTGTTGGTACCATTGGAACTAAACTTGGCTTAGACAGGAAGATGGACAGTTAGAGGGCCAAGAATTGATTGCTTGGGTTCAGCCAATCCCAGAATCATTCATCATGTCAAGTATTTTTATTGTGAAATTATTAAAAGATATAATTGTTTACTGTAACCTCACAAAACAGAGGCAGGAGTATTGTAGGCTGCCCACCATATGGGATTTCTTACACAGAAGAGTAATCATCTGGGCTAAAAATTAGCACGTTTCATGTATGACTACTGGTATCACATGGAATCAGATATGTCCCATTACAGTTAAACACCTGCATATTTTGGCACATCTGAAGCCCGTGTGACTACTGGATATATTTGTCCGAGCATAGAGTAACTAGGGTTTTTCTATTTTATCTGCCTCAGTTAAGTGACTTGAATTAGATAGGATGAGCCCTGGCTTCAAAGTCTTGTTTACTCTGAGACCAGTTAATGAAGATAGGGCACTCTTACGTACTGGTAAACACTGGGTTTGCTCATTTGTCATCCTATTATGCCCACAATGAACAAACATGCTGTATTAAGACTAGCTATATAACATGAGCTTTACAAACTTTTCTGATTAGTCACCATGAACCAAGTCATGCTTGTTTTACTTACAGGATTGTTCCCCATCTGCTTTAATCATTCTGCTTGCATGAGAGGCCCTGCAGATGAGCTTCTATTTTTGCATTTTCCCTGGGCCATGCTATTAGCTGAGATTTGTTTGTTAAGTAGAAGATTAATGCCAGGCAATTTTAACACGTAATCTGATCCTGAGGTACTTGTTTACTGGAATTGTTTGTTTATCCAATAGTAGATCATTTAGGAGATCAGATCATTTATTGTTCTATAAAAAAAAAGGAAAGAAATAATCTGAATGTGAACTGAAAAGTTTGCTATATTCGCTTACATTTCTGTTTTGATGTATTTACTGATGGCTGTTTTTCTTCCAAGTCATGGAATTCACAGAATTGATTCCATGCGAGAAACACACAGTCAGTTTGGTTTGAACTGAGCTGTGGGCAGAGCACTGGCGTAAGGTTTGGACCCAGAACTCTGAGTTCTTGTGGCCTTGTGTCAAATCAGACAGTTGCTCACATACAAAATTATTTTCTGAAAAACTTTCAAACTGTTCTTAGTTTCACCTTTTCCTTCTCACTACTAATCAACACAATTTTTCTTGTTGTAAGCTGTACAGTTACATTATTAGTAGGTAGCTAGAGGTGGAGGTGTATTTTTATTGCTTTTTTTGTCATCAGGGGACTGCAGAGATTCATGGTTACTGTCTTTCCAATCTTTCCAACCTCTTCTCTTCTGGGGAAGAACAAGTAAGCAAGCAAGGATTTCTTTTTAAGGGAAGGACCATAGTTGAAGAGACGAGGATTTATTTACACAAGGACTGATATAGACCCTTTTCTGTGTCTTCATTAATTTAAACAAACTCTGAGCTGGGAGGAGCAGAGCATGTGCCTTTCATGTTCCTGCACAGAGGCTATAGGGTAGAAACGTGGAGCTCACAGCAGTGAGAGGGACAGTGCATCACAGGGCAGTGGGATTGCTCTGGCAAGGGAGAAATGAGCTGAGAAAATAAAAAGTGGAGGGAAGGACTGGGCTATTCCCACAAACTTTCCCTTTTGTCAGATCTATGGGTACAAGTAAACAAAACCAAAATCCTTACACAAGTTGGAAGACACCTTGTGATCTTTCACTTCCATGAGCCTCTGCAGTGTCTTCCACACAGTTTTAACTTACTTGGGGGAGGGTGATGAGAGGAAGTGGACAGCTGAGATAAAATGAAATCTACTTACTAATTACTTTCTAAACTTTGTGTCAGTTAGGTTATAGTGCTGTTGTAAAGATGAGGGGGAGAGTCTTCTGGCCAGTGGGAAGATTGCTAAACTAGGTCATTATCTAATGATAGTCTTCCTTGCCCTTTAGTCCTTTTCGCTGACTTCTTTCACCCTTCCTTATGCTGTTGTCCTCTTCTTAAGGATAATTTGAATTAGTATTCTTGCAGTGCCAGTACTTTTCTTTCTGTGGTGTTCTTCAATGGAAGGCTTTGCAGCAAGTGACAAATATCAACATGTAAATTACACACATGGTGGTACATGTCTGGAATGTTGTTGCCATTTCTGTCCTTATAGGTATAAACATGATGGGGAGTATCTGTTACCAGCATAATATGGGTACTTAGCATCTTACATTTTACCTGTAATCATATGTCCTACAAGAGTACTGCATGACCTTTTCCAATGCGTCTCTAATTATGATGTTTCATGCCTGGATAGCTCTGTGTTGGAATGGGAGCCATCTCTGGCATAGCAGTCACTAACTTTGATATTATTTGTGCTTTACATTGGGATGGAAGGGTATTTGTTTGGAATTTCTTGCCAGCTGGATGTGTTAGAAGTGTGGACAGCTGTAATGTGGTGGTGCAAGTCTAAGAAACTGATAAGTTGTTTCATTTGTTATAGCAACTGCGTGAGCTGATCGCTGAGCACAAGCCTCATATAGATAAGATGAACAAAACTGGGCCTCAGTTGCTGGAGCTGAGCCCAGGAGAAGGTTTTTCTATCCAAGAGAAATACGTGGCAGCTGACACCCTTTACAGTAAAATTAAGGAAGATGTCAAAAAGCGAGCACTGGCACTGGATGAAGCCATTTCTCAGTGTACCCAGGTATCAATTCAAGTTTAAAGTGTAATTGGATTCATTCACTTGGAGACACACACAGATATTGTGATCTTACATGTATTTATCAAGACTAAATTGCTGTTTTATCTGTACCTTTCAGCCTAATGACCTCCAAATGTTCATATATCGCTGCTTATGGCATTGATTTTTCTTTTTCTCAAGAGTTTATAATTGTATATATTGGTCAGTATTCCGAGTTCTGCAGTTTAAAAACGGTACTGCTCCTTAATTTTGAAGCAAAACAAAAGGAACATTTGAACTAAAAATTTGGGATTTTATTTTAACTTTATTCCATTTTCTCTTGCTGATCTGCTGCTTGCTGATGTTTTGTATATGGATATCACTTGGATCAGTTAATTTGAATATAGCTGTATCTTGAACTTGACATCTTTAGTTACAGTCTGTTACCTAGAGAACTAGAGAGTAGGTGGGCAGACCTTGCAGACCCAGAAGAACTTAGCAAGCAAAGTTAGACCTCACAAAATGTCATCAAAAACATAAAGTTTAGATGAAGTCCGTAAAACAGCCGTATCTTAGGTTCATCAGCCTATGTGATGAACCTCAATAGAGTATTGTTAGATATCTAATTCTAGAGACTTTTAAATATTGGGTTGTTATTAAACCCAAACTAAAACTCTTTATTCTCAATCTGGAGTTGAGTAAAACTTATTAAAAGTGTGTACGTGGACCCATAGAAAAAACCTGAATAAAAATTATTTATCCTATACTGCTGTCTCTATAGGAAATTTTGCTAGAAATTAGGCGCTACATTCTACTCATGTGTAAAATACTAAAAAAATAAATACACCCTAATGTTGTCATTAAATCTACACTCTAATTTTTGTCATAGATGATTGTACTGATTGTCACATTCTTAGCCCCTGCAGACTGACTTTAAGAAGCTAAGAAAAAGTGACATCAGACATCATCCTGCTTTTGAGCTGGTTATGGATGTTATATTGTACTTAGTTTTAAACAATTTATTCACATGTCAGAAAGATGACCTAGATTCAGTGGGGTTTTTTTATCATAAATGCTGAGTCCTCCTGCTGTTTGAAGCTGCTCATTTGGAATTTGAGATGCTTACTTAGCATTTGAGTCCCTGCTTTGTATGTGATAGACATTAACATGTTGTACTGGCTAAGTACAGAAAGCAAGAATAAAAATGTATGATTTGGTAACAGCTAGAATTATATTAGAATATAATCAGATGTTGAGAAAATAGTTAATTATTTATGCACCACTATAAAGTTCGTTTTATATATGTAAATGTATATGCAGATGGCAAAGTCAAACACTGTAACACCCAGAATGTGATTTTATATAATCTCCTTTCTCTTTTATTAAGACGTGTAAATATATCAGGGCTGTGTACTGTGATGGCGATGTCAATGTTTGTCTAGACAGACAGGGAAGAATAACTATTTAACTCTGCAGTTTCTAAATTACCTTAAATTGCATTACATATCAAAGGCAGGGCATAATCTATGGAGGCAGAATGAGAGGCTGTAATGACTTGCATTTTCTTCCTTTTAAGTTCTAAAACACCTCATGTCATTCATTGAAGCAGGAATACAAGGAGGCTGACAGAATGTACTGACAATTTTAAAATGTAATATGTATGTCCTAAAATTAGACCTGAATACTGCCAATCTAATTTCAGTTTTTGTCACTTTTTTAAGGATTTGTTGCCACAATAATTTTTTCAGATGTCTTGAATGTGGGAGGACTGCTTATCTTTCTTAACACGTTTTTGCTGTATTGTATGACATTTTGATACAAACACTGAGTCCACAATGTTAGTCACTGAGTCCATAACATTAAGTCACAGAGCCTAATTTGAAGTGGGTTCTATGATTGGAAAAAAGTAGTTACATTTGTATTGTCTATATTCCTTTGAATAGAAAGGATGTAACTATTTGTTCACACAAAGACATCTTGTTTTGCTATGTTCCTTCTAGCACCTTCCCCAAGTGTAGTCAAGAGTGGATTTTGTAGATCCTGGATGATCATTAAATGCACCCACAGTTCATTAATTTCTGTAATTTGAAAGGGCCATAATGGTGAGATATTTTTAGGAATATCTGTGGATCCAAAAGCATATATTTCAGGTGAACTTTGGACATCTATCAAAGGATTAACCACGTTCACATGACTATAATTGAGTTTCTGGGCCCTTACCTGGGCTTAGGTAAACTTAGGTGAATATAATATACACTTTGGTGTGCTTTTAGTTGCAGAAAGTAACGTACCTTTACTACCCCAACAGGCATCATTTGGGCGTGAACAAATGTCTCTTTGAATGACCTTGATATATCAAATTCAAACTGGTCATTATGTGCCAGTATGGTATGAAAATGCTTTCTAAAATATGAAATCAGAAAACTATGGCTCTCCAAAATAAAGTATGAAGTACTGTATGAATTATACATGACTAAATGTAAGTGGATTTGGCCATATAGCTAGTCTCTTTGCATGGAGTGTCTCAAGACTGCACCCAATCTAATTAGTAAAATTCTTAAATCTGAGAGGAAGTACAATTTTGCAAGGTCATTTTTGTAATTTGAACATTAAAAGAGGGGAAGAACCATTAGGGATGGTATTGCAAGTTACATGTAGAAATGTTAAATATGTTAAAGTACCTTTTACTAAGAGAATTTCAGATGCCCTTTTTAAGTTATTTTTTTTCTAATTTCTCTGTCACTTTCTGTCCTTTACCACCCTCCCAGTTTCATGACAAGATAGATCCAACTCTTGAGAGTCTGAAACGCATAGTTGAACGTCTGAGACAGCCACCTTCAATCTCAGCAGAGGTTGAGAAGATTAAAGAGCAAATCAGTGAAAATAAGAATGTGTCAGTGGACCTGGAAAAACTTCAGCCGGTGTATGAGACCCTTAAACAGAGAGGGGAGGAAATGATTGCTCGCTCAGAAGGAGCTGATAAGGATATATCTGCTAAAGGTAGTAGTCTGAGAAAAGTTCTGTGTAGTGGGAATGCAGCAAGCTGCAGCATATAAAAATCTTTGTTTCTGATGACCACTAATCTGGGGATTGTGTTCTCCCGGAGAAGCTGCTTACGAAAGCAAAGCATTAGTTTAAAATAATTCATCGTGGATATGACCTTTGTTTTATTTTTAAAGGCCATGTTGGTTGTTTCCACTTAACATTGTTAAGAAGTCCTGTAAAGAAACAATTTTAGAGTCTAAATTTTAAAATGGACACATATGTTTCTGCTGTAGAACTGTAGAGAGATTTATGGCCAGGAATTGTTTGCCAAGGTAGTAATCTAGTTCCTTTGTTGTTTAGCTGTTCAAGATAAACTAGACCAAATGGTCCTCATTTGGGAAGACATCCAGACCTTGACTGAGGAAAGGGAGGCCAAATTGTTGGATGTAATGGAACTAGCTGAAAAGTTCTGGTGCGATCATATGGCTCTTGTAGCTACTATTAAAGATACTCAGGACTTCATTCGAGAACTGGAGGGACCTGGAGTTGACCCATCTGTAGTCAAGCAACAGCAAGAAGCTGCTGAGGTCAGTAGAACGTATTTTGTTGACTTAAAATATTTTATTTACAGTAAGGAGAGAAAAGATAGATTTACTGTGAAATACCAGAGAAGAATACTTACTTTTATTTTATTTTAGAGACCAAGAGGGATAATTGTATAGAATTTTACTACAGTGAGATCTCAAGAGTCCATGATAACGTGTATCAGTGCTTAATTGCAGTGAGCATGCAACGTGTGTCTGTCATTATATTTACATATCTGTTAATAAACATGTATATAATAAGCATGCCATTGAGACTTCTAAGTTATACATACTTTAGATTCTCTGATTAATACGTAGCATCTAAATGAAAGGTATGCAGATGTGTTACGCTCTATGTATTATGCTTTAAGTTTGTAATTATTTATGCTGATAGCTAAAGATTTGAAGGTTCAATGATAACCTCTGAAACAGAAAACACTCTTGATTAAAGAAATTAATTTAAAACTTCCTGTTTATTTTTCCCCTCTCATGCAAAATGACATCATGTGCCATTGTTATAATTTAGACTGATGTCAGTTAATTTCACTGCTAAGGGATGCTTATATTTTGAGAATCCAATTGTAATTCCAAGTGAGTTGAAAGAAAACAAAGGGCAAATCCTGCCATACTCTATCTCAAAACCAAGCTATATAGAGATTATTAAATTTAGTATTAGCAGTGTTGAAATTTTTTTTCACATTTGTAGGCTGCTAAAGAAGAAATTGATGGACTACAAGAAGAACTAGAAACAGTTGTGAACCTTGGCTCTGAACTTAGAGCTGCTTGTGGAGAGCCTGACAAACCTATTGTCAACAAGAGTATAGATGAGGTATGGGAAATGCAAATGCTTGAATCTCTTATGTTAGATGCTTGTTCAGCTGGAATTGGTATTTCTCCTCCACCCCCAGCAAATTCTGAAAATAAAATTTTTGTGTGACTGTGAGATACTTTAACACAAAGGCTTTAGGGGTAAGGTTTGCTTTTCATTTAAATTAATCTTGGCACAGATAAGATTAAAATGTACAGACAATTTTATTTTACTGATTTATGGGTTAATATTTTTGTAAAATACAGAGACTCTTTTGAAAAGCACTCACTGATTAGTACAATAGATGGCTACTTTTTGCCAAAGTAATGCTAAGAGAAATTTCAGATATATCTGGTTCATGCCAAGTGAGACGTCTTAACAGAGACAATCCTGTTTGGATGACTACAGAGTACTTTTAATTTCTCTAATGTTCAGGAATGTATGTTTCTTCTAAGCCACCACCTTTTTTATAATGATGCATCTCCAAATTATTTACTAATACTACTTGCCATATTAATTGCAATCCCTATGTTAATAATAAATAATTGGTGTTAAAGTTCACAGCTTTTGTAATCCAGAGCCTCTAGTGTATTCTGAAGGAAACTGTGAAGTCATAGGGAGAACAAGGGTGTTAATATGTAATGAATACGAACTATTCATGCTTAGTTTATTGATGTTATTGATCAGTGAATAGTTAGCGAATGCATATTGTGCAGCAGTAACATTCTTTTGTAAATTGTGCTTAATTGCAGCTGAATTCTGCCTGGGATGCCTTAAACAAAACATGGAAAGAACGGGTGGATAAGCTTGCTGAAGCTATGCAGGCAGCTGTTCAGTACCAAGATGGACTGCAGGTAAGATGGTGGGATATACCGAATCCTATCTTGAGTCATTAGGATTTAATGTGGTGGTAGTAACAAATCTCATGTGATTGTATTGTTCTGATCGTAGTGACTTCAGTATGCGGATGTGTTTTCTCAGGGCCAATTGGGTTTAGGGGTGGGTGGGCTTTTTTTGTGTTGCTGAATAAAACCTTAAACACTTTGGGATGTTTTCTTTATGTAGTTGTTCGTATATTGCACTGTTTAGATTTGAAATTAGCCTCACCCTTGTTTATTGATAAGAGCAGAAGGGTTTTGATAACACACAAATTCACTGTAAAATTATGTTTTCTTGTAATAGTACTTCATATGACTAGGTGAGTTGAAGTTGTGACACGTTTGCATGATCTGAAAGGATCAGAATACAGGTCCATATATTCACCTGCTACTGTTTCCTTTGAATGGTGGACAGTGCAAGAACTTAAACTTTATTTCAACTTTTCTATAAGTCGTATAGTTAAGTTTGAATATTTTAAGAAAAATTATTAATATAGTGTAAATTTTCCAGCAGTTTTTAAAAGATGCCTTTTTCTCTATATGTGCTGGGGTTTGGGTGGGGTTGTGCGGGGAGAGGGCTAAGAGGGTGTATGGGTTGGAGCAGAAGTACATATTCTTTGCATGTTTTGGCTGAGCAGCGGGCCTCATATCTGTTTGTCAGTGAATGGCTAGAAGATTGAAGCATTTGAAAAGAGGCCAAATGTGGTCAGATTTGCAAAATTTTTATCTTGCTCAGTGGATTTACTGTCTTTTTTGGTTCATTAAGTCTTTAAATTTATCAGTTTCACCTGATGCTAAGGGCAATTACTTGTGCGTTCAGTGCAGATCAAGAGGCAGAACGCTCCTCAACGGCACTAATGCAACATGCCTGTTTTGCAGTGCACCCTCATGGCGTATTTTTCTCCAAGTTCTCTTATGTTCATACTAAACAGGGGCTGGCTTGTAGGGTTCCGTTAGGAATGTTGTCATTGGTGTAAGTGCTTTGTATTTCCTGTGGCTGTACGTTGTACATCCTGCAAGCTTGGTACTTTGTGAGAGAACTGTATGTAAATGCCTCTTTATTCTTATTTTGATAGACAATATGAAAAGATTGTGGGCAGATTGTTAGCTGCAGCTGCCTTATCCTTTTAAGCTTGTTGGGGGTACGTCTCCTTTTATCAAGGAGCTGTGTAGCAGTGGGCAGCTCTGACAAGCTGTTCTGAACTTTTCTCCATAGTGAAACGCAGGTCACAGGCCAAGCAGAGGTGTGTTTTTTCTCCTATGCAATAACCTGGATTGATATAGCTGTTCTTAATCTAGAAGTGGAGTATTCTGCATTCTCTCAGGAGCAAAAGAAGTACCCACAAAGTCTCAGAACTGGAGGGGCTTAGTTTTATTTTTTTTTTACAGTTATGAGTGCATTATCCTACAGAGATTCAGTCAAGCTCAGTTAGGGCCCTTCACTGTCTAATATGTACTGAATGTGAGGTTCCTTACACAGATAATGTTACTCTTCAAAAGAAGCTTGCAATCAGATTTTTTTTCCAAATGACTATATACAACAGAGTTTGTTTTGCATTCACCTTTCAGGGTATTCATAAAAATTACTGATTTTACTCAAGAAGTAGAATACTACTTGGCATGAATATACTGGTAGAATGTTACTGCTAATAAATCTTGCAGCTTGTACAGTCTTATAAGATAGAATACTTCAGTTACTATTTGATCCCTTGTATTACAAAGAAACCTAGGTTTCACTGAAGAAATGATTTTATTTCAAAGAACAGCAGTTCTCTGGAGTAAAAGAAATTCTTAAATTTTATATAACGCAACTTTCAATTCTGATGTTATTTTTCTGCTCACACTTCATTTTCATGATGTGATTTTTTTTCAGGCAATATTTGACTGGGTAGATATTGCTGGCAGCAAGTTAGCATCCATGTCCCCAGTTGGAACAGATCTGGAGACAGTGAAACAGCAAACCGAGGAACTTAAGGTAAGAACTAACAATGTATATTTTCATCTCTGCATTTCTCTATGTTGTGTAGCATTTTCTATATTTATTAAGAGTGAAAAGCAGTTTTCACTTTCAATTCTAGTAAAATTCTGTACGAAAATTTCAGATAACATTTCTTTGCAAAGTTTGCATTTAAAAGTCTATTTCAAATCTTAGACTACGTTTTACTTTGTGAACATGTTCCTATGATCCAGAAATACTTGTGATATGATTCCTTCTCTTTGAAGGGTTATGTACAGGGTTCTTTTGCAATGACTTTTACATTTCTGGTTTCTACAAGAACAGCTTCCTTGAGGCTCGAAGAATCATGGAATCGTAGGGGTTGGAAGGGACCTCCAGAGATCATTGAGTCCAACCTTCCTGCCAAAGCAGGCTCCCTAGAAGGAGGTGGCACAGATAGGCGTCCAGACGGGTCTTGAATATCTTCAGAGAAAGGGGCTCCAGAACCACCCTCCCCGCCCACCCTCCCCCTCCCCAGGGCAGCCTGTCTCAGTGCTTTGTCACCCTCACTGTGAAAAAGTTCTTCCGCGAAAGAATGCTTCCAAGAATGCTTGGAATGAAAAGAATGCTTCCAAGAGAATGTTTCCAAAGCTTCACTTCTGCCATTACAGGCTTTGGTGGCTCACACAGGCCATGACATTCTCATTGCACAAGTAAACTGAAAATCAAAGTGTCAGGCTAACTTAGAAACCTGTCTGTCTGGATCTGTGACTGAGTGCATTCCTGATGTTGGGAGTCTGTTAGGCTATATATTAAAATCCCTGGGATTTATAATGATTAGGGCATGTCTTTGGTTTTGTGGCTCACTTACACTTTTTTTTTTTTTTTTTTGGTGGGCAGGTTGTTCATCTATTTCTATGATGTAGCTTTAAATCCCCTTTTTTATTACTATTGGGCGTTGGACTCAGTGATCTCTTGAGGTCCCTTCCAACCCCTATGATTCTGAGATTCTGTGAACCATAACCTTACATAGTTCAGAGGAATACACCTGTGCAAACTGTTTTCAGACTGCTGCCCAAGTTGCATGTGTAAGAGAGTGTTCCACTAAAGAGAATTTGCTTTCAGCACTTTTGAGGATTAATTCTATTTGAAGGTTAAAGTATTCAACTGTCACAACCACAAGAGCTAGAAGTTTACATTCTGCCATTTTTACAGACCACAGCTATCACTGGAGGATACTTTCCTATTGGGCATCTTTACCATCCTCTGGTTGCAGTTAGCATTATCTGCTACAATCTATTTCGATTCTAGAATTTGTTTAGAATCTAAGATGTTGCATGTTTTCAGTAGCTGGGACTGTCTGGTGTATCAGTGGTTTACAAGCATTTTTGACCCCAGAAAACAACCCCCCAACCTTATGAATGGTGGCAGCGATGCATTAGTATTGTAGATGTTGCTGTACTATGCTGTATGCAAGATGATCCTTGTTTGTGATATGCTTCTATTCTTTTTCTGTTTACCGTAGCAATTTAAGACAGAAGCTTATCAGCAGCAGATAGAAATGGAAAGACTGAACCATCAGGCAGAACTATTGCTGAAGAAGGTAACAGAGGAGAGCGACAAGCACACTGTTCAAGACCCTCTCTCAGAGCTCAAGCTCCTGTGGGACAGCCTAGAAGAAAAAATCATAAATAGACAGGTAAATAAACTTGAAGGTGGGGGCTTTATTCAAGATTTAGATTTTGAGAAAAGGTTTTTATTAGGTATAATGTTTGTATCCATTTCCTCATTTATTCCTTTTGGTTTGGAACTTACAGGACTAAATGTAATAGAATTTGAATTTTACAGTTTATTGAGTTGGTTTTATGGTTTTGTTTTTTTTTAAAGACCCTTTGCAGTATTTTTGTCACTTCCTCTGTCAGCAACACCATGTTGAATCATGATTATTTCATTTGGGTTACTTGACATCTTAGGTAGCAGTTGAATACATATTTATATGTTCAAATATAATATTAGCTGTTGAACTGAGCGCTTAAAAGACCCCAACAACTTACCACTATTCTTTAAATTATCAAAGCAAAAGAGGGGATATAAAGCTGCAGTGCTTTGAAGTGTGTTTTTGTCTAAATTGGATAACTTCACAACAAAAAAAAAAGGTTCAAAAAATAATGCACCAAATCACGTTTTTAAAAAATGTTTAAGTGATGAAAAAATTTTCTCATACCTCTGAGAGAGCCTTCAAACAGCTCTGCTGTGCTTTTGAGCCTAGAATGTAAGGCTTTGCAGGGGAATTGCTAACTTGGCTCTTAACTATAAAGCAGTTGCTTGGATAACTGTTCTTGCCCAGTTTTTACACCACCATATGTATGGACTCCACTCTGGATTATGGTGACTAATGGTAATATAAGCCAATTCAATAGCATTGTGAAACCATTTTACTGTTAATTTTACTTTTACTGTAGCACAAACTGGAAGGTGCCTTGTTAGCCTTGGGGCAGTTCCAGCACGCCCTGGATGAGTTATTGACGTGGCTGACGCATACTGAAGACTTGCTGAATGAACAGAAACCCGTGGGTGGAGACCCCAAGGCTATTGAAATTGAACTTGCCAAACATCATGTATGTAATTATAATGATTATTAACTGAAATGTTCTTTTGATGTTTATCTTAGTGATGAGGCTTGTAGTAAAACTTAGCACTTGATAAATAATTCTCTGCAGAGATTTTCAAGACGCAGATCGTAGCTCAAATGCAGGCTTGGAATAACTGATACCTTTTCTCTTAACTCCTTCCTTCCTTCCTTCCTTCCTCCCTTGCATCTGCCATGTGAGTGGCATAGATTATAGCCAAAGAGACCAGCTCACTCTAGTCTCCACCTTTATTCACCTTAATTTGACCCACAGAACTCAAAAGTTACTGAACACGCTACTGTCCCTGAAGCGATAATCTTCTTAATTAGCACTGTTTAGGCCAGCTCTGACAAAATGCATGTGACCATTAAACACTTTTCATTCTTGATTCTTCCTTCTCAGAAAATAGCGATTTGTGTTTTGAATTCTGCAAAATTGTATCTCAGTTGGACCTAACAGAGGACCATTTCTCGGAAAGTCTCAGCACAATTAGGGTTATCCATGCCCCCGTCTTTTCTTTGTTACATACAATGTAGGATCACTTTTTTAAAAAATAATTACTGTTTTTACTGTTTATTGTGATTTTGGAGCTCATGGAAGAATGCATCTGTTGAGCCTTGATTTTGAAGAGTATATCCTATGAGCAACAGATCTCTACCTCTTTGTGTGACTTGGTGCTGTTGATGATGATACGTCCTTTCTAGACCTGAAGATTTCAAATTTCCAAAATCCTCTCCTTACCATTAAGTCTGCTATTTAAGTTTTGCCCTGCATATGATGTGAAAAGTATTCAGAGTCCATTTTAGATTTAGAGAATTGATTGAAATCATCAGTACAGAGAGATAATTAAGACATTTTCATTATTTGCGTAATGCAGCTTCTGGAGACTTTTGTGTGGACAGTGGGAAGTTGAGCAGAGTAAAATACCTATATGCCCTGTGTGACTACTGTTAGAGACAGCCCCCCCTGCCCCAGCCCCAATAAATAATCCAGCTTCCAGTCCATGAATTCTTAAATTCTTACCGAAGTGGTGTACTACCGAAGAAGCATCCAGACACCGTTTATGACTCCATCTACCTTCAGTGCTGAAGGAGTTCAGCAAACACATGAACAAATCTACTTCCTTTTTCATGAGACAGAATTTATAGGTTAGAAAGTTCACACAGTAGTGCATCCTGTGGTAGCCTGGAAAAACATCCATCTCTTTCATAACTTTGGAAAGAATAGACCTTGTTCTTAGTGAACCTCAGCAGGAAGGAAGGGATGAGATGCATCTGCTTCAGTGAATATCCCTTTTTTTTTCACCCTGTTAGGGAAATAAAATAATGAATCTCTCCCAGTGCTTAGCTTAGAAGAGTGAAAGCAAATGTGATGCGCGTTTTGTATACAGGGGCTACTTGTGATTTGCTGTTTCATCAAGTGCTCCGTATAGTTTATTTAAAAGTTCCTTTGTATTTAGCTTTATATTTTTTCCATATGCTAGCATTTTGAGGGAGGTGAGTTTGAAACAGACCCTGTGGGAGACAGCAGTCGTAAACAACTTGAATTTCTTAGATGGGGTTTACCATTCCCTTCACAACTGTTCTGCATAGTCTCTTCTTCTATTCTTTATATTTTTTTAAAAATCTTTCTGAAAACAACATCCTTTTCCCAGTTGTACTTTTTGCATTTTATAGCTTTACCGTGGTTGGTGATAACAGGTTTTCAACCAGATGGAGGTCGTCTTGTGGTGTTAGTAGTAAATTCCCCATCTTTTAGCACAGCTGAAGTGTCCTGGCAGCCTGATAGAATGTGAAATGAGTTGTAGATCTGAAATACATGAAAAGATGTCGTGGCAGTCAGGTGGTTGTCTGGCACAGCAGGCACAGAGTTTCCTTGTTCCTCCCTCTCCTCTCTTCTTAGACTACTGCTCCACAAGCAGTACTATATATAACACTCTTTTCACAACTTACTTTCAAAACCAAAGAAAAATCTTATTAAAGTGTGTAGTAAATTAAGGAAAGTGAAGAAATAATTCACTATCTACCAGAAACCTTTCAGACTTCAGAAGGAAATGTGTGTATTCAGGAGGAGTGCGTTATTTTTTCCAAGGTATAAAAATAAAATGTAGGTTTTTTGGCAGAATGGTCTGTTGTTACTGCTTTCAATTGAAGAGACCTTAGTTACTAGATTTAATTTCTAATACCTGTGCTGATGTTAAACTATTGCCTTGTCACTGGATTAGAACTATCTCAATCACTGTAATTGCCTTCATTTGTTAACTTATCAATGTGGCCAGTCATATATACTGTGTTGCAATTGTAGGTGCTACAAAATGATGTTTTAGCTCATCAGTCTACGGTGGAAGCAGTTAAGAAAGCAGGAAATGACCTGATTGAATCAAGTGCTGTTGAAGAAGCAAGCAATTTACGGAGCAAGTTGGAACTTCTGAATCAGCGCTGGCAAAATGTGTTGGAAAAAACAGAACAAAGGAAACAGCAGCTGGACAGTGCCTTGATCCAGGTGAACAGGAAATGATCGAATGATCAAATAAAAAGATAACTCAGAAAAAGTGTCTTTTTACATTAAATACATAGATACATGTATTACAGGTTGGGCTTGATCAAAACCATAATGCAGACACTCCTGAACTTGGAGAAAGTTTGAATCCAGCTGTATCTTCCACAGCTGGCCACTGTCTTTTGTAGTGTTGAATCAAGACTTCAGTTTTTGGCCTATATATTTTAAAATGGTCAAATGTCTGTGTAGGTATATTATTCAAGGAAAATGTAGCTCATTTAGCCTGCTTTCAAGGCTTCCATGGTTTCTGGTTTTGCTATTATCATTTAGATTGGATTTGGGCTAGTTTGAAGTTTGGTTTGTTTTTTTCCTTTAATTTCCATTGGTTGTTGCAAATACCTGATTAAATCTGTTGACCATATACTTCTGCATCTGAGCTTGTATTAGAATAGTGAAAGTTTAAGTAAGCTCTAAAATGATATGGTATAATTTAGGCCCAAGGTTTCCATGGTGAAGTTGAAGATATGCAGCAATGGCTGACAGACACTGAACGTCAGCTGTTGGCATCAAAACCTGTTGGAGGCTTACCAGAAACAGCAAGAGAGCAGCTTAATGCCCATATGGTAAGTATCAGTATTTAGAATGGTTTGCAAATTGTATTTCAATACTAACTGTCTTTCAAGAGTTTATGATAAATACGGAGCGTGTTCTATATATCACAATGTCTGTGCAGTATCTTAAAAGTTTTTAATAGCCTTCAAAACAACACTGTTATTTTCAGTATAGGAAAAGCAGTCCTTGGGAGATGCCCAAAGCTGAACAATTAATAGTGTTGAGGCAGAAGTAAAAGAACCTTACTCTCAGAAAGAAAACCAGAAAGTGTCTGCAGATTTTCCAGAGATTCCTATTCTTCTTTTCCCTTCTGTCCCCATAACTACAATGATGATTTTTCTAAGATACAGATGAATCAAAAAGTGATCCACATTCATTGGACCTTGAATTAAGAGACTCAGTTGTTTGTTATTTATCTATGTAAAGCTGATGCTAAAGTTGTCATTAGTGCAGGTGTAGTAAGGACTACTGGCTCATACCTGTCCAGGAGACGCTTCAGTGAGAAATACCAAGCGGATCAGGATGCCTGAATGATTACCTTTCTTCCCTTCCTTTCCCTTTAAGAAACATTTTATTGATTTCTCCACCCCTGTAGAACTATAGAGCTTAAAAGATTACACTTAAACTTGATTTCTTACGTTGAAGGAAGGTGGGTCATTGCGCTCCATTTATGTAAAATTATGCTGTGCTGTTAGCCCAGGATATAAACCCAAAACAGCGATCTAAACTCTTGACCTTCTGGCTCAGATCTACCAGTGATATTTACTGAACTGTCCTTGAACTTGAATATGCCTAACGTAGTTTCCAGTAGAACACTGCACTGTCAGAGCTTTAAAAATCACATTTTGTTTTGGAATGATGCTAGTCATTGCCCACCAATGTGGGGCACTTCCCCCCCCCCCCCCCCCATCTTATTTTTCTCCAAAATTCACCAGTAACTATTTTTGAGAAGGAAAATAACTTACAGTTGTAAAATCAGTTATGACAGGAAACTAGGACAAAAGACAGAAATAACCTTACAGTTTTGAACTGCCTGGTCCTTCTCTTTTTGTCTTTGGGGAAAAAAAAAAACCAACTAACACCTTTCCCCACTTTCCCCCTGTGAGAGTAGGTAATAATTATGAATCCATGAGTCAGTGGAACTCTTTCCATTTTTCATCCAGGAGCTAAAGCCAGATCAAGAGAAAAAAATTTCCTTGGAAAATTTCAGGGTTTTCTTCACTACGTTCTTGTACTATGCAAATTTTCTATACTTGCACTTACAGATTGATGAGTTAAAAAATCTTTAAACTGAATGTAGTAGTACAGTTGGAATGAATGTGAATGGGTCTCCAGTAGTGTGTACTCTGTAATCATTTCCTAACTGTACAGGTACATTTAACAGGTTGTTACTGTGTTGCAGACCAACATATAGCTGCAGGCATTGACTTAAGGTATATAAACCTTAAAGTAGGACTTGATTTCAGTTTAGCTAAACCTCAGTGCATCTGTGCAGATATGTAAATTCTCTGGTGGGTTTTTTTGGGGTGGTTTTCTTTCTTGAGCAGCTGAAATGTTGAGACCACTAGTCATGTTGAGTAATATTTATCATAAGTTCCAAATTCAGACTTGCCCCAAGTGATACAAACCATGTTGATTTGTGACATGTAACTGAAGAAGAAAGTCTTGCACTATATTTTGGTTTGTTTCTCATTAGAAATAATGTTATTGAGTGTAAGGTCTGTTTTTCCAGATATAAATAAAAGAGCCTTCAGCCGTAATCCGCTCACAGATGGAGTTATGATTGGGCAGTGTTTGTAGCTAAGGCAACTCCAGGAAAACAAAAGATAGGAAGAGACATTACAGGACAGCATCAGGAAAGGGTCTTAAAAAGAGGCCTTTGGCTATTCCAAGGCTGCTCAGAACATCCCTCTCCTTTTCTTAAAGCAATAATTTTTCTTAGTTCCTCCTTTAAAATAACTTTATTTTCTTCTGCCCACTTAGAAGAGTGACTGTGCTGCAGAATTAACTGGTGTAATGAGTCCCTGTCTTAGACCAAGCCCAGCCCGTGCTTGTGGCCACTCCTGGTGTTCCGTTGTACTTGCTGTGTTTACTTCTGAGGGGTTCTAGTGTGGCAGTGAAAATAAGATGCTCTGGGGAGTTCTGAAAAACAGAAATGTTGTTGGGAGGTTGGGAACACAGAGGGAAGCAGGCTAGGTTACAGAACTTCTCATAGTCCTCAGGAAGAAGGCAAGGAGGGATCCATGGGAGCTCCCAGTCTCTAGCAACCTGATCTTTAACATGGTTTAAAAATAGAAGAGCAGTTAGCAGGTACAACGGTTGTTACCATTATTCTTTCAGCTTGGTTTGTATGTGTAAAATGTCTTTAGCATTCTTGCCAAGCAAATGAAGGTTGGTGCAGACAAAAGAGAAGATGTACAATAAAGCAGCCCTCCCAAGTTGTCCCACCCACTTTTGAAGGTGTATTGGATAGGTTTGGGCTTTCAGCGCGCTGCATATGCTGACACTTTCTGTGTTTCAGCTACAGATGGACTTTAAACCAACCAAGTTGTAGCAAATATTGTGCAATAAATGCATAGTACTTTCTTTGCCAAGCTTTGTATCTCAAGAGAAAACATCTGACAGGCAATGCAAGTTCTCATTTCCTGAAGAATTGGGGCTTTTCTTTGTTCATTTGGCTTTTTATTAATTACATATGTTTTCTTTATTAGTCTTAATCATACCCGCTAAATGTTGGGGGAGGAATACGTATTATACTAGTGTTTGTAAAGAGTATTGAATTTCTACCTGCCTTATTTTTTTGTACTTTCTTTATTTAGGAACTTTGTGCTGCCTTTGAAGCCAAAGAAGAGACATATAAGTGTCTAATGCAGAAAGGCCAGCAGATGCTTGCAAGATGCCCAGAGTCTGCCGAAACCAACGTTGAACAGGACATAAATAACTTAAAAGAAAAATGGGAATCAGTACAAACAAAGCTCAGTGAAAGAAAAGTATGTGTTTTTACATAAAAATAGAAGTGTAAATCATGTATTTAAGGATGCTAATGTTCACTGGTTTTATGCATGCATACTTACTTGATCTTTTAGATTTAAAATAAATTGAGGAGGCAGTTATGCAGAATTCATTGGTATGTTTAGAAAGTACTTCCAAAAAATGGGATTCAGGAAGTTGATTATCCATGACTGGGTCGAGAACTAGTGAGAATGGCACAAGTCTGTTCTGTAGAAATACATTAGCTAATACTGCTCATTTGGTAGGATGAGAACTCTTCTGGATTTTATTACAGTAATCGTAGACATGAGAGAGTGAATAACTTCAATGATGAAATAATTTTTATCTCCTTTTCAGTACAGAATTGCTGCATTAATTCTCCTAGCTTTTATCCATTTTTTTCTTAAAATTCCCAAACACTTGGCCTTCTGCCACTTACTTCAAGTGACTACCTTCTGTTGTAACATAGATCAATGATTTCACTGATAGGCAACATACTTTTTTTTATTATTAATTTCAGTTTGCTTTCATTCCTTCACGAAGTATAGTCCATTTGTTCTACCTCAATCAAACAATGAAGAATATCAGTAATTACAAACAGAGGAACTCTCCGATATGTATAAAGCACAGATACTTAACTCACAGCTTAGTTGTATTTTAAAATAAGAATGCTGGTGTCTCTTAAGATAACTGTATAATGTAATTAGTCAAACTAATTAATGCCCAACGTGAGCTCCTTCTTGCAGAAAGCTGTAAGGTTGGGGTGCTCAGCTAGGCCAGTTATCTCCTGATAACTTCCATATCCAAAATGAGTCTCAGTTTGGGCAACCAAAATGACAATTGGGCTTTATTAAAAATAAGTCTAACCAAACTTGTTCTTTGTTTAGTGCAAGAGAATGAATTCGATAATCTCTTTAAGGAACTTCCAATTGCACTGACACCTTAGATTTCTGAGATTCTACTTGTTGTGCATTGAAAGCAATAAATCCGTATGTCCCATTAGGATTAAGTAGTAGCACTACTAGCAGTAGATGGAACTAGATGATGCCTAAGCAACCCAAACGATTCTAAGATGTAGTGTTCCAATATGGAAAACTTAATCTTGATATTAGGTGCCATATCGTCTACTCATCTGTTGTACATACTGTTAGTCTTTCTATCCATCCCTTTTAATAGGCTCAAATGTAGGCTGTTATTTTAAAACTCGGAAGCTTTGAGTTAGAAATATGTTTGTAAATGCTAAACTAAAATGGTTTACTCCAAAAAACTGAAATAAAATGGTTTTCTTGGCTGAAGCCCCTGCATAATATCAACTGCTATTAAGGTATGACGTATCTTTACAGACCAAACTGGAAGAAGCCCTCAATTTAGCAATGGAGTTCCACAACTCGCTTCAAGATTTCATCAATTGGCTTACTCAAGCTGAGCAAACTTTAACTGCAGCTTCTCGGCCAAGTCTTATCTTGGACACTGTCTTGTTTCAAATTGATGAACACAAGGTATGTAAAGAAACAGATGTGTAATGTTTTTCTCCCATTCTGTAGAGATACTTTAACAATGTCCAAATGAACCCTTGTAACGCTGGCACTCAGAGAAACATTTAATTTGTTTTAAAATTGCATTTTATAGTCTTTCTCGCTACATCATTCTTTATCAGACTGGGTTTTTTCAGTGTTTACACAGTGCTTGAGCAATGTAGTATTCAGACTCATTTTCTCCCTTTTTTTCCCAAGGTTTTTGCCACAGAAGTGAATTCTCATCGAGATCAGATCATAGAGCTGGACAAAACTGGAACCCATTTGAAATATTTCAGCCAGAAACAGGATGTTGTCCTTATTAAGAATCTGCTGATTAGTGTACAGAGTCGATGGGAAAAAGTAGTTCAACGCTTAGTTGAAAGGGGAAGAGCTTTGGATGATGCAAGGAAAAGAGCCAAACAGGTAATCGGACAACAGCTGTTGCACAACTCTTTGAACTTAGCTGTAATTACATCCAGACTCTTGAAGAATATGGTGCTTTAAAGCACTTTAAAGTAAGTCTGGCTTTAGTGTAACAGACACTGTTGAGTTAGTGGAGCAATTTCTGTGATTCAATCATAGAGCACTTCATTTGGGAGGTGAAAGCGTCATTCTCAACCTGAGCAGTGACTTCTGTCTGCAGTACAGGATAGCCTGAAAGAAGAAAGTTACAGTATGGCTTCCAGATGTATATTAGTGCCATCTGTCCTCAAAACGTTTGACAATCAACCCCTTATATTTTCAAGAACATGATAAAGCTCTTTTGCTAATGTCTAGAAGTATTTTTTTAGTATTTTCTTCTTGGGCTTACGCTGTGCTTGGATAAATCTCACCCCTTTTCAATCTATTACATTAGTTACTAGACTGATATCTTCAGTGTGCTAAGATGCCTCCGTTTAGTTCCTTAAAAACCTACAGTGTTGTTTGTTTGGTTTTTTAATGCAGTTTTCCTCACCAGGGAGCATTCATGTTTTCTTCCTCGATTCATGTTCCCTCACAGAGGAACATAAATGATAAGATGTGAAATGTGTTACAGGAACAGAATCTGTTTAAACACCAATGGGAAGCTCTCACTTCTGTTTATTCAAGTGAACATGATCTTACAAGATTTGGTCAGGTTCACAGCCAAAACAAACTCCCATGTTCACAGCTACTGCTATTCAGTTCACAGAGTAAGAATTTCTCTGGGCAATAAATTAACCCATAAGCCAATCAAATATTATTTATTTTCCAGCATATTCTCATGTGCATTCACAGACACAGCAGTTCGGCAGTGATATGGATTTAATCTTTATATCCATTTACAGAGCTGAATGCAATAAGTTGTTAATTTAGGATGACAACAATCTATGCAGAGCAGAGAGGGAGTACTGAATGGTACTGGTGTCAAGGCCTGATCCACAGGTCTGAACAAGAGGGTCCAGGAGCCTTGAGAGATTTCTGAACTAGTTCCTTGTGCTTTCATCTGTTAGGCAGCCCAGGCAAGGAGAATTTTCAAGAGAGACACAGAGACAAACGACCAGCTTAGAAAAACTGAATCCCAAAGGGATGCCGCTGCTTTGTGAAAGCTGGATGAATCTTTGGTCTTTCCCTGCTTCCTTCCCTGAAGTGCTCTGTTTGTTGAGACAGGAAGGAAGATCAAGGATCTGTTCCTTGCCCATCAAGATAGCATTTGATATAATGAGCGTCCCAAAGAAAATCTTGGGCAGCCATCCAGATGGGAGTCTTCCCCAGTGATTTACTGCTGTTGTCCCATATAGACAATAGCTAAACCCTGTCCTTGCTGTATTTAATACTCATTATTGAAAATGTAGGAATCTAAAAGATCAACACATCAACTTAAGTTGCCATTATGTCTCTGAAAGATGCATACTAATGCAGATCGTATATGTAAAAGGTTGCTAATTCACCTGGGAGAAGGGAGGTTAAGTCTAGTGGGCTCATGCTTGGCCTAGTCCCTGTGTGAGAGACCAGGGAGAAAAAGTACACCAAATCTTTCCAAAGTCTGTAGAGCACTTGCTTAGGTTGTAAAGAATTGGTTGAGGTTTAATGTTTCTGGATTATTCTGTGAACCAGTGAGTTTTAAAATCCATGCACATCTTGCTTTTGTGCAGTTCCATGAAGCCTGGCACAAACTTATGGAATGGCTAGAAGAGTCAGAGAAGTCTTTGGACTCCGATCTTGAGATCGCAAATGACCCTGACAAAATAAAGATGCAGCTTGCACAGCATAAGGTGAGTCCTAAGTGATAAAATGCAAAGTGCCCAGTGAGATGTAGGTAAGTCTATCAGCCTTGAACTGTTCAGTCAGCATAGGAAGTAGATTTGTGGCCTCACTATGATGGAGTGCTTCTTAGTGTCAAATTAAATTGTGGTGTGTTACAGAAGGGGAATGAAAAAAACCTTTTCACAATAATCTGATGTGAATGTTTAACTGTGAAGAGGAAAGATAAAGCAGTACAGCACCATCAAAACCTACTGAAAAAAAACCCAAATAGTATCTCAGAATAGGAACCTCTGAAGATATTTTATTACAGACTTCAGTCCTTAAATCACAATTTTACCACTTGGTTATTTGGTATTTTCTTTTTAATAGTACAGGACCACCTCAAACCAGAAAAATAATCTTGTAATTTGATTAGCAGTTTCTTTTTCTTTCAAGTGGAAATACTAATTGAATCTACTAGAAAGTACAGTGACACCGTCAGTAGCCATGATTCTTTCTTTTCCTGGGATTCAAAATTCCAGGACCAGCTTTTCACAACCCCGCTGCTGTCAGTGAAAATGCAGATCTCCCTGACTCACCTGGCTTTTCAAACAGAGACAATGTAAAAGCTCTGTAGTTCCAGACATCAGACACAGAGCGAAAGGATGGATGGAAAAAGTCTTTACTTATTTTTTACTTTTGTAAAGAGCCTAGAATAATATATTACTGAGGATCAAGTGGGTTAGTGGTAGAATCTTCAGAGACAGAGTATGTCTCAAGATTTATCTCAGAGCAGTTTCATCAGAGGCACGGTATTGAAAGATGATTCATTTTTCTACATTTTGGCATACGTTTGCTTCTAATTTTCATGCCAGACTTAGTGTTCTCCATTTACTCCTTTTTTTTTTCCCATTCTGTACAATATCCCCAAGGGTTTGATGTCTAATTTGCCCCTCTCAATGTAACTTCTGGTGTAGCTTTTACCTCCGACAAGTTTTCCCATGTATATTTATGATTGGTTGCTGCATCAGTCTGCTTTATATTGTTATCAGCTCTTGGTTTACATGATGATTTAAGTATTGTTTATCTATCAGGAAAATATTCTCCTTTAATATGGGAAAGTTGGCTGTTGGTCAAGCCAAAATAGTTTTACCTATGTTTGCTGTTAAAACTTTCAGATAAAACCTACATTAACATTCTGTTACGCTAACTCTGCAGTTTCAGTTTCTTCTGGGACTGCTGCTGTTGCTAGAATTTCATCTCAGCGATGGGAATTGGGGGGGGGGGGAAGTCTTTCTGTTAAGATAGCCTTTCTTGTCTTCTCTGGCTGTATCAATATTTTAATCCTTCCACTCCTGTCTTTTCTTTATATAAAGTTTTAATTCTTCACAAGTATGTTCAATACATGGTGACTGCTTGGAGGTCCTTTCAGGTCCTGAGATTTAACTCTCTACCTTTATTCTCCTTTCCTCTTCTGCAGTGCTAAACTTGATAATCCCACTTGTTCTCTATACCTACAGCAGTTTGTTTTATGAGCCCATGTTTTCCTCAAATGGATTAGCAGACTCATTGCATCTCTCAATGATACTTTTTCTCCACCTTCTCTTCATATAAAATGCCTGCAGAGAATAGCTACTTGAGTTGCTTGAATCTTGTGTCTCATTAAGTAAGGAAAGGCATGGAACGCAGCATAAGGACATTAGGATTGAAACTTGTGATTTAGAGGAAAAAGGTCAATGTGTATGAGAGAGGCAGTTCTGTGAACTTTGTGACTTTAAATTTCAAACACCACCACCCCCCACCACCACACCCCCGCAAGAAATCAGCTCAATTGTTTTTTAATGAGCTGTCAAACCTCCCAACACTGCAATGTCCTTCCTTGTATTTTGAGTCTTTTCCTTCCACTCCCACATATACCCCCTGTGTCTGTCTTTGTCTTTTCTGTCCAGCCTTGAAGGTTTCCTTGCTCGATTTTGCTATCTGAACTGAGTGTGTGCTCAGTGTGTGCTGTAAGCTGTGATTTGGACTCACTCTTTGCCAGTTGTTAACTGCCAAAAAAAAAAAGCCTTAAAGAGAAAAGCCAAGATAATGTGTTTTCTCTCTCACTTATATCTAGTGAGTTGCCAGGGACTTTTGGGGATTATTCATGGTCTGTTTATCAGCATTTTTTTCTCATATTTAGAAGTCAGGAGTGGAAAAACCCTTACTAGGTCACCCAGTCCCTTCCTGTGCTAAAGCTGACTGTTCCTTACAATTATACAAACCTGGGTAATGTTATCTGTACGTTCCCATCTTCCTTAGAAGGAAGGTAGATAGTTAATTACTGAGATTTTGTTCATTTTACCTGTCTCCTCCCAGCAGCTTCAACCAAAATCTGCTCTGCTACACCCCTTTGTGAAAACAAATGAAAGTACACAGTGTAGTATGTGTAGTCTCAAAGAATTGACTGTAGCCCTTTGTTCACCTTTCAATACTTTTCTCATATGATCCCTTTCCTGCAGCAATTCCATTGTGTTTCCTTGTATAAAGCAAGTAACACCGTGCATGCAGTGTTAAGCAGTTAATAAATCCCATCAAGTAAAAGGAACAAAATAATAGTGTTTCTTTTAAACAACTGTTATAAAAAAACCTGCTTGTTTTATTTTTGCAAAATGTTTTCATTTTTACTACAGTACTAGCCTGACAGTGGAGTTTGTGCTCTTCCCTAAAGTGTGTATATGAGCAAAATTAAAGGACAAAACAAATGTGGGGGTTTTATCCTGGTAAATCTTGATCCTCAGTTCCTTCTGGATTTTGAAGTAACCCTAAAGCAAGGGCAGTACAGTGAAAAATACCAACAAAACTTTTTTAAAAGGAACCTTGAATCACACTACTTGTCAGCATGTCCTAACCCAATGCTCACCAGCTACTTAAGACACCTCCATTCCACTTAAGCCTCCCCTGATGGACATTTGCATGTAAAAAGAGCAGATGGCTACGTGGACACACAGGGAAGCCTGTGGAAGAGCTGTGAGCTGCCACGGCACTGGTTGGTGCAAAGCAGCTGGGAACAGCTTGCCAGCTAGAGATGAGCAGGCACGCACATGGTGGAAGGGACCATGAGGAATCCTTGCAATTTTTACATGCCCTGAGGAATTAGTAGGAGTTGTAAGTGGTAATGATTTCCTTTGCTGGCTGTAATGATACTGAATGTTGCTCTGAGAAGCAGCTGAAGATCTCTTTCAGGAAACACTGAGCAAAAACTCTTCCGGGCTAGAATTTTATTTTTTTTTTGTGTGACCAAAACCACCAACCAACTGTCTAGATTCAAACAGCAAACTGGCTGGTTTTGGTTTGGTTTTGGTTTTAATGATTCCCTGCTAGCAGTTCATGAAGGTCTGAAATAAAACACATAAAACATTTCTACCGTTTAAAAGCCGCTGTGTAGCGCTAGGTTTATCTCTTGGCAGTGTGCCTTTATTATTTACTCTGTCGGTTGTTTAACTCCTCTGTAGTATCAGAAGCTGTGTGCTTCTCCATTGCTGTGAAAATCTTCCAGAGGCTCTTGGCAGAAGGAGCAGTCAGAGCTGGGAGGCAGATGTAACTGCTGTGTCACTATCATCTTCCAAAGTCCCACACATAAAACTGCATGTGGTCATGGCTTCCAGCCAAAATTGAGTTCTTGGGATGTCACCTGGCCACTTCTGGTACCTGGATCTATATCCTTCTGATTACAGTATGCTTCAATGCTAGGAGAGTTAAATGCTTGTGGTGGGAGGTTTCCCAGCTTGTGACCATGCTGAGCTAAACCAGAATGACCTTTGTAGCTCCTGAGGTGCTCTACACTGGCTTGAAATCTTAGTATGTAAAACTGTAGTGTGAAGACTGCTCAGTTCATGGCTCCCAAAGTTCTTGCCTATTCTTCTGACTACCGGGCAGCCCCTTGCTGGAATTTAGGAATATTATGGTAGGACAGGAGTTGGTGCTCTCGCTGAAGGAAGGTTTTTCCACAATTTGTTCCAGTGGGCATAGAGCTACATTTCCAGAGAGGGATGAAAGGCAGGGATTCCACTAGTGCCAAGCCCTGTACAATCATCTCAGGTGCATTGTGGCACTAACAGACTAGAAATTTTGTAGTAAGTTTATTTTTTTCTTTCAGCAAAATCCACAGTTTCCATTGCAAGTAACATGTCAAAGATAAAGTAACAATGGCCTGATGATGCAATATGGTGTTTTCTTTTTCTTTCATATATATGTATATAGGAATTCCAGAAATCTCTTGGTGCCAAACATTCTGTGTATGATACCACAAATAGGACTGGACGGTCCTTGAAAGAGAAAACCACTTTGGCTGATGACAATTTGAAACTTGATGATATGCTGAGTGAACTAAGGGATAAGTGGGATACAATTTGTGGAAAATCAGTTGAAAGGTAAATGAAAGCCAATCTTAATTATTCAGCAGATAAGAAAAAGTCTTAGAATTATTTTGTCTTCTCTTGTGTAAAAGTAAAAGCAGAGTGGCTAGCTTATTTGATAATTAAGACTGCCAGAGAAGTAAAATACTAGAAATGAATACTTTCCTGATGGGGTGGGGTGGGAAATAGTTGCACTGTTTTGAAAAGGGAAATCCTGAATTAAAGCTCTAAGTTGTAATCATTTTAAGCTGAAAATGTTTTCTTAAAGTGTGTGAATGATTATATTGTTTGTGTGTATCATTTGTTTTTTCTTTTTCTTCCCCAGACAAAATAAACTGGAGGAAGCCTTGTTGTTTTCTGGACAATTTACTGATGCTCTGCAAGCTCTCATTGACTGGTTATACAAAATTGAACCTCAACTAGCAGAAGATCAGCCAGTACATGGAGACATTGACTTAGTGATGAACCTTATTGACAATCACAAGGTAATCCCAAAAATATCATTACTTGACTGATCATAAGTGTAGCATTTTAATGCTATCTTTATTTGAGTATTCCTAATTTTTAGAAACATGGTATATTTTTATGACACAGATGTCGTCAACAATGGAAAATGCTATAAAACATGTGTGGAAGGAAAGAACGTCATTGACAGCAATTATTATTGAGATATTCCATTTTATGCTGCTGTCCATCGTATTTATTAATACCATATCAAAAATCACAAGTATGTGTGTTGGGAAAGAGGTGGCAAAAATTATTTTACTGGAAATCTTTGGCGGACAAAGGGATTTTTATTTACTACATCTGCTAACCAAATGTCCAGGGCACCCATGATGACTACAGCAACCTTTCAAACCCCCAGGGTTGCTGTGTATTCATGAAGAAAAGTAGTTGCAATGCTTAAGTTATGCACAGGATTATACAACTCAGTAGGCCCAGGAAGCCTACATAGACACGCTGCAATATTTTGTAACTGAAGTGTTTCTGGAGGTGAGAACAAGTAGGAGATGTAGGACTGTGCCACCCAATCACAGTTTGCAGTTCAGTATGTCAGAAGAAATGGCTATTGAAGTTAGTTATTGCTCAGTCAGAGCTCTGGAGTTGGGGAAGGATCGCAAGGTGAAGGTCCCTCTGTTCATCTACCAGTGACTTCTGTAACTAAAGACTGTTCAGTAAGAAGGAGATTAATTTTTTCCCCTCATCAAAAAAAAAAGAAGAAAAGAAAGAAACAAACAAAAAAACAACCGACAAACAGACAAACAAAAAACCCAAACCCCAAACAAAACCATTTTGAAACACAGGTTATCTACAAAAAATAGCCTGAAATATCCTGGAATTGCTTCTGAAATCCCATTGTGCATTTCAGCTAAGTCACAGTCAGTGGCACAGCATACTGAACTGTCATGTCCTCTTTTAAGAGCTTGTTTTATGTAACTGGAGCTTGTTCCATCTGCAAATGTGATCATACTCTTACATAAATATATGAATGTGGTGGCATCTACAGCCTTATATTCAGACCCCTAGATGGGATTTTAGTTCTGTTTTTATGATTTTAAACCTGCTCCTTGAATGTTAGCATTTTATGTGATCTTTCCCTGCTACAGCAATCTTGCGCATTAATCAAGTGTGTAAGATCAATTGCTTTGATAAAGACTGTAAAACCAGCGTGGTAAGTAGGATAGGTTTCCCATGCATTGCATCAGGATGGGTTCTCAGGATCTGTCTAATGTTTTCCTACCATGTTGCAGTTTTATTACGATAAGAGAGTGGAAATATCTTCATATGGAATCAAATGAGCAAAACTTGTGTGTTTTGAGTCATTTTAATGACGTTACTCCTGATTGAACAGAAAGTATCTTTTGATTTCTTCTTATAACCAGTAAGATTTTCTTCTCTTTACATAATTATGCCTTACTGAATTAAACATATCAAATTTATTTGGTGGTGTCTAGGTTTTCCAGAAAGAGCTGGGAAAAAGAACGAGCAGTGTCCAGGCTCTGAAGCGCTCTGCCAGAGAGCTGATAGAAGGCAGTCGTGATGACTCTTCGTGGGTCAAAGTCCAAATGCAGGAGCTAAGCACTCGTTGGGAGACAGTTTGTGCCCTGTCAGTATCCAAGCAGACACGACTGGAACAGGCTCTTCGACAGGTAGAGGAGTACTTGTGGTGCTATATGTATCTTATGAAGAGCAGAGTTGCCAAAAATTTTCTTTTTCACTTCATGTCATTTAATCTTACTTAATTTCATTCCAAAATACTTATTCTCTTACTCGTGCATTGCTTACCTTGTCTCCATCCCTTTACCAAAGCACATAAATAATGCCTCTTAGCATTTATTAGGCTTAGCTGTTATTATTAGTCTATACCACAAATGCAAAGCAAATGTTTCAAAGATCTGACCATCTAAGGAAGTCACTCAAGTTACTGTCAAACGTGAAGGGTGATTAAGAACCATGCCCCCTTCACAGGAAGCTGAAGATTGCAATCATATTTATGCCCTTTGTACCTTATTGGAAAGAACTTCGTCTGTGTACTGAAAACCTGTTTACATTGGCATAATTACAGTGCACTATGAAGTACACTGCAGAAGAAACGGAGTTGTGCTGAGTGTACTTGGTACCTTGAACAGTGTATGTATATCAGTATGGGCTGGTACTGATCCCAGACAAATAGGTCCATCTGTACTGTTTCCAAACCTAAGGTAACATGGGTATACAGCTTTGCATGGGTATACTAGCTTGGGTTGATGCTAGGATGGGGCTCCAGCAATAGCAACGTATCCACCATGTACAAAATTCCTGCCTTGCTTTTCCCAGGGTGCTGTGTTGGTCTAGCGCTCCAGTCTTTCAGCAGGTACACTGCTGAGCTACCTCAGACACAAATTCTGTCTAAATATGGCTGTGCCCAAAGGTGAAAATTCCTTGCTTTCTCCAGACATAAAAGGGTCAGTCACCAACAGGCTGTCAATTCATTTTGCTTAGGCTATGCAGAAAATACAGTTCTCGTCTCTCCAGCTGCTCTGTAAAAGTACCTCCCGTTGTAATTTGTCAGTGTAAAGGCATGATATTCTCAACTGAGCTACAAATACACTATAAATCAGATGGCTAAAAGCATGAACAGGCTTTTAGGCTTCCTATAATTTTTTGTGAAGCATGAGATTTTTTTACAGTTATAAAAATGTAGTACTGTATATCATTGACTTTTTAATGGAAAGTTAATGTGCCAGCACTGCTGCGTGATTAATGACTCCAAATGTGGGCTCAGTCTTCTTATGTAAACTACAGTGTGTCTGTCAGATCCCCCCACGAGTGACCGTGACTTCTTGTATTTTAACAGGCAGAAGAATTCCACTCCGTTGTCCATGTCCTTTTGGAGTGGCTGGCAGAGGCGGAGCAGGCTCTACGTTTCCACGGGGTCCTTCCCGACGATGAAGAGGCCTTACGTACACTGATAGACCAACACAGGGTAAGAAAATGTAGAGGGTCTTTTTCATTCTAATAGGTCTGTTAAAGAGTAGAATCAAGGAAAGGAGGTGAAGTCTATCCCATGTAGTCCTATCTAGCATGCAGTGTTTGCTTTTGCAACTGTTTCTGTAGAGAAGCTAGAAATTTAATGGAGTTGACAGTTTGGTTCCCATACTGGTCTTGAGCTGTTGTTGAGTCATCTTGGTTTACCAAGAAAATATCGGGCCTAGAGAAAGTGGCTGTAAATGTTTAGAGACAGATGCAAAGAAACCCCTCTGTGCAATATATGCTGCCTAACAATTATAACACAGGCTGCTACAGTAGCAAAAATGTATCTCACTTCTTAGCACCATTGAGCAAAACAGCATATTCTTTTCTTTCAAGGTCATTTGTAAATGTCAGCAGAATGATGTTACCATCTATTAACCTTCTGTCATGGTGAAGCAGCGTGCTGTCACACTTCTCATGAATTAGGTACTGAATTGCTGCAGCACAATAGGTACTGCAGATACTAGATTATAGGCCAACCAACTAACTTAGCAGCAATGAAATGGGAAAGTGGCTAAGTAAGGAGCAAAGAGGTCATATTTTCACTCTCCAAACAGGATACCGCAGAGTATTTAAGCCCATGCAAAACTTCTTGTAAGTGTAGCAGTAATAGTACCAAGAATGTAGCGCCCACAATGTTATGGAACAAATTATGAGAGTAATGGATTTGTTCATCATGGCTCTGAAGAAAGTTATAATGAAACTTAGGAAATGGGGAGTGGAAAAGCATCCTGTTTAAATTGAGTTTGGGAATATTATTGCACAGAGCAGTGCGTGCAGGCTATGACTGTGGTTCTTAACGCAGGAGTTTTCAAGGTATTCATACTGCAATGTTTTGAAGACGTTTTCAGATTTAATTTAGGGCCCTGGAAACTGGGTGCTATTCATTTGCTGGCAAATATATGTATGCATCAACGTCTGCTGACTAATGTTGGCAAGTAGGAACCTGCTGTCTCCAGTGCAATGAAATTTGTGTTATAGCTTTCTTCCACGTGCACTTCATCAGTTCCCTTTAATTTATTGATCTTCGAATACAAAGGAAAGAACAGTCTGAATAAAATCTTAGGTCTATTGGAATCATTAAGGAAAAGAAAAACAAATTCTCCCTCTGCAGTGTAGGTTAATTAACAAAATATTCAAAAGTTCAGAATTGTGCTGCCAAAATGGAAATGTGAATTGGAACCTCAAACCAAAGCAAAGTTTGTCTCTGAGCAACCCTGTCCAGCTGGGGAGAATAATCACTAGCAGAACACAACCAACCTTAGTGTTAGATGTGGCCATAGTACCATAGTACTTAGATTTTTTTTTTTTAGTAGGCTTTAGATGATGTTCTCTCAACGTTTTCTTCTTAAAGGCCAAATAATAGAGATACAGAAATTGCCTGGTTAAGAAAGATGATGGCTCTGTGGCTTTACCACTCAGTAAGCACATACAGCAAAATGTTTCTTGCAAGGTCTCTCCTATTAAACTTGTAACATTAGCTTTCAGGGGAGAAAAAAAAGGAGGAAAGAAAATAGGGAAAATGTAATATATACTAGTTTTAAACACTATGTCTCTATTATAATGCTGCAACATTAAAAAGCATGACTGTCACTGTTTACATAACTATGATATGTATCTTCCTTTTATCACTGTGGTTCTTGTGAAATAGTTTTAATGCATTTGTATCCGGCTACATGTTGAAAGGTTTCTTCAGGATGGTATTTTATCCAAATGGTTTCTTTTCTGGAGTACTGCACATGATTTAATGAATTCTGCTATCTCAGGCAGAGAGGTTTCTGTCACTCGCCATTCTCTCTAGGGACTGAGAGGTGTAGTAGGTTAATGGCACTGCATTAGTTAATGAGAAGCATCCCATCCTCTCTCTTGTGTGTGTCTGTATCACTGGAGTTCAGTACCATTAGTATCCTTTACTGAGGGAAAGGTTAACACACTGAATGTGGTTGTTGCGGTTGAACCCCAGCCAGCAGCCACGCAGCTGCTTTCTCCCTTCCACCCCCTTGGCAGGATGGGGGAGAATTGGAAGGGTAAAAGTGAGAAAATTCAGGGGTTGACAATTTCATAGGTAAAGAAAAAGCCGAACGTGCAAGCAAAAAAAAGCAAGAAATTCCTTCCTCAATTCCCATGGGCAGGCAGGTGTTCAGCCATCTCCAGGAAAGCAGGACTCCCATCATGCCTAACAGTTACTTGGGAAGATGAACACCATCACTGTGAACATCACCCCTCTTCCTCCTTCTTCCTCCAGCTTTATATGTTGAGCATGATGTCATATGGTATGGGATATCCCTCTGGTCACTTGGGGTCAGCTGTCCCAGCCATGTGTCCTCCCAACTCCTTTTGTACCCTCAGACTACTCACTGGTGTGGTGGTATGAGAAGCAGTAAAGGCCTTGGCTCTGTGTAAGCTCTGCTCAGCAGTAACAAAAATATCCCCTTGTGTTATCAACACTGTTTCCAACACAAATCCAAGAAAGAGAATAAGATCTGTCATCTGAAACCAGGAAGGTAGTGTGTCATAGGTTTTGATTTTGAGATATTCCAGTACAGGTGTGCAGGGAAAACAATGTTGTTGCCTGTTTTCTTCCTGGCGCTGGCTTATTTTGGAATTCTTTCACTATGTCCCACTCCGGCTTTTCCAAAACCGTTTTAAGCTGAAATATTATAAGGCTTTCACATGGTTTTATGAGAGAAGGACTGCTATTGGGATTGGGTCTTAAACTCTGCCATGTATTTAAGCTTAAGTAAAAATCAGTTAGTAATGAATCTCTTTAAACGTACAGCCTACCTATTCCAGGCTTTTAAAACAAGGTAGAAGAGCTTATATCTTTTACCTTTTTCTTTCATAATAGCTTCATGTTTCCTTTCTAAGTCACAGGATCGTGTCATTCTAAATTGTAGGGTTTATTTTTATGATGTTTAGGTGATCTTGAACTAGGATTTGACCTGGCTGATCTTTAATTTCTGGAATCCAAAATAGCCCTTTGTGAATGAAGAGTGGAAGTGTTAAACTTTCAGAGACATGGTTCCACCATGCAGCCCAATTAGAGATGTTAAAATATAACAAAAAATTCCACTAGGCATCGAGAGATGTTGGCAGTTCCAGATAAGGGTGCTTACAAAGACATACAGACTTGCACAGCGTTTAAACATAACAACATAGGCAGAATGGTAAAACCATAGTAGTAGTAATTCAAAAAAACAAACCAACAAATTAGAGAAAGGATGGGAAAAGTCGTTCAGAACTTTTTGTTGGGTTGGTTTTTTTGTTGGGGGGATAGGGGGGATGTTTATTCCCCCTGCACCCAATTTTAGTTTTGCTACCCTTTCCTCTGGCAGACTCCCTAGGAACATGAGTTGCTATAAGCTTGGATGTCTAAAACTGTAAACATCCGTTTGCTTTTTACAAGATTTTTCCCACATGGCAGTGCCTCTGAAAACAGCTGGTTAATTAGCAGTCTTCGTCCCTGTTCTCACTCTGTCTCTCCCCCTCAGCTGCTGAGTTTTCACATTTGTGTTAGTTTAGTATAGCTGCTCCTGAAGTCCTCTATCATCTTGTCTGAGCATGTAATTATAGTTGGCCATTTCCAGACTCTGCAAGGAACTTGGTAGTTTATTATGAAGAATTACTGTAACTGACAAACCAAGTCATCTGAAATGTTGCCAATAATGATTCTAACCATCGTGTAGTTGATTTACAGCAGTTCTAAAATACTGTGATTTTCTTTCCTTTTTTTTATGAAGGGCATGTGTCTTTAAAGTATTTAGAGTATGATGGGCTTTTAAGGAGTGGCAAGCTGGGGTACAGATTATAGAGCTTCATTTAGCATTTTATGTGGAATAGGTACTTGAAACATTTTTAACTTTTCTCAGACACATTAAACTTACCTCTAGCAAGTTGAATCTGAGCAGTCAAGAGGCTCCTGACCTTCCAGACTATACACTTAGATTTCTCTTGCAAATTTTCTCAGTGTCTAATTGAAATTGTTACCTCTGGCTTAGGAATTTATGAAGAAACTGGAAGAGAAGAAGGCAGAACTGAATAAAGCAACAGGTATGGGAGAAGCTATCCTAGCTATCTGCCACCCAGACTCCATCACCACCATTAAGCACTGGATAACAATCATCAGAGCAAGGTTTGAAGAGGTCAGTATATGTCAAGCCATCTTCATTGCAACAATCCATCTTTGGAACATAGCTGACAACTGACATGGTAGTTACGCTGAGAGGAAATGATCCATCTGTTGAGAACTAAACATTTAAAATACCCGCAGTGATGGATGTGAATACCATGCTTCCTTAGGTTTTATTTTAAAACTTATAGGGCTTTAAGAACTAAAGCAGATGGTCACACTTCTTTGTTTGTATGTATTAAAGGAAATACTGCCTGACACTTCCCATGTGAAGAAAGCAAATAGTTTCTAGGGAGAAACTCAAAAGTTACAAAGGAAAGAAAACAGAAGGAAAACTTGAAGTGTTTTCTAATTGCATATGGAGGATTTCAGTCCAGTATATTCCTAATCTAGTAGATTTCCAAATGATGTAAGTGACAAGTAGGTCTCAGAGCTCTCTCAGCTGCTAAAGAAGTATTTTCTGTGTATACTACTTTCAAAGAGAACCAAAATACTGGTGCTAGCAAAGTGTGGCTTCAGGAGTAGCAAGGAGGAAGACCGACGCCAAATCCCGCATGATTCACTAAGTTATGCATATTGTTTTATAAAGTTCTTAGTATGTTTCCTGAATGTGTTATTTACTGCATTTAACAGCTCCTGGATATCTGTGGGAAAAAAATGCGGTGTTGAACTGGGAATTCTGGTTACCTAACACCTTTAGTGATCAGCTACGGGGTTTGCAGTTAGCAGAGCAATTTTAAATGCATGTTGAAGAATTTCATGTGTGCACATACTCATGGATTGGTTCTTTCATCAAGGTCTTAGCATGGGCAAAACAACATCAACAGCGATTGGCAGGAGCTCTGGCTGGACTTATTGCTAACCAGGAATTGCTGGAAGCCTTGCTGTCCTGGTTGCAGTGGGCAGAGACTACGCTTACAGAAAAAGATAAAGAGGTTATCCCCCAGGAGATTGAGGAAGTGAAAGCACTTATAGCTGAACATCAGGTGAGGCATGTTAAGTAATATATAGTATCCTATACATTCTGCAAATGGTGTTCAAGTATCAGGTAGGCTTTGTAATCAAGTGTGAATCTCCTCAGGTATTTTCTTTCCTAATAGTCTAAATATCAATAGTATCAATAGCCTAATCCCTTTGCAGATACTCAGCTCTGTGTTTTGTATGTGTACAATGTGCTTGTAGTGTAGTCAATGCAAACGTAAAAAGCCAAAGAAGCAAAAATTCAGTGCCTCATTGTTCTAGAAGTAAATCTTTAACTCCCTGTAGGAACAAGGATGATGATAATGATAAAAACCCCACATGAAATATATGACAGTGCTGCTGCCTTAGCAGTGTGGCTTTACTAATTGGATTTCAGAAATATGTTTACGTAGTGCCAGAGGGAGCTGCTGGTGCAGTGAATGCTCCCAGGTTTACTCCAGCTTACACACTAGAGCTGTCTCGCTTCGATGAACTGCGGGCTGGGCAGCAAGGAACACTGAGTGCTTGGAGCCAAAATTCTGTTATACATCACCTCACCACACGTAGTTACTAAAGGAGTTTGACAGGTTGGGTTTTAGATTTTAGCCTTCCTTTAACAGCCAGGCCATAGAAGTCTTAAAAGCTTATATTGCAGATCTTTCCTACCTGCATATCCTTTGTGCATTTTTTGTGATTCTGGCATTATAAGAGTCTTTCTGTACCGTTCCTGTAACTTTGGTGTTTTGCTGTTGTATGTGTTTTTCATTCCTGTGGTCACTTTTGTGCAATGTTAATTAAAACCACCTCTATCTGATTGCAGACATTCATGGAGGAAATGACAAGAAAACAACCTGATGTGGATAAAGTTACAAAGACCTATAAAAGAAAGGCACTTGAACCCACTCCAGTACAATCTCATATTCCTGTCCTTGATAAGGGGAGAGCAGGAAGTAAGTAATGAAGTATTTTGGGGCAGGTCATGCACACCGTTGCTCTATCTATAAAGATAACAGATTACTAATAATCTAACAGGTTTGATTACCTTCTAGTGAAACAGAGTGAAATCCTCTTGTCTGGTTTTCCCAATTACCTCTCCTCTTTTTCATTGTGAGGAACTTTCTTATGTTGGACTTGTATTTTTAATTTTTGCCCTATACTTCTTCAATACCAAAGTGCGCAGCCTTTCATGTGTGGTTAAACTTCTGAGTGTGTGTGTGCTGAGTCTTTGCAGCTCTACCGTTGTCTGAAAGCACAAACAACTTCTTTTACTTAAAGATGTAGAGACAAAACTTTGCTCTTACTGTCTCTGAAATTATATGGATCCAATTAGAAAATGTGTTCAGTGAAGGTGAATGGTAAGCAAATCATCAAGTGAGGAAATTGCTTTTTGCATTTTTAGATATTCTTAGCCATTGTATTTTTAGCTTGCCCTTACATGGAACCTGCTTCCAAAGTCAAGGTCTTTATTTTGCAACTCTCAGAGATACTTTCAAAGATTTTATATAATCTGCACAGCTTCACTAGTGCAGCCACTACTAGCTGCTGCTGGCTAAACAAAAGTTACTTTAACCACCATGTGGTCCTTCCTGATTAGATGGAATCATACCAAGGTGTATGGGCGCATTATTTGGCACAGGAAGGAATAGTTTTATGGAGGTCAGGTACCCTTCATGTGAGTGTTTTGTTTGAACTGAGACTTACCCATTTTATTATGTTCTAACAGGAAAGCGTTCCCCCACACCAGGCATATATCCGTCAGCAGCCCAGGCGCAAATTGAGACCAAGAACCCACGGGTAAATCTGTTAGTCAGCAAATGGCAGCAAGTCTGGCTTCTGGCCTTGGAAAGAAGAAGAAAACTTAATGATGCTTTGGACAGACTTGAAGAGGTCAGAGAAGGACTGTATGGAATACATGTGCTTTTTGCATAATGTTGTTTACCCTGGATTAAATTGTCAAAACTCATAAATAATGTAAACAACGTCCGTATTTGTTGTACTATGTTGTATGGTACAGCTAACTGAAAACACTGAGATACACACAGTTTAACTTGCTTTGAAATCTGTCACTCATTTTAAATGTGAGGAGAGTTAAGGTGTTTAAAGTGTTTATGTAGATCTTCAAACAACCAGTTATTCAAAAGAATGCAAATAGTGTCTCTCATTAATGTTCTAGATTGATTTCAACTGAGAAAAGTTCTTTCTCTTTTTTTTTATTAAGCTGAGAGAATTTGCCAACTTTGATTTTGATATTTGGAGGAAAAAATACATGCGATGGATGAACCATAAGAAGTCTCGTGTGATGGACTTCTTTAGGAGGATTGATAAAGATCAGGATGGAAAGATAACAAGGCAGGAATTTATTGATGGAATTCTTTCTTCAAGTAAGTTTTAAAATTGACTTCATGTTGGAACTTGGAACAGCTGATGAAAGCTTATTGTCTATATGCAGTTTATTGTGTTAGGAGGTCACAGATTTCGCTTTTGAGGTCATTAACTATGATTCATTTATACTGTAATTATTTTACTTGAAAATATTGCTAGATTCTAGAAACTTTTTTCTAGTTCTTTTATGTTGTGAATCAGATTACAAATATCACATATTACTGGTTTACTGGCCTCAGATTGTCATTCCTACAGTACATTAGCTACTGAAACAATTACTTTTCATTGGTTAGTCAGAATAGTAAAACATACTTTATATTAAACCTAGAGATAACATTTGAGATGTGTTCATATGATAGGATTTTTACTTTTAAGTCGAATTGTAAAAGGAAACCATGTAATTTGTGGAACCAGTGTCACCATGAACCATGACCATATTCCTACACCTGTATAATGAGGATCAAAATATCAAGCAATCAGGATAGGAAGGGACTTTTCCAAGCATTCCCATGGATTGGCATTCCTTAGGTATGCGCAATTGGTGGTAACATAAGCCTTCCACATCACAGGTCTGTGTGTGATCATGTTTCCCTTTAGCACCTGGCTTATAACAGATAAGGGCTTACTACTTAAAAGAATCCGTTATCTTCAGATCAGAGAAACTTTTGCTTTGAGCAGTGACGATTCAGAATTGGGCTGCTTTTAGCATCTGTGTTAAAGTTATTCTGTAGGAGAATGTTATAGCATGTGCATGTGTGTTTGTGTGTATTTGTGCCCTGCTTTAGGAAATCCAGTAATATAGTCACTACATGTATACGTCCCTATTAGGCATGATTGACAGAAGTTGAAAAACTCCTGATAGCACCAGGAGGTTAACAGTTTACTCATCTAGCTCAGTTGGTATCAACTCGTTAAAACTGCTACCATACTCATTATTTAATCCCTTTTTGCTGTCTTGACTGTTTCACAGAGAAACTCTGTGAGTTAGTACTCTGCTGCAGTGAAATTGATCTGAAGAAGGATTTCACAAAATACCATGTATGTTTCCATGTTGGGAAGGCCTTGCATTCCACATTCAGTCAGAACTGAAATTCTCACTTACCCTTTCTGGACTAACTATTTATCATGCTAATCAGTGGTGTTTTATGTGCGTTGAAGGTCAACATGTTAAAAAAACCCACTGTATATTTTACAGTTTAATCTGCGCCCTTACTTCTGTGTCTCTTCAAACCACACTGTGATACTCATTTTAATCCAATATCTAGGTAACATTGGCAATCCAGATTGAAAGAATCTTTCTGAAGAAACACAGTTTTGAATGTCCTTGGTTTTTTGGTTGAGCATTGTCTGTCACCTAGGGCTTAAAAGCCTTTTGATATTTATCATCAAGCCTGTCATTGTAACAAGATTGAAAAGTCAAAAAACTTAGCTTCTGTTCTTGTCTTTGTCTCACAGAATTCCCAACAAGCCGGCTTGAAATGAGTGCTGTGGCAGACATTTTTGATAGAGATGGTGATGGATATATTGACTATTATGAATTTGTAGCAGCTCTGCATCCAAATAAGGATGCATACAAGCCTCTCACAGATGCAGACAAAATTGAAGATGAGGTATGTTCTCTGCTTCCTTAGATTGCACTCTGTTCTACTGGGATCATGGCCTTTAATAATTCATTTTATTTTCACTACTATGTAATTGGGAACTTTACCAGTTACACAAATACTTAGAAATGTGATAGTCACAGTAAAGTAACCATCCAGTTGTGGGTTTTTTTTCAGGTTACAAGGCAGGTAGCTAAATGTAAATGCGCAAAACGGTTTCAAGTGGAACAGATTGGGGATAACAAGTACAGGGTAAGTCTTCCAAGGACCTTCTTCGTTCTTTCACCTTAAAGATTTACGATTATGTAAGGAATATTAATTTACAGGTCTTTTGTATGACAATTATATGTATACTGACTTCAAGCTTGTCTAAATTTTAAGGGTTTTTTCTGGTTAGAACATAGGCTGGAGATACAAGAAAATGCTGCTGTTTGTATTTATTTTTGCTGAAGCTACTGAAATTTTTCAGTGTATGGGAATTTAAAAAAACTAAACTGCACGAATACATACATACATACATATACACATGCATACATACATACAACAGTTCCTTAAAAGCCAGTCTTTTTGCCTGGATACGGGATATGTTTAAACTGTACCTGATTTTCTGTTACTTTCATAAATCCAATTATATTTTCCTGTGGTATTGTGTTTTACTTTAAAAATCTTATAGCAAAGTGTATTCAGTCACTTTTATCCTTGTTGTCATGTTATTGGAGTACGCTGCTCCTTCTGAAGAAGAGCAATGAATGTATTAGTTACCTGCAAAACTATTTTAGATCACAGAAAAATAAATAGCACTTTGTAGAGAAAGATCTGTTACCCCTAGATTCAATAACCAGAACAATTTCAGGTTAAATACGCAATCTTTGGCTAAATACCTGTAGATCATTATTTTGAAAGACCACAGAAACAGCAATGGGAATGAAACAAAGGCCTTGAATATTTTCCAATACTCAGTCTCCAGATGGCTAGCTACCTGCTCATCTCTGAAGTAGATACTTTATTTAGAATGTCTAATGTGTTAGTTTGCATGTGTTCTAGAGTCATATAAAGAATTTCCTGTAAACTAATCGTGTCTTTCTTCCATTTTTCATTTCTTATCAGTTCTTCCTGGGAAATCAGGTATAAACCAGTGGAATGTGTTATGAAGTTTCTTTTTTTTTTCCTTTTTTTTTCCTTTTTAATTTTTTTTCTAATGCATAGTGATGTAAGCTTGCAATGGTCAGTCTTCTCATCATCCTTTCATCCTCAGCTAATTCATTGCTGGTCAGCTGTGGTATTTCTTTAAATGCTGTGGAGCATTCCTTGTCTCAGGATCCTTCCTCTTCAACCTCTCACCTGCTTTCTTTGGCTATTTACCTCATTAAGGATATTACTTTTAAAGGAACCAGATAATGGTCAGCAGCAATTCCCACAGTAAAAAAGCTTGAGTGTTTGAATTGCAATTTTAGAATTAATATTTTATCCGTTTTCAGTTTTACAGCAAAATGCTTCAGAATTCTGTGTTGCCTTTCTTAGGCTGTCAGGTTAAAGGCTAATCACAGTAAACAGAGAGAGACCCCAGGCTCATATCGCTGATTTATTGCAAATTAGCTGAAAAATACTTTGATTTTGGAAAAAAAAAAAAAAAGAAAATCCCTGTACAGTCATGGGGACTGATAAAGAACTTAGCTGATTGTTGGTATTTTACTAATGCGGTGAATCATTAAATACAAAATTTGGAAATAGGCAAATTAACCTTACTGTTCCAGTTTAGACTAGTCCCTCTCCCAAAGTGTTTTCACAGACCTATCTCAGGTCTATAATGTAGTGAGGCTGTGTTTAAGAATACTTTTTGTCAGTTGGGTCATTAAGAAGTCATACTGCAACAGCACTATACGGTGATCCAGAGAGGACATGCTAACCAGTGCTCACTGCTGTGGTATATACTGATGAGCAGCTTCTTAAATTGTTAAATTACACTTGCCTGATAATATGGTAAATACTTTACACAAGCCAGGTACCATTCGTATCTTATCTACACTCTTAGAAAGGCAATAATATGTATAATCCATTCTGGAAATGCTAGTGTTAACAGCATTAGCCATTTTAAGTCTGGAGACGTTGAAAATGTAGTTGCATTCTTATGTATTGGCAAAGCCTGCTGAAGTCAACAAGAAAGAATGAAGAGCAGTGGATAATCTTACCATGTGCCTCAAACTATCTAAAATTTAACATGTTTTCCACGTATGGAATAAGCTTCTGTTTGATAAGACTATTTAAAATTATGTTAATCCTCTTATCTGCCATCTGTACTTTCACATCTGGGAAGAGTACAGTATTTCTTGAGAGCATCTAACTCTTGCTGGTGCAGAACAGCATCGCAGTAAAATCACCTTCCTCAAGTTGGCTGAGGCTTCTGTAGCAGTGACCAGGATGTTACATTGCTATTGTCAAGAACAGGCCTTTTTGTTGCTTAAACTAGACTTCCTTTGGTTTTATTCTCGTGTTTTTACACTGATTATGTGAATCAACGGTAAATACCATTCAAGGAAAGTTGGTATCCAGGTTATTTTAAAAAAGAAATGGACCGAGTTACAATTAGGAAAAATGCCTTGCCTAGATACCAGTGTCATTTTCCAGGAGCCCCACTGTCTGAATTAACCACAGCCTAGGAAGGCAGTTTCCAAAGGATACTGTAACTGACCCTTGATGTAGTTGCCTCATGGGGGCTAAGTGAAGAATTGAACTGATATTTGGGGAAGACACAGTATCTTTCTCAAAAAAAAAAAAAAAATCTATAGAAACAAACCAATGAAAATAAACAGTATGAATTGGGATGCCATATCTTTTTTTTAAACTTTGATCTACATATGTAAAACAGTTCTTTGTTCAACACATATTGAATGTGTTACTAGAAAGTCCTTACAAATAGTGCTTATGCAAATGCTGTTATTTATTTTTTTAAAAATAAATAATTAAGTGGTAAGCTTTGCTTTTGTTTGGTTCCTAAAAGTAATATTCCTTTAAACTTATTCTCTCTTCCTGGCTTAAGTAGTAGCAAACTAATAAAGTAATTTAACAAGTAGGGAGCACGTTTGTGTGGTTTGTGTTTAAAGCTTTTCAATCCACTCACTGGAGCAAGTAGGTGCAGTTGAACTGCGGCCAACCTTCTCCAAGGGTCAAAGATTGTCCCAAAGAGGTGTATTTGAGTCCCATCGATTGCAGTGAATGCTCCATGTGTTTGCGTATGAGCGCACTACACTTGGCCTGATGACCTGATACCCAAATAAGGATTTTTTTAGACAATGCCACTAAAGCACTGAATTCTTCTGGTTAGTTTTCACGAGATCGTGGGGTCAACATTTTGGTCGTGTTTTCTTTGATCCAGATCTGAATGGAGATACTGCGTACAGAATTTTTTTTATACAGGTTTCAAGGAAAAAGTGTACTTTAGGTCTGGCCATCAGCCCAAAGGAAGAAAGGGCTAGTGCAGGAGTTAGTGTGAAACAGGTTTTTGTGCATCTCTGAATTGTGAAGAACCTTGATGTGTAGTCTGAAGAGTGACAAGCAGTTTATAACAAAGGACATGATATAGCTATCAATCACTCACTGCTTCTTTAATGGTCCCTTCCCCACATGCACCTTGCTATAGGTCAGCAGTGTCAACGCTATACCTGAAAATATCCCTATAAATGAATAAATAGGTAGAACTGTGTGACACTCATAATGCATTGGATTTCTAGCCTGCATACTGATGATTTAAAGCAATGCTGCCTTCCTTTCAGCTGACATCATTAAAATCTAGACTGTTGCAGAAGAGTTTGCTTAAGATTTTAACAGTGAAATAATGCAAGTAGGTCTTCCTTAATTTGCACAAATGCAGATCGTAAGCAATTACATGTGTTACTAACTTTGCTTCTTTTATGAGCTCAGACATTTGAGAATCAAGTATAAAATTAAACCTGAGATTCTTCCTTACCGTCCTTGCCATCTCCTTTGGATTAATGCAGCAGCATCTGATTTGAAATCTTAACAGCTTTAATAATCTGCATAAATAAATCTGATTTTTTTTTTTAGCATTTACTAATAATTAAATAGCAAAATAAACTCATTAAATACCTGATTTTTAACCCATCAGTGTTGAACTGTGTCTGAATGACTGAAGACCTGAAACCATTCTTTGATTTTTATTGCAGTTTGGTGACTCTCAACAACTGCGTCTTGTTCGTATCCTGAGAAGCACAGTCATGGTTCGTGTTGGAGGAGGCTGGATGGCACTTGATGAGTTCTTAGTGAAAAATGATCCTTGCAGGGGTATGTAACACTACTGATAAAATGGACACACAGATAATTATTTGGATACAGTCACCATTCATTGTTTCGAGATGGAGATTGAATTGTATAAAATGCCAGTTCTGTAAACATCATCTCACTAAATGTCACGTAATGATCTGTTTTTTGTAAACTTTATATCCCATGGTTAAGATCCTCTTCACTTGCACTGATGTATGTCTAGAATAACTGTGGTGTCTTCTGCGCAGTTGCTCTAGTGTTAGAGTGGTGTAACTAGGAATTGAACTTTTAGTCCAGATAGAGTTTATGGCATGTAAGCTGCTTGTATGACTTGGCAGAAGTAGCACACAGAAATGTCCAATAAAACCTTCTCGGTGAGAGAGAGTTTTAAGGCAGTAAATCAAAATAAGGTAATTGAATCAAAGAGTAACAACAACAACAACGACACAAAAAAATTTCTCTGGCCAGGGGCTGTGCCCAGGCTTTCAGGCTCTGCCTTTGTAGCCCTGTCTTTTCATTGGCATCCTCCCCAGAACCACTTAGCAAAGCCCAGAACCTTGTACAAAGCAAGCAGAAAATGCTCTGGTCAGGAGGACTTCATGCTCTGGGCAAGCAGGGAGCGCTCTGTCACCGTGCCCTCCAGGGCACTGTATCACATCCATTGTTTTACCGTACACTGCAGCGTAATGTCACCCTAGTTTGTTAGAAAGCCTGCTTCTGGAGTGGGAAGGTAGGCTCTGTCTGGCACCGTTCTTGGAGGAACTGTTGGAAATAGGAAAGAAGCTGTTTGTGAAGGGAGTTGAATAATAACCAAAGTAGTGAAGTTGCAGAAGGCTGTGTTCAGAATGAGCTGATGTTCTGTGACCAGATAATTCTATTAACTAGCAGCATTAAGTTAACGGCATTTTTACATCTCAGGAGTGCTACAGAATCATAATCAACAGTGTAATAGCTTGAGAACAACACAAAGTTCAGGAGAGGCAAGTGAGCTAGTGAAGACAGTGACATCAGCTGTCCTGTAGACCTTACTCCAGTGTCACCTGTCTCACGCAGCTCCTGCTTTGGCACCAAGACAGTCTGATACAGACCTGGAGAGGGTGAAGCGTTTGTATTGTAGTAACTGTAGTGCTAAGCCAAGGCTTTAAATACAAAACAAGCTATTACAAAAACACATAAGGACTGGCAGCCTGCCACTAAGGCCTAGAAACCTTTGTCTACGGGCTTAAAATGTACCTGTAAAACAGTATCGTAGTATCATAAAAGAGCTGTCATAAGCCTTGTGATAACATCTGTGAGTTTTTCAACAGTATTAAAAATGGTCCTTTTGCTAACATTGCATATATTATTTACTAAAGAAAGAAATAGTAAAGTTACATTTATTGGTGTTGGACCCCAGGTCTAACAAATTTAACACCTGATTCTGCACCTGCTACTCTTAAGAAAGTCATTCAAGCCTGCAGAGCCATCCTCACTGGACAGCTTTCTACTCCCATCCCTCAAAAGTGCACGGTAGTGGAAAACTAAATGCCCCACAAGGTATCTGACTTCATTGAAAGACTAATGTGGGTAGTTCTGAGGTATACCAGATGTTTTCCATAGGCATACTGACAGGTAGACTTGCAATTCCTACTTAGGTTGACACTGAGAGATACAGTACTTGATAACTATCTAATGAAATTGCTAAAATTTCTGATTACTGTCCTCAGATTAAGAGTCCTTTGGAACTTTATCCCATCTTCTTTAACAAACCCTGTATTCTAGTATCTGTGTAGTATTTTCTGTAGTACTTTATCCTATTTTTGGTGGGAAATACACGAGCAGGTGACTAAGTCAACACACTGGGTCTAAAGAGATGCCAGTTAAGCTCTGTAAAATCATCCAGACACTGGACATTGTGCATTGGTACTTACTCCAAGTCTTAGTTGAAGTCAGTGGTGCAGGTTCAGACTTCCCTTAAGTACCTCACCTAGAAAATCTGCGTTTCCACCAAGGGCTTCTCACATATTCCAATATATCACACTTCAAAGAACCGTTGTCAGAAACAGCTGTAAAAGTATTGGACCTAGTTATGCAAAATCATTTTAGCTTGTGTTACTTCTTTATGTCAGCAGATAAATGTTGTTACACATGTACTTGGGATTGCAGCTGAGCCTATCCAAGCACTATTTCTTTTTCGCCTAGGAGACCTTTGATAACTCCCCTCAGAGCACTTAGAGACAGCTTTCGCTCTGAGTCCTGTCTTTTGGCCTGGTGCTCTGATTCTCTTGCATATGCAGCTGCTGTACTTGATTTCTTCTCCTGCTAACGATTTTCTTTAATGTGACCCATGTCCTGTGTCATTTTTTCTAGTTCATCATCACGGGAGTAAAATGTTACGTTCGGAATCAAACTCTTCAATTACCACTCAGCCTACTATAGGTTGGCAAACCCCTCTCTTTGTCTCCTCCTCCTCCTCCTCTTCTCCTCTCTCTTCATTTCCTTCCCACTTTATTAAAATATATACTTTTAACAATATGCTGCACCCATCACGTTTAGCTTAATGTGTTCCTACATGGGCTGGTGCTTTGCAAGCTGATTTTTTTTTTTTGACACGCTTTATAAGAGTGTTTCAAAAACAGTTGTCATTCACACTGACACAGTTAAATGCTAACATGTCTTGCATCTATTCTTGCAGAACATTCTCTCATATGTGTGTTTGTGTGTGTGAGTGCTTAGCCACCAAATACCTCATCATAGTTTGGATTTTATGTTCATCATTGCATGTTGCCAAACTACATAACTTCATAGTTTTGAATAAATATATTTGCTGCTTTCCTGTAATACGTACTTAGCAATTTCTTCAGGAACATCCAAGCAAGTATTATTTATTATGAGTAGCTGTAGAGTTAGCAAAACTACTCATCAGGTTGTGTCTATGTATTAATAGTTGATTGATTAACAATGATTTAGCACGTTGAGCATTCCATTATCACGCTGACTTCCTTTGACAGTGGTTCATTCCTGCTGGCATAAAGTATTAGAATAAGTGAGTTCTGCATATAACTCTTCTGTGTCCAAAATAAATGCATTACACAGTAATGCATTTCATTTATTGTTAAAACGTGTTGGAATTGGCATGGCAAAAATGACAGTAAACAGCCTTGTGACAGGTTTTATATCTGACTAAATGAACACCTTTCTTTGCTGCAGCCAAAGGGAGAACAAACGTGGAGCTGCGTGAAAAGTTCATCTTGGCAGATGGTGCCAGTCAGAGCATGGCAGCTTTCCGACCACGGGGTCGTAGATCACGACCCTCCTCAAGGGGTGCCTCTCCCAACAGATCTACTTCTCTGTCAAGTCAAGCTGGCCAGGCAGCTGCCCCACAAGCAGTTGCTACAAGTACACCAAAGGTAAGGAGAGAAAAAAACTGCGCTGGTGAACAAATGGGGTGTAGGATTTTGTTGGGTTTGGTTTTTTTCCTCTTTCTCCAACAATGCTGGTCCATTCCCTAGTTGATACGGAAGAAGTATCTCCATTTTATTTTGTAGTCTGGGGAGGACCTTTTGTAGTTTTTTCATTGTGCTTCCTTTACTGTTTGCAACACAGGAATAGAAGAATTCTTTACATTTAAGGTGCTGCACGGGCTAACTAGCAATTTGGGAATAAGGTCTGAAAGAGCAATGAACCTCTCCATCTTGTTTAAAATATAAGCTGTATCTGCCATATCTTTGCTTCAGAACATTTATCATCAACTCTTTCTGCTTAGTTTTTATTTCTGCTGTGAGATTTGATCACCCTGTGGAAGCCTAGTTATCCTTCTCCATGGCATTGTTTTCCATCTACTGTCCTTCATATTTTGATTTACCATTGTTTCATACAGACACCCCATCATTTAACACGCAACTATGGTAAACCATGGTTGACAAACAGCAAAACGCCAACTCCTTCTAAGCCAGCAGAATCCTCAGACTATCAAGGGTCATCTACAGAGGTACAGTAAGGACAGAGATTCTAGTCTAACAACTTTCTTTCTCTAAAACTGTCCACTAACAACCACTAGAGTTTCAGTGCTTCAGAGCTGCAACATCCTTTACATATTAATTCATTGTCTTTAGTTTAGATCTTTGTCAAATTATTTCTTTGGTTTATTTTTCCAAAGTAGCTTTTTTTTTTTTCTTTTCTTTTTAACATATACCCTGTGTGTAACAGGTTTTGACTTTTAGGAAAAACTCGGCCTCAGTGAATTTATGCTTTAAGTGGAAATGGTTAATAAATCATAACAGTATGCAACAAACTGCATGAGCAAATGTGGGAAAGGACTTTTTTAAAAATAAAGCCATTTATATACTTTGTAGGTTTCTTTCCCAAAATTGTTTACTTTGAGTTCATAGTGTACTGCAGTATTCATGAACTGTGGGAATGATATTAATTATAATCTCCAGTGCAAACCCCACTAAATAAATACCCCTTCACTGTGAAGGTGACACAAAAGACTGAGTGTGATACATCAATTTCTCCAACTGAAAGTTTCCTTTAGGGGTAGTGACCAATTGTCGCTGTAATAAGTTAGCTATTTGGTGACTTAACAGGAAATGAGCTTTGGTCTTACTTGCAGTCCATGACATAGAGACCACTAGTATAGCAATTTGGATTGTGCCAGTGATCAAGATGACCAAAAACTGAATGGTCTCAAAGACACAGTGTCTCCTTTAATGCCATTGCAGTCAGCAAAAAGGTGGCAGCTGGATCAGGCTGCAAGCTGACTTGTCGCTTGTAGGAGTTACTCTTGCCCTGGGTTAGACAGAGGGCTTGGTGAGGGGAAGTTTGTGCCTCCGTCGCCTCTGTTGTATCTGCTTTTCACCTGTCTGTGCTGTGATGCTTTCTGCGGGCTGCAGGCCTATGTATGCGTGCGGCTCTTGGAGCAGGCGGCGCTTTTGCTTAGAGTGATTAACGATAGCGCAGAGTTGAGCCAGTTGCCAGTTTCTAATATATTCCTGTATTTTCTTTCCTCTCTGGTAACTGAAATGTAAGATTAATTGATGGTACTTTAAAGGGTTTCTAGACATAGGAAGGTGGTGTTTTCATTGAACTACAATGAGGTGAAAGCAGTTGGCCTTAACTTCAAAAGGGGACGCTGTATTTCTCACCTGCTTTTAGAACTGCTGGTAGTTTCAGTGAGTTTCTTTTGTGTAAGTCACCATGGTGTAAGATGATAGATGGAACAATTGGGGTGGAGTAGATTGCAGTGAATTTCTGAGACGTTCTACAGCATTTTCTGCCCAAGACAGCAGCTGTGTATTTTAGACGTAGACTGCATTTGGGTTCAGGGCTAAGCCTGCCGTCTTTTGATCCTTAACAGCAGTGATTCTCTCTGTCCCCATGCCTTGGCCCAAGGTGCAGCAGTAAGGGAGCGTGTTCCCTTTCTCCTCATCCTCCCAAGCAATCTCTGCCCAGCAGAGATTTGCAAGGTGTGGCTGGCTGGAGGTTAGGCACTTTTGCTTGGCTTTAAATAGTGTAACATTGCGACTATCCCTGTCAGAGCCAGCGGGTCATCTGTTCTATAGCATCTCAATGCTCTTCTGTTCAGATGTGCCAGCAGTGGCCTGAACCAGCAGCTGCCAGGCCAGGCTCCTGCCAGGCCTCTGCTCGGTGCTGAGCTCTAGGCAGCTCACAACAAGCTCCTCCGGATCCTGGTTCTACCCCGCTGCTGTTTGAGGATCAGAGACACATAGCACAGGATCCCGGCATCCAGGCCCCTCAACAGGCCACATTCGTCGCTGCAGTGTTTGTTGTTCTTTTGGGATATTGACTTAGTATTTTTGTGTTGATTAAATGAGTATCAATCCACTTATTTGCATATGGCTCCTACCTGGTATGTTACCTGCATTTAGAAATTCAAGGATTTAGTTCCTGTGGCTTTGGAAGAAATTTCAGTCATGTACCATCAACTAATCTTACGTGCTTGTCTAATTATAAGAAGGCAGCATTTTTCTTTCTTTATATGCATTGAATTACACACAGAAATTGCAAAAATGTTAATGTCAAGCAGACTGTTAAAGTTATACTTTTTCTTGTCATTTTACAATTGGAACTGCTAAAGAAATGATCAAAGCTTCACATCATGAGAAATGTCCACAGTTACTCAAACCAGTATTTCAGATTCACAGTGAATGTTCTGATGATCGTATTCTAAGTGAGATATTACCTAACACCTTATATTTCAGCAGTGATAATTGAAAAAGAAAAAAACGTGTTTTTTCTTCTCCATGTAGGGAACACCAATTCAAGGAAGTAAACTCAGATTGCCAGGATATTTATCAGGGAAGGGTTTCCACTCTGGAGAGGACAGCGGCATCCTGTCAACTGCAGCTACCAGAGTTAGAGCTCAGTTTGCAGGTGAGTGTCTTGACTTCAGAGGTGAATGCTTAGGGTCCCGTTAGGGTGTGGGGGACATGTCAGAAGAGTGGGGAGAAGCTAAAGGCCTACTGTCTCCACATATGTATTGCCTGGGGCACATGTAATCAGGGTAACAGTCCTACATTCACATGGTTGCATGGCAGGTACATTCAGCTCTGGATGTGCAAATTCATGACAGCAATTTTCTTGACAATGTTTTCTCCAGTATATCAAGCTAAGGAACTAGGGAAGAAGCATTTACTTAAAAATCAAGGGTTTGGTTCTTCACAGCAGTCAAGTTACACTCCACTGTGAAGGAGCAAAGGGGTCATTTAATCATATGTCCATTTCTTTGCAAAGAAGAACTGCATGGAGAAACTATAGATGACCTTATTGATGGAATATCCTATGGAGGTTATGCGAACTTTATATAAAAATAGAAAGCAGTGAGGTTGTGCTCTTCCAGGATGTTCAGAGCAGTTCTGTGTAAGGGAGAGGGTAGATGGTTAGAACAGAACATAACTCTACTGGCTTTCCCTTGTGCCTTAAGCTCTGCAGAGCATACTGAGCAGTACTGGAAAATCCTGTTCAAAGGGTAAGTGCCTTTTAAGTTACAGGAGATATGAAAAATGAGCCCCTTGACATTTCAGCTTCAACTTGGTGTTCTTCACACATACAGGGAACCAGATTTGTCTACATCAAAAAGATTCATTAAGTAATTGGAAAACTGTGAAAACCCACGTTAATGTTTTTCTGTTTAAGATTCTTTGTTGTGGTTTTTTCTTCATGGCATGCAGGGCAGGCTTTTGCTTTAGCAGGCTCGCTGAGCTCTTACTTACTCAGCCCGGTGTTTGAGAGAATGTGTACTCTGCCCTGGTTTTACTTGCACCTTTCAACTGTTTGGTTTTGATCTCTTAAAAGAAGAGAAGTACACTTTTAAAAATTGGAGTATTTATCTGCATTGCTGAGGTAGGTATATTGGGAAGTCCTGAATGCACAAAGAGGTTCGATACCGAATTCTTCCAATTCATAGCTGGGAAAATGGCAGGGGGAAGAAAGGATCTGGCTGTTGAGTGACTATACAATGCATATGTATCAAGTCAAGCAAAGGTGCCAGGATAATACATTTTTAATGAGATGCACTAATGACCATTTAACTCATCTGAGCATTTGATCTCACTTTTTTTTTCTCTTTAGTGGGAGATAAGGTTGTGTTTTATGCTCTTGTTTAATATCAGGATGAACTTTGATCATCGTCAAGCTTGCCTGCCGGAGATCTATGTTTAGTTTGTTCAGTGAGGAATTTTTGGGGTTTCTGATGACCTAGGAAAGACCTGCAGTCCTTTTCCATCCTTAATACTAATACCAGTGGGTATCGTTTCTCTCCGTAGAAACCAGAAGGACTCCAAGCAGGCCTGGAAGCCGAGCAGGAAGCAAGGCTGGCAGCAGGTCAAGTAGCCGCCGAGGCAGTGACGCGTCTGACTTTGACATTTCGGAAATCCAGTCTGTGTGCTCGGATATGTCAGAGACTGTTCCTGCTACAAGCAGACCAACACCCCGAGCAGGTTCTCGGCCAGGATCAGCCAAGCCTTCAAAAATTCCAACTCCCCAGAGAAGGCCGCTAGCCAGCAAATTGGACAAGTCATTGAAGAGATAATATGATTGGCTCCATAAAGTTCTTTTTCTTTTACATTAAGTATTTAAGTTCGTAAGGTGTAAAATATTATGTAGAAATTATTGTGAAATATCGCAAGAGGTGGATTTTTAATTCAGCAGATGGCCTTATTTGTGTATTTGTCCTCTTATTTTATGTGTATAATTCTTGTCAGATTTGGTTTTGTTTATGCCATATCCTTTGCGAAGGGGAGAGAGTTTTAATGTAAACTAACAGTTGTACACAGTAATGTGTAGAAAGTACACTAAAAATAATTGCCGAATGTACAGTGTACTGAATGTACAGTAAGTCCCTGCCACCCGAATACAATAGGCCTGTCACCATGTCATTAGTTAACAGTAAAGGATACCTCATGATTTTTCTTTGAAAAAGAAAAAGCGAATACTAAAAAGCCAAAAGACACCATTACACACTTTGAGCTAATGAAACAACACTGAAGGATGTCGGTCAGACCTACTAAGGAATATGAACCCACGGTCACAGTACCCTTATTTATACAGCATTTCTCAGAGAACTCACAGAGTTAATTAAGCACTCGCCAGTAATATGATACTCCGATACCTTGCAGCATCTCTGTGCCATTGCTTACAACGAGGCCAGACACATTCTGGATACCTGAACTATTATTCTGTAAGAATATAAATATAAAGTGCATTCATGTAAATGTGAGGTTTTCTTTTGCTTGAGTGGATGGTAGCACTGTATCATTGAACTCATTTTGTATCGAAGCAATTTTGCTTGCAGAAAGCTCCAAAATAAACATGTCCCTTAACTTTATTTCTATTGTATTTCTTATTTCACAGGAAGATCATTTTCTGTGTTGGTTTTTAGGGCATATATTATTTCAGATGACCAATAATTACCATAGTATCATAGGCTTTAATGTAATTTCCCATTATCAGCAATCACATTTTGGTTAGCTACTGTATTTGTTTAATAAAAGACTAAATTGCACATATATTGTGAAATTATATGTAATTATTGTGTCAACAGTTTTCTCCATATTAAGCAGTGTGGCATTCTTATGCCACGTATGAAAGACACAAAGAGTAATTCAGTTACTCTTTTTGTCAGTAAAACGATTTTGCCGCCTGTGGATTGTTTGAAAGGATTGCTAATTGTTTTCAGTGGAAAGGGGATGCAGCTTCCGTTGGGAGCGCTGTAGAGCAGCTGGGTAGATCCTGTGCTACATGGTGATGGAACCCCTAGACATTCAAAATGCTCTTTGAAAATATCAGAAAGACTCAGGTGGAATTCGGCCGATGTGGCGGATCAAATAGTCTAAACCTGACTGCTCATACCAGAAAATGCCGTACCTTCAAATAGAGGAACTTTAGGGGAAGACTGGGTTGTGGCTGGTCACTTGGCATGGAGAATGAAGCAGCGGCTCAGCTAAAGGCACACAGGTGGGGGTGGTGTCTGCATTCTCTGCTGGCACTTACTTGCGGGCTCACAACTTGACTCACACAGTTTATAAGAAACAGAAAACCAAAATAATACTTGAAAGGTAATTCAGCCTGTCAAAATCCACAGGATTTCCTCCAGCGCAGTCATGCGAATGGGGAAAGCAGTGTCCAGTCTTGCTGCAGCCAGTTTGGGAACAGGAACGTGCATTTACTGAAGATTAAAGCATCAGCATTTGCTGCAGTGCTTTGACCTTCTGTGTTCCACCTCCCTTGTTGCTGTTGCTTGTCATGTTAGGCTGATGTCAATATTTTGTGGAACACCACAACATCCTGGGATAAAGCGAAGTTCTCACTGTGGTCACTGAAACATCTCTGCTTGTCAGCAGGAGAGAGGAAAAGGGCAGAATTCAGTCACTGGTCAGCCAAGGTGTCTGTACCCGTGGGGCTGTCTACCTTGGGGATGGTGCTCCGTGTGATGTTCTAGGGGTCACTTGGTGCACTGTATAACCACAGGACTGATGGAGAGGGGGTGGAGATGGCAAATCGGTATTGCTGCTGTGCACTAGGTGCGTAGTTCAGTTTCCTATGTCCCAAATGGATACAGCAGCTCATTCTGCATGACATGGCATTGGCACGTAACTAAAGCACCTTGTGTGTGTATCATGATCTTGGCTTTAAATGAATTTGTAATACTTAATTATGCAACTTCATGGAATTTTATATTTTGAAATTAATAATTTCACTGCTTTAGGTTGATACTAAGAGTGCCAAAACTGAGATTCCAAAATTCTGGTTTCTGTGTTACAAAAATCATACTGACAAAGTCTGAATATAAACATCCAATGCTCTGCACTTCTCTGGCCCAAGGATGGACCTGCAGGATCTGATCAAAACATGTACTGTGGACTTGGCAGTAAGCGACAGGTAGCTAGCTCATGTTTAGTGAACTGTTTTTGTGAAGAAGTGGCATTCACTTTCCAACCTTCTGTATAGAATATTTCCTTTTTGGTATCAGCCATACAATGAGAGGAAGGATCAGCCCTATAACCAACTGCTCCCCTTGTTTGGTCACACAAGTTTTTATATAACATCATAATCGGAGATGTATTTTCTCCCTTTTTTTTCATTCTCCTCCCAACAACAGGAGTTGATCCTGGATTTGCCCAGCCTGATGAATGACTACAAGCCAACCTTTTAATGTGCTGGAATCTTCCACCTGTATAGTCTGTGATTCTCCTGTGCAGTGAAGGAGCAGAGCTGACAGGGAGGGAAGAAGGGTTGGGAAGCTGTTTAGCAAATAATGTATATTTGGCATTTAGAAAAGCTAGCTCTGTTCTATGCTCCTTTTTTTCATTTTCAGCTTTTTGCATTTGTTCTGCTGCCTTCAAAACAGGAAGGTGTGCACAGAATTTTCTGAGGTACATAGGCGAAATCTCAGTGAATAATGCATCATTAGAGAAGCCTAGGTAGCATACTCTACACCTTCGCTGCAGGTATTCTGTAAGCCTCTTAATTGAATGCTAATAGAAAAGATGCCAGTAACTCAAGCTTTGCATGGGGCACATCTCTTCACAAAAGCGTAGGGATTGGGTTATATGAAATCTTAAATTAAGAATTAAAGCATTTAATAAAAATAAACTCTGATTCAAGCAGCTATACCACACTCAACTCAGCAGCAGGGTTTCAACCTGCAGCTGCCTCTGCTGATGTGTGCTGTAGGATGGGTGAGACTACACCCCACAGCTCATGTACGAGAGAGGGGCCATAATGCTTCCATACACTGGTCACAGTGTGGCAACAGGCCACGTTACTGAGTGCTTGCTGTAATACTCTGTGAAATAGCCAGAGGGGTGGAAAATCAGTATGGCCTGGTTTGCTGTGCCTCAGCAGACCTGCCCTAACAGGCCCAGGTGTTTCCAGTTCTATATGGGAACACCTGAGCTCCTGCTGGGCTGGTGGGCCATCTTAGAGAGTGGTGATGTTGGGAGGTTTGTAGCCTCGTCTAAGGTGAGTGGAATTTTGAAAAACAAAGTGCTTTCCAATAGAAAATTTTTATCTCTGTTGAATTCAAATAACCTGGTTGCAGATATGGAAGTGGGAGAGATGATGGGTTTAGCTGCTTGCACTTTTTTGGTTGTTGTTTTATTTGGTAACAGTGTTAGGTCAAATGCAGGTAGGTGACTTGTTTCTGTAGACAAAAGCTGCTGTGTTTGTTAAAAAGGAGGCCATGCAGAGGAAAAGGGAGCTCTTCAGAAATACTGAATGAGGCAGCAGCTTAAACTTTGTGTAACTTGCATGAAAATGCTTGGTGACTGCTATTTTTGTAAAGCAGCTTGAAACCCTTCTGTTAAGACTTGTTCAGAGTTTTCACAAATGAAGCTAAATCTGACCTGAAGCTGAGTCTTGCGAGTTCTTGTTTCCTAATTCAGTAGTTCTTCTGAACTGAAATTGTTCAAATAGTCTGAAATGTAGCTTGGGGTGCTCAAACCATGCTTCTGTATCTGAAGGTTGGAGGAAAGAGTGATGAAGGTGAACTGTGTAACTTAGCTGTGGAAAGGTCTCTATGAGAAAGCTAATAGATGTGTTCTTAGTGCTTGGATGACTGAACATGAGTAAGAAACCCAAACCATAACTTTGGCCCTGTCAACATCTACAATAGGTTTTGCTCCTCTGGGAGGAGGCAGCCAGAGTGATGATAGCTCTCTCCTGAAAGGAAAAGCTGACTTGGAGCTTTTTGTGGAGGTCACAATGATCTTTCTAACGCTAAGAAAATATCTAACAGCATTCTTTTTTTCCCCTTTGTCTGTTTGGGACTTGATCATAGTTCTTCCAAGGCCTCTTTTATTGGCAGAATAACTGGGACCTATGGAAGAGTTTGCACTATCTGGGCTGTTTCTAAAGGCAATAAGTTCATATGATAAACACATATATCTATAAAAGCATACGATCAAAGTAGGAAACAAGTCAGTTCCAAAGGAGGATAAAAAAATAAGTTTGTAAATACTGCAAATATTGAGCAAGTCTCTGTTGATTGGAGGGGGGGGTAGCTTTGCACTAGTTTGAAGCTTTACAGACCAACAAAACAGGCAATCAGGAGTGAGCAGTGTTCACCGGAGGCTGCAACAGGAGCTGAAGAGTGAAGTAGCTGAGCTGCTACCTGGAGTCCTCTCATCGCATGTGAGCCTGAGCGTCTTGAGAAATGTTTAATATATAATGCAAGCTTGTTCTTAAAAGGGACTGGTAAGCTCTGGGAAACTGCTGATCAGTTTGGAGTTGAAAAAAACAATGATAGAAGCAATAATAAATTATTGTATTAGTGGAAACCTGAATAAATATACTATGGAAAAGTTGGCCTAGCTTCTAGAAGAAGTCACGCATGTGTAACGAGCTGCCTGGAAGCCCTTGAAAGGATCAGTTGGTGTGGACAAAGGTTGAGATAGACCACATGGCCTTGCAAAAATAAAAAAATCAACATTTTCACAAAGAAGTAAGCACTGGGGGGATAAGAATGAAGGCCTTCGTGATGGTAAATACACGTTGAAAGCTAGAAAAGACAGTGTAAGAGAAGGTGGTCAGTTTTAAGAGAAGAAAGAGGTCTGCAGTGGAGCCCCTGACAGGTTTTAACACAAAACTGCAAATGCTGGCTCAGAAGTTCCTGAAGTGTGCGTTGTTGGAAGGGTCCTCTGGAAAAAAGCATCACTGAGTTTCTGTGATTCATTACGCCTCTTGGGAGGTGTGCATTGCTTTCTGCTGACGCTGAGGATCCCGCAGTGACTCGCTCAGCACTAGCCAGCTAACCTTTAGATGGCTAATTTAAGTAGAATAAATCCCACTCCAAATTAATGAGGTCATTTCTAGCAAAGGGTAACATGGGATGGGATTTTTACAAATAATTTGGAAATGCTGTTGGCTTTTATCGCTTACGCCCTTTTAGTGCACTAAATGCATTCAAGAGATATTCAAAGCACAGGCCATCCTGTGAACTAGCATAATTCCTAGTCACCTTCAGGAAATGCAAACCACGTAAGATGGGTGGAGAATCCAGTCACATTCCCACTCTTGGAGACTTTAGGAGCTTTTGAGCGATCCATCAGCAGCAAAACCTGGTACAAGCAAGCATTTTCCTCTCCATGTTGCTCACAGTTGTGTATAGCTCTGCAAGGCATCTGCAAGTCCCATTTCCTTTGGGTTTTCTGATCTTTCATCCTACTGGGATCCACCAGCATCAGTGTAAATGAACGCATCTTTCAAGGGACGCTCTGGCAGGCCACACACACACACACACACCCTCAAGACCCAAGCCATTTAAAAACTGAAGTAATTGAAAAGGGCAAACTTTGATGTGTTTCTGTCCCTTTCAAGTGTCCTATGGATCATGGGAAGATAGCAGAAAAGGATTTGCCCAGATTATGATCTATTCATTACTTTGGTGTGGTTGCTTTGGGTTGGTTTTTTTTTTTCCTCCATTTGCATTCTAAATATCCATAAAAGCTCTTTCTGGAATTAAGGAAAATCAAAATAAAGTAAGTGTGAAGTGCTGGGTGCAATGAATATTTACTGAAAAGTATTGCTTCGAATAGGTCTCCGTTCAGCCAAAAACGAACCCGGAATTGTTTATAATATTGGAAGTCAAGGGCAAAACATTGCCATTCAGTTTAAAGCAAATTTAATTAGTTCTGTAAAAAGACAATGAGAGGCAGTAAACAAACCCCAAATAAATTAGGCAAGCCTAAAGCCTTTTTCAAAAGGAAGGCAAAACGCCTGCAGTGAGTGCTGTTTCCCTGCGTTGTTATTGTTTTTCCCCTCGCAGGGTGTATTTGCAAATCCTCGGCGCGGTTGTTCTGAGCCGGCCAGCAGCTCTGCGGCATCTCCTATTAACATGAGCGAAGCGAATTTTCCAGCCCGCCTGCGTGGCTGTGTAACAAAAGCCGAAGTGATGGTTTCTGCAGCCAGATGGCGAGGAGGGTGTGTGCGCCTCGGCTCCTGAACTTGGGCTGAACCTCCCGGTCACGGTCCCTGCGCAGGCCCAGCGGCCTCCTGGCCCGGGGGGCCTGGCAGCGCCGGAGGGAAGCGGCGGCCTGTCGGGAGGCGGCAGCTCGTTACTTCTGGCGATGCTCGTGGTGAGCGTTAGCTTGACCACGGTGTTTTCAGGTGGGAAGGCCTCGTACCTCTGCTGACAAGGTCACTTAGCCAGCACAGACCTCTCCCCGTGGTTTCTTTTTTATACACACACTGCATTGCTTTTACCTGGGAGATGAAATGATGTTCCATCATCTGTTACCCCCACACAATTCAGGACTCGTCTGTTTGCTTGGTTTTTTGGTTTGGTTTTCTTTCCCTCCTCAGCTTATGTGGACTTATTAAATCCTCCTAAACATTTCAGGAGGGTTTTGTTTTTAATGATGTGAAAGAATTTCAATGTAGCTCTTTAATGGAAAAACTCTCCTTAATTACTGATGGAAACTTCATCCCCTGAATGAGAACTTAGTATTTGGTAGCTTTAATGCTTTCCACACAAGACAGCTCCTCCTCTCCAAGTTCCTGCCCTGGTTCCAGTGATGTGTGTGTGACTCTCCAAAAACGTTGGGATGATCTCATGCAGTCCAAAACCACTGGTCAGGTCTAGCCCGGGTCCTCTGTTCAGCTGTAAAGGCTAGGAGAGCATTGGGCTACAGCCACCAACATCTCTCCCCACTGCAGGAGCAATGCCTTGAGGTCAGCATGGGGGAGAAACTTTGCCCTCTGCAGCAGGGGGTAACCAAATGCAGCAGAGGGTAACCAAATGCAGCAGCGGCCAGTCTGCAGGCAGAGCTGGCAGCTGGGGTGAGTGACAGTTTGATGGGGGCAAGACTTCTGTGAATGCTGGGCACGTTCAGTCCTGTGAGCAAGAGGCTTTATTTCCCCTGGCCAGACTGCACAGGTGCTGGGAAGGTTCTGCACGTGTCTCTGTCCTCTTTCTAAGGTCAGGTGGCTTCATCAGCTCGGGGCTGACTGCTTCTTTCGGTTAGTCATCATATCACAAAGTGATGGCGAGGTAGGTATACAGGGCGAGACTTACCCCATCTGTTTCCTTGGTTGGGAGCAGTTACCCCTAACAGCACTGCCCAATAGCTGCTCTTGCATTTCCCCTGTGGCAGGAATCTGAGCATGCCCTCTGCAGGGACTTTCTGCAAGCTTGTCAGTCTGGGAAGCCTCATTGCCTTTTCTGAAGGTAGGCAGTGTAATTGTGTTTTGATCTGAGGTATTTACATGGTAGGTGAAAGTGGGACCATGGTGCTGCCTCGTGTGACTACTGGTCCATGGAAGCAGCTCAGAACTTGTGCCACTTGCCACAGCATGCGAGTACCTTGTGGGAGTAACCAAGTAGTGGCTCTGAGACCTATTAGATACACTTCATTCTTTTCTAACCTTACCTCAAGGACAGAGCTTAGTGGGTAGTGCTGATTTCCAGTTTGGTCATGTTTCCTTATTCCAAAGCTCCATTATTCTTGTGTTGGAAGGACTGTTGGAGACATATTCACTTATCCTCCTAATGGGAGGTAGTATATTTTTCCTTTTCTCTTAGAATATGTTTGAAATGTAGAATTAATGCTTCTAAAAACTGTCATTTTCAAAGATAACAATTTCTCTTTTTGTAGAAAATATCATTGTGTTGGAAGGGGTTTTTTTATTAGCCATGGTTTAGGTTACACTAGCTTTGGCAGAAACGACAGGTCGATAATGCAAACCCATTCCTATGTTTTATTAACTTTTTCTCTGGTTTGTTACTCCTGTCTAGTGAAACATCAGCAGAAGAACACAATTAGGAATTTTCTAAATAGCAGTGTGAACTGGAAAAGGGCATTATGCTATGAGTCAGCAGTGTGCCCTGGTGGCTAAGAGAGCCAATGGGATCCTGGGGTGCATCAGGAGGAGTGTGGCCAGCAGGTGGAAGGAGGTGATCCTCCCCCTGTACTCTGCCCTGGTCAGGCCCCACCTGGTGTGTTGTGTCCAGTTCTGGGCTCCCTGGTATAAAAAGCTCAGGGATCTCCTTGAGAGAGTCCAAAGAAGGGCTACGAAGATGATGAAGGGCCTGGAACATCTGTCCTATGAGGAAAGGCTGAGAGAGCTGGGGCTGTTCAGCCTGGAGAAAAGAAGACTGAGGGGGGACCTAATCAATGTTTATAAATATCTTAAGTATGGGGTGCAGGGGGGAATTGGCCTGCCCCTTTTCTTTGGTCAGTGGAGACAGGACAAGGGGCAATGGCTGCAAATTGGAGCACAGGAAGTTCCGCACCAACATGCTGAGGAACTTTTTCCCAGTGAGGGTGACAGAGCCCTGGGACAGGCTGCCCAGGGAGGTGGTGGAGTCTCCTTCTCTGGAGATATTCAAGACCTTTCTGGATGCCTATCTGTGCAGTATGAGCTAGGGAGCCTGCTTTGGCAGGGGGGTTGGACCCAATGATCTCTCGAGGTCCCTTCCAACCCCTACAATTCTGTGATTCTGTGATTATCAGCTAGAGTTGAGGTTTTCAATCAAAACGTCAGAGATTGTGGAATCTTTTCCTTACCTTAGACATATGGCCCGCTGCATACAGGAGCGTCTTTTCATATTATGTCTTTATATATTAGTAGTCAGAATCTGGCTCTGAATGCAACGTTATTAAACTCTAGAGTATAAGATGTGGTCTCCAACTCGACATAAGTGAAAGCAAATGTTTTCAACTGAGTACTGAAATGATGCTGAGGGAGCTTGAGCTCAGGCATAGTGATGTCATTCAGCCATTAAAAAAGAACCCTCTGAAAAAAGATCTAATTGTGTGATATTATGTGGGGTATGTTAAAGTACTGGAAATGTGCAGAGGCACCTGGTGGATGGGCAATATTTTAGGCAGCTGCATTAACACCAAGTGATGATTTGGAGAGGTTTTTTGGGGAGGAGGGAACAGTGGTGGCTTTTTGCAATTAAGTGCCTGTGCGTGAGCTTACCAGCCTGAGGTCACTTGCAGTCCAACACAAGGATGTGTATACATGGTTTGGAAGGTAGAGATAAAGATAAAATCAGTTTGATTAAAATCCAAGAGGAGAACACATCATTTTGTTGTTGTGATGTTAACTTGCAAGGAAACATTTTTGCCGTAAATTGTTCCATGCACACTCACCCATGTATTCTCAGGCTGGAGCACCAGCTGTGTCTATCACTGGAGAGATCTAGTTAACAATGCATGTCAGAGAAAATTGTACCATAATTTATTCATACCTCTTAGAATAGCAGAAACAAGGCTGAAGACCATGTGCCTGTAGACAAAGGGTTTTGTCCTGTTTCCTGCCCTGTCCAAAGATGTTATGCCACACTGATAAATTCCATTGAGATGGATGGCAAAGAAAAAGGCAAATTAAAGCATAATTCCTAATTAAAGCCTGAAGTAAGAATGCAGTTCAAGTAGAAATAACTTGCCGATTAAAGTGTGAGCAGCAATTCCTGTAGCACAAAGCTGTTTTCCTGGCTCTGAGCATCAGGATGGGTGGGGGTGAGTTGGGATTGACTTGATCAAGTCTGGAGAGAGATGGCTAAAAATCAAGTTCTGTTTATAACTTTTTAGGTCAATGTTTAGTTGTGTTTTCTATCAAGGTTTTTCTTCAGTAAATTTTTCAGGAGAGGAGACCATCCAAAAGAAAAGGAGTCTCAGATTTAATGTCATGTCTTGCAACAGCTATGCATTGGCAGGGCTCTGTTCTGGCAGTGAAGCAGGAGAGGAACAGTGCCGCTTTGAGGCGATGCAATGTTGGGAGAGCCTTTACTCAGAGGGAAACCGCAAAATGGTGTAAAGAAGCAGGCTAGGGTTTCAGGCTGCATTATGTTGGGGAATTTCTCAAGGTGGTATTTCTTGCCACAGCTCTGTAAGAGACCTGCACAAAGCACTTGTGCTGGTGGTCATTCTATAGTTAAAAAAAAAAAAAAAGTCAAATTACTGGAAATATGAAAAATACCATATGTGATAGTTTCCTGGCTGGTCTTGGTTTGCCTCAGAAATGCTTCAGTGATGCTATGCTTCCAATAAGCATTACTATAACAAAACACATTCTGTTTTCAGCACTTCTGGGGGTGACTCTCCTCTCAGCTCTCTAAGTCTTTGTTGTCTGGCCTGGCGAAGTGGTCACGGCACTCTGCCAGCAGTTATCCTCTCTTGCCGGACTGATGGCTGTATCGACAGCGATGACTAGCAGAGTTGGCAAAACAGAGATGGCATTTCTTGCTCATGGGGAGGTGGTTTTCTTGTTCTTGGATTTCAAGGTTCTGGGTGGAAAAATTGTAATAACTCTTTTGGTACTTCTGCTCCTTCTGGTGAATGAACCAAGAAATGAAGTGCAATGTGAGAATGTGAAAGTCAATATATGAGAGTGCTTTGAAAAATCCCAAATAAATGCAGGTCTAGCTTTAATCTTCAGTGGTTTGCCCTGGGGTGTTTTTTCCTGTTCATGCATATCTCACAAACAAAGTTCACCTGGAGAATGGAATTCAGAATGTACTGACACTTTTTTTTTTTTTCTTTTTTTCTCCAAGGCTAATAGGTGGTTGAACAGAGTAAGTATTCTGCGTACCTCCAAACTTTCCCTTATGTCAGAGATAACATGTTACCTCAGCTATGCTCCAAAGAGATGTTTAGAATTAAAAAGCAATGAGATGGGAGAGCAGAAAAATGCTTCTTGGTTGGAATTGCTCCAAACAAAATGGCCCAAAGAGCAAATACTCAAGTGCATCTTGTTTCTAAAGGTAGTACGTACAAAAAATGTCTACAAGACAGAAGAGCTCAGTCCTTGGAGGAAGTGTCCTAAGTACAAACCTGTGATAACTGTGGCACTGCTCGTCCCTTATTCCAGTACCTGTAACCACTGCAGAGCTACTCTGCTCTTAGTGTTTCGCAACTGAGATAAAGAGCAGAAAGAAGGGAAGCGGGAATATGCCCCCTTTGCAGGTAGGAAACAGAGAAGCAGATTGAGCAATTTGCCTGGGAATATTCAGGAAATTTGCTGGCAAATCAGGAAATGGGTTTGGCACACACTAATCCTCATCGAGTCCTCAACCTGAAAACAATATCCCTCTCTTTCAAGAACATCCTTATTTAATTAAGTCTGTTTAGGAACCTAAATTTAATCCCCCTTGTCTGAAAAGGCATTCTGGATTATCTGGAAATTATAATTGTAATTAATTTTAAAAATAGTTTACTCAGAGGATTATCTGGTAGAGAGGGCGTTGGATGTGCTAGGTACAAATGTGCAAGTCAAGCAGTTACGCGACACCGTGCCCATCGAATAACTCTGCCAGGGAACACAGGCTTCAGGGAAGCACAAACATGAATAGGACTTTATCTTTCAGTTTGGGGCTCTGGAATGTTTCTGTTTTAATAGTGGTCTAATAAAATCAAAACATTGAATCTTTCCCAGCAAAGTTATAAATAGAAAATAGGCACCCTCCTTCTTATACAGAACGATAAAGAGCAAAAGGAGATTGTCCGCAAAATGGAAAAAATCCAGTAAAAACGCTGACTTTTTACTTGCATCTCAGAACTGCTGCACTTCTGTAATAAGCAGCTGTTAGTTCCCCTTCATTTCCCTGTGTAATTGATTTATTCTCATGACAGAATGGCATGATGTAGCACAAACAAGACAAACAGCCTTTCTGCACAGTGACCCCACTGTTCCTCCTGAGGTCTAGGTGACCTCAGCATCTTTGGGGATGTGCAAATCATGTGACCAAAATCTAGTAGGAAGATAGGTCAAAACATCCTTTTCTTCTGATCTAGTGAATATGTCCCTGCTTACTGCAGGGGGGTTGGACTAGATGACCTTTAAAGGTCCCTTCCAATGTGGCAAAAGGGGGCCAAAGGCATTCTGGGCAGTGTTAGCGAAAGCATTGCCCCAGGTTGAGAGAAGGGGATCTTTCTGCTCTACTCAGCCCTGGTGAAGCCACATCTGGGATGCTGTGTCCATTTCTGGGCCCCCATGGTACAAGACATGGACATACTGGACAGAGCCCAACAAAGAGCCACTATGATGGACTGGAGCATTTCACCTTAAAAGAGGGACTGAGACAGAGCTGTTTATCTGCTTGATGGAGTTAAAGAAAATGGAGGTAGACTCTTCTCTTTTGTCCTGTGAAAGGAAAAAAGGCAATGGGTACAAGTTGAAATACAGAAAGACTGCTTAGAAGAGAGTTTTTTCCTGTGAAGGTGATTGAATGCTGGAACACCTCTGGAGCTGCCATCCTTGGAGACATTAAAAACCACAATTAGTCCTGAGTGGCAAGCTCTAGTTGACCATCCTCTGAGCAGGGAGGTTGGACTAAATCATCTCCAGAGGTCCCTTCCAGCCTCAACAATTCTCTGACTTGCACCCTTATCTTTAGAACATACAAAGTCATATTCTTAATGGCATTTGAGATTTATAGTACTACTGAATCTAGCACTGTCAGCCATGGCTATGGCTCCTGAAGACCTGCCTATAATAGACAAGACTTGCGACCATGAAAGAGAAGGGCAAAGAAACAAAGTTATTTGCTGAATGCAAGCTGCAAGCTGTATCTTCCTTATTACTTGCACAGACCTCTATTCACAAGTTGGGGGTTTTGTTTGGGTTTTGTGTGATTTATTTTTTTTTTCTTTTTTTTCTTTCTTCCCCCTTCCCACCCTTCCCCAAAACCCCTCCAACCTCTCGTTTCAAAGTCTGCATGGGTAACAAATTATATATGAATGCAGAGATCTTGCCTGTTATAAATATACTAATACAGATTATATTTTGCCCTCTATTCAGCACTTTGGGGAAACAGAGGTACATTCATTCTGTGAGAACCTCTTCAAAGATCTATTCACAGCCACTCATGGGAAGTGCTACATCTCTGGGCATGTGTGAGAGCAAAAGCACTTTAATTGAATGCATGAGTAACTACTCGACTGCCAGATTGTGACTGGCCTCTGTACAAATCCAAAGCTGAATCCACTGCTGGGCTACCCAGTCCCCTTCATGAGCTGCCCAGCAGGCCAGGCACTGCCGAAGGAAGATGAATCCTTGTCTGCTCTGTCGAGGTAGCCATGGGATCTGAAAACAAGGCTCCACTCAATACAGATCATTCATTCAGCTAAAGGGCTTCCTAAATGCAGCTACTATCTATGTATAGAGCTGTGTGCTGAAGGTACTCAATTGAAGACTAGTCTGGTGTACAAAACTGCTGTGAAATTGGAGGAACAGTTCCATGGTTTCATGTGGGTTTCTTTTGACTATTTGTCTCTGTAGGTACCAGTGTACCCTTTGGTCTCTGTTCAAATTTTGTTTGAACTGGACATGTCTGCTCAAGAGCAAAATCTGGTTTAGCTTCCCCACAGTGCTGTGGGATGTCATTCTGCTTTATAACACTTACGTGTTGACTCTTGCTCCATACATGTACAAGTCACAAGTCATGTTGTTTTAAATGTGGACTCCACTTTCACTCTGTACTTTTGCTTGTCTTGCTGGATAATATGCTTCATTTTCTGTCCTTCCGTTATTAAAAGCTGATCTACTCCATGCTTTCCTAGAAAAAACCCCAATGGATCATGACTAACAATGCAGAACGTGAAACAGGATGGGCAAAGGCAACAGGGTACCCTGGGATGCACTTAATGCTGTTCATTGAAAATACATAGATCTGCTTCAGGAGATTAGATAAACATCGATTTTGCTCGTAGAGAGTAAAAGATAAAAAAGCAGGCCCCCCTCCTCGTCTTCTGCAAAATGAAAGGAACTGATGTAATTGTTCTAAATTCAGTACAATGAAGTGCTGTCGGACCAGTGCCAGCAGTGTATTTCCTGCCAGTGTCTGCTCCTCCAATCAGTTTAATTATGAGCAATTGTTTGGGTTGTGCTGTGAAGAAATATTAGGGAATGGAAAAAAGAATATACTTTGGGTCATTATTTTGCAACTGATTCATGGCTTGGCAGAAACCATTAACTAGATTTTATGCTTTACAGCACTGTAATAGTATCAGCATGGATCAACCTTGCCATATAAGCACATACAGCACAAATCCACCGTTTATTTTGACAAGGTTCTAGCTGAAGCATTTGAAAAATGCTGAAATAACATCAGCTATTGGCTAGAATTTTTGGTTAATCGTGGGCCTGCTCTTATCCGAGGGATCTAAGCAGGCTATGAAAAAACCAGCTATTGTTAATGCCTCCTGTGTTTATCTGTCATGTCAAGCTTTGATGGCGATTTTTTTTCATGTCTTGCTGCTACATGCAGAGGCACTTTGTGATCCTGGATCAGTTTGTTTGGAGGGGCAGGCTGTGGGAGGGTGGCTCTCTCCCCAGCCTGAGGGATCGCTCTCCTGACTGTTTGTTTTCCTTGGAATGCTGAAGATGTAACTGAGCTAACTGGACAGCTTGGGAAGTGAACCCTGATTAACGTGTCCCTCAGCCTGTGTGGGATGGTTTCAATGCAGAACGGTTTCAGTGACGAGTTCTTGCAGGACAAAACCCAAAATGCCGCTTAGTGCTGCTGGGCAGCTGCCAGAACAGGAGCCAGCAGGGCATGGCACACACTTTGGCAGTGAAGGTCTTCACGTTGCTGAGGCATATGTAGCCCCCCTTGGTGGCACTCCTCTGTGAGCAGAGGATTTTAGTTTTCAGGCACTGTCAGTAATATTAATCTGCAAATTGGAGAAAAAAAAATCCCCTGGAACACAGAAAACGAAGAATTTAAATCACCTGTGGTAAGTGTTAGTTTTCAGGCATTCGTGCCTAGATCTGATATATGACATGCTGCAACAGGGAGCTCCCTCCAGGAATGTAACATAAACTAGCCCAGGCTGGACCCCATTCCAGCAGAAAACAAAAGATGCACTTGTTTTCAGATTTGCTAATGGAAAACGTTCTCTTTTCCATTCTAGTGTGACTTGGGTACAATCCTATGCTTTCTGATACCAGAGTGAGTCTTGGATAGCTAGCACATCTCTCCATGCGTCAAGCAATACCAGATTAAAGCATGTAAATTGGGTAAATGCCACAGGTGGCATTTTACATTGCTGCCAGGTTCCGCAGTCTTTACATTAAGCATGTTTCTCAGATGTAGTTTAAGCCTGCAAAGCTCAAGGGATACAAGGATCCAGCTGTTTGTGAAAACAAAGGGATCCAGCTGCAAATCATCCAAGAACTGGGCTGCTCTGATTCTGCCATTACATTGTGAGCAACTGCAATTTCTGGCAGTGAAGTTCTGAATTACAACAGAGCTCAGAAATAATGGAGAAACTGAAGTTCTGTGTGTGGATGCTTTGTTTAGCAATTGGGCTTATCTGCAGAAGCCACTCAGCCTGAAGATCATTCAAAACAGAGGGAAATGTATTTTGCCTGGCAGGATATTGCACCTTGGTTACCTATGTGTGGTTGGGAAAAGCGTTGTCCAGTTGGAAGCTGTGTTTCCTGTGACTATGAATCTTTCCTTTCTCGTAGAGATGTGACAAAAGGAACCACAAGGTTGGTCACTGCAGGAAACCCAGACTGGGGAAATGAAACCGATGCTTGGAAAAGTAGGATCAAAAGTGTGACAGGAGATAAGGAGGTAAGGCCATGTGATGTATCATAGATGTCACCAAAGAAAAGCAGAGATTGAAATTGCACAATCCTAGGTCAATTTAATAGAACAAAATAGTGAAAAAGTCTTTTATTCTAGCCATTGACATTGCTAATGAATAAGTCAGAGGTGGGTCTCGTAAAGAAATTTTTCCATTACCACTGATGTTTTTAAGCACTGTATTTTGACAACAGTCTAAAAATAAAGTTAGATATGTTTCCAGAGTTAAAACTGTTTTATTTTTTCCAGCTGTATTCTTAGAATTACCCAGAAAAGTATCGTTGATTTGAGAGCAGAGCTATGATCTGCTCTGCTGCTGTCGCTGCCTTCTGCAGTACCCTCCTGAATAGCAGAAATAGGAGAATTTGTGCAGGCATTTTACCATCCCTCATCACACTGTTTAACAATTACTTGCCAATTGTAAGCTTTTTGCCTTATGGAAAACTGTCCCTCTGACACCCTTGGGCTGTTCAGTGCTGAACCTCATCTTTCATTGTACTGCTCTATCATGGAGCTATGCGGTACCCTCACAACTCTTTGCTTTGCTTGTGGAAAGGTGTTCCTTGTTCTGTACCATTTGTGAGTGCATTGAACAGCACAGTACCATACAGGAACATTACCCCCACTGTGAGAGTTGTTTCTTATTTCTACCTTTTCTCCTCCTGTGCTTAAAACCATCATTTTATAAAGGATTTCCCCTTTTCCTGAACACCAGCCTTAGTTTATTAGGAGTTTGTGGGAAGGACCATGTTCAAAGGTTTTTGGAAATGCAGGAAGAGTACTTCAGGTAGATCACCCCTGCAGTAAGTTCATCAGTTTGCAGATATGTGACTTCCCTCTTTTCTGGGACATCCTTCCTCAGGTTATTGCACTTGGTGGTGTTGGCAGCTTCTGCTGTTGCTATAGTTTCTACCAATTTCTCAAGTCCAGAAGTCAAATGTATCGGTTAGTAATTCTTCAAGTCACACAGACCTCTTAAAAGAACCCAAACAAAATCCTCTCAATTCACCACTCTCTTTTTCTGCTTCTGTCACTGTTTTATGCAGTAGCTGGAGTCTGTTGTTACTACTAAGGAACAGTTGTAGTCCCTACATAGCAGGTCCCAAGATATGTTTCTGGGGTCTTTGCATATAGCTCAGTATATAGATGAACTGTGGTGTATACAGTTACAGAATTAGACTTCTGCTGAGAGGCACTAGCAGTGTATTTGACGGTGAATTGTGCAGTGCCTGAGCACTGGTACCCAGTCCCATTCTCAGTGTTGGAGAGATCTCTGGCATGGTTTTAGTCTCAACCAACTTTCACCCTCATAAGTAACTCCTGGGCTCGGGTGAGGAGTTGGGAGCAGTCCTCATCCTGTGCTAATACCTGTTTAGGATGAAGCCTCACCCTCACAGCCCTCCCCCATTATGCAGAGTGGATTTAGTGGTAGGGGTGTGAGCTGCTCCATGGCAGCTGGCCTGAGTACTGGAAATGGTCCCAGTTCTGGACAGAGTACAGCTGTAACCACCATGCCCAGTGTGCTGGTCTGGGGACTCTTCTAGGTGCCAGCGTAAGACTGTTCTGGGTGAAGGAATTTAGATATTTATTAATTTTCCTTCAGAAGATCCCAGCACATCTCACGTGAACAGCTGGGTGAGCTGTATTTCTATTTGCACATCCTTATTTATATTCCATTCAGAGAATCGCAGTGGTTTTCTACCATCTCCATACGCTGATTTCTCCTGAAAACCTGCCACAAGGCAGTGCCTGTCTGCACGTGTATTGGCTGCTGTTGCTCACTGACACAGTTTCCCTTGTCCCGTATAAGGTGCCCCGTGCTCATCCAGCAGCACCATCTGTGTGCATGCCCTTCTCAGTTGGGGGTCACATGTGGCTTGGATTTGTGAGTTGGTGTCTTCAGTCTCATGTCCACCACCTCCCATCTTTGTTCAGTCTCATCCCAGAGCTCATGGTCCTACGACACTGGGATGAGTGCTCCTGTCCTCGCACGGCGCTTGTGCACAGCCATCATGGATAGGGCCCTTCAGTAGTCCTCTTGTCTTTTGGATTTTGTCTCCTTTTCTTGACAGCAAGTGCTACTCACATTCATGGTACTCACTGGCTTAAATAGCCAGTGATGTTCTAAAGAGCCTTTATCTCAGGGTAAGAATCTTTACTTTCACCCATTTTTCATGTAGTTAAGTAGACAAAAGCCCTTGGAGACAGGCTGATACTTTCTCTTGCTTGCCTCCCAGGTCTTTTTTCCTTGCAGTGCTCTCAGCACAGTCACACAGTGTGTAAGCTCATGTGCTGAAGGCGGCCATCCTATAAGGGGATCTAACAACATTCATGCAAGAGAAAGCAACAGCCACCTTTACAGGCTTATGCAGGCTGGTCCTTTCCATCCCACTTGTTTGTCTAAAGTCAGAGAGCTCTAAACCCCAGGGAGACACCCCAGCAGAGCAGTTCTGCAGCTCTGGCTGTGCCTGGCCATCTTGTACCTCCCAAAAAGAAGATTAATTGACTTGAGCTGGTAGCATTAAGCTTGCTGCTGAGACCCAAACTAATATGTCTCCTTGCAGCCTGCTGACCTTACAATATAAAATGAAAAGCTTCTCTGTTTTCATATCCTGTCTCTGAGACTGGCCTACAGCAGATGCTTTGGCTAATGGTGTGTATACCCAGATCATCTTGCTGAGAGTCACCCTTGATATTGCTAAAATGACAATCTACTCTGTGGTATGTATATGACCTTGAACTTGCACTATGTAGTATATTAGGTACGTTACACAATAGCGTAAGAAACTCTCTGGGCAGTACTTTAATACATATGATTTCAAGCTGACATTTATTGCAAATGATCCTTTTTAATCTTTTCACCCTCAAGAATAGTTTGTGTGGTGCCTTTCGAGTCCTCTTCATGGATCTCTCAATTCATTACTCTGCATCTTGAGACGGGAGGAGCGTAAGCTCTGCAAGAAAGTCTGGCTCTGCATGTATTTTTAGGGTTCTAAAATCCCCTAGCTTTATAATACTTTTGTCATTGGTCAGGCTACTTTACTCTGCAAATCTATAAATAATGGAAAACTTTTTAGGTGTCTCAAATGTTCTTATCAGAAAAAAAAAGACATATTACTACATAAATAGTAAGGAAAAAAACCTTCCTTCTTTTTTCTAATTATAGAGCAATTTTCCAGAAGCTAAGCAATGGAAATACTTCTCTGAAGGGACCTTGCATTTTTGAGTTTGGGGGTTATTTGGTTTTGATTCAAATTCAACTTCTAATATTTGGTTCACTTTTCTGGTTTGCCTCATGAGAAGAAATCTCCCTTTGTTTGCAACCTGCTGTCTAGCTGAATACGTGAAAAATGTGAAGATGCATGGGATTGCTAACACACTGTATTTCTGATTGGGACTTTTCCTCCTAAATGTAATTTTAGTTACATTGTTTTTCTCCTGTGTCTACTTTTTAAAGCTCATGTCTTCACCCTGTATCAGCTTGCCTTGTTTTGGTGTGGTTGTCTTTCTTAGCAAGAAAGCTCCAGCATTAAATAGACGATTAGAGGGCTGGAGCACCTGCCCTACAAAGAAAGGCTAAGGAAGCTGGGCTTGTTCAGCCTGGAGAAGAGAAGGCTGCGGGGAGACCTCATTGCAGCCTTCCAGTACCTGAAGGGAGCATACAAACAGGAGGGGAATCAACTTTTTAGAAGGATAGTCAATGGCAGGACAAGGGGGAATGGATTGAAGCTAAAGGAGGGAAGGTTTAGTTTGGATATTAGGGGGAAGTTTTTTACAGAGAGAGTGGTTAGGTAATGGAACAGGCTGTCCAGAGAGGTGGTAGATGCCCTGTCCCTGGAGGTGTTCAAGGCCAGTTTGGATGGGGCCCTGGGCAACCTTGTGTAGATCCAGGACTGGAGGTTGGTGGCCCTGCCTGTGACAGGGGTGTTGGAACTCTACGATCCTTCATGTCTCTTCCAACCCAGACAACTCTATGATTCGATGATTGCAAAAATTAATTGCTAGAGCTTTCAGGTGGAAAGTGCAAGTCCTCTAAGAAGTGCTGAAGCAGTCCAAAATGGTTGTGGTTATCTTCTGTTGTTTATTTTGGCCCTAATCAAAGATGCTAAAGGTAGTCCTATCCTGTCTGGGTAGGCTGTAGTTGTTCCATGAAATGTCCTGCTATGTTGGCTTGTCTATGTTGTTGTCATAGCTGGTAGGTAATCCAACCTTCCTGTCAGAAGCTTCTTCTAAGCACAAATTTACTAGACATGCAGACAAACCTGAGAAATCTGCACCTTTGACAGACTCCCACTTTATTCTTAGCATCCAACACACTGAGATAAAATTTCCAACTCTGCACCAAGAAAAGTCTTGTGACGGTGAAGGGTCACCACCTCTGCTGGAATCAGATCATGGTGATGGTGTGCTGAGGATCTGAAACAAGTCTACACTTGGGGTTAAAAAAGAAAAGTAGAGCTTAAGAGAAGTAAAATTTGTACTACACAAATTTCAATGACTGGTTATTAATTACTGGCCACAGCAAACTCTAGAAAAAATGTACCTGTTTAAGTCCCCTCTGTGTTCAGTAAATGACCTAATGCTGTGCTATTTCTGCAGCAATTCTGCTGCTGTTTCTGATGATAGCCATGGAAAGTGACTTTCCCGGTCACAGGCATCGCAGATATTTTGCTAAATATATTTAGATACTGATAAAAGCAACAGAGTATCACAGAATCGTAGCGGTTAGAAGGGACCTCCAGAGATCATCGAGTCCACCCCCGCGCCAAAGCAGGTTCCCTAGGACAGGTCACACAGGTAGATGTCCAGATGGGTCTTGAATATCTTCAGAGAAGGAGACTCCACAACCTTCCTGGGCAGCCTGTCCCAGGGCTCTGTCACCCTCACTGTGAAAAAGTTCTTCTGCATGTTGGTGCGGAACTTCCTGTGCTCAAACTTGAAGCCATTGTCCCTTGTTCTGTCTCCACAGACAACAAAAGATGCTGGCTATTTCCCTCTGTGTCCACACTTAAGATATTTATAAACGTTAATCTGATCCCCTCTCAGTCTTCTTTTCTCAAGGCTGAACAGCCCCAGTTCATTCAGCCTTGAATGAAGATGGATGCTCATAGGACATCGGAGATTTCTCTGCCATATCTACCTCACATCAAAGAATTCTTTCTTGTAAGAATTTAAAAGCAAGTTACATGAAACTATGCAGTCAAGCAAAACAATACCTGGAAAGCATAAAAAAAATGGTGGCCACTAGCCTATTTGAAGCAGAAAATACCATGTCTGTACTGGTCTTCAGAAAAACTGTGATTTAGGCTGTGCAGCAGGGTGAGTTGTGGAAAGCAGTAACTATGAATGACCATGAAGGGCTGAGAGTGGTTAAAAAATAGACTGAGGGAAGCAGACAATGTGGCTGGTGTCTCAAACTAGCTCATGAAGCTGAAGGTCAAGAGCTGTAAAGAAGCCCAGTCAGTAAAGTAGGTTAGCTTGACAGAAGCATCCATAGATGGTAATGAAAGGAAGCAATTAGACCAGTTGCTCCCATGGTATGCTGGTGTGTTTTCCAAGAACAACGAAGAATTTGGATGACAGGATCGAGTGCAATGCTGCTCTGTGCTGAACTACCGAATGCTCCTGGGAAGCAGCGTTTATGCTGGCGGCCCCACCATCTACGAGCTGGGTAGAAATGTTATATTACAGGCTGGGGAATGGGCTCACTGTGCATCCTGTGGTGCTGTTGGCACCCTTAGTTATCTAGGTGGTTCTGTGTTCATGGGTGGTGTTCATACCTTTGAAGGAGCTTGTTAGCACAGGTACAGTGGCACCACCAGCAGCATATTTCAGTATCTTTTTTGGCCCAGAAGTAGATCAGCTATCCATGTAGTGTATGCACACAAGATAACCTCTAAGCAGGCTGCAAGCCAGTGCTTCCCTGATACAGCATCCCATCCCTTGGGGAGAATGGCTCAAAGCCTGCTGAGACACACATACCAAACCCTCTCTGCAGGCAGTGCTGATCACACTATCCATACCTCAGCTGCTGCCTGCAGAGTCAGTGGTTGTTCCAGTAACACACTTCTAGCATGCTGGTGCATTAGCCTGGGGTCACTGCCAGACGTGAGTGGGCCATACGCATATATTTTCTGCTGCAGGAGTCAGCTCTGGCGCAGTGTTGGCTGTGCGGAGTCCTGCCAGCTCCACAAGCCATTTCGGTCTCCACGCAATGTATTTCTTTTCCCTGTTCCTTCTATCATGTGCTATCTAGGCTTTTCAGTCTTCTGAGCAGTCCCTCATTTCCTTAGATGAAATTTATTTTGATTATATAAAATCTCAGAGGAAACTTGATGCTACAAGTTGACTACAGGCAGTTTGATCTCCAGTCTGATCAACACAGATACCTGTCTCTGTTGTAAGCACATCAAATTAAGCTTGAAGGAAAAGTATTTTCTATTATTTTCTTACTATTTTTTTTTAGCTTTGCTTGCTCAGTTTTGTTGATTTTGTTGCTCATTAGATTCTATTAGGTTCAGTTGAGAACTTAAAAAACTCACCCTTGCTTCAACCTCTGGGCATTTGCAAGTCTCCTGAACTAGGTGCAAGACCTGGGTGGGTTCTCCACTGCCATGTTCCCAAAAGCTTCTGATTTTGGACAATTTTTGCATGTTTTGAGTGAGTTTCACTTTATTTTCCAGAAAGTGGAAGAAGCAGCTAATATTAGAAGAAAATGTTCTAAAGCTTGTAACGAAGCCAGTTCTTAAATCTATAGAGTGTGAAGGTATTCAACCCTTTAAAAGCAGAAATCTTTCCAGCCCCTGAAGTTGTCTGGTACAAACCAGTTGTTAAAGAGTGTTGATGTTAACGATGTGACTAATGCAGGTCCGTGCCTCTCCCTCCCACAAAGATCTTTCCTCAGTGTTCCTTAACCCACCTGCTTGCTATGTTTAAACACTGACTCAGGCTCATTAATCTCTTCTTAGAAATGTGACCAAGACCATAAATGGGGACAAAACCAGAAAAAAAGTAGTATAGACACTGAAGGAACCGACATGAAAAGAGAGTGAGTGAATGAGAAGATAGACAGCTTAGTTTTGGTGGAAAGTCTCCAAAAACATGGCTAACAGGTGGAAGTGAGAGATCTGCCTTTTCATAAGGGCAAAGAAAGACACTTTGGGATGTAAAACAGAGGTAATTTTCTGACTGCTGTAGAATTAGTAGCAGGTAATATCTTTAATGTCCTAGATATTGTGAGGAAGAGAATGTTGACTATTAGGAATTGCTACACCACAAGTTCTGCACTTTCTTACATTCCCAGAAGGATGTAAATTTTGGAGATGGGTAAGGAGAAGAAGAACCAAGAAAGGGAAAACCCTTAAAAGCTTTTGTTATAGAGTTAGTCTGGTTGAGACAAACACACAGTCCTGGGGGTGATGATGATGACAGATTGTACGAGTCAGATACTGTCTTGAGAAAAAGCTTGGTAGGCACTCATAAGGCAAACTTTAAAAGAGTAATTTGCTACATTTGGAAGAAATAGAAGAACTGCAAGTCACGGAGGCATTTTTGCAGAAGTCAGTATTGAAGAAAAGTAACTAAAATGTCAGTGAAATGCTTTTTGTATATCCTGCCACAGAGTCCACTAGACAGTTAGGCAGAGCAAATAATTAAACTTCAGTGATAAACCATGCATTGTATTATTCTCCTTTCTGTGATGGTTATGGTGACAGTTGTTTCATAGTCTTAAGTTTTTCTTCACAAAATTAGGAAACTTAAGGCTTTTGTCCCAGCATATACTTTTGTGTGTATAAATAATTTTATTTGTACTTCTTCCTCAGTTTTTCTATTGGTATAATTTTTAACAGTGGATCAAGAAGTAGTTTTAGTTTAAAAAAAAACCCAAACCCACAACATTTCTGTAATTACAACAGAAATGCTCTTATTTGCCACTCATGATGTATTGAAATAGTTGTGCCAGAACATTGTGTGCATCACTATGAATCTGCTTAAATTCACTATCAAATCTGAAATAGTGTGGCCAGTAGGTCTAAGGGGTGATTGTGCCCCTGTACTAGGCATTGGCAAGGCCTTACCTTGAGTGCTGTGTCTAGTTCTGGGCTCCTCAGTACAAGAAGGACACCAAGGTCCTCTCGTGTGTTCAGAGGACAATCAGACTGGTGAAGAGGCTGGAGGGCAAATCTTATGAGGAGCAGCTGAGGGAGCTGAGAATGTTAGCCTGGAGAAGAGGAGGCTGAGGTGAAACCTTATCACTGCCTATAATTAACTGAAAGATGGTTGTACAGAGGTGGGTGATGGTCTCTTTAGCCAAGTGACAGGTGATAGGATAAGGGGAAATGGCCTTAAGCTGCACCAGGGCAGGTTCAGATTAGATGTTAGGAAAGAGTTCTTCACTGAAAGAGCTGTTGGGATGTGGAACAGGTTGCCCAGGGAGGTGGTTGAGTCACTATCCCTGGATGTGTTTAAAAGACACATAGATGAGGTACTTAGAGACATGGTTTAGTAGAGGACAGGTACAGTTGGACTTGATGATCTTAAAGGTCTTTTCCAACCTAGTCATTCTGTGATTCATGCTGTGATTCTGTACCATCAAGTAAGAGGCAACACCTTTTCTCTCAAGTCTACCCTGACATCTGGCCCCGTTTCCTACACAGATATATCAGATTCAAGCCTTGGGAGTTCATGCTGTACTCCCCAGCTGTCATGGTAACATCCCAAGTTGTATTTTTCCCTGGTGAAAGTCTGAAGGAGAAAAAAAAAAAGTTAAATACTACAAGTCCAGCACTGAGATGTAACATCAAGAATACTGTATAACGAGATCCCTGAAGTAGCTACTTTAGTATTTAATGTATTGGTGAAGTTTCAGATGTGATTATGTAGACACTGTGCTTTCAGAGAAGATGTGGACCAGTTGGACAGAGTCCAGAAACAAACAAAAAGGATGACAGAGGTTTAAAAAATCATACTGTGTGAGTTGAAGGCACTGAGGTTGTTTAGTCTAGAGAAAAGAAGACTGAGGGAAGGGATGATAACAGTGTTTGTTAAAATATTTTAAAGGATGCTCCAAGGAGGAAGAGAATAAATTATTTGTTCTAGTGGGAAAAATGCAAGTAGCAATGGACATAAATAGCAGTAAGGAAGATTTCTCTTAAACTTTAAGGAAAACCAAACCATTCTCATAGTAAAGATAGCCAAGCACTGGAGGCTGTTGAAAGAAGTGGGAGGTGGTAGGAGCCCGTTACCAGAATTCTGTGAAATAAATGCATATACATACTCCGTATGTAAATATCCAAAGTTTGACTGGACGGGTTTAGTTCAGTGATGAGCTGCAGTGAGCTGCATGGTCTCTTATGGACACTTGAGAATGATCATTCTTCCGCTATGATGTGAACAGAGCTAATGAGGAAAAGCAGAACCTGTGGTTCGTCCCACATAGGTGGTTTCAGTCACTCACCTGGATTTTGGTAATGCAGAAGAAGGGCTCTAGGGCTTTGCAAATGGAGACACCTGAAGGCAGGCCTTGGGCTGTGGGTAGGTGTCAGCTCTGTGGGTGTTACTGGTCAGGTGCTGCTGTTCAAGATAGGAATGACCTTGCCATGGAAATTTCAAAGTGGTTTCTAGTGTACAGCTTCTTACTCTTCTCTTCTGTTCTCCAAGTGCTCCTGTGTGCTCATGCCAGAGCAGCTGGCTTCCGTGACCTGGAGCACCTTGTCCTGTTTATGTGTATTTGCAGCTTTCATTGACATCTCTTGGTCAGCAAAGACCACTTGGCCCCACTCCACCCCTTTCCAGGCTTCAGATCCTCTAATCAGCATTGAATGCTGTGGATGCTTCTCTTGAAGCTACACAATTTGAGTGGTGATGTAGTTTTTCTACTTAATGTCAGTTTACAGTCTGGGTAGTCCTGATGTCCCATTGTCCCCAGAATATCTCCTTGTAAATTGACACTTTTGGCATTCCTTAAGAACTATCCTGAAATCTGTATGCGTGGGATGGCAGCCAGAGGTTGGTGGAACTGCTTTAAGGTGTGAGTTTATCTGCCTCTATTAAATAAATAGAAGAAGCTGGCTGCAACTTTCCTTCAAAAAGCTCAGTCACACTCGCAGCAGAAGATTAGGGTATAAATAATCCATTTGGCAGGGTTAATACAAAAATACCTCTCTGTTTCTCAGCACTTGCTTTTCATCCATTTTCTTAGTTACACTGCCTCACTGCCTCTGGCACCCACTACACAGTTTCTATTTTGGGAAGCTCTCTGAGTGACTGCTCTCAGGGGAATATAAGGTTATGGGTTTTCTTTTAAAACTAGATTTGTTCCTGCCATGCCCATGGCACGGTAAGTGACTGGAGATCCCATTCACTAGCTGCGCTTTGGAATCACTCGTGTCTCATAAAGCAGGTCTAAGCAGCTAAGTCTGCATCACATGAGGTAGGTGCATCCACAGCTGCCTTCCTTCCTTGCAAGTGCCTTCTGGCTATCTGAGAACCTGTCTCTAAATCATCCCCTGAGGTGATGCGTGCTCCCTAGAGTTTCGGTCTCTAAGTCTCAGGGATCAGCACGAATGTGAGGAATGAAGCTTTCCTCCCTCCTGGCCCTGGGAGCCCGCCCTGGCCATCTGGCCGCATGCCTCATGGCTTTTAGCCCCAGCGAGGGGTCGAGACAAAGGAGCCATTCTGCAGCTCAGACTTGGAGCCCACACAAATGCAGTTAGATAGGCATCTCTATCTCACTCCCTCTTGGAGACCCGGGCCATCGTTTAGCACAGGAGACCCCTGCGGAGCTGGCATTGTGTCTTGTTTCTCTGCTCCCCATTCTGCCGGGCCTCTGGTTTCTTGCTTTCCTGCGCATACCCACTTATTTGTCCCAGCTGCAAGGTGCCTCCCTCCCAGCCATCATTCACTCCCTCGCTTGGCAAGCTGCTTTTCTGTTCCCAGCTGCAGCTTTTGCCACCACTGTGTATAATCTAAGAGCGGAGCCCAGGGCAGGAAGGTGCTGCTCTACCAGGGCAGGAGCTCTGGCTGCCCCCCAGACCTCGCTGCCCTGTTGTACAGACCCTTCCTTGCTGTACAGACTAACTCTGTTTTCCTGAGCAGAACCATGCTATGTTGCCCAATAATCCAACAAATGCAAGATGTGTCTTATTTTTGCCTTATTTACTGCTTGTCTCTACGCTCTCCATGAGCTTTATTAAAACAAGTTGTACCTAGTGTGTTTTTCCATTGGGCTTAATTCCTAACTGCAGGAAAAGTGTGTGTGTGTATATCTAATCTAAATCTACCCTCTTTCAGCTTAAAGCCATTAGTCCTTGTCCTACCGTGGCAACTGTTCCTGTAGGACCCTTCGGGTGCTGGAAGGGTGCTATAAGTTCTTGGTGGAGCCTGCTCTTCTCCAGGTTGAACAAGCCCAACTCTCTCAGCCTGTCTTCATGGGAGACATGCTCCAGCTGTCTGATCATCTTCCTGGCCCTTCTGTGGACTCACTCCAACAAAAAAAAATTAAGTCTGTGATGTCAGGTGTTTGTATACAATAGCTGTTGCATTTAGACTTTGATGTGTAGAGTTGTATGAGAATTGCTGAGTGCTCCCAGGTGAACTTTGTGTCACATACACTGGAAATTTGCTATATCCCAGGTCAGAGGCATTGCTCCGAGTGATCCGCATGCTGCCCTGGCAAAAATATTGACTAGAATTCTGACATATAAGAGGAAAGCAATGAGTTGGTTGCAGAGATGGGGCCAAGAACTTGGGAGAAGAGTAAAAGGCATTATCTCATTTGCCTATGTGTGAGCATAAGGTGGAGGCAACCTAGGGATTTAAAGCAGGGAAGATATTAGGGAATCCAGGCAGTAGCCAAGATGAGGGACACCACAATGTGGTATAGCCAGGCTCCCAGCTGTGAAGAAACACATCCTGGTGGTATAAATAGTTTGTGCTTTGTCAAGGGCGAGGGGGAGCTGCTGATCTGTCAGTGGTGCTGCTGACCTGTGAGTGGTGCTTGGTGCCACGGAAGGGCCAGGGGTAAGCAGGCAGAGATGGGAAGGTGGAAGCTAAGCGGAGCCTTGCAGCAAAGCCAGAGGGAATATGCTGTGCGTAGGACAGGGCGTTTCCCCCAGGCCCAACGGGAAGCCAGCAAACCTGGAAAGGAAAGACCAGCTCAAGTGTTTGCATGGGTGTCTTGGACAACCTTGGCAAGACAGTTGAGTCCCAGGGAGCGGGGTCCATGAGATGTTTTTTAGCAGCTGTGAACCTGGTTATTGTGTGTACTGAGCCACTCCTTCTCTTCACTATTGTTTCACTTTTCCGGCTTTGTTCCTTTCAACTTCTCCATCTGATCAGGCTCCACAGCAATTAATACCACTGTAAACAACCACTTAAGACAGCTCCATATGCTTTAGAAATAACATCCATGTTTTCCAGTTGAGAACAACTGGATTGGTTGCAACTTGCATGGATTGTCCTCTTGCTCTTCAGCAGGCTGTCACAACCTGCTAAACATTGCAAGATCCGGGGCAGTTATTCAGTCAGTCCTTGCATACTGTAAAGCAAAGTGGTTTTCTTCTGCAAGATGTTTATTCTGGCACTGGTGCTTACTCTGTGAGCACTGTGGTTTTTGTAATTACATTTACTATGTCATGTGTTAGTGAAAATAATTTGCCAGAGCCAACTGCGAGCACAAAATTGAATTTATATGTACATACAGGTGCTTTGTTAAGATGTATCACATACCATTGCGTCCTATCTAGGTATTTCTTATAGGCAGTTCATACAGCTCCAAGAAGTTGCTAATTTGTTTTATGTTGAAATATCCAACTTTACAAGTTTATTAAACTAAGAATAATGTTGCATAAAATTCTGCCTGCCTTGCTCTCTCCCTCCACGCCGTCAGTGTTTTCTCCTTTCCTCACTGAAATCCTACCTGTCCCTAAGAGAGGTCCTGTCGTCTGTATTTAAACTGAGCTATCCAGAATTTGACATTCTCTGAGTTAGCTACATGGTAAATGTTATGTGTTTTCCTATAGGAAAGCCCCAGTAGCTTGTTGCATTCCCCAGCTGGCGTCCTTGCTCTTCGCAGTTCTGCTGCATGATGTTCTTGTTTGCAGTCAAGTATCTTCAGTATCAGCAGCTGCTAATATCTGTGAGGAACACGGTAAAATCCTTTCTGGTTCTGAGAATTGGTAGGTTTGCATAGGCATCTCTGTCTTGAATTTCCAGGGATGTAAGTAGGAATAACATGTGTTTTCCTAGCAGCCCATTTTGTGGGGTAGGAGGGTTCTCCAGTGCTCTCACAACACTGTCTAAGGACTCATGGACATATACCTGTATCTAGTTACCTAAGAGCTCTTTGCTTCAGTTACAATTTAAACCACTGGATTTTTCCAGTATGTAAACTTCTGACCATAATGTGTGTATTGTTCCCAGTGTGTGCTCCTCAGTATTTCAGCCTGAGCCCCCAAACTGGCTGCTTAAAGCAAACATCAGAAGCACAACAACGTCATCAGCTCCCTCTCCTCCTCGGGCCAGAGCCACTCTGCAGCACAGATATCACCAGCTCGGTGTACAGTGTGAGCAGATGACAGAGGTATAACGCAGCAGCCTTTGCTCCCCTCCTGACTCCAGACAATTCTGTGGTGCTTTGTTCTGCCTTCTGCCTTGTTGTTGTTACAAAAATTGGGAGAAAGGCTCATTTCCAGAAAGATGTCTCAAACATTTGACTAAGAGACTGAGTTTTTTACAGGCTATAAACCACATGTGCGCTCCTTAGTTAAAGACCTTTTACAATTCCTATGATTTAGACTGAAGACTTTTGGACATCCTGCCTTTTCTTCTCAGCAGACTTTCTGCAGTCAGTCTGTCCCTACATGTAAGGTTATTATCAGTAGCTTTCCATGAAAAATCAATATAAATGTAATACATTTGATATTCAGATTCTACTAAAGAGATTTGTACAAAATCCATTATCAGATACATTAAAATAGTTTCCTTTTCTTATTTGGCTTCCAGCTTAGGACAGTCTCCAAACTATTCCATTAGTATGCTGACTCCCCTTTCTATTAAACTAAAAACTGAGATAACGTGTGCTCATAGCAAATGAATGATGCAAGATGATCAGTATGCCAGTACAGCTGTGCTGGAGATATGCAGTTGGATTTAAATCACTGGTAAATTTACACAACCTTTCCAGAGAATGGACTTAGTTTCGAGTCAGAGCTTTAGTACCCTTCTCCTCTTGATGTGGATGTCATTAGCTTGGGAAAGAATGGAAGCACCACAGCGTTATTTTACATGGAAGCAGTGTTTGTTTTAACTCACGATCTCTGATGGAAAAAAAATAGTTTCAAATATTCTAAAAAATCGCTTCTAACTAAAATAAGCAAATGCGTAAGGTCTTGCAAGCCAAACAAAGAAGTACTGAACACTTCCACGGTTTTAATAAAGCCATTTGTTAAGACAACTGAGTGATGAGGCCATGCAACGAGGAGTATCTTTAGTAAATATTTTGCTGCCCTCCACTGGACCCGCAGGAGAAACCCCCCTGCTAACGTGTGCCACCAGGGGCCCTTCCACTGCAGGTGTACTTGAGGCCCTGTGTTCTACCTGAAGTGAAAATCAGACAGTTTTGCTTTTACATTGCAAAACGTAAAAGCTCTGCCCGGTAAACCCATCTGCTAATCGGGAAGGTGCAGAACCGGAGTTATTTGGTGTCCAGGCTGTGGAGGGATTTGCTCTTCCTACCACAAACTGAGGAGCGGTGCAGCAGTGGGGCTGTATAAATAGATACCTGGAAATCGGAATGGTTTTCTCCTCTCTCTAGTCCTGTCATATTTTGCTATATGAAGAATCTTCAAGAATCTTTGCCTGTGGGTGGATTTTGTGCTTAGTTACTGTACATAACTTTTGTGTTTTCTACCAGTGAGGACATACTGACCTTGCCGTTTATTCATTAGGAACTTTGTATCAATTGTAATCCTTGGCAGAGGACAAACATCAGTCTTCTATGTAGAAACATTTACTCTTAAGATATTTTCTAGCTTGAATATCATTTGAGAGAACACCCTTGAAGAACCTCTTTATCAAAGCAGAAGATTGAGACAGCCACTCAGGCTGAAGGGGGAAAAGTTTCAGCTGAACGTGAAGAAAGGACAGCTGTCGAAGGAAGGGGTATCTGCAAAGAAATGGAAGAAGTAACAGACTAGTATGGGTGCCTAGATCAGAATTTGTGAGGGTTTATGATATTTGGAGAGATATTCACTGTGTGCCTACAGCTGTGAATTTTCCTGTCTAAGCGAGATGTGCGATGACTATAATGTTTCATGATGGTGCAGAGGACTTCCTTAGGAACTTAGCAGGTTTCCATCCTTATAATGCAGAACACAGATACAGCCGAATGACTGCTGCAGGAGCCAGTTGTTGGGCTTGGCTGTGAATATTTTCACCCCTGATTTAGTTCTGATATTTTGGTATGAAACAGAAGAAGAGGTAGTGAGGATGAGAAACATTTATCTGTTTTCAGTCTAGAAAACTGTGTGTGATTCTTACTGGGCAATAAAAGTGAACCACATGATAATCAAAGCCTGAAGAGCCTGAAGCTTGGTGGTAAGATACTGATATCGGATGGCCCATGGGTTTGGCTTTTTTTTTAATGGCCATGTGGTTTCCAGTTGCTGCCTGGGTATGAGAGATGGAAGGGTTGCTAGAGAACATGACTTAGTTTGAAGGGTACTTAATGGTTACGCAGCTGATAGGTATGCCTTTACTCTCCTATTTAAAATATTACTTTGCCGTTTCTCAAAATGCTGTCTTTCAGTATTGCAAAACATTTGCAAGGAATTCTCCCTGAGATACTAAGAAATCTCTGTAAAATGTGCTGGTCTCACTCCTGCAATAAACAGTTCATGAAATCTAAAGCAAGCTTAGACATGCAGACTGAATTAGAAATCTTTTCTGATAATTTTAAGAGGAATAGATCTCTATTTTGTCATTAAAGAGCAACAGGAGGTGAAATCCTCTGTTGTCCTCAAACCTACGGATGAATACACTACTCTAGAAAAAAAGGTTGTCATAGTGTTTTAAGTCAAGAAACTAATGAAAGTTACATTGTGGTTGCACAAATGCCAAGGTTACAGTACGCAGGCAAGCACTCCATTAAAGCTTATATATCAAGAGTCTCAATGTGGCAGCAGTTTTTTAAAGCATAATAATTCTCTGTTTCCCTTCTTGATATTATATGTTGATGTAGGCAGTGTACACTAGCAGCCCATTAACACTAGATTTGCTTAGGGTAGAAGGGAAATCTGCTCTGTCTGGATTAGTGTGGGAAGCTTCTGTGATTCTTACGAATTAGTATGGTCAAGTACTATTGTATTTTATGGGGAGAGTGTGCAGCTATCACAGAAAGAACAGGCTTGGATGTCACATGCTGAAGTATCTGGTCTACCAGGAAGAAAAAGCATGGATTAAAAGGAATGTAAGATGAGAGAAATTGCTACCACATGTAGCACCTGAAACACAAATCCCAGATGGTTGCTCTGCCCAGCTGCTGTGAAAGTGCAGCAAACAGTTAACTCTGGTGGAGGAACTTTTATATTTGATTTGTCTTTATAATGACATGTGGTTTTGTTCAGAATAATCAGAATACAAAAAGGATCAACTGGCTAAACTGCAGTTCATATAAGAATTTTTAAAATATTGTATCATAGGAATGTTAAAAGCATTCTCCCCCTCCCCCAAGTTATCAAGTATGACATATGCAGACTGCCTTTTAAGGTAAATGTACACATAATTTAACAAAGATGGCTTTTTAATAGCTATGAAGTGATATAATAAACATTTCCCGATATTACATATACAGAGATATAAAAGTAACAGGGTATCCTAATAGAACATCCCAAGGAAGGTTTTGAAAGATGGTATTTAGTCCTTTGATCTTTATTTCAGAAAGTGATTTATATGTGTTTGTTTATTTGAATATCGATGTATTTAAATTGCTGTGTTCCAAATGCACGCTATTACTGTTGCTGCAACAGCATATTAATGCTATTCTTGTTTTAATAAGCATTTGTGTATGTCAAGACATGCATACGTCTACTCCTCTGCCTTTTTTCTGTTTATGGCTAGAGACAGGCCAATGGGGAAGATGATAATGCAGGTTGGCTGCTGCAAAACCTATCAATTAATTGCAGGCTTGATGCTGAGCAGGGCATGGCTAGGCTCAAATGCAGCGTTTAAGTACCTGGCTGGAAGCACTCCAAAAAAGCCTCAGCGTCAGGAGAAGGATCTGTCTCTGTGTCATCTCCAGGGAAGCTTTGGAGGGTGTTCATGGAACTCAGTGATCAGTCATTCTTTTTCTCTCCAGGAGACATATGCACAAACTAATGTTACATATGTATACATACATCAGCCCTCTGTGGTGAGGAAACGCAATGATGGGAGTTTGTCAAGGGATAGTTGCCGATGATCATCTGTAATGATCAGAAGTAGAAGGAAGGGGAATAGTTGGTCAGTGGGAAGCAGGTTGGCCTTTGCATGTTCTCACCAGGGGGCTGTTCCCTACCTCCCTGCATTCCTAATGGAAGTGGAAGTTTGCTTTGCAGGTGGCAGTTGAACAAACTGAGATTTGTTTTGCCATGAGTAATTTTGAGCCTTATCTTTTTAAAACAAAGCTATGGACAAAACTCTTCCTGTCATCAGTAGCTGTAGACCTGGATCTTATGATGAGAATGATAAGAAGTAAATCTGTTTAATACCATAGTTTTCTATGTAGAGAACATGAACCATGCCTGGCTAATTAAATTCAGGAAACAGGAAAGAAAAACAAATCTAAACCATGAAACAAAAAGGTGCTCCAATAATCATATAGTAAGAGTCTGTAGAAAAGCAGAAAGCTGAATTCTTAGACCAGATTTTCATGATAAACTATAAGCGGCACATTCAATATTTAACTTTGCTTCTTGGCAAAAGAGGGTTAAATTCTGCTACCTCTGTGCACTATGTCTGGAATGCTGTTTACACACATTAGTTGAAATTTTATTATTTTTCCAACAAATGCAAGGAGATGCTGTATCAATAATCTAGCTATAGAAGATACTACTTGCTGCTTTTTTGTTGTGGATGATTCTTCAATCTAATTTTCAAAAGAACTGTGGTGTATGTTTTTAGCTATGAATTTATATAGTGAAGGGATCTTTACATCCCTAGAATTTACACATTTTTTGCTCAGTGTAGAGTATCTTTAGAAAGAGATTTAGAGCACATTAAATAATAATACCTATAAGCTTATAAACTAATTTTATGTTCATACATGTATTTTTTTTTCCTGCATAAAATCATTGCAAGCCTAATGCTTAAGAGATTGTTAGTAATGGACTATCGTTAATTGTGATCCGAATTAACATACATAACGTATCACACAATGCAATTTCAGTTTTTTTCAGTTCTCCTGGTGATAAGCTTTAGTATTTCATTGTGCTTGTATTTAATCAGTGATAAAGACAGAAAAGTGCCCTCTCTTACCCTTTTCTCCTCATAGATGATAAATTTTAATTTGAAGTTGGCTGAAAGTACTTTTCTTTGCTACACAAACATGCTTTGATGAATAAAAAAGAGAAGTAAGCATGCTTTTTCTTTGTAATTTATCCATGATATTTAAAAATGGAATTAGTCCAACAAAATCTATTGACACTATTAAAGTTGGGTGGTTTTCTGGGGTTGTTGCTTTGGGTTTTTTGTTTGTTTTTTTTTTTGAGAGAAATTACCTTATAATTCATGGAATTAATAATAATCTATTTTGTTATTATATGTTTCCCCTGAACTGCACCTTCATTTGGGATGTTATTTAACACTAAGCTTAAGATGGTTTTCTGTCTTATCAAAATGAACAGAAAAAACATTCTCTGCCTCCAAAGGTTATGCTATTTTATAAAGTAAGCCAGCAGATTTGTTTCTACATCTGTGCATGGGTCTTTCAATGTATTCTGAAATTGTAAATCTCCTTTAGTTGGTATAACTTGTTGGATATCAGCATGGAAACACTCATCTTGCGTCCTTGGCTTCAAGGCTTTCAGTTCTCCTGGTGATAACACTTTAGTATTTTCATATTTTTAGATATTCACTCTTTAGTCAATGACACAAGCATTCAGACAGAAAAGTGCTCTCTCTTACCCTTTTATCCTCATAGCTGATAAATTCTAATTTAATACAGCTGATCCAGCGCTCCCACAGTCCGTAGTCTACAAGCTACCAGCAACGAAGCACTGAAGCACCGCAGCTAAGCTTTCAAAACTGAAGCCTGCATGTAAGTTAAGCAAATGGATGCAATTGTGTTTTATGCAGCTGGATAAGAAACACATTTCCTGACAAAACACTCCCTTTTTACTTCTAATTACCAATGAAATAAGCAATTGTAAAGAGGAGATTTTTTCCCCCTGGGCAAGAAGTCATTGTTAGAGCTGGGGAAGGAAATGTCTCATACCTTCCAACTAGCCTTTCAGTTTGAAAGTGCATTTACTGTATAATGCACCAGGTAGCCAAAAAAGAGGAAAATAATAAAAATCAAGCTGAGCTTTCTTAAAGGAGAAATCAAGTGATCAATTCAGGTGCATATTCAGAAGTTATGGGGAGAAGGGGTAGTGTGTTCTCCAGTTCAAATCATTGTAAATTTCCATTTTTTTAGTAGGTGATGAGGAAGCAGGTCCATAATTTTGTCTTTGCCTTCCTCTGGGGCAGCCAACACTCCTTTGAGAATCGCCAGCACTGAGCATGTGCACACCCTTGGCATATAGACCTTTGAAAGAAGAGCAGTATCTTCGTGCATTTGAGCCACCAAGCCTGACAGTTTTAAAGCACAGGCCTAGAAATAATCACAAGTACATTTTCCATTGGTGGCACTCACAAAGCCAGTGTTTTCAGGTAAGCAGCTACCCCAGTCACTGAAGTCAAGCAGATGGGCAGAAAATTCTACCAACTGCGAATTTGTGTGGATCCATGTCAAACAAATGAAAGTAATAAAAATATTTCCAAATTACAGTGTTGGAGCTTCTTCGGCAATTCAGATTGTCTGAAGCAAGTGAGAGAAGCAGAGCTGAAGAATCTAGCTCATGAACTGTAGCCCACCACAGAAATCCTACCATGTACCATGGGGAAAACTCTAGGTAAGCTAATAAATCAATCTTTCTGTGTTGGTGGGGTTTTTTTGTTTGGTTGGTTCATTTGGTTTTATTTGGACATTACTAGACAAACAAATCATTGTGTTAATTGCAATCAGTACATATAAAAAGCACCTCAGTATTACTCCCTTTGGGTGTGCTGGAAGGCAACCCACCTTTAAGGGTGAGGTGGATGGACAGTGTACTCTTGGTAGTCTCAGCCTGCTCTGCTGCACAACAGTGCTGCATGCTGCACAGACCCACAGGAAGAGCAGCCCTGGTGAATTTGGCAGAAGTTTGCCCAATATAAAAATGCATATAGTGACCTTTTCTTCTCTGAAGTCCTCAGACGTGGTTAATTAGTATCAGGAAGCCTCATGTAGCCAAATCCTTTAAATACTGATCTTGAAATGTATTCCTCAGCATCTCTTGGTGTGGATATCTCTGCTGCCTTACAGGGAGTAGTTGAAAACCACTGGAAATGCGCTTTGTTGAATGCTTCTTTTCTGTGTTTGGTGTCAGGCAGACTCTTATCAGGCCTTATGTGCATTTTTCTTATAGTGTGGCTTACCCAAATAGCTTCCCATCCAGTCCTCCATCCACCTTTGTGGTTGTGAAAGGCAGTCCATGGCTTGGGTGGGATTTATGGCAAGTCAGCAATTCTGATGGCAAAGACCATGTTGGCATTCAGGTTCTGATGGGCAACCTCTGAGTCTCTGCTGTACCACACCTGAAGTCACAGTCAGGAATGCAAGGGAAGCTTTTGATGGTTCTTGACATAAGATAGTGCTAAGCAAGAAAGAAAATAATGCAAAATTATTGTGTGGTTGTGAGAAGGTCCGTTCTACCCCAACATGTGAGGAGAAATTCATACATTTTGCTACTGAGATCATCAGATGATAGTCTGCTGTTTTGGTGAGTGGCTCAGACAGGTGGTTCACTCTTTGCATCCTCCAGGTACCCAACGATGCATGATGCTAACTGGCTTGACCAGTGAGCCTCACTGGTGTGAATGACTGGAGTGTTATTTTTCTGAGGGCTTATCCACGTTTTTTTACTAAATAAGCTTTTTTCCAAGCCTATTTTTCCATCATCCCTGATGTGAACTGCTCCCTGTGTAATCTCTCAAGGCAAGCCTTCTTTTTCATTAGTCTGTGTCTTTTTGGTTTTGTGTTAGTTTTGCCAAAAGCAGTCTTTACATTTATTTGTTTCCCTTCTACTGAGAAGTTTAAACACTTGTCAGACAGATTCTTCCCCCCTCCCCTCCCCCCCTTATTGATCTTACAGAAATCAAGGAAAAAAAAAACCCACAACCAAACCACCTGATTTTTATAGGTAGAAGAATCGAGCTTTTAATTGTGGTGAACTGGTTTTCCTTCTTTGTTATGTAATTATGTCTCTTAAGAGCTACTTATGAGCCTGCATATTCTCGCCGGAGGACTGGCAGAATTATTGCTTGACCAACACTTCCCTCTGGTGGTAGCCGTAGGGCTCGAAAAAGAGGGAAGGTTTCGTGACGCTGACGGGCCACACCATCCTGGGTAGGGTGGCATCCTTGCCGTATGTAAATGCAGTGCTGTGGCTACAAAGCAAGCTTAACATTTGTGTAGGAGTTGGCACAGGGAGGTGGTTGAGTCACCATCCCTGGATGTGTTTAAAAGACGGGTACATGAGGTACTTAGGGATACGGTTTAGTAGAGGACAGGTACGTTTGGACTCGATGATCTTAAAGGCCTTTTCTAACCTTGTGATTCTGTATTAATTTTAGGGTGTTGGGGGTTTTTTTTGTAGCTCCTAAATGAAATGAGTTAAGAGAGAAACCAGTTAAACCCAAATTATGTAGTATACCTTCAATACAAAGAGAGTTATTCCTTACAAAGCTGCAGAAAGTATGTGACCTAACAATTTCAATTGTAAAAGAAAATTAATGTATCAGTGGAAAAAAAAAAAGTAATTGCCTCCTAATCAGTATTTGATTAGAAGACACTGCAGCTTCTCCAGAGGACCTGAAATCTTGGGGGAGTGGGGCTGGGGGACCTACGAGTGCTGGATAAAATGGATGGATGATGGAAACCAGTGAGGCAGTGTCTGAGACTGTGTGGAAACAGTTGACACTAGGCTGATGGACATGGTGGCTGTCATGCTGGTGGGATGACGAGCCATGTCCAGGATCAGAAGAGGGTTAGGGGTTTGGTTTGTGGATTTGCTTGAGTCGAGTATTTGTTTACTACTTGGAGTCATACTGTGCATAGTTAAAAGCAATTGTTTTATGTGTCTCTCAGATAGTTTCAAAGCAACTTGAACCACAGGCAGATAAAGCCTGCTTGGAAGACTGCCGGGAACTTCCCGATACAGGCAGGCTGCGCTCTCTTCCCGGCACTGTGGCTTCCTCTCATGATTGCTTTCACCGACGATTACTTAATATTAGCTTGCCAGTTCCCCCTAGTTCTCTGCATTGCCTAGGAACATGCAGCTTCTTTATCAACTGCACAGCTGAGATGAGATTAGAGTCAGCAAGAGCAAGAGCAAAGGCTCCACTTGATATAAGGAGCAAGAGTGTTTGGAAGCAGAGATGATTTTTGTCAAAATGAAGAAGCTGATGTTCACAGTGTGTGCTGCTGCCTATGGAAGGGCTTCAGAAAGGGATTGTTACCAGAGAACAGATCATAGCTGCTGTGCCCACGAGCCAGCCTGGTGCTGAGTAACACTTCCCCAGGCCTCCATGGGATGCCCAGGCAGTGGTAAGCGAGAAGAACCTGCTGGATGTGGAAATCACAAGAGCCCTGAAACATTTCTGTGATTGCACTCACAGCTCTGCCAAGAGGCAGCTCAGCCACAGGACTTTGCAGCCTGTCTAATGTACTCTGAGAAGAAGCATTTTTGCAGTCCCTCACACAGCGAAATCAAAACCAAAGCCAGGACCAAGTCCCGTTCCCAAGAGCTGCTCGTTTAAACCCCGGCTGGCTGCCTGCACTTGGCACAGCTGAGGGACGTTTTTCTCTCCACCTCCCTCTGTCTCCTCCCTGCTCGCCCAGGCTTTGTCCTGGAAATCTTATTCCCAGATGCAGGGGAAAGTCCTGCCAGCTCTCCACTGCTTGTCCCTCCCCTGCCTGCAGAGACACTGAAACTTGTTTTCCAGCAAATTTGACTTCGGATATAAATCAGGGCTCAGAAAATAAGTAACACATCTTCATTGCCAGCATGGAGAACCTGGTGATGCTAGAAATGCATTGTACCAGCGTGCCAGCAGCAGACTGCAAGGACATGGAACACTAGGCCAGCAGCTAAGCTTGAAACACAACTTGCTGTCCATGAGGAGCTTTTCACATCCGCGTGGAAGTTCTGCTATCCTTCCCTATTCCATTTTTCTTCTAATGCAACTACCAAGAGCAAAAAGACAGTCTGACTGAATTATAAATATAGAAGCCATACACTTCAGTTCTGATATTAAAACAAGCTGTCATCATTCTGTTACCAGGCCAGCTTTGAAGTGAGTAGGGTGGGAAGCAGAGCAGCAGTGCCAGGGCTCAGGTGCTTTCTTCCATCTGTGCCATGCTCCAGTAACAGTGCAGTTTTGCTGCTCCCTTCAAGAGTGAAAATCTGGCAGTCAGCACAATTTTTAGCTTGCCTGCACACTGTGATCCCATGACAAAACTACAAACAGCTTCCCACATCTCTCCCCTTGGGCTGTGGAAAAGCACCCGGAGTCTAAAACTTGGCCTGGTGTAGGACTCGTTTGGCTCTTCTCAGCAGGGAGGAAACAAGGGCTGTGCCTGTTGAGGACTGCTGCTGGAGAGTTTGAGATATTAACCATTCATTAGGACAGCACCATACACTCACAGTTCTCTGAGGGTGGAAAACTCCCCCACAAGCAGCTTCCCAAGCCGAAGCTTTCTCGTGTCACCCAGCAGCTGAATCTAAAAGTACATGGAGGAAGCTGAGAGGTTTTAATCATTGCTGGCTGACTTGGTAGGCTCTGCCCCACCACGTGACCTCATCTGCTCTGTGCCTTTACATTTTGTACATATGTGATGTACACGTGAAGATGCTTCGTTGTCATGCTTACTGGCTGCTGTAATCTGCACTAGAAATGCCAGTTTCTCAGCCCTGAATGTTACCTTGGGTAACAGCTATGGTGTGGAAATTGCTGCAGGACATAACCTCTGTGTCCTCCAAGACTGAGCTGAGCAATAGGATAAAACTGCAACATGTTCCACCTCAGGGTTCATTCTTACTTTGCATCACTCTTATTGTCATCTTCCCATGTCCCATTCACTAATTCTCACAAAATGTGACTTGTCTCAGAGTGAACGAGATCTTACAAGTTTTCTGAAGCAAGGTGACTAACTACCGAGAGGTGAGCACTCCCTGCTTCGGGCAAGGCCAACTCAACTCATCCCGACTCCTTCCCAGCAGCAGCGGGCTGGTCAGGCAGCAAATGCCCGCTATGCCTGGTCAGAGGTCTGGAGCAGCTGCAGCTTGTGCCACTTTGCCCCATGTGCTGAACTGTGTGAATGCTGGTAGAAGATACGGAAGGAAAGTAAGGCTTATTATAGTGGGGATAGGTAAGGATCAGAGGTCACAGAATAGAATAAAACACCCTTCATTTGTTTTGCAGCAAATCTCTCTGCTACTGTAGGGCTCACTAATTATGGCTTAAAAACTGAGACACAGATTTGAAGCAACTAGTGAAGGAAAAGATAACGTGAATTGCATTGAAGTCTCTACAGTCGTGTGCTGCATTACTGATATAGATTCTGGGGAGAGGTAACACATCTGTGTCTAATATTGATAGCTGTTATTCAGTCTGTTGGGGAGATCAAGGAGAATCTGGGTTCATGGGAGTTTGGGGATTCCAAGCTGTAAAGTATAAAACTTTATAGCAAAATGTGTAATGTCCACCACAAAGCAATAATGTGTACTAAAATTTGATTACATCCCTTCAGCAATACTCTTAACTATTTTAATATGTAACGTAGGTATTGTTAAATCCATACACAAAGGATGTCTCCTAATTAGAGCAAATAATATCCAAGTTCATCCAGGCATGTCCTCCTTTTTAATACCACTTTTAGCATCATCAGAATTTAAAAACTTAAAAAAACCCCACATTTTTATGGGACTTTCTGACGCCTGCAACCCAGTCAAAACTCCTGAAAAGTCCCTGTACCTGTGCAGTTTTCCACTGCACTGGGCTATGATGCTCTTGGTGGGGTGAGGAGTTAAAGACCCCCATCTTTACCATCTCCAAGACATAGATCCTAGCAGTATCAATATGCAGTACATGTGAACTACTGCTGCTGCCTGTTTTCTACTTCTGTTATAGTCTCACACGCTGAGTATCTAATTAAATTTTTAATTACTGTAGCTGATAATTGTGTCACATCCGATGAAGGTTTGAATGGGGCTGGTGGTTTACCATGCTAAGAAGTACTTAAATTAATTGTGATGAAAGTACGGATTAGCGTTACTTTGTTCCATTTCTCCAACTATTAGTTATCTTTGCTGCTAAGAAAAATATTCAAAAGTACTCAGTAGTTCTTTCTTCATTTAAAAAAAAAGAAATTAATATATGACACTGATTGTGTTTACTGAATCAGGTGTAGGAAGTTGGTGAGAACTTGTTGCAGAAACTTGAGTGATCAGTAGCAGAAAGTCCCAATTGATGATCACAATACTTCCTTTTGAAGTAATGTATTGCATGGTCCCTCATCTGCTCCCTGTTGCTTCTTTTCAGAGTGCTCCCTTAAGGATAATTTTTAGAATCAAAATCTGAATTCTTAATTTTGATATAATTTTTTTTTTGCATTCAATACAAATTACTAAACAACCCAGCCCCACCAAATTCTGTATACAGCTTAGCAACCGAAGACCAAGGCTGACTGGCTTTGTTTGCTAGTTAACTCCTTTAATATCTATAGAGCATCCACACTTTTGATGCTTTATGCAAATCTGGCACAAAACTGACTTCCTCCAAAGGTCAGTGGGACTGGGAAAGGCTGAGAGGAGGGCAGGGAGGGGGTGGATTTAAAACCAGGAATCTGGCTCTCCCAGCTGCAGGAGTTAGACCCTCCTATGGATTCTGTGACACTCTTCTATTTTGTGCTGTATCCCAAGCACAAAAACTGCTAGAAGAGCTTTGCTGCTCTGTTTGGCTTTTCCGTAGGGCAGCAGAACTGCACCATTTACTGTGGCTAAGGCTGGAGCGGTGCTGGTGGAAAGAGCATTTCTGACCTGTCATAAACAGAAGGACATAAAGGAGGAAAGTTTCCTGGCCTACTTCAGCCTCCTCTCTTCTGCATGGCTGAAAATTGATATGCATTCACAGGGATCTGGGTGACTAGGAAAGGGTGTACATTTATGCTAAGGATGTGCAAATGCCAAAGAAGCCTGGAAACAGCTTCTTTCAATGATAAAGCCTAGCTTTACAGTCCTTGAGGCTCTTCTCTCAGAAGTTACTTTTCCTTATTTGATTATAAATTAAATAGTCCTGTTAAAACTTACTGTAACAGCTTGTGAAAGAGCAGAAAAAGAAGCTAAAGCATTCTCTGCTGGTAATGTAATTTGCAAAATGATTCAACATGTTTGTCATTTTATCTTTGAGTCTACACTGCTTGACAGAAGACCAAGAGTTTGTCCCAGTGAAGCTCTGATTCATACTGATGGAAAATCCAGGTGTAACTGCATTCCTACTTGTACCTGGCTTTTCAAAATCACAAACGGGATCATAAAGAAGCTGTACATCCTTCTGTTAGCAAGTAAGTTCCGGTTACTTTTACCTGAGTCTTGACAAGCTGAAATTTATTTCTGTTCATTGTACTGGGGACCCCTGGTCATTTGCTTATGGCAGAGGGTTGCAGATCTGCAACTGCTCTGGGTAGATTAAGCTCCTTTGGCAGCTCGAGGAAGAACTGATTTTCAGTTATCATTTGTTTATTGCTCATTTTTCTTGAACAGACAGTCACATTTCTTTACAGCATTTAAACATGACAAAAGTGACAGACATAACTTGGAGGTGTTACATTCTGTCATCTGTTTGGGCACCCTCAGCAAGCTTGTAGATGGCACCAAGTTGAGTGGTGCAGTTGACATGCCAGAGGGACAGGATGTCATCCTGAGGGACCTGGGCCAGCTAGAGAGGTGGGCCCATCATGAAGTTCAATAAAGACAAGTGCAAGATTCTACACATGGGTTGGTACAATCCTCATTACCAATACAGGTTGGGGGATGACTTGGGGATATTGATGGATGAAAAGCTGGACATGAGCCAGTAATGTGCACTGGTAGCCCAGAAGGCCAATCGCATCATGAGTTGCATCAAAAGAAGTGTGGCCAGCAGATAGAGCTAATACACCCTTCTACTCTGCTCTGCTGAGATCCTACCTGGAGTACTGTGTCCAACTCTGAAGACCTCAGCACAAGGACATGGATCTCTTGCAGCAGGTCCACAAGTGAGCCACAAAGATGATCAGAGGGCTGGAGCACCTCTCCTATGAAGACAGGCTGAGACAGTTGGGCTTGTTCACCCTGGAGAGAGAAAGCTTTATAGAGGCCTTTCAGTCTGTTTGTAAGGGCATGTAGTGGTAGGATGAGGGGCCGTGATTTTAAACTAGAGCCATGTAGGTTTAAATTAGATGTTAGGAAGAAGTTCTTTAGTATGAGGACGGTGAAATATTGGCACAGGTTGCCCAGAGAGGTGGTGGAGACCTCATCCCTGGAGACATTCAAGGTCAGGCTTGATGAAGCTCTGAGCAACCTGATCTAGTTAAAGGTGTCCCTGCTTACTGCAGGCAGGTTGGACTAGATGACCTTTAAAGGTGGCTTGGAACCTATTGCATTCTGTGATTCTCTGAAATATTGCCTGGTTTCTTTTCACAGAAGGCATGCATTAGTGTATGTTTTTTGTTTTAACCTAGATTTGAATTTTCAGCGGACCTCAGCAGATGTGTATAGAAGTTAACAGAATAACTTTGTCTGGCTGGGATCTCTGTGGACCTAGCTATTAGCATACTCTAGGTGGGGAGGTGGTCACCAGCTTCTGAAAGAGTTCTTGGGGATGGCTGTTTTTGGAGCTGAATGTGCTCTGGGAGAAATGGAGAGAAGTGAGTGGGGAGAAGCAAATACGGTTGTTTGCATGCTGCTGGCACTGTGAGACGGACTGTCAAAGCCACTGAAACGAATACTCTACACAAGTTGCTTAAGTAGAACTTTCTCATTTTCTTCCTTTGGTAGCTGGTGATCACAAAAGTGAGACAGATTCCCAAATATGAACCAAAACAGAGAGCAGCTGGTTCAAAAAGAATGGCAGCAATTCCTGGAAGTCCAGTCTGGTCTCCCTGGTGGAATTGTGACTTTAAATTGTTACCAATTATGTGCAATCAAGTCAGTCCATTTTTGCAATCAATATGAATGGATGGGAGACTTGGGATTTGGTGTAACAAGAACAGCCATCAAGCAGCTAAGAAATATAACTATCATAATTTTAATTTCCTGCTTCCTGTAGGGTTATGCAGAATGCCTTGGACAGAGGGCACTGAGAGAGACAGTTTCTCATGAGGCTTTGTTTAAATTGAAGATTAGATACTTTGATTTTTTTATTACAGTACAGTCAGCACAGGGCAATTAGGGTTAATGTGAAGGGGAAATGGAATTCAGAGGTAAACAGATATGGAAAACAAATTAGCAGCTGGTTGGAAAGATCTGATTTCTAAGTGTAAATGTGCGTGGCTGTAGGGAACCCTCTCCCCCCTCCCCCTCCAAATAAAGATGATAATATTGAAGATTTTTTCTTTAATTCTCCTTTCTTTGGGAGAAATTGTTTAGTGCTGCTGTGATGACTTTGTACTGTCGATGAACAGCCTGTACCACAACCATGTGCTCTGGTTTATATCTTGCTACACACACAGTGCTCCCAGAAGCAGTGAAAAGCTGGGTGTGCTCACTGCCATCACTCCTTTAATGGTGTCTGCCAAAGAGCAGGTCAGTGCTGCTGGCTAGGTCTGAGGTCCTACAGAGCTCCTACACCCATCATTAGTCATTCTCACCTCTGCTCTTGTGGAGTAGAGAGGGTACAAATACACCAGGACTCTGATTTGTTCTTGGTTCTTTTATGGAACAGTCCAAGTGAAACTTTCTGACTCCTCTCACTGCTGGACATATACATGCAGGAATCAAGCAGCACCTGGCTGTAAACCAGTGGAAAATTTTATTATTTGCCTTATGATAATGAGAAGTGAAGCTGAGGATCAGAGAGCTTCAGTTCTTTGCACGTTCAAACCGTCCAGTTTTTTAATAATTTTTTTTTCTTGACTCCAGAAAACCTGGTAATAGCATGAGTAATGTGCTGTGTGCCCTGGCCACCCATGCCATACTGTCAGTATGCACACATGTAGGCAGTGGGTTTCTGGTATTGTCAGTGCACTATGGGAAGGCTCAAAGCTTATGATGAAAACTGGGGTCAAAAGACTTGTGGAGAGGATTATTTTCCTTGAATTGGCGATGTAGACACAACTGTAACACCCTCATTTAGGGTGTAAATCTTTTGCTCAAAGCTGAATGATACCCCTTGGTTTTGCGTAGTACAATTCTTAATATTTAACAGTCAGCTTAATTCAATTTTTAGTCCTCTGATGCCCAGCCTCAACATCTGTTCTTTGAAAACGCCTGGTGAAATAAGCCTGACAATTATGGACCAGAACTCAGGAATTCATCATCTCTGCCACTCAACTATGAATTCAGATTAAATTTGGGTAAGTCATAGTACATTTTGTGATTTGGTTTTCCCGTGTGTGTAAGAGGAATAAATATACTGAATGTAAGAGGATATATCAAATAATGGGGATAAAGACATAAACATAATAGACGTTAAAATACTATGACATTTACAAATTAAACCTGCCAGTTAAAAGCTAGATACTTTGTTTATTAAGCTGTTAAGAAAAAATTATTGTTTTGAAAAAACAGGATCATTATCATAATGAATATCACAGAGAAACACACATAATTTGAGTTGGAAATGATTGAAATAATCAAGATTTTTAAAAAAAAGCATTTGTGGAGACTGGTAAATGTTTTCTGTGCAAGAAGCTTTATTCCAGCTTTAGGGAGTATATGCTAAAAGAGATGAAAAGATAGTTTGGTATGCCTGTTCATATTAAAATTAAATTCAAAATGATGTTTTTACTGTTTTCATGTTCATAATTTTGGCCAGCTTTTCATGTTTGCTGTGCTCCTGTGGGTTTGTTTTTTTTTCCCAACCACATATATTTATTATATTTTTGATCTTCTATGGCCAGGAGTTCCCTAAAATATGACTGGTCGTCCACTACCTTCATCATCATGATGGATAATTTTTAGGTTGCTTGGATCTCAATGAAGATCATAGAGCCACAGAATAGTTTGGGTTGGAAAGGACTTCAGATCATCTAGTTCCAGCCCCCTGCCCTGGGCAGGGACACCCTCCACTAGACCAGGTTTCCCGAAGCCCCATCCAACATTGTTAGTGAGGTGGCAGCCTGGCTTCTCTCGGCAACCTATGCCAGTATCTCACCATCCTCAGAGTGAAGAATACCTTCCTTGTATCTAATCTAAATCTGCCCTCTTTTAGTTTAAATCCATTACCCCTTGTTTTGTCACTGCACTTCCTTGATAAACAATCTCTCTCCAGCTTTCCTGTAGGCCCCTCCGGGTACTGGAAGGCTTCTATAAGGTGTCCTTGAAACCTTCTCTTCTCCAGGCTGAACAAGTCCAACTTTCTCAGCCTGTTTTCACAGGAGAGGTGCTCCAGTCCTCGGATCGTCCTTGTGGCTCTCCTCAGGACGTGCTCCGAGAGATTCATGGCCTTCTTGTGTTGAGGACTCCAGAGTTGGACACAGTACTCCAGGTGGAGTTTCATAAGAGCACTTCAGAGGGGCAGTATCACCTTCCTTGACCTGCTGGTCACACTTCTTTTGATGCAGTCCAGGATACGGTTGGCTTTCTGGACTACACATTTCCAGTCCATGTTGAGCCAAGACCAAGATGTCTAAGTTTTTCTCCTCAGGGCTGTTCTCAGTCCATTCTTCACCCAGCCTGTAGTTGTACATGGGATTTTGCCAACACATGTGCAGGACCTTGAACTTTGTTGAACTTCATGAGGTTTGCACTGGCCCACCTTGCAAGACTTTCAATAAAATATAATATATAAATAACGTATACTGAAAGCTGGTATATTTACCAGTGGGAAGTAATTTGGGTTTGAAATTATACGTAATGTCAACATTTATATTTTATTTTAAAGGGAGAAAAAGTTGTTCAGGGAACTGTAAACAGAGATATTTTTTTTATTTGTTTGTTCCTTTCTCCTTGCTCTTGTTGTATTCATCTAACCTGAACTCCTGGCAAAAACAATTGCATAAAGCCAGGAAGAGCTAAATAACTGTTCTGATGTTGTTATGGCAAGCTGTAATTTACAAAGTGCTCTAGAAGTGAGTTATTTGTTTAGGAAAGGAAACAAAGGACTGTACAAGCTTGAAGGTTCCATGGATGAAGCAGAACAGGGAAGAGTGGATGCCAAGGCCACCCCGGGGAGAAAGGTGCTCCTGGAGCCAACAGTCCCATCCATGGTACCACGTGTGAGACTATCATTATTTTTGAGCTAAAATATCATAAAAGGAAGCAATTGTTAGGGAGATGAGAAGATACATAGAATTGATCCGACATGAGCAGGATCAGAAGGGGAACAAACCAGTGACAAGTTATTCCTCAGACCAGTGAAAAATGCATTAAGGAAGATTTCTGGCTCACCCAATATGAAATTAACTTTACAAGGAAATTAATCCAAACTGATAAGATCACAGACTTTTTCCTTATTTTTGTAAAAGCCATGTTTAAAAATAACCACACTTGAATATTTGAACTATAAACATCACTTTAGCCTTTGCTGGATACTAGAAGAGGGCAATACAGCCAAACATTGTTAACCAGATAATTACAGGAAATTTAGGAGACGTTATGATGGGATATTCTGATGGAGCTGTTTCTACTTTATTTTCCTAATGTTTCTAAGCGTCTTTAACTACAGGGACTACCTTTTTCAGAATGCCATGTATTAAGTGTGTGAAAGAATGTTCTCAGAGCAAACGTCAACTTTTGCAGACAGGTTGATGAAGAAACAAGCCAGCAGCTGATCCCGACAAGTTCTCTAGGACCTAGGGGATATTCTTGGATACTCTGGGCAAGAGGTAAGTGTAGTGGGAGAGAAAAATAGGCCCACTTCAAAAACCTAAATGTAGCTGAAGCACCAGGTGACACGGAACTTGAAGTATAAAGAACACAAAAGATTTTCTTTGCTGGAATGTTATACTTGATTTTGTTCTCACTGAATTAAAACCATTTCCTTCAATAGAAACCAAGAGAATTTGTTTTCTTGCAGGGAAAGCAAATAAAGAATAGCTGTGGAAGAAATTGGAAGCCTATTTTGTCCACAAAATAAAATGCCAAAAGCAAGTACTTGAGATTGCTATGTTAAATTTAGCCTAGAGAAACAGGCAGTGAAGTTATGGTAAAAGATTTAGATAAATACTTTTTAATGCTATAACAAACTGAACAATAATCTACCAAACTTTTTTCTAAAAAGCCTCCTCCAAATGATATGCAGCAGTTTTAAAACTTTGCATGTATCCATGTTTTCAACAACTCTGAAACCACAGTGTGACTCATAACCAGAGTATTCATCTCCTACTGGTCTAAAAGGTCTTGAGAGACCTTTAATTTGCCTTTCCCTTTCTTGGGGACCTTTAAGGAATCCTAATCTCACTATCTACATTTGATAGGTATTTTCTAGTACATACAACAAAGAATTCACAGAAGAGTAAATTCCAAAGGAAATTTTTTATTGGAGTAGTTATGTTCATTACTATGCCAAAACCTTCTCGCATGAGAAGAGGGAAAGGGTTTAAAAGTTAGCAGCAAAAATATCTGGGCTTTTTTTTTTCCTTCCCTTCATATATCTTCATATATCTTTGTTACTGTGTTGCTGATCACTGCCTCCAGTGTCTTGAACTCCCCAGAACAGTTGGAGTTGGCAAGGACCTCTGGAGATCATCTAGTCCAACCCCCCATGCCAGAGCAGGATCACCTAGACCAGGTTGCACAGGATTGTGTCCAGGCTGGTTTTGAATCTCTCCAGAGAAGAAGACTCCACAACCTCTCTGGGAACTCTGAACAACTAAGATTTATTTTCCAATTCTAGAGTTAAATACCACGGTAATGAGGTGTTTTTAGTGGTGCTTTCCAAAGATAGACAAAATACTCTTGAGAGTGGAGTGAAATGGTACGAGATTGCGTGTCAGGTTTGGGAAGCATCAAAAATAACCTTGTTTCACCTTGCAAATTTAAGTTACCACCTCATAGAGACATGACATGTTAATAACCTAACTGTATTACAGGCAATTTAAGAAGATGGAAAGAATACGTCAGCTTTTAACTCTTCTCCCCTCCTTGCTTGGACACTCCCTAACACACATTTCAGTGTGTGTAGACCGCAGTGCCAAACTGAAAGAAAGCACACAACGTTATCTCTGTTTTCTTGCCATGTGGTTAAATGCCTGGGGTTTTGTTATTTTTGTTGGATTTTATTGGTTTTGTCCTTTCAAACAAACTTTGAATTACTTTATTTTATGCTATTTCTTTGTTTTAAAAAGTCTTTGCCTTCTCAACTCCTTCAGGGTTTTTTTCTGAGCTGGTTTTAATGTTCTCTCTCCACCTGCTATGGGCTCCCTGCTTTATTCCCTTTCAGAGAAAACTCTCTCCCTATAATTCCACCCCTTCCAAGCGTCACTTTTCATATTTGACTTGTAAATAGAATAACCATTCCTCTCCCAGCCTCCCCAATGTCTTCACATCATCTCTTCCCAGATATGAGTTAGAAACCATGCTAACACAGAGTTCTGCTGGGAGGTGACACAGAACACAGCTGCCTGAAGGAACTTCTCCTTGTCCACAACAGAATAAACCGTGATCAGGCCCATGCCACCAGCTCTCAGCTGCCAGTTTTAGCACTACTCCTAATAAAGCAGGCATCTATAGATATTTGGTCCTTTTTAACACATGATCGTAATCTATCACAAACATCCCTGGCTCTCACAGGCTCTTTGTTCTGAGCTTCCCACATTGTTCTTTATATTTTTTCTTGGGATACCAGGGAGGAATCAACAGCAAAATCAACAATTTTCCTGACTGTTTGCACTATTTTACTTCATGGAATCTGAGGACAGAGATGTTCTTTCTTGCTTGTAGTGTTTATTTTTATGGGGCTGGCTTTTATGCTCCTTGCCATGCTCTGTCATGGCTGTGACAGTGTTCCAGGGAGACCTCTGTGACAGGCATACCCTAATGTCATCTCACAAGACTGGTTGCATTTGTCTGCTAGGTTGTGTATTTCATATGAGAATATGTTTTCTCTGTGATGCATTCCAGTAACAGCAAAATAAACACCCTGTGTGCTGGGATGGAGCATTTAAACGAGTATGTATATATGAAGAGCTCACAGAATCACAGAACATTAGGAGTTGGATGGGACTTCGAGAGATCATCTAGTCCAACCCCCTGCCAGAACAGGATCACCTACACTAAATCACACAGGAACACATCCAGGCAAGTTTTGAATGTCTCCAGAGAAGGAGACTCCACAACCTCTCTGGACAGCCTGTTCCAGTGCTCTGCCACCCTCACAGTGAAAAAGTTCCTCCTTATATTCACATGGAACTTCCTATGCTCCAGCTTGCATCCATTGCCCCTTGTCCTATCACTGGCCATCACTGAGAAGAGCCTGGCTCCATCCTCCTGACTCTCACCCTTTACATATTTATAAACATCAATAAGATCACCCCTCAGTCTCCTCTTCTCCAAGCTAAAGAGGCTCAGGACCCTCAGCCTATCCTTATAAGGAAGGTGTTCCACTCCCTTAACCATCTTGGTGGCCTTGGCTGGACTCTTTTGGGAGTTCTATGTCCTTCTTGAATTGAGGGGTCCAGAACAGGACAGGATATTTCTGGTGTGGTCTCATCAGGACAGAGAAGAAGGGGAGAAGGAACTCTCTTGGCCTACTAAGCACACCACTACATTTCAATGCTTATGTATTGCAGCTTTTGTACCCTTGCATCCTTGAAGAAGGTGGTTTAGTACTTTCAGCTCTGTTCATTTTTCAGTTCTCCATAGCAGCCATGAGCCACTGGCTCCTCCTGCAAGCCTCTGGGAAGGGCTCTTCACAGGACCCTGACCACAGCAGCCCCTCCTGGAGATGTGTAGCTGGGAAAGGAACACAGTATGTGTTGGAGCAGGGGGAAGGGACTTTGGGGAAGTTCTGTAGGGTCTGGAAAGCAGAAAATCTGTGAACATTCTTGATTATCATACACTAGATACTGTGCATCAAATTCTGTTTTTAGATAAGTTATTATCAATTCTTGGCATTCCTTATCTGTAAGGTGAAGTTTATATGATGCGGTCCTATGGATCTTCACAGGAGATGGAATATAAACATGTGGAGTTGTTGCTTTCCCCAGCTTTTCTAGAAAGTAATCTTTTTATTCTCAGTTACAGTTGTAAGGAAAGTACTTCTATACAGGAGAATATGTACATATTCAATGTAATTTTCTTATATCTTCAGAAAGACTGAAGAAAATTTAGTGGATGAGAAACTTAACATGAGCCAGCAGTGTGCTCCTGCAGCTCGCAAGGCCAAGGGTATCCTGGGCTCCATCAGAAGAGGGGTGGCCAGCAGGGACAGGGAGGTGATTGTCCCTCTCTACTCTGCCCTCGTGAGGCCCCACCTGGAGTACTGTGTCCAGATCTGGGGCACCCAATACAAGAAAGATGTAGAACTGTTGGAGAGGGCTCAGAGGAGGGCCAGCAAGATGATTAGAGGGCTGGAGCACCTGCCCTACAAAGAAAGGCTAAGGAAGCTGGGCTTGTTCAGCCTGGAGAAGAGAAGGCTGCGGGGGGACCTCATTGCAGCCTTCCAGTACCTGAAGGGAGATTATAAACAGGAGGGGAATCAACTTTTTAAAAGGGCAGATAATGACAGGACAAGGGGGAATGGTTTAAAGCTAAAGGAGGGAAGGTTTAGGTTGGATATTAGGGGGAAGTATTTTACAGAGAGAGTGGTTAGGTGCTGGAACAGGCTGCCCAGAAAAGCAGTGGATGCCCTGTCCCTGGAAGTGTTCAAGGCCAGGTTGGATGGGGCCCTGGGCAACCTTGTGTAGATCCAGGCCTGAGGTTGGTGGCCCTGCCTGTGGCAGGGGGGTTGGAGCTCTGTGATCCTTGGGGTCCCTTCCAACCCTTGCCATTCTATGATTCTATGAGTCTATGAAATTGAAGATAGGACTGGATGTCTATCTGTGCAGTATGAGCTAGGGAACCTGCTTTGGCAGGGGGGTTGATGATCTCTTGAGGTCCCTTCCAACCCCTACAATTCTGTGATTCTGTGATTCTGTATCTCTGTCTCCCTATTCCTCGGCTGGAGTTCATTCTTATTTGAATTATCAATTTCCAATTCCCCCTCTTTATTTTCCTTACTGTTTATCACACACAGGGTACCGAAGCTGCTCATCCAGTTGGTGTGTGAAAACCTGCACAGCCTGATTGCTGTGATCCTGGTGTGGAACAAAACTGCAAATACAAAAGAAAAGGTCCTTCCTTGGTTCCTTGATTGTAAGATGCACCAGACTTTCTCCACTCTCTCCAACATCTGCTGCATAACAACAGAACAAGTGGTTCATGTTTGTTAGTGTCACAGGGGTTTATGAGATCTGAAGAAACAGGACCATGGGCTTCAGGAAGGGTTAAGCTCCTACAGCTGAGAAGCTACTTCATTCACTGTTTTGGCTGCCAGACCTGTTGCTGTGGAAATGATAGCAGAGATACTGTATTTTTTTTTAGATCTATCTTCCAGCTTGAGTTAAGGTTTTCCCTGATGAACCATAAACTTGAAGCTACTGGACAAAGGGAAATGGGAGTTTAATCCTTTTAAGCCACTAGCAGACATCCCTCTGTTCTGGTGTTATTAGCATCCCCTTTCTGCAGCAAGATGGTCAAGGGAGAGAGGAAGCTGGGAATGACATTCCCAAACTTTCCCCTTGGGAATGCAAGGCAAACTGGAGACACGTGTCTGAGTGACATCAGAGTGAGGTACAAACATTAGGAGCAAACAGGCAGGAAGGATTAGCTGGTTCAGGGAGGTACAGGAGGGGATGGGGCGCTGGTGAGCACAGGGGGTTTGAAACTGCTTTAACAAGGCAGGTGAGGATATTCCAGTGTTTTTTCCAAAGTTATCCTATCTGGTTTGGCTTCTTTTATTTCTGGGTCAAGCAGAAGCCAGTGAAGCAGCTAATAAAAGCCTAGTCTGCTCTGAACTGCTACGTGTGTGCTAGCACTGCTGTTTACTCCAGGAATAATGCATTTCATTCTCTTAACCTCTCCTCAGCAATGGTGTGGGAGCAAGTCCTTCCACTTTGTGGAGGCAAAAGTTACAAATGGTTGTCTGAAGAAAAGGAAGTTGAAAAATTCGTTGTTAACGTGGCTGCACCACACACCTTGAAGGTGTGCAGTATAGCCATGCTCTTCTGCAAAACTATCACAAACTGTTGAGCTGGCTGATGAAAAACGGCCTGTGAAAATAAAGCTGTATCAGTGATTCAGTTTTTGTAGCAACATATATGTCTGCAAAAAAGAGGAAGGATATGCAGTGCCATCAGAGCTTTCTCAATGATTTCTCCTGAAAGGGCCGTTCTCTATTTTTCATTTGGGAAAGTGGGAGTGAGAGCAATATGCATTTATGCTTTAGTTTAATAGTAATCTTAATGTCTCCATTTCCTCCATCTTAGTGAAGTTCAGCCCATAGATTGGCCTCTGTCTGAATGTGTAAAGGCTGGATATACAAGAGACTTACAATAAGCTTGTCTGTGAGTCCTAGACCTGTGAACACTAAATTGTTCACATGACAGCTGTTACAGCTAGTCGCACAAAACAATTTGTGCAGCTAGGTGATGATTTCAGAGCCTGACCTTGTTCAGTCTTTTGCAATGCTTTCCCTTTTTACATCTGCTATTTGCGGTGGATGATACAGTAACAGCTAGGAGTGTTCTGTTGGTTTATATAAGTTTTCAGAAAGCATTTTAGGTGGAAGATTAATTTAATTTCTATTTTAATACAAAATGTCCTTCATAAGAATATTTTTCTATGAAACTAATTTTTCCCCAGATTTAGGAAATGCCCAATCCAAGCCTGATTGTATTTGTTATGATACAGTCTTATAATACAGTTTTGCTTCAGTTAATTGCTCAAAGCACAGAATAGATAATGCTGCCTTAGGAGCAGCTTTTAGATCTTTTAGTGACTTTGGTGTGTGGGTCTAGTTGTTCTTATGTGATTATATCTGGGCTGCTGTTAGGAAAAAAAAAAGTAATTTAGCTTCAGAAGGGCTTTTCTCAGGCAGCTGTTGCTGGAGTGTCTGTTTCACAAAGACAAGTTTGGCTTATCTGGTATCACATTGTATGGCAAAGGAATACTTCAATCTCTCTTTCAGAGATGTGAATTTGAGGAATAAAAGGAACATGATGGGGGGAAAAAAACCAAACCACTACTGTGATATTAACCAAACTCCTGCAAATTATGTTCCAGAATCCTTAGCTTTATACAACCCATTCTTCCTGTTCTGGAATCAGACCTTTGATCTGTTACCCACCTGAGGAATCTCAAGCTTGGTGGTTGCTCACCGAGACCTTGGTATTAATCGAGTGCTCAGAATGACATGGACAAGGATGCTTGTCCTAGGACATCTTTTAAAATGAACCCTAAGGGGAGTTTTCATAGGAACCAGCCACTGGGTGGCAGAAGTAGATCACAAAATTCTACTCAAGTATTAAGAACGTAAGAAGGATGCTATGTAAACTGTTTTATAACAGCAATATAAAAGTCTTCTACCTGAGCTGGATGTATTTAAAAATAACATACCTCATGAGATAATAAATTGGAAAGGTGTTTTTTTTTTACTCTTTTCACCTTTCCGTGTGTGAGCAGAAATAAACTTCTACATGCCTTTTCTTCTTTTTTTTTTTTCTTTTTCTTTTCCTTTTTTTTCCTTACCAACTACAAGAGTTTATTTTCAGAGGGGAAGAGGGCCTGGGTTTCCCTGCCTCCTCATTCTTTTCTTTTCTCCCCATCCCTTTTGATGAAGAACATAGCTGCTGAAAGTGAAGGCTTTGCTAAGCTCTCTGCCCCAGGTGCTATTCTCCCACTCTGTCTTTTAGGAGGAACTTTGGAAAAATGACATGAAGATATGTCTTAAACTGCGTCCTACTCCAGTGTTGCCACAGCTAAAAGTTACTATTGAGGATATGGAGATCCCTTCCCAAGGTAAGTGTTCCCAGGTGATCCAGGTCTCTGGGCTCATCTCTCTTACCAGTAGCTCTCCCTTTGTTTGTAACTCAAGTTGCTTGGGTTTGTAACTCGAGGCAGTTTGCCAGCTTAAGAGAGAAGTCAAACCAGTTGTAAAATACCAGGTGACTAATAAAGAGACTGAGGGGGAGCTGATAATTTTAATAGTGATTAAAAGCCCTCAATATGATTAGTACCCCACAAATTTTACTTGAGCATGGTGAAAATGGAGATGGGGGACAGGGCTTATGGACTGTAAACTTCAAATGGCTTTAAAATCAAGCAAGATCCAAGAGGTAAATTTTCTTCTTGAATTTTTTCCTGCTAAAAATACATTTAAAACACAGTCTATGTGGGTCTTTTTTGTATGCATAATTCCACCAGAAACAGATCAGCCTAAACCAGTATTGTGATCCAGTACAATTCCCCATGTGTGCGCGCATCCTTTGTTTCCACTTTGGAAAATAATTTGAAATAAATAATCTGTCCACTGCAAAGCTCCAAAATCTGACCCAAGAGATCCTGAGGGATAAAAAGAATATACTGTTTTGGTTCACCTCCCATATTTTGGTTTTGTTTTAAATACCTTCCCTACAATATGTGTGAGATAGAAGTATAACTAGTGCGTCCACTGCTTAGGATTATTGTATGGAGGATTTGGCCTTGTTGCCAAAGTCTGTCCTTTACATCCACCTGTTCCTCTGCCCTCCAAACAGCCCAAACTCCCTGTGATTCACTTCTCTACTCTTTCTGGCTCTCCTGGTTTCTTCCACTGCCTGGGCAGGGAAAAGATGCAGTAACCAGTACGGTTAGTCCCCATGAATATTTTTGTCCTATTAAACTCAATGTCCAAGAATGTCTTTATTATGTGTTTTATTATTCAGAGGCTGTGAGGACTGCGGTGCTTTGAAAGCCGTACCACCCAGCAGGTGGGCAGAGCATGTGGTGGAACAGCTCAGCATCTGGAGGATTAGGTCTAACTGTGTGTAGTGCGATGGATCTGGAATGCTTTTAATTTACAAGGGTAGTTCCCAATACTGTATTTCTAGCATTCTTTCTTTAGAGGACAATGAATGCCAAGTCGTAATAACTAAAATGAGGTCAGCTCTATTAGGCCCAAGCTATTTGACAGGATGCTTTGAAATCTCTGCAGTGAATTGGATGAAAGAAACAAAGCTGTTGAATCTTGTTCTGGTATGACTCTTACTCCCTTTTTTAAAACTAATTGTGGCAGTATTATTCTACTTCGAACACCGCTGATAGATGAAAACAAGGCTATGAAAGTTTATGTGTTTGTTCTGGACTGTATGGTATAGATTTTAAGAGAAAAACTGCTTATAGCTGCTTTATCTAATATGATAGCACTGATTTCGTGGGATACACAAAATTCTGTATTCTGTACAAGTTTTATACACAGCTGTATCTATATTTGAAGCTCAGTAGAAGTTGGTAAATAAAAGTAAGCACTCTATGAGCAGATGTGGTACGTGAAAATAGTGTGTTATGCTGGGGGTTTTACTGAACAGTAATAATCCTGGTCCGGACAGACAAAGAACAGTGGGGAAAAGATTTTTTCTGATTTTTGCACCAGATGTACAGTAAGAAAGGTAGCTCCCTGGGCACACTCAGTGAAGACTTACACAATAGCCAGATCCAAATTTACTGGAAGGAGTAGCTTCTCCCAGCCAGTCAGTGTTTCAGGCGTTGTGGCACGGTGAGACCAAAGCACAGTTCAAAAGAAATATTCTCACACATCTTACTAGATTTACTGACTAGTTTTAGATATAACTTTAAAATTTTATGTCTGTGCATCAGTGCTAGGTTCATTTATCAGGTCATCATATTTCTTTGGTATCGCTTAGAGAATGCCCAGTTTTAAATTCTGGGTGAGAATTGGAATAATATTAAAACTAAAACTCCCCAGAAAATTAACTTCAAGCACTTTGTGTCCCTATTTAATTTTGATGTGTAAAATGCTCATCACAAAATTTGCTTGAGGTGAAAGGAGCATGCCAACTTAACAGACTTAAAGAAAAACATTAAAAAGACATTAAATACGCAAGAACTCTGGTATTTTTTTAATTTTTATTTTTTTAATTCTAAACATAGAGCTGGGGATTCTCAGAGTGCCCTACTGTATTTAAATGTTACATGGTCAAATATGGTTTTTTTCCACCATTCCTTTTTGTAGTGAAGAAATTAGAATTTAAGACATGTTACACTCAGTTATTGGGATGGAAATATTTATTTTTTATTTGTGGAACACATGTAATTATCTTTATTATCCTCTGTGCTATTTTTCTTTTTGCTTCCTTGAGTATTTAAAGAAACAGCAGAAATTTAAGACAAAGTGTAGCCAAATTGGAATGTAATTAATTTGTACAGAAACTGTACTGAGTACTCATGGGCTAATGCTGTTAACCCAGGAGTTGTTGTGGTCTAAATGACATTGTATGGTGTTGAAATGTTCTTTGCATGTGCAGTGGTTTACAAAACTGCTTCTAGTAACTCAAACATATATGTTTTCCAAGGAAGTAGTCCATATTTTCCAAATAAAAAATGTTGAGTGGAAGGACATGCTGGAATTGGAGAAAAAAGCTGGGGTGTGGGAAATGTTAACTCACAGAGCATTTGAGTAATGCTGGTTGGTCACTGTCCCATTCCCCACTGACCTTTCAGTAATTGAACCCTGGGATGACTCACCCTGCAGTCCCACCTCAGTACCTTGTTTGCCCTCCATCCCTTTGGGGCTGCTGAGAGGTTTCTATGACAGTCACCTTCATTTGGCTCAATCCTAACAACATTTTGGTGTTTGTTTGTTTTTTCCTTCAGGTCCTATGAAAACCATCCCTTCCCTTGGGTTAAGGCAGAACTCAGTGTATTGCAATATAAAATTACAGCCGTTCAAAAAGAATCATAGAATGGTTTGAGTTGGAAGGGTCCTCAAAGATCATCTAATTCCAACAACAATCTTATTCTCAATTCTGTTCTCTAAGGTTCATTTTAGCATATTTTTTTAAGTTTCTGCAGCTGAGTTTGGATTTCTCAACTATTATCCTTCTAATTATTTGATGCCAGTTTACTTTGGCATCAAACAATTAGAATTTGTGTGACACAGCTCCGTGTCACCCAAAACCTAATCTGTCATCTTTTTCTCATGGGCAAAGAAGAAAGGGCAGTAACCAGTGAGTATGACAAGAGTATTAGTATCTGTTGGTCCTGAAGGAAAATATTATCGTTGCTTTACTTCCTAACTTTCCAGAAATCAAGTTCCCAGAGACACTGGGATCAGATGTTATACTAGAGTCATAATTTAATTGCATTGGTTTATTGCTGAACCTTGTGTAATAACAGGATGGACTTGATTATACTTTGAGCAGTAGCACTTGAAACTACAGAACTGGAAAGAAAATTCATGCCTGTTCTCTGGACTACCCAGGATCCAGCAGACTTGAAAAGGAGTCAGAAAATCATCGAGACGTCGCGCTGAGCCATCACTGAGCTGTTGGGGAGCCAGGCAAGCCTTGCGGCACTGAGCCAGCATGTGATTTCATGAGTCTGTATTTCCTCAAATGCAATTCCATTTTATGTATTCTTTGATTTTTTTTTCCCCCTATCTTCCCCTCCTTCCCTCCCCCCTGCCATGCTTTCCATGTTTTTCTGGTTCTATGTTCACATTTTAGCTTCTTGAAAGAGATGGGGGAATGATCCATTTACTTAGCGGGAATTTGCTGTATTAGGCAGACTGAGATGGAAAAATTGTCATTTCTGGAAATGCCACAAGTCTGATATCATGGAGTTGTTCCAGGTATCCATGTTAAAAAAACCCCAACCCATTGAATTCTAAATTTACCTTGAGCATTTCTGAGTAACAGACTTAGAACATCCTTTGACAAAAATCTCCGTTACCTATTTTTTGTAATATAGTTATTACCCTGTTTATTGCACTCTGACAGGTGTCTTTATATTCACTAAATTATATTAAGTGAATGGTTGGTTCATTGTTAGGAATAGAAGTATTCCGTATAAAATTGATTTACAGTGGTTGTTTCTTGGAGCTTATGAGAGAACCCTAATAAAAACTGGGTGTTTAAATTTGTAGTAGTAGAATAATGCAATAGGAATAAAAAGCTTGAAAAACAAAGCATAGCATGGATAATTCCCAGAACTATTTTCTATGTACTTCATTTGGTATAAACTTATGGATATATATGAATTTTCAGTGGAAAACAAGCATTTAATATCTATATAATATCTTAACCTGATGGATTGTACAATATGATGGGAGCACGTTGCACAAACTTCTATTTCAGTAATTATAAAAATTTTATATAGAAGGACAGAACATGAACTAGGCTGAGGGAGAGCATGAAGGCCAGAACATGAACTGGGCTGAGAACAGAACATGAGAGACTGAGGCAGCTGGGCCTCTATAGCTTGAAGAAGAGGAGACTGAGAGGTGGCCTTATTAATGTTTATAAATATGTAAAGGGTAAGAGTCAGGAGGGTGGAGCCAGGCTCTTCTCAGTGATGGCCAGCAACAGGACAAGGAGCAACGGATGCAAGTTGAAGCATAGGAAGTTCCATGTGAATAGAAGGGGAAACTTTTTCACTGTTAGGGTGACAGAGCACTGGCACAGGCTGCCCAGAGAGGTTGTGGAGTCTCCTTCTCTGGAGACATTCAAAACCTTCCTGGAGGTGTTCCTGTGTGATTTAGCCTAGGTGATTGTGCTCTGGCAGGAGAGTTGAACTAGATGATCTTTCGCGTTCTCTTCCAGCTCCTCAGGTTCTGTGATTCTGTGATAGGCGGTTCACTTAGGTCACAATGTAGTGCTGCTTAACATTTTCTCACTCATTGCTCTCAAAATGCAAACCAGGATTTTTCACTTGATGTTTGCAAAGGCACATAGCAAATGGAGCTTTTTTAATTGGTCTTAAAATTGAAAAAGTTAAAAATTAAAAAAAAATAATCTGTTCTTGGTAGTGAAAAGTGGATATGATAATATTAGTGGGCATAACACAATACAAAAAAATTAGATAAAAAACCCTTTTAACAGTACTGGTAGATAAAGTTGATATGAAATTGTCTCAGTAAAGTGGGATTTCTTTATTGCTGGACATCTTTTAAGAGTAAATCCGGCAACATCTCATGGAAAAGATTTAGGGCAGGGATGATCATTTATTGAGACTTCTGACAGCCTTTTTTTTGACTTTTTATCTCTCCCATCCCCATATTCATGATTCATTGATTTCAATGCTCTCAGATGCTTTTACTTTTTTTTTTTCTTTTAGGAATTAACAATAATTCTTGACTTTTTAACAATTTTAAGAATTAATGGAAATTTATTTTCCAAAATTATTAATTTTTCTGAAACCCTTAGGAATCTACATAGTCTGCCATCTGGCATATGCAGTTAGGTCATTTGCCCAGTCAGGTTCAGCATCTGATTATATGTTTAGCCTGTAGTTGGACTAAGCCTGATGTGACCTAGCCTGAAATTTTTTTGAATGTTTCCATTTGTATTGTGGACTTTTCTTTAGAGGAGACAGAGTACATCTGCTCAGATATGACATCTGACTTGGGCAGCTGAAAGCCTTTCTCCAGTGCTGCTGGAAAGCCACTTTACAGAGTAACTGTCACTCTTTGAAGTCATCCCAAATAAGGTATGAAGTTACTCTCATTAGGTATGCAGCAGAATCTAAACAAATAACTAATTTTGACTTTCCAGTATTGTGATGGTGTTTTAATGGATGTTTAGGCAGCTCGTGAATTCACAAGCATCACTGGAGTCACTCCAGAGCCTGTGGTCTGTGTACCTGTGAGTTCTGCATCCAGTAAGTAAATTGATTACAGATACTGAGATGCTCTATGATAATCAAATGAATGAACTTCTCTGGTTTTCTAATTTTTGGCCTTAGACAAATTTTATTCTGTGAGTTTGACTTTCTTTTTCTTGAAGTGCCAGCTTAATGGAAAACTTTCACATATCGCTGGTCTATGGCAAATAGTTGGGATGATTCAGGCACCGCTTAATTTAGATGTCCCTCTCCCTCCTTCAAGATTAATTCTATTTCTCAGTCCAGAAGAGTAGCTTGTGTTTTTTGCTCTGTAAAAATGTTGTACAAAGCTGCTGTAGAAGTTTCTGGGCCTTCCTGACACACGCAGGAACTTTCCATTATTTTACTCTCCGTGTTTTTGGATACAAGACTCCAGCCCACCATCACTTGACATTTTCTTCCCAGGAAAATTGTATGATCCTTTGTAAATGAACATTTTTTTTTAACAAATTTAAACCCTGGCTCTTAAAAAGTTTTGGAGTACTTTCCACTTTTACCAGATGTTCCACCCATATTTTATGGGAACAAATGAAGTCATTTAAGGATGTGAGGATGTTTTTTAATCCTCAAAACTAGAATTATACTCTTCACAAATATCTAAAATTTCCCTGGTGCATTCAAGAGTCTAAAAGGAATTCTGCACCACTCAAGCAATCCATAGGTTACCATAACAGCTGTTTTTATCCACCGCTCTTCCCCTGCTTCCCATCTCTGAATGATAATTCAACTTGAAGGATATCCACATACTGGATGAACCAAACTTCTAGCTATATTCTGCTCCATGTTTATCAAGCGTCTCTTGTATAATAAGGTGAATGACCTTGGCCTTTCTGTGAGTGAAAGCTTTTGTAAACAGAAATCCTTATGTCCCTTCATGTCTCCATCAGATGTTTGATACAAGTATGGAATCCAGTAGTAGAAGGGGTGTTGTATCCCAGCAATATTTAATGAATTATGCTTTACTGCTGCTCCTTGTTATATGTGTCCAGCTCTTCATTATACCTGGAGAACACAAGGTACAAAATAATTGTTCTTGCGACATCCTCTCAGTGCTTCCTGTGGACCGTTCTGTTGGGTCCATTCCTAGATTTTTTTGATTCTTCTGTTGCTCTACCACTTTTGAGTTCTGTCTTTCTAAGAAGCTCTGAATCACTGTCCCTGTTGTACACTTTCCTCAGGACTGGCTTTTTCTTTAGCTGCGTTTTATCCTACTCATTCCTTTCCCTGGATGCTCAATCCTTCATCTAGCTTGAACCAAAGTTCTGCAAAACAGCAGCCCCAATTTCCAAGAGTGGTTCTCAACCTTACAGATGTACTTGAACAATTAATTATTATCATTATAATCACTTGCACAGAATGAGAGTAATGAGGAAATGTCCTCTTTGTCACACTGCATGCAAAGCCATTGCTTCAGGAGGTCACATTTCTTCCTATCAACATTGAGCACACAAATATTAGCCAAACCCCACATGATTCTTTTTCTGGCCTTGGGATTCCCATGACTTGGATGAAATACCTTACCTAAACACCTTTATTAGTAGTGTTAATGCTACAACAGCACAAAACATTTACTGCAAAAGAAAGCACACGAAGTAAGCTGCACTTCTCTTCTTGACTGCAGTGGCAGAGGATTAGTATTAAACATATTTTGTTCGGTCTGACCACCAGAGCACTTCTTCTGGTCAGTAACCAGTCCAACAGCTCTTCCGCTTCCAAGCCACAGATGTCTGTGGCAAAGTACTACCAGAAATTCTGGGGTTGCCCAGGGTCTTCAAAAAACTGCCTCCAGACCTCCTGGAACACCAAATTTTTTTCTCCTCTAAAGTGGCACTCCTCAGCATAGGCTGTTCTACCATCGGAGGCCTCTGAAGTCTACTGCAGCTGGAAATACCATGTGGCTTGGAGTCAGCTAAGAAATTTTTTCTCTCATGTGGCCACTGACACGTTTGTGAGGTTTCTGCACCTTGGAGTTCTTCGGTATTTTCCAGTTACATTAAAAATCACACTTTTTTTTTTTCCTCTCTAGAGGAAAAGGGAAAAAGATCACTTCTGCCCTCTATTGTCTTTCTTCATCAGGAGCCATTTGCAAAATGACTTTGCACTCAGGCTTCAGCGTCCCGTTCTTGAGCAGACTGTTAGAGGAATTGCCCAATCAAACAAGTGCCTTCCTGTGTATCTTAGCTTCTGCTGGCAGTATTGATAGCAAGCTAGGCAATTATTAAAGTTACAGCCTTTCCATATTGAGAATCATCTGTAAATTAAGATTAAAAAGGACTAATACTATACAGTACTTTTTAAATGCTCCTTAGTGTTTGAGTTCTTGAACATGGATGATCAGAAGTCCTAGGCTTAGCTGGCTTACCCGTTTTACCTTTTTTGTGTAGAAGTCACTAGCCTAGCTAGGGCAGCATTTTGAGTCAGGACTGAGCTTTCTACTTGCTCCTCTTATATCCAGAACAACAGCAAAACCAAGTCTAAAGTGGAGTACTCCCCCATGGAGATGCTTCCTGGAATGGATGCTTATATAATTTACAAGGTCAAAATCAGATTTGGGGATCTGCATGTTACTGAGCTGCTGTAAATTAATGATCACATCACCAAAAGAAAAAAAATACCTTGGGTGTTTGCCACTGCAAATATATTGGAAACAAATTTTGCCTACAGCACATCTAAATACAGTTCTGAGTTTCACCTGATCAATGTGGATTATAGTAATTCACAAGAGAATAAAATAGCTCATGGTGCAGTTTTCAAGATGCTTTAGCTGGAGGACAGCTGTTGATTCTGGAAGTTCCCCACCCCAAGCACTAGATTACTGGAGACTGCTATGTGCAGCCTTCTTCTATCCGTGATAAATCCTACTTTTTTCTTTTTCCTTATGCCAAAGTTTATTTTATTTTATTTGGGAGAACTTTCTTCATGATCTGGCTATATGAAAACAATACAAAAGTGGAACCAGATTCTGTATACTGAGTGATGCTGAAGGTGGTACCCTGAAAAGGTCTAAAGGTGCAGATGAGCCTACTGAATTAATATAACACTATGCAGTGAAAGGAGCCTAGCTCTTATTTACTTTTTTGAGTGACTAGAAATCTGTAAGGCTTCTGTAAAATCTTGCAAGTCTAAGGAGTTGATTTTTTTTTTCCAAGTTCAAAAGTTTCTGTGCATTTTAAATACTTGTCTTCTGTGTTGATTACAGTTAGTGAAAAAACATTCAACCTCATTTTTGAAAGACCTATTTAATCCACAAAGGCTATTCACATTATGTAACTTAATTTCATATTTGTATTATTAATGGAAAGATAAAGACCTCATCTATATGTTCTTATGTGTATCTTGGAGAAGTTTCTCTGTCTTCAGTGTTTGCATAAAGAGACAGGGCTCCTAAAATGGACAACTTAGGTGTCTGTATCTATTGCCTGGAGTCCCTACATTATCATCTTTAAACTAGGAAGAGCTATCACTTTAACTATGGAAATATAACTTACAACACGTCAAACTTTTTTAAGCAATGACTTAAATTACAGGGATTATGGAAACTTCTGTTTTGCAAATCCTGGGCTCCAGCTACTATTTTCCAGTTGTTTATTTCCCATGCATTAGCTCTACTTTCTTTTTTCCCAGCCCCAATTGCCATTCTCATCATGATAAGGCAGAATTCATTTCAGAATCTTGGCTATGCCAAATTTATTGGAGAAGTAATGTAAAATACAAACCTGGTATGCATTAAGGTTGTCAAACTTCTGTCCCTTAGAAAACAACCTGATCTTGCAGAGACGGTTTAAGAACGTAGTGTGGCTGCAGACAGTAAATAAAGTAAGCTAGCTTTGTATAGCATAAATTCTGAGTGGTGCAATTACTACAGCTCCTGCATTTATTAGGATTTCATATACAGCTTAAAAATGCACCCTCATTAGGATGTGAGTTGGGATCCTGATGTCAAGAACATAGCCTAAACTCTTATTAAATATTGCTACTCATGGGCAAATGTAGGTTTAACAGAAGTGTAATTAAACTTTATTTATTAGGCGCCTGCTGAGGTGAAAAGAATTACTGCCAATTCTTTTTTGAATTAGCAATTCTTAAAAAAAGGAGTAGGATTTGGCCAATGAAAATTATCTGTCATACACAAGTGTAAATTAAGCTGCTTCGGCATCAACACATATCTGAGCTTACAAGTTCACAGAATCACAGAATGATAGGGATTGGAAGGGACCTCTGAAGACCATTTAGTCCAACCTCCCCTGCCAGAGCAGGATCACTCAGAGCAGGTTGCACAGAAACGCATCCAGGAGGGTTTTGAATATCTCCAGAGGTGGAGGCTCCACAACTCCTCTGGGCAGTCTGTCCCAGTGCTCTGTGACCCTCACAGTAAAGAAGTTCCTCCTCACGTTTAGGTGAAACTTCCTTTATTCAAATTTGTGCCCATTGCCTCTTGCTCCTGGCTGGCTGTGTCCTATTTATTGAATGATTGAAGGAATGTCTCTAAGGAAAGAAATCCTAGGCACTGAAACTTCAGGCCAACCAAACCAGAAAACTAGAAATTGTGTCTGAAACAAGCAGAAAATATTCCTAAGCTTGAATTTATAAGTAATATCAGCCTAGCCTTCTACAACACAATGGAATGTCACTATTTTACAAGTGTTCACTAGTAACAAGCACAGAAGTTGATGTAAACTCTCAAATTACATCACCTGAATACTGGATTGCATTGAAAAACATCTAAATATATGTATTTTTTTAACCATTATGCAGAACAGGTTTTTTAATCTAAAAGATGCTGTCTTACAACCAGTCTTTCATGCCCACCACTTCACCCACTCTGTTTATCCCACACCAAAGGCCATGGGAAGAGTGCCCTGCTGCGAGGGAAAGAGAAGGGAAATTTGTGTCTGGTGAAATGGGTCTTTGGAGAATTGAGCTTCATATGATTTCTACAATGATGAATCATGCTACCTCCGTGACTCACATCCTCAGGACTATGCCCTGTGAACAGTAATACACACACCAATATGCTCACCATGTCATCCTTTTGAGTAAAGCTACTAGTGTGCAAGTTCTTACTGAAGCAGGCCTATGTAATGAAGAACTGTTTGTTACTGTACATTTTACCTTTTCCAAGAATTTCTCTTAAGACAGCAAAGCCATATTCCTGTTTATTCTGTCCTTTAAAACTTCTCTGAGGAAAAAATGGCAACATTAATTTTATACTTTTTTTCTTGAGCAAGGAAGAATAAAGGCTGCAGGATGTGACTTCCATTTCAGGAGGAGGAAAACAGACATAGAAGAATAGAACTTGAAAGGTAATTTTCTTAATCTGAATGAGTAAAACTTAAACCTTGAATATATTTAGGGAATATGGATTTAGCTTAATGTACCTCTTAAGATTTTCCACAAGGTAATTGTTTTCTGTCCACGCAAACTTGGCTAATGTCACTTGTTTGAAAAGACTTCATTTGAAACCACAGAATCCTGAGATGCAGAAAGACATCAAGAGCTTTTTGCAGTGTGGGAGGAGGATGACAACTTCTGATTGCCTGAAGCAAGGCAGGAATGTAGCAGAGGCCTCAAAATTACAAATTTGGACATAATTCATGCTTAGGTTTCAGTCTGGATTTTAATTTAATTTCTCTTTCATATTGCCACATCAGGCTGCTTTTTTTTCTCTCTGTGCTTTATGTAAGAATTTGTTTTCCCTTTTCATACTCAGTATCTATGGATTATTATCAATAATACTAAAGTTATGAGTATTGATAAATAAGCCAAATATATTGATGATCAGCCTAAAATTCACCATGTTCATGAATTAATGGTAGGAGCATCTTTATGGGTGGATAAACATCATAATGGCGAAACAATGTTCTACTGGGGGCTGTGTTCACATCCACATTGATGCATAATTTCCTCTAGCCTGAAGGCTAACAAGACAATTTTTGTATAGGTTAACCAAAGAAATCATTAGTGAAGACTGGGTGATCACTGATGGATTTAAGTCATACGTTAGCTAATTGTGATTGAAAAATTAGAGTAGTAAAGCAGCAGACTCACTGTAGACTCTGTTAAAGGCAAAGGTTATGCATATAGCATTATAATGTTTCTAAATTGATTCACAGGCAGAAGAGCTGTTAAGAGCATCATCAAGACTTGCAAATGCTTCCTCTTTAAGGGGTCACAATACATGGTAGGAAATTGTTCATGCTGTTAAAAGAAATATTGTCTTCATATGAACAATGACCACGTATTGAAAAATACTGCTTCTGTTAGATTGAAGCCCTCTAAGAGCTAGCATTGCTGTTACGTTCTCTGTCCATGGTAGAGTTAAAAGTTTAAATTGTTTCTGCTTCAACTTTTGAAGCTAATCTAAGTGTTTTCTACTCTAGGCTATTTCAGATGCAGAATCCAGTTTTCTGAACATGCTCAGAGTGAGGATGGGAAACAAGGAATTGCTATCAAAGCTGTTCCTTTCAGATGTTCACAAGTAGTTCTTCTCTGGGGTACAATTTAGAATGAAAAGCATCTTTTGATCCTTTGTCATGTTTGGATAGCCAGACAACAGGAAAACTAGGCTGATTTTTTTTCTTTCTTTCTTTTTTTACTTAACTGGAAGGCGATAGCTCTTTCTGTCGTGTGTAGAGGTGTTTGAACTTTGTGTATGAGCATGCAGCACCAACACTTAATACCCGGTTCATTCACAAAATTCACTGCTGTTCAGTGACCCTCAAAAGAGACTGCAAGTTAAAGTGTATCAAGCATATAAAGAATATCATTTGAGCCCAGATTTGTCTCCCATCTGAATGACCTATGCAAACACAAGCTTGTACACAGGCATGGGTATCAGGCAAGCTCTAAAGATCTGGGGGAACAGAGAAACTGAGCCCTCTTAATAATGTGCACACTGAATACAAAATAGATGGTATTGCTGTGCCCACGGTACAAATAGGTTCGTGATGTCTTGCAAATTTAGCATCAAGAAGGCAAGTTGGCCTCAGACCCTGAAAATGGCAGTGGCAGAGGGGGGGGAAGACCTTGAGTAGTAGAGGAAGGAGTCTCTGGGATTGCTGCCATCCATGACCCATGCTGCTTTCTAAGGTCGGTGTCTGTTATGCTTGTGAGAACACGTGTATTACTTGCAGAGAACTAGTGATGCTGCATTCCCCTTCTTACCTGCCAGCCTTGGACTCTTGTTAGCCAGGCATCCAGTATGATGAAAGCTGCCAGTTTCATGTTATTTAATTGATGCTTTTCTCCATGTGTACTCCTTCACAGGAGGACAGAGTCTTCATGGCACAAATCTGAGGCTGCTCCAAAACCTTAATGGACATGGCAGAGTTGTGAGGAACATCACCTAGGTACCACAGAACAATTAGGGAATGTCTGCACAGGTCTTAAATACTGCTTTTCCTGTGCCAGGCTTGCCACACATCTCTCGAGTCTGGACGTTCCTGAAGTTTGTGTCAAGGCAGTGAAGGACACCAGTTACTGACCACAGTCCCCATTCCTTACACCCTTTGCTGCCGCAGGGGAGAGTAGGATGTAAAGAAATTGAGAGTGAAGATGAACCTGCAAAGAAGGGAGGGGTGGGGGGAGGTGTTTTTAAGGTTTGGGTTTATTTCTATTATTCTACTCTGATTTGATTGATAATAAATTAAATTAGTTTCCCTGAGTCAAGTCTGCTTCGCCCGTGATGGTAATTGGTGAATCATCTCTCCCTATCTTGAGCCTTTCATTGTATTTTCTCACTCCCTTGCAGCTGAGGAGGGCATTGACAGAGCAGCTTTGGTGGGTACCTGGCCTCCAGCCTGGGTCAACCCACCAGTATGTACTCAAAGGTGAAGTGCTCCACCAGCCTGTCTCCTGGATACAGCTGTCACTGAGGCCAGGGCTCGCCAAAGTCCCTTCACCTGGAAAAGGGAGTGCTGGAAGATGGGCAGGAATTTATTCAAGGTGTCTCTCTGGGCATTGACTTTGCAGCTGCAGGATGAAATCTCTTCTGTTACACCACCTTTGCAGCATGTGCTGTCCAAAGGGGTGAGGAGGTTTGGGGAGGGGGATGTGTGTGTGTGGGGTGTGTGTGTGTGCAATTTGGTAATAAGTGCCAATAGTTTTGCAAGAAAAAGGGATTCCACACCTGAGCTCTGGTAGGGGTGGTGGTAGCACAGGTATGAAAGGGTTGTATGGTGACTACCAGTGGTAGTGAGACAGCTTTGCTTCAGAAAGTGTGAAACCGCATGTGCCACAGCAGGGCTGAGGTGCTTGGCCAGATAACACCTGGCCTTGCAGGAGGCTCCCCAAACCAAGTACTTCCGAAACCAAAGGTGAGTCATCACCAAGGTACTTCAAACTACGGGTCTGCCCGTCTCTACACCTCCCTAATCCCAGACGCAGCCTGAGACCGAGATGCTCTTCCAGACAGGGCAAAGCCTGTCCAACCCCTTACCGGGGACGGGGTGGGATGGCTGGGGGCGCGCGTTTTGCGGGGCGGGGGCGCATAAGAGATGTAGGAGCGGACCGGCAAAGCGTCGGGTTCTCGTGCTGGTCAGCGGCCAAGCCGGGGCCGTGCCCAGCCGCGGGGCCCGGGGAAGGGCAGCCCCCGGCGCGGCGGGGAGGCCGGCTGGGGGCGGTGCTGCCGCCGGGGCGGGCTCCAGCTGGCGGCGCGGTGCCGGGGCCGCCGCCGCTGAGCGGGCGTGGGGCAGAGCCGCGCCGCAGCGAGCAGAGCTCTGCGGCAGGTGGGGCAGCGCGGCTGGCAGGGCGAGGGCGTGCGGCTGCCGACAGGTCAGTGGGGCTCCCCGGGGAGCGAGCGAGCGGGCGGGAGAGGCGGCCTCCCCGGGGGCGAAGCGCCCCTGCGGGGCTCCCCTCGCTTTGCTGGGGTGAGGTGGTGGGAGGCGGTGTGTACGGCTGGAGGGGCAGCCGTGGGGCTGGGGAAGGGAGGGAGACCCAGGCAGGTGCGGCCATCGAGGCAGCCTCGGCCCCTGCCCCACAGCTGGTCACCCCCCGCGGACCCCGGCTGTGGAGACGGTGGGCGCCAGAAACCCGTGGGTCCGAGACACGGGAGTTGGTGCTCTTCATAGGGAGTTGACAGCGGGCTGCGCCGCTGATGTGGGTCTGTGTGATGTGGCTGCGGAGCTGCGGGCAGATTGCACGCACTTGGAGCCCTCGGTTTGCTGGCAGGAGATGAAATAATTTATATCACGGTCTGTCCTTCTGTGCCATGCAGAAATCTTCTCTATTCTCCAATCACGGGTGACGCTAATTACTTTGTGCGTTAACTTCTCTGATAGTTTGTGGTATGGGAGTTCAGACTTTACAATAGTAAGTAAAGTAGAAGAGTTTGTATTAACTAATTATATCTGTTTCCTTACCTGGAAGGAAAAAAATCTGCTCCGTTGCCCACTTCTGACTGCTCCTATTCAGCTGTGTAATGCTCTGGTGTCTGTGATACTGATCTGAAAGGATCCAGTCGCTGATTCAAGGATTTCCCAGGCTGGAAACCCAGCCCACTGGTTGATTCTGAAACTCTTGCAGCTTTCAAGCCCCCGAGAAAGCCTCGTGGGTTTATTAGACTTAGTAAACTTACTTGGAAGTTTTCCCCAAACCTTTCTGCTTACAGGGGTGCTTATTATACATCTCTCATATATTTACTCAAATATATAATACTGAGGTAAAGAACGGGCACAAAATGTTTAAGTGGGGAACTGTGCTAAGTGTGTTCCTTAGGAAACTGTTTTCAGCATGAAACTTTGATAGGGTACAGAGTGGTAAAGATAAGCAAAATCAAGACATGTCATTCTGAGGTGCGTAACAGGTGTGCTGCAGATGTGTGATGGCATCTCTTGCTAGTTGTGATTTTGGGGGGGCCTGTGTCTGGTATCAGTACTGGTTGGGGTTTTGGGTGCTGCTGCTCCAGCAAAGCCTTAACAGTTAGGTAGGAGATGAGTAGCAAAGGTGATCAGAGATCTGGAAGACAACCCATGAGAAAATAGAGAAAGAACTGGAATGTTGCAGTCTAGGGAAGCAAAGACTGATGAGAGATGTGATAATGATCTTCAAATGTGTAAGTGGTTGCTGCAGAGTGGTGGGAAACAAACTGTTCTTCACATCCAGTGGAGCCTTAACAAGAACCAGCATGCTGAGTTGCAGCCAGAGAGATAAGGTTAAATGGTAGGGAAAGGCTTGCGTAATTCTACAGGTAATTGAGCACTGGATTGTCCAGGTAGGGTCTGGAGCTCTAAGGTCAGATCTAAGAAACATCTACCAGCAATGCTTCAGGCAAGGCTGTCTTCCTGTTGTGAGACACTACTTGACCTCTTCAGGTCCCTTACAGGCTCCAAGGGGTGGCAGAGGCTACAAGGAGGCCAGTCTGTGAACTCACCCTCTTGGTGATCATCACGCTTGTCAAAGGAGAGGCTTTGTAACGTGAACATGGCTCAGTAATCCATTCATATTTCACCTAACCTTACAGTTGACGCCTATGAGCTGTGGCAGATGATCTGCTGGAGAGCATCATATCATAACCATCACTACAAGTAAATTGGTAGATATCAAGAGGGTTGAGCTTAGTTTCAAAGTACAGTTCTGGAAACTGTAACACGTTGCTCCCTTCAGGTCCTCAGTAATACCAGTGAGTCTAGGCAGTTCGTGAGGCAAAACCCTAATTTATCTTTAATTAATTTAATTAATCTTGGCCATGAACATTGTCTTTTAAATTACTTGGATCATAATTCAGTTCTTAAACATACTTTGAAAAGTGTAGTTTGTCCTACTGCATTAAAAAAGTTTTTTGCCCCGTCCAATTATTGCCCAACTAATTACGGTAATAGCTGGCTAGAATGAGACTGGGCATTTTCCTTCCTTACCTCCATTACCTGGAGGTTTTTGCAGCTTTGGTCAAGTTTTATTCATTTATTGTGCTATTCTTTGTGTTGTTATTATGAATGTACATATTAATTGTTTAAAGAAAAATCCCATGGCATTCTTTGCTTCCAGCAACTGCTTGTGAAATTAGCTTTGTGGACCAATAAAGGATCACTTAAGTTTTTTGAACATCCCTGTTCTATAAGTGGGGACGAGGCCTGGCCTCTTTTTCTGTTACTTGTTTTTATTTTGTTTCCCTGTGTTTGGCACTCACTGCTTTAGAGAGGCACTGAATAGAGGTGATTTGGCATTTCCCCTGTCTCTTTATAAACCAGGACTTTTTGATGTCCTTTGTCACTTGGATTACTGGGATGTCTCTGTTTCTACCTTTTTTCTCTTGAGCTGGCGTGACCAGAGCTGAGCCCACTGACTCCACCAAAGATGCACTGTTCATGCATCATCTTCTGCTGCTTCCTCTTCAGCAGCTTCCCCTGCTTCCCATTGCGCCTGTGGCAGCGCCGTAGGCAAGAGTGCTCGAAGAGACCAAAATGCACTTCATAAAATGCATTGTCTTTGCATTTAGGCTTTTCTCATGTCAGCGTGTGGCCCTGTACACTGTCAGAGTTTCTTGGAACCATCTGAAGGGATGTATTTTGTTAGGGCACAGCTGGAGGGTGGGGAGGGGTCCCCATGGAGGGGTGGGCAGGGCAGGGCCAGCAAGGTCTCTAGAAGACTTTTTGACAAAAGAGAGATGTGTGGTTCAGCACCTGGTCCTTCTGTGGTGGGTCCTTGGCTTGCCTGCACTGGAGTGTGTAGGGGCTTAGGGTGTGATGCTCACTTGTGCATCCTCTGCCTGGAGACTCTGGTGCACCTCCCTGATCACCAGCAGTGGCTGACCACACATGGCTCTTTATGATGGAGCTGGTTTTGTCAGCTGGGCTTTGCTTCTAAGCAGCCAACTCTGTTGGCTAGGAGTAAAGTTTAGGGGCAAGCAGAAGATTGTTGAGGAGCTTGCTATGCTGTGCCATGATGTGTTGCTTTGCTAAAGTAAAAAAAAACCAAACATCAAAGCTTGGCATTTCTTCTGTGCTTTTGCCCATGAGTGGGGAAATAGGTTGAGCTCTGCGAGGCTTCTGGTTTGCTTCATTTAGGACTGGCCTGGCTGTGGACAAAAGGAGTGTGTGGTAGAAGAAAACTTAGACACATGGGGGCATAGACAAAATGACTTGAGAGGCTTTTTTCCTCTCCCCAGTTTCTATGGTACTGGGGTACTGTGAGACTAACAAAAGAAACTTACCCAAGTTGCTGTTAATCTACACAGACATTGTTTTAAAGCAGCGCTGATTGATTTAGCCTTCCAGGGTAGATGTCAGGCACACTATTCGTGATTAACAGCAGATAGAAACCAGGGAGATGAGCGGTGTTGATCATACTGAGTAACATTATGAATGGAAATTAGGGCACAAAGTAAGTATGTGTCAACCTCTTGGAATTTTGTGTGATTTATATTGTTTCAGTGTTGGATTGAGTAATTGATCTTTTAATCAGCGTGTTTTATGCTGTAATAAACCAGGATTTAAATACTGAGAAGTTAATAGCAGCTCTAAGACACACAGGCACTGGAATGAGATGTGTTCTCTCTATATATAACATGCAAAAATTTCAGGGAAGGTTGTTTGAACTTGCTGTGGTGAAAAATAAAACTATCTTTTGTGCCAATAAGAGATTTACATTTTTCCTTGAATTCTCTGTCAGTTCAAAGTAAGCCTGTAGATAGTACTGCATTAGCACATAGCAAATCCAAATTTCCACCTAGTATATTGGTACTTTAAGACCTCTTCATAGTTCAGACTTTTATATTCCAGGATTTTTCTCTCTCCTATGATTAGTTCCAGTAGCTTGGTCTGAAGCTTTGGTTTGAGGCATGAGGCACTGAACTAATAACGAAGAGAAGCTGGAGGCTTCCCAGTAAATACTGATGCTGCAAAATGAGTGGGTTCTGGGATTATGGGGGAAGACAAGGAGAGGCTGGGATCAATTGCAGCACTTCTTGGGTGCATGAGGTTGAGAAGTGGCTGCAAGGGGCACTTGCCTGCTCTTTGGGGAACTCATACAGAGACAGAGGTATGAGGAGAGGTTGGGGCATTTTGAGGATAGAAAGGGTTTGAAGGAGCTTTGTAACAGCTCCCTTATTCCTCACACTTTTCATCCAGGCCAGCTCTCATTGTTATTCTCCACTGTCCCATGTTGTGTGTGCCTCTTGGCACCTCTCCAGCCACTCTTTTTTTTTTTTTCTTTTTTCCCCTCAAGCTAACAGTTTTCTTTTTCACTGGCCCCTGAATACACTTCTCCCAGGCTTGGGAAGAAGGCTCGTGTCTCAGTGTCACATCTTCTGGCTGTTGGGAAGGTGATAAAGGGGTTTGTGAAGAGACATAAGGGGACCATGCAGATGTGTGAAGACAGCACCTTGAAGAGGTCCTGGCAGGTCATGCTGCTGCCTCAAGTGCATTTGAATCCCTAGAGGTAGTGGCAGAAGCACAGTGTAACTTTAGGTGCTAATCAATGATGTGGCGTGCAGCTTTGCCATCCACATCTTCTTTGGCACAGGTAAAACCCGCTGGCAGAAGCAGACTACTTGCTTACAGGTGTGCAGGTCTGCCTGTGGGTGTAAGAGATCCTGAACAAAGATGTGATCGCTGGGTTTTGGTATGTTTTAATCGGGAAGTTAAGGCTGTCTAGGAGGGCTCCAGATGTGTCTGCCTGGACACAGCATTTCCATGGCTGATGTGCCCATAGGACCCTGTGTATTTGCTGGTGTGACAAAACTCATAAGATTAAAAAAAATAAATCCATGGAACATACTAGAAAAGTGACTTTATCCAAGATGTCTTTGAAAGGGAGAAACCGAGTTGTTGGAATGAAGACTGTCCCAAGTTCTGTGGTTAGAGTGTATGTTAACACTGACATTTGGTTAGCTCAGAACATTTTAATATATTTTTAAGGACCATTTACTCTCCCCAAAGCTCTGTATTTTTTTGTCCAACTTATCAAGTGTACGATGTTGATTTGCACAATCCAAACTGTCAATTCTTTTCCCCTTTTGAATAAAACTTTAGAGCTGTGGTGATGATAAAACACGTTCTAACTTGCCTCTACTCATTTATAATGCTGCAGCAAGTGGGGAAAAAAAAGAAGCCCCTGAGCTCTACTTTGAGATTAAGCCAACAATTTTTAAAGCATGCCAGTTTGCATTTTCCAAAATATTTTATAACAATCTGTACTTTTTTCATTAAGTAGAGCTAATGATTTCCAAAAGTTTTCTTTTTAGACAAACTGTTGCAGCGTATAAAAATGAGCCCAATTAAGGTGATTTGAAGACACTCAACGAGTGCTGCAGTTGGTGGGACAGCAGAAGTATGTTTAGGTTCAGCCTTTAGCAGATACATGGGAAATCTTCATTGTCAAAAGTACCTTGTGCTTCTTTTGGTCTCAGTAGGTAATTGCAATTCTCACCTGCTAATGAGTATTAGTTCCCTAATTCCACAATAGCTTGCAGTATGTTATGTGGAGATGTCAAGATAATATTGCATAGTTGTATCAACAGTACAGGTTATTAAAATACCAGATGATTGAGCTCAGTTTAGAATCTTGTGGTATTAGTCTTGCTACACTAGAGTGCAAAACTCTGAACTTTTTCCAGTCTAGTGGGTTGCTGCCAGGGAGGGGCCACATGGTCCCCGGATGAGCTTTCTAGGCTGTCAGTGTAACACGTATGTTTGAGGGACGATGTTCAAAGTGGTACTTCAGTTCTTTTCCTGGTAATCAGACTCTTAAAAGGTTTGTATTATAGGTGTAATTAGAAAAGTACTTCCCACCTTTAGTGTCCCTAAATCAACTAACTTTCTTAGTCTTTTAATAACGTGATATCTCTTGGAGCCCTGGCCCGTTAGCAGAGGTCTAAGCAAGGCTGTTTAAATAAATATCTCTTCATTTAAGTGCATTTCTCTTTGACCAGATCAGCGTGTTCCTACTTAACTTGCACTTGGGATCTGACCCTGGTTTCCTACGATTTATCCTTTCCTCATTGTGAATAGAGAAGATAGAATAATATTCCCACTAAATAAAAAGGCAGAGGAGAAAATAAACACTGCAAGTGTACTTGCCATGTCCCATGTAGAGGAAGCAGGCACATCTGTGCAATGACTTGAAGGGTGGGTGAGTTATGCAGAAAAGGAAGCAAGAGTGGACCATCTCTGGGCTGTTCAGTTTGTGAATTCATTCCTTTCTCAGCTGTGGGTAACGTTGTAAACACAAAAGCAGTCTGTGGGAGGTGGCTCTCTGAGATGAGACTATGCCCAAATCCAAAACCCAGGACAAAGTTATATAATGCTGGTCTTCCATTTAGTCAGAAGTTTGACACAGGAGTCTTCACCTCTTAAAACCTTGGCCTTGATAGCATAGGACTGAAAGATAAAGTAGATCACTCCTGGCACAATATAAGCCAAACTTTTTTTCCTTACCAAGTGGAATGGTATCTGCCCAGTTAATGCATTTTAAAAGTTTCCATTAGGAAGGAGCAAACTAGATATGTGGAAGGGTGAGAACTTTTGACATATGAGATTCACTGTCAACTCATGAGATAGAACAATGTGGAAAAGTATGGCCAAGACTATGGAAGCTTATAAAACGTGAAGGCCTTTACTTCATACCAACTTAAACCCAATGAAACTTAAGATGGAAACGTGAAAATAACAGGTCTTAATATGTCAAAATAAAAAAAAATATACTCTTGCAGTATAATAGAAGGGAAAGTGATAAGGGGTTTTTTCTTTTCTTTTTTACTACCATGGAAAAGAAAGAGGAGTGGGAAAGGGAAGAATGATTTGCTGAATAGGTATAATAGTGATTTTTTTTTTCAAGGTTCTAGACAATGCAGTTTTATGCTTGTTGTTCCCTGATGAATTTGCAATGAGGAGAAAGGAATTTGATTGTATGCCCCTGTGATTAAGTCCATTTGCTGTGCAAGGAGACCCACATGGTCATGATGTGCTCATGACTCAGCTGAAACCCACGTTGACAACTTTTGCCAAAAAGGGGAGGGAAGCCAGGATGCAGAGGATTTCATTAAGGAGCTCAAGAGAGAGGACAGCTGCACCTAATTTTCAGAAGCACATAGCTGTCTTTGAGGAATCCAGGCAGTACCAAGAAAAAGCTTAATTTTTATTTCCTAAAGAGTAAAGGCATTCCATTTATTTAGTCTCTTATATTCTTTTCCAATCTGGATTTAAATAAGGTATCTGCACTCAGAAGAAGTGTTTCTTGCAAAGGACAGTGAGGGAATAGCATCCACCCTCAGCAAGTACACCGATGATACAAAGCTGGGAGGAGTGGCTGACACGCAGGAACACTGAGCTGACATCCAGTGAGACCTGGACAGGCTGGAAAGCTGGGCAGGGAGAAACCTAATGAAGTTCAACAACAGCAAATGTAGAGTCTTGCACCTGGGGAGGAACAACTGCTCGTTTCGGTACAGGCTGGGGAATGACCTGCTGACACCAACAGTGTGCCCTGGTGGCTAAGAGAGCCAATGGGATCCTGGGATGCATCAGGAGGAGTGTGGCCAGCAGGTCGAATGAGGTGATCCTCTCCCTCTACTCTGCCCTGGTCAGGCCCCACCTGGAGTATTGTGTCCAGTTCTGGGCTCCCTGGTATAAAAAGGACAGGGATCTCCTGGAGAGAGTCCAAAGAAGGGCTACGAAGGTGATGAAGGGCCTGGAACATCTCCCCTATGAGTAAAGGCTGAATAAGCTGGGACTGTTCTGTCTAGAGAAAAGAAGATTAAGGGGAGACCTAACTGGTGTTTACAATTATCTTAAGCATGGGATGCAGGGGGGATTAGCCAGCCCCTTTTCTTTGGTCAGTGGAGACAGGACAAGGGGCAATGGCTGCAACTTGGAGCACAGGAAGTTCCGCACCAACATGCAGAAGAACTTTTTCACAGTGAGGGTGACAGAGCACTGGGACAGGCTGCCCATGGAGGTGGTGGAGTCTCCTTCCCTGGAGATATTCAAGACCCATCTGGACGCCTATCTGTGCAGTATGAGCTAGGGAGCCTGCTTTGGCAGGGGGGTTGGACCCGATGATCTCTGGAGGTCCCTTCCAACTCCTACGATTCTGTGATTCTTTGTGTATGCAGAGATATACCTACTTCTGCTAAGTAATCACTATAGGTAGTGAGTAGTTCATGCTTTGATGGTACCTGACTAGTATTGAGAAAAAGGCTTTCAACAAAACTATCCTGGAGCTGTCCAATACAGAGCATTTCCCTTGCAAAAGTTTTGGTGCTTTGCAGGAGACCTCCTTCTCTTTGCTCCTCAACACCCAACCATATGCAGTTTTGAATTAATTTCCTGGTTTATCTGTTTGTTAGAGCTTTGGTAATGTATATCTTTGGGGGTTGGATAACTAGATGATCTTTGAGGTCCTTTCCAACACGAACCATTCTGTAGTTCTGTGATGCTACTCCTGCAGAACTATTTGTAGGATGCCTTTGGAAAGTTGTGCAGGCAATGAGATCTTGCTCTGAAGTCAAAGTGATGTGGAAGCTCTGTTATAAAGTGATTTCATCCTGAAAAATCTGCTACACTAACACCAAAGTACAACTCAAGTGTGGATGATTGGCACAATTTAAATCATTAAGCTGTTTCCTTGTTTGACTAAACAGGAGGCATAATATTCAGATGTCATGGAAAATATTAATAAGTATTAGGAAATAATTCTACTTTCTTTTTGGTCATAGACATTTTATAATTCCTTTTTCATTATATGGTTATTTTCTAGTTGTCTTTTCTTACACATGTTAGTTGGTTGATATTTTAAATCTATTTTCATTGCCATAGAAGCATATTTTGTATCTGAAAGGGAGTTGGCTTTGCTTGTGTATGTGTTTTTTTTCACCTTTAATACTATCTGAAAACCAATAACCATGTGTCTAGATAGAGAGTTCATCTTTAACAAGTTCATTCCAAAACATACATGATAGCATTTTATTTTGAAGATCTAAAATATAAAGCAATGCTTACCAATTATAATTGCCATATATATGGGTAAATTTTAGCTAAATTCTGCTACTTGTAAGTTGTGAATCCTGATGGATAAGAACAGAGAATGTAATCACACATCATGAAATAAGGCTTGGAAGCAAGAAAATCCATTTTAGTCAAAGAGTGGATTGATCTCTTATCGTTTAAGTAAGAGAACAGTATGTGATATTATATGCGCTGTTCTTTGGGTGCTCACACTATCCACCAGAGGTTTGTCCAATGAGTATTTTTATTGAAGGAGATGACATTTTGTTACAAAGTCATTTTGAAGTGGTAAATAAACATGGAACTAATTAGCCCATTGGGTGGAGTATCTAGAATTCACAGACCACTCATATAGCTATTGTGATCTCAAAGTACCTGCAAATACCACTATTCTTGTGCTGGCAACTATAGTTTGTATAAAATTTGCCAAACATACTAAGTTAGTTTTCTCATATTTGATATTTCAGTAGTTTTGTGTTTTGCAAATGTAGTGTCAAAATTGGGGCAATAGAATGTCAGAACACTTCTTGATTTGTGATTGTTTCCTTTACATCAAAAGCACTGTTAGGTGGATGTTAGAGCATGGCATATGATTCTGTAACTGGAAACAGAATAGCTATTATTTGAAGTTTCAATTTACACTGTGTGATGTGTGCTCGCTTATTTATTTTGATAACTTCCTGACTTGTTTCATTTGGAGGCCCAGTCCTACAGGCAGTGCTGTGATTATTTAGGCTTGAATGCAACCAAGTATAGTATGTTCTGTGGAGATCACCATTGATTTATTTTGTTGGGGTTTTGCTTTTTCTTTCAGTGGAAACAGCAGTCCACCCAGTCATGTTAAGTTGAAGGATTGACGCTGTGTCTGTGCAATGTTTGGTGCTAGTTTTACAACTTGTGGGTAAATGCTATACTTATGTTACAGTTTTATAGTTTATGTATTTTTTATGTTTCAGCATAGAATGCAAAAAATACATTGAACTTCACTGAAAAGGAATTTGTCAGTCTCTCCCTTAGTATTAAATTCTGTACACAATTTTCTGTATACTTTAGTGCAGGTCAGGTAGTATTACTGTTGAATTGTGTTAATGAATGAACCGTTAATGATTGGACCATCAAAATCTATATAGAACTGAACTGAAACCAGATAAGTACTTTGAATGGTTACGAATTTCTAAAAACTGTTGAGTGATGCAGTTGAAGGTAAATAGTGTGACCAACAGGACTGGGAAAGTGATTGTCCCCCTGCACTGGTGAGCCCACAGCTTGAGTACTATGTTCAGTTTTGAGCCCTACACTACAAGAAGGACCCTGAGGTGCTGGACCATGTCCAAAGAAGGGCAATGAAGTTGCTGAAGGGTCTAGAGAGCAAGTCTTATGAGGAGGAGCCGAGGGAAATGGGATTGCTTAGCCTGGAGAAGAGGAGGCTGAGGAGAGACCTTATTGCTCTCTACAACTACCTCAAAGGAAGTTGTAGCCAGCTGGGGATTGGTCTCTTCTCTGATAGGAGAAGAGCAAATAGTCTCAAGTTGGGCTAGAGGAGGTTTAGATTGTGTATTAGGAAAAAACCTTCACTGTAAGGGTTGTCACTGGACAGTGTCGAATGAGTCACTGTCCCTGGAGGTAATTAAAAGATGTATAGATGTGGTGTGTAGGGACACAGTTTAGTGGTGGACTTGGCAGTGCTAGGCTTACAGTGGGACTTGATGGTCTAAAGATCTTTTCAAACTAAAATGATTCTGTGATTCTAAATGAGTGATATTTGCCAGATCACAGTAAAGAAACTTGATTTTCAGGTTTCCATGGGGCACATGGGAACAGAGGAAAAATTGGAAGAATAAACCTGAGAAGGAGAGACCAGTGAAATCAGGAATTCTGGGAATGCACCTTCAGTAAACAGCACCTAAGTTAAATTTTGCATCTCTCTTTCAAAGCAGAGTCTACTGCAGAGCACCTGAGTTCTGCATTACTAGTATATTCTGTCTTAGGCTGCTGTCAGGTACAGAAATGAGTCTTAAGTATACCATAACATTCCTCAAAGGCCAAAAGACTTGGGTCTTTAGCATCTACCCTAAGGGCCTAGGTCCCAGAGACTTTTGCTTCTACTCAACTGGAGAAGTAACTGAAGTCATGCCATGTTTCTGTTGATAAAAATTCCTACACTCCTACTCATCTGACACTATGCATGCCTCAAACTGTGTGGCACAGTAGGAACCTAGCACAAGTCCAATTCCTAGAAAGGTTTGCAGGTTAGGAATTCCTCTGTCTCATCTGTGGATCCTAGTCCAGCAGGATTTTTAAAGACATGTTTTTGGAAGAAGCTCCATGAAACCCAGTACTTTTTACATTTTATGCCATGTGGTTAGAGCATTAATCAGAAAAGAAGACCAGGGCTTAGTTCTCTCCTCAATCTGAAGCAGTTTGAACCATTTCTGGTAAACATTTAAATAGTGAGGTCTGGATAGTTCATGCTGCTTCAAGCAAGAGCACACTCAAGAGGTTCTTTAGGATGTTTCCTATTCAAGATGTCTCTGAGCAGAACTGAAGAAGTGTCTCTGACACTCATGGAGAGTCTCCTTCACCACAAGGAGGCTGCCTTTGATACAGAGGCTTGAACAACTACTAGTCATAACGTTCTTACCTCTTAGCTTATTAGAGGACTGAAATTCAGAAATAAAGCTTTAATACGTTTGAACCTGTCTTTTTAAATTCATGTTAATAAAGTCTACTAGAACTTTGTCTATGTAATGAACTTCATAGACAAGGAACATCATATAAAAGGGAATATGTTTAGAAACTCTTCAACTGGATCCATTTTGATCTCTCTTTGTCTATGCTGTCTAGCATAATTTTTTTTAATTGCTATGTGTTGGATAAGTTTGGTATAGAACTTTTTCTTTCTTTCTCTCTGTCGTTCTGTGTTTGTTTAATGGTTGCTCACACTGCTGGATTACTATAATTTGACAATTTATGAATCCCACAGTTTAAAAGCTAATAGATATTTTCTATAATATTGTAGAAATTCACAACATGAATCTTGTGCATCATGGAGAGCAAATATAAGCCAAATGATTTTATCTTGGTGATCTATAACAGATGCAGCACTGAACTCTGGTAAATCTAGAGGTTTAGATTTGTACCATGACAGACGCTAGGAACACCTCATTTTGTAACTTAACTACTTTGAACCAAGTATTTAAAAATTACCTGGAGCAAAAAACGTTAAAAAAACCCTTGCTAGTGTTACCTCCAACATTGTTGGTGGTCAGTGATAAATGGTCAAATTCTTAGAAGAGCTTGCCGAAGGCTGAGGATTGGATATAATTGAAAAGGATCACTCCCAAAAGGAAGGCTGCTGAATCCCATGGTCTGAAGAACTGGTGTTAGTAATGCTTTTAAACCATGGCTTTTCATTTACTCTTAAGGAATACAAATTGGAACTGACATTTAACAGATGAATTTATCTCCATAAGCCTTCTTTATATGAAGTCACTAAGACTGCAGGCATGGTGCTTTTGTCCAAGTGTATAATCCTTAGCTTCAAGTGCCAGAATAAATCTTGGAAACACTGTGTTTGCTCTGAAACACTGTAAGTGATGCTCAAGATTTAGTGTTCTTGGGAACACAGAATATATTAGAAATCTCTCTTGTATATAAATTCAGCTTTTTAAAAAACATGCAAACAAACAAATCAGCCCTAAATGTACCCATTTTTATAAGAACACCAGATTGACATTTAAAAAAAAGGCTTTCTCAATTTGAATAACTCTGGAATATGTCTGAAAATGCATCTGGCATATTTAGAAATGTCAAATTTCTGGCGCAACCCCCCATCTTATATTCTTTTCACTTCTTTTTGAAAGCACTGTTAGGATTTATGACTATATAAAATCTGCCTTTTTAATTTGTGGAGTTCCCTGAAAGGTAGGCCACACACCTGTTTATGTAGGAAAGCAGGACCTCTACTTTGTTCAGGCCTCTCCAATAGCATCACTATACAGTGCAAGCAACTTGCCGTAGCTCCTAGCAAGTTGTTTTATGCTGTCTTTTGCAGCCCACATTGGTGACAGTAGATATTTCTCAATGGACACTGTGGAAAATGTTACACATGCTTTGTGTGTTTTGAGAGATGGGAACTACTTTGGAAAACTTCCTCTGTGTTTTTGGAAGAAAAAATGTTGCCTAAACAACTCTTACCTTTAATGGCTATTTAATTCACCTGTTGCTAATTTATGATGGCTGATTCAGAGATGTAATACTTCTGAATTATTAACAAATTCAAGGCCACTTAATGTCAAAAAGAAACAAAGGGCAGAACTGTTAGTTCTCTTGAACAGAAAAGCTGCAAGTGGAATGGCATGGAGGGAGTAGAATGGGAAAATCTTCAGCAGTTTACTGGGTCAACTGTAATACTGTAAAAGATATAATCTGTCAGAGTTGCCTGAGGTGCTAAATTAAGTCTCTTTGTACTAAATTCTATAGAGTTACTGCTCAAAAAAAGCAAAAATGCGCCTTATTTCTTCTCATTCTCTGGTGGAAACCTAGGAGTGCTTACAACTTTTCGAGGTCACTGCTGAGTATTGTAACTAACCTCATCCCTGGAGCCCAGATGACACTCTGACCCATATGTTGAAGATTTCTTCATGGACATAGAGTGGGAGGAAAGAATTTGCTTTCTTCCCATGTGCTGTAACATGGCAAGAGGGAACAGGATGCTACCCTCCACCCTGACTCCATTCTTGCAGTGCCAGCTTGTGGGCAATTGTCTGGGACAGCTAAGGCATGATTTCCCACATTTTGAAGACTGAGATTTCTGAGAACTTCCAAGTGTATAGCAAAATTGCATGGTCCTGACTGTTGTAACTGGTAAAACCAAACACTTTTCAGACTTGAGGGTAGTTCTCCTCAAAGTGTGCTGGAGATTTGGAGTTTTACTGCTATTGTACTATTAAGTCCTGATTAGAGGATGTCTGCAGGTTAAAGAAGTGGCCAATAGCACAGATTGTCTGGAGAGAGGAAAGCAAAAGCCAGCCTATTGGAGGTAAATGGTTATAGCAGTATTGTAGGGTTCAGGGACTTTTCCATGGAGAGAGATGAGATGGTACTTACTGTTCTGCCAGCTTAGTAGTGGGAGAGTAACTCCCCAGCATCAACAAGGACATGACTCCTCATAAAACAAGAGTATGTTAGCTTGGCAGTTATGATACTGATAGGGAGCTGTGTATCCAAGTACAAAGTATCATGTGTGAAAATTCAAGCACGCAAAGACATATAGGGAACCCTGACCCCATTAACAACAAAACATGAGAGCTGGAATTAGTCATGAAAGGGGGAAAGCCCCCACCACTTGTTAGAGAATCACAGGCAATAAAATACTACATTAAAAGTTGAAAGCTGAAGAGCTGGTGGATGTCTGTTACAAAGGCTCCTGTTCATAAGATGAATTCCTTCTTAAGCACCTCTGAGGTGTCATCATAATAATTAAAAAATTCTGTTTGGTCATTGCTAACTTCAAAGTGGAAGACGATTGGTAGACAGGCTGGAGAGTTGGGCAGGGAGAAATTTAATGAGACTTAACAAGTGCAAGTGTAGGGTCTTGCATCTGGGGAAGAACAACCCCATTTACCAGTACAGGCTGGGGACTGGCCTGCTGGAGAGCAGTGTAGGTGAGAGGGACCTGGAGGTCCTGGTGGACAGTAGGTTGACCATGAGCCAGCAATGTGCCTTCGGATGTGGCTAGTAGGTCAAGAGAGGTCCTTCTCCCCCTCTACTCTGCTCTGGTGAGACTGCACCTCGGTGGTCTGGGCCTTCTTTCCTCACCCTGTCCCACCTCTTCCTCATGTTTATTCTTCATCACACTCTCCTCTTACCTTCATAGACCCCGCTCTGCAACAGAATAGCTCAGAAAAGTAAATAGCTTGGAGAAAGGTGATGTACCTGAAGGATGGGAGCCATGCATCTCAAAGACAAGCACCCTGGAAATTGTACTCTGAAGAGTGAGGAGGGGTACTGGAAAGGAACTGCAGAAGTACAGAATCATGGAGGTCAGAAGGGACCTCCTGGGATTATGAGGTTTGGCCTCTGTTCAAAGCAGGAACAGTTAGTATAGGCTGGCTAGCATCCTGTTCAGTCCAGGTTTGGAAAACCATAAAGATGGAGATTTTGCCCCCACTTCTAGTGTCTGGCCATGTTACTGGTAGAAAATTCCATGGACTTTTTCCTTGTCCCATGTGTGCCCACTGTACCTTGCTGCCCCACTATATGGCTGTGGGGAGAGTCTAAGTCTATCTCCTCTTCACCTTCCCTCTAGGAAGTTGCAGACTGCGGTGAGCTTTCTCTGCATTTGGGTGGGGTGGTTGGGGATGTGAGAGAGAGGAAGAGATGCCCATTTTGTTCCTATCTCCTACTCAGGCTCCCACAGTCCCAAAACAATACTGGCCAGGACTGCGGGCAGCTTCCCTATCATTGCTCTCCATGCCCCAAGAGTCCTCCAGACATCTGTCGGACTGTCCTCTCAGTTCTTCCTCAATGATTTGTAGCCCTGCTACACACACTGCTCCTGCCCCAGGAGCTGCATTGCTTCAGCAAAGGCTGTTCCTTAAGTAATTAGAAACACATTCATTAGAAGACACTGAAGGATACTTACAACCAGCAGAGCTTCTGAGATCATGCTGAATAATCATTGTCATCAGTTTATTCTTTGAAGGCTACTTCAGAGATGTTTGTTTTTTTGATGTCACTATTCACCTCACTGTGTGCTGTTGCTCCAGGGCTGGGACAAAGTAGACCAGTATGTGTGGATTTGTGAAGTACAAAGCTTTTGAGTAGAAACAGCAAGTTAATCTGGGATTTTACAATAACAAGCATGCTAAAATATTGTGCCCTGTTCTATATCTACACATCAAAAACATTGTGTCAAGGATAGAGTTCAAAGGAAAGTAACACAAAAGAGAAGGTATTTGGAAAACACTGTAACATGACTCTTAGGAGGGTCAAGTGGTTAAGTATATGAAGGGCAGGACTGAGTGGTGGCTTGGATTGCGGGCACACATGGGTAGAAAGCAGTCAGGGGGACTTTGCAGTTTTGCTGAGAAGGTCATAGGCTGAACTAGTGGCTGGAAATTCAGACAAATTCATCTTTGAAATAAGATACAGTTTCTTAGAAGTGGGACTGATTATCCAGTGGAAAAGATTAAGGAGGTTGGCGAGAAGAGGGATGCGCTCGAATCACTGAAACAAGATTATATATTTTTCTTTAAAATGCAGTTTAATCCAGTTTCTTGTAAACAGTCTATGGTTTATGCATACAGGGGCCAAACTAGATGACAAAAATACCCTGGATGATCCTTTCTTTTTCCACTATCATGCATAATGGCTCAGGCAAAGCAGATGAAATGGCATTTGTCTTGCATGTGCTTTCATATACAACTTTAACTCCTTGTTCAGACACCCATCTGGGGGATAGGGAAATACTGGTGGTTTTCCTACTTCGGAAGGGGATTTACAACATCCAGGGTGAAGTTTTTATAGTACCTGCTGGCTTATTTCCTATTTTTCAAATTGCTATTTACCTGTGTGAAACAAAGCTGAAAGCAAAGAGTAATTTTTGGGAGAGGAATTTTCTGGGGAGGGAATATCCAAAGACACGGGTTGTGTAGTGATGGATAGCCCTGGCCTTCTCCCCACCCTGCACCTTTGCAAAACGTTCTTGGTGTGATTTGTCTGTTCATTAGTTACTCAACTCTGCAGCTACTGTGTTCTTAGTTGCTTGGTGTGCTAACGGGAAAACTTAAGTTAGGGACTGGGAAGGGGTTTTATACTTTATGAATGTAATAAAAATAATTGTCTTTATATAACAGGCTGTAAGAATCATCACATAGTAAAGAAAGCGAGCTTGGTTACTTGCTGGGATATCTTTAGTCTACTTGCAGGTGAAAAGCAGGTAAGTGTGTAAATTTTGCATGGTTTTAATTTTTGGTTGGGATCATAATGTGCCTAGAACTGAGAGTGTTTCTCAAAGCACTATATTTTGGATATGCTTGAAACAAAAAATATTTGTTTTCCCCTTTGAGCATGAATGTGCTAAATTTCTGTTTTCTTCCCTCCAAAACCTGTTTAAAATATTAAGGGTCTATTTAGCTCCACTGAAGATGAATGGAGTTCTTTGAAATTTTCTCTAGTTCAGGTCTTAAGTTCCTCTAGAATTTCTACTGTTTCCATTCCTTCATCAATCACAGCCTCCTTTGAGTGACTTTTCAATATTTCCAGTAAAAGGAAGACTAAGTAAAAAAACTCTATAATTTGAAAAACATAAAATTGGAAAACCTAAAATTCTATTTTTTTTCTGTTTACTTCATGTGACCATTCTTGGTTTGATGTCAGTGAGTTTGTATATCATTGTCAAAGTGCTGACATATAATCAAATGTTTTAAAAGCCAATCTACTTCACGATACCTTTATATGTAGGTTAAAGCTGCTGCAGTAAGTTAAATGGCATAAACATTCCTTCCTTCTGTCGCATAGAGCAATGAAACTTTTGAAGTTTTGAACTTTAACCAGCTTTTCCCACAGCTACAGACTGCTATTAAAAAAAAATAAAAATTTATCTGCTTTGCGTTTTATTGAATGTCTTGTGAAATGAGGCGAAAAAAGGGAGGACAGTTAAAGAATTGCAAAGGATTAATCTTTCAACCAAAGTTTAGAAACCTTCAGCTGAAGTAGGGGTCCATGTCATCTTTCTTATCCCCTCTAACATTTGACAGTACTTAAATTAAAGCCAAGAATAGAATTAAGTATAATTTGTGGAAAAAGACAATGAATATCAACACTAATGGGCTTGATATGGTTTACTTCATGATGGAATCCAAACCTGTTTGAGGGAAAAACAAGACAAATGAATAGGAAAAAAATCTAGGATGACAAAAAATATGACTTCTGTTTCTGATGCTGGCCCTTACTTGCAGGAGACAAACAGAACATATAGGCTTATTATTTCCTTTATGAAGCAAACTAATTTTAGATTACCTGTTGTTTATTTCTTACTCCATCTCTTGTTTACAGTGAATCTTGCAGTTGAAATCATTGTGAATAACATCTCCCTTTTTTAAAAGTGGAGAACAAAAATGGAAAGATGGAAAGAAAAGAAATGTTAGTGGAAAAGAAAAAAGTGAATGAGGAGCTGTTGGCAGCAATGTTATCTGACATGTCAGGACCTAGCTGAATTTGGTAGCACTGACATTCATAGATACACAGTATAGTTTGGGTTGGGAGGCACATCAAAGCCCATCTAGTTCCAACCCCCTGCCATGGGCAGGGACACCCTCCACTAGACCAGTATGTCCAAAGCCCCGCCCAACCTGGCCTTGAACATTGCCAGAGAGGGGGCAACCACAGCTTCTCTGGGCAACCTGTGCCAGTGCCTCATCAACCTCACAGTGAAGAATTTCTTTGTTATGTCCAACCTAAGCCTAAACTCTTTCAGTTTAAAAGTGTTGCCCTTTGTCTTGTCACTGCAGGACCTACGAAAAAGTCTGTCACCATCTTTGTTATGAGCCCCCTTTAGGTACTGAAGGGCTGCAATAAGGTCTTCCCAGATCCTTCTCTTCTCCGATCTGAACAAGCTCTCTCAGCCTGTCTCCATGGATACTCCAGCCCTCTGATCTTTGTGGCCCTCCTCTGGACTTGCTCCAACAGCTCTGTGTCCTTCTTAGGTTGGGGACCAAGAGCTGGACACAGTTCCAGGTCTTACCAGAGTGGAGTAGAGGGGCAGAATCACTTCGCTGGCCATGCTTCTTTTGATGCAGCCCAGGATATGGTTGGTTTTCTGGGTTGCAAGCTCACATTCATGGCTCATGCTGAGCAAAATTTCTGAATATTTGGCTGGCTTGCTTTTCTGAGGACTTTGAGACCACAGCAGTAATAGATGAGATATTATACGTATTTCTTGTCAACTAGGCCTGATTCTAATTACATTACATTAGATCTTCCTTGGGTTGGTACCGTTTTTATGTTGCCTTTATGCCTCTTTGCATCAACATTCGTTAATAGAGATTGTTGGACCTTTCTCTTAGATTTGAGCCAATTTCTATACTGGTTTCATTGCAAAATTATAGTTATATGTAATTATAATATATATGTAATTATATACAATTATTAGATATAATTATTACATATAACTTCCAGTTATTGCATTATGTGCCCCAATGACTGTTTTCCTCCTGTTTACTAACAATTGTTGCTGGCCCAGCTGAGCTCTACATTCTTTAGCTTAGACAAATGGTCTCTCAAACTATTCCTCCAGGTAGTAATTTGTATGAAATCCAGGTAGTCATTTGTTTTCTGTTTCCCTGTTTGGTCAAACAGATACATATGCGGGCGCATGCTCAAAATTCAAACTTTTGGATTTCTTCTAGGAGTAGGCTTAATGTGTCTTATGCAGAATTCTATTATCGTATGTTAGGTTAATTTCAGCTGTACAATTTGAGTGTCAGGTTTTATCCTGTTGGTTAGTTATTTTGTTTTCCTTGAGCCCGTCCGGAGGGAAAATTCTGTGGAATCTCAAGTTGCTTGATAAAGTGAGGAATAACAGCACAGGCTTTTCACAGACGGGATGAAATCATGGTTTCCAGGGAGACCTCAAATTCATTTGTTGCAGCCAGAACACTGAGCTGCCAACTGTGGTTGCTTACATAAGTTGCCCATCCTATATTGTTTTCCAATCAGTCATGTATCAGTCCAGCAGCTCAATTGCTGTGGTGAGCCTTCTTTTTCTTTAACCCGTAATAACTAGCTGCTGGCACCTGGCACAGCATCCTCTTGGGGTGAGGATAAATCCAGCCAAATCCAAAGTGCCAGAATAAATTTGATTTAAAAATACAAGCCCTCAGTGACTTCAGATGTTGGAGCATGAATAAAAACTTTCTCTGCTGTAGACTGGAGGAGTCTGTGGGTTTGCTGTGCCTTAGCGAATCATATGAAAAATAAACAGTCCGCACATCCTGTTTAAGAGGATTCTTTGCTTTCAGAAATATGTCTTCTTGCTTGGGTTATGATATATATCAAGTGCTTACTTTGATCTTCGATGTACAGCATCAAAGTTGGTATAAAGCCTTTATATAGCTGATACAAAGCCTTCTTTCCAACATCTGAAAATATGGTAATTTCTTTAATCCTCTCTGCTCCTTTATGTAATCAATATAATACTTCATACAGTATAGATATCAAAGCTGTAAACATGGAGTGTAATCTTACTACGTAGTACTAATTCCTGTGGGTTTGGGGTTTTTTTTATTGAATACCTCTAAGAGTGGTAATTGTAATAATGTTGCAAAATAGTTTAATTTAAACTGCCTGTCCATTGTTGGGTTTTTTCATAACTAAAATATCCTTTGGAGTGCAGTTTGCTCTGTTGATAGCTTAGGCAAAGCTCTTTGGATTGTAAAGTCAACCATTAGTGTTTACAAGTATCTTAGACATGGGTGGCAGGGGGAATTGGCCAGCCCCTTTTCAGTGGTCAGTGGGGACAGGACTAGGGGCAATGGCTGTAAGCTGGAGCACAGGAAGTTCCGCACCAACATGCGGAAGAACTTTTTCACAGTGAGGGTGACAGAGCAGTGGAATAGGCTGCCCAGGGAGGTGGTGGAGTCTCCTTCTCTGGAGATATTCAAGTCTCGTCTGGACGCCTATCTATGTAATATGAGATAGGGAGCCTGCTTTGGCAGGGGGGTTGGACCCGAAGATCTCTTGAGGTCCCTTCCAACCCCTAAGATTCTGTGATTCTGTGATTCTGTGATTCTGTGATTTTTAATGAGAGACTTAAATTGTGGCTGAAAAGAATGAATTAAACGTAAACTTGAAGTAGTTTTTTAGTGCCTTTTCTGAGTTTTGGGGAGAAATCCAAAGCAATGTTTGAGTAGTGGGAACAGACAGCACTGGTGCATACTTGAGGGATCACAGATGTATCTGCTGAGAAAAGTGAGACTGATTTCTAAACATTGCAGGTGAGGTGCAATGCTACTGCTTCTCTGAGGTCTCCAGTTTACTTTCTAGATGTTCACCTTCAGCTAGCCCAAGTTGCTTTGCCATTAACACTGTGCAGCGTTGCTGCAGTTGTGGACTTGATATACTCCCTCAGCAGCAGTAGGTCTCCTCCCCTCTTCATGTGTTTCTCCAGCTCTGGAGGTCTCTGCTCTTTAGTTTGTCTATCTGGTTGGCTTTTGGACTTTCAGAGGGAGGGGAAACACAGCTGCGCCTCTTACTCTTGCCACTGCTGTAAAAAGAAAAAGAGCACAAGAAAAAGCCCTATTAGCCTTTTGTTTTTAAAGGAGTCCAGACAATGCTTTGTGCTCGGTTTCATGGTTAGGAAATAAAGTATCTCCAACTGTGCACTCAGACTGGGAACTTTGTATAGCCATGTGTGCTTATGTAGACTTAGTGCAGATATTGCTTAGCCAGAACAGAACCATTTTACAACTACTTTTCATTCTTGTTGCACTAGTACTAACAATTAAACTGATGAAAACTCACAATATGTGTAACTTAAGCCCAAAATTTTCTTTCTTGACCCCTCCTGATAAAAAACTACGCCATAGTCATATATGTAAAGTTGTAGACACTCCTGGTATAGATGTAGTTATACTGATGATTTTGCCCAAATAGCTAATTCCAACATGGAGACAGAAATAAATGGTACTGGAAATACTAACGTATTTGTCACTGTAGGAGATTTTTTTTCTATTTATACACAGTCTTGCATTTATGTCCATGTGTGTATGTGTAAACTGAGCCTAAATTAATGATGTCTTCACAGCCTCACCCTTCCCAGGAAATGCTGTTACTCTTTTAAATGTTTGCAAGTATAATAACCTCATCAGTTGTGCCCACCAAGAAAAATAAAGGAAGAGGAACAATACATGGAAAACAGGAAAGCAGAGTGGGACTGAAATCTGAGTGAAATAAATAGCTTTTGGTGTATTAGCTGTTAAAAGTAATGGCCTTAGAGTAATCTCACAGAATTTTTGAATGATTAGGACTGATAGAGTAGAAGGTAGAGTTGAAAATAAATAGTTAAATGTGAATTGCCCTGACATTTTATTTATAAACCACATTAATTCTGAAAACAGAGAACAAATAAAAAAGGTGATGCAATAAGACGTTACTTTTCTACATTATTGAATGCATATTAATTGGGATTTTCTGGGTTGCTTTTCTTTTGTTGCACATTTTCTGTAGTATTGCATACATTTTGGAAATGCAAAGAATCTCTTGTGTGCCCTTTCATTCATGATTGCTGTAATGTTTTAATATTTGTTCCTTTGTAGGCCAAACCTAATGATCTTTAGTTGAATTAGAGATGATTATAGAGTGATGTAATATGAGAGAAGCGTTTATTTGTACTTGGAAGGCAAGGTAATGTATATAACCTTTAGTCTGGTTCAGTTTTCTTGGAATGCTGGAAAAGGTTAAAATCATACCCCTCCAGGCTTCCTCCTTAGGCAGTAACTAGCTATGGGAAGAATTGACGAAAGCAACTCCTCCTTTCACTCTCTTTCTGCAGTGGGGTTCATCATCAAGAAGTCTTCATGCAGCAGAGAAGCCAGGGTTTCCAGAGGAAGGATTTCTCCCTCTCTCCATTCCCCAGCTTGAATAGTGACAAAACTGCACTGAGGAGCAAATATTTTTGATTCTGGAAGGTTCCAAATAGTTCTAAATGGAAAGTTTCTTCAGAAAGTGTTCCTGAGAAGAGTAAAATGATATACTTATCTGGGCACTGGAGAGCTAGATATGGAAAGACTGCATCAGTAAACTGCCTTTTGAGATGCAGAAGGTGCTGCTGCTTTTAGGCATTTTAATGCAAAGTGGAAAGACTGCTTATTTACTACTCAGAACTTGATTTGGATATGAAATTCCTCTGCTGTGCATGCATGCAAGAGGTGCTGCTATTTGTACCTCTGTACACTTCTGAGTAGCAAAGCTGTGCTGTGAGCTGCATGCCTTTGCCATCCCTAACATACCGACAGCCTTGAATTAGTTAAAAAATTGAGTGGAGGCCGTTGGTTTCAGCGATCATTGTACCGTGTGTCCACGGTGTAGGACACCTAAGTTCAATTTACTTGCCAGTTGGAGGTGTCCAGTGACCCTGGTTGTGCAAATGCTGCTGCACAGCAAAATAGCAGCACCCAGAAGAAAGCAGGAAACACATTGCAGGATCCATCGAATTGGTTAAAGCTGCCTAAAAATGACACACCATGTAGGTGAGTCAGTATGTCACCAGTTTTCAAATTTCACTGAGTTTCATTCAACTTCATTCAACTCCCTATATGCAACAGAAAACTAAATGTATGCTGGGGAAGTAAAATATACCTGTTTCTGACTCAGAGGGCATGGGCTGATGCAGCAAAGCTTTTTGTACCCTTTCCTGCCTTTGGTGAAGATAGAAATAAGACTTTGCTAATTCTGCTTTTGGTGGAGAAGAATCTTACACTACTGTTCTGTGGGTCATGGTTCAAAGGCCTGATGCTTTGTAGCACTGCTTTGGTTTTATGTTTCATTTACTCAGAGATGCACAGATAGAGGCCTTATGTGAGTTCTCTGGGATCCCTCTGTGCAAGATATGTCATTTCACCCCAAGGGTCTATTTCCACTTACTCTAAACATCCTGCTTGCTATCAAAGTGGCATTTAAAAAACCCAAGATAAATAGCATACAGTGAAGCACAGAAAAATGGCTGTAACATCACACTAAAGGTCCACCCAGTATCCTGTCACAGGGAGTGTCTGATAGGCCCCGGGCATTAATTTTGACTTGGTTTTGGCAGGGATGGAGTTAATATTCTTTCTAGCGGCTGGTTAGTGCTGTGTTTTGGATTTAGGATGACAGCAATGTTGATAACATACTGACATTATTGGTTGTTGTCAAGCAGTCAAGGACTTTTCAGCTTCTCATACTGCCCTGCCAACAAGAAGACAGGGGGCACCCAGGAAGCTGGGAGGGAACACAGCCAGGACAGGTGACCCAAACTGGCCAAAGGGATATTCCTACCATATGATGTCATGCTCTGTTTATATCTGGGGGTAGTTTAGGGGGGCCTGTTGTGGCATTGACTTTGGTGTGAAGGCTGAACACCTGCCTGCTGATGGGAAGTGGTGAATTAATTCCTTGTTTCACTTTGCTTATGTGTGTGGGCTGAGAACTTGGGCAGCCTGGAGGTCTTGCATGGTAGCTGGGGGTCTTGTGTAACACTGATTTCTAGTGGCAAGAAATTGTGCTGTTCATTTCTGTATATATAATTAATATATATTATAATTATTATTATCTTCCTTTTTTTTGTATGCATTCTATGAAACTGTTGTTATTACCTCAATCCATGAGTTCTCTCACTCTTCCGATCTCTCCCCCATCCCGCTGGGGAGGAGTGAACAAGCAGCTGCCTGGTGCTTAATTGTTGGCTAGGGCTAAACCATGACAAATTTAAACAGGTTTGTGGAGTTTGGAAGTGGCCAAAGGCTTGCTCCTGCCATCCTTTGCATCACCAGAATTACAAAGCCTTTGGGTTCAAAACACTGTCACATTTAAGGTACAAAAATTATATAACCATGGGGGAATGCCTTGAAAAATAGAGTAACACACATGCTATTTCTCTCCACTAATAGTCTCTCAGTCTGCCAACCTTTGCTTGAGCTGGATGCAACTTCTTTGTATTTACTAACCCTGTATGGATTTCTATATCATGAGCTTCCATATACTACAAGAGTTTTGGTATAACTGAGAGGTGGGAAAGCAGTTTGATAACTGTTTTCCTGGTTCCATTCGGTAAAACCACAAACTATTCACAACAGGTAATTTGGGAAAAGATGGGGGTAAAAGTTTTATTTAAAATGTTTTCTGGTTTTTTTTTTATTTTTAATTTTTGTGATCATTTTTCACATCGTTTAGCATATTATCAAAGAATCACAGAATCACAGAATTGCAGGGGTTGGAAGGGACCTCGAGAGATCATTGGGTCCAACCCCCCTGCCAAAGCAGCTCCCTAGTTCATACTGCACAGATAGGTGTCCAGACGGGTCTTGAATATCTCCAGAGAAGGAGATTCCACCACCTCCCTGGGCAGCCTGTCCCAGGGCTCTGTCACCCTCACTGGGAAAAAGTTCTTCCGCATGTTGGTGCAGATCTTCCTATGCTCCAACTTACAGCCATTGCCCCTTGTCCTGTCTCCACAGACCAGAGAAAAGGGGCAGGCCAATTCCCCCTGCTCCCCATACTTAAGATATTTATAAACATTGATTAGGTCCCCCCTCAGTTTTCTTTTCCCCAGGCTGAACAGCCCCAGCTCTCTCAGCCTTTCCTCATAGGATAGATGTTCCAGGCCCTTCATCATCTTCGCAGCCCTTCTTTGGACTCTCTCAAGGAGATCCCTGTCCTTTTTATACCAGGGAGCCCAGAACTGGACACAATACTCCAGGTGGGGCCTGACCAGGGCAGAGTAGAGGGGGAGGATCACCTCCTTAGACCTGCTGGCCACACTCCTCCTGATGCACCCCAGGATCCCATTGGCTCTCTTGGCCACCAGGGTACACTGCTGACTCATAGCCAACCTGTCATCAACCAGGACCCCCAGGTCCTTCTCCACAGAGCTCTTCTCCAGCAGGTCATCCCCCAGCCTGTACTGATACATGTGGTTGTTCCTCCCCAGGTGCAAGACTTTACACTTGCTTTTGAATCCTGGCTAACGTTTGCAGATGCGAGTAAATGAGAAGCAAGTGAGAATTCCTTGTCCCTTTGCTTGTGCAGTGCTGGGGCAGATTGACCATTCCTTAGCACTTTCCTGCATGATCTGACCCAGCAGCAGCAATAGAAGTTTGGCATGAGGACCCTGACTTCTTGTAGCAGCCAGGAGAGCTCTCAAGGGCAGAGAAGAAAGCAGGGAGCACTTTTATGGACCACCATGGAGACAACTTTCTCTGTTTCTCTTAAAAAAACCCTGGAGATAGAAAGCATATGGTCAGCAGTGATGAATTTTGGCTTTTGGCAGTGTCAGTGGAGAGGGACACAAATGACTCCTGCTCTGTAATTCCCTCCTCTGCTCCCCCACAGTGATGACTGATAGCTTGTTGTGGTATTCCCAGTATTATTTCTTTTACTGGTGGAGCGAGAGCAAGTTTGGATATGCCCCTCTTGTGAGGCCCATCTGCAGCAGTTCTTGCTTTGGGTAGGGGTCAGGTTTGGTTGGGGCCAGGAGGAACTTGCAAATGTTTCTTCTTTCTATCTTTTTTCTTTCAGGACTCCTGATTGGTAGAGTTCTAAGTCTTGATGAGAGCTGACCAACAGGGTCATATGTGAGGGATGTGCCATTCATTTTTGCCTGGTGTTTACAATACATAGGTGAATGAGATGTGTGCAGATGAATGCTAGAAGGAGAACACAGAACTGAAAAAGTCAGAGGACAGCACATTTTTGTTGGGTGTATGAGTGGAGCACATGACAGCATATCCCTGTGAATTTTCCTTTCCTTGCTTCTAGTTCCCCTGTACCTCTGCTTATCTCCTACTTGCAGTGATTTTTACATGAAATTTCCCCCTCTGCTCCTAAACCAGGCTCCCTGACACTCTCTTAACTCCAGGACATCCAGTAAATGCTGCTTTCATGTGTATCTCTTCCACAGTAAAGTATTAGTGTTTCTGTGGAGTACCTCATTCCTTGGGAGCACCGGGCTTCCTCACAGGCCCCTGCTCTCTCCTTCCCACCCAGCCAGCTCTGAGCATCTTCCTCTTCCCTGTAGCTTCTCTCGTTCCTGCTGAGCTGTAGGGATTCATCCCTGAAGGTACCAGTGGGTAAATGTTTGTGGAGGGATCAGCAGAGATGAAAGGAGTTGGTGCAGTTTGCAGAAGACATTAGTGCCTTTCTTGGGGGTTGGTGGGAGGAGAGCTGCACCAGCAAGTGGTATCCCTGTGTCCCAGCCACAGAGATGACAAATGCTAAAAAATAATTTATTATGATATTTTCCACAGTCTTTTTCACAACTATTTCTTCTAAATTGTTTGGATCTTTTATTTTGAGGTTGTTGGTGGGAAGATTCGATAGGATTTTATAGTTTCTTGGCGTCAGCACTGTGCTTTTTGATTCATATGAGCTCTCTGTACAGTAGTTGGTCTCTCTGTCTTTTTTTCTTTTTTTTCAATTATAGGCTGATGTTTTTGTGATACACTCAAAGAATGCGGTTGTCTTTCTTTGGTTACCTGATATTCAAATTTCCATATAGATTTAATTTCATATGTTCTTGTTTTATATCACTCAGTTTGGCCCCGTGAGAGATGTGCTTTACCCTTTAGTAAACACATGCCATGGAAAGGGCTGAAAGTGATTTAAAAATGATGAATCTTACAAACCATCATGTCTGAAGTAATTAATGTAAATTGTCCACTTCTGCTATGGTAAGATTTTTCTCATATGCAAGATGTCTAGTAGTTATACACATAATTTCATAGTTTAAACAGATCCTTTTTCACATATCTGTGACAAGAAACTGGCAGTTAATCTATTTAAATGAAGTTGAAATCCCAGTATTTGTGTAGCATCATTGGAACAATGCATCTTATATCCTGTCCCTAGACCCTGAAGTGCTTCATCTGGCTTCTCACCCATTCTGACATGAGGTAATATGAGTAACAAAATATGGGGTTACCTTGCAATTATCTTTAATCTGAAGCTGATATCTAATAGCATACTAATAATAAATTTTTTTTTGTTATTAGCTTTGAGCATTATATTAGGTAGGAGTGGCGTTTCCTGGAAATTGACTTTTTTGAGGATGGTTGTGGAAACACTTATTTTTAAAAAAAATCTTAATGGAACGAGTGCTTTATATTTAGTGGAAAAGGCAAAGCAGCTGACTGAGAAGCCAGGGTAATCAACTTACTGATTTTGTGGTGCATCTTCTATTTGGCAAATACAGATCATGAATATACCAGAAATGAACCTGACGTTGAAATTCCTACCTCTCTACTTGTTATTGATTTGCACAACTCTGTAATCCCTTTTTCCCCTGTCATTTTCCTAGAAACATAATGTCAGGTCGTGGTGAGTTGATCCAGGCTGGAGGCCAGATGCCCACCCAGTCTCACTATCACTGCCCTCCTCAGCTGGACCAGGGAGAGAAGATATAATGAAAGGCTCGTGAGTTAAGGACAGGGAGAGATGGTTCACCAATTACCATCACAGGCAAAACAAGACTCAACACAGAATAAAATTAATCTACTTTATTAACCAATCAAAACAGAGTAGGATAATGAGAAATAAATCTGAATCTTAAAATGTCTCCTCACACCCCTCTCTTCCTGGGCTCAACTTTATTCATGGTTTCTCTCCTGAGCAGCACAGGGGGAGACAGGGAATAGGGGTTGAGGTCACTTGTCTCTGCCAATCCTTCCTCCTCTGGGAGAGGACTCTTCACAGTCTGCCCCTACCTCCAGCCTGGGGTCCCTCTCACAGGAGACAGTCCCTACACAGACTTCTCCAAAATGAGTGCTTCCCATAACCTGCAGTTCTTCATCAACTACATGGGTCCCTTCCACAGAGTGCAGACCTTCAAGACCAGACTGCTTCAATGTGAATCCTCCATGGGGTTACAAGTCCTGCCAGCAAACATATTCCAACATGGACTCCTCTCTCCATGGGCTGCAGGTCCTGCCAGGAGCTGGTTCCAGTGCAAACTTCACATGGGGTCATGGCCTCCTTCAGGTGTCTCCCCATGCTGTAGCATGGGGTCCACCATGGGCTGCAGGTTGAATTTCTATTCCCCATCATCTTCCATGGGCTGCAGGGGGACAGCCTGTCTCACCATGATCTTCACGGGCTGCAGGGGGAATCATTCCTCTGGTGCCTGGAGTGCCTCCTCCCTTCCTTCTTCACTGATCTAGGTGTCTGCAAAGTTTCTCACATCATCTCATTCCTTTCTTTGGACACCAGCCACTGCCCCCCAAGCCACTTCACATAGTTTAGTAGAAATGAAAGGAACCACCGGAGGCTCAAACTCTAGAGCTAGTTGCGCAGGGCCATGTCCGGAAGGCTTTTGGGTCTTTCCAAGGATGGACAATCCACAGCCTTTCTGGGCAACCCATGCCAGTTCTCACTCAGTGGTGCATGTCCTTACTCAGACTGGCAGTTAATCCTCCCTTTTTCTGTCAGTGTTTGTATTTTGTAGTGGAGAATGAAATATAGTTAGAAAAAGTTGCATTTTGAGCTGAAGGAGAAGACAGAATAGCAAAGAGATTCAGTATACTACCCCTCCCCCCCCCAGTCTTGGAAGGAATGAACCTTTAATACAGTATTCCAAAGAATTATATTTCCCCATTATGATTCTATTTCTTCCTCAATAAACGCAAGTAATAAATATGGCTTAATTTAATAAATTTTTCATGTAATATGACAGCAACATGAGATCAAAATTGCATGCTTGCTTCAGGACTGTCTTGAGGATTCAGTTCAGTGACCATGATAATGAAGCAGACAAACAGAGGAAAAAAATCAAAAGTTGAATATGCGTATAATTTATCTAGCCTTGGGTGTTAGGGTACACTGTCTGGGGGGCTTGACTCAGCTGGGAGAGAGCTGGAGCAGGCTCAGCCCTGGGGCAGAGGAGTGGGAAGTGTCCAGGGACACTTCCCTGAAGTAACCAGGGAGTGTGGATTGTGTCTGAAGCAGCATCTCCTGATGAGTACCAGACAAATGAACACTTGACAGTTTTTGGAGCAGTAGCTGCCAAGTCTTTGGATAATGGCAGGAGAGTGGGATAGAGGTTGCAAAAGTGGGACTGGGACTGGGAATTTAACCTATTCATGTAAGTACTTAGCAGGAGAAGTATATAAATGAGTGTTGGTGTAAACTGAGTTTCCACAGAAAGGCTGTGGAGTGATGTTGAGTTTAGAATTTAAATTTTGGGCTTACCTGCCTGCCTGGCACTTCCTGGGTCTGTGGCCCACTGCAGGCTAGTCTTACATCTGGGCTTGCAGATTCGATTTAAAGTTCTCCCTAATGTACTGGTTTTAAAAAACAGAAGTTTGGATTTGTAATATAATAATGCTGTATTTTATTTTCATTTCTTCCCCATCTAGTTTAATTTCAAGTCTTTGAAAATACAATACACATGGCACATATCGTAACAGTTTTTCAGATGCTATTAATTCTGCTGCTTCATGACTACATCTCAGCTGAAGATGGAGAAACAAGAGCAAGTAAGTTAAGTTTTATATTTCAAATAAGGGCAACTTCAAAGCATACTTTGAATTTATAGTATTAATTTTCAGGTCCACGTGTACACTTGTGTTGATGGTGATTTTTTTTCCCCCAGTTTAATTTTCCTGGTGAAAATCCTATGATATATTATAAGTATTTTAAATATCTTATTTCTCCTATTGGAAAGGAATGACTTTATATCTTTTTGTCTTATAAATGCTGAAGGGCAAATGGAACTGTAAAGCTCTTGTCTTGAAATAAACATGTGTCTTGAGTATTTATGTTTTAATTTCTTAAATAAATTGTGTTTAATATTACATGTTTAATATTACATTTCTTAAATAAATTGTGTTTAATATTACATGAGAAACTAAATAAGAAAAATAAAGATTCTGTGAGAGAAAGCTAAGATAACCTCAGCTCTGGGACAGACCTTCTTTCCTGTTCTTCAAAATTAGCATCTCAGACCCCACCAAAGTTCTATAGTCTAAATCTGGTTTATGGGGGGGAAAAATGAAGCCAGGTAGCTTTTTGAAAGGCAAAGCGGATAAATAAAAAGACTATGGAAAACTTCCCTCTGTCATAGAATCATAGAATGGTCTGGGTTGGAAGAGACCCCAAGGATCATATAGTTCCAACCCCCTGCCACAGTGATTCTTTCAAGGTAGGTCTTTTTCCTCCAGTTTTTGTTCTCAATCCAGCCATTTTCAGTATTTTGCAAGAAACTCCATAACATTTCCTTTGATCTTGAGGAAGACATCCTTTTTTTTTTTTTTTGGTCTACCTGCTTTCAACAGGGTCCAGTGATGTCCAGAGTCCCTTTCAACTGAAGTTACTCTGTGATTCGTACCCCTGGATCAGAGAGTGATGCACTCTGCTTGCCCTCTGCTCCTTCTCCCAATGTCTTTTCTCTTCGACATCATCTGCATTGCAAAAGCATCTCTCCAGGAGACTGTGGTCACTTGCATTCAATGAAGGCAAAATCTTGACCTGACCAGAAGTGTTTGTAGGCAGATGTCAGGACAAGGCTGCAGACTTTCGCAAAACAGAAAGCACCGTAATACACAGCAGCCCCCCTGTGACCCCATGTGCCATGGGAACAAATAATCTCTCCTGGTTTTGGGCACCTCCTTGGCACCTTATCTGTCAGTTATTTACTCTCCTTTCACAGTTGATGGAAGGTGATTCTCTCCTCTAGAGTTAGCCCCTCTGTCTGAGGATGTGCATATAAGATGGTTAGGACTGTCCTTTAGGAATGCTTGTGTCAGTCCATGGCATGTCATTGGCAATTTAGTCTAAAAGCTCTATTCATAAGTGATCACAGCTAGGAGAGCTGAATCCATGCCTGAGTCTTCAAAACAGTTACAGTGCATTTGCTAAATGCTTATGTGACCTTGTATTCTGGAGGTTAAGCTCATTCACTGGGCATTTTTTTCTTCTAATAAAATCAGAATATGCTACCAGACTCAGGATTTTATAATAATTAGTTCTGTAAGTGCCACATAGCAGTATCAGAAGTCAATTATAAAGTGTTTGTAAAAGGATTGGGTATTACTGCTGAGTTCTGGAACATTCAGACTACAGCCTTCCTCTGCAGTGTGCTTGGTTTGCTAACAAAAATGAGTTTTTATGTTTATCATCTCTGCAGACAGAGAGATATGGAAAAAACCAGAATGTGTTCCTCTGCTGATTGTGTGAAATGCAACTGCCAGCTGAGGCACTGAATTCCAGAATTTTTCGTGGTCGTTTCTGGTGATAATGTAAAAACCAGAAAATGGTATGGTTTTTAAGATACCAAGTTGGATCTGTCTGGCTTACAGAAACAATCTTTTTTTTTCTCTGAAAAACTCAGCTGTTTGTTGTTGCTTTTTTTTTCTTTAATGGAATGTATTTGTCAGTATAGATTCTGTATTCAAACAGAATATATTCTAACAGTAATTGATATGAAAAATACTTCCTGTGGAGGAAGAGAATGGAAGAGTTCACTAAAATATTAATAAGATTTTTGGGGGGGGGGTTGTTTGTTTTTTTTAGGTTGCAGAACTGCTCCAGCAGATTTAGTTTTTATCTTGGATGGTTCTTACAGTGTTGGCCCAGAAAACTTTGAAATAATCAAAAGTTGGCTTGTCAATATTACAAGAAATTTTGACATAGGGCCAAAATTTATTCAAGTTGGAGTTGTCCAGTACAGTGATTACCCTGTACTTGAAATTCCCCTTGGAACTCATGAATCCACTGAGAACCTCATCAGGGAAATGGAATCCATACATTACCTGGGAGGAAACACAAGAACAGGAAGAGCGATTCAGTTTGCCTTTGACCATCTTTTTGCAAAATCTTCAAGATTTTTAACGAAAATAGCAGTTGTTCTCACTGATGGGAAGTCTCAAGATGAAGTCAAAGATGTAGCTGCAGAAGCACGAAAGAATAAAATCACTTTGTTTGCTATTGGTGTTGGTTCAGAAATTGAGGAGGATGAACTTAAAGCTATTGCCAACAAACCTTCATCAACTTACGTATTTTATGTTGAAGATTATATTGCGATATCAAGAATTAAAGAAGTTATAAAGCAGAAACTCTGTGAAGGTAAGGGATTGCTTATAAAAATATTTTAGGTGTGCAGAATGCAGTTTTGTAACCATATTTCTTTATTTCACAAGCAGAAGGCATGATTGATGTAACCTAATGCACCTGATGATCTTCTTTACTGTGATCTTCTTTCATTTTGATCTGGTTTGCAGAAATCATTGCCAAAATGTTGTTTTCTCCCTTAAACAAAGAGGTTATATTTGGGGAAGATACGGTGCTTCAATAAAGCTTAGAAACCCTAAAGTCATTGAGCAGTTCTCGTAGTGGTGAGAATATAGGGCTTGCTTTATTCTTTTTCTAGGTGTGGCTGATGCTCATCCACAATCTAACATTTCTTCTTGACAGTTGAGCGGGTAGCCTGTCATTACAAACAGGAGTTCTTCCGCTAGTATGTGTTGCAAAACCCAGAAGAAAGACTCTTGGCAAAAGTGCCTGGAATTGTAACAAGCTTTTATGACTTTTTCAAAAAAAACGTTTTTCTAGAAGAATTGGCCAAGAGCAACATTGTAAAATTACATTTTTTAGTTTTAGAATGCTAGCAGCATGACTGCAATGAGTTTTCTGATAACTGTGAAACAATGCCTTTCCCATATATACAAAAAGATAGCAAATTGCTTCTAAAATATATCACTGAGAAGGACTCTGTTACATAGCAAATATATATCAGTGCTGTTTTGTACATGTTTTATTACCAAGAATTAATGCAAGTCATATTTCAGTTGTACCATATTTCTGCACTTCGTAAGAATGAAAACTAGTTTTCATTTGCTCTCACTTTGAGTAGGGACTTTATTGAAAAAATATGGTGATACTTATGTTGAGAATAATAGTATTTGTTTCTTGATACACTTATGAAAATCATTATAATTCCTTGTGACTGATGCAGTAAGTTGGTCAGTCCAAAAATTCAATGGCTGAGTGCAGCTAAATTCTTTAATAAAACTTCCCACAGGGAGAAATTCCCCAAAATAAACACAATCTTTTCTTTAAATAAAATGAATAGTTATATGCTATATTTAAGCAAGATGGATTTTTTTTTTCTTTCAGAATTAAGTTAGTTAATGTCCTTTGAAATTCAGCTATAATGTTTGACATGACTCTTAACAGCAGTAATCTGTGAATTTTGGCTATATATACAAAAATGTACTTAGCCTTTAAAGTGACCCTTTGCTTTCACCCTCTTGCGTTGCACTGTTCCCTCGCATTAGCATTGAGATGCTTCTCTCAAAGAGCAATCTGGGCCAGTTGGAGGTTTCATTTCTAGCCTTAATGTCTTTAGCAGGTGAACTGAAAGACTAGTAAACTGGAAATTTTATATCTGAGCTGTGGATTATTTTTTTCACGTTGTTAAGATTCTCTTTGACTTTGGGAGGGGAAGTTCTCTGAGGGCAAAGCAATGATGATTTAGCACTGGTCTACCACATGAAACTGCCTGAAAATTTTACAGTTCTCCCTTGATTGGCTATGTTTGAATGTCTAAAAAAAAATGCTAGCATTTATACAGTTTTTCACATCGTTAGTATGTGAACATAGGTACAAGAGCATAGGGGCGGTATTTTCTTTCTGGAAAAAAGAGGCTGAGGTATTTGATGGTTCCTCTTAGCAAATAGTGCTGTTATGAACGGCCTTGCACATGGAGGGGTCTTGTGGGTCTTTTGGGAACTGTAGTGTTTGTTTCAGAGTACAGCTGGGTGGAAAACACCTGCTGAAGCTGCCATCCAGAAAGGTCAGCATGGCAAAGAGTGTCCCAAATATTTAAGGAATATTTAGTATTTAATATGTATTCTGGAAGTGCAAGTGTTCCTGTGTTCTCTAACAAAAATATAGAAAAAATACTCAATACAGATCTTAGAAGTATGTGTGGAGGATGCTGAGAGAAGTTCCTTTATGTTAGATGATGGGGTTTAACATCAAAAAGTAATTTCATGCTTCAGGAAGGAGAAATAAAGCATCTGAAAACTAAAAGCACTGAAAGGGAACAAGATTTCAGGATAGGTTTGAGAGTTCCTGCGGCTGCTACTATGGCCTGGAAACACAACTCAGTTTCCCATGGAAGACAGTTCTTAATTTTCCCACTGACATTTGCATCCTTGGTTTGTTAGGAAAATAGTCCTGGCAGAAAGTGATCCAGAAGACCCCAAAATACCTACCTTTATGGGAATGTTTTCAAATTCTGTTTGAATTCTTCAAAGTGCCATTAGAGATTAAGAATATTTTCTTGATGCATAGTTTTACACATGCTTAATTGGTATTGTCTTGGTTTGGAATAGTTACTTTGGCATTGACCCAGAATAATCCTTCATGCATGAAGCAGACCTGTTTCTGCCTTTATTTTTTTTATTTGCCACCAAATTTCTAATACTATAACTGGAAAGAGGTTCTTGCTTTCATTTTCTTGTCAGTATCTGTGATTATCTGTAATCTATCTATTCAGCTTGAAATAAATGAGTTTAGAAAATGTTTATAACAATGCACAATGGAAACATGAAAAAATAAAGTGTTATTACTCTTACTTAATACCGTAAGTATGTTGACTTAAATCCTGAATTCTGCATCTGTGTTTTGAAGAGTGAGAAAGTTGTGTTTCTTTGGAGGTTTGGGTTTTTTTCTTTTTTTTTAAGCATTCAGGCAGAGAGTTCTTGCATTTCTTTCTTGTAGACCAAGACAGAATAATTTCAGTATATTTTTAATTTGGGAGTCAGGTGACATTTTGCTGTGGGGAGGCAAAAAAAATAATAATTGAGGGGAAATGTATGTGACGTTTGCTGCTGCCCTGAGTACATGTGGGATAATCCCTCAGGACAGATTGTCCTGTCCCACCACAGATTGTGCAGACACTTAGATGAATTTTCTTAGAGTTTATATACCCATTTCCCCCTATCAGAACAGGGCGGCTTCTGACTGCCGTAGAGTTAGAAAGAAGCTATGCAGCATTGCTTATATTATAAAGACAAGCTAACCTAGACCTTTGAGCTGATAATTCCCTGGCACTGAAGCATGAGTTTTCCAGCCCATGGCTGGTCCAGATGGAAGTGAGAGAACTCTTCACCCCCCCTTCTTTGGAATTTAAACCTTACCTCTTCCCTTTCTATGAACTCATGCTTTTCTGAAGAAACAATGGGAAATTAATGATGAAAATGTATGTATTGTAAATAATTTAGCATAATATTAATAAAAATATTGTTTGCTTTCTTTGATTTATTATTCTGATTCAATGTTGATTTTAGCATTAAATTTTACTCTGCTATCTCACTATTTTTTTGAGACAAGTTTTGTCCACTGCTTAGTATTGATTGTGTGTAAAGAGAATCAAATATCTTTAGTTACCACAGAAAATATATCACCAAATATTTTTCCAGTGAGAAAAGCTTCTGGCAGGTTTCAGTATAAAAACAAAATAGATCAGAGTCCATTTTGAGCAAAAGATGAAAAAATTAGTTTTAGATACTACTACCTTTGTCTGTTTTCAACCTGTTTTACAGTTGGGAGGGATGCTGCATTAATCATAATTCTTCGTGCATCATGGAAATGAACAGCTATAATTTTGTAACATTTTGAAACCATACAATTTTAGAAATTAAATTCAATAACTTTTTATTGATACTGTAATATTTTTAAACTTCTGTTAATAACAGTTCAAACTACTATGTGAACATAATTGCAGCAAAGTATATCTTGTCATTTCATGTCTCAGGATTCTGCATGTTACTTCTCTTACGTTACACTTCACTGGCAGTTCTCAGTTCGTTTCTTGAAAGGCAGCTCAAGAAGGGAGGTTACTTATGGAAAGTTTTAAGTGATATTTTGAACTATATATGCCTTTATTACTTTGCAGAATCTGTTTGTCCGACAAGAATTCCAGTGGCAGCTAGAGATGAAAAAGGATTTGACATTCTTGTAGGATTAGGTGTGAAGAAAAAGGTTAAAAAGAGAATACAAATACCAACCACTAATGCAAAAGCTTATGAAGTAACCTCACGTGTTGACCTGTCAGAACTGACAAGGTATTTACCTTTATAAATACACTTCTAAGTTTAGTGAGAATATTTTTTTTGTTTGCTTAAAATGAGAGAGCTTGGTTTTAAGATATATATGAATGTTCAAGTACTCTTTTTTTCTCCCCTTTCCCCCTTATTTAGGAACGTGTTTCCAGAAGGTCTGCCTCCATCCTACGTGTTTGTGTCCACTCAAAGATTTAAAGTAAAAAAGACATGGGATTTGTGGAGAATTCTCAGTCTGGATAAGAGACCACAGATAGCAGTCACTATCAATGGAGAAGAGAAAACGTTATCATTCACTACAACAAGTTTAATAAATGGCACACAAGTGATTACTTTTGCTGCACCGCGTGTAAAGGTAAGGAGAAAGTCATCATCATGCTGGAATACCCATTCGAGTACAAGTCATTCCTTTGACCTTTATGTATGTTTGTTTGTTTTAATGCATAGTCATACTTTTTGCTCTTAGGCATTTAAAAATAGATTGAGTGTCCACAGTGATCATCACTATAAATTTTTTGCAGGTGCTTTCTACTCCATAGTTTCCACCAGGTAATTGTGAAGGTCACAGAGACATTTTTCACACAGCACTCTGCTTAACATATGCTGGAAAGTATTTTCTCCCTTTATTATGGAGATTTGAAAATGGGAATGAAAACAGTCCGTTTCTAGAGGGACCTTTTGCTAAGTGTCTGAATTCCTTGAAAATACATGACAGAAGTTACTTTCTTCTCCAGAAAGGTGAATAGCAGCTTACAAAATGAGAGATGAGAGTTCAGCCTGGATTTGTCTAGCTCCCTGTTGAATAAACATTCTTTTCAGCAACTTATTTTTCTCACCGAAGGGTTTCCCCCCATGTAAAGCAATTTTATCTTCTTCTAGAGTAATCAAAAGGATCTCTTTCAAACTTTCTTCAGTAATTTCTAGTGAAGTATAAAATATGATCTCGGACGCTGGTGAGAAAGAGGGAAGGAAACAGAATATCTCCCTGTTTTTGCATTTGCAGCAGTATCATGCAGGAACATACAGCCCAGAGTTTCCCATTCCTACTGCAGGGAATGTTATTAAGGGATCAAAGAGGGATGCTTCAGCAGAGTGGGAAAGATTTACTGCTGGAGCGTGTCATGGCCAAGGGGGTTCAGGTTTTCTGGGAAGTGGTGGCCTGCATTTGGATCCTTATTTCAAATCAGACTGAAGGAATTTGAAATATAAATTCTCAGAGAAAGAAGGACTCTTATCCAAGAGGCAGTCTTAACTCCTAAGCTTTTGCAAAGGAGAGGTACTTTATTCTTCTTTTACTGGATGGGGATTTTTAATTTTTCTTTCCAAATTTTCTCTGCCTTTCTATATCTATTTGTGGGCAATTTCTTATTTTTTAAGAAGCTGTGTTAAACTTGATTTACTGGAAATTGTTAGAAAATTCAGTTTCAAGTCACACTTTTCAAATCACAGTTTCACAGTCACAATATAAATGTCACTATTCTTTTGTTGAACCTTTTTACTGACTAAGCCTTTATGATAATTTATCATTTTTACTCAGGAAAATGGAAATGTTATATATTGTGATCTGTTGTTTGTTGTAATGAAAGCCATTGTAAAGAAATAAACCCCCCAATTACAAATTAAAATAAAATGGAAACAGAAGTGCTCTGTAAGGGTGTATACTATCAAGTGAAGTAAACAATTTCTGTTTGTCTCTACAAAAGGTACCAAAGATCGGTAACATACTGAAAGATCTTTCAGTTTATTCTTATGTATGCAAATCTAGCATGGGATTGATCTCATTAAATTTGAAACAACTAGTCTAGGCTAAAGAGCTAGGTTGGTTTTGAAATTCATGGGTAGGCTCGAGAAGAAGGCATTTCTTCCTATATTGAATTTAATTTCTAAGGTAGGTGGCATAAAAAGTTCTTTAAAATTATCTCTCATTTTTTATTACTTAGAGAACTTGTTTAAACTAAATCTTAAGCTTTAGAAACCTGAGGTTTTGTGAGATGATAAATGTAGCATTTTAATTATTGCAATATTGTGATGCCTTCAGTCAATATCATGTCATCTTTAAGATTTTTTTTTCATAAGAGAGTAAATAGAAAGATTTGCAAGTACCATTTTTTTTCCACCATGATTTAAGATCTGAAGTGTTTGAGACTTTATACCACTGCTGAAAAAAAGGTCCCTGGCTTAATATTTTTAACAAACACAGGTTTGAGCGTGTTCAAGGTCATAGACTGAAAAAATCTATTTGAATTATAAAATAATTCTGAAATAGGGATTAACTACTACCAAATATTGTCTTCTCAGTTACACTATTACTTGGCAAATACTTTTTTGCCTGTACAGTTTACAAGTTTTGGCATGACTAAACCTGGAACATCGATCATCTCAACCATTAAGAGTAGTTCAAGTGTTGAAATATTGGTATTTAAATTAGACACATTTTGTGATAAACAGTTCTGTTTTCTTCACTTTTTTTAGACTTTGTTTGATGAAGGCTGGCATCAAATTCGTCTCTTAGTAACAGAAGACTTTGTAACTTTGTATATAGATGACCAAGAAATTGAAACGAAGCCATTACATCCTGTTTTAGGTATTTACATTAGTGGCTTAACCCAAATAGGAAAGTATTCTGGAAAGGAAGAAACTGTACAGGTAAGCATATGCTAAAACTACAATAATTCAAAAATTTTACTGTAGCTTAACATTGCATTGGCACATTCTGTTTTCTTGAACTTACTTTCCTAACTTGCACTAGGCTGAAATTTAATATACAAAATTTTAATAGTCAAGAGAACTTAAATGGTCAGGAGGACTCAGCGCAACTGATATATCCTGTGGTATATGAGCTTAATTGGCTTCACTGACTTCAAGAGGCATTAATTTTAGATGAAATATAAATGTGATACAGTGTGGCAGCCAAAATTTGGGAAAGTGTGTGTCAAAGCAGGGGATTTCCTCTGTGCTTGACACTTGCATATCACTTCCTTCCGTCAGTGTATGCATTGGTTATGCTGTCACAGGAGGGAGAGAAAAAATTCTCACTAGCTGCCAAGAAAATACAAAGTGTATCAACTCTGTTTGGGATGTATTAGAAGGGATGTGGTTAGTAGGTCACAGAATCATAGAATGAATCACAGAATGACTAGATTGGAAAAAACCTTTAAGATTGTTGAGTCCAACTGTACCTGTCCTCTAGTAAACCGTATCTCTAAGTACTTCATCTATGCGTCTTTTAAACACATCCAGGGACAGTGACTCAACCAGCTCTCCAGGCAGCCTGTTCCACGTTCCTACAACTCTTTCAGTAAAGAACTTTTTCCTAACATCTAATCTGAACCTGCCCTGGTGCAGCTTAAAGTCATAAGAGACATCCTTCTCCCCCTCTGCCCTGGTAAGACTGCACCTGGAATATTGTGTCCAGTTCTGGGCCCCTCAGTTCAAGAAGGACATAGAACTCCTTGATCTTTCTAGCTCAGGGCCACCAAGATGATGGAGTGGAATACCTTCCTTATGAGGACAGGTTGAGGGCCTCTTTAACTTGGAGGAGACTGAGTGGTGACCTTATTAATGTTTATAAATATGTAAAGGGTGAGAGTCAGGAGGACGGAGACAGGCTCTTCTCAGTGATAGGACAAGGGGCAATGTGTGCAAGCTGGAGCATAGGAAGTTCCATGTGAATGTAAGGAGGAACTTTTTCACTGTGAGGGTGGCAGAGCACTGACACAGGCTGCCCAGAGAGGTTGTGAAGTCTCCTTCTCTGCAGACATTCAAAACTCGCCTGGATGTGTTCCTGTGTGATTTAGTCTAGGTGATTATGCTCTGGCAGGGCAGTTGGACTAGATGATCTTTCGCATTCCCTTCCAACTCTTAATGTTCTGTGATTCTATCAAACTGCAAATCTTTGATAAAACCAGCACTGTTTGGTTCTTCTGAGCTGGAAGAGAAACCCTGAGATCTCTATGTTGAGATTCTCCTCTATACTGGGTAACCTTAAACTCATTTTGCCTTCAGCTGTATTCAGGCACCAAAAAGCTGGTTAAAACTTCAGGCTGTATTGACCAGTGATGAAGACTAGTATGTTGACAGTGTTCCAGATGCTGGCTAAATATTGTTTTCTTGTAGTTATAGCAGTGTAGTAATGAAACTACTAATTAGAGTGAGAGTAATGGAAATAATGTTAAGAAATACTGAATTACATCAGTAGACATTATTTTTAGTTATTTTGAATGTTACGAGGTTTTATTGTACTCTCATGGTCCTTACTGCTCCTATCAAAATACATTAATGTGTTTTGCATCATCTTCATTAACTCTCTTCAGATGTCTTTACCCAGTTACTCCTGAATTTTGTGTATTGGTAGTCAGGCTTCAGTTCTATTATTATATTCTAAAAGTGTATGTGGAAACTTGGGTGACGCACCGTGTGTGTGACTCAACATATCTGGTGGTAATGTCTCTATACTCAAGTACCCCTTTGCAAAAGCTACCGACTGTCACAGATTACTGATAGGACTTGAGGCACTCACTGCAAGGAAAGTTGAGATCCCAGGGTTGAATTCTGTCTCATGTATTTTCTCTGTTGCTGCAGGATTATACTTTTTAATAGTTTTGTGCATTCTAGTGTAATTGGGTTGTTTGTTTAATGCTGTTGTGACTTGTTTTTTCTCTTAAGTCACTGCGGAAATGGAATTCCTATGTATTCTCAGTAACTCAGTTTCAAAGGCTGTTAGTAGCAAGGCATGTTATCTATACTATAAGACATTTTAGGAATGTTGAATTGTATAAGATCCTCTTCTGATAGTGGGCTAGAAGTAGAAAATCTGCCTCAGGTTGCAATTTTATATTTCCAGATGATTTCTGTAATGTAAAAAAGTTATTTCCTTTCTCCAGTTTCTTAGCCTATGATGCATTCGGCAAAGCATTAACAGTCAAACTTTCCCAAGATATTTCTATTTAAGCTAAGATTATAAAGAAATATTTTAATGAATCTGCATTCCACCTTTCAGTGAAAAGGTATTTTGAAAGTCTTTTAGAATCAGTTGGAGTTGGTTACAAAGTCTGATACAAGAACCTTCTTCAGAGACTGGTGAATTTTAATTCTCTTTCTCTGCTCTGATTCAGGTGTTTTCTAATGATATTTTGCAAGTATTCTCAATTTAATTGGGGTCTTTCTGTCTGAAATGTTTCCAGTGTAGTGATGATAAACTAGTGTACATGCTGAAGTGTTGTGAATTTAAAAACATTTTAAAATTGAAAACACATAGTACTGGGAATGGTATTAAAAGACTCCTTTTTCTGTGCTTTCTTCCCCCGCTAGTCCAATTTATGGCCTGTGTTTTCAGATAGTTGACAGGGTGATATTGGACAGATCGTTGGACTTTATGATCTTAGTGATCTCTTCCAACCTTAAAGTTTCTATGACTTTACAGTGATTCTATGAATGAAAAGGCTTTTTTCTATTTGTAGTCATGGTACCTTGTGCTAAAGAAACTGACTTCATCAGTTTCATTTTTCTGGAGTCCAGCAACAGAACAGAATGGCAAAAGCTCCAGCTTCTGCTTACCAGGAGCCAGTGATTTTGTTGGCTGCTCTTTAAAGTTTTACATTATATGGCTAAACTCTAAACCAAATTCTTTCAAGTGTCAGGGATGTCTTCTGAGACAGGTTAGTGTAGAGCCATCTTCCTAAGACTGTTACTGTAAAAAGGAAAAGGTTGGTTTGGCTGTTGAAACTGGTTTCCCAATGATTTTGGCAGCCAGCAGAATTTGTGCTGTGCATGTTTAGATTTATTACCTAGGATTAAGGATGGTGATTTCTGTTATTTTAGAAAACAAAAGCTTGGGATTATTTTTCTTTAAATAGTTATGCTACAGAATATATAATTGGCTGCACGTATTAATCAGTGTGAGTAGCCTGACCAAAAAATTGTTTACATCTTTAATTGATTTTTAACCGTAATGGACAAACCAAGCTTCCAGTTTCTCTTGCTTTTCAAAATGTTGTTCATTTTCTTAAACTTTTGAGCATAGTTCTTAAACAATTTGAGTATAGTTTAAATTAACCTAATGTCAGACTATTAACACTTTCTCCTAAAAAACTCTCTTATGTTTTGAATTATAGTTTGATATACAAAAACTGCGAATCTACTGTGACCCAGAGCAAAATAATCGAGAAACAGTCTGTGAGATCCCAGGATTTGTGAGTATGATAGATGAACTTTTGAGGACTACTTGGCAGTTTTTACAAATCACTGTTTAAAGCTGACTCAATGAATTCTTAAAATAAGTAATACTACATTGATTCAGCTGGCGCAAACAAATACTTGTTACTGGTGCAATATCAAGTGATGTGGAACTTGTCTGGTTTTGACCTTATTTTTGCACAAAGGTATTTTAAAAGTGTGTTTTTTTAACTTTAGGTATTTGATAATGGTAAAGATGTATCTCAGAAACTTCTGTTACAATTTAAGATTTTAAACTTTATAAGTCAATGAAACTACTAGGTTACAGCACTGTAAAATAACTTCAAATATTACTTTTTAACATAGTGATTTACTTCTTGGTACTCATCAAGTTATTTAGTGTCTGGATTTTTGTACATAACCAGCAATCCTACATTTTTAAATCACCCTTTCCTGTCAGTAATATCTATGCTGATGTCTCTGTTAAATATCCCATTATCTGAAATGTTCCCAAGATTTCATTAAGTATGTTATGGATAAGACAAAAATAAAATCCTGTTCTGGACTTTATGATTAATGTACATAATTAGGAAGCTTATCGAGATCCTTTGATCCTCTCTTTGCCCTCTTAATTACAGTCAATTATGCAGTAAAATGTAAAACACATGCAAACAGATTTGGAAATCATTCATTGGACACAGTTGGAGCCAGATTTTCAAAAGCATCCAGTTCCCATTTAAATATATAATATAAATTATATATATTTCCATATTTATATGTTATTATATATATAACAAATATTACATTTACAATAAAGATATCTTATATAGTATAGTATATCTCAATGTATAAGCAAGAGATTGTTTTATAAATACAGTTTCCCTCCGAGTGTCCTTTATTTGGTGTCTAAACCAAACCGAGCTAAAGATAATTGGTGTCTTACTATGTAAACCCATATTCTTCATGTTTGTTATTTAATATCGGCCCATTTTGCCAGATTGACAACAGAATCTTCCACTTTTAGATATTTTCTTTTCTGTCAGACACTTGCACAGACACCCAGCTAGTCTGTTTTTCTTCTATTTATTTGGAGTCAGTGTGTCTGTCACAATCAGCACCCTTACTATAGCTTTTTCAGAACTCGTAGCTTTCATTTAAGCAGTGGTTACATGGCTGGATTGTTAGCTGTTCTGAAATCTTATTCTCTATGCCAATAACTAATGGGTTCAGGAACACTTCTGTAAAATTAGTTCTAAATTCTGAAGTAAAGTTAATACTTGGCTCTTTAACTCAGTCACATCTAGCTCCATCCCCGGAGGTGTTTAAAACCAGGTTAGATGGGGCTTTGGGCAACTTGGTCTAGTGAAGGTGTCCCTGCCCATGGCAGGGGGGTTGGAACTAGATGATCTTTGAGGTCCCTTCCAACCCGAACAATTCTGTGATTGTATGATTCTATATATTTTTGCTCTTTACAAAATGGAAGTAGGGATAGAAAGTAAACAAATGAAAAAAAAATTTGCATAAAGAAAGTAGACACTAAGAAGTCCATTTTATCTTGTGTTCTCTGTGATTTGGGAAGAAATCCAAGTAAAAGGTTGCTTTTTGCTGCTTTAGTTTCACTTGTTCTTGTTGTAAATTTGGACTCTACCCATGACATTCTGGACTCCCTCAGAAAATAAAAATGTTAAATGATCTCCAAATAGGAATATGTGATTTGTGGTTGTAGGCTGTCAGTGTGTGGTTGTCAGAGCTATGGAACTAAGCAGGGGCTGTATGTACTAATTACAGCCTGGATTTATCCCCTTTCCCAGAGATACCTGACTGTAGCAATTTTAAGCTCCCTCCATGATCTGTGGAGAAAGATAACCTTCTCTAGAGGTTGCCCAAGATGAAAATTGAATGCAGAGCATGCTGTCTCACTCCACAGGCTTTATGTGAAGTCTGTGGTGACTGTATGCTTTAGAAAACTCACGTACACAGTGCAGCTTGCGGTGGCTACTAAACCGTTAAGACATACAATTTCATGGTTGATATGGTGCAATATTTTGGGATGGGTTGTCCTGCAGATCCTGGAAAACTCAGTTCAGTTGATAGCAGTGTCTAACGCAGTTACATAGGAAAGTGAGAAAAAGCCAGCCTTGTTTCTGTGCTGCTGCGTTTTATCCCAGATGTGAGATTCAGGCGAAGACTTTAGAAATATTTTGGTACATGCTCTCTGACATGAGTAAGCAGAGCATTTTTTTTGATGAGAAGTTACTCCTGGCAAAAGGTTTGACCCAAATCTAAACATTCAGTGTGTAAATATTTACAAGGGTCAGTATTCTGGTTTTGTCATTGCCTTTTAAAAACTGCTACTGGTAGCTTCTGTTGAAAGACTCTTACACGAAATGAACTAAGAATTCATATGCATTGATAACATTCCTGCACAGGAAAGTCTTGTTTTATAATTCCTTGACAGTTACAGCCCTAAAATTATGATTGTGTTTGGTAGTGTTTACAACTGAATGGAATTAGCTTATTGGAAATACTGCTGTACTCTTAAACCGTGTTTCTTCTTGTTTCAGAATGGAGAGGTAGGCTCAATCCTAAACTGCTCAAACTCAGTTTAAGGTAGTATTTGACTTGATATAAACTTCTTAATCTAGGGAACATACACTTGGTTTTGAAAAGTGCACAGAGGTTTGCTAAGGTTAAAAGTGCTGAATTTCCATTAATTGAACTCTAGCCAATAAACAAAAATTTTCTGAAGAAACCCATGTTTGTTAGAATAAATGGCCTGATTTTTTACCCCTGGTTCAATTCAATTGCTCTTATTTACAGGGCTGGATATTGTTGCAAAGTCAGTGGGGATGTGTACAGTCAGATAGTTGTTACATCATGTTCATGGGAGAGCTCCCTGAAGGAGAGCTTGTTTGAAGACTTAATAATAGCTTCCCTAACCATCCTCGTAATTCCACTTGGTACTGCTGCAAAGGAGACGTAGATTTGTATTTTGACTAATTATTTCACCCTGAGAGAGAATTCTATTCAGATAACTTTGTAAAGAGTCTGCATTATTTTAGGACGTGTGAGTAAAATGTTATAGGAAATGTTTTAGCTAATAAATACAAAATTTGCTTTTTAGTATCTTGGATTCTTAAGTTTTTTTGCCTTTCTGGTAAACTCTGAGAATTTCCTGGGTGAAAAAGAATTCACTAAATCTAACTTAGAATCCAACTAATCTATCCAACTTAGTGCACAGATTTAGTACAGATGCACTTAAATTTTGGTACCTTACCTTGGGCAAATGGATTTGATCTAGTAGCTCTCCCTTTGCCTATCGTGTGGTCGTAATGGTGAGAAGTAGATACCTATAAAAAATAAATATAAATCTCTAGAGGGTGATATGGTCTGCCAAGGTTTTGTGTTCGGTGCTGTTTGATGGGAGGAGGTCACCTAATGGTCTTTGGAAGATGGGCACCCTAGGGACCAGGACTGCTAACTGGTAGTATTTTGGTGGTAGCGACCATGCCCCACCTTACCTCAAGTTGCTTTGTAGTTGGGATACCTGCCCAGGAGGTCAGAGACTGGGCTTTGCATTCTTTTCAGGCTTGCTACATGTGCTACTAGTGGTTTCACTGGTGCCCAGTGACAGGACAAGGGACAATGGGCACAAACTGGAATGCAGGAAGTTCCACCTGAATATGAGGAAAAACTTCCTTACTTTGAGGGTGACAGAGCAATATTGAGATACTCAAAACCTGACAGTGCAACCTGCTCCAGGTGCACCTGAACTAGATGATCTCCAGAGGTCCCTTCCAACCCCTACTGTTTTTTGAATCTGTGATACATGCCCATGGATTATCGTCATTATGCTATATGTAATATTTATTAGATTCTTTTACAAACTTTAGTAGTTATATTTGATAACTGATCACACTTCAAATAATGAATATCAATTCAATTAGGAGAAGTGTTTTACATGTTGCCAGATTGAAAATTATCAAACTATGTAACAAAATATTTATGGGAAAGCAAGTAGAGTTTCAGATATCAGGCCAGTATTGGTACTTAATTCTTTATTTATTTTTCTTCTGGGTAAAATGATGAATACTGCATGCAAAATAGTTGGAAGGCCACATTCCAGTAAGCCAGAGTTCCATTTGAACAAAGGAATGAAACCCAGGACCTATGCAACCTAAAGAAAATCAGCTTTGTGTAATGTTATGATAACACTTGTTTAATGCTTTTGGCATGTGTAGTGATGGTTGGTTTCACTCTTGGTAGTGCATGAATGGCCCCAGTGACGTAGGCTCAACGCCTGCCCCCTGCGTATGCCCACCAGGAAAACAAGGACCTCCAGGCCCCAAAGTAAGTTTCAACTCAGACTTACTGAGTGTACATGACGAGGTCTTTTCTTTTTTTTTTTTTTTTCCTTTAAATCTTATGTTGGTCAGTCATAACCAGACAGATTAAAAAAGGAGGGGACAAGTACTCCTAGTTCTTATTTCCAGTGCATGACCATAGTGATTATGGTCCTCAAGGCCTTAAAGAAATGCACCCCTACTCTCACTATATAAGGGGTTAACAGTCTGCTGCAACTACCTCAAGTAGGTTTAGGTTATCTTAGTTACAGTATTTCTTAACTTTGAAGTACTGGACTTTAGGACTGTATAAAGTCTAACTTAATTTGTGTGTTTGTGATATTTATGGGCTACAATATAATTAATTAAATTAAAACAATTTACAAATACAGGTAACTAATATTTTAACCTTTTCAAGTTAAAGGCATAAATTTTTGGAATTTAGATAGTATATTTGACAACAGATTGGGTTTTGCTTAAATCTCAACCTAGACTTCTTCATTTGGACAATAATCATTCTAGATAACTCATTGTTCATTTAGCAAATTGTAAGTGTTATGCTTTTCTAAGAAGACATTATTCTGTGTCATTTCCCACTTAGTTCAGCATTACATTTCTATGGTTTATATGTGAAGAGATGTTTTTTTCACAGTCACATTGCAAGCTAGTTTCCCTCTTGATGTCCTCCCTGCTTATAACAATTCTGCAGTTGTAACTCACTGATAGTTGCATTGATGGTTCAGACTGAAAAAAGTGTTACCTGCTTAACAGTCCTGTAGAAGTAAAATATTTTTATAGATCAAGCCTTATTGGATTTTGCTGGGCTTAAACCAAATCCCTTAGTAAAATAAACAGAGAACTTTAATATACTAGGAGGATATGTCGCATAGGAAGTTAAATTCCTGCTTTCATACTGTAAACGTGAAGCCTATGGAAATGACATTCCTTTTCCTCTATGGAAAAGACCAGACCTTCCCATGGTCATAACAGAGGTTAAAAAAATAATTGCAAAGGCCTTATAAGAAGAAATCTAAAGTAGGTATCTCTTTTCAGCATCAATACTTATGTGGAGAGGAGTTGAGTATTTAGCAGGTTTTAATTCTGGCTCCTGCCTTCCCAGTGCTTTTGCTTTAAGAACTAGACTGAACCAAAGCAGGTCAGAGTTTTCTTCAGAGTAGAACTGCTAGATTAACAAGGTTTTAATAATGATTTTTTTGTCTACTTGATGAGAAGTGTTTTTATTTCTGTATACAAAGTTTGGAAGCATTTGAGAAAATGGGCCACACTTGTGCTGTAACTGCGTGTGGGCTCACATCTCCAAGTCTTGCACAAGAAATTAGGGAGAACTTCCCCAGGGAAGGGAGCTACAAGATCAGATCTTTTTTGCTGTGGGAATTATTTCTCAATAGCAGGTATCTAGGCTTGCAGCCACTGTTCTTTGAAATGTGTTAGGGTTAAGGTTGCTCTGTGCTAATTTGAAAATGCTTTTCCATATCTCTTATGTGTCTGTCTCCTGCTTCTCCATAGGGTGACCCTGGGCAGCCTGGGAATCATGGTTATCCTGGTCAGCCTGGTCCAGATGGTAAGCCTGTGAGTACTAAAAACTTGGTCATATATTGTAAATGCAAAGCTAACAGGAGGAAACATGTGCCACTAATACCAGATTTTCAAATTTAGGTGACTTTGTTTCCATTCTTTGAAACTGTAAATATCACATAAGATCTAACAGTTCTATGAATATGTTAATCATGTTATTTTTGTTTCACGCTAAAATATTGTAACTATGCTAGCATGTTAGGTGCTGCTGTGAAGCAGAGAACAAACTATGAGTGCTAACTCCTGTTAGTCTTTGCATCACTTTGCAGCAGTTATGACTTTCTGACCTTCACTCTTTGCTGCCTAAAATTTTTACATTAGAAAGCACTTTAGGGTAGCTCAAATCCTATCTATTTTGCTTTAGGGATTGCGTCTCATGCTTGATTCCTTAAATTTCTTTTTAGGCTGCCTCAAGTACTCAATCAAAATATGTAGGTATATAATTTAAAAAATATATTTTGCAGTTCTAAAAAATTATGTCTTAAAACATACATCATAAAAATACCTGCATTTTTCTCTTACCCTACATTTTACCTTTTAAGCTGCCATTCCATTAGTATGGACCATAGAATCATAGAATTGTCTTGGTTGGAAGGGACCTTTCAGTTCATCAAGTCTGACCATCAAGCCTAACCTGCCAAAACCACCACTAAACCATGTGCCTAAGCACCTCATCGACCAGTCTTTGAAATACCTCTGGGGATGGTGACTCCACTGCCTCTCTGGGGATAGTAAAAAGTGGAAGAAAGTAAATGAATAACATACATCCCTAAAATAAAAGTGACAGATTTGGCAATGGCTCATCTGGACCTCATGGAAAACAGGCTAAAAGTAGGAGACTTGACCACCCATCTTTATTTCCTAAGGATGCGGCCTCCGATGTTGCTTACTGTTCATTAGAAGCTATTTGATTTATATTGAAAACCAACAAAAAAAAACAAATAGGAAAAGGTAAAAGACAGATGGAAGCATCAATTTGCTTCAGAAAGATGAGAATTTCTCTGCTTGGCTACCAAAAGCAGGTAAAGAAAAGTGCATGCACATACTAGAAATTGTTAATTCATTGTAGCTTTTCATTCTTCTGTGAGGACTAAATTTTATTGTTGAGCCCTTAGGTTGTAGTGTTATTTTTGAACCTTCATGGTAGAAGAGAAGTGGAAGAGAAGGTAAGCATCATGTCATGAAATCCACAAAGAATACAATTGGCGAGGAGTCCCAAATACTACTGATAAAAATATAAGATGCTGTCCCAATACATTAGAAAATATAAATGGATTACTGCAGAGATGACAGAATAAATTATGAAAGAAACATTGGATTATGGACCGGAGAACTAGCAGTCTGTGGGTTTGGTTGAGACTTAGAAGGGATATGAAGTTATTCTGGGCCAATTTCATCCACACTTGATAAAACAGAATGACTTCAGAGACAGACAGCAATGGGCTGGGTTGGAACTTTCAACTTCACTCATTTAGCAGTTTTTCTGTCCCATGGAAAGATTAATGAGGTGGTTGTGACTAGTCACAGGTCTCCCCCAAATTTTCCCTTGCCCGTCAATTTTAGTACCTCTAGCATGTTATTCCTACTAAAGAGGCACTACCCACCCAACTTTGACGGCTTCATAAAAACACTTAACATTCTATTTTTGTTAAGAAATTTTAATACTAGTAATGACATTTCATTTCTATGTCAGCTAAAGATGGAAATATTGAGATTGATACTTACCTGCAAGTGTGTATGCTGTAAGGTTAATAAATATTTCCAGTAGCTCCATGCTACACATTAGAAAATGTTCACATTCCTTCTATTTTGTTGCTTAGTTGCGTGTTTAGTTCTGTCTTCGTATTTTCTTAGGAATAGTGGCTGGTTCATATAACTGTGGTGATTCGTTTAAGAAGCAGGCTTAATTTGAAAGGCAAAAATAGGCACTGAAAACAAGGAATGCATTTTTTTCTAAAAATTGAAAATTCTTGTTTTAAAATATGGGACTTGGGATACTGATGGGACAAGGCAGCCCTGATGGCCCAAGAAAGCACTTATGTTAATTTTTCAGTAGTTCCACAAGCAAAGATCCTAATTTTTCCTGTGATCTAAAAAGATTTTTATACTTTTGCTTTTGTCTTAAACAGATTTTGACTTAATCTCTTCAAAGGTTTTTTTTTTTTTTTGAATGAGAAATAGAGGGGGAAAAAAAGAAATTAAAATTTTCAGTGCTATAAAATACATTTTGGTTCCACATAATCATGAAAATACAGGTTTTAAAATATGAATGAGTGGAATCTGAGCTAGAGAAGTGTGATCTAATCAGAATAACTTGTCAGTTGATTCTTGATGATGCTTAAGCTTCTGAAGAGCAGTCCTGTTGTCCTATACAGGTATCCAAACTGTCTCAATCTGGAGTTGTGTGAGAGAGGCTGTCTATCAGAGATTGACTGTGACAGTTCCTGAAAGCAGGCTTCCAGTACAGATAAGCATAGCAGAGATGTCTTTTGTTAACTCTGATATTTGGCAAAATAAAGTGATACTGTGTGAGCTTTAGTGAAGCCAGAATAGACTGGATGGATATTGGTAGGGAACTGTCAGTTTCCATTCTCTCTTACAAAACAAGAGTTCAAGATTTTATTTCTGGATTGTCCAGTCACCTGCAGCAGTATTGTTTTAGAAACAATTTGTTATGACTTTTTCATTCTTTTATTTAACAGGTTTCCACTTCAGTGCAATGTATCTTCCCATAAGCACTGAAATTTGTAGCAATGTGAACTACGAAGGAGAAATAAATTGATGCTGTATTCTTTCTGTAACTTCATAATCTGGCAGTTATGTGGTTTTTTTTCCTTTGTGTGAGTCATACTGTGCAAAGTTGGGCATTCTCTGAACATAAAAAAGATTTACATAAATATTTCAGACAGAGAATCAAAAAGCCCCACAAAAGGAGCGATTTTACCATTTTGCTGAAACTAAGTTCATGTGTTATTTGAAGTGCGTACAGTTAAATCCTATAGCCCTATAGCTTTATTAACTGGTTTTGGGGTTTTTTTTTGTTTTTTTTATTTTGAAAAATCAACTGCAGCTTTTTACACTTGTTCTTAGTAAGGCCGTAATTGCAAACCTATTAGATCATCTGAAGCTCTGGCCAGTACATTAATGTTCCTTACAGTAAATTCTTGAGTACTTTCCAACTTTTAGTCATGAACAATGGGAGACCCTTTAGATACACTGTACAGGAAAATGGAGTCCTCTCGTCTTTTTCTCTCTTTTACTTATTTGCTAATATGACTTGCACGTTTTCTGTGCAGTCAGTGATTTTCCTTGTTTGAGATAACTTTGCTCATATGAATCTTTTTAGCTGTATCCCCTGGGGAACTCTGAAAAGCAAGCTCCTAATTCAGACAGCACAATAGGCTTACAGGTAGTTGTGTAGTCAGTGTTGTTTAATCAAATGGCTTTTGCATGAAAAGCTTTTCCTGGAAAGCCAGTCTTTTCTGTTCCCAAACACATTTTTATGTTCTCCTCTAAAGTTATTCCAGTTTGCCTATCTGGTATTCATTTTCTTGGAACTGTATAACTGGTCAACAAAATGTTTCTTCCTCCCAGAAAAGTTTTTGACATGTGCTTATATTGCTATATGTAACTGATTTTTAAAATAAAACATCAAAGAAAATTTAGTTTATAGTTTGCGTGCTGCTTAGATTGTTGAAATCCTTAAAGTTAGTTTTAGTCCAGAAAAATTCAAAACAATCTCCATTAATATTTTCAGTATTACCAGAAAATAATTATTTGCCTGGTGTTACCCAGTAAAGGTGTTTACTGTAGTATTTGGGGAAGTGAAGATAAACATTACTATTTTTCAGTCATTCTTTAATTGTTTTAATTGTTTTGTTTAATCATTTTTTGCTGCTTCTCATTAATTATGACCTGTCTTTATTTTCCATCCTCTGATACATACAGGAAAGTAACTGGAGAAAAGTACAAAACCAAGAAGCATAAGAAGTAATGAAAATACTTTTTTTTTTTCAAGCAAAAATGTCCTGATTTTGGAACTGATTAAACTGTCATGTCAGGAGAAGTAGCACTGGTAAATTTAAGCACAGGGGTAAAAACAGCATTTGAATCTCTACTGGAACTCATTTTCATGGGTGTTACTCATCTGAAAGAAGCACCTGGAGTTGTTGCTGGCCCTGACTGTGCAGTCACAAAGCCATTTTTTATTCCAAAGGATATTTATACATACTGGGGAAAAAAGGGGAAAAATAAATAAACAGTTTGTGCAGTGATCACTTATGATTAATAGAGGTGATGGGTTCTCAGTCTGCTGAAAGAAATGATAAAAACACCCCAATTTATCTGTCAATTTTGAACTTAGAAAAATCTGGACAATTTTCCAGTATTCCATCTCTATTTATTCATGAATATTTGGAACCATTTACCTTGTGTTTACAGTGTCCACAAGCAGTAAGCAGTTTAAAACTAATCTGGGAACACTGACTTCACTGGTTATCCCAGATAGAGGTCATAAAGTATCAGAGGCCTCACACAGTAATTTCTAGTCATCCCAATATTTCTTTTTAAAAAACTGTAGAACATTTTAACAGCTGTACTGCCTAGAGTTTAATAATATTTGGTGACTGACTGAAGGCCAAATTTTTTATGATGGACTTGGTGTATTAATGGCAATGGCCAGTTCTTTCAACAGTACTTTTGGAATAAAACAGGATAGTAGTTTCATGTATACATAGGATTACCTGTGATATTGGATGGTTTGCCTGGGGATTTAAATTGATATAAACTCTGCAGCTACTTTTCTCAGGAAACTCAGAAATATAGTTGATAATTCAGCTGTAAAAAACTGCTCTCAGTTCCAGAATAGCTATATATTCCTCAGTAACACTGTGACCTTGTTATTCTTAGAGAAAATATGTTTGCCACATTCTGACTAATACAGTCATACAATGGCTTCACTGTGAGCTACTACTTTGAAATCAGTGTGATGCCTGATGCTGGTACGTGTTGCATACAGGTGTGCATTTTGGACAAAAGACCGTATGACTATATCTCCAGCAGTGGTCCAGGGTAGATGATATGGCCATTTAAGCAGTGAGCAGGAAGTTATTCTCCCTTGGTACATCAGCTCATCACCTAGAAGTCTTGAAACTTTTAAATCTGGTTTTATGAACTTTTGTTTAATAATCTTGAGGGATTTTTTTTTTTTTGAGCCCAGAATATTTTGCTCAGGTAATATACCCTGCTAGCAGCTCTGAGATAGGAAAGCCTCGGCAGATGATAGAGTAGCCAATGGAAGGAAGTGTAATCAAATGGAGAAAGAATTTAACAGGCCAAAACAAAGCAGAAAAGGCCAAAGACAAGACAATGAAAACTCTTTTCTGTACTTTTCCCATAATAACATTCATGTGATCAGAAATCTTTGATAGTCACTCCCAAATTCATGTTGGAGGGTGAAAACTTCATGCAGTTATCTTTGTGATCTAATCTTCATGTTTCAATATGTGTAGACAGAGGGGCTTCATTACAGAGACACTTTTGGTAGCCTACACGCAGATGCCACAAAAAGTCCATCTACAGCTCCATGCTGTTTAGCAGAGAGGAGAGATGAGGATACTTGTTCTGAGCTCGCTCCTGTGTTACCACTGCTTAATAAAGTCCCAGAGAAAGGAGAAAGGCACGTGTTCCCAACAGCTTTGCTGGAGAGGACCACCTGGCTGATCCACATATCCAAAGGGGCAGGAAAAAAGTAGGCAGATGCCTACAGATATAGTGAGGTGCTAGAGAAGGTTGTTTTGGGGCAGGATGGAAAAAAAGCTCCTTGAGAAAAGAAAGTACCTGAGGCAAAAAATTGGATGATAAATTCTCAGAGAAAGGCTAAAAATCTTCGTTCAAATACATCACGTACTTTTTAACATTTCTGTTGCTTGCAGGATTTTAGTTGCCAGTGAGGGAGAAGGTTATAGTATGACTGCAGATTGTGTAGGCGTGGATAAATGTCTGAATAGCTATAAGACTTTCTGTCCTTTCATATGTAATGTATTTTATGTAAAGTGAAAACTCAGCTAATTCTTCAGATAATCATGCTTTAAATGTACTCAATATTTTCTGCAAGAGATTTCCATAGTATATCTGCAGACTTCTCTTCCAGGTTTTCCTAATACCATGTTAAATTTTTCTTCTTCAGTTGAATTCCATTATGCTTAGTTAATCACCCTAAATAGTTCTGTTTACTTAGTGTTTACAGGCCTAAAATATCTTCAGACCGTTACTGTTGGTCCTTGGTTATTCCCTAGACAAATTGAACTTGTATGCTTCTCCCTTGTCTTTCCCAACTTGTCCTGTCGTCACGCCTTTGACATTTATGTTGTTCAGTGACTCCAAAAGCTTTTCAGTAAGGAAGTTTTCAGTGCAGCTGTCATTGCCTTATCCGTATGTCTGCTGGTTTTATTTTAAATTTGTCTGATATGATACACCTATGAATGTTGTCCGTACTTTAATTGTTTAGGCAAGTGCATTGAAGATACACATCTGAGGTTTACTCTGCTATTGCACCTAAAAGTTCTTTGCAGTTAATACTTGTGATGTGTCCTTCTTGTTTAATTTTTTTCCCTTACAGGTTATTTAACTTTCATTTTCCAGCACAGCTCTTAATTCACTGGAAATAACAGTATTGCTAATTTGTCTGTGTCCTTTATGGAAGTTCTTTGGCCTAAGAAGTCTCTTTAATTTTTTCCCTTAGAATAATTTGTAAATTTTTGCCACTTTCTTTAAATTCCACAGTTACACTTTAACCTGTAATATTTTATTTTAATACGCAGCTATCTGGTACAAAACTATGCATCTTAGTATCTTGTTTATCACTTTGCTTTTAGAGATATTCCAGCACTAGAAATTTGTCAGTAATATAAATTGAGAAGGAGATTTTATATCATCCTGATTTTCAGTTGTTCTGATGTAAAATAGTGAGTGAGAATATAAACCAAGTGCTGTGGAGTAGTGCCGATTGACAGCATTGATGAAGCATTATAGGTGAGATTCAGACACCTACATGTAGTGATTACATGTGTACAGAGACACTGGTTGTTTACATTCCTGTATCAGTCAACAGATACCTAACTAATATACCCCATACTAATATATGGGATTCTTATGCTGCAAGGAATTTTGTCTTGCTCACGCTACTGCTTCAAAAGGATGAAAGCCTCCCAAATATTCCGTGCCGCTGTCTTCTAACACTGGATCTAGGGAGTCTCAAAAGGTAGGAGCTGCCTATGTTTAGGCAACTGGATTCAAAATGGAGCATCGAATTCATGGATAGCTATAATGCTTTTCACACTATTTGTGTGTCTTCTGAAAAGTTCAAGAAAGAAGACCAAGTCCAAATAAAAGGAATTATTTTTGGTGGAAAATGTAATGCTTTCACCTAATTTGAAAGTGAACTTTTAACCCTGAACTTGCCTGTGTCAATTGAAATGGATTGTTGCTTTTACATAAAATTTCAGTTCTGGCACAGCTGTCCTTGGAGCATACGTACACGTGTCACATACATACTCCTACTTAGGAATTTGAGGTTAAGAACTGAGGACTTGAGCTGACTTTGGTGCAAAATAGTTGTAGACATTAGCATAGAGATTGATGATCCCTACTGCAAAGGGAGCAGTGACACAAGATCATGCTCATTTTTCATGAAAGCCGTTTTTTTGTAATATTTAGGAGATGTTTTTAACTTGTCCAAACAATTGCTGTTATTTGTACCAGACCGATAATTAGTTTTGTGATTTCCTTTGAATCCTCTCTGTTCCGGCTTTCTATTAAACAAACGCACTGACAATGTGTTTGATTAGCTTTGAAATCACATAACAAGATCATGGATGTCATCTACCTTGACTTTAGCAAAGCTTTCGATACTGTCTCCCACAACATCTTGATAGAGAAGCTAAGGAAACAAGGGATAGATGAGTGGACAGTGAGGTGGGTTGAGAACTGGCTGTCAGACCGGGCTCAGAGGGTCGTGATCAGTGGAGTAGAATCTGAATGGAGGCCTGTGACTAGTGGTGTTCCCCAGGGCTCGGTGTTGGGTCCAGTCCTGTTTAATATCTTCATTGACGACCTTGATGAGGGAATAGCATCTGCCCTCAGCAAGTACGCCGATGATACAAAGCTGGGAGGGGTGGCTGACACGCAGGAACACTGCGCTGCCATCCAGCGAGACCTAGACAGGCTGGAGAGCTGGGCAGGGAGAAATCTAATGAAATTCAACAAGTGCAAGTGTAAAGTCTTGCACCTGGGGAGGAATAACCAACTGTATCAGTACAGGCTGGGGGATGACCTGCTGGAGAAGAGCTCTGTGGAGAAGGACCTGGGGGTCCTGGTTGATGACAGGTTGGCTATGAGCCAGCAGTGTGCCCTGGTGGCCAAGAGAGCCAATGGGATCCTGGGATGCATCAGGAAGAGTGTGTCCAGCAGGTCAAGGGAGTTGATTCTCCCCCTCTACTCTGCGTTCGTCAGGCCCCACCTGGAGTACTGTGTCCAGTTCTGGGCTCCCCGGTATAAAAAAGACAGGGACCTTCTGGAGAGAGTCCAGAGAAGGGCGACAAAGTTGATTAGGGGTCTGGTACATCTCCCCTATGAGGAAAGGCTGAGTGAGCTGGGTCTGTTCAGCCTGGAGAAAAGAAGACTTAGGGGGGACCTAATTAGTGTTTATAAATATCTTAGGCATGGGGTGCAGGGGGAGTTGGCCAGCCTCTTTCCAGTGGTCTGTGGGGACAGGACTAGGGGCAATGGCTGTAAGCTGGAGCACAGGAAGTTCCGCACCAACATGGGGAAGAACTTTTTCACAGTGAGGGTGACAGAGCCCTGGGACATGCTGCCCAGGGAGGTGGTGGAGTCTCCTTCTCTGGAGATATTCAAGACCCGTCTGGACACCTATCTGTGCAGTATGAGCTAGGGAGCTGCTTTGGCAGGGGGGTTGGACCTGATGATCTCTCAAGGTCCCTTCCAACCCCTAAGATTCTGTGATTCTGTGATCTAGCTCTGAGGTAAATATGTAGTTTTGTAAGCTGAAAACTCTTCTGCTGTCCTCCATTAATCTTGTGAATTTTCAAGTTCAGTTCAGTCAGGAAATTGCCCTCCTCTACTTCTTCCCTCATTCAGTTAGAAGAAGAAGGAAGGGAAATTGCATTTCAGAGAGCTAAAATGTGAAATAAAGTTTTATTTATATAGAATTATATCCTACAGGAAGTCGTACGAACTTTTGGGGTGTTTTTGGAGAAGAAATAAAAGGATAAACTTTTAAAGCCACATTTTTCTTTTGGTGAATTCTTGCAGCTACCCAGGAGGCTTATAAGCAATCTGGCAATGCTACACCACTTATGGTTAAAGCTGATTTTGCTAGAACTGCCTTGAGCACTAAAAGTTAAATGCTTGATAAAGGACCCATGTATGACAGAGGCCTAGAATTCTGTTTACTTCTATGATAAACAGTACCAGCTGGCTTGTTAGGCATCTGCTCAAATGTTTCTTTTGGGAAGAGGGCACAGCAAGTACTCTCTTGCATCCAACTCAACAAATTATTTTAGCTCTGTTTATTCCCTGGAAGCTCTGACTGATTTTAAGAAGAAATCAGACTTAAACCTTGCCTTCCTTGCATGGAAAAGGTTCTATGGTCTTCTTTTTACTGGTGTGGGAATCCTCTCATTAAATTTTGTGCTAAGTTTTTAAAAGTGAAACTCATTTAGAAATAGGATCTTTCAGTTCAAATCAACATCAAATTCTGGGTATTTGAAATTGGATAGTCCATTTTATGGGGTTTATCAAATTTAGTTTGGGCTGCCTGGTGAAAGGGCTGAGCCAAATAGCCTCAGAATTTTATAGGACATTTTCTTGTTTTGTACATTTTCTCAAAAGAACCTTCTTTTGTAACTAATTTTGTCCTTTGGAATGACATGGTTTTAATGGAGCTAGGTAAAATTCCTATTCTTCACTTACATGGCTCTGTTAAAGGATTCTTCTAAGCACTTGTTAATGTTGCATAAAAAGCTGGCATATTTTTTTTGCTGCATTCATTGAATCCAATCTACCAAAACACCTCAGGCATATATTTTGGGTTCTGTAAAGGTTGTCTTGTTCTGCCAATGCTGATTTCCAGTACAGCATTCCTGAAATACTCATGAATTATTTAGTAGTTCTTTTTTGCAGTCCCAATTATTCAAATTATTTTTTATTTGCATAACCTGTTATATACCTTTGAGTTCATAGCTAAGTGCTTAGTATTGAGAATGGAATTTTTATTTTTTAGAGATATTATAAAGCTAGCTGCATAATGTATTAGAACATGCCTTGTTTGTTAAAGCTTATTCCTTAGAGGAATAAGCCTCTAAGAGTCCTGACATTTTTCAGCTATTTTCCTTGAGTGAAAGAGGAAAAAAAAGTGTCCACATATGCGAGTTAATGTGGGGAGTTTTGGGTTTGGTTTTTGGTTTTTTTTTTCCCAATGGGGACTAAAGTAAAAAGTTACATTCTTATGTAGAAATTCTAAAATAATGGATTTTAGCATAAAGTGGAGACCACAAACTTTAGATGCAGAGATGAAAGCATCTGAAAGCTGAAATTTAAATCTCAAATGTATGATAGTGGTAGCACTGACTGAAATCTGTAACTTACAATGATGAGGTTATAACAAGTTTCTAGTAACCAGGAGGATATTTTTCCACTTAAATACTTGTTTGGAAACTTGTAAATATAACTCATGAGATGTCACAAGTCTTGGTTTTTTTCCTTAGGGGTATCAGGGATCAGCAGGAACTCCAGGTGTCCCAGGAACTCCAGGGGTTCAAGTAAGTTTCTGTTGCACTCCTATAATTTGAAAATCTGGGACAAATCCTGCCAACTCTCACCCAATATCCATTTTTTGTCATTGAGAGTTGAAGAGTGGGGAATTGAAAAGGGCTCAAGTGATGACATGAAGTCAGGGCCGTGCTTGGGTGAATTGCTTTGGAACTCACATAGCTTTGGGATTTCTAGGTAGGGGGACAATTAAACTGCAAATATAATCATTTCTGGATAAGCCTGTAGGAGCAAGACTAGCTGGGGCTTAGATATTTTCATCCTCATCCAGAAGCCAATCAATAGTTCCTTCCATTTTCCTATGAATCGGTAACAGTGATATGAAGCCTTGTCATGGTCATTGATTTCCCACAAGTCACATGTCCAAAAGAAGGTTTCAGAAGTAGCTCAGACTGATGGAAGAGAATTCTTTTTCATTAATTTAGCAAGCCTTTCTGGACCAGTTATTGGAAACCTATGCGGTATTTTAATTGTGCCATGATCTAGTCTGGCTGAATCTAGATAGTGGGCTTCTTACAATTTGTTGAATTAAATATCTGAGAGCATGCAGGGGCCAAGAATGAGCCTTCAGTGTGGCATATGTGAAGGCTATCTGATGGACATTTGAAACGAAGGGGGCTTCTCTGGATTAGTACAGGCTGTGCAACGTCCTTTTTGCCGGTGGCAAAACCTTTTGCTTAGTTAGAGCAAAGAACTGTTTTGGTGTTCACCAGACATGGGTTATGATGGTGTGCCATGTTTATACAAGCTGGATATATGTCATGCTTGGTCCTACTTTTGTGTCCAGGTACCAAAACGTTGTGATCAGTCCCTTGGGTCATGTTATAGTACATTTCTGTGTCTCATTCTGTATCCAATTGTATTATCATTTGAGTTGGCTTTCACTTTTTTTCTTTCATAGGGACCACGTGGCTTACCAGGTATCAAGGGAGAGCCAGGGAAAGATGGGGCCAAGGTAAAAAACCAAACGAGTAGTAGAGAAAAGATTTTACTCTTTTATCATTTTTCTACAATGAACACCTGCACAGTTAATAGTTATCAATATTTGCACATGATGATTCTGTGAGAATTGTTTGCTAAAAAGGTAATAATGAAATAGTTAAGAATCCTTTATTTAGAATGTTAATTCATTTCTGAATCTTATCTGCTTAATTTATTGAAATTTATATAGGCTTTTGTACTGCAAATAGCACCTTTGGTGCACTGAATAATTTATATTGAGAAAGCATATCTAAATATGGGTATCTGGAGACACGATACAGACATCTGTCAGAATGGTTTCTTTCGCTCTCTTTTCACCCTTTTTCTCTTTAAGTGAGCATCCAGATGAGCGGGGTAGGAATTTTTGGATGACACTTTTTATCAGAAAACTCTGACTAATTGAAACCAAAGCTTTTTGTGGAGGAATTCTAGCTGACGTGTAGCCAGTAGCTTGGAGCTGCAGACAGACATGGAGGTTTATATATAGCTGCCTTCTGTTAATCAGGATTAACTTGAGTCTGTATCTCCTCTGTATACAGTAAATAAACTTCCCATTGGCTATTGGCAAGTCTCATTGATATGTAAATCTTGTCTACTCTTGTCTCCCTTTTTTGCCCTATGTTAAGAAAAGTTCTAAGTTCATTGTGATAAAAACATTTTGGTTTACTAAAACTTCAAAGCCTTTTTTGTAAACAAACACTTGTTTTCCAAATGGATTTTGCTGTAGAATTTCCTCCTCCTCAAGTTCCCAATATTAAAAGCAGGTCCTTAAATTCATCAGTGTTCAGCAGAATTCTCAAATGCATGATGACAGCTGAAAAATGTGCTTATGTGTACTGTGCTTTAGGCATCTTGATCTAATTGATCCTAGATGTTAATCTAATTGATCTGTCAGTGTTGGACTATGCACAGAAAGTAAGATACTGATGATGAAAAGCTCTATTCTCCTGGAAGTACAGGGTTGTGACAGATAGAATATTTCCTAATGCTCAGTCCAGCCTTGTCTAAAATATGCCAAGAAAGCGGGCTTCCACCACTGCTTTAGAAAACTTCTTCCATTGTAAAATAGGACTTGCCATTAGAATGTTTTTCCTGATGATTCAGCCCAAATTTTCATGTCTTAATTTCATCCCATTACTTGTAAAGTTTCTGTAGCAACTAATTTAAAATTGTTTCCATTGCTAACTGTTTTATCCAATAATTGAATTACCACTTCTGAGCAGAAATCCAGGCCCCATTCTTTCTAATTAAGAAGCAATGGATGCAGGAAGTGTTTATTTTATAAGTTTTGCTGGGTTTTTTGAGCTTCATTCCATTGCCTGTTTTCGATACTTATTTGTTGAGCAGTATTTTGATAGAATTAACACACAAACTATCATTCCTCTGGTCGTGTTCCTGTCTTCTGTGACAGAACTCTCCACATCTGCTCCAACATAAATGGTTTTGATAATATGAATGCTATTATAGTATATAACTACTACTTTAGATATAAAGATTTAATATATATTCACTCTTCTAGGGTGACCGTGGACTACCTGGTTTTCCTGGATTACATGGGATGCCAGCACCAAAGGTGGAATTTAAATATTACTTGTTACAATATGTATGTGTTTCATCTTGCTCTATAGTTTAATTAAAAGGAAAAAAAAGTTTATATACAATATTATGTCAGTCATTTGATGAACTACATAAAATTAATAGATATGATGCTGGAATTGAAGGAAAATGCATGCCATGGGAAGACATTACATACATATCTAGCAATGGAAACCTGTTTGTTCTGGAGGGCAACAAGGATGGTGAAGGATCTGGAGGGGAACTCTTATGAGAAGAGGCTGAAGTCCCTTGGTATGTTCAGCCTGCAGAAAAGGAAGCTGAGGGTCGACCTCATCACGGTCTATGGCTTCCTGATGAGGGGGAGTGAAAGGGCAGGTGCCACTTCCCCCTCTTTATTGACCGGTGATAGAACCTTAGGGAATGGTATGAAGTTGTGACAGGGGAGGTTTAGGCTTGATATTAGGAAGAGGTTCTTTATGGAGAGGGTGGTCGGGCACTGGAACAGGCTCCCCAGGGAAGTGGTCACAGCACCGAGCTCGACTGAGTTCAAGAAGCATCTGAATGATGTGCTCAGTCCCATGCTCTGACTTGGCTGGCCCTGTGTGGACCCAGGAGTTTGATTTGATGATCCTTTTGTGTCTCTTCCAACTCAGTATATTCTATGATTCTGTGATATTATTTACTTTGAACTTTGGTTGTACTACTAATTAGAACTTTCTTCATCACAAATGTGTCTAAGAAAAATTTATGTAACTTTCTTGAAGCTATTAAATTGAAGTGACAGCCTTTTGAAGTATAGTTCTGGTCTAACCCAGTGAGTTTATTTCATGAGTGTGTTCCCCAACACATCATCAATCACAACTTTTTTGTGTTAGTACTCAACTGAATTGACTTCATAGTTTTTCCAAATTTATGTTTTAAACTTTTCAAATAAGATCTTCAAAAGAACTTATTACTTTTCAAAGAGCTGAATTTAATCTAGATGCCTCCCTATATTGTTCTTGATGCTATCACCAAGCAAATGGAAGAGAAGGTGGTCATGAGGAGTAGTCAGCATGGATTCACCAAAGGAAGATCGTGCTCGACCAATCTCATAGCCTTCTATGATCTCATCACCAGCTGAGTGGATGGAGGGAGAGCAGTGGATGTCATCTACCTTGACTTCAGCAAGGCTTTCGATACTGTTTCCCATGACATCCTGATAGAAAAGCTGAGAGAGTATGGGATAGATGAGTGGACAGTGAGGTGGGTCGAGAACTGGCTGTCAGACCGAGCTCAGAGTGTCGTGATCGGTGGAGCAGAATCTGAATGGAGGCCTGTGACTAGAGTTGTTCCCCAGGGCTCGGTGTTGGGTCTAGTCCTATTTAGTATCTTCATTGATGACCTTGATGAGGGAATAGCATCCACCCTCAGCAAGTATGCTGATGATACAAAGCTGGGAGGGGTGGCTGACATGCAAGAACACTGCACTGCCATCCAGCGAGACCTGGACAGGCTGGAAAGCTGGGCAGGGAGAAACCAGATGAAATTCAACCAAAGCAAGTGTAAAGTCTTGCACCTGGGGAGGAACAACTGCATGTCTCAGTACAGGCTGGGGGTTGACCTGCTGGAGAAGAGCTCTGTGGAGAAGGACCTGGGAGTCCTGGTGGATGACAGGTTGGCTATGAGACAGCAGTGTGCCCTGGTGGCTAAGAGAGCCAATGGGATCCTGGGGTGCATCAGGAAGAGTGTGCCCAGCAGGTCAAGGGAGTTGATTCTCCCCCTCTACTCTGCGTTCGTCAGGCCCCACCTGGAGTACTGTGTCCAGTTCTGGGCTCCCTGGTATAAAAAGGACAGGTATCTCCTGGAGAGAGTCCAAAGAAGGGCTACGAAGATGATGAAGGGCCTGGAACATCTATCCTATGAGGAAAGGCTGAGAGAGCTGGGGCTGTTCAGCCTGGAGAAAAGAAGACTGAGGGGGGACCTAATCAATGTTTATAAATCTCTTAAGTATGGGGTGCAGGGGGAATTGGCCTGCCCCTTTTCAGTGGTCAGTGGAGACAGGACAAGGGGCAATGGCTGCAAATTGGAGCACAGGAAGTTCCGCACCAACATGCGGAAGAACTTTTTCACAGTGAGGGTGACAGAGCCCTGGGACAGGCTGCCCAGGGAGGTGGTGGAATCTCCTTCTCTGGAGATATTCAAGACCCGTCTGGACGCCTATCTGTGCAGTATGAGCTAGGGAGCTGCTTTGGCAGGGGGGTTGGACCCGATGATCTCTCGAGGTCCCTTCCAACCCCTGCAATTCTGTGATTCTGTGATACACCCAGAAAAGTGCTTTCCATTGAAAATAGAAGCAATAAGCCTGTGAGCTGTGAATTGTCCCAACAGCAATGTTGGACATTCTGGGCTTTTCCCCTAGGAGGGTGTGGAACATTAAAGATTTACATTTACTACCTTGAGCATATTTTCTTATATCAGATTAAGCTATTTGCCTGCTTCGTTTTATGGCTGCTGTACGTGTATACTTTATATATGTATTTCTGTATATAACTAATTTTATTTTAAAAATTAACTTATTTATATACATTTTTTCTAGGGAGAAAGGGGTCCTAAAGGAGATCAAGGAGTGCCAGGAATATATGGGAAAAAGGCAAGCAAATTTCTAATCATAAAATAGAGCAAAACAGTAAAATGTTATTGGTATCTGTAGTGGGATGACCTTGGCTGGCTAACTAATGTCCTCCCCAGCCACGCTCTCATTCCCCTCCTAAACAATACAGGGAAAGGAAATAAGATGGAAAAACTTGTTAGTCCAAATAAGGACAGGGAAATCACCTCCCAGTTACCGTCATGGGCAAAACAGACTTGGGGAAAATTAATTTAGTTTATTGCCAACTAAAATAGATTTGGATAGTGAGAAACAAAGACAAAAAGTAAACTACCTTTCCTCCACTTTGCCTCTTCCCAGGTTCAACTCCACTCCTTCCTTGGACGGGGAATGGAGAGAAGGGTGGGGTGGTCAGGCCGTAGCAGCTTCTTTCTGACCTACTTCCTTCTCACACTTCTCCCCTTCTCCATTGTGGGTCCTTCCCATGGGCTGCAGTCCTTCCAGATAAATCTGCTCCTGTATGGGCACTCCATGAACTGCAACTTGGCTACCACAGCTCAATCATGGTCCTCTACTTGAGCTGCAGGGGAATCTCTGCTCTGGCCCCTGGAGCACCTCCTTCCTCTCCTTCTACAGTGACCTTGCTCACTCTTTCTATTCCCTCCTCATCTCTCTGCCCAGTGGTTTTGCCTTTTCTTAAATACCTTTCTCCCCCTGCATTAGGTGGGTTGAGGCCGGCTGGAATTAGCTGTGTCCAGCATGGGGCAGCCCTGGCCTCTCCTCACAGCTGCTGGCCTGCAGCCCCTGCTGCCAACACCTGGGCACTGCACCCAGTACAGTATAATTTATATTTTGATGATAGGTGTATTTGCAGAGAAATCCTTCTGTTAATGGATCAATGTAATTCATTTTGACGTAACACAAAATTCTTGTATTTGTTGCAAATATGCCTATTCCTTTAATATAGGGTGTATGTAATAATTAAATTTCAAAGAATCTGTGCTTTTTAACATGTAGAATTGTACATAAACCATATAACCAAAGGGGAGAGAGGAAGAGGAGTGAGGGGAGTAAGGAATGGATTTGGACTGGTAGTGGCCTGGAAGAGAGATGTTGTTTTTATCTGTAATTTATATAAAGCAGGGTATGCTTACATGTAAATGTTTATATTTCAGAGAGCATATTTTGGTCGCCCAATAACAGTTACATTTTCACCTGTCCTTATATTTTCATTGGTCTACAGTTTTAAGCAGTTTGAAAGAGGGTCTGTGTTCACATTTCTCTATTTTAGAGCATATTTGCATTTTCATAACGGAGTATAGCTATTAATTGACCACTACCTGTGTTAAGAAAGAAACAGATCTTCCATACATTTCCAAAATAAAAAATAACATATATGAATCATAGGTTAAATATATTGAATTTGCAGTGTAAACATTGAGCGCTACTTACTTTTCATTTGCTGTACTTCTCAGGGTTCAAAAGGAGAGAAAGGTGATATGGGGTTTCCAGGAATGCCTGGGAGATCCGTAAGTTTTGTGCAGACAATTTGCCTTTAACTTTTGCTTGTTAATTCATCTACTGATGCATGTTAACTGTTGCTGCAGGGAGAGCCTGGCAGAAGTGGAAAAGATGGATTACCGGGAAGTCCTGGTTTCAAGGTATGTACAAATGTATATTCACATCTTGCCAAAGTCTTCAATAACATTGCTATTGGTCTAAATATACCTAATTTATCCTGTGGAAAGCTACTGGAAATGAAAATGGTGTGTGTTACTGGGAAATGTCAAAGTTTATTGCAGTCTGTGAACAGACTGCATTGATTTCAGTTGATGTGTGAGCAGGGACAAAGCTTTTATTAAGAAGATTGTTTATACTTCATCTCTCTTGTCCTATTTGTGTTCTAATCCTATGAGTCTGATAATGAAATTTATATACAAGCTTATGCTACAGAACACACCTGTTGTGTATGGTTAAGAAGGAAGCAATCTAAATACTATTACTGCTTTTGAAATGAACTGGATGGAAGTTGGGGAAAATACCTTCTGTATTGGATTTATGTTTATGATCATGTACTCTTTCCTGTGCAGTGCCCTTTATATTTGAACAGTTTTTCAAGTGGAGCAAGTGACTACTATATAAAGACTACAGGATCTGATGTTTCTATAATGTATTGCAGTCTGTGAGCTTACTTGACATTTTGTTTACCCAGTTGTTTACACCATTCTGATTTGTGAAAAGATGGACAGACTTTAACAGAGGCAGTTTTAAGTTGACCTAAAGAAGCTTTTTAACACTAGTTTTGTTCCTATAATATTTTTTCCTAATAATAACAATGAATTGATCTAGGCCTGCTCAAGATTAATATTCCTCAGTGTCCAAAAATGCAAGTGTACTTTTAAGTGTGTTTGTCTAAATTCCTATTACTGTAGCTGGAGATCTGTGTCTTTCTTCCATTTTGTGGCTGTGCTTGTCTAGAAAAGTTGGGGATATCATGGTGTATCTATGGCATCTGCTGCAGCAGGGAGGTATGACACAAGGCCTATAGTCACCTAAAGCCTTCCAGGCAGCAGCTGCCAACAAGGTGGATCCAGTAGGATCCCAGGCTCACTCAGGCTGAAGGTGACTTTATTTAAGGCATCCCCTGGACCAGCCTCCTGCTCACAAATGGGACAGCCCTGAATCCATACCCATCTGGGTCCTGATAACTTCCAAGAATGGAGAGTACACAACAGGGTACCTTGTTCCACCCTTGACTCTCTTATTTATTTCCAGCAGGATATGGCTCTACATGTTGGTGTTTTAACAACTGAATCAAGTCCTTAGTAAAGCTAATGAATGGAGTTTCTAAAGTCATTCAGCTGCTGACTGTTAGCTGCTACAACTTCTGTGACATCACTCATAAGTTTTCAGTCCTATTTCCTGGTTTTTGGTAGCTCAGGTAACCTGTAAGTGCCAATTCAGAAGGACACAGGTCTCCTGTAGTTGGTTCCTGCCAGCCTAATGTGGAAGCCTTGGCTGTCCTGGAGCACGTCAAACAGCACCAGGAATTTGTGATTAGGTAACTGAATCAAACCCCTGTTCATTGTAATGGGACCTTAGATTCCTAACATACCTCTAGAAAACTTCAGGTAGAAAAACACATGGAGTCATCTCAATTTGAAGTTAGTGCGGGTAGTTATCACTTACATACAATGCTGCAACACTGTTGTTATAAAAATTGCCCAACTTAAATGTATAACTAAGAATCCTGTAATTCAAAACTTTATTAGGAGAGCACATCTAAAGTAACAGCCTTTAAAAAGTACATATAAAATTTAAGTTTTGTAGTAGGCAATCTCAGTATTTCCTATTTTGTTTGTTCTTTTTGGAAGGCATAATGAGGTTGCTAAAAGGTAATGGAATAATTTTATTTGGGGTCAAACTGTACTGTTTTGGTTTCTTTTAACTGCTCTTAGGTTTATACTCTCAAAATGTTAGTAAAAGAAGTTGTAAACCTGAATTATGGATAAAATATTTTCTTACTGCTCATTTTTCTGATGTTACCTTCCTTGCCCAACAGCAGATTATTTCTATGATACTGAAGGATTATTTTCTTTATTTGTTACTTGGTCCAGTTTTAAATACTCCTCCATTAATTTCATTTTGATCTTAAAATCCCACTGATACATGCCTACAAATGGTCATTATTAATGTGATCTACAAGACCGTGTATCTCTGATACTTGCCACAGCAGGCAGAGACAATTTGACAGACATTCCTAAAACACTAAGCCAAGAATTTATGAACATGGTTGCTACCTGTGTTGCCATTAAAGTCAGTGGAGGTCTAACCAGTAGTGCCAGTGGAGTCTGAAGAGCAGATGAGCTCAAAGGCGGCAGACTTGTAGGTACCAGTTTAGTTGTCTGCATAAAAGCATCTGCTGCATTTGAGATGCATTAGTGCCCAAAGTACCCTAAGAGACCTGAAAAATATGACATAAGTCCTACCGAAAGCCAGTGTATTCCTGGAGTGGGAGTGCGAACCCAGAGAAAACACCCCTGGGTATCTTCAATATGACCAAATGTCTGCGTGCAGCATGAAATTGAGCTCCTAGTGGCTGGTCAGCTGAATCAGGCCTAGACTTGTGTTGGCTGTGATAGGACCTCAATTACCAACATGAATTTATTTCAAATGAACTCTTTTATATATAGACACAAACACAGAAAAAGGGATATCTATCTAAGTTGGAGGATTTACTTCTCTGGTGCTATAGAAAGTAGAAAAAATGATGAGTTCTCAGATGTTTTCCTCTTTGGTATTTGATAACATGGATTGGTTGGTAACAGTTGTAGTTTAACATAAAATTTTAACTGGTGATCTTTCAGAGTGAACCAAACTTTATCAACTTTGTGAGTTCGGAGAGTATTTTGATGTTTTTATGCTTGTACACAATATACACATAATTCAATATATTAGTTGCGTGGACTTGTGTGCATTTATACTGAAAGACATTTTCTCGACTATTGTCTTAATTTTGTTATTGTAGTACAAAAATATGACATGCTAATTAGTTTTTATTCATTTTCTATATAATAGTTATGAGAAGCCATATTCTTCATTCAAATATTTTGTCAGCTTGACTTCAACATCTGCTTGCTATAAAACATTGTTTCATTCTGGGTCTGTAATCAAATTCAGAGCAGTAACAAACAGGCTGTCTCTGAAGGAAATTTCTGCTGGAGCTTTCCTGTTTTCCTACAATTTTCATTCTGGGAAAGAATGTGGAAAGAAAGTATGGCTTGAAACCCAGCTGCGACCCATTGTTAGTTCAAATCCAATTTTTGTATATTTAAGTTAATTATTGCCAGATTATTTTTTTAATATATATTAACTGAAGTTTGCATTTGGTTTATGTGCTTTTATTTCTGGATTTATTCTTCAAATTTTCAGAATATTTTTGGTGTTGTACATGTTTTGAGTAAGGACATTAAGATTTGATCATATCTGGTACCACTGCATTCTGGAGTGCTTTGAAATAGCTTTCAGACTATTAGTTGTACTTATAATTAGACAATAGCAGTTTATTACTGTTTTATGCACTCCTTCAGCCGGTAATTGCTGTTCTGATTCAAAAGACAGTTGTCTCTCGTCTCTTTTTGCAAATTATTTGACAGCTATCTGTTGCATGCAGCATGAGGGAATATCAGGTTGATAATGCTTCTTTGGTATGTTTGAAACTGTTTTTCTGATGATGCCTTAATCATGTGTATTGGTTTTACTTTTTACCTATAATAAAAATAACAATTTACTATTATTTTTATTATGCAAAGGAAGGCCTAGTTTTAATATGGTAATTGACAGCCTTTTTAATTTTAAAGGGAGAAGTCGGACAGCCTGGATCTCCAGGCCTAGAAGGACATCGGGGAGAGCCTGTAAGTGATTAAATTGCTGACATATGCTTATATACTGATTTGTTTGTCTGCTTCTTTGCATTTATTTATTTTTTAGCTAAAGAATGCTGTACTTCATGTTTCATGCATTTTTATTTCAATTGGTTGTTATGTCCATTTTTGTAAAAGTGCTTTTTTATTTTCTGGTGTTTATCTTTAAATTTTGATTTAGTAAAAAAATAAGCCCTTAAAGTCAAAGATGCATTAAGAGAGAAGATTGTATTGCTGTTATGTTCCAATTTGTATGTATGCTATAAAACTGCCTCAGTATTGGCTTGTTTCCTGTTGATAGGATGGTATGGTTAGATATCGATAGCTACTTAAGCAAGGAAAGGTTCCGGGTGTTTTTAACTCTTATTTCTACCATGTGGTGTATGTTCTTTCATATACTTGTTAATTGCACTTTTTAAGGTTATGTTTTTACTGTCTACCTCTGCCGCTCCTTTGTCCAGTTGTATTGGTCTTTCACTTCCTTGCATCTTATTTCACTATGTTATCTGTGTCTCCATTCTTCTTGCTTTCTTGCTGGGGAACATGCTACTACATTTTTGTTTTGCTTGTTTCCACAGAGGTTGTTCCTCTGCTGGTGTTTGGGCAGCTCCTCAGGGCAGCTCATTTTTCCTCCTCCTTTTATGTGATAACGAGCTTTTTCTTCCTTGTTTCCTTTTTTGGCTCTTTGAAGGCCACCAAACTTGCATAAAGCAGAGGAGCCAAGTTATCTGTAGAAATAGCTGGAAGCTTTGAGTGCCTAGAGCAAGCCAACTGTCTTCAAACCATCAGTAACTCTTTGTAGGCCAAGAGCAGTAAGTGAAGGTTAGTTTGTGTAACACTGTCTTCCACATGAATTACATTCTGAATTACATTTTGAATTGTAAGATAAGGAGATACAGCTTTATACATGTAGAAAATTTTGTAGAGTTGAATGTGACACCGATATGGAATGTGTTACGTGATGCTGAAATCTGGTGGAGAGTTTTGATAACTAGGAGATGGAAATCAGACTCCAAGCTGAAAAATTCTCAAGCTTTTTCATTTAGATTTTTTATATATTCACCAAAGCCTCATAAAAACACTGTCAGTAGACTGCAAAGCGCTGGGAAATCATTCCCAAGAGACTTTCTTCCTCCTTGGCTGGCTTAAGTGAAGAACACACATAATTCCTCACTTGGCTTTATTTTTTCCTCTTTTTCTGCCCCAAATAACTGTGAGATGTATTAAACTTTTACAATCTATGGTGTCTTCAGATGTAAGAATGACTGAAAGTGAATGGTAATTAAAAAACAAAGATACCAGTGAAGAGGTTTTGTTATGTTACTTACTACATTGTAACAAATATGTTGAGATAGTAACAAGTCTTCTGTTATTTTCCCTAGCCTTGTTTTGTTTCTTTTAATTTTTAGGAAAAACGTTATTTAGTCATTGTTGGTATTTTTTTTAAATTAATGTAAAATTGAGGAAGGAGAAGACATTTTTGACCTAGGGAAAACTAAGTATTTAGTACTTTAACAGCTCTCTTTCTAATCTGATAGCTTTAGTTATGTCTATCTTGTATCTACTAAGGAAATATATTTTGGCATAAAATTAATATAAATGTTTCACAATGTAACATTTTAAACAGCAATGCAAATTCATAATTTAAGTCCCATACATTTGCTTTAAAGAGAAACGAAGTGGCAGACTTAAGACATTAAAATCACTAAGAGTCTTTTAAAATCACCATAAAACAATATAGAGGAAAATACACTTTCAGCACAGAAGTAACTTCAGAAGATTTACACAGTCCTAAAAGGGCAAGCCAGATTGCACTGTATGCTTCATTTATAATCACTGGAGGGTCTTCTGAGGAGCATAAGGTCTAGAGGTTGAACAACAAATTACCTCAAGGTGACCAGTAGGAAGCGTAAGACACCTGGTCATACCTGCTCGTCTGCCTCTAGCACCAAACTGCATGTGCAGACATGGTGCTCTCATCTATTCAGAGGCTGAAGAAAGAGCAAAGGGCATTTCTGTGCAGCAACTTTGTGGCAAAACAGTGTGCTTGGGCTGTGAAAAATGAAAGCTATCCTCAACCATGGGGTATGTGGGCTCCCCTGTTCAAGTAGAGGGTGGTTGGCCTTCATCAGAGGGAAAGTGAGCTGGACTATGGGGTTGTAAGAGATACCTTGTGCAGCTTACCGCTTTTGTGGTTTCTAGTGTTCCTCCAATGTGCATTTGCTGTGTAATGTGTAAGTGTACGCTGCTACTCTTCAGTGCAGTTTAGTGTGATCTTCTCTGGTTGGATGTCCTAGTAGTTAGGGCACTGATGTGGGGGGGAGGGACTGCATTCTCTTGTGCATTCCCTGGGATAGCCTAATAGGCTGCCTAAGCTCAAGATGGGCCTTGGATGATATTGTTGAAACTCTATGACTCCATATCATCAACCAGCCAGATGCAACTGTGGCCCTGGGACAATGCAGCAGATTGCATGGATATGCCACCCACACAAACATATACATAAACAATCTTTATTTCTTCCATTCAGCCACATTAGTGCTAGACATGGCCTAATTTTTTTAAGTTGGTCTTTTTTAAAAAATAGCCATCTTGTTTTAACATATGAAAAGAGCATGGTTATGAAATGAACGTATCTTGAAACATCTAAGAGGCAACTGTCTAGGATGGAAAGCATAGTTGAACTGAACTCGCTTTGCCTCTAGCCTCTGAAGTGTGGTTATTTTCTGGATAACATACTTTCTGGTGTATATGGTTACTCTTATTAATCCTCAAATTTATGAACAGGAAAAAGTAGGTTTTAAAAGCTAAGTAAGTAATTCCAAGTGATGTGGTTGTGTTCCCTCAATAGCACTATTGGGAACTTAAGTTAGCCACGCCATCTCATTTCTACAAACTCTGTGTAAGAAAGACATTTGACAATGTGGACAGAATAATTTAGATAGCAGTTAGTAAAGCTAGTAATCAAACTCATTTTACTGATGACGAAAATAGGCCATGCTCAAATGCAGTCATGCTGTCACTTGAGTAGTTTAGCGGCTGGTCATGTGTCTTACTGATGACAGGCTGTTTTAATAAATACTTTTTTTGAGGGGCCATCTGTCTGAAGGATAGAATAAATCAAGATTCATTTGAGCTTAACTGCAGCCTGACTATCCCTTTTAACGCAGGTAGAGTTTTGTCAGGGTTAGGTTTCAGGGGAAGCTGTGTTAGGGTTCTCTTTTGTTTACAGTGATGCAGACAGGAACTCTGAAGTGAGTGCTCATGGGTGAAGCTGGCAGGACATTTACAGTACTCCTCTAGGCCTAGCATATGCTGTTCTGCCACAAGTAATATGTCTGAACATTTGTAACTGCTCATGTTTACTCTCCAGAAATCATATTTTTTCAGAAACACAGCTGCAGACACTTAAAATGGTAGAGTTTGCCCTTGATATTTAGGTCACATCACAAGACCTCAAATGTGGCCTCATTTGCTATAGCAGCGTAACATGGCTTGCAGCTTCTGACCTGACTCCTGTTGTTATACCTATAGTCATGGTTTCTCAGTTGATCTCTTGTAACTGTATCGGGAATGCCAGGTCTAAATCAATGCATCCTCTAAAAAATGTGTGGTTTATGCTTGGGGTGTAGTAGCAGAATTATTTTTTTAAATGTATTCAAGATACACTAAGGGTATAGAAATCTCCAACAGAAGTTTCTGTGTTTTCCTTCATAAAGTAGAAATCTTTAAAACATAACATTGAAACTGATATAGCCAGGTAGCCTGTATATTTGGAAAGCAGACCTTAAGTTAACGCAAGACTACTGCATCTAGAGCCACACTGTAATTAATAGAAACATTAGCCAAAGAAGAAAATAGCTGGCTTGTTTAGATGGTAATATGCAGAATAAAATTTTTTCCATATTTTTTTTCTTCTGTGTGCCATATAATATTCCCACTCTGCTTTATTATACAGCTTTCCAGATCTCTTCCCTATGGACAAATTTACTTTAGTGGAAATCTTACGAGTGCAACACCTTGTGGGAAGATGGCTTGTTAAATAGTCTTGTGTTCAGTGAGTGTTGCCTCTCTTGTCTTTCTTCCTTAGAAAACTGTAAAAAATAAAAGGGATGAACTGTGTTACCATCTTTGAGTGAAAAATGGTAAATGAATGAATGGTGTATAGAGAGGAACATTTACAGGATTGTTTAATATAGTTATACAAGATGTGCAAATGTGTTCAGGTCTCTCTTCAAGTCTACCACAGAATCAGAACATAATTTCTGTACATTTAACTTGGTTAAATTAGGTTGGCCATATGAGGGGTAAAGTAGTCAGTTACCTGTAGAATATCATATCTTCCTAATTCAGAAATAGAAGGAGCAGCACAGTGCATTAGGGCTGACAGGAACAGATGATGACCACTGGCTGAGTTAAGTGGAAGTGAAATTCTAAACCACACATACACGTGAAAATTTTTTTCAATGATGTTTTTCAATGTGCTTTTCTTGATGCACTTTGTGTTGATGTTATGTTGGTTTTTATAAGTTTAAGTTAATAAGATGCTCTTTACTCAACATTTATTTCCTATCTTGCATTTATATGAGTTATACCTCAGAAATAAACCTAAAGACTCTATAGTATATCTATGCAATAGGCCTTGTGAAAAACATCTTTTTTCAGAAAGGGTTACATATTTTTAATTCACCTAGTCTAATTATTGTACTTCTATTTTTAATATCTCAGTAGATTAAGGCATGAATATCCAGTTATATTCTCAGTGCTCAAAATACCATGTATTGTAAGGATTTAATAATTGTGAAATGTTTCATAGAGTACTAGATACTCATGCAGGTTTTATATTGTCTTAAAGCAGGCAATGCTATAAATTAGCACTCACTCCATAAGTAATACATTTAGAATAAATTATTTCCTGTCAGTCTTTAAGAGAAAGGTGATGAGGAGACTCAGCAAACTGATTGATGTGAGTCTATCAAAATTCAGAGCTTCCAATCAAACATTTCTGCTTTTCCACTAGTCTGACATGCCTTGATGCTGAACTCAGAACACTGATGGCTTACTTTTCAGTGGTATCAGCAGATGATGTCTTGTCGGTCTCAAAAGAATACTTTATTTCTTTGTTGAAAATTCTGACTTTGACTTGTACATACATTTATGTATGAAGTGAAATGATTATTTGGGTGGGTTAGTTCTTTTTCTATGTGACCAGCTGATGGGGTAAGATTTTGGAAGGCATATGCCATACATCTTAATTTCTTTAAAAGAAGGTTTGGTTAATTGAATTAGTTATTTAATGACTTTGTTTTAGTTCTTCTTCTACTTTTTGAATTGTTGGAATAGACAGAGCAGTCTTGCTGATGACTTTCTGATTGCTGGAGCTACTATAACAGATGTTGTTAGTCTTGTTCCTATTTGAGGAAGGGGGAGATGACAGCTTTGACAGCACAATGTTTTCAATAATCATTCTTTAATTACACAGGGCTTGCTTCAAGCTCCACCACATTTGTTAGAGTGAATGCAGGTTTTCCTGTCAATTACAACTTTTAGGACCACTTTAGGTGTATGTAATTTTATCAGACTTTATTGGCAACCTGGGTTATCATCTTCGTTCTGACTGACAAGTTATTTTAACTAAATACTCTCCATTCTACATATTCAGCAGTGTTTATTGCTACTAAGATAAATATGAGAATGGTGCTGTAAAGAAACAGGCAATTGAAGACTTCTTGAACTTCAGGCAGACTAGTCTGAACTATTCTACTGTACCCTGTTGACAAAAATTATATTAGACGTGAAAGTATAGTTGCTGATTCAAAGCATTGAAGTCAATGGAAAGATTCCCATTTAATCCTGTCTGGACTGGGGCCACAGTAAATGCTGTCATGAACTTGGACCCACTGACCTAATGCAACTTGGAAAATAATGCCTGCTTTTCTAACTTGTAAAATAACCATTCTGTCTCATATAATTCACGTTTTCTGTCTACTCCTCATGATTTCTAATCTTTATGTTTCTATCTTCACACAAGATGAAATTACATTAATTATATTAATTTTCTATAATTATATAGTATATTTTTATTTTGTCTACAGAGACTTGGGAAAGTATTATTTTTGGATTTTTTTTCAGCTAGTACCATTTCAATTTTGTTAACTTAGAAAACTGAGTGGAGAAAAGGTGACATACCTTGCTGCCATTTCCTTAAGACTATTTTATACATGTCATGAAATTGCAAGGCAACTTCTTAAGAGATATAAGGAAAAGTGAAAGAAGCTGTAGTTGTAAGCCTATTATGGACATGAATAGGGTGTGCTATGAATAGTTATAAACAGTACTTTGAGTAGTCTGTTCTATGCTGGTATGCTATAGTGACCTTTTTATGGCTTTGCTGACACTTTTCTCACGAACTCATGTGCTGATAGAAGTTACATACCAGCATTACTCTTCCATTGCAGCTGGTTTATAAACATAGTGATAGAAATACCTTTGACCAATATATTGTACCAACTGAAAGTCTCCCTACTAACTTGCTGACCTGCATGACAATAAACAGATCCTTGTCATTTGTTAAAATGTCTATCATTTTTTAATCTTGTATAAGTTAAAATCTTTTAAAGCACTGTGATTCTAGAAGAATTGTCCTGCAGCAAACACTTCAGGGTGCAGCTATGTTAAAGAGTGCAGTAACAATCTTCTAAGCACAAAATTAGTTGTAGTGCTCATTTATTTGTACTCTATGAGTAAATCCATTGGACTGTGTATACAGAAAAATCTTTTGAAGAGGGTAAGTTCTTCTATACATTAAAATAATTTGGGGGATTTATCAGAAATTTTCATGTAGAAACTTTAAACTTGATATTATACTTATTTACTATCTGTACCAGAAAGTGGACTTTAAGTCCCAGATAAAGTGTTTTGGCATAAGCTTATATTGTATGTTGAGTAAGAGCTGTTCCACCTGTTCCACCTCAGGTTTTTCCCAGTGAGGGAATGAGTCTATTTGCTTCATGCTGCAGCTTCAGCCTTCAGCTATCATATTCCCAGCTCAGTTAAGATGGAGTCTAGGGGTCTGGTATGAAAGTAAGAGTGAATCAAATTGGCACTATCGGTGTATATGGTATACATCACATATACTGTCTTCTGGTAATATTATCCAAAAGTACATGCAAATACTTGCCTGTTTAAATGCTTGTCCAGTCTTCTAAATGCACACCTTCACATCAGTTGCAGACAGCAATATGTACATGTTTGCAGACATAGAATCATAGAATAGTTATTCTATAGAAGTTAACATCAATAACTTCTTTCTCAGTACCAGAAAAATTTTTGTAGTGCTAATCATGAAACCATTTTGGTGTGTTAAAAACTTTAAGATCATTGAGTCCAACCATTAACCTAGCACTGCTAAGTCCATCACTAAACCATTTCCCTATGCATCACATCTATGCATCTTTTAAATATTTCCAGGGATGGTGATTCCACCACTTCCATCGGCAGCCTGATCCAGTGCTTGACAACTCTTTCAATTAAGAATTTTTCCGTAATATCCAATCTAAACCTCCCCTGCGGCAACTTGAGGCCATTTCCTCTTGTTCATAGAAGCATAAAATAGTTTCAGTTGGAAAAGACCTTCAAGATCATTGAATCCAGCTATATCCAGCCCTACTAGGTCCGACACGAGACCATATCACCAATTACAACATCTGCTAGATGTTCTGTCCCTTGTTACTTGGGAGGAGACTGACCCTCACCTGGCTACACTCTCAGGTAGTTGTAGAGAGTGATAAGGTCTCCCCTCAGCCTCCTTTTCTCCAGGCTAAACCACCGCAGTTCCCACAACTGCTGCTCATCTGTCTTGTGTGCTAGATCATTCACCAGCTTTCTTGTGTGCTATGTCATATTTCATTTTTAGGCATGTACATTATTGATTGTCACTGGTTTGTATAATTGCATTTTGATATAACAATATTAGAAAGTATAATTTTAATGTTAGTTGTAGGGCTCAAGAACAAATTGACAAATGTACTCAAATATTGCTCTACAGAGCCCAGGGACATGTGGTTTCAGCTTTCTGGGAATGCACCCTCTTCTTGGTATGAATTATGTCTCTCAGCTTTCCTGCTAGATAATAATCAAAAGAAGAGATGTCTGAAAGCCTTTAACACATCCTCTAAATATTTCTATCTTCTTTTCATAATACACTAAGAACATCAGGAATCTGCATTTTGATTTACAATCTATGTAATAATCTGCTAGTTTCCAGTGACTGGAGACCAAACAAAATTCCCTCAGCTGATTGCTATTCTTAGAAACCAAACATAGGCAGTAGCCTATGAATGAAGAAGACATTCAGAATGTTGCAGCCATAAATATTTATTATTTCAGTTTACTTAATTTACACATTGCTGTTCTCTTCTGTGCTTCTCAACATGTTAATGGTGAGTTACTTAACCAGACAGAGGATTACCAAAAGAATGTTTGACTTTCCTTCTTCTGATCCAACTTCAACAGGGTAGTATCAGGCTATCAGTTGCCTTGCTAGTCATCATTCTTCTTCAACATATGGGACAAAATAGAGAAAAGGTTTGCTGCATCTTCAGAAAGTGTGGGTTATGGTCTCCTTGAGAACTGTGGCCAGGGTGGTGATACAAAGCCAACCAGCTGTAAATTCTTCTGGGCATCTAATCTACAGTCTGTACTCCGGTAATTATCCAAAATGGTTTTCGTTTTACGTGATATAGTCAAATACACGTATTTAGTCCATCGCTGTCATGTGGTGCTTTTCTGATATGAAACTAGTATCTGCATAGGATTATTCATCGCATCATGAAATACTTGTCTCCAGAAGAAAGCGAGTCCTCCTATTTAAGAAGTTCAGACTTTTAGATTAAAGTTAGTTGGATTGTACCCTTCCAGAAAATGTAAAAAAGAAGGAAAAGCAAAACAACTTAAAGCAGGGCCTATTTGTTATTTTTGTGTTCAAGTGGTAACTGTGAGTCAAAGTAACTGGTTTGTAGTTGTACTTCTTCCATGTGTTCTTCATGATCAATAGCATTGCATTATTCTTGCACAGTATGCTCAGTTAGGGTCGTGCCAATTCTTCAACATAGATTATCATGTACTTTATAGTGTAGAAACAGGAAAAGATAAAGTGAAGTTAAATAAGGGACATCTGCAGTATTTGGGAGCCTTAAAAATCCTTTAATCAGAGAAACCATATTAGCATTGCCTTTACTCAATATTCTTGCTGTAAAGAAGGTGATAAAGATAGTTTGGTGACTGTGATCAGATAGTTCACCTCTTTTCAGGAAGCAATGAAAACAGTCCCTGTCCACACAGAGCTTTAATCCTGAAATTGAACTGTTGATAATCAAATCTCAGGCACCCAAGTGCTAGCAAATTTAGGGAAGTTTGGTGCAGTTGTTGGTTTCATTTTTGTATTCTTTATGTATTAAAATTACAGTGAATTGAAACTATGGAAATTCTTGTCTCCATACAGGCAGGCTTTCCATCCATAATGAAACAAAAAACTAAACAGTCTTTAATCAGAGTGAATTTCAATCAATTTTTAAGGTTTACATAATTTTTCTGCTAAGATTAAAATCCTGTGATGGCATAAGGCCTCTCCCAAAATGGGAAAAAAAAATTGATAAAAATATATGGTTTTTCATTTGTTCCACATGTTGTTGTATTGGAATTCTTCATTATTATGGATGGTATGACCATCATTTTTTAGTTTTTTTTCTGATAGATTATTTAAACTATTGCATATCTGTGCTTAGCTGTTGTTCTAAAGAGACAACAAATCAAATCAAATAGTACTCTGGGCTAATGAAACACAAGCAACACAGTGCTAATGGGATCCTGTTCTTGGGCCAAGCTTAAAAAAAATTTACTTTTTGCTTGTATTGGGCTACTATGGAATAAATTACTACAGGGCCAGCAAAATCCAGTTTATTACATCCACTAGCACCAAGAAAGAAGAAATATGCTACAGAAATATGAAACTTTTTCATAAAACAGCCTTTGATTCTTATTGTACAAATTAATTTTTTCTATAGTAACTAGTTCTAGAAATCAAATTTTGTATTAGTAATTGTTATGTGACCCAAGGTGTGATTTTCCTTATTTGTGCTCTGGAAGGGTTTGATCCCAGTCTCGGTACCAACTTTTCTTAGTTATTTCGTAGGTAGATAAGAAGTGCTAAGCAGACAGACTAAATGAACTATCACATAACTTTTTCTCTGACAATGAATAGGAGTATGTAGAAATTCATACTTTTTTTTGCCTGTTATTTACTGCCAGATTCTGTCTGTCAGAGCTTTTGGGACTTCCTTAGCCACAAATTCACTCTGGTCCATCCTATTTCATAGCCAGTGGCAAACCAATTTTCTAGTAATTTTGCAGTAATTTTTGGAATTCAGTTTTACTATTTTCATTTGCTACATCCTGTGACAAGTTTTACATATCATACTGTATAGAGAAAATGCATGATTTCTTGTTTAACCTACTCACTGCTAATTTAACTGAGTAGCTCCTTACTACAGGGAAGGGGGATGGCAGAAAATTGCATTTTTCCACATCAGTGTGACCTGTGTCTACAGAGCTGCGATGCTGTCAGACAGCCAGGAGTGTTGGGGGCAAGGAGCAGAGCAGCAGTCCGTGCCCTTTGAGGAGGCTCTGCTGTCCTCAGCCTGCCCTTTATGTGTGCCCCACAATAAGCTTTTCTCAATGATTTAACTATCGGAGAAATTTTCTGTAATTGTATTTCTATAAATGTAACTGCTTGAATATCAGTGTGTTTACATGTAAGTGTGGAACATGGGTGTTGTAAGTCCATGTAAGCTCTTTTAGACAGACAGGATGTTGATTTGCACAGTGTGTAAGGTTGGTGCCTAGCATGGCAGCAAAGGGATGGCATCATCATGTCACCTGAAAGGCTGAGGGCTCGGGTTTTGTCTGGATCCACAAAGATTTGACAACTCTGATACTCATGATTTTGAAGGATATTTACAAGAACCAGTGACACTAGTTTCAGCCTGTGACATGCATACACGGTTTTCGTTTTCTGAGAGTGTTTCCAGCTTTCAAATTAGTTTTCCAAGGTCTGTGTTGTTGGCAATGCAACAGGGGTCACTGTGTTCCACATTTAAAATACGTGTGCTTTATTTTTAATAACTAACTTGCCAAAAAAAGTGTTTGCAATCTGTGGTCTTATAACTGCAAAAATCTTGGTAATGCTTTTTCCTTTCCTGCATTTAATTTAAGGCTGCTATACTAGTATGGTGTTTGTGGGAATGTTTCTTTATATTTAGCCCATTTTTCTTTGTCTTCAATTCCAACTAATCAGTAGAAGCAGATGCAACTTCATTGAGTTTCTTTTATATTTTCCTAGTTTCCCCAGTAGAAAGTTTTATCCATTATCCAAATCGGGTTCATGTCTTCCATTCTATAGAGTTATCAAGGTTGTATTGCAGTCTTCTAAAAAATATCTGGACTGTTGTACTTTTATCCAAATTATGACTCAACTTATACTTTTTCACTTACCTCTAATAAAGCTCTTATGTATCATCAGGTATGCTTTTTCAAATAATGATCAGTAATACATAAGCAGTCGTATTCCTCAAGTGTTTAAAGGGATCATGGAAACATCTGGATGGATAGGTATCTTTGGGGAATCTTCTTCTATTGCTCATGTAATGTTATTTAGTATCTTCCCAGAATCAGACTTGCAGATTTTTCAGAATGGAAGAAGCCATTTGATTGAAACATAATTCCAAAGACTCATATAGACTAGGAAAAAATAATCTTTTTATCAGTGGTCATGATTTTTATCTGTTTTAAACCTGATCCTTTGGCTGACCCTCAATAGCAGCCATCCTGTTGAAGAAAGAGTAGCACCATTCTAGCAATCTTCTTGAAATGCCTATGGACAGGAAGTATTTTTAATGATAACTTTTAAAGTCATGATAATTTTTAATTGAGAAAAATTATATTGTTTTGGGTATTTTTGTCTTTATGTTGAAAGAAGAATGAATAGTTTGAAATACTGTTCCATAGTGATTTGTCCCCGATGAAATTTACCAAATGTTTGACACATTACAAAATAAGTCCATATGTACAGTGTTTAATGCAGAGCTTGTTTAAAACAATATGTTGTAATTGAGTACAGTTTTGTATCCCCAGCCTAAGAAAAGAAGATAATAGTAAGATAATTATACTAAAGTTCTCTCTATCTTCTTGGGGCATTGACTACAAAACAGTTTGCTCATAAGAGAGAAGCTTCTGTAAATACTCTATAATTTTGCATCTTCCAGAGATAGGATTTTATGATAATGGATATATTATCTGCGATCTAGAAACTCCTATTTCCATACTAGGGCTATCATTCAGTACTGAGGAATGAAGTCCTACCAGACAGTGAAGAGAAGGGGAATTTTAAAGACAGTAGTAGAATATAAATAACAGAATAAATATTCATTTTAGGAGTAAAATAGATTTTGTTCTGGAAAAAGATTTTATGCATGGTTTTTCCTTTATTCAGAAGCATAAAGGTAATCATGAGAGATAGAAAAATAATCCATAATACTAGCTAGAAAAACTGTGCAAAATATTTTGAGAAATGCAGCTTGTGGCTTAAGTAAAAACACACCTATTTGATCTGCATATAGGTCCTCAGGCAATTTACTTACTGGATTTTTTTTGTGAGGCTGCATGGAAAAAAAATCCAGCTGTTTAATATCATCCAAAACAAAAATAGACACTTCGTGATTAATGAAAACTACAAGAAAGATTTTCCAGAGATTGTGAAAGCATGTTCCTTTTACAGTTAAATCCATTGTATCTGCCAGGTATTATCAAGGATTGGAAGATTTCTTTAAATTGCTAAAACTGAGGTAAAATAGAGTATTTATACAGAAATGTAGAAGTGTCATAATTAAAGCTCATCATCACAATAGAAAAAATTTCATGTCTTCAGATGTTCTGAAGTCCCATCTGTGGGGGCTTCAGCAGGGGATGTAGTTACACACCCAGATGGGCTTCATTCTGTGGTGAAGCTGTGAGACCAATGGCTAAGCACACCTACTTCTTGCAAGTAAACCCATAGCTTCCTTTACCTTTTGATATCCAGTTTTCACTTATATGTCTTGTGATCCTAGCCAATGTGAAGACTTTGTCAGAAGCTTTTCCTCTCTGAGCCTATAGAGACCTATCATAACAGGCATATATGAGCAAGCAAAGAGAAAAAGAAAGAAAAGCTATGTTTTTTGTTCCAGAGAAGGAGACGTTTAAGTGTGTGGGATTTGGTTGGTTAAGTGTTGGCACTTAGTGCAATTTGAGATGTATGAGGTTAACTGCAACATCTGACATGTACAAGAAAGTTCTTAAGAGCGGACTGATGTCTTTTTCAAAGGGTAGATCAGTTACCCCACAGCACCTTCAGTGACGCCAGAGATAGTTTCACCTATCTATAAGGCACCTTCGGGTGTCCTACAAAGCCTCCCCAGGCCTGTAACAAGAACTTAGAAGGCTGACAGGCTTCTAGGTACACATAAGTAACATGGGGTGGAAGATAAATGATTAAACAGGCAAAAGAGGCTGAATAAAGGGCAAAGCCAGCACTGTCTTGATAAATAAAACATCTTGGTTATCTTCCAAACTGATACAAGATCACATTAGCAAACTCTGCAGTTGAGAATCTTTAGAGTGGATGTAGTTTTAAACCAAAAAATTAAGTCTATTAGGCTATCTTGCTGGCCTTAGATTTCATGTGAGTATGGCACTTGCTGATAAAATAATGAATAATATTACAGGCTTTTAAGGGGTAAGCAAAGGCTTTCAAATTTAAGGAAAATTTCAGAGAGAGGAGGAAGGATGAAATAAAGGTAATGGCAAAGGTCAGATTGATCATGTTGAAAGAACTAAGGCAGTGATAAGGCTTGCAATAAACTTCATTTTAAAATATGAAGAAGCACTGAATAAAGCTTACATAAAATTTGATGTACCAGAACGGGAAAAAATTGATTCTACAATGTAAGATGGTCCAACTCATATAAAGACAGAAATCAGAGTAGATACTTCAATATTTAGCTATCCTGGCTAGAAATGTAATGCCATATTGTATTTGTACTTTACCTGCATACATGACAAATACAGAACATCTAATATAAAGTTTTCTGAAAAGACAGAATAAAATCTAGAATTACAACTCCTTTTCCTTATTTCATGTGAGCAAAATGTTGCTTCATAGCTTTGTAAAGGACATCCCCACAGGCAATTTTTTTCCGTAGGCCAGTGAATCATGAATTATTCCATAGCATTGAATCTGTTACTCCCAGTGGGTGGCAGTTTTCCCATTTGCAGTAGTTCCAAACATTGTGTTTCCCTTAGTGGCAGAAAAATTGCATGATGAATCTGTTTCATATTAAGTTTTGATTAAACCCAGTCTTTTGATAAATTTAGTTGCAATATACTCTTCAGAAAAATTATGGGTTTTTCTTACAAATGGAGTAAAACTAATTGCCTCACCTCATGCTTTAAAGTAAGAATACTTTTTTATAATTAGGGTAAGCTTTCTTTGATATTTTAGTTAGCATTATGTAATCCTATTAAATATACCTTCCTATTAAATGTGCTTTATTCATCATGGTGGACCAAAAACCAATATTTAGATTCTGAGGATTTGTACTGCATGTGAAGTCGCTGTTTAGGAACAAGACACATTAACAGATTTTGGTTTGGCTTTTGACTTAGAATGTAGACATGAATCTCAGGATATCTAAACTACTTTTTAACCTTCTCCCTGGGTTATTGATGCCAATTGATGTAACCAGGGATTATTGATGTAAAGGCAGGTAATAGGTTGGGATGAGATATTGAAAGGGAAAACAAATCTCCTTTTTTAGGCATCATGGAGCTGATCCTACAGAAATTATTCTTTGTCATTACTGAACCATGGAAGCTATACAGAAAAATAACTCATGGGAAAACCTCGTTTATGATCAAATTAGACACTTCATTCTCCTCTTTTTGAGCCAAAAAGAGGCTTGTGGAAAATAACTGAAAATCTCCACCCCATGTATTCTGGGAATCACTCACACTAGCATAAGTGATAGATTCATTCTTAGCTGAGTGAATATCAATGAGCCATAAGAGATTTTTAAGGGCCTGGACCTGCTTCCACTGAAATAAGAGCCTAAGTTCTGTGTACTTCAGTAGTGTAGAGCCAATCAGAATTCAATTTAAAAAGACCCCAACCACAAAACCAAACCAAACAAAACTCCAAACCAAACAAAACTCCAAACCAACCCCAAAACCCACATGGAGTTTTGCAGTTGGGTTTTTTTTCAGTTTTTACTTTCTTTCCCTGGCAAAGTTAACTGTCTCATATCAGAAATTTATATTTTATATTACAGATATAGATATTTATAATTTAGTAGGATTTACAACTACAGGAAGTAACTGTTAAATAATTATACCAGGAAATCACAGACAGGTCTGAATTTCCTAAATGTGATGATAAAGGTGTGCTATTTCCCATCTTTTTATTTGTGACAAAGATCTAAGATGCTTTTGGACAAAAGTTTAACAAGAAGAGTTACATTACACAATGTGAATAGAAGTGTCAGAATGAGGCATTGTTTTCCAGGTCTTTTACAATATACCTTGTTCTCTTCTTTTAGTGATAGGCACACTGGAATTTTGATGACCTCTAAAATGCTCAGGATGTCATTATTAACTCATGTGCCATTGACCATTGAATGGTTGCTGCTTGATGGGGTCATCATTAACTAGAAACTGGGTGTAAACTGCGAAACAATGGAACAATCTTTTCCAAGACAGTGTTGCACACATGTAATCCATATGGAAACTATCAGTTTATTCCTGGTTGTTACATTCATGTTAATTTCCTTCCCTCAGAATGCATTTGTTTTGTTTGTATCTAGAACAGTCCTGTTTTCACTGAAACATACTAATTTCAGTATTAGATTAAAACGTAAAGTATGAAAGTGAAATACTTGTACCATCATTAATCTGCAACAAGAAAGAGCAGTGTCTGTCCAATAAATTGGAATATTTTAACTTCAGAAGAAAAGACGTTAATTGAATTTAGACTACAGTAAAGTCCATATGGAGTTTTGTTTTGAAACTGGATTATGTTAAATTAAATAACTGTAAGAAAACTGAGAGATACTGTAGAACTAAAGAAGCAGTGACACTGAGGAAATGACAGAGATCATCAAGTATTTATAGAGGTGGAAGCAAGCCTACAATATAGATCAGATATAATTAGATCTATTTCTTGTGATCTCTTACAACCACTGTATTTTAGATAGGAAAATAGGATTTTTTGTACTCCATGGTCCTGTTGGCCAAGAATTTTGCTCTGCTTTTTGTGGGAAATTTTATGGATAATGAGAAGTGGTTTCTTTCCCTGTGTCAGTCAGGGTTTTCCGTAAAGCATTGCAGCCCCTGGTGACGACCAGGAGCATATGAGCCTGCCCAGCAGCAGACCGGCACAAAAGCATTGAGGAGCGACTGAACATTAGTGTCCCATTGTATCCCCAGATTAAATGATTTGCATCTTCCCATCTGAAGCTTTCTTCTCTTATGTGTTTTTTAAATTTTCTATTTCCTTACCGTATTTTGAACCCAAATGATGTGGCTAATGTTAAATTTATGAGGCCTTAACCCAGGGGAGTTATATATAATTTTCTGGAGAAACTATTCCATATATTTAAAAGGTTTTCTTTTTCCCCCTCAGGGAATTCCTGGAATCCCTGGAAATCAAGGAGCAAAAGGACAAAAGGTATTATTAATAGTCCAAAATACAGTTAAAACTTGTGAATATATATATATAATGATTCCAAAGTCTGTGCTCAGAGTTCAGTCTGTGCTTAGAGTTTTCATATTGAGGATTATCACGCTGTGAATGAGTGGAGACATGCTCCAAATTCTTTGTGGCATGGTTGAAAATCTCAGCCAGTCCAAAACGAATTAATAATTTAAATGTAAAAATGTTAATTTCATAATACTTTAAAAAATAATAATAACTAAATAAATCTAAGTAGTTGAAGAGTGAGTGTTTAGAAACTTGCTAACTATACATATGTTAATCACAGGGTTCTTCTCTTTATTTAAAAAATATAGGGTGAAATTGGACCACCAGGTCAACCAGGAGCGAAAGGGTCTCCAGGGGATACTGTAAGTTTCCAAAATGCTGTTGTTATGAACAAATTATTTTGATATGGTCGTTACCTACTTGTAATAAACAAACAAGCAATGGCAAATACAGTAGCAAGCAGTGTAGCATTTTCAGGTTGGAAAATACAATCAGACTTATTTTGGAATTCCCCCAAAATATTGGACTCACTTTTCTTTTAAAATTGACTTTCTAGCCATCTAAAGATCTTTGGCAAGGATCAACTTCCTCAACAGCCAATCATTTCAGTTGTTTAGATGAACTGCAAGTTCAGATGCCCCTACTCCTAGTTAACACCTGCACTTTTGGTGCCTCACTTGTGCCTCTAATAATTTTTATTGCCAATTGCTAGAAACTTTTTCTATGTTTCTTTCTGTGCAAATTTGAGGAAAATGCCAGAGAGAAGGCTGTTTTGTCAACTATAATAAAGCCTTGTGGGATTCCAAAGTGTCTGCATTTGTTCAGCTAACTCACCTACAATATTTTCTTTAAGTTTTATTTAGATAAGTAACATCTGGTCCTTGATGCACTTGAAAATAATTTATTAATGTTTTCCTGTCAAATCATTTAATGTATCTTTTGTCACCTGATAAAATAAGTAGGAAGTTGACACATGGAATATTTGAATGCATTGTACGACATGAGGGAATTTCAACCAGAAAAGATAGTGGGATTTTCCTTGTATTAGTCACACTGAATATGTTTATTCCAGAAAAAACAGATGGAAAACTTGTGGACGGTCTGTTAATACCTTGGGAAAATTCTTCAGTAACAAGTTATTCTTCAGTAATAGCTATCCCCACTACATTGCCAACATCAGTAATTTATTAATCTATCTGCCACATATATTGTCAACTCTGAAAAATGGGGGAGTAATGCTACATTTCATGTCCCTGAATTGCTCTTTATTTTTATTCAGAACATCGTCTTCTCTTTTTATTTTACATGCTGTAGTTTTCAGAGGATGTTCTCAAGCTTTTCCTGTATTGCATCTGAGTTTTCTTCTTGCAGTGTCAGTGTGCTGATTTCATGTAGTCTTCTTGCTGTATTTTTTTAAACAGAACATGTTAAATAAGGCCTAGCAATGAAAGTGCAAGAAAGCAAGCAAAGACAACTGGGTTTTATTTCTCCCTTTTCCTACAGATGTATGCCTGACGTTTGGTTATGCTAAACATGTTTTCTGATTTGCCTTCTCTGTTATCTGCTTGCAGGTCAATGTGGATATATTCACATACCTGGTTTAAAAAAAAAACCAAAAAACCCCAGAGTATTTTGTACATATAGTATTTTCACTTTGTGTAAGATAAAATGAATGAGGGATGTTTGTGATGTAGATTTACCACTTCTGTAATCCAAGGACTGGCATGGGCATAAACTAGAAGTGATCTAGTGTGGAGTTGGTAGAGGGTGGGCCTCTCGGCATGTTACGTGAATTGAACCACAGGGCCACACTGAGGTGGCAATGGAGCCAAAAATCCCTCAGCTGTATTTCTCATCCCTTCCCACTATCCCACCCCAAGCCCATGCCTGCTTTTTTCCTACTAATTAAGGTGCTAGTAATTAGCCCAGAACAGAAATCTGAAGAGAAGAAAATAATAATTTCATGATTCTTTTTGAGGAGCAGTGTAGCCTTTAAGGTATGCAAAAAAGATCAGGCAGTGAAGAGAGCTGTATTTTAGAAGTGAGGAGGTCAGTAGATAACATGAAATTTGATTAAAAACAGCCAAATTGAATTAAGCCATACAGTGAAATTAAAATTAGCTGGGTAAATCAAAAGAGAAAAAGTGAAGAAACACATCTTACATGCAAGTGAATTAAGACAGTCTTAATATAATCAAGGTTAATTTCTGAAACCACATTAATATTTTCTTACGCTTGCTGTAACAAAGCTGGCACTTAACATAGGCCATAAGCAAATGATTCATTGGAATATGCTGTCTCTTAGGTTATGAGTGGAAGCAGACCTCAGAAGCTTAACTCCAGCTGGAGTGGAATTGGCGATTTCTATTTCAAAATTATGAAAGAAATGGCATAGGATGTAGTAAGCTTTTATTTACCAAATAATAGATTGTAGTGGTTCAATGGCATCATCTTTGATAAGATGACTGGTTTTCTATGTAATTAAGAACAAAGAGATCTAATCTTCAGAGTTCAAAAAAGTTTTGCAAATTATTTTATATATGATGGTATAATTTTAGAGAAATTGAAGTTTAAGAAGAATTTTCATGTGCAATTGATGGAACAGGAAAAGTCTGAGACTGAGGAAAATTGGCAGCAAAGTTACTCGAGTTTTAGTCTTGTGCTTGATACCTTTTATTTGTATTTGCAGACCTGTGTTTGTGGCCTGATGAGCAAGTTGCTAGGTTTACTGATAGAAAGTATTGGTGGCCAGTACTCTTACACTATAGCAGGAAAGAAACCCATGTTAATCAGTGCTGCCTTACTTAACAGTGGAACACAGCTGAAACACAAGAAAATAGTTGAAATGCTGAAAACCCAGCTTTTCCTTTATTTTATGCTGTGTCTTAAGTATACTGTTTTAGCAGATAGTATTTCAGAGTATGTATGCAAGTCCAAATAAAATAACAGTAATATATTGTTTTTATTGACGCATGCAGTTCTAGAGTCAAAGAGAAGTGAGATGAAGTGGTGAGAAAAGCTTGCATTAATGCCAGATGTGGAAAATAGTATAAATGGGAATTCCTTTCTGGAAAGTATGATTTTAAAAAAAGGCTTCTTTTCTAATTTATACTTGAGAGTAGCTTTAAACAGAAATTAAGAAAACTAGCCATTTGATGTTTTAACATGCTTTAGCTCTTATTTATGTATGGAACAAAGACAACTAAACATGCCTTTATCGCCACTTTTCCATGAGAGGAGTTCAAGGGACTATTTTGGCATTGCTCTGGCTTTGTGCTGAAGTGTCCTGATCTGAAGTGGCAGAAGATGTTGGGTTCTTGAATGAACAGTTAAATCCTGAAGATTCTGCAGAAGATGCAAAGGTGTGAGTGACCCCAAAGTTAACTGCTCCTGATAAATCTCCAGGAAGTTAGCAGAAGGAAGGCATGACAGTCTCTGAGGGACACACAGTCAGAAGGAAGGAGGAGAATTGTGAAATGCCACATATACTTCTGGTTTTGGGAACCCATAATGGAAACTAAGAAACTCCTGTGTTACTTCCAATTATAGCTAAGGACATACTAAAGATATGTTAAAGATCAGTTCATGCAGACAGGGGTTTTGAGTTGCAGAACTTTTCTCCCAGGGGTATTTCATGACAGTGCTGTGCTTTCTTCCTGCATGGTTTTTTCCATTGCACAGTAGCTCTTCCTCAGGCCATAGAATGTCTAAATAATCCACTGTGCTGTATCAGAGCTACAGCCTGTACAGTAATATGAAGAAAGACATATTTTGTCCCCTATTTATTTATTTCAGTATAGAAATATAATACTAATACTACTAATAATGCTAATGTGCTGTACTGAAGCCATTATTCCTTTAGCTTAGTACAGAAATATCTCTGCCTTTTTCACAAATAAATAGGGTTTGATGGGACCAGAAGGTTCATTTGGTCTACCTGGATCTCCTGGGCCCAAGGTAAGCATTTGTGTTAATTTACTTGTGACTTTGATAAATGCCTGCTTTATAAATGATGAAATGCCAGGATTCTCCAGCTAATGCTTTGAATATTTGAATATTGTTGAGTAGCTGTATGATTTTCCCTATACTACCTTATAGGTAGTATCAGTGTCAGGAGAGCTTCAGCCTCCAGAGAGGTTAATATAGCCCTGTAAATGGTTCCTGTTATCCCACGAGGTTTGGATCACTTGCAGAAATGATTGCAAGACTTGGTTTCAACTTCGCAGTCCTGGAAAATGTTCTGCAATGTTGGGAGTCGGATAATTCACAGTATACATTGGAACTTTCTGCCCAGGTTACATTTATTTATATTTTAATTGTGTTAAATAACATTATATGCTGCTTTTTCCACACAAGGAGCCAAATTTATTTCAGATGTAACTTTATTGATTGCACTGCAGCTAAAGCAAGAATTAATTTGACCCATGCTCTCAAAACTAAAATAGATACTACAAATCCAGATCTGTTAGTGTAACCTTTTAGTTTAATCCAAGATGAGTTTTGGCCAGTAAGCGTTGAATTGTATGTCCTAGAGAATAATTAGGAGAATAGAATCCATTTCCCATACTTTGCATTTACATTTAACTCTATTTCAAGCCATAAATTAATTTATATCCAAAAATACATATGTGTTTATTTTAAAATGTATACAGGATGTAACTTTTTAAAGTGGTCAATTTTTTCTATGGCCAAGAAGATTGAATACCTATGAAATTACTAAAAATTGATTAGCTTTTTTTTTTATTTGTGAAAAATGTTTTTGGTTTGTACATTTATCTTTCATTCAGAATATATGCTCATTCTAACAGAAGAGCATCATGAAGCAATCAATAATTGTTAGATTTTAACAAAAATCCTTGTGCTGAATATTTGCCTAATTCCATGGGCTACAATAAAAACCCAAACATATCTAAATATTTTCGCTAAGGTCCAAGGATTCTCGGTTTTATTAAATAAGATGGTGGAAAAGTGAAGTCAGTACACATAAGCATGTTATGACAGGGCAGATGAAATCAGGCAAGTGGGGAAAGGAACAGGTGAGCAGAGACTGGCAGATCATATTTTGTCATCACTTATCTTCCCTAAGAGAAAGTTGAAACTTCAGGTTTCCTGTAAGGTAGCAGAACTTTAGGCTTTTATGCACTACCAGTATCTATTTTTAAGATGCAATTTCCGATGCAGTGTCTGTTTATGTTTGCTAGTCATAATACATGTGTCAACATACTGATGTATCAGACACACTCTTTTATTGTTTTATAGGGTGATAAAGGTGAACCTGGAATACAGGGGAAACCAGGATCATCAGGAGCCAAGGTAAATGTGAATCTGGAAGTATTATAGCTAAAGAGGGGACTTACTTTTCCATGATTTACTGATCTTCCATGATTAGATACAAGGCAGTCTGTTTCAAGATAAAACAGTAGTTAACATAAAAGTGTTTCAGAATTGATTTCATGGCCTACTCGGACTAATTTCATACAAGATTTTAGGCAGTGTAAATCAGCTGTTGATGAAGTTCAAGCCTGAACACGTTGCTATTAATTCAGATAGTTCTATTTGTATAATTTTGACAAATAAACGTCAACTGTATTTTGCAGCCTTCCAATACCTGAAGGGAGCATACAAACAGGAGGGGAATCAACTTTTTAAAAGGGCAGATAATGGCAGAACAAGGGGGAATGGTTTAAAGCTAAAGGAGGGAAAGTTTAGATTAGATGTTAGGGGCAAGATTTTTACAGAGAGAGTGGTGAGGTGCTGGAACAGGCTGCCCAGAGAGGTGGTGGATGCCCCGTCCCTTGAAGTGTTCAAGGCCAGGTTGGATGGGGCCCTGGGCAACCTTGTGTAGCTCCAGGCCTGAGGTTGGTGGCCCTGCCTGTGGCAGGGGGGTTGGAGCTCTGTGATCTTTGGGGTCCCTTCCAACCCATTCCATTCTATGATATGATTTTATGAAAAGGCAATTAAAAACAATAGATACTAGAAAACTGAGATTAAGAATTAGGACTCCCTTTTGTGGCTTCTCTGTATTCAACATCCTTTCACAAATTCTTCCAACATTTCAATCATTCCCAGCCATAAAATTTCAAAATATCGTAGCCAAAGTATAGCATGTGGCCTTGAGAAAACATGCAATATATGTTTTTACACACAGCACATCACTGACACAAAGCTGTTGTATTACTCAGGGAGAACGAGGAGTACCAGGTGCTTCAGGTGAACCAGGCTTCCCAGGCATCCCTGGTACCCAGGGTGTAAAGGTAAGTATTTTTTCCAGTTTTACATTAACTGCATCTTTTGTTGCAAGTGCTTTTCTTATAAGTAATCATATTAAAGGAAATGCTTTTTCTCAATCATTATTATTAGAGAATAGTTGGTATATTTTAGAATGCACATTCTTTAGACAATCACAGAATCACAGAACAGTCATTTCACATGTCGAGAAATTTCTGGTTTTCTTGGAGAAATTGTTAACCTAAAATGCTACAACATAGGTATTAATGAAATATGCATTATGAATTATAGTACATAATGGTAGGATTCACGATTCTATATTTACCTAATCTTTGACTAATCCCATCTTCTGGCAAGTGCTACGTCTATAAATTCTTTTGTGAAGTTACCATAAGAACTGGAGCAATTAACCCTAGGCAGTTGGGACAGATTCATCTCGGTTATCCTTAGCGTTCAAGAGTTTTCTGATCTAACCAAGCTGTCTGGGTTCTCTCCATACTTTGTTGAGAGAGCCTGAGCTCCCTGAGGAATCATTAATTCACATCTCTATGTCTATCTTTGATGGTAGCTGAAGACTGGACAGTTAACTAAATTAAGTATTGAAATTTTAGATGGCAAAAGTTAGGTTAGATGGGTCCTACTTCTACTGTGCTGGTTAAAAATTATTTCTTCTTTTAGATGAGCCTATGTTTGCTCTGGTATATGGGGTTCTCATGGAGATCATGGTTTTGGGATCTCACTATCTCTTGGTGGAGCCAAACATCTATCAAACGCTGCTATAGACATTGTTGTGCTGAAATTCTTCATTGCTGAAGAATTGTTTTGAGAACTTAACTGGATAGTCGTCTTTATTTATAAAATGTAGGTATGGAGGATTTTCTGACAGTCACGTGTCAATAAGGAGTCCCAGATTTATAAGGTTATAGGCAATATTGTTCTTTGATATGTTTTGAAATTCAAGCACACAGCTTTTTGCATCACTTAAAGCTGTAATCAACATTACATTAGATGCTTTCCTAGGCATTTTCTGCTATAAGATGACAGCATTCTATTAAATGTATCATGTGTGGTTGAAACCTCTCAGTTTTGTCTCAATTAGTAAGGCAGAACATTTTGTTTGACTGGAAGCTGGAAAGCCCCTTGTTTTATAGTGACTTATTTTTACCTCACTATAACTCACAGAACTCCCTTGAAGATAAACCAGCTATGTTTTATCTATAGAATTGGATTTAAGAAGCTGAAAATTAAAAAACTAATTGAAAATGACTCTTCCTGCCCTGTGGGTAACTATAAAGAATTTATCAGAGTTCTGTTTTCTAGATGATGTTTTTTTCAAGGTGGCACCTTCTATGTAACTTAACCAAGAAACAGAATGATTGAGAATTTATACTTTATATATGGTAGAAGGTGAATTTATATGAAGGAAACACTGCATGTTTATTTGAAACATCTGGAGAAAAAATATTCACTGCCATCTTCAATACCATGATCTGAGAATTTCAGGGTTGAACACCTGTCAGGTGTCATGGTTTGATAGTGGTTGAAGTCAAAATAGTTCCAATGCTATAAATCAATTAATTCTATTTGTATCTAAAGCTTTGACTTGTATAAATTATTATTTTAGTCTAAATTGCTCTTAAGATTTCTTAGTCTGGATACTTCTAAAGCAGTAATATGTGCATCCTGAAAAGTAAGTATTTTGTTGCTTTGCAAGATGAGGAGTACTGCTATTGCTTTCATTATTGTATTGTATTTTTATGGGGAAACATGACAAAGAATTTTTTTTTCCATTGAGTTTCTTTAATGCCATGCTTATTTTATTGTTATATTGTTTCTTTGGAGCAATACAAGTTATCAGATATCTTGTAACTTGTTTCCATAGGGCAAAGACAACTGAAACAAGTCCCTGGTCGATTGAGGCCAAAGAATGATCCAAATTTACATGATCTTATCTTGCCTAAATGAGATGATGTTCCATTTTCTGAGACAAGATGTAGACAAATTGGTCTTCTGACCAGTTTCAAAACAATGATTTCCAGACTCCAAATTTCAAACTGAGGAAGCTTTTGCAAAAGTCATTATTACTTTTATATGAAGATGCAAGTCAGAATATATTTTGCTGGTTGACTGGAGTTCCAAATCAAAAGTATGACAAACTGTTGAATTATTCAGGAAAAAAAAAGTGCAATTTGGGCATCTGACAGCAAAAGTGAAGCCTTTCAGCTATAGCTTATTTTAAAAATTGAAACCAAACAGAATATTTTACATTCAAACACAATACAACCAAATGCAGTTGGCATAAATACCCTCTTATGTTCTGGGATATTTGATTGGGAAAATATTTCCTATGACCAAAATCTCCTCCTTACTACTGTTTAGCATTTAACTAAACAGTCTGTTTAAAAAAAACTAACTAAACACACACATGTTTGGCTCTTACAAGAAAACTGGTAAAACAGATCCAAAAAACTTCACTCTGATTCTCTTCTTTATTAAATACAGTCTTGCACACACACAGAGTCCACCCCCAACCAACCCCCGCCAGATCTGTCTTTTGTTTCATGACTTGCTATGTCCTCAGCCCAACATTTTGATTTATGTCTATTTAAACAGAGACACATTGATTTAAGAGGTCAGAGTTTGAGCAGAAGCCATCTACCATAACTTGTAGGTTTCTTTTTCAGTAAATGAAGAGAGATAGGCATGTTCTGGGAGTACATGGTCTATACCTCTCTCAGTAGTTGACATGAGTTGTTTTCAGGGGCTGTCTGTTTCTCTTAAATGTCAGTTGGATTGTGTTCAGACAACTTGATAAACCTAGATACTTGTCTTATAAATACCATTTGCACCACCTGATTGCCAATCACCTCACTAATGTTTATCTACTGTTAATATTTCAATGCAAGTCAAAAGGAGAGGGTGGAAGTTGAAGTTAGTCCTTACACAGTTTTGACTAAATTTAAATACAATTTTTTTTCTGATTTTTTTTTTCCTTTGGTTTGTCATGTATAACTTCTGCGTTCAATGGGTTTATAGTAAGTGTTGCAGAAATTATTTATACTCTGTTCTCTATGGATGAAGGTAAGTGTGTTTAATGATTAGCATTCACATGAGATTTAGCCCGTCAGAAATACAGCTCCCCTCCCTGCCTACATCCTCTCCACTATCATACCCTGAGTGCAAAAGCCCTGCTGGATTTGCCACTTCATTATGATGTATCTTTTTAATTTTAGCTTGGTATAGGAGTATTCACTTTTCTTTTTTACCGTTCTTTCTATGACAGATTGCCTTAGTATAACTTTCTGTACTTTTCTCCATGTTTGTGTACATGGGGATAAAGTGATTTCATTCAATATAAATAAAAGCTATTGGACGCTTCTCTTGTATTTACTGTGTTAAGTGAAAACACAGGCTACATGTCTTTGAGGTGAATCATCTTACAGTGGAGACTTTTCTAATATTTTACAGGGGGACAAAGGAAACCAAGGTGAAAGTGGTATCCAGGTACATCAACTTTGTTTCTAGTGAGATAATCTGGCAACACTATTGCTACAAGTCTTAGGTGTTAATTCAGGAGCGTTGTTTATGGTTAATCTCCACAGAAGGTTTGCTTGAAGAATAGTGGCAGTGAGCTCTAACCCAATTTCAAAGAATATAACCCAGTATGTCTGGTATGAATTTCCAGCTGTGGTTCTGGGGCTGAGCAGGCTATTGACATTTGGGGCAAGGATGTGGGCTCTGGAAGCTGAGTTGTGCAGCTGCCCAAGGGGGTTGAGATGTGACCCAGCTCTGTCTCTAAAAGGGTTTTATTCCTGCCCGCTCCAGGCACGTTACCTACTATCCTGTATCAAGTGCGATTTTCCTCCCTGTTATCTAAATGTCATGGAAATATCTACAAGGAAAAGAAGAATATTGCATCACTACTCAGACCCTAACTTCACTCCTCTTGTGTTCAGAGTAGAAATTGAATCCTTCTGCACTGTTTCTGCTCTGAACTCTTGAAGAGTAACTTTCAGATTTATTTGGTCTGGTTTAGGATGAGATTTTAAGTTTTATCTCTTCACGTTATTTTTGGCAGTTTAATTACATCTCCCAGATAAATTTATATTTAAGGAAAATTTGCTTCTTTTCTGAAGGGACTGAAAGGAGAAAAAGGAAGACAAGGAAATCCAGGCTTACAGGTACTGTTAAAAGTTCAAGAAAGCCATGACTCATATTTGTGTTTTAGGATTACTTGTATGAGCGTGGATAGTTCTTTGCATCAGGTGAAATTCATTTATGTATAAACGTTTACATAGTTATATAAATGACCTCTTAAAAAGCCGTAGTATTTTTAAAATAGCAAATACAAGACACATGGAGAAAACAGAGCCATGCTTTTCTTAGCTGTGTGCAGTGCGAGGACAGAGGAAATGGACACGAGTTGAAAGAGAGGAAATCCCAATTTGATGTAAGGGAAAACCATTTTGATTTGAGAGCGGTCAAACACTAGAGCAGAGTTCTTACAGAGGTTGGGGCAAAATCTGCCTGCACAGGGTGTTGAGCAGCTGGGTCTAGCTGGATCTGTGCTGAAAAGGAAGTTGAACATGGGGAGATCCCTTCCAATCTACACATTTCTGCGATTCTGAGGTATTTGATTTTGAGAAACATTCTAGAAGTACATTTTTCTGAATTATTGTATGAAATCTATACATCTATTAGATCTATTAAATCTGTAATTATGGGAAAATTTCATTGAACAATTAAGCAATTGTAAATAATATAAAATACAGATAGCAGCATGAAGTAACTTTTGTGTAAAGGATATAAGAGCAATGCTTGAGATGTTAAGATTTTGCATATGCCATGGTGTTCCTTCATGTAGTTCATTACCTCCCAGACTATACTGGGAGTCGTTATTGACATCTTCTGTGCTCATAAATTACAGATGTTTCCTGTTTCAGCTGCAAATCAGTGAGATCCAGTTGTTTCTCTTTAACTCTGAGCCAATGTATCCTGGTTGTGTCATAGTTGGCTATCTTGTTGTACCGCAGAAAATAACTGTTAGTATTTAGAAATACTTGTTAACTACATAATCTATGTCGCATCTAAACAGAGAAGTATTTGTTAGAGGTACGTATCTTGAAACCAGACTTGGAAGGAAGTCACAGTTGCTTTTTTTCGGAATTACGCCATCGATACAGCTGCCTGTCTAGCCAGAACGAGCTGATTCCAGTGGAGCTTGGGCAGGATATCCAGATTGTATGCTAGCCTAGTTTTATCACTCTCAGGGGTGTGAGGGTTTACAGGAGTCCGGTAGAAAGGCTGAGCAGACTTTTTTGAAAGTAAGTAGTTTAAACTAAAATGCTGATCATTTGTCTTAACAAAATGGAATGTCCTCCTATTTTACAAGCTATACTTTCTGATTTTTCTTTTTGCAAATAATGGAAAAAATTTTCATGTATTTATTATTTTAATGACAAGGTAAAAGAAGCTGATAGTGAAAGGAAACATTTTTTTTTTCAGATAGAATGATGCAACCCAATTGCTGTTGCTTGCTTTTTTCTTTTCCTTTTTGGGTGGGATTTTTTTTATTTCTTTTAGGAAGCTGAGAAAATAATATGGGCTTGGTCTAAACTTGTTTCCCATGCTTATCTAGTTTGGTCAACAACCAAAACATCAGTCATTCAGATACTTCCTAGACAGCACTAGGTCCTTCCAAGGTTTCTCAAGCCTCCAAGACTTCTCAAGGATGCTGTGCACATTCCCTTGTCCATAAGAGTGTGTCAGAAAAGTGAAAAAGCCTGTGCTGAACTGCCATCTTACTGTGGAACTTAATGATCAATAGCAGCATTGAACCATTTGGCAGAAATGACAATAAAATGATTTTCCAACTTGCAAAATCTGGTTTATGAGCCAAGTTTGTATTTTAAAGGCTCTGAAACAGATTTTTGTCTACGAAGACAATATTAATGCAGTAGAATCAGGGGTTTCCTTTTGCTAGAACAAAAGAAATATTCATTTTGTCTTTTGTAGTGAATAAAGTTTTGTTTATATGTCTAAATTACATCTATTTTTATAATATATATGATATATTCCCAACTTATCCTTTTGTTATATGTTAAAGGTACAAAATACTAATTCACCATGATATACATTTTTCATTCTTCTATGCATCCTTATATGCATCCTTTTGTACAAATACAAATAACAGAATCTTAAAAAATATTTGTTATTAATTATTGAAAAGGACAAAATGGTTATTTTTTGATTCAAAGTAATTTGGCTCAATTTGCCTTTTTAACTTCTTTTTCATATTAATTCCTAAAGGGAATAGAAGGATTGAGTGGAGAACAAGGAGAGGTAAGTAGTTTGTAATGACAAATATAATAGTACAAAATTATTCCATTTGTTTCTGCAAATTATGTGATCTATAATGTGTATTTACAGCCTTATTTCTGTACTCACATCTCTGTAAGCAACATAACAGGCATGAATTAAGAAATATCAGAGGAAGCAGTATTAAAAAGACAGATGGTGATTTATATATTTCATTAAATGAAAGATTTAAAAAATAAAGCTAAATGTATACTTTGAAGAATTAAACAACTGAAAAAACTACCCTTGTTTGAAGCAATCTGTGATTCTGTAAGCAACTGATTAAAGACAGCAATATAAAGATTCTAAGCTAATTGAAAAAATTATATTCATAAAAGAATACAGAGTACTTGATTGAAGTAATACATATTGTTCAGCAGCAGTCAGTAACAGCAGGGCAAGATACAAAAATAAGGAACAGGGTAAGATACAAAAATAAGGAACAGGGTACACAAAGAAGATCCTTCTTGTATGCCTCCACTCTTTCTGGCAGTCAGGTAGGGGCATTTAAGCTAGACATCATGACAATTGCATTTAATGTCAATTTTGAATCTGCTTAATTCCTAAAGAACCGTGCTGATACAGTGTACTTTCCACTTCCATCAGTCAGTTGCGAGCTGAACTATTTGTCTTGTGTTTTTCTTTCACCGGTGATTTCTTTATGTGCCTTTATTTAAAAGCTAATGGAAGGAAATGTAGCAAAGCCTTTACTAAGTTTTTTTATTTTTAAAAAAAACTTAATAAAGGCTTTGCTACATTTAGTCCTTACTAAGTTTTTTTATTTTTTAAAAAGAATTCTGTCTTTGGCTAAGGAAATGCAGAGCAGAATTCTTTCTCTCTATTTCTAAGTTTATACAGGAATAACCAACATGAGAAGGACATGAAACTGTTAGAATGGGTCCAGAGAAGGGCTATGAAGATGATGAGAGGGCTGGAGCATCTCTGCTATGAAGACAGGTTGAGAGAGTTAGGGTTTTTCAGCGTGGAGAAGAGAAGGCTCTGGGGAGATCTTACAGCAGCCTTCCAGTACCTGAAAGGGCCTACAGGAAAGCTGGGGAGGGACTTTTTAGAAGGGCATGTAGTGATAGGACGAGGGGGAATGGTTTTAAATTGAAAGGGGGTAGATTGAGATTAGAAATTAGGAAGTTCTTCACTATGAGAGTGTTTAGGCACAGGTTGCCCAGGGAGGTGGTGGATGCCCCCTCCATGGAGGTGTTCAAGGCCAGGTTGGATGAGGCCTTGGGCAACCTGGTCCCTGCTCATGGCAAGGGGGTTGGAACTTGATGATCTTTGAGGTCTCTTTCAACCCAAACCATTCTATGATTCTATAATTCAACTCAGGCTTAAACTTGAGGGGCGTAAGAAGAAGCCTGCGTGCACTGCTCTTGGGCCATCAGAAACAGCATTTATAGTTCTCCAGGATTTTTTTCGAAGTCCCATCTTTTTATTTCTCTTCTTGTGTTTGGCCAATGCAGATATACTCATGGCTAAACTTTTTAATCTTCATGGTGCTTGTTGTTTCAAATTTGACATTTAAAAGATTAACTTTGTTAGATTTTTAAAAAATTTATTCCAATATTTAGTGAAATCAGGGTACACATTATTCCATTAATAAAACTCTCCGCCTTCATTTAGAGGGTTCTTTGTTCAACTCATTTTCATTAAAGCATTGTTACATAGCAATAACTGGACATACTCATTGGTATCTCAATTTTCAGAATTAAACAATTTTATGCATTTAAACATAAGTTGTCCTATATGCAGCTGTGGTTCTATGAAATACTTAAAATTACACTTGGGCTTATAGGTGCTTTGCTAATCACTGCCAAAATTAGGAAAAGATTCCTTGTGTACTATTAAACTAGCCTCTTTAAGTCCTGTAAATCATGGTAATAACTTATTTCGTCTGAAAAATACTTTAAATAGAATTCTTATATGCTAAGACATAATGATGTCATTGTGTTTACTTATCAGACCCATAAAATAGTTTATTTTCTATTTTTATGAAACATGTTGTCTTTTTTCAGACTCTGACTCCTCAATAGAAGTAAAAAGTTCTCATTTCCTTGTTTTAGTTTTCTTCACCAGTAGCAAGGGTCAACAAACCAGACCACATGTGGGATATGGCTGAGCATTACAAGACCAAGATGTACTGCAGAAAATGTTCCCTCAGCAGTTTCAGTTGGGTTTTTTTGGCAAGTTCTGCTGGCCATTGTGTTCATCCTTCCAACATTTGGTCTTGGTGTTTTTATGCTGGCATCTTGCCTGTAATGTTTTTCTACAATAGATGTCATTTCCCCAATATTTCACTGGTTCTTAATACTATCTTTAACATTTAGTCTAAATAAATCAACTTAGAAGTCAGATGTCTTTTATGTAAACATAGTCCATAGGTGTAAAAGTAACTGAAATGAAAACAAATAACTTACAGCTACAAGACCAGTGTGATTTTCAGATCCCAGTACATATAGCTTCTTTTACAGCCACAGGCTGTATAAATATGCACCATGTGTTTATCGCTGAGCCTTGCTGATCCTGTTAAGTGGAAAAAAACCCCACCACATTTATAATTATGTAATAGACATAAACAAGTATAAATCTACATGGTGTAACTAAGACTATCACTTCACTATGACTACAATGCTCAAGTTGACAGTATCAAGAGAATAAAATACAGTTGCAGCCTTGGAAGAAGTCATTTCTCAGTATATAACTTTTGCAATGGGAGAGAGTGTGGACTGCTGTTCAGTCCATACATTTTACTGGTGGACTGTCTTTCCAGCAGTACATCTGTCACATTTTTTCTCATTTCTCTGTTGTTTTTTTTAAGAAAAATTACTGCCTTATTTTGGTGGCTATCTCTCCGCATAAAACTGAGTGAGCCAATCCTGAATTTGAAGCTCACTACCCTGTAATAATTCATGTGGAGAACTCTCGCATTGTTACACATTCAAACCAAGCCAGGAAACTTTGGATTTTTCTGATGTAAAGAATTTTGATAAGTGCCACATAGAATGATACATAATATAAATAACATAATTTAAAATTCTGTGTAAGTCTGTACTTAAAATAACTAAGTTTGTAGGCCTGTGTGCTTCTTAAATTTGCATTATCTGCTCCAATAAGTTTTGTCATACATAGTAATACTGCTGCCTTGTTTCCATAATTCCACCTAGGGTAGTTAGAAAGGGTGAAAGAAAATTTTAAAGCGACTGATAACATTATGCAGAAGCTGTGCAAAAATGGAAGGAAAAAACCCATCAGGGAGGAAGCATAGTATAGTAACTTTAATCTTGGGCAAGTGCCAAATTACATTGTGCTGGTATTTTGTTGGCTGCAGCATAGGGAAAGAGTTTGACATGAACTATTGCAGTAGGTAATTCCATACATAGAAGAACCATTGCTTTGATGAAGACAAATTATTTTCCAGTATTATTTTAATCTTTTCCATTGAAGCAAATAGACTATGGTTGTTATCAATCATGTGGATAATAAATTGTCAGGAAAAAAAAGCCTACCAAAAAAACCTTAACTGAAATCAAACTATTTTTTTCCTTTGTTTTCCACACTACACACATAGGGTAAAAGTCTTAATTATTCTTGTAAGATTACAAAAAACTGTAGTGATGCCAGAATTTTGCTTCAAATTAAAGTTAGAAAAATATAATGACAATTTACTTCTGGTTATTTTTGATAAATAATTGGATCTAAAGAATCTGAATGCTTCGGTATTTTTTAGTGAAATAGATTTCATCAGCATGAAGTTAATGTTCTATCACAATTTATATTAATTTTATGAAGATCAGCAATAAAGATTTTCTCAGGATATGTTTACTTGGTTCTATCTGGCTTTCAAATGGTCTGTGAAAATGTGATTGGCTTTTAATTTTTCATTCCAGAAAGGTGAGAAAGGAGATCCGGGCATTCGAGGCATCAGTGGGCAAAAAGGAGAATCTGGTACCCAGGGTTTGGTTGGACCTCCTGGTCTCAGAGGTCAGCCCGGAGACAGAGGACCTCCAGGACCACCTGGATCAGATGGAAAACCTGTATGTATAAGACCTGAAACTTGTCAGGTTGGATACTTTAACCACCCGCCCAACCCCCCACCCCCCCCCAAAAAAAAACCCAAACAAACATGCTCTCTGTTTTTTTAACCATTCTCTATTCAATCCAGGCACGAGAATTTTCAGAAGAGTTTATTCGACAGGTGTGTTCAGATGTGCTAAGAAGTAAGTTTGAAATCCTCTTTATTGTTCTTTCCTTTTTTAAAGTGCTAAATCAGTTTCCTGATAATTATAAAGAAGCTTCCTAGATAGCAGGATTCATATTGCTGCTTTATCACTTTTTTTCTATGGGTTTACTTTACTGTCTTGTTTCCAACAGGTATCATATTCTCTAATGAGAAGAAACTGTTTTTGTACTAGTGGATAGGGGGCAATATTTTTATATTTTATTGTTACAACACCCTAAGCAATCTTTTGTTTGAATTCTCCCAGCCCAGTTGCCTGGCATCCTCCAGAGTGGAAGGTTACAAAGCTGTAGCCACTGTCAATCCCAAAGTGCTTCCCCAGGACTTCCAGGACCACCAGGTCCAAGAGGTCCCGAAGGCCCAAGAGGATTTCCTGGTTTACCAGGGAATGATGGCATTCCGGGGCTGACAGGCATCCCGGGTCGTCCTGGGGCTCGTGGGACTAGAGGTACTGTGTATATGTGTCATGGTGCTAATGGCCTTTATGACTCTGTTTTCTGCTGTGGGTTTTGAAGGGAATTAGTACAGGGTGGAGTAAGAGAAGGACTGGGTTTGCATCAGGAGGTGGTACCGAGGATGTGGTACAACGTCAGAGTTTTGGTACTCACAAGGAATACATGTCAGAAGAAGAGAAAATACAAGAACACAAGATAGCTAGTGTTCAGCTCTACTATTTTAGAGCCTTTAGTCCCATGTAAATGTTTTTAATTGTGTTTAGATACTAGTTTTTTTAGATTAAATATGCTTAGACATGGATTTCCATGTATTTTCCTGTTTTCTGGTTTATTATTTTCCAGACTTCTTTGTTTCTACTATTTTAAAGGACAGTTCTCTGTGTGCTATTTGCTGTAAGCTGATTTTTTGGCATGCAACACCTTTATATTCCCTCTGATTTTCCTGGGCTTTATCTTTTTTTTTTTTTTTTCCTCTCATAAAGATTTTTACACCTTTCTTTAAGCTTTTCATACCATTCTGATTTCTTTTTAGGCAAGCTAAGTTTTATGCTTTCATGTAAGTCTCCCACCCAAGTATTCCAATTGATTTTTGTGGTGCATTTGCAGACTTTTTAAATATACATATATAGACTGGGAGTGAACTGAGGATCTGAGTGAAGCCCGTAATTTGGTAACTGGTCCCAGAAGAAACAAACTGTGTTTCCTATAGCATGAAAACAATCAGGAAAGCTGTATGAAATACAGCTAACTAGTAAGGTGCCAAGGCTAGGTGGAAAAATGTTCGGTAAATACACACACACTGTGACCTAGCACGTCAAATTTATTTTGAGCATAACGTTGATTTGTTTGTAATGCTTTTATAGTTTCATCTCCAATGGGAGAATTTGCACTTTTCATCTGAAGCTGGTTTTTATTCAGTATGTGTTATCAAATGTTGACTTCCTTATTCATTGGATGAAAATATTCTTACTGTGTTTGGTCACTGACAGGACTGCCGGGGAAAAATGGTGCAAAAGGCAATCAAGGAATTGGGGTTCCTGGCATCCAAGGTCCCCCTGGACCTCCAGGTAAGGAGGTTCAGCTGTGCAGATATGGTGCATGCTAATAATTTTGTTTTAAGAAGTCATTTAGAAAAGATATAATTTCAAATTTGATATAATTTTGAAAAACAGACAGTTTTTGCACCTCTTAATTGCCATATGTGGTTTATGGCTAATGCCAATCACTTGCATGACTTTGAAATTGTCATAAAATACATAATATAACACAGGTCTTGAAGAGATTGGTGCCAAATATTTGCTCTTTCTTGATAGATGGCTTTTAAGTTAGCTATTACCTGAAAACTGAGCCAGGATATGATCATGTGACTTGTAGTTATTACTTAGGGAAGGAAAATATTCTTCCTAACAGTAGTGTATTCATGTAAATGCAAAGTTGAGCATCTGTCAGAGATATTAGGGCCTGATCCAAAGCCAGAGAAATGGACAGAAATCAGAGGACTCTGATTCACACCACAGTGGTTCCATATTATGTAATAAAGTATAACAGTGTACTAAAGTAGATTTTTGTATTTCCTTTTAAAAGCTATTTTATCTACAGTGTTTTTCACATGCTTTAAAAAAATCTTAATAAGATATCATATTGGTTATATAAAATGTATATGAAGTTTGTGACAAGAAGCACTTTCTTCAGAAAACAAAGTTTTCTTTATCTGCATACTTCACCAAAAAGCTGTAGGGTTGTGTGCCCATACCTGCTCTTGTTTTCATTTTAATTTTAATAAAAGTACTCTGTAATATCTTTGTTTATTACGTGTGTGTTGTGTTGTTAAGGTCCTGAAGGTCCCCCAGGTATGAGTAAGGAAGGACGTCCTGGAGAACGTGGACAGCCCGGTAAAGATGGAGATCGCGGCAGACCGGGAATGCCAGGACCAGTTGGACCCCCTGGAATTTGTGACCCATCACTATGTTTTAGTGTAATTGTGGGGAGAGATCCATTTAGAAAGGGACCAAATTATTAATTTGTATGTAATAATTTAGAGGAATAGGTATGGTGCTTGTTTTTTATGGTCTTTAAAGTCTCAGGAAGGTGACCAGCAATAATTCTATAAGCAAGAACAAAAGTACCTCTGACAGTATAAACATTACAAATATTGATCCCAAAGGCTGTAAGTTCATTTAGAACCTCCAACCTTTTTTTTTTCATAACTTGCATTGATTGAGTCTCAAGTGTTTTAAAAAAAAACATCCATTTTAATAGGAATAAAATTAACTATAATATTTGCAATTTAGAATGTAAGCATCCTACCTACTCCTGTTACCACTGAAGTCCCGTGCAAAATTGCTAGAGACATCACTGGGAGCAAGATCAGGCCTTAAATGGTATCGGTCAGGTATAAATTACTGTGAATTTTTTCACATGCAGCCGACATACACAGTATTTGATTTTGAAAGAATGTGGCTGGCTTTGACTTCATATGTGTGTGAATCTCATTGGCTTGTGTCATTTCATATGTCATAGCTCTGAGTGTTCTGTGAGCAAACGTATATATCAGATTTTAATAAATTAAGAGAAATATCTGGACTTATCATGGAAGTAATATCACCTATTTTGCCATGCAACTTGGTTTAAAGCCAAGTTGAAATGTGAGGGTAAAACTACTAGTTCAAGAAAGACCAAGCTTTTATTGAAGGTGGGACTTTGAGCTACAAAAGGTTCCGTGTGAGTGATTCATTATATATGAAAATAGCATTAAAATATAAATTAACAAAAAACTGGTATAGCTGGCTTACAGCTATATTTTGACAAAAATAAAAATAAAAAAGTTGTTTGCACAACCCAAATGTAACAGTTCTGTGTAATTAAGTATTAAGTTATATACCCTTTGATGTTTCTCCCCAAGAACTGCAGTTGCCAAGTTGAAGAAGCAGGTTTCCAAGGAGAAAGGTCTAACTGCTGGCTAACTAGCTCCAATGTTTGTTATGGCATTTCTTTTCTCATTTTAAGAAAGCTATATGTAATTTTCATTGTATGCTTTGCTAATGAGGTGTATTGCTTGCTTTTACATGAAGAGCAAAGGCGCATTTCCCAGGAGAATTTAAAATTTGTTTCTTAAATTAAGGCAGTCTTGTATTGAACCTAACCAAAGCTTTATAAGTGGCTTTTTTCTAATGTGTTGTTTTTCTGTTGTCCTACTATCAGAGATTGATAATATGCTTGACATTCAAGGGAAAATAAAATTTTGTAAAGAATTGGTGGTAGTTTCATGAGCGATTGCAAGAGTTGCCTGTGTTTCAGAAAAGAGTGATGTCACTGTTACATGCAGGGATAGTTCCACCTTGCATCTGTGCTTTTTTCTCCAGTGTCCTTCTAGTTCCTCTGGAGAAAGCACTATCCCTGGTAGCAGCACCTTTCTGCTGTGCTCCTGCAGGGCTGTGTTGTGCCCCATGGTGAGTGCCCCATTTAGAGCTATGGCCAGCAGAAGGGTGCTTGCAGCTGAGCCATACCACAGCCTTGGTTATAAGAGTGCAGTCATGAACATCTCATAAAACCTAGTCTAAAAACCTCCAGGATGATTCTTGAAGGATACTGAAGTGGACCTAAGTAATGAAGCTGGCATGAGGTTTTCTCCACAGACATGTCTTCCTCGGTACACATTGTGCAGCTTTTCTCATGTGAACAAGCATTGATTGAATTTGTGGAACAGAGAATCTAGACACCTCTTATTTTGTTGTGTTCAGTCTCACACTGTTTATTTTTTGAGAGCTGGAAGTGAAAGATATCACTAGGTCAGGAAAGAATCAGGATCCCAGCATGTTTGTAGAAACTTTCCAAGCTGTCTACACTGCATGCTAATTTAAATCTATGTTTAAGACACCTCATCCAATAAGATGTATGATGGTGTCACTGGCAGGCCTGGGAGGAAGCAAAAGTAACAAATTCAAACAGAAAACCAGAATTCCCTACTTGTAGAAAATCCCAGTATTTGTTTTCATTATAATTTAAAATAACACACATGCATTCTTCCACATCAGAAACATGGTAGAAAAGTTGGAAATGCTTCAATATTTTCTTTCAATATTCACCTTTTTTTTCTTTTTTTTTCATTCATTTGGACAAAACATGTTCTTCTGTATCCAAACAGTTCAGTTTCTTCAAGAGGAAAAAAAATGTAGTGCATTTGACAGGAAAAAAAGTCTCGATTTATCAGCAGTCTGATGTTTTGGTAGCTTGGCTTATGATTTCATTTTGATTTCATTCACGCATATATCAAACTTCAATTTTAAAGGTAGTGGTGGTTTTGTCACCCCATTAGTCCTATTTCAGGGTTGTTTCTCAGTGTTCCTGGCTGAGGATCTATATGCAATTTCCAGTCTGTATCTATTCATGGACATTTTATATACCTTTATTCTTATGCTAATGTTGCCTTTGGCTTGAGTTGCTCGTTTACTCTTGACATCTTTTAGGAGAAATAGTATTCCCTGACAACCTTTCATCTTCTAGGTTTAGACAAGCAAACTTTTTAGTTTCCATCAGTTTGAAGGGCTCTCCACTCCCTGTTCATCCCTGTAATTCTCTGCTTTACTTTTTTGAGAGGGAACGAGTCATTCTAGGAATATTTCCGTAATTCTAGGTTAAGGAACCTCAGTCGTACTGTGGTGATGTTGATACTTACTCATAGCTTACTCTCTTGAGCTTCTCATTTTCTTAATTCTTGAGTAAGTTATACAAGAATCATTTCGATTTTATCTGATTAACCAGTATAACTTAGATCTCCCTATTTATTTTTTGTAGCTGATGAGCTCTTATAGGATAGGGCAATTCAGGTTTGGGAGGACCTCAAAGTAGCTATTCTTTTTGGTTCTTAAGTCTATGAGCTTGCAGTTCATAGCACTGCAGAACAGAGCTTTTTCACTGTTCTAATTCCAAAGTAATTTCTCATGTGTTCTGATCCTCCTTTCTTTTGATCCCGTCTTTGTTAGCCTACTTCTACATTTGGTGTCAAGGTCACTAGAGAAAACCGTACTGTCAATCCAAAAACCGATTCACAAAGTAATCCATTCTTTACCTAGGCTGATATTTCCCTTTGAAAACCCCTTATCTACCTAGTTTTCGTCTTTTTTCTTTTTTTTTTTTTTGTTCCCTTAATTGGAAACCTGTGTCTTAATTTATAGGGGTTTTTTTTGTCTATGCTGATAGAGTTTTACTGTTTCTCTACTCCTTCTGGGGTCTAAGGTGGCTCAGTCTGGCCTAGCTTGAGTTATTTCTGTGTATTGCTGGTCAAAGAGTACAATCTTAGCTAGTGTATGTCTTTGTTACAGCTTTAAAGCAAAATGGAGTAAAACAAATGGTATAAACTTGATTATTACAGGATTTATGATCCACAGGAGGAAGACTCTTATTTACTGTTCATACAAACTATATGAGGTTCTTGTGGGTGTTGATCTGAAATCAGAAGCTGTGAATAAAATAAAATCACTGTGAAACATGTCACCAACTACCAGATACTGTCTGGAAACAGTTATGAGAAACTCTGCTAACTGGCATTTGTTTACTCTCCTGATGATAGTCTTTAAAACTGGATTGGGGGCTAATTTTTAAGCAGAGGTTAAGATCCAAAAAGGCTTCTGGACTTCTTTGTAATAGCATTCTGCTGTGTGACCCTGTGTTAAAAAATACACTCCCTGATTGGTCTAGTGCCTGTTGGTGTCAGTAGATGAATTGCAATGCACTACACTAAACTTTTAATACGGCTTCAGCTCATAGTGTCTCTAGTGGGTGCAAAGTGGATTCAAAATTTACCACTTTACTGTGACCATTGACTGCTGTTGCCTCTTTGATACTGAGGCAAGTACTTCGACATAAAGATGCAAAATTGCAAAGTATTACTGTGGGAACTGAATTTCTTAATGAATGTTTAGTGTTGTATGAAGCTCAGCAATTTGCACCTCTGAGAATCATGATCTTCTGTGGGAAGTTTGGAGTAAATACACATGGAGTGATGTGTGTGTGTGTGTGTGTGTGTGTGCAATTACTAAAACACCAGATGTCACAGATGGTTTCCACATGTACAGACTTATTTGATGAATATATATGAATACATATTTGTATATATGTGGGTGTGTATATGTGTGTAGTTCTTAGTTCTTCATTTGTTTAACTGAAAAATATCACACTATTCAATTGAAAATGAAAAATAATAAAACTGAACTATCACAGTTCTGCTGCTGCTTCAGAGCCAAGAGGTCACTGTCAGCTTCAGGTGTAGCCAGTATATTTTGTGTTTTGTTGACCTCTTAGAGGAGGAGCTGAGAATTGTTAGCTGTGCATCTTTCACAACTAGAGAATCTAATTTCTTTAGAAAACTCAGCATGCATTAAAATGAAATTTCCTCTCACTGTATTCAACCTGCCTGGCAGTGAATGCTGTCAGGATCTGTCATGATAGTTCACACAGATGGGATCAAATGCCTGTGAAAAGAGACTATAATATTTTCCTGTAGGGGAAGACATCGGTGATAAATCAGAAACCATCATTAATTTGTATTCAGCAGAGAGAGTAAGCCATTTTAAGAACTATTGCCTTCTGGGCTGGTGTTGAAATGTTTAAAACTTGCATTAATGTAAAAAATATTTGTGGGTTATTTTCTTCTGTTGATAAACAGGATCTTCTCATAGAGGATATCATCTATGTATCCTGGAGAACCTAAGTAATTTTTACAATGGGGAAATCTTATGCGATTCCTGAGTTTTTCTTTACAAGCATCTTTTCCCTCTCAGTATTTATTATATTTGTATAAAGCCCTTTTTTGCAACAAAGAAATATTCTGGTGATGTTCCAGTATATTGTGTTATTCTGTGTTATTCTTTCCTTTCTTGGCAAAAGATGCAAGCAGTAGATGTTTTTCCAGGAGTGGTCTGGCACTCAACTAGCTCTCCAAAGGTATACTGGCGGGTTGGAGGCTCCTTGGTTGTCTGCCATAGGCATAAAGAGCCATTGAAGTGCTCTGTATTGATCTTCTGACACCTTTTGATGAATTTCCTCTTGTCCCTGATAAAAGTACATAGTATTCTTCCACTTAAGGAAAAGATAGGTGAGAATTCATCAGAAGAATCAGCCATGTGACTGTTAATGGCATCATATGTCCATATTGCCTGCAAAATGTATCTTTCTCTTGTTGGAACCTCGTAAATTCCAGAGAGTGTTCCATTTGTTGTTTTCAATTTTTCCTTTTGTAAAGCATGAAAAAAAAATTCATGGTATCTCTGTGACACATTGAAATTACATATTAAATATAATGCAAAAAAGGCAATAATGCCTTTAAGCTGTGTTTCAAAGAAATTGCTTTCTTGTACTGTTGAAAAACACAATGCTACCTGTGAGATGAAGAAGAAGGGAAAAAAAAGCACCTCTTCAACATATATGAAACTCTTACCGAAGTAGGAGTGAACAGGGAATGCTACCTTTAATGTAGACAAGAGAGAGATAGAATTAAAAAATGACTTCAGCATTAAGTAGCCTGAATGGCAAATGAAAAAGGAAAAGATCATTCACCTTATTCCTTCCTTCTTCCTTCTAATATAATATGTTGAATTGTGCCTCTTCTCCTCCTCCTCCTCAAAAAAAAAAAGAAGAGTACATTGTGGGTGTAACACTCCCTTGATGTGAAGTGATAGACCTCCCAGAGGTGAGAGCTCCAGATGAATGTGTCAGTGCAGAGCACCAGGAGTCTCTTGACAGCTGGGGCCAAAGTTCTGGATAAGAATTGAAGGGATCAACTGTACCACCCTGATCCTATCTAACTCCTGCTCTGGAAGTTGACAAGCAAATGCTAGCACTTAACAGCATTTGTGTTGTAGAAGTTTAGAGAGGGGTTTTTTTATATCCACAGTAAGTCCTCTTATGGTGCTTCTCAGATAAAAAACCAATCAAACAAAACACAAAACAACTCAACCTATATAATCCTGAGTTTTGCATCTTGTGGTCACATAAGTCTTGTACTGAATATCCAAAGCCATGTGCAATATTTACTGTTAACAGAGTGCTGCCAAATTATGAATCAAATCTTTTGTGTGCACTGGAGTTTATTGGAGGTACCTGCCCTATACCACCAAGCATATGTAGCTCTGAGCCAATGCGCAGACAGCTACTATTGGTACCAACTGGCAAAAGTAAATAGCTATTAGTAGTAACAATCAACACTCCTTTAAAAGGTAGGTGTAGATAATAAGCAGGAAAACTGACTTGTTTTGTGGACAAACTCAGGGAGGGTCTGCTGTGAATTTTATAAAGCTTGACATAGAAGTAGATTAATATCATATTTCCTCATAATTATGTCCTTGCTTTAAGGATGCATTTCCATTATGTGCATACTGGCAAAAGCTTGAAAGACCTTAAAATATTGCTTTGTAACTCACTAGTGAAGTTTATTATAAGCTCTACTGTTTGAGACCACCCTAACATCTTTTATTAAAAACTGGGTAATGAATGAGCAAGCCAATATTTGGTGTATACTTGGTGATCAGCTACAAAAAGTAACTTGGAGCTATGGTTGGTAACGGGGCTTGCATTATGGCTGTGACTCCTACAGCAGAGACCAACTCCTGTCTGTCATGACCTGGAGCTCTTGTGGAGCCTGCATGTGGTAAGAATCAATAGAGATTGACTCCCAATGGGCTGAAGGGTGTTGCTGTTACATGTCATGCAGCTGAACTACATTCCCAGCAACTGTGGGAAAAGGGAGAAAGCAGTAAGCTGGAAAATAGGTATCATAAATAAATATTTTGGGGTGTTTTTGATGACAAAGAATGGTTCTGTGGCAAGACTGCATGTGGAGAATTTTTATGCTTATTTGACTTATGACAGGTTTGCTTTCAACAAGTATTCTTTTTGTGGAAGAGTTAATTTTCACCTGAGTCATTAGCAAAGTAGTTGACCTTATAGACCAATTGAAGAAATGGATAACAGTTTTCTGCCTGTGGACTTTGTATGAGTATTTTATATATAAATGTATAGGCTCTATCATTGTGGGAGTGCTGCTTAGTCATGAAGCCAGGAAAAAAATACATGGCGTAGAAGTGTGTGTCCTGCTGACCAAAGTCAACTGGAGAAAAAATAACTGAAGTGTTCTGTCTCCTAGTTACATGTGGCTATGTAGTGCAGGCATAGGAATGCAAGGTAGCAGGGGCAATGTAAAAATCACAGAGGCAAATTCCACTGAACTTGTAAATTGTATGCAGTCAGTACTGTTACAGTGTGAAGTCTAAGAAAACTGAGATGCAGTTTGAATTTTGGGTTGGGATTGTTTTGCTTTTTATGATTTAAAGGCCAGATGGTATCTGTATGGTGATTTCCTGCAAAATACAGTCGACAGAATTTTCATGATTTTTATTGTCTGTCTTCTGCTCTTCTTCCCCAAGTTACACCCATGGCCTACCTAGTTTGGCACAGGTGTAACTTGTCAATTCGCAGGGCTCCTACAGTGTGTTCTTTCATTTGTTTCATATGATACATGGTTTATTTGTTTGGGTTTGTTCCTCTATCTGTGTGTGGCTTTTTTTAAAACCTCACTTTTTTTTTTTTTTGCTTTAATTATGTTTATGTTTTCTTTAAGCTGTGTCACACTATATTGCCTGTGTATATCTTTATCCACATCTTCCTTTACTTCAGTCTCTCCTGCTGTGCTTGCAATGCTCTGGTGCATAGGAGGCACAAATGCCAAGTATTTCCTTGGGCTGTGAGTTACTGGAAGATGCACAGGCTGTAGCCTGGCTGTTGAGATCTGCATGCATATGCCATTACTGCTACGTGATTGTTCTTCATATGACTCATCTGGTTACTGAGTTGTCTCAGATGGAGAGGACTGTTTGGAAGAGTGGCAGATGCTGGCCAGATCTGCTAGCAGGAGGACTCTAATGTTGTAGGGGAACTTTGGTCACGCAATGGGAAGGAGTTCTTAGATATCAGCAGAGGAAATCTTTGCCTTTCTGGGAGCATGGCTCTACTGTCCTTTGAAGCTGTTACTAGAGCTGGAAGAATCTGATAGTAAAGATAATTACTCTCTGGAATAATCTTGCCTGTTTGAACTTGATTTCCTACGTTGTGCATTCAGTAAATGTCAGGCTCAAATGCCTTACTGTGTCCATTCTTTTACTGCTTGAGAGTTGAGGCTGAGTGTCTCTTTTATTAAACAAGTTGGAGTTGGCTAGAGATGTAGCCAGGTGTAACATATAAGATGTTCAAGTCTCTTAACCCCTTCAAATCTGAATACTTTGGCTTGTCTTTATAGTGTAATGAAACAGAACATGCAGAGGGCTGTAGCTGCCTTCTGTAAATATGATGGAGTAAGAAATAGGGAGGAAAAAGAAATACTTCTATGAAGGAACAATGGTACTGTAAAGCAGATGGGTATCATCTGACCATAGGTGAACTGCAATGGGAAGCAAGTAGAGAATGACAACAGCTTCATCTCTGTTAGCCAGAAGAGCCTGTGGCAGCTCACAGCTCCTCATGTATAACTGTTCTTGTAATGAGCACTGCCTATGGATCCACAAATACCTGGAACAAATCCAGGAGCCTCTACCTCTACAAATTCCTCATAGCTCTTTGATTAAATCCTGTGGTTATGTATACACAGGTATGTCTCCTGGCTTTCTCCAGAACTTGTAGAATTTCTTAATTGAGCTAGATCACAGAAAACTGAAAAAATGTAGGCAAATATTTTCAAATGAAAGGTTTTTCTTTGGTCAAATAAGATCTCTTAACAAAATGGAAGCCGAATAGGAAGACTTTCTCCAGCTAAATGAAGAACAATATTATTCATGCCTCTATGTGTGTGTGTGAGGGAGAGAAAGGGCATTATCATGGGAGTGCGCAATAGCCTGAGTAGAGATCAAAGTTACAGATCTCTATAAGTCAAACTCAGTAGTTAATTCTAATACTGAACTGCCTGGGAAGGAGAAAACTTTTCATTATGTCTGGAGAGTGCTCTGTTACATGTCAATGAAAATGCTACAAAGATTTATTCCTTGCAAGCTTATGGATTGTATACATTTATGGTACTACGTACCACTGACTTCAAGGAAGTCAGGCTGGAAGATCTTAACATCACTTCTAAACTCTTCAAAATTGAGAAGAGCCTTTTCTCAGTGTTATAGTAATTTCTCATATTTACTCCATCTGTTGTGCCCATATGCCAAATAAAGAAATACTGTGTTTGGAAGAAGTGAAATTTCAATTTCCAGTAAAAATATTTGGATTCAGCAGAACCTTATATATACATAACAAAATGTTCCTCCATCTAAATGCTTAAAACAAATGTTTAAACAAAATGTCATCTGTTAAACTGCCCTGAGAGCCCTGGGCACTAGGTGTTGACAAATGGAAATTCATTTTTTATAGCAAGTATGCTAATGGGAATTCTTTTATGGTTATGGGAGGTGTTCCAGCATAACCCTGATTGTCAGCAATCTTGTTTGCCATGCTAAATCATTGAAAGAAAGACACAAGCTTTTGCACTTTGGCATGTTGATTTCAGACGACCTCATCTGCTCGTTTTCCTTGTACATATAATAGCAAGAAGATATTTTTTCCACTTACCCCCTGCCCTACATCTTCTGGAGTCACTTTCCTTAAGACTGTGGGAGAAATTCCAAGTCAAATGATTTCTCTACTTTCACATCGTCATTATGAGTGGGGTCAGTTGATCTCTCTTCTCAGTCCATCTTATCTCCTGTTTTGTGATTCTTGTATATGTGGAGTTCACCAGCCTGGCCGCCAGGAGGTCTTTCACCTAGATTCACAAAGCTATTCAGAAAGCCATGTAGACCATGACCCACTAGAGGCTCAATGCACATGCCTACATACAATATCTGTACGTATGTGGTATATGGTTGGCTTGCACATACCCTTGTCCTTGTCCAGTGTTCATCTTGCATGAGAGGCTAGAGCAAGATCTTCTGTCACTGAGCTATCAGATAAGTGAGCTCTCAGAAATTACTTCATTTCCTTATGTTTGTTACTGTTTATCCACTGGATCACTGAATTGGTCAACCACATGAGTACATGCACGTAGATGAGTGAAATGCTTGGAGCTATTACACCTGGAAGTACTGGTTGGCTTATGTGTAGACTAAGCCTGTGTGTTTTAGTTATTTCTGGCCTTCTAACTAATGGAATAAATATTGCCAAGAGCTGTAGATAGGAAGCAGTGTTTAATAATAGCTTTTTCAAACTTCCAAGTTTCTGTGCTGGGATAAAATTAACATGTGGTCTTCAATAAAAACATATTCTACCAATATATAGGCTTTTCTTTATGTGAAAATGTTTCACTACAGATAGAGCTGAGACATCACACTTTGCATGAAAAGATACTTTTTTTTCAAAGTATCAATTTAGACAGTGCAGATAAGTCCTAGATCCTTTTCAAAAGGAAAAAGAAAAAACAAAACTCAAAGACCTAAACCCTTGAACTTCTTGTCAATGCAAATCTAATTAATCAGATCAGTAACAGAAAAATAGATAATTCTGGAACTGAAATGTTTCCACGTTCCAGCTTTTAGAGACAATAATTCTGACCTAGAGCATGAGGAGCTGATCTCAAATGCTCATATGTTAAACTGTTAATGTAAACTTTTACTGTTTTGGGTTTTTTTGTGGTTTTTATGTTGGTGGTTTGTTTCAAATTTTGCTTTGAAATGACAGCTAGGACAATGTTATTCATACTTTTCTGAGGAAAGAGCAGCTGCCATCATATTCCTAGTGAACCAAATCACACATGCTCAGGATTTCAGTAAGAAGAAAACAACTACAAATTCATCAGACTTCAGTGGGCTCCAGGCAAGTATTCTGAAACAAATATTGAAATTGCAAAATACAGAAGAAACAATTTTAGGAATCAGACTCATAGAACTGTCTTGGTTGGAAAGGACCCTTTAGATCATCAAGTCCAGCCAGCACCCTAACCTGGCTCCACCTTTAACCACCTTTTATTTAGTACCATATTTATGTACTGAAGCTAACACCTATATCATACAACTAAGAATCAAAAATTTTAGAAAGAGCATTGACTACCTGGAAGCACTGGTTTTGGAGGCTTGTGAAGAATTTTGTTTATAAATTACTAATGTCTGCCTTTAACAAGTTTCTTGAAACTAAAGGAGTGAATTTGCTTTACTAGAACATTTCTAAACCAAAGGAAAACATCCCAATACAGCCATTAGTACAATATTCTAATGCCATCATTTTTACTATGTCATGCTGCTTTAGGCTTAAGATTACAGGTCAATAGTTGCAGCAAAAAAAATGGGATGGATAAGCAAAAAGGTCATTAGTGATTTTAATCTCTGAAGGACCTGCAGAGGTTTTTGATGACATTCCTAGATAAAGCTAGCAACAGCTTTCTAGTGAGCAACTTGCCGTGCAATACAAAGAGGTGATTTCCCCTTCTCCCAGCAATGGTCATGGCCTAAATAATTGTGGGGGAAATTCCTTTGTGGTCTAAAACATGATACCTGTTCCAAAATTTGTACACATTGCCTGCAAATGCTATTTCATGAGGAGGACCTCATCTCTGTCTCTTATTCACTGTGCTCAAGGTTGAATAGGTCAGCTTCAAGTCAATTAGAAGTTCACCTTTTTGTGAATATTTTTTTCACTTTTCACTTATTTTTCTATTTTTGTGAGTATACTTTGCCATGAAATTCACTTCTCAGACTGTTTATGATGGTTGCAGTTGATTTGGCACTGGATCAACTTCACATCTATTTTTAACAAGCATTATCACTGCTGACTAAATGCTTGTGTAACGTCAGAGGAGAATGTGCAGTGGTTTTGAGGCTGGGCTGATCTCTGCATCAGCCAGTGGTTGGCTGGGGAAGGGGGATTTCAGGATCACAGGTTTTGACTGAAGCATTCAATTAGTTGTTTTGTGGATTTGGCCAGTTCTAGTCCTGACTGTGAGCCCAAATAACTAAATTACTATACACATAAAGGACAAAAACCTCCACCCCAAGGTTTGTAATTGTCCTCCCATATAATTCCTGACTACAATTTTATCCTGAAGGACTATTAAGTTGTTGCAGTTCCTTTGCTTCACAACCTGCTTTTTTTTTTTCATTCCTGAAAAATTAAACAAAGTTTTTGGAATTAAAAAAAAAACCAAAAAAAGAAAGAAAAGAAGGGAGGAGCCAATGAAGCAGATAAATTTATTACAGTGGAAAAAATAAAACACATATGTCTATAACAGAATCACAGAATCACAAGGCTGGAAAAGACCTTTGAAGATCATCAAGTCCAACCAATCCTGTCCTATGCTAAACCATATCCGTAAGTACCTCATCTACCCTTTTTTTAAACACATGCAGGTAAGGTAATTCAACTCCCTCCCTGGGCAGCCTGTTCCAGGCCCCAACAACTTTTTCAGTAAAAAATGTTTTTCTAATATCTAATCTGAACCTACCCTGGCACAGCTTTGTGCCATTTCCCTTTGTCCTATCTTCTGTCTCTTGGCTGAAAAGACCATCACCCACCTCTCTACAACCTCCCTTCAGGTAGTTGTAGGTGGTGATAAGGTCTCCCTCAGCCTCCTCTTCTCTAGGGTAAACAACCCCAGCTCCCTGAGCTGTTCCTTGTATGATTTGCCCTCCAGCCCCTTCACCAGCCTGGTTGCCCTTCTCTGGACTCACTCAAGGACCTCAATGTCCTTCTTACGGTGAGGAGCCCAGAACTGGACACAGCACTCAAGGTGAAGCCTCACCACTGCCGAGTACAGGGACACAATCACCTCCCTAGACCTACTGGCCACACTATTTTTGATATAAACCAGGATGCCATTGGCCTTCCTGGCCACCTGGGCACACTGCTGACTCATATTCAGCCTGCAGCCAACGAACACCCCAGGTCCTTCTCTGCCTGACAGCTCTCCAGCCAGTCTCCCACAAGCCTGTAGCTCTGCTTGAGGTTGTTATGTCCCATGTGCAGCACTCTACACTTGGCCTTGTTAAACCTCATCCCATTGGTCTCAGCCCATGGGTTCAGTCTGTTCAGATCCCTCTGAAGAGCCTCCCTACCCTCAGGCAGATCAACACTTCCTCCCAGTTTAGTGTCATCTGCAAACTTACTGAAGGAAAGTTTGTCTATACAAATAGGAGAGATTTCAAAAGGCAGTCAGATAGTCTAAAGCTGCATCCTCTGCTTCAGCCAAAACTTTTGTTAAATAGCATAACACAAAGCTAAGAAATTGCATAGATAAATGCATAATTGTTTCTTACTATGTATTTATAGGACAGAATCTACATGAAAAGAAAAACATTTGGGTTTAGTAGTTGGAGGAGGCTACTATTGTCCCACTTCTGTTTTTCTTCTTCTTGGGCAAAACAAGAGGTGTATGACAATGAAACACATCATTTCTGTGATGGAAACTGCTAAGAGTGTTTTACTTCTATCTGATGTCTCACACAGCTGTTTCATTCCCTCATCACAGTTGCAGATTTTCTCCAAACTAGGTATGGATTATTCACTGAACGTATCTTTTCTAAAATATTTGAGTTAAACTGCTCAATTTTTCTGTACTCATGAAGACTAGATCACTACAACATCCTTCCTCAAGTATCTCTTTTTCAGGTCCTAATCTGGTCTTTTGTACAGGAATCTTTCCATATCATCCTCATTGCCTCCCTCCCTGAGATTTATCAAGTTGTATGATATCTTGAAAGACATGATGTCATGGCATGGATACAGTGTTTTGTGTTTTCTATATTGTGTTTATGATTTTCTTCATTGATTTTAGTAATTCCAAATCCTATTTAACTTTTGACTGTGGTGGAGCTTTGAGCCAATGTTTTCAAAAACACATTCAAAATAACTCTGAGGTCTTTGAAAAGTAATAAGAAAATCAGACAGTTTTCTCTAGCTGTGTTTAGCACTAATTTTCCCCTACATACATAGATTTTCATGCACTGTATAGTGGCTTTTGTATCTTCAGGCAATTTAATTGCCTGGTAACTTTTTAAAGAAAACTTTTTATTGCTCTCTTCAGCCACATTTAGATTTGATGATCCTGAGTACATCTGTGTCATCTATGAACTTGGCAACATTTGTGAACTCATTATTTATTCCTTTTTCCACATAACTTCTGAAAATATGGAGCAGCAAAAAAAAGACCTGAGAGCAGTCTTCCCATCTTAGTGTATTTATTTATTTCTCTGTAGCTTTCTGTCTTCTAACCATTTACTAATATCCTAGAAGACTTTTTCTCTCAGTTTCTTATCTTCAGCTTAGCAAGGGATATTGCTGAGAAGCTTTGAAAAGTCGTGTGTACTACATTCCAAGCATTGTCTTTGTGTGCATTCCTAATAATGCTTTTTTTATTGTTTTGCTCTGGTTTTAAATTTACAATTTTACTATTTTTCCTTCTGGTTGGATGTTTAGTTATTTAGACTGCTTTCTGAGCTTAAATATTTTTATTTTCTCGTTTTCTGCTGTTTATTCCTCTTCTTTTTCCCCTCTTCCCTTTCCCTTCTCCACTTTCCCCTCTCCCCTCTCCACTTTTCCCTCTCCCCTTTCCTCTCTCCCCTTTTCCTTCCCTTCCCTCTTGTTGTTTAAGATTTCTCCATCATGCCTGCAAACCATTTTAGCAATTCTTTCTTTTTAAATAAGTCCTCCTGTTTAATTGTTCTCCTCAATAAAGTTAAAGTAGGAGGATATCTGTGGGAAGGGGAGAGAGGGATTTTTCCATTCCACAAGGATGCTGAATATACACTGTGCTTGTTACTTGTTACTTTTTTTTTTCCTATGGCTACATTTTGATTTTTGTCCTATTAATTTCATGGGAAACTCTGTAGTTACTTTTTAAGAATTTTCTGTCTAGATTTTGTCAGTCATGTAGTCATATCTTATTTTGCTTGAAATTTCATATTTTTTCCATTTCTTCCCAGAAACATGCTTTACGTTACATAAACTTGTTGAAAGCAAGAAAAGAGTAAAGAAGATTTTCTCCGTGGAGTTCATTGAGGCTTGTGTGTTACATGGTCCACATGTACTATAAAGTATTAGAGTTATCATGCAAGATACATTGTGAATGTCTCAAATAACATCTTTAAACAATAAACCCTTCATATTTCTTTTGTATTTCAATGTGCAGGATGGAATACCTTAAATGATACATTTAAGGCATGTCAATTTTATCTCTAAATATAAGAAGTTTTCTTTGTGCTTTGAAGGTATGCCTAATAATATTCTGATGCAGAGGAAAAAGGGAAATACAGTAAGCTACAAGAAATACAAAGTAGCTTTGCTGGAAGATTGAAGAAATCCCATCGAAAGCAGGAACAAGCATATGTCTAGGGGCATAAGTGTGAGGCATAAGTGTGCAGGTATAAAACCAGAAGGATGAAGATTCAAATAGACTTAAAATTATAAAGAGGAAAAAACATTTAGACTAATAGAAAGTTTGGCTAAAGCTAAATGTTTTATTGCAATTCTTATCATTGGTGTTAATAAGAATACAGGGCATGAAAGGAGGAAAGTCAGTTAGTGATAATTAATTAAATTAACATAGCCTGATATGGGACTATAGAATTTGTTTAGGGAACAAGATGAAACGTTCTCTGAATTGTGCTCTTCTTGGGGACTTCATGGTGAGATAGGAAATTCTTAAGAACTGTTAAAAGACAAAGAAGTTACTTCTAATCATAGAAGGAAAAGTCATTTTGAGTGGGGCTGCTTTGCTAAGAAAATAGTAAATTGATAGAAAAGTAAATCATTGCTTGTCAATAAAATGTCTCCTCAAACAAATTTAATATCCTTCCTTGATAGAGCAAGTATCCTAATGAACAACAGGAAACAGCATTTGCTATATAACTTGTCTAATGTAGGCTTTTGGTCTGCCCCACACAGGACTGTCATGAACAAATTAGGAAGTATGCTGGACTGTGAGGTGGATATAAAGCTCTACTAGAATCAAAAACATTTCTGGTAGCTGGCTTTTAAGGTGGCATATCAATGAGGTGAAAACAGCCTCCTCTGGGGGCTGGTCCTCTGCTAGATTTTCATTTTCTAGATCCATACTCAGGAGAGAGAAATAGGCTGTGATTTATTTTTTCTCATTTTAAAGTAAATGTCTGAGTTAGGTTAGATTAAATCCTTTCTAAAAATTCCTGTTTTCATTTACTGAATGCTGAGGATTGCTGTATTGGGAGTAGCATCTACATTGGAGGTGTATTAAAAACAGGCAAGATAAATCCTTCTCTCTGGCTGAATCTGTACTAGAAAGTGAAGCACTGCCAGTGAATGTTTTTGTGTCAATGAATTGCTGGAAAACTCCCTGGCATGATGACTGATGTTCTCCCATATAATTGCCAGGCATAGTCCAGAAGTGAAAACACTTCAGAGACCTTCTCACTAAGCTCTGTGTGTGTGTAGGCACCATGTTTTAGACAACACGAGACTTAATCAGATTAGAAATAGCCAACTCTGTACTGGTTGACCTTGCTGTCTGGGGAAGTCGCTAACTCATTTTCCTGGGAAAGTTAATAAATCATTAGTTTACTAGTACAGAAATGTTATTTTCCCTTTTCTATTTTAGAGCTCCCAATAACACCAGATTTTGTGCTTTGGATATTTACACTGGTTGCACCCACAAAAACTTTTGTCCACTGGTTACTGGTTTAGGTATCTATGGACAACCACTGTTGTCTTTACCAGCAGTGTGGTTGCTGTGGTTGCTAAAAGTTTCAGATTGCTGCAGCCAAACATCTTGTTCTGTTCTTTTTGGGTGTTGTGTCATTTCTACTTGCAGCATGAGAAAAAAATAGAAGTGCTACCAGAATAGGTAGGCACATAAACAGGGTGTATTTTCTTTTCTCTTCTCTGCTAACTGATGTTATTTTGTCCTTCTATCCCTGAAAGCATGTATATACATCTTATTATCCAAAAGAGGTCAGTCATTGTCTAGCTTTTTCATATGGATAAAGGAGCCGAGGAACATATAATTTGAGCCTCTGGTAATTTCTGATCTGTTCACTTTTAGTCCCAGAGGATCCATCAGTACATATGTGGATTAGTAATGTGGTGCAGTAGTCTGTGACTTAGATGAGTCCTGACAGATTTTCTGTAGTGGATTTGGGGCCCTTTGCAGTGGAGCTTTCTGATGCTTCACCAGTCAGCAGATCCATTCATTCAGTTTCCCCAGCACTGAGTCCCAGAAGCACTGCTCTTTGAAATGTATAAACACAAATATAAAGACGAAGTGGAGTCCTAAGGATTTTTTTTATTTTATTTTTTTTAAATCAGTAGGTTAGATTCCTTACTGGTCACCAAGATAGCAATCAGTTATTGGCCTTGGCTGCTGGGGCTAAGCAAGCAGTATTTCCTGCCTGAGGAGCAGCCGCATTCCTTCTCTCCTGGTGGAGTTGCTTTGGATTCCCTAGATAACCTAAAGCCTTCACACTTCCAGATCTTCTTCTGGTTAATGCAAATGTATATTTCTCATGTTTCTGTCTGCTCACTTCCTTCTCAACTTTTCCTGTTGTTCTTGAGAGGGTCAGCTCTTGTATATTGGGCTTTTAAAAATTTTCTTTTCCTTCCAGAGTTTCAGTGGATGTAAAACCCAGTGTTTAAATAAACCTGACCAGTAAGTGCCAGTAAGTACATGCTTATATTTATTGCAATCCCTGTTTGCGCACAGCTTTCGTAGAAACAGATCTGCCAAGGAGATGCCTGCAGTGAAACTTTGAGGGTCCATCATCCTTGTCTTTGAATATTATTGTGATCTTCATTTTTGTGTTCTGTTACTCTGATAGGAAACTGCTCCAGGGCTATCTCTTCAATTTCCTTTTTCCACTGGTTTTCTTTAGGTGGTTACAGAGAGGGAATTGCTCATTGGAGCCTACAGTGTGATAGCGATTATGGAAACTTGTGCAAATAAGTGGTTATTATAAATGGGTCTCTCCTTTTGGAGTTTCTGTGAGTGTTAGTAGCCAGGATCTCTTTGCAGGACAGAGAAACAGAATAATTTTGATTAGAAAGGACCTCTGCAAGTCATATGCTTTCTCTGCTCAAGAAGGGCTAACTTCAAAGTTAAATCCAGCTTTGAAGTTAGATCAGTTTGCTGATCCATAAGATCAGCAATTTTATTATGGCACTTTAGTTATGCACAATGCTTCCTATTTCATGTGATGTCAGAAACTATTATTATCTTTTAATATTCTGTACTCAAACTGTATATTTTTATAGATGTTTCATAGATTCCTGTCATTTGATGAAGAGGCTGCAATACTGCATTTTAAAGGTATGATACAGAAGGGACCAGAAACCAAAGTAGAAAAGATGCCCAGGAGCGACAAGCGTGGGTAGGAACAAGAAAATTAAGTTATTGTTATAAACCCACTCATCAACAGTGCACCAACCAACACAGAAGTAACAGAGATGGCAGATTGGGAAAACTTCCCTTTTTTGTTGACCTTTTACATTGTTGGAGGGCACAGTCCCTTCACACAAATCAAATTTTCTAGTCATGGTATTCTTAAGGGAGGGGAGAGAAGAGGAAAATAGGAAGGACTAGACTGAGCTTAGCCCTGGGCAAGTAATATATAAACTAGAAGGGTTCCATACACACCACACATTCCTGTACAAAATGTGCATTGAATCAGCCTTGGGGTATGTGATCTGCTGCAAACATCTGCATTTTGTGAGCTTCTACAAACTCACTTGGAGCATGCTCATGTTTGATGCTGGCTGAACCAGTAATGCTTTTGGTTGCACTGAATCCTGTGCAGTTAGTTCCCTTCTACTTAGTGCCCCTGTCAGATCAGGACATCAAATGAAAAAATAGTTGATACTTAGATCTTCTTCTGAAACTAATAGCTACTGTTAACCAAAGCAATAGCTAACATCTTAAAAGTAAAATTATTTGCTGGTGACGTGGCAGAAGAAAGTACCACTAATTATTAGTCAAAGTGAATGCTACCTAATTTGGGAGAATTTACATCATAGTGTAGTTCAATCATAGAATATTCCAAATGAACTGTGAAGGAACAAGAAAAGTCTTAGTGAAATCACAAGGCGATCTCAGAGCACTATTGTAGTCATCCAAGTTCTCAGAATTTGTCCATAACTTTACTCATCAGGCTTGGTTATTAGCTATTACACTGAAGATTGTCTGATTGTAATGTATTGTAATCTTGACTACTTTTAATCTTTTTTTTTTTCCTTTTTTTTTTCCTTTTTTTTTCTTTTTCCTTATTTGTTCAAGTATGTTGAGGGCAAAACAAACTAGAAAGTTACTTAGCATATGTTCTTCCAAGCACTTAAAATTGCCAGGAACCATCTAATTTACAGCCAAATTACTTGCACAGTTTGCTGAGTTGGAAAAAAGTACATGTAGCTAACAGAAAATTAAGCAGCTCCTGTATGCAGCTGATCTTTTGGGGATTCTTACTTGAAAATTCTGAGCTAATAGAACTACCACATGTGTTGGCTACCAGAATGCATCTTGTTACTTGTTGCTATGGTCTTTGCCTATGGAAACTTACTTTTCTGCCTAGTGTTAAATCACAGCACTTCTTTCTGTAAACATGGTAAAGAGAACTGGAAATTTCCTTACTAAGACACATTATTACAATCTCATGCCATATTTTAACATGATGTGCTCTCAGTTCATGTACACTGTATTTTTAAAACATGTTATTATAAATATATTGATAAATATATTCATAAATATATTCTTTGCCATTGACACACTCCCTGCAATGATGGCAATATGCAGCACAGATTGTTTCTTTGATATTTTGGTGCTTTCCAGCATGCATTACTATTTCATTAATGCCATCAGTGTTTTTAAGGAAAGCTTGCTTTTAAAGAAGATTATTTGGATGATGCACGCCATAAGAATATAGATAACTTGTCAAATCCTTACTACTAGGGTGAAAAATCCATACTTTTGGAAGCAAATTATTTGGAATGAGGTAGAGAAATACATAGGTCAATCAAAATGTGCTGCTTCTGAGGAGCATAAAAGGAACATGGATAACTTTTTCCTCTTGGATTCTTAACCAATAGAAAAACTGGAACTCTTCACTTTTCTAGTCATGGTGCTCCAGGAGCCATCTGATCATTACTGTGCATCTTGTATTGCCTTTTATCCAACTCAATATATTTTTTAAGATTCTATCATGTCAAAATAGTAATCACTCAGTATTTATTTTTCACTTGAATAAATAACAAGCAGAAAGAAACCCATAAGTACTGCCATATCAAATCAGGGCATCTGACCATCATGCTTGTTATTTTGTTCCTTGCAGTGACCAGTAGCAGACATTTAAATATGAATTTGATAGAAACAGAGTATGCTTAACCTGCTCACTTTCCTGGAATGAGTTATTTGTTGATGACAATTGCCTGTTGTAAGCATGGCCTGAACCGTGAGTCTCATCTGGACTATTGTGCTATGTAGCCTCTGATGGATCTGTTCTCCATGAGAATCTTTTAATGCTTTTTGGAACCTTTTGGACTTTTCATCTCCACAACATCCTGTGATAATGAGTTCCACAATTTAATTTTGCTTGAGATTTAATTATGTGTGGAAAATGACTTCCTTTGTTTGTTTTAAACTTTCTGTCTGGTAAATAAATTGGGTACTTCCGGATTATCATCCTAAGAAAAACAACGACTAGTGCTTCGCTATTCAATTTCTCCACATATATCATGTTCTTGTACATCTCTAGCACACATCATTTTTGTTACCTCTGTCCAAACAGAAGAACTATATAATCTCTTCTTACATTAAAATGGCTTCGTATCTCTGATCAAAGATGTGCAAAGATATATAATGATAGAATGGTGAAGGTGATTATATTCTTTATTATAATAACTCACATTAAAATGACTGCAACTCTGTTCATTTTCCAAATTATTGAGACTTCTGGCCAGACAGTTCTGACTTCTGAGCTATTTTAAAGTGAGTATATCTGCTTATACATATAATACTTGTACCTTTGTGAACATATCCAGGCAATTTCCATGACTAGTGAATGACTTTCACTTGAGAGATTCTGGTTAAGTTTCCACTCTGGAATTATTCTATCATCTGCTTTATTTTTCTTTCTTCAGTCTATTCATGATTTTTTTTTTCTAATCTGAAAATTAAAATGTACCCTTTGATTGCTAGATATTCTAGATGTCTCACCTCTTCACTACTAAAGCTGCAGTATAGCTTTGTGACCCGCTTATATATTAATAGGTTAATTAAGCAAATACTTGATTAGCAGAATTCACACCTACAGAAAATGAGGTTTCTATGTCCAGCTGCTTTGTGTCACACAGCAAAGACATCCAAGTCATCTGATCTGCAGCAAGCGGCTGCTTTGGGCATCCCTGTCAGTCAGAGGCATATGAAGAAGGAGCTGTGGGAACCCAGGGAACCAGAATGTCCATTAAAAGTGTTATGCAGAGAGAAGTAACTCAGATCCCACATGTGCTGTGTTCTCCTGTATTTCCAAACATGGAGTTCATAACCTAATTAATCATAACTGCAACACACCCTATTTTTATCATACAAACACTTGTACCCTGTTTGGATTGAACATTATATTTTATGATAATGTTCAGTGATCCTTTTCCGTTAACATTTTTCAGGTGTATACAATCTGTATAAGCAAGTGTGTGGGGGAGCAGTTGCTGTCTTGGTGACATTAAAATGCACTGACAGCTTGTCAGTGTGAACCTCTCTGAACTTTGATTCTTGTTATATTCTCAGGCCGGGTTCCCTAGGTTTTGCCAGCCTTTTGGTGATTTTTGGGCATGTTCCATCAAGTTGGGGCCAAGTTTTAAGTACCGTAGAAACTGGACTTTATTCAAACCTTAGAATAATTTATAGTTCAAGACCAAGACAATATTTATATAAAACTTACTTTGATTCAGCCAGAATTTCATGGGTTTGTATGAGTTTTATTTGTAGTTTTATGTCCTATTTTAATGGATCTATGTAATCAGAATATAAATCTGATGAATGCATATGCTTATGGGCAAAAGAAAATTAAAAAACAAGCTTAGCTTAACTAAAAGTTCTATGTGGTTTTGCCTATTTCCATGAAGCAAAGAGATTAATAATTTTCTTCCAGTCTACATTATAAAATTAACAAGAATCAGGGATCCATTGCAATATAATAGTTTTCTGGCAAAGTGAGATGATGCCCTAATAGGATCACACTGTAAACTTAAAATGTTCTGTCCCTGTAGGAGCAAACAGTACTGTATACCTACCATGTACTATACACCTACCATGTCATTATGAATCCCCCCATGATCCTCCTACATCATCTAGAAACGTGGCACACATGGCAGAAAACATCTGAGATCTATTTTGGAGTGGAACATGTAGTTCTCTCACATGCAATGTTCAGAATAGTTTGCCTCTTACACATGAAAATATTTCTTGCTCAGAGAGAGGTTGAGTAGACTGGCAGAAGACAACCTGACTGAAGACCTTCTGAGGGAGGGTGTGTAATTGCAGAACTTCACAATATTGACACCTATGGGTTTGTTGCTGGGTGAATTCTCACTGGAGGTTTTCAACTCAGCCTGAAAACAGTCTCTGAAACAATAGATCCCAGAAATCTAAAATACAGTATGCATAAAAATCCATGATATGCCTCGTTTAAGTGAGATTGAAGAAGCTTGGATCTAAGCTGGCACAAGGACTTGATGGGCTGGGGTCAGTACACACTAGAGGATGCTACTGGTGTAGAGGAAGACATTAGCTGGTCCAAATGATGCACAAAGGATCACAAAAGTAGTATAAACAAGGCAATTTAATTCTTGTCTGCCAAGGAAGCCAGTTTGCAAGATCAGGCTTCTTTGACTTAGCACAGTGTAATTCACAAACAGATTTAAGACAATGGAAATTTCTCAAGATTATATATTTAATGTAAACTTTATCTCTCAGTTTGCTTTGCAAGTTGCTTGAGACAAAATTGTTTTCTCAGATGTACTTGGAATAGTTCTTTAGTGATGTGAACTCAGTGTTGATCGATTGTTTCTGTGAGAATGACTACAGTGTGTGTTACTAACAGCTGCTTCAGTTCAAATTGAGAAGATGACAGGCCTGTTTCTTTGGAAATACTGTCCATAATTGTGTTTTGATGCTTTGGGATTGTAATTAATAAATGCTTTTGATCAGTATTCTATATTGCTTTTAAGTAAACCTTTGTGATGCAAACTAAAAGTAAAATGAATATAAGCACAGTTGAAATGGACTACTGCAATATTTAAAAATAATTGTTTCCTTAAAAAAATCATAAACTTTTAGAAGCCTAAAATTAAATGGCATTTAATCTTATTAGGACAAATTTGGAAGAGGTTTACAGATACATACAGGGTTGCATACAGGCTTGAATATTTGTATGGAGTCCCATTAGGATGAAAAATTTCATGATTTACATTCTTTCTCCATTAGTGGAGATTACTTAACCTTGCTATTCATGTATTCATACAGTGTACATTAGATGACTGTCTCAGCTGGGCTCTCAGTAATTAACGGGAGGTTTCTTGAGGGTGAAATTAAATTAAAACATACTGTAATTGTTGAAGGTGTTTTCTGATCTGCGGTTTTATGTGAACACAGAGACTACTTGGATACAATTGGAGACTTGGCCAGGTTAGCCTAGCAATGAGAGAAATTTTCTATTCTGTAGAACACTGTTTACAAAATCACCTCTGATGACTTTTTCTTTCAGGCTTAGAGCTGGAAAGTATAGGTGACGTGCATCAGTTTTTCTCCAGTATGTGTCTCAGGTATGTCAGTATTACATTAATGGTACCTATGATGAGATCACCTGTTTATGATAATGTTACTTAAATTTTACTCTCACTCATTATTCTTTTTAATTCAGATTTTCTTTATCTTAAATATATTATTTATTCCAAAAGGAAGAATACTCCTCCGCTTCCAAGATCATGCAGTAACTTCTGCATATTCCAAATGGCACTTGATGCCTGTATAAGGACAAGTGAATTGAACCATTTGTATCCCTGAAATGAATGAAAATGTTTTCCTTAATTTTAGAGATATCTTATTTGAGAAACAGAATCATGTAAAACATGTTTACTTTTTGATTTATATTTTTGTATTCACATATCATCTATACTCTTAACAGAACCCCCTGGAAAATAATTAATCTGCTATTCTTCAAACACTTATCATCAAGAGGAAGCCTTCAACTCTCAGTGTAGGCACAGTAGTCACAAGCCTTATTGTCTTATCCAGAGCCAGGGGAGTATAGCTGTTGTTATTTGCTAATCAGAGAGCTGTTTGGGGAGAAGAGCTGTGGGAAACTGGAGGGAAGCTCATCTGGAGCCCTAGGCAATCTGCCCTAGTGTAGTGCCTAGTCAGTTCAGTTGATATATTTGATCCCCAGACATATTAAAGTGGTTGGAGAGACTCCAGTAGACTCCAATGGGCTTACATCAGACAATTATATGAATGCTGGAGAACTGGAGATTGATGGGCTTTTACTTTAAGGAGTTCTTTTGAAAGCAGTGTAAAAGGATATGGGAGTATCTTAGTAGATATTCATCTTAGTGACATATGTGTGGTTTCCTCTAAGTACTGCCATTGATGAATATTAAGGAATGAATGGACTCTGAGTTTAATCAAATATTTCTCTCTGAGTCAGGCAGGGATGTAAGCTCTGCAGTGTGGAAGTGTAAGGGAGCTGGTACTGTCAGGAGACCACAGCTGTCTGCCTTGCACACACACACTGATACATTCACTGACCCATCCAGGCACTGGAATGGCTGTTTTCCCAAAAAAAGTTTCAGTACTGCACTTCCACTAGAAGAATGTCCTTTCTGTTCACAAATTGATGGTCTGACATAGACAGTTGTGGATGTATTTTTCATTACTTTGTAAAAAAATTGTTTTACTTTAACTGTCTTGAGTAAGTCCTAGCACTCCGTATCCCCTGAATGCCAGGTTAGCATCCAGGCTCTTCGCCTCTCTGTGCAGACTTCCCTGTGGCCAGCTGGGAATAGCTCACAACATGTAAATGATATGTTAGAAACAATTATCCACTCTTCATTTTCCCCAGGGTGTTTGGAGCCTTCGTGCCTAAACATATGAACTGTCTTATTGAACTCACTGAGAGTACAAGCAAAGGTTTTAGGACTGAGCCGTTTGTAATAAGGTTGGTCTTCAGGGCTTTCTTATTGATTTATTTCCATTTATAACATAAGTTGGGCAATATATAAAACACTTCTGATGTAACATCCAGAGATGAAATTGTAGTTTTGGACTATTATTGGCTAGAATTTTTCAGATCAAGAAATAAATATATTGAAGTCAGGTTCAGTCCAAAAAGCAATCCCATAGGCATGTTTGTTTCCCAGCCAAGAATTGTGATCTTTCTATACTGATGCTTTGTGTACAGGTTTAGAGTTTCCCCAATGGGCAGTAGCTTCTAACAAGACAGATTTTTATTTCTATCTTTTATAGACACTCCAGCTCTCTCAGGAATGCCATGAAGATGTTTTGCTGGATAAAAGGTTGAGACATGAACCAGCATTGACTGGTTTTGTCTGTAGTGGTCTGCCATACATATTGTACAACACACAAAGAGTTAATAGTTTGATACCATGTGTGCTGACTATACGGAATCACAGTTGACATTTATGCATGCTTATTTCTATAAGGAAGTACTTCAGTTATTGCCTTTGTCTCCTATTATTTTCCTTTTCTTTTTGCCAGAATCATGTTTTTTTTCAAATGAATCACTATTTTTTTTCCCCAACACTATTATTTTGTTTAGCTAAATTTTGAGGCCCTCTTAATAATCTGGAAGGAAATCTTGGCAAGGAACAAAACAGATTTTGAATTAGTTGTCTGAATCCATTTTTACACTCCTTTAAAAAGACCAAGGAAACATTTCAAAGGAGTTCAAAGAGACGGAGTAGAACATTTGGTGCAGATGTGACTTTATGGCATGAGGATGGAAATGCATAATAATGCAAAATTGTACATTTTGACTATCAAATGTAAACAGCTTTGGTTTTTATTGATTTTAAGGGCATTTTTTTCTCTTTCCTTTATTTCATGGCATGTATTTATTACATTTGAGCAGCTGGATTGACTCTGAGTTTTGGATTATTTAGGATTTTCATGTGACCTTAAATCTGTGTTGAGTGTTAAGTATTCATTATTTGCTTCATTACAGCTTTCATTCAGTTGCAAGTATTTTAATAGGTTATGCAATATTCATAAATTATATTAACACATAGCCCTGTGAACAGTTTCAATGCAGTTGGATCTCCTATATATTTGTGTCTTGGGTAGATATTTAATAAAAGCTAACCTGATGCTGTAGCTTCAAAGCATTAGAAAAAACTGTCTTCTGTTGATCCACCTATTTCTACTAACTGCATGAGCTCTTTGCCAAATGTGGTTAACTTTTGGTTACCTTGAGATCAAAAGATTGTGGGTAAGACTGACAGTATACCATGTAAGACTGATTTCTAATTTATTTTTTTTATAAGTGTCCAGACAAAAGAATAACACACCAGAACTGAGCCTTATCTTGCTGTTATGTGTCCCTTCCTCCCTCCCCAGCTTTTGGCAATCAATGGCTTAGGGATTTCCTGAGCTAGAGGCAGCATCTGGACCATCATATTTTAATAGCCACTAGCGGACCCGTTCTCCATGAATTTATCTAGTCTCTTCTTTAACTCCATTTATGCTTTTGGCCTTAACAACATCCTGTGGCAATGAGTTCCAAAATATAATTACGTGTTGTGTGAAAAAGTACTTCCTTTTGTTGGTTCTTAAATGTTTGTTATGGGCAAAGTGTGTTCTCTGCTGAGTGACAACACTGATTTCTTTACTGCACTGGGAAGCAATCACACCCTGGACAATAGGTGCTTCCAGCAGTAGGTCAATGTGCTTATATGTGGACATCAGTGAGAAGAGTGACAGGAGACAAGAGAAGCGTGTAGTGGCCCCAAGTGTATTTGACCTTGTCCTGTCAAAGGACTATATGTAAGAACATTAAATAGGAAATGCACTGCTGGGTCATTTATTGATGATGTTTAACAAAGTGGACAAGTGTTTATTGTAGGCTCTTCCTCTTCCCTTACTTTGTAAATGAACTGAAACATAAACTCTAATTTACCAAACATGGTTAAACGCAAGTTTCCATTGCTCTGTGTTTAACAATGTACAGTTAATATATTATGCACTAAACACTTGTGTTTGCAACACAGAAATGTTGTCTGACCCACATGATGTACTTCATGTGTCACAGACTTCAAGGTCATTTTTTTTCTGGCTAAGAGCTCAGAGCTTGCAGCTGTGTTGCAGGATGTTGTTATCAAACTATGCCCCAGAGCATCAGGATCAATATTTTTATTAGTAAAAATTTTTTATTTGGTAATAAAACTTTTCCCAGATATGCAGATTTACTTGGAATTGCTGATTGCTTAGAATTTAGGCTTTTTACAAAGAAAAAGAAAAAAAAAGGATATAGGGAATTTTAACCCAGCATTAATAAAGAAAATAGTGCCTGAAATGTAGGAAGTTAGATCCTCTTATTCATGCCAGCAATGTCCCAAAAGGAGATTCCCCTCCCTGGCAGTATTTAAGGCCAGGTTGGATGGGGCTTTGGGTAATCTGGTCTAGTGGAGGGTGTCCCTGCACATGGCAGGGGGGTTGGAAGTAGATGATCTTTGAGGCCCCTTCCAACCCAAACCAGTCTGTGATTCTGTTATTTATTTCTTTCTCCTCTATAGTCATTGCTACTTTCAGGGATCTCCTGGAGAGAGTCCAGAGAAGGGCTACGAAGATGATGAAGGGCCTGGAGCATCTCCCATATGAGGAGAGGCTGAGTGAGCTGGGACTGTTCAGTCTAGAGAAAAGAAGACAAAGGGGGTACCTAATTGGTGTTTACAATTATCTTAAGCATGGGATGCAGGGGGAATTAGACAGCCCCTTTTCAGTGGTTTGTGGAGACAGGCAATGGCTGCAGGTTAGCACACAGGAAGTTCTGCACCAACATGCGGAAAAGCTTTTTCCCAGTGAGGGTGACAGAGCCCTGGAATAGGCTGCCCAGGGAGGTGGTGGAGTCTCCTTCCCTGGAGATATTCAAGACCTGTCTGGACACCTATCTGTGCAGTATGAGCTGGGGAGCCTGCTTTGGCAGGGGGTTTGGACCTGATGATCTCTTGAGGTCCCTTCCAACCCCTACAATTCTGTGATTCTGTGTGATTCTGTTGAACTTTGCTAGGCTCCTTTCTTTGACAGCTTTTTACAGCTGCATGGTTTAGTAGAAGGCTGAAGGTTGACAGATGAACCCCTGTAATCTTGCTGACTGGAAGCTGAACACTAATGCTGTTTTACTACAGCTTTTTGTTCTGAGCACCCTTTTTCATTAGACTCTTTTAGAAATTCTGAAATAATAAAGTGCTTGCAACTGCTCATTTAATTCTGAAATCTTAACTTAAGCTGTTGGAGTATATAATACTAAAAATTTGGCTTGAAAAAAGGAAGTTGATCTGCCCTGTTGAAAAGGTCTCTGCTAAGACTTTCAAATGGAGTGTCAGATCTGCCATCACAGCAGTTGTATCAATGTCAGGTTAACCAGTACAGTACATGGAAACAAGCAGCAATGATCTCATGATCTCCAAGAAACAGTTCATTCAGATATTTTTGAGAATAGATTGCCACCTGGTGTACAAAATTTTTAATTTCTTTGTCTTCAAAACCTTGAGCAGAACATCTTCCTTCATTTGAAACTAATTTTCTAGAATTAATCTAATGGCCTCACTGAACTAAAACCTATTCTACCTTTTAATGGAAGTGTGTTTTTCAAAGGTTTTCTGAATATTTGTGAGCTCACACAATGGAAACAATATATTTAAATTGTTATAGAGATTACATTTAGAGGCTATTGGTTCCCCCTGCGACTGTAATGCCTCACTTGTTTTATCTCTAAGCTAAAAGAGTAAAGTGAATGCATTCCTACAAAAAATAAATTTGTGCTTATATTTATGACAGGCACTGCACTGAGGTGTAGCATTCTTATGGGTTGTACCTTGTGCAAAAGGAAGTTGAAAAACAGAGAGGCAGATAGATTTTAAGGGATGTTTCACTGGTTTAAAATTAAGGGCAAGTTTGATTCTTAATATCTAGTGTGATTAAATTGTATCTGTGATCAAAAATGTGTGATTGACAGCAGATTTTGAATAGTTACTTTAATTTGGTGTTATTGTAAACATCTCAGAGTTTATATTACTTCTTTAAAATATGTCTTCAGCTCTTCTGTAAGGGTTGCTCAAGAGTGATTATGGTATTATTAAAGCTACTAAAACTGGTTCCTCACATACCACGTTTGCCATGCGGTAGGCAACATACAAATATTTTCCTGCTAGAAATACAGGCAATTGAGGGAAGGTGGAGAAAAACTTGCTTAAATGCATACATTTTCTCAAAGTATAAATAAAAATCTAAAGTGTCTTAAAAAGAAAGAAATATTAGGACCCTCCTGCAACCCAGTCTATACCCTACCACCACCAACGCCCAGGCTGATGAGAAATGGAGCAGATAAATTAATTTGGAGATTGGTTCTGAATTTCTGTGTAAAGGATTTTTTAATTATTCTAATGAAATTTTAAAATGTTGCCTTTTTTTAACAGATTGTTTCTGGTTTGGGTAAATTTAAAGTAAACTAGTAGAGAGACTTTCTGACAGTGGCAGTATACTTACTGCTCTGTGCTGCTACAAAATCTCATGAAATGGGGTCCAGCTCTCCTTGGTCAGGAAGGACTGTCATGCTAATAAACATGTTTAATAGTAATCTTTCTTATCTTGGGTTTCTGAGGACCTCTTTTTCTGTTCTCATGGAATCTGAGGAACAAACACATGAGGTTACTGGGTCAGGCTCTAGTCCTTCTAACAATGAACTTTGATTTGTTTAATTCATCTGTCAGGATTTGTTTTGCTTTACATAATTACTTCCAGGCTTATCTGTGATAACTTAATGGCTTACTTTTGTTGTGACCTTTTGGTAAGGTTGTGTATTAAAAAAAAGTACTGATTGCTTAAGAGGATGTGGGCAGTAATATAGAAGACATTTGTTTGATTAAATGGTAATTAAAAAGAGAATGTAATTAAAAATACAGTTATGACCAGCTCTTGTTCAGTATGACTCTTATGGAACTTAAAGGTCAGTCTATGCTATTGCTTATAGTGGTTATTGCTATTTATTACATGCATGCTAGAGGAAACAGTGCACAATTAAGAGACTACAAAATAGTTATTGCAGTACCTTTAAAAAAAAAAGTGTATATATATATGTGTGTGTGTGTGTGTGTATACATATAGATAAACTTCCAGGGCATTGCATATTAAACCTCCTTGTGTTTTTCATCCTGAAGTTGCTTGATGCGCTCCGGTTGAAACTTGCAGTAGAAAACTGACCCATAAAAAGACAGCAGTTTTCCACACAGAGCAATGTTTTGGCACATGCTGCAGAAAACTAGAGCTGCTTTGATTCTTTTACATTCTATTTTGGGATAATTAATACTTTAAGGGAAGCTAGTCCCTGCTGTGTATGAGGTTATAAAGATACAGTTGCAAAAGTGTGGGAAGACAGGGAATGTTTGCGCCTCCTCATGAAAGAACGAAGAGTCCCTAGATCGCCATCTAACTACAACTTTATCTCATCCCTATTCAACTCTGCTTTGCACCTGATTGATGATGAGTCAGAAAAATAAGGGGAAAAAAGTGCTACAAATTAAAGAGATGTCTAATTATAAATGTAAGCAAGAAAAAGCTAAAGCTGTCTGATTAGGCAAAAGACTCAAGAAAAAAATGTCAAGTTTAAGATCAAGTATAGCCCTTATTTCTGCTTCCTCATCAGGATGATTTGCAGCATTATCTCTAATTCTATGATCACATTATAATTTTTAAATAAGACAGCAATCTGTGTTTTTCCAATATACGCATGCAATCATAGTAAGTTAATCAAGGGATAAACTCCTGCATTTTGTTTTCTCACTGAACTGGGGCAGAGGCTGAAGCTGGAAGCCTTGAAATCTTGATCTCTGTTTCCACCCTTTTCTTGTTTGTCAGTTTTAATACACTAAATCTAAAAGTCTTAGCTGAGGAAGCTTCGCAACATATCAGACGTGGCTGCAGCTCCTACATTTAACAGTGGTCTCAGTGGCGTAGAAAATTCAAATGACATGTCCATACATTATCTTGTTGCATAAATCAAAAAAACTTGGGATAAACTAGTTAGTTTTATTCTTTTCAGTCGTCTTTTTTTTTTTTTTTTTAAATTATTATCCCTACTATTGTCTTCCTACATAGTTTTCAGGGCAAAAAGTTTATAATCTACTTGCCTCATTATGTTGTCTGTGCAAAGTAGCTATTTGAGTTTCTCTGTCTAAGATTTGTAATCAGCCTTGAATAGCAAGGTAGTTCAGTTCATTTGTGTTCGTATTTTTAATCAAATAAAAGCCTGTATGAGTCTGATGAAATTAAAAAGAAAATAATAGCAATTTTCCTACAGGCTTAATGTTAAACTTGGATTCCCTTTTGTGTTTTGCTAGTAGTGTTAGCTGTAAATTCATCTCAGTCTGTATTTTTAAAGAATTTTAATACTGTTCCTAATCTGCTGTGCTTGTGCCAGATCTAGATCTCTCCTCATCTATATTTCTTCTTTCTGGAGTTAAAATCCTAATTCAGGACAGCTGCTTAGGTAGCTAATATCTAGGGTTTTTTTTCAGCCAGTGAAAAATAGCAAGTAGTAGTAAACCCTCAGTGTGGATGTGGAAGAGCGGCAGTTGAGTCTCTGTTCTAAATCAAGCATGAGCCGTACCAGCTATAGCAGGTATTCACATGCCAGATGAATCTCCCAAATATTTCTGTGCTGACCTTTGGCTGTGAGTATGATCTGAACAAGCTGGTAGGTTTGAGCTCCACTAATAAATTGAGTGTTTTCTATAATGTTACATCTGTAAATGACAGTAACTGTAAATTGCTTGAGAAGCTCCTTAGTCAGAAGTGTACGCCCCTGTATGACTTGAGAGGATGGCAGTTTTGAGACCTAAGCTAACAACTTTGGCTGTCCCGTCCTTTCTCTCCTGATCATTCTCTGTTAGGAGAAATATACGATGTGAAGTTCAGATGTGAATATAGAACTGTCTGTTTCATCTCTTCTTTCCATTTGGTGTGCAGGGCAGTTGATTAATCCTTATCTGAACATTAACTACTAACTATCAATGCTAATCAAACCATCCTAGAATCATAGAATTGTTCAGGTTGGAGAAGACATTTAAGATCATTAAGTCCAACCATTAGATCATTAACTCCAACCATCTTCTGTTGTGCCTCAGTGAATCCTCTTGCCCCCAGCCCTACCTGGCCACCTGAAATGGGTTGTCTCCTGGAAAGAACAGCTGTGGCAGGTACAGGGATGTAAAGACAAAAGTTCATAAACAGGAGTTTCAGGTGTTTTTGTTGTCTCTGTTACAAGATTAGTGATTTCATAATATGGCTGCAGAGGAGAAGGCTGGATACTGTTTTCATACCCAAGACAGAGACTTTTTTATCACCCAGTAGAAATTCAGTGAGTATATTTGATTTTGTTGGTTTTGTTTCTACATTTGCTTGCTAGATTTAGTGTAAACACTTAGGCCTTTATGTCACTTGAAAAAAAGTGTGTTTGAGCCAGACAGGAACAGTAAATAAATATTTCCCTGATGCTTTTAGTTACTAGGGACCCTATGAAGGGAAAACAAATAATGCAACAAACACATACTCTAGTATTAATTTTATTTTTACTGTAATAAATAATTTCCCACTGTAGGATGTATGATTTCCTTTCCTGCTACTTTGAATATTAGAAGAAAACCTCATCAAAACCTAGATTAATATTAATCAGCTCCTCTAGATGCTAAGTTATGCTGCGTGTAGATGCGCAGGCACTGGCAGTAGGGGCTGCAGGACAGCTGCTGGGAGGAGAATCCTGGCCTGCTCCATACTGGACACAGGCAGCTCCATCTGTCTCCAACCCATCCACAGCCCAGCCCCACAGCTGAGGTGTGGGTGTCTCAGAGGGAATATATTTAAGAAAGGGCAAAGCCACTGAGGGACACACAAGGGAGGGGGAGAGGAAGAAGGAACAGCAGAGGGAGCAGCAAGGTCAAAGGAGTAGGAGGTGCTCCATGGCAGAGCAGGCACACCCAGAGGGGCTGCAGCCCATGGAGGACACATGGCAGAGCACAGAAAAAGTGAGAGAAGGGAGAAGTAGTGTAGAGGACACACTGTGCACTGACACCTATCCCCATACCCACATATCACCGAAGGAACTGAGCATGATGTGTGGCAAGTACAAGGAGAAAGAAGTCTCTAGAGGGAAGGGATGGAGATCAATGGGGGAGCAGAGGTGTCTGAAGTGGAGTCTGGAAAAAGAGGGGGGGTGTTCCCTAAGTGCTTTGATGTTTTTCTTTTTTGTTTCCCAATACCTGGCTCAGTAATTAAATTTTAATTTTAATTGTCAATAGATTAGGTCCCCCAGGTTGAGTCTGTTTTGCCCATGGCAGTGCTTGATCTCCCTGTCCTCATCTCAGACCATTTCTCATTCCTGTTTGTTCTGTTTTCTCCCTGGTGCCATTGGTGAGAGGAATGAATGAGCAGTTGTGTCAGCTGAGCTGACAGCTGGAGACAGCCACCTACCTTCCATAAGGGCCATTACTATGACACCAGGCTCCCTTACTCCTTGACCCTGAAGGTGAGTCCTTGTGGCCAGAATGTGGCTCAAATCTGATTTCAGGAAGGGATTTCAGAGGAATAACACCTACCTAGTCAGTGGTATAATGAGGGTAAAACAGCTAATTTGGCTAGGCCTGAACCGTAGTTTTTCATATCAGGGTGTGGATCAGAATGACCTCTCCTGAATCTAGGGGTCCTGAATCTAATGTTGGCCCTTCTCTGTGCACAGTCTTTGCAGATTTGAGCTGTAATTTCATTTATTCTTCACTGTGTGAATGGCAAGGAATGTTGTTGGAAATCTCTTGGATTCCTGTGACTTTTCTCCAACAAAAGTGCCCAGCACAGCTTTCCAAGCTATACTTCAAGTTCCAGATCGTGACTGTATCTGTAAATACAATAATATTGCATCTTAGGACTGACAGTTCTGATGTGTTTATGTGAGGTTTTAAATTCCTTTGAAGCCCAGCTAAGAGGAAAACCAACAATCAGCTATGGTACTTTTATGATGTCTTCCGGTTTTATTTTTACTAAATGTTGTAAGATATAAAAATATTTAGTCTAGTATATCATTAAAGTTGAGCATCCTGAATGCAATAAATTTCAAGTAACTGGGAGGGGGTTTTTTTGAAAGCACTGTACCATCATTTGAAAGAGCAAACCATCTCAGGCTTTTCCTTGAAACTGAAACTATTACTTTGGATTCCTCCTTCAGATTGCCTGATATTATGGCATTTTAGTCTTTGGTATATATCTGATATGCTTAACTTTAAGTGTGCACTGAGGTACTTTGAGAGATAAAGTTGTGGTATTAAACACATGTGGTGTTTAAAGTCTTCCTTCACAAAATCCAGTATTGATGAAAATAGGCAAATACTAATATTGAAGATTTCAGAAGTGAACCCATTTTGTTGCTAGTTGCATAACAACTACACTTGCTGTCCCAATCAGTGCAAGCTTTTTTTGCTTTGTGCTTCTCAGAAGAGCCTGGAAGAACCTAGCCTGGAGACAGCCTGTGAGAGGTCTTACCCACTAGATGGCAGAAAATGCTTTGGACCGGAATATTCAGCAACTTAATACAAAAGTGAGAATTACTGGATTTAAATACTGGGTTTTGCCCACAACTGCAGAGATTGTACTAAAAGTATATCTGGTCATACATTACCTAGATTCCTTTGAGTATATAGGCCCACTCTCTCTCTGCAAATAAATCTTAAAATTAAATCACAAAGCTTGATTACAAAATTCTCTTGTACTTATGTAGCAGTGAAATCATATATGGGTTACAGAAACTTCTATATGGCATAAATACATAGAAAAATCTACTTATCCAAAATAAGCTGAAAAAGTGCAATGAAATGGATGCAAATGCTGTCATTATGTTGCCATTATAATGCATATATTGGTTTGAGAATGTATATATAATATTCTATATATATTTTAAGTGCTTTATATTAAGTAGTGTATTGACTTGCTGTATGACAAGCTTTTTACCCAGTAGTAGTCTTCACTAACAGTTTCATAGACCATAGAATCATAGAATGCTGTGGATTGGAAGGCACCTCAGAGGTCATGTAGTTCCAACACCCCTGCCATGGGCAGGGACGCCCTCACTAGACCTGATTGCCCAAAGCCCCATCTAACCTGGCCTTAAACACCTTCAGGGATGGGGTTCCCATAAACTTTCTGGGCAGCCTTTTCCAGTGCCTCACTACCCTCCTAGTAAAGAATTTCTTCCTAACATTTAACCTAAACCTACCCTCTTACGTCTTAAAGTCATTGACCCTTGCCCTATCACTACACTCCCTGGTGAACAGTCCCTCTCCCACTTTTCCTGTAGAACCCATTTAAGTATTGGTGCACCGCAATTAGGTCTCCCCAGAGCTTTCTCTTCTCCAGACCAAACAAGCCCAGCTCTCATAGCCTGTCTTCATAGGAGAGGTGCTCCAACCCTTTATCATCTTTGTGGCCCTCCTCTGGACTTACTCCAACAGCTCTATGACTTTCCTGTACTGGGGATGCAGTACTCCAGGTGAATGTTCAATGTAACACAGTTCTGGTACAATGCAAAACAATAATCCTTGTTTTGCCAGCTTTTCCTAGAGCATTTGCAGTTGCAGCAGCTGGAACCTTCACTGAGTAATGCAGCAAGTATGCACATATACATAGAAATCCCCTAGCATGCACACATGCATGTAAATATGTATCTATGCTTTGACATATTTTTCCTTAAGTGCTTCTGTGACCATCAGGAAAACGTTGCAGTTGCTAATGCCATTGTTTACTGTAAATGTTTTCTCCATTCAAGTTTGGCTTCAATAGCATCTTCAGGCTGGAAACACTGAAAAAAGTAGTTACCTTTCAGGTTGAGGGTGATAGAAGATAATCTATCTTCTATCAGAGTATCACTGGAAAGTTCGCAAATAGAAAAACACTTGGACCTCGGTTAATTTTCTTGAATTAGCTGATACTTAGTTAACTTGTCCCTGTAACTTAAAAAATTTCCTAGACATTATGTAGTTTGTCTATTACTGAGACTAATATAATCACCTATATTTTTAATATTGCCAGTTCTAACCCCCATTTCTCAGCCCCTTATGATTTTCTGAACTGTAACAGTAGTATTTTATATCCTGGCTGTGCTTCAGACTGCAGGTTTTGGAAATTTTTGGCTGAGAAAGTTTAGCCATTTCTAAGAAAGCCTAGGAAAAATGTGTTAGTTATTCCAGGTTTTGTGTTTGGGTTTGTTTGGGGTTTTTTTTAAAACAAATTCTGGGATCATTTCTTTGAATGACTCTTGCTGTCTAGTGCTCTGAAGTTAGGATTTGAAATTACACTGAGGAGGACCAGGTAAGATGTGATTTAGAGGCAGAATATATGACCTTTGCTACTCCTGGGAAAATCAGTTACAGGCCTTTGCATAATTGCTCCTTGAACATTGGCAGTATAATCTCCCTTGGGTTTTGTGGCTCACTCATCTCCAGAGAGCATACTTATGCATCACAGGTCTGCCAGTGATGGCATCTGCATCCCCGCAGCATGAATGAGAACACCGATAGGCTTTCTTAGGCATAATAAATGTTATCACTTCTAAAATCTGCTGCCAGTGGGTGGGGTAACCTAGCTCAAACATATATATTTCTAATCTGGATTAATTGGACCTGACAACTCCAGGGAGAGAATCAGATAGGCAGTTCTGGAGAAGGAAACTGGGCTGACTGTGCATAAAGAAAGTGTATATTCTCAGCATAAATTGGTTTCAGGTACCTTGTTTTGCTTGAGAAAGGAGACTTCCTAACAGCACCTGAAGGCATCTCTGTACTTTCAGGCACAGTCCCCAGAGTAGCTCCTGCAGCTCAGTGACAATCTTGAAAAAAAAAAAAAGGCAGTTTGCTTGGAGTATGCTGTCCCACTTTCAATACGAATTTACTGTTCCTGAAGAACTCCTGAACAAATACAAAACATAAAATCATAAAATGTGTTAGGTTGGAAGGGACCTTTAAAGGTTATCTAGTCCAACCCCCCTGGAGTAAGCAGGGACATCTTCCCTAGATCAGGTTGCTCATAGCCCCATCAACCTGACCTTGAATGTCTCCAGGGATGGGGCCGCCACCACTACCTCTCTGGGCAACCTGTTCAAGTGATCTACCACCCTCATATTGAAGAACTTTTTCCTAATATCCAACCTAAATATCTCCTTTTCTAGTTTGAAATCATTACACACCACCAACAACCTCACCCCCACCCCCCATTGCTACATGCCCTGTCTCTTGTTCTGTTTAGATAAAGGATTAAAGATTAAAGATTCATTTGGATGAAAGGAAACAGTTACCCAAACACAGGACAGTGTTATGCTGCTGGAATTTAACTAAGCAGTTTTCTCTTCAGCTTTTCCTGAGTCTTGGGAAGGAGACTGTGTTCTTGCTGGAGCTTGTCTCATGTAGAATGAAGCCTGAGAAAGTTGCCTTAACACTATCCCAAAGCTTTGAAATTCTTAGCTTGCATAAGGAAGAACAAAACACAAATGTCTTTTTCAAAAAACACCATCCCCTCTGTTTGAGGAAGTCCATTGTATTACTTTAAACCACCAAAATGATGTGCTGATGCAATCAAATTATTTTGTAATTTATTAAAAGTTGCCCCCTTTTTTATGCTCTCATTTCTTCATCCTTTTATTAGGCATAAAGTATAAACATTGTCAAACTTGTTTCCCTTGTTTCAACTTATGTCTCTTTTCTTTGTCAAAGCAATATGCTGTCTGTTGACTACATTTCTTAAGTGAGCTCAGCCTTGCCTTCTCCCCTAGCACTTTCAGATCTATTATTTCACAAATCTTGTATCTGAAGGAACAATTATCTGTATCTCAATAGTACTGTAGAAATTAACTTGTTTTCAGCAGTTCATTGAGACCAATCAGGATAAATAAACCTATTTTATTCCAAAACTGGAAGAAGATTCTCTGGACAGTATAATGCTTTTTCCCTCTATTCTTCTTTGCTGGGTCTGATCAGCCTGGAAAAAAGAAGACTTGGGGGGGACCTAATTAGTGTTTATAAATATCTTAGACATGGGTTGCAGGGTGAATTGGCCAGCCCCATTTCAGTGGTCTGTGGGGACAGGACTAGGAGCAATGGCTGTAAGCTGGAGCATAGGAAGTTCCGCACCAACATGCAGAAGAACTTTTTCACAGTGAGGGTGACGGAGCAGTGGAATAGGCTGCCCAGGGAGGTGGTGGAGTCTCCTTCTCTGGAGATATTCAAGTCTCGTCTGGACGCCTATCTATGTAATATGAGATAGGGAGCCTGCTTTGGCAGGGGGGTTGGACCCGAAGATCTCTTGAGGTCCCTTCCAACCCCTAAGATTCCGTGATTCTGTGATTCTTTAGGGAACTCTTTGAGTGGGCTCTGTCCCACAGAATGGAATCATGGTCCACAAATTTCCTTTCTTATATATGAGAAATTGGTTGTGTGTGTGTGTGTATGTATGCACATACATACATAATTTTGTTGAAATGATTGCCTATATGACTTTTTCTACTTTTCTATTGCTAAACATAAAACAGAAGGAAAGTGTTGAAAAAGGGAAGTTCTTTCTGTGAAACAACTTCTTCTGATGACATTTCCAACTGATCAGAGATCCCCTCGAGTTCTGAGCAGGTTAAAGTAGCTGGTAAGGTTGCTTTGTGGCTGTGATTCTAAGCAGGTTTTAATGCTCTCAGTCATGCCATATAAATATTCCAAGAAGACTTACACTTGAAACCAGTTAAAAAATCAACTATGTCATTTGGGGGTATATTTGAGTCTATATTCCCTTTGTTGTTGCTGTAAAAGATAACACAGCACTCCTTTAAATATATGTTTCCTGTCTCCCATAAAAATCTTGGCTCTTAGTTTGCTTTCATGTTAATAGAAGAGATTAGTTCCAAATGACATTAAGAATCAAAGAAGCTCAGCAAACCAAGGTGCCTTGAAAAAAAATCTGTCAAATAAACCTAATATAATGGATTGTTTGGTCTTGATAGTGAAATAAAACAAACAACAACATCCCATGTCTGCTAAAATGTCAGTATGGTGCTGGAATGGAGGTCAGAACTTCCTCGATATGAAAAGGAATCCTGTTACGGGGATAAGTAATCAACCACCTGGGAGAATATAAAACTAAAATGAGAGGTGTCCACGGAGACACAGCAGTGCTGCCAAGTTTAAGATTTAAATCCAAATAAAATATTACAGTAGTCTCAGGTGATAGCATCCATAGAAGTTTGGACCTCATTAGGGGAATTGAAAAGCTTAGAGCTGTTTCCAGTAATAACACTCAATTTAGTTGGTTAAATTAAAGCCAAACTAATCTCCTTTCCATGAAGTGTTTGAGCAAGTTGTAGAAAACTCCCCCATCAGTTTTCTTGTAGGAGAGAAGTCTCATATAAATAGCGCTGCAAGACTGAATGCAGACTCTTTGCACCAACCTGGCAATTCCCATTTATGCTTTGGTGTGGTCATATCTCTTCACCTATTAAACAAATCTAAGACCTCACTGTTTCATCCTTCATTAGATCTTATAAAATGAAACTTCTGGAGAGTGTCTGAATTCATGAGTGTCAGCTTTACTCTCGTAAAGAAAGTGGTGAGTTCATGATTTCAACAGAAGTTGATGGAATTTGGTTTGAAGGAACTGGAGTAGAGTTTTCCTTTTCATGTGGTGTCTTTGGTGTTTTTTCATGTACTCCTCAACTGCTTATAAAGATTCTTAGGAAACATTTAACTCGCCAGAGTCAAAATGAAGAGATGACTTTAAAGGAACTGCTGAAGAAAGGAACAAAACATGTTCCATACATTAGAAATCCATATAAAACTGAAAATGAACCAAGCTAAGCAAAAGCTATACTTCATAATTCAAGGAGTACTGACTACAGAAAATGACTCTGTACAGTGAATGGGAATATCCTTCAGTGAAGTCTTTTTTATGAACCATGCTCACAACACATCAGTCAAATGATAAATTCCATTGCTTATTGATGATTTAATTTAATCAGTGTCCATTTTGGTCTTGGGCCTGGCCTTGAACAGTACTGTTTCCTCTCACCCTTTGTAGTTTTCCATGACACTTCTGAAAAAAGTGTCAGCAGTACAGCAAATTTAGTTTTCCAATTTTCCTTGGCATTTTTAATTATATATAGCCAGACTGAGTAAAACATCTATGTATAGAGTGACCAAGAATTTTACTCTAAAATTGCACTACAGCAAATGTGAGCTTAGTATCATAATAGAGTAAAAGTCGTGGACACAGCAAAGGCAAAATGATGTTGTTCTGCATGCAGAGTTTTAGTAAATGTGTAGAAATAAAACTTGACAAATATGACACCTCTGTTGGCCTTTTTTGTTACTTAGTATTCTACAATTTATGCTGGATACAATAAAGTAGTTAAGAGGATTGGCCTCAGTGAATTTCAGCATGTGTTTAAAGGTTAGCTTAAGCTGGAGGGCTTTGCTGAACTGGACATCTTGCTGGTGTCTTGTGATTTGTCATGCTTTTATTAAGCCAAGTTTCTCATGCCTGTCACCTTTGCTTTCACAGCTAAGGTAATTTTTTATTTTAAAAATTCTCTTTACTTTTGATAAGTAGTGTACAATTTCACTTCTCAAAGCAAAAAGTGTCCCATGGAAGATCTGTACAGCAGGGATGAGAAACAGAAGATGAGAAGAGTCAGAACTATTGAGCCAACAGGACCAAAATAAAATACTTGGTTTCTTATCTTCCGAGGTAAGGAGGCATTTTACTATAAACTGTCTTGATCTTTCAGTGTGCTGCCACCATCATGTCAAACACTCTCCAGTGTGGTCCATTCAAAGCTTATTGAGTGGCTTTGGAAATGTGATGCATGTGCTCAGGGTTGAGGATAGAGTTCCACATACAAACAGAAATGAAGACTTTGCACCATTAGTGACCCAGATTCCTACAGAACTCTTCTTCGACAAGTTATGGCCAAAGGTATTACATGTGCTTCAGACTGATCTATCCAAGTCTCTGCTTCTCTGCCTCTGTCATAGGTTGTGAAGTTTAGCTAGACTATGTTGTTAATGAGGGCAAAGCTATTGACTTTAGGTTGCAGATCCTCCAGATCCTCCTGGATGACATGCTGGAGCACATGAGGGAAGAGCATGTGATCCGGGACAGCCAGCACGGCTTCACCAAGGGAAGGTCCTGCCTTACCAATCTGGTGACTTTCTATGATGGAGTAACAGCAGCAGTAGATAAAGGGAAGGCGACCGATGTCATCTACCTGGACTTGTGCAAGGCCTTTGACACAGTCCCACACCACATCCTTATCTCTAAACTGGAGAGATATGGATTTGATGGGTGGATCATCCAGTGGATAAGAAACTGGTTAACAGACCGTAACCAAAGGGTGGTGGTCAATGGGTCTATGTCCAGGTGGAGGCCGGTGACAAGCGGTGTCCCCCAGGGGTCTGTCTTGGGACCGGTTCTCTTTAACATCTTTATCAATGACATCAATGATGGGATTGAGTGCACCCTCAGCAAGTTTGCGGATGACACCAAGCTGAGTGGTGTGGTCGACACCCTAGAAGGAAAGGAAGCCATCCAGAGGGGTCTTGACAGGCTGGAAAGATGGGCCCGGGTGAACCTAATGAGGTTCAACACTGCCAAGTGTAAGGTCTTGCACTTGGGCCGGAAGAATCCCAGACATAGATACAGACTGGGAGAAGAGCTCCTTGAGAGTAGCCCTGCTGAGAAGGACCTGGGTGTCACCGTGGATGAGAAACTTAACATGAGCCAGCAGTGTGCTCTTGCAGCTCGCAAGGCCAATGGTATCCTGGGCTCCATCAGAAGAGGGGTGGCCAGCAGGGACAGGGAGGTGATTGTCCCTCTCTACTCTGCCCTCGTGAGGCCCCATCTGGAGTACTGTGTCCAGATCTGGGGCCCCCAATACAAGAAGGATGTAGAACTGTTGGAGAGGGTTCAGAGGAGGGCCACAAAGATGATTAGAGGGCTGGAGCACCTGCCCTACAAGGAGAGGTTGAGGGAGCTGGGCTTGTTCAGTCTGGAGAAGAGAAGGCTGCGGGGGGACCTCATTGCAGCCTTCCAGTACCTGAAGGGAGCATACAAACAGGAGGGGAATCAACTTTTTAAAAGGGCAGACATTGGCAGGACAAGGGGGAATGGTTTAAAGCTGAAGGAGGGAAGGTTTAGATTGAATATTAGGGGGAAGTTTTTTACAGAAAGAGTGGTGAGGTCCTGGAACAGGCTGCCCAGAGAGGTGGTGGATGCCCCATCCCTGGAAGTGTTCAAGGCCAGGTTGGATGTGGCCCTGGGCAACCTTGTGTAGATCCAGGCCTGAGGTTGGTGGCCCTGCCTGTGGCAGGAGGTTGGAGCTTTATGATCATTGGGGTCCCTTCCAACCCTTGCCATTCTATGATTCTATGATTCTATGCAAAAATTAGCTTGACGCGTGGATCTTGCAGCTGTGGTCACATAGTAACTGAAAAGATTACAGTGATTTTTGAAAAAACAGTTTCTGCCTCAGTCCTACACAGGCAACTGGACTGTGGGATTGGGCTGTATGGGTTGGATTTAGCAGCATGGCATGTGACAGGAGCAGAAAGCTCATTCCTGGGCCATGTTTCCTTGCTTACTTGTCCCGGCAAAGCATGGCCAAGATGTTGTTAATAACACCCAAATTCTTGAGTAACATACATGCGTGTCTAAATTATATGATTATAAAAGCCTTAATATGTTGAGATGTTGTAGTGAATAAATAAAAATAAATTTGAAAAAAACAGTCCTAGAAAATTCAAAGGTTAAACTGATATTCCAGATAGAGTTGAGGACATTTATGGTCTTCAACTAGAAAATTCAAAGGTTAAACTGATATTCCAGATAGAGTTGAGGACATTTATGGACTTCAAAGTACGTTGTGTTAAGATAATCTATGTTAGATAGCACAGCCTTAAAGACCCAACAATGCTCACCTCATGCTGTGTTGCTGATTTAGTGGGGTGTTGTTGCTTAGTCAGTTCTCTCTTCCTTTATATGCCTTTATCCGTCTCATCAAAGTCTCTTTTTGCCCTTTACCAAGTGCACTGATACACAGACTGAAGTATCATGAGGTAATAAAATAAAATTCTTTTTCAACACTCATTCTAGACAATAAATATTACAATTAACCTGCACTTATTTAAAAACTACCCTACAAAGAACCCAAGCTAGCACTTCTTGTTGAGAAAAAATCCAGTGTAAGCTATGCTGTTGAAAGGAATGCACACTCGGACCCCAAATAATCTCAAAATTATAATGCAATTTAGTTTTATTCAGTGCTCCTGAAATTGCTAATCAAAGAAATTCTATTATAGGAATGAATTATGTGCTTACTGAAAACACAGCACATTTGTGAAGTTAATTTCATTTATGCTTTATTCCTATTGTATAGGGAGTCTAGAGAGTTTTGGTGGGGCTTTTTTTAATAACCATGTATAGCCCTCTTAAACAGTGAGAGTCTCTTTGGAATATAAGCCTGTTTATTTTATTGTGCTCTGTTTAGTTATTCTAAAATAAAAAAAAAAAGTTACAGACACATAATTGTAGCCATCTGTTGTGTTTTAAGTCCAATCTAGCCCAAAAGTCAAAAAAGTCATGGCAACAACTTATAAAAACAATGGCAATAATATGAACTCACTATGGTTACTGGTGAACCTTTATTTCTCCCCTCAAATGAAGTTTCCTCAGAGAATTATTTTAATGTTTGATTTATTTCTTTATTAAATTTGCCCACAGTATCGCCAGCTGCTCTATCAAGATTGTCATATAGCTGTCTCCTTGATAGTAAATCTGTGTTTCTCCAAAACGGTGAGTTCTGTTATTATACAAAACTAAGCTCTAGGGGAAAACTTGGTGCTTGACATATATTATTCTAGCATAAACCAGCAAGCAGGATTAAGATTGTTTAAGGAAATTTATTAGTGGGGCTGAATAATATTTATCATATATTTAACCCATACTCTGACAGATTTAAAATTCATTATTTACAATTTTCAGGTATTTGATGTCTTTGGTTTAATATTACACTGAGATATTTAGTAAATGCTTTATTCTATTAATTTCATCAAAATTTTGATGACTTTTATGAGACATTGTTAATATGCAGTATTATCCTGTCTTCTACACATATCCAGTTTGCAAGCATACTACAGTTATCTTAACTAAGAGTGCTGGGTTGATACACATACTCTATACAATATATAGCACACGTGCTGAAAATGACCTCTAGATATGTTATATGTTGGAAAAGGATACATAGACAGATAGATAGACAGATAGACAGATATATTCTGCTACTGCAGATTGGTGACACGGTATACTTTAGTTCCCTTTTCTTTGTATTTATAGAGGAATCACCTGATAGAAATCCATGCACAACTGTGTTTACATAATCCTTCACACACCTACCTCCTGTTAAACTGAAAAGTTGAAGTGCTTGGGGAGCAGTACTGTCCTCTTAGGAGAATTGCAGAGCTTGGAATTCTAGTTTCTTGAGAAAGGTGAGGACACCTGAGACATGAAATGTATCCTGGTTAGGCCCATTTCTCTCTTTTGTCTAGCCGTATGATGATCATGCAGTGGTTGCCACAAGGCAGGATGGATATGACCCCAGGTCACCTCCAGATGGATGGTGGCCCAATGACAAGAATCACATTTCTCCCAGGTGATCAACCAGTGGGTATCGCTGTCCCAAAACATTTCCTAAGAGTCAGCAGTGGGGAATGGGGTTATTTCTGTCAACCCAAATAGGGCACTCAAATGATGAAGTCAAGATGAAAAATAGCAGAGATCGGGTTCCAGTTTTTTAAGCCATCTCCATGAGAAATAAGAGGTGATATAAGTAAAGGGGAATGTTTGCAGTTTTATTTAGCTAGTAATAACCTAAATAAAGCAGCAGGTATTTTGTATTGCTGTAAAGAGGAGGTGAAATAAGAAATGTAAATGATGGTGTCTGTGCAAACTTAATTCACATGTACAAATGTCATGTAAAAGCCAACTGCCATTTTTTCAGTTCTTATTTATTGGGTTAATGAAGGTTGTCTGTGGATGTCTTTGCCTTTAGTCTTGGTTCTTTTGATAAATATGTGCACTGAGCATGGGCATGAGCACTCTAGTCATCACTCTAGCCAGCACTTTCATTAGTATCTGCCTCGTACTGCCATTAAAATGATGTTGGGGGCTTACTTTTACAGGTTATTGCTAACTTTTTTTCTAAGGGTGTACAAAAAAATTACTTTGTAACCTAAAGATGACATATATACAATATAATTGTAACCACAAAGCTTTGGGCCAAAATGCCAACTGTGATTTCTTTTTTTTTCCCTGTGAAATACTGAACATTAGTTTAATCAGACTTTCCCACTATTTTCTTAAGTTACAATGAAAATGTTCCCATACAATATCATCTTCTCATTTAGGTGTCCTTGGAGTCCCTCCCCTTTTCTTCTGTCCCACTTTTGCTTTTATCAGACCTCTGATTCTCTCCCATTTGGCCCAGGTTGCCAAGAAGGCTAATGGCATCTTGATGTGTATCAGAAATAGTGTGGTCAGCAGGTCCAGGAAGAGATTGTGCCTCTATAGTTGGCATTGGTGAGGCCGCAGTGGGCCACTCACTACAAGAAAGACATTGAGGTCCTGGAGTGTGTCTAGAGAAGGGCAACCAGGCTGGTGAAAGGGCTGAGAGCAAACCTTGCGATGACCGGCTGAGAGAACTGGGGTTGCTTAGCCTGGAGAAGAGGAGGCTGAGGGGAGACCTTATCACCACCTACAATTACCTGAAAGGAGGTTGTAGAGAGATGGGTATTGTCTCCTCACCCAAGTGACAGATGATAGGATGAGGGGAATGGATTCAAGCTGTGCAGGGGCAGGCTCAGTTTAGACATTAGGAAAAAATTCTCCACTGAAAGGGTTTTTAGGCATTGGAACAGGCTGCCCAGGGAGGGGGTTGAGTCACCAACCCTGGATGTATTTAAAAGACGAGTAGATATGGTGCTCAGAGATATGACTTTGTAGAGGACAGGTATGGTTGGACTCAATGATCACAAAGGTCTTTTCCAACCTAGTGATTCTGTGATTTGAAGTAATTTTCCAAGTATTTATCATTATTCCTTGTTTGTATATGGATTTGTGCAACTGGAACTGTCTGTAGCTGCTGTCTTTTGTGTCTTAACACCTGAAGTTATCTGATTTAATACATTCTTTTTATTACCTTTTATCAAACAACACAGTAACTAAAAATCAACTTATTTTATAGCATCCATTCAAAGCACTTATTTCTTTACTACTACAAACCTTTCTCTGGCTCCTTGTATTATCTCATTAGAGGCAAAGTAGGTTGTTCCTGTGGTCCAAAAGGTGCATGAGGCTGTGAAAAAGAAGCTGTGTCAGACTGGAGTCTGATCGGTAGCACAGTGGGCAAAATCCCTTGGCCATCGTCATCACCAATAGGCAAACAGGACTGTGTTATGCAAGTGCAAGGGGTTCTGATTTTTTGGATACTGTTTCATCCACAGTAAGTATGAGAAATAGTTTTAGAAAAAGGAAAGATGTGAGGACATTCTCAGTATGCAGCTCAGGAAGCGGAAATACTGATGGCATAATTTACATGCAGGCGGGGTGGTTTAGGATGACTTAAAACCAAGGTTATTTCTAAAAAATATTAGTACTCCTAAAGATTAGAGACTTAAGGTTCTAATCGGAGATCTCATCTGTTAAGCAGGTGGTTGTACAAACCATTTGAAAAATATTAACAGGATCAACATTTCACAGTTGTGTGTTGCAGTGCTTGGAATGTTAGTTCACTCTAAACTTCCCTCTCCTACTTCATTTCTTTCAGTTTCTGGTTAATATTAATCCGGGCTAATGGTGCAAACATTCTGGGTGTGATGCAACAAGGCATAAAAGCATGTTCATGATCTGAAGTATTTGACTCATCTTTTTAACTGATAAGCATATGATTAAGTGCTCTGCTGGAATGGAGCCAGAGCACATTTTACTGCCAGCTAGAATGAGTTTGCTCACGCGCTGTAACATGCACCTTTAAAGCTGACTCCATCCCTATATGGGATGGCAAATTGTTGACTGGGTTGTTACTGCATTGAACAGCCAGACAGTGTTCAAACCATCCTTCAGGGCTACACAGCTCGCATGAAGGGAAAATCTCCTTCTGATATAATTAGGTGCACATTTCCCATTGTTCTAGTGTCATGGCAGAAGTAACCAGAACAATTCCAGTTGAGATGTAGTTATGCCCCACACTTCATTTGGGGAACAAACGGAGGATGACTACAGAACCTTCACACAGACTGACAATAGATAATGACGCCACATAATCCTGCTGCTCAGTTCCTGTTGAGCTCTCAGATTTAATGACCCTTCTATTTACACAATGACATGAGACAGAAGAAATTTCCTTCAGGAAAATGAAATGAACCTTTAGCTCCTAGCTGTTGTGCATTTTGTATAGGAAGTTCTGTTTTGACTAATACTTAAAGCTAGTATTTTTTATTTCCAATAGAAATCCTTATTCTTTTATAATACTATATTTTTCTGTTAGTGATGTCTGGTAGTAGAGATTTAGTTTTGTTAGTTTCCTCATTCTTGTGAGACTGATACATAATTCTGGTTTCTAGAAATCACTCTAGTATTTTTTATTATCTCTCTTTTATTTTTAAATATCCTAAATCTTGACCGTAACTCAAGTTCACATTATCAGACACTTCAAGAGGAAAAGCTTTTGGTTTTCAAGGACTTCCATGCCTGTAGCTGTCCACCTTTTGACCACAGAAGAAAGAATGATCTTTTATTTGCTTTTTCTGCCACAATTCTGTTTTGTAAATGCATCTTCTTATCTGAAATACATTTTTCTCTACACATTTTTTTCCCATTTTAAAAGGTCTTATTAATTTCTCTTCTGTAGCTCAAACTAATGAAGTGCTGCAGCTAAATACATATTCCTAGGATATGGACTCTACTGGGTTCTGCTTTCACCTTTGTAGGCATCCTTTCCTGAAAATTAGAAGTCCCCAACGCCCCCCAAAAAATGTGGAAGTGATAAACCTGATGCCAAGGCAATCAGGCTAGTCAGTTTGGATACAGGAGTTAGGTAATGGGGCTGGTGTTTTCTTTCCTTTTCGTTGTCACGCACAGTGTGTTTGTTGGTCCCTCTCATTTATGGTGTGATGAAATACTGCTTGAGCTGTATTTGGAGGATCTGATAAAGAGGTGTTTTAGCATATAGCCAAGCTGAGAATAAGATATGGAACCGAACCTCCGGTAGCACTTACTGCAATAATTCTTTATTATCAGTCCTCAAATCAACTGGCTTTTCTAAATCCCCACAATTGCACTCCACCCTGTTTCCTTGCTTTCACCTCCACAACCCTGCTTGGGTGCTGGGTGCATCTTCCATGGAACAATGCAGCCAAGGCTGCTCCTTCCCTTGCATAGTATCAACTGATTTGAATTTACTTGAAGCCTCACATTAAAAGCTGTTTTCTTTCTCCTCATTAAAAGCAGGGTGCAAGTCAGCATCTGGATAATGATCCACCACTGTATCAGATGAATTGTACTGTACCTAGAGACCTCAATTGACCTTGCCTTGATGTGGGCGTCCTGGAGCCAGACTGTAGCCTTTCCAGTCATCCCACAGATTTTTTTTTGTTCACCATTTTTTCTGCCTGAGCATTACCTCTGAAGCATATTTTCCAGCCTGATTTCCTCACATGGCTGAAATCAATGCCACCTAATAAATAGCTGGTGAAGAGTGATATTTGAGATACTTGATACCTCAGATATAGATATTTGAGAAAGGCCTGTGATATAATTTTTGTGCATTTCTCTATTGATTTTCTTGCTGTGTTTTTCTCCCTTAAGTTTCTCTTCACTTTGAATTTGTTCTCCAAGGACGCAAAATAAAAACAAATACTGTATTTCCATTTTCATTCAGCTGTTTGGCCAAAATCATAACTCTTTGGTAATGTAATACTGATAGCTGTTTCAGGACCCAAAAGAAAAGAACAAGACAATGCCAATATTTTCTTGCTGCTTCTTTTCTTCCCTCCTCCCCCCCCCCCCCCCCTCCCCAAACCCTGTAGTGGTTGATTATCTACTATGCTCTTTTCCCTGTGCTCTGCTTGGAAGAGCTAAAGGCAGCAAAGACTCCTTGAAGGTCCTCTTGGCAGGAGGCAAACTTTGGAGGAAGCAGGGAGAGATCGGGTGGTAACTTCTTTATCTCTTTTCTTAGCCTGGGAGTGTGTTGGAGAAAAGAAAGGAAGTGACATAATTAACTTTGATAATCTCTCTGGTTGGTAGATAGTCCTGGGGGAAAATGACTGAATAATGTTTGTTAGAACAGTGTTGTTTCGACGCCAAACAGAGAGAAATAAAGGGACTGCAAACAATGCTTTTAGCCAAGCCTGCTGTACCCAGTGGCAGACAGGAATTAAAAAACATATTAAAAATTTGAGAAGCATTATTTTTGTCCTGAACTGCTTCAATTCATATTTTATTTTTCAGTTAAAATTGTTAAATGCTTGTGTTTATCTCATTTGTGTATGTGCCTGTGTGGTACTACTATTACATCACATTCACTTACACATGAGCTGCTGCAACCTACTTAATGCTGTGCATATTGGGGTCCTTCCCTGAATACCTAATTACCACCACAGTTTTCCTGTCAAAATCAGATACCTAATGCTTGCGGACCATGCACATAAAGCCCTGATGCCGTTTGTCACTGTTAACTGTGGAAGGACACATGTGAAGGACAACTGAAAAGAACTCTTTTAAGAAGAGCAATTGGGGGAGAGAGATTTGGGGGTCTTGGTTGACAGAAAGTTAAACATGAGCAAGCTGTGTGCCCAGGCAGCCAGGGGGGGCAGCCTTTTTCTGGTGTACATCAAGCACAGCACTGCCAGCCAGTCCAGGGAGGAGTCCTGCTCTGCACTGCGCTGGTGTGGCCTCAATTACTGTGTGCAGTTTTGGGCACCACAGTACAAGAGTGACACAAAAATATTGGAGAGTGTCCAGAGGAGGGCAGCGAGGATGGGTGAAGGGTCTGGAGAGGAAGTCTTATGAAGAGAGGCTTGAAGTCCCTTGGTTTATTCAGCCTGGAGAATAGGAGACTGAGGGGAGATCTCATCATGGTCTGTGGCTTCCTGACAAGGTAGAACGAAGAGGCAGGTGCCGATCTCCTCTTTTTGGTGACCAGTGATAGACCCCGAGGGAACAGTATGAAGCTCAGAGGGAGGTTTAAGTTGGATATTAGGAAGAGGTTCTTTATTGAGAGGGTGCTCAGGCACTGGAACAGGCTCCCCAGGGCAGTGAGTTCAAGAAGTGTCTGGACGATGCACTCAGTCCCATGCTCTGACCTGGCTGGCCCTCTGTGGAACCAGGAGTTGGACTCGATGATCCTTACAGGTTCCTCCCAACTCAGGATATTCTGTGATTCTATGATGATTAAGAAACAAAAGCGAGGGCCGAAAACTGGCCGGGGATCTTTATAGCAGCAACTACTGCCCGAGGGAAAAGGCCGGGGGCGAGGGGAGCGCGGCTGGCGGCGGCCGCTGCGGGCCAGCGGTGCCGGGAGGTGGCAGCATCCCCTGCGGCATCGCCCGGCCGCCGCCCGGCCCTCGCCCCGCCGCCCGCACTTCGCTGAGGTGTCTCGGGCTACTCCCTGCCGTGTTGTTTGTTTGTTTGTTTTTACTCCAGCGATGTATAACAAAAGGAGCTGGTCTGCAAGCGGTAAGTACGGCTGGGTGTGCAGGCATCGAGATTCTCCGTAGTGACGCGGCTGCGGTGACGCCCTTGTCAGGGCTGCGTAGGGACGGCCCGAGTGCTTCGTGTCTCCGGGGAGCAGAGTCTGCAGTACCTGCCTAGGGCGATAGGAGAGCATAGCCAAAGAGCATGCTTTTTTATGGAAGGCCTGCGTGGTACAGATTCAGGCAGGTAACACAGATATGGTATTACGCCTCTCTGAGACCTAAACTGTAAACCTTTTCTGGTCACAGATGAGAGGAACAAAAATCTCCATTAAAAAATGTCGAACAACTGAAGTCACCAAAAGACAGTTAATAATGACCTATAAAATGCATGCAATCTTCCAGTCAACAATATAAAATTTAGTTAAAATATTTAACCAAGAAAGACTACTAGAGGCAAGAGTCTCTTTTACAAGGGTGTCCTGGCAAGAGGGGCAGCATAACAGTCAATTATTACAAACAAAATCCAGGTTTCTTAATTAAAATACAAAATGCTGGCTTTGCTGCATAGCTTGTAATAAGTTGTGTCTTGAGAAGACTGTAATTATGCTGGCGCCTGCTTGTACCGCCATAGTTAAGTCTGTCACCATTTCCATTATAAACCCCATTTTTAAGCAATTTATAATGTAGCCATAAAAAATAATTTTAGATTGAACTTGGCAAAGAAATTCTTAGACTGAAAAGTTTCTTTTTTTTTTTTTAATACAAATAATCTGTTTGGTCATCTTTATGTTTTTTAGGAGAGCACTAAACTAGCCAAAATTTTTATGGTTTTGAAGCTTTCTAGCCATCCTGTAGTATAAACACATTTTCTTTTTTCATCAGCATCAAGAGGATCCTGCATTCCTTGGAAGTGGAGGATTTTAGTTCCTTAAAGGTCTGTAAATACAGGAAAACAAACTTCTCATTTCTTTACAGAAGTAGTGAAGACTGATTAACTTTGAATTACAATGAAGAAATGAGAACAAATAGAAAGTAGTTAAACTTGGGCTTCAGGATAAGTCATTGCAAAATGTTTCTGCCATGAGACTGACCTCAGTTTTCCAGCCTCCTTCTCATACCAGAGGAAGATGTGGTCAGAGGTAACAGCACTTCAAAGGTGAACAAGAAGGCTGAGCATCAAGCTTTCACAGCAGCCCATGGCATGTGCTTTTCTAACAATGTTCAAAGGAGGATAAGGAAAATATCTGTCCGAATGTCATAGTAAATTCTCATTACTTTGCTCCAGTGTGCATTTTACCACTGAAAGGTTACAAAGAAGAGAAAATGAGTGCAGAAATTATTAGGCATCTACTCTGAAGAATCACCACGAGACGGCACTTGTGTGCTTGAGCTATGTGGAGGTAAGGTATACTTGTTGAATCACAGAATGGTTTGGGTTGGAAGGGATCTTAAAGATCATGTAGTTCCAACCCCCTGCCATAGGCAGGGACATCCTCCACTGGCCCAGGTTGCCCAAAGACCCATCCAACCTGGCCTTGCACCCTGCCAGGGAGGGAGCAGCCACAGCTTTCTGGGCAACTTGTGCCAGGGCCTCACCACACTCATAATCAAGATTTTTTTCCCCTCCTTCAGCTTAAAGCCATTACCCCTTGTCCTATCACTATATGCCCTTGGAAACAGCCACTCTCCAACTTTCCTGTAGGCCCCTTTAGGTCATGCAGGACAATGTCATATTCATTGTCCAGGTAGGTGACAGCAGTTGCTCTTCTCTTGTTCGCCAACATTGTAACCCCATCATAGAAGGCCACCAAATTTGTCAGGCATGATTTGCCCTTAGTGAAGACATGTTGTCTGTCACCAATCAACTTATTTTCTGTGTGCCTGAGCATAATTTCCAGGAGGATCTGCTCCATGATCTCACCAAGCACAGAGGTGAGGCTGGCCTGTAGCTCCCTGGGTCTTCCTTTTTTCCCTATTTAAAAATGGGGGTTATGATTCCCCTTTTCCAGCACTGTTGAATACAGTTGATAAAAAAAACCTGAGTAAACTAAGGCAGCTCTTATTGTATCACTCTAATCTACAAATGAACAAATTTTTAAATTTATTTTATTTTTATGATCTAATGCTGAGTTTCTGGAATTTTCTAGGAAGGCAGATACATTTTTTGATGAGAAGCACAGAACAACAAATAGTAAAACCTATGAAAATATAATTTTGAATCCACTTTCCAAAGGAAAAGACTGCTCTACAATCCTAGTCTGCACCTGTAACTGTTTTATAATTTACATGGCTACAAGGTAGCAAAGCTACAGAAGCAGAAATGAAAGACTGATTGTGTGTCTCTGTTGAGTTTAGATTACAGTGCAGTTTCAGATGCAAAGGTTATGATGTAAATTGTGGTCCCCTTGCCTAAGCCTGGTTTATGAGTGATGTGGGTTACTCTATATAACATCGTGCAGACCTTTTTGTCAGACCTCTGGCTACACAAAGGAAAGTTTAGCAGCTAAAGTGATCTTTCAACTTTGATGTACAAGTTTTAGTGCAAAGTAGGTAAACAGCTTTTCCAATATTTCATTTTTTTCCTTAACCATTGGAACAAAGGTCTGAGAGAAACAAATGGGATTTCTAGGTTAACACTATACACTGGTTTTTCTTTTTATTCCTTTGCTTTGCCAGCTTAACAAACTCTGGCTTGAACAGACTGTTGTAGTTAATTTTGGCAGCAGTTACCCATTGTTGATTAACTAAATTTCATCAGCTGTAACCAATTGTAATAATTTTTTATGCGCTAGAAGGGAATATGGTCTAATAAGAGAAATTCAGGAAACCAGTATTTATTTTAAAGACTTTTTCTTGACTCGTGTTATGGCCACTGCCAGCACACTCTTACTCCATGTTGGCTAATTGAATAGACCCAACCCTGGAGAACTGAAGTCGTTTCCACTATGTGTTCACACACTTGCCTGTCTGCCCATGGTATGGTGCATTAGGTTCCATCAGTGTTTTTTAAGTTTGGAGGCAATAGGAAGGTGTTTTATGTCTCAATGAGGCTTGGTTGCTACCTTCTTTTGGATTCTTCTGGTGATAATTTAGTACAAGTAGACAGGTTACAAATAATGTCCTTTCTGACTGAGCTAGTGTGGAAACAGGGCCAGCAGAACACCATTTGCTATTATTACTGGACAGTTTGCAAAATCCCTGGTATTGCACTGCCACATTTTGTCTTTTGCTGAAAAAGCCATTATGGTGAAGACCTTACAGTGTTTTTTGTAGCTGGGTTGCTGCCAGTTCCTCAGCTGGTTCTGGTCTGCCTCCCTGATAGATCACCATGCCTGAAAAAGTCCATGTAGAAAGATCTGTCAGCATATAGCGAAGATTTTCGGATGCACGTAGTCTTGCAATGGTTCCCTGCACATCTTTCTCTTTCGCAATCCTCCTCCAACAGCAAGAGATGACTGGTCTCTCAAGGACTGTATGATTCATGGTAGTGCTCGCTTAACTGAAAGTACTGGAGCAGCAGCTCCTCTTTTACTGCCGGAGAGGCCAGCTGATCTCTTACAAAATGGGAAACATTGCTAAACAAAGGAAGTCATTTTAAAAGGGGAAAATAACATCTGTCTACAGATACTTGGGGAGGGAAAGAAGAAATGTGAAAATGGAGATGGTGGGGAGGGGAAAAAAGTTAAAAAAGCTGAGTTAAAAAAGCTGAAAAATAAAGGCCATGTGGGACCAGAGACAGCACATCCTAAGGATAGACCAAACGCAGAGGGACATAACGGGAGGAAGCATAGGAAAGGGAGAGAGAGAGCGTGTGTAAAACAAAGCACAGGGAAAAGGTATAGAAGTTCCCAAACAAATTTAGAGGTGGAGGGACTGCTGTAGCACTCCCTGCTGCAGCACTCCGTTGCCAGCAGAGGTGCTAAAGCCACAGCTATAGACCGCGGTAGCAAAAATGTCAAGGGAAGAAGTAAATCGGGTATTTAGGCAGAGTATTTCACGACAGGAATAACAGTGCGATGCAGCTGCCTAGAAGGCATCCGTTCAGGAATGAACTTCTATACGTATCTGCGGTAGAAAAGAAAAAGGCAGTGAGCAAGGAGCAGAGGAGGTTCCCCGAAAAAAAGCAATGGGGCCAGCCCGGGGAACACCACAAAAAGCTTATGGCCGTGCTGCAGCCAGAGAACAATGAGCCTAGCAGGTACCAGTCTGCAGCTGGGGCACAATAAAACCCTTCCACAAGCTGAGCCAAGAATAATCGTCTTTAAAAGTACTATGCTTTGCTCTTACAAATGTTGCTCTCGTCCAAGTGTTTTGTATTTGCCTCAGTGCAGTTCCTTCTTTTTTTTTCCTGCCCCCTCCCTCCCCCCAATTAGAGGCTTATTGTAAACCAAAGGGGATTTCTGGGAGCTCTTTGGGTTTGGAAATTATGTAAATGACAGGACTCTGATGTTGGATCATATTATTAATTGTATATTTTGCGGTTCACATATTCTGAAGAGTATGTGTGAAACAAGTTTTTCTTTTCTTTCCTTGAGCACAGTAAGTTAAAAAAAAAAAGTCTTCAGGCACATTGCAAAATTATTTTTCTCCATTTTCTTCATGTCAAAGAAGAGTACACTTCAAAGAATACTCTAGACTATTCTTTGCTGATAGCTTCACAACATTGTGCCTGTACTATGAATAGAACAAACCTCACAGATGATTATACTTAAAGCTGGTGGTCTTTCTGTAAATTTTAAACAAAGTGTTCTATTAAATGCCATCTATAAAATGCTTGATGACTTACCTCCTAGGCTGATTTGTGATTTTGCCTGAGCCTTTGAAATCCTGGATTAAAAACCTCTTTTGCTACAGGAAACTGATTGGCAACCAAATAAATTGCACTATAATATAAAAGTATTGAACACTTCTACATGTCAAGTATTTTTTTGCAATGCATTTCTCTGCCTGCAGCATAAAATAGAAGTACTTTCTGTATACAATGCTTAACCATCCCTAGGAATATGTGTAAAGTGTACAGAGATCAGGTCATTATCCTAAAAATCCCCTGTGGTTGAGGAGCACAGCTATCTTTCTGGTTCAAGACAGCTATCTTCCGATCCTGATGTGAAGTTAATAAAGTGGTAACATTGAACGATTTTTCTATTCCAAAAACGAGTAGTGTTTCTGTATCTGAAATGTTCCTGTCTATCCATTAGCAAGCACTGTGAGACTATCCAAAATAAAAGGGGTTTATATGGATATTCAACATTTACAAATATCATATTCAATTTATGTCTCAACTGGCAATTTCTGCAGCTAATTCTACAATTTTCACACTGTGTCCATTACAAATGAAATTCCCTTTGCATTAGGAGATGTATAGTACAGAAAAATATGCTTGTGCTGCTTTTATATATTCTTAGGTTAAGAATACAACTTTCATACAGCATCTAACAAGAAGGGAAAAAAGAAAACGAGAAGAAGAAGAGAAGAGAAGAGAAGAGAAGAGAAGAGAAGAGAAGAGAAGAGAAGAGAAGAGAAGAGAAGAGAAGAGAAGAGAAGAGAAGAGAAGAGGAAGAGAAGAGAAGAGAAGAGAAGAGAAGAGAAGAGAAGAGAAGAGAAGAGAAGAGAAGAGAAGAGAAGAGAAGAGAAGAGAAGAGAAAAAAGAAAAGAGAAAAAAGAAAAGAAAAGAAAAGAGAGAAGAGGAGAGGGGAAGGGAAGGGAAGGGAAGGGAAGGGAAGGGAAGGGAAGGAAGGGAAGGGAAGGGAAGGGAAGGGAAGGGAAGGGAAGGGAAGGGAAGGGAATGGGAAGGGAAGGGAAGGGAAGGGAAGGGAAGGGAAGGGAAGGGAAGGAAGGGAAGGGAAGGGAAGGGAAGGGAAGGGAAGGGAAGGGAAGGGAAGGGAAGGGAAGGGAAGGGAAGGGAAGGGAAGGGAAGGGAAGGGAAGGGAAGGGAAGGGAAGGGAAGGGAAGGGAAGGGAAGGGAGGAAGGGAAGGGAAGGGAAGGGAAGGGAAGGGAAGGGAAGGGAAGGGAAGGGAAGGGAAGGGAAGGGAAGGGAAGGGAAGGGGAAGGGAAGGGGAAGGGAAAGGGAAGGAAAGGAAAAAAGAAAAGAGAGAAAGGTGTTATACATTTTGTTGATTGGAGATTTGGAACGTATGAACATATGCATACCCACATGCAAAGGTTCATGTGTACACCTCGTGTTGTAAATCCAGCTCAGATACAGGTAGTATATCAGATATGCCCAACTATAGTGCCTGTGTAACATTTCTTTGCTGGGAAGAGTCCAGAAGACTTTCTTTTGGTTGGGGAATCTGCAGTTTTAGCCTCTAATAATGTTCCTGCTTTCATGAAACGTTTTCATGGAAGTTCTTCTCCATATACCTCTTGCAGCAAGAGCCTTGCAGAGCAATAACAAGCACAAGCTCACACATTTTTAATTCTGGGTCAACTTTTTTGTGCACAATATTGATCTGAATGGCAAATTTAGCTGGGAAAGAGTCAGCAGAATCATTCAGCGTGGATGTGTGAGTTTCAGACTTAGACGGCAAATATCTTAGAGAGGATCTGCAATTCAGTCTCTTTTGTCAGACCGAGAACCATTGCTGTGGGAAATCACTCTCAGTTGAAGTGATATTGAGAACCCAGCGAACCCAGATATCAGAAACCTATGTTTTTGAGTAGTGGTCTTTGCTCATAAACATCATTGCACCCTCAAAGATTGCAGTGACTAGCAGGGTATCTCTAAATTTTTTTCACCATTGCAGTGCAATGGATGATCCATTGGAATCTGGATTCCTGGTTTCGTTACTTCCCTCTGTCATTTTTTAGGTTAGTACAAAAGTAATGAGCTCTGAAGCTACACAATATTTACATATATGTCACACTGTTTAAGAAATGCATGCAACTGCTTCCTACGTTGCACTGCCAGGGGTGCTTCCACGGTGTTCTGCTGTCCTGCCTCTAAGGCCTGGCTCTCCAGCACTCCAATGGTTAGGTGTTCCCACGTTGGACATCTGGCCCTAATGGGAGATCACTTTTGGAGTCATTTTAGTTTTTCTTCTCTTATATTTTTTTTTAATGGACTGGATAGTCACTCACTGGTTGAGTGATTTCTTATGTTGCTTCCAGGCTGAGCATCTGGGGAAGAAAGAAGGTCTATCTGTGGGGAGGATTTATGTTTCAAAATTTCGGTTTTAGATGCAGGGTAAAACTGGAATCTCTGGGGCGTTGTGTTCAAATCCCTGGTTTTGACTTTTGTTCAATACCTTACACTGACACCAACTGTTACTCAGATCTGAATGCATTGGAAAATGGTGGTGAACATGGCAGTTGTTTTAAATTTCAATATTATGCAAGCATCTCAGAATGATTTTGTGTTGTAAAACCTTAAACCTAGATTTAAAGTGACTTTGAAACTGAACCCTACCCTAAACTCCATCCATATATCTGTGCCAATCTAGTTTTAAATATTATCAAATAAAATAATTTTACAAGCTGAAATTGTATGTGGTATTTTTTCTTTAAAAGCAAATTGATTCATATTGGAAATAAGAAATGGGACCTATCAGCTATTGCAGGTTTTTTTCATTTCTGTAGTAAAGATTTTCATTCTCATAGCTCCCCTGTATGAAATATCAATGTTAAAAATATTTTCTTTATGGGACAGGGGTTTATTACAAAAGGACATTTTGTTTATCTTAATAAAAATGACTATTAGTTTTATTTTCCTGTTCTAGTCCAGGACGTTTAGTGCTTCACTGTAGGGTAAGTTAACATAAAATAAATCCTTTGTATTCAGTTTACATGTTTTGTTGTGGCTCTGTCTGAAAATAACAGGAGCTGTTTTCGTCTAACGTATGATTACTAGTTTATATGTTTTCTTACTCAATTTCTGTCTGGAAAAATGTTTACAGCATAAAAGCATCCTCAAACTTGAGGGCATTTTTGGCTTTTTTAAGTGGGAAAAGACTCCAGACACTCTAGTGGGATAATATAGGAAGTTTCTATTGCTGAACGCACTGATGGGCTGAGGACTTAAATCCTCTGAGCAATCAATCCACTGTCTTTTATGAATGCTTAGGGAAAAAAAGGAAATATATTGCTGGAAAAGAGAAATAAACCTTGTTGCAGGATACGTGATGGCCAAATTAAAAGAAGACATATGTATGGTAAAGTCTCATGTATCATTGCAACTGTCTGAGCAGGACAAGTGAAAGCAAAACAAAAACAGGAAATAATTCTTTTCTTATAACAAATGGATTTGGGGGGAAAACCTTCATGAGGAAAGAAAGCACATTGCTCTCTGCTGAGAACAGGACTTTTGCTAAATAGCTTAATAATTAATTTTAGTGTTAATTCAGCAGGTCCAGTATGAGATAAATCCTTCTTTGGGAGAAGCATTCTCTATGACGTGTGCTGATTTATGAGGGAGAGTGAGCTATATTTTAATGATAGCTGGACTAGACTGTAACTATAGGCTCACAATATATGAGAAAAGCTCGTTTGTGCTTAACATACTAGATAAATTGTTCCTGGCTTCTTAGGGTGTGACTATACTTGCTGTCACATTCCCAAGTTTACTCAAGAACTGTGTGATTTGCTGAGTAGGTGCTAGTCATGTAAGGAAAAACTTGATGGGATGCATTTTATATACCTTTTTTTTTTCTCAGTGTCATGTATTAACCTTTTCTGTCCTCTTTTTTCTCCCCTTCATCAAAGGAAAGTCTTCTCAAGATTGACAGAAAATCATAGAAAGGGAAAATGACCACCGATAATCCAAGCAATATGAAATTTAACATGTGATTTTGTTTTAGTGAGAGGAAAACACCAGTTGCTGCCTGTCATAAAATTCTAAGTTTAACATTAACTTCATAAGCTGCAGCTTTAAAATCTATTTAATATTTCTTATTTCTTCAGTTAAGCTGTTTCTTTCTCCAGTTAATAATAGGCTGTGGGATTAAATTTTAGCTTTGGATATTTACTGGGAAACGCAATACGGAGATTTATGAGTCAAAATGTACTTTGAATAAATTATCATTGCAAATTAAAGTTTATGAAAGTTGGGACTATAACCATAATTACACCATTGGCTATGCACAACTCGAAATCTCGCTTGCTGAATAAATTTGTTTTCATTCAGATTACATTCCCGACATTTTTAGAAAAGAGCGAATGAAGCCTAACCGACAAAATTTCCTACAGAGTTTATTAAAAAGGTCACCTTTGTTTGCTAAACTTACCTAAAATATAAACATTTCTTGAATTAATGAGATGCTATTTTAGTCTGTTATGAGAGTTTCCTATTCAAGTTTACCGACTAGAGACTCACAAGGAGACTTGCAAGAGCTACCACATTACGCCATGCCCTTAGCTATCTGTATATCCTAAACCCGTTAAAGTTAAAATTGATTCTGTAAGCTCCTAGGATAAAAAACATCCAATAACTGACATTAGGGATATTACTGTAAATTGTGGGGGAGGGAGGGGGGGAGATGTTTAAAGCTCTGCCTGGCAGTAGAAGGGTTAAGGACTTTTTTGCTATACCCGTTTCAAATTACAATGAGAAGCCTCTTCTTTCCCAGCAGGGTTGTGCTTACATTAGTCTTTAGATCTCTCTTGAAGAGAACTGTTATATTTGTGCCTGCTAGAGTTGGAAATAACAGTTCAGAAGCTGAAAAGGGTTGAATGGATTTACAGAAGGTTTTTGGGGTTTTTTTTTTGAGTAAATTCACGGCAACACATTAATTTGATTAGTACACGCTTTAGAATTACTTTACACTCCAGGGATTCAAAAGATGTTAAAGTTATCACCAGGCTGCTGGACAAATATGTATTATACCACCAAGGTACAGATCAAGACAAATCTGTGACTCAGGATTTTATCTTGGGAAGAGCGCAAGGTGTACGAAGAACTGAGAATAACGAGGGAAGATAACTCTGGGAACTACAATGTGTCAGAAGAACAGCTCTTGTTAATACAGCTCCCCACCAAAGACCCGGTTATCTAAGGTTTATATAGGAATGCCTAGGTCAGCTGGCAAAATACTGGTCTTCTGCTCCATAAATGCAGAAAAAACGATAACAACAGTGGAAAATTGGAAGTCTGAATTTCAGCTTTCTTAGAAATAACTGCAACCTGACACATTCCATAATATTTAAACAGGGTGGGGGGAGAGAAATCATCAAAGATGTTACGTTTAGAGATGACATTGACATGAAGAATAGGTAAATTTTGTTTTTCAGCCACTGGGGAAGCAGACCTCTTAGGAACTCAGAACAAGTAGGAGAAAAGATTTTTTTAAATTTTTTTTTTCCTTTTTCTTTTCAAAGATGAACCTAACTGCACTCAAAGCTTTCGTGGGCTTGCTCTGGAATTGCTGGGTTCTGGTGGGTCACGCACAGGGAGGTTTAGGAGACAATCATGTCCATTCGAGTTTTATTTACAGGAGGCTGCGGAACCATGAGAGAAGGGAGATTCAGAGAGAGATTCTCTCTATCCTGGGTTTACCTCACAGACCCAGACCATTTTCACCAGGAAAGCAGGCTTCTTCTGCACCCCTCTTCATGCTGGACCTGTATAATGCCATGACAAATGAAGAGGATTCTGAGGAGCTGGAGTATTCACTAAAGGGATCAATGGCAGGGGAGAGCAGAGGGATACGAAAAGGATACCCTGCCTCTCCAAATGGATATTCGCGGAGAATACAATTATCTCGCATGACCCCCCTGACCACACAGAATCCTCCCTTAGCCAGCCTGCACGACACCAACTTTCTGAATGATGCTGACATGGTCATGAGCTTTGTCAATTTAGGTATGTGAAAAATATTTTTTTGTTTGTTTGTTTCTGCTCTCTTTGACAAGCTGTTAACCTGATCTTGCGAGGGGCAAACCTCTTGGCTGGACGGTAACCTGTTCTAAAATGGCAGGATTGGGCCCGGGCTGCTGTGACACTGGTAAAAGAAAAGTTCTGCTGATGGTAAAGTAGCTACATTGTAGGTGGCCAAGGAAAGAGATTTTTCTCACTGTTTATATAAAGTCAATTTCTATAACTCCCCTCTGCTGACTTCTGTTTTCCTTCTTTCATTGATGTAATGAAAATTCTAGCCTTAGGCCAACTAACTCTTTTCCTCTTTTTTTAAAAAATCTCAAAAAATCAAACACTTATGCCTATTGCTCAGTTATTCCCCTTACTGTTTTCCTTAAGGCTCAGGCATGAACAAACATCAGTTGTTAATGTTTTAAAGCCTAAAATGTTATGAAAAGGGAAAAGCTAAGCCATTTCTGGGGGAAAAAAAAAATCTTAGGTTGTTTAGAGGGTTTTTTTCCTGTGATAAAAGTCAGAGTTTTATTATCTTTTCAGCTGGATGGCTGGATTTTAAATAATCTGTTGCTGTTTCTTTGTTATTTCTATTTAATAACCACAGACTGTGTTTTATTACACTGCCACGGTGCTCAGAGTCTGCAGTGGGTCTTATTTTCTGTGTCATAAATAAATTAAATAACTAGCAGAGTATTAAACACCAGATATGTGCAAGCAAAGAATGCTTTTGAAAATTCTATCAATTCAGACACAAAACTTGATAAAACTAAATTATTTTGGCTTCTGAGTACAATAAACATGCTTACCAGTTACGCTGTGGTTGAAAAGGCAGTTACAGATTTTTTTAATAAAAGGCAACTTAAATCTCATTAAGAAAGCAGCAGATAATTAATTAAATGTCTTTACTATTTTTGTAAGTATTTTAAATGCTGCAGAACACATAAAGTTAGCTAAAAAAAAAAAAAAAAAAGCCCTAAACAAATCAACCTTCTAATTTGATCTGAATAGCAAGAGATTTAACTGTAAACTTGAAGTTTCTCTGTAAGCTGGTATAAAATCTGATGAACATTTGCTTTCCAGGATAATACTTTCTCTGGAAGCTTTTTAAACAACGGCACATGTTCTGAAATACCTTCAGATTATCACACACATTCTGTACCTTTTATGTCTACCAGGTCATTAATCCTTACTGAAGGATTAAAAATGTTTCCAAACATTAAAATCCTCAACAACTCAAATTTCCAGGAAAATGACACCCTAGAGTTTAGTTGTCAAAATAATAAAATTACTTTTCATTAATTATTTGGCAGAGGTGTTCAGTTCCAGGATCTTTTTCCTTAAGAGTTACATGTCCACAATTCTAAATACATTTGATTGTTGCTCTTGCTCCTGAAATAGCAGACTAGAAAAAAAAAAAAAAAAGGAATCTACATTTTGGAAAATGTGTTCCTCATCATTAAGAGAGAGTTACATATTATCCATGTATGGGTTTGAAGTTATTGTATGCCTCAATTTACCTGGAGTATCTGGCAATATTATAAAGGAAGATAGGAAATGCTCTGATCTCCTAAGGATTAGTCACAGCCCTGATCCTGCAAAAATTTTCCTTGTGTGTGCTGAGAAATGCCCATAGTAGATATATCACAGACCATTTCATAAATGGCTCTGAGGACTATTTACATGGCACCTAGCCTTTGATTTCACAAAATATCTTTGATTTCAAGAGGACTTGTCGCAATGTGTGAGTACAAGTCATTGAAGGCTCAGTGTCAGATATGTCCTGGCCCAACCCTGCTGCGCTTCCCCCGAAAAATCCCTCTCTGGAAGAGCATGTTTCCACTGAGTGTCTTACCTTGACTGAGAAGTTTCTAATATTTGTCTCGTTTGGTTGGGAAGCCAGGGTTGCCTTAAGACAGTAATTTTGAGAAGTTAAAGCACATCTTTCACCTTATATTTCTGGGAGTAAGACAGTTTATTTTTCCAGTGATTATGATTAATAGATACGGTTAACTTACTTATAAAAAAGTACCATGTAAATACCAGGTTTTGTTAGGTCTCTGTAAAATTAAAATGTGTCTCAGCTGTAAGTGGGGCTAAATCCTAATTCACTTCCAGTGCCCTTACAGAGATGTTGGATATTCTGGTTTATCACACATTCCACTGTGTAACATATGTAAAAAATATTGATGACCAATATAGATTAGCTTCAACATTTTTATTAAACAATCCTATGTTTCAGTATAATTAACATAAAAATGAAATAAATCATGGAAACAGGTAACCATTTTATTTGATTTATGCAGTATAAGATCGTGACAGATGAGGGCAAGTTCTTTTAATGTAAAATGGGGAAAAATATGCAGTGATAAGTGAATGCTAACACTGTACCTTAAAATCAATAAATGCTGATGCAGCACAGTAATAACTCAACTGGTGTTAGATGTGAAGCCTCAGTCAACTTGCATCAGATTAATCTGCTCTGGAAACAGTGTTTACCATGTTCATACTTGCACACCATTAATTACATAAGGTGTAATTATAAAGCTTTATTAATCATAGTGATATTTTAAATGGAAACTTTTAAATATATTTTTAGCCAGTTAAAATAATTTAAGAGCTATATATTAAAACAAGATACATAGCCAAGACATTTACTAGGAATTATTAAACATAAAATTGAAAAAGTAAATAAGATTAAAAAGTAAAGTAAAAAAATAGACTAGGACAAATAATTTTATATTAAAGAATAATAATTGAAAACTGTATGCTAATTTTCACAAAAATCAACTTGTCAGAATTGCAAATACCTCACTTTCAAAAACAAATTTTAAAAAAGTATCATCAAGGGGACTGCAATTATAATTCTGTCAAGCAACCAGGGAGGAAAACAAGACTGCATTTACTTCTCCCGAAGTTAAAATTGTAAACACCTGCTCTTTATCCTGAAATTTATACCAGAATTTCCATCTCTTTCTTTCTTGGAAGATACCACAAGACAGAGACTATGCCTTGCCCCGTATGTTGTATAAGACTCTGTGCGTTGGCAGCTCTCCATAAATATTGATGATTGTAACAGAAGAGTTAACTGAGGTTGGTCGAGCAGTCAAAGAATAAACCCTCCATTAAATACACCCGGGTTTTCAAAGATCTGATTATATCACCTATGAGCTCAAGACTTTGTTTTGCTCACTGTGTGTTTTTCTATCCTGTTGTTATATTTTATTATACTGTTGCAAAGCCCTGACATTTTAGAGTTCTGGCATCTTCCTTTTGGCCAGCGTCCTAAAATGACATATATAGGATACCCTGCTCCTCGGAGAACAGACAAATAATAGTCATGTAGTCCTACTCACTTTTCTGCTAACTCAAAATTTAGTTAGGGAAAGACTTTGTTAAGACAAATGTTAGTGTTCCCACTCTTCACCTCTCACCAAAAGAGGGAGATTGAATAAAAAAAATGTACATGACTGAGGCTTGGAGAAACAGCAGCACTTCTATAAACTGCGTTTAAACATTTCAAGGACTGAATTTTCCATCAGCATCAAAGTGTTCATTAAATCCACTGTACTTAAGAGTTCCTTCTCATGCAATTCAAATTATCTGTATTTTTATTTGTTTACAACATCTGTAAATTTTTCTCTAAACAGATTGCTGCATTTTCTAAGCAATGCTGTTTTCTTTCTCCATATTTTCCTATGAAATGATATGAACTCTCTATAAGACAGGCAATAATTATATACAAGCTTTGTGGCTTTCTGTTATGTTTATATTATGTGAAAACTCAAATGTGAAGATCACCATAAAGTTTGTGACCCTGACTCATGCATGGCAATTTAAAGAAAGATAGAACATTATGGAGATTTTTTTAAAGTATCTGATGCATCCCAGGAACACACCTTTTCTTCCTTACACAGAATGTGATTCCACAATCTCAATTACAACAATCCACAAACCACACACAGTGATCCGTTCTTAAATCAGACACCAAAATCAAAGGAAATTTTGCCTGTTTGAGGCAGAGAAGACTGTTTATATTTCTCCAGCTTCTCTACCCCGTTTGTACATCGTCTTGGAGATTATATTCTTCTTTTAAACCTGGATCACTAAGCAAATACATAAATTCACAAGATTTAAAGTTTATTGTGTTCATCAGAGAATGCTAACATGGCAGAGAATGACCTTTTTTTTATAAAACTACTGTAAAAAACCTACAGTACATCAATCCACACTGAATACCTGTTCAAATATATTTTTGTTACACACGAAAAGAGAAATTCAGTTTCTACAACCTTCCACTCACAGCTAAGATATCATCAGGAAGGGATATGGAGTACTAAGCTATCAGATGCCAGGAGCTGTGGAAGGGGAGCTGGGTTTGAAGGATACATGCAAAAAGGCCTCAGAATCATTACCTTCTCTCCTCAAATCTTAGGAATGAGTGCACTTTCTTTCTTTCTTTTCCAGTGGATTTCAGATGTTGCTGTCTTAATTTTAACCTAATGTGAATTTCCTTGGCTGGGGTACAGGTTTAGTCTGTAAAATGCAGGCTTCTAATGAAAATATTGACACAGCCTTAACTGAAGTGACGGAAATAGTGCTATTATCTTGCCTTGAAAAGAGGGATGCTATTACAGAGATAAAACTTGTTAAATAACAAATAGACCCCATGGCTTTAATTGTGGAATTGGTTCAATACTGAGAAAAAATGAGAAAACATTTGCAAAGGTTTTTTTTGAATGGCAACCCAAAGTCAGTAAGATGGCATTTTTCACTGTTAAATTAAAATTAAAGCAAATTAGATCAAGTGAGTCTCAATTAATCACCCAAAGTAAATCTCATTGGCATCTTGAAATTGTAAGTATTTTCCACTTAAAATTTTCACCCCCCAATACATGAGCTGAACTAATTTGTTGTGACCAAGGTCTGCAATCAGGCATTAGAAATAACTATTAATGATGAGATAATTTTCTAATATCAAATTAAATATTAACACAACTTTTTGCAAAATTGGTTGGGTTTTTTTACTAGAACGAAAAGGTTTTACCTACAGGATGGCATTCCCTAAAAGTCCTCACACAATTGCTGCAATTTATTAGGAAGTTTTAACGGATTTTTGTGTGAAGGCAAAACAGGTTGTTAGGAATTGTTTTCGATTTTGAGCAAGAAATATTCTCAATATTCCTTTTTGGAATTACACTGCAATTGTTGTTTTATATTGAAATATTTTATATTTCCTTTGAAATCTCTCATGTTACACGAATCTTATGAACTATATAGCTCTACCTCAGAATAGGTTTGTGTGTGATCTATAAATGTCATCTAACAAAATAATGTTTTTATAACTGTCAATTAACTTTTTTGCCAAAGTTAACACTTAAAATCCAAGTAAATTACTGTTTCTGCCCAGCCAAAAAAATGTCAAGGTCTCCATTAACTGGGGTATAAAACTGTCTGACTTTCCTTGCCGACAGATTTGAAAGAAATTGGAGATAACTGAAAAGAAACTGATTTAGCAGATGGTTAGATGTGCATGGTGAAAAGCTATATATGTGTATAGATATGTATAAAAATATATATTATTATTAATATATTTCCCATTGGGAAGAACGGCTGACCCAGTTCCGCTTCTTCTTTAGAAAGCGCTCCTTTCCAGACTAAACACAGACTTTGGGTGGGGTTGTGGCGATTGTATGTATTGTACAGTACATATTTTCCCAGGAAAACACAATCTTGGAGTGACTCTGGCTAGCCATGAAAGAGAAAGAGGGAGGCTTGTGGAGATGTTGCTGCAAGGAGGGTATTACAGGAGGAATCCTCCTGGCATGGACTGGTTCTTGGTTCTCTTCCTAAACCCCAGGCTGTTTCCTTAGATAACAGAACATCTTTGGCACATAAGTGACCTTCCATACTTATTGCTCCTGTTGTTATTTTCTGTGAATGTCAAATTATGCAAAGAATTTTGCCATGGCTACCTGCCTACTTACTGCCTGAGTTATGGAGGTAATTATGACACATGCAGTTCCTTTTTCTCCTCTTTTTAGCCATGGCGGTTCCTTTCAGCTTGCTTTCATAGGCCCACAAACTAATAGAGTTTTGCAGAAAATTGATTGATTACAGTCTGATCATTCTAGGTGTTGTCTGGTGTTTCTACATAGCTGAGAATGAACAGTTTATGAAGTGCCAATTGCAGCCTCCAGCTAAAGAAAGGCTCCCCAGGGCTTCAGGAGAGCTCTGGCTGCTACCAGACTTTATAATTATTTCCCACACTTTTCCCCATCCTCTCCCACTTGTCCTTTCCCTTGTCTCTAACCCCCGCTGGCTAGGCCAGGTCACTGAACTTTAATTTTGTCAGTGGCATTTGCCTGCAGAAGGGATTAAAAGCCACAGAGCAGCAAGACTAGGCGACAGCACGGGAGATGGAGAGGGAAGGAATGAGAGCAGGCGTGAGAGAAAAATGGCAAATCACAGACCAGGTCTTACAGGGAGGACAGCCTTCTTCTTCTCAGGAGGCAGTGGCCAATGTGTGGGGCTGGACCCAGACCTACTGGGCATGGGAAAGGTTGACATCAGAGAAACAGCCTCTGCAGGAGCTGGTATTGCTGGGAGAGTTTGTCCTGCTGCTCTGTGCCTCACATGAAGCGGGATGTTAGAGCACAGAGAGTATTTCCCACAGCAGTAGAGTTACAAAAGTGGAGGAAAGATCATCATGCTACAGAGAAGAAGGTGAATACAGGCAGAGAAAAGGCAAACCCAAGTCAAAAGGGACAGGACATGATAAACATAGATGATGTGCAAATGCAAGATAAAATTTGTCCAAGCATAAGTTTATTCTAGTGTGCCTTGCAGGTGAAGGGAGCAGTTTTCTTCTCAACACCTCAAGGCATAGCTACTACCTCAACCTCCACAGACACTTGGATCCCTAGGCAAATTTCCTTGCAGAATAAAATGCAGCCTCCCCCCTCCTTCAGTATGTCTGTACAGGGAGTACACAGACGGGCTACTAACATTTGTGGCCATAAATAACATAGAAGCCAGCTTTTAAAAACCGCAGGTTAAAGGATGAGGGCTGCCATGACGCACACAGAGAGGTTGAGATCAGAGAAGCAACTAAAAGGGGTTGGGAGAAACAATGAATCCCCTTGTTCTGAGTCATATTTATGAGTGCTCCATTGCACCTAAAGTTCATATTTTATTGGCTAGGCCATGGGGTTTCCCCATTTGCTCATCTCTTAAAATAACACCCCTGGTTAAAATTTCCTATAAAACACAGAAATGCTACAGCAGGCAGAACTTGTCAACCCTGACAACTACATTATTCAAGTTTGTGGGTGGGGTACACCAAGCAGGAGCTGGTTTGTGTTTTCTACTGAATTATGAATTTGACTGTAATACGAGTAAAAAAGGAGTGCTCAACTCTCCTTTCAGAAACTTCACGCTATTATTGAGAGATGCTCTGAAAGTTAAATCCAAGTGTTTTGTTCTGAACTCTTTCTGAGCAATAGATGGACAACTTGGCTTTATCTACTGCTGTTATACAACTCAATGACACGTGTGGTGCTTTGCAAGAATGTGGCTTTACTTTTTTTCCCACTGTCAGTCAGAGCAAGCAGAGCTGACAATTACTAATGAGTCAGAGCCTTGAAAATAATGTCAGTGATGGCACTTAGGATATATCCATAGTTGACAACCAGGGATTTTGCAGCAGCAAAATTCCACCTAACTCTCTTTGGAGGACAATCCTAAGGAAGTAGGAATTTGAATAGCTGAAATTTCCGTTAGGTTTATCTTTATGTGACTTAGATGTATTGCCCACTCAGAACCCCATGAGAACCTAAGGGTCTTTTCCAACCTCAATGATTCAGTGATATTGTTGTTCTAATTCTCATGTATTTGACTGTAGTCAAATTTATGAAGTTATATTCATATTATCTGGAAAAAACTGTACCCATAATACAGAGCAATTACTATAAATTAATAACAATTCTCTTGGCATATACATTTAAAACACCCATTTATAAAAAGTGAGGGGGAAATATAGGTGGGGTATTCAATTATAAGGAACTGAAAAATTATTTTAAAAAGATTCAGTGTTGGACTTTTGTGATATGGATAACATCAGTTTCGGAGGTATAGGTGTTAAATTCTGCCCTGGCAAACCTAGAATAGAGAAGAGGAGAAAGCAGGGATGCTGTATGATTTGTGAGTCTGATTTTGGAGCAGTGAGCAGATGGTACCTGGTGGCACCTGATGCCTGGAGCAGGGGCATTCTAGTGGTGTGGTTTGCAAAAACATTAGCTGGGAAATCAAGAGTGGGCATACAGCAGTGTGGTTGATAAAGCCGTGTGAGCAAGAGTGCGCTCAGCATACAACTTCATGTCAGCTGTAGTCTTTGTGGTGATTTATGATGGCTGAGATCCAGCAGAAATATAGCTTTGGGAAGGTTGTTCACAAGGTTACCTCAGGTGGGGTATCTGTCAATAACTGCAAGTCATAACACGCTAGCGATCCTGAAGGTTAATCTGCTACTCCTGACTAGGCTATCTTGCGGCCTCACACATGAAATGCTTGCAAGTGTTTTGCAGTGAGTCTGTCAGAGCCCCAGCCTAGCGCAAACCTGAAAGTCAAAGAGTGAAATGTCTGAGCAGCCAAATAGGAAAAACCTGGAGAACCTCAGACAGAGCATGAAAACAGGGTGCCCCTGTTTTCCAATCCATAAAATGAGGAAGGGTAAATACTTCTGTGTTCATTTCCACTTCCGTGCACTTCTGTTCTTTAACCTTGCAGAGTACTGGCTTTAACTTCCTTCTTGAGAAACTTCATTTTACTCTGGCCATGTGCTCTGTAAAATACTTAGCTCATAAGAGCCTTGCAACACCTTGTGTTTCCTCATGGTGGTCTCAATTTTTAAAAGGGCTAAAATAAGCCCTTCTGTACACGCAGCAAGTCTATTTAGTCTCCTTAAAACAGACAGTTTTACAAAATAATGAAAAATAAGAAAAAACACTGAAATTAAAGCACCAAAGCTGAGATTTGTCATCTTGTGCAACGGGGAGACAAAGCATAACTAGTTTAACTCTTGTTCTCAGAATATAGGCTTGTGCTTCTCTGGGGCATGTGTGCATGTGTATCAGTCTGTGTGCATGGCTTCGTGTATGTAACATAGAAAGCATGTAAATCTCTGCAGTTTTAGTCACTGAGATTTTTTCCCCCTTAAATCATAATATTCTTTCCCATCAATACTATGTGGCTTTAGCAGCCCTGACCTTTGAAGCTGCCTGTTTGGGCCAGTGTTTATCAGATGACCGTTTGACCTCCTTGTTAATTGTACTTAATTGCATCCTGTTGTAACATTTTGAAATAAGGAGGAGAGTTTATGGATCAGTTCCAAAGAGCTGAAGACTAAAACAGCAGCAGAATTCAGTGGTATGAGGTGACGAGTAATCTCATAGTCAGTAAGAACTGTGCCTTGTCTAGTTGATTGCAAAATTGGATCCTTAAACTGTTCCTTTTCCATTTAGGATCCTTGTTACTTCTGAGAATAAAATCATACAATTTTCTTTGTTTCTAGAAGGCCTTCTCCTCTTTGTCTCAGGTTGGAGCTTTCTGCAGAGATCAAGGAAGGAGTGAAAGGCCTATCAACCATACTGCCAGGCTGAAGTTCACATGTGATGATACAGGAGAGACAAACCCCTATTGCTGATAGTGATCTATCTCTCTGTGGTTTTCCAATTCTTCAGAGCTCCTTACGCTTCCCCAGAACTGCCAGTTCCCATGAGCATTTGGGAGTTGTACGATATTTGCTATGCGATTGTCTCTGCTCTGGTGATTTATGGTCACATCTAAGGTTTCAGTAAAGACCAGCAATTATTCCCTGTAGTTGCAGAAAAACAAATATGAAAATAAATAAGCATGCAGAAACAGATGCAGTTCTTGAAAACCAGCACACTAAAGGTTCTGAAAGCAACTTCAAATGCCTCTCACTCTATAATGCTTTTCATACAGCTGATGGCTTTTGAAATACATGGGGTTGACTGTGCTGCTTTTCACAAGGCAAAAAAATACACTTTCAATTTTATTTCATTAAAACACTGATCATTAGATTTATTGGTGAATGAAGTGCTGTGAAGAATTGATTGTCCATGCTAATAAATTGCACATAATTATGGCATTATTGTAAATTGTTTATCACCCAGCATGAGTCATATTTTAGATAAAAAAGAAAAATTACTTGGTGCTTCTCTTTGAGATTCTAGACTATTGATTTTTAACCACAAGGGTCTTTGAAATGTAATATTTTTTCATCACTTCTGAAACTACTGAATTAATAATCATATTTATGGAGGGTAGATACCATAGTGAGGTCACATTTACAAGGAGATTAATTTATATATAAAATAATAAAATGTGTTGGGTTGGAAGGGACCTTTAAAGGTCATCTAGTCCACCTCCCTGCAGTAAGCAAGGACATCTCCAGTAGATCAGGTTGCTCAGAGCCCCATCAAGCCTGACCTTGAATGCCCCCAGGAATGGGGCCTCCACCACTACCTCTCTGGGCAACCTTCATATTGAAGAACTTTTTCCTAATATCCAACCTAAATATCCCCTTTTCTAGTTTGAAACCATTACCCATCATCCTATTGCTCCATGCACTCGTGAAGAGTTCTTCCCCAGCTTTCTTATGGGCACCTCTCTGGTACTGGAAGGCTACTGTTAGTGTCCCCTGGATTCTTCTCTTCTCCAAGGTGAACAAGCCCAACTCTCTCAAACTATCTTCATAGGAGAGGCGCTCCAGCCCTCTGATTATTTTTGTGGCACTCCTCTGGACACACTCCAACAGCTTCTTGTCCTTCTTGTGTTGAGGGTTCCAAAGGTGGACACAGTATTCCAGGTGAGATCTCACCAGAGCAGAGGGGCAGAATCCCCTCTCTGTAACTGCTAGCCACACTTGATATAAAAGATTTAATTGAAGTAAATATATTAATTTAAAACATATATTAATATGCATATGTATTTTTATATAGGCATAGTAATGGAAAATCCAGATACAGTTTATGCTATAGAGTGAACACCAACCATATGTTCATGTTGAAATGCACTGGGTCAGAATAGAGGGAATGTTAGTGAGATTAACAATATATTGCCCCCGTTTCGCTTTCTCAACAGTTGTGGTTTACTTTCTCCATATTTGTATGTATTTCTCAGAAATAGAGAAATACAAAGGATATGCTTACTAGCATATGTGTGTGTACAGGAGAGACCTAACATCAAAGGGGCTCATCACAAAACTCGAATCAATCCAACAGGAACACAGGTGAACTGAAACCTTGGCTCTATGGGCACAAGTTATGACCTGTTCGTCCGGTGCTTACATTGCTACCTACTGATTTGCAGGGATGAATCTTCTTTTATTAACATTGACCTTGGGTCAAAGAGATTTACTGTGGATAAACCATTCTGCTTCATCTTGCCCTTCATCAAGGAGTATGCTCTCATCAAAGCAGGAATGAAAGCAAGCCCCCAGAAGAAGACACTATGATGCTTCCAGTTTTGGGGATGGGCAACCAATGGTTCCAAATAACCTAAAATGAAAACTGGGGCTATCACCAAATATTTGGGCTGTAGTGAATTCCAGCCCTAGTAGAAACAAAGGTTCATGGCAAATATCTGCTGATCAGATGCTGCAAAATGCATGCCAAATATTCTTAATGGTGTTGTATGAAAAAGATAGTGTTTGACATAAAAGCACTATGTTAGTAGTCAGGTAGCCATTCCTAGCTCATTCTTCCTTTACTCAGAAAGACACAGAAATTTTGTCTGAGACACATCAACCTATTACAAGTGGAGAGAAGCCAGTATTATATAATACAAGCTTTAGGAGATCATCATTGCTGTTCTAGAGATGTGCTATACTTATATATACCTCTGCAATTAGCCTGGGTATTTTGTTTCTGAGTAACTTGTCTAAGAATGTGAGAAATACAGTTCCATGTGGAATAGCAGGAATAAATTCCAGGACTTAATATAATTGTGCCCAGGGTCCTGGGCAACCACATCTAGGTGGCCCTGCCTGAGCAGGGGTATTGGAGCAGATGACCTCCTGAAGTTTTCTGGGGGTTTTTTTGAGTGGCATGATGATCTTGCTCAGTCAATTGTTGGATTCTGTGTGTTAAATGTGGCATACTTTTTCTTTCTACTTCAGAAATAATTTCCTTGCTTTTTATGTCTTTTTGAGACTCCTGTGTCTCTCTCCCCAAGTCTGTCCAAATTAACCTATTGTGAAGGATCACCTTCTATTGTCACATTACCTGGAGCTAATCTGAGGTCTTTCACGGCACAAGTAATTTTTGTGAAGACTGCTTCTCCTTTCCTCATGCAGTGCAGGTGTAATGCTGGATGGCCAACCCAGAGATCTTTTAATTCACTAACAGTCAGTGAGTTTCTGCCCTGAAAGAGTCAAAGTGTTCATTAACTTTGGTAAGACTCAAGTTTCAGAAAACAAACAAACAAACAAACAAACAAAAAGATCCAGGTCCAGGTTTTTTTTCCTTCTCTTTGTAAGAATAAATCATGATCAGGTCTGACTACCAGAGCCGCAGAGGAGATGGTGTGGTTTGAATCAATATAACAAGCTGTTAAGATCACAGCCAACTCCCAAACTGGCTGTTAAAACCTGCTGTCTGAAGTGCCACTCCTCACCGCTGCTACCCAGGTCTCTTGGCTACTCTTCCTGCTCATCTTCCTCCCGTTCGCCTCCCCGGTGTAATGCCTGGGAAGGCCAGTCCCTGCTCTGCTGCTGTCCACATAACTCTTTTCTCAGCACCACTGCTTAGGCTCTCCTCGGGTGTTCCTTGGTGTTGGCTGATAGTGATCACGCCCAGGGCAAACCTTCAAACTGCAGGTTAACAATCTATAGAATATGAAATTCCAGTCTTTTTACATTTCTAATTTTTAAGGTGTTGACTCAGTTAGTACAGCGATTAGCCCACTATATTCTTGTGCACACAAAGTATAAATCTGAGGAACTGAATTCATTTGGATCGTGCTGAGATACTAGCACAGCACATGGCCTGTGATCAGTTACTTTTTACAAATGAATTTAATATCCAATCTATAATAGAACATAAAAATATTTTTCTTTGTTATATGTAATAAAGCATTCTTCTGTTCTCTAAATGAGATGCTCTTGAGAGTTTCCTTCCTCATCGTTATTGCAGCTGGACTGTTTCTTGTGGAATGTTTGGTCAGTGTTAATGGGTGTGGGTAATATTAAAATACTCAGATGTGAGCACAGGGTAGGCAGAAAACAGTGCTTATCCAGTCATATCCACTTTGGCAGGCAGACACAACTTCCATGGAAGCTTTCCCGACAAATTCCACAGTGGGAAAAGGATGGAGTTTATTAGACAACATGTGTGAAAGGGAAATGTTGGAGTGATGTGCCACCTCTGTGTGGAAGTGAGTGGAGGGTTAACACAAGCAAGAACTAAGAAGAAGTGGGAAGACAGAATAGGCTTTAATGTTTAGCTTTTACTCCCCTGCCAGTTGCCCTATGATGATATATGCCCTTTCACCCTTCTCAGAAGTTATGTTCCATCTGTATACTTTTACAGTGTCAAAACAGTTATAACTTACACCTTTTTTCTGACCATTGGATCCCAAAGGTATAACTTTTGTTCCTATTCAGTTGCAGCTGAACTCAAGAGGGTTCTTTTTTTCTGTCATTTGTTAACCTTGAGGTTGTGTTGATCTGACATCCTGACTTTCACACACAGTCAGAAACCTGGGAATAATTGCTCGTTTTCTTTGTGACGATCTGCGATTAGAGAAAACCAAAATCAAGTATGAGGAAAAAAATGGAAGTCTCTTGATAGATGGTGTCAAAATGTACTGGCTTTGCCAAAGCCTAGACAAAAATAGGCATCACTGAAAATCCACACAAAATTAACAGCTTCAGGCATGGTGGTGTAAGGATTAACCAATTTATCTATGTATTAGTTTGGAACTGCATAATACAGTGATCTTTCCTCTGATCTATGGTGTTCATTAAAGTAAATATTTATTTATCATTGATGAAAATGCACACAACCAAAAACCTACTGGATATGCATTTTAAAAACAGTTATTTGTAACTGGAGTGCCTTTGTAATACAGTGTGCTTCAAAACAATGAAGAAATCAGAGGGTCCATACTTGTTACATTCAAAACAGTGTGATTTTTTTCTCCATCAGCTCCTCCCAGACCTTTGTTTGTGATATTTCTTTGGGCACACGTTACTACTGACAGCATAAAACAGGTCCAAATATGACCTGTTACTGTTAATCCTAGAAGCTGTGACCAGCTGGACTTTCAACTTCAAAATCGATAGAGGAAGATTCAGTTGAAATTCATTGTACTGCTGTTAGCAGGGAGAAAATGCACATACATGCAGTATATCTTTTGTTGTGTTTTGTGCTACACCAAAACAACTGGAGTGAAGGTTTTGCATTTGGGAGGTTGAAGGATACAGTGCATTATACTGCTGAAACAGGAAGAGAAATAGATTTTAAGGAATCACATTGTCAACTATCTTTTATATTTGAATTGTGACAATAGCCAGACTTAGACTTCCATAATTCTCTTCACTTCCCAAACTCAATCTCTTTATTCTGGTTACTTTCCCCTACTACTCCTGCATTCACCTGGATCAAACCAGCACACGAAAAACAGGTATTGCTTTTCCACTTAGTCAGTATCAACAACTTTAAGCCTTCCAGCATTTAATTTTTATTGGAGCAGCTGCAGGGTAGCACTTGTTTTGAATTGCTGAACAAGTGTATGCGACTTGGAAGCTAAAGGGAAGCGTAAATTGAGTAAATAGCACATGTTTACCAATGTATTTTTCATCAAAAATTGGCTATTGAAAGCCAGTGATTTCATGTAAACATTTATCCCATGTTTTAGTGTGAAGTAACAAGAGGGCACCATAGGTAATCTCATGGTGCACAGAACACCCGGGAAGATTATGCGTAAGAAAATCCAAGCACAGTTACACCTCTCCAGTCGAGACACCTCTCTCTCTAGGTCTGTGCTTTAAAAGTTGCTGGCAGGCAGTATTATATGCTTCCTGGGAACACTTTTCTGCTCAGGATGAATGTTGAGAGCTTTAATTACTAACTGAGCCAATTCTTAAAATAATTCATGCAAACAAATGAAACCTATCCTTTCATATATTTGCTTATATTTCACTATGTTTTTGTAACTTGCTTTATTTGCCTAGTTGCTGCCTACCAGTTGAATAGTTTGCATGTACAATTTAAGGGAATTACAAAGTAAAAATCATATAACTTCAAAGCCCACCTTAATAATAGTTTAGTGTTTCAAACTATTTTGACTTTTTGAAATGTGTGTTTTCTTAAGTGGTAAGAATTGATCAGATCTTATTGACTAGAACAACAAAATTAAGAACTTAAAATGTTAGTAATAGAACAGTGCTTTCCCAGTCTTTCTCCCATATATGTTATGTGATTAAAATATATTAATATTTTAAGTTAATTTTTATAAAGTATGGGATATTGAAATAAATTTACTGTATGAGTGATTAAGAAAGAAAAGCAATATGTGCTTAAAAATAGCCCAGTCAATGTATTATTATTATTAACTCTTTATTGATGGCTTTAGTTTTCATTCTTGCTCTAGATTCTGTTGAAGTCACTGAATGTTTTTTCTCTGACTTTATTTTTACTTGAATTACTTTGCAATTTATACAGTTCAATAATTCTGTGCAATTATGGAAGGGATATTCTACCATTAAAAATCTGGATTCAATAAACAATAGATGATATTTCATTTATTGAAACTGCCACTAACTGCATAGTATTTCGTCAAACAATTTCAAACTGTCCCCAGTTTAGTTAAGCAAAATAGCCAAATGTTGCTCATTGATGTCAGTAACTGACTGCAAATAAAGAATTTAGTGAAATAACTCTAAATTTACAGCAGTATAACTTGCTTCAGAACATGACTTTTCAAGCTTTCTGCTTTGTGTTTTAATAAGAAAGTATATTTTATGTAAAAGCAATTTACATCATTCTTTCAAAACCACATCTGTAAATCTATAATTACTTTAAATACAACCAATCTAAAACCAACAAATACAGAGAAACTCAAATATACAGTGCTGTAATAAAGCAGTTCTTAAGAAACAGTACTGTGGCAAAAAAAAAAAAAAAAAGAGTAAAGTTTCTGGAGACTTACCCTCCCTAATTAAGCAAAATTGTCACTGATTACGGAAATAGCTTTGCCTCAGTTGGAAGGGGATCAGAATCTGGATTAAGATTCTGACAACGAGTTTCGTGTTTGAACTAGGATATGTGTGGAATGTAGTTTTGGGGACACCAATTTTCAATCCCCATCTACAGTTTTGGCTTAAGAGTTCTTTACATGCTGGCCCTTGGACTTTGACTATAGGCTGATCTATTTTGGTCGGAGATGAATTCCCAGAAGATCTCAGTTCAGAAAGCAAATTCCAAACATCCCCAAGACATATGGATGGATGTAACTGAAGCCTGTGCAGTGTTGTTTTCCTACCTCAATTGAGGGGGGAGATGGGGAGGGAAACAAAGGGTTATTAAACCTAAATCACCCACTTTCCCTAACTATGGAATACCAGGGTGCACTAGCCCTCCCTCAGTTGATGAAAAGGGTGAAAAGAAATGCAGGGACTAAAAGAACAGGCAAGTGGGCATATGACTCTGAAGCTCTGTAGTTAAAGTTTTCAGGTGAATGATTATCTGGTTAATGCCTAATATAAAATTACTAAAAAAAATCAGATGTGAGAAAAAACCCTTCGCATTTTAACTCCCAACAGCTGGATATCTTCTGTGCTGTGGCCTGGGATGTTCCTCTGCCAGGCCACTTAGCATCCTGGCAGTTCGGATACTATCATTATCGAAGCAGCTGATGGAGATTGAATTGTCCTTTGAGCAAGGGTTGTCCCTAAATCCTATTCTCTGGAGCTGCAGATACTAATAAAGGGGAAATGTAGATAAACTCCTCTGTTGTCTTACTGACTGGTGTAATACAGTTGACTTAACAAACAGAAGTGTCTCTCCACCAAGGGTATCAAGCAGCCGGCTCTGGTGTCTGAAACAATCCTTTCAGGACAGGTGACTGTTAGTCAATGTTTGACTCCAAGCAGATTTCCTGGGTCCAGATCAGGATTATTACCTTTCTGTAAAACAGATTAAGTCTATTCAAGCCATAGTGTTTACACAATGATTTACTCTTTTCTTTTTTTTTTAATAATCACTTCTGGAAAGTATTTTTCATCACATTTGGACTTTAAAAATCCACCTGATTTAAAACTTTTTTTTTTTTTAGAAGACAGTAGTTCTCATTCAAATGGACAGAATGAAAAGGCTGCCATTTACTTCAAGAAATTTTGGATTAGATTTTGCATTTTTAGGACTTCCAGAGTAAAAAGATGAAAGATAAGCTTTGTCTAAGTTTCTGAAGTAACTGTTCATTTTCTACAGTGTAAAGTTACAAAGCTTTAAAATGTATTTTTAAAAAAATCTGTTATCTAGTCTCCATAACTTATGTTCTGATGGATGTGCTTCTTAGCTTCTCTATGATGCACTTAAGATATTTACACTTGGCATAGTGCTTTTTTTTTTTAATTAATTCTGCTCTAGGATTGCATCCTTTCTCCCATCCACATGCCCTGCAAAGCGTTTGTTGCCTTATTTTGTAAAAAGGGAGTCACTTTAAATGGTCTAACTGTGGAAGAGAGAATGTGTTTTTAGGATTTAAATGTTGGAGAGAAGAGAAAGAATGAGGTAAACAGCTATTTGATGTCTGTCTTTTCACAGTAGCACAATAGCTAATTCCTAGGGCCTCTGACCTTTTAGTGTCCTGTAACAGAGTACTTGCATTAATCTGTTGCTTATCTGTCACCTACCACATTTGATATTTCCAGCCTCTGCTTTCAATTATCAGTCATTAGAGGCAGCACTGAGTAATTTCAGGAGAAAACGCCAGAAACCTTTGACCTGTTTTTGTCAGATAACCACAAGTGTTCACTGTAGATAAACTAGCATTTCATTATATTCAAGATGTGTCGTTTGTAGTGTATCAGCTTACTGTAACCTTTATCACCTTGAAGTGATTAAAACTGACCGGTTTACTTAGTGCTTATACAAAGAATTCAGTCAAACAGTGAAATTCAGTGAGATTAGTGTAAGTGGCCCGTTATAGTTACCCATGGTCTGTAAGGCCCTCTGGCATGTATGTTTAGTAGTTAAACAGTGACATTAGTTGATTAGTGAAGCTTCACTATTTGTGAGTCCTGTTGGGAACCTGGGCTCTTACATTGTAAAATCAGCTTATTACAACATATCTTTGGTTTGCCAAAGAGACTTTCACTTTCCCTACATGTCGCCGCATACCAGCCTCTTCAGGAAAAGCAAAGCACATGTCAGTGGGGAGCTAATCACTAATGAAAGAGCACATCTAATAGTCCTTCATGCACTATGACCTAAACTCATTGCTAGCGCAGCACTTTTTACATTTTTTAAACTCAATCAACAGTTAATCATGCATTCGTAACTGAATTGGTAAAATGCTGATTACTTATTATACAGTCCATCCAGAGACGTGCGTTGTATTTATTTCCAGAAGACAAATACTTTTGTTAATGAAAATTAGTGCATGATATTTTATCTTGGTGTAAAAGGTGACACCCCTTCTCCAAAATATATTGTGGGTGTAAATTTGTCTTCATTCTTCTTAGACTCAGGCTTAGCGTCAATACAGTATGAATATTTCATCAGTTTGCCACATGGGTGGAAAATATCATTCTTTCCCATCTTACACACAGGTGTTTGGGATATTTTCCTGAGCCATGATTTGTCTGATGTAACCGAAGTGCTGAATATATTAGTTTCAGGTGATATAAAAATAACATTTTTAAAAGTTGATGCTAAGAATCTTGGTCAACAAGAGCAAATCAGCATCAACCCTAATACTCAGTTATTTTTACTTTAAAAAAAAATTCCTCCAATGGTTATAAAAGGACTTCCCAGTTTTCTGGTCAAATGGTTTTTAGATGCTGTGATTGGTTCCACAGAGATGCATTTTGGCAGATGAACTGAGCAGAGCTGGAATGACACGAAAACTCTCTGGAAGAACTGAATACTTAAAAATTTTAACCTGTATTTTTTGGGCTGCCAGTGTTGAAAAGATCTCACATATGAAATGAAAATATTTGAGACGTGGTGCCCCCTGAACTTCATGCCATTTCAGCAGGACAAAGGACCTTAGAGATACCCAACTGAGCATTCACAGTGTTCCCTGACAAGGCATTTATTAGATGCAGAAGGGATCAAGAGTTGTGTGTTATTTTCAGTATTAAAATCATTAAATAATATTTCGCTTTTATAACTCAGCTGTCACTCTAGCCATTCATCACTACTGCAGCATCGCCATCATTCCTTTTTACAGTCTACTCTACAGTGCAAGACCTTAACTTGTCAACATTTGTATGAATAGTTTTTGTATTCTGTATATTGGTCGACAGAAATTTGTTGTTTGAGATTCAGGCTTTGTTGTGAAGAGTGGGATCTGCCTGGACTCAGGGTTTGTCATGGTGTTCAGTGCCTATTTGCTATGATCCTTCATATCTCCAGGCTGTTCCAGCTCCCAAGTCCTGGCCTGCCTGTAAATGCTGTCTCAACCCAAGGAAATATTGAACTTGTGTCCCTTTCAGATGGCAGTGCTGTCTCTTCCTCGGGTATACATGGAAACACAGATAGGTACTATCTGTGTGACCTGTAATAATTAATTGTGGGCCTGTCGGGAAGTGGCTATCTGCATTCCTTGTGAGTGGTCTTGAGAGAACCCCCCGATGCTATCACAGAGTATTGTAGAAGTCTCAGTCCATACTATACCATAGAGGGAGAGAACTGCTGATTTCCAAACTGACAAAAGGAAACTCAGCCACAAATAAAAATAAAACAGGCCAGGAGTAGTGGCATTTAAACCTTTCATTCAGCCTCTAATTCTCCAGTGCTTACTCATAGTGCTTAGTTACCCACACATGCTGGTAAATACTTGTTGAATAAATACCAACCAGCGATATCAGAAAGGGTTGCTACATTAAGTCTGCCTTTAACCTATTTTTCATTTGAAGGTTATTGACATATCTGTTTCATGTCAGCTTCAAAACTTTCAGTTATAACCTTAGAAATTTGCAGCAGGCTCTCTACACTAGAAAAATTCCTCCCCCATTCAGTGCATTTGCATATGCTGATCTCTGCCAACTTCTCTCTGAAATGAAAAGCTTCACATAGACATTAAAAAAAAAAAAAGTAACGAATCCCAAACCTCAAGTCAGATCTCTGTGTGTATCTCACAGTTTAGAAGCAAGCAGTGGAGCTGCTAAAGAGCCTGTATCCTGTTTCTCTTCAGCAGCAGCCCATCCATCTTCAGGTACAGAGCAGGACGTTTACATGCCCCTGCCTCTTTTCTCCTTTACTTTTTCTACACGATGGCAAACCCATCTAAGCTAAATATGTGCTTGAGCCAAGCAAACCTCACAGTTAGGAGACAATTTTCCTTTTGTCAGCCAGGAGAAAGTTCATTTTCACTGAAGAGAAAGAATTTTTATAGCCTATGTATTTTATTTTTAGTGGTTCTTAAGGCAACATAGATTTGTACATTTAAAGAAATCTATGCTGATGAAAAGAAGGATAGTGTAGATTTCTGAAGAGGTAAAAGGGAGGTTCTGCAAGGGATCCCACTACAGGTTACTACTTAACTAGTAACTATTGCCCTGAAAAGGATGCAAGTACTTTTCTCTCAATAGCTCTCACGTTAATAAGCCTCTAACTATACCCTTGCACAGAAGGCCCAAGACGTGTTGTGCTTTCTTTTAGTGCATTTCTATTTTGTAAGACCCCATATACAGTGTAATAATACACACATGCAGGTTTATATGTAAATGTATGTATTTATACACACATAAACACATACAGATTGTGTATATAGGCAAAATTGCTTAGGTGTACACATATACACGAACATCTAAGTATAAATATACATATATATTGTAACAACATAGACATTATTTATACATGTAGCAGTAATCTAAAGACACCCTTTTTCAGAACTCTTCCTCCCTTGGATCTGAGCACTGTTAAGGCAGTAAAAGAGCAGGGGGTGTAGGAAGTAGCATTTAAAGGAGCTGGGTGCAGTCATAAATGTTTAGTTGGTTATCCAAATTGAATCCGAGTTCTGACTGTTTTAGGCTTTGTCCACCTAGCTTGTGCAAAGCTGCTATCTCATGAGACTCAGACCCAGAATTGAGAAATTATCTTCTCATGGAGCACAGCTTCATCATGATGATACATTGCTCTCTGTGGCAGTGGAAACCAGGGATCATTTTCCTTTCCACATCCGTAAAATCTGAAGTATTAATCCCATAAAATGGTCATCAGCCAATTCTGTGGCCCTAAGGTTTCCCTGACATCAAAACACGTATTCCATTGCAAAGGTTGCTCCTAACTCAGGGTCGGTACTGCTGTGGACTCTAGAATTAGCCCCAAATCAATTGCAAACTCAATTTATTCCCACTGTAAAACTCTGTGCTATCCTGAATCAAGCAATGATGAGGTTAACTTTTTTATTTTAAATCATGGGAGTGCCAGAAGCAGTGGGAGCTGCACCTGCCCACCCACAGCTGGTTTGAGGGGACTTCTCACGCCAGTAGCGCTACTCCCTTTGCTGCTGGGGTGCCAGATCCACTCAGCTCTGATTGATGGCTCCTTCTGACCACTGGCAAGATGACGCTTATGCCATTAGAGTGCAACATGTGTTAATTTATATGATGTAACTGCTTCTTAAATATATAGTAGTCACAGTGCACTTTAGCACCACTTCAGAATTTATTACGTTAAGTGGAAATGAGCAGCATTCCTCTCATCTGCCTGGTTATTAGCAGCAATTAGTGTTTTCCAAAGTCATCTGTGGCTCTGACATTACTGCTGCTGCACTTACAGCTAAACTGAAGTTCTAAATCCTTTTGCAGCTTTTAGTTTGCCCATTTTTCTAGTTACTTTACAACATATGCTCTTTCAGCTCTTTTTTTGATATTCTTTCCACTCCAGCTTCTGGAATTTGTATAAATGCTGCCATTGGGGTTTTTTTTCTTTTGTACCGAAGACACAGGGCTGGTGGAATTTCTTTTAACTGGAAGTATGTCTGGGCTTGTGGCTTTATTATTTGCACAGTTTTATATTGTCCTGTTTGTTTACTCCCGGGCTCCATTAATCATGGGAAAGGGGCATTCATTTCTTCTCTTTAATTTACATTCAACTCTTTTTCTCACAGTTGAAAGAGACAAGGACTTCTCCCACCAGAGGAGGCACTACAAAGAGTTTCGCTTTGACCTCACTCAGATCCCACACGGAGAGGCAGTGACAGCAGCTGAATTCCGGATATACAAAGATCGAAGCAACAGCCGCTTTGAGAACGAAACCATTCAGATTAGCATATATCAGATCATCAAGGAGTATCCAAACAGGTATCCTCTTGGCATGGAAATATCATATGTGGAATAATGTCTCACGTTTCTATCTTAAGTAGGTAGACAATCATAAGCATATCCCTGCCAAGGCGTTATTGCTGTCACTGTGACTTGTGCAATATTAAATCCTAGGCAACCAGAACAAATACGGAGCAAAAATAAGACTTGTCTTTAATGTAATCTATTCCAGGTTTTTGGAGAGTTACAGGTCGAATCTCACCAAATAATCTGCCCATCCACAGAGAGGGTGAGGGAACACGTTCTCTGTGAACAAATAATGGATATATAACTGTATACACAGTTCTGGACTCCCCTGTTCAAGAAATACAGGGAACTGCTGGAGAGAGTCGAGTGGAGGGTTACAAGGTTGATGAGGGGACTGGAGCATCTTTTCTATGAGGAAAGGCTGAACGAGCTCGGTTTAGCCTGAAGAAGACTGAGAAGGGCTCTGATTAATGCTTATAAATATCTAAAGGGTGGATGCCTAGAGGAAGGGACAGACTCTTCTCAGTGGTGCCCAGCGACAGGACAAGGGGCAACAGGCACAAACTGAAGCACAGGAAGTTCCATCTGAACATGAGGAAAAATGTTTTTATTGTGAGGGTGACAGAGCACTGGGACAGACTGCCCAGAGAGGTTGTAGAGTCTCATTCTCTGGAGACATTCAAACCCACCTGAATACTGTTCTGTGCAGCCTGCTCTGGGTGACTTTGCTATATCAGTGCAGTTGGACTAGATGATCTCCAGAGGTCCCTTCCAACCCCTGCCATTCTGTGAATTTGTGAATCTGTAAGTGTCTGGATTTGGAAAAAAAAAAAGGTTTGCTGATACTGAGGTACTTACTACCAGGCAAGATTCATTTAGCTCCTTAATGGCAGATAGTTTGTTCAACTTTGTGAATGAGCATAGCTTCTCTGCATGTATTTTAATATTCTGCAGAATGTAATTAAAGGATAAAGCCACACACAGACTTTAAGATGACATAAGCACACTTAACACGCGATGCTCACCATAACTGACATATTTCCAAGACTCTTAAACACCTGAGTAAATGATGAGATTTCACTAGGCAAAGTAACTAATTACCTGAAAATTCCCATTAAAAAATAGCAATTCCAAGATGCTTCTGCAAAATTTACATACACACAAAATTTAGGTTTTGAAATAAGTTTACTTCTTTTCTCAGAAAAAATGGAAAAGATAGTTTTGTTTTGAGATTAACAAAAACTCTCGCTCATATTAGAACAGATAAACCATTTATATCCCAGGGATGTTTAACAAATGCAAAGAAAGTAACAGCCTGAACTCGCAGAGTATTCTGGAGAATAGAAATGCCTCATTGCCAGGTAGCTCAAAGGCTGGGCTAGAGTTCAAATCTCTTTTTTGCCCACAGAAGCTTCAGCTTGTACCTTCCAGGTAAGATCTCTGAACATCAAGTTATAAAATCTTTATGATTATAAACAGGCAGTTATTTTTTATCAATGGAGCAGAACCAACAGAAGGGAAAGCACTCATCCTTGCAGAAAACCTTCTGCTTTCTTAGTAAATTTGGGCAAGAACAAAACAGTGCAGCATTTTTTGTAGCTCCATCTTCAGCTTGCAAAAATTCTTTTGATGTGTGTTGTAAATGAAACAGTTTGGAAGCAGGAACGAAATGGGAAGGAGCAAACATACCTTTTTTAAGAGCACAGGTCAAATCTAGTGTGATGAAAGCTCTTCACTTGCAAACTCAATTGATTATTTTTTTTTAAGAACCAATGGGAAACATTAGTTTTTCTAAGCTGTTTAATATTTTCTTTTTTCTTTTTTTTTTTTATGTTTTCCCAGTAAGTAGTCTCTCTTCTGTTTTAGAGAAAGCAAAAGTGCTTACCGATCTGGAGCAAAATCAGTCTTTAATATTATCAGACTAGTTAAAAAGACAACTGTGTCTGTGAAACCATTAAGGAATATTCTTGATTTCTTTCAATCCACAAACATCAATTTATAAATGTTTTATATTTGTATTTATAAACCCAAAAGCCCAGTGTCCTTGAATGGAAAAAGAGGGACATGCAGCAATATACCACCCATTTGATTTCACCACTATAACTGCAGAAACTTCAGATGTAAACTGTTATCTTCCTGTTGTTGATTTTATTGATTTTGCCAGTCTCTACTGGTACATGGAGAATATAGATGCAAGCGCCTCAGTGAGACAGAATGGGAGAACTCAAGCTCTCCACTGTTCAAATTAGAAATACAGAACTTTTCCCACATAGTTCTTGATACTTCCAGGCAGAAGAGGTCAGGAGTATTTCCCATCTGTGACTGTTCTCCTACTCCATCATCGCCCTTCATCCCCCCCAATAAAGCCACAGCTTTATTTTGGGGCCCCAACTTCATTAGTGTTATTCCTGACTTTGTCACTTCAGGTTTGTTTTACATATGTACATGAGGTTTTAGGTGTAAAATTTTCATAAAGTGCATCTGCAGAATGTGAAGGTGAGAACTATGAGGGTGGTGAGGCACTGTCAGAGGTTGTCCAAAGAGGTTGTGATTGGCCCCTCCCTGGCAGTGTTCAAGGCCAGGCTGGATGGAGCTTTGGGCAACCTGGGCTAGTGGAGGGTGTCCCTGCCTATGGCTGGGGACTTGGAACAGGGTGATCTTTGAGGTGCCTTCCAACCCAAACCTGTGGTTCTGTAATGTTCCATACTACATACTAGTGCCATACCACAGCAGAACTGATGTTTTTGACCCATTCCTCTATCCTTCTTTGCTTTGAACAGGATATCTGGGCATCTGACAGGGCCCTGCAATCCCAAATGTACTCCTGCTACGCTGTTAGTCATGGAGTGGTCAGGGTTTATGATTTCTGAGTTGCAGCTAAATGTTATGTTGTAGTCTTGGACATTTTTCTGTCTCTGTGGTAGCATGACCGCTCAGGTGTGTGTGTGGTGAATTTGCTCAGCGTTTGCTGGAATGACAATCTTTGGGTTTGAAGTTTTCTGTTTGTTCTAAGCAAGCGTGTAAAGCACAGTCCGTGGCAAGGCAAACTATCCTGCGCAGCCCTGCCAATGTACTCCTACCCAGATCTTTTCTCATGACGAAAGTAATGTAGTCCAACAGGCCAAATCCTTGTTCATGATCTGGTGGCAGCTGGCCACTAATTTAACTAAACCCCAAGGATTCTTCCCACATTAGGGAATCCTCAAGTGGCATTAAGATACTAAAGCAGCTTTCTGGAATGAGGCGAGAGGTGAAGCAGCATTATGGGGATGGCCTATTACATAGTAATCGTGACTTGGTCTAGGCGAAAAACATCGCTGGGTTTCAGGGCACATATACATGGTTTATTCCACCTTTGCTTCCTTAAGTGACCCAGGAGATCTGGAGCTTCTTAGACATTCTGCCTGCAGCCTCTCTGCTGAAATTCTTGACAATGGTAGCATTTCTGCTGTAGACAACTGGCCATTTGGGACCAAACTGAGATCACTAAACTTAAACAGCCTCCATAAAGGTAAAGCCAATCAGCTGTATTCTGCCTGAATGTGTTCACTGTTGCATTTCAGGCTATTTACGACATAATGCCTTACTTTTTTATTATGTGTTGTGGGCTATTTTTTAAAGAGAAATGTTTTTTAAAATTAGAGCCAAAATTTGCAGCTGTTTTTCATTTTAAGTGTGATTTGGGTTCTGTTTTTTTTTTCTTTTTAGAAATAAAGGAGAATTTTAAAATTTAAAATGTCATAAAAATGCGGTAAAATGTCATCAGAGGTTTTAGTGAATGACACCGGCTATTAGAGGAATCCTGATCCCAGAGCAATCACTCCCTTCTCAGGGGTCAGGTTTTCACCCTATGTTTATAAAAGTTGTGAAAAAAGTTGTGTGTTTTTTCTTCCCTGGCAAATATTTGAATTTCTGTAGCAAATTGCTGTTATGTGAGCTAAATCATTAGCATTGGCTCACAGACGTTTTCTGTATTCTAGTATGTGTTCTCGAGAATCAGTTCTAGTATTCTCTAGGTACCCACAACTAATTATGGGTTCATTTGCTGAGTTAATGTGCAACAATCTGCTTCTTTCAGTCTACTACCTTAGCCAGATTGCTATACTCGTAGGAAGGCAGACATTTACTGAGTGATGCAAGAAATACTTATAAATAAACAAACATCTCAAAGACACTCACTTTCAGAATTAAACCCTTTGGCTTTAACATTCTGATAAAACTGCTTATTAAAGAAAAAAGTTGGCATTTAAGACTCCAGAGAGTACTATTTATGAGCCCGTGGTACGTTGTTAATTTGTTCAGTGCTGGTGTAGCAGGTCAGGCTCTTTTGAATTGCAAGGCTGTTTTCCTGTTAGCTCCAGAGAGAGAAGGTATGTTTTCTCCTTGTGTGGTCATTAGCACAGTTCTCCTAGATTAGAAGTGATAAGAGACCAACAAAAGATTACACTTTAGGGGAAGAAAAAAGAGGTTACTTGAAAGAAAGTACTTTCAATTTATTTTTTTTTTTAAACACCTCCTTTAAAATTTTTGAGCTCTTTAACCAGATTCTGCAGATATTTCTCACATGTAAGTAAACATATGCCTGTCATAGCTCATTTGGTCTTATTTTCCTGAGTGTTGAACAACCATGGTTTCAAGAGCTACACGAGATGTTTTTATCAGTATCAGACCTTCTAGGTGCATTTACAGTGTTTAGTCTAGATAAGACGGTAACTTCCTACGATGTCATTGCAATTTAAGCAACATAAGAATACAGTGACAGGCTCATAGTAATTTTAAATCCACTTTTCATACACAAAGCCTATTATTTCTGTCTCTATTTAAGTGTATGTTCATGCTGTCCGTAAAGTGACAACATGATTCCAAGTCTGTCTTTAGTTGATTCAGAGAGTCAAAATTTAGGATGAAATATTTTTTTCCTGTATATTATTGTTTTAATTACTATTTGTGGCATGAAAGAAATAGGTTTCTGTAACTATAGGTTTAGGTTTAAAAGGCTAAATGGTGAAAACAGTTTTTAATAATGCATGTTGCTTTGTAGAAGCATGTAAAATGAAACTGATGAGAGTTAAATATCTTGGGTTTAGTGTGGTCATTGTAGTAAATTATTTGTAATACAGATGTGGTTCTGGAACCAATTGTGTCAGGAGATATGTGAAAACAGAACAAATAAACGATCCATGCTAAACATTTAGTAACATGATTATACTAACTCCCTTGAGCAGCCCTTATGAATTACTGGAAGATTTCATGGGAACAAATTTGAGAATATACCAGGGAACTGAGGGTTAAAATGAAATAATTACATTATTGAATAGATATATAATTTCCACTTTGATATGGAGACTTATTTTCTAAATGTCTGAACTAATATGAAACTGTCTGAACTGTCATCTATTCATGTTTTGTCATACGATATAGCTGCTGTCATATGTTACTAATAACAGACTTTTTTAGCCTTTGAATCTTAGTTGAAATTGGAACGTGATTTTGACATTTTTTGTCTTTTACACTGAATGGTTTATAAAAGTTAATCTTCCTGAGACATTCTCGTGCTGAAAGATGAAGCCTTTATACACAGCCTCAGTTATATATTTTGTGTATTTATATCAGGAAGACAGACTTTTTCTGATTTTCCAGAGCTGTAGTTTTCACATGCTGAGACTTATTTCAGAAAGGCCTCTCAGGGGAAATACCTGCATTATACCCAACATGTTAGCTACAGCATATGCCGTACTGTGTTGTGATGAAGATATGTCCAAGGATTATTCAGTTGGACTCCAGGAAGTTTTTGTCAGCAAGGAAATTAAGGACAAAATATAATAATATTTGAATGCCTTATCTTTCTATTTTCTTTAACTTAGGGATGCAGACTTGTTCCTGTTAGACACCAGAAATGCTCAGGCTTCTGATGTGGGCTGGCTTGTGTTTGACATTACTGTGACCAGCAATCACTGGGTGATTAATCCACAGAACAATCTGGGCTTGCAACTCTGTGCTGAAACTGGGGACGGTAAGATCATACTGCCATATATGCTCCTGTCATCTCTTGTTGAGAATTTTTACTGGGTGGGTGTTTTTTAGTTTGACTATCTGATAATTCACTGAGAGTTTCTAGGCAAAGAACCCAAGTCTTATCCTGCCGTAGCTAATGTCTGCAACTTTCTACTATTTTTAATTCTGTAGAATGTGGCAATTATAAAGCTGACTGAATCAAGTTAAATTAAATGATGTTTGGGATAAAAGCTCTTAAATACAAAATGAAATTCCAATTTAATGTTCTTCCACTGATGAGTACAGTCATGATTATATACAAGCAGACTTGTGGAAATCTTGTTTTAGAAAGTTTCTAAAGACCTTTCTGGGGTAAAGCATGAAGAAAGGTATAAAAAACCCCTCAGGGCAGTTCAGGATGAATCTCATAACTTCTGGTACTAACGTTGGAGATAGGTTAACAATAGAGTAATATGGGAACTGAATATAATTTGCAGAAAAAAAATTCAAAGTTTTTTAACCTCGAAATGGGTTAAAAATTTGAAATCTCAAAAATCTTAATTAGCTGAAAATTACAAAGAACACTATCAAAACTGAAGCCAGAGCTGAGGGGGTTTTGGTACAAATTTTCTAGGCTACTACATTATTCACAGTTATGCTCTTCATTAAAAAGTGAAAATGCACCACAATGCGAAATAATATTCTTAGAAGCAATGTTCTTTACTTAGACTTCTTTAGAAACTAATAAAAAGAGACTTATATACTGTTTTTTCTGTGATGGTTCACTTAATCCGTACTACTTTGCAAGCAAACTTTCAGATTTAGCTCTTTCTTGTCAAAAAGCTTTTTATGTCAGAGGTCAAGGGATCTATGATGCCAGTTAATCTAAACCTTAGCTGACATAATGTTAATGAGTAGCAGAAGAAACCCTGGTGTAAGGATTAATATTTTTTTCCTTCGTTCTTTGTTCTGGCTACATTTTCTCATTGTTTTTGATCTGAATTCTCCCTCAGGCTCAGCTGGGCTGTGAACAAAGCCTCTCATACTTCTCCTGCAAGTGCTCTGGCTGCAGGAGAGTTATGCAAAAACTGTCCGCCATTAGGCATGATGCTTAAAAAGGGAGTTGGCAGGCTTGAACCAGAACGGATGACCGTTACACCTAATGCTGCCTATACAGTCCAAGCACAGTCCATGGAAAAAGGAGGCAGCAATGCAAAGTAGACCATATTGTCTCTGGGTTCAATGAGCCCTCAGAGGCACAGCATATGAGCTCGAGCTGTGCGGGGAGAGGCTCTGTTAGGCAGCCTGGTTTTGTGAGGCCATTTTTAATCCCTTAAAATTCTGGAGAGGTGACACCTCCATTAGGCATCCAAATAAGGTGGACTGGCTTTTGGCCAGCTTTCCTCCTCCAGAATAAACTCCATCCTAGACTTTTTTTCCAGGAGATTCAAATACAGAAATTCTTGAAAATTAAATATCCATGAAAGCCATTCATTAAGAAACCCTGGAACCATCAACTTGTTGGTTCTAGCCTCAAAATTATATCCGTTCAGTAAACAACAGGAAAGTTTGTATGGGTAAAAGGAAAACTTCAGGTTAATACACTGCAGAAATTGTAAAGGAACAGTTTATGTAAATATTTCCCCTGTCCAACTCCCAAGATCAGAGAGGTGATAGATAATTTTCTATTTTAAATTCCAAAGCCACAGGCAGTTTTACCTTCTGTACCTCACTCATTTGAATTTCTCAACACAGCTGCTTGAGTGAGGAGGGGATTCCCCTCTTCCCTCATTTTCTGTTCCCTTTCCAGTTTAATCATTCACAAAGAGTGCCCTTCTAGGGGCTAAAGTTTTCAAAACTATAGGGAAGACCTGTGCTATACCACCTGAGCTTACCATAAAGAAAATCATACTTTCATGCCCTTACAATTTTGCTCCTAAGGCTTTGATTATTTTCATTGGGTTGCTGTTACTTCTGGAAGCTATTAGAAACACCAGCAGTTGAATGACATGTTTGTGTACAAATGGAACATGAATTTTTATACATGACTCAGTATGTAGTGGACTCTGTAACCCAGAGAACCCCACCCACCTTCCCTCCAACCAGTTTTCTATGAAAACTCAGAGACTGGTTCAAATCAGTTGAAAAACCTTCCCTTGGCTCAAGTGAACTTGAGGCCTTGCAGGTCTGAAGCACATTTCTTCATGCCTCCAGCTGTCCCTTGAGTCTGTAGGTGGTAGACGAGTCCTGACCCCATTATTGAAGAGACATTTATGATAAGACCAGATCCATTAACCTTTCTATTTCAAACGGCCATTAAACTATATGGAATTTGGTTAAGTCAAAGGATCCCTGCTTGAGGTATTCAGGTGCTATGCTGTGGCCCTGGGTAATCAAGTCTGTAAATGCATACTAATTTTTAGGTTTATTCCTACAGCACCCTTAAAATGGGGTGCTGATAATTACTGAGACTCCAGGGTGCTAGTGTATTATGATTATTACCCTTAGCAGTAAACTTACAGTTATCTTTCAGTGACTTTTTAGTAACTGTATCTACTTACGTAGATACAGTTCTTTGGTGATCCCTAAAGATGGTGCATAAATAATAATGATGTCTACACAAGGAATAAAAAAATTTGTAACTATTTAATGTAACAGTGTGATAAAAACAACTTTGGAAGAATGTCTGGTTGTTGTAATTCATATTTCCACCCCTTTGAAAATGCTGAAAAAGTACAAAAAAACCACATGACATTGGAATGTGTTTTCTTTTTTCTTTAAGACAGTATTTTGTATCATACGCCTCATTTTAGCATGAAATGTAGACTTTTTCTCTTAATGGGACGTTTTATTTTGAACAGTAAGAATAAAGGTTTGCATGACACATATGGAAGCTGTCAACATATAATGCACTGTTTCCCTGGGGCTGTGGTAAATTGAGGATCAGGGGGGTTTTTTATTCTCTTTTTTAACGTCTCCTCAACATTCTGCAGCATCCCCTTTTGGCCGATTCCCCTCTTTTGACACCAAAACTCTCCATGGTGTTTAAAATGCGAGGTGATCATTTTCACACTGATGGAAATGCGGGTGTTAGATGAATTGCAGCATAAAATCAATGCAGATGCAGAAACAATTCTAAAAGCTCCATGTGACCCTTTTCCTGTATATATACCATATGTCTCCTAAGACCTAAAACATGTTCCAGTGAATCAGCACCTTTGTATTGGCATTTAACAGTTTTATAATTGGAAGTTACCAACAGTTTAAACATCACTTTTCTTGGAGGAGTATAAATGGCTGCAAGAATGTTCCTTTTGCTACTTATATCATTGCTGAAGAGAACCTAGAGTTGTCTAGAGTAAATGGGAGAGGGAGATAACGTGTAATGATGATTATTAATGACTCACAGAATAAAACAGGTTCCAAATACACAATGCTCAATACAAAATCCTTGGTAACCCCCACAGCCATGTAGACCTGTGTCTTCTCTTAGATTGTTGCAGCTCTCAGTTATTTTCCACCCACCTACACATCAGAGGGGAAGAAATTGGTGGTAACTTTGAAATAAGGTGTTTTCTGTTACCACATAATGCTATGAAAGATTTATTTGGGGTTTCTTGCTGTTTGAGGTGTGCAGGCAGCAGGAATCCTCAGTTCCCCAACTCTGGCTCTTTGTTGGGGTTTTTTCCCTCACAGCAAAGGGAAACTTGAAATAAATAGGTTCCTTGATCCAAGTGAAACCTGTGGAAGGCAAATTCTCTCTCCAGCACGTATTTGGGTACACTCTGACATGTGTCCAGGAAGGGGGTTTGGATCCTAATCCTACAGGCTGCAGGAAAGATTGGTGAGGTCTTTCTCCAGTGATGATGGGGGAGACATTACAAGACACACTTTTTTATAACTTCTCCTCCTTTCAGCCTGGGCCTTCCAAGGTCCCTTTCTGCTACAAAGCCCAAAGATAGGCAGCATGGCCCCATTCTCTACGTTGCAGAAGGCAGCTAGCATGCTTTCAACCCATAGTAACCTGTGGCAACACTCTGGCTTTTTCAGGTAGTCAACTAAATACTTTACAACACTCGCCTCTCCTTTACAACACTCCATGTTACCAATCTCACCCCAAGGTTTCCCCTATTCAACCTGGGCACCTAATTTACATGACCACAGTAGCCATCAAGTACTCTGGAGGATGCTACTAGATTGTTACATTTAAGTCTCTTGGTGGATCTGGTATTTACAAGCAAAGTATCAGGAGTAAGTTCATGTTCATTAGTGTCCCTACATTGGGGGATCTTAGGAGATATATATATATATATATATATTTATATTGATATGAATATGGACTTTGGCAGGCAATAGGCCAGCCTAAATTCTCAGCCATCTGGAAGCCATATAGCCATGTTAACACAGCACTGAACCCAAGCTAATATATCCTGCCCCTCAGCAGGTTTTATTAGCTTGGGCTCAAGCCCTGCCTTAGTACAGCTACATGAGTTTTGGTTCAGGGCTGACTTTGGCCAAAGTTACACTAGTAAATTAAATGTGCTCAGGAATACTGTAGTGTGAAATAAATTGGAGGGATGACTCTCTCAGTCTCCAAATCAGGGTGACTCCATGGCAGCTGCCACCTGGGAGAGGTCCCTGCAGTATTGCCTTGGGGTGCTGGGGACTCCATGGAGGAGTCAGCATAGGAGTTAAGTGCATTGGGAGCCCTCTTCCACGCTGAGCAGAGGATGATCCAGCTCCAGTGCCTGGGAGCGCTCCTGGATACTCTTTAGTTTACTCAGATAGGTGTAACCCCTGTTTCCAGCTGGGTCAGAAATACAGTCAGCATTTCTTTGTGTCTGCTTGTGGCAAGAGATGTGAATGCACCCTTTGTTATAAGGGCACACTCACTTTAAGTAGGAGGGTCAGGGAGTTGAGATGGGCTCCTGTCCCTTTTCCTGATACCACTACATATTGTTGCGCACTGGTCCTGGCTGTAAAGCTATGCAACTCCCCCTCCACTCTACTCCCGAGGCAGATGAAGGATATATCTGCTTCTCAGCATCACTATTTTAGAGATAATGGCATTTGGGTTTTGATTCATTCTGAAGTTTTTTTTCCTTTTTTAATCTAATTTCTCCTCATTTTTACTGTCTTCCTGAACACATTTTTGACTGTGCAGAAAATTGCCCTAGGACTCCCACAAACCATTCACAGTTTAAATACATTATATTGAAAGGATAAAGTAATTAGCAATTGTATTTGTGTATGATTACATCTGATTTTTTGTGTAAGCATACATAAATAGGGTGGTTGGGCACTGGAACAGGATCCCCAGGGCAGTGGTCACATCACGGAGCTTGACTGAGTTCAAGAATCATCTGGATGATGCACTCAGTCCCATGCTCTGATCTAGCTGGCCCTGCATGGAGCCAGGAGCTGGACATGATGATCCTTATGGGTCCCTTGAAATTCAGGATATTCAATGATTCTGTAATTCTATGGTACAGCCACATTATATAGTGTACCATGTTCCCAATTAACACTAGCACATTCCCAAGTGCTTTCTTCAACACAACAAGATATGCAAAATTCCTTCAGCTGAACTGAATAAACCCAACAAAATGTACAACTGTAAAAACAGAAGCTGAATCTTTATTTTTTTACTAACACTGTGAAGCCTAGGAAATGCAGAGGAGGCCATCCAAGATCACCCATTTTTCAGCGTCCCTTAAAGCCTTCAAGGAGCAGAATAATTAACAAAACACATGAAGCTTGTTTCAAAAGCAAATTTTATGTTGATACAGATAAATGTGTCCACTAAAGGAAACGCTTGCATAACAGTTTATGTAAATGAACAATAGAAACAGTACAAAATACTTTGGAATGTTGAGAAAGTCTTATATATGGACCTTCATGTTTATATAGCTTGATTTTTTCTTCTTTCTTTCTTTTTTTTTTAAATAACCACCAAAGCTTTATGTAAGCTTTATGTAAGCTCTGGTAGCCAAACTCTACCTTAATTATTTTATTTCTGTGAAGTCCCATTGCTCTCAAGAGGGCTGTTCAGACGTAAGACATTATAAGACTCAGAGCCTCAGGACAGTTTTTGCTCAAATATTAAATATTATTTTACTTTGTATACTCAGAGTTTTTCTCCAAAAGGCCTTTCCCAATCCTCATTTCATGTATCACTTCCCAAGAAGAGGAAATCATAGGTGTAGCATTGGAAATATTTTTTTCAGCTAACCAGAAACTAATTTTCTGCATCACAAAGATTTCATTTCTATCAACAAATATATAAAATGTTTACAGAATAACTGCTATGGCCTAGCAGTAGTGGTTAATCTGTAAAATGTGTTTTGTGGCTTGTTGAACACTTTTGAAAGTAAATAAGTGCTTGTTTTTCATAACAAAATGAGTGGTTTGCTGCACTTCGATGACTCAGGACAGAATAATGGATCTTGGAATCACTCATTGTCCTGTGTTGCCAGTGTAAATCTGGCCAAGATGCATAATGGCTGAAAGCTCTCGCAAAATTAGTGTCTGCTCAATGCCTTACATAAAATATATACTGCATGAGGAGAGACAGCCAAGTCACAAATCTTACCACTGTCATTGGCATCCATACTGGCGATCTCAGAAGTCAACTTTTTGAATGTCATGAAAAACGAGGCAATGTCTCCAGGTCAGGACTGTGAGACAGATTGTTATTGAATGCTTAAAGGGCTCTTGCATTTCCATTTGGAGCAGCTGGGGGAGGGAGTGGGGGGAAACGAACTTTTAAGATGGAACTTGATCAGTTCACAAGAAGAGCTGTATGATAAGACTGCATGTCACAGCAGAAGAATGAATGCAGTGACATAAGAGAGAAAGAGCTCCGCAGTTATGATCCTGACTGCTACTCCTGTTCTGTGGGTAAAACAAACAAAAAAAGGCAACATCATCAGGATTGTTGAGGTAGCACCTTTTTATAAGCTGAACTTCACAGCTATTTTTGCAGCAGCAATTCCTTTATTATAAGGGGACAGAACGTGAAAAGGCAAATAATATTAATTCAGTTCAGTCAAACCAGCACTTCCATACAACCTTTTACACAAACTGCTAAGGGCACTTTACTATCACATAGAATAAAAGCCAAAAATAAGCTTAAATGCCAAGTCAAACAAATACATCTTGCCAAAGACTCAAAATCATATGAATAAGGACTAAGCAGTTCAGCAGATTTGGAACATAATGCTTTAAATAAGTCTTAGTCCCCAAATATACCTGTCAATATGGAAAAGAGATAATAAATTATCATAACAGGAATGAGAAGTACATGCTGCATAGAGTAAGTCCATCTGTTATGCTTATTTGGTTTTTTTAGGTGTAGAGGCAATTGCAGTGATTACGTTCAGCAAGCACTGGCTGATTGCTTTTTTTTGATTGTTTTTTTGCAGTTTCTTCTTTTAAGTCTGAATAAAAGTCTTTGAAATCCTCAGAATTAAAGACATGGCGGAAATATAAAACTAAATCCGTTTTTCAGAACGTTTAACCATGTTCAATTCTTGCTGAGATGCTCAAGAGAAGTAGGGAGACACACCTTGCTGTTTCAGTTTTACCAGTTTCGTGTGGGTGAAGCTCAGAGGGAAGGTCCAGTTGGGCAGGTCATCCTGACTCAGCTGATTTTAGAAAATATTGCTCTAATACCACAGTATGGAGCAACTGCATGCTGGAGAGACCTGGATTTTCAGTTGTTATTGGAGCCAAGAGTTTTTTTAATGTTTACAGGAGGTGATAGACTAAAACCGCTTACTAAAATTGAAGCCCATGAATGCTTCTTCCTCAAACGCCAGTTCAGGTTAGGGTATGATTTTTCTTTCTCTATTCTGAAACCCAAACTATGGACAAAGCTGAGGACTACTTAACAAGACCATAGCACACAAATGGAGCTACTGCTATGGCAGAAGGCTTGATGCATTTCAGAGACAGGATACTTTGAAATACCTCCTGTCCTAGAAGGACAAGGCTTTGTATTTTTAGACAGAAGACAATCTCCCACATGCACATTATTTAAATTTTTTTTTTAATAAAGAACAATAGAAGTTCTGTAAATCCAACTTTTCTTTGCACAGAAGCAACCTAAAATGGAGACAGCATATGTGGTTTGAATTTACAAACCAAACAGCTCAGCGAACCTCCTTAGAAGAAATATAGCGTCTCAAGGGCAGTGTATATTTTGATTGTTTCATCTTCTGAAAGTTGCAGTTAAGCCAGGGTATATGATAAACTGAGAGAGAAAAGCTTAATGATGAACCTACAGAAGTCAATAAATGTTTTCCAGTTGACTGCACTAGAAGCAGATTCAGTGCATATACCATTCACGAACTGAACAAATGGGTCCTAAAAACTCCATTGGCTGCCGTCAAATAAAGGAATAAAGTCACATAAGCTGTGTGTTAAAAGAAGGCTGCGGGTTACAGGATTAATTTTTTTATAGTGTATCTCTATACCTTGAATAACCAAGTAAGCTTTAACTTGTGGAATCTTAATAGCCATCTCATTGCTGAAGTCTAAAGGAAACCCAGAGGAAACTTAATAATATTAGAAGTTATTTTAAAGGGAGTTCACATTGGTTTGAAGAGTATTTTGCTTCGCACACAATATCCACCATTGTAAATTCAGAGAACCTAGATTTCAATTCAGAAAACCTCCACACATCTTTATAGCCCTCAGTATATAAATCTGATAGTATTCTTAAAATGTCCAGCAGTAAGGTATTAATCTTTTACAGATAAAATTAAAATTCTGAGAGTCATTGGAACAAAAAATAAAGAAAAATAGTAAAAATATTCCCTCTAGAAATGAGGGGAAACTTGGAACTTTGTGGTAAGAGGCTAGTTTATCCATGTGGCGATGAATAGAGAATAGTCTGTACAGTTTTTCATATCTGACTTGCAAGAGAATATTGAGACATATAGAAATTAATGTTACTGAATTATTTAATAGTAATTCAAACACATGAAGAATTAAAGAACCACAAGGCTAAAAAGCCATTTAAAATTAAATCAGAAGCTTCAACAAATATAGTTTTCCCTTGCAGTCAAAAAAGTAATTAACAAAATTGTTCAGAATATGTTGCCAATTACTCTGCTCCATAACTGCTAACTTTCTCAGTTCTTCTCCTGCCTTTGCTGGTCTCTCTGTCACTGGAAACATCTTAAACCAATTTAAAGTGCTACACCTGAATAAACATGTTGTAAAAGTGTTTATGTATTGAAGTGGGTCAGTTCAAGGTATGGTATTTGGCTGGAACTTCTAATTTCTCTTTTTACTGCAAAAGGGCTGCCAGAAGGAGGAAGTCTGAGCTGAATTAATACATTTGTTACAGTGGAAGTAGAATGGAAACTACTTTAACCACAAATCAAACTGCCTCTTTCATTTACGCCAGTGATAGAGTTTTTCTAAGAAATATAGACTCTGGCATACAGCCACTGTAAGTTTGTGTTTGAGAAGGAAACCTATATGCTTATTTCTATAAGGTTTACTCCTATGCTTATTTGCAAGTTCTTGTTCGGGATGATTGAATTAACAGCATTATGCGTTTGTGAGGCAGATGCTCCTTCTTCGCCTGTGTAGCAAAGTTTTCCAGTTGGTTTAGAAGAATCCCCAGGCGCCCCGATGCCGCGCAGTGCAGGCAGTGCCTGTGCCCACACCTTCCCATTTAAAGGACCTCTGTGTCCCCCACCCAGCACAGCTGCACAGCTTCACATGACACTGTCTCATTTTCTGACGGTTGAAGGGCTCTGCATAATACACGTATGCACAAAAGTGTTTACGTTGCCAAAATAAATTCTGTTAAGAGCAAGGGTTTATTTGCTAAAATGTCACTGATGCAGTTTCAGTGACTTGTTTTGCTTTCTTTTCTTTTGCTGAGGTTTAGATCCTATAATATAGTGAGGTTACCACACAGTCCTGACTGAACAAATACTTTAAAGAAATATGCACATCCCCTGGGAACAGAACCAGAGTTAATAATGTACATATTTCAAACTCTGTTCTCGTGAAAGACTGAATACCTTCCTACCATTGCTAGTGAATGAGCATCAGTTTGAGTAGCACTGCACAATATTTATTTTTAAAGCAGAAGTGTATTTATTACCTACACTTCTCTCAGCTACCGATTTGCTTTGGGGATATAAGATTCCGTATCTCACGCTCAAGTGATGCAAAAATTAGATGACTGCATTATGTTATCCATTCTATAGCCTATAGACTTTAATGGGGCTCATTTATTTTTCAGTTCTATACATGTGTACATGAGACTGAATTAAAATATCTGAGAAATGAGTAAGATATATAGGGTACAGAAACACAGTTCTATGCAATGATGAACTACCTGTAAAGCTGTTGAAACTTTTGTAAATTGTTGAATTTCTTGTCTTTTAAGTTCTGTTCAGCAAAATGCAGTTGGGATTCTTAATAACCTAAATTCAGGATTATGGGCAAAATCTTTGCCATGCTTCAGTCACCAGTTGAACTCAGCTTCAGGAGGGGCAGAATTTCACCTTTTAACTTACCATTTCCATTACTTCATAGGTCGAAGTATCAATGTTAAATCTGCTGGCCTGATTGGAAGACATGGGCCTCAGTCAAAGCAACCATTCATGGTTGCATTCTTCAAGGCAAGTGAAGTGCTTTTCCGTTCTGTCCGAGCAGCCAACAATAAAAGGAAAAATCAGAACCGCAACAAATCCAGTAGTCATCAGGAGTCTTCTAGGATGCCAAGTGTTGGTGGTAAGATGAAGCTAATAGTCTGTTTAAAGGAGTTATGGGCACCTGCTCAAATGCAGTGGAATCACAGCAGCTTAACAGCATACTGATCACTGGCTGAACTGTCAGAAATTGTGTTCCTGCTCTATTCCTACATGCCCTCCTGTCCCCCAACTTTGCTTAAACCTCTTGTTATGTTGGTCCTGAGCATGATCCAGCTTCTGCCAGTGAGGTCACTTCCATGTTTCACAAGGTCCTGAATGGTAAAATGCCCAGTTGGGGAAAGTTGGCACCTGGGCTTGAAACTAGGTCAGTGTAGTAGGCAGTGAGATGAGATCGTTGCTACTTATGACAAAAAAGCAGAGAGAGAGAGAGAGAGAGAGTGGTTGCACCCCAGCTGCTTGGAGGTCAAGGAAGCCTCAGCAAAGGACAGTGTTTGGGCTCTTATTTAACTGCCTCTCCACTGAAGAAGCCAAAATGCAATGCAAAAATCTGAATACTGGAAAAGAGGAAGTTTAACCAATTTGTGAAAGTGTAAACTGTTTATGAGTTCAGAGCGGCTGACATGTACTGAAGTAAACACACAGTGTATCCCTGAATGGAGATGAATTCGCTCCCTTATTCACCTGAAAAGTACTGTCATTAATGGATGTGCAAACACTGTTGTCCCATTAGACCCTAGAGTACACTTTGCTCCAATTCTTTCTTAAAATGCTCCTTCAGCTGGAGGCACAAAATCACTTTCTAAATATTCTAGTTTTTGAACAAACATTTCTGCTTTTTGATGACAGGATGTGAAAAATCTATCTTTCTAAATAGCATGGCAGTTCTAGTACCAGCATATCAATACCTCAATGTAGGTGCTATTTATAAGCCCAGCAGATGCTTTCAAGTAAGCAGATTAGTATTTAGCTGAAAGAATGCAGCTCTGGAGTGGAACATGTCTATTTGAGGAGAACCATTATAAGCATTATGCATTGCTTATAGCCATCTCAGAACTTCAAAAGTGCCAGACTAGAGACCCATATAATGTATTGCCTTTCCGTGATCTGCAGATTGAATTTTACCTTAGCAATCACAAACTGCTACTGAGTTGCTAAAGAAGTTATAGAAATTATTTTGATAACCTAACATTCTAAAGATATTTAAAGCTTACCTAGTGATCTGCTGGAATAAAATCCCACTCTAAAATTAAATATGAGTATTTAAACAGATACTGAAAAAAAAAAGAAATCAACTGCTTCAGTAGTGGGCTCAATTTTATTTTTTATGATGTATGCATGGCAAAAATACTTTGCCATTTCTCTAGTTTCTGTTGAGGACCTGTAGCATAGTTATTTCTGCGGTAGAAGACTTAGAGAGATGCACGTTTCCTCTGAGGACCCTAGATTTTGAAAAACCCCTGACATTTGTTAAGGTACCAGGGATCCTTATTTACCTTTTGTTTGTTTTGTTAGAAGTTTTTTTTGATACCATCAAGTTTTCTGATATGTTGTGTAGCTATACCACAAATAGCTCATCTGTATAGCTGACTTCTAACCCCTTATTAATTAATATTGCAGGGGAGTAGTTATAAATAAATAATGAAGGAACTCCCAAATGAGAAAATTCTAGCATTTTACTAGTAAAAAAAAGAAACTACATGCTCTATAGCAGGAAGGCTGTTTTAAAAAAAAATATTCATTATTTGTAAAGTTATATTGAATATCTCTTCATTAACTGCTTAAATTTCTGATTTATTTGAAATAATGCAGCTTAAAAATTGACTGGACATCTTGTAATTCAATTGTGGTTTAAGTAGGCACATCAGTTAAGCTTTGCTAGTTGATACTTGCTCTAAATTCACTCACTTCAGTAGAGGAACTGAATCTGCATTTTTTCTGCAGAAATTGTTCCTTCTATTTTACTATTCTCATATGATGCACTTCACAATTTTCATTAAAGGCCTTTGGACTTAATGACACAACATGGGACTGGGGGTTTTGAGGGTGTTTTGTTTGTTTTTAAATACAGTCAAACATGCATGCAACTGCATGAAGTCTAAAATACAATCTGGTACTTCAAAGGTAAGTAATATTCTTTTGGCAAACCAAAACCAAAAAACAAAAACCAAAACCAAACCAACATATTTCCTGGAAAGTGTCTACTAACTGAGAATTACAGTATTTTGAGGGAGGGAAAAATCATCAAAGTACATGGTAGATACAGGAAGGCTATATATAAATATAACACTTTCAGATTGAACCCCACATTTCTATTCCATGAGGAAATGAGCATTTAGCAGATTTGTTAAGCCTCCTTGATTATAGCAGGAAAGCTGAATACAAGCTCCTTGCTGGTTTAACCTGGGAAAAACCCAACCTTAACACATGCCATCAAGTTGCATCAGCATGAGAATTACCTTGGGAAGAGCTGTCTGTATGTCTCAAAACACTGGTCAGCCTCATCTGTGCATCCAGTCATGCTCCAGAACTGTTGTAAAGCAAGAAAAATCAGAACATCTCTAGTGAAATGTGCATTACGAAATCATTTTTCTCCTAAATTCTTCAGGCTCTCGGTCTGCACAAGTGTAGAGGTACATCCCTATATGTGGTATCACTCATGTCAGATCTCTGTCAGAAAAGACTGCAGATCAAGAAAACCATACTGTTAACACAAAATCGGGATAAGAAGCAACTGTGTGTGCAGTTGTATCAAAGGTAGGACAGTGACCTCTGACTGGAGGTGGAGGCAGCAAGAGGTGGGCAGGCTGGAAAAGTACTTTGACAGCATATATAAACATGTCTATATGTCTTTATTTTTCTTGCAAAAATAAATTTTGAATAATACTCATTAAACTTTTTATAAATACAGGGATTTTTACCCTTCTTCCACAGCTTTTTCTGCTACATAGGGGTTTGTCCCTCAACTGCCATTTCTGCATAATTGAGGAACAATGGTTTTTAGTCACAACAGCTTACAGGTTTAATCCTTGACAGGATAAGCATATGGGCCTTGAAGCTACAGTATGTGAAACTGGATCCTTGGCACCAGATCTTACTATAAATGTCACATTTGATACTTATATGAAATGTTGCATTACACACAACATTTGTCTTCTATGAGAGACAGAACTCAAGGAAGGAATATGAACTTGCCTGAGCCTCACTTTATTCGTACGTGTGCGTTTGATGGTTTGCAGATACATATCTGCATTTGAAACACAGAGCATCATATCAGGTGTTCTGATGTGATCATTCTTCCATCACTGATGGACAATGAAGACATCTATGCAATGATTTACATATTTATTATTCAGCCTTTCTCCTTTAACTGTAGGGGCTTCCACTACATTCTGATGCTAAAACTTTGGTACATATTCTTGAATATAAAAATGAAAACTGTCAAAAGCACAAGCTTCAGCTTTTATTTGCTTCCCTGCTTGAGTGCTGTTTAAACCAGATTGGGACTTCCCTGACTTTCTCTTATGCATATCTTTCACACATTTTTCAATCACTTTTTTTTTTGCAGTGACTTTCACTCTCTATTTTAACTTTTCATTAATAGTTGAAACAGAAACACTCAATGCTTTCCTCCTATGGACACAGATTGTCAAAATCAGTATACAGATCCTTGCAAAGCATGATCAGTGAAATAGGTCAATTTTTTTAAGTTAAAGCTCTTTTAGACTCTGTCACCTTCACCTTACTTTTAATGTGTGTAAAGAACATACTGGACTATTACAGACAACTCAGTGCAATGGATGACTAAGAGATCTTGTTTATTATAAAGGCATATAGATTTTTGAAAACTTGTGGTGTTCTAGGATATCCTGCATAGTTTCCAGTGGCTACTCCAGAGAGACATGGGACTCCCATAAGATGTGGATATATATCTTTAACCTCATACCCTGGGACAGCTGAAAGTGTCTGAGATGGCAGTAGGTAACTAACTACCTCTGGAGAACTTTTAATTAGTGTCACTGAGAATCAGCCCATAAAGGGCTGGAAAAATTCTATAGGAAGGAAGATAGTATTCAACTTTAAAAAGGAATGAGGATTTGTGGCATTATAGCTTAGAAAGCCTAACAACATCACTGGTGGTACTTGAACAAATTTAATACTGCAAATGGATACGTCTTGACTTGTACACAGTTTTTGACACAGTTCCAGGAGACATATTCAACAGAAAGTTGGCCTGTTTAAAAAAAATAAAAGTGTATGCAAAGCTCATGATACCAATAAGAGTAAATTTTGGGTGGGTATTTTGAATGACATTTCATTGATTCTCTTCTGGATCTGATTTAGCCCAACATTTTATTGCTAATTTGGATGACTGATCCCTCCTCCCAGATCTGGTATCCTCTGTGGCCTTGCAGAAAGCACACTCTGTGCTATTGTCCTCGTTATGAACAAGGACATTAATTAGTACTGGCACCAGTGCGGATCCTTTAGGGAAATCTCTAGTAACCAGCTGCCAGCTGGACTTTGTACCACTGATCACAACCCTTCAGCCTAGCAGCTCAGCCAAGTTTCCACCCGTTATATTCCTTACCTAACCAAATCGTATCTGAACATTTTGGCTATAAGAAAATAATGGGAGACTGTATCAAAACCTTCCTAAAAGCAAAGTGAAGAACATCCCACTGCTCTTCAAAAGCCCCAAAGCTAGTCAGCTCATCACAGAAACCAATCATATTTATTAGGCAATTTGGCTTAATAAATCCAAGCTGACTGTTCCCAAACACCTTCTTGTTCCTCATGTGCTTGGACACAGCTTCCAGGAGGATTTGCTTCACAGACTTCCCAAAAAATGAGGTTAAGCTGATTGACCTTCCTGAAGATGGGTGTGACATTTTTCCATTTGAATCATTAGAAATATCTTCCAGTCACTATAAACACTCATAACTCATAGGGAATGACTTTGTAGTAATGTTGGTCAGTTCATTCCCCACCCTGAAATTCATCCCTTTGCTTACATGGATTCATGCATCTTCAATGTGCTTAAGTGGTTCCTAACTTATCTTCTTTTACCATGGGTAGAGCTTCAGTCATGAGGCTCAGGATCTTGGGGGTCCTGAGAGTAGATCTTGCTAATAAAAAAGCAGTGATAATAAAGAAGTCATTGAGTACCTTAACCTGTTCTGAGTCCTTGTCACTAGGTCCTCTGCCCTACTGAACAACAAATCTGTATTTTTCTTAGTTTTTCTTTTTCCTGTGAATGTACCTCTAGAAGTCTTTCCTGTTGACCTTCACCTGTATGTGTTGACCTGTATGTGTTATTTATGTGTAGCTCACCCCAATTCCACATTACTTCTACTTCCTATTTGTATTTGAGCTCAATCAAGGTTCCTATTCAGCCGTGGTGGCTTTATACCACACCTACTTGAGGTACACGTGACCCTGGACTTACTTCATGCTTCTCACAGAGCTTGTCCTGGAAGATCAGTCAACTCTCTTGGGCTCCTTTTCTCTCCAGGCCAGTCTCCCCTGAGATCGTATGATGAACTCTGAATGAGTTGAAATTTGTTCCTCTGAAATCCAGGGTTGCAGGTTGTCATTTCTCAAAACCTTTAACTCCACCATAACATGGCTGTTATAGCTCATCATGCTGCAGTTCTCATCAACATCTCACTCCCAACCTGTTCTTTATTCTTTGATTTGCATAAAAACAACATAATCCTAAAATGACTAGGCAGGGATCAAAAAAGGATCTGAAATTGATTATTTGACATAGTTTTGCTGCAAAACTCCTGTTCTAGGATATACTGCTAGAAAATAACTTAATTATTTCATAGGAAATAATTATTTTATTTTATTTGCCATTGCGTTCAGTTCAGTGTCATCTTCAGAAAGACACAACGAAACTGATGGGAAACCAGAGAAGCAATGATAGCATAGATCAGGACAGTTGACATGAAGTAGTTGGTAAATTTGCAGAAAAACTCATTTGGGACTGCTATTTGGAAGTGTTTTCTGCAAGGACAGGGAAGCATTACAATGACTTCTCTCAAAGACTGTAAAACTCCCTTTCTTTATGTGAGGAAAGTCCTCTCTCTTAATTTTCCAGGTATTTTAAACAGAGACACTTTCAACCTAGTGTCAAATATTTTAATGTTCAAATCTGTTCCTAAAAAAAATCTATTCCTGAAAATCATTTTGTTTCTTTTTCAGTGCCTTCCTTGTCTGTTTGTGTTGTTGTGAATTTCAGCTTCTTTTTTTTTTCCCCATCGAATGGTTATTTTGGTTCCAAAAAGCCATTTTGAGCAGAGAAGACAGCCTGTCCTTTTGCTCTGTCTCATGCCTCACTGATGACATCACTAGAGTAGCTCTAAAAACCATCTCTGGGGTGCTGATGTTGTGAAGGCACTGCCCTGTTGCCTTTCTTTACTGTTACTCAGGGACAGTAAGGAACAAGTACTGTATTTGCTTCTGGATTAAGATTGCCCTGGAGAAGCATGTATGGAAGGTTCTGTGTGTCCTCCTATCCTGACACATCTCTGATAGTGCAGAAACATTTAAGCCTTTAAAAAAGTCTGTTAGTCTGCTTGTTTACAAAAGTAGTACTAAAGATCATCAGGTGGTGAATATTTCCAGAAATGTAAAAAATTGAGAACTACATGTTTAATTAACCAGTTTTGGGGAATTCTGTTGTTTCAGGACAGGTTTTACCACTGATAATTCATCTTTTGAATTGGGCTACTTTCTTTACCTGGCAATTAAACATGTACCAACATACAGATGACTTCCCCATGTCTTGTATGAGGTGTCACTTGTCTTCCTTTGATTACCTGTGTATTACCGGGGTTGTTAAGTAGCTAGCCAGCAAACAGACATCTTGCAAACCTGTTTCCCCTAATGCTGAGTGCGTGTTTTATGCTGTGTACACAAAGTTTATTGGGCTGATACTGATGGTTCTGAATTTCCAAGTTTACACTGCACTTACGACCTGGCCTAGGAATATAAATGGCAACCTTAGGAACAGAAATAACAATACGCTTGATCCTTTCATTTGTACAGTTCAGAGCAGGAGCTCAAAGAATAACAATGTGTCTAAACAATTTTTATTTTCTTCCCATAGATTATAACACAAGCGAACAAAAGCAAGCATGTAAGAAACATGAACTTTATGTGAGTTTCCGAGACTTAGGTTGGCAGGTATGGTTCTAAGTGCTCTTTCCTATTGATTCTAATTGGGACAATCTATTTTATAGTACCTTATTATTTACAGTCTGCTTTCCTCATAGTAGTTGGCATTTTACTGATGAGAGACAAATTCTTTAAATGTATTTTGTAATGAATCCCTAACACTTTGCCTCATTTGGCTGCTGTTCTTCCAAAGATTTTTCAGACATTAATGGCTTTAAGATCCCAATCCATTCACATAAAGATAAGTCTGAACTCTTTTTCAAGATATGAATAGATCTACAGTAAATGAAACCAAAATCCCCACAGTGAGCAATGGAAATTTTGAAATTTGCTCTTGAATTCTCCCTGGTTCAGTGCTGTCTATGGCAGGTCAGAAAGATTTCACTAAGGTAGGATCTGTAGGGCATTAGAGCTTGGCTCACTGCTCAGTGATCTTTATTACACCATAGCGAAATTTGTCCCTTGTCCTATCTTACAGCAACAAAAAAGGAAAGTACTTGTAGTAAAAGGTTATAAAGACAGAGGGAGGGCATTATGAGAAATTAAGACAGAGATCAGTTTAGGGGGTTGTGCCAAAAAGTAAGGAGACCTCTATAAGGAAAGAACGAGAAATTCATCAGCAATCTATAATCTGGATACACTGTGTATGTAGGTACGAATTCAGAGATGTCCAGCTGGGTATTTAATATTTGTCTGAATTATTTAAAAACAATTCTCCAAGAGCAGAAAAAGCCTAGGAGGAGAAAAAGTAGCTTCATCTTTAGTGACATCTCATCTTTTACATAGGTACCTTGGGTTCTTATATGGCCTCATACTCTGCCTGACTTTTTGTAGTATGGTTATCCTCACAGCAGCCTGAAGAAGTAGGCAGAGACGGTTTTCCCAAGTCTGCAGAGCATAATCACCCTGTCCATGACCACAGAGCAAGCTTGTGGTATTGATTTGAACTCAGGCTGCTGAACAAGTGAGCCATTGTCTCCCTGTAGATCACAGATATTTTTCAGGTATCACCATTTTTTTTCATTTCTAGAAACAGCAAATTGTGATAGGCTCTAAGACGTGCAAGACTCTCAGATCGGTCACTCAGGGTGGCCATAGAGAAAAGAATTTTTATTCTATTTTCCCCACAAAAAACCCCCGAAATAAACAACAACAAAACCCCCTCCACACATAACCCCCCCTCCCCCAAATCCCAAAACTTAACAAAGACAACAGAAAAAAAACACCCACTTGGGGAATCCAAAATTTCAGTTGGAAGTCAAAGCCACGTTGCACAATATTTGATCAGTGAAAATTGAGGTGAAATGTGATTAAAACAAACAAAACCCAAGAAGTAGCTACTTGATCCTCTCTGCCTTTCCCACATCACCTCCATTACCTTTGCCTGGCAAAGGAGGAATTCAGCAAACCAAACACATACCTTTCATTAAGATTTTGAAATATTTTCCCTCTTGTGGTCTTTTCCCATGCTGTGTTGCTAGAAATGCTCAAAATGCATGGTTCAGTGACACTGGTGGGTAATCTCCAACAACCCTCACTCCCGTGCAACAATACAATTAATGGTGTTGTGTATGCTGAGGAAAGAGGATGCATTTTAATTACTTTTATTACACCAAGAAGTGCTCAAGATTTTCAGTCTGGGAAGAAAAGTATTCTGACTAAGGTATTTGGACCTTTAATACCCATTACAGCTTCATTAGTTTATATTCAGTACAGATTTCTAAGTTTTGTTTAATTTTTATTTGAGTTTTGCATGAACAAAACAAATACTTTGGGTTGCAGTGGTTTTTTGGCAAAAATATACTTTGACATACCACTTTCTGAAGTTCACTTTTTTCTCAGACTAATCTTAGTTAGTTAGATAGAGTTTAAGTTCTCTAGGTGAGGAAAAAAAAAAGAATAACCAAAATTGAGTGGGGTTTTTTGGTTTTGTTTTAGGATTGGATTATTGCACCGGAGGGCTACGCTGCGTTTTACTGCGATGGAGAGTGTTCTTTCCCCCTCAATGCTCACATGAACGCAACAAACCATGCCATTGTCCAGACGCTGGTATGTCTCTGAATGTATTGTAGCTTTCTCCTTTGCAGTTGCAGGTGTCTTGGGACAGGGTGTCTCTCCCTCTCTGTTTGCTATGATCAGATTTGATTATTTCCATGTAAATGATAAGCCATTTCAAATATGTGCTTTGATGATTATGAGAATGGACTGTCCAGAGTGGCCAGTGTGGCAGGTTTCCCTTCCAGTTCAAATGCTGCAACACATGAGAAGACTGTGTCATATTACTGGAGAATTGTGTAGAGAGGAACCAAAGGGGCCCCCTGGTCCCACTTCCAAGAGTTTTTTGCAGCTTATTGAAGCTCTGTGTTAACATCTACATGCTATACCTTCCAGAAATGTTGACACTTGGCCACTCTATGCACCTCTGTTGTCAACTGTTGGCAGAGATACTTAAGCCATTATTTATTGTGAAGCTTTGCAAGCAGATGCATTTGCATGTAAGAAATTGTGTTCAGTCGTGCCTGGCTAACAAATGCAATTTATAAATAAATGTGTCTGGATCTGTTGCTCTGCCTGGTACATGTAAAAGGGGATTTGTAGCCAGCTTTCTGCCTCTGCTAGTTCTTATGTTAGTCCTGTGCATCAACTGGAGTGGCCAAAAAGATGATCTTAGTTTAAGCAGCTGGCTAGGTCTCCTCTATCCCAGCAGCATTCAGCTATGGTTCAGAAAACACAGCACCCACAGAAACCAAGACCTCTAGACTGTGCCTACATGTAATACTGTGAGTCTGATGCCTGGTCATGAATTTTTACCTGTGCCAGCTGAAGAGTGGGCTCTGTACAGCATCAATATTAGCATAATGATTAAGAAACAATGGGATGAGAGATAGTACTTGAGGATTTGGGATTATGAAATCAGAACAGGAAAGCATTGGCATCCCAAACTAATTTCTGAAAAGGTCAAGACAATGAACTGCAATTAAAGAAACACAGTTTTAAGGCTCCTTCTGATTGATGATAGAAAAGTATCCTGATCACCAGACTATGCAGACGAGTCTGTCCATAATGGTTGACTTCTTTGATTTCAACATAAAAATCTTGGGCCTGAAAAAGCTTTCCCCCTTTGGAAATGAATGCAGCTATTGCCTTCCTGGGAAAACAAACCAAAACACACAAAAAACTCACAACAAAAAAAGCTGCACAAGCAAGCAAAGTTTGATTTCTTTCTGATAGAAAATAAATTCTATGAGTACTTCTACATTTTTAAAACCTCAGTGTGTGCTGAGACCTTTTCCTTTCCATTCAACATTTCATTTATGTATTTTCTGTAAGTCCAGCCACCAATGCAACATTGTTCCTCTTTAACAGAATTGAAGTAACCAAGATTCACAAAAGAAGGGAAAAAAATCAGAGGCTGGAAATAAACAGAATTATTGTAGTAAGAGGTTCAGGTGAAGGGTAACAGCAAATGCTACTTGGCAAGGAATATAGCTATGTGCCTAGGAGATGATAAAGAACAGCATGTATGCAGTCCTGAGCTGCACAGAAATAGGTCAAAGAAGCAATAGTTCAGCATTAGGCAAACATTGCCCAGAAAAGTTGCCAGTATCAGTGAGATTCCCCAAGTTAGAGTTCCTGCCTACAATTATGAACTGTTAAAAAAGAAGTGGCCCAGTGCTAATTTCTCTCGTGCGTCTACCCTTTCCAAAAATTGTTAATTTCCCCGTGGTTAAGAAATTTGTGTAGTCTGTCCTATTCTAAAAATTGGATACCTAAATTTTCCCTCCTTTTTATGGCCTTTTTGGAATTGTGTGTCTCCCTCTGCATACACTGTACATGCATTCAGCTGTGCAGCCAAAAAATCATGAGGCTAATTAAATTTTAGCTGCACATAAATTAGATGAGATAACAGTAGTTGAATGCTTTCTGGTTTAAATTATACAAAATTCAGATTTACACAAGGTGTGCACATGGGGATGGCTTGGGAAACGATTATTCATACACCCCACCCTAATCCAAATGTAATCATCTCCCAGCCATACTGATTACACCATTCTAAAAGAGCCCACTCTTTGGGTTGGGAAGTGATTGTTCCTTGGTACCCCTCCAAATTTTACTGGCTTTTTTTTCCTCTTTTGTAACAAGAATAAGAGTAATGCTGGGCCAGTACCTCTCTCCTTTCTCTGAGACTGAACTTAGGCAGACAGAGGATACAGACGCATATAAATACAAGACAGACTTCATTTAATGAGTCGTATAAGCTTTCTTCTCTTCTCTTACTTCCCATCACCCTCAGAACATGTGTTGGAGTAGCGTTGACATCATGAGAATCAGTGGATCAGTAAGTTGATTTGCCCTGGCTTCCAGGCTCACTCTTCAAAAAGGTGGTGTGGGGCTAGCAGGGCCATGGAGCTCCCAGCCTGGGTGACAGGAGCTGGTGGGATGAGGAGGTACGGCAGGGCAAACATCTGCCTAGACAAGGCACAATCATTCTTTTCCCCAGTGCTTTGCTTTTCCCCAGTGCTTTGCTATTCATTTGTTAAACTGTTTTTAAATGTGTATCTAAACCCTTACTAAACTGCTACTTCAGGATTTATTATTGCTCATTTCAAAAGACCTTCTCATGGTAACAGTTATGTAAAAATTGTTTCCTGATAGACTGTTCTCTGTTGTCTGGCAAAGGCTCTGGGCTTATATCACTGCAAGACAGATGGCTCTAACAGATTTACAAAGACTTAGCATACAAATGAAACCTATTACTGCTGAAGTCTTCATCCATGCCTTAATAATCTCTTGCCCTCTCTATTACAATTCCCTCCTTTCTGGTCTCCCCAGTTTCCAAGTCTCCACCATGTGTAGAATATTACATTTAACCTTCTTTCAAGTACAAAGAACTTGTATTTCCCCCAGTTCCAGATATTTCCACCAGATCTTGTTCATTCTGGGATGCTGTTCAAAACGCTTTTCCTTCTCTTTAACCTTTCATTGATATATTTCAGCCTAGTGTACATAAAGCTGCCTCTGCTTCAGCCCTTTCCCCAAACCTTCTGTCCAGCTGGCACCCACCTCATGAATTGATTTTTACTTCAGTGGAAGTAGAATTGGATTCACGGATGCCTAGATAAGACCTTAAAATGCACTACTGCTGTCTGAGAACCCACATCTTCCCTTTTCATAGGCTAAAGGCAGTTTCAGTACAAAACAGACTTTCCTCTGTGCTGAGACCCTGACACCAGAAAGCACTTTAGCACATGCTGGGGTCCCAGTGAGACCCAGAACTTGAGCCTATCCTCAGCAGAGATGGTACTGACAGGATGTTTAACTGTTTTCCTGAGCAGACGCCTAGCTCCAAATCTTTTCTAAATTTAATCTGAGAACCAACTTTCTGTCTTGGCCACTCCTCCTCATTTATCTCTACATCTGCTGTTATTGTATAGCTCTGCCCACGCAGTTGAAATCAGAGCAATGTTCTGGAGGTAAGCTGTGCTTTAAAGTTGCTAACCAAGGAAAATGTGTGACCACAGCACTCTTGGAATTGCAAAGACATGTTTTGGACTGATGTTGTCCTTGTACCTCTCTGTTTGATATATGAGCTATGTATTTATCTGTCTTTCAGGTTCACTTGATGTTCCCTGATCATGTACCAAAGCCATGCTGTGCACCAACAAAACTGAATGCAATCTCCGTCCTCTACTTTGATGACAGTTCCAATGTTATTTTAAAAAAATACAGGAATATGGTGGTGCGTTCATGTGGCTGCCACTAGAATAAGAAAAATAATCTAAAGCAGAGGGGTTTATTCAGAATTGTAATAAAGTCAAGATATGAGTCTTGCTGATGAAAAGGCAGTCCTAAATTTATTCCATTTCATGTCATCTCTCATTTAAATGTACAGTATAATGTATATAGTAGCTTTTATTTATTTAAAAGTATATAGTTTCTTTTGTATGAGCAAAAATTTCAAAACCATTTATTTTATGGGTCACCTCACTATGTAGTAGAATTTCACAAACTAGTTTTTTCTGTTGACCATTCTGGAACCTATTTCATTCCATTTCACTATTTTAAAGTAAAGCCTTTGTATAGACTTTTTTTTTTAAAGCTAGAAAGTTCAGAACTCCTGTAACTGCTTCATATTGTTAAAGGAACTAAAATGTGTTTGGTCATATTGTGTCAATGAAAACTGTGGCAGGGAATTTATTTAGAAAAAGGCACAGGAAAAAAAAAACCCTAAACAAAAGTGCTTGGCTAAACATAATTTTTCTTTTAGAATTTCTGCTCCATTAGAAAAATCGAAATGTTGAACAGTGTCTAAGTAAATAAATAGTAGATAGAAAATAGAAGTTAAATGATTGCACATAATTGTTATAACTATTTTGTTTAGCAAGATGAGTGTAACGGGAGGAGTATGTTACTTTTTGGCTTATGGGGAGAGGTTCGCAAAAGGCTCAAAGCTTAGGGAATTCTGTGGAGACAGACACTCGCTTCTATATGTGACTTTCCAAGTGAACTCTAAAAATTGAACAACAACATTCTTACCTCAAATCACATCAGTACCTTATCTATTACACTTCTCCAGCAAATATTTTTTGAATAACAGCACAGGGAAAAAAAAAATTAAAACAACTAAAACCAAACATACAAGCCTGTACATTCCACAGGCAAGTCACTGTATTCACAGAATACACAGAAGACAGGGTATGGAAGGGCTTTGCTCCAGTTAGCTCCCATTTCTGGATGTGCTTTCTGAGTGTGGGAGGGAAGGCACAAGTGATGCCACAGTTGTCACCCGTTTAATTGAAAATCTCATCCCTGATGGTGGCTGTTGTCAGGGAAAGAGAAAAATAAGTATCCTAATGAGCCGTTGGGTCATTTGCAGCCCAATTTTGGTCCCATCTTCTTTTCTATCAGGTCAAAATTGGATTAAATCATGAGATTTAAAATCTTTCCCCATTTTTTTTTTAGCATTAACTATTGTATCTTTGAAAATTCTTAAATCCATAACAGTAATTTTTAATGTCCCTAAATTTTTACCCTCAAATGAAATCCTAGAGTTGTGACCTGCACAACTAATTACGGATTACAACTTTCATCACCACTATCCATATGCTTTTTTTTAATTTAATGTCTTTGGACACCCCTTTGTTTTAGTGCTATGAAAATGGGATCATAGAAACTCGGTGTTCCCTTTATTACATAGCTAATTTTAATATATGCTTATATCATAAATTGCCTTGATTAAAAATGCTTCATTTAAACAATTCTCAGAGTATTGTTAAAAAAATTAATAGGACATATCAGTTTCTCCTTAGACAATCTATTCATGTAAACTCTGACTTCTCTGGTTGTTTAAAGCATATTTTAGAAAACTCTGATTATTACAGACTGACAAAATCAGTGTGTGTGTGACTGTGTGTACGTGTGTGAATGTGCAACTGTCTTTCTTGCAGAAACTAATTTATTTTATCTTGCTATTGCAGTAATACATAAACCCTTTCTATGCATACATCCTGTTGTGGTCCTTTTAAATTAACAGCTCTAATTTCAATTTTGGGAGCACTTTCCCTTTAATATCACAGTTCCATTTTACACTTCCATTTCTATTTTAAACTGACATTACCTACATACATATCTGTGTTTAGTTCAGGGACAAGGGTGTATAGCAAAATACAATGTTTCCAACTGAATTACCATTTTGGAACAGTTAAATTCCCAGGTTGTCTTCAAAAAATGTACTGGTTGCTGTATAAATTGGGTAGGTGGATATGCTTTTTTGAGCTCAATTTATTCTAAATGGAATTTGATGGAAATTAATTTTTGGGTACATTAAGTAATATATTTTTAAATAATGGTGTACCATGTTGAGAATAAGAAACTTAAGATTATTGTTATATTATTCTTTTAAAAATGCTGTTGGAATATATGTCTATATTTTGAGACATAATAAACCTGTAATACTATTTTCTTCTGCTGTGATTTTGCTTCTGAGACACGTGACAAAATTACACTGGCCTCACATATTGTTTCAAAGGTAAAAGAAAGAAATCACAAATAGTTATGGACAGATTTTGTTGTAGTTCATTTATTAATACAGATATTTTGTAAAATCACTTTTATTTTATTACTTTTGAGCTGCAGATGGTAAACCATGTACACTATTAATAAAAATCATGCCTCCAAATCAAAGCTCCAAATGCTAATGCTCCATTCAAAACACACTAAAAAGCAGAATAACTAGTACTTCTTGTCTTTTTGCAAGGTCCTCTCAAATGCTTGCTATTTTATATATTCATATTATGTATACACTTATAATGCAGATGATATAATCTGTGTGTATTTATAAAACATATTTAATATATACCCATATTTATTTCTATATCTATATACTTACAAAGTCCATTCCATTATCGTTTAAGCCATGAGAGCTTTGTTCTTTTTGCAGCTGTTTAAGCTTTGTGTGTCCTTAAAAACTGGAAAGAATCTAAATGGCTAAAATCTAGAAAGCCCTGTACAGAATCAGTGTTATGTCGAACTTCTTAGTTTTTAAGTTATTTATAATGTTAATACCTCTGCTTCACAGTCTGGTCCAAAATCAAATGTTTACTGGATGTTACTGGTGACCACTTCTATGGCTTAGGAGTGTTCACTGGGTGGAAGTCAGAGCTGAGAAATGAATGGCATTCCAACAGTGGTTTCACCTCCCATTAAAAGTGCATAGTGTGATTTTGATATCCGAGACAAGATGAGGTCTAATATTCTGAAGTGCGGAGCATTTATAAATTCTCTGCTCTGCTAAGCTGTAAGCCCGCATAACAGTCTTACTTCAGTTAGACCACCCGATGGGCACCTTTCCTTTATCTGGTTCCCCTTTCCCACAAAGTATTTACAGGGTTATGTTTTCTGTATTTCAGGAAAAGGTTTCAAATTCATTAATTAAGGAGTAGAGGTAGGATATGAGTGCTAATAGAAAAAAACCATGCTTGCTTGGATTGATTTTCTTTTTATATGAATCACAGAATTACTAGGATGGAAAAGACCATCATCAAGTCACAAGATCAACAAGTTCAACCATACCTGTACTATGCTAAACCATATCCCTAAGTACCTCATCTACCCTTTTTTAAAACGCATCCAAGGAAGGTGATTCAACCCCCTCCCTGGACAGCCTGTTTCAGGTCCTGACAACTCTTTCAGTGAAATTTTTTTCCTAACATCTAATCTGAATCTGCCCTGGCGCAGCTTCTTGACACTTCCCCTTGTCCTATCACCTGTCACTTGCGTGAAGACACCATTGCTCACCTCTCTACAACCTCCTTTCAGGTAGCTGTAGGTGGTGATAAGGTCTCCCCTCAGCTTCCTCTTCTCCAAGCTAAACATCCCCAGCTCCCTCAGCCGCTCTTCATAGGATTTGCCCTCCAGCCCCTTCACCAGCCTGGTTGCCCTTCTCTGGAGTCACTCGAGGACCTCAATGTCCTTCTTATGGTGAGGAGCCCAGAACTGGACACAGCACTCAAGGTGCAGCCTCACCAATGCCGAGTACAGGGACACAATCACCTCCCTAGACCTACTGGCCACACTATTTTTGATATAAACCAGGATGCCATTGGCCTTCCTGGCCACCTGGGCACACTGCTGACTCATATTCAGCCTGCAGCCAACCAACACCCCCAGGTCCTTCTCTGCCTGACAGCTCTCTAGCCAGTCTCCCACAAGTCTGTAGCTCTGCTTGAGGTTGTTATGTCCTATGTGCAGGACTCTACATTTAATGTTGCTAAACTTCATCCCATTGGTCTCAGCCCATCAGTCCAGTCTGTTCAGGTCTCTTTGAAGAGCCACCCTGCCCTCAGGCAGATCAACTCTTCCTCCCAGTTTGTTGTCATCTGCAAACTTATTGAGGGAGCATTGAATCCCTTCATCGAGGTCATTGATAAAGATGTTGAACAAAACTGGACCTGAGCTAACTGAGATCACATCAAAAATTAAATTAATATAAATCTGGCTGGTAGCTGAGCCCATAACAATACATCTGATATGTACAAAAAACAGCTAAAGATTTCTCAGACAAATATTGGCCTGTATGCCTTCAAGACAAAAGGATGATCCTTCCTCATTCTGTGGTACATCTGTCTGAAGGGCTGTCCTGATTGACTTGTCCTTTACAACCCCATGAGTCTTCCTGCTGCAACAGCCTGTTTAGGCTTTTAGATAAATACACCTTGGTGTTGAGTGAATATGTAGGTAATAAAAAGGGGGCCATAGGAGGAACTGAGACTTTTTTTAGGGACAACATAAAGAAACCGTATTTTTGCATTACCATATACCTAATTGTCTCTAAAGACTATGAAGTGCATTAGGATGGTGGCTCTGCTATAGACCTTGTCTGAGCAACAGTAGTAAATTGCAATCCCCAACACTGTTAAGATGTTGCATTGTTGAAAATGTTTAACTGGGATGTTTAATTGGGATGCAGTTTTGAGAAGTCTTTTGCTGTCATGATGGGATTTCAGGCACTTCCATTTTGGAATATAATTTTCTCTACCATTGACTTGAAAAAGTTTGTATTGCTGACTGCATTTTTTTTGGTGGATTTTTGTTTGTTTTGTTTTTTCTGTTTTAGGTTGTTTGGGTTTTTATTTGGTCAGCCCCTCTTTTGAAACAGGTTCATAGCAAATTGACTTTGACTCAGAGATGGTTAGAAAAATGGGATTGGCTGTACTCATAAGATTATTCTCAATCCTTTCATCTAACTAACTAACAGATTTTAATAACCAGGACTTTAAATTATGTTCCTTGCAATATCTACCAACTTTTCTGCTCACACATTCAGCTGTGCATATGGAGACTTTGACATGTGGTGCTTGAATGACGAACAAGCCACATGTGAATTATACAGCATTATCTTTTACTATCTCATCTACAGTCACAGAACTTGCAAACTGTGATTTACAATGTGTTACTGAATTCTTACTCACATGGCTTGAGCAAGAACTTGATTAAAAACAAAAGAACACTAAACTAAAAATCCAACAAAAAACAGCAAGAGGAGGTTTTCTTGCCATCTTAATTCAAATAAATCAGCACCAAACGTGGTACATGAGGGACCAGGAATCTCATGTGAATTAAATGGGCCTTTTGTATTCTGTTTTCCATATTTATAACACATGACACAGACACTTCTCCTGACTGTTATATTTCCATCTAAATACTTTCTGCTCTGTTCCTGAACTTTTTTGCTTCCAGATGGGTGCCATCAATTATAATTATTAATATGAATGAAGATATTTTCATTGCTTTAGCAGATGTCATTGCTTTACAAAAGAAGTATGTGTTATTAGTATTGCTACTTAACAGGTACAGAAAGTTGGAGAGACTTGCCTACAAGAAGAGTAGAAGAAAAGCAGTGTAAGGGAAACAACCAGGGTTACAGTTCTCTACCCCAACACACTGTTGGACTGACCCATATACTTGACACTCCTGTCCCTGCAGGTCATAACTTTGAGTATGCTAGGTAGTCTTAGGGGTGACCTGGACCTATACTTTGCATTTAGCCAGAACCTTCCTATTTTCATGGTAGCTGGCAGAAATCTGGGCCATGACTGACAAAATCAAGGTGTGTGCAGGGTACAGACCACGCCTTCCCTATGTGGGGGTCATTATATTTTAAAGCTAAGTCTATGGAACCAATGGAGATGTCTTTGCAGCAGCTCTCAGAGCACCTTTTCAGCAGCATCATAAATCTGCATTAGTAGAGTTCAAGGCAGTGATGCATTCCTCCCTTTTCTTCCTTACATTTTCCTCCTGCTCAGTGTGGAGTTCAGCAATGCGCTGAGACTGTGTTAATGTCCATATAGAAGGGGAACAGGGAAGATGTTGGCTGCAGATATGAGAGCAACATCTTTTCTAGGGAACAGCTCACTCAGAGAATAATATTGAAGCAGAGATGTGGGAGCAGGATATATAATGTCTCCTGTTCTCTTCTGGGTCTCCAACTGACTTGTGAGAAGAAACATTTGTAAAAATGAGAACTCTCTGTAATTAAATTGTGAGGAAAAAACTTGGAGGGGGCTCTTTCTGGCACTGCCCCTTGCAAGTCCTTCCACAAAGGAGAAATCCAGGCTCAAACCTGGAGCTACTCAACTGCACAGAGATGAAAAGTCGGACAAGACATGGTGGAGAAACATGGCACATATATCAACCCTCCTAAACTGATCTAATTGGAAAACAAAGCTTTTCATGCCTGATTATTTTCTTGGTTGCTGAGCTGTCTCATATTAGCTTGCCACAAGAAAGTGCGTTCCCTTTTATTTGGGCCAATTATACATCCACCACTGGGATTCCTTTTCAAAATTAGTGGTTCTCCCTTAACCTCTGAAACGACTCTTTTCAGCCTTCTCTGCATGTTATCTGTTTTATTATTCAAGACTAACAGCTCCCACAGGGAAAGCTCTTTCCTAGACTGTGCTGCAGGGATGGAACAAAGAAGAGACATGCCAAGTCAGTTACTTCTTTAATTGGGATGTGAATCTTTAAGAAATCTTTTTGCTAGCCCTTTTTGGTTTTGCTTTTTCTATTTTTTTTTTCCCTTTCTCTCTCATTTGGGATTTCTCTTGGTTTTCTATCATGGTATGAATTCTTGTGGATAGATCTGTAGTTAAGTGCAGAGACTTCTGCAAAATCTTCCTGTAAAACGTATTTATGCATTTAGCAAGAAAGAAAACATTGCAATAGTTTTTTGTCTTTTTAAAAGAATTGATATAGCCAGTAAAAAAAATTTGGATTCCCAATAAGGAAATGATTTTTAGCAAATTACCGAGCCTAGTTACATTCCATGTTTTGAAATCTATTAATTTAGTCAAAATTAAAGAGTTGCTAGCTAGCAGGACCTACATTGCTTACCGCAGGACATTTATACAAGGGCCAGATTTTTATTCTCAGATACATTAGTGCAAATTCAAAATATATTAAAATTAACTGTGCCCTTGGAATACTTGTAAACATATTTCTGATTCTTTCTGTTTATCTGTATTGGACACTGAGGTAATGAGAAGTTAAGTCTTGCCAGAATACAATTAACTCCTTAATTCTCAAATTTCTTCTCCTTATAACCAGGCACTTATGCTTTTACTCTTTACACATCTAAAACTAAACATGGCTGGAGGTCATGACTTAAAATTCTGGGGAAAGAATTTAACTCTTCAGAATTTAACTGAATGTTGCATTCCCGAATTTGGATAACAAGTTTAAAAAAAAGATCATGAAAACAGTTTTTGAAAATATCATCACTGATCTGCACTGCCAAAACCAGTGATGTGCAAGTAGTCGCCAGGGCAGGGAAGCCGAGGCTGCATCTGTACCTTGCAGACACCCCAGCATCCTGGCAGGGGCTGCGGCCGCTGGGCGCTGACGTACCCTGACATGAAGCCAGCAGCCCCGGGGACTGTGAGTTCCCGCATTCGTGGAAAGGAGCCTGGAAGCTGCAGGGTTCCCTTTTCTGACACAGTCCAGACATGAGTGCTCTCCAGGAGCCCTGCATCTTCACAGTCAAGGCAGGCAAACAGGAGAGATGTCTCACAGAACAGTGAATGGCGGAACCTGCTGGAAATGCCTACACTTGCTCAGAACATTGCTTAAAGATATGGCTCTGTTTTAATGACAGAAAAGTGCTAGTTGTGAAATTCCTGCCCTGGCTTAAATTTATCCTGACATTTCTGAGTGAAGCTTCATTGACATTTTCACAGAGGTTTACTCGTTTTTGGCAGGAAAGAATTTGACCCCTCTCTTCAACCATGTTACACCTCATTTCCACTGACTCTCTCTTAAGTCTTTTACCATTCTCTTAGTTGTTCCCATAATTTAAATGCATGGAGTAGAAGCATCAGCGTTCCTCCAATTTACTCTAGAAAAACTAAGTAGTATTGGAAAATGCTTCCTACAATGTTTTCTTCTCACTCCTCTGAATCTTTCCCCTTAACTGACCTCTGTTATTGAAAAGGGTGTAAGAAATGAGCCAAATAATAATTGAAAGGCAGGAATCAGGTAACAAGGACTAATTTACATTTTCTTTTTTTTAAATTAGGTTTTTAAATGTAATACACAGCCACTATATTCCTATACTTACAGTCATTAATTGCAAGGCTCTGCCTTGACTCCAAGCACTACGGCCCATCAGCCTTTCAGGAGAGCAGCCTGCTTGAACATTCAAGCAATGTCAGGCTAATCAAGTTGTTTCAGCTCAGAAATGGGATTTTGGTGCTTTTCAAAACCAGATTGTTCCACCAGAGGTTTGTTCAATGCAGTAACATCCTTCAGAACGGTACTGAAATGCAGCCAGGAATGGTAACCTCTTCCATTAACATACCTGGGTGATGAAAAGGACACCTGTCCCCACCTGCATTTTCATTATGTAAATGTAGGCTCTTTATACTCCAGATATTAAAAGTGACACTATGGCTTTTCTACCAAGGAAAAGAACTCTGTTAGACAGTAAACCCACCTGTGGTGTTTTCTGTTTAATGGTTCTGACTTCATACTGTAGTTTCCATGATTGCCCAAAGCCTGCAGAATCCATCTCACTCATCGTATCAACTACTGCAATTAACTTTTCTGTGGACTTCTCTAATTTCATGCATTTCTAATCACACATTTTCTGTATGAGTAATTATGACACTCATTTACATGCAACCAGGTGTTTTGGTAATTATAATCTTGTTTGCTCCTTTTCCTACCAACATCAGCCTTTTTTCCTTCACAGTCACACACAGAAAATGTAGTATTCTGTTTATGAAAAATTATGCAACTTCCTTTTTTTCTTTTAGAAAGAGAAAAGGAAGTCCTTCCAAGGGTTCTTCTATGTGATGCGTAATAGCAATTCTATGTAGATACTTGAGCTAAACCCGTTCCAGAGACATAGCAATTGTATTAGCTCGTATTTCCAGGTTGTTTGCAACACTAGCAGCATTTCAGTCAGAAGCTATATCTTGACATGGAAATACGCCACGTGATATAGAAATCCAGGTTGTTGATCATTCAAGGGTCTCTGAAGTGAGCTGATAAGATCCAAATGAGTTTGCAAGTTTGTGAATGGCAACTTAAATGTATGCAGCTTTTGTGCATGTCACCTTGGTTTGAATATTGCAGGTGAGTCAAGGGTCTTGCAGTGAGCACATTTCTGTAAGGTGTATCCAGTGAGATGCTGAGCATCAACTCACTGAAATCAACTTTCAGTTTACACTTGGGGTTCCTTTTCTCTGGAGCCTGACTTGTGTGCTTTGGTTTCATGTAGAGCCCCAGCTGCCATAGAAGTTCTGTTATAATAGCACCATCTTCTGACTAATACTTCAGAGTATCTCTGAAGGACCTACTTCTGTGAAAAGGTGACTGTTTCCCTGCTTCATGCCTTGCTCCAAGGAAGCAGTGAAGTGGTTAACCATGCTAGATACTAAGCAGTATCATTTGTGCAGACCTGAGAATTCCTTAACTTTGGCAGCCTGATATTGAAATGTACACACATTTCCAGTGAAAATGCTGAGAGAATTAAATGAAAATAGAAAATGTTCCACTGACATTTTGGATGCTGGCCAAGTTTTGTATGAGTAAAAGCCACTGACAGCACTTGTCTTCTCAACCTCTTCCAAGGTCAAGACTGTATACTAGATATTTTCGGGAGTCTAAGTACAGTCTAGCTAATAAAGATTTAACCTTATTTAACCTTTGTTTTGTTATGCACAACAATTTAAATCTTCCAATCAACCAAACTGTTTGGAGCTATTTTCCTAAAGGAGTCCCTCTATTTGTATAATTTTCATATCATATCTACTTTAACTCCTAGCTATGTTCTAGTGCATAAGGTTCCTTTCGTCCCATTTTTGTCTGGACAGTAAAGAAAAGAACAGTAGTGATTGACAGCTTATTGTGAAAGCCATTTAGTCAATTAATTTTAGAAAGGCTGAGGATTGATGTTTGAAGTCACATATCAAGCTCATTTCATATAAATTATTAAAACTTAAGGTACAGTTTCAAGGGCATACCAGTCACATGCTTCATTTGTATGAGAAGGGCTCCGAAGTTCTGGACTGCCTCCCTGTCTGTGTTACTATGAAACTCTGGAAAACTAATATTCCATATCTATGTGTATTTGTTATGCATTTATGAAAGACAAGTGAAATTAATTTGGTTTTGTGAGACATTTTTATATTCAGATCTCTTGGGCAGAGGAGAAACTGCTGGTTTTGGCATTAAATGTTGCTGGTTTATTTCTTAATTCTAGTCTACCATACAATTATTTTTGTAATAGGCCAAAATTTTCAAAGACATCTACTTTGTCTCACTTTTAATACAGCAATAACAGCATTTATTAATATCACAGGAGAATCAAGAAGATAAATACCTTAATAATAACAAGGGGCTTAGATACATCGGTGGTCCTATAAGTGCATATATGTTTTTTTCTTTGCATATACACACCATCTGATATACTTTCTAATTAGAAAATTGTACATGATACTCATCTGGGCTCTTATTTTGCAATTTTTATTCTAATATGCTCACTTGAATTCAAAGTAATCGTTTGATTCATCCTAAAGCATTCCTTTAGTAATTGACACAGAGTTATTTCTTCATGATATCCATTTATTCTTGGATTAATTCCTTTCAAGTGACTTTCTCCAGTCTCTTGTTCTCTGAAATTTCTGGTTATTGTGAACAAGTCTGAGAAACATAATATGCAGAGCTGATAGCTCACTGGAACTGAGAGGAATTTTCTCTAAGATGACATTGGGATGATTCATTGCATTGCTGAACTCTTTACAGGGGTGCACATGCAAGGTGCAGGGCAGTAAAGAACTGAAATAAATGCTTAAACATATACTGCAGTTGTGTTGATCTTTATTTCCCTGATGACATTGATCTATGAGTGAATAAGCCAGAAGGACGTACAGGTGGTTTTAGTAATATTCTTTGCTATAGAACTCCTATTATTATTATTTATCAAGTGTCACTATAAACTGAAAGGTTTGGGGTTTATGCACACTCAGTGTCATCTACAATTTTTCATGCTAGAAACACATCTCCAAAGTCATGGTGAACTTATTGGGTCAGGATACTAACTGCTACCATTCCTCCTTTTATTTTCAGACCAAAAGAAAAGGTAGTTGTTAAGTATAAACATCATCTCAAAGGTCATGAGAAAGAGAAGTATCTTAAAATAGCTTGGAGCAAGAACACTGTGCATTCAATTAAAATACTAGTGAGGTGATATCCCCAGATGGGTTTAGTTCTCATTTTGATTTCTAGCTATACATATTTGTTTCATCTCCTGCACAACAAATGGTAGACTCAGAATACCCTGAGGAACCAAAAGCCCTTAAGGAAGAACATAGATGCCCTGAGAAGCATTTTTGTCTTAATATTCTTCTGAACTTTCCAGCCTCTAACCTAACCTTGTTTACACTGGTGAACTGTATAATCAAGATATCTACATTATGGATTCTAACATGCTTATCCCCTCAATGTCTAGGCACACCACCGCCACCAAGATCTCCAAACCCCATCTGTTGCATTAGCACACACCAAGACATTTCTGCATTGAACTGATCAAAAATTGCCACCTTCCATACTTAGGCCTATTTGAAGTTATTTTTCTTACCAATATCTTCTTGTTCCTCAGAACATTTCTCTTCATGGTAGCTGTTAAGATGCCAACCTTGCAAACAATCTTGTTTGCCTGTTTTTCCTATTAATAACTCTGAATCTTTTCTAATCACTGTTCTCTGTGACCTGATCCACAAGTCCATCACCTGCTTCCTTCAAATTGCTCTTCAAGCTCAACCTTTTAGAGGGGAAAAGGTGCATTTTGGCAGTACCAAATTCAAGAGAGAATGAAGTTGAGGAAATGCAGCATCTTATTATATGCGGAGTGGCAATACATATGTCCATTTGGCTGTCATACCATCTGTTCTCTTATAACAGCATGACATAAAATACCTCAGAACATTTCTGAAAACCAATTTCTTTATTTATCTTACTTTAAACCAGGAGGTTTCCTAAAATTTCTAAATCATGATAACTCTCCCTTTACTGAATCATTATTTGCTCTGCCATCTTTCATTTTCCTCTTCACACACTATTGGTTTGGATATCTGTTAGCATATGTTCTTGTTATTAGCATAACTGTGTGTTTTTCACTGGGATGTTTATTGTTCTTGTGCTTTATCTGCATGTATAAACAATGAAAATGTCTCCTGTTGCGATACAGAATGGCCTTTTGTCAAGCTTTATTTAAATCCATTTCCAACAAGTAATGTCCTGTTGGGTGCAATGAATTTGTTTATGTACTCAAAATATCACTGTAAAGGCTAGAACACAATGTGATGGTCCCAAGCTCCACATGTTACTTTCAGCTTTCTGAATTCCCTTGAAGACAGGTAAAAGTCAGATGGAAAAAGCTATGGACAGTGAATCTGCTTTGTGGTTTCTCCCAGGCAGTGCATAGTACGTTCAAGAGTACAAAAAGACTTCTCCCTGAAGGAGCACATGGTTTAGGGCTCCTCTGTCCTCCTGGAGAAAAGCTTTGCTCTTATTTTAGGATTACTGAGCACAGGTATTCAGTCCACATGTATCAGTTCCAATTCACATTGCCAAAAGGAAGCAGTGTGCTTACATGAAAACAATAGTGCTTGGGTTGTATTTCATTACTACCATACATTGTTTTGAGATGTTGTGTCTAAGACTCAAAGCATCGTCCTTGGGCAACATCTGCAGTGGTAGATTTTGGAGAAGCAGTCAACATTTATTATGTTTGACTTCTATCACTTGGAGATTTGACAGTGTCATCTCATTGTAGCAATGAAAAGTGAAGCTTTTCCATGGCATGGCATGGCATGCTATGACAGTGCTGTGCGCATGGAAAGGAAACCTGGATCTGGAATTTATTCAATAGCCATCAAGTATCTCAATAACAAATAATAGAAAGATACAAAAAGCCAAGATTTTAGTCCCATTGGTTGTACTGACAGTTGAAAAGTCTTTTATTTCTATTATTTCTAAACTTGTTAATGTTTAATAAAAAGCTATATATAAGTTAACAATTTTACTAGGTGATGGAAATCTGATTGAAATCCTAGTATAAACTCTTTTCCCTCTTTGATTCCCATGAATTTTTATTGTTTAATGTTGTTGAAATAGATTTTGAGAACGTAGAATCCCTCATCTCATGAGGTTTTACCTGATATTTAGATTTTTTTCTCTCTTCACAGGGCTCAGACACCCACAGGAAGATATGATTTATAATAAATTCCAATGCATGAAAATGCATAAAGATATGATGCTCTATTGTCCTTTTGGCTACTATATTTGTGCTGTGACTACTGTACTTGTAAGCTAGAAGTTTTTATAAAGGTCTGAAGAATAGGTAAAAAGTCTGAGAAGATCAAACTCTGCTGGCTTTGCTTGATGCTCCTTAGGGACCTTGCCAAAGGAGGATGTCAGGAAGTGAGAGAAATCTATTCAAGATTTAGATGAAAATGCCTTTTGGAGAATTTCATTCTTAAGAAGCAGGAAGCAAGATTGTATGAGACTAAATTAATAAAGCAAGCACTATGTATAATTCCAAAATTATAAATAAAAAGATATTTTTCATCCACTACTTCTAGCACTATAGTAATAATAGTTATCAGAAAAGACTCCCGAGAGAACTTATGACAATCATCATGATAATAAGTCTTCCAAGAAAGTTCTAACTGACTACTACATAATAAGGTAGTATACTGCAATTAGAGTCAGGAGTCACTTGTAAAACACAGAAGTTATTACAGCATTTACAATTATCATCGAATGGCTTGGAAATGTAATGGCTAAAAATTCACAAAGATACCTAGGCAAATTAGAGACTTCTGTCACATTTTCAAACGTAGCTTTCATACCAGGAGTTAGAAATCTCAAATTGATCTAGGAAACCAAATGCTATTTAACTGCTACACAAAATATCTTCATCCAAATGTAAATTCAGAAAAATGTTAACTTAGGCATCTCTGAATCCTGAAGTTGCCTAAAGTCCAGCATCTTCCAGTGGAGTTCTCTAAAAGTGATTAAGCACCTTCCCTTGAGAGCTCTAGGACTGGCTACATTTCCTTAGTAGGTAGGCACCTTATGCTTACAGCAAAGCTCAGGGAATTCCTACCTGTTTTCTTGGCTGGTTCAACAGGCTGGTGTGCAAGAATAACCTGACTTAACTATTGGGTGCCACAGTCTCACCCTTTGCTGGAGTCCTGACTTCTCCCTTTCAGAGTTTATTTGGCCGTCTCTGTGCTGAGTCATTTCAGCGTGGGAATCCAGCAGAAAATGGATGTGAAAAAAGGCTGTTTTTTTCTCAGTAAGCTGACTAGGCTCAACACAATGCTGATCAAATGCTTAAGTCAGTCAGGTAGAAAGAGTAGGAGCAAAGCGTGGGCAAGATCATCAGCTGGCTCATACTGCTGTGGTAGCTCAACATCTTAGCATACCTTCTTAGACCACAAAAACCATGGGAATGAAGATGTCCCAACACTACCCTGGTGGTTGTGAAGGTTCAGTTTCCAATCAAACTGTGGAAGACTTATTTTTTCACCTGTCACTATTTGCTTATGAGCAGTTTAAATTTGACTAATTTGGAAGCCACGTCACCTGTGTCACATGAACTGCTGCAGATCCAGAACTGCCTCTGTGGTAGCAGGTGGTTTGAGAACTAGAGCAGACACTGCCAGGTCTTCCTGGGACATAGCTGAGCATCCAGTCCAGCCTACTCCATCCTGTGAGAGTCTGGGCAGCCATTTTCACCTTCCACCCATGGACTATTCTCACAGCTCCTCCTCGTCCTCTCTGCTTTCCCAGGTACATGGCACACAACCTGTCATTCTCAGCCACATATGCCTTAACTGGGTATTACAAGGTGGCTTTCAGTTCTCAAGGATATTTTTGGATAAAGAGGTCTTAATATTGTCTGAGAGAATTGTTCTTCTTTCAGTAGCATACTTAAATCTTTGTGTAAGAGAGAAAATATGCTTATGATTATGAGGGTCATTACCTTAATGGCTGGAGAACTCACGTGGGAAATGTGGGCTGTAATCCCCTCAAGCTGCTCTGGACCCCAAGTTACCACATCCTGGTCTCTAATACTCGGCTTTTCTGGTAAAAAGGAATGCTAACATGATTACCTTTTGCCACCAATACCGCATTTTGTGCTGAAGACTGCAAAAATATTAGTTTACAAAGGAATTTGTGGTATGAATCCCAGTTACATGGGGCCTTCTTCACTGGCAAATGTTCCAAAACTGCTTTAGCAGTATCTGCTCATTAGCTTAGTCAGTTCTTCATTCAGCTTCTGAACCCCAGAGGCAGCAACTTCACTCTTGCTGAGCACTCTTAGGGAGAGTGAGATATGTAAACCACTGGTGTCATGATGCTCAGCTTTTTGATGACTGCACCCTATACAGACCACAGTCCTGGCTCAAAAGGGGACCTACACTTTTAAGTCCCTTAGAAGCTTTTGAAAGTATCATTGCTTGCTGTATTAGCTGAAAAACGTTTTATACAGAATGTGATACTCCCCAGTTGCTTCAGGATATGTAATCTGGACTCTGAACCCTGTGGTCACTGTGAAGCCTCCCATTCACAGACATGTTAAAGAGATGTAGACCAAGAAAGCTTACTGAATTTCTCTGGTGAATGTAATGTGAGACCCTCACATAGTAGCTGATCTAATTTTCATCAGACCCAGCTCACTATTTTGGGGGATCTCACTGCAGAAAAGGAATTGCTTATACAACTGTAGTTCAGCAAACAGCTTAAAAGTACAGTAGCTTTTTCTCCTTGTCTTGTCTTACTACCTTTAGTTCTGTTCTACAGTTGCCAGTTAAAATTGTGTGTCTCGTGACTGAAGGATTTTTGGCTTTGTCACTGCAGAGCTTGAAAATAGTCTGTAACTTGAAAGTGTTAAGAACATGCACAACAGAGATGCAAATGCTCACAAAAGACTTTGTCCATTTGATTCGCCTATACATTTGAAATATACCGTATGGCAGGATGGTGATTTTAGTCACCCTGTCTAACTTAAACAAGTATAGAACATTCAGGGAGGATGAGATCTATGTTTCAGCCAGAAGACCGATCTGTCCAGACTTCTCAGATGATAGAGTATTCCTAGAGTACTCATAGAGTATGAATACTCCTAGAGTATTCATAGAGGACTCAAGGGAATGTGGCCATTTGACAATAGGCCAATTTCTTTTTGCTCCAGGTTGTTTTCCCACTTGATTTCACTCTGATGTTTTAAAAGAAGAAAGCTGGAAGAGGTGTCACTGTCAGGTGAAAAGGGTTGTGGCAGTGAACAAAAGAGCAATGACCCAATACCATCCATGCTTCCTACAGAAACCAGGGAAGACTGATGACAAAGTCAGCATCTGTTAAGGAGAGGAAAAAAATAAACCAAATTAGGCAACTCTTCACTTGCTTAGAGATGATTGACATTTTCTGATTGAATTCTACTGATTTCTAAATTTAAAAAAAAGACCTCTTAAAAGATTAATTACTCAGACTGCTTATCATCTTACTTTTTCATTCATATGTCACATAGGATCAAATTCATATTACATTTGATCTCAGAGGGTTTTAAAAAAATTTCTTTAATATGAGTTGGCTCATTAAATTGGCTGTGAAAGTTTTTATGTTCCTCCTAGGATATGCAGCTTTGTTATTAAGCTTAACTCTAATAAACTGTTTATCAGTAGCCATATAATTGATTGTGATAAACGTGTGATATTGAATTTCACAGTTAATGTTTAAAATATTTCTTTAATCTTTTTCATTTTTTTCTCCTTCAAATTACTTCTCTTTATTGTATCATAGAAAAATTATTTTAAATACATCATTTCCCCTAATTATACTGCTCATTTGACATTCTTTTTTGATAGTGTAGCAGAAATGATGCAATCTTTCATGATTTGGGAACAAAACCACCCAATGACCAAAAGCAACATGAAGGTAAAAGTAAGGGGAAATTAGAATCAAATACTGACACATATCCTTGACAGAAAAATCTTCTTTAACTGAGAAAGGGAAAGATATTTGAAGGAATTTGTGTTTCACATCACAGTCAGAAAATACTAGGTTTCCTGAACAAAATTGCATAATTCCTCTTGATAAAACACCAAAGAACAGCTGTCTTTGTAGTTACTAAGGTAGATTTTCAATCTGTTTTCATTAGCTGGCACTGGATTTGAAAATTGACAATGCATTCCTTGAATCAACTTTTGCTGAAGATGGCAATAAAGTAACTTTTGGAGCACATTTTCTGCTAATACATCCACTTAAGTTTGCACAGCTGCGAGGCTTCTATTTTTTCCTCCAGCCTTTTCTTCCCCCTCCCCATTCTGATTTGTTATTGTTTGAAATTCTGAGAATGTTTTACACACATTTCCAGTGTACAACATTTGGACACTGATAAACGAATGACAAGTATGATATAAAGCCTCATGGAAGACCCTGTAGGGTCTACCCAGGGAGAAGCACACATCTGTCTCCAGCTGTGCAGCTATTTAGGAGTGAAATGACTCGTCCTGGGTTGGCAGAGATGGTAATTATTTTTGTTGTTGATGTGAAGATCAAAGGTTATTCTCAGGAAGTAAGGACAAGGACTGTGGTATTTAGCAGGAAAGATTTATACAGGACATAATTTAGTACATGGTTTGCACATTAACCTGGTGCTAATGCATGTAGATGACAGAGAAAATGTAAACAGTCCTGATGTAAGATAAATATAATTGGTGAAAAGCAAATTAATCTACTGGTCATGAATCTCCCACAAGTTAGCAGAATCTTGAGCAGCTGTTACATTCCACAATCACACTTTGAAAAGAGGCTGCTTGATCTGAGGATTCCTTGCTACAGTGCAAATAACTTGCTCCTCCTGTCCCAGGCTTCTCCTCCTCTTTTCTTTTCTCTTTTCTCTTCTTTTCCTCTCTTTTCTCTTCTCTTCTTTTCTTTTCTTTTCTCTTCTCTTCTCTTCTCTTCTCTTCTCTTCTCTTCTCTTCTCTTCTCTTCTCTTCTCTCTTCTCTTCTCTTCTCTTCTCTTCTCTTCTCTTCTCTTCTCTTCTCTTCTCTTCTCTTCTCTTCTCTTCTCTTCTCTTCTCTTCTCTTCTCTTCTCTTCTCTTCTCTTCTCTTCTCTTCTCTTCTCTTCTCTTCTCTTCTCTTCTCTTCTCTCTCTCTTCTCCTTCTCTCTCTTCTTTTTCTTTCAATTTAGTAGCTGAAGCTAATAGCAGATTAGCTTTTAATTATCTCTGTCCTGGAATGGACGGTGATCTCTTCACTCTGAGCCTTACTGTACTTGCTGGTCCTGCTTACTCTACCTGAAAAAGAACAGTGGTGTAGTCTCCTCTTCCAATCCATACTGCTGCTTACTTTACATTGCAGGACCCATTGGTCCACACCACTCCATTGGTTTAACTACACAGAAATGCTACATTTGTCTATGTTCTTGAAAGATGCTAAAATATGTGTTGCATTGAGGGCTTTACATGTTCACCTAAAAATAACCCATAGGAAGGCTTCATAGCCATAAGCTATTGGTTGGAGCTTATTTTCCTCTCAATAAATTCAAAGTTCATTTGCTATTTTAAGGGAATCCAGTAAGATTTTTTTTCTGTGGGAGGGCAGTACAGTGGGGAAACAGTGAGGTTTGGCTTACAGACAGAATTAGCTGGAGAATTTCTGGGTTTTGGCTGCACTTGCTGTAATAGCAGATTAGTCCTGTGCAGAGAGATTTACTGGGGCCTATACAAAATTCGAAAAACAAATTTGGTTTTGGTGAAAACTTCTCTATCATGTCAAATCCTGCTTAGGAAATCTCTGTACAATCCACCACTACCTACTTTCCTTGGACATCCAATGCCTAGATCATAGCAAAGCCATCTGAGAAGAACAAGTGTTTTTATCCCTTGGATGTGCTTTCTTTCACATATAAAAATGTAAACAAAGACAAAGAAGGGGAAAATGTAGAACTCCATTCTCTTCATTGTTCTTTTTTAGCCTAGCAATTATTCAAGACATAAATGCCTGAATATTAATATACATGGAAAAATGTTTTCCATGAATACTTCTGAATGAGCTACAAGTATGAAATTGCTTTGCTGCCTCTGCTTTTTTTGCCAAACCTCCTCCGAACCGCTTATTGTTTGTCACAGGAATCTACAATGAGCATTTTATGGTTATTCAAAGCTCATCTATTTTGGTTTCACATCATTATGGTTCATTTTAACTCATGGGATTTTTCCTTCTTTAAAACAGTCCAAATCCGAGCAGAATCTGACTTAGTAAATGGAACTAGTCCTATAGACAGTGAAACTATAGATAGTTTTTGAAAAGAAAATCTTTTATGCACAGGTCAATATTATTGAAAAATCTTTCATGTCACAAAACTTAGTGCACAAATCTTGGCTAAATCGTGGTTTGATCTTGGCTAAATTGTGGTTTGCTCTAAGGGATTCTAAAGTTTTAATCCACATATTTCTTCCCTTTTTCCTCTTTGCTCACACAATTTGAATATTTTGTTTTATACTGAGTGACTTTTAACAGAGAGAAACGGTTTGCATAATCAGTTGAATTCAGGAACAAGAAACATGAGAAAGCTATTTCATGATTTCTGGCCTGGTATCAGGAAACTGTGGAGAAGCAAACATTACATCTCATCTACTGATCCTGAGGGTCATTGTACACTCAGCTATGAAAAGTCATTTATAAACCACTACCTTTCTGGTTTTCAGGGGGTATTCTTAGTTTGGCACCTTAAAAATCATAACCCAAAGGATTTATTCTTATGAGAAGAAATCTGCAAGGAAAACCAAAGGTTTCATTATGAAGTAAAAAAAACGAGGAGAGGAGAGGAGAGGAGAGGAGAGGAGAGGAGGAGAGGAGAGAGAGAGAGGAGAGAGAGAGGAGAGGAGAGGAGAGGAGGAGAGGAGAGGAGAGGAGAGGAGGAAGGAGAGGAGAGGAGAGGAGAGGAGAGGAGAGGAGGAGAGGAGGAGAGGAGAGGAGAGGAGAGGAGAGGAGAGGAGAGGAGAGGAGAGGAGAGGAGAGGAGAGGAAAGGAAAGGGAAAGGAAAGGAAAGGAAAGGAAAAGGAAAGGAAAGGAAAGGAAAGGAAAGGAAAGGAAAGGAAAGGAAAGGAAAGGAAAGGAAAGGAAAGGAAAGGAAAGGAAAGGAAAGGAAAAGGAAAGGAAAGGAAAGGAAAGGAAAGGAAAGGGAAAGGAAAGGAAAGGAAAAGGAAAGGAAAGGAAAGGAAAGGAAAGGAAGGAGAAAAGAAGCTGTTAATGAAGACTCCTATTAAGTAGGAATGTCTACAGTCATTAGCCTTCAGGCAAAGTTTATCAAAGGAATAAAGACAATTACTTCAAAATACCTGTGGCACTTCAAAAGTATCTCAATGGCACTTAACTGATCCACTCTCAAGCTGTAAACTAGTTTTACAGGTTACTGCAGAATCTGCAAAGAAAGCCACCATGAGTGTTGCAGATAAACCACGGGTTTGTTTCTGCCTCCACACAAAATTCCACATTCCTCACCCTTTGAATCACAGCCAGTCACAGCTGCTAGTTTTGGGTAGTTTTGGGTAGATCGCCTTGTCCAGTAGAAAGATCAAAATAGCTGAAAAGAAAGGAGGAAAACCAGAGTGATTTCCTAGCAGTAGATTTAAAAGTGATATTACATGGTTGAACTCATTGCTTCAATAGTTCATTGAGACAAGATCCAAGGGAGGTTGGATGTCTACCAGGATATTTCTAGCCCCCAAGAATTAGACTAGTAAAGCCTAAACATATAGATGAGAATACTTGGAAGCATAAAACGTCACACATTTGGGGAAATAAATTCAGTTTTTTATTCAATAGGTGGCTTCTGGGAGAATCTTTTGACATCCTACATATTTGTAAGTGTCTGATAGTGATTGGGCCGACCATGTTAGATGACTGCCAGTGTAACAACTGTAAGCAGCTGCTTACAACCTGGGGTACATTTTGGGCTTTACCAAAAACTTCTGCAGCAGTTTATATCCAAAATGACTCTGTATTGTCACATACATATCCCACCATTTTTGAGTCCGAGCATTAGTTTTAATTCTGTGGTGTTCAGTTAGAAAATCACCTCAGCTTCAAGCTTCAGTGAACAGAGTTTTATACCTGACTGTCACAGAACTTTTGGTGCTGCTGATAATCTGACTGTGTTTGGTCTGTGTGCCTGGAATAAGACCACACTGAATGTTAGACATGGTGGAATTAATTTGATGGATTTATGTCCTGCTTCAACTTGGATTAAACAGATCCAAGAAGATCAAAGGGATAACGATGTCTTAATTTAAATGCAGCACAGTGAGAATAATTCATACAGAAGTATCAATCTCTGTGAGAGCAGAATCTGTCAATAGAAATCCTTACAGTCCAAATGCATCATTGACACAGTTTTTCTGAAATCTACTGTTCCTTATAATGTTATTTGTTTATTATATCTCTAGCTCTTTGGTGCTACAAGTAGATTAGATAAAGCAAATTTCTATTGCACCTGCCCTGTAGACATTTGACATGCATTGCTGAACTATTTTAATGAGGCAACAGGCAAACCATTAATAGAAGTGAAATTTGAAATCTGTAAAAAGCTTAAGATATAGCTTCAAGATATAATTTAGTCTTTGTGGCTACACTAAAATATAACACTAGGAGTCCTCTTCTGTCTTGATCTTCTAGTTTTGTCACTGGGAATTCTTCATAAGGGGACAAGAAGCAAGCTCTGCTCCACAGCAGAGCCCTGCTTACCTGCATCCTTGTTCAGAGTAGGGCTCATATAGAAACACAGTTAGAGTTCCGCTGTTTCATTTTAAATTCTTTTCTCCCCATATGCAAACACACTTTAATTTCTAATTTTTAAAGGATTCTGTCTCCAAATGAGCAGTCTGGATCATAGGTTTAAGTTAATTTTCCAAAGATTTAAAAAAAAATGGTTTTCTGCTCTCCCCCAGTATAGCACTTAAATATTTCTTACAATACCTGAGCTTGTATAATGGGGGAAAACTTATACACAATTGAAAAAACAGGATCTAGCACTACCAGGTTTTTTTAGGCAGCTTTATATAAGTAAGCTTCTGCACAAGTTTATTGGTTATAACTTCAATGCCATTGAAGAGGGTTGTCTGGTGGCGCAGCCTTCGCCCTCATGAGTGCGGTACCAGTGGGAAGTTGTACAGTTTCCTTTGCTGCTGCAATGTATTTACCCCAATTCCCAGTCTCTGACTTATGACCCTCAGCTGTGTTAATGGATATCTTTGAGTAGATATCAATATTTCTTTTCAATTTAATAATTTACTTTTCATGGGGTTTTTGGAGGGGTTTTTTGGTACTTTCACTTGAGAATATAAATAGTTGTTTTTCACATATTAGCCCAGTGGTCGCTTGGCAAATATTTATTTGTTAGAAGAAGAGGAGGAGAATAGCTAGGCTAGGTTTACAATAAAGGTTTATGGAAACACTGAAAAATCTATGTAATCTTCAACTCATGCTGTGCAGCGTGGCGGTATTATCTGGCCCAGCAAGAAACTTGCTTTAGAATAGCGCTTCCATTGAGTGGTGGAAATTCTGTATTTCCCACTACCAAGGAAACTGATTGATGTGTCTCAGTTTGAGACCACGTTACAAACAATACCACACAGTCTGAACTGGGCAGCAGTTTGGGTAAAACCCTAAAAAAAGAAAAGAAAACCTGACTGATGTGCTGAATAGACAGAAGGGGAAATTAGGTGCAAAAAGTCCCTTGAAAATGTTCCAAAAATAAATGAAGTACCATAAAACACTCAAACCTATCTATTACATAGCTAAGTGATTATTTGATTTGGTTTGTATTGTATTTTGTATATTGCGAACACTGTCTTGCAAAAGATGCTAATACATAATGTTTAAAAAGTTTTACTGTAAACTTAATGAATGCTCTCCGAAGAGTTTTTTTGGGGACTAAGAGTAAAATATGTGTAAAGTTCAGAGTGCAAACATAGGTTCACTTTCGTGTAGCAGAAGAAATCAGACTTTTCTAGACTAAAATATAGTTTCTCAAGTTTCAATTTTAGAATGATTTTCCATATATTATATGGAATCAGATTAATCTTAATTTTAAATTGTTTAGAGAGCCCTTCAGTATTAATCAGCAGATTTTTCCAAGTATTTTTTCTACCTTCCTTTCTTTGAGTCCTTGAATTTAATAATGTTGGGATTTCCTCCTGGAAAGATGGATCTGCTAAATAAATTTGTGTGAACTCAAACACTTAAAAAAACCCCAAATCATTAAAAATATAGTTTGATAAGATCAGGAGTCAGAATCTGTATTATCCCCAAAACATGACAATTTTAAATTAAATCTGAATCGATGTGTTCTTCAGTTGTTATTCAGAAACCTTACCTCCTTTCTTTAGAAACCATTTCCCCAAACCCAAAACCTGAACATGAAGTTTATATAGGAAAATATTAAAGAATAAGGCTATTATTATACGAGACCCATAACTCCTATGGAATTTCCCTTACAAAAAGGAACTCCAGTCTGGCCAGTTGGCTTTCCCGTCATCTTTGCTAGTAGAGACATTCAGTGGGGTTATTATTGTGGGTAATGCCCCATATGCTTCCTGCATTAAGAAGGTGAGGGGAGATGAACACCTGCCATGACATAACTCATAATGAAATTCACTCCGCAAGGTAGAAAAGTCCTAAAAAAAATGAGTGGAAAATCTCTATTTCTGAATTTGAGAGTGAAGTAGTAGAGGGCACTTCCAGCCAAAAGCCAGTCAGGCTTTGAAACATGTGATGGAGACAGTCTGTATCGTGCATTTGCAAGATTGCAGGAAAAGTTAGAAAAGAAAAAGAAAGGAGTTGCCAGATTTTTAAAACAGGATGGTGAGTCCTACGGTTTTGGATGGAGGCACTGACAGGACTCACCAGTTCCTTGGTGTCAAGCACCAGGCAAACAGAAACGTTCAAGAGTAAAAGTATGTTCGCACATGCCCCACCACAGATGGTTTGTAGAAATGGCAGAATGAACTGACACTTAATAATATAACTGTACTTAGAAACAGGTTTTATGATGCCAAAATACGACATACATCTGCTAAAATATAACTGTAAAAAAAAAAAAAAGAGAAGAAAAAAGAAGCAGAAATTACAAATCTCTGTTCATTTATATGATGAACACGTGGGACGATTCTATTGCTGTATCTGGGAGGTATGGCAGGGGTATTGCTTTTCCCTAAGCCTCTGATGTAGCTCCTGCTGTAGGAGGAGTCAGACCTCTGGTCTGACGCACCCATGTTTTTTCATATTTTCAAAAATGAGCAAGCAAAAAGGACATGTCCATCAGTTTTAATTTTATTTGGTTCACCCCACACTTCAAACAGAGCTACATGAACGATTAAAACTCCTCCCCCAATCAAATACCTATACTTCTACACCTAAAGCTTTTCCGGGTTTGATAGAGTGCATTTCACAGGGTGAAATTAAGCCGGTGTAAAAGGGCCCTGAGTGTGCACAATGGAAACGCTGAGAGGCTTTTAGCTATAGATGTGCTAGAAACGCAACTCTAATGTATTGCCATTAATTAAGCAGAGGAAATAGAAAACAGAGAGAGAAATTAGCTCAAGTTCAGTGGATGCTTGTTGCAAATTTGTAAATGGGCTCCCTACCATAGAGATATGTAAAATAATGCTCCCGTTAAAAGTTATGTGGAAAATAAAGGTTCTCAGCAAGCTAATTTTACTCTGTTAACAAAGCATGGTTTCAAGCTATTCTTGTTAACCATCCACCCACTTTCTTTTCCTTCACCACCTCAGATTTGCAGATAGGAGGTACAATTACAGTCCTTTGTTTCATCCTCAGATCTCTTTACAAAATAAAGTCTGCTTTTATCCTGTTGAAACCTATGGGCTTTCCTTCATTGTGTAAAGCTAAAGGAGCTGAGGTCCAGCTTTAAAGTAATCCTTTGTGTTGCTTTTTTCCCTTCTTCTCTGCCTCTTTGTTGTATGTATAGCCTAACTGTGTACCTTCAATTGAACTTTTCCCCTGCCAAATCACACACTTAAAGCAGGACAAAAAGAGGCTGGGGTGAAATCCTGGCCCCGCAAGCTTAATGGACTTCAGCCGGGTTAGGTTTCCACTCTAGTGGCCACTGCTTTTTGAATCGCTTCTGTTAGTCCTACCGGAGATGTTTTTCCCTTGCTGTAATGGAAGTGCACTGGTGAAAATATCTGGTGTAGATGGTCTGCTGCAGTGAACAGAGTGCCACGAATTTGCCTGACTTTACTGGCTTTGAAACTGGCACTTGACACAGTAGTGGGGTCACGGTCTAAGAAGTTAGGTACCCAAGTCTTAACATATAGGCAATTCCAAAATGACTCCAAGAGAGTGAAGTAAAGAAACTATGTCTTTGTATTGTGGCTTGTATTGTATTTCTTCTTCTCTACTAGCCTTTTTCATCTGCCAGAGCATGCCAGGCAGACTGATTTTCCAGTGTACTTCATGGGATGTTCTGGGCATTTGTAGCAAAAGAGTGTGCCGAATACTAAAAAGATAAGAAAAGGATGTAGAAACAAGAAAAGACAGTCAAAAAAGACAGTCAAAAACAGTGGTGGAGATCTCCGTCACTGAGATTTCCAGGGCAAAGAAAGTTACCGATGTCATCTAGCTGGACTACCAATGTCATCTACCTGAACTTGCGCAAGGCCTTTGACACAGTCCCCCACCACATCCTTATCTCTAAACTGGAGAGATGTGGATTTGATGGGTGGACCATCCAGTGGATAAGAAACTGGTTGGCAGAACACAGACAAAGGGTGGTGGTCAATGCGTCTATGTCCAGGTGGAGGCCGGTGACAAGCGGTGTCCCACAGGGGTCTGTCTTGGGACTGGTTCTCTTTAACATCTTTATCAATGACATCAATGATGGGATTGAGTGCACCCTCAGCAAGTTTGCGGATGACACCAAGCTGAGTGGTGAGGTTGACACAACAGAAGGAAAGGAAGCCATCCAGAGGGATCTTGACAGGCTGGAAAGGTAGGCCTGAGTGAACCTTGTGAGGTTCAACACTGCCAAGCGTAAGGTGTTGCACTTGGGTCGGAAGAATCCCAGACATAGATACAGACTGGGAGAAGAGCTCCTTGAGAGTAGCCCTGCTGAGAAGGACTTGGGGATTCTGGTGGATGAGAAACTTAACATGAGCCAGCAGTGTGCTCTTGCAGCTCACAAGGCCAATGGGATCCTGGGCTCCATCAGAAGAGGGGTGGCCAGCAGGGACAGGGAGGTGACTGTCCCTTTCTACTCTGCCCTCCTGAGGCCCCATCTGGAGCGCTGTGTGGAACTGTTGGAGAAGGTTCAGAGAAGGGCCATGAAGATGATTAGAGGTCTGGAGCACCTGCCCTACAAAGAGAGGCTGAGGGAGCTGGGCTTGTTCAGCCTGGAAAAGAGAAGGCTGCGGGGGGACCTCATTGCAGCCTTCCAGTACCTGAAGGGAGCTTATAAGCAGGAGGGGATTCAACTTTTTAAAAGGGTGACAATGGCAGGACAAGGGGGAATGGTTTAAAGGTAAAGGAAGGAAGGTTTAGATTAGATATTAGGGGGAAGTTTTTTACAGAGAGAGTGGTGAGATGCTGGAACGGGCTGCCCAGAGAGGGGGTGGGTGCCCCATCCCTGGAGGTGTTCAAGGCCAGGTTGGATGGGGCACGGGGGTTGGAGCTCTATGATCCTTGGGGTCCCTTCCAACCCATGCCATTCTATGATTCTGCAAGATCTATGTAGTAGGGCTATATGGACAGAAAAGTTGAGACGTTAATGCTGTAGAGCTTGTCGTGGTAGAGTCTGCTTTTGCTTTCATGCCTGTGACACAGCAGTTCTCTGATGAAGTCATAGGAGATGGGATTGATGGCAAGCTTGTCAAAAGAGTGTGTGCCTGAAGACCCCCTTCCTCTGCCAGTAGCTTCAGACTGTGCAGTTTTCCTGGCCATCTCCTTAATTTCCATTAAGTAATCCCACTGAGTGCATACTGAGCCCTCAAGGCAGCACATGCTTTGTGTTGAATCAGATCCACCGGGATGTAGAGATTGGTGTAGATATGCTTGAACAAATAGAATGGGCGGCCTCGCATTTCTAAATTTTTCCCTTCCTTCCTCAGTAAGTCCTGAGACATGCACCATCACAATCCTGGGAGAAATTGCTTCTCCGTGGAACAGAGGCACCATCTTTCTGAAATCAGTGCTGTAAAAATTGTTAAACTTCTACAAATCATCATAGTTCTTCAAACGAGATGTGCAGAGAACTCTTAACTTGTTAATAGGAAAGCTTTTTCACTTTCCATGGACATAGACATAGTTTTCCTACCACCTATAATATGCAGTTTAAAAGGACGAGTAGTTCCATCTTTCCCCTCTTTGTAGTTCTCTTCAAATGTTTTTCCTTTCATATATATCTCCACCCATGAGGTGGATACTAAAAGACATGATAAAGATCGCTGGTGTTTGCATTTTGCATGGGATGCTGAGAAATTGGAGATGCTGCAACATGCTGGAGAAAATGTCCAAAACCTCTCAATCTGCTTAGGTTATCCCAACGAAGACAAAGTGTTGACTTGATTACCATGTTTAAACACATTTGGGGAAAAGTTTTGACATTTTAAACTCATCCAGAACAGGAGTGTCATGAGGACTGAAACAACTAGCAAATGTCATTGAATTCAGAGCATAGTTCTAGTCAAAAGAGAAAAACCTTTAGTTTGATGCTTTTAAAGCTAAAGCTTATTCCTCCATTTGAAAAGATTTTAATTAAAAATGTTAACAAAATGAAAAGAGGTTAAATAAAAGGGCCTCCCTGATCATTTTGTAGTGAACCAACCCTTTTGTTTGTTAAGGCAAATACTGGGCTGACTCATTATGTTGGAAAGAACTGTTCTAGCAGTCCAGCAATCATTGTGTTAATTATTCTAGTGCTAAAAAGACATCCCCTGCGGTGGGCTTTGTACTCTGGAGTTGATGTAATAAAGAAAAAAGCAACAAGACTCTGGAACCATCTGAGCATTCTTGGTTATACAAATAACCATGGTTTTCTAGCAATGGGAAAGTTAGGGAATGGCATACCCATGTTTTAATCTGATCTCTCACATATGCTGTGGAGAGGGAAAATTTAAACTATTATTATTGTTTTCAGCCTTAGTAATGACTTAAAGCTTTCCTATCAGATCTTCTAATGTTAACAGAGACCTTTGGATGGAGTAGTCTCACACCCTCTAAGATTTTTGATTTAAAGGTGTTCAGCGCCATAAAAAGTATTTGCTAAAATAATTATTCTGAAGTTTCCTGCAGAATAACTGGAGTATTTAATTTAATTTAAAATCTCATGAGCAAAGTTGTAGGAAATGCAGGGGAGACAGACATCCAGGGTGAGATTGTTGAGGCAACCAGGGAAATGCACCACTCTGGGAGACAACTTAAGCTTTTTTCTGAATGAGGAATCTCAAGCTCAGGGTCCAGGTGAGAGAATGAAAAATCATGAAACAGAAGGACACATTTTCAAAATTCTTATGAAGAAAAATCACTGTGCGTTTGTGCAGTCTTCTACCTGCAGTCTGCTTTTTGTAAGAAATGGTAGTGTTTGTGTCTCACTCCACAGAATATCAAATTTAAAGACAATAAAGATTAACAATCTCCAGCAGCAGTACTTATGTCTGCTCCCTAGGCCAGCCAGCAGCTCTGGACTCTTCCAAGCTGTTCTGAAAAAGAAAGCATTTGGCTAATTGGACAAAGGTGCTTGGTGGAGCTCTAAAATAATTACTACCATGCCTCATCTTTCCCAGCCCTAAATATACATTTGTCATGTATCTTTTAATCCTTGTTTTTTGGCAGAACATCTTTAATCTCCTGCCCTCCCTACTAAGAAAAATTAATTTGCATGTGAATTTAAGTAAAAGTTACTATTTATAGTAGTTTTAAGTGGTTTATATTGTCTAAATTTTTATTATACTGTCATGATAAATTTACAGGCTTTTTTCCAGTGTTTTGCTTTGAATAGAGACTGCTAAGCTTATACTGTCTAACTCCTGAAGTGAGATGATTTTTTTTCTTCCAGTAACAAATATCTTTGCCCCTTCTTATTGTTTTCTAAAATACAGGTTGATGTGACTCAGAAACAGCTGCAAATTTTACTTGAATTTTCTTCAATTTTCTTGTTCTCACCAAGTGAAAAATAAAGGCAAATTTTCTAAATGAGAAATTTCCAAATGCATTAAATCCCAGAGCTTGGTTCACAACAAGTCTAAGGTCCCCTTCATAACCCTGTTTTGCCACTCTCAGTGGCAGTAGTTAGGACATAATGTGGTAGTTTGGATATTTGCTTAAAAGACGTTCTATTCAAGCCCTCTACCTGCTTCTTTCTTGAAATGTTTATAGTGTTTTCCTGTAGGTTACATCATGAAGGTTTTTTTCTGCTACTTTTCATGAATTCCCATTTAAACCCCTAAAATATCTAGGAGATTATTAATTAATATTATGTCAATTAGCAAGAGAAGAAATAAGTATTGTATTATGTATTGTAATATATATTGTGGTTCTGTGGTCATATAGAAAAAGCAATTGTTTGTACAGTCTGTTATCCACATGCTAAATTTTTGGGTGATGATTTCCAGGATACACTGTGTTAATAAATAAATTTGATGTTGTGTTTCAGATCGTGCGTGCCTAAAGAGCTGGCTGGGTTAGCCACTGATCTAAGGACTGGTTACTTCTTGTTGACCATTCCATAGGATAACCTGTTTTCTTAGTGACTATTTTACTTTGTTTTAATTCTGTGGTTGTTGTGACAGAATGACATATCAGATGTAGGAAAAAACAAAAGCATCTGGGTTCAATTGATCATTAATTCCCGTATGGTTTGCATGGAGTGGGGAGAAGGCTCTAAGGCCTCTGTAAACTGGACTTAATTCACAATAAGGCAAGAAATTTTCAGGAATTTTTGAAGTATCAAGAAAGGACTTTTCTTATGTGAGGTTGACACACTGCAGGGCATGTGAAATAATCTTTCCATTCTGATCAAGCCTTGCTGTGCACAGTTTTGAGCCTCACACTTACAGAAAAAGTGTAATTCAAATAAAAAAGGACAGAGTAATATGAGATCTTGAAGACATGGTTTATCTGGAAAGAATGAGAGAATGGTGTTGGGCTTTAAAAAGTGTACCTGGTGGGATGGTTTGAAATAAACATATAGGAAGAAAAAGATCAGATTTCTTTGTCAGTGAATGACAGGTCAAGAATAGGCTGAAACCACAGTATTGAGGTACAAGTTATCAACAGGAAAAATTTCCAGTGATATGCAGTGAAGAACATACCTATCAGTGACAGGAGAGACATACCTCAAAACAAGCTAGGGCTGATTGTCCAACACAATCCTATATTTCAGCATATGTGCTCTGAAACTGTGAGATTTAAGTTTTGGTCATCTTCCTCCAGACAAATGCTTCAAACCTTAGATAAGCGGTTTCCAAATTGGTGTGATAAGGTGTGAACACAATGAAAATGAACTTCCAAGCTCAAGCTACTAAGTTCTAGTTCTGGAGAACTCTATCAAATACTGGTCTTGGGACTGGTCTGGGGAAGGCAGGCGGCTAACGATCCAGACTCAGCAATGCATGGGACAGGGCCTATTTATGTTCCTGATGCTTAGTTATATAAATACTGGCTCTAGTAAAGTTACTCATCTAACTGGTAGAAGCTTGTGTTTTCGTCCCTAATCTAGTGGCAATGCGTTTACATAGTACAGTTTCAACAGAAAAAGCCGAATATGCCCACTTGCCCCCAGAATACTTTCTAACTTTCAAGCCTTTCTTTAAAGACAAGGGTTAAAATCCTTCAGCCCAGAAAATTAGCTAGTGTATCTACTGCTCTTTTAAATGGTTTCAGGAGACGAGAGGACAATGCTTCTTTACAGATTCTTTTACAAAGGAACTAAATAATTAACTGTGTCATGATCTTCAAAGATAAAGAATGAAATAAAAAATTTTTAAAATCCCATTTTGTAGTTAGGGCACAATATGTGCAAATGCTTCTTTTTGGCTCTGCCCATATACAGCTCCATTTGCAACATACCTAATTATTTCTAACACCACAATCCTTTTTCTTTTTTACCTATTTACCAAAGTGTCAAGATATTAGACTAGATTCCCACACTGTTCATCAATTCCCCCCTATCCAAAGCAGGCAATGATTTTTTCCTGAGCATGCAGTTGACTATTGCCCAGATTTTTTTATTTATATTTTTTTCCTTCTCCCATAGTAGACATCCATTATGTAGCTACCAGTGCTGGTACTGAAAACCAGCATGGTCAGGAAGGTAAGACCACCACTGTCAAAAGAGAAGTACAATAAGCAATAAAAGTGGAAGCCAGGGGAAAAACAAAAGTCAGCAAAATAGAATATTTTTGGTATTTTCTCTTTCCTTGTTAGCATTTGTTGCTGTCACTCCTCGTTTCAAGAAAAAAGTTTGCCCGGTTTAGCTTAGTTTTTTTAAATGAAAAGAAAACAAAACTGGCACTAGTAAAAGCTCTATGTGCAGTTTTTATTGAGGGAAAAATGTTGTAAGAACCTCAATAGCAGATGAAGGGCTGTTGAAGCCTATAGCTGTGACAATGCTTATGGGAAAGTCTGGAACAGCAGGGAGGAAAGTGTCAGCCAAGAAACCTGAAAAATAGTCCAAACACTATCATAAAGTCCTTCTTTTAATAATGTGTTTTTAATTTTAATAATATATTACTATTTGGTTTGTTTCTTAGAGACCTGTGTTTATTACAAAGCATTCCTTGAAGCTGTCAGTCTATGGGAGCTCCCCTAAACTCCCTCAACATGCAGCTTTAGTGGTTTTCCTCTGTTTTGAGAGGGTACATTAATAACCACACACTACTATAGGCATTAAATAGGCCACCCACCCTCCAAGAAGTACAGTCCACATTTCTATCCACTCTTTATGGCAGCTAGCCGAATGGGAACGATGTCAAAGGGTGCAATGAAACACTCTGTGCGTCTCTTGACCTCTATCTTAGGGAGAATCTTTTCTTGTTTGACAGCTATTCATTCAAAGATGATTTAGTGTTGATGAGAAACGAAGGGTGCCACCTGTCATACTGTCATCTGCAGAACTGGTGTCCGGGCTGTGCTGTTGCTCCTTGGCCATGTCTGCATGCGTATGACCTGTAAGCTGCTCTAATTATGCATAGATCTTTAGTTTATCACACAAATGCTGCGTAAGCAATGTCAGCAGCGGTGGGATCGTCATTTTCTGACTGACTCCAGAGAGTCCATTCTTCCTCTTGTATCTATCTATTCTTCTCATCTGCACCTGGCCAGCACTGCCAGGTCTGTCCAGGAGTGGACATGGGCACAAATGAGGTTTCTGAGGAAGTACCTGTGGGTGTGTAATTTTTTATTACAGGCAGGGCTGGCAGCTCTGTTTATTTAAAGTTTCCTGACACTTTCCACTACAAAATCTTACTTCCAGTTGCCGAAATTTAACTGTTCAATCTGAAATGTTTCAAGTCAACAGCCCACCTCAGTTTCAAGAGATTTTAAAGGGCACATGCTTTTTTATTTGAAGTTACCAGGAAAGTCCCTTTGGTGGTTTCATCTAAGTTAAGGACACCAATACTTTGCAAGCAGTACATTTATTTTCCCACTTAACAAAAACACAGGTCTCTGGTGAGAACTCGTGTCTTTACAGCAGCAGGGATGGCTGCTAGCTCAGCTGGCATATTGGTGGCTGCTAGTCTAGGGGAATACTCTTTCAGTGATAATATGTCCAAAACTGGCTGAGATTTAAGCCACCACCTCAGAAAACACAACCTTGCTATAGCCACATTAAAGAACATGAACTGGTTGTAGGCTGCTCTCTAGTGTCTCTCGATTAACTGGGCTCCAGACTGTACTGCTGTCAAAACACGTGTCTGACACCAATCCTACAAGTCCTTAGGACATGCCTTGGGAGGCATTGTGCACTCACCAGACATACCCTGCAATTGCAGATTATGACCAGTGGCTGCCTTTCAATGTTCTAATAGGGCCACAGACTGTCCTCTAGCTCTCATGCTGTGTAACACTTGGTCTTGAGTCCCAAAACCTGTGAAATATAAAAGTACCTCTAATGTGAAAGGTACTGAGCTGATGCTCTCTGAGATACCGAGTCCGCTATACTTCCCAATCTGCACATGCACAGTAGCCGTTTCTTTGGTATTTCTCAGCTACTTTTCTGATCAGAAGAGAGGATGAATGAAGCATTCAAATACCCAAAGGACAAAGTTTCTTTGTGGAAGTAAAACCCAAGGATATTTATAGCTAAACTCACATGTTCAGTAACTGTATCTTCAGTCAGATTGGTGCAGGGGACAAAAGTAAGGCACCTTAGAAGGACCAAGAGGGGTCCACTACAGCAGTCAGAAAAGGACTTACCTACCAAAAGCTTCTCGTCTCCAGCCAGAGCCCACCAATCCTCCCTGCTATCATGCCGCTATCAGCAAATGTTAACTCAACCTACCCCTTCTAGTGATAATGAACAAAGAAGAGGAACACTCTAAGTGTGTTATCAGGTTACTTCATTTGTTCAAGTGGGAGAATTTTTGTCTGGTTTACTGGGACATCAAAGAGCAGTTGCATAAGGTTTCTGTTCTCTTCTCTGTTTCTTTTTTTATCATTTTAAAAAAATTTCCTTTAAAAGAAAAATCCCAGACCTTCCTCCCACATAAAAGAATTATAATCCAATAGCATAGTCAGATAATCAGAATTTAGGAAATTCTAGAACATAAAGCATCTCCATTCTGTTAGTGTTTATATTAAAAATGGAATTTTATAAAACATAAATGTGGAAAAAATTATATAGTTTGCATAGGTATAACCAGATTTTATTTCTTTTTTACAAGAAAGCACAATGTATGCTATTCTCTGTTTCCTAGTATGCAATCTTTTATTGCTGTGAACACTCAACACAGTCTGCTTTACAAAATGTTCTTGATCTGGTTTATTTTAATTTGCTCTCTATTATTCACTTAATATTATTTGCCAATCAACTACTAAAAAAACCCCCAAGTTTGATCCTTCCTTCTTTCTAGAATTGGCATTCATGAATAATGAACCTAGTCATTTTGGTATTTTCCCACTTTATTTGATATTTTCTTTATGTAAATATGCTGAATTTTAATCAAATAAAATAAGGATTCTTTCAATAATAATTATTAAAAAGTGCTATTACATACAAGAAGAAAATTACATAATACGAAGTCATACTAGACTGAAAAGCCAATCAATTGTTTATAATATTTTTTGTGTTGTGAAAGAAAAAACCCAACGCATGTTGTTTTCAAGCAGAGCAGCTTTTAGAGAGCTTTTATCAACAGCAGCTGTCACAGATGGGTTATGTTAGTTAAGAAGATTCCAAAACAGGAAAAAAATACCTCATGCTTATATAAATGAGAAGAATATCAGCTTGATTATAACACTGCTTTGCTTAGAGAATATATAAAGTTGGGCTTGTCTGCGTTTGCTTAGACTTGAGTAAGGAAGTGTAGGCCATAAAAATATGGTTCAGAGCACTTTTTCACATCAAAAAACCTTGCATCTATTCACATACTCAGTGATTAAGAACAACATAATATATCATTCTGCATATTTTTAGGACTTCGTAGGAGCCTGGATGACAGAAGTGCTAAGAAGAACTTGAAGCCAAACACTGAATTCTTTAGTCAAAGATTAATTTCCGAACACTATAGATATTTTTATCTAAATGTATTACAAATTGATGCAGCTATTCATTTTTATTCAAATCTTTACAGAACTTTAATTCAACAAAACTCTATTCCATAGACAGTCACAAACCAAAAGGTATTAATAATCTGAACATGAATAGAACATTGTCTGAGATGATCTCACATTTTCTGGTTTTAGTCATGTCAGTAGAATTAACTGGCATGTACTCAATGATTCCTGTAATCTGTCTTATAACACAGCTCTTCATGAAGTGAAAATGATGTTTATATTTTTACTGCATAGCCACATGGAAGAGCTAATTAGCATCAGAACACTGAATTAAGAAATATTTCTCTAGCCAAATGCATCAGCATAATCTAATAATAAACTGCTTCAGTCTTTGCTATCAAGAATATGTTCATTATTCTGTCTATATAAAGCAAAGGATATAGATGAAAAACTGCAAGCATGTTCTTGATCTTATCATAAAATCATACAATCACAGACTGGTTTGGGTTGGAAGGGACATTTAAGATCATCCATTTCCAAACCTCCTGCCATGGGCAGGGGAACCCTCTACTAGCCCAGGCTACCTAAAGCCCAATCCAACATGGCCTTGAACACTGCCAGGGAGGGAGCAGTCACAGCATCTCTGGGCAACTTGTTCCAGTGGCTCACCACCTTCACAGTGAAGGGTTCTTCCTAACATCTAATTTAAGCCTAGCTTCCTTCAGCTTAAAGCCATTACCCCTTGTCCTATCATTACACTCCCTGATAAACTCTCTCCCACTTTCCTGTAGGACCCCTTTCTGTTGCCTACAGGCTACAATAAGGTCTCCCTGGAGCTTTCTCTTCTCCAGGCTGAACAACCCCAATTCTCTCAGCCTGTCCTCATAGGAGAGGTGCTCCAGCCCTCTGATCTTCTTTGTGGCCCTCCTCTGGACTTACTTCAACTCTTCAATATTTTTCTTTTACTGGGGAGCCCAGAGCTGGACTCAGTACTCCAGGTGGGGTTTCACCAGAGCAGAGAGACAGAATTACCTCCCTTGACCTGCTGGTCATGCTGGTTTTGATGCAGTCCAAGCTGTACAAAGCATTCTCACAACCATAGAATGATTTGGTTTGGAAGGGACCTTAAAACACCATCTGGCTCCAACCCTCCTGTCATGGACAGGGACATCTCCAGTAGCCCACATTGCCCAAAGCCCCATCCAACCTGGTCTTCAACAGTTCCAGGGAGGGGGCATCCACAGCTCCCCTGGGAAACCTGTGCAGGGGACTCACCAGCCTTATCTAAGAACTATAATTCCTTTTGGTTTTGACAGACCAGTGGTGCACCTTCAGCAGTACAGTCAAAAAGTGGTTTCATTTTCTGGATGAAGACAAAGAGTCAAATAACCTGATGTTAACGTGGGACCTTGGCCACATATTCTAGGTGGCAGAATGTTATGATAGTAGTACTACTATCACTCCTTATATGAAGAACAGGCTAACCATTTGTCTTCAAAGAGCAAATGTAATACTTTTTTTTGGCACCTAATAATGCCAACAGTAGTTTCAGCATTTGAATCCATCTTACAAAGCAGATGAAGCATGTGTTAGGGTCAGAAATCTGAACACTCTCCTTTGGCTGTGTCCCTCGCTCTCAATGTAGGCTGATGTTATCTGTGCCGTCCAAAGGTGGTAAGGTTCTCAAATTATTGTATAGGAATACAGAGTCTTGACTCAGTGTTATGAATTCCATTTCCTAACACTGGCACCTGTGAGTCAGATGCTCATCAACATGCTTTTCTCAGAATGTGTCCAAGAAAGGGAACATCGTGCATACTAACTACACATTATGCTATATTGAAGTTGTCGCAAGTTTCTGGGTGCTTGACTCATCTCTGCATGCACTTAGGGATGTCTATGCTGCTCTCCAAATAATTTTTTCCCTTATAACTGATATTTTGGTATCCTGAATATATCAGAAATGTTTCTTCAACTGCCTGGCTGGTATAACCATAGGCTTGCTTTGGGCAAGGACATGTTGAAGGAATCTTAGGAGAGTAGTCCTATGTAATATGTAGAAAAGTAGTATGCAATATGTAGAAAAATAATATGCAATATGTAGAATAGAATGTTTAAACCCTAGGGGTTCCAGCTTTGATAATTACCTTGTAAAGTGGTGTTTCCAATATAAGCACCAGAGATGAAAATGTGCCTGTGGTGGGCGGGGAAAGGATTTAGATATGTCTCTGAACCACAATCCTTTGGAGAACACGCTTCCCTAAAATGTGTCTCTTGGTTCCTTAAGGATTGAGAATTTATTCAGTTTTCCTGTTGCTGACATCCTCCTCTATTCAAATGGTCTGAGCGATATAATTAATTCAGAAGAGTTATAATCAGTCTGCACTTAACTTTGCTGTCTGCATTTCAGATCAGCAAAGTCCCCTGTTCCTAAAATTGTATGTTATTTCTAACACCACTGATCTAATAAATACATACAGTCCTCCTAAAATCCTTCCTCTGTGGTACAGAAAATCACAGCCAAGAAGAATCTATTGGAGATCTATTCTTCTAAGTATGTCTGTATGTTCTTTTGGGATATCTGCTAAGAATAGAGAGTTTCCTAAACTCTTAAGATAAGGCATGAGCAATTCTATGTGGGAACTGTCATATAACACATTGTAAAACCTTTCAAAGTTTAAAACATTTACTGTATCAAGAGGTCAGAAAGATAGGAGATTTGGGGGAAGGAATGTGTTAATTTGCTTTTAATAAAGATAAAAGGAAGGGCCAGTAAGTAATGCATATTAAGCTACTAAAGGATTAAAAGGTGCACAATTATAAATAAAGTGATAGTAATATTAACAGTAATTACATCCTCAGCCCTAAGGATTTTGTATATTTTATGTTCTTTACGTGCATAACAGCAATATATTTAATACTAAAAGAAATGTTATTTTGATATAATTTCACAAAATTATAATTTAAGAATCATTTAACATTTAGAGATAATAGTAGAAAACATAAATAGAAGTACATAAACCCCAAAAATCCAAACTTCAGTTTAAACTGATGGTAAAATTGAATCTTTTGAATGTGAAGTCTTCAAGTAGTCCAATGAACCAGTAAAACTGAAGCCAGCTATTATATGTACATCACAACAACGACAAAAGTACTTGCTGGAACTGAAAGCGGAAGAGACTAGCAATGAATTCTGCTCAGGAGTGAATGATGTGAACAGCAAGAAACGTTACTTCCTTTTCTTAATCAGTGTTAATCAAACAATGTAATTTTTTAAAATATATTTTTAAAATTCAAGATTACTGTTTCTCAGAGTATATTCAGAATGAAATATTAAGGCATCCCATCCTTCTGCCTAATATTTATTTCTTCTCTTTCCTCTTTCTTATTTGTACTCTCTCAGCCTACCTCTTACTAGGAATTGTACTAGCTCAGACCACAAGTCTGTTTCCTTTTTTTCTTAAACTGCAGTTTAAAAAGGTTTAACAGCTACATTTCCAATCCCATAACTGCAGTGGAAAATCTAAGATGAGCACATGTGAGTGGGAACAAAGAGAGCAGCCTTCTTGTTCTCACTTCCGTCAAGTAAATTTCATTGTTTGGTAGACCAGAGGAGGAAATTCAGACTGTATGTAACATTTTCACCCAAACTCCTCTTCAAAAGCATTAAGTTAGCAGAGTTGAAGTAATTCTGCCAAAACACCGTGTATCTTTGGCATTCCCAGATAATCAGACACAGAATATATTCCTGTAGGTATAATTGAATTCTGAACTAAGTACTTATTGTAGTATAAAATACACTTGGGCAGCATTTTCATTACAGCACTTAATCCAGCTGAAATCTGTATGAGTGCCTCAGAATTCCCCCAAAGAGTATCATGTTTGCAAAACCAGATTCGACAGATGTACAATAGGTCACGAAGTATTTAACAGAGATAGCACCTCCAAAACATAATTGCTTCCACAATGAAATGAAAAAAAGAAAGGTGTAGAGGCTTCAATAAAAGAAGTTTGAAACGCTGCACGTTTTATTGAAGTACCTAAGACAGACCGTTCTTTCCAAGAAAAGAGCTGAACCTTACTGCAAAGCAGAGGTGGAATATCCGCACTCAGGACATGGTTTCCAAAATACCAATTATTTCAATGTGACTGTAGGACTTTTAAGATATAGATTGGTAAGAGAAGTATTTTAGTTGGGTTTTAAAGTGAATTCCTAAAGTCTATGAAAATTATTCTAATGATTTATTTTCAAACCCACTGCACCTCATTACGGGACATAACAGAAAAATTCTGAATAGGTTTTCAATTTCTAAACTGGTTTAAGAACTGAAATAAATCTGGAACGTTTGAAATTTCTACTGTCTGAGATTTCAAAATTTTGGAACGTGGTACTTATAGAGGCATTTTTTTCCATTTGATCACTTCAGATGGTGTCTTCTTTACCAAAGAGACTGTAAACTTTGGAAAGCATATTCAGGTACAAAAAAATGTGCTAAAAAGACAGGCGCCTGTAAGATGTCTCATTATGTATTTATATAAATTCCGTGATGTCTTAAAAGAAACTTTTAATAACATATGAAACAGATGTTTTCAGCATCAACAACTGTAGAGACTTTATACAATTACCAACATTAAATTGTATTTTGTCCTTTTTCTGTTTACACAATATCAAAATGCTTCAGTGCTAGGTGTCTGATCTGCATAACCACTTCCAGTTGTTTCTTAACTATGCAGTTTGTAAATCTATTGGTTCTTATTGCCTAATAATAGCTGCGAGGTGACCAGAATAGATTAACTTGCATGATTATTATCCATTTCTTCTTCAATACTCGTCACCTGAATAGGAGGATGTCTGCTCAGTGTGATGCCTCCTGTCCCAAAACTTTTCAGAAATGTCAAGACCCTTGCCAGCAGTAAAGTTTCAGTTTCATTCCTCCTCCCCTCTTTTCAACACAGGTGATCACCCCAACCCAAACTAAAGTTAGAATTTACATAACAGAGAAAGAAAATCTCTTTCCCCCTCAGGGTCAGCTCTGCAGCAAGTGGAGTCATTGGAAGTTTTGCCAATGACCTCAGTAGGAGCAACACTCTAAAATTCCTTTCTTCTAGCAGGTCAATAAACTTCTTATCTATGTGACTGCCACATATTTGTACCACATATTTTTGCCTACAGTTAGACTAAATTAACACTGGGAAATGTTACATACCCATAAATTCTGAAAGCATTTAATAGGGGGTTTAGGCATACAGGCCCCTGCAAATCAACAAAAGTTGTGCAGGTGAAACCTGATGTTCACTCTGGAAGTAATATAGAGGTAGCATTTTCTTGTATATGGCATGACTGTTAGTAGACATATGGGGTTTTATATCAGAGTAATGAATGAAAACTAGACGTTGTTTATTTGTAATGTATGCTGAATTAATGAAATGGAATTTGTGGATGGGTGGCATGCTCGAGGAAGTAAAGAAACATTACTGCTTATAAGTCAGCTTCTGACATTTACATCTAGGAGTGACTGAGGTGGGAATTTGATGTGTTGCTGGTTTTGCTGTCTCTTACACGTTTCAATAATAATTTCAAATTTGGAGGGAGGAGGAACAAATACCCATATTATGTGTATAATTATAGCATACACAAGTTTAGGCAAAGTTGCATTCCAAACATTGTCATACTAATGTATCTCAGTGTGGATGGAAAAGAGCATCACAGATCGAGATTCCAGTCGGACGCAGTCTTTTCTGACTGCTGGAAGAAAAAAAAGGCAACAGTAATGGAGCTCTGGGATGATCACATCTGCCCATTAGGGGCTGGACATCTATCTCTCTTTACACCCAGCTACTGAGCAGCCATTAAAACTCTCAGTCCATTACCAACAGTTGACCTTGCGACCTTAGTTTAAATGCTTCACATCCCATTACTTCCTTCCCAAGTCATCTACTTTCCTAATATTTTGCAATAATGCACTTCAGCATTGTCACACATTTCTGGCTCCAATTCTGGAAAATGTTTCCCTTCAAGAAAACACTTCACTGTGTGCTTTATTTTACTTATCTTCTGAAATAAAAATGAAGCATGCTGTTACCGTTGGCTCTCCATAGAGATAGACTGAAAGCACACTTATGTGCTTCTCTGTGCTGGGCTCTGAATGATGGCAGTTATTTTTTCCAGTCTGTTGCAAACAGAAGAACTAATGTAATCATAAACGCATTGAAGTTAAATCCTAATAAAGGGTCTTCAGAAGAATGCATATATTCATGTTCCCACTTAAAAAAAAAGGTTTATTATACTTGAAAAAGATATTTGAAGCATTCCAGCTTTCTAAAACATTGCAGCATACTTTTGCAATAGCTTGTTACCCATTACTGAATAGATTTAATTATACTTTCTCTGTAGTAGAATTACAGTTACAGATGTTTTTTTGCTACTGATTGGAACGTCAGTAATAATTTAATTAGATATTATGACAGTTTCCATGGCTTATACGGTAACACAGTTAAATTCTCTCAGTAAACTAATTTTGAGAACAAATGTTTCTGTTCAAAACCTTTTACAGTGGAAATGTTTCAAAGGTAGAAAAAGTTAATTATAAGGCTTTTTTTCCCCCTTCTAAATCCTCTGAAGGAGCAAGAACATTTTCCATGGAAATACGGTCAGTCACTGAAATGTCAAAAAAGCTCTAACTGTAGAACACTGAATGGTATATGGAAAAAACATGAAATTTAAACTACCTTACAATCTAAGTTAAATGGTGCTATTTATTTATATAACTATAGTGACCCTCGATGTGCAGAAGATACGCTTTTTACTGTGTGGTTTTCTTGTATGCGAGAACATTGAATGGCTGTATTATATTTAATTAAAAGCAATAGTGGGCCTACCCAGATGTTAAAAGGGCTTGATCTGAACAGTGTGTTGACATCAGATGAATAGGAGAGGCCACCTGCTAGCTCCACTTTTGGCTTTGTGGATGATTTGCATTCCTGTGGCCTGTTGCTCTGCATGATTGCTCTCAGCACTTCACAGCCCCGTGAACTGTTTAATATCATGGATACCTTCCAGCCATGCAGGCTATCTCCATTTGTAGCAGTGCAAAAGAAAGAATGACCACTTGCATGATTCTGATGGGTAGAGTATGATGTTTTCACTTAGCATATACTACATCAAAGTGGAGGAAATGCTTTTCTATAAACTGGATTAAGATAAAAATTAATCCATTCTTGCCTAAGGGCACTAACAGCCTTTTTTTTTTCTCTCTTTCCAAAAGATAATGCTCATCATTTGTGTCTGAGTACAATATAGTTCAGACAGTGCTATCCTTGTCTCTTCATATGAGCACAGAATGTTTCTAATGTAAGTATATATATATAAAATTTAAATAATTTACTTAATATGTGTACTGTCGGAACATTGAGAATCCCTTCAGTAGCAAAATGTATTCATGAGCTCAAATTCAAGTATTACATGTGTTTTATCACTATTAGACTGTCAGTGCAATCCTGATTTCTTAGTCTTTAAAAAAAAATGTTTTAAAGTGAGAGAGAGGCAAGAAAAATGGAATCAAAGAAAAACAAATCATTATAGCATTTCTCAGTAGGCAATATTGAAAGCAAAAGAAAAAATTCAAATCCATGTTCCTGTATATTGTTCCCTCTTGAGATTATACTTGCTGCATAAGAGACTCAGTGAAAGTTTCTTCTACACTTCCAGTTTAAAGGTTATTATATCATCACTCAAGGAGCGGAAGGATGCCATTGTCTAAAAATAGTCTTAGCTATTTTCCAGATTCCTTTGTATTTGCGATCTATATGTATTTTTCACTCCATCAGAGCAAGCTCTCTCTGATATCTCCTTGCACCTTTATACTTCAATATTAAACAATGTATTTAGCAGGCATAAAAATGCACCCTGTTACAGTGTGATAAAAGGTATATTAATTTATTTAGGTTCTAAAAGAAAAAGCTAACAGTTACTTTAAGGTTTAGTAAACTGCTGAAAAATGTACTTGCTTTTGTTTTAAATGTATCTTTTTTTATTATGCAGTACAATGATTTATGATACAAGATAGAAAAATAAGATATTAATGCACAGCAGATTTATACATAATGTATGCAATAATGCAGTTCTATCCTGATGTTAGAAGATTTTTAAAACTTTGAACATTTTAAACCTTCTTGACAAATTATTTAGTTACTTAAGAACTGGGATAGCTGAGGTTAAAGTGGAATTTATACACCTAAATGCCTCTTCAGAAGCCTAACTCCACAGCACAGATTTTCTAACTCCTTACTCAGCTAACTGCACTATATAAAATACGTATATATTTAAGCTTATGATTTCAGAGTTGCTCATGCATCACAAATTGTATTTCTCAGCATATTCTCAGGCAACTCAGTCTTAATGTTTCAAGAGAGCAGAGATTTCATTTTGAATTCCAGAAGATGAAGTACACCTAGCATTGATGAGAAATGTGGTTTCAGTTCCATCCTTTGGCTGAAAGGGCCTGAATCTATGAGCCATCAGATTTTTTTTCTGGTTGATCCAAGTTTTTCATTGTCTGGTTAAATGTTTTCTGGCCAGCGAGTGGCTATGTTGAATACAGTTACTAAATTCTTGGCCTGCTACCTGGTATCACCCCAAGAAAAAACTACAGTGATGGCTAGCGAACTTCTGCAGTTAAATGCAAGGGCTCAGCTCTGCTACTGGCTAAACAGAAGGTACTTTGGTTTCTTGAAAGAAAAAAACCTCTGGTTTCCAAATTGTGAAACATCATCAGAGAGAATTATCTCATCAATCTGTAATTACACAACCTTAAAAGGGATGACGCTGAGGACAATTCTCTACTTACAGCATTTCAATTTGAGGTACTATGGGGTGTCCAAGGCATCTGCAGCAGGTTTGACAGATGTCCTGCAGGAGACCTGTACCCTTCTAGACTCCCAGCTAGGGGGACAATGGCTACTCAAATTGCATGTCTTTTTACTAAGTAAAAATATTGAACTTAGGCAACTGAACGCCAGTAAGGGTGCTTAAGCTCCTGGGATAGCAGGTATCTAATCAGAACGGTCTAGAGAGTGACTTAATTAACTTTGCACCCAGAGCTGGGAACTGCTTTTCCAATTCCCTGCACTGCATTGGCTAACTTTTTACTGGGTGTACTGGAGCTCATGTGCCTAGCACATATGGAGAGAGTTGCATGTAGGCACATAAATTCAGGTGTCTTAAGGATGCACTGAGTCTTATAGTTGTGATACTTTCCTACTGTAATCAGTATAATGATTTTGAGAACTTACTGCAACAAATGCAAATGCTGTAAACCACCTAACAGTAAGGTCTCCATGGATATTAACGACTTGGGCTTCAGCAAAAACTGCAAATATTTATGCATATCTTCTCCACAGCATCAGGGAAGAGCAGAGAGAAGACAGTGTACTAATATTATTCCTGCAGTGGTCTGGCTTGCAGTACTGGGATTAACTAAGAGCTAATATTGCTCATGTCCACCATGCTTCTTCTGGAGAGGCCCTGCAGTCCTAAAAAAAGCCAAAGGACTTGAGACTGGAAGCAAATTAAAGTTTAATATGTACTTCAATTTGTATCTTTTAGAATTCTACATCACTTCTCCATAATAACTGTGTGTTAACTGCCATTACATCCAAGTATATGAAGTAATAAATAGGTCCCAAGTGCCAAGTAAAAGGTTAAAAAAAAAATCTGAGGTATTTCTTCTCCATGTGGGAACCATCTCTAGTGAACTATACTTCTGTAAAAGGAAAGTTATTACTGTTGTTCTACAAGTGTTTTCCTTCACTAGAAAGCTGGTATGGAAAATGACAAAGAGTTTACTCCTTTGTTGAGTGCTGTAAATGCTGTATGCCTTCTCCAGATACAGCTTTGCAGATGGAAATGGTTGAGGTGAGACTGAATGCTTTACTGAATTGTGACCTGCTATAACATGAGTTTTCCTCTCAGCCTAATTCTCTCTGCTTTGCACTACTTAGGTGCTGTAAAACAGCTGTTGGACTAGCTGATATATGCAGATTTAAATTCTCCTGTGTGCACAAATCCCCATGTCACAGTGATGGAAAGGTATTGAAAAGTTGTGTACCAACTGACTTTCAGCCATTAAAAAGGAGTGGGCTTTCCCTGAAGAGGTGATAGTCCAGAGCATTCCTGCACTGGACCATCCCTTTATTTTTGTGTCTATGCATGGATTTATGCAATTTTGAAGCAGAGCTCACATATACCACAGTCCAAATGGTTTCTGCTGAACCTTGAGAATACTAAAAATTATATAAAATAGCCTTCACCCCCTATACGCTACAGTGGCCTATGCTTAATCAGTACTAAGGAAGGAATTTAAGTAAAGGAGAGTAAGATTATATAAATTTAACTTTTTAACCAAACTAGATTATCATCCCTTTGACCATATCATGAGACAGCTTTACGATAATGTACCTAAATATATCCAAAACATGATAAGAAATTGATAGTGGATGTTTTTGTTGTTACAGCAAATGGAGTGGTAAGACATGATGATAACTACTGCTACACATTGCTATTGTATATATAAGGATGGGGTTGTAGGGCGCCACACTCTTTAGCGCTTATCTTTGTCTATTTTTAAGCAAAGTGTTAATTGAGTGCAAATGTGTCTGATTCTCTGATGTAAAGACCTGTTCTTTGTTGACAGTCCTTAGTCTTTTGATTGCTTGTTTGGTATTGGACAGCTGTGGCCTTGAGTGATGAAGTACCTTAAAATACAAACTGTGCTTTCTTCAAAGCATGTATTTTGCCTTCAATATGGTGACAATCAAACACTTAGCTTACAGGAAGAGAACAACTTTGCCTTAAGAACTGAGGGGCCTCAGTTCAAGGAAGGAGAGCATGCTAAGGAATGTTAAAAGCAGACGCTGTTATCACTCCCTTTGAGTATTGAGTTTGCCCTCACCTATAGTTGCATAGTTGCTTCTAACCCTCCCTCTCTAACATTGAAGAAAACCTTTCACAAGTATAGTGACATAATTTAAGGATGGTGTAGCACGGGAGGAGGAAAGAAAAGGGAATATCCCCAACTTCTCTTTGCAGTATTTTACAGAAAATAGATAGTCAACCCTCTGGATTCTATCAACATTCTAAAAGATCTGATGCCTTTGTAACAGTTTTAAAACAAAACAAAAAACCTCTCTAGTTAAATTCCTCCACCCCTAGAAAAAGTTCAGGATAGATTCATGTAGGATCCCATGTCTTGAAAACCAGAAAATATACTTGTCAGTCCTGACACATGTATTGACAACTTCTCCACCTGTTAACTTAGTAGGGGATCAAACTCAGTTTCACAGATGTTCTGACATGACATGTGCATCACAAATGGATTATTAGGAAGAAATTCTTTATTATGGGGGTGGTGAGGCCCTGGCACAGGTTGCCCAGAGAAACTGTGGCTGCCTCCTCCCTGGCAGTGTGTAAGGCCAGGTTGAAAGGGCCCTTGAGCAGCCCACTTTAGTGAGAGGTGTCTCTGCCCAAGGCAGGTGGCTTGGAACTTTATGATCATAGAATCATAGAATCATAGAATGGCAAGGGTTGGAAGGGACCCCGAGGATCATAAAGCTCCAACCCCCCTGCCACAGGCAGGGCCACCAACCTCAGGCCTGGATCTACACAAGGTTGCCCAGGGCCACATCCAATCTGGCCTTGAACACTTCCAGGGATGGGGCATCCACCACCTCTCTGGGCAGCCTGTTCCAGGACCTCACCACTCTTTCTGTAAAAAAACTTCCCCCTAATATCCAATCTAAACCTTCCCTCCTTCAGCTTTAAACCATTCTTAAGGTCCCTTCCAGCCCCAACTATTCTATGATTCTATGATTTTTGGAAGATTGTCTTTGTATCTTTCCACAATTCAACCTAAAATCTCAGGACCTTCCTGCTTACAAAATAAAGAACTCTCCCTGACCTTGGCTATCCTTCCCTCCCCCAAATCCATACTCTGGTGGTAACTGAAAGGCCACTAAAGTCTGTGGCTTCCTTGAATTCTCATCTCTTTTGAGTAGTTCTGTTGAAATGAATGTCCCAAAAACCTTATTCCAGATTCAAGCACGTGCTTGTCCCATGCAGAGAAAACATCTTTCCCTCTCTCTCAGTTCCTACGTTGTTTCTTGTGTTTTCTCTTAGGTCTATTCTCTGTAATACCTCAACATTTCTTCTGTGTCCTTGAAAAACAAGTGCAATGATCAAACTTGTGACTCACATTATTCCAGTGGGGTTTTTGCTTCCAGTTCTTCTGAAATACTACTCACCTGTGCCCAGCTCTCTGACCTGCTTTTACCTTCTGTCCTGGTTTCAGCTGAGATACAGTTAATTTTCTTCATAGTAGTTAGTATGAGGCTACGTTTTGGATTTGTGCTGAAAACAGTGTTGATAGTATGTTTTTGTTGCTGCTGAGCAGTGCTTACAGGTCTTTTCTGCTTCTCACACTGCCCTGCCAGTGGGATGTCTGGGGGTGCACAAGGAGTTGTGAGTGGACAGAGTTGGGAGAGCTGATCCAAATTGCCCAAAGGGATATTCCTTACCATATGATGTCATGTTCAACATAGAAGCGGCTTAAGAAAGTGGAAGGAGTGGGGGGCAGCAGTGGTGTTTACAGTGATGCTGCTTATCTTTCCATGTAACTGTTACACATGATGGAGCCCTGCTTTCCTGGAGACAGCTGAACACCTGCCTGCCCATGGGAAGTGGGGGACGAATGCTTTGTTTTGCTTTGCTTGCATGCACAGCTTTTGCTTTATATCTATTAAAATGTCTTTATCTCAACCCACGAATTTTCTCACTTTCACTTTTCTGATTCTCTCCCCCATCCTACTAGGGGATGGGGGTGGGAATGAGCAAGTGGCTGCATGGTACTTGAGCTGCCAGCTGGGGTGAAACTACACCACCTTCATTACTGTGCCACTGGGAGAGACAGAAGCCTTCTGTGACTGTCCTGAGAAGGAAGTAAGCTCTGTCCTCCTTCAGCAGAAAAGGTGGCCTCCTGCTTCCACAGCTTTCTCACTCGTGCTTTGCAGGGATTCTCTGGTGTAGGCACAGTGCAAATCTCAACAGCTGGAAACTGATTGTTATGGGAAGAACTTAGGTTCAGCTCTTAAACCCCTGAGCAGCGAAAGATCAGTAGTAAGTTAGAAACATTCAAGTTGAAGTCCTTCTCTTTCACACAGACGATGCACATTTATATACATATATGAGGCTCTGTCTTGTGCCTGGTAAGATGGTAAGCTCCTCAATGTAGGAACAAGCGCTCGTTGTGCAGGGTTGAACACTGGGAACTGTCTGATGGTGCCTGGCTTGTAGTTGCCTCCTGGAAGTGAAAAGGCTTGTGGAATCATAGAATGGTCAGGGTTGGAGGGAACCCTAAAGATCACCAAGTGCCAGCCCCCTGCCATGGGCTCATCCAGCCTTGAGGTCTTTGCTTAGCATGTTTCTAAAGACTTGCTAGTTTTATTAGCAGCTATGCCTCATAGCATAAACCTGAGTGATCAGATAATGTTCGTTTTTAACTGAAGTGACTCTGCCCTGGTCAGGCCCCACCTGGAGTATTGTGTCCAGTTCTGGGCTCCCTGGTATATAAAAGACAGGGATCTCCTTGAGAGGGTCCAGAGAAGGGCTACGAAGATGATTTAGGGCCTGGAGCATCTGCCCTGTGAGGAGAGGCTGAATGAGCAGTGACTGTTCAGTCTAGAGGAAAGAAGACTGAGGGGGGACCTAATCAGTGTTTATAAATATCTTAAGTATGGGGTGCAGGGGGAATTGGCCTGCCCCTTTTCAGTGGTCACTGGAGACAGGACAAGGGGCAATGGCTGCAAGTTAGAACACAGGAAGTTCCACACCGACATGCAGAGGAACTTTTTCACAGTGAGGGTGACAGAGCTCTGGAATAGGCTGCCCAGGGAGGTGGTGGAGTCTCCTTCTCTGGAGATATTCAAGACCCATCTGGACACCTCCCTGTGCGACCTGTCCTAGGGAACCTGCTTTGGCAGGGGGGTTGGACCCGATGATCTCTGAGGTCCCTTCCAACCCCTACAGTTCTGTGATTCTGTGATCAACAATAAAGCTAGAAAAACATAGGATTTGATACTTTTTTCTTGGTTTTCTGCAAATCTTTGGTTATGGCAGATGGCAGTTCAAGACATTGCTTAGGTAGTTCACCTGAGATCATCATAATAGGTTTGCTTCTGCTCTTGCTGGTGAGAGCCAGTAAGAAATAAAAATCATTCAACAGTAGATATGGTTTGGGTAGGTGAAACCCAAGTTTCTCACCACTGGTGACTGGAAAAGGGCAAGGAAGGAAGGAAAAGGAGAAGGGGTTACAAAAGGAGCATGCTATTCCTTATCCTTACAAAATGAGCTGTGGAAAAACAAGATTCTGCTCTCAAGCTGCAGCAAAGAGTCTGGACTGCCAAACTGAGGATCATTTTCCCTCTTTCAGCCTCCTGTAATTTTTCAGTGAAACCAGCACAGGAGAACACCCACTGAATAAAGCAACTAGTATGGAGTGTGAAAAAATTAAAAGAATTTAAATATTATTTCTGAACCACTTTAGTGTGGTTAATTACCCTGCAGAAATATACTACCTTTGAGGATTTGATTGACCCCTCTGCTCCTTATATGCACATTAGCAGGTATCCTGAATCTGGAATATCTCTTCTTGAAGCATGGTTATGGTTATCTACAGTCCTGAAGCACTGTGCTCTTCAGAGTTAAGAAGGCAGAGCAAAGGTCAATGGAAGCGCAGCTCATGACTTTTTACAATCCAGTTTTTTCTTCAGCACACAGGCTGAGGAAGTCCAAGCTGTTGTGTTTCAGTCTCATGAATGTCTTTTGGCTTTCACTTCAGCTTGTATTTAAAGCTGGATAACTGTTTTAAAGGGCACTTGAATTCAGTGTCCTTTGTAGCATACTGTTCTGCGTCTGTTTAAGAGGTGTTCCATGTGCTTTTGGCAGATGATATTTCCAGCCATTCTGAAATGTTTTAAAAGGCCACTTTTCTGAACGGCCCGATGATGCATATGCTATGATTCAAATTCAGGCTTTTAAAGTTATGGATAAGTTCAGTATTCACTTTCCTGTGAAAGTAATACAAAAATAAAACACCCTTCCAAAATATAAATGGGGAGGGGGAATGTCCAATAATTTATCTTTTTATATTTGGAAAACATTTTGTTTCTTTTTACACTGCTGGGAGCCAACAAAATCAATTCTCACTGTAGCAATATGGGTGTCTTCAGGCTCAGAATATGTCATTGCAAAAGAACAACTTCATTAATTTTGGGTAAACAAAAACACTGGGAATGATACTCTGAATGAGAAGATTGAATTGTTATGACCTTATAGATTTCAACACTCCCCATTGCCACACGGAAGACATGAAACCAAGACAGAGAAGCTGTTTCAAATTGCTGCATTATGCAAAATATATAGCTGAATAAATAAGAAGGCATGATATATACAAATGCCCTTTCTTTCCTTACTGTTTTGTTCATTAGAAAATAAAAACAGAAGCTATTGTGACAGAGCAATGAGACAGAGCTTAACGTTCAGAGAGCCTGGAGCTGCTTATCTTTGTGTTAACCTTAAATGACTGCTACTTGTTAGGCAATTATAGCAGATGCACAGACATTCTAGCAAGGCACAGGTCACAGCCTGTGTGCCTGCCAACCCCATACAAAGCATGTGTCATCTCTTATTTCATATCTGTTAGCCTCATACAGATGTCTCATTAACTGCAGAGCTTAAAGATGTTAGGCATCCATGTTTATGAACCTGAATCACTTCCCAGATGAACCAATTGTGAAGAAACCATAAGGGAAACTGTTCTTTGCAAATATTTATAAAGGATGGTTCACTGGTTATATGTGGTGCTGCTTCCATGAGTAAACAAGTACTTTGATTGTAATTTAGATGTAATAGATGTAGATGTATCAATATTTAAATTCTGGTAGAAATACATGGGAATGCCATGCAAATTCGTGTCTGAGTATAAAAGATACAGCTCACCATGTGTACACATGTGTGAGTGCGTGCACATATGTAAACTTTCACAGCAGAAAACATTTTCTTGGAAATCCTAACGTAGCATATTTTCACACATACAGAAGAGAGACTTTTTCTTCCAATTTAGGACTTATTATTAATATATATTAAACATCATTCTCCAAGTCATATGCTTACAAAATCCAGTTTGGATCAATATGTGTCCTGTCACATAGCAGTAGGAATTGCTATGTTTATTTAGATTTCTAAATTTACATTAAGCAATGTAGAAAATGCTTTTTCAGTGTAACAGTATTGTTCTATAGAACAAAATGGTAGTAACACTGAATCTGCTCAGACACTGGAGGAGATGGGTGACCTGTGAACTCAGGGCTTCTACGTTTCAATAGCTTTCATATAGAGCTGGCAGATAGGATATTGGGGTGTTCACTCTGATTTTGGATAATCAGACCTGATGACATAATGAAATGCCTTTCTTTTTGCCTTGTACAGCTCCTCATTTTAAAATATTATGTGTCTTAAGAGTGCTCAGCACCTCACAAAACAGAGTCCTTAAGCAGCACAGTCATACAGTTGCATTTCATTATGCTAACATTAAACATACACTTTTCAGACGTGGTACCATTTTTATACATTCACATGTGACAGTGGTTTGCTGTTTTCAGGTTTGTCTCTTTTACTTCACAGTAAGAGGCCAGTTTACAATACTGCACAACGGGCTGCACCTTGGTACAAAGGAATATATTGCAGACACGTGCTAAGTGACCATCCCTGGTATTGATTTCCCATTGCACTTTGTTTCTGATCTGCCACGCCAGGGTTATTACATGCCTGAGCCTCTTTGGCGTGATGCCTGCCAAATATGCTGAGCTCTGTCAAGCTTGCGTGGTGCATCTCTGAAGTACCCATTCGATGTGAGGGAGGTTTCATCCATACAGAGGCTTTTGCCTCTACAAAATGGATCAAATTGAAAGCAGTTGCAATTCGGAGCATAAATCATACATCGAGTAACGGAAGTGCAGTTTGTCATTTTTCAGAAGGAAAAGGTGCACAAGCAGTATTTTGCTGAGAAATACATAAGCAGAGTTTGAATATGAAAGAGAATGTTTGCTTTAAAGCAAGACCAGTGTTTTATTTGAGAAAATATCCTTTATCGTTATAATTAATATAGGTATCCAAAACAGTATATGTCTGCAAAATTCTGGAATGATTTAAAATAGATTCCAGTTGAAAAGCAAGGTCCACCTCAGACTAGTTTCCACATTCTGTGACTTGCAGAGATCAGGGTCTAAAAAGTTTACGTCTCAGTGGGAAATATCCTTTATCTCCTTTCACAGCAGGTGAGTCTGGCAGAGGTAAAGAATGATACCAAGAAGACTCCTTTCAGCTCACTTTATCTTTCAGTCTTGTTTTACTTTATTAAATTTTTTAAACAGTTCATCAGGTTGGTCACCAAGCTTTATTCTCTCTCTGTTACACTAATTTTAATATGATTCTATTTTGTCTGCAAGAATAATGAGAAAAAGTCATTGGGGATCAGCTGTGGATATATGGCCCTTCCTTTACTCATACTCTCGAGGGGCGGATTAGTCATGTGTTGGTTTAACACATCCCTACAGGCAATGTCTTATTGCTTAAGGTTCAGAAATATGAATAATAAAACTAGACCATAAGCTATTTAGCTTGCTAGAAATTAAATTTAACAGCTTCAGCTCATGAATCCAGCTGTAAAAGTACATACGAAGCATTAAATTAACAGGAACACATGGAAATCTACAGGATCATATTCCAGAAGAACCAAGGTTTGTATTTTTTTTAGCAGATAATCTGGTAAGACTAGACAAAACAGATTTTTTCCCCCCCTAACATTAAACTTCTCATTCCACTAACAAAATCCTTCTTTGAAGAAGCCTCATTGCCGCAGAGTGATAGTCATAACCCTAACTTGTCCTTCTCTCATAAAAACAAAGAAATCTCTCAACTAGTCAACTTCCTTGTCCCTGTAGCAAAAGATTGATGCATTTAGGAAGGATAAATATGCCCAAGGGATTATCTGTTTTTTTCAAAGTATACTGATTAATTCAATAAAGATACCTCATCTGCCTACAAACTTCTTGTGTGTATTCTTAGACCATCACAGCTACGGCAGTGCTTCTAGAATTAGTATTTGAGAATATATCCTTATAAACAAAAAGTAATGTCTAAAATCTTGCATCTCAAGATCAAAGTCCAGCCGAGGAGTTTATCTTTTCCAAAGTTACTTTTCCAAAGATAGTTGTCCAAAGTTATCTTTTCTGTTGTTACTGATTCCACATAGAAAGCATTCAAACATTTCCATCACAGGCAGTGGTATAAAATCCCAGGGTAGACACGGGGTGTTTCACTGATATCATTGTAAGATATATTTGAGCCTTTTGTGGCAGAAGAAATTTCATGTATGAGTTCCTGTGTTAAATTCTATGACTGCTCCTAAGACACTGAAAAGTAGGGGTGGAAGTGTAGTGGGCTTCAGAGAAAGGTGAGCTTTGCATCTATTATATGAGGACATATTGGGGTAGGCCAGGTTAAGAGGAAAAATGCACATCTGGCAACTTGTCTTCCTCCAAACCCTACATGCAACACCTGCACAAAGGCCAAATACTCTGTCATTACAAGGGATTTCAGGATTTCTCATTGTAGGAGGAAAATAAAGTGCTTTTTCTCCCTTGGGGCAAATCCTAGTCCTGCTTCTGAGGCCAAGACAACTCCTTCTGCATTGCAATTCTGTTTTGGCAGCACAAGTCAGGACGGCAGACTTTGGTGGTAAATCTTTGTACGGACCGGTGCACCAGTAATGGGTAAGAATGGGAGCCAGGCCAGTGACCGGCTGCTAGCCAGCTCTCTGCCTTCTGCAGAGTACTAAGTGACACCGGGAATAGGATGTTCTGCTTACTTATCCCACAGCCGAAAAAGACAAACTGCTATCCAAGTCTTGCATGAAGTCAGTTATCCCTTGTTGCTCAGATATAGTTACTGCTGGGCAACCTTTTTAGGAGAAAGTCGATTCCATCATAGCCACATATCCATCAACTCTATTGTCTTCTGGCCTAATCCTTAACCTTGCTGCTGCTAGGTGACGTGCTACCTACTGCAAAATCACATCTGAGTAACTGTTGCTTGAGTTGTCACACTTACTGTCTTTTATTCTATTGTATATGCAGCCTTATCTTTTCTGGTGGAAGAGATGGAAGGGCTTAGTCATGGTACTACAAAAGGGAGGAATTAAGTCTTCTTTTAAAATATGACCCAATTAATACTAATATTAAATTTAGTTTAGTTTGCATCAGAGATATATATTAAGATACCTCTTGAAGTACGTGCATATAAAACTACATCCGTTCTGAGGTCTAGGTATTAAGTTACCTGTCTGAAGATCTGCAATCCACTGGTTATTATAATAAATCAGATAGTGACCAATAATAAAATCTGCTTCTAAGAAAAACTGTTTAATTCCACCTAATGTGGACTGGGTAAATACTTGTCATATCTTTTAACCTTTCTTTTATAGCTATATTTTCATGTATATGGATGCTAGATCTTCTTATAATTCTTCTAAGCTCTCAGCTTGCACAATATCTCATGTAAAGACGACAGTTCTTACTAGTTGAGAATTGCCTAAATGTCTATCAAAATAAGAGTATTATTATCAGTTTGAAATGTTCTGCCTGCCATGAAATTCATCCTTGTTTTTATGCTATAAGGGAAAAATGTGACATACTACATTTTAACCTTGGTTAAAAAGTCATATTTTTCTTATTTGTCATGATGGCATGTGTTAAGAATCAAAGGAATCATTTGCTTTCTTAATGGTATGAGAATATAATTTGTAGTTTGTTTTTAAAAGCTGAATCACTGTTTTTAGATATCATTCCTTGGGAAATATGTTTTCAATTATACGTTCCTCCCCTTTTTCTCTCAGACTGGCTACATAATTTATTTAAGCAAGATATATTAATTTTTTTTCCCATAAAGATACCTCTCAAACACCTTCTTTTCTAAGCCTCAATTTTTTTGTTGGAATTGCATACATAATATGTGGAATAATAGACCACTTATTTTAATGATGCCCAACTAATCCTGAATATGCATCTTACTGGTTGCTGACTTCATTCACTCTCACTTTGGTTCGTGCTTCTCAAAGACTGATAAGATCCACTGGCAGTAAGAATTTCATATTACTTTAATGCTTTAATTAATTCTTGCATTCCATGTCTGTATGTAGAACCAGCTGCACGATAAATTCATGAAAGTACATTCCAGATAAACCACATTTTGAATATAATGCAATAATTACCACCCTTAACAGACTATTTATGCTTCTACAGAAAGATCCCAAATCTGTCTGGGCAGACTAGAGGATTCGTAAGAACAAGGGTGCTGAATAATTCATCATATAGTGAATCTGCTCCTTAATTTAACTGAATGTTTCACATTTTCCAGCAGAAAAAGCATGTCAACTGTTTTTGCCACTCCTTTAAGGGTGGAGCCTTCAATAGTGTTAAAATTTTGTTCCTTCTGGTTAGAATTTTACCTCCAGCTTCAGAGATCCCCCACCTATTCCTCTGTTCCCAGACCTTGACTTTGATTGCTCTTCCATTTAAGAAGGGTTTGTCTCATATGCTTTGTACCCTATCACTGCTTAAAAGCCATAACAATCATTTGCTCAGATATCTAGCCATGACAGAGATTATTTCTTGTTTTCTTAAAAGATTTTCAGCAGTGCATCTGTTTCTTCATATGCTAATTCTTAGAATCTAGTCAGATCAACGACACAGATAAACACAGAACAGCAAGAGATCCTATACTCTGCCTACAGCATTTTCCTAGCATTTTTGGTCTAAAAGAAATGGTGCTGGCTATTTTGTACAGTTTTTGCCAATAAAAGACTTAAGAGCTGATTATTTTTTAATTACCTTTTCCTTCTGATATTTCTGCTTTCTTCTGTCACTTTGATAAATTGGGATAGGAACCATGTTTTGGTTTGTGTTTGGACACAAACTCAAGACAAGCATGCAAGTGTCAGTGTATGTTGGTATGTTCATAATCAGCATCTTATATGTGTTAGAAGAATGATCTCTTGCTGGAAGTCATTGTCTGAGTAGAAACAAAATAGTCCATAGCTGCAACCAGATTCCTTTAGAACTACTACTCTGTGAATTAGCATTCTGTGAACTTTCTATCCATACTATAAAAACCATATGAATCATATGTGTAATTTATGAAGCGCAGCATCCTGTCCATGATGGTAGCCAGGACCAGATGTTTTACACAAAGGTGCAAAAAGCTATTACAGTAGGCAGATGTTGGATTATTTCTCTATTAAGGAGGTCTCATCCTAAACCCTAATACTTAGAGATTGTCTGAAGCACTAAAGGATGAAGTTTTATTTTCATTCCAAAACTCTTCTTTAGTGTCTCACTAAATTTGCTCTTTGAGAGTGTTTGTTGTGGAGCAGCGGCAGGAATTGAGTTGTGTGGGCTCCAGATGTAGGTTCAGTGTTGTTTCCCATGCTGAAGCAACATGCAAGAGCAAAATCTGCTCAGAGCAACTGGAATATTAAACTGCTTAGCTGTTAGCCCCTGGAAAACACAAAGGAGAAAAACATAGCTAGAAAATTACATTTCTCAACATTTTAAAAATTAAATCAATATTCACCAGGACAAGAGAGGGCATGTTCCTGACTCCAGGCTATCCTGCTGCTAAACTCCAAATTCTTGCAACAAGAAACAGAGAAGTCTGCACTTTTAGAAACTGTTGGATGTACTTTGTAACAGAAAAGCTTTGGCAACTTAAATACCGTGGTCTCTACTTCAGACACAGATGTACCATGGGTAAACACCACTGTGTTTACAATGGGAACACAAGTTCATTGTCTCATGAACATGTGTGGTGACAACACTATTGCAAGGAGCAGGAAATGGATGTTAATGAGCCTGGAAGAGCCAAAGTCTCTCTGGGATCAATTGTGAAAGAAGGTTAAAGCTTCCTTTCCTGGCCCTTATGCACTGGAGCTGCCTCCCCCGTCCATGTTGGGTCTTCTGGTGCCTCATAGTGATCTGTTCCACTCCTCTCCTGTTCCGCAAAAGGTCCACTGAAAGAGGAGTATACGAACTGAAACTTCCATTATCACTGTTACCTCACCTCTGTGTGAGTTCTCTCCTTGTGCTCTGAATTACAAACCTAATTTATAATAATTGAGGCATTTGGTCAAATTGTGCTGCTAAACATGGTATGAAACACCTCAAAAATTTTAATGGAAGCTCTGTATGTGCAAAAGAGGAAAAAAAAAATTACAAAAATAATACAGAATAGTTTTCAATCCAAAAGTCTATTTACCTGTTGTCCTCAAGGGAAACTATAGATCTCTAAGCATGTCTCGGCACTAGGACTAGAAATACTTAAAGGTCAAAGAAAAGTCGTAACTGCAACACTAATGTATTACTATAGAACTTACAGTAATACTCCCTGAATTGTTTTTAATTCTGTATTACTCAAATTCCTGGCTGAACAGTGATCCAGTGTCAACATTTGGTTTGGCACTTAGGATTCTCTCCTAGGAAATGGGAAGTGTGGGTTCAATACTCAGATGGCTTCTCAAGCTCTAAGCCAGAAACTTCATGGCTCTTTCTCTAGGCTTGATGTTTCCTACCGGCTGAACTTCAGGGGCTACCTGTTCAACATGTGGACACACAGCACTGCCTAGAAAAGACATTTAAACCTCCTTCACTGCAGTGGAGAAGCAAGTCTGTAGCTCAGCTGCTCCAAATGACTCCCTGAAGGTCACGTGGACACCTATCTCTCTTCACTGACTCTGCAGAAAATGCAGTTTAGGCAGCCTAAAGCTCTCTAAAGGCTGCAATGCCTTATTTAAATGCCTAAAGTAGGAGGTTTAACTAATGCTGTGTACCTATTTTAACTCTGCAGTATCATGCAGACAGACTGTTGTAAAAACAGTTAACTAGGTAAAGCAAAGCCATATGTTAAAATAAGGCAAAATAAGGAATTATGACTTCCATCAGCAGGCGGGTGTTCCGGCACGTCCAGGAACACAGGCCTTCATCATGTGTAATGGTTGCTTGGGAAGGCAAACATCATCACTCTGAATGTTACCCCAGTTCCTCCTTCTTTCCCCCTGTTTTTATTGCTGAGTGTGACATCAGATAGTATTGAATATTCCTCTGGTCAGCTGGGGGCAGCTGTCCTGGCTGTCTCCACCCAACTTCTTGATCGTCCCCAGAAAGAAACAGAGGAGGCTTCAACACTGGCCAAACGTAAAACATGGGTGTGTTATCTACACTGTTTTCATCAGAAATCCAAAACATAGCACCATAAAAGCTGTTATGAAAAAAAAATTAACTTCATCCCAGCCACAACCAGGACCCTGTTGTACTAGGATTGCACTGCCATGTTTCAAAGCCACACTTTGTAACCAGAAAGATGAGACAATTGCTAATATTTTTAAGAAAACTGCTAATTCTTACGTTATCACAAAATTCTATTAACTGAAACATAGACATTAAAAACTATGGGGAAAAAATCCCTTCTTGTCCTTGTATAACCATCCACTTTGGAGGGGAGTTGTGTTTTAGATTGGGGAAAGCAATCATTAAAGGTAGTGTGGAATGGTTAATGCTGCAAATTACATTCTCGTTATGAAAAAGAATAATACTGTTCTCTTTCACAGAATATTGCTTAGGCAACACTGTGGGTCCTTAAACGTAACAGCCATAATGCACTGTGCTTCACAATATGCCATCAGGATTTTAATTTGAAGGTCTTGCTGCTTTTCTTCGCACCTCAGATGAAACTTAGAAAAATGCTTTTTTGGAGATGCTGTAGACTCAAGAAAGTGCTTATTATTGCAACTGTAACATGAAGTAGTAGTACACATTAATTTTTGTGTGATTACATGTTGTATTAGTGATAAAGATACAGAAAGAAGATGAAAAAAAATAGAGTCTGTCCAAGTGTTTTATTTTATTATGATGTTGCTACCATTTTGCTGAAGAGGGAATCTCTGTCAATACCATTCCTGTATTTCCTAGGTCAGCCTTTCCTCTAGAGTTACAGTATTCATTTGCTCGGTTCAGTCTTTGCTTTTGAAGCCAAAGAACACAATCCTTTGTCCTAACTTATGCATGCTACCAAAGAGGATTTCAGATCACAGGACACAGCTGCAATCTGACTCCAAAGTTAAATATAAACAGAGATGGAAGAAATAAATGATGCACACATTTACTTGATGATCTCAGATTACTTTGTGTTATGGTGCATGTGATATTTCTTTTTATTCCACATTACACACTATTTCAATTTAATTTTCATTATTTAGTAGCACATTGTCCAAAAGTTTTTGCTATGTCGATAATTTAACAACTGCATTCAGTTATTCCGGGTATGCATTTTAATTATGCATTGTTTAGGCAAAACGATATGAAGTAAATTGAAAAACATCAAACTGCCATATTAAACACAAGCAGGCTACCTTGGCAAGCACATCCTTTATGTGCAAATATGAACTTTGCTTCTACTGCTGTTCAGTAATACCTCTGCCTTTGTTATTGTTTGGTTGCCAAATTAGGCAAGTTTATACCGGACCAGAAGATCTCTTCTCCATTTATTGTTCTTACTAGGTTGATTAATATTGGTGACAGAAGAAACGGAAACAGACAGGTCACTATACTAGAATTTAAATCATACTATCTCTCTGGACACAGCAGCTGAATACCCCAAGTAATTTTTAAAGGACAGTTATATGGCAAATGCCTAAAAGAAAAAACTCAAACAGTTATTCCTGGTATGCCTATGAAATATCTTTTTGTACACTAACTTGGTAATTAGAAGAATCACCAACAAACAAGTTAGCAACTAGTCAATTTCTATTTTTCTTGTGATTTCACTGCTTAAATGCGTTCTTTCTGGGCTTTCCAGGAACACTCTGGTTCTACTGCATCTTTTCCCCTTCCCTTAATGCTGAAGCTGCATCCAGCTCAGAGCCTGCTGGAGGGACACACTGCTTATCTCTTTTTCTACCTGCCTCAACTGTTGCCACATAACCTTCAACAGATAAAAATTATCTGCAATGTACAATGAGATTATGCATTGATATTTGTAGATTTAAATTCATTTGGACTTTCCCTTTCAGTTAACTTCCAGCTTCCTTGGTCACTTTTTCTCTGAAGCCAGCAACAAGTTTGCTAGGTATACTTGGTCTGAGACTTTCCTTGTCTGCACAGACAGAAACCATGTATAGAGTCAAATGAAGTGACAATGTAATGGACTTAATGACATTAGCTGGTGTAGGACTCACTTAAGTAAACCTGGTCAATGTAGCTGTATCTACACCTGAGTAGTCACCCCAGGCTCTCTGTAGTCAGCAGGGAGACAAATGCATACATTAGCATATGGTTCATTTGATTCTAAAATACATATTTAAAATAAATCAGAATATTTGCTTCCTAATAGAACACAGAAAAGACTCAGGTCTTTAAATCTTTTTTCCTGTTTGGAAAGCACTATCCACCAGAACACAGTACAGGTACACTTGTCAGGTGGGTATTTTGTGCTGTTTTGCCTAAACTCTGATAAATGCTCTGTACTTGAGAAGAAATGGGATATTGCATAACAAGTTGTCCCAGAATCTCCTTATTAATCATCCTAAGGATGATTTATAGTTTCTGTTTGTACTAAGTGATGTAAAGGGGTTTCTTGCTGGAAGAGCAACTGAACTGGCCCCACTGACTGTTTTGTTGGCTCTTAGCAACATAAAGGGAGGAAGGAAATCAGAGGTTACTGTGTATTACACCTTATATGCCATATAGAAATGACATCAGTATTTACTGGCAGAAAAAAATGGGCGGAGAGGAGAGGGAGATACTAACTGCATTTATGTGAAAAACAGAGATAGAAGTGCAGTTTGTGCAATGATAGGCAAAACACTTTTAAAAGGGAATATTTTCTTAAATAATAGCACCTTGAAAATCCATTCAGGATTTGGCTCCTTATTTCTCCTGATAATACCGTGTGGTATTATCAGATGAAAGACTTGCAGTCTAAAAGATGGAGACAGACAAGGGACACATTTGGTTTGTCAGCATTTCTGTCAATTATGGAAATATCTCAGATGGAAAATGTTATCTATAAATAATCACTTGCTGTTACAATTCTCTACTGTCTTTGACATGCCTGATAACAATTATAGGTAGCTATGTTAGCGCTGGCACTTTGGAGACCACCCAAAAGGCTGCAGAGTTCCATTCCTAGCAGTGTAAAAGGCAGTGCCCTTTATAAATGTAAAATAACATAGCCTGTGGTACAACCCTTTCTTTTATGACTCTGTCCATAGATGTGCAACTGTTGGGATTATGAAACCAGGACTAAGTTCACCAAATTTCCTTCTTTTTCTCTTTAGCAGTGCCTAGTGTTATGAGAATAAAATTAAAATGTTTCCTTTTTCATGTGTGTGTTTCACATTGAGCTCTCATTGGTAAAAACCTGCCATCTGATCGAATTAGTGAAAGAACAGAAAAGAACGGGGTCCAACATCTGGCAAGACATAACTTGGACATTCTTCTTGATTGTGTCTTTTTCAAATGCCAGGTGTCTATCACCTGGGGTGTAGTCTTACTTTGGTAAAGTAAATCTATTACTACCTCTCTGAAGAATGCCGTCTCTGAATAATGCTGCTGCTAATGGAACACTGATTTACTGCCACAACTGTAAAGAATCTTTTTTAACATTGTTACACTTCCCATCAATTTAGATCAACCAGACCTACCATATGTGAGAAGTTATCTGCATTTTTCTCCAATAAAACTGAAATGATGAAAGCTTTCTTTCCCTGAGGTATCATCCACTATTGGTAGCCCTATTGTTTTTTCTTTAGCCCTCATCTTCTTTGTCAGGGCTGGAGCATATTATTCCTGCAATGCTTGCCAGAATTCTATGGCTTATTTGTTGTTTGAGACTCACCATATGTGTCTTTGATCCCTGCCTAGTAGGCACCTTGGCTGCTGGCCAGTTTGGCACTTACAATTATCAGAAGTATGAATAGCTCCCCTGCTTCTGATTCTGTTCTTCTTGCTGTCATCAAATCACTCTTTAAACAACTTTCTTATTTTCTTTTAGATGCTTGTAAACGATTAACCTATTTTTACCGTGCCTTTCTTGGCCACAGTTTTGTGTCACACTGCAGGAAATCCAACAGCTTGATGTTTCCACTCTTAATGATCTGACTGCCAACTACCTGTGTAATTGGATGGGAACAATAAGCAGTGCAGAAACATCTCTCATGGTAATATTTGAAGTTTCCCTGCAACACGAATTTGCCTGTTTTCCCCATCTGGTGGGCTTGGTGGCATGACTTTTATGAGAGATTATTTATTTTAGTGAAAAGCATTCCTTTTAATAAACGTTTTAAAACCTTTGACCAGAATACAGTGTGAGCCAATGACGATGATAGATTCAGAGGAGTATCAGAATGATAAATAGTTGTAAGAGACAGACAGAAAGCCAAAAGCCAGTCATGTGCAATTTCTATTCACTATCCTGATGTAGCACTAAACATATCTGAGTCCTTCCATGTGTTCTAGTAAACTGAAGTTGTTCCAAAATGCCATTGTTGAACAAAAACCATGCAGAATTAAAATAAGGAACAGCACAGGGCATATAAAGGTCCAGACCACGAGAGGCCCATGCACTGTTACAGAAAGATCTGCCAGAAGTCTCCATTATTCTTCACGTGATTTTGCAAATGCTTCTATCAGTAAATACACTGTTAGTACCACTGAAAGCAGGCAAGCTTAAAAAGCATATTGTACTGTATCTGCCTTCATGTTAATTCACAAAGTGTGTGTGTGTGTGTGTGGGGGTGGGATGAGGGGGGGACAGGACTAAGTTTTGTAGCTCCTGGAAGCAACAAACAGTATCAGAGTGATTATGCCTGCTTAAGACATGCTCTTCTAGGAGCTCCTTTCACATCGTCCTGTCCCACATGCCTCTTGTTTAGGTAGAACAAGCTGGTTCAGCTCTAAAGCTCTTAACACACAGTGCTTGTTCGATAAATTACCACATCCTTCTCCTAAGAAACACATGAGTTTCAGATGAATGTGCTTTATGTAGGTGTGTCTTGATTTTGAAACAACTGCTTACATGGAATGAGAAGCACTGGTTGGAAAACGTAGTGCTAAATTAGCAAGGCTGAAAAACAAATTCTGACTTCAGGGTGAATGAGAGGTACGACAAAAAAACCCAAGAGACTGGCGTGAGAACTGTTTGCTTTGGATTACCTTATAATACATCACTGTCATGCTGTCCTTCTCTGCCCAACAGCACTAGGATTTCAGATAAAGATGCTCCTTCTCACCATATTTGGTAGCACTCAGAGCCTTAAATGAGGTTTGTGTCAGAAAATGTTCACAGTGGATTTAGGCTGGACAAGCACATTGAGGCTTTAAGCCCTACACAAATGACCTTCAGCTTTGACAGTATGTATTACAGTTGTAACAGCAGTGGCAGGCAAAGAAACAACACTATTAGAAGGTATTTAATGTGAAAAAGGCAACAAGTTTGATGGCTAAGCTACCTACAGAGTATTATAATGAACCTGATTTCAGAGGAATTTGTCAGAAAGGTGATTAAAGAGAAAATTAAGTTTGACTTCTGTATCAGAGTAACTTGAAAAGGTAGGTAGGCTGCAGGCAGGCATATTCCAGCTTCCTTGTGATGATGTTTTTCAACCTATTTCCAACTCACTATGGAATGTATAGAAAAGTGCAAACCAAAATTATTTATCACAATAAAGTGTATTTCACATATATCAAATCACCAACTGCCTCTCAATAGGAGACAAAAGAGCCAGCCTTAGTAAATTTTGTCCCTAGCTTTACAGGTAACAAGACCTGAATAGAGAGTATCCAGAGCCACTGTCGAATGGAAACTACGGTGGAATATTGAACTGTGAAAATATAAGGATTCTGAATTTTACTGGAAGAAGGCTGCAAAGATACTAACTGCCTCAGCTTGCAGTCAGTAGAGAAAACCCTTGGCACTTTTCTGTGGCTAGATTTGAAATCGCAGATACCCACTAGTGATATTTTAAAAATAAATTTTAAAGTCATATTTTACATATTTTATTTCTAGAAGGCTGTCTTTATCCTTGGAAAACAAAAATTTCACAGTCGATAGATAGCATCCAGTTTAGGTTTACAATGGCACTCAGCAGCAGGGAGGGGTTTGGAGGCACAGAACAGCAAGCTAGAAAATGCAGAACAGCAGAAGAGAAAGCCGGTGCTTGGAGAGCACCGTTTCTGTCAGCAAACGACTGAAACAGAGACTTGGCTGCAAACTTGCTAAACTTTTGCAGCAAATGACCGAGGGAAAGGTTAGTGAATTTAACAAAAGCTCCCCGATACCTCGGAAAAGGAATGATCCAGAAACAGTTTTCATTGCATTCGGTATTTCACTTGAGTGTAGTCTGGAAAGTTGGCTGACACAACTGAATGCTGAAGGAGATGACAAAATACAATGTGCTGCTTCTGAGTGAGCTGTTAAAACCTGAGAAGTATTCGAATCACTACATCCTAAGTTTCTGCTACCCAAATGAAAAGCATAAATACAAGTGTGCCCATAAAGCTTCCTGCCAAAGCCCTACTACCACCTGAAGGGCCCAGCATCGTTTGCACAGCCCCAGGACCCCAAACTGGGCAAGCTGGCTTGGCCTCAGGCAGAACAAGGTCCCTTCTTGTTCCCCTCTTCCCTCTCAAAGCCTTGAAAGCCCAGGCTGCGCCTCCTTTACCCCGGGTGTCAAGAAGGCTGTGGAGCTGCTCGGCTGCCTGACCCCAGGCCTGTACCCGTCCCTCGAGCTCAGGGCCCGCACGGCCCCCGAGCCTCCTCCTCAGGGGTTTCACCCCCGGCCCGCAGCGGCAGGCTGCTGTGGCACGGGCTTGGCGGCGGGGAGCCAAGCGCCCTCAACGCCCGGGAAGGTGAGGAGGGGGCTGTGAGGAGAGGTGGCAGCTCCGCGGCCGTCTCCGGTCGGGCCGCCGCCGAAGCCCGCCACAGCCCCAGGACTCGGCGGCGGCCGCCGGGTCTGCGGGCTGAGGCGGCGGTTGCCGCAGCAGCCGCGGGAGGGGCGCGGTGGGGATGCCGGCGCGGCGGGCCCCGCGCTCCGCCAATCACAGGCGCCGGTCGGGGCCGAGCTGCAGCCAGTGGCTGCGGCGGGCGCGGGGCTGGCGGGTCTTCGCTGGCCGGGAGGCTGCGCCGGCCTTGCGGCTGGCTGCCGGCGCTCGGGGAGAGCCCCGCCGCCGCGCCATGGGCACGGTGCCGTCGGCGCTGAAGCACTGCCTCAGCTACCAGCACCTACTCAAGGAGCAGCTGTGGATCGGGGAGCCGGCCGCGCCGCCGCCTGCGGCTCCGCACCCCGGGCAGGTATCACCGGGAGGGGGTGAAGGGATGGGATGGTGCCGGCCCTGCGAGGCGCGGCCGCCGCCAGGGGGAGGCCGGGGCCCGCCGGGCGCTGGTGACCGCCGCCGCCCGCTCCCCGCCGCCGCCTCGCCCTTCACGCACATACCTTGCGTCCCCGCTGCCACAGCCTGCACCCGGCCTCCGCTCCCCTCCCTGCCCGGCCCGGGGCGGCTCTCCCGCTGGCCACCGCCGAGTTTAACGGCGCGCACGGAGGAGTAGGGGCCTGTCTGACATCCCCACACGCCGCTGGGCCTTTCCCCGTCACTGTTTCAGAAGGCGTCTGGTTTCAAACCAGACTGGTAGCGCACACACTGTTGGGCATCTCTAGTGGCGCAGGGATCAGGCAGTGTTAACGAAATCCACTCATCTCTGACCCTCTCACCTGTTACAATCCACTGCCCGAAAAGTCTTAAAACTCTAGGGTGACATATTCTGGCAAGGCCCCAGTATTGGCCTGGGGCCCCAGGGTTTGCATATGTCTTCAGCTGGAGTGCAATGGAAAGCCTGTTAGGGCGTGGAGGCAGATCCATCAGCTGTACCCTCTTTCTGGGATGATTGGAGCGGTGATAGGGTTGGATGTTCACGGAGGGATGAGCAAAGGTACCTGCTCACCGTCCTGTCTGCCAACCATGACCATGACTACTGAAAAAAGTAGGTAATTCTGGGCATGACATTGCCTTTAACAATGCACTTATCGTTGGGACATATGCTGACTGAACTGTCATTCTTCCAAATCGAACTCCAGTAATCAGTCAGTGCTTCAAACATTAAAAAACATAAGTCAAGCCTAGAACAAGACTGGTTTAAAAATCATGTCCTCAAAAAAATGCACTTCTTGTTCATTACATCTTCCTTCTGTTTTCTGCACCTTCCAGGTATACCTGAGGTGCATCTTCCATTTGTGTCCATCATTTGCAAGTGAAATTTAATTATTAGGTAGAAATGTAATTTCAGAAGTGGAGAGATCATGAAAAATGTAATGTTCTGAGTGCCCTGAAAGCTGGCAGCATTGTAATTTTGCTTCAGATGGTTTGAGCTTGAGATTTCAAAAGCTACAAATGTGTAATGCCCTAAGCAATACTGTTGTCAGCACAGAGCTTTCTACAGATAAGCTGCATACAACTTCAAGCTATCACAGTTCCCCGAAGGTAGTGTCCATCCTGCATTGAATTTTGGAGAGAAAAATCGAACTTAAGTACTCCAATTGTTACTGTAAAAGTGGAAAAATGTTTTCTTAGTGTAAAAAGGAATAACATAGAATGAAAGGGCTTTTATGCATTAGGCAGGAAGCAAAGCACTATAATTCTCTTTGTGTGCCCTTGCTACATTTTCATGCATCATTTTCTTTAAAATATGAGCATTTTTTAAAAAAATTCCTTCAAAATACCTTGATATGCCACTTGATTGCCTCAGTCTCTGCCCACTCTCAGACAAAGCATCTGAGAGGTTCAAGGGCTTTTGGAACAGAGAGGGTTTGAAGTCAAAGACAAGCAATAACGTCTTCCCAGAAAACTGTAGATTGGGGAAAAATAAAAGGTTTATTTATTATAATGGATGCCTGTAACTTTTGCTTCATTTTTTGCAGTGCTCTTCTTTCATTTTCATCACCATTTTTCTTCCTCCAAGGATAGAGAAGAATGTCTTCCTGACTAAACAGCAATTTGCTCTTTACCCTCCTCCTGCACATTGGTGCGTTTGTAAGCTGCACAGCCTACCGAGCCCACCAACACTAAGTCCAGAGCTGGTCACTGTGTTTTAACATTTGCTTCTGCATTACCTCAGTCTGTGATTTTTATTAGATGATTTTAGTGATTTTCTTAGCTTTACATCAATCTGTCCAAATTTGAGGTTGGTTTTTTTTTTCATGTGGATGCTAAATAACCCATAGAGGTTTTATTTATGTTTGGGTGCATTCTGTACTGATCGTGTTCAAGAAAAAATGAGTTCTGTTTTATGTAATTCACAAATTATACTAGCTGAAGTGATGGTTCTGAAAATTGTTTGTTGGGTTTATTGTTTGTTTGTTTGTTTTGACTAGTGTATGCAAGACACTTATTGGGGTGCCACTCTATAATCACATTTGTGTGGATACACAAAGAATGAAAGTAGGAGAGGGGGTTTAAGGTGCAAGAATAGATTCCCAGCAATAATTTAATGCTTTTATGGCTGATGAAAATAAGGAGTTGACTTTCTTGCTTAAATCTTTTCAGAACTTTTGCTTTGAGCACAACGTAAAATGTAGGTGTTACTCGAGTGTTTCCACTAGGATTCTTGTGACACTAAAATCTTTTCATTTTGCCTAAAAAATCCCAAATATATGACAATTTGGTTTTATACTGTGCTGACTAATTTTTAAATGTCCAGGATTAACCACTTGGAGCTGTATTAGAGGCAAAATAATAGGTCCTAGAGAGAGCAATGTGATGTTTTAGTCTCCCCCCCTCTTAACTGCTTTATTTAGCAAACAATTTTGTAGTATTTTTTACAACTGTATTTGACTTCAAAACATGGGGCTGCTTAAGGAGGAAAGTTATTGAAAAGGAGAGGTGAAAAGCAAAATGTAATTGAGGTAATGGCTAGAGAGAAAGTAAATAAGATTTTCTAATATCTATTAATAGAATTCACTAATTCATCAGTAGAATGTAATAATTACTATTGCTTATTTCACTTATTAAGAGTTAAATAATTTTCACTGTTATTTATACTAGGGGTTTATTCAAACCCCTATTGAACACCTGACTAGTCAATGGCACACCATATTCCTGTTGCAGTATCTTACTTTTATTCCATTTTCTTAATTTCATGATCTTGATTGCTTCTGAAATGCTGTATTATGTTTTGTGCAAGGGAATCCTAGTTCTGCCTCATTCTCTTAGCATTACCTCAGTGTATGCTGTTCTTTATTAATAGCTCTGATTAATTTAATATTAAAGGTCTGATTAATTTTACCAAATGGGAGTTATAGGTACATGAGAATTTTTTAAAGACATGGATTTTACAGAACTGTAAAATGTACTAGTATCTACCTAGAAAGGAGGTGGCAGTAGATGTTGCAGTTTTGGGGAGATTTCCATAATGATTGAGATTGCTACTGATGGTGACTCATAGCACTTGACTGGAATTTGTAATGTACTTTGTGTTCTGTTTTGTAAAAAGCTCAGGCTGAATGGCAGGGAGGAAGGCTGGCTGTTCAGCCGCTTCTGATGGTTGTCCTCTAGCTTAGCAGGAACCTTTTTGCTGGAAGGAGAGATGTTCTGAGAGCAGCTGACATTGGTCTCATCCTAAAGACTTAATGTTGTTTTCATGTAGGTTAAAATGCAGTTTTAATGCATTAGAAATATGCTAAGCACACAGCAGGGAAGAGCTGCATGGGTCAAGAAGTGGTGGAAAAGACTGGGATGAAATTCAAGGATGCAGAATGATTAGGTACCTTGAGACTAATAACCCAAAGTAGAAACTGAGACATTATCAGTTAGAAGTGACTGAAAAAGAGAAGAACCTTGGAATACTCACAAATCATAGGGGGAGTATGAGTTGCCAATACAGTGCAGCTGTTAAAAACGACAGCAACAAATTAAGCCCTCAGATAGAACATGTATTTTTAGTCAAACAGGGAAGTGTAGTGCCATTGCAAGACTGAGACTTGCTCAGTTTTGCTCAGTTATGGTCAAGAAATTGAATTCCAACTGGGACGAGTTAAGTCTTGCACCACTGAAATGGTCAGGAAAATGGAGGTGAAATGTAAAATGACTTTGGGTTTTTTGATATCTAGTGTCAAGGTCAGGAGGATGGGCAGGTAGGGAGGGAAGAACAGGAAAGAGCCGCTTAAAGGAATATGTTGCCACACACACACGCTTATAATCTGTCTATATATATAAAACACAGACTAGAAGTGTAAAATCTAAGTATCAAGCAGTGGCATTCTTTAATAGCTTTCTAATCAACATAAAGATGGTGACTAAACTTTATGAATTAGGTTTGGAAAAAGGATTACGTGGTTTCCATGGTAGGGAAAATGATAAGGTTCTTAAGACATTTTAAAATTTATATAATAAGGAATAGAGGACTAGATATTTAAGTGATGTAAAATAGATACAATTCCAAATCCAGATTTTAATGGCTTTTAATGGCTTACAATACTTTGACAAACAGAATTATTTAAGATCAGAGTGTCAGTTTGTGAAAATTCGTCTTCTGTCACTTTAAATCAGCGCATCCTACTCTAACAGAAGGTGGTGGCTAAAGATAGCTAAGTAATTAGTATTTTTCTCTTAGAGCCTTGTGTTTTTCTGTGTAGCTAGGTGTACTAAGAAATATGGTGTATTAGGAGTATATTAGGAGTGGCATGGTATGGTGAGGGCTGCCTCGATCCACCCAAGCAGAGCAAAAATGAGTCAAAAATAAAACTCTATATAGTCTCTTTGCACTGCTGGATGTGGCTGTGACTCTAGAAGACGGAAATCTGTCTAAATAATGCTAATGTGTGTGTTGTTATCTTCTAGGTATTCACAGATTTAGGCTGTCATGTGACATGCAATACCCAGAATATTAACAGTTGTTCAGTATATTCGTTATAATTGGAAAGCACAGCACACATTATTGTCAGTTTTATATCTGGAAAGGAACACAAATTTTACATGCTAAATACATATAATAATGAACAAATGCTTAGGTCCTCTAATTTGAACAGCTGACTTCTGTTCAGTGCCAGGGCTGCAGTGATTTATAAATTACATGCCTAAATATCCAGACCTAAACCATACAGCCTAAGATTCCTTCATCTCCTCTCTGCAGGACACTCTTGGATCAAGAGATCCACACAAGTGTCTGTCTTTTGCAGTTTTAATTTACTAGTTTATATTTTATTATGTACTGTCATGTTGTAAACATATGCTAGAAACCTCTCTAATTTATTTTTGAAATAACTCAAGAATAACAACAAAACCCTCAGTCCATATGATGATTGCGTGTGTTTGTCTTAACCACTTCTTGTACTTGATGGCTGATTCTTGAGTCAAATTGCAGCATAAAAAGTGATGCATATGGTATTGTGCTACCTGGGAGGAGAAGGCATGTCAGTTTTATTTTAATCTTTTAGGTACACCTCAGAGCAACTGATTTGAGCCATGCTGTGTATCATGTTCCTTTTATCTCCGTGTAATTAAATATTCCAAGAACAAATTCTTAAATAACTATTTGGGTTTATTAATTTTTAATTTAATTTATTCAAAAGTAGTTTAAAAATAGCTATAAAATTTGCTGTCAACAATATTGCAGATTTGCTAATTTATTAGGACAACTGCAATATGCAAGAAATACATAATATTTTACATTCAGGCTTTTTTTACCGACTGAAAATTGCATAAAAAATTTATTTTTAATAGAGAAAATAAAGAGCTTGATGTCCTGAGCATCATGTTGCAGAATTCTTGTTTCTTGACTTTTAAAATGGATGTTATTTTAAGATTCTTAATGAAATCAGTATAGACAAAAATATATGAACTGAATGGGGCAAAGATCATGCATTTCTTTTTTTTTTCTGCTTTACCAACCCCTGTTACCTCATTCCATGTCTTCATTCTGAACTTTCATTACTTTAAGACTACATAACTTACCACTGATAATAACTTACTCCTGATTTCCAGCCCTATTCCTCTACGTGAAGAGTCCTTGTCAATACAGAACTTAGTAGATGCATCTTTTCCTTGATGGATACATCAAATCCTTTTTTAAAATTTTGTTTTGTTGGAGATTCCCAAGCAACTTTTATTTTCTTAATGTTCGTAAGATGTAAAGCATGCAAAGATAATACATTTAAAATAAATAGTAGGAAAGAATAAGTAGAAAGGATTGCAATAATGTAGAGTTAAATTACAAACTATTAAATTCCTACCAGCAAGCAGTATTTTTTCATGAAGACTGGAGATGATAAATGACTTTTGATACATGCTGACACTGAAGGCAGTAAATAAAACACAAAAATGCACTCCCACTGAATTTAACCAGAGTAGAGAGAGTTTATTGCTGAGCTCTTTCCAAAATTTCCTTTGAAGTCAAAAGGAGTTTCCCTTTAGAAGATGCAGTTAGGAGACTCATGCCAATTTTTTCAGCCAGGTATTCTTTATGCTGCAGAAGAAGAGCTCAAGAACATTGATGGATAAAATGTTGAAGAGAAAAAGTCTGGAAAGGCTAAATAGTTGGTTCCTAAAGGTGCCAAACAGGATGTTAAAACTTTAGAGGCTGATAAGAAAGTGTAAGTTTGACCTAAATGGAGTCGCTGACTCCAGTTTGTGCCATTGGATTGTAAATAGTGGAAAGATAGCAGGAGCTTTTTTTTTAGTTGGTACAGATTTATGCTATATTAGGATTATTATGTGGGTTTAGAACTTTATAATACATCTGAAAATGTTGTAAAAGGATTTTACAGATCTTGCTCTGCAAATTTGGGAATTAAAAAAATGCACAGGAAATTTCAGATCCAACATCTGTTTTTTGGTGAGATCCTGTTTTCAAGTTGTTCCACCTCCACTCTCTTCAAAGACTACATATGAGCACAGTGATGTTCATTTCCTCAAGGAAGAAGATTAATTTCAGATACCCCAATGTGTCAAATCAGCATTTAAAAACTCGGACATCTTGCGATAATTTAAAAAAATTTAGTTTCTCATTGCCTTGCCTGGGAGTGAAGATAAGGGATTTGCCTAAGATCTAAATTTAATTCTTACTGAAATAAATGGGAATATTATCAGTCTCAGGTTTTAATAAGGATTTTATTTACAATTTCTGGATCTTTTAGCTTCTATTTTTGGCAAGGAAATCTCACAAGTGCCTTGTAAGACTGGTGAAAAGCTTGCCAGTTGGTCAGACACAGTTTTCAAAAGCAAAATATTTACTGCTCCTAATTAATTGAATGTTGTATCTGATGTAGTCTGATGACATGACTAAAGAATAGTGGTAAGAGGCATCTCTATAGTGGCTTGGATCTTAAGTTAGGGGTTTTTTTTCCCCCACTTAGATTTAGCTTAAAGGGGGAATGCTGGGTACCTAAAATAAAGTTAAACACTTATTTACTCTCATGTTTAATGCTAGGACCTTTTTATAGTATCTCACAGGAAAAAAGTTGCTCCAACTCTTGAAGCATCTGGATTGGAAGATTCAGTTGTTTGTGAAAAACTGTGAATTTCAGGTTCTATGTGAAACTGATTTTCTCATCACACAAGGGAAAACTCTTGCAGTGTAGGTACAGTCCAGAGTTAAAGCTGAAATGAGTTCTTGTCACCCTCTGCTCTTTTGCAGTGTAAATATTTGAGGTGTTTAACCAAGGTGATGGTTCTCTACAATTTTAGGAATTGAAGGTTATTGAGATCCTTTGATGTGTCAGATGTGGAAGGAGCTAATGTTTAAAAACACTGTTGTGGACTTCAGTGAAGTAGTTACTGAATACTTCAGGCTGTGTTGAATTCTATTGTTTAACACTCTCATTCATTTAACAAAGGTGAAGTATTTTCTTTAGCATTCCTCTTTCTCCCCAAATGTATATTTTAAAAGATAAATGAAGTATGAAAGAGAAATGTGCATTAAAGATGCTGTGTGGTATTGTGAACTCGCTGGGGAATGTGTACCACCTTACAGTGTGTGCCAGGGCATGTCATAATGCATCTGTGGACCTTGATGTAGAATGTAATGAAGTACCATGTGCTCAGTAAGGCTCATCAATTAACTGAACCTCAGAAAATACTGGAACAAAAGAATACTAAGAAGGAGAACAAAAAGCTATCAGGCATAAGTTTACAGGGACAGGTTCTCTCTGGCTATCTAATTCATCCATCTTCTGTCACATAGGAAAACTCATCAGGATATGGAAACTCTGAGAAAAGTTGCTTTATTGGCTGATTTGGAATTTCTGAGATAAGAGCATGGAGTATGAGGCCTGTAGCACCATGACCAAAATCAGATTTTCCTACTGTGCTAAATACCAGGAAAGCTAATGCAGCATTTTTCCTTTTCAGCAAAAGGGAAGTATTCTATTACTGCTGTATTAATACACTCTTGTGTAGCCCTTTTGGGGCTGAAATTTCAAAAACCTCCTAAGTAATGCAGTGGAGATAAAAGGGTTTTTTTCTGTTTTGTGATATGTAGATAGTGACATAAGTTGTAATTAAAGTGTTGATTAAATATTAGGTTATAAATCAGATATAAATATTAGATTATGATTCAGATACACACTTTATTTTTCTGGCTATCTGGTCTTTTAATCAGTCACTCCAAAGGAACCAGAAAACATAAATACATGATTTACATTTGAGGAAAATACATTTCTGGGATAGTTTTAAGGGTTGCTTTTAAATCCTGAGACATTATATTGGAAGTAATCAGCTCATGACTCTTCTGACTTTTACTGGGTTAGACATAATAATGGATGGTGAAGATTTCAGTCATCGTTTGGGACAAAGTTCTAACGTTGCAAAAGATGAAAGAGATGATGCAGGTGGTAAGAAGGAAATTATATTTACTGTCAGAATGTTGTGGCTGATATTTTTAGATAATTCCCTTGTTAAATAGAGATTTATGGTTTGGGGTAAATGAATTAAAGCTACTCAATTGTTATATTACATTTGAATTTGTTATTTGGGTTAAATATAAGAGTGATTCCCAACAGCCTTAGTGACCAAAAAAAATCATTACATGAAAAAACTGCTAAAAGGTGCATTGGTAAAAAAAAAAACCTGCTGGGTAGGGATCTCTTCTTTGGCTGGGTTTTTTTGTCCACAGATGTTAGCTGTTTTGTATGGGAATAAAGGTGTTAGTTTATGAGTTTCTTGGAAAAAAAGGTTTAAAGGCTTTGAATGCATGAGATGTGTGGAGTGAAGCGCCAGAGGACATTGGTGGAATGTTAGGTGAAACCCATAGGGAAATAATTCAACAGCAGCATCTGGAAAGGAACTGTAGTGGCTTTAGGGTTTACTTTTAATGCAAGGAGTTAAGATGAGATTAAATATAGGTGTTAGTATGTGAGAAATGGGGGAGCAAGGTAAGTGATGAAGGTATATCATATGCAATAAGGGATTAGGAAAAAGATTGAACAGAATCCACAGCTGATCACAGCTGAATTTTTAAAAACCTGGAAACATAATTTGAATTGAACTATATGTTGGCTTCATATAAAGCAAAACAGCTTACATGAAGAATTTATTGAGGAAAGAGGAGAGGATAGGCAAGTCCCTTGCCCCGGTGTTTCTCACTGCCTGAATGGTGTGAAGAAGATGGAAAGTTAAGTTTTTAAGCCAGTTGGCTGTTGGCTATACAGAGAGGAATCAACTGGTGATTGAGAATTGTCTCCCTGCCAGTTTTTGATATTTAGGTCTTGATTCAGTTGTCTAAGCACAGTTGTTTGTTGCCATGTGAGATGCCCTAAGGTAGCTGGGATGGCTTGCAGTGTTGGCAGATATCAAACAAGATTGATGGGAGACCTGTGCCCTCTGACACAATAGCTGGAAGTTACGTGGGATGAGTCTCAAACACACTAGGTGCCTGTAATTAGCCATCTGACTTGTGCCCTCACTACTTGGCTGAGTTGTTTTATACAGTGGTTTGATACAGCTGGCCATGCTTTCTTGGTGATGCCATTTAAGATGCCCTACAATATCCTACTTTACCTCCACCTACCACAAAAGGCCTAGGTCCTGTGTCCCACATGCTGTGTTTAGAGAACTAAGACATTATATAAATTGACTACTGCGATGTTTAACACAGCTGTAGACATAAATGTGTAGGTACCCAAGTTCATGTGTCTTAAAGTCCCATTGAATCCTGCTGTTCAGAACGTTTCAGGGCATTTTGAGCTTAGCGAGTGGTATGGCTGTATTGCCATTTAGTCCCTAAGTAGTATTATCTATCATCAGAGTCTAGAACCATCAATTGTTCAAGATTATGTGTCATGGTGATATGAAAGTACAGCTAATGGTAATACCATTAGGTTGTTTTTTTAGCTTAGTTTGTGCTTAGTTAACACCCAGTGGTCTTATTACCAGTTTTATAATAATGTGTGTTTCTTTCTCATCTGTTGTACAACTTCATATCCAGAATATGGAGTCTGAAAAAAAAGTCTTCCTAAATTTGTGAAGTCTGGAAGTGGATGAAACAAAACATAAAGAAATCTCATGATTTATTTTGTCACGACAACCCTAAGTTTTCTCAAATAGTGTGAACTAACATGATCTAATTTTAGTTTTGTTATAGTTTCTCCAGTACCAGTACATTTTCTTCTGCTTGTTCTACCCCACTGTTTTCAGACTTCCTTGATAAGAACATGTTAAAATCTTACTACATTACTATTTAATATAATAGGCTGGAAATTTAACCAGTTGAGCAGAAGCTGTGACATATCATTATTATATGAATACTTTTAAATAAGTTAATAAAAATGATAAAGTATTTTACAATTATTATTTTTAAAATAAGGCATTATATCTGTCTTCTTTCTAAATTACACATAAGGAAGATTTTCAATAGCTTTAATTACTATCAGTTAAATGGGCAGAAAATTATAGTCTTCAAATATGCTCACATTTGACTGACTCCATTGTGAAAATGGAACATTTTTATAAAATCAAGATCGGTGTGATGTTCTAGATACCATCATTTCCTTCCTACTATTGGGAAATTATTATGGTAACACTTTGCAGATGTTATTTTTCTAAAGAGCTTTATAAATTTTGAACTCTCCTGAAGGATGAGTTGCCAACAGTGGCTAAATAAATATCCATTAAACTACTGTCATTTTTATCAGTGTCTTTTGGGAAGAGAGCTATGGAAAACATAGTGGTGGGCCAGCTGTACTTGAATTAAAGTTTTCCTTGATCTTTTAGGCACCGCCTTTGGACACAGAAGGTGATTTTGATGACAATAATAATTGAGAATAGTTGATTTACTTCCAAATTTCTACGTTAGTTCTTTAAAATCTGTGCATAACTCACTTTTATTGTGAATGAGGTTTTTAAAGAGACTTATCTGATAGGGTGGATGGGCTGGCTTGTCAATGTTTTCCTTTTTTCCCCCCATTGATATCCCAAAGCTTTATAAAGGGCAAATTACTTTCACATGTTGGTCTTGTGAGGATGATCATGCCTCTGCTTTTTCAATGTGTGTAGAAAAACTCCCCTCTTTCTGCCTTCTAGAATTCTGTCTTCAGTCTTGCCTGTAAAACACCATACACACCATAATACTATTACCATAAATAATAGTAAAGGAAAGTGTGGGAGGTTTTGGCTCCAGTGTCATCAGTATGCTGTTGATCTCAGTCCGCTGTATCCTTTTCATCCAGCCCAGATGGCAGCCTATAATTGCTTTTCCAGACTTTGACCAAGATAGGGATATGGATGAAAGTGAGTTGGCTGCAAATCAACTTGGTTAATGGAGAAATGCTGCTTGTTAGCCAAGGGAAGCATTTAGGGAAATAGAAAAAGGTAATGTATACACCATGTTCTGAAAATACATTTTTAATTTTTGCTACAGTGACTGGCTGTGTTGGCCTCTTACTAACAACAGAGACCTCTAGTACCGCTTACTATTAATGATTCCCTTGTAACACAAGTCTGTGGTTGTCTATGCCTCTGCTGCCACCTGACTCTAGCAATACATTCCCTTCATTATTATTTTGTGAGTTTTCCAAAATTATCTGTGACCACAGCACATCTGTCTGCTTTTAGGTTGTGTGAACCATTAGCTGCAGTTGACACTTGTATTCAAACCTCTGCAATTCCACGTGCTCTACATCTGCTGAAAACAGCAACAAATGTTTTTGAGAAGATGACAAGTCGAGTTGTCAGTGATAATTCAGAAAGTGCAAACTCATCCAGGAGAGTGTTATTTAACAGATAGGGTCTATTTTTCTATTCTGTCAGGTTGTGGATAGTTTTATGCAAAATTCAGACATGAATATTAAGACGGAATTTCTTTGTTTTCAAAGACTGTGAACAGTATTTGGGCTCAATTTTATTTTTCTGAGCATTTGTCTTGTAAGGCTGCTACTTTTTTTCAGAACATCCAGCTAAATGGCAGAGAATTGGACATGGTTTGTGGTTGCCCTTAGAACTAGCTGTCCCTTCTGTTAGACACTCAGTTCTCAGTTCAAGAGATTTCCTTTTTGCAGGGCTGTCAGAACAGCAGTTTTGGTAGCCTGCATCTGCCTGTGGAATTTTCTGGTCCACTGGAGCTGGCATTCAACAAATGTGAAGCCATGACCTCCAGAAATGTTTGCGTGTCTCTCTGTTGATGTGTAATAAGTTGTTATGCTTGGCAGTATAGTTAGAATGTAGGACGGACTGTCGTAATTTTCATAATCACAATTTAAAAAGAGTAACTATGCAATTCAAGCTTTCACATTTCTTCCTATTGCTTACTAGAGGGAAAGGCTTCTAGGGATCTGCAGCTATCTTGACACCATCATAATTTTTGTATATATTTCCCAGTATGCTTTCACTGGCTTTTAAAAAATTGAGATATCAAAATATTTGAAGAAAAATATGATCCAACCTCAATAAAATACATAATGGCGATATTTATATGCCTATGTTCACCCATAATATTTATTTCTATGCTTTGAAATAATACTGCTAACTTTATTTTAAGTAATAATGATATGTTTCTTTATGATCATTTATATTTTGAATTGGTTGTCTTAACAGATTTTGCTCTTTATCATTATATAAGGTGGGAAATAATAGCTTTTGTTTTCTATCCATCGTAGCCATCACTGTGTCCCTGAGATAAAACCACTGTTTAATTTGTGTTCTGTCATTTCACTGTATCTGTGGCTTGCACAGTTTTAGGTGTTGCAAGCAATAGATGAGAAATTGGGAGGCAAGGACTCAATCTGAACTGAAGCTAAAGAATATGGGCTAAGAATTCATGGTTTATGAACTACTACTGGAAAAACACTGTGCCCAGTGTAGCAGGTCAGTGTAGCTGCTCAATCTTTGAAGAAATACTGTTGCATTCTGTGTTCTCATAAAGTTGGGGAGACATCGGGAAGAAAATCCAGTTTATGAAGAAACCGAGGTCATAAAGAATAATACAGGATCACAGAATCACAGAATCACAGAATTGTAGGGATTGGAAGGGACCTTGAGAGCTCATCGGGTCCAACCCCCCTGACAAAGCAGCTCCCTAGCTCATACTGCACAGATAGGCGTCCAGATGAATATCTCCAGAGAAGGAGACTCCACCACCTCCCTGGGCAAATAATAGTGTTGCATAGGATAACAGTGTTGCAAGATCAGTATGGTAACCCATGTGATTTGCTTGACTAAGGGTAACAGTTTCAGAATGTATTCCAAACCTGGGACATGGTAAAACAACAATGAGGCACCTTTAAGCCTGTTTATTTCTTCTGAACTTGGAGCTTCCTCACAAAAGGGGAAAATGAGGAGTAGTCTAAGAATGAGCATCAGTTTAGTCTTTGGTGGATATGAAAAGTGCAGCAGAAAATAACTTTCATTCTTTCATTTATTTTAAAATGTATTAATAAATTACTAGAGCTTATTTTTATGCTTTAAGAATAAAAATGAAAATAGACACCTCCAAACAGTATTCAAATATATGACTTCCCTTTCAGCTAACCAAACCAGAGTGAGCCAGGGTTTCAGTGCGTGTGTGCTCATAGTCCAGACTGAGTTCACCTGAACTGATTATACAAAGGCAAATTATGTGTTGGATGGAGCTGCAAGTTTTTGCATCTCTGAGCAGCTAAGCACATCTACTGTAAGTGAAAGGGTAAACTCCAAATCATAGAAAACAATATTCAGCAGGTGTTTCACACAAAGTATGTGAGAGTTGACCTCTTCTGATCTAGTATAAAGGAAAATTGACTGAGAAGTGAGGAATTCCTTCTCTTACTCCTTCTGTTAAGATGCCTACAAACAGCTATTATATTGATTTATTAACTCTGTAACTCTTTGGAAAATGTGCTATTTTGTATTTGGCCTGAAAGCAATGTGCTTTTATATAGGGAGGAGTTGTGTATTTGATTTGCTACATCTTGTTACATTTTGCTAAGACCTGGGAGATTTGGTGCTGTGAAACAGGTTTGCACATTTGGTACCCCTCAGGAAGTGATTTAGCACAACTGCATATCATGCCTCAGTTTTCTCTTTTATGATCAGGGTTGTATTTGAGTATCAGATAGAGCTCTTTTACTGTTAGTTGGATTTTGATGTATTTTTTAATGGCAAACCCTTGTTTGTTGTTCAAACAAGTCATTATCCTTTGGGGTTACTCTCATAACCTCTGATAGCTGTAGCCTCCACTGGGTAAGGAGATGGTGCAACACGATCAAAGACAGTTAATGCACAAAACACTAACTTTCAGGTGTAGTTTATGAGTGCAGCTGCTCTAGTCTGGAGCATGTGATATTACTGTCCTCCATCAACAAAGCTTCTACCTAACAGCATTAGCCATTAACAACTACAACACTTCATTTTTAGGTACAGCTGATAGAAAGGGGCAGAGGGGGAGAAATAGGCTGCATTCTGCTCTCAGCATGTATGACATGGGGTAAAGAAACGCTGAAGCAGTATATGTCTGAACTGGATGTCAGGGATCAAAGTTTAGATATCACAGTGAACTCTAAAATAAGAAATTTCTCTTGGTTTGATTGTCAGGGACTAGCGAGGGCCAGCAGCTCCCTAAGGAAGGGGAGCTGAGGGTGGTAACAGGGCAGGCAGGTCACCAGTCCTGGCCTAGTCCCACAGTAGCTAAGCAAGGTAGTCCTAGAGGTGGCAGCTGGGTTCAAGCAAGAGTCCAGGTCACCATCGGGTGTTGTAAGGTTTGTGGTTGTAAGGAAAGTCCAAAGTTAGAGCTGGGAGCGCATATCAGTGAGTCAGGGTCAGGATTCTGTCCAGTGATAGTAATCAGGGTTGTCCATGAAGCCCAGTGACCATCAGGCAGGTCCATAGTGATAAGAGAGGTCCAAGGTCAAACTGGAAAGTCAGTCCATGGGTCAAGGTCTGGACGAATATGAAAATGCTCTGCTTACAGAGGAATTACAGGAAAACAAAGTGGTAAGAATTCAGTTGATATGAATTGCTTCTAATGAGTAGCTTGATCAGAAATCAGGCCAGTTGCTCCAAAGAGGTCCTCTGAAACAGGAATTAGATTCCTTTTCTTTGGACTGATACTGTTTAAATATCCATGTGCTATTATGCTGATTTAGTATACCTTGAAAATTATTGATATATGAGGTATCAGTTGCTGTGAGTGTATTTTGAATTGAAATGATCTGCTGCGAGGGGTGATGTAATACCCTCTCTCCTGTATATTATATGTATTACAGTATTTCAGTGAGGAAGAGCTCAGAGACTAAGATGGAATGGATTTGGAATCATGTCAGCAAGAACAGCTGAAAAGTTAATTTAGAATGATGAAAAGATTGTATCACCTATTGAACTCCTAGAGGAACTCAAAAGAAGTTCTTCCAATTTCTCTTGATAACTCAGAAGATGATATGTAGTTCCTTTGTGGCAGATGTCTCCTTGGGATTAAGACATCTGAATTAAGTAGGTGTCTACCACAGCTGAAGGCCTGATAACCAGCTCAGACCTAGGACAGGGTTCAGTTGCTTAAACATAGGTGCCCAATGCCATTTGAAACACCTAGGCTATGTGAGACAACCTTATGGGGTAGGCATGTCCTGTACATGGTAGGACACACCGAAGTCCTGTTTCCTTCTGGAGCGGTGGTCAGACCCCAAGCAGTTATCCAAACCTGATGGCTGAGATCACCAACTACTAGGTGTGAACCTTAGGGTGACCCGAATTATTCTTTATCTCCATCAGCAATGTTAAATAAAACTCCTTCAGCTGCAATGGGAATTTAGACATCTAGCATGCTTTTAGACATCTTCATGAGGGCAACTATGTAGAAGCTCGGTTCAGTTGCCTAACAGATCTCTCTAGTGACTTTTAAGGTGGCCTGCAGTGTATAGACATCTTGATAGACTTGAAATGAAACCCATAGTAAATGGGCAAAATAGTACTCGTGCCCTTGCTGACCAGCACTTGGAGACCAGAGCTCTTAAGTCATCCAGTACATATATTTAGACAGGAATGAGCAGAGGTTTCTTAACCTCAAGCTGAATGCCACTCCTAAACCTTGTCTTGTGTAACTTTGGAAGACATACTCTAAAGTATTTTCAAAAAGAATTCTAATATAGAGATGGTATTTTGGTGTTTGAGGGTTTTTTATGTCCTAAGTAGCATAGTTAATGTGTGACTAGAATTTTTTAGTTTTGTGTAATTTTCTAATTTTATTCTTAACATAGCAACATTTTCATACAATCTCTGGAGCATTCCCAGCACTCCCTATTAATGTTATTTGTTAGCTTTTGAACTGTCACTTCATTAGAATTCTGCTCATTTGATAGAATTATTTTTATGAATTATTATTTTCTAGTTTATAAGAAAAAGTTATAGTTTTTTTCCCATTGTTAATGAATACTATTTGCACTTTATGACCTTTGTCTTTATGATTAAAGTCCTCTTTGTAAACAGGGTTAGATCAAACAACTGACCATTCCAGCATCATAAGCATTTATAGTTTAGTTGAGTTCTCCTCTGTATCATCTTGTGTATCTCCTGTAAATCATTCTTCTGTTTTCATATGAATGCAAGAATTTAATAAGTGTACTAATAGACTATGTTAGAATTTAATAATTAATGAGAGTGACAGTAGAAATATTAAAGCAATTGCTTTACAATAGAAATCCCTACAGAGAATTCTCAGTCAGTCAAAATAATCTTTCTATATATGTATGTTAATACTCTTTCATGAACTCAGACAAGCCCTCTAATAAAAGTTGTAAGCACTTTAAATTAAGTTTGTGGAGTTGGACTAAAGTAATACCTGTAGGTTTAATCCGCACTATGAAAGACATGGGCATACTGGAAAAGATCTAGCAAAGGGCCATGAAGACGATTAATGGAGCATCTGCCATATGAAGAGAGGCTGAGAAAGCGGAGAGTGTTTAACCTGGAGAAGTCTCAGGGGGATCTATCATATTCCTGGTGGGGTAAATAAAGAAGACAGTCACTGATAGGACAGGAGGAAGTGGGCACAAACTGAAGTACAATAAATTTCATTTAAAGAACAGAAAAGTATTTTACTGTGAGGGTGGTCAACACTGGAAGAGGTTGCCCAGGAGTCCCCATCTTTGGTGATATTCAAGATCCATCTGAACATGGTTCTGGGCAACCTTCTTTAGTTGACCCTGAGGAAAAGAGGATTGAAGATTCAATCTCTCTGAGGAAAGATGATTGAACTCGATGATCTCTAGAGGTCCCTTCTGACCTCAGTGATTATTTTGTTTACTCCAGATAAGTGCATCTAACTAATTTCATTCTGTAAAGAATTATTTGAAATTTTATTTTTCCATCCTCTGGATGATCTCATTGATTGAATTCTATTTTGAAGTAGGAAGTCCAAAACTAGACATAGTATTTCTACTCATTATGTGACAGGCTACTATTTTATTTATGTCATTCCTGTTTATAGCCTAGGATTAGAGTTGTCATTTCTTCCTTTTTATTGACTCATATGCAGTTTGTTATTAATTTTAATATCCCAGTCCTTTTCTATAGAACTATTTGTTGTGTACTCTCTATCTTCTGTTTTACAAAAATCTCTTTCTGGGGGTCAAAACTATAAAAAGCAGGAGATTAGCAAGATAGAATTTATAAAAGCCAACATGCAAAAATTGTTCTAATTAGACAGTGTTGGATACAATAAGCCTTAAATGTTGTGTTATTTATTGCTTTTATTGAAATGCATCGTATTTTTTCTCTAGCATGTCAGAGGAATTTTGGATTCCAGTCCTGTTGTTTAAATTTCTATGTTCTCATTCAGGTCATGAAGATGTGGTGATATCATAAGAAAAAAAATACTTAATGAAAGCTTCTCAAGGGTTGATGAGGATTTTTTGCTAGTCATGGCCTGTTCCTCTTTACTGTTTTCCCAGTGGTCATGTCAGCAGCCTATGGAAGAAGTTCTAGGACAAACAGTCAGTTTATCTTTACGAAGGGATATTCACCAGGTGTATCCCACTGTCTTCTGAGTATCTGTATTTATTTATATCTCACAAGTGAATCTTATCCATTTTCCCCCTAGGTGACTTGGGAATGAGTATCTTTTGTGTCTGCCTTCCAGTAGTGTGAACTCCATAAACAAGTCTCTGCAATACCACCTAAAATCATTCTTTGATTATGTACTAAGAAATTAATGTCTTTGTTTCCTTTATGTTTTATAAAGTTTAGAGACACCTGTGTGTTCAGAAGATTGACCATTATTTTCTTTGTTCTCTTTCTGGCAGTTGTATTTTTTATCTCATAACCTTATCTCAGTCTTTGGGCATTTGTCCACGTCACCGCACATAATTGTGTGGCGTCATGATGCCACCTCTCTGCTGACCCTTGTTTAAAACTGCTCTCCTTAATAATTCTTCCACAGACAAGCTTGACCTACCTTTGCTCAGTTGTCCTCTGTGCCAGAACACCACCTTGTGGAAAAGGAAAGCAGAGCTTCATCTTCCCTTGGTTAGAAAGATGGAAAGACCTGAACCTTCAGATTCTTCTTCCTTACTTTTGGGTCCTTTCAGTTGTTTTTTCAACAGATATGGGTAATATTTGCCAGTGCTATCAGTACCCATGTGAATGAGCAGCATGGACTGAAAATCAGAAGGCTGAATGAACCTCAGCACCTTTACTTGAAGTTCTGAAGCAGTGACAGAGCTTAAAAAAATGTGTTTATTTAATTGGATTACATTTATGGGAACATTAAGAAGATTATACTACTCTAATTAAGGGTTACTAGGATTTCTGTAATAAACTTGAATTTTCAGCTATTTATAACCGAAGGAAAATGTTTCCATACAGAAATTTGGCTTTCAGTGTCTCAAGCTGAATGGTATAGTTTTCCTTTTCCATTAAAAAAAAAATCCTTTGGCTGTAATCTATTTTGAGGGAGGCAGTTTTTTTGGTGGTTTTATATGCTTTTTGTTCTCCCTTGGCAAGGATTGATACATGGAAAAAACAAATTTTCCAGGCTTTTAGTCTTTCATGTCAACTCTTTCCTTTTTGGTATTGCAAACATTGTACTTTGGTAGTCATTACTTTTTAACATAGCCATTATATAATTCAATAAGCAGTCACCTCTAAATATCTACCACAACTACTTTTTATACTGTGCTACCTGAAAATACTTCATGGAATACAATGTAGTAAATATATTTTTTTTAAAACAGATTTACCTGCATGCTCAGTGTTTAATTTGACTACTTGTGTATTTATGTAAGGTTCACCTTTTTTATTATCTTGGAATATGACTCTATTTTTCATTTTCTTATTTATGTCTATTTATATTTTCTATTATCTGTAAACTATTTAATGTCATACTTGAAGGTGTCAGAATTCTCTAAGCTGTCTCATTGTTGGTCCTGAAAAACCTTCCTTTTACCCAAAGGGATGGTGCACATTTGGAAACCTCCAGTTAGGAATCTGGGGGACTCTATTCCTCAGTGCAGGAAGCCTGAGACCTCGTTAGGGTCTAATGCCATCTTGATGTTAAATGCTACACAGGTTTTGAAAGACTTAAGTCTGTTCTGTGGATCTGAAGCTTGCCTACTGAGTGCAGATGGCATTCATCCTGTCACAGCATGTAGCTGCTGGCTCAGGTGACATCTTCATCTGTGTTTCAAGTGATGTCCAAATATTCTGTGGTCAGAAGACTACCCAGGAAAGCAGGGAGTGACTTTTTTCTTAGCAGCAACATGGTCAAGTACATATCTCTTAAAAGAATGTCCTAAAGGCCAGTTACTGAGCATTCATAGGAGAGGTGAGATTAAAGTGAAAGGGTACTCCTTTGTTCCTCTGATTCAACTTGACCTACACAATAGAAAAATGCTAGAGCCTTCTTGCAGAAGATGGTATGTGTGTACTCATAGAATCTCTGATTTGTTTCTGAGTTTTTATCCAGTGATTATGCACTGTAAACTGCATCATAAGTAGTACCTAAGGGCCTGAACTAAATATTCTGCCTCCCTTTTACTTGTGTGTTATCGGGGCTTCAGCAATGCAGCATGAGAGAAATTATTAGTTAAGCTGAGGAAGAAGATGATCAGAACAGGATTTGTGAGATGTGTAAGACGCTGGCTGAGGAGGAAATACGACATAATGTTGAAAGGAGTTTTATTAAAAACATTGCCAGTGGAGCTTCTTTGGTCTTTTAAAGACATGTTTCTTCTATAGCACTAACCAAAACTTTTTGAGATATGTTTGTAGTAAAATACAGCAATTGTGTTAGTCCAGATGTTTTCACCAGGAAATATCAAGGTGGTAAGACCTGCTGATGGCAGGAAGACAGAAGATGTTATCAGTACTACACTGAATACCGCACAGGAGGAACCGAGTGACGCTGAAGACAGGAGCAATCAATGTGCTCTAGATGAAATGAGATGAAATTTAGTGCAAAGAAAGATTCTTTTGGACTAAGAACCAGGGTGTTTACTCAAAGCTGTTAGATTTCGTCACCTTGAAGAATGTAAGGAGTTGTCTGTACTACTGCCTGGAGTTTCCACTGCTTGGCCCTTGTGAGAATCATCCCATATACAGTTCTCAGTGCTGTGCTCAAGAACAGTGGAGTTTGACTAGTGGACAGGAAGGCTATAGAGAAAATCATGGGTTGAGAGACCTGGACTATGGCTCAAAGAGATTATATGCCTCTAATATCACAGGTGGGGAATAGAAATTAATACTTCAATGCCTTTTGCATTGTCTGTTCTAAACTTCTGTCCCTTACAAAACCCAAGGGCTGCAGACATCCCCTGAACGTCTGTGTGAATGGCTGCTGCACGTGCTCTAGCTGTGTGAACTGTTCTGTAAAGACAGGTACAGCTCTTTGATTTCAGCAAAAGTTTTACCACAGTAGGAACTGAATAGGATTTACAGGCTTTGGCCTAGAAATTGAACATGTTTGCCACTGAAGTTTTATGGACATTTTTCATGCTCTAGATTAAGGTTTCGTTCACAGAATCTATTTTAGATTTTTTTTTTCTTTTTTTTCTTTTTCTTCCCAGTCACAGTTTTACTCATAGCACAGCTGTGGCATTTCTCTTGTAACAAGAAAGATCTGATAATCATAAAATAACCCAGATTTATGCCCGTAGTGCTGAAGCAGTGCCATATTTGTGAAAATAACTTAAAAAAAGAGGAACAATATGCAACAGATGTGAAGGTTTTACCTTCACATTTAAGTAGGTTTATACTGTCAGCGAGTGTGGGCTTAGCACAGCCTGACAGAGTTTTAACTTACCAGATGTTCCACGTGATCAGATAGATACTCTACAGCTGTTTCCCATTCTTTTTACTGGGCTCAGATAAATACACAGCAAATGCTCTGAAATGTGTTTGTTGTGTTTGGGCTAGTATTGCAGCTGTTGCTGAAGAGAATTTTCTTTAATCCATGGGCACTGACAACACAGGGGGAAACCAAGGGTGCTGTAGGAGCGCTCCTTTTCCTTCACTGTGAGGAGAAATTAGCATCCGTTTGGTTGAAGCAGCTCTGATGATACTATCCAGGGAGGGGTGAAAAATGGGGTTTTCATCTGGTTGTAGACAACGCGAGCTTAGTGGCCGTATTTACACACTGCAGAAGTGACTTGTGGTCTCTGGGTGAGCTGCAACTCCCGTGGGTGGGATCCATCCTCTGTGCCAGTGTCCTTCCAGCAGCATTTGACTCTCCTTTCAGGAGAGGTTGTGGGTGCGGCAGGGGCAGCCGTACTGCAGGTATGTCAGACTGATCCTAGCATGGGCTTCCAGCACTATGGGATACAACTGGGTTGGATTCTGTATTTGGTGCAATACAGAAAAGAGATGTCTCCAGAGCTCCTGGTGAGACTACCTGTGTCCTTCCTATCCACTCCTCTGGGTGCAGGCCGTGTGCCCCAAATTGGCCGTTTGATGTGTTTTTAAAGACAGATGGCTTTCAGGGGTTAGTCTAAGCAACTGCTCTGAACTGTTTGAGGACTTAAAGGCCCAGGTTAGGTTGACTGCCACACCTGTCAACTTGATTCAATAACAGAGCAGCTAAATAATAAAAAAGGAAGTTTCATTTCCCTTCACCTGCTTTTCTGCTCTTGTTTCTCCTTCCTTCCCCTCCCAACTCCCCTTGCTCTCCTTAGGCCTTTGACCTTGCCTTTGCCTTCCTTCCCCACTGTTGCTATCTGCCTCCTGCCTTTCCAGAGCTGCTCTTACACCTGGAAAATTCTTCTTCTTGTCTATCAGGGGCCTTCCTTGTTCTCCTTTAAATCCATCTTTAAAACCTTCGTTTTCAGGCAGAGGAATTACTTTCATCTTTCATTAATAATATCTTCAACATTTCTTGACTGCTCTGTTCTTCTCAGATTTATAGCCTCATCTTGCAAACATTTACAGAGGAGTAACTGTTCAGTTAAATTGAGAACATTCAGTTAGAAGTTTGGAGGACTGAATTTTTTTTTGAGAAGCTTTTTGAAATGGGAATATTTCTCACTCTGTAAAACACGATGTTCATTTATGATTTTATGTACATTTTTATAATAAACATTTGTGGCCTCAGAGGAGCAGTGGAACATGCACGTGGATAACTTCTGCTTTTAAATTTATTCTCTAACTCAAGGTGTGGAACATATTCTCACAGATTTTTAAAGACCGTGAGCAAACCTAATGTTGACAATATGATTTTATACCCAGAATCATATGAGAGGACAAGTACAAGCTGTAGCTTTGATCTTGGTGACCTTCATTGTTTTGTGTTTCAGTGTTGATTTTTATTTCAGGAATCTCAAGCATCTGGACTGCCTGATTACATAAAGATTGTAGAAGTTGGGCCAAGGGATGGATTACAAAATGAAAAGGTAATTTTTCTCTTTTTGTGGTGTGTTTTGACATGGATATCAATGTTATTTTAATTGTGTAATGTACAAGTAATGTACATGTACAACTTGCTAACTATGTTTCTTCCGTTTTGTCCAATAAATATATTTATTTCTTTTTGTATTGGAACTGTTTTCTACATTAGAAAAAAAAGTATATTACTATTTAGCCAGATGTTAAATCATATAATTCTTTTCTACATGTGGTGTATTAGCCTGTTACCCAACTGCCATTTCTTTTTCTGGAATGTCTCTTGTCACTCAATAACATTATGTCATGACATAGTTGGCAAATGCCATGAAATCCTGGCTGTCTTCATAGTATGTGTTTGTGCTACAAGTGCTATTATAGTAGGAACAATAGGTTATTACAATAGGTTTTTTCATACTTCCTGATGAATAAAAATGGAAGAAAAAAGAAAAACTACTCTTTTGATAATATTATTTGCCTGAAGGGTGTTAGGGAAACATGGAAGAAGATTGAAGGAGACTATGTAAAATAAGGTACATGTATCAAAACAATCATGTCTTTCCACAACAAGGAGGATTAGCTTACATATATTGTTACTGATATCAAACATGTTAGTGGTATACTCAGAATGGAATTACTCTGCCTCAGCTGTGGAGCTTTTCCGCTCCATTGTTCTCTAGTTGGACTATTCTGTGCTACTGTTTCCTTTGCTACTTCTTTGCTACATTGGTGTTTAGTTACTAACATTTAGTGAGGCCAAATATATAACCAGTTTCACAGAAAGGTTTCTTCATTCTTTTATAGATAAAAAAGGAGGAGAACCATGTTTACTGCCTAGTGCTTTCCTTATGCAGTAGCTTCCTACTGTCAGGAAACAGTATTATTATGGTATAATGTATGATTTATTTAAAAAAGAAAAGTATTGATTATGTACTGAGAACATTAATTTATAAAAGTTTGTTACTGCTTGAAATGCTTTACTATAATATGTTTCCATGTCCATAGGTGATAGTTCCAACAGATGTCAAAATTGAGTTAATCAACCAGCTTTCCAAAACAGGCTTGCCTGCAATAGAAGTGACCAGTTTTGTTTCAGCCAAATGGGTGCCTCAGGTCTGTAAAACCATCACCATTCAGAACTCTTTCAATTTAAATGCTGTTCCATGCAGTGGAGTTTTCCAGTAGTATAGTATGTATAATTATACAAGAAAATGGAACAAAAATAATGTTGTTTATTTGTAAAATCAAAGAATATAAAGCGGTTGGGATTCAGAGTACTGAGCTTGAGTATCCAGATGAATAGCAGCGGGACTGATCTCTGGGGAACGATCATAGTGAAGGGAACTTCTTGTGGAAGCAATACCTATTCAGAGACCTAGAATCAGGGCAGAAAAATGTAGATATGCCAGGCCTGTGGAAACTGTAAATTTCTCAGGAGTGCTCCCTAACACCAAATCAAGGGAGTACATTCTCCAGGCCTGGGGGTTGTAAGAAGGGTGTCTAAAGCCAGGCACCATTTTTGAAAGTCTGCTGCACTTGGTACATTTCTCTATGTCTATCTACCATAGAATCATAGAATCATAGAATGGTCTGGGTTGGAAGGGACCGCAAGGATCATAGAGATCCAACCCCCTTGCCACAGGCAGGGCCACCAGCCTCCAGGCCTGGATCTACACAAGGTTGCCCAGGGCCCCATCCAACCTGGCCTTGAACATTTTCAGGGACAGGGTATCCACCACCTCTCTGGGCAGCCTGTTCCAGCACCTCACCACTCTCTCTAAGAAACTTCCCCCTAATATCTAATTTAAACCTTCCTTCCTTTAGTTTTAATCCATTCCCCCTTGTCCTGCCATTGTCTGCCCTTTTAAAAAGTTGAATCCCCTCCTGCTTATAAGCTCCCTTCAGGTACTGAAAGGCTGCAATGAAGTCCCCCTGCAGCCTTCTCCAGGCTGAACAAGCCCAGCTCCCTCAGTCTCTCTTCACAGGTGTGGTGCTCCAGCCCTTCTCTGAACCCTCTCCAGCAGTTCCACATCTTTCATGTATTGGGTGCCCCAGATCTGGACACAGTACTCCAGATGGGGCCTCAGGAGGGCAGAGTAGAGAGGCACAGTCACCTCCCTGTGGCCACTCCTTTTCTGATGGAGCCCAGGATACCATTGGCCTTGCGAGCTGCAAGAGCACACTGCTGGCTCATATTAAGGTTCTCATCCACCAGAATCCCCAAGTCCTTCTCAGCAGGGCTGCTCTCAAGAAGCTCTTCTCCCAGTCTGTATCTATGTCTGTGATTCTTCCGGCCCAAGTGCAACACCTTACACTTGGCAGTGTTGAACCTCATTAGGTTCACTCAGGCCTCCCTTTCCAGCCTGTCAAGATCCCTCTGGATGGCTTCCTTTCCTTCTGTTGTGTCAACCCCACCACTCAGCTTGGTGTCATCTGCAAACTTGCTGAGGGTGCACTCAATCCCATCATCAACGTCACTGATAAAGATGTTAAAGAGAACTGGTCCCAAGGCAGACCCCTGGGGGACACCGCTTGTCACTGGCCTCCACCTGGACATAGACCCATTGACCACCACCCTTTGTCTGTGTTCTGTCAACCAGTTTCTTATCCACTGGATGGTCCACCCATCAAATCCACGTCTCTCCAATTTAGAGATAAGGATGTGGTGGGGGACTGTGTCAAAGGCCTTGCACAAGTCCAGATAAATGACATTGGTCATTTATCTACTGATGCTGTCACTCCATGCAGTCTTCCTTTTCCAAATACTCGCATAAACGCACACACACATACAAACACACAACTGCTTACATGTTGAAAGAGTCTAGTTAAGGAGGGATGTTGCAGATTCTATCCTGATACTGAGTTTGCTCACAAAGGGTCAGTGACTTTTTGCAGGTAATAATATAGAGAAAATTCTTTACAATCAATCTTAATGTTGCCGTGGGAGGGAGGCATAGGACATGTGCATTATGTTTTGTTCTTTATTTATGTAAGCATTTAGTTTTAACTAAAGCATTGTGATGGTGACACATCATTAATATAACATAATGTTTTTCCTACATATTTTCTACTCCTCTGAGAACTAATGGTCATCAATGTAAAAAATAAAGGTAGCATAACATTTTGTCTTTTTCCCTAAATGAAATTTCATTTTCCACATTTAGAGGTGTGTTTGGAAGATGTAAATATCAGACTTTTCGCATATGTAGTAGCAGGCAGGCATGTCAGTTATTTTCCAGGTTTAGCACTCATTAGCAGCCATACTGAGTTTTGATGAATTATAATAATTTGTTCATTACTTTTCTAAAATCAGTTTTTACATTTGGAACAATTCAGCAGAAATCCTAGCCTTTCTGAAGGCAACAGCAGAACTACACTGGCGTTAAAGAGTATCAGGTTTTCATTTGCGATTTAGCATTGCAAATTAAGGCTTGAAAACCTGAAGTATGCTCTGTAACTCCTGTTTGTGCAAACGTAATTATTCCCTGCAAGTAAGGAAGTCAATACTTGTCTGTATCATTTAAACTCCTTTTCACCAAATTACATGCTTGTTTGCACAAAATCATTTGAATACTTGCATGTTTAGGAAGGACCACACAAGTTATTTCCAACGTAAAACATGAAATTAATTAATTTGAGAAAATATATCCATTTTTAATATTGTTTGCTGCACAACTTCTGTCTTAATATATATAAAATCTGTCAATTTTAAATTGAGAATGCATCCTGGGCCTGGATTGTATTCCGGCCTTTCCTCTGAGAAAAATAGGATGATCATACTCTTTCTTATTCATGAGTTAGCAGAGCAAACTTTGAGGGACTCCTTTGATTTATTTCAGTGTTCTCAGAATCACCAGGGAAGGATCTAAAGGAAGGATAATAGGGAAGGGGAAGAGAACAATCAGTGACAGGCAGAATTTCTTTGGTGTCAGTGCAGGGGCAGTGATATTGCCCCTGTTAAAAGTGACCAGGTTAAGTTTTTCCAAATGCCATCAAACTATGGTGGTTACAGTAGCAGAGAATAATGAAGGTTTTTAAATATTAGAAGGAAAAGTGTAAAGGAAAGGTGGATTTCTTCCTTTCGTATTTAATTATTTCCTTTTCCTGTGAGCCATTAGGAGTACCAAATTTAGCACAGGTTTGACAGTTTTTGGAAAAAATGAACAATCCCCCCTTATCTTAAATTCATGACTGCGTTCTTTATTTGAATGCCTGAATTTGTGTTTAAAATGTTTTGGGGTTTTTTTTAATTTAAAAGGTAAGATTACATTGCTTTGATAGGGAGTGAAGTCTTAACTGTCTTGACTCCTTTCTTTTTTCTTTTCATAGGTCGTGGGAATAGAATTCACGGTTATGTTTAGAGCATTCATTCACTTATGTCTTTTTTTAGTATTTTAAAGCTCTTATAGTTTCCCATCCACTGTTTTTTTTGGCAAAGATTATTTTTTTACTGAAAAAAAACTAAAAGCAAAAGTTCCACAGTAGCAAGGTGCCATATAAAACAGGATGCCACACCTATAACTGAAACGGCCAAAAATTATAAATACCTACCATTAGAAAGCTTATTTTAAAAGAAATTTGGAAAAGAAATATTTTATTGCAATTTAAAATCTTCTAATATGCAATATGTGTTAAAATGTGATTTTACTTACACAAAAAATAGCAGTGGGACAAATGTAATACATACTATTTGGATCTGGCAGCCTTTATACTGGTTGAAAAAGTTTCATTTTAGTTTTCTAGAATATTTTAAGTGAGGCGATAATTTTAAAGTATGGAAATGGTTCCAGCATTTGCCATTTAATTAATCATTTGGTTTCAAACATTCTTCCTTGCCCTGAGAAATGTAGATACTATTTATATTAGATTAAGGAATCAAAATTTGTTCTTAAAAAGCTAAGTCATTACCAAATGGCTTTTTGTGAGGTTATCAGGTATGTTAGGTGATCACACTGATTTACTTTATGTAGAAGCAATTCCAGAAAGTTGCTTTGTGCCATCACTTGTTTCCTGATGAGAAATGAGTTGTGTCTTGCTTCAAGACTCTTTTCATCCCATATATCCACTTCCTTATATGAACAAGTTGGGCCTACATTTGAGGGGGCTTACATGCATTTTCCTGATCTTTTTAATCTGTTCCTTTATGTAATAAGAAACCACTGACGGGAAGATTCCAGGTGGCCAGTAGTTTTGTGTCTTAATAATCTGGTATAATTAAATATCACATTTAGAACTGTCGTACTGCAAAGCTGTCAATAAAGTGTCCATTGAAAATAAGGAATAATGAGAGCTTTGTAGTTCATGTAGCTTTTCATACAGGAATCCCTGAAGGACTTTTCATCCATGTTAAAAGAATCAGAAACTTGGAGGATTTGCTCTTATGAGAGCTGATTCAACAAACATTTGAAATACACAGTTCCTTTTTTAAGACTTAAAATTTGCAAGACATAAAATATGACAGGTCCATTTTATTAACTGTATTGTTTTCAGACATGCACACTGTTAAAAAGTAAATAAATTTTTCCTCCAATTCTATCAAGAAAATCTGCTTGTTTAAATAATTTGCAATATATTACATGAATAAGTCTTTGATTCATCTTCTTGATTAGTACATCCAGTATATTTAATTTTGAGTGGCCAAAGTGTAAGTATATCTTGAGGCAGAGTTTCCTTTGTGGGTGGAGGCTAAGGAAAACAAATGCTTGAATAAAGTAATGGTCTTTGACCTTTGCTATAGTAAAGAAGCATTTTCTTCTTTTGAAAGAAATTCTAAGTACATAAAAATGTTACACTATGCAGGGAACTAGACTTTATTATATTTTTACAGATAGATGTGTAATTAGTCTTTTCAAATATGCTGATTACACTGTTGAGGTATTCAGGTTCACTTATGTTTAAGACTGTAAAGTTGTATTTATCACAGTGCTGAAGTTTTCAAGATTTGTACAGTTTTAAAATGTCAGTTATTCTGCTAATTCCACCAGTTGTGTCCTTTGAGGTAAATTTCAATATGATCAACATGACCACAAGTCTTAGAATTTACAGAATCACAAAGTTGGAAAAGACCTTTAAGATCAGCAAGTCCAACCATTCCCGTCCTATGCTAAACCGTATCCCTAAGTACCTGGTCTACCCCTTTTTTAAGCACATCCAGATGTGTTTAAATTTTTTACAATGCAAATAATATTTTTACAGATATATGCAAAAAGAAACATCACTGAAATAATAGCCCCAATTCTGTATTCGTATAGAACTGGAAAGTTTGCAACTCAAATACTCAAAATTTAAGAAATCTATCAATTTAAGCCCATTGTTACAATTTTTATTTGAGCTGTATGCCTAAGGAAGGCAAAACCACAGTCTAAACCAATTTCTGCCTATATGATTTGCTGATTTTTACATAATCAGAAAACAACTGATGATCAATACAAATCTATTTTAGATGGCAGATCACAAAGAAGTAATGAGGGGCATTGAGCGGCATCCTGGAGTTCAGTATCCTGTTCTTACACCTAATCTTCAAGGTTTTCATTCCGCTGTAAGTACCTTCATAGAAGATATCCACAATTACCTCTTTCAAGTTTCAGATACTTTCAGCTCAGTACCACAAACCAATCTCTCATAACCTGTCCTGTTAGAAATAAGCTAGAGGTTTTTTAATTAAAAACTGGTTTTCATTGTGGAAAAACGGGCAAATTCACAGAATGGTGTTAAGTACATGCAGGCTGCTGAAGCTTAGACCTTGTTCTGCAGAAACAGAGTAAAGGTCAAAACTCCATTCTTTTTCACAGAGCAAGAGTTGTTCTCAGTGGAGAGTGACAAGTAATTAATTCGCTCTTCTCCTATGCTTAAATGTTTTCTTGTGCTATCATTTGGCTTTCAACATTCTAGATTACCTCGTCTTAGTTGATTTACTGAGGTATAGAGCAGAAGCTCAGGCTAATTGCCTCTTCAGTGTACTTACCACATTTACACATTTTCTAGACTGGTTTTTGCTCTGAGGCTTTTTCTCAGCAGACTCTCACATACGCATTTTGCATATTACCCTTATCAACTATGACACCAAGACCAAGGGAGCCCTTGATCCTAAAGTTGGATCTAACAAGAAAATCCCTGCTGGTTGTTGTTGCTGCTCTAGGCACATGCAGGCACAGAGCTTTCCTAAGCATGAGAATGACTTCCTGGCATTCATGAGGAACAGATTTTTGTACAGAGGATGGATTTTTCAGAGTTGTTACATGATCTTTTTCCTTTTCTGAAAAATGAATATTAACATCATTGTTATTTTCATAGTTCACTCATGTGATTTCCTTCAGCTTAGTACCTTTTTCATTTATCACTTTAAAAATATGTTTACCTAATTGTTAAGAAGAGGAGGAAAATATGCCATAGTAAATGAACTTAAAAGTTGATTCAATCTGTTTGTATACAATAGATTTAAAAAAATCTAATTAAACTGATGTTTTAGATATGGGTGTTATGATGTACTTTAAAATACTAGAATGTTATTGAGAATGAAATGCTTAATCTAATCTTTTAATATAGTGTTATGATTCTGTTTTATTGAAATGTATTTTTCAGATTGCAGCAGGGGCTACAGAAGTCTCAGTATTTGGTGCAGCATCTGAATCTTTTAGCAAAATGAATATTAATTGTTCCATTGAAGAAAGCTTGGAAAAATTTGAAGAAGTTGCTAAATCTGCAAGGAATATGAATATCCCAGTGCGTGGGTAAATATAAAGATTCTTAAGTAATACAGTTATTGGAGTCCTTGGTAAAGGGGTATTTTTTTCACCAGTAGTAAAATATACTACCAAATTATTACATTTTAGATGAAATAATAGCCTTCATTATGATTTTTAAGATTTAATGTATTGATGTCCTGGTTTTGGCTAGGATGGAGTTAATTTCTTTTCTAATAGAGGATGGAATGCCCTGTTTGGGAGTTAGGAAGAAAGCAGTGCTGATAGCACCCTGATGTTTCTAGTTATTGCCAAGCAATCAAGGACTTTTCCAGTTGTTCATATTTCCCTACTAACGAGAAAAGAGGGGATGCAGCCAAGACAGGTGACCCGAACTGACCAAAGGGGGTATTCCATGCCAATTACGTCCTGCGCAGTATAAAGGGGGACTGGTGGGAGGAGCAGGTGGCTCCAGGCCACGTGTTTTTTTGGGACGGTCTGGTTCCGGGATGGCTCTGGGCTGCCCAGCCTGAGTTGTGTGGTTTGGTGTGAAACTGCATTGTGTATCACCAGTTTCATATATCTTTTGCTCTAAAGTCCTGTTATCATTGTTATCTCTATCTTTCTGCTATTCTAGTAAACTATCCTTATCCCAACCCACGGGGTTTTGGTTTCTTGGTCTTGGGGTTTTTTTTCCCTTCTTCCCCTTCCCCTTCCCTTTCCCCTTCCCCTTCCCCTTCCCCCTTCCCCCTTCCCCCTTTCCCTTCCCTCCCAACTTCCCCCCTCTTCCTTTTAAAGAACAAGTGACTATGTGGTGCTTGGCTCTCAGCTGGGGCAAAACCACGACAATTGAGTAATTTGGCTCTGTGTTTTCTAACTACTAATGGTGACTAGTTTTTTCTGGAAATAAAAAAAAAAGCTGTGTGTTTAAACATAACCATTTTAATATCTACGTTTATATCAGAGATGAGACTAGCATTTATTTTCTGCTACTGAGAACTTGTGACACTGTTCCCCGCACCTTAAAAAAGCCCTGTATACTTTTGCTTTGGGATAGTATTGACAAGATATAATTTCATACACTGTATAAAGGTGATTAAAACAAATCTACTCCTAAGAAATAAACAAATCTCTATATTCTGAGAACTCCAGACATTGAAGTGTTTGGAATCTTTAGTACATGAAACTCTGGAATTGTCCAGTATTTATCTTTCTCTACAGTACCTGCTTTTAAACTTAAAATATTCCTAAATGGTACCATCCCTTGAACAGTCTGTCCTTTCTGTTTTCTTTTGCATTACATATTGCTGCTTATCTAAGATAATTTCTGAGGGTCCTTGTGAATGCAGAAAGACATATATACATTCAAGGAGAAACTCAACACTGAGATTCCTTGAGGATTACTAGTAATGTAAACTACATCATGCTCAGAAAATACCTGGACTTGAAAATAGATAGAGGTAGATACCTCAGAGACTAAGTGCTTGAAAACCTGTCTGGCAATAAATACTGGGATCTCTCTTTCCTCCAGGAATAGTGATGAGGTAATGCTACTGCGTGCTTTTTGTGCAGTATTGTGGTAGTTTGAGCATTTGCCTTGAGAAAGGAATATCTGACTTCTCATTGTCCTCAGAGGATCATAGAATAACAGAATGGTTTAGGTTGAGAGGGACCTCTGGAGGTAATCTTGTTCAACCGAAGGAATTCAACACACAGACACCCCCACAGCACACCTCGCCACCCCCAACTAAGAATAGTTCATAAATGCTTGAGTCCTTTTTCCCTAACCTGGTTATATATTTCAGATGTAAAATGACTGGACAGAGAAGGACTTTCACTGTATTAAGAAACAATAACGTGTGTCAGAGTTGGAACACTCTACCTAGCTGCTAATCTGTCAGGTAGAGTCAGGGTTTGCCTCTCTGAGCAATTCCTCTTATAAGAGGTCTGTTGTTTAAAAGGTCTCTGCCACCACCACTTGCCAGATTTTTCTGAAACTAAATTCTGAGCTGGGAACATAACTAGCAATTTGAGTTCTCCAGGAGGATTAAGCTCAGGGATGCCTGAGTTTTAGGTCATAGATAGGTGTGTATAGGGGAATAGGCAGTCAGTTCAGCAAAGACAGCATGCATACAGCAACAAGCCTTAGGCTCTGGTGAATGTTTTTATACTAAAGGTTTTGTTTTCTAGTTTTCTCAGATGTTTAGGCACATCAGGCAATATTTTCTGTATTTCATTAATAAAACTAAACCCAATGGCACAATAGAGGCAACCAACAATCAAGGGAATCCCCAAAGCCTATGTCTATGTTTTTCAATGGCTATGGGTCTCAACAAATGGACTTTACAACTGTTCCAGAAGGTGTAAACGGCAGGTGATGAAGAAGCCCCTGTGGTATACTCTAGATTGATAGTGGAGCCTAAAATGTTAATTTCTGTGCACTAGTTTTCACAGGTTTGAGAGAGAGGCAACCTGCTGCTTTCTTTTTTTCCAAATATTGTACGTCTAAGGCGTTTGTAGTGTGCCAGTAGCAGTACTTCTGGCAGTGATACACTGACATGATGGAAGTGACTGTTCCCATGATAGGATTCTACAATATTCCCACACATTTATTGTCTAATGTCTGTTGAACTGTGTAGCAGGGCTTTTTCTGTACGCAGCAGAAAAAAAAAATATGAGAAAGCAGCAGGATGGGAAGGTATGTGCAGAGAGGAAGAAGGAGAGAGAGAATGGTCAAAGCGAAGCACAAGAAAAGATAATTTTATAATAATTAAGAATAAAAGAAAGAAAAAGCAAAGCAGGAGATACAAAGAAAGGAATATCAAGAACCAGGTAATGAAGCGAACAATAAAAAGCAACAGTATGGAGATGAAGAGAAATGAGATAAGTGAACTTGGAGAAAGTACAAATGGATTATGTTTTAAAAATGCATAATTAGCACAGCCAGTACAAAGATCTGTAATTTTACTTCAGTATGCAAACCTAGTCAAACTTCACACAGTACATGCAGGACAATTTTATTTGGTCTGTCATGCCAGGTGCAGTATGTTATACAATGCTTTAACAGTGAATGAAAATTATGTAAGCACACTCCAGCTATAGCTTTCTTCCTTAGGCTTTGAAAAGTGAATAATTCAGAAGTAGGAAACCATTGACAGGATCATTCAATTTGTGGGATTATAACTGAGTAAAGGATCTAATGAGAGAGGGTAAGTATATTGAAGAAAACCTACATTTATATTTATGTTACTTCTGTCTTTATCATGGAATATTAGCTTGGAAACTATTTTATCCAGTGAAAATTGAGGTTGAGACATCAGGAGATAAAGTGCTGGACTAACATTAAACTTCAACAAATAAAAGATTTTAGGAGAGCACTGTCTAGTATTTGCCTAGCAGGATCTAATATAATGCAATAAAGTAGGCATTCTGCTACAAATCTGCTGAGAATCTAAATTGCAGTATGTGGAGCCATATTTCATCACAACACAATCTAAGTGAGGTAATAATTCTGAATATCTGAGACATCCATTGAGCATGGAATTTAGTGTCTGAAAAATATGGAAAATAAAGTTTGGAGCATGCTAGTAAGTTAGAAGATAAAAGTGAACTGGTTAACACAAGCTGTTGAGACTTTGAGTGTGCTTTTAAAAAATCCCTTCCAGGGAGATATTGAAGAGGTAAAATAGTAATTAGTGAGAAACAAATTTTTGCTATGGATCAGAGTCTAGAGAAATACTTTTTCAAGAGAATAATTACCAAGTATTGTGATATACTGAGTCTTGTTCCTGCATGTTCATACTCATTCAGGTGCACTCCTCACAGGTTGCAGTCACACAAATCTGTAGGAGGCATTGAGATGTAATGATTGCTCAGAAATAAGAATATTAAAAAGGAATGCATAGTGTCCGTCTACCTCAGTACTTTCTTTTAAGCTGCAGTGTATTGTCTTTAGTTGAGTAGAATTCTGAAGACCAGAAAAATAATAACAGGAGTATGAATTCAGGACTTTTTGAAGATTAAGATCTCTTAGCAGTTAAACAAAGCCCTAGAAGATAGGCTTAAAACTTAAAATAATGAAAAAAATACCCATAAAGAAGTATTAGCTTTGAATGCTGTATCCAGGAAGTAAATAAATCTGATTGCAACATCTCAGCTGCTTGTGAGAAGGAAGATTATGGAAGCAGACCATAATTTCCAACTTAATTCTTGAAGACTAAACCATAATCTTCTCTGGTTTAATACCCAACAAAAGCCTGCACCACTACAGGGAATTCATTAGACTTAAGTGAAAGTAGTTCATTAGTTCCCAAAAATTGCAGTACATTTAGAAGAGTTGTAGAGTTTTATATTGTATTTTATGACCTAAAACACTTTCTTTGATGAAGAAAAGTGGGGAAAAGTTAATAAGAAAGTGAAACTTAGGCAGATTTTAGAGATAATACTGTGTCGTCAAAGTGACATTTTCCTGGAGGTCAAAAAAAAATTAGCTATCAAAGCCTGTGATTTATGATCAGGATTTATGATCTCATGTTTAGCTGCTACTATGGAAGCTGCTTTTAATGACAAATAAAGCAAATGGTATTTTTGTACCCTGGTTCCATCATGCACAGTTCTCTATATGCTCAGTCAGTCAACTTTGTGACAAGTTGTTCTTTATGCTTTATAACCTGGTCTGTAAGTATCACTTAGACTTGTCAGACAGGGGCAGAAACTGACAATTTCAGAAGTTGAAATTTAGGAGTTTCTGTTGAATAACCTCAAACTCAGCATTTTGAAACAAAAGGATCGATTTTACATAATTGGTCAGTTGACATTCAGTATTACCTGATTTAGTGAGGGTGTCCCTGCCCATGGCAGGGGAGTTGGAACTAGATGGTCTTTGAGGTCCCTTCCAACACAAAGCATTCTATGTTTCTGTGATTCTATGACTGAGAATTGATTCTCATGGTTAGATTGGCTGCTATTTAGATTCAAGGAGGTCAGTTTCAGGTTTTATTTTGTTGTGTGGCTTCTGTTTACTGAAAATAGTTATATATTGTTTACAAATGTTGTTGTAACATGAGTCAAATCCATGCATGAGCAGGTGACTAACTCTGAGCTTGTCATCCCAAATCTACTTATATTTACTAGAGGAAAATAGTCAGCCTTTAGGCTATGATTTATTGTATGATTTTTAAAGTACCAGGCTTAGAATACGATGAACCATTCTTAGGGTGATCCATCTTTTCAGCTGCAAAGGAGCTCGGGTCCTATCCTATGTTAGTAATCCTATAGATGACCTAAGACATAGCCTGATTACCTTTGATAGCAAAAGACAGAAGAGATGAATATCATCCTACCTGTGCCTAGGCTAAAGATTTGCACCTTTTAATTTATGTAAATAACAATAGATATAAGAAATGTATTAATAGGCTTTGTGCTGCAAGGTAACATAAAGTGAAGCTGTGGACTATTTGGGTAAAGATTTATACTCTGCGTGCTGAGAATCAATGTTTTCTTTTTAGTCACCCTTTCAGAAATTGGCTACTATTAAAGAACCTTGGCTAAAGCCTGCAGTCTTTGCTCAAGCAAGTTCCCAAGACAATGCATTATAGCTTCTAACATAAAACTTGTAGGCTAAATATTTTGCTTGAATTACTTAGGTAATAAAAATATTAATATGCATAAATTGTATTTATATTAATTTCAATACAGATATTGTTTCCTTTCTAAAGCGCTATTATTGTCTAAAGTGTTATTTATTTGCAGGAAATGGATAATTTAGTGCCTTGCCCTAGCTCCTTATTTGTGCAGTTGAAAAATACTTCAAAAAATACTTTTAAGGGGTTCAAATTTTATTTCCTATTTTTACTGGCTATTTAGAATTTATGTAGCGAGCATAAATCATTGGCAATCCCTGAATCTTACGAAAAATGCACTCAAACAGTTGAAACTAAACTTTAAGCTTTTGCTTGTCTTACTGTTGCTGCAGCTGCACTAACATTGACTCGATCATCATCGAGAGCATTTATGTTGTCAGCTGTCACATTTAAAATCTGTAGCACAGCACACAGTTTTCAAAATGTTTACTACATTAGTGCAAATGTTTATGAAGAATTGAAATCTTGCGTATGGTCTCAGAAGTTAGACTATTTATTAGCGTCATAAAGGGGGTTTGGTTTAGGTTTTTTTTATACATGCATAAAAACTTTACAGTAACATCTGGGGGACATTCTGTGAAGACACTGAGCCAAAAGAGTGTGGTCAGCTAATTACTAGTATGCATATTTTGCATGTTAAATGACATAAAACCCTGCTATTTTTAGAATTGCATCTTTTAATACGTACTTCAGGTACTATTAAAAATATCACATCTTTTTCAGTGACTGAAACAGCCAGGATTGATGAAAAACTGAGGCGAATGGTAATTGAAAGTAATCACTTGGACTGTGTTTTAGTTTAAATCATAGACCCATAGAATGGTGTGGGTTGGGTCACCTACCACCTCCTTACTTCTGATGTGCTTGAGCATAGTCTCCAAGAGGATCTTCTCCATGATCTGGCCAAGCACAGAGATGAGGCTGACTCACCTATAGCTCCCTGGTTCTTGCTTCTTTCCCCTTTTAAAAAATGTGGGTTATGTTCCCCCTTTTCCAGTCAGTGGGGTCATCACTGGACTGCCATTACTTCTCAGTTGTGATGGATAGTAGCTCAGCAACTTCACCCACCAGTTCCCTCAGGACTAGTGCATGTGACTCATTTGGTCCCATGGACTTGTGCTTCGTGTTCCTTGAACGTGATATTCCTGGTTCTTCATTCTCACAGCCACTGCCTTTGCTTCTCTGCTTCTTTGCCCTAGTCTTCTTCCTTTCACTGATGTACCTCTACAAGTTTTTCTTGTTGCTCTTGATGTCCCTGGCCAGATTTAATTCTATCAGGGCTTTAGCTTTCCTATCCTGACCCCTGGCTGCTCCAACAGTTTCTTTGTATTCCTCCTATTTTTTGTACATATGAAGAAAATGTTAAGTAAATTCTGACTGAGGTAGATTGCTCCAGGTTCAAGTATTCCGAAATTTAAAGAGACGCGGAAATAAGTTACAATTAGTACAATACAAGAGTAAGCAAGGAAGGACTTGGTGTTTCCCCTTTTCCACAAATTTTACTTTGCTACCTAATTTGTACCCTGTGACAGTGAAATGCATTCAGAATATCTCCCTCTGCAACATTCGGTTCTGTCTAGGACAGTCTTAGTCCTAACAAAAATTAGCTGGGAATTTAAGAGCTATGGGTTTTAAATTCTTTTTCTCTACTAATAACCACTTCTCCCATGACCAGCAATTAAAAGCTGCATTTACATTCCAGTCCTGAAAACTTTTTGTGTGAATAGCCCTTTTGAGGCAATTTTGACCATTTGCATGTGCAAATGTGAACGTGTGTGCAAATGTGAATGTAGTTGCCAGTGTGTAGAGGGTCAGTGTTACAAAACCAGATGCAAATGTTTGCTGTAAAATAACTCTAGAAGCATTTCCTTACCAAGCTGCTGCTTCATAAATTAGAGCATATGTAATCACACATTAATTCTAAACTGGTGTATTTAATTCCTTTGTTTATAGTCAGTCCTATGGCTTGTATGAATGAGCAGTATGATGAAGTTACATAGCAGTACATAAAGGCATATTCAATTGTGTCAATATGTAGCTCACTGTATACAGTTCAAATACTGGTTGATACACTTGAAATATAGCAGTATTTTTTGCTATGACAAGTAGATACCAAACAAATTATAGTATACAGCATTATTATTATTAGTAGTACCTTCTATATTTTATTATTTTATTCTTTATTTTATTATATTACAGATTACAAAAGATATAATTCCTTGATGATTATAAGAAATAATGATTCAGTTTGATGCAAATGCACAATGTAAGACACTTAATACTGGAAACAAAGAGAAAGAATTTATTTTGGTTATCTTTATCTCATGTTATTGGATTTATTTTGAAAAAATACATGTGGAAGAACATATCAGTTTTATTTTAATAGACTTTATAACAAGTAATTCTGGAAATTAATAATGAAGTCAATTTTGCTAATAAAGATCCTGATTATGAGAGACTTATGATTTAACAAGATGACCTGATCATTATAATTCAGTTCAACAGCACCCTTTTTTTCTTTTATTACAGTTCATCTTAAATACCGTAAGATATTTGGATGGACTTAAAATACTGTATTTTTATATGCCTATGGAATACCATGAGATGAACTGCAATTACTCAGTTTTGCACGATTCAATAGAGTTTAAAGCAGCATATGGTTTCTGAATACAGACAGGAACTTTGAACTCATTTTCTGGTATTCTGGATTACTTAGGACTGGAGTGCACATGTTTTTTAACATTGCTTTAAACCCTCATTTTCAGACTGCACTAATCACAGTCACCATTATATTCATAATAGGGTGATTTATACCATTATCACTTCTTTAGATAGTAAAACCTATTTAACACCTCATGTCCCTATAAGTGAGCCTATATTTGAGATTATGGGAATGGCATGATGTAGATGAACATTTAATAGACTTGGAAGCAACAAATTTCAGTATGGAAATAGTAAACAAATCTACAGGGTTAACCAGTAATAAGCCAGCTGGTCACAGATCCCTGGAGACATTGGAGAATGTGGGACTTTGGGCATTTCTCTGTACTGAGGACAGGTTAAGAAAAGGATGTTGGAGCCATTGTACCAACTGTATCATATTGGATGATTGCACTGAGAGATTTTCCTTAGGAATAACTTTACACTGACTCTTACCCACTTTTTGTGTGCCTGCAGATAGAAAATATTATTATTAGACCAGAAGAGCTGCTGCTTTTTAATTTAAAAAAAGAGAGGGATACCTATGAGAAGCCAAAATGATCCCTGTTTCTTCTTAAAGTGTAGCATAAAATCAGGCTTGAAATATTAGTATGAAATTATAAGGTAACAGTACAATGTGTTTGTTGTTTGTATGTTGCTGATTGCTGGATGGATAATTTGATACAGTTACTAAAATTAAGTGGTTAAATGGCCCCTCATTATAGTTACAGTTTTATTCTGTTTTTAGAAAATAAGTCTTTTTCTAGAACATAGTTCACAACTTAATGGTGTTTTCTGGGCATTGTAAAAACAATAACAAATATTATTACTGCAGGATTCACTTTGAATAGCATATATATTAGTCACAACTGGGCTCTAAATACATGGAGAGGTTGCTGCTTTTTTTTTCTTTTAAATAAAATGTGGAAAAAAATTTCTGGCCTTATTTACACATTTTGGGCTTGGCTTGAAGATTCTTTTTCTGGAAGAATCTCCTTTCCCTCTTCTCTTCTTTGTATTTGCCCGCTTCTTACAGGAAGGCTTGCTTGTTTTTAACAAATGGCTTCCTTTGCAAAGAGACAGAATACATCAACCTGAATATTATGAATTCTCCAAATGATAGGCATATACATTTTAGCACGAACATCCAATAAAAATAAATACATCTGCAGTGAACATGGTAAATTATATGCGAACTTACACTATAATAATAAACAGGAAACAGCAGCATCTGAGTCTGCAACTGGCTTCTCAGGAGGCTCTGTGCTTCCAGCTGTGGTAGCAGCTGTGGATCTGGCTCTGGAACTCTCGCTGAAACAAGCTGACAAAGGGCTGATTACAACATGGAGTTCAGTTTCTGCTTGGATTCGTTTTCCTCTTAACACACTTTGGTCATGAGAAGTTTGCTCATTTACCCGGTTTGCGGTTTTATATCCTGCACTTCACAGTCATTGGGCTGGCATGGTGATTATCACCATTCCTAGTGACCTTGATCGTGGGGTCCTTATACTGTCTATAGCTTTTGTGGGACATTGCAATTTGGTTTTGGCTTACTGGAAGAAACTGAAAACTCTCTTCCTCTTCCTTCTCCCTCCCCATCCCCAGAGGCTGTTCAGCATTTTTGTCCAAAATATGACACAGTGAAGTTGCTGGGGTTTATTTTTTTAAGTTGTTTTTATATGCATAGGAAGTAATTTAGTAGAAGACCAAATGATACTCACCTGCAGTAAAATCTGTAGATCAGGCAAGAGACTGAGTAAACTCTGCCAGGTGAAACAAGTGGAGAACTTCTTTTTATCACTTTTTATTAAAAGGAGGAATTCTGATTTCACAGAACTGAGAGAGCAAACCAGCATTTACCCATGTGTTCCTAAAGCAGCTGTATAGACACGTTCACTTATTGCAGGTCCTTCTTTCCACCTCTGGTTGTATGGGTTCTTTCCTTGATTGCATGCTAAGGATGTAGTTAAGCTGCTAAAACGTCTGGCCTTGATTCAGCAAAGATTTAAGCACATACTTAGAATTAAACACTTCCATTGCAGAGTCTGCTTTGTGAATCCCAGATACTTGCTTCTGCTCTCATACTGTGTAGTGTCTCTGGTGAATACCCCGAGACCAAGACAGTCTTTTTCACTGCAAAGTCGTTTTTTTTCTTTCAGTCCTGCCATCTTTTTAGAAAACAGCTGTACTCTCCAACTTAATTGAATTCCCAAATTAAATCCCAGTTGCCTATGTAACTCATTGCTCAAACTCTTCCCTCTTTTTCCCTCTGCTGCTTTTCTTCACATCAGATCTTGCTTTTTCTCCTAAGAAAAAATAGCTGCGGTATGGTCATCTTCTGTCACTCTCTTCTCCCTCCCCTAATCCTTTCTCCTCCCACTGTCAGATCAGCAGGAGTTTATTGTCTACTTTCCATCTGTGCCCCTTCCACTCTGCCCCAGTGACCCCATGTTCTGTTCTTCCTCTTATTTCTCCCCTCCCTTACTCTCTTTCTTAACCTCTCGCTGTCCTCTGGCTCTTTTCCACTGCAATATAAGCAAGCATTTGCCTCTTAAAAATTGCACCTTTGACCCTACTTGGTTCTTCATATTGTATCTCATCGCCTATCTCTTCTTCATTCCTACGCTCATTGAAGGCGCTGCTTAGAATTACTCTCTGGAGACCCTCTTCTGTGATTCCCTCCTACAACTCCTACACTTTGGCTTCTGTTCCTTGCTTGCAACTGCAACAGCTCTCACCAAGGTCCCTGATGACAAGATTTCAGAAACAGTAGTCTATCCTCATTCTTCTTGACTTGTCAGTAGTGTTTGCTGCAGTTGACCAAGCTCTTTCTAAAATGTTTGTCTTTTCTTGCTTTCTGTGGCTCTGATCTCGTTAATTTTCTTCTTTCTACGCAGTTCTTCAGCATGTTCTCCCATTTTGGAGAACTCCATCTTGCTTTGGCTTGGTTCTCTTGTGCTTTTAATGGGATATGGGTTGCACCAATGCAATTACAAAGCATCCTACCCAGTGCTGCCTTAGGTTTAGATGTCTTGATAAATGCCCATCCATATGCAGGATTGTCCTCCCTCTTTCACATAGACATGAATATTTTCTCCTTTCATATGCTAAGCTCTCCATATCCCTCTAGCTGTACTCAGCCCTCGCCTGCATCAGTTCGGCTTGCACTGTATTTTCTGCAGTTGAGATAAGTTGTATCTGTTCTTTCCAATAAGAATATAGTGAGACCTTGTCAAATGGAATTAATATTCTGTGTCCTGTATTAAAAATGTTTATCCTGAGATACGTTTGGAGTGCATTTTACTCTTTTAGAGCCTCATTTTAAGCATTTCACTTTCTTTGTCATTGCTATCAACTGAGTCCCATTCCTATTGCTCCTGTCATTTCTCCATGGAATCCCAGTGCCTCTTTTTGCATTGACAGTACCAAGAAATTCAGTGTTATCTCCAGATCTCTACTTTTTATGACAAATCATTAATTGAAAATATTAGAGAAAATTCTGCCAAGCCCATCCTTGATGAACTCTACTGAAAAACAGATCTTTCATCCTTTACAGGACTTTTGTTTTCTCTCTGGTAGGAAGTTCTTTACATGTCAGATTCTTTCAGCAGTCCCTATTTTCTCTAGTTTAATATTGAATATCAGATGCTCAAATAGATTACATCTATCATATTTTCCTTGTTTAAAATGTCAGCCTAGTCACAACAGTGTAAAGCATGCAGAGAGTTCATAATCTCAAACAGATTTGTACGTTGCAGTAGGCAGATTCCTCAGGTCACCACATACTTCCATGCCCCAGCAGGCCCAGCTGCATTATGTGAGCTCAGGCGAGTTTCTGCTTGCTGGTGTGATCCACAGGGAGTATTCCCTTGTTCTCCAGATACCTTTTAGCCTGCTTTTACTTTTGTTTGCCCTGCTCCATTCCAGATGTCATTCATGCCACCAAATGCATGTCTTGATCCATCACAGGTAGCCATTGGGAGCATGTAAAGATCTATGTGATTAAAGGAAACGTGTGCGCATAGGTACTGGATGTTTTGCATTTACTTTGTATGTAGTCATAGTAAGTGCTGTGCCTGATGTTGCAAAATAATTTTAGTATGAGTCTGTGTATTCACTAGCTCTAGGCACTGTAACATTAAGTAAAAAGCAATCCTTTGGGCCTGACATTTTCATGCTTGATTTCATTTGAAAACTGTATGCACACACAAAAAATAATTAAGGAAATTATCCTGAATAGTTTCTGGGTTACGTGTCACTGAAAAGCAGGGCAGTATTTAATTGTTAACAGTAGCTGGTTTTTTATCTTTAATGTAGATAAGAAAATTTAGAATTTTGAAACTTAAACAGTGACATCCAAATTGGGGGTGATATTTAGAGATGTCTGTGGCCAAGGTTCAAAAACCTGGTTTTCATAATGACATACAGATAATTGAAATCATGCCTGGTAGGCATCTGGACTAAAATTATGAGCAGGTTATAATGGGCCCAACTGCTTTTGTGGAAACAAAGTTCATTTCATTTCTTTGTCAGGGCTAATCAAATTCTCTTTGGGTTCAAGGTTTGCTTCAATCTTACTGCTGCTTTCAGTGGCAATGCCGTATCTTCACATAGGCGATGGAATATGTTCTGTGTGTTAAATGTCGACCTTTTTTTCACAATTTATTTTTGCCTGTTATTCATCCTAGTTTCACATTTTATCAATCATTTTCTCCTTCAACTGCAAAGAAACAATACAGTACCCTTTACCCTGTGGACCTTGACTACATACGAACTGGCATCTGTACAATCCTGTTTGCATTATAGAGTGTATAATTTTACATTATATCCTTCAGTGTTGAGGGAAAGGGAATGATGGGGAATTGATGAAGGCTCTTGTTCTTCTGTTAAGCAGTTGAGCAACCTCCCACTGGGACTGGGCTCTGCCTGCCTCTGAATCTGTAAATCCCTCTACAGGCACACTTATTTTGATTTTGAATGGCTGTTTCTGGTTAGTTTAATCCTACTCCTAATCAATTTAAGATAAATAATTAGAAGTTTAATTGGAATTTCATGGCTCTTAATTGTCATTAGAAAAAGGAAATTTAAACCAAATTCTATGCTAACTTGGCTTTGAGACTGAACAATGGAGGCTTGGTTATGGCTTTCAGTTTTTGTGCTTTGTGGAGCCAATAGCTGCTGAGAGACACAATCTCACTTCTCAGTTACTTCTTTTCTTGTCCCAAGGCATACCTGAGCTGCAGCTTGCAATGGAGCTGTAATTCTTCTGGGGCACTGGGACCAAATGTCAGTGCACAGATAAGAGGGTGAAAGCTACCCCATTCACCACAATTCTCGTGGTCTAGGAGAGCGTGGGGTTATTGTAAGGTGCTTGTGTCCCTGTGTTGCTCTCTATGATGCAGGTAGCTGGCCCAAGGAAGAAAATGCTTCCCTCCTCTGAATACCTGGTGTGAGCCAGGCAAGGCAAAACTTGAGCTGGCTCCTGCAACTTCAGAAGAAAATACCAAGAAAAGTTTGAAGTTTCCTACAGCAGCACTGCCAGTCCTTTACAACTTGTGACATACATTGAGCATAAATAAAGTTATAAATCTCAGTTCTGTGATTTGAATAGAGAATTGATAAACCTGCTATTTTCATCTGATATAATTTTAACTTTTAATTCAAATATTTATTGACATTGGTTGTCTTCAATATTCAAAATTATATTTAACTTTTCAAAAAATGTAACGTATATGGATGCATACTTATAAAACAGAAGTATCCTTGTGTGTTCTTTTTATTGTAGGTATGTGTCATGTGCACTGGGATGCCCATATGAAGGAAACATCATACCAGCTAAAGTGGCAGAAGTAAGAGTGAACTTCTGGCTTGTCTTTTTAATGCATAAAAAATATTTTTAAATGTCTCTAATAATGTTCTCTACTTAATCCTTAAAAGATCTTTAATAGCTAATACTAAAACTGAGGGTGTAATCTCACTCAAACATATGCAGTCAAATCCATGAAAAATACTATGTTATGATTATAAGTCATGAAGAAAAATATTATGTGCTATTTCCTCCAACAAGAAGGTAAGAAAATGCTTAAGCAAATAGCCTGAAGCACGTATGTCAGTGGACAATGTTGTACAAGATGATTACTGGCACAATCTCTTCAAAAGGTGTCTGCTTTTAAATGCATTTTCTGCTGTCATGAGCCTACTGTGCTGTCAGCTGATAGACCCACTGCTACAGCATTAAATCATGTGATTGACACATGAACCAAAACTCATCCCCAGAATGATTTCTTACTACTTAACTTGTTCTTCTGCTATGGTGGAATAAGCTGTGCCTTTCCTGCCTGTCCCTTTTTCCCATTTGGGATAAAGGTGAAGAAAGATGACGTCTTGGTCAAGTCTTTCCACCAGAGAAAGAGATGAGTGAATCACAAGCGTTAAACTTTGCAGGAAGGCAAAGAGGCACAAAAGCTGAAATGGGCAGTAGAGAAAAAAATGGAGAAAGTGGAAAAGAAAAGAGGGCAGGACACGCTGGCCTTCCTCCTGGAGAAAGACTTGTCTTCTCTGCTACACTTAATCACTTACTTTTGGTGATCTAGCAGAATCTCCAAACCACTTTTTTTTTAAGCACTAGCAGCTAGTCAACATTTGTCTGATATATTGTGCTCTGCGTGTGTGCCTTTCAGGTCCTGTTCTCCTTCATCTCCTACTATACATTCCAGATGGAACTTGTGATAATACTTCTCCCCACAGCAGCCACATATACTCACAGTCTATGAAAAAAAAAAAAGCTAAATTGATATTTCTAATTGGGTTTAATATGAAGTGAAAGTTAGAAGTGACACAGCTTTAGTTAAAGTGGTGATGACAGATTCAGCTGGGCTGTTGGTAAATTGCTCCCTGCAACATCATGTTCCCCAACAGGCTTCTTTCCATGTGTTGTGTGTTCTTTAACTACTCTCCTTGCACAGAAGAGCTCCTTTTCAGTTTACCAGTGGGAGTGCTATTTAATGTTCCAAACCTGCAAACTTTTACTCACATGGATGTTTTGTTTTCTCTCTTCATCTTAATAAGTGTCTTCTTCTGTACCTGTACACTGTTGCACGTGTGCTTTAAGAATAAAAGCTGCCTTGTCGAAGTTCTTGAGGCCCTGATTCAGCAAGCACCGCTGTTTATATAGAATCATCTGATTAGCTGTTAATGGATTTTACATAAACACATGCACTTATCCTTTGCTGAATCAGAATTATCAAAATTACTGGCTGTGTTGCTCAACCCTTTCAAGGGAGCTGCCTCTCTGGTCATCATCCTTCTCAGGATGGGAGTCTGTGACTCCCCTGACTCTGTGTTCCAATCAGCAACTACAATTGAAAGGTTTAGACTGTTTCTTCTGCACTCAATGACAGTGACCAATTCTTTTGTTTGTTTTTAAGCAAAAGATATTTTAACTGAAGTAAAACCACTTAGGTGAGGTGGCTCATTAACCAGACTACACGCATTTCTGGCTTACAGGTTCATAACTAATTTACACATAGTTATCTAGTCAAAGCAAGCTTCAGATGCTTTTAGACTTCTAGAATCGATCTGGTACATCCATCTGGTTCTTCATTTAAAAGGAAATATTTCTCATCTATTCAAATAAACTACTTAGTCCTTTTTTCTCAGTGATGCTTTTACTTGAAATGGAGTAGCTGTTTAACCGTATATCTTCCTGTTGTTTGTGAATTTCAAGCCTAGGCAAATAAGGCTTGAAAGCTGTTTGAAGCACCATTTGACATTCTTGAAGCCAGTTGTGTTATCCATTGTCTTCCAGTCATATACTTGGCTGGTTTTATATTTCTGCCTGCTTCTTTCTCTCCTTAGCTTCCTTTAAACCTAGAACAGTGAATTCATGTAAATATTATCCAGCATACAGACCGATTGGGCTACAGAAAATGTGCTATTCTTTCCTGAATGCTGTTGGATTATTAGAAAGTTTCCCTTACAGCTCAAGGACTGCAGTGCATTTTTATGTTATTTGCATGAAAACATCTGTAGCTCAATTACAACCTTTTGCATTCAGTTTAAGAGTATAGTTTTAGATATTGTTTCCAGCAGTAGGATTGTTCACATGCTTCAGGAGTTGCGGTATTGGGTCACCAACTCCCATTTTGATCAATGCTTGGTGTCAGGGCCATACTCCCAAGGGGAGTAGCACAAGCCTCATGCATAGTAAAACTGCTCAGTGGTGCAGAACATGACCCTGTTCAATCAACAAAGCCGCAAGCTTGTAATCGCATTCTGATTACACTGACAAAACAGCGTGTTCTCTTCTCCCCTACCTTCCTCCCAGAAATCCATATTGAAAACTTAGGAAACTGTAACTAATGGGCTGCCTCCTACTATGGTAGGATAGAAAATCCAACATGAAGAACTCCCATTCAGCTTCCAAACATACACATTCTTCTTGAAATTAAAAATAGATCTCTTTTCAAGGGTCACTTTAAGGTTTGATCATGACAAGTCAGTGATGATGCTCAGCTTGTTAGCAGTTTCTCCCTCTTTCATCTTTCATAGCTTTATTTCAGAAGCTGAGACTAATGGACCAATCATGGAAAAGAAGGGAATGCAACATGACTTACAGCAGTTTAGTCATTGTCATCATTAAAATGCTCATCCAGAAAAACTTTTCATGAATGAAAAACAACCTAAGAAAAAAATGCAATCTGCTTCTGACCTTAAACAAAAACTGAGGTTTGGGGGTTAACTAGAGGTAATCTACCACTAACTGCAGATGATATTTCTTTTTTTCTTACAACAGTAGTCCAGTTAAAACACCTGCCCTGTGCTGATGATATAACTATATGCTGCAAGATAGAATCTTTTTTGCAATCTGTTGAATGTCCCTTTTGTAAAGCATATATTGAAGTTATATAGATGAGAACCAAGGTCTCTGATTTTAAAGTACAGAGTTTTACTACCTTTGCAGTAGTCATAGCACTTCCAAGATTTAAGCAGAATGATTCAGACTAGTTGAAGTTCTTTTTCAGCTGTTCTTTGAATTAAGTGAGCAGCAATATTAATCCAGCACTTCCGAGACTGCTGGTGCAGCACTTTGTCAGCTTCCTCAGACATATTCACAGTGATCCCACTGATGAAGCCTTGGAATTGCTTTAACAGCAGAGTGCAGGGCGACTGAAGATGTCTTGGAAAAGGGTTGTATTTTTTCATTTCCAAACAGTTAATTTCCAGATTGGGATAATGTTCCTGTGGAGTAGCATTTTGGGATTGCTGATTCATAGTGGGGAATGCTAATGGGGACAAATATTCTTGGTAACTGAAAATAAGTTGAAACCTTTTCCAAATAAATTCAGCAAAACTAAGATGGAAAGATCCTACATTCGATTTCTGAAGCAATATTTTTTGGTGCAAATGTAATTTGGTGTTTCCCACTGTATGACTTTCTCCACACAAATGTTTTGAAGCCAGACCTCAAATCTCTTACTCATACAAAGAACCACTCAGAGGCATAGTTCCAGAAACATTTTAGGGCTCTACTTATACAAGTATGAACTATTTTTGTAGAGTTTTGTTATGCATTAGGAAAATTTTTAAAACTTAAAACCTAGAATGTTAATTAAGTTACAGTTTTGCTTTATGAGTACTTTAATGTTTGGTTGCATGAAAAGCAAGCAAAATTAATATTAACTACAACATGCTAAAATGTCAGTTTCCATTGATGTTTTCAGGGCCAAGAGAAAGGAAAACTAGGCTTCTTATTAAATATTTATTGCCTTAGTTTAGCCATGTGCTTGGCTCCATGTAGTAAGCAAACAAAAGGGCAGGTCTTTACCCTGCACAGTTTGTAAACTGAAAAGTACACAGAGAAAACCAAACAGCTGGGAAATCCCCAGGGAGAGGAAAATGTTGGGAAAGGGCTTGACAGAAACTTAATTCATAGTGTAAAATCTTAGTTATTTGGATTCTGTGGAACAGTAAAAAAATAAGGTTTTGATGGATTTGGGTTGGTTGGTTATACCATGTACAAAAGCAGAACTGTAAATTTAAAATAAGAGGATCTGTGGGATGTTGTTGGGTTACGAGAATGAATAGGGGTTTCTGATACATAGGTCCACCTCGGTGGGTCAAAAGCTGAAACCTATACAGAATTGTGCCCCTTTTAATGTATGTTCTTGACCCTATTTTATTCTTTCATCTTTTAATGTTTCTCTGTTTCTAATCAGGTATCTAAGCGGCTGTACAGTATGGGCTGTTATGAAATCTCTCTGGGGGACACAATTGGTGTGGGGACTCCTGGAAGTATGAAAAGAATGTTGGAAGCTGTTATGAAAGAAATTCCTCTGAGTGCTCTTGCTGTTCACTGTCATGACACATATGGCCAGGCGTTAGCCAATATCCTCACAGCAATACAGGTAAGTTAGGTTCTCATTTTATAGATATGATAGTAGGAGTCTTAGTTTATTTCAAATGAACAATTTTTTAAAAAATTCCAACCTTAAGGAAATTGCTGTAAAGGAAAGAGGCACTCTGAACTTTCAGAAAGTATTGCTCACACGTTGAATTGTCTACAGGTATTACTGCTGTTGCTTTGGCAAGAAAATGTCAATTCTTTTCTACATATTGCCTTCAGTTCTGTAAAAAATTACTATGAAACAGGGGTGATTATAATATTCCCTTGATTTTGGATGAACAAGGGAGATAAAATACAATTTTTTTCCTGATGTCTCAGATTCCCCTTTTCTTAGGACCATCAGTATGTTTGTTGTTCACTAAACTAAAATTTCCATTTTACAAGGGTGTGTAAATGTAAATAGAATGATGCGTAATTGCATCTTGATTTTAGATGTATTAATCTAAATTCTTGGTAATTATGTACACAGAGCAATCTAGATCATTTTTTCACTGTTAAAATGCCTTCAGTAAGCTTTTTTGTTTATCAGTCATACCTTGCAAATAAGATTAGCAACAACTTTATATTCTACTTAATCTTCTTTTAAATCTCTGGCTAAACAATCAGAAATAGTTAATTTCCAGAAAAGATATTTTTCCCTTTGTGTTTATATATATTTCAGAATAGGACACAATACAAGAAACAGACTACAAGTTCTGAGGTAGTATTTGTAAAGATAAAATCTGGAAAAATATCTCAATGTCTGCATGCAGTCCTAAGAAGACCTATTTTTACTAATAACAGAATCTTAAATTGTTTACAAATCATAGGCCTTTATTGTTCTGTTTTATACTTCATGGCATCTTCTTCTTCCTTGTAATTCAGACAGACATTTTAAAGTCAGCTTTCCTTTGTCCTGGTTTGTTATTTTGACAGGGCTTACATTATGTTGTTTAGAAATAACAGCAGAGTGTTAACAGTACTGGTGATACAAGCAACAAGAAGGAACAGGAAATGGTTCATGCTTCAGCAAGGGAATCTCTACAGGTATTTGATTAAATACTGAATGACAAAATCTGGTAAAAAAGGGTCTAACTTTCACTCAGAGCACTCACTATTGACCCTTCCTTTTTGCTTTTACTGTTGCAAATGTGTGTGTATGTACCATGGGATAAATAAATCGCTAATTTCACAGTTAGCTTCAGTTGCAGATGTAATGGCTAATAGCATGAAAACCCTTGAGCATGGGAGGAGTTCACCATAAAAATACTTGAAGCGTTGTTTTTCAAATTCTTCCTTAAAATAATTGCTGTCATGGTGCCTACTAAACACTGAACGATGGCTGTGGTTTGTTAACCCAAATATTTATTGTCAGTGGTTCCTGGTTCTGGTTTACCTCCTTCTCCTATCTTTTTATTTACTTCTTAAACCAAGCCTGTAAGAGTTAAAGGGGGGAAAAGCTCTTAGGTGCCTTATGTGCAGTTCAGACTAATTAACATGTAAATTCAAGAGAGCAAAAGACCTAAAAAAAACCCCTATGCAGCCTTCTCAGATTTCTGGTTGACCAGGGGTGCCTGAGACCTACCAGAAAAACATCCCTGTGTGCTTAAGTTCTGCTACAGTGGATGTCTAAAGGTGCAGTGTTTTTGGCTGAGCTGAGCTTGTCATAGATTTTGCCAAAAGTCCTTGATGAAGCAGGCATTACACAGACTCTCTGACTGGCTTTGTGCAAGCACCTCTTTGGCTTGCTCTAAAGGTAGGTCCCCAGGCTCTCGGATCCTCAAACGGGGCCTGCCTGTCAAAACGTCCTCTTCTGTCTCTGGTCAAAGAAACAAGGCAGCTAGTGGTGAATTATAGCTAAGCAATGCTCTTTCTAAAACAGGATAACTTTTGCAGGTCAGCCAGCTGGTAAAGTGCCAAAGACAGTGGATCAGAGTACCCAGGTCACTTCCAGCCCCTGCTGCCAGGCTTGTCTGTGCTTTCTCCTCTGCCAAAGGTGCATGAATGGCAAAGTACTGGAGTAAAAACCCTTGTCTTCAACTCAGCTGTTTGTTCCCTAGACCAGACTCCACAGATGCAATTCCTTACCCTCCCTCCTTTATGGGTCTGTGCGACTGACATGATATTTCATCAGGAGTGAAGAGCATTTGAGGGGTTATAGAAATAATGGGCCGTGGTTCTTGTTTGAAAACAATTTTAAAGAACGTTCAGCAAGCAAAGTACACTCTTCCTAAGGCACTGCAGACTACAACCTCAGGCTGAGTACTGTTGTATTGTATATTGTATTTCCTAAGAATTAATGAATGACAGCTGGAAAGCCACAAATCACTCTGCACTAATTCAGGCATTGCTTCGATGGGAGATCTCCTAGGAGTGGAAAGAGGTGCTGTTGATTCAGTAAGTGATTTTTTATACAGATCACATTGTTCCATACAGGATTATACTACCCAGAATATTTTCTTTTGTTTGGGGCTGATCCAAAGTCATCTAGAACTGACAGGCCGTATCTGTATAAGAAATTAGCAGGGAAGTAGTCTTGTAATTTTAGTATTCAGTTTTATGTGTGTTGTTTTAGCAAAAGGATAGGTAGTGAAAGATGGGAGAGAGATTAGCCAGCTTTTAAAGGATAAGTAATATTTTAAGTTGTTGAAGTGAATAATATAGATAGAAAGCATTGCTTAGAGAAAGTAAATTCACTTTCTTTTATGAAGACAAGATGTAAAAATCTGAGGAACATGAAGTGATGCTTCAGAACAAAACAGTAAACATTTAAAATAGAAACACAACTGCCTCTTGGTTAAACAGCTTAATATAAAAATATATACAGAATATAAAATTTACCAAAGAGACAAATTCAGAAGTTGAGAAGTAATGGGGTGATCTAGTTAGAAGTTGTGGTATTTTGAGTAAAATTGCATATGTGGGTTAGCTAATGTGACAAACACAAAATGTAGCTAAAAGAAGTAGTAAAACATTTATAGGAAATTCTTACAGACCTCCAAGGAAGGGTAAAAAGATGGGTCAGGAAACTTCTGTGCTGGAGAGGCCCCAATAAGGTAGACCATTGATTTGGGGAGATTTGAGTTGCCTTGGGAATTGACTCCCATAGCCTGTACAGAGCGGGTAAGAAAAGGGAAGTTTGTTAATGGAAGTGACACAGAACTCTTTTCTTGCATAACTTGTGTAGTTGCCAGAAATAGCTTTGTCTGTTTTCATAGCACATATCCGAACATGGGAAAGAATATGCTAAGCAGCAAAGAGGAGTTTTGGCTGGCAGTGATACCTCAATGAATGAAACAATCACATAGTAATCCCATAGAACTTTATCATATTCAAATTGCCATCGTAATTCATTAACGTAAGCAGATTCCTGGACTACTGGGATCAAATCCTAACTTAGAGAAAATGAGCATAAAACTAATGACTTACAAGGAACAAGGATTTTTACCACCTTGTGTGATCATTTCCCCCTGTTGGATACAATGAAATGAAAGAGATTGATGATTTGCTAAACGAAATGGCTTTTTTATTAGTGCTTTCTTTTTTACAAAAACCAGGAATTTAAAAATAAAACTCACAGTTCAGTAGCAGAAACAGAAGTTAGCAACCCTCTAATTAAACTTCCGAGGTTCAGCCTGCAAAATCCAAATTTGTGAATACAGGTTTTCATTATCATATATCCCCTTACAGAGAGGTTAAAATAGTTAATGTCTTTAAGATCCTTGAATTTTAAAGATTAAATAAACTTTTTTTCCCCCCAAATAGAAATGGCTGGCTGCTGACCTCTTTCCTTCATCACTTAACTATATACATTCTATGCCCTTTGGTGCCTTGAAGTGACTAACCGACTTGCACTTGTGGATCCAGTTTACTTACATAGTAAAGACAAGGTTCACACAAAGGCACTCAGTGTTGATATGGCTGGTTTAAGTGCCAGAACCAGGAAAGAAATCTGAACATAGATGCTGAAATCCATGGTTACTTAATTCACAAGGATCATTGTGTTACAGGAATAGAGTTCACAATGGCCAGCAGCCTGAAATGGTAAAGCCTAAGTTAAACAACTGAAAAAAGGCTGTTTAAAATTCCCTCCTCCATGATTCATGTGAGCTCACATGTGTAGCCTTAGGCGAGATTAATTTCGTGCCCAAAACCAGCTCCTAGATGTAAGTACCTGGCTTGTTCTTTTTTTTCAGATACAGGACTTGCTGTTTGTGGCTGTTGAGCTTGCCTGTAGAGACAGGATGTCAAGACCCTTTCAGCTGGTGGTTAGAGCTGCTAAGAACTCACATCCAGGAGTTGCTTGCTGCTGAGGAGCCTCAGTGGGGGCTCCCCCACCTTTACTTGAACGTAACTTTAAACCTAAGCTTCTGTGTTTGGCTCCTGCCTGAGCTACTCCACAGCAGCATTGCAATTGCACTTGCTGATGGTCTTCTATCTCCCTGATTCTCACCCTCATCCTCACCCTCTAGATTGTCTTACTGGCTTAGCCTCAGACCTGGCTGATCGGTGTCTGATCTGGGTTACTGTCAGCAGGCCAGATGCTGACCTTGAATCGCTGACTTCACTTCTTGGCTCTTTTTTGGTGAGGTTGCCACCACTGCCTGCCTAGCTGTGACTTGGCTCTTCTTTTACCTTCCTTTTCAGAGCAGGCTGTCCTTGCTGCTGCTCATGACAGTCAAGTCTTTAGAAATGGTTCAAGCAACCAATAGCTTTGATTTTAAAACTAAATGAGCTTTGCTGCAAAATGCTGTATTAGAAGAGAGGAACGAGAATGTGATATATGTAAAAATTAAACATGAAAACAAAACCTCTTGGTTCTCTGATTTTCAAAGTATGAAACAGCAATTAAAAAAATCCACCACACAATGAGTAATGAAACAAAGACTTCAGCCCCCCACCCTCCCCAAATTTAAAAAAAAAACACAGCAAAAAAAGCTCAAAGCATCATTAATGCAGATATGCACACTAATGTGCTGAACTAAATGACCACCATTTTGGAGGACAAAAAGTTAGGACTACTTTTAGTCTGCCTACAGCTTAGGTTTAACCAATATCTCAATTCCTTCACTTTTTCCCCTGTAAAAGAGAGAACAAAGTGTATGCATAGGCCTTGAATAAAGATTTAAAATCTTCTGTCCCGCCTCCCTACTTTATCTACCCTTGACTCCTGTGCATTATGTTCATCACTTTCCCTAAAACCATTGGTAGGATTATAAATATGCTTATACATCTTCATCTCAACTCCTAACTCATTAGCAACCTGAAATTGAACATTCAAATATCATCAAGAAAGAAAAAAAACCCACTTTACCTTTTTTTATCTGGAAGTAGTGCTCTTTTTAATTCCCTGCTAAGCACAATAATTCAGAGCTATAGCATGGTAAAAAAAAATTGTCACTTCTGTTTGAAGGTAGAGAAGATGGATAAGCAGCCATGTAGAAGTGTGAAGACTTGCATGTACTCATTGTGCTAGACTTGAGCTAAGAATGTCTCGTAACAGTGAATGGGAACTTTCTAGTTGAGGAAGGCAGTCTAGCAGCATTTGTCTGTTGTTATGCAAATCAAAAAATGCTGGTTTGGGAGAGTTATATAGTAATTGAGGACATTATTTTGTACATAGTGGGCTGCAAAATTTCTTGCTTGAATAATATATTAAATACCACTCTGATTTTATTTTATTATCAGGAGTGTGCAGGAGTACTCACTGCCTGGCAATCAAACTATTTACATCTAAACTAATTTTTAACAGAGCAAAAATAGTCATGATAGTTTAGTTAAAATTTTGACACTACTACAGACAGGGTTTCTTTTAAGAAGACAGGGAGGTATTGTATGCAATTAATGAGGTACAGGAGGCAGGAACCATAGCATCTTGACTTGTCCTTTCCTGATTTGACATGTCACTATGCACATCACTTCAATTTTTTATTTGTAAAACATGAATAAGGGTTATCTCTCTTCATTTGTGAAATGCTAAAACAATCTACAGAGGAAGAGCATCGGACAAGTGCAAATTATATTTGTCCAGTTTCAAAATTTATTTTTGCAATTGAAGTTTAGAAACTGAATAGATTTTATGTTTGATATAGAATGCAATTTTGAGATTAAAAAAAGCTAAGGAATATGAGTGGGCAAGTGATCAGAATACATGCATGCCCGATCAAATTGTCTGAGTTTTGTAGCACTCCATTTCCTCTCCCCTGCTCAGCCTGGCACTCTGAAGAATTTAGGTTGCACAATGTGAGGGTAGGAAGGATTTGCCATATGAAGCATGCACATAGTTTGGGATTCTGAAAAGACGTTAATATTTTTGCATTCCTATTTTGAGAAATGCATAGAGTTAGAAAGGTTTTAGGAGACCTCATAAGTTTACTTTCCTCTGCTGTTTACGAAGATATGCTAGGAAACTGCAGAAGACTTAACAGACACCTCCAGAAAGTAATTTAAAGGTTCAGATAGGGAAGCATTAGAAAACACAGCTTGACTGAGAATAGCTGTACAGTATTCAGGAAGGGCTGGTCATGCTTCAGTATTTTGCTGGAATTCTTTGAGGCAGTTGCTGCCAAAGAAGACAAAGGATATACAGTGGCCATCGTATGCTTTGATTTTTCAGAAAACAATTTACAGTGTTCTGCACTGGAAGTTAATATTAAGGCGTAGAGGCATGTAATAAGTGGAAAGTTGGCTAAATGGCAGGAAACAAATGGAGTTATGAAACAGAATTTCTTCAAGCTGGAAAGCACCCATCAGCAGGGTTCTGGAAGTATTGGCCTGTGGGTCCCAGGTTTTCCTTCTTAAAGAATAGCTTGCAGTACTGAAGCGCTCATGTTAAGGGCAACTGTTCTAACTTGTGGAAATCAAACTTTTCAAATTTTAGATTTCTATTGTGAGAAACAGGATGGCCAGGAGGATGGAAGTGGAAATCTGTGTGATATTCTAAAACATGCGAAAGAAAAAGTTTGCGATCAAAAGGAGGAATGCAGAGATACACAAAATTTATGTAAAGCAAGAAGATTCCTTATTACAATATGTCTGTCCTTTTAAACAAGTGTCTTCTAGAACCTTCTACTTTTGGATTTCTCTAGGAACTAATTTATCCTAGGCACTTACCAGTTATTTTCTGGCTTTGGGAGTGTAAACAATACTTTTGAAGTTTTTTTCATCAAACTAAAAGAGCTGTTAGCAATAACACAAAATTCTTTAGAAAATACAAGTTTACTTTTTGTTTCTACTTCCTTTTCCTCATAGAAATAGCATAGCACATCAGTAAAGCTAACAATTAAAAAAAACAACAGATGTTTGCACCAGTGTGGTACATTGAAAGGATGTTTGAGCTGAAGGAATATGTAGGAAAGAAGATAGTGTGTGGAATTGTTTAAGATTGAAAACTAACAAGGCAGAGGTGAGTAAGACTGTATTTAAAAGCAGGTAAGTTAGGGGGGAAAATGGCAGGTGAATTATGAAAAGGTACCAAACTGCAAGGTTTCTGTGAAGAAGACTTAAAAGGAGGATATGTTCTTTAGGAAAGTAGAAAAACACTTGTGCATTATCAAATAATATTGCTACTGTGAGTGGCCAGCTAGTTACTTTTGTAAGTGAAAAACCATACTGCAGAAATGAATAAATCAGACCTACATATGGGAAGAAAATGGAAACAGAGGCATTCATACAGAAAGTCTGAGAGATGTTTTCCAGTGTTTTCTCTGTTCTTTCTTTCTCTTTTTTTTTCTTTTGGCTTCTTTATAGGTCCTGGTTTTGCATTGTTGCCTGTAATTTCAGCAAAAATATGAAAGCAAGCAGATGAACAGGCTGCACTGCTCCTGCTCTTCTCTCAGATCAGTACCAAAGAAGTAGCAACCCTATTTTTATTGCTTTCTGCTGCTTTTTGTAGGATGTGCATAGTATGCAATTTCTGAGGACCTGAAAGTTTCTGACCTTTTTCCCTATATTTCAGAAGAGCTCAGTAGCCTCATAGCTCACAGATAAATTTCTCATTGCTATTATTACAACTGTTATACATTTGCTAGGGAAAAAAAAAACCCCAAAACCACTAAACTTGAGACTTACTTTCAAGTTTTTTATTTTGTGAATATTTTTAAGATACGAAATGTGTTTGTTACTGTATAACGAAATAGCAGCCAGAGTTCTTGAAGCAAAGATGGGTTTACCTGCATTTACCTATATGTAGTCTGTATGTTTTTATAGGTTTTGCTTTTTATTTTAAATGAATCTTAGTATATTGTAAATGATTAATAAATAATAGAAATCTACATTGTTCTAGTTGCTTCTAATATGATGATTGAATTTCAGAAGCTTTCAACCTTAGTTACTGAACCAACAAACCTCAACTCTAAGGCTGTTTCAGGATACTAATCAGACCAAGAGATCCTTCATCAGTTATAGATTATTCTCATCTCCTAATTCCCTTACTAGAGATGACTTGGAGCAGTGCGCACAACTTCCCTTTGGCTTACAATCAAACCTCATCTGTCTTTAAAAACATTTAAAACCCTTTAATTTCTCATGCAAATCTACACATTTTTCTTTATATCCCTGCAAGTTCACGTAGATTTATCACTCTAGGTCTAAATGGAATGTGCATGGAGAAATCACTGCAGCAGCTACAGAAATAAAATCTGAAGTGGTTTTAGTTTTCTATCTTAAAACCAAAGATACTTTCTGTACTGATAGCCTTGAAGCTGTGGATCTATAGGAAGAATGAATTTGGACCAAGTATTATAATCTATTTTCTCTTTTCCTGTGCTTGCATCCTCCTTGCATATTTCTGCTTTTCTTTTGGAATACTGTTTTATTGTAGCTTTCCTAATCACATCTTAAATGCTTTAATTTCTGAGCTTCCCATCCTGTAAGCAGTGTTCATTTGCACATTTCATTCTTCAGTGTCAGTGGTACATTCCAATTTCACCTTAGTTGATCATTTTCTGATTTGTTAAATCTAGAATCATTGAGGCCAAACTGATTTCCTGACCAGTACCTAAAAGACATTCAAGTATTGCTTTCATTACCATTCATCTTTCTTCCCTTGCACTTCCTCCCATGCAAAAAACCCCAGAGAATTAACTTTAATGATTCTTTGGGCTTCATCAGATTCTGGTCTGCAGCATCATTCTTTAGTTGCCATATCTGGAACTATAGTTTGCAACAGGGAAAGGAATTATTATTAATAAAATAGGAGAAGAAAATTCTGTCTTGTTTCACCTTTTGCTAGCTAGTAAGAGGCTTACAAAGTTGTGCTTGCACAAACAAGGCTCACACAAAATAGCATAGAATATAATTTAGACAGATTATAGGTGCATATGAGGTTAACAGTTGGTTATACTAACAGACTGCTAGTATCTACCTCCCCTATCCTTTGTTTTCCTTTGTAATGCCTTTTTGCCATTCTTTGCCTCTGTCAGTGTTTAAGCAGAGTAAATATCCTGCTGGCAGCTCATTGGCAAGAAGGGAGAATGATGTGAACAGATACTGTGCTCCTACATTCACCTAATCCTAATATTTTCCCTGGCACTTATGTTAATTTTTTTCTCTCTTTCACTGTTTTCCTAGTCATTGTTTCATAGTTGTAAGTCCACATGGCCAGAGCAACAGTCTTTTTACAGACCTCCTTTTATCATCCCAACTGTGTCTTGTTTAACTTGACTATTTAAATGGCAAGGAGTCAGCATCATCCAGTTCTGAAGTGGACTGGGCAGTAATCCAGCTCTTTCTGTTAGAGACAGACGTTCATTTTTTTGGACTAGAAACAAATTACTTCCAAATGCTGGAAATGTAAGAAGGCTTTTCAAAAAGGGTTTTCAGGTGTTTATAGAACAAATTAGTATAAAATAGTTTTCAAAATGCTAAGCCCAATTTAAAATAAATATTTAGTACTTTTCGGAGTTGTGAAAATATAGCGCAAAACTCAAGTCACTGATCTGTAGCGTGCATAAAAGATACAGTAAGGGCACACTGGTGTCACATTCCCCATGCATATTTCTATTGTGCCTCAACTGGATTGCATGCATAAAAAAGGTAGTATTGTGATTTGGAGGGGTTTTTTTTACGTGAAACTGCATGACTGGCTGTAGATTTGATGAGATGACTGCCTGTAACAATCAGAAATTGAAATGATAACTCTTATTTTGCAACAGTTTTTGACTCAATTTCTGAAAAATCAGAATCTAGGTTATCAAGGTGTTAGGAAAATGAAGAGTTTTCATTGGTTTAAAGGTTGTATTTTGTGCTTCATGCAGCTCCATGCAGAACTAGATAAGCTAGTTCTCCACAGCTATTACCTGTCCCTTTTTATTTTATGATGTCTTGCTTGTCTCTCATTCCCCTTCCAATTTTCACAACATATGAATTCCACAGATCCTACACTACTGGCTCATCTCAGAACTGCTCCATCTATAATAACAAGGATCACTCCTTGATATGAAAAGCTTGCATCCATAAAGTTAAATTCTTACCCTCCAAACCAAGGTCAGCACTTCTAGACAGCTGAGTGATCCCTAAATGGTGCTAGTTTCCAGACTGTGCCAGAAATTGCTTGGTGGAGCACTTCCTGGCCCAGGCCACAGCTGTGCTGGGGACTGTGGCAATAGTTACACACAGGGGACAACTGAGTTCCAGTCCTGATGCCATATAGTTTTCTGTTCATATATATATGGATATATATAAAATACATGTAGCCTCAAAAGAATATAAGATCCTGTGTATTAACAGTACAAAAGTGAGATTTTTTTGGCCATTCAAGGATGTCTCAGAGCTGATGTCAGAGGTTCTGGTCAGCTCTGAGTGTCCTTCCTGCTGCTGGCATCCCTAGGATTTCACTGCAGAGCGGTTACAGGTCTTCCTTAATCATCTGCACACTACATCCATCTCTGGCTAAGGTGGGACTCCACACATTACAAGTCTGATACAAGGCATGAGGGTGTGAGAAATTGAGGAATCTGTCACTGTTTACTAGTGTGACATGTTTAGGTGTGCATGTAAGTTGTTCTGAAAAGTCAATGAGTTTTTGGCTAGGTTTTTCTGCAGCAGTGTAGTCCAGGGTTCACATTATTAATAATACAGTCTTACTCCTTTCACTTTGTTTTGAGGTTACATGCCACACACAAAAAAGATATGCTGTGCAGTGACTGGAATAACATACAGTATTATAATTGGGAAAGAAAAAAAATCTTTTTTTTGTGAGGATACAATTATTTTAAATACCTTTAAAAACAGGTTTTGGTTCAGGATTTAATTTGTGACTCAATTGTCATGGTATTTTGAAAACAAATTATTTCCAGAGGAATTGCTTGACTTGTTTTTAGAAGCTCTTCCTATAATCACATTGCACTTTTATCAGGCTGTGTCTCTGTATACATCAGCTAGAAGAAGATAGATGGCTTCTAGACGTGTATTTTTCTAGTCACTGGTAATGACTCCCCCTCCCTTTTTACCATGAACTTTTTCTTAAAGTTTAACAGCAAGTGTAAAATAAGGAAAGAACCACTGCAATGCTTCCCATTTGGAAATGATTGTTTCTTTTCATTACCTTTCAGTATTTGTGAGCATGTCTGGTTCAGTTTCTGCTTGAAAAACAGGGTATTGCAGGGAAACTGGCTTTCAGACCCTAGTAAGGGTCAGAGGAGTTTGCCATGGCAGGAACAGTCCTGGGAAATCACAAATCCCAGTGTGTCCAGTAGGGAAACGCAGTGTTTACAGGATGATGCTTCCTTCCTTTTTGGGCAGCTCTACAGACAGCTGTGCTGAGGGGGTGGAACTAAACCTCTGGCCATTCTTGCATATTTATGGCTCCTTGGAACCAAACAATGAAGGAGGGAGAATTACTTCCTATTGTCAAGGTACATCAGGTGGCTTTAAACGAGCTCTCAGGGTGTTTTTCTAAGGTAAATAAAACTGCAGAAAATCCAGAGATGCTATGATCAGAGAGACTAAGTTCCTGAACTCATGTTAAATGAGCATGCTGGGTGGATCTTTGTAGCCATATGAGAACAAGTGACTGTTTATGTAAGTGGAATAAGTCAAAGATGACTCTTCAGTTAAGACAAAAAACAAATCTGATGCAGTACTTAAAGTATGACAATCATTTTTTTCTTTCTGTACTGTGCAGAGGCAACACTGAACCAGTCTCCCGAGTCAAATCATTTGTCATTTATCTTTTTTTTTCTTTTTAAATATTACCATACAAATTGAAACATCCAGGCTTTCAGAAACACAGACTTTTTGAACATTTTTTTAAAGATAAATGAACAATATTTTTATACACTCCATAATTTGTGCCAGCCTGTGTATTTTCATGTTTATTTGTTTTTTTCTCCTTTGTTGCTTAGTGCAAATGCACTGATTGTCAGAGGGAAATTCTGATTTGCTTTACACTGAGTCCTTTTCAATGCATAAAGTAAGCAGTTATAGAAAGAAAGATTTTTCTCTGATCTCTGTTCATAACAGTAAGATTTTGCAACAGTAGGTAAGAAATTTTAATTTGATGTAGTATTTTTTCTTCTGAAGAATAAACTGTGCAAACAGAATAATAGGAGACTTAGCAAGACAATATAATGTGAATCCATAGTAAAAGATAAGATGTGAAGTTCAATGCCTTTTTAAAGAAAAGTTTTCTGCCTTTACTGTGGGAAGATACATTGTATGAGCAATTTGCAAGCACCTTTTGGAAAGGAACTTTATTCAGAATAAGGGAAAAAAAATTGCAAGACAGGTTACATTTTGTGTCTCCCCACCCCCACCTTAATGCTACCAATTAATTAGCCAATATATTGGAAGGGAAGATTCATTTGGAAGTGTCGTAATGTGATAAATATTATCAAATTGATCCAGTTAAAATGGAATAGTAGAAGCTGAGAAATGGTCTTTTTGTGTTTGTTTGTTTCCTGCATTTTGATTAAAATCATGGTGAAAACCATTTGAAATTAAGATTGACTCTGCCTATGGGGTCAAAAAAGATGCCCTATGTGATTGCATCTTCTTTGGTCACATTACTGTAATTATTAACTGTTTAATCCCATCCTGCAAATCTACCCAGGACATTATATTTTAGCACAAAATGGAAAGTTTTACTTCCTTGAATTTGTATAGATGACTGACTAAAACATATATTCCAGACTTCTTAAAGAAGGTTGCTCCCTAGTTCTGAATCTTTGCAGTAGATGCTGAGTAGACCTTAGTCCTCTTATTTGTTAAATACATTTGTCTGATTCTTGAATCAAATAAGCCTGTGTGTAGCTGCTTGCAAATGCAGGGGCTGTTTAGTGAGAATGAATTTTAAGGAGAAAAAAACCCCAAAGCAGCGACAGAAATCATATACTATTTTTTGCTACAAACATTGTAAAGGGAATAATGAAATCGAAAGAAAACAGGAATGTCTAACACTTTATTATAGTGCAATGTCTACTGCAGTTTGCCATAACTTTTGCTCAACTAATTGGAAACCTGGTCTTGAGTTCCTCTAGAGATTGAGGTGCACAAGAATGAATACATTTGTTGATGTTGTTGGGTTTTGTTTTACAGGTTCTGATGATGTATTTTTTGCCTTTGCAATGATTTTCGGAACAGATACCAGTAAAGAAAAAAAAGAAACAGTCTAACTACTGTAAATATTTTATAAAATGTCCGTCTGAAGCCTCTCAACCTCTGGTAATTAGAGGCCATACTGGGGAGACTGACAGGGTAAATTACCAGTTAATGTTTACACAACAAAACATATGCCCAGTACAATATCCTATACTGATGTTACCGAAACCAGAGTCCGGAAATGTACAGTGGAAACAAGACGTGGTACTTTTCTTGTGCCAACACAAACAGCAATTACAGCACAGTGTGAGAGAAGTCATAAGAAATACTACTGCATATCAGTAGTTCAACAAAGTCAGCACTTTTGTGTAATTGCAGGGGAAAAGGGCTGAAAAACATTAGAGATCTCAGCAAGAAATGGCCCTTTATACTTTTAAACTGATCCTTGATAAAACAATGCCGGGGTCATGAGAAGGCTACTCTGCCAATTTTGCTTCACTGTGGGATCCATTGACATCTGGCTGAGCTGCGGAAGCTGGAAAACTTCTTTAATATTCTCTTGACAGTAAAATGGACATGTGGAAAACATTCTAATCTGTTAATCTTTGGTGCTCCTGAAGAAAAAGGACATTTGGCTTTATACTTTGTGATGATAAATATTAAGTCTCCAGATCTAGCTGTAAATAAGTTAAAAGCATTTGAATGGAGAATGCAGGTATTATTTTCCAAATATAGGAGAAGATGGATGTGCACCTGTGTAATCCAGATGATGTAATAAATGCCAGGAGGTTTTTTTCTAAGGGTAGTTTACCATACGACTTGGCAGTCTTCTTTTCTTTATGCTGAGTATATTTTGTCAATGAATATTGGGGAGCAGACTCTCAGAACTTCCATACATTCTGTATACTAAAATAGAATAAAGTATTGTTTCGCTCAGGAGATTATGAAATTAGAATTAAGGGAGATTCAAGATAGTAGTTGTGCCTGAATAAAAAGTGCAGCTTTTATTTAACAGCATTAAGAGTACAAATTCTTTTTGGCCTATAGTTTAAATCTAACTTGGAAGGATAATGTGTGATGGAGACAAACTTCTATTCGGCTTGAGACGGGATGCACAATTCTTCATCTCTGTTGGGAGATACTACTCCAGAAATTAGAAGAGGAATCTATCACATTAAAAAATATCTGCTATGAGCATATACAATGCATTGTAAATATGAAGAATATATTGTGTATATTAATATAAAATTAAAAGATACCATAGATTATGAAAAATCTAAACTAGAATTCAAAATTCTGCACATCCTTGTAGTACATTTAAAATTAATTTAGACAACTAAAACAATTCATAAAGATAACACTTCTATACACTTGATGAAAGTGAAAGTAATTTCCCAGTTCTAAGTAGTAAATTTTATCCTTATAACACGTGTACCCTGTTGGAAATGTGTCAAAAATTTAGAAAACTTCAAATATGTTAATTTGCAATAAAAGTAACCTTGGGAAATAACAGACCTGTTGCTTTTTAAAAAACTCAAAAAAAATCCTGTAATGACAGTTAAAAAAAATGAAAATAGCTTGTTCTCTGATAAAATCTGGTCCATTTCTTTCTTCACATTTAGTCATAGATTCATTTAGTCACATTTAGGCATAGATTTGCAAGAGGAATCAAATCTGTTTATTCCAACTGCAGGTTAGAATGAATAATAATAACAATAGAGTCTTGAAGTCCATGCCCTTGCTCAAGCACACTCCTAGTGAATAATTATTTCAGTACAGTAAGGATTAGTCCAATCTACTTTTGTGCAGTTGAGGAGTTTCAAGAGCTCTGAGTCTGTTTAAAATGTGAGACTCTTCTAAGAAGTCGAAGTGTGCTTCTAGGGATTTACAACTTCCACTTGCATAAGGAGATTGAAAGTGCAGCAAAATGTGATTGAAAATTGGTGGGGCAAGGATTAAGTTAGAGAGGGGCTAGACTTCTGTGCACAGAACCCATCACTGTCCTGGTGAAGCAGCTGAAAACTTAAGCTTCAGCAGGACCTTCCATTTAGATGTTGCCACGCATTTGTGAAGCACGGTGCAGTTTGGGTCTCAAGTGAGAAAAAAGGCATTGGTGGGAGTTTTGTGGTTCACTGCCTGGGTGTCCCCCATTACCCAATAGTTAGGACATTTATTTGGAAGGAAGGTGAAGAGCCCTGGGTGGGATAGTACTTGACTACTGGGTGCATTTGTGTTCAGGTGTATGTGTGGGTTGTTTTAATGTGGCTGCTGGATCTGTTCCATTTCTAAGCAAGCTAAACATTTCTCGGATGATTATTGAGAAGGGGGAGGGGGAGAAGTTTGACTCTAGCCTAGCTTGATTTCTATTAAATCAAGATGAAATGGGAAGGAAGATGTTAGGAAGATGTTAGGATCCTGAGCAGCTTTCTGGAAAGCATAGGTACTGACATCAGAGGACAAGCCTTGAAAGCATGAGATAGGAATAGTCATCCTCATTAATTGGAATCTGCAATTAATGTGATGCATTTAATGCATCATTACTGCCATCATGTCTGGAATAGTAGCCAAAATCAGCAGACTTTCTGGCACGTGGTAGAGATGAGAGAGACTTGGCTTGAAGGATATTTACTATCTGCTCCCTCACTTTGTATATCATCACATCCAGAAGAAACAAGTGTAGGTCGTCTTGTCAAGGTGTGAGTTAGAACAATACCTAAAGTCACTAGTATCTGAAAAAGGTCTTTTCACTCTAAATGTAGACGCCCATTGTGCAGCTGAGATGGGAAGCACTGGGTGAATCTGAATTAGTTGTGGAAGGAAATGTCCTGCTACTAGAGCAAACAGGCACCAATCTTAGTGTCCAAGAACTTAAACCGGTGTCCCACCTTTAATCTGCTTTATCATTCCTTGGAGAAAGCTACACAGAAAAAGACAGAGAAGAAACTGGCCTTAAAATACACTTTCAGATACCCAGAGAGCCCATGAGAATTCCTTATGGGGTCTTTTCCTCTCATGTCAGTCTATTGACAGCTTCCACACCAAGGAGCCAGTGGTGGTTTTCAGACTGTGAAGACCACACATGTTGTGTGGGTGATTAACCCCAGACAAAGAGCTGATGCTGCTGTAGGACTCCACAGCACATCTGGAGATGAGCCCCGGGGATGCACGGGAGGTCCCCATTTTTGCTGAGTGGCAGGTGGGTGTGATTTCAGAGATAATATGAGGAATGAAAGTCAAAACAAAGTGGGTTTTGTGGGTGGGTGATGTTCCTGGCTCTAGGGGAGTTAGGTGCTGCTGTGTGAGGGCTCTGGCTGAATTGAAGTCAGATGGGATTTTAAGTGCTGTTACCATTTTGTTCCTTTAGATGCTCCGATGCTGACATACTATAACACTACTGTGGAATCAAGATTATTCTGCTCTGCTTTCCCAGCTTCTTTATAAATGCCATCATTGCTACAGGTTTATTTTATAAAAAGAGAGGTTTTCTGCCACCCACCTATTTTTTAGCTCACGTTGGTACAAGCCAGTGTCCTCTGCCACTTGGTGCATCATGCTGGAACTGTTCTGTGTGTACAAAGTGAGGGAAATTAGACCTCCAGGAAGACTTTTGGCCACCCAGATTAAGCCGCAGAATGAATGAACAGAAGTAGGTCTTCCAGTAACTAGAAGGGGTGGGAGTGAGCAGAAGCTACCCAGGACTAAACAATGAGATAATAAGAATTGGCAGTATATTTCTAAGGTGTGTGGATACCACTAAAAGGGGTACCTAAGGTAGATGATAGATTATATATTCCCTGGATGTTGGGAAATGTAGCCTGGTTTCTGTGTTACTGTGATGCTCGAGTCACGTTTTGCTGTTTCAATTGCCCTTCACATGTTCCACATTTGTCACGTGCACTTCAAATACGAGATCAGTGCCTTTCCCTGATTCTCCAAAGGAGCACACTGTCCTTTCTAAACATTGTAACTCACAGCACAGTGTGCTCTCTGAAGCTGGCATCTCAAATACTGATTTTCACCTGAGATTCCATCTTTTCTTCAACCCATTCTCAGATGATGTCCCATAATTCAGCTATTATAATTCAGCCATTTCATTTTAGTGGCCACATCTCTAATCTGCTTATCCACTGTGAGCCATCCACTGCAAAGTGAGTGCATTTTGTTTCTTCATTGGATTTTCAGCAGTTCCAAAAATGCTTTTTCCCTCTCCCAGAGCAACCCTCAGTAGCTTTACCGTCAAGTAATCTTTGTGTCTTCCCTTTCCATTCATATCCCTTGGGGGTTTTTTATTCATTTGCACTGGTATGTTGCATGTGACAAAACTCTGCTTGTCACCTGGCTGCATGTAGGGTGCAGACAACCTGGTACAGCTACTACATCTCTGGACTAAGTGGTTCTTTCCCTGACTACCCCGAAGCTGCCCTTTGCCTTTCCTCTCTGGTTCCCTCTTTCCCTCCAGATCTCAAGATTATTCTCTGCTCTACCTGCTTAGCTGGTCTTCTGACTGTGTCCAAACGTAAAACTATAATAGCCTGCATTTTTAGATGAGATTAATTAGCAAGACCTAGCAAGCAGACAAACCACCAAGCATTTACTTGAGAGCGACATCTTCTGCCGAAGATCATCTGGGGCAGTAAGTAAGATCAGCAGCTCTTGCAGCTCGCAAGGCCAATGGTATCCTGGGCTCCATCAGAAGAGGGGTGGCCAGCAGGGACAGGGAGGTGATTGTCCCTCTCTACTCTGCCCTCGTGAGGTCCCACCTGGAGTACTGTGTCCGGATCTGGGGCCCCCAATACAAGAAGGATGTAGAACTGTTGGAGAGGATTCAGAGGGCCACAAGGATGATTAGAGGGCTGGAGCACATGCCCTACAAGGAGAGATTGAGGGAGCTGGGCTTGTTCAGCCTGGAGAAGAGAAGGCTGCAGGGGGACCTCATTGCAGCCTTCCAGTACCTGAAGGGAGCATACAAACAGGAGGGGAATCAACTTTTTAAAAGGGCAGACATTGGCAGGACAAGGGGGAATGGTTTAAAGCTGAAGGAAGGAAGGTTTAGATTGAATATTAGAGGGAAGTTTTTTACAGAAAGAGTGGTGAGGTCCTGGAACAGGCTGCCCAGAGAAGTGGTTGGTGCCCCATCCCTGGAAGTGTTCAAGGCCAGGTTGGATGGGGCCCTGGGCAACCTCGTGTAGATCCAGGCCTGAGGTTGGTGGCCCTGCCTGTGGCAGGGGGGTTGGAGCTTTATGATCCTCGGAGTCCCTTCCAACCCTTGCCATTCTATGATTCTATGATTCTATGATCAGCAGCGGCAGTCTGGAAATCTGGCAGTGCTCTGGGTTTCTTGGCGGGGGGAAGGAGGGGAGACTGGAAAGTCACTCAGTGCTCTCATGGCCATCGCACCTTCACAGAGTTCGAGGAGAACTCGAAATGTGTCTCCTGCTCCCCCAGCAGGTTTTGTGATGCTTAGCAGGGGAGTGGCTCAGATTGCATACAACCCCCAGTTAGCCAACCCTGGTGTCTTGTAAATGTAGCTGCACATACTCAAAAACCAGAGCAGAATATGCTGGCATGGGCAATACGAACAGTGATTTGTGAACATCTGCTTCCCAATATTCATTTTATTATGGCTTAGGATTTTGATTAGGACTTTTCTAACCTCCAAACCAGTTCCTCTTGTGTAATGGCATCAATTTCCCCCTAAAGATCCATGATGGTTCTTTGAAGGACTGGTCCCACAGCACATGGGCTGGTGAGAGGCTTTCTGTACAGGTGATGCACTGTTAGCCACAGGCACAGATTTTCTAGCTGACAGAAATCGCTTCACAGTTCTTTGCTGAGGTTAAGGGAAAGTGTGGTCAGCTGCTGCTCTCTTGACCCTCGAGTATTTTAGCTGATGGGCTGACCCATTCCTGGCGGTAAGGTGGACAAAGTCCAGACCCTGTGACCTCTTAAAATCAGTATTCTTCCTGTGTGAAATCTGAGAGTACAAAGCAACAAGAATATCTCCAAGAATCTTGTGTTAGAATTATTGAATATTAGAATAGCAAAGCATTTTTCTTCCCCAAAACTTGTTCTCAGAAGTGTACAACTCCGTTTTCCTCTAAAACTTTCCAAAACAATCCATCCCAGGGCAGAGACAAGGTATGGAAAACATAAGATCCAGCAGTTAAGGGCTGATAATAAAGAACTGAAAGGAGGGTCTTATGATGGAAAGTGTTAGGGAACTTTAACTCTAGATGTCATTGCCAGCTTTGCTTTTAATAAATATGTCAGTAGCAGTATGAAAAGATGTGTGCAGTAAGTTAAAGGAATGCTGTATTAACCTATATTATACACCATGTCTGTCCACAAATTGCATTCATCTCAGTATGTTTCAGGAGAAAAGATTGGTTTGGGGTTGGTTTTTTTGCTGATTGTATTAATTTTCTAACTAACCGACCTGGGAAATTACAGATTTTAATGTTACAGTGACACCCTGTGGACGCTAGTGATGGAGTTAACTCTGAAAAGTCTTTTTTGATGCATTAATCTTTAGCAAGAGCAGAGAAAAAAGAAACAGAAAGGAAATGTAGTTAACTTCCAGGGTTTTCCACGGAGAGATGTTGTCCTGTTTTATTTCCTTGTATGTAGATATATATGCTTCTAATTGCTCAAATACTGAAATAATAGTTACTTGCCTATATTGGCTTTATTGAAATAAAGGTGGGTGGCAAGCTTTGATTTTAGACAACATGATACTATAGCTCACAGAAGGGTTTCTGTGGTCACAGCCACTTCTTTATGCCAGCATTGCTGGCGTAGCTATTTATACTTCTATGGTTGCCTAGATTTCTAACAGAGAAGATTCCCTTGATGGCATACCAAATAGTGGTGGGTAGCAGCCTGACACCAGAGTGACACAATAATAGGACAGTACCACTGCACAGCCAAGAGTGCCAGCTAGGCTGCAGGATTAAACAGTTGGAAGTACTGGAACAGGCTGCCCAGAGAGGTGGTGGATGCCCTGTCTTTGGAGGCATTCAATGCAAGGTTGGATGGGGCCCTGGGCAACCTTGTGTAGATCCAGGCCTGGAGGCTGGTGGCCCTGCTTGTGGCAAGGGGGTTGGAGCTCTGTGATCCTTGGAGTCCCTTCCAACCCTTGCCATTCTATGAGTCTATGATTCTGTGATTAGTTGTGTGCTGCCTCCTGGGTGGATGGTCTTAGACCTAAGGCACGTACGTCCTCCTTTGACTTCTTTCTCCCTTCCTTTTCCCTTCCTGGAACTAATGCTGAAGTAGTATACTGATATTTTGTCATATCTATGTGCACCTATCTTTAAGGCATGGTAGTACTGACCTTTACACTGCTCTGGCCCCTAAACTTTCTGAGACAACAAATCTTTTCCTATTTAATACCTATCTTATGCATACCTGGGTTCTATGATATTAGGGTTTCAAAATCTCATAGTTTAAAAAAAATAAATTATGAGACACACAGTTTATAGTGTCTGATTTATACCTCATGTATCCCTGGAGCTACTGATGCTGATCTTGCCATTTTTAAGAGGGGGACAAAGTTAATTTTCTGTCAGACGAGAGACTTGACTGTCCCAGTGAGAAGTTATGGGGAGGTAGTAAAGCAAATGGAGAAACATGAAGCATTTATTATTCACTGGCAGTAATGGTTTCCTGTTAAAACTGGCTATTTGACAAAGGTGATGAATTTAATCCCTTGCTCTCTCAATTGGGAATTAGGAAGTTAGCATGGGACAGGAGCAAAAAGTCTTCTGCTTTCTCTAGAGAGTAAGCTAAAGCTAGCCAACGCTAAAGTTTGGAAGGTGTTCAGGTCTGTCAGGAATTTTGGGACTATCAAAACTCTTACAAGTGTCAGAAAAGATCAGAGTACTTAAGCTGTCCTGGAAGCCAAGCCATTGTTCACCCGCACATATGTCCAGACACAAGCAGCTCGGCGAGTGTGTGTCTAGGACATATCCTACGAAACGTCTGCACTGAAACTTCTCATGAATCTCGGCACGATTTAGTGCCTGTCAGGAAGTGACAATGAGACTGTGGGCTTTTTAAAGATCTCATATTGACAGCAAGTGTTTTGCAAGCTCAGATTGCTGAAAGGCTTGAAACTCATTATCTCCTTTAAAAGCCTGACAGGTACAGGACATGTGATGAAGGAAGAGGCCTTGTTTTACACATTATGTCAATTTTTAGCTTTTCTTTTAGAGCCCCTTATGCTTTTAGTGGCTGAAAAGGCAAAACAGCTTCATAGCTGCTTGAACTTGCAGAGAAGTTATTTATTAGGTGCTATTTCAGACTCTGTGCTTGGACAGGCTGGGCTGTAATATTAACCTCCAAATTAGTTAGCAGTGCTGCTGAAGGATGTTTTCCAACATCTGTTTTTAGCACTGTTAGAATGGAGCTTGGAGTACAGATTATTTAAGGACTTTTTAAATGGGGCCACACTGGAGATGAACTGCAGCAATTCTGCACATGAATCGGAAAACACATATTTGCCCGTACCACATGCAGGAACATACAGATGCAGCTGAGCCTGCTGCTGAAATAGCAGAATGTTTGTTGTGATTTTGCCCCAGCCAGCTTCTACCTTTTCATTCCTGAAAGTAATTTCTGATGGAAATTTTAAATTCAGTTTGAAAGAGCAAGCACGGTAGTGGGATGCATGCTTGTATTGTACCAGCACTTCTACATGTTAGTCTCACTTTTCCCCAGACCTTCTCTGAACCCTAAGTCTTTCCATTAAGAGGCCGTAGGTGTGTTCCTGCAGGGACATTTCCAAGCCTGACAGCTCCACTGTGGAGTATAAAGCAATGACTTGCAGACTAAATGTATGAATCTTAGCAGCTAGTGCAAAAAGAGACAGAATTTCCAGTTGAAAGCTATCATAAACACATATCCTCTGTGTATTGGACACAGATGTGTGGTATAACACATTTTCTGACCAGTGGGTTACACAAACAAAGTGTGTGACAAGTGACTGAAATGTGAAACATGTACTTTGGTGATTCACTCCATAATTCACAGATTAGTGTACTTTAAAGCACAATATCCCTTCTTAGAGAGTCTCATTGTGTGAGCAATATTAAACAGTACTGTCTTGCCTGTCACAGTTATACACCTCGGCTCCTTTGAGGTCTTTATTACAAGCTTGGAGCAGCTACATAGCTCAAGGTAATGTCCTCTGCTTGAGAATAGGATTTGGGACAATGCTTCATTGGATTTCTCTTTATTGATGCCCCCCCAAACTGTTGGAACTTCAAGGAGCCTGTAAGGCCAGTGATAAAACTACGGAAAGCACTGTTAAGGCCAGAAGCAAATACAACAAAACATTAGGAAATGTATTTCAGAACTCAAAAAACCCCCCAAACACTGATGGATATATTCAGGAAGGGGATATAGTGACTGGAATATGCCTGACATAATCTTTTCACAGAATCACGAGGTTGGAAAAGACCTTTGAAGATCATCAAGTCCAACCAATCCTGTCCTATGCTAAACCATATCCCTAAGTACCTCATCTACCCTTTTTAAAATACATCCAGGGAAGGTGACTCAATCATGTCCCTGGGCAGCCTGTTCCAGGCTCCAACAACTTTTTCAGTGAAAATTTTTTTTTTCTAGTATCTAATCTGAACCTGCCCTGGCACAGGGCCATTTACCCTTGTCTTATCTCCTGTCACCTGGCTGAAGAGACCACCACCCACCTCTTCACAACCTCCCTTCAAGTAATTGTAGGTGGTGATAAGGTCTCCCCTCAGCCTCCTCTTCTCCAAGCTAAACATCCCCAGCTCCCTCAGCCACTCCTCGTATGATTTGCCCTCCAGCCCCTTCACCAGCCTGGTTGCCCTTCTCTGGACTCACTCGAGGACCTCAATGTCCTTCTTATGGTGAGGAGCCCAGAACTGGACACAGCACTCAAGGTGCAGCCTCACCAGTGCCAAGTGCAGGGACACAATCACTTCCCTAAACCTACTGGCCACGCTGTTTTTGATAGAAGCCAAGATGCCATTGGCCTTCCTGGCCGCCTGGGCACATTGCTGGCTCACATTCAGCCTGCAGTCAACCAACACCCCCAGGTCCTTCTCTGCCTGACAGGTCTCCAGCCAGTCTCCCACAAGCCTGTAGCGGTGCGTGGGGTTGTTATGTCCCACGTGCAGCACTCTACACTTGGCCTTGTTAAACCTCATCCCATTGGTCTCAGCCCATGGGTCCAGTCTGTTCAGATCCCTCCGAAGAGCCTCCCTACCCTCAGGCAGATCAACACTTCCTCCTAGCTTGGTGTCATCTGCAAACTTACTGGGGGAGCATTCAATCCCTTCATCGAGGTCATTGGTAAAGATGTTGAACAGAACTGGCCCCAGGACTGAGCCCTGGGGGATGCCACTCGTGACCGGCCTCCAGCTGGATTTTGTTCCATTTACCACCAGCCTTTGGGCTTGTCCATCCAGCCAGTTTTTAACCCAGCAGAGGGTCCACCTGTCAAAGCCAGTGGCAGCCAGAAAGCTTTTGATGCAAGCTAGTTGTATTCATGGCTGTGAAGGTGAAGCTCAGGCTCCCAGCCTAGCCTATGGGGACAGGTAGATCCCTCAGATCAGCTGAAATCAGCTCACTATGCAGCCTCTAAGCTGATCTTACTGACTCAGAAATGGTTTAGCAGCATGGTTTAATGTCTGAATCTTTCTAAACCCAAAGTCAAAGTTGGAGTTTTAAAACTGTACTGAATTTGCCAAGTCTGGCTGACTTCTCATTCTAAACTTGTGTGGTTTTGTCCTGCTTTAATTAGCCCTATGGGGAGAAGAAGGTCTTTGAAGACCTGATGACCTTTCTGCCTAATAACTTTGCCTGCCTCTATCTCTGGAGCCTGGTTGGAAAATACCTTTAAGATCATCAAGTCTGACTGTAAGCCTAGCACTGCCAAATCCTAAACCACTAAACCATGTCCCTAAATGCCACATCTACACATCTTTTAAATATCTCCGGGGATGGTGACTCAACCACTTCCCTGGGCAGCCTGTTCCAGTGACTGTCAACCCTTTTGATGGAGAATTTTTTCCGTGGAACTTGAGGCCATTTCCTTTATCCTATCACTTGTTACTTGGTAGAAGAGACCAACACCCACCTGGCTACAACATCCTTTCAGGTAGTTGTAGAGAGCAATAAGGTCTCTCAGCCTCCTTTCCTCCAGGCTAAACAACCCCAGTTCCCTCATCTCTTCCTCATAAGACTTGTGCTCTAGACCCTTCCACACCTTTATTGCTCTTCTGTGCATCAAGTACTCTGTTAAAAAAATCCAAAGGTCAGAACCTGTGTCAGTGGAGAACTTACATGATATCCAGCTATTCAGTTATTCCAAGCTTCTTAGAAACTAGGCTTTTCAGTGCTGCTCCAGGGCTGTGCTAGGGTGTGAAATTTGCTATTTTGGCAGTTGTGTTTTCTTCTAGACTGGTAATTATGCTAAACAATGGGTCAGAGTTACCAGTTCTTTAAATGTTTTTTTGTAGGTCATTTAAACTTGTGAACTCTTTAAAACAGATCTGTCAAAATGAAATTCTTCCTTACATAATGGTGTTCAATGTGGGGGAAAATATCTTGTGGTTTTCCTTTAAAACAAGAACAAAAAAAATTATTTGTGTGGTGGTTTCATGACCAGCTAATAAAGAGGCAGCAAAAGATGAGAAAACGCTAGGTGTGAAGTTCTTTGTGGAAGAATAGCCATTAATGTAAAACACATCTTAGAGGGCAGATGCCCCAAAACCTTTTGAATGACATGTAGATTAGATGCTAACATTAAGACTTCCAACTTGCAAAGACTTAAAAGGGCACACTTGAATAAACAGATTGATTGTATTTGATTGCATGTAGGTCTTTGCAGGAGTAGGTGCAGGCTACTTAAAAACAACATGTAGAGACATAAAGAGAGAAAATATATAAAACTTCATTTGGCTCTAGAACAGCAATCATCTTATCTGCCAAAATCACATGTTCTCTGTTCCACATCCTGCGTTTGAAGAGTCTTACCTTATAAAGATGTCAGGACTAATGCCATTGTACGGAATTTCCTCTGAGAAACACATGGGTTTGTGGAGAAATGTGTATTTTATCCATGGTAGCTACTATGTATAGCCTTAGTTATGAGCAACAGTCTGTGCTGATGTTGCATTTTTCATGTTGTTATCTTCCAGATGGGAGTTGCTGTGGTGGATTCATCAGTTGCAGGACTGGGTGGTTGTCCCTATGCAAAAGGTGCTACTGGAAATGTAGCCACAGAGGATGTGATATACATGCTTAATGGTCTGGGCATCAATACCGTAAGATATTTTACTTTCTACTTAAGACCCTAAGGAAAGCAAAACAATAACAGTGACAAACCTGACAAGTACTTGTGCTCTACCATAAAATATTGGGACCAAATAGTAGTATTTGTAAACTCAGTGATTAAACATGGCTTGACACATAATATGAATAATGTTATCTTCACTAACACTTTAGAGTAGAATGGGTTTGTGTATTTGACAGGAATTTGAATAACCCCCTTCTCCCTACCTGGAGATATGAGGAGCTCAGCAGCAACTGCTTTGAGTCATTGCTCTACCTCAGTAACTGCAAAAAATATGACTGCTGTGGACATTGCCCCAGAAGGCTGATCAGCTCTTCAATGGAAAGACTGAGCAGATCTCGGCCTTTTTCCCAGAATTTACCAATTTTCTCACTTCAAAGTAGTAAAAAAAAGTGTGGTGCTTATAGCCCAAGCACAGGACATTGCTATTTCTCAGGTATTCACTTACTATATTTCAAAATTGTACAAAATCTGTTAGTGGCTAGCAGTCTTCACAGTCATTTCTATTTCCAGCCCTCTCTGGAGGAGAGAGCAAAGCAGCTTATTTGTACTGAGCTGAACTTTAATGAACCTTTCCAGTGAGCATCCGCACTTCAAGTGCATGCAGTTAGTATTCCTGACTTGGTTGGCATGTTAATGTTTCTGTATTCCTGGGAACCAAGTAATGCTGCCTCCTCCAAAGAATGTGCTCTTTGGTTTTCCATTGTTCTGGGTATGTAGAATAATCAGTTTGTACTAACTCAAGCAATACAAGGACTTTAAGTTAGAGGTAGACTTTGAGGGTCAAGCTGAAAGAAGAACATACAAAGAGCTGCCAAAGTGGCAATGTATGTGGTTTGTATTTAAACTCATTCAGAAAGAAACTGAAAGCTTGATGTCTAAAATACAAGGATCTGAGTTATTTGGGAGCTTATTTTCAGTTGCAGATCAATGTGGCGTGATGCTGACAGAGTTCCTTGATATAAAAGGATCAGAGAACTTGTTTTGGAATTGTACATCCCCTGAGCACTGCAAGATCACATTCAGTACCTTACAGAGTTCACTGTAAGGTTCATCTACTTTCATGTGCTTCTTAGGGAGCTCTGGGGAGATGTCAGACACCTGTTTAGAAAAGGTTTAATCTCAAGTGTTCCTTGTTCCAGAGAGCTCTGTTTGAATTCTTCATACGTGCTTTGGGGTATCTTTTTTCTTTACCAAGGTGTTTATTCTTTTGAAACAATACAGGTTTTGGAATAAGTAGGACAATTAATGCATTTCACTTTACATTGCTATCCACCTTAGTCATAGGCTTTTGGTATTCTTTGAGAAGAATACCTGTTGACTTTTCCAACTGACCTAAAGCAAAAGGAATTGATGAAATAAAAATAGCCTGATTAAATGAAAACTTCTTGATAAGTTTTATTAATCTGTTAATGATGCTGTGTCCAAGCAGAAGTCTAGCTTGTCCTAAAGGTTGCTACTAAATTCCGTGGATATAAGAATCTCACCATCAAACATACAGTTCTCCTTTTTATAAAAAAAATAAAAAAATCGGAATATGCAATAGCAAAACACAAGGTTTTGCTCCTTAAGTCTTTTCTGATCCATTAAGAAAAGAGTAATTTACTGGATGAGAGACATGGACCCTTGAAATCATTACCTTAATAGATGAGCTTTGGCCTTTACAGTCCTGGTTGGTTTTGGCACCGTGGCCAATTCTGTAAAATCATTGTAAGAAAAAACTATTAATATGTCCATTTTTGTATAATGGCATAAAATGAAATTATAATTACCAATGTGGTCCATTTGGAAGGAGCCCTTTCTTATGTTGCTCTCAGCTATACAGTAAAGCTTTTGTTGACTGAAGTCACCTAAAGTCTCAACCAAAGGACAAACATTTAAGTGTATGTTGAGTTCAGGTTGAGTAGATACATCAAAATAATAATCAATGCTTGTTCTGTACTGTTCTTCAGAACACTTAACCACTAAGAAGTGATATGTGAAATGCATCTCTAGTAGTCTAAATGTAAAATAATTTTCTAGCAATGCTCATCTTCAAAAAGATGTATAGGTTGTACCATGGTAATGGATAGGTAATTATGTCAGAGATCATTAATGCTTATGAAGCTTTGTAGGGAGTCATATACGTTCTATAAAAACAGTATCTATATGGTTCCTATGTAATTACAGTGATAGTAATTGTCCTTATGATGCCTTCAGAGTGCTTGCCGAACAATAAGCCTTTCTGAGGAGCAACTAAGTACTGTTAGCCTCATGTTACTGACACTGAAACCAAAGTTCAGAGAGATAATAACATGTGGTATTTATGAATGCTGAGTAAGACCTGATTAATCGGAGTCAATGGTAGTTAAAGGACTTTGCCTCCTGGCAGAAGCATCTCTGACTTATGGCTTCCATCCAAGTTCATAGATACTATTGGAAGTACGTGTCTTTGTGTTTCATGCTTTCATTCCTTGATGTCAAGGAATAATTCTGGATATATGCAGTGGTTAGCAAGTACCAAATGTACCCTCAAGTACATTTTTGAGTATCTATCTGAAGACTTACTTTTGACTCAACAATGTGGCATACACCTGTCACTACTGTTTTCCTGTCCCCACCTGTAGTTGGTGATATTTATGTAAGAAAGACAGTATAAAAGGCAGAGCTACTTTTATTTTATTTAGTAAATGTGAACTGTCAACACATATCATAATGTGCAGTGTTAAAGTGCTGAAAATGTAAATTTTGTATAGTTTCAGGGTTTTATTTTGCCATCTTTCGTAATGTAACTACCAAGTACATCTGTGGTGGTATGTTTCTTGTTTTTTCTCAGTAAAAAAGAACAGATGCGCTAAGCATTTTTTAAAAGATTTTGTTATGTGCAATAACACTCTACAAACTAAGCCTAAGTAATGACCAATAAAAGATAAATAGACTGAGCTGAAATTACCCTTTCTGTAACAGTTATAAAAGGATGTTTTTGAACAGTATGTTTTAGATGGTGCTATATACTACACCTGATTGGAAACTTTTTCGCAATTTTCTTTTTCCTATCAAAAATTGGTTTTGACTACATTTCTGTGTAGTGATTTCTATTCTCATTTCCATTTTTAGCCAATTCCAATAAGGAAAAAGACAAAGTTTACTGTAGAACATGGAAATAAGTGGTAGATCCAATTAAAGGATTAAGTGCCTAAATCGGGTCCTAGTATGACATATAGTGCATAAATCCATAAGTATTGTTAAAGTATATTTCTGGTGCAATACATCTGAGACTCTTCAATGTTGAATGGCACTCTTCTAGTTTTATGTGACCTCTCAGTATATTCATAGTTCAAAGTCCCCTTTAGCATCCCTCCTACAGGAACTGGCTCCTAAGTTGCAGTATTTGGAGGAAGTTCTTGTATCACTTATACAATCTAACTCTCAGACTTTTATTATACATGAGTAACCCAGCAGACTAATAGTGCAGTATTTTTTTTCCTCTCTGATAGTGATCATATTCCATTTTAGCAATCAAGCATCACTGATATGTATCTTATGTTAGTTTAAAAAGCAGTCAATTGCTCGAGGAATGGTTTTTAGCATGGGCAGATCAAGCAGCTGCAATTCTTTTTTCTCAGTTGTGCTAGCAATGTAAATTGTAATTTTGCAGTGAAACGACCTTCTTCAAGAAGGAGGTTATATTTATTCAAAAGAATGCAGGATCCCATTTCTCTGTACTCAATTTCAATACAAGTGTGTTTCCTTCATTTTCCTGAACTGCCCATAGAATACTTATAAGCATGAAGTTTCATAGGGTTGTGTGATAAATAATACAGCACGTATCTAGACACTGGGTTTATCTTCAAATTTCTTCAGGTTTGTACACCTGTTCTTCATCCCAGATTCTTTTGAATTTAAAATATGTTGCTAGAGAATTTGGTCCACTGCTGTTAGGATAAGAAATCAAGTGGTAGAATCATAGAATCATAGGGGTTGGAACGGACCTCAAGAGATGTTCCAAACCACTGGATGCTGTAACAATTGTGTACGTAACTGTAACTCTACTCATCTCCATGCCTGAGACATACCCTGTGACATAAATCAGGCCCTTTGTTTGCAAATATTAGACCTTGGAGCAAAAAAACTTCCATGTGCATTTATTATTCTTAATATTTCTCGCCTCTTTTTTTAGGGAGTAAATCTTTATAAAGTGATGGAAGCTGGAAACTTCATCTGCACAGCTTTGAACAAGAAAACAAACTCAAAGGTTGCACAAGCTTCCTTCAATGCTGGAACTACCAATTGAATGGAATTTTTTTTTGCAGCTTAATTACTTTTGTCATCTACCTTGACCAAGGACATTTATGTCAAGAAAACAAATATAAGAAAACCATTTCAGGAAAGAACCAAAATAGAACCCATATATAACTTTTTATTATGGGAGAGTACCTGTACTGTCTTGTCAAGAACTGTTGGATTTGTAGGAGGGAAATATGTGACTGTAGTACAGAACTCTGTGCTTGTTAATTCTACTTATTAAGAAACGTATAACCAGGACATTGTACCATGTTTTAAATTGAAGTTTTCTTCTTTTAGGAAAACTGAATAGAAGCAGAGAATGCATAGTTATTTTTTAATCAAGACGACTTCTAGAACAGTACAATTATTTGCAGTAGTTTATGAGATCCCACACTGTGTGTGGCCATTTTGTTTTGTGTTTTATTTATCTGAATCTTTGCTTTTCATTTGTCAAGTCAGTTGTGTTATGTACATGGAGCCAAATCTGAAGAATTTTTTAGCAATAGCACTTTTTTATTTCTGTTTTGTTTAACATCTGTTAAGTATATTGACGATTTTATCTTGTTCCAAGACTTTGTGGTGAAGGGAAACGTGCCAGATCTTCCAAATCTAATGCAAATTTCCTTATTTGTTACATATGTTAAATTTGGTGGAGTTACTTTTTATTTGGTCAACTGTATTATATGAAGCAATTAAAAATTATCACAATTTTCAACTGTCATTCAAGGTAGTAGTAGTATAGAAGAGGCTAAATTATCATCTTGGGTCTTGTAGAATAATTTTATTTTTTATTCTATAGTCTATGAATTGACATTCTCACTTGCAAGGCACTTTTTTTTTTTGAGGATTATTATTTTCTGCTGGACTACCTTACGCAAAGGGAAACTCTTAAAGGTTTTCTTTGTGAACTACTGACAGTGATGCTGTACTTTTCAATGTCTTAATTCAGCAAGATGCTAGTGAACTGCATTGTCGTTCTTAGATTAATAATGGACAAATTCAAATAAGAGTCTTATCCTATCTGTAAACTGTTCAAATGTGCCATGAAAATACTGTTATTTTTTCAGACTGAAACATCAGTTCTGTTCCTGGCTGGTTGTGTAGGATCCTTCTGTAGTTCTCTGTGTGCTTAACCTTGATTTTTTTCTGAAAATAGCCTTCCACCATGAAAGTCCAAAACCCTGGACTATGATCTTTTACCGTATTCTTTGTTTTCCTCTAAAATGTAAAAGGTTGGAAAAAAAGTAGGATGAAAGTGAAAGATTACATAGAAAGAAAGAAAAGGATGAATCATTTTTGTCTGCAACTCAACTCTGCCAAGCTACAGCTGAGTCTCAGCTTGCCTTTGAAATTCCTTCTCTGGGATCTTTTAGCCAGTGCTATAGTTCAGAATTGGCAAAGTTTAACAAAGTCAAACTTTGCCTGCCAGGTAATTCAGACCTGCCAGGTAACTCAAACTCTGTCCTCGTTACGCTGTAATGATAGTCAAAACCAATATAAACTACTTTGTTTCACTCTTCTCATGGTAAGAGTCAAAGAATAAGCAGAGAAATGTGTGCAGGTGAGGCAGGAAATATCTTGCCTACCAGTCCAAAATACTAAATCGTACCTCTTCCTGACACGTCCAGTGAGACGACCTTCAAGTGGTCTTCAGGACATAAACACCCTGATTAGCTGTCTTGCTCTGGATGGAAAGTTGGATCGCCACAGAAAATGCTCTGTCCTTGTTTTCCCATGTTTAGCCGGGTTTTGGTTGTTTTGCAGACTCTGCAGGTAATATATAAAAACATGCACTTTAATAAAACCAGGTCTTGAACTGTTTGTGGATTTAAAAATTCCCTGATGGTTTAGATCTAATGAAGACATTAAGAATCCGCAGCAGTACTTAGTTTGTAGTTAGTCTAATAATTAGTTGTTAAGCCTAAATGTGGTGGCAGAATTGACATCCCAAAGACTCCCTATTTCAGATGCCATTTACCCCTGAAGGTGACTAACCACAATGTAATACTTTCCTGCTTAACAATAAAATGTCCTCTTTAGTTTGCTTCTGTGCAGGCACAGATTTACCTCATTTTGAGCTGAAATGTGCAGTTCTCATGTAGAACCTGGTGAGTCTTATTCCATTCAAGATCCCGTGAGCATGTTTAATCAATATGAGCAAGACTGACCTGCTTTCTAACAGAATGGAAGTCACCCCTTGAAAAAAAAGTAGTTGTGATGCAAACCACCTTGGAATTACTAGCCTGAATGTTGGGCTAAACAAGTGATCTGAGGGGGAGGCTTTGCTGTCACTTCAGCTTGAAGCACTTCAGCTGTGGAAGGCTTGCATCCAGGCATTTTGCTTCCATGAGCAGGTGTTCCTATTAATACACCATTAAGAAATTACACATATATATATTTGTTGAACAGTATCAAGGAAAAGCAAAGATGATGAATATCATGACCACTTACATGGAATGTGGGGACATGCCGTCGCCCTGTCTCTTTTCCTGATGGTCCTCTGTAAATGCTGAAAAGGGGACAGCATAAACTCTGAGAGCATGTGGGAGGGAAAAAGTAGTTATTGACTGCCCTCTCCGAGTCTTACCAGAGACAACTGGATGTACCAAGATATTTACTTCTCTGCTTTGGAGACTTTCTTCTATAGCTCACTGTATCAAAGTCAATGCAGAGCAACATGAAGATCATCTTACTTGTGCCAGGACGTAAACTGGAGTTCTCAGAGCAGTCTTTGGTCTCTGTCCTGATCTAAACTTGTGAAGGTTCAACAGCTGAGCAGCATCATGTGGCTAGAATTTACTTAATACTTTCTTACTAGCTTTTCCCGTGTTGTTGCCAATAGAAAGTCACATACCAGCTTCTTTGGCTGCTCAAGAGATGATATTGTTCTAAAGACATGGGTGGTGTGCTTTTTTGGAGAAGCTGGTCTGTTTCATTGGTTATGGGCATAATTGTTCTTCAGTGCCTTTCACAAGACGGCAATGACATGGGTCCCATACATGGATGGCAGTAATGTCTTAGAACAGCAGCTTGCTTTGTAGTTTAAACTTCTGTGTGTTAGTGCAACTTGGCTCTGGACCAGAACTTTAATGTTTTTATTTCTTGTGTAACCAGAGTTTATGAAAATAAGTGGAAGTTCTGGTCTTGTGGATAAATCCAAAGAGGCTTTGGCTAATTTTCTTTTCTTAGTACTATCATTTCACTTCATAAAACTTGTATAATTGTAACAAGGTGTCACAAAATGAAGACTGCAAGTCTAATGAGGTAAAATTCCTATGTTTGGGATCAGTGCCGTTGCAACGGAGTAATACTTTTCCAAAGAGCAAGTGTGAATGTATAAGATCTACCTATTTTTTCACAGAGTTATTTTTAAGGTGTGGAAATATTGTTTAGTTACTACAATACCTGAAAGTGAGGGTTCTCTGCCACTGAATTTTTTTATGATTTCTCAGACTGCCTTAAGTTCTCTGTATTGATTGTGAAATGTCCAGAGGACTGCCTAAACAGAATTACTCTGGAGAACTGAGTGAAAGACACTTGCTTTCCAGTTCTGGACTTGCTGAGCAATGCTTTTCCTTTGTTATGTTACAATTTTAAAGATTATTTTTTCTCTATGGTCCTGCTGTAACGCAGTGTTGATCCTCATTGCTGCAATAACACAGCAGGCAGACGGACTAGAGCCAAAGTCAACTTAGTCCTTTGAAAATGATGTCAAAGAGATGACATATTTATTGAGGAATTGTCTTGTACCCTCTTGCTTAAATGCATTTGTGATTTTGCAAAACGTGGTGTTAAAGCTGAAATAAAATCTATCGCAGTGTTCGCTGAAACCAATATGCTCGTGTGTCATGGCAGATTCAGCAGCTCCCGCTAACCAGCTCACACACTGGGCGCTGGTAAATGCAAGCTGTCCCTCTGACGTGTATGCCTCTGTTGACTTTGTTACCTTGTAATCCATTTGGAGTGCATTTTCTTAGGATTAGCTTTTTATCAGTTTTCCTGTGTGCTTTTATGGATGACAAATCTCTTCTAAGTTACTAGGGAAACATTTCTTCCCTCCATTAACTACACATTAAAGGCTACAGCCAGTAATGGAGGTGGGAGTTGAAAAATTCAATGAGGCATTATCTGACTTCAGATGTTCCACTGCAGAGTAGGAATCCGTGCCCTCTAGAAGAGGTCTAAAACCCCCTGCACGCTTCATGGGAGACTGAACGACACCTGCATGGGGTCTGAAACATCAGAATGTTGATCAGGGAACTTTCCTGGAAAAGTCAACAGTAAAATTCCCTACCCTGTGCTACCACCAAAGTGCCTCACCACGAGGTGCAGACAGTTACCTACACCAACTTTAATACAACTATTTTCTTTGGTGGAAAGACACCCACAGTAATTCTTTTGGAATGTACTGAGTGTTGTTCACTCTTTCAAGGCACCATCTTGGGGGTAGTGTTGCTGCTTCCCTTCTTCCATATTACTAACTTGATCTGACACCTAGCTCAGAGGAGCAGGGTGTGATTCCCACAACAGCCTGAAAAGGCTGAGTCCACACCTGTCTCTTCAAGCAGCCCCTTCTCTCACCTCACAAACAAGCAAGATGGCTGAGGAAAATTTCTTCCCTTTGAAGAATTCAAGACTTACTGTGGCAAGACAGGAGCAGTGGACACTCAGACTGTAGGGCTCTGTAGCTTCAATACTGCATGAGCTAGTCCTGCACATTTGTCTCAAGAACTTTATGCATTTAATTCAAAACAATGTTTAGATAAACTGCATATGTGATCTTGAAAGGAAAACCTGGCACTCAGTGTTGCCCATTTCAGACAAGTGTTGTAAGGCAAAAATGTACACATTCTCCCTCTAGCCCTATCAGTCTCCATTTCTTCACTCTGGGGTGTCCTGGCCCCAGCAGAAGGGGGATGAACACCATGCCCTTACCCAAAATGGCACTTCATTTTCCTCAACTGGGAATTAAGTGCTGATGTTTCAGTTCAGATGAAAGGATTTTAATGATGAGGCTGTTACAAAAATATTAATTCTTCCATCATGAAACTGTTCATGAAACAGTTGGAGTCTAATCACAATCACCTGAATACACATAGTCCCAGCAGAAATTCCTTTATTTAATAATTAATGCCTAGATACAATTGACAGAATACAGTGTCACTAAGAAATATAAATCGAAATAATACATTATACATGTCTTATGGAGGAAATGTGCTTTTCCAATAAGCATTGAATTCAGCCCTAATGAAGAGAGCCAGTAAAATTACAGAAGCAACACAATAGCCACTAACTATCTTGCTGTCTTTCAGGTTAGCTCACATAACTTCTGCTTCAAATACATTTTACATACTTGTGTGTTTGGCTAAGCACATATATGAGGCAAGTTCCCAGCATCTAAACATAAGATGATAAGAAAATAAGTTTATAAGACAAAAAGTTACATGAAATGTTTTTATGATTGAGGTTTAGTTAAATCAGAATGTAATGGGATCTCATCAAATTTTGTGGCACAAAGGCTTTGGTATTGCATCATTGCTTTTTGAAGTTGGACTGAAAACCAATGCAGGGTTCACTTCATAAGTATTTTTCTTATGTAAAGAAATGTTTTCATCCCACACTTATGAGAATATATTCTCAGCAGTATTTTCAGTTTGAACATTTTCCTCTTTAAGCTATTAAGAAGAAGAATATAAATATACACTTTCAAAATTCCTACAAGATGGGAGATAAAACGCTGCAAATTTCAGGACTGATAAAGGAGATTATTTTTATTAACAAACTAACAAACTTCCACTTTTCTGTGGTATTTTTTTGTCTGAAGGCTGATTTAGTAATGAGATAGTATTTGGTTGCAAAACAGGAACGAATTCTTGGGTTTATGCAGATCCTAAAGAAAGAGGAAATGCATGCAGTAATAATTGACAGAAAGCTCTCATCTCTCCTTGATAGATTTGCACACCTAAGAATTTACTTCCACACTGAAGCATGTCACAGGCACCAAAACCAGAAGCAAATGTCACACTGAAGAGCAGAGATTGCGGCTTTGCTGATCATGCCCCAGATTTGTGGCCCTGTGAACAACAGAAGTGAATTCGGTCAAGCCAGTATTTCATTCCTGATGCTGTTTATTTTGAGAGTTATGTTTAGTGGGAATTCACACAGAATTCAAAATAAAATTAGCTAATCAGATGCTATCATAACAAGATGGTACAAATGCTACTTACAGGAACAGTTGTATGAGAAATGCCAGTCCGCTACCCTGTGCTGACCAGAACCAGTTTTCTCTGAAGATACAACAGAGAGAACTGATTTCTAGTAAAGAGAAGCTTGAATCTAGCATAACAATTCAGCTCTGGGGAGAAATGCAGAACTCATAGCCAGAAAGTGGGATCCCGAGCAGTGTATTATGGACCATGACTCTCTGTACAGCACACAGGGACAATAAGGCATTTTGGGTATTGACTGGAGACAATGAATAGGAGATGGGTTGTAACTTTTCTCTTGAGAAGTAGATACTTCACTTCAGTCCCAGGCAGGTGGTTCTATCCACAGGGCATTCAGACTGCAAAGTTCCATCTCCAGATGAGAAAAGACTTCTTTACTGTGAGGGTGACCAAGCACTGGGACAGGCTGCCCAGAGACATGGAGTCTCCTTCTCTGGAGACATTCAAGACCTGTCTGCTCTGGCAGGGGGGTTGGACTAGAAGATCTCCAGAGGTCCCTTCCAACCCCTACAAATCTGTGAATCTGTAAAATGCTTTCTAAATTTGCCGTATTCAAATTGGAAGGGCTCTCTCATTTCCTCTTGGAAGAGAAGAAAGAATAACCAGTTTCAGCAAGAAAATACTGGGGTAGCTCAGATGGTTGGAGTTTTTCCTTGTCTCCCACTGAGTGCTCCACCACTGAACTACAGGCAGCCTACCTGTGAGCGCTGCCTTACAAATACAACATTAGGTGCTGGGGAACCCACTGTATGAAAATACCACACATGTACTTTTAACAGCACTCTCAAATGTTTCCAGGTGGATTTTTTTTTTCCCTCCCTGCCAGATGAGTTCAGATCAGAGGGGTGGGTTTCACAGGCGGCCACTGCTAGGCAGACTCATGTTGACACAGTATTTATACCACGGTCATGTGCATCTACGGCTGTAGGAAATGTGCAGCTCAGGGCAGATCTGTGAATCTATGCAAATGAGAGTATAGGTTTTTGGGGTTTTTTTAGCTCATGAAAGGCTTAGTATGTGTTAATAAATATAAAAAACTTTTGTATACTCAACTACAAAATTCCATCATTTATAGTAGTTTTTCTAGTATATATTTTATTATCGCATATGTACAACAGGCTGGCTTTCAAGAATAGCCTTAAAAAGTGTAAGCAACAGAGTAGTTCATCTGTGACTTTTATAACGGACCATAAATGTTTCAGAAGAATGGTCTGGCGAGGGACTTCTTGACTCATGTTTTGTTCTGCAGGCTCTGAAAACAAAGAACGTGCATGTATTTAACAAAAAACTACACAGCTTTTGGTTTGAACTTCAGCTTAATTGAAATCAGTGGCAAAATTCCCCTCTTTTTATGATGAACACAGTGGTATAAAATAATTCCCATCACCATTATTAATGTACTGTTCTTTCTTCCATCGCTTGTATTCTTTAAATCTGAGTTTTATTTATATGCTGATATTCCTGTAACTGCAAACCTAAAGAGAAAGCCTCTGTTCCCATATATTCTTGACTTGCCTTTTGCATTTTTCTACATGATTCCTCTTTGATCTGCCCCTGAATTTAATAATGAAATTTGACTCGATATCCCTCCCACTATATATAGCTCCTGCTACATCATGTTCTGTTACCTATCATCTGACAGTGTAATTCTTGAAATCTGGCCATTTAATTTGCTCCAAGAAAATGTATCATTTAAGAAAAGGCCACGTTCATTTGACTAAGTGAATGCACGTTTCTGTTTTCTTACCAAGCACTGGTGTATGGGCAGTTTTTCATACTGTGTGTGGGGAAATGTTTACAGAATCCTATCAGCAAAAGTGGCATTTGGCAAGAATATTAACTACAATAGCAGCATTCACGATTCCTTTTCTAAATACATTATAACATTGAATATTCTCATTTCCTTTCTGCATTACCTCTGCCTGCTACAGGGCTAGGAAGGTAGCCTCACTGAATTTCTGCATTCAGATTTCACCTTCCCCTGCCATGGGACAGGAAATGAAACCTCCTGAAGCCTGGGATCTCTGCATGAACGGAGGGCATTGTAGATATGCATCATATTTCACTCCTCCCTGCTGACACCCGCAATGTCAGTTCTTTCCATTGCTGGGGCACACTGGACTGTTTTTAAAGACAATCACAGTGCCAACCTCTTAACTAAGTCAAAAGATTTTATTTTCTGCTTTTTCAGTTTCCTAGAACTAATGATTAATATCCTTATTAACTTACCTGATCTTTAGGAGAGTCAACAGGACTATTCCTAGGATGAGAATGATGCAGGAGGAATAGGCAATAATGTAGACTGTTTCACCTACGAGTGAAAAGACAGAAAGCAGACGTGAAGCATTTACTTCTTCAGTAATAAGATTCAGATTTGAGGTCTGTATTGGAATGCATAATTAGCTATCAATGCTGACAGAAGTAATTAAAGGGAGGATAAGGACCTAGATGGTCTGCCCAAGGTAGGAATACCTCTTCCTTCACCAGACCATTTAACAAATACCAGCTCCAACAGCACTTCATTTGCATAGTAGTTCCTTTTTACTCAGCTCCAGGGGAACAGCCTGGTACTCTGGTTTGTGTTTTGGAGTGTTGTCTCCGTTGATTTTAAGGTGTTAATTTTATTTTGCGTAGCAGAGGAGGCCTAGCTTTTACTTACATGTTAGACCTCTTTTCCTTTTTTTGCATATTACCATAATTGCAGTCTGTAGCAACACTTGATCTAGAATCAAATTATTGTAAAACGGGACCTAACACTGTGTTTCTGGGCCCTGTGCCCATGGAGTTTCCTCTTCCTCTTAGGCTTCTCACCAAAAAGTCACTTAGGCAGTTTATGTGCTAAAAACTCAAACTGTTGAAAAGCTGGGACTTGTTTCAACTTCTGTTTTCCAAATGAGTAGAAACATATTTTTCCTGGAGGAATGAATCCATCAGTTTTGATCAAACATTCTGAAGGAAAAGTTTCAGTTGAGAATGTAACAGAAGCCCGGAACCTGGGATGGAGAGGTGTGGAGGTTGGATGACTTGACAAGCGGAGTCAAATCCAGAGTCACAAACATGAGACCCTTCTATTACTTTCCTGTTGCACCGATTCTGTCGTGTTTATACAGTTAAGTTAGTTTTTTTCATAAAAGAACTCAAATACAGAGGACCTTAACCATTCCCAAAGTGCTCCTCTTTACATAGTCAGTGAAACGTTCACAAGAGGAAGAGATGAGTCCCAGCCCTGTCACCAGGCCAATTATCTGGGCCATGACAAGGCCCAGCTCTGGTCTCTGAATCAGTTACCGCTTCTTGTATCTTCTGTGTGTTTGTGTGTTTGCACACGTCCACACACAGACCCTAAGCAAAACACTTCTGTATCCATTGTATGTGCAATGGATGTCGTGTGTGCTGTAATGCAAGCATGGGAGGTATGGATACTGGAGCAGCTCCAGCAAGAGAGAGTGAATATGTGTTCTGCAGTGAAGGAAGTGATGGGCAAGAGCTGAGCAGGAGGTTGGACCTGCCTGGTTTTTATCATGTGATGATGCTCGGTTTTCTCAGAAAGCTCTCCAAAAGTCAAGTTTTCCAATAAAAAGAAAGGAAAGCAACAACTGAACCTTCACAAGCTGCACAGGCTGAATGCATCGCTTTGTGCAGCAAACTACTAAAAGATACTTCATGCAGTGAATTTTTGAAGGAAGAGGAGCAAGGTCTGTCAGTCTCAGTGCAGGGCTGCTAGTATGTTAAAAAGCAGATCAGCAGTTGGCACCTTTTCTGTAAGATGATGATTTTTAGGAAAAGAATAATTTTTAGGTGGATTGGATTTTTTTCAGTTTCACAGAATCTTAGAATCACAGAATCACAGAATCTTAGGGGTTGGAAGGGACCTCAAGAGATCATCGGGTCCAACACGCAGTAAAAAACTAGCAGGGAGAGCTGTAGGTACAAGTGCTTCCTGCCTTTCTGAAGTGGAAAGTGAGGTTCACACCGATTTAAGGCAAAATGAAGTTTTTGTAGTATGTTACTTACCACAAGACTAGGAAAATTTTTAGGAGCAAAAGTCATGGATATTGTAATATTATTCTTTAAAAATAATTTATGATAAATTAATATTTTCCTTTAAAAATTGGGAAAAGTATTGAATTTTGATACAACAAAACACTGTGAACTGATGAAATGAAGTCAGAATGTTCTATTTTATATAAACATCTTAGAAAATACTTTTTTTTTGGTAAAATAATTGCTGGTAAAAGAGACATTGCTTATAACATTTTTAGTTTTATGGGGAAGACAAGAAAGATATTAAGGATGAGACCATACTAGAACCATGTATTTTCTCCTACTTTCTGAGAAAGGACAGACTTTGTATGGCTAGGAGAGGGCACTGTTTTGTGGCTGAAGAGCTAGTTCTTCGTTTTATATACACTTTGTGGTTTAACTACTTGAACGTGTTTCTTCATCTTCCCTTAAAATGATGTTGGGGTATGTGTTTTCTTTTAAGCACATGTAGCCACAAAAATCCAAAGGATATTTAATAGAAATTTTCACTATTAATCTATATCAAATCAGTTCTCAAAATGTGAAATAGCACTAGGGAAGTTAAGAAATATAGGCATGACATTTTGGCTCTGTTCATCCCAAACCTTTCCAGAATCCACATTTCTGTTTCTGTATGACATTACAGGCTGTATTATCCCATTTTGATCTCTGTATGCATGGTATTGATCATCTGAACATGTTCTAAAAACCAGTTAAGGCTTACAAAACAGTGCTAATCAAACAATTGACATTAGGCAGTTTGTAGTTATGGATCAGTGAACAACATTAGCTCTCATGCTCTGTGCCCATTCGCAGTTCACTGGAATCATGTAATCATTTAGGTTGGAAAAGACCCTTAAGATTATCAAGTCCAACTGTCCAGCCTACTGTGGAGAGCAGATAGATCCATCACAAGCGTTAAAAACATGATAGAAAGTTAGAATTATTTCCTATAGTTGGAGTGTTAACAAAAGTAACATGCCTACATCATTGCTCTTCTAAGAAGCAGCTGTCCATATTTCAGTACTCTGAGTGGACTGAGGTGCAGAAGAGCAAGCCTGGTGTGGGTTCTCTGACTAGGTGGAGAAAGGGTTACTGATATCTGTATGTACCATGGAGAAAGAAAGGCACACACAGTATCTAAGGACTTACAGTAGGAGGTGGCTAAAATATGACATGTTTCCAGATGTTTCAGAGAGTGAATCAATGCAGGTGAGGAGCAGTCATTTCCATTGCAAGAGAAACAGCTGCGAGGCACTGGGCGGGCTGCTCTGTCTCATGGAGGTGGCCTCTAGTCATGAGAAGTTTATGGACCCGCTCAGCTTGGGAAAGATCTACAGCAGGGCTATTGCAACTGCATGATGCATGTCTTGCCCGTCCTAGGGTGGGCTGCAAACCACAGAGACACAGCTGTGCTTGCAGGTACCACTGAAGCACCAGCTAGAGCTGTCTACACAGGCTCACAGGCATTTCCAATGATGAAGTTCAGTAGAGGATAGCTGTGGGCTCAGCAGCTGGAACAATTAGTGAGATTGCACTCTTGTGTAAATCTACCTGCTTATGCATACATAGTGAAATGGCTGTGAATATTCATCAGACAGGTGAATATGGCCGGTGCTTAGAGGTTTCTTGGCTACCTGAGGCTTGTCACAGGCTTTTTTCTACATTTATATGGCCGGTGCTTAGAGGTTTCTTGGCTACCTGAGGCTTGTCACAGGCTTTTTTCTACATTTATAAAACAATCAGATTGACATTGTTTCATACCTTACAAATTAAAGTCGCTGAAGCTGAACTAATCTCAGTTCCCAGAGCAGCTGGTATAATTATAGATAAACCCTGCCAATTACTTGTTTATCTAGATTTTCAGCATGGCAAAATTCCTCAGTAGAAAATATATGATAACTCTACAGTTTAAGACAAAATGAGATTAATTTCAACATTTTTGGGTCAAGCCCAATTTTACTGTATCTCAAAAGAACAGGATAAGAATTCTGTATTTCTAGCTCTCTCTTCCAACTAAAAAGTACTTTAGCTCCAAAGCTCTATGCTGATGAAAGTAAATGCTTATCTTCATACATGAATAATTTTTCAAATTAAAGTGTGGGAAGCAATCTTTTAAATTATGTGGATCTGTAAAATCATGGAGATAATTTGCATGGATAAATTCAAAACCAGGCTGAAAGTGCATAACTACGTAGGCAATAACAACATTTTTGGGGAATCTTTGCTTGTTTTATCACTTTTTGATGTTGTTTCCAAAATTGATTCTGGCCCCCATCTAAGCTTGCAGCAGAAATCTCATTAACTTTTTTATGGTTAAGACTCTGCATGCATTACATCTTGTTAGCAAGGTATTGGCAGCTGGGTTGGCCTGTACCATTCTGGGCATGTGGATGTGTGTAATTCTCATCGAGGGTTTTACAAACCTGTTATCATATATATGTCTACGCCAACAGCTGGAATAATATTCAGCCAACTGAACATGGTATAGGTTTAGTTGCAAATATATACGAATATATATGCTTAGATTTATTTATTTATTAGGAAAGACTCCTTTTATTAAAACAAATCTTCTCCAGTGGCATGATTCACAATGCCACTGAATGGAATGGAGAAATCTTACCAGTTTTTAAGCAGTGGGGTTTTTTTGAGTCATAAAATTAAGAAAAAATTGAAAATACCAAGTTTCTTCTGAGCATGTTGATCTATAGATAGTCAAGCTAATTAAAGGATTCTTCTGAGATTTTGATGTAGGGACAAGATACTGGCAAATTTTATCTCCTGCTTTCCAAGCAGAAAATAGCCAAGAAGCAAGTATCTTCAAATGTCTTCACACACACAAAAGGCCACATTTGACAACTTAACCGTTTTGCCTCTGCACCCTGGGATTCTTCTTGGGATTTGTTTTCATTAAAGTTAAATATTTTGTAAAGATGATAACTCCCTTTGCAGCCTGAGTAATGCACATTTACTAGGACATGAATCTAGGATGCTGGGGTAGATTTTTGGCAGTGGGATTTATGAAACAATTTGCAATATGGTTTCTATCACCAGGTAGATATCCAGAATCAGATTCTTTTCCATGACCTGGCTTCCTATGAGACATTTATAGCTTAAAGAGTTCCCATATAGTATACATGACAAGTCCAATAGAAGGAATATTTTATTGTATGGTTTAGGCTGGTCAGCATTCTTTTTATTTTTCTAAGGCCATCCAAAATTCTGTTAAGGGTTCAGGGGCAGGTTTCTGGAAAGTATTCAGACTTCAGTGGGAACAGAATTAACTGGGTGCAGGCTGCTTTTTGCAAATATTTATCTGAATAGGGGTATATATAATAATAATAATTTACCCACTGAAAGGGTCTGCAGTTAGAACCAGTCACAAGCGTGAAATATCTCATGTGTTACATTTTTCACTTAGAGCAGGGTTTCTTCCATTATAACTTGTATTCTTTAACCACTAGAGTCTCAGTCCAGCTAGAGATTCAGACTCCCTCTGTAGCTGGTAAGAGAAACGGACACTTCCAGCAAAGAAAGTCTGAAAAGGTGGGATTAATCTTCGTCTTGAGGGTCCCTGACATTCTCCTCTGGCTACACAGAGCACTTGGATGACACGCATGATTTTAATTGCAATTTTATGCTAAAATTACAGCTGAATCTTTAATTATTCACATACAGGTCTCAGGAATCCCATTCCCATGAATCTAGTTTTTATACTTCCCAGGTTGCCCACTTCAGCAATAGTTGAAGGATGGAGATGGTAGAAGTCTCTTCATTTTATATTGCATGCAAAGCCTGAATTGCTTTTGCAGTGTTAAAGGTGTTCAGTAGGAACAGTTCTGGGAACTAATTCGTATCAATGTCTGCAGTATTGTCATCTGCCCCGCACAAGGTAAGACAAGGTCACTCTCAGTAGAGGTGATACTTGTGCATTAAGCAATAGAGTGTTCTCACTCTGTAACCATGTCCTTCAAAAAAAATGAAATTAATATAATTTTTAACCATGAGAAAAAATTATATTAATTCAATATCCTTTAAAGTTATATCACTCAATTGCCTGCTGTAAATGCATGTAAATAAAACCAGAAGCAGCTCTTCAACCTGTGGGATAGCATGATCCACAATTGCATGTCAAGGTAAAAATCTGGTGGAGTGTAACACAAGCCCCTTCTCGGACCACTTACTGTAGCTTCCTTATTTTGTTGTTGTAACTACTATGGCACAAACAGTCAAGAGTGATAGAAGAGAAGTAGGTGTGACATCAAAGCTAATAATTTGTATTACACATTATGACTACTACTCTCTAATGACTGTACAGAGAGTCGGGCTCTGGCAGGCTTAATAGCTTAATTTCCCCCAATTATAATATAGTGATTGTGAGACATCCATTTCAAAACCACTTACCACAGAAATTGGTTCAGTCTCATTATCTTGATTTTGTGGTTATATAAGCTAAGCCAAACAGGTGGAGAGATTTTTCCACATTATATTGAATGGTGGAGCAACAGGTGGAGCTTGTTTGCCTGAACCCACCCAAGGTACCCAACCTTTAGTCTTGCCTATAACACAGAAGGGAGATTTAAACAGTACTTCCACTAAAATCAAAGAGTGGTTTGCCCAAACTCACCATTAATTGAAGAAGAATGGAGCTGTGCTCTGGGAAGCTTTTCTCCTGGCATTTCCGTATTTACCCAATAAAAACTTTCCTTCGTAATGGAAATTTGACCTGAATATTGGAAAGAAAATATCCATTCAAAATATCACTTTAAAATAATAATTTAAGTGCATATTGTTGTTTGGTGTTTTGCGTGAGTCACAGAATTTATAAAGGCAGCTATTTAAAAATATTGTTTGCTGATACTTGGCAAACAAGGAGAAGGAGCGAATAACATCTCAAACCTCCTCTATAATTTGCTTTATGAGGGAGAAGGATGCTTTAAAAATACCCTCTGCCTCAGAACAGCTTCCATTCTTTTTTCACATAAACTATTTTAGAACTGGGCCCACTGAACCGATATAGAAGTGATGAGAAATGGGTAGCAGTTTGAAGCCATTTCCAAAAGGCAAAATTTGTTCTCCAAATGAATTGCTAGAATTCGGTCAACTCTTTCCCAAAGGCTGGTTCTCTTACTGGGCATAACTTCATGAGTGTGTCTGAAAATATGTATCTTGTGTTGAAAGAAAATTTACCTAAATAGAATAATTTATAGAGCCAGAGGGTAAACCATAGAAGACTATTCATGGTCACTCACATTAATTGTAAGTGCTGGGAAAATTTTATTCCCTTGAGAAAAGGAAACAAAATGACAAAGGTTCATGTTTACAGCCTCAAACATTGTCTAAGTGGCAATGGAGTAAACCTCCTTGTGATGTAATTTTTCTGTGAGATCCAAAAGTACAACCCAGAGTTAAAATATTTTGGGAATATAACTTTTTATTTTTATTCACTGGCATTTTTGCTTGTTCCTGTTGTGACACTACATTGGCACTGATCCACGCACGCTGTGTTTCTGCCTCATATACTAGCTAGTTCCTCACAGTTCTCGCTTTTTGCTTGGACTATAGCAAACTTTAGTCCTGTAAACACAGCCCCAGGATCAAATGCTTGCAGCAAGGTGGTGCCATACCAGAGTAGGAAGATGTGATGGTGTAAACACCACTTGTGGTTCTGTTTAGTTCTAGGAGCAAAGGTCCCTTTTGCTAGCCCTGGATATTTGCCTATTAATAAAGGCTTCAATGTTGAAAATCATCACCACTGTGAGAGTGAAAATTGCCCAAAATTCACACACCCCAGCTGGATGAATGAGTTAGCCAAAGGACAGAGAGCTCACTCTGTCTCTGAACTAACAGGCAGATGATGGCATTTAACATCATGCCTTACAATCAAATCCATAATAATCTCTTCTTTCAGTTTAGCTGCATTACAGTTAGACATCTAGAAAAAAAGAGCTAGCAAGGTTCACAAGACTCTGCAAATGTTCTGTAAAGTAGGTGCCAGTCCTTTACTTGGCCTAAGGACCCATATCCTGGTTTTGTTTAACTAGCAGAAATTTGTTGCACCACAGGAGCAAGCAAGCTTCTATTCTTCTATCCCAGTAAGGCTGAGGGAGTTTCCATAACAAAAAATACCCACTAAACATTTTATCCTGAGATTGCTTCAGGGAATGGCAAAAGCTCATGAGCAATTATTTGATTATTATGACGTGAGGCTCATCTTTTTGCTTTGTAGGTAAAGAGTAACTAACATGATGATGTGATCACTCATTTGGCCCATTAAATACATCCATGAAGGAAGTAAACAAAAAAATAACATTCATCAGCAAAATCACTGCCAGTAGCCTCAAATCTGTGTCCTATGGTATTACTTTTCCAGGGTAGTTGTTGTATGGTTTTTAATCTTTTCTCAGTCTGAGTTTTAGTAGTGATTAACTAAACTTAAGGGCAGTGTTTCAGCAACTTGATTGTAATTTCTGAGTAGACTTTGAGTGACAAGAAAAAAATGACAGCCTTATCAGTGGTAACATTTGGGCCACTAAAATTAAAAAAATAAACCCGGAGCATATTCACTGAATGAAATGCATGCATGCAATTGGTACATATTTTTAAAGAGACAGTCCATCAGATGGAAAGATGAAATAGTCAGTGCTTTTCATTGAAACCTTTAGATTTAGTTACCTCTCCCAGGCTAGGTGGTATAATTGCCTATAGAAGGTGATTGGCATAGGCTATGATCCATTAGCAAGTAGTATACCCTAAGAGGATTTATTCAGCAAAATTAAAAACTCATTGAAATCGGTAGTAGCAAAGATACAGTAAAGACTCTGTGTAAATCGGCATTTTGATACTGTAAATTGGATTTTTAAAAAAAAATTTGGTGTGTTACTCACGCAATTCACTGAAGCAGGATTTGCTGTGAAGCATGTGATGGAAGAGCTCGCACAGAGGCTGCTCCATGGGGGGTAAATTCTGGCAGGTACACTCCATGCGCAGCATGGTGCCCCAGTTGCTAATGTAGGCTGCTTTGCAATCAGCGTTTGCAGAGCAGGGCATGTCATCCTTGATTAAAGTTTCTAGACAAGCTTCATCATCGTAGCATTTTTTTGTCACGTGTCTCCAACACTTTGACCGAAAAGTTGTGTATTTTTTCCTGGGGAGGGGAAAAAAGCAAGCAGCATACAATAATAGTTTAAAAACTCTTCAGAAAGAAAATCGTCACACTTAAAAATCACAATATTCTGTGATACTTGACCTAAATTCTGCTCTGATTTGCACCTCATTGGTTAAAATGAAATGTGCAAAATTGTAGTTTGAGGAAAAACTTGGTTTTACTGAAAAAGTTTCTGAGAAATAGCAACTGCACTTCTAATCAGCACCCGTGGAAATTTCTCCAGGGTTGAACAAAAATCAGTGTGAATACCAATAGTCTCAGATCCTCAGAGAAGAAATGCAGGATGGGGAATTAGACGAGTCATCACAGTGAAACCACACCAGGTGCTGTTCCAGTGGATCAGTTTGTTAGGCAGTGTGAAGGAAGAATGAATATTCAATTTATTTTACGTAAAACAATGCCAACCCTTCCTACCCTGAATTCTAACAAAATACAAAATGTCCAAAGTGTGGGGAAAAAAAAAAAAAGTAATTTAGTTGACCTTGAAGATTAGTTGATTGCAGATATAAACTATGAGAAGAATTAACTTGTTTCCCAGCTCAATAATCTGAAATGATTTCTGGTTTTTGGCTCCTAGGCTAGAATAAAATTGGCCTTTAGTGCACTATGTATGGCAATAGAAAACATCTATTAAAAGTTAACTAGGAAATCTGTAGATATTAATTATAAACCAATTTATCACATTAAGTGCTAGCGGAAGATAAAGGTAAACTGTTGTGTGCTGTATGTTAATATATTAAAACATGGTTACCTTAATCATAAAAGTAGATTATTAATTTACTGTTGATAATGTGTAGCCATTACAAGGAGGTCACGTGGAAAAGCATGGACTGTTACAAGATGGGCTAGGTCATTATTGTGAATAGTTTCATTACATGAGCAAAGGTTTCAAAGCAGATGCCACCTCTGTGCTAATGGAATTATTTTTATTCGCCTCCTGATTTATAGATATGGCTAGTCATAATTCACAGACTAATTTTGCTAATTATATCCACTTATTCTCAGTGCCAGGAAACATTAATGTTCCCAGAATAATGGGTAATTCAGCAAGTCTCCATTGTGGCATGACATGTGTACACATGCACATGCACAGCCATGCAATCGTAGCCCAGTTCTTGACATAAACAGGGGCAATTCCCACTGACGTCAATCTGAATAGCCTGCACAGAACTGAAAGCGTCTCTTGGCCTCCTGGTTTGTGGACTGAAGGTTAATTTGAGTACAGCTTTGAGGTAAATTTCAGGTCTAATCCACAAGGGAACTGGTGACTACACTGAGAACCAAAGTGGGCCAGTTGACCACCTGCCAATCGTGGCAATTCAGTAGAATTACAAATATGGGCTAATCCTGTTGCGTGTTTTCTAAAAGTAAAATAAAATCTGAAAACCATGTTATTCTTGATGAGTTTGGTGGTCTGTGCATGCTTCAGAGCAGCCTTTTTCAAGTACCAGTATACTTGAGACTAAAAAATTAGAGGCAAAAGTTTTCTGAACGAGCCAGTTGTATGGCCACTGGGTACAAAGGGTCAGACTCCACAGTGGAAGAGGTAATTACTTTAACCAAACAAACTTTGTCTGGTTTGCTGTACAATTTGTGCAAACTGCTAGAGGGCAAAGGAGCAGACTGCCAGGTGCCATCTGAAGAAGGTGGTAAGGTGGTAATGAAAAAATGCCACATCATAGTTTGTCCAGCAGAAATGGTGCTAAATGTCACCAAACAGGCGGAAGAAAAGTCCACACTACATTCCAGACCTTTCTGAAAATGAAACTTTTCAGTTTACTTGTGGAATTACCAGAGATGATGTAGACGCCTGTGAAGAGATGTCAAACCCAAGTAAAGATATACAGGAGATACAGTGTAGAAAATAATTTGGTTATAGGTGAGATGTGTGGCATACATATATATAAACTGTATGGTCAAATCATAGTCAAAAGCACATTGCTGGGCAAAATCTTTCTTCTACATACCTGCACAGCTTGTTCTCTTCACACATGTGGATTACATCCAGGCATGATGGGGGTGGAACTGCAGCAACTGCACAGGGCTTGCCATGGAGAAGTTCTTTCGCCCTATGGCAGGACTCATCAGGATGGGTGCAATCACAAAATGTCATCATTTGGGCAACATCAAAAGGCATGTTTCGATAGAAGAAACTGATGGCTGCTTGACATTCTTCCATGTTGCACTTCCTATTTGCTGAACAAACCTTAAGGTACATGGACAACTGTTTGTTACATATGTCATCTTCAACACACTCCTTGTTGACATCCAAACAGGTTCTGTTTGCTGTGTATGCTAAAAAGAATAACAGTTTTCAAAATGAAATCACAAAAGAACCTTTCTCAAGAGATCATTGGTAGTCATCCTGCCTGCAACATCCCCACTAAATACAAGTTTGACTCCAAAAAACTCTGATCCAGCATGGCTTATTTTAAGCACATTGTGTGTGTGATCATCATGTTCCTCCCTTCTACTGCTTGGCCCTCATAAACAACTTTCCTGCAAGTTTCTGCCCCTGCCAGATAAATAAGGGAGAGAAAAATGAAAACTGGCAATTTTCTTCAGGGTATCTAACAGTTTCTGGAAGCTAGTGGCTAGTGGATACCTGCTAGCATGCAGTCTTATGCTAGGCTATGTAATGAGTAATGGAGAAGAGAATACAAATTGCATTTCTGTGCTTTTATAGCTAGTTTAGGTATTTCTAGCCTATGCTATAAACCTTCTGATAAGATCGAGCTCATTCTGACTCTAAAATGTTTTATGGGATGAGACTTGCCTCTGTAAATTTATCAGGATCAGGACTGATAGCTGACATTTTGGGATTTTTTTATCTACTCTGTAGCTTAACTGGAAATATGCTGGATCTTGTTACTACCTAATTTGAATGAAAAGTCTTAATTTTAATCAAGATCCATTGAATACTACCTGAAAACAGAGCTAAAACCCATTGTTAGGATTCATAAGCAAATTCAGACTTACCTTGTTTGGATAGAGCAGACAAACTCCATTGCAATTTTGTTTCTGTACTAATATTGTCTAGAACAAAAATATACAGATACAGGCATAAGTGATAAACCCTGTTTTAGCTGAGTTTTTAAGTTCGAAGTATTGGCTGTGTTGCTGGCATAGTTCCATTAGTAAAAATAAACAAGAATAAAACAAATTAGCTTGACCAAATTGGAGCTGCCAGCTTGTTAACAAACTCTGAAATCCCTGTTGCATATATTCTCAAGTTTTGGCATGAAAGCATAGTTTATCGATGGGTGCTGATAATGTTCTCAAATAATTATAAATCCTGTAAACTCAAGAACGGTTTTTAGAGCTGCTCAGCAGAGTGTAAAGATTTCTTGTGAATAAATAAAGGCCAGAGGCCTTAATGTGTTCATCAGTGCACCCACTTTTCAAGCTCAGCTAACTGCTTGTCATGATATAAAGTCAAGGCAGGCAGACAATTCTTGGTATTAGAAAATTATTATTATTGGTATGACGTTACCAGTTTTGTGTAATGCTAAAAGGGACTGATTTGCATCAGGTTGTATCAAATTTACATGCAATAAGATTTGCACCCAGGCTACGGTTTTGCTATCAGATTATTCATTCACAGCTAAATAAACCTCTTAAGATGATCCTGTGTCCAATGTTAAACTGCAAATGATTAAGAAAACCTTTTTCACGGACTTGTGCACAATATTGTTATGTATGAAAGCATTTAGACTGCTGGAATACCACTAACCTGTGTCGGTGTCCTCATTTTTATCATCATCATCATTGTCATCATCATCATCATCATTTTCATGAGCTGCTGAATCTTGGGTCTCTTGAGAGTATTGCAAACAAGGGTTGTTAAATATTCCCTTCCGTATTTTAGTGCATCTCATCTGAAGTGGCTCTGAGCACTTGCAATCTCCCAGCACTGTTTTCCTCAGTTCTTTCCATGCTGACAAACACCCCTGGTTGACCATGGGGAGCCTGCATTTCGCTGTGTCTGCCTGGCACGCTCGCTGGAAGCTCCTGTACACAAAAAAGCAGTAGGGGTCCTCTCGACAGCGCTGTTTGGCAATGCTGCAGTTGTCTAATTCTTCTGGGTATCTTTGGTCTTTGGGCTTTCTGTGTTGCCTAAAACTCAGCTCAGTTTCTGATCTTGAGGAAGCTTCCAAATATTCTGTACAAGTACAAGCAAAGGTATAAATTAAATGGAAGGTGGAGCATCATCACTGGTCTGCTCAAAACAAACTCAGGAATAGGATAACTGTCTTAATGCAATAAAAAGGATGAAACAGTCCCAGTTTCATTTGGGGCTGTATGTAAGCACATAAGAATTAGTCTTGCAGACTAATGAATCTTCCTTGTGCTTACTGCATCCTGGTAGTTGTACAATACAGTCTACTTCAACAATTCAGCTGCTAACAGTAATACAAGAAACTCTCATTAAAATCCCTGCATTAAGGGATTCATCTCACATGATTTTAACCACCTATGGATCAGACATATCATGAATTATCACCTTAATTCAATTAATGATTTGTACATAGAGAATGGCATTTCCAGAAGATGTTTCATCTATTACCTAAAATAGTCATTTAAGTTAGACACAGAGAATTACTCCTGGAAGTATCTACCAACATCATAAGCTATCATTTGTAGGTAAAACTTACACTAGTTTAACTCCATCAAAACTTCTTGATAAACTGCTGAGAAATGTAATCTCAAACAGAAAAATATAAAGTTACTTAAGGTTTCTATAAACAAAAGCAAATTTTCCAATGACATCAACATCAGGTTTTAGATACCCACTCTTCTTGTTCAGGGCGCAGAGTAACAGGTCAGAATGCTATTATTTGCCCTGCAATAAGCCATATATTCTACTACTATATGATGTGCACTGATTGATGCCACACAAGGAGTGCTGCATTGGTGGAGGAATCAATCTTGGGTCTCACTTTCTAGTCTTTCATTCCCTGACTGATTTTACCTGTTTTATGTCAGCTTTGTTACTCCAGGAGACACTGGATCAGAAACTGCAAGCCTTTCATGCACCAACTAGTTCTCAATTATAGAGGTAGGCATTCTGACAAGGAAAGAGTTCTCAGGATAATAAAATAAATTAAAAAAAGGAGCCATGCCCATTGATTACAATGGAATTTTTAAAAGGATGCATTTTATGGGCATTATGTACAGCTTTATGAATATAATGACTGCATTTCCCATGTCCAGTAATCTCCCCTAGTTGTAGGGAAGGTGCTCCTGTAACACATTGTGACACAGCTGTGCATCTCCACTCACATTCCCAATTGAAAGGTGCCTGGATGTGGTCCTCTATACACACAATGCAGATCCAGTTGCACACAAGCCTCCTTTGGCAACACAGCACACATCATATTTCCACTCTTGCTTTCCACTGGATTGCACAAGAGCTTTAGAAACCATTTGAATTTCTCACATGAATTTTGTTTGGTTTGTTTATTTCAAAGCAGACACAGAATTGCTTCTATGTATGCATGTTGTAGTATGAATATCACAGAGAAGATGAAAGTAATTTTGGGGGAGAATTATCAGACTTGAGAAGTATACAAAGAAACCTGAATCCAGCTAAAATGAGGGTTACAAAATTATGTATTTCTTTTTTGCTCTTCATAATTAAAACTTTCTCTTGAGTTACCTTTATTAACGCTGCAGTGTTTCCCAAGCAAAGTTGCGATGCTACAGAAATCATCTGTAGTGCAGACACAGTTTTTTAATTCTGGGTATTCGTCAGCCAGGACCTGGATGATCCTATTACATCCAATAGCATCTTCTGCCTTGCATCTATTACCTAGAACTCAGCATTAAAATGATAATGTTGTTAATGTTTATGAGCGCTTAAGGGACATGGTTACATAAAACAATTGAAGCACAAAAATAATATGTTTTGCCAAGAGAAGATGGTTTGAACTTAGTTTTGTTTGAAAACCTGTCATAATACAGAAATTTTAAATAATATCCAGACTGATGTAATAACATTGTGAGTACAATATTGCCTTCTTTAATTTGATCTGACCCATTGCCAGAATTTCTGTTTCTGTTCTCATTTCCAAAATGCATGAAACCTTAACCTCATACCCAGGTATGTATTCTAGGTAGTTTGGGCACAAAGACCAACCTTAAAAGGTGCACAGGACTCGAGAGGCACATCCTGAATGCAGGCACTGAGACACTGATGGTCCTGTGTAGAAATGAGGTGCCTGGTACGGGGATGGGAATTCAGTGCAGGGTAAGGTACTGCCACATAACGGAGTAAGAGCAGGTAGGAGGACAAGACAGCCCCGTGATGTTAACACCATCCTGAGGGATGTCAGCTCTGGTTCAGATCCCTCACCCACATGAGGATGGCATGAGCCTACAGATACCTGGCCATTTGGATATGCTACCCTACAGAACAACTTCACTGCCCTGCTTTGACAATGACAACAAATATAAAGTGGTCCCAGAACATTCTGATTTTTATTTTAATAATAAAAATAAGAGAGATGCCTTAGTTTTCCAATCCAGTTTCAAGCCTGTTGCTTGTGGTGCACTTGGACTCAAAGACAAAAACACTCACACAGACTGCCAGGTCATATTTTCCTTGTATGTGTAAAAATAAAAGCAAGTACCAGTCTGTAGTCTCAAAGGTAGATCATTCAACTCTCTACTTTATGGACTAAAAGGCTTTAAAAGTATTTCATTACTTACTGTTACTTAAGAAAGTTACAGGTTACTTAGAAAAGTTATGTAAAATCAGTTTTATACCATTTAAGGAAGTCTTATTTTGTGAAATAAAGTCTACCTCATCAAAACAGGTGTGCAGCTCCCCAAACCACCGTATTTCCTCTCTTCATCTCATAGATACTAAGTATGTAAGAAAGGGAGTATGTGCCTCACAAGATGCAGGCTGGTCACCGGGCAGCACAAGGATCAGCTTTAATCTCCGGTGCACGTATGCTATTGTCTCTGCCCTGTCAACAGTGATGCCTGGCTTCCTGCCTCGCTGCTTCCCCGGTGAACAGCGTAGAGCAGCAGAGACCACATGCTCCAGTAAAACCACAAGGCCAGCAGCCCTGTGTCACTGCTGCCACAGACAAGCTCTAATGTGAGTTCTGATGTCGTTGATAAGTTGTTGACACAAATAGCAATGGAAGGCAGTCCAGGGGAAGGCCTGCAAGAGGAAATGTGCATTTTGCCTGTGCCTGAAGGAAGGAGTGTAAGCTGTCCCAGAGTGCACATCCCTCTTTTGCCATCCCAAAATCCCTCTTCAAATGGTGCCTGCATTGCCCTTTCTCTAGTTGCTGTTGCTGACTAAGGAGGGTTTGGGGATATATCAAAATCTGCACTGCTACAGGGGGACGTCACAGTGCAGCAAGAGCTGCACTTCCCAGACTCTGCTCCCACTTCACCTCCCCTGTCAGCGAAGGAGGAAGTGATGTTGCCTGGGCTTGCCTGTACCTCTCCTACCCCATCTCCGACTTGCCTTCTGCATTTTTAGAAGTAGAGCATGAGCCTGACCCTTAGCCCTCACATTTCTTTCTTTTTCTGGTATCCAAGGAGCTCAGGAGATCTACTTGAAGGTCACAAACATAGGACACTCCCTCACCATAAAAAAAGAGTGGAAAGTATGTAGTGACAAGGGAACTAAGGAGATGCATAGAGGTGGGTGGATGGATATTCTGCTCTATATTTTATCACGTGAGCAAGGGATAATAAAAGAATTTCAGGAGACAAATTCCAGGGTTAGAAAAAGAGCGACAAAGACCAGGAGGGGCTAGTGTAAAAAATTAGCTAATTTACAAAGTTTATGACTCTTCAAGATCCTGAGGACATTTCAAGGGTGGAGGTTAATAGAGGTAGGAGAATAAGAAACTCAAATCCCAGTGTATTTTTATGCAGCGCCCCAACCTCACTTACTGCTTTCATGACACTACGGCATTGTGGTTAGGAGTCAGGTACAGGGGCTGAATCACAGCAGCCGACAAGCCTGGGGCCGAGAGGTGGGTTGTGGGGCTAGAGACATACAGTGGGCAAAGACAGAATCAGAAAGCACATTGGATTTATGGGGTTCCCTAGTCTGGCCTCTTGAAAGCTGTGTAGAAATAACCTGTTATCAGTATCAGTCTGTTTATACACTGTGTTGATTCAGCTGTGATGAACAGCAGAAAAGATTTTATTGCTGGTTTTCAATTATTGTTGCTTTACCACTGATTAGTTCTAGGTCATATATTTTAGGTCATACATATGCTTCCAAGACATTTGCAAAAATGCTCTGTGACCTAATGCTTGGCAGCCTTTATTCATAATTCAATTTATTTATGTGTACATAATTTATATACATGGGACCACAGATAGAAGCATGACAGAGCAGAAGCTGATGCTTCCAGGGTGATAATCTCTGTTCTTGCACAGTCAGCTCTTCAGTCATCTCTCTGGGAATTAAATCTGAAGAGTGCAGAGGAGACCACTGGGTTTCCTCCTCTACTGCTGCTTAGACCACATTTGGAGTGCTGTGTCCAGTGCTGTGATCCTGAGGACAAAAGGGACACACACATATATATATATATAGCTCCTGCAAAGTGCTACAGATGTGATTAATGAACTGGACCATCTGTCCAACAAAGAGAGACTGGGATTTCTCAGCCTGGAGGAGAGAAAGCTCAGGGATGTACCAATACACATACTCATGTGTGTAAATACCTGAAGGGAGGGGAGTGAGTAAGGCAGACTTCTCAGTGATATCCAGTGACAGAACAAGAGGTACACACTGAAGTCCAAGAAATCACATTTAAAGGTCAGAAAAAACCTTTTTTTTTAATATGATGGTGGTCTAACAGGTTGCCCAGAGGGGTTCTGATGCCTCTATCATTGTATATACCCAGAATACAACTGGACACAGTCCTAGAAGACAGCCTTCAGTTTACCCTGTTTGGGTAGGGGAGTTGGGCTAAGGTCTCCAGAGGTGCCTTCTAAGCTCAATGATTCTGTTATTCTAAAAGAAATGTACTCTTCCAAATATAATTAAAATGTGATGCCTTAATATTTAAGTAATCCGAGAATATTTTTTTTTGAACCCAGATGCTTCCAGTTCTGACAAATTAAGGCAATGTATGCTCATGGTTAAATCAGCGCTCGGAAATAAGGGAAGGGAAAAACCAACCAACCAAAAACCCCAAACAGAAAGCTCCATACCTTAAAACCTTCATTCTGCAGTACTGAATTTTTCTTGACATTTTCAAAGTGAAAACCTTTGATTCTGTCAGTATTTTCTATCCTGACCTAGAAGCAGCTTCATAGACATTTTCACTACCTTTCTTCTTTTTGTTTCCACCACCCCCACCCCCCCCGCACTGTATCTTGGTAGAGAAGAGGAAGTGGAAAAAGGATTGGACTCAGAGGACTATAAACTGAGACTCTGAAAATGCTGCTGTAGTAACAGGGGAGCAATGATGGACAGTTTGACAGAGAAAGGAGTGACTTAGTCACCTGGAGAGTGTTCCCAGACCTGCTCTGAAGAACAGAAGATGGAGATCTTGATAATGTGCACATTTAACTTGGAGGTTACAGTCTAAGGGACAGAGTTATTGAATTCATTGCACAGAGTATGTTTGTAGTTGAGTTTTACATAAATAAACTAGCAGAAGGAGTATTTGTGCCATTGCCTATTGCCTCCAGCTCACATGGTTATGCTCAGCACTGACATGCCATTTCCATTCCTACAGCTCTTCCATGAAGTTTTTAGTCTTGTATATGTAAAGTACACTTGATGGACAGTATAATGTTATTCTTACTAATATTGCTGCTGGCAGATTTTCTGTTACTATTTCTGTGGGCTCTCTGAGAGGTGCCATCAGCTGTCTGACTGTGGGTTTACACCCTCTGGGGTCGTGGCACCTAACAAGAACATTTAGAATAATTTGTCCTAGACCAAAGACAAGATCTGATTGCCCTGAGATGCTGGATAGTCCTTGCCAAAGGCTATTGTCCTAAGGAAAGATACAGATGCAAAACCAAACAAGCAATCACAAGAAGAATTTATTTTCAGAAGGTTTCTCTGACCCACTTACAAATGCAATTAGTATCAGTGAATAAGCACATAGGACAGTAAGTGAGGGAAATGGCTTTTTAGGGGAAAATGCAATAAATCCACAGAAATCTTCATGCTGGCCCACTCCACCTGATTGCATAGTATGATGAAGAATAGGCTACACTACATACACTGATCTTAATGTCAAGTAGTCTTGGTGCTAGTGCCTTTGTGAATGATGCATATCACCTACTTTGGATTTGGGGAGGAGGTTTGGTTCTAGAGAGCTCATTTTTAGGTCACTGTCTTGAGTGACCTAAAGTACTGCATATTCAAATACTTTTGTTTCAAACTGCAGTCATATCTTTAAAAACTGTTCCACTTCACATAAAATATTTAAAAACTCAATAGAACATGAGCTGCAACCCATTTCCTTTGGGGACTGTTGTAGCCATTAGGTTATCATGTATTTTTCATTTACTCTGTCTGTTCTTAAAAGTATTCAGCTATTCTCTGCAAAACAGATCTCTATCTGGAATGGGACACACTTAAGAAGGACCTCTTAGAGGATTTTCTGCTGTAATTATTTTAAATACTGCCTTGTGACTTGAGACCCTTATGTTCAAATCTCTGCAATAAATCACACAGACAGAGGCATTCAGGTAGCTCACACTGCAGGTGAATGTTCTAGCAATGGGCTAATGACCATGAAGTCAGACAGCATCTTCCACTGCCTGGCTTCCCACACATAACAAACATGAGACTCTGTCCAACATCAAGACAGACAGAGGAACATTCACTTTATCAACTCTGCTGCAGCTGAGGCTCAGAACAGATTATTGCATCAAGACATGGCTGGTTTTGTTCAAATAATGTCAATATAAGGAGAAAGGAGGTTTCCATGGACTTACAGATACCTCTGATTCCCACTGAAGGAGAACCTGCCTCATGGAATAAAGTTGCTAGAAATAGCAGTTCTGTACCTAAATACCCTCGGCTGTATTTATGAAGAGGACTAAGGCATGGGCTAGGCTAATGGCAAGTGACTGTGCCTATATCGCTGCATTTCTGTGTGGTACCCAGTCTGGACTGGACCCGCTAGACTGTAAATGTAGCATGGGGCTGGAGTCACATCCAAAGCACAGTTTTGTGCAGCTAGCATGGAGGTAAGACATTTTAGTTGTATGGATACATGCTGTCTCATAACATTTGAATTTGGGGCTAAAAAATAGTCCCTGGCCCACTTTATTTGCTAATACTAATGTAGGCTTGGCAGACCAATGCCCTTGATGTTTATCAGTTCACAAAGTTGTCATTACCAGCTTGATCTAATAACACTACCATACTGTACTGCCCCTCTTCTCCCTTCCCTGTTCACAGCACCCACCAAGTGAATGCTCAACATGTAACTGCCAGGCCTTGGAGGGATTTAAAGAAAGAGACAGATGGTGACTGATACTGAAGATTTCTTCAAGAAGATAATAGGCCTTTGGAGAAAGGAATATTTCCATCTGAATGACAACAGAGATTAGAATGAGTTTCAAGTCAAACTTGCAATACCTAGTCTTTCCCTACTCAAAACATACTTGTAAATGATGCACCAAGTGTTGTCAGCACAATAAGCAGAGAGAGAAACTTAATTTCTGCTTGTATTTATATCAGAATCCGTTTAACAATTCAAGGATGCTTAGTCACATCATAACCTGCACTTTACTGTACAATCACCCCCTGCAAGCGAATCATTCTGACATGTAGGCACTATTCACTGAAAAAATACAACATGCCTCCTTACAACACCACTGTCTTTGAGGCATGCTTTATTTGATTTTTTTCTTACTTTAATGCAATATTTCAAAATCACTCCAAGTAACTATTACATTGTTTTGGGCACCTTGTGACATTGTAGAACCAGAGAATGGTTTGGGTTGGAAGCAACCTCACAGATCATCTAGTTCCAACCCTTTACCATAAGCAGGGACACCCTCCACTAGACCAGGTTGCCCAAAGCCCCATCCAACCTGGCCTTGGACACTGACAGGGAGGGGGCAGATCAACTCCTTTGAATTGTGGAAAGTAAGGTTGGAATGTCTTTCCAGCTGCATGTTGGCTTTGTTTATCAGGATCACATAGGAGCATAATTTCTGCAGAATTCAGACTTCTTGAGTTGGTTCAGACTCTGACTATGCTCATTGTCCAGAAATTTCATTTTTCACCTTACTGAAGAGATACTGTGAGTGCTACTGAAAATGGTAATGGCTGTTGTCAAGGATTTCAGAAGTTTACTGTCTCTTGATGTCCTTTTCTCTTTAAAAACTCACTGACTTAATTAGGTTATGACAGCAATGTTATGATAAACTGTGAATATGCAACCATTCAGTAATTCAAAATGAAGCTGTGTACACCATAAAGAATTACCTGAAATATTGCAGACATCTTCAACAACATTCCAAAAACTCTTACATCCTTTAGCGGCTTTTATGCATTGCTCCCTCAAGTGCAGACAGTCAGTAGTTTGGGCAGTAGATATACTTGTAAAGTACATGAACAACACTAAAACCAGAAAATAATGATGATTTGGTACAATAGATGTTGCAGTGGCCTTTTTAATTTATACTTTGTAAATGACAACAGTGTATTTTACCGTAGTTTATCTATAGATTCACATTTTCTACCAAGTTAAAATTAACAGAACAAAACTTTTCCTCAGTTTCACAAGTGAAAAACTTAACTGAAAGTTTAAATTTTTGGAGTTGCAGTGTGGCACAATTTGTATTGGTTTTACCCCAATATTAGAACATCAACCATAGCTGTGTATGACATCAGTCTGCAGATGAACTGTGTTCAGCTTTGGGCCACTCACTACAAGAAGGACATTGAAGTGCTGGAATGTGAATAAAGAAAAACAGAGAAGCAGGTGAAGGTCTAGAGCACAAGTTTTATGAAGTGTAGCTGAGGGAACTGGGCTTGTTTAGTGTGGAGAAAAGGAGGCTGAGGGGAGGCCTTATCACTCTCTACAGCTATCTGAAAGGAGGTTGTAACCTGGTGGGGGTTGCCAATTTAGAAGCAATAGGACAAGATGAAATGGTCACAAGTTGCCCCAGGAGAGGTTTAGATTGGATATTATTTCTTCACCTAAATGGTTGTCAAGCACTGGAACAGGCTGCCCAGGGAAGTGGTTGAATCACCATCCCTGAAGGTATTTAAAAGGCGTGTAGATGTGGCACTTGGGGACACGGTTTAGTGCTAGTACTTGGCAGTGCTAGGTTTGTGGTTGAACCTGGTGATCTTTAAGGTCTTTTTCAAACTAAATGTTTCTGTGATTCCATATATAAAAATGACTTGATGATTTGAGATCCATAATAAATTATAGAAAGAAAGACAGTACAAAATTCAGACGAAATAGCATTTTATTTGGACTGAAATTTCATGGAATCACAGAACATCAGGAGTTGGAAGGGACCTTGACAGACCATCTAGTCCAACTCCCCTGCTAGAGCAGGATCCCCTAGATTAAATCACACAGGAACATGCTCAGGTGGGTTTTGAATGTCTATAGAGAAGGAGACTCCACAACCTCTCTGGGCAGCCTGTGCCAGTGCTCTGTCACCCTCACAGTGAAAAAGTTCCTCCTTATATTCACATGGAACTTCCTATGCTCCAGCTTGCACCCATTGCCCCTTGTCTATCACTGGCCATCACTGAGAAAAGCCTGGCTCCATCCTCCTGACTCTCAATCTTTACTTATTTATAAACATTAATAAGGTCACCTCTCAGTCTTCTCTTCTCCAAGCTAAAGAGACCCAGGTCTCTCAGCCTGTCCTCATAAAGAAGGGGTTCCACTCCTTTCATCACCTTGGTGGCCCTGAGCTGGACTCTTTCAAGGAGCTCTATGTCCTTCTTGTACTGAGGGGCCCAGAACTGGGCACAGTATTCCCAGGTGTGGCCTCACCAGGACAGAGTAGAGGGGGAGAAGAACCTCTCTCAGCCTACTAACCACACCCCTTCTAATACACCCCAGGATGCCATTGGCTGTTTTAGCCATGAGGACACACTGCTGGCTCATGGTCATCCTGCTGTCCACCAGGACCTCCAGGTCCCTCTCACCTATGCTGCTCTCACACAGGCCAGGCCCCATATATAACCTATACATGTACCTGGGGTTGTTCTTCCCCATATGCAAGACCCTACACTTGCCCTTGTCAAATGTCATTAAACGTCTCCCCACCCAATTCTCCAACTTGTCTAAGTCTTGCTGAATGGCAGCACAGCCCTCTGGTGTGTCAGCCACCCCTCCCACTCTATTCCCTCATCCAGGTCACTATACTGACTAGTACTGGTCCCACTACTGACTCCTGAAGGATTCCACTAGGTACAGGCCTCCATCTGGACTCTGTCCCATTGATCAAAACTTGCTGGCTTCTTCCCTTCAACCAGCCTTCAATCCACCTCACTACTCAACATTTCAGACCACACTTCCTCAGTTTAGCCATCAAGCTAGAGACTACACAAGATTTCCTATGAATAGATCACGTGAAAGAGAATTGACAGCTATACAACTGTTAGATAATGAGAATTTATTTAATAATAAAGTACTATTCGCCCTCTGTGGTTTTACTTCACAGATGCATAATTTATTGAAAGCACTCCCCACATTTATGTCTTTGCTTCCCTGAGTGCACTGAACTTAAAGGCCATGTTAAGTGCATAAAAAATTCTGAGACTTTAGACAGATATGGAGGTTTTGAGCTAAAGAATTTTAAATCAGCACCACCTCTAGCTTATCAGTAGAAAATTAAATTACCTTGCTAAGAAAAGGCAAATGAGTTGGGGTTTACCTCTTTCATCAATATTCCCACAGTAACACATCCTTTAATTAGTATGCACGTATCTTAATTTTCTATAAAATTAAGTTTCAGACACTGATTTCAGGCCTGAACATCAAGAGGAGTGTTTTCCTTAGCCTGGGACATGCTGTGTCCTTCAATACCTAAGTCTCCTTTTTTTTTCCTTATGTTCAGGCAAGTTCACACAGAATCTGAGGAATTTCCAGCACTGTTTAATTCTTTAAACATCACCTGCAAGAGGTATGAAATATTCCCTCGGGATTTGTCCTGATCCTATCCAGAGATATGACATTTTTCCCAGTGATGAATCTGATAAATAAAATCTGATAAAAAGCAACTAAATATCAATATTACTCTTAGTTATCAGAGCTGCTACTTTTAGAGGTGATGCCATCCCTTCTGGAAATGCTGCTTACCTGTGATATAACAGTGCTGCCATAGGCAACACTTTGTGGATGCATTTTGATAAAGATTAAGTACTTTAAAACTGACAGGTGCAGCAGCATCTAGTGTGCCTATGAGACACAGTGGAGGCCACATGTGCTTACGATAGCTAGTACTAATCACAGAATCACAGAATCACAGAGTTGTAGGGGTTGGAAGGGACCTCAAGAGATCATCGGGTCCAACCCCTTTCCCAGTTGTGCGTATTCTTCCCAGTTCTCAGATTTAGGCAGGGTTGGTTATGATTTCAGTGATTTCCTGCCTGAGAAACTCTTTTAGGCTGCGTCTGTTGGTCAGCCTGGAGGAATGATCAATAGAAATGATCAATAGAAAGGGCTCCTGCCACTTGCCATTGAGGAATGTGCAGCTGGCGCGTCCATAGGGACAGTTGACAACAGTTTAGTTTTTGAACTGATTCCAAAAGTTCTTTCTAGATATGAAGTTACTCAATATTTGTTCAGATGATAGAGGGAGAAAAAAGTTCCCAAATACCTTACAGGTGAATATGACTTTATATGTAAGACCATACACAGTTGTAAACCCAGGAACTTTTAAAGAAAAGGTATTTTGGTGGATGATCATTTACCTCTTTAGTAGGTACTAACGCCAAGGAAGGTTTATGCACCTGATTAGGATCTGCAGCCAAAGACTATGTGCTGTGTCCTTCCTGCTAAAACAACCTTTGAGAACCAGTGGCTGAAAATGAATAGTCAAGCCAGGACTAATTGAGCAGCCAATTAGCAGCTCCTGCTCCTTTGTAAGGATTATTTCAGTGTGTTTATTACCAACCCACTGGAAACTGTGCCCACAAAAAGCAGGAGATACTTCTGGAAAATAAAGACCAGAGTGATATAATCTATGATCAAAGGTAATTCAGTCTAAGAAAGGGCTACTCTACATCTAATAATGTATTATGGATGGGTTTTTTGTTTCCTCAGCAGTACATAGGGTACATACTATCACAAGTATACATGAAACAAACCAGCCTATATGATTTTAGAATCCAGTGCACTTATACAATTGCTTAAATGGTCAGTTTTTAGTTTAGTTATTTACTCCAGTGCTCACAGTACCAAGCAACTGGTTTCTACTTAGGAGAGTTCAGAGCATCTAAGAGATCGTTTGTAGCTAAAACTTTTAGAGGTATCCATGTTGACATGGAGACACATCAACTTAGATTTCTACAGATGCTTTCCTCTGAAGAACAAGGAATTGCAGTGTCTGTCCCAAGACTCCAGAATTATTATCTGGTAAATAATAAATGAAAAATGGGGAAAAAAAGCTGTGATTTCTGTCTAGAAGCAAGAGCAGCAAGAGAGCTGAATATACTTTGAATAAAGGACAACTTTAACAAAACCTGTGACAGAGCTACCTGTGGAATGCTTTGAGCAGCGGAATACATGTTTAGCGTAGTGGGAAGTTCACAGAGAAGCTGCAAGTATGCAGCATGTAGGGAAGGGAAAAGGAGAATGAAAGAAGTTAAAATATACTTGTCTCACTGTATTCTCTTCTGCCAAATCCTTCTGTACCAGCTTTGCCGCTTTTCCATTTTCCTCCGTTCAAAGCCAAAGGGAAATGTCAACAGCCCTCTGAGTAGCACTGCCAGCTCCCAGCACTTCCCACTTAGCAGACAGGTGGCTGTTTGTCCAGACGAGGCATCCCGTTTGTGGGGCTCCTCGCCTGTCCAACTTTTTATTGCTGCTGGCGCCGCCGGCCCTGCTGCCCCTGCCTTCCCTCGGGCGTCAGACACGGCACCCCGAGCCGGGCTGACGAAGTCTGAGACGAGCCGCAGGGCCTGGACGTCGCACACCGGTGCGAACCCCCGCCAGCTGCCCTCTCGCCCCCGCCTTGGGGCTCCTCAGGAGAAAGGAGCAAAGGATGGAGCTGTAAGGGGAACGCGCGGCCAGGAGAGGCCAGGAGGCGCGGGGGAAGGGGGGGCGAAGCGAGGGTCCCGGCGAGGCTGGGGGCTGTCTCCCTCCCTTCCTCCCGCGGCACTTACCGAGACAGAGGAGCGCGGCCATGACCAGCCGCCGGCAGCTGCAGCTCCGCGCCGAGCGGGCCGGGTGGCGGCGGGCGGCAGGTGCCGGTGCGGGACCGCCCCCTTCAGCACCCGCGGCGAGGACAGCTCCCGCCCCGCCCGGCACCGGCAGCGCTCGCCGCACGGGGCGGGCCGTGGGCGGGTGTCGCGCCTCCGGGGCCACGGCAAAGAGAGGGAAGAGGGGAAGAGCGGGGAGAGCTCTGTAAACCTCCCGGTGTAAGTACCCACCTCCGCCGGGCAGGAGCTTCGCCCCTCACCCCCATCCCCCGAGTTTCCTTTGCTGACATGTTACTCCTCTTCTTAGGCGTCTCTTTTTTGGCTGTAACGGCTGTGTCCAGATGAGATGAGGCTCTCGGGCACTTTTCCATGGGACCTGGTACTCCCCCTGAATCACAGAATCACAGAATGTGTAAGGTTAGATGGGACCTTTCTGTTCCCACTTGATTTCCAGAGAAACTAGTAGAGCAAGCCTTTGGGTGCTGCCTATAATCTCTCCAGAAATGCCTGTTGTGATCATAGAATCATAGAATGGCAAGGGTTGGAAGGGACCCCGAGGATCATAAAGCTCCAACCCCCCTGCCACAGGCAGGGCCACCAACCTCAGGTTGGAAGGGACCCCGAGGATCATAAAGCTCCAACCCCCCTGCCACAGGCAGGGCCACCAACCTCAGGCCTGGATCTACATAAGGTTGCCCAGGGCCACATCCAACCTGGCCTTGAACACTTCCAGGGATGGGGCATCCACCACCTCTCTGGGCAGCCTGTTCCAGGACCTCACAACTCTTTCTGTAAAAAACTTCCCCCTAATATTCAATCTAAACCTTCCCTCCTTCAGCTTTAAACCATTCCCCCTTGTCCTCCCATTATCTGCCCTTTTAAAAAGTTGATTCCCCTCCTGTTTGTATGGTCCCTTCAGGTACTGGAAGGCTGCAATGAGGTCCCCCCGCAGCCTTCTCTTCTCCAGACTGAACAAGCCCAGCTCCCTCAACCTCTCCTTGTAGGGCAGGTGCTCCAGCCCTCTAATCATCCTTGTGGCCCTCCTCTGAACCCTCTCCAACAGTTCTACATCCTTCTTGTATTGGGGGCCCCAGATCTGGACACAGTACTCCAGGTGGGGCCTCACGAGGGCAGAGTAGAGGGAAAATCACCTCCCTGCAATGTCCCATCATCTTCTGTATGTGCTTTTTGATGCGTCATAGAAATTCATTTGTTTGTTTTCCTCTCAGATGTGGAATAGGATTGAGGCCTTTCAATGAACAAGTGGAGCTACAGATCATGTTGGACATCAGAGGAACAAATAACTAGTCTATAAACCCATACTAGACTAGGAGTTTCACTAAAATACATCAGGACCAGTTTGCCATACAAAAGCTGATTTGGATACTTAATAAAAAAATAAAGCAACCACAAAGCACACCATCATACACCTGCAGGCTTCACTGGATGCTCTTTGCTTTGGCACTGGAAGGAGGAGGAACGAATACATCCCTACTGGTTTCTCCATGTTACTTGTGAGTCTTGTTTTCACAAACTGGTTATGTCATACAGAACATTTTTAATTCGATTTGGTCCTTGAATGCTTAAAACATAATAAAAAAAGCCTTTCCAGCATAGCAAGGAGACATAAAGACAGAGACATAGTAGGAGAAATCTGGTCTTTAGTGGAAAAGCAAAACTTGATCCAAGCCCTGATTTTGCTTACTTTTTGTCTAGCTCAGGACAATTGAATATTGCATATAAATTTTTATTTTTTAAAACTCAGATTAATTTACTTTAATTCTTAATGAGAACAATAAGGCTAAATACTTGCTCTTTTTTTTTAAAGTGTATTCAATAAAACAAAATGGTATTTCATCACAAAAACCAGCAAAGAACATTATTGTCAGGTAAAAGGAATAGCCTGAGAGATTACTATAACTTTAGCTGTGAGACAAATTTTGTGTTAGAAGATCAGGTTTGCTTTGGCCTAATCCACTGTAACACACAGCAGTAGGTTGCAATGAATCTTACAGTGAGGGATAAGTTAAGGTATTGTTTCGTGTGCCCTCCTTCTTGTAAAGCATTATTCAGGTTTATGACATGCAGCCATTTTGCTAATATCAGAGAACAGGATAGTGCCCTCTGTGCAGTCCAGAAAAAAAGGAAAAAACCAACCCTTTTTGGAGGTGGAGAGGGGGAGAAATTATCTTGCAGACATTGCGACTGCAGGGCACAAGCTTATGATACAATCATAGAATCACAGAATGGTTATGGTTGGAAAAGACCTTCAAGATCAAGTCCAACCATCTATTCAGCCCTACTAAGTCCAACATGAGACTATGTCACCAAGTACAACATCTAGTCTTCTTTTAAACGCCTCCAGGGATGGTGACTCAACCACCTCCCTGGACAGCCTGTTCCAATATCTAACAACCCTTTCAGTAGAGAAATTTTTTAGTAATATCCTACCTAAACTTCCACTGATGCAATTTAAGACCATTTCCCCTTGTCCTGTCACTAGCTACCATGGAGAAAAGAACAACTCTCATTGCAACCACCTTTTAGATAGTTGAGGTCTCCCCTCAGTCTCCTTTTCTCTAGACTAAACAATCCCAGCTCCCTCAGCCACTCCTCATAAGATTTGTCTTCCAAACCCTTCACCAGCCTTGTAGCTCTTCTCTGGACACACTCAAGCATCAGGATGTCCTTCTTGTAGCAAGGGGCCCAAAACTGAACGCAGTCCTTGAGGTGTGGCCTCACCAGTGCCAAGTACTGGGGAAGGATCACTCCCCCACTCCTGCCGTTCACACTCTTCCTGATGCAGGCCAGCATGCCATTGGCCTTCTTGGCCACCTGGCCACCTTGCTGGCTCATATTCAGCTAGTTATTGATCAGCACCCCTACATGGCTCTCCTCCAGACAACTCTTGAGCTACAGCTCTCCAAGCCTGTAGCTTTGCATGAGGTTATCACTACACTGACAATAAGAAAGAAGAAAGATGTCAGGGTATTAGGGTATTAGACTGCCAAAATTGTGAAATATATTGGGAGACAAAGTACAAAAATGATGGGGACACAACAGTTTATATCTGCAGGAACAAATATATTGTGATTTAAACTCTATGTCTAATGGTGCTGTAACCAAGCAGAAATAATGGCATGAGAACTCTCTTCCTATGCTCTGGAGCTGCTAGTAGAAATATTAGAATAGCAAAGCAGTTGGAGGTAATGAACCCAACTAAAGCTCAGATTTCAGATAATATTAAATATTTACAGACTACTTCCTCACCTGACCTTTTTTGATGTATAAGAAGCCCAGAAGTTCAAGATTCTTTAATTTCTGTCACTTTCAAAACCAATTAAATTACATACTGCTCTTACTCAGTCTTCTCACAGCCATTTCTGTCTCCATTAATAGCCACTGCTCACTATCATGTTTATCAATTATTTGGTTTAACTGCCCAGGGAAGTGGTTGAGTCACCATCCTTGGAGTTATCTAAAAAATTAGTAGATGTGGTGCTTATGGGTTAGTGGTGGACTTGGCAGTGCTAGGTTTATGGTTGGACTTGTTGATCTTAAAAGTCTTTTTCTTTCTATAATTCTATGATCTTTCCTGAAAACTCAGAGTTATTATTTTCATTCAAAAATAAATCCAGTTGGATAACATTTTGAATGTATCCAAACATTTTGATCTTTCCAGAGTAAAAGACCTTAGAAGTAGCTAAAAAACCACCACAACTTTACACAGGTAGTCAACAGATTTTTAAATGCCTATGAAGTTATTATGATGAAATGGTGCTTGAAATCATATCTGTCCCAAAGAAGAAAATTACTAGATACTGCTCAAACATCATAAAACTAAAGAAATAAACATATATGAATATTTTCCTCAAAAATATTTATTTTAAAAAATCCCAGAAACTTTTGAATGGAAAAATCTTTTCATCATACAACCAAATCATTAGCTTGATAAACATATTTAACAAAACTTTGGCTTGATAACTATATTCTCTGGAAAGAATTAGTTAACATTTTCTACCTATCCTTGAATTTCAAATCTTGGATAAGTTCCAAGTGATCACATCACTTGTGTCTGTAATATATGCTACTTACTCAACAAAAATCTGGCCTGGGAAAACAATTCAGTGTATGTCTCCTGCTTATAATCTCCAATCAAAAAGTACTGTTACATCAAAGTTATGGCTAGAAGAATTTCCTTGGAGCATTGGAATATTTTAATTTTGTGAAGCTAAGTGAAAATAAGAAAAGAGAGTAAAGAGCAGAGAAATTTTGTCTTACAATAAGTAAATTAGGCCAGAGCCCCCATTTCTAACATGTCGCAGCAGATGTACAGGAGCCAACACCTGCCAATGACCTTTTGTGTGCCTTTACCTCAGATTAACTAACACAATTTATCCCACTGGCATTAAGGTAGCAGCAAAAAGAAGACAATTTGTTTTGGCCAGTAGTATTCAACCCCCTTTAGAAAGATGCTACTTGCATTTATTCCATGAGCATCATGTTAGTTCTCTGTTAGCTAATCCAAACTAGAAATACTGTACCCTTGTCCTCCCTGTTCATCTATCTCAAAGGCATCTCACAGGCAACAGGCCATGACAAGGCATTAGAATTTTGCTGAGCTCTCACAGTCACCTGTTACCTTTATGTCTGGAAAGCATACATACTCCCCTTTAATACTGACAAAGTATTCTTATTTACTACATGTCTGCTCTCTCTTCAAGGAAAAGCTAAAAATATATTTTCTGAAATGAAATCAAAGGTTTGCACATTTTTCAGCAGTGGGCTGGGGCAACATTTTATGGCAACCTTAAATGATTGCTGAAAATAATTTTGCAGCTACATTGCTATACTGGGTTTTAACTCTTTGATTTTTTATATTCTTAAAGGAGAAAATTAGGAGACTTCAAATTCCATTGCAATTCTGTGATGTTTTAATTCAGCAGCTGATATCAATTTATCAAATAATTTCAAATTATTTAGGAAAAAATATATCTTGTTCCACACCGTTTAAGAATACTACATTTTCTGTGGCTGAAGAGCAGAATTAGCCTTCTAATGGCAGAGGAATTCCAATAGCTGTGAAAACAAATCCTGCTGCACTTTCCACAATTATTTGGGTTATCTTTTCTTACAAGACAGAAGGTAAAACACTTTATTGAAATAACAATGACATAATAGCTATACTCAAAAATTAAGATTACGCATAGGAATTCCTGTGATTTTATTTGATGTTTAAACATTCTTTCCACCTAGGTATTTTTTAAAATTCTTTTTTATTAGAAATTTTTCTTTTTTCCCCTTTTAATAGAAACAGAAAACTTTAATATACAAACAAATGCAATTTTTTCCTCTCACTTTACACCAGTGTAAACTAGGAATAATTGCAACAATGCCAAGTAAAGCAGCCATTAGGGAAAGCTAAAGCATAAAGTGACAAAGCACTTCATAAAACTATAGCTGTCATAAAAGACAGTAAATTGCATGACATTAGGTCAAAGCAAAATCTAGAAAAAATATTTACATAAGTTAATCAAATATAATTTTGTGTATGAATGGTTGGTTTTCAAGAAAACTTTGAATATGTGAGGCCTTCTTTCTGTGTCAAATGCTTTTTACTGAAAAACAAGTCCTCCTCATCTTACCTGTCCTTTTGAAAAATCTGAACTGAAATGCAGTAATAGTGCCACAGGGAGATTGTAGCTCAGGTTCTTACAGACTAGCCTCTTTCTAACTAATAGGCCATGTTCCCCTAGTAGACTAAGTGATGCAACAGCTTTGTTCTTCAAGAAGAAAAATTACGATGCATGGTAGGAAGCCCCAGGCCAGGGTGCTTATCCCATAAATGGGAAATAGCTAAGTGAGTATGTGATCTACCCATTCAATGAGGTATGATGCCTATAATTTCCAGAGAGAAACACTTTAATCATTGAAAAGTCAACATTATATTGGCATATGAATCTGTTAATGTTTGCATCATTATTATTAAATGGCAGTTGAGAAAGAAATCATGACAGCAAGCAAGATAGCAGATGCTTTCTATTTTAAAGATCCTGAGAGATCTTCTGGAGCAACACTTGGAAAAATGGAATAAAAATGATCTACCAAAGTTAAAATATCCTGTCCTTCAGGGGTGCTGACACTTATTATTCCTATTGGCCTGAGTAGGAATTTTGAGCTTATAGCACCGTTGAGCATCACATAAGTTTCATTTAAGTAGTTACTTTTTAGGCACTCAAGTCTGAAGAAAAAACATAACCGGCCACTTAGTGTAATCTTATGAAAACGTGGGACTTGCAGAAGTTTGGGTTCACATCTTAGAAGCATGTCTGTGCTTAGAAAAGTAACCTGGAATCTCCCCAAATGAATCTGAAGTGAAAGTTCCAAAATGAACGTAGAATTTACTACAAGGGAATTGGCAGAAAAAGAAGTGCAAAGTAATTCCAGATATCACCAGTGCATAAGTACGCATTCCTTGTAAGTCACCCATGTATAGAAACAGGATATAAATAAATGATGTTTGAGACTTCTTTCAAATACTCAGTGTTCTTTCTATGATACATTTTAGAACATTCCAAGGCATCTAAAATATATAAAAATAAATATCTACAGTATTTACAAAGTATGATACAATCCAATCTTTAAAAAGACTTGTAAAGACATCTTCTTTAGCTCATACTGAGGTAAGTAGGTTTCTGTAAGACTGAGAAGAAATAGGAGAGGCAGTCATTTTGAAGGAATCCATTTGTCTACTTGTTGTAGTCTGTAACGCAGCTAAAAGCACGTGTCATTCTCTGGTGGTCTTACATGGGTTGAGCCAAAGTCATCCTTGCTGTAACTCCATCGAGGTAAGTTTAGTTATGCTAGGGAAAAATTTGTCCCATTCTGCATTGTCTGTGTTGCTAGTGTCTTCTGCAGAAACTCTCACAGCTTCATCTAAACTTGAAGTCATGCTCATCCCTGGTATGTGGAGATGCAGCTCCCCTGATTTCAATGGGCTGAGGGTAGCTGGGATACCTGTAAGATAAAATACAGATTTTAAGATGAAATTACTGTTTGCATCAGGTAGCTGACTAGCTCATCCCGTGATTGTCACTCTCTGAATACTATGCAGGTGATGATTGATCAACAAAATGGTCTGCCAGAAAGTGTTCCAGATTGAAAATTTTAAGCAAAGAACTGTTGAAGTCTTAGGGGGTTTCTGCATATAAACCTTGATTTTCTTATTTTTAAATATTTTAAATGTGTTCTACTATTTACTTTGTATGCATTATTTGGTAAATTTCCTTGTAGTTCTTTATCCAGATGCCACTGTGACCAGCAGAGAGCTACAGCTGCCTGCATGCAAGCCAGTCATAGAATGATTTGGGTTGGACGAGACCTTTAAAGATCATCTAGTCCAATCCCTCTGCCATGAGGAAAGGACAGGCAGGGGGAAGAGAATGATGGCAAATAATTGATATAGAGCAAAACATCACCTACAGCCACACTATTATCTGGGTTTCATGGCCGTAACCCTGCTTATGCCGTAGATGTAAGAATGGAAGAACTGCTGGATAAGAACAAGCTGAATTCAGGAAAAAAAAATCAACCAACCGTCCCTTCTATAGTAAATGAAAAGAACAGACTGCTTCAGAGGTAATTTAATTCTTTTTAGATACATATTTTAGGAACAGATTAGTTGTCCTTGGAGATACTAGTTTATCTGTTATCAATTTATAGCCTATCTAGTCCTAGCCTATAGTGTCTAAGATAACATCTAGACAGCCAACACTCACATCCCTAGGACTGAATGGATGAATTACCTCCTTGCAGACCCCTGCAAAGTCCTGCTGAGGTAAAAGCTATAATGTAATGAGAAACACCAAATAATAAATTATATGCCATTTTCCTTCTATTCACAAAACTAGGGAACTGAAAATTCATTTCACTATTTACCCAGAATTGGGAAAGTTTGAAAAACTTCTATCTTTCATTTCAGTCTGTGTGCATTTGTGTATCAACTTGTATTGGAGAAAAATCAAGACTGGATTCCCAACTGTTCCTGAATACACACAATAACCCACTGAACAGGAAAAAGAAAAGAAAATGCGAGAAAATAAATTAATGTGGATTTCTTATTTGATCAGCTCAACTCACACCGGAGAACATGGGAAGCAGATAATTTGAAATAGTCAAGGACATTTGGGTAGTTCAATCTGTACATATAATTTTGGTTATAATATTTGTTATAAAATAGACCACAACTTCAGAGAATTATCTCTGAGTAGAAATAGCTGTTTATAAACACATTGCAACTCCAGGGAAAATTTATTTTCATACTTTCAGGTACCTGTTCTTTATCCGCTTTGGAGTCTAAAGGGAGTAGGGATCCAAAGACAATATTTATATAAAATATGATTACCTTCACCACTGCTAATTGCAACTTAACCTTTGAAATAAATAAGATGTATTTTTTTAATCAATAGATAACCAAAGTTGCAGCATGTTCTATAAAATATTTCCTGTAAGTTTCTTTTCTTTTAGTCAGTTCTTAATTGTAAACATCCTGCTCTCATTGCATTGTGCTCAGATGCAAATAATGTATGCATAATTAAATTTTAGTTCCACAGCATCAAAAGACGTAGGGATGGATATACTACCAGTGGCTAATAGGTGCAGTACCATTTGCTGGAAGTGTGTTTATGTTGGTCAACACAACATGTTCTGAAAGTTTCGAAATATTATCAAAATTGCTGATCTGGGTGGTCAAGGATTTCCGACTCTCTGTACTGGCACGACCTCTGGTGAGCCGTTCGTCGTGGTGACTGCGAAGGCCAAAGATGCAACAAGAAAATGCTGCTTTAAATTCTTCTCTAAATTTCCCTGTCAACCACAAAAAAGACTCATGAAAACATTGTGCTATAAACAGTGCTTCAACAAACTTTAGATATTAGAAAAATATCAAACATATCTAAAGCAAAATTAACCCAGAGCACCCAGATGTTCTTTTAATGCAGAAGTAGGAAATCACAAATTCAACATCTTAGAGAAAGACAAAACCCCACAACCTTTGTAAGAAGATATGTGAGGTATGGTATGAAACCTAAATTATTCTTGGCTAGAAAGAATGGAAAAATAGAATGATTTATGAAATCATGTCATATGTTGATTAATCACGTATCTAAAAAAAATAAGTATTTGAGCAATTGTATGCTTAAATGACTGAATCATTACTTGATATGTGCATTCCTCAGGGGTTGGTACTGGGACTAGTGACTTTTAATATCTTTGTTGTTAACATGGAGGGTGGGATTAAGCACACCATCAGCAAGTTTTGTGATGGTACCAAGCTGAGTGGTGTGGTCGACACACTGGAGGGAAGGGATGCCATCCAAAGGGACATTGACAGGTTTGAGAGGTGGCCCTGTGAGAACCACATGAAGTTCAACAAGGCCAAGTGCAAGGTCCTGTGCACAACTAAAGGCTGGGTGGAGAGTGGATTGAGAGCAGCTCTAAGGGCAAGGACTTGGGGTTGTTGATGGATGAAAAGCTCAACATGAGACAGCAAAGTATGCCTGCAGCCCAGAAAGTCAACTGTATTCTGGGTTACATCAAACTAAACATGACCAGCAGGTCAAGGGAGGTGGTTCTGCCTCTCTACTCTGCTCTGGTGAGACCCCACCTAGAGTACTGTGTCCATCTCTGCCCCTTCCTCCCCCCACCCCCTCCTCCCGACCTGGAGCTGTTAGAGTGAGTCCAGAGGAGGGCTATGAAGGTGATCGGGGGCTGGAGCACCTCTCCTGGGAAGACAGGCTGAGAGTGGGATTGGTCAGCTTAGAGAAGGCTCCAGGAAGACGTTATAGCAGTCTTCTAGTATCTAAAGGGAGCCTACAAAAAAGCTGGAGAGAGACTTTCTAAAAGGATTTACAGTGATGGGAAAAAGGTAATGGGTTTAGGCTGAGGGAGGCTAGATTTAGATTAGACAAGAGGAAGAAATTCTTCACTGAGGGGCTGACTTTCGCTCAGCTTGCAGTGACAGTATTGAAATGTGGAGTAGGCTAGTACTGACAGTCTGAGTATTTACGTAAAAGTCTTAATATATGGAAGTGATGAGCTTCCTTTTGTATCTGCCATTGCCAGAAACATGCCAGGATTTGCAGGCAGCAGTGTGGGTTCTCCAAGAAGAAAGGTTTCCTATTGTGTGGGCTGAAGCTCTCTACAGAGTATATTTAGTGCACGCTTATGCGATTTCCACATGCTGACCAGGTTGCCTAGAGAAGCTGTGGCTGCCCCCTCCCTGGCAGTGTTCAAGGCCAGGCTGGATGGGGCTTTGGGTAACATGGTCTAGTGGAGGGTGACCCTGCCCATGGCAGGGGTGTTTGAACTAGGTAATCTTTAAGTTCTCTTCCAACCCCAACTGTTCTGTGACTCCATGAAGTGAGAGGTCATGGCTAATTTTGAAGATTTGACATGTTTGACAGCCCATTACTCTGCTTCTGAGGCTCAGAGTAAATAATTAAAATCACCCTCACACTACATACCACAAAAAAGCTACGGTGAGGAAAAGCATACTGAAGATCAATAGACTTCTGTCTCCCTGTATTTTGCTGTAACAGCACCAGTTTAGGTCCTGATTCTGATGTCCATAGCCAAATAAGACAAACTAAGACAAATGTATACTAGCAAGTAAACATCATCTTGGCCACTTCTTCAGCCTTGAACCTAGTTGGCACTGTCTGATCATGCAAATAATAGACTCACAGCCTCCAAAACCCAATACCTGCATATAAAATGCCAACTGGGGACACCCCCTGACTTGAGCTACCTCCCAGAATGTATCTGGGGAGCATTTATGGGAACGGTAATTGTTTGAGACCAAAGTCATGCTGGGGACTTCTCTACCAAATTAATGGGTATGGATAAATTCAAGCACTTGGTCTCAGGCCCTGGCATTCTTTAGTTTATAATTATAGGTAGATAGCCTTAAGGTAATGGGATACATCAAACATCTTGTTCCAAGAAGAGGATCCAGCTCCCACCAGAGGAACTGGGCTGATGTTACACAGTCATTAATCTTATTCGCTATGGCTCATTACATTCAAACTATAAGTTAAACTTGAATTCTAGGTAACTGTAACTTACCACTGAGGAAGTTATAAATAATAGGATTGGCTGCACTGTTTGCATATACGAGCCAGTGTGAGAATGTGAACCAGGCATATACAGTTTCTCTGTCATCAGCATGATTAAACATTCCAAAAACCCTACAGAAAAAGAAAAGCAAACCTGAAAGATGGCAAAATTAGAAATCATTTAAAAAGATTTGGCAGCTTCTAGGCTAATTTTCTATCTGATGACCTATCTGCAATAGCACAGAAAATCTGAATCAATAGTGCTTACTTTATTGAGTGAATAAAGTCCTCTCCACATCCCCCATCTTGGTAGCTTAGCACAACAGAGACCATGAGTACTTTACTTTACTTTACAATGGTGCAGATGCATAACTTCAGTGTAACCAAAGCAAGCTGGTGTCAGGTAAGCCAAAAAAAGATGGGAAAAATTGCTTTTGACATATTCAAGTCATTGAGGTTCCCAATTCTAGGCCCACTCTCCATTAAAAGGGGTTTCAGGATTAGAAAGTCTCTGAACTGGCCCTGAGCTTGCAGTAGCAGCTTCTGTTCTCCAGAGAAACCTGCTTTACCCAGATGCCTTGCACCTAACTTTTTCCATTTAAATAAAAATATAACTACAGGTGTATTGTAGCCAAGACAGCCTGTGTAGCTCCTCTGTGGTTCAGAGCATAGGTGGCCTGAGGTGTCTTCTGGAAACACTTCTTTCTCTCCCCATTGACTACCAAGAGGCCTGAGGATGAAAAATATTTAAATGAAGCCTCAGGAAACTGTCAGAATTGAGTGGGTTGTAATTAAGTATTCATATCCAACTTGAAGATATTCCTTAAAACCTCAAATGTTCCTCAAGCATTAAAAAAAAGGCCAGTTATTTTTCAGATGTTCAAATACTCTGCTATAAGACAGTATTCATTGGTATTTCAGAGGTCTCATGAGATATGACTATATCAAAGTCTTAGCCTGTCAGACACTGCACAAAAAACCCAACAAAACAGAGAGTAAAAGAAAATATGTCTCAAATGAACAGGAAAGAAAAGGGCAAAAAAGTAAAACAAAGCTTCATAGGGAGACTGAAGGGTTAGGCTCAGGCCTCAAAATTGTACATGATGGGGTGTGGGTTGGAACCCAGCATTTCACGGTCCTGGGGGGCAAGCCACAACATGACACTCTCCTGCTAACCTTCAGCTGCTGCTTTAGGTAAATGCACTTCCATGAGTGTATTTACAGCAAAGAAACTATAATCCCATGTAAATGACAGATTTTAATGAGGAGACAGGCTAGATCATTCTCAGGAGGAAAGGCTTGCTAATAAGGGTTCTACAATCTGGCCTTCAGTTTTAGTATTACAGATAGGTTAGATAATTTTTTCCTGCAACTCTATGCTTATTTTCCATGTATTTATCATGAAATAAGTAAGTTTATCCTTCAAAAGTATCTGCCAGAATAAGAAGAATCTTGGAGGACTGTTTTTAGACAGGAAACTTTACCCAGTGTTTACACTCTGGGATAAACTTTACCTTTTCAAGACATTGAGGATGCTAATGGGTAGATAGCAAAGTGCAAAAACCAGGAGGACAACCATTAGCATACGTGCTGTTTTCCTTCTTGCACGAATCTGTTTTATTTCAGCTGCCACAGCGCTAATCTTTGACTTTGTTGATTGTCCCAGTCCTCGGGGCTGTGCTGAGGGCTGCAGAGGCTTCCACTTTCTCTGAACTACAGAAGAAGTCCCTGGGATCTAAAAAAAAACCAAAAAACAAAATAAGGGGCACTTTGAAACACTAGCACTGCTGTTAGCTGTAATAAGAAAAATAGACATGATGACATACACAATGTAAGCTTGCAGGGAGAAGTAGGGGTTTTTTTATTAAATTAATTGATGTAGCTGCAAGAAACAAATTGAATTTTAGACATGCTTGAAGGACTGAATAAAGTTTTGGGGTTTTTATTCAAATATATCAAATGATGTATCAAAATTATTTTTACTTCCCCCATAAACTGCCTTGCTTGTCTCCACTGACTGTCACACCAACCTTAACAATCATGTCTCTATACAGTTCTACATTAAATGTCTCCTTGTATGGCAGTGTAGTTTATCCCATTCATATGCTGCTAATTAAGATACTAGCCAGCTTTTTAGCACTGGAAAGCAAGGATTTAAAGCCTACATAGTTTTAAGCGGCATCAAACTTCCAAATATGCAATCGAGATGACTACAAAGTAGATAAAGAAATCACAGGTCAAGCATGAATCTCCCTTCAAAGCTCTTAAAAAATGGATCGTGCAGTGATGAATGGAGGGAAGCATGGAGTAATGCTAAGACATAGGAAAAAAACAAGGTTAGCCAAAGACATCTTACAACAGGTAGATGTAACAACATGATTTTAAAAAAATAAAAATATTTTTTTTCTGTGCACCTACATACATCAAACCAAATAAAGTAATTTTGCTTCAGTTCTTCAAAACTGTTTCTTGCCTGCAGCCAAATGTGAAAGACCACAGATGGCAAGGACTTTCTCAGAGAACTCTGTTACAATATTTATAATGTTTTCAGGGTTATGCATTGTGAAAACCCTTTGGGTAGAAATACAGTTTTATTCATGCATAGTCTAATTGTCAGTGGGGTGTCTAGTCTCATGAGGGCAAAATAATTCATATTTAAAAGCATCTGAAAAATTCAGATTGTCTCATAACATTTTGAAAATTAGGGCTTATCCACACATACTGACCATAAGAGAATGAAAATTTTTGATATTTCTTTTACAAAAAAAGTAAGTTAAAATGGAAATACTTGTTCTAAAATAAAAGCATGCACATGCAGAATTGTTCTAGAACAGCTATTATGTATTTTTTATGAATAGCTTCCTTGCAGAGACTGGTCTTTAATTTAGCATTTATGTGCACCATCAAACCTGATTTACAACTATTGGAAGGTTTTGGCAAAGTTGTCTTGTAATGAACCAGAAATCAATGAAGCAGAACAAGGGATACGTTACAGCATTTATTTTTTTAGCAATGTCTCAATGGAAATAAAGACCCTCTCCCCCCCCTCCCCCCCCAGTCCAGCTCCACTCTTGTACTTACTTCTACTGAGGATTCCCACTCCTTCAGCTGAAATCAGCAGTATTGGTTTCATACCTGGACACAGCTGCAAGGGATTTACCTGACTTGGCTGTGGGGTGTAGTACTGCAATGGGTCTTTGCCATGCACTAAGATTCTGATTTTAGTTTATCGGTATATTCTGTTCTTCTGACTTTGAAGCAGAAGCTTTTCCTTCCTTTCCAGACATACTGAGTTACTATATTTGTAGCAAGAACTGATTATAGAATCATTATGTTTGGAAAAGACCTTTAAGATCATCAAGTCCAACCATTAACCTAGTGCTGCCAAGACCATCACTAAACCATGTCCCAAGCATGGCACCTGCATGTTTTTTAAATGCGTCCAGGGACAGTGACTCTACCACTTCTGTGGGTAATGGAGATGGAAGGAAAGAAACTCAGTCCAACCTCTCCCTCCTAATCATGCCAGAGATTAATTTGAAGAATTCTTTGGCTGGGTGTCTAGCTAGATGCAATTTAGTCTTTAATAGCAAGAGGTGATCAAAGGTAAGGACTGCACACAATGTACAGTCTCACTGTGCTATATATTGCTAAATCTTCAGGAGTTTGTATTGTGAACCTTTCCATAGAGCCTCATTTTCCTCAGTCTGTACCTGGCAAACACCTGGGCAGTGCTACTGTTACACCAATAAGCAATAATACAGCAAGAATTTTATCAGGAAAAAAATAAAAATAAGGAGAGCTATATACACACAGATGCACTGCTGAACCAGTAAAACATCAGAATTATGTACGTGTATATATGTAAGCACCCATTTGTACTATGTATGTACAAGCACACACACATCAGCATAATGCATGCATTTGCTTTTCAGTAATGAACGAGTTATAGGGATAATTGTGGAGAATTTGTGTAATTCAAATAATTCACTAGCTGTGTCCAAACAGATATTAGAAGTTGTATATTTATTTTCTTATGCACTTTTCTTCTACTCCCCTCAAATTATTATCAAGGATTTTATAACCACAGGGAATCTCTCCAAATACAATAAGAGCTTTCAAAGCTGCCAAAATCAATGTGGGTAGGGTTCTAAGTAATTAATATGAATAAGTTTTAGAGTCAGTGCATTTGGACATCAGCAAATTGAAGCATACAGTATGGAACTTGATAATACAAATTATGTACCAACACTTTTGTCGAAATCCCTCGATTTTATTCGAAATCCCTGTTACTTGCAGCATGATTGTTTTTGTCTTTACAAAGAGGAATCACTAATTCAGACTGTAAAGCTTATAGTCAAAGATCTGCTTGAAAGACACACTCTGTAATTTTAGGAGGTACCGTTAAGGATAGTTTGTAAATCTGTTTTACCTTCAGTGATCAGAAAATTGGCATGCACAACACACTGCTTCAAAAAAGAGCTTTTAGGTCCAAAGTGTAAAGCATAGAAAGCATCTTACATCTGAAATTCTCACTGTACCTTCTGATAGGATCACTATATTTAACTGAAGTTACAGTAAATGGTGTGATTTCTTAATTTAAGCTATTATAAAATAATACATTTAAGAGCACTGCATCCAATTGCTCTACATGACTAATTATGCCACAAACATTGCACTTAGAAAAATGCCTGATGCGTGCAGCCAAGTGGCAGTTGATAATTGGTGTGAGGTGGCTTTAATTTCGCTTAGGGCGTCCTCTTACACACAGTGCTATCACCTCTGCTAGGGACAGAGGCATCTGTAATTTTGCACCGTAGCACTAAGCCTGTAGCAGTATTTGTCTTTTTGCCACTGAGGAAAAAGGATCATCCTAACCTTGCCAGCATGCAAGATGCACAGAGAGATGAAATACCATGAAGAACTAGGCCAGGGAATACAACTGGGGAAAAAACCACAGGACAAAACAGGTTGGTTTCAAGTCATTCAACTCTTCTGAACTGGAGCATTTTCAAGCCACGTGTGGAGTAAGATCAATTGCTTTGCATTAACTTAATGAATGGACAGTTGAGAGACTAGGTAGATTGTAAAGAAAGTACAGAGAAGAAGGTTAAGAAGTAATATGATAGGGTCTTTGGGTGCTATGGGGCAGATAACTATTCAGCAACACAGAGCACCTTAGAGCTATGTTAGACTGAACTTGGTTTCAAGCCAAACTGAACAAACTCTTTGTTCTGGTCAAGATTCCCCTCAAGTTATAAAGGTTAAATTTCACCTTCAAACTATCTTGTTATTTAATCTTATAAATGTAAGAAATTAAAAGCAAAAATAGTAATTTAAACATTAATAGCAATACAAATAGCAACTCTGGTTTAACCTAATGCAATTAGACTTGAGAATAATTGCTGTCACGATGAATGGATGACAACAAAATACCAGTAAACAGATTTGGTTTTTTCCTGTATTTTAGCTATCTGCAAAAGATGTGTTCTGTCAGTATGAGATATGATTTTTACTCTAAAAATCAAAAGTCTACTTGCGATTTCTCTGATTGATCAATTTGAACTGCATGGAAAGTGCTCCTGATGTAGGAGTTATTATGCCCTGGTCGGGACAGCCTCAGATTTGGATAGTATCAGGCACAATGGTGAGAGAAAGATGATTCATGCCCATATCTCGATGGAAATGTCATCCATTGTTAGAGCCATTTGAGAAGACAAGAGATAGAATATCTTGCATCATGTTTTCAACAGGATGCGTTTATTGTCTTTTACAGAATGATGGGGCAGAGGATGGTGGGGGACGATACCCATAGATAAATTCCAGACAAAGCAGAAGACAGCAGCAGGAACCACAGATTGATGAGTGACAGATTACAGCTCATGTCCAGAAAATTATTCTCAAGCTGACAGCACTTCAAATTGTTGGAGAGGGAAAGAAAGTGTTCCTGAAAAAATTCATATTATTCTTGCCACTTCAGTTCAAATGTTCTTTGAGTGTTTACTTGCTTGCGGTTTTTTGGGTTTTTTTGTTTAGCGTTTTTCTTTTCTTTCCTGTAATTTTAATTTGAAGCTTAAAAAAATGTTCACATTACAAATCATACCAATTATTTGCCAATAATTCACAGGAAATGTTGCTGATAACAACCAGCTTCACATCAGGCAATTCCACTTGCACAGTTCTAGTAGCTGGACTTTCTAGTCTAATTTTTGCTCAGATTAGACCTGCTATGAATCCCTGACTTTGTAGAATGAAAGATGAAGATAAAAAACTTAACAGACTGCTAACAAAACAAGAAGGTCATTCCTAACTTATGACAGCTACGGGAGATTTTAGCCATATAAACAAAGTCACTTAAGGTCTTTTGCTATGCATTTCAGATACAATGGGAGAGATCTTCCTTTTGCCTATAATCAATCTTTCTGTTGCCTTTTCCTCTCTTTCTCTCTCTCTAAGCCCTTCATAGATAGGGGCAAGAAGGGTTTTGCACTCAGCCTTCATTTTTTAATGCATCGCAGAGACTATCCAAGGTGGCTGTAAACCAGCAGCATCACTGAACCTGGCAGCAGTGCTGGATGAAAAAATCCAAGTCCCATGTGACAACACGGAGCATACAGAGAAGGCAGCTGTACGTAGGAATTTGCACACAGTCACAAGAGCAAGCAAACAGAGTTGGTCTAAGCAACTTACCTGGCGACACCACAGCTTTCGGAATATTTGCAAATAGGCCAACACCATAAGACACAGTGGTGCCATGTATGTCACCAGAAAAAAGCATGTGTGATACATTTTGGGGTAAACTTCAGCTGGAAAGAGAATTCAAATAGGAGAAGTGCATTTAAATATGCATACATTTCAAAATTACTTCAAGCCAAATTATTCGTACAGATATGTATGTGTTTTTCAAACATGAGAGGTCACAGTGGAAGATACCATGTTTGGGACTGATTTTTTGATCACCTGTACATGCATTCTTTTTCTGTTATAAACACACTTTTACTTCAAGCTTACTTCTTGTATCACATTATCACTTTAGGTACAAACTCTTAAGCAGTTTTGCTTTTATTAAATCAGTGAAAGAGCAAATTTAATTCTCTAACAATAGCTAACCAATTATTCAAGCTACCTCATCTCTAATGTATTTAGCAGGTTGTGTAGCTGTCTTTGGCTTTAATTCTGCAAAGGTTCGTATGCATCCCTAAGTTAATTGCAGCCTCTCGACAGCAAACAGAGAATGTAGACTACAGCCCACAGAATGCTAATGGGAGGAGTGACAGTGCTGAATTCAGTTTTTGGTGGCAGAATAAATGTATCTTAATGATTTATAATTATGACTACAGTGGAAACAAATAGAATTAAATTAATAAGACAAGTTCTCTAAAAGTAGGAAATTTTCATTATTATTTTTTATTTAGCTTTAGCAACAAGTTTGCTTTGTGTTCTAGTTTCCTGTGTGTATCTTTGCAAAAGACAGCTTGTGGACACTATTTGCTTAGAGACAAGGATCTTGCAAGTGTTGTGAGTGTACTTAAGTTTTTCAGAATGTTTTATCAGAAACTTCATGGTTAGATTACAGCAGAATGTTTAGCGGATGCCTGGAAAATTTGCTTTGCCTTTTGTAACACCAAATGCAGTTTGGGAATACCAAATATTGATATCAAATACAGCTTAACCTTTATGGATGGCCTACAGAAAAGGAATGAACATTATGTAGGGTGACAATAAATAGCAGAAAAGAAACTGTGCACTCTAAGAGCAGTTAGATTGTGCAGTAATGCTAAGCATTGTGTTTTGGGCTACAGCAGAAAGGAATGTTTGTGTTAATTTCCTAGATTTTTCCAACATTTCAGGATGATGAGATCTGCAATGAAAACTCTGTGTTTAGCTTTAATCAAAGAAATGAAAGGAAAAAAAAATCATTTCTTGAGATCAAAACTTTAGTAAGCCAAACTTACTTTCTGCCCCTTGAAGTGACTGAGACTGTGGAGCCTATCAAATAAGGGGCCCCTTTGCATGCCAGGAGGATCCCTGAGTTTGATTAGATGAGGAGATATGCAGATCTGGCTATAACTCTCACAGCAGGGAGGAGTGCACCATCATGCTAACTCCAGGCTCACCCTCAAACCCAGCCTCTGGTAATGTCACTCTCAGTGTTGGGCATCAAAGACTCAGCTGGTTCACCAGTCAGAGAAACTTCAGTATCAGTGGAACAGAAATTTGCTATAGTAAAATCTAGCTCATGTCCATCCCTAGGAAAGATACTAGAGACATGGACATTGGTATTCAACAACTTTGATGGATGTGGCTTCAAAGAATTCAGATGAGCAGCATTTGGCTCTTCACGTGCTCTAAGATCCTTTAGCAAACCAATTTGCCAACTTTTAACTAGCAGCTGCAGCTACTAGCCCTTATCAATGTTCCTGGGGGAGGCAGATCATATGGGGCAAGTTTTTTTCTAAATGGTGATAACCTGGGGCTGTATAGTCATTTGCGACCTCAGAATTGTTTGGAGCAGTCCTGTCAGGCAGGGAAATACCCACATGCATGACTCACAGGTGGAGAGATCACGGAGAAACTGGTATAACATGACTTACTGGGATCACCGGAGGTCAAAGCTGAAAGTACATTCTTTCTGCTCAGAAGGAGGTGCCACCTGCCTCATCAATGCTCTGCAGGCAGCCAGGCCCTTTTCAGGTGGAAGGACAGTACATATTTAAAAGGCCATCTGGAGTTTATGGCTTCCAATTTAGCATTCCAAGTAAAATGAAACATTAAATGAGCCTAGCTATCTACAAAGAACTGACAGACCAGGTTGGAGGAAGATTCTAACACTTGCCTTTGAAGTTTAGCCACCTGGAAAGTGCCAGCTGCTAAACATCAAAGGAAACCTGTCCCTCCTCCACCCAGGGCAAAGCCCTTTGCAGAACTTCTCCCTAAGAAGCATGACTCTGTTTAGCTTCTTAAGGCAAAGAAAAAGCTTTAAAGTTGTTTGACAATCACAGCAGCAAGAAGGAGGAAGGGCTGCTTTGGGACACCATTCATTTATCATGCGGGTGAGGTCCAGGCTCCTTGAATGAGAACACCAGTTTATGGTCCTGGTGATAGATCAGCTGCTTGACTGGACTGATGGACTTCTTACTGCCAAGCAGAAAAGTGTCACTGCCTTCCATGGTTACTTCATTGGCTTCGGGACAGGGGGAGATTGTTTTTATCTGGAGTAACCATCTCTTTAAGAATAAATTAATGATTCTTATGTCACAGTTTTACTTGAAAGAGGGAAAGGGACAAAAAGCAAAGAGGTGGTGACAGGGATTGGACCAGGGTGAGAGTGGTGTTCCTACTCAGCACCACTGACACAGTATGATTACTCCATACGTAATGTGATTGAATTACTCCATCCATATGCTAAAACAATGCTGTCTTCCACCTACTGTAGGGTTTATTAAAAAAAAAATAATTTTTTCTAAAGCTTTCTTCTTGGCACTGTGCTCCATGTCCAGACTGAAGCAAGGAGGTAGAAGACTGAAGCTAAGGCTTCTGGATTTTTTCCAGAATTTACTGTATTTGTGTAAATGCATACAAACATGCATGCATATACGTATGTATGCAAACTGAAAACACCCAGTCTCAAAAAGTTTTGATATTCCCTTAAGCAATAGGTTCACAATTAAATTGTTACTCTTGAGAACTTTCCTAAGAATAGGAAAAAAAAGACTATCAAGTTCCTTGTGCATCGGCAGAAAGTTCCCAGGTTCCCTAGTCCCAGGAAGATACCTATATGAGGTTTTGGAGTTATCAGTATGAAGTAGCAATGCAGCTAAAATAGCATGCTTTTAGAATAAAGCTTAATAAATAGAGTTGTTAGGAAGTGGGTGCCCATAGTAGAGAAAATTTGACCCCACAACACAGTCCTTCGCAAACTACATTCCTATGTCAGACTACTTAACAGTTAGCTAATACAGAAATTAAATTTTCAAACCTGATGTATTATGCTTGAGTTATCAAGTCATGATAACACCAAGCAGAATTTTACTATTATCAATATTCTAACTTTTTACATCAAAATGTTCCACAAGTTGTTCCTTAAATTTTGAACCCTCTGATAAACAGGATGTGTAAACCTTCATGTAGTAATGCAATTTCCAGCTATTTGGTTTCCAGAATTGAGACAGTATGGTTTTGTACTATTTTATGAATAGGAAATGGAACACAAAGTCTTTCCTTTGCTTCCATTCAACCATGGAGTTTTCGGAAACTATTATCTCCATAGTCTTTTTATCATTTGCAAAGGGGTTGGCTAATGCACTTTGGTTAACACTCTCTTTGCAAACAGCTCTAAGAGAATGGATTTAGCTGACTTGGACACATGGTGAACTCATTTTAATATAAGTTTCTTTTCTTTTGGCACTTTATCATCAAATTCAGCACACAGCAATTACTGACTATTATAGAACTGTGGCCAACACTGGCTCCTTAAGTGGGTCTGCATAGGTCACATGTTGGATCCTTCTGCATTCCCAAATAAAATATTGTTATTAGACAGTACTCAAAATGAAAAACCCTCAGCCTAGAATTGGCAATGAATTTTATATTCAGGAATGCCAGAAGCAATTAAAAGGAAATTTAGCCCTGGTTTAGGCTCAACTATTGCTCCATTTGCAGTCACTGGCAGCCCTCCAACAGCATGCTTGAAATCTTATTAGTCAGGGTGGCCACTATTTGTTCAGTTAAGGAGCCCAAGTGTCACAGTGCTGATCAGACCTTCCTTCCAGACACTCATCAGACTTGTAGGGATTTCAGCAGCTGGACCTAAGTCTGGGTCAGGCACAGTGCCATCTGCTGCTTTGGCATCTCTGACGTTTTCCTGGACATGGATTCCTGCTAGTTCTCCATAGCACCTCATGCTTCAGTGAGCTTGAATTCCCAGAATTACAACAGACTTCTGAAACACTTTGGAAAGTGTCATTTCGTGTCCCCTTTTGCAGTCTCAACCTTGACAATTCACAGTTTAACATCCTTAGGACATGCAGTATATGTGATGCAAAGATTTAATCAGATACACCCTACTTTCAGACACCATAAATTGTATCTGATTCTAAACAAAGCAGTAACCACCTAAACATAATACCTTGAAATTAACTTTCTTACAGGATTTACTCAGTGTCTCTTGAATGTGTGCAGTACCTACATCTCTACCTTCTCTTTGCAAATATGGCTTATTCGTAGGAACATTAGTTCCTTTCTCCTTCAACATCTTCCTAGTTAGCTTGCTTTATTCCTAGATACTCCCTTAGTAAAAAAATGCAAAACAAAGTCCAACAAAAATACAACTATTTCCTTTGAAAATGTTAGCACTTTATTCTTTCTTCTGGCCCCAAGGCTTACCAGCCTTTTCAAACTGCTGCCCTGTTATCCACGTTCTTCTGTTTTTCTGTTTGGGGTCCTTTGTCAACCCTGTTTTCAGCAAAAAAACTGCATCTTCTATGCTTTGGACCAACTCATTGCCCTTTGCTATTTTCAATCAAATGGAAATTATTTTTACCTAATATAACTGTATTATCTATGGTCTGAAGGGGATGTTAAGGTATATATACCATATTTTCCCCTCATTGATAAAATATAGTTAAGTCTATATTTACTAAGCAATTCCATGGTTTGAGCAACCTGTTTGCAACTTATTATACAGAAAGGTTCTTATCTCAAGTTCCTGTGATAAGCTATTATTAGAAAGTGGAGAGGATTACTTTTATGGATAGCTGAAATGCACCAGCAGATTAAGTAACAGTGATGGTGGGTTATCATTAGAAGAATAATTCATTAAAAAGGCAGCAGGATAAAAATGGGATTATTATATTCCAGTGGACTGGAAAGCTTCCCATTTCAGAAAACTATCATATTTTTATGTAATTTATTTTAATTTTATGCACAATATATATAAAAAAATAATTTGGAGTATTTGTACTTCACTTCTGAAGCCACAAACAAAGGAATTTAATTCTATGCACAGTTACTTACCTTTGTCATACCTCTTTCTACCTCTCCAAGCATCCAAATGAAGGCTCGCAGCACAACCTGAAGATCAATAGGTTTCATTTTGGACAAATAATGTCCACAGGAGTAGAGTCTTGCAAACACGTTTAAGCTTTTCTTTCTTTTGTGTAATGGGTGCTTCAGTTCAGGCATATCTGTGGGCTGCAACTACTTCGGTGCAGCACTGAACAAGAGGCACTCTTTAAAATACTTCCAAGCTACTATGGACTTTGGCATTTAAAAGTGACACTTTGCTGTTGGGAAGCAAGAAGTGGCCAGTGCAGACCTGGAAATTTGGAAACTGTTCCCTGATTAAATGCTCTCCTGACTCCCTGATTCGTTAACTAAAGTGCTTTCCATCATTTTAATTTCCTAGGTTGATTAAAAGAATCTTTGCTGCAGACCTAACCTTGAAGCAACAAAAGCATGGATAATTAGTTCTGCAGCCAAAATTAGGCGACACAACTTGTACTTGGAGCGAACGCTGTGAAAGAAAACAGTCACATAAACACTGCATCATCCAGCAGCAGACTGGGATATAAAATTGTCCCCAGATGAAGAAAGAGCGCTAAAAGTAAAGAACAGATGTGTCTTTTCCAATGAAACAGCAAGTACGGTTCTTGAAGATGAACAGAGGCTTCCTCTAACCTACCAGCTTTCAGCACATCTTTGTCTGCAGCAAGTGCCAACTAGCTAAGGGCCATTGCTGCTTTATCCCAGGGGACTAACCGGGATGAAGGAGATAAAGAACAAGGAATGTGATAGCCGATGTCTTCTCATTAATCCCCCAGCAGGCCTGCAGAGGCCGTTAGCAGGGGAAGAACTTCCAAAGCAGCACACAAGCTGCTTAAACTGATCTATCATGATAACTAAGTACAGGTGATCCAGCTGCATTTTATCTTAATTGTTCACAGGGCTGGAATCTTCTTCTAAAGAGGCATCTCTGAGAGAGAGAGAATCTGAATGTGTTTTAGGCTGACTCAAGGCTATTAAACAGCCACCCTTTAGGTATATGTTTTGGCAAACTTGGCTTTTAATTTTTTTTCCCCTCTGTGTGAATAATGGTATTACTGATGGTCATCATATTCCATGTCAGAGTCACAGCACGTAACTCACACGCTCTATTAGCGTTGGAATTATGCCAAGGCCCACCAGAGTTGAGTTTTAACCATTTGGGTGGGTGACTAACACCACTTGCTGTGATCAGAGACAAAGTAGAATTAAGTTATTCCCTGGCAACCCTGATGGCTTCTTACAGCTGAATTCAAACACAGAACAAGTTAGAGTCCAAGTTAATCTGGGAAGGCAGAAGTACACTTCCAGGACAGAAAAATTTCTAACAGATTACACTTACAAAGGTATTGAAATTATTTTGTCTGTGACATATTTCAAATTGTAGGCTAATTTGTTACCCTGTATCGATGACATCTCTACAAATTCTGTAATGACAAGCAATTTGCACTGAAGTCCTAGGAGACACCTCTAAAGACCAGTCAAATATCAGCAATTAGCAAAAGCAACGTATCAGGTAATTCTGTTCACATATAGTTATTTCTTAAGGCTAAATACTGAAGTCTTTGTAAGCCTGCAGTGTCCATCGATCACAGAATTATATAAGCATAAGCATTTAAGGGTGGGAACATTTCTGCCCTCTGGGAAACATTAACACGGTCAAGACACAAGCCAGCCTCATTCATTTAAACTCGGTTTCAAATGCACTTCAAGTTTTAGCAATACAAAAGAAAGTAAGGTTTCACAGTATTTGAAAAACAGTTCTAGGAAAGCTTATACAATTAGGAACATTTTGTGATATGTTTATACAACTTGACAGCATATTGGTATGTCCTGATACTTTTATTACATAACAGCAGTAAATTCAGTCTTTATGGTCAATGACACACTCACCTCCCCAGTGCTCATCACACACTGTGAACAAGGTGGTTTTATTGGCTAATCCTGGGAACACACTGCTGCACTCCATAACAATAGCCTGAGGAATCATTATGATGCAGGACACAATCCAGATAATTATAATGCTGTTCCTTGCTCGCTTGGCTGTGCTTTTAAACATCAAAGGGTGACAAATTGCATACCATCGATCCAAAGCAATGCAGCTAAGTGTTAGTACAGATACGGAGACTGAAACTGTCTAAAGAAAAGGAAATAGTATGTAAGTGTAAATGTTATTTTTTCAGAGCTTTAAAAAATATTTATTGTCATTTTTTCCCTAAAGTTTTGAACTTTATTTCTATTTTCAACACATCAGCAATTATTAAATAGAAATTATTCCCAGGAAAAGATTTTTTAATAACTTCTTATAGAATTACCACAGATATCCTCATCTGCTGTAAGACCACTAGAATCAACAGTATAATTCACAGACTAGGGTGCTACCCAAACTCAGTAGGTGTACAGGGTCAGATTCTGAAAGAGCAAATTTATGTGACTTAGAATTTCCAAAACTTTATCTAAAAAATTGCTTTAAAAAATTAGATTTCTTTTAATTTTTTTTTTTATATTGTAGAACAGTTTTGTTGGGTTGGTTGGTTGGTTGGTTGGTTTCTATGTTATATTCAGATACCAGTACCATTATTTCACCTCTTCAGTTTTCACAGGAACAGTGGAAATTCTGGGTCTCATAAAACCCACTAACCAGCCATCTTAAGGCAGACTAAGTAATTTTTACCTTCCATTCAGCATAGGAAATAATCTATCACTTTGGTTTTATTATTTCACTCTGTACACTAGGTGACCATTTAATTTTCTCTTGGATTTTCTTCCACTAGAACAGAGGCTCTGAAACAAGTTTTGTGATTTTGATTCTATTGAGTAGATGAAACCATGTGGCTCCTCAGCCACACAGGTATCTGATCAAAATATAAATTGTGCCGGAGGCAGAGAGCTTATCACCTGCATACATTCAGAGTTCTGCTTAATTCTTTTGATTTATAATGACTGAAAGGCCAAACACTTGTCATTCTAATATGCCCCGTCAGTTCATTTAACCAGCTAATCTTAGAAAAGGTACTTGTCAATCATTTTGATGCAAATGATCTCATGACTAATTAAGTCCACTGATAATGAGTGGCAGCAATTATTGCTCAAGGTAGACAACCTGATCACTTCTCAGTGAGCCAGGATACTTTGACGATTCCTAAAATATGCAAAGTCACTAAATCTATACAAAAGCCCAGACTACCTTCAGAAGTTCAGATTCTCTCTCCTGGACATTTGTGTAGCTGTTGAAATCCACACATACAGAGTATAAATACCAGTAATTCTATTTGCAGACATTTTTATTTCTTTATTTCTGTCTGAATTACTAAAACATTGCAAAAATCAAAGAGCATCAAACAAATGCTCCAAAAAGGGTATTGCCCAAGTCTAGCAATCAGATGGACCAAGAACAATATTTATTAAGCAGAAAGATATTACTCAGAAGAGTCCTTTAATCCTCAGGAGCTCCCCTGAGATATCTTCTTCATTAGAAGGGACAGACTTATATCAGAACATCTGTATTTGGAAGATTATTCATAACATGGGTGATGTGTACACAAAGGTGGTAAAATAAATAATACCTGTAAGTAGGGAATCACTTTGCAGAGAGGCTGCCCAAAGAACCACGTCTCTGTGATGTCCACTACTAAAGTTGCTGGAAGACAAGTAATTGTGACCAGAATGTCAGCCAGGGAGAGATTCACTATGAAATAGTTGGTAACTGTCCTCATGTGATGATTCTTCCACACTGCAATGCAAACTGATTTTGGAAAGGCACGTTAGTGAAGTGGAACTGGCTTGGGGAATACTTCAACAGGAAAACACTTGGCTTTGCAGGATTAAGGAAATGTTTGTATCCTTTGCTTAATACAGAATATTTGAATATACAGTTCAGTGTAAGAACCATGTGTTTTCTTTTAAAGTGGAAACAAGAGAGGACACGAAGAGAGAATTTCAGTACAGAGAGTAGTTTTCCCGAGGCCACAGCAAGGGAAATAATCTGATGTATAAACCATTTTATTTTACTCTAAGTACTATTTTTACTAGCTTTTCACACAACATTCTTCACATCTCTTTTAATCCACTGGCTCAAGTCTATGGCAACACACATCTGCATTTGTACAAGTTTGTCTTTTTCTTATGATAGCACAATGTTTAATTCGAATGGGCACCACATGGAACCTTTTAAACTGTATCAAGATGACTATAATTTTATAACACATTTTGCTGGGCATAATGTATCTATTGCATCTGCAGAGAATTTGTAACAGTTGTCTGAGCAACTGTGATTTGAGGTAAGTAAATAAAGGTAATTTTTCAGTATTAAGTGAGTGTTACCCATTATAAATGTGGAATATTTTTGATTATTGTTACTGTAACAAAAAGCAGCATGTAGCAAAACTCTACAGATGTGACTTTAAAGCTTGTTTTATACCTTCTTTCCCCTCCTTTTCACTTTGAAAGACTTTTAGAAATGAGTCAAATTATTCCTATAACATGGTTGCACAAAATTCCTAACCTAATACGTTAAAAATGCCAAAATGAAGCCTGAAAAACTAGCCAAAATACAAGGTTTTTTAACTTCTTTGGAAGTAAAGCCCTGAGAGATTGTGTAGCAATCAATAGCTTTTGAATGTTTTAGATTCAGTTACCAGAAACTCTTTAAATAAAAACTCATGCACAAAATTTTCTGGAAACACCACAACACTACTTCTAAGAAAACAGCACAACTCATTGTACATCAAAGGTTCTTCTGTAAACAATAACTCCATGATGCAAATTCAGATGAAGATTTAGAGTCTCCTTAATCTGTTAGGATGTGGAACTATGTTTAATTTAGATATATTATCATAGAATCATAGAATGCTTTGGGTGGGAAGGGACCCCAAAGATCATCTAGTTTCAACACCCCTGCCATGGGCAGGGACACTGTCACTAGCCCAGGCTGCCCAAAGCCCCATCCATCCTGGTCTTGAACATGCCAGGGATGGGGCTTCCATAGCCTTTCTGGGCAACCTCTGCCAGAGCCCCCATAGTAAAGAAATTCTTCCTAATATTTAATCTAAACCTACCCTCTTTCTGCTTGATGGCATTACCCCTTGTCCTATCACTGCACTCCCTGATGAACGGTCCCTCTCCCACTTTCCTGTAGGAGCCTTTCAAGTATTGGTATGCTGCAATTGGGTCACCTCAGAGCTTCCTCTTCTCCAGGCTGAAAAAAGCCAACTCTCAGCCTTATCTGTTATTAAACAGATCTACTAAACAGAATAGAGTTAGAAGGGTCCTCAAGAGGAAGTCCAAATCTAAAATGGAATCAGATAGAGTTAAGCCAACCTTTCATTAAACTAGCTAAAACAGCTGGAAAAAAATTACACAGACTTGGAGGCACATAAGCTCTTTTAGATTCCAAGAAGGATGGTGTACCTCAACGCTAGTATCCATATTCCAGCTGCATCACTTCATCTAACAAAATGGTCTATTTCATTCCACAAATCTTGTCTCGCTTTAGACCAACACAACTACAGCAAGACTACCACTAAGCCACTGCTGGTAAGTTTACATTTTAAAATGTTAGATTTGAAGATACTGTGACGCTCTTAAATATGTTGCAGTGTTTAACTATCTTGCCTATTAAAAAAAAAAAGTCTTCTAATGTCTAATCTACTTTTCTTTTACTGTAATTTGTATCATCTTTTTTTTTCTTTTTTTCTTTCCCACCCCACCCCCTCACCCCACTCCCCCCCTGCATACAGGCAGCTTTGAAGAGCTTTCTTTCCTCAGTTTGCTTTTCAGACTGTGCCACTCCAGAACTGTATTTTTTACTGCTGGTGATTTATTCAGAATTTCTGCAGCAATCCTTGTTGCTATTCTCTGGGTAGTGTTCAGACTGGATTGTGCTTTTGCTGTCAGAGTGGTGACCAAAATTGGCACTATATTCAGACCTTACCAGTGCTTTAGCAGGAGCTGAGATTGGAACACTTCTTTGCGAGGGCTATGTTTAGACATTTAGGGGTATTTTAGGACAAAGACAGCTGGCCTTCAGCTTCTCTAAGAGAAGGTGATTTTATGAACTTCCATTTTAATATATAGGCTTCCAAGTTTCATCTAATAACCCTACTGTGCCACAGCGGATGTTCTTCGTATCTTTTAATGTGTTGCAGACATGGTTCCAAATTTAATCTATGATACAAATCCATCATGTTCCTGTAAATAAGAGTCAAAATCCTTCCACAAAGCTCTTCACTGCTTGATAAGATCTCCCACAGTATCCATTTCTTCTACTGTTTTCTTATTGAATACATAATTTCAGGTTCTCTTAGCTGTGGTCTCGGACATCTGAAAGGCAAGGCTTATAAATTAAAGGAAATATATAAAAATTAATTATATATATATAAATTAAAGGAAATATCATATTAAGTGCATTTGCTTTGCTTTTGGCTAATTTAAGTTACCTATGAAAGAAATTATTTCTATAGCATTGCATGATAAATTAAAATATACCTAGCCAGAGCTTTGTTGCTGACACTTGGTGCACAGGATTGCTACAGCTGTAACTTCTGTTCTGACAATGCAGAGGCAGCACGTAACAGGCAAGATAATACACTGCTGCCCCTCTGGAATGTTGTTCACAGTTGGAAATGCAATGCTGGGGATAAAAACCTGCAAATACCATTTCTCATTCAATAATAACACTTTGGGCTTTTACTTATGGCTTGTTCTTTGTCTTGAGTGCAATGCATATTGACAGTACGGCCCTGTTTTGTACTTGGCCAGGAGTTAAGTGGCAATGTTTTTCTGCACTTTTAATTTCTTTTATCAATAGACAAAATAAAACGATGCAATGAAAGTGGAGAGTTTGCCTGCTTTATTCTCATGCTATGCTTTCAGTAGTCCTACATTCTGCCCAATTCACCCAAGTGCATCGTTTTCAGCAAAGGATGTCAGTGCCTAATGGTGCCAGGTTTAAGCAGATCTGTATGCCCTTTGGCAAGGCTTATTCTCATTCCTGTGCTGCCCTATTAGGGAAAAATACTTGAATATAAAAATTATTTCTGGTAAAACAAATCCATACAGTTAAATGTGAGGTCAATCTCACTGGCAGCAAACTGTACCAGAAATCAATTCATAGCATTTTGCATCTTGTGTTTGCAGCTTTCTATCATTATGAGCAAATGAATCCTCATTATGCCCCAGACAGCTAAGGAAATGTTATCATTTTCATCTTTGAGGCAAGGAAAGTGAAGTGCAGAACAGAAGTTACTAAAGGCCATCCAGTAAATCAGACACAGGATAAGAAACTTGGACTCCTAATTCCCAGCTCTTTACAAAGCCTTCCAGATCACGCTGGCTTAACGCAGATGGAATTTAGTTGAACTCCAGCACCTGCTACTCCTCAGAGAAATAAAAAAGACTGTGCCCCTTGCTACTCAGGCAGTAGCAGCATGCAGGAAAGCCCAGGTACAGAAAGTAGCTCTGGATTCCTTTGAATTCTACTCTATGGGGGCAAGAGAAACCTGGAAGGGGGAAAAAATAGTAATTTACAAACACAGAAATGCGAGACAATTTGTTAAATTTCTCTGTTTGTGCTTGTGTATTTCCCCCTTTAACCCCATCTGTTCTCTGCAGCACAGACCATTTCCCATTCTTTGTATGGCACATAGCACAAGAGCACCTTAACTAGCATGTTCACATACCACAATAATAACTAAATATCCCAGAAACCTATTTCATGGATATACTTTAAAAATGAGTCTGTGTAAAGAAGCCTCCGAAGAGAAGTGTTTTCACAAGCCAGCTTCCCCCAACCAGCTCCCCCCGCCCCTCTCCCCCTCTTGCCCTCTGCTGGCTGCGGTACTGCTTGCAACCTGTACAAGCAATGAGTAATGTTACCTTCCAGTGCCAGGCTACACAAGGCTGTGAGGAGTTGCTACGGGTTGTTTGACTAGGGTAGTATAAATGACAGAAAGTTAGTTCAACATATTCCTCCCAGGCTCGATGTCCTTCTGAATCTGCTACGGTACAAGGTTATTCAGTAGTCTGGGACAACAGCTTAATCGATATGCCTGTGATCTAGCAGGTGATGGAGGAAGATGTTCTAGCCTTTTGTTCAAAAAACATTATATGTGTGCAAAAGATTTTGACGCTGCCACCGAATATATTGTAACTAGTTAAATACCAGACCAAAGGGGTTTTGTACGCTCTACATTCTCACTCCTTTGAAAGGAGAAGGGAAGCTCTGTGGAGTGGGAAATGCCATTCACCTACCCACAGCAAAATAGCAGAGACCTGTGGCTTTCCACTCAGCTTGGAGAAGCAAGGATGCTAAAGGTAATAAAGATTCTCAGCTGGGAGGGTATTTTACCCAAAAGTACTTCAAAACCATAGAACAGAAGAGGCCAGTACAAGCCTTCCTAAAAACTTGGGGGTGCCACAGAGTTAACAGGGTGCCTGTTTAGCTAGGGCACAGCTTAGTGGCTCGAACCGAGATCTTCAGACCTCCACTGAAAATCTATGAAATAATAAAAATAGCTCTGAATAAAACCCCGATTTAACATTGTATGCAAATCCTTAATGCAGCCTTTGATGTTCCCAGCTATAAATGGGAGTGAGGAAGAAAGTGGGGAAAACGGTATTAACACAGACACTGAAGAAAAGAGGATCAGAATTTAAAAAATGCAAGTGGGAGGTAAACGCAGCTCGGAGACGTGCTCCAGCTGCGGAGCTCCTTCATCGGGCCGCTGATGCTTTCGCTCTCCCCCGCCAGCCTCAGCAAGAGCTCGGAGCAAGACGCTTGCTGTTCCGACCGCTGCCACACCGTGTCAGTGAAGGCTCGGGAACCAGTTTGAGTTGCCAGGCTGACAGCGCCTCAAGCTTTTCCCAAGGGCCGACAGTTCTGGGATAATTAATCTTACTTCAGACCCCATGTTCCAATCATTCGCGACCTCCTACCCGCGCCCCACGCCCCCCCCCAAAAAAAAAATAGTCTCACAGGCAAGTCCCCACAAAGTCTAAACATTAAAAAATCACAATTCCAGATGGATGCTATTAGAAGTCCATGAAATAAGTTTCATATACCTCATTGTATTCCCAAAGAAAAAAACCAAACCCTACCATGATTTTGTGGTGAGATTGGTATTTTTCATGTACAACTTTAATTCCTGTTGGTTTAGTGTCCTGAGGCGTTTTAATTAGAGGCTGTGATGCCATTTATTCAATTAGCATATCTCATTGTATCTCAAGCTGAATACAAAAACAATACAAAGGCTCCAGCTGGTGCAAAATGCAGCTGCTTGTCTCCTGGAAGATTTACGTTGTCTTGAGCATATTAAACACTGTGCTGCAGTCATTCCACTGGTGGACTGCTGGTTCAGCTGTCAATTTGTTTTTTACATCAGCCCTAAATCATTTCCCTGGCATCCCAGAAGTCTTGTCAACCTCTTATTCAATGGGTCATCTTCCAGAGTGTCTTCTAGGCCGCAAAAGCAACCTAATTTCCATAACCAGCAATACCTGATGTTTCCCTATAGAAATGAATGACACTACTTCTTTATCTTAGTTTTGATGAATAATAAAACCCAGATGGATGTAAACAAAGAATTATTTTTTCCATACTAGACTTCAATGGATTTTATTTTGCCTTGGTAATTCAGTATCATAATTGTTTGACTAAAATACCATCATATCACCATCCAGCATTCTCTAAAATCTTCCACAGAGCTTTACACCTCTGTGGTATTTTACAATTGGGGATGCAACATTGCATTCAATTCATTGAGTTGCACATTATTAATTCTCTACCTCCTACACCCACAAAAAAATGAAATGGTTACACCTGGCAATTAATTGATCTGCCACATGGCATTTTGCCCTTGTTCTTTTTTAGAGATGAATCTGTCAACCAAGATCTGGGTAGTGGGGTGTTGAGCAACACAATCATGTTGAAGGGAAGGTTGAGTAGATAGGTAACCGAATGGGATTCTGGAGAGCTAGAGCCCTTGTGGAAACACTGAATCAGTGCATATATACTGTTGGGAGGGGAAATGCTGTCATCAAAACAACTTCCATTATGAACAATTCCTGATTGAGAATTCTTCTGCTTTAATTTGAGAGTCTAAAAGTTAGGTGTCTAAGACTAAGCTTTTTAAGAAGGCTTTCCATGAGTCTTTCAATAACTTTATTGATTATCTTGATTAAAGGGTGAGATGCACTTTAACTAAATCACAGAATATATTTAATTAGGGTTTTTTGAAACCAGCAATAAGAACAAAAGGTCTGAAAGTGATCTCCCCTGTGAATAGGAAGATGATATCTACTTGCTAGGCTGTCCATCTCTTACGCAGTATTAAGCTCTAAGCCCACATATTACCTCATTTTTTACATAACTAACTTTATCTGAAAAAAGAAGTTCAATATCAGACCAGGTTTATGTTGAAAAGGTAATAGAATGGCACAAAGATGGTTTTTTTACAATGTTTATTATAAAGGAAATATTGAAAAAATTCCTGCAGCTGATAACAATGCCCAACAGATAAGAACTGTCCTTGAGTAAGTGATGCGACAGCTGAAAAGACAGACAATATTCTGGACGGCACACAGAGGAATTAACATAGCCCACCAGTGAGGTGACAGCTCTTCATCAATAGGACACACTAGATGTGTCAACAAATTCAAAGCATGACAAAAGGAGTAAGTGGTTAGGTCATGCTCCCTATGTACAACACAACAAGTGTTTCTAGTAAAACCCTATGAAAAACACTGAAACTTTATAGCTGAATAACACTGAACATGAGAAATCTTAAAGTATTTTATTGAATATCAGCTTTACTGAAATGTATCAATGGAACTGTCTCCTAAAAAAGTCAATTAGTCTACAGAAATAAAACAGACACACAGCAACTAGTTTGCTTGGAGCAGTATATTTTCTGAGATGCTTTCTAGCTACCAAGTGCTCCATTGTACTCAGGCTTTTAAAAGGACTTAGGAGTTGGGATTGTGGGTTGCTCAAGTTCTCCAGCCCACTTCTATATTTTATGTACTGCTTTTATTATTATGGCACTAGAGAAGAATACAAGAACTGAATTCTGGAGCCTTATGTCTACAGATTACAATTGAGGGTAATAGCACAACCATCTAATTGGCACAGGATTAATTTTCTAGTTTAGTAACATTGCATAATCTAAGGCCATTAACAAGGTAATGGAAATGGGAGTTATTACCAGAACATCAGCTCTGCTATAAAAACAGACTGCTCAAAATACCAGGTTTGGTCTGCCGTGGAGGAAGTGAAAGGTACCATCACACAGTATTGCTGAGCCAACTGTACTGATTAACATAGATTGGTTTTAAATTGTCCCACCACACACACACACACACACAAATCACTGTAAGTATTAACTGGCAATGCCAGTCATGCCTGCAGAGCTGGCTATACTGAATGGACAGTTTCATAATCATATTTGATATACTTACTTTTCTATCCACAGTAACAATAAAAAAAACAGTAAAAATCCTTGCACACACTTTATGATAGAGATGGAGAGCAGTCATACTGCACATGACACTACAATAAAAAGATTTCACACCTCACTATGATTCAATTTAAACCTGCATGACTCATTAAAATCAAGGTTGCACTTTACAGCTGAAATACTGAGCAACTTTGAAACAATATGCATGTCAGTCACTGCAAAATGGAGTTCCACTAGGAAAGACCTTTCCGTGTCCATGTCAGTTTCTCATCTAGATGGAGAATGCCTTCTCTTTAGGCTATACAAAGAAAATACACTGTGCTAGTGAAATGCTACAGTAAATACCTTGCACAGCATAGAGCCCTGGAATCTGTATCATGAATCCATACTTCCAATAATTGGTTCCCAAAACTAGGCTAAAAGCCTTGCAGTCTCGCTGCATGGAGAACCAGGAGACAGCACAGTCCTGTCGGGACTGCGTGCAAGCCCAGGCCCTGCAACCTCTGCTCCCTGTCCAGGGGTGAGCTGCCGGGGCTGGGAGCCAGCGCTGGTACAGGGCAGCATGTCAGCTGGGATCAGGCTGTTGGGGACAGAGCTTTGGAAGAAAGACTTAAGATATCTCTTTTGGTGGTCACCTCTTTTCCCAGGAGGCACATTTAAACTCAGGCTCTCACCCTTGGCTAAAGCAAAGATCGTGCTATAAGGGTGCATGTGCCTTGCTGATTTTGATTGCAACCCTCACCCACTGACTTGGCTTTCTGGCTTAACCTCAGACCTGCTTCATCACTACAGACTTGTCTGGTGATTGCTGGGAGGTGACTGAACCCTGGTAAACATCACCAGACCTACCACGCTCTCGGGCAGTGTGGGAGTGTTGGTGAATACACTGATAGTGCCCTGTCAATCTCAGTGCTGCCCTCTGCTCCTGGCACTCTTTCCCCTGGCAAGCAGTCCATTCTAGCTCTTTTCCAATAATTTCCAATAATGAGATTCACAGTAAGTAAATCAGCTGCTAATGTCTCACCCTCCCCCAAGGTTTCACTTGACATGCAACACAGATAATAAGGAATGCTTTAAAACCAAAGAAACATTCCAAAATTTCCTATTTTTTAAAAGATGGTGAGTTAAAGCAGGAGTGGGTAGTGACAACAGCTTTCATTTTATGTGGTAATTCCCCACAGACACTTCTGTCTGAAGGGTACTTCATTGACCTAAGAGAAAGATGTTAGTCCCTGTCCAGCTCCTGGCAGGAAGGGCTTTACAGGTTTTAGTGGTCTTGGAGTTGTGCAGGTGCTGAATCGCCCTCCTGAATTATTTTCTTTCTTCCATAGACAGATGATTCTTTCCAAACATCATTTACAATGTAAAATTCATACAAGGTAGCATATCCTGCCACCAGCTGCATCTGTTTTGGGCCTAAATAGTAGTGATGGTCTTCAAACCAAACAGCTTTGAGAATGTATAAAATGAAACAGTATTAAGTTCTTTAAAAGTTCCCCATGTTTATCAAGACTACATCTTGAAAGTAAAAGAAAACAAAACCAAAGCCAGTAACAGTAAAGTTTGCCACCTGCTTCCTAGGCAATCTGTCAAATAAATACATGCTGGTGTGCTTTCCTTTACCACCCATCCTTGCCCTGACACTGCAGAGGAATTCTGACAAACTGGTTACAGCTCTTCTGAAGAGTCAGCCTTTTAGTCAAAGTTTATGATACATCAGAAAAGAGATATTTTGTCAACAGCGGTATAGACAGAAGAAAGAAAACGGGATGACAGAGGAGTCCTAAATTTTCAGTTTCCAAAAAGTACATATAGCCTCAGAAGAAAGAACGGTAACACTATCAAAAGTAGTTATGAACTAAACAGAACATGAGACTCCATATATTTCAAGTTTTTCTTTCAATACCTTTTAATGGGTTTTGACCCCTGAGCCCAAGCATTTTTCCACTTGTTCAGATTCCAGTCCTCCTTCTTTATCACTGAATGGGTTCACACCAGAACTACTGTCCTTTCGAATGATCTTAGAATACAAAAAGCCAAACTGCTTATTCTTCTACTCTGATTGAAAAAAAAGCACTACCCAAGGACATTCCTTTTTATCCAACTGTAAGGGCAGCCTCCAGGCAGATGCAACTGTTCCGACTTTAAGAAGAACTCAAATGAAAGTCAACAGAATTTGTATCAACACCCAAGACATCAAGCATCTCTTGCAGCTCACCTTTCTTCATTCATTCATGGGCATTACCCTTTTCCAGAGCAGGATTCAATAGGACTGCACAATTCACACCAGGCAGAGCTGCCTTTTCATGTAAAGAATGGTAAAAGACAGCAGAGCTGGCCACTCCCACCCTAATTTGTCTTGTCTGAAAGCATACAGAGTGGAACTAGTTACACATTTGGATATAAGAATCTAAAAGAAAAGGGTACAATTTCAAATCAGCTTCATCTTTTAATGCTTTTCTACTTCTTGTGTACCTCACAAAGATATGCATGGCTCGCTCTTGCAGTAATCCCAAATACCAGGATTCAAAATGTGTCTCATCTTTGGCAATCAAATGTGGTTCATGAAGATCGTGGAATGGTTTAAAAGAATACACGACCCATTGTACCAACACATGCATGTAAGCCTAGTCTTCAGTATTCACCAGAGATCTTATAAATGGTTACAGAGCAGCATATGAGACAGTTGCCATGATAGGCATTGACTCTGGTGTTAGAACTACACACAAACCTTTTCTTCTCTAGCTCCCCCCACCCTACTGTAAGTAAAAATCAAATGAATGCTATGGAGCTGTGTGAGTCAGACTAGGAACTCTTTGAAGAAAGGACCACAGGTGGGTTCTGTACAGATCTCAGCACAACTACTGGTTACTTTAAAATAGACAATCAATATTAGAGCTATCCAGAGAAGAGTAATTTTGTGTCAATTAAATTTGGGTTCATCCTGAGTTGGAAAGAAAAACGAGTATCATCAAATTGTGTGAGTAAAGAAAGTTTCTGAAATCTCTCACTGATGTCCTGTTTGGTCTCTCAGCCTTGGAAGCCAGCAGTGCTGAGGACTTTCAAGCTGGGTGCTGGCAGGTTGTGTGTGCTCAGGATCTCAGCTCCTGCCAGCTCTGGGGAGGGCTGCCAAGAGGCCTTCTGGGACACCAGAAGGCTGCTTGTTCTGTCTTCAGTCTTTGATCAAACCAAGTGATATCTGCTGTACATTCTGATGAATGTGTGTTCACTGAGGGAAATAATTGCATTCAAAAAGTTCTGGCCTATGCAAATAAATAACTTAAATGAGGACCATTCCCAATCTTTACACACATTAATGGAGCTAAATATATAGAGTTGTACATTTCTTATTAATCCCGTGTGGTCTTATTCCAGTTATTAACTGCTGTAACTGGTTAGTGTGAAATGATGATGCCAGTAACCAGAGACCTCCACACATCCTAAATATATGTTTCCATGTTCAATTAATCTAGTTTTCTATTTTAAAGGAATGTTTTTTAATGCTATGTTTTCAAATAAACAGGTATTTACAGTCAACATACATTCTCCATTAAGACATTATATGTTTTGCTTTAGTTGTGCAAAGAAGTTTCAAGAGTTTTGTTGCTATGCAGTGGTACAGAAATCACCTGGTCTTGTTGGCAAAACACAAAGTCCTTCCCCTCAACACCTACTCTGCTTTTAGTGATAAACAGTGACTGAGTGAAGGAGAAAATAGGACAAAGGATACTGATGTTATAATCCAAATTTCAGATTCTCTGAATGTTTATGTAAGTATGTCCTAGAAACATCTCAAAACCCGTTGCTTCTCAATGGCCTGTGCTGGTGAACAGCCTACATGGGCACACATGAGAATCATTGACACGAAGCACTCGAATGCAATAAACTTGCATTCAAATGCAGAGACTTGCTAATGGTTTTCATTTTAGCTGGCTTGGGCAGCAGCTTGGACAGTGCGTGTCAACTCTCCTAATTTAATTGAAAGCTAAATAGCCATGCAGACCTTGTTATATGCTACTGTAAGTAGAATTCCTGCAGTGCAGCTCACTCAAGAGCCCAGTAGATGTCAATCAAAGTTCAAGTTTCAGATTCTACCCTTGGATGTTAATTAACTGTCAGAATGCTTCAGTCTAGTTTATTACTAGTATCTGAGAGACGTACTGTGCCTTCCACTTGCACAGATGTCACTGCTGGGGCACAATGAGTCTCTTAATCCCATGTAAATGCACAAATTAAAATAAGTGGCAGAAATGCACTTTTTCAGTACCACACAGGGAAGGGAAAGATCCTTCCTGTATATTTAAGTGTTATTTGAACAGGGACAAAAAAAAATCACCAAGCACTGATTTCAGATGCCACGAGTCCATCAGAACTGGTCAAACATAAGCAGAGGAATATATTCCATCATTAAGGATGACATCATATAGAATCATTAGCCACCAAACCTCTCTTTTGAATCACTTCTGCTCTGTTTTGAGAGGGCCTATGACTAAATACCAGATTCACCTTGAATATGGATTTTTCAAGCTGGAGAAACCAGCTTTTCACAGACTAGTGCGCTGTTCTGTATCAGACTTTCACTGCTAGTCAAAGTTGCACAAAAATGTCTTTGGAAACAGCAGACCACGTCCATTTCTCTCCTCAAAATCATGCAAGTCTGCAATCAGCACAGTATGAGCTTTCTTGCATAAAGATGAGGCAGTGTTCCACTAATGAGCACCTGCAGATCCCACAAACAACTTGGAGCAGTTTGGGTGGGTGAGGTCTGTGTAATGCACAGAGGCAGTTTAGAGAGCAAGCAGCTCGAGCAGGAGCAATAAAAGCAAAGGTGGGCGGGCAGCCAAATGCCAGCTTCCATCCCAAGCGAAAGGTAACGTCCACAGCTGTCAGGGAGGAAAAGCTCCACATTGGCACTGATACCATCCCTGTTTGCAAGAGCACAGAGAGGAAAGCTTTTCTCTTTGCAGCTTCGGGGTGTGTGTGGGGGGGGGAGTCTAAAGGGGGTGAAAGCGCCTATAGCTGAAGAACTGACCTTGAATCTTCAAAGGCAAGAGGACAGCCTGTGTACAGAAGGGGTGGAGGCAGATAGATAAACACAGGTAGTTCTCCTAAGCCCATCTTTGCTCAGTATCAGAATGAAGGGCACTTAAAGTACAGCCTCTTTGCCAGAGCGATTATCTTTACACTGCCTGTCAAGCTGGCTGCCGAGCAATGGACTGAGCAAACATGCTCTGGCTTCTGAACAGCTCTAACATAACCTCTTTGACTGAAAATTCCGTGGTTTTGCAAACGTGCATGCTGGATGTTTAGAGGCAATCAGCACACCATTCCAGAAAAAAATAAAATCAAATAGCATCATCAGACCATTGAAAGGGAGAGAAGAAAAGAAAAGAGAAAAAAAGGCCTTTCCAAATTTTGCCTTTGGCTGCAGCCTTATTTGCATCTTGCCTCGGGAAGCCTAGAGAGCTTGCAGATGAGAGTCCTGACACGCATGAATCCTTCTGAAAAACATGAATGAAAGACCCGTATGGCAGGGCTGGGCGCGCTAGCGCGCCGCTCCGTTCATGAAAATGTCACCGATGTAAATAGCAGATGCAAATGGCCGTGACTCCAGCTGAGCGGCTCTTACGGCTCCCCGGCAGACACACCGCATTCCAGCTCATTCATAAACGCAGAACTGATGAGGACCGACGCCTCCTCGGCTCACCCGGCCCTCAGCAAAACAGAAGGGCACGGCTGCGGGAAGGAGCAGCGGCCGGTGAGGACACGGATGCCCCCGGCGTGTACATGGGCACACGCGTGTCCCCCCGCTCCAGTTCCCCTCCCACCCCGTCTCCCTGAGCTGGCACAAGTGCCTTTTTCGACAGACCGGGAGACCATCCCCGGCGTGGGGCCGGATCTCCCGCAGCCACGCTTCGGGGGTTGCTGCTCGGGCGAGCGGGGGAGCAGCTCAGCTCGGGGAGGGGGTGAGCAGCTCCGCTCTGGTGGCGTGGAGGAGCAGCTCCGCTCTGGTGGGGGGGGAGCAGCTCTGCTCCGGAGGGGAGCGAGGGGGAACGGCGGGGGCACTCCACACACCGCCCCCGCCAGCTCCCGTAAGCGCTCCCACTTCCCACCGCTGCTCCAGCCCACCCATGCCCTCCCCGCCTTGCGCTCGGCTCTCCGCCACACTTCCCCCCCATACAGCACCAGAGCTGCCCACCGCCCCCGCTACGCCAGAGCCCACTTCCCACCCCCTCCCCCGCTCCCGCTAGAATCGGCCGCCGAGCATCCCCCCTCCCGCCGCCTCCTTCACGGATGAATGGGAGCGGGGAGGAGGCGGACTCCGAAGCACCGCCTCGCCTCGCTTCTCTCAATGAGAGCCCGGGAGGGCGCCGCCCCGCCTCCGCCTTCCCCCCCACCCCCCCGCCATATCCTCATCTCCGCTCGGCGCGGCTCACCACCGCGGCCGTTGCGCCGCTTCAGCGCGAGGCGCGCACCTTCCGCCCGCCGGCTGCTGAGGGGAGCAACGGCCGCGTCCCCGCACTGGGTGGGAGGGCGCCGTCCCGTGTGCGTTACCCCGCGCCCCGCTCCCGCTCCCTCCGTCCTTCAGAAAACACCGCCCGTTTGTTATGCCCAGGGCAGCGCCGGGCTCCGCCGAGCGCGCCGGGGCTGTGAGAGGGAGCAGCGGTCCCCCGGGCGGGCTGAGAGGCGGAGCCGCCCGGCCGGCCGGGGGGGGCGAAAGATTTCAGCACCTCGGTCCGGCGGACAGGGACGGGAGCTGGTCCCTCTCCGCCCGGCCAGACCCGGCAGCGAGCGGCTGCAGCCGTAGCCCCTCGCCAGCGCAGCGGGAGCGGTTTTCACGCCGTCCCGCATCAAAGGCCGCGTCCGCGCAGCCTTAACTTAACCCTGCGGCTGGGCACCGCCGCGTTTCTACCTGGGAAAGCCAAACTGACTCCCAGTTTCCAGCCACCGTCCGTGCAAACCCCGCCTCGGTAAGGGGGAACGGGAAGTTCTGGGGAGCGCGACTCACCCAGGACGTTCCCGACGAGTGCCACGATGAAAACGACGATGTAGCCGGCGATCAGCGCCCATTCGTATTCCTTGGGGTGCAAATACTCCTTCCAGAGGTATCGCAGGAACTCCTCGTCGTCGTAGTCGGATGAAGGGGTTAAAAAAGCCTCCCGCGTTTCGTTCAGCTCCGACCCGGTCGTCCAGTTCCTGTACGAAGGGGAACCATCCTCGGATTGAAGCCCGGACATCCCTGGAGGTTGGTCCGGGGGCTGGGGAAAAAAACCCCACACAACCCTAACAAACCCAACAACAAAAAATAACCAAAACACCAAGATCCTCTCAGAGCATCCGATCTTTCTCCCGCCCGTCCATCGAGGCTTGTGGTTGCCAGTGCGAAAAGCAGGGTGTGGGGAGAAAAATGACGCGGGAACTTACAGGAGCCAATGCGGGAACAGACTGGGGATCCGCGTCGGTCCCCAACCCGCCCTGCCCAGCCTTTTTTCCCCGGCCGGGCAGGGGGCGCAGCTTCCGCGTCCGCGGAGGCTGCGCCCCCTGCCCGGCCGGGGAAAAGGTTAATCGGTTTGGGTTGCATGCCTGGTGTGCCGGACTGCACCTGCCCCCGCTGGAAAAGTCACGTCCGTTTCAGACGACACTGATTCTCGTTCCCCAGACATTGAATAGGCATCCCTCTCTCCACCTTCCCCCCCATCCTCCCCCCCCCCCCCCCCCCCCCATCTCTGCACAAACACACACACACCAGCAGCCCCAGCATTCCCAGCCCTGCATCTCTCCTCCTGACTTGTTCACTCTTTCGGACTCCAGTTGCCTTCGGTTTCCCATCCTCTCTTGAACAGACCTCACTACATTAAATACCATAGATGTTCAAGGTACTTGTAGGCAACGGAAGGCTGCTGTGGAAGTCCAGGGTGAAGGGAACAATTAAAAATGAATGGCTAATGATGCTGCTTCCTTTCAGTCCCTCTTTTAAAGCTGGGCTGGGTATCGGGCTGTAACAGAGGACTTAACACAGATGGGAAAATCCTTAAGAGCACTGCTCAGACAAGTGCCAGGGTTTTATTAGATTTGAAGATCACTGAAAGCTGACTTCAGGCTTGAGTCTAGCATGCAGACTCCTGTGCTGAGGTTGTTTCAAACGTCCAGCCTGGGATTTGGAGACAGCAGCTGCCCCTTAGCTATTCTGAATTGAGCTGAGCTGGCAGAAAGCAATTCAAGAGAGCCCAGAAGTGATACTTAAACAGCGTGTTAGGATTCCTGGCTTCTGAGCATTGAATTATTTTCATACTTTGCCTAGTGTACCGTTTCTGAAAGAGGTGGGACAGATCTAGGCTTTATGCTGCCTGACTGAAAAAAACCACCAACAAACCCAGCCTCTATTTAAAGAATATGTTTAATTCCTAGCTGAATAATTTAATGAATCTGATCTGAGCACCACATCCATTGTGAAGTGACACACCTTGCTCAATTAAACATTTCTATGCAGGGATGGCACTTCCATAGGATGAAGGAACTTTTATGGTGCGACTCTACTCCCCACAAATAAGCATAATAGCTCTAGACAGTACTTTAGCTTCCTGAATGGTTCCTTACCGGTGTTCAGCTTTCTCTATTGCCTCAAAGTCCAATGCTACATACCTAAGCCTGGTATACCTGCATCTATCTCTTTAGACCTGCTCACTTTGCTTTAGTTACCTGTAAAATAAAGAAAAAAGATATGCATTTAAGGGGCTCGTCATGACTTTTGCTAGTGGCAAAAAGACTTAAGGGCATGACCAGCAATAGTTGATCAGCAACAGACAGCCCCACACTCATGCTTCTGCTTGTTTCATATGTTAAAATGTCAGTCCATAATTCCAATATTTGCCTCCAAGTTGCCATAAGGTCTGAAACAGGTAATGCCTTTCTTGATGTCCTTTTTTTCTTTTTTCCTTGTCAATAATAAGAAACAATTAAAAAGGTATGAATATTAAGAAACAACATGGTTTTATAAAAGATACATCTTAGGGCTCATTATTTTTTCAACGAGATGACAAGTTTGATTGATAAAGGCATAAGTAATTGATTATGCAGATTGATAAACTGCATAAATCTGGTATTCCTAGAGTACCGTAAGACATTTGCTTTGATTGATACAGCACGTTCTGATTAGGAAGACAGGGTAGTAAAAAAATCAATAAGGCACATTTTATAAAGATTAAAAATGAGCTAACAGATCTCAGAATGGAATGGTAGACAAAGAATCATCACTGAGCCCATGCATTTCTGTGTTCAGTTCTTGGTTCTGTTGCACTCATCGTTCAGTGACCTTGAAAAAACTGTCAGGTGATCCAAAGATCAGGGGTAATCAGCTAAACACACACTCATCATGAATCTGTAGCCAGAAAACTTCTTGTGATCCTTGATGCTATAAGTGTTAAGTACGCCCATGAAAACAGATTGAGATATATAGAAGTATGGGTGAAACTTTACTACGCAGAAATATTCACCATGTATGAAACTCCACTACTGAGGAGATACTTTTCAAACTGAGTCATTTTAGGTGTGCATTTTTAAATCAAGATCTAATGCCTTTCTAGAAGATAAGTGTGAGCTGAAATGGGAATTAATTCAGAAAAGTTGCATGACCTGTAGTATGCAAGAGGTCAGACTCGATGACTACCATCATCCCCTCTGGCTTTCCAATTTGTGAAAGTGTGTTAGAAAAATAGATTCACCTGATGAATTTAAGTGCTGATTTATCTTTTAATTATTCTATTTGCATGAAGACTAGTGCAACACTTCCAATCTGTTGCTTTCATATGCAAGTGAGCAGCAAATGCTGAAAAGTGTGTAATTCCTATTTTGTTGATTGGGTTTTTTTCAGTTCAAAACCCATTTAATATATGGTTTTATGAACTTCTACAAACAAAGAATATACCAGCTAGCCAGCACTTAAAAGAAGCATAAATTCAAGGTTATATCTATTAACCTTCGTATCTCGTGAGAGTACTGTCTGGTACTTCATTTAGCTAAAAGGTTCGTATACATTGATATCTCTTCTAATCTATAACTTTCCATCACTAATCCAAAAATCCTGAAATGAAATTATCAATTATCAGCCCTAGAAGATATGAGTCGTGGCTTTCCATGCCACTTATTGTATGATATTAGACCATGTGAATATAAATCAAACACAATTTTATGCTTTATTGCATCTGTTAGCTCACAGGAACTGACATTCATAGAGAACAAATGAACCCTACTTCAGCATCTAAGTTTATTGCTTTGTCAAACATGTTTTGCCCCTCCATAATAATAATTCTATTTCAGACTAACGTTTTTATTAATCACACAAATAGGCAGCATTTTTTCATAGCTTAGAGACTAGCCCTTTCATTTTAAAATCTATTTGATTCGGAGGATTAGTTCCATACTAGTCTAATAACATATTAAATTAGGAACCTTTTATCAAAGCAGAATGAATTTTAAAGTTTGTGCAAACTTGGGTTAAGAGGCAGCTAAGCCGGAGGGTTTCTGTTCAGCCTTTGCTGAACATTTTAATAGATGCTCCATTCTTGGGAAGCAAACCACATAAGCAGAGCTGCTGAAGAGAAATAGACTGCTGTATGGCAGTAAAGATGAACTGTGTGGATATCTTCCTTCCTTCCTTCCTTCCTTCCTTCCTTCCTTCCTTCCTTCCTTCCTTCCTTCCTTCCTTCCTTCCCTTCCCTTCCCTTCCCTTCCCTTCCCTTCCCTTCCCTTCCCTTCCCTTCCCTTCCCTTCCCTTCCCTTCCCTTCCCTTCCCTTCCCTTCCCTTCCCTTCCCTTCCCTTCCCTTCCCTTCCCTTCCCTTCCCTTCCCTTCCCTTCCCTTCCCTTCCCTTCCCTTCCCTTCCCTTCCCTTCCCTTCCCTTCCCTTCCCTTCCCTTCCCTTCCCTTCCCTTCCCTTCCCTTCCCTTCCCTTCCCTTCCTTCCCTTCCTCTGCTCTCATTTAACAGCTTTTTTCTGTCCCCTTTCTCACTCTTACAGAAAATGCCACAGGACAGCTTTATAGAAAACCACCAGCCTCACCATTTATTTACTTGACCAATCCTGTTCAGTCATGTTCCAGATTTTGCTGAAGCCCCTCTGGTATCTTTTCTCCTATTAATGGTATTTCAAGGTGGAAGAGCTGCTTCCCCAGCAGCAACATGAAGTAGTTCCTGAGAAGCAGACGGGCTATCATCAACTAAATAGCAAAGACAGCAAGGTGGTAAATGAACAAGTAGAGAGAAGCTGAGAGCAAGAGAGAAAGACTGATAGAGAGAGACAGGCTTGGAAATCCATTTATACAGCCATAAAATTCGGTGGGGTAATAAAGGTAGTAACTGCCAGGCAGTAAGGTGTAAAGAGTCACAAAAGAAAAATGAATGCTGTATTTTTTGTGAAAAGAATGAATTAATCAGGAAATTTCATAAATGAACATAATGATGCTCTACCACACAATGCATGTACAGAAACACATTTCCTTGAAGGATCATTCTTGTCTTTGCATTATTTCAGTAATAAATTGTAGGTTAAAGAAGCAAAAAGGTTTTTAACATGAGAGAGATTATTCAGACCTGTTGTTGGATTTTTGGAACCACTGGTGATGTAAGAAGAATCAAGCAATTAACTTTGTTGAGCCAACCTCAAGCATTTTCCTCTTTGTGTGTAGAAAGCAGGATCTGGCTGAGCAGGATTCTGTTTTAAACAATCCAAGGGCTTGCTAAGGTACCATTCCTCAGATATAACAAGAATATCAGGTATGCTTTATTGATTTATTCGTTCACTAGCACTGTTAAAATGAAGCAAAACTAAGAGAACATCCTCTGCTTCTAGCAGTGATCAGATAAGAAAGATCAGCAGTCGGCTAGATCATGCCATCTTCATTATTAATATCTACAAATGTAGGTTGTATTTGAAGTGGAGAAGTCTTGATTCTAGCTTCATTTCACACCACTGTGAATTAGAAGTAACTTCATTCATGTCAGTGGAGATATGCTGTTGTAATACAGATTAGAATAATTCACTGACTAGTTGTGCAAAATCAGAGGAACTGAAAGCAGTATCAGAGTATGAATAAACCTCAGGGAAAATTCTGTTGTGCAATCTGCAACAGAATTGCCTAGCATCACTCCTGTATGTTACAGGTATAATTTCCAAGGCGGCACAATTAATATAAAACAGATACACTTTTACTCCATGCTTGTCCTGGGCCATTTGCTTATTAACAGCCATGTACTAAAAGGAGTTCATAAAAACCCCTTTGCTTTGATTAGGAAAATGAATGAATCCCATCTGCAGTATTCACTCCTTTCCCAGATCTACAAACATTTAAAAGCAAACACATTTAGTGATCAGGGCACAAATTCATCCCTGATAGACCAAATTACAATGCACCTTTCCTGAAGAGGTCTCTAAACTGTATACAGAAGCTGAAAGAGACATGACTGTTTACTTTTTTTTTTAATAACAAGGCAAGCCTGATGATAATTTCAGTCAGCAAGTTTAAATAAGAAAAGAAAGAAAGAGCTCTTTTAATCTTAATATTTATGTGAATACTGGAGCTTGTTTTAAAAGCCAAGGTAAATTTATGACAAGTCCATGAAAGCTGTTAAATGAAGCAGTTTGGATACAACATTGCACTCAAGAGCTCTGAAGACAGAGAAAATATAACTCCAAACACAAACTGTTTCTTGAAATTGATTTCCCTAACATCTGCTTCTGACCCATTTGGAAACAGCACAGGACCTTTTGTGTGATCTGAGATGAGATGGATGCTTTCTTATTAAGTATCTTGAGAAACAAGAAGGAAGTGGAATAAGAAGGAAGTGGCAGGTTGTTTGTTTTTTTTTTAATAAAGAATTTGTTTATTTTAAAGGAAAGACCTTTTGAATAAATTCGGCGCGACATTCAGTTCTCTAGAAAAATTCGTATTATTTATAGTAAAGGTTTTCATGGCAATTAGAACTCTGGATCTGCCCTTTAAAACACACAGCAAAGAACAACCTCTGTTCTGCACAATGTACATTTTAACCAGACAGGACAGGTTCAGAATGGGAAGCAAAACAACGACAAAGGTGGTTTTTAGTGACATATCACTTCCGGTATATGAGAGCTAAATGACACCAACCTGTGCTACAGGCTATGACCTGCATTTTCTGTTTTCAGGGTCACTGACCTACTGACATAAGATCAGATCTAAAGTATTGTATTGTCCTATTGCTTTCATCAGACTGCTTCTTACTTTGTTCTCTCATCCCTCAGAAAAGCAGGTCATATTGCATGAGGTCAAAGATCGCTGTAATCAGTGTTATGTCTCTGACAGTGGCCAGGAATAGATTTGTAGAAAACTTAAGGGTAAGGCAAGTTTGCAATGATACTTTCCATCAGTATAACTTTCCATCTTTGAACAATCTGCAAGGTAGCCGCATCCTGAGGCAAACCATTATGTCTGGTTAAAAAATAGATCTTTAAGTTCTTTCCTCAACAATTTTGCTTGTTTTCTGAACCCATCTAAATCTCTGGCTGCCATTGTAACTAGAAGCTATGATTTCAGCAGTTTTTTACAGTCTTCCTCCTTTGCTATCTTTAAAACTAATGTTGGATAATTTTATTTGGTTTGTTGTTCATGTATTGTAAATATTAGAATATTTCCATTTCCACTTCTTCTGTACTACTTGCGATGATCTTTACCTCAGTCAGCTCCTCTTTGAATGGGTGTCCCTTTTAACAATAATTTTTTTTACTCCAACATCATTAGAAAACTTTTTTACTTTTGTAATTCATGTATTTTCTTAAATCATTCATGAATACAGTGATGAACACAAATCCAGTGTAGGTCCCTAGATCTAATAATACATTTCTACTGGTAGCCTTTTCCATTTTCACAAATATTTATTTCTACTGGTATTCTTCACCCCTTCAAGCTGTTATTAACCACAAAAGAACCTATAGGATGATAACCTAGCTTCGTAAAGTGTATTTCAAAGAATCTGAAAGTAGAATACTGTTGTCTACCTTGACTTCAGCAGGATTTTTTATACTCTCTCTTGTAATATCCTCATAGGCAAGTTAGGAAGTGTGAGTTGGATTAGAGGACAGTGAGGTGGGTTGAGAACTGACTGAATGGCAGAGCTCAGAGGATTAAGCAGTGCAGAGGCTAGGTGGAGACCTATAGCCAGTGGTGTGCCCCAGTTCTTGTGGCCCAGACCTGTACTGTGTCAGATCTTATTCAACATATTCATCAATGACCTGGATGAGGGACCAGAGTATACCCTCAGCGAGTTTACTGATATAAAATTTGGAGGAATAGCTGACACACCAGAAGGCTGTGCTGTTATTCAGAGAGATCTGGATGGGCTTGAGAGTTGGGTGAAGGGGATCTTAATGAAATTCAACAAGGGCAAATGTAGGGTCCTGCACCTGTGGAGGAATAACACCAAGCACAGATTAGGGGCTGACCTGCTGGGAAGCAGCAATGCAGAGGAGGACCTTGAAGTCTTGGTGGACAAGCAGCTCTCCATAAGCCAGCAGTGTGCCCTTATGGACAAGAAGGTTAATAGTATCCTGAGGTGCATTAAGAAGAGTGTGACCAGCAGGTTGAGGTTGGTGCTCATTCCCCTGTACTCTGCCCTAGTGAGGCTACGTCTACAATATTGTGTTCGGTTCTGGGCTCACCAATTCAGGAAAGACAAGGAACTACTGGGGAGAGTTCAGCAGGGGTCTGGATCATCCCTTGTATGAGAGGCTGAGAGTGCTGGATCTGTTTGGCTTGGAGAAGAGAAGACTGAGAGGGGATCTCATCAACACATAAATATCTAAAGGGTGAGTGTCTAGAGGATGGGGTCAGACTCTTCTCAGTGTTGCCCAGGGACAGGAAAAGGTGCACCAGGAACAAACAGAAACATGGGAAGTTCCATCTCAACATGAGGAAAAACTTTAATGTGAGGGTGACAGAGCACTGTGATGGGCTGCCCAGAGACGTTGTGATATCTCCTTCTTTGGAGATATTAAAAACCCACCTGGGATGCTGTCCTGTGCAACCTGCTCTAGGTGATCCTGCTTTATCAGAGAGGTTGGACTAGATGATCTCCAGAGGTCCCTTCCAACCCCTACTGTTCTGTCAATCTGTGAAAACGTTTTGAAAACACAAATACACTTGATAAAATTTACAAGACGGTAACAGATATGTGATGCATACCTTCACTCTTCAAAAAGCCCCACAGTGATTATTTTGAATTATATGTGTTCTTTTGCTTGTTACTTCTACTACATCAAATTGCAAAGTATGCAAAATGGACTTGTCAGTCCAGTGTTTTAAACCCCCCTGTAGGCACCATAAAAGTCCGAGTATGTATTTGATATCTTTTATGTCTCCTGCATTGTTTTCACCTGGATGCTACATACTTTAGTTATTATGTTAGCAATGTAGGATTTGAATTCCTTTAGTACATGTTGTAAGTATCACCTGGTCTTGGAAAACTTTTGGGACTGTTTCCTCTAAATGGCAAATACTGGTACACTCATTCCTGTATCATTTGTACTTAGCAACTAGTTGACACAAGACAAGCTATAGATGAGCTGATTTATGTCCCCAGTTTTAACCCTTTTCCTTCCTTTCTCCAGAATAGCATGATAAAATGTTGGCTACTAAAGAGATCTGGAGCTTTTGCAAGCCCCTGGAATCCTCCAGGAAACCATCTGAAAGAGAGTTAGAGCCTGTGTCAGTGTCCTATAATAGGTATAACTTCTACTTCCTACTGTCTTCCTTCCTTTTGAATGCCTGCTTGCCAATATCCTAATTTAAAACAACTACTCCAGGTTACCTATCTTCTCTTTCAGGTTTCAAGACTTCATGTAGAAGTATTCATAGATATCTTGTTTTGGTAGTTTTTTTGGTAGGTTTTTAAACTATATCTTATTCTTTGAAATATTTTTTTTCCTGTCACTTGTTGGAATTTTGTTTGGTTTGCTCTATATACTACACTTCATTTGAATGGAGTGTTCTGTAACTTCATACCACAATAATAATCTCAATTGTTGCACTTTTCCAAACATTGGCTTTCAGGTAATTAGTTTAAAAACTTATTCATAGCTATTTTTAAGTTTTGTCAATAGATTCCATTTTCCTCAGATAGACTACCTCCCTTGTGTCAGTTCCATTTCTTCTCAAAGTTTCCCTTGTTGCTAATTAACTGACTCTGCTCTTCTTTATGCCACTTCTCAGACACACGTTGACACTCTCTCTCTAGCCTTGTGTATGGTAGGGAGAACATTTCTCAGCATATCTTTTCTCAAAGATTTTATATCATCTGTTGCTACTATTCTATAATATGTCCTCTTGAGATTTCCATTTTTGTGCTGTCATCAGAAGACAAGCCAGAAGTATTTTGTCATGAGAATAGTTCACAAAGCATCAATTTTTTCATTCAATCTTTGCTATTTTGTTTCTTAAGTTGTCATTTCATATTCTGTTTATTCACTCATATTTTTATTTATTATTTAAAACCTTTACTGCTGTCTAGATAGGCTATGCCATACATACTTTATATTTTTTCTAGCTTAATAGAAAGGATTTTGCTTTATTCCTGTTTTTAATGCACTACTGCATGAATATTTTTCTCAATCATTCAATGAAATGTTAACATGAGCTTTTAAATGGCTGTCCACTACTTTGCACTGCAACATGTAGAACATTGTAGTAATTTCCCTAATTGTTCTAGGACTTCTTATGATAGAAAAACATGCTTTCTGCATCAGAAAATGAATATATAATGGCATACAACTTCTGAAGAAAAGAAAGAATTTCCTGCACATTTTGATCTAACCCTTCTTGGAGGATTCTAATTTTTCAGTCTGGTGTGAAGGTTCACTGTGCCAGTATAGGCTGCACTGATTCGCTTTTATTCTGTAGTTTGCTACTGCATCTATAAAATGCATATTAACTAAGGTCGTTGTTAATAAATCTGAAACTGAACACCAAACCAATGGAGAGCTTGATTGTTCAGGCTTTGTGATGATGCTGGGCCAAAAACTTTGCAACCCAAAACCCCAACAGAAATTGTCTCTGCTATAAAATCACTAAAGCTAGAGCTTTTGGTGGTCTTCTCTAGCTGCCCAAGTACTGAGTATTGCATTCTGTATTCATCTCATATTATCATCAGTTACGTATTTCAATAAGTCTCACCTTGCCTGGCAGTGCATTAAAGAATATAGTCAGTACTATTCATTATTAGACAGTGGCTGGCTCAGATATTTACTCTGTTAAACACCATAAATGAATAATTCAACTTGCAAAAAGAAAACAAAATTAAATAACCCCCAAAATGCCAAAAAGGAAAGGAAATGTTAAAAAGCCTAGATACAGATCAAACCTTTACTGCAAAAATTAGCCTAGCCTGAATATCAGATGAGTTTTTTAGTGAATTAAACTGATATTTTTGTATCTCTGTCAAGTGACCTTGCATTTTCTGAGTCAAGTCAAGTTTCAGTTCTCATGCCTGAGAATACAAATCCTTATGATTAAGGACAGATTTTTCTCTACCCTTTGCCACTTGACAGCTTTTGAGCCTCAGACAATTATATTTCTGTCTACTATTAAAATATTTTTGTATCTATGATTTAAAATAGAGATGTATGTGTAGTTTGCAGGATGAGGGAGGAGGAATAAGTCATTTAAGGACTGTTTCTGCTACCCATAAAAGCAATAGTGGAAGGATCAGACCTGTGACCAAGCTTATGCAAACTTACCCATCTATTCTGCAGCACCCCATTGGGGTTGGCAGGATTCTGAATAGGCTCAGAGGTGAAGGAAGGGAAGTTGAGTACCTAAATTTAAATGAGTTGCATAAATCCTGGTGCTGACACCCTGAACTGGAGTTCAGTCTAAGTCCACTAAGTCCAAATTAAATGTCAGAATCTGAAAAATCTGTTCCTTCCTTTACCTGTTTTCTAACATCCCCTTTCTGTAAATATGCTTAATAATTAATTTTATATAAAAATAGGCACAAACAATTCTGGCTTCAGAATATCTATTCTAATCTACAAATACCAAAACAGAGTTGTTTTATAACCCATGTAATATTATATGCATTCTGCTGTATGATTTATAAATTCCTTCTTCACTTTCCATTCTCTTTGCCATTTAGTAAGAGTGAACTGGACCATGAGATGCAGAATCTACACTGATTACAAGTGCACCCCAAATTATTAGTTTCCTTGTTGTTAAAGTTAATTGAAAGTCTCTAATGAATATATGTATACAGAGAGAAAGCACAGTGTGGACAATTATACAAAAAAATAGTGTCAACAGGAGGTTAAGGATGGTGATGCTCTCCCTCTGCTGAGCTCTTATGAGACTCCATCTGGAGTACTCTGATGTCCCCAACATAAGAAGGACATGGAGCAAGACCAGAGGAGGGCCATGAAGATGATCAGGGAGCTGGAGCATTTTTTCTGTGAAGATAGGATGAGAGAGTTTGGTTTGTTCAGCCTGGAGAAGAGAAAGCTCTGGGAAGACCTTATTGCAGCCTTCCAGTACCTAAAGGGGCTACAGGAAATCTGGAGTTGGACTTGTGGTGGGGACTGGAGAGACACTGGAGAGGACATGTAGAGATAGACAAAGGATAATGGCTTTAAACTGAAAGAGGGTAGATTTAGGTTAGATATCAGGAGGAAACTTCCCTGTGAGGGTGGTGAGGCACTGGCACAGGTTGTCCAGAGAAGATGTGGCTGCCCCCGCCCTGGCAGTGTTCAGGGCCAGGTTGGATGGGGCTTTGGGCAGCCTGGTCTAGTGAGGTTGTCTCTGCCCATGGCAGGGGCTTGGAACTAGATGGTCTTTGAGGTGCCTTCCAACCCAAACTACTCTGTGTTTCTATGATTAATATAATACCATTAAATAAATAAATAAGTGGTGTTATCTGTAACGCTGTTGGATGTGCTAGTATATCTATCAAAGAGCACACAGCAGGTCTTGAAGATCTTGGTAAAATGATGATAAGAAAGATACCAACAATGAGAATGTCTTTGAAAAGAAGTTTAAAAATGGGGATGTTTTACCACAGTAAACAAATTAGTAAACAAAACTAATAAAGGATATTAGTAAAAATGAGCCAAAAGTAAGAACAGCAAGAGGAAAGCAAAATACTTATTTCTCTTCTAACTCATGGCACAAGAAGGAATCACCGAATTAAATTAGTAGTGAGAAATACAGAATAGATCCAACAATTTTTCTTCCAAGAATGTAAAAATAGGCTACAGAACTCAACATAAAAAATTAGTTTCCTTTTAGATGGACTCATCATTAATACAGATAACAAGATTATCCAGGCTTGTCACTGTCAATTATAACAAAAGGTTTGTCTTAGCCTTCCTGTGTAAGAAATCAGGTGAGATTTTTGAAGTTTCTAATGGAAGATTAAACTACCTTGTATCCTATTTCTTTAAGGTTTACAGACTATGAAATCTGTTCAATAAATGTAGTAAGCTGCATGTTAAAACCAGCTAAATTTGTTTTATCTGCAAATGCAGCTTACTGTCAGTAAACAAATTGTCCCCAGATAAACTATACATCAGCTGTCATCACAAAATAACAGTGAAGATGGATGATTAAACTTGAACTGAATATTTTCAAAATTAAATTATCATCTGAACATAACAATGTTTAAAAGGAAATTATTTAAGAAAAGTATATTACTTCTTGAATATAACATTGTTTCCTTCTCTCTGGATAATTGAGAAAACAGGTTTCACTTTCTGCTGAAGCATCAGTACAAAAAACTGCATAAATATACTCCTCAGCACACAGAAATTCCAACTCAGATATGCAGATAAAGCACCCCAAAACTGTACCTGTGTGGTGTATGTGGGCAAGACAACCTCATAGACTTACAGTAACACCTATGTTCTTAAAGTCTGTACTTAGATCTTACTCAACTCTTCTATAGAGAATATGAAAGGTTAGCAACCTGGAAACTTCTAAATTACTCTTCAGCAATCCAAGGCATTGACACAGAAGCAGATTTCCTATTCCCAGATCCAGTGACAGAACTTAATATTGTAGGTTGAGAGCACACTGGATAGCAAGCAATGCTCCAGAGAAGAGGACTGACACCAACTCCTGTACATCAATCAGTCTCCAAGGAAACTAGTATTTAATTCATGATCCAAAACACATTTCCTCCCTTTATTAGAGACAGGTTAGTCAGATCCTATTTTCCCACCCTGTGAGGAAGAATATACATAAGAGGGAATACACTTTACCTAGCAGACAATTTTTGCTATTGATACCATTGCAAATAGCATTGCAGTGTAGGGTTGGTAATACCCTAAATTATGCAGATTGTTGCAATACCGTATGGTATTATCTTGCAACTTTCAATTACACGCCCCAAAAAACCACATCATTTTTTCTGTTTTATAAGCTGTGGCATTTTATGCTATTACATACTAAACTATTACTATAAGACTCCCCTAGTGACTAGTTTTTGAACCTAGACTTTAGACTTGCTCCATGGATATTGCTTTGTTGTACATTCAGTCATAAGCAGTTTGTTGTGGGTTTTTTTTAAAGTGAAATTATTCCCATTTAAGCAAAAACACTGAACTTGAATGCTGAGGAAGTTTCACTTTGTTCCACAATTTTTATTCTTTTTGGACACTTATCTCTATTGAATTATGTGTGTATATTTACTTGAAGACAAAAATTTGTTAAATAGCAGTAATAAACGAACCAAACAAGTTAACAAAATAGTCAAAACTGCAGCACTCAGAATTATTTTTAGAATAAACTGCTGTCTGAACAGGCTTCTGGAAAGAATATCACACATGCAGGGATGTAATGCAGAGGAATGGGTAGCATCTTTCCAGCTCTTTACCTCCTCCATGTCTTCTGTTCCATAGTCAATGACCAGTTTCAGAAAAATTCTTCTGTTTGAATGGAAGCTGACTTTGGATAAGCAAAACTTTTACCATCTGTTTGTCTGTGTGCTTGTCCCCAGAATGCCGATGCATTTGTTTCACTGATATGTGAAGTAATGGATGAAACTGTAATTTTAATTCAACAGGCCCAGGTCCTGAGTTAACAAGCGTAGGCTAGTTACATCAACAGTACTTTTCACTTGGCTCTGGATCTCTTTGTCTTTCCTGGAGCAGTCTACATCTATACAGTAAACTAACTAAGCAGTGCCTGAGTCTGGTTTGGAAGTTAAAATAGGGCAGGAGTCATTACCAACACAGAGTTTTCAGTACTTAATACCTTCTCTGCCTCAGTCTTTAGCAGTAAGACCAGTTGTTCTCCAGGTACCCAGCCCTCTCACTGTAAGACAGAGATGGGAGCAGAAGGAAGACCAAATAATCCAAGGGGAAATGGTTAGTGATCTGCTACACCACTTAGATATGCACAGGTGTATGGGGCCAGAGAGCATCCATCCAAGGGTACTGAGGGAGCTGGTGGAAGAGCTCACCAAGCTGCATTCCATCATTTGTCAGCACTCCCGACTAACCAGGGAGATATCAGTTGACTGAAGGTTAGCAAATGTGTCATCAAGCTACAAGAAGGACCAGAAGGGGGGTCTGGACTGTCAGTATGACCTTGGTGCTGAGGAAGGTTATGGAGCAGATCATCTTAAGTGCCATCACACAGCATGTACAGGACAACCAGGTGATCATGCTCAGTCAGCATGGGTATATGAAAGGCAGGTCCTCGTCTTGAATAACCTGATCTCCTTCTATGACAAGGTCACCCTCTTGGTGGATTAGGGAAAGGCTGTCTACCTGGACTTTAATATAGCCTTTGACAGTTTCTGACAGCATTCTCGCAGAGAAACTAGCTGCTCAGCACTTGGACAGAAGTACTTTCCACTATATAAAAAACTGGCTGGATGGCAATGCCCAAAGAGTTCTAGTGAACGGAGTTAAATCCAGTTGGCAGCTGGTAAGTGGTTCCCAGGCTTTGTACTGGGGTTAGTTATATTTTTATATCTATCGGTGATTTTAAGGAGGGGATAGAGTGCACCCTCAGGAAGTTTGCAGATGATATCAGGTTGTGCAGGATTGTTGATCTACTTGAGGGTAGGAAGGATCTACAGAGAGATCCGGACAGGCTGGATCTATGGGCCAAGGCCAACTGTATGAGGTTCCACAAGGCCGAGTGCTGGGTCCTGCACTTGGATCACAACTACCCCATGTAATGCTACAGGCTTGGGGAAGAATGAGTGGAAAGCTGTGCAGTGAAAAAGGACCTGGAAGTGTTGGTTGACATCTGTCTGAATATGAGCCAGCTGTGTGCCCAGGTGGCCAAAAAGGCATCCTGGTTTGTATCAAATATAGTGTGGCCAAAAAGGCATCCTGGTTTGTATCAAATATAGTGTGGCTGGCAGGACTAGGGAGCTGACTGTCACCCTGTACTCCACACCAGTGAGGCTGCACCTTGAGCACCGCGTTTAGTTTTGGGCACCTCACTACAAGAAAGACATTGAGGTGCTGGAATGTGTATAAGGAAAAACAATGAAGCAGATAAAGGGTCTAGGGGACAAGTCTTATGAGAAGCAGCTCTGGGAACTGGGGTTGTTTAGCTTGGAGAAGACGAGGCTGCGGAGAGATCTTATCACTTACTAAAACTACCTGAAAGGAGATTGTAGCGAGCTGGCGGTTGATCTCTTCTGACAAGGAACAAGCAATAGGACAAGATGAAATGGCCTCAAGTTGTGCATGGGAAGGTTTAAATTAGATATTCAGAATAATTTTTTCACCAAAAGTGTTGTCAAGCAGTGGAACAGGCTGCCCAGGGAAGCAGCTGAGTCACCAGCCCAAGAGGTATTTAAAAGATGTGTAGATGTGTTGCTCAGGGATATAGTTTAGTGGTGGACTTGGCAGTGCTAGGTTTATGATTGAACTTGATCTTAAAAGTGTTTTCCAGCCTCAAAAAGGCTCCTTCTAACACCTATTATTCTGTGATTTTGTGATTCTATGGGTCTATGACTCTAAGATTCTATGATTTCCATTTTTTCAGTCAGCATAAAAGTTCCCTGACTGTCATGACCTTTTAAAGAGGACAGAAAGGTCTGTCAGTTAAATTCGCCAGTTTCTTCTGCCTCACTGAATTCATCCCATCCCATGGAGCTGAATTCACTTAAGAGTTCCATAACTCTATCTTCCTCTGATATGCATAGTGTTCATTGTCCCACCCTCGGCTGCTAGACCAAAAGGGCTTGAGAGCAGACCTTACCAATAAAGACTGAGAGAAAAATGTTATTGAATACTTTTGCCTTTTCTGTGTCACTTGCCACTAGGTGAGCACATTGAGCAGTAAGCCCACATTTTCCTTAGTTTTTCTTCTGTTGCTGCTTCATGTTAAGAAGCTCTGGTTTTCATTCAAGGACCTTACTAATTTCAGCTCCAACTAACCTCTGGCTTTCCTAACTCTACCCTGACCAGCCTAGATGTCTTTATATTCAGCCAAGTACCCCATTTCCATTTCCACCTTCTCCGTATTTTCTTTTCATTTGGTTCAAGACTGGCAAATCTTCATTTGGGAATAGACAAGATAAAAATGGTCATAGTCATCTGATATGAAATGCTTAACCAGTACTAACACTGCTAAAGTGAGTTTGTTTATTTTTTGAAGAGTTTTTAAGCTAGGTCAGGAACCATAAGTTCTTCACAGCTAGCATAAAACTTTAATAAATAACCTGTTATAGGTTCTTTTTGAATCATCAGAACTACATTCATGTAATTTTTCACCTGGGTGTAGCTGGTAATACCAGGTGACCCAGTAGTGCCCCGATCTTGGTTTGATGATGCGGCCTACACATTTCTGAGGGAGTTGAAAGGTAAGCAGGGAGCTGTCATATACCTCTCCTGTGGATCCCAGCTGCATTATGTACAGCCCATACCACAGTATTCAATATTTATTTGTTTACTTAGGATGGATTTTCCTAGGAAGACAAGTGCCTTTGATGTTTTCTGCAACAACTGCTATGCACATTATGTTTGGACTGAATTTTTGGTTAAATGGAATCAAGCAATGCAGGTAATAAATCATAACAGTTATAAATCAATAAAGACCTGTGAAAATTCAAACAAATGGCTTTATTCCAAAATGTAGAGTTTAAAAGAAAACCACAGTAGCCTAGAAAACAGAAAGAAATAGAGTTAAAAAAAACTGGTCATCTTTGATGAGCTTATTGTGGAAACAGACAAGAAAGAAAATTGTCAGAGGGCAAACAAGAAAATAGAGATGTGCAGACCTTTCTAATGACCCAAAGAAAATAATTCACATTGCTGGAAATATAACTCATGTCTCTTGATTCCAAATCTTTTATCTTACACAGTGGACCTTTGCACTTTGGAACTAAAGGACTGTGACCAGTGTGGCAATGTGGCCCATTAAAAAGAAGAGGCATCTACAAGCCTCAGCATTTTAACATGCACTTTACATCTGAAGTGATATTCTTCCCTTGATGCAGTGGATCACAGCAGAGCTATGACTGTGTGCCCTGTTATTTCAGCTGTTAATCAAAGCCTCCATTCCCTGTGCTGGATACCTATTGAGGGTTACACACAAGGCAGACTGCTGAAAAGGCTTGAACAGATGCTGCTCTTAATCAGCACCTATTAGGGCTTCTCCCAAGCTCAATTCTTGTCCCTGAACCATGGGGGAGTCATTTAGCTATGTCTAGGTCAGGTGCTCACAGGGGTGATGTTAAAATGTAATGCATTATTAAGTGATGGTACAGAAACCCACTGTGCTTCAAGGCAGGCAGCTAGCTACCATCCCCAACAACTCACAGCCCCTCCTGGGAGCTTCCATCTGAGTAAATATGTGGTATTTATCTTGAAAGTGAGGTTACATCTATAGTAATAAATTAGTATTCCAGACACAATTGTCTAGCAAATGTATCGATACTACATAACCCTTTTACTCTTCAAATCGGGGCACCCATTTCCAAACTGTATTTCAGATCACTAGTATAGTCTGAATGTGTACAGCTCCTATCAGCTAGTGGTCCCTGGAAGCTTGATGTCATTCTCAATGAAAACCAGAGTATTACTTGTGTTTGAAGAAAGGCATGTGGTGCAGCATCACATGAATATTTCCTTGAATGCGTGATTTCTGTTGAATGAGGATTTCTGTTATGGAGTAGTCCAGCAATGTTCTTAGAGCAAAAGATTGCTTAGGGGCAATTCTAAATTATTCCACTTGCTCACAGCCTCAAGGCCTGTTTGAGTTTGGAAAACAGAATTGCAGAAATGTGCTAGGGGTTCTGCTTAAGTTCAAGCAATTGCCTTTTCTTCCAGCAGTGCCCATAAAATACTGCTTAAAAAAAAACCAGGAAAATTTGTAAATGTCTTATCTTAAAGCCACTCGATTTTGGATCCTGTACAAACACTCCAAAAATTTTTCTTAGGTGAAGCAAGATATGACATGAAGTTTTTAGGGAGCCACTTGAAAATAATAGCTTGGTAGTAGTTTCAGCTGTGGGAAAGGAATACTGTAATCTGTGTTATAACCCACATATTTCTTGCTTTCAAATTGCTCCCAGGAAATGAAGGACTGTTATCAAATTAGTTGAAGAGTTCTAGTTTACCTCTTACACATATGTGAGTTAAATAAACCAGCCATGGGAGGTCTCACCTTATCAAGCACTGGCACAGATAGAGATGATGCTGATGTCAGTCGTGTACTTACTGCTGGGCTATAAAACTTCAGGTGATAAAGTTGCTAAAGAATATTTTAAGGGAAAAACCCCACAAACATGAGCAAAGAAAAAAACCCTCCATTTTAGAGTTACTTAAAACATTAAAAAATATTTCCCCTCTGATCCTTCATTTCCAGAAAGACACCAAAATTCCTGTAACAGTTACATCTTCAGCAAAAAACAGATGGCTCCAGCCACTAAAAGGTTATACATACTACATTTAGCACACTGAGATTTCCTCCTTCTCACTTCACCTTCCCCAAAGCAACAGCCTACAGAGATGGAAAAATGAGCAAACTTGTATGGGTGCAAGTGACAGGCTTACATTACGTGAAATGAATAAGAAAAGAAACCCTCTGTTTTCTTTTTATTCTACGAATGGTTATTTATAGAAGAGATGACAGAGGTTAAACAAAATAAATAAAAAAAACAAAAATAGGAAAGGAACACAAAGTGATTATATTTTGGGTTGACAGCAAAATTTCACAACCCATGGTGTTTCTGTGTTAGGTAATAACGTGTCTCCCCAGATTATAAATGCTTAGATGGAGTACAGACAAAGATTTAAGAAAGTGCCATCAACTCATGGGAAGCTTAAAAAGTGTTTCTATTAGAAAGGTTTCCAACATGCTGATGGCAAGCACATTTCAGGCTCAAAGGTACTCTATTTGACTTGAAAACAAAAGCTATTCAATACCCTAGGGTACAGGCTCAAACTAGCAAACTATCAGTTAAAAAGCAAAGAAAGATCTCACCTAATGTCTATGTGACGAAAACTATTCAAACTGTCATCAGTGCCAATGCCTGAGTCCAGGCACTGGACCTTGAGCATACACAATACAAAGTTGTCAAAATTTCTCTTGACCTGTTTTTTCACAATACTAAATAATTCCTCTGCAGAATAATTCCTGAGAATAGTCCAGGAGGTAATACAGACAAAGGAATATTCCCAATAGAGTATATGAAAAATGAATCATCCTGTCTCGGAGAGGGTTTAGTAATATGGATGTAGCCAAACTGTGTCAGTTCTCCTCAGGACTGGAAAATTAACCTGGACATTGTGACTTTACTTACATAGATGTAATCTGACAACATTTTGAGCATATCACCAGTGTAGGTTTATTTTTAAGTATTCTGTCTAGGAACTGACCTTACCTTCCTGTACTGCCATACAGAAAAATTAGCTTTCAGATCCCCTGTGAACAGATAAGCAGCATCTGAGGATAGTAGTTAAGGTAGCTGATGGTTAAGATGGTAGTGTTGGAGGAAAAAAGATCTCAGGGAATCTAACTTTATCATTAAGCTAATGTCATTTAAGTATGATAAAAAAAAAAATCCTTGCAATTCTCTCACCTGCAGCAGAATTGTGTTTCAAAAAGAAGAATCAAGCAGTGGCATGTCTGCTAGTGTGTGCTACATAATTTGCTTTCTCCACTGACTGCCAGTCACATATTTTTACAGAACTGATTTCCTAGACAGCCTAGTAAGAGGTCTGTGATTTCCATTATTCATTACTTTTTTGAGCTGTTAATCAGTAGACAGGAACTCCCATGACTATCTCCATTTTGAGAAGAAATGAATGATAAAAATGAGATTCTTTTTTGTCCTACTCACAAAGCCTCTTTTCCCTGAGCATGAGAGGATCAAGTCCTTGGTTTTGGTTTCCTTCAGTCATCTCAGTCAGTTTTGCACCCACAGAACTCCCTTCTTTGAACCAGGTGCATGACTGATTTTCACTCTGTCTTTTTCTCCTCGTGGGCATGCAATCTTCCAGTCTGCATGTTTCTTCAGTTGCAGGCAGTCAAAAAGAAACATCTTCCAAAGTGTAGCTCATCTCTGCCCTGGTTCTGTTATTTGTCTGAATTCTTTAGGAATTGTCTTCTTAATTTTTTTAGCAGTCAATCTGTGAAAGAGTTTTACTTGTTACATGCATTTAAGGCAGAAGAAAGCAGAACTAGACATTGCTTTGTGTAAAATCAGTTTGTTATCGGCTGTTGGTCGAAGACCCATTCACAGCAACCAACACCACCTACTACAAGAAATATCTGTGTATCTCATTATTTCCTATGATTATTCATGATGGAGAATTTGATGATAGTTAAATTCAACCAATTTTTCACTGTCTGATCATTAAAATTTCTTCCGAGGAGCGATGTTTTCCTGGTGGATCAGCAATAAGCACTTTAAAGTACTTGATGATGACCCAACTCTAGACAGTTGAACACACAAGTGACATCAACTAAAAAACCATCTGTTAAATTTGGCTTCTTCCTGGGAGCCCAGGACATGTTTAATTGTGTAATACACGTGGTAGCAACATGAGCTGCAAACCAGCTTCAGAAGCTGTCAGCAGACAAACCCTGGGAAACCCATCTGGCCCTGAAGGCCATATAGGTATCTGCCAGTGGGAGATTAAGAATTTAAAAATGTTTGTAGAATGGATGAGAACTAGGAAGAATTCACTACCATGAAACTCTCTTGATTTGAGTCTGTCTTAAAAATACCAGCATTTCCAGTAATCAGAAATTTAATGCAATGCAAAAATTGGCTCATTGCTTACATGGCCCCAGTTTGGTAAGGATTAGCAAGAGGTCCTCTGGGCAAGTAAGTTAGCAAGTCTTTTGGGTCCACACCAAATGCAAGATAACCGCAGAATGGTGTTGGATGTGTGACAGAATTGTTTAACCTATATGTCTCTAAAGATAGAGTGCAGATGCTAGATCCTATTTAATCGATGTTCTCCTCTTGACATATGCTTTATTATCTATGGCATAATGGTCATATTTATCCAAAATAATTTAGATGCTGAACTGAGACATCCAAATCAGGATTGTCATCCCCCAGGGTCAGAGCAAAGCAGAGAGAGCAAAGCAGAAAGTTCTCCAGAGAACTGAAATCTTAGACAGGATTGTCTGGAAGCCTTCCCTGACCTCAGAAGGAACTTGAAGAACCTATGTTTTGAATTCAAGAGTTTTCATTAATTGCTTAAAGATAGACATAAAGAAGGTTTTACTGTAGCATGAGGCTTGAATGGATTCCCAGTAAATATAAAGGGGTTTGGTGTGGCTGTTATATTGAAGCTTCTGAACTGTAATTACTTAGATCTCAACCTGAATTTGACACACAGAACCCAGATCCTTCTCAAAAAATAAAGGTGGAACTTTCCAGTATTACCAAGACAATTCTTTGTCAAAGGAAATTTACTAGTATATTATGTTTTCTATTAAAGTATGGAAGAGAATGTACCACTGAGTCCACTTTAGAAATTTCTATTTTTCTGTCCTGTGCTTGAAAGCTGTATTCCTTCGATTTAATCCACAGATATCAATGCTAAGGTTTTCCTTTTTCTTCTGTTAATTCTTCATACCTATGTTTAAAAGATTTACCTGCTATGTATGTCTGGTCTTGCATCTTGTGAGATTTGAATCTTTGAGTAAAAGAGCTACAAGCTATACCTTAAATGTAATTGAACATAAATTTTGTCTTTGAAATTAGGTCTAACTTTACTTTTATATTTTAAAACTAAGATTCTAAACTACTACAGGCAAATAACTTTTCCTGCTAACTACAGCATTCTGCTACTACTGACTTTTGTCAACTGGCCAGTCACAGCTGACAATGTAGTATTAAACATACATGCTTATTGCATGCATATTCTGCTTTTAAATGTGGGTGCAATGTACTCCTTCAGATTATTTTAATTAGCATAAAAACACTATACAAAATAAATTTATGTTTTATGATTTAAAACTGAGTTAACGGACTGTGACTATTTTATATGTATTAATTCTTTAAAATGTAAAATAAAGTATACAGCATAATCCTCTCTGGAAACTTGATCATTGACTTTATGTTGCTAACACATGGAGGCTAAAAATTGCTTTGATAGGTTTTAAGATGTTACATGTGCTTACTTCCTTATTAGTTTGCTGCTATTTTTAATATTGAGAAAATAATTTGCAATCTTTTCTTCTCCATATTTTATCTAGGTTTTATTTAGCAAGTATTTCCAACAACAAATTTAATTGCTAGAAAAGAAATGGCAGCTGAGCAAAACTAGATGCAAAATAACTCAGAACAAATATATAAGAGGGCATCCATGTGTCTGAGAGGTTTTCATCATTCTTCTTTTGGCTATACTCAACTTGTACTATTCCTGAATCATGAGGTCATTTTTGCCATAAGCAAGTGGAGAAAATTGTCAATAATTTGAATGCTCTGCACAAATTTAAATATATCCATGGCTGATGAGGCATTTGAAAGGATCTGTGTTCTGCCAGTTTCCCAGAGGTAAAGCACTAACTACAATGAAAAACACTTTCTTAAAAAAGAAGTACAAGGGGAAAAAAAGTGCAAAATGAACAGTTGGAAAAATATTAGAAATATGTCCAATATGCATGCAAACCTTTGATTATTTTTAATCTTTAGGTTTCTGCTTAACTTACTGGCAGAGGCAATGCATTGTGCTTAGCCATGCAAGGTTTCATATCAATAAACTACTGCTGTTCATAATCAGTACTGGAGAAAAAAATAATTTTTTCTGTGCCAACAGCAATGTTTGTTTTGGAGTGTATTTCCCAAAAGTGTGTCATAAGCACAGTAAGTTAAAGGTGGCACCAAGAGGAAGCTGGTATGAAATCATGCCTATAATTTAAAAAAAAGGAAAAGGAAAAGAGAAAAAGAAAAGGAAAAGAGAAAAAGAAAAAGAAAGATATAAAAAAGCACCTTTGACAATGTATGTATTTGCCGCTCCAGAAGTTTTTAGAAGCATGGTATATAATATAAAGCTAGTAAATATCTGACCTTTACTGACAACTAACCAATGTTTTCTGACATGTCTTATACTATTTGAATCTTTTAAATTGGTGAAGTGGCTGAATGTAGGTTTAATGAAACCAGAAGAGAAACGTTATCATTCTCTTTACATTTTCTTAACCATTTTTAGTATTTAAAATGCATTTTTTGCAAATGCTTCTATTTCATTCTTCTGTAGCTTGGCAAGTCTGTAATGCATCAGCCCTCCTTAGGGTAAAATCTATTTCTGTGGTTTGAAATAGCTCTCTGGTGTGTAGAACTTGAACCTTGTGCTTGTCTTTTATATCTTAAAGAGCACAGATGTGGAACCTGACTCACAAAATGAAAGCAAGAATCAAATTCTGTTTTCTTTTGCATCCAGACATCCCAGGGAATCCAACAGAATGAATTATATAAGTGAAAGCAAATTGTATCAGTAGAAAATTGTTTTAGGATGGTGTTCTGACCTCTCTGGATTACAACTGGCTCTTCCTCAGATACAGATAACACTGATTTTATGTATTTTATGAAGTTCCAGAGCTGATCCCTGTAGCTTGCATACTGCTGGGCTGTCTGTATTAAAGTGGGTGACAAGAATGACAATAAATGATACTATACAAATCACAATGCTTTACCGCCACAAGATCAATGCATCAGAGTCTCTAGGATGGAGTTTCTGCTCTAGTTGTACATGACTCGAGATACATGCAACAAACTACACCTTTCTTGTACAACTTGAACATAGCTACTAACAAGCATTGCTATACGTTCACTCTTAACACAGGCACGGCTGTATGCATCACTACTGTTAGTAGTCTTTTCCACTGTACTGTATAGACCCTAGGTGTAGCATTTAGGTGCACTATGTAATGTAATGATAAGTAATACAATCAACCCACTATTGAAATCACTGTCCAAAGCAAGAAATAGTCCATACATTAAACAATGATCTGCAATAAATGAAGATAGGATGGTTGTAAATCTAAAGGAATGGAAAAGCTGCAGTTTCTGGATTTGAGTATATTAACCTTTTTTTTAGAAAATAGCTTGTTATTTCCGAAAATCAAGGAATGGAAGGTCAGCATAGTTAGCACATGCAGGAGGTAAAAATGGAAATTTAACTAGAAGGTAATTGCATAGAACGACTCTTAACTGTTTCAACTAGAGTACTTTGTAGCTGGCTTTTCCCCTGCGTTAACAAGATTGCCTGGCTAGAGGAGAAGAGCAGCTAGGGGTCCACTGAACCTTGACGAGTCAATGTTGGCACAATATTAGACAGAATTCATTGCAGTTTAACACATCCTTAAGTTATCATTATTGCCAGAGACCTGCTTTGAGTTATGCTGGCAAACACATAATATGGTCGGCTATCATTAGATAAAAAGAAATTGATATAGTAACTGCTTCAAAGTCCCTTTCAGACATCTAAGGGTTGCCAAACGAGGCTGAAATGAATGGTCTGAGGGATTATAGGAATTCCTGGGGAGTTTCAGTTCTGAAAAAGAGACAGAAATGTATTCAATGTCTGAAAATTTTTGTATTATTTTGCTGATCAGAATATATTTGCTAGTTCTGAGTTTTTTGCTACACATCCTCATCAGCTCACCACGAGCATTTGATGCTTGCTATTTTAAAACCAAACTCTATGTTTAGCACTACAAACAACATTTTATATCCTTGATGTGTAACTTAAATGTAGAACGTAGAAATTTATATCCAAAAAAGTAACCCAGAAATCTCACAGTTCAGAGCTTCCCAGCTTCACTAGGCACATTCCCAGTCAATCAGACAGTTTCCTACAGGATCCAAATTAGGCACTGTGTGTGCTCAGAAGTGTGGTGGGATGGAGAACTAGTTATTAATCTAATTCTTAACCTCTTCTGTGACCTAGCTGAAAAGAGTTTAGAGAAAGGCTTAATAGCTCTAGGAACCTGGCATAAACTTTAAAATATTGAAAAACTGACCAGTAGGCATAAACAGAAAACTCTGAACCTTTTAGAAAGTGTTTTATCACTTCAAACAAATACCAGATAATGGGCTGTAAACCATTGTCCCAGAGGATACTAATTACAGTCAACATGTTTTAAAGCTTTGAAATATTGTTTAGCCATGCTCATCTGCAAGATTCTTTTTTACTTCTCTGTTCCTAAGATTGCTTCTGTCTTCACTGTGGTCACTCTACCTTCACTCTCTGCTGAGCAGTTTTCTGATTGTTAGCATTTCATGCTTATTGATTTATTGCTTCATACCCCTTAATTAGCCACACTGACCTTATTTGCCCGCTTTTCTCTTAAACCCTTGTTGAGATCAATTTCAATTAAAGATGAGCTCATGACATAGAATTCTGAATGGGATCTTGATTAGGCAAAGCTTAGACTGTGTGCAGGTTTCTGGCTTAGGGACTTAACTCGAAACAGATCCACTGAAGCCTGCTTTTCCCTTAAAACTTGTTGTAAAAACTTAACATTAGATGAATAGGCCTTACACTATGGTCATGCAGCATAAAGCCCAGAATGGGATCCCAGAACTAAAAATCATAACTATCAAACTACTAATTTTACTTGCTCTTTCCTTCAGGGTTGAGAGATTACAGAATGCAATGCTCTTAGGTTTTCTCCTTAAATTCTGTATTTCTATTTCTGTAGCCTTATTCCCACTAACAGTCCAATACTTGAAAAAAAAAACAATGTTGCTGAAAATCAAGTCATAATATTTCTCTTTTATTGGGCATGATACCTAGATTATCTTCCTCATTCTGTATGTAGGACCAGCTCTACTTTCCTATTTCATTTGGGTTTTATGGCTTTTGAATGAACATTTTGTGGTTCATTTCAGGTTACAAGATGTAGCTCCAATTTCTTCATTACACTGTATTTTCTCCTTAGTTCTTTTAGGCTATTTCTAATATTCTGTTTGAAAAGTTTTTTCATTTGTGGAGACATGGAGCCTGAATGTGTTTTCCTCTTGATTTGATCTGCAAGCATCACAAACTTTTGTATTCAGCTTAAAAGAAATTCCAGATGCCATGTTACAGCTAAGACTCTGAGCAACCTGACCTCAGCTCACTTCAGTGAGCCTTCTAACAAGAAAGTGGTATTTTTTTTCCTAATCATGTCATTTTACAGATCTAGTTTAGAACAAAATAGAGTATCATCTTAAAAGGCACAAGTGACTGTACCTCCAAGTTCTATGAAGAAGAGGCAAAAGATAGGATTCTGTGACTGATGGTAGGTGAAAGAATTGGCAGTTCTTTAACTGTGTAGCATGGTCTTAAACCCTTAGCTATAGATTCCTTCCTGTGCAATCATTAGCTTTAGCATTCTGTTTGTTTCTTTTCCATCGAGTAATCACAAGCTGATTCAATTGAATTTCTTGATCAAGTTTAATATCTGTCATCAAATCTTCACTGAATCTGTCACTACTTTCTAGAACTAAGCCTGAAAGAGGACCAGTTCTCCTGAGTGCATTGTCACATCATGAATAACTGATGTTCTCCGTATTCTTCAAAGTAGAAAGTCCCAGAATGAATACAAATGTTGCAGGAATTCTCTTTTTAACAAGATTTTATAGGGTTTTATTTTTACTTAAAATTATCAAATTATCATATAATAGACTCCAAATGTAAAATGTGCTTTTCCAATCCACCTTCTACTTTTCCTACCTCCTACATTCTGTTATTTTTATTTATTTCCAGTTTATCACATTACTAATGCACAGTATTATACTACATTCTTTACTCTTATTTCTGTTTTTCCCAAATAGTACTTTGGAACACATTTCATCAATGTGTGAATATGGTGACATGAGACTTTACTGCTGTCGTGTTGGATTGCCCCAGAGTAATTATGACACGTATTTTCAGTCCTTGCTGTCCTGTGGGGCTAAAGGGGGAAAGCAAGATTCTGAAGATGAAGGAAGAAAAGGAGAAACCTCTTACTACAGTCTTTGCTGCCAGATTGTTTCTTTAAATTATAGTGAAGAATTTCTAGAAAATTTTGCTAACAGGACTAGACCTCATATTCCTACATACCTCCCAGCTAACTGCTGGGTTACACATTCAGGTTCCTTCTTTTGGCCACTCTAGTGGCCAAAACTCTTGGCTGCTTGCTAACCCAGTTTCATTAGGGTGTAGGCAGCAGATTATTTAGGAACTCCCTGGCAGTAGATCTGTGTTGAAATAAGTAGATTTGAACTTCCGTGGGACACACAGAAACTGTAAGGAAGTTTTTCACTTCAGAGATATTTCAATCATCAAACCTAATTATATCAGTGGGATCTACCTCTACTCTTCTAACTTACAAAAAAGTGGGTACTGCTCACTAGAATCACAGGCCCTTCAACTACATAATTAGCATTCTGGCCCTCATTTATCTCTTTCCATTGTCTTTATGGAGATACAAAATGTTAAATTTAGCAGCTGTGAATCATCCTGCTGAGGAATCTGGAAAAGTCCTAAGCCTTCTATTTGCACTGTGTTCTAAGAGTTATCACACATAAAATTTTTGTATACTTTTAAATGGATTTAAATGGGTAAAGAATCAAATATTGTATGAAAAACACTGGGAAAATAGTTTTGCATCACACCTGAAAAGCCTCAATTTTTTATTCAGTTGATCATCTTTAATTTTCTGCATACCTTTTACCAAAAAAGCCCCAAACAAACCTGTAAAAAAAAATCAGGTAAAACTTACTTTAACTGTTACTTTTTATCATTTATGTCCAATAGATGCATACATTTGGCATGTTTGCCTCCAGTGGTCAACTTGCTTCTTGTGTAAGCATTTAAACAATAACTGTACTGTCCCAAATGTACACATTTGACATCCAGGTACAATCTGTTCTTCAAACTGTGGACTGCATAATCACTTAATGAAGTAATTCCAGCTCTAGAAACTCTGGAGGAGTAGCAGGGATGAGTAGGAAAAAAAGTAAAAAAATCGTATCTTCTGAAAACATTCATATTTATTCTCACGTGTATTCCTCAGACAGCTTATGTGTCTGAGCAAGTGTTTGTTGTAGCAGCATCTTCTCATGCACAATGTTTAGCCATGTGTCTGCCAGCCTACCATCTCGCCTTCAAGCTCCGCTTTCAGATTCCAGCAGCACAGGAAATTACTCATCCCACAATCTGTTTTACATCTGGTTGAATCCTCGTTGCCACTTCTGTCAGCTGTCATCAGAGATGGATAAATGCTTCAAATTTATGTCTGCTAAAAAAAAAATAATCAGAATTTATAGTTCAAATATATAAAACAAGTACATGGAACCTCTTACATATCTATGTGAGATATGAGGTTTAAATTACCAACATTTATTTTATTATTTGGAAGCTTGGAATATATAGTTACAGACTGCCTTTAGAAGACAATGTTTTTGAGATCTGTGGCCAGCTTATATGCACAGCAGAGCTTGTGGACATGTAGGTGAATTAAACATCTTAACATAGATGAAAAATCTACAAATATTCATCCCTTTTTGATTCTATGTTTGTTCTTAGTATTGTAGTCATTCCTTAGGACAAGTACTAATGAATTTTGAACTTATTAAATTTATAGGTTTACCACCAGTTCTTGGAAAAAAATATTTTCTAAATATATAGTTTAATAGATGAGATCTATTTATTTGTTGATTTCAGCATATATTAGTTAAAAAGCTATATTAGGCTGATTGTGTGATGCAACTATAAGCCATGTTTATTTTAGCAGTTTTCAATCAACTGGTGAATTTCCAAAATTTTTCCAGCAAGAGGGACATTGTCCAGCATAGAAAATTTTAGTGCCTGTATTATTGCTCCTGCAGACTATTTGGGAGTGAACTGTGAGTTCCTATAAACCTGTGGAAGTCAGTGTCGTAGGTGAGGTCAAGCCAGGATAGATTCAGGTGTTTGGTCATAAGGATCAAAATTAAAAATAAGTCTTAACAAAATAAAGAAATAATCCAAAATAAACAGGATGCAATTCAGTGAAGAGAAATTATTCAGAAAACGAATAACAAACAACATGATGACTACGCTTGAGTTCTTCAAGAGGGCCCTAGAATTCATGATCAAAAAACCCAAACCAAAACAAAAAACCAAACCAAAACAAAAAATTTCATCCTTACTGTGCGAGAAAGCATAATTTTAGCCTTGTTTTACAAACATAAGTAACATGCAAAATAATCAACCTATTCCATTCACTATTGGAATATACATATCTATCTATCTATCTATACCAGCTAGAGCAGTGTACCCAGTGCTTGACCACCACAGTTTAAGAAGCCATGGGTCAATATGGGAAGAATCAAAGAAGAACCATAAAATAATTGAAAGGTCTAGAAAATGTTGCCTCTGAAAGAAGACTGAATGCATTGGGTTGGTGCAATCCCAAGAACAGGTACTGTCTGGGCAGAGAATGGATTGAGAACAGATCTGGGTAGAAGGACCTGTGCATGTTAATTGATATAAATCTCAATGTGAGATGGCAATGCACACTTGCAGCCCAAAAAGCCAACTGTATCCTGGGCTGCATCAAAGCCAGCGTAAACAGGAAGTCAAGGGAGGTGATTCTGCCCCTCTACACTACTCTTGTGAGAACCCACCTGGAGTACTGCATCCAGCTCTGGGGTCCCCATCATAAGAAGGACACAGTGCTGTTGGAGTGAGACCACGAAGATGATCAGAGAGCTGGGGCACCTCTCCTATGAAGACAGGCTGAGACAGTTTAACCGGGAGAAGAAAAAGCTCTGGAGAGACCTTGTAGCAGCTTTCCAGTACCTGAAGAGGGCTGCGGGAGAGCTGGAGAGGGACTGTTTGCCACAGCATGTACTGATAAGACAAGGGATAATGGTTTTAAACTAGAAGTGTAGATTTAGGTTACATATAAGTAAGACATTCTTCACTGAGAGGACAGTGAGGCACTGGGACAGGTTGCCCAGAAAAGCTGTAGTTTCCCCCTCCCTGGCAGTATTTGAGGTCAGGTAGGGAGGGGCTTTGGGTAGCCTGGTGTAGTGGAGGGTGTCCCTGCCCGTGGCAGGAACTAGGTGATCTTTGAGGTCACTTCCAACCTAAACCATTCTATGATTCTATGATTCTAATTGTTTTGGTGTAGAAAAGCAGAGGTATTTATAACGGTATTCAAGTACACAAAAAACTACTGCAAAGAAGAGAAACATCTATTTCTCCTACTTTTTCTTAGTCAGGGTAGACCAAGAAACAATGATTTTAAACTATAGCAAGAAATATCTAGATACTAGAGGAAAATACTCTTACAGTAAGGCTAGAGAAGTATTGGAATAAATATGTCAACAGGGTATGAACTCTCTATCTCTGAATGCTTATAAAACCAGATTAGATTAATAATCTTACCTGAGTGAGGTGAGGGGTAGGTGATCATGGGTGATATTGGACAAGGTGACTTCTGAAGATCCCTTACAACCCTATTTTATATTCTTCTCTGTATGTAAAATATTATCGATTAGAAGTATGTAAATAAAATCTGGACAATGAGACATTCTATCTGATAATAAATTTATTCAGTGGACGTACACTTGCTTAGCAGTTACTTGTGCTTCCACTTGCAAACTGCTAGTCTAAATCCACAGCAATTCAGTTCATGCTTGAGATCACAGTCGATGTAAATGCCATTCTGTGAGACCTTGTTTAATTTGGCTGAACAATAATCAATTCCCTCTCACCAGTAATATATTCATAAATATGAGAGAATGAAAATGAGTGCAATGTGGTATTTTCGCTAACTTTTGACCAACCATAAGATGTGTATTTGCATTGCAAGAAGTTAACTTCAAAATTCCAATGTAGCATAACTGTCAAAACTACAGAGGAAGTACATGACTTTCTTCCATGAGCCTTTCTCTTTCCTCCATCTTGTGACAAGGTTATCATAGACACCCTGAACATTGGCAATCATGTATAATTTATACATATGTATAAAAGTAAAAAAGTAAAAAAAAAATTAAAAAATACAAGCCTCAAGAAAACTGAAAACTATATTTTTTAAAGTTTAAACAATTTATGGATCAAAAAAGTGAGTAATACAGACTTGAGGCATCTTTAGCCAAAGAAACCTTGAAAAACTGTGTTTCTAAGGGCTAAAGATTCTACTATTTTCAGGTAGAGTCTGTAATATCAGCAAGAATGATATTATGGTTAATAGTGGCTTAAAAGAACCTGCAGAATGTAGAGATATCCACTGCTAGGGTCTACAAGTCTCCTTCTAGCACATGTCCAGCTCTTGTTTGAACAGGAGAAATGCATTCTATTCTAGCTACCAAGCCTTGGAAACTTAGTTAGATCTAACTTTGTAGATACTTGTTTTACAAAAGTCTGTGTCCAGCATAATTCCAAAGATCTACATGTATTCAAGAAGATTACAGTCTACATGAGATGACTTCATATCGGTAGTAGCAAAATGTCATTAAATTTTAACTAAACTATTGTGCAGCATGTGTAGGAGACACACCATAAACAGATTTGTTTCATTTATACACGCACATATAGATAAAGATATAAAGACGTAGATATTGACATAGGCATAGGCACAGATCAACATAGCTGGGGGAAGATTTCTTGGTGATATAAATTTATAATTAACATAGAGAAGGAGCACATGCAAAGAAAGAAAGAATTTACTTCCTTGAAAGAGAATTTTTTGGGAGACAATTCTTTATGAAGATTTATTAATACGATGTACTAGCAGGGTGGAGAGGAAAATAGTAATTTCATTTGTGAGTTTTACAGATCAGATTCATGTAAAAAAAGAGAATATAATGCCATAATTTTAAATGTAACTTCTGAATTTGGACGCAAAATTGACCCATTATTAATGGATGGAAATTGACACAGAAAATCTGTGTGCTTTTGCTGTAAATATTTAATCAATATAAATAGAGATCTGTGCTAAATTATAAGTATTTTGGAATTGGATTTAATGAAGTCATCCTGCATTAACAGAATGGGATTGGGAAAATGAAAAAATAGGCATTTTGGTCATTGCTTTTGGTTTAATATCAAAGTAAATACGAGTGAGAAGCAACACTTCTGAAAGCATATATGAACAAGAAAGCAACTCGCCAGCAGATGGATGAATCATTGCAGAAGCTCTGATAAAAATGTGCTGACCTTACTCTGACATTCAATCAAACCTCAATCTTTTGTTGTCTGTATGAACTTTTCATCAAAATGTGGTAATTAAAAAAAACCACAAAGTAACAGAATGAAATTTATGTAGGGTTGTTAATATATCTGATCAACTGATCTTTTTTCTTACCTATTAGCATATTAACTCACAGACTACAATTTACAGAAGTTTTTTGTCTGTATGCATCATATTTAGAAGTTATTTAGAATAGCATTTAAATGAGTCTTTAAGTGCTACTGGGTTCAACAAGGAAAACAAATCTGAAAATCCATATTGTTTAGTAATAGGAGAAATGCATTCTATGGAGTTATGAGCTGAGGTCTTGGACTACGATTTGTCCAAGAATGCCTTGTCAGCTTAAGCTTTTACATGTTAAGACCATCACATGAAACCTAAAATTCAACACTCCATCTCTCTATGCCTCACCCAACACTACACTTGAATTGAGAAGGTTCCTGATGAAATCCAAGAAGAAAATCATGGAAATTAAAGGGTCTTAAAATCTACCTTCTTCAGCATTTTGACAATCAAGCCATAAATTCCTTTGGATCTGTCTACATTAGTCAATAGAGAAGTCTGCTAAGACTCAAATTCATCAAGGAAAATAGTTGGGGCTGAGGATCTGACACCCACACTATGAATGTTTCAAAGGATTTTTCCTAGGAGTAGGATGGCTTGGTCCTTGTGACCGAATGCTCAGTAGTGCTTGGAGCATATCAGGAGCACACCTTTCAGTTCAGTTCTGCCCCAAGTAAATTCAGTTTGTGTGTACATGATGAGAATCAAAGAACAGTCTATGAGGAAGCTTTGCAGATTTTCTGGCAAAGTACTTTCTCAGTAAAAGTGAAAGCACCAGCGTAGATTCATCCTTTGTCTACTGATGAGCCACAGAGTCTAGGCTCTTCAGACAGGTTGTGTACTTTAAATGTGGAACAGTTATCCCTTGTGATAATGAATGACTAGTATGAAAACATGAAGCATTAATTTAGAACAAGTGATTTTCTTTGCTTGATATTAGAACTTGCGTTGCCATGGAGGAGGACTTTTTTCACTAAGATTTCTTAACAGCAACAGATGTAGTCAAATGTAACTTCTGTAACTCAACCTGAAGTTCACTTTAACCTGTGGTTTAATACAAGAAATGTTATCAGAGGTGTGAATTATTTCAAGACTCCAGGACTGACTGAGAGCAAATACTACAGAATCATCAGTGTGTTGGATGTGAACACTTAATCACAACACATCATCTGCTTCAAAAGGTGGCAAATAGAGAATGTATTTTTGTTTAGGCAATGAAGGGCAACATTCACGCTGTCTGACTGTAGTTAAGGAAACTACATTAGGAGATTAGTCACATTAATTTCCCACCTAGTGAAGATGGAGTTTCCTTTTGAGATTGAGTCAGGGTATGTGTAAATAGGGAAGCCTGAGATTACTTTCAAGTTGTGCCTCTGCTGACCAGAACTGAAGGACACACCAGTGTGCTTGGTGCAATCCTGCCTCCCTCAGGAGAGAAATCAGGCTGTGGAGACTGACAGACGTGGAATTATCTGCTGAGGAAGGCTCTAGGTAGGACCATGTGAAGATGAATATTGCCACATCCGTCTACACAGGCCCTTCCAGCATCCAAATTAGGTCCCTGGCACTGCTTAGTTCTGGGGATTTTTTTTGACACTTCAAATACTGGGTATAGTCTCTCTCACTTCCCTTTTATTTCCTTTCTCTTCTCCTAGTTTTCCTCTTACTCACCTTCTTTGTGGTGCACTGTCTGTCCCTTTATATCCAGACCCACAGCCCTGTACTTAGGGTGTGGCATAGCAAATTTGAGATGGCATACAAATGGAGAGCACAGAGAAAGAATAAGCAACTCTTTTTTTGCCAAAGGTGACTGGCACTGGGCTGATAGTGTTGATAACGTCTCTTACAAGGTTAATCTTACAAAGTGTCTTCTCCAGAAAAAGAGGATTTCCTTTTGGGCAGTTAAGTCTGAAAGCCTTCTGGAGGCACGTCTTCATTCACTGGATAGACTTTCTTTAGAAAGACTAAACCCACTTCAATCAAGTGAGCCTTTTTTCTAATTGCCTTCTATTAAAATAGGGTAAACTCTTCAAGTCAGGGTCTTCCTTTCATGTGTGTGAACACCAAAAGCACTTGGCAGTAGTAGCTTTTATAATTAATATCATATCTTGTGGCAGAGTTAAACTCTGAATGTTCTGGACTCTTTCCATATGAAGCCTGCAAGATATAGGCATGTTGCCCAGCCAACTCATGGAATAACTTCCCGGGGTCTATGGAAGGAGAGAGCATCTGCTCCTTTAAGATTGTATTGTCAAAGACCTTTTCAACATAAAAAGGGGATATTTAGAAAAGAAGAAACATACAGAGACACAAACCTGACAGACTAATGTAATGGAGACAAAGACAAGAAACCAACCTGGTCAGTCACAGTAGTTAGAGGGCTTAGTCACTGACTGTCAGGGCTGCTGAAAGCAGCACCTGCCTGTGTAACCTGGCTCAATAACCACGGTCAATTTTGTAGGACAAATTTTTGATCACAAAATCTTCTGTTACTCTGTAAGAAATAATTACCATCCCTTTTGGGAAGTAGTTTGAGAAATAAGGATCAATATTAAGGTGCTCTATAAATTATGTGTATTTAAAATTACATTTGGAATAAAGTCTTTAACCTTTCCAAGAAGCATTAGTCCACATAATTTTTATACTTAGAAATAATTATACTGTATCATATACGCAAGTAAAAAGAAAAAGTAATTATTTCTACAATAGATCTAATTACAAAAAGGTTTTATGGAAAATGGAAATGTCAGCCTTTAATTAAGATCATGTTGGACTAAAATTCCAAGCTGTCTGCTTCATCAAAAGTAAGTATTCCCTCAATGCAGTGTATATTGAGGAGTTAGAGTAAAAAATTTTTACCAAAAGAGGATGGAAAAGGAAGGTTCCCACATTTTATAAGACCCATTCACTGTTGTTCCTGGTTTAAATGTTTTGCTGCAATAAATGATTACATAGATTAAATGATCACATAGCAACACATTTCTCTTTGTTGTTTGATTCTAATTTAATTTCCAAGAAATTGTTTCCACTTTTCCAGACACAGAAGACCAGGAAAAAAACATAATCCATGTATCAGTATGGCTACCTTTCTTCATGTGGGCTACCTGATGCTATAGTACTTAGGAAATGGAAGAGAATGTCCCACGTTCATGCTACCAAACGTAGAGAACCTCACCAATGAACACATTCTAGATTTCCTCCGTAGCTACCTAATCCTCAAATAAAATGCAAGTGATAGTAGATGTACAGAATACTGTAATCACTTCCAATCTGTATTCTTTCAAGAATGTAGCCTACTGATGTTAAGAAGAACTGGTGGACCAAACTTTCAGGAGATGATCTTGGAATAAATATATTAACCTGTATGTCTTTTGTGACTTTTTTTTTTTTTTACAATATTCTATAATTTATTGGTAATTATAGATGCACAGGTGCAGAATAGACCTTTTTGATATGCAAGGACTGTTGCATGAAAAGTAAAGCAGGGATGTGTGTTTGTAAAGATGTTCTGTGATGGGTGGTGTTCATCAGCACAATTCTTTAGGACATCAGAATGGAGTGTAAAGCACAAACCTCCTGGAAGTACAAGAGGTGTTGTTTAATTGCGAACAGTAGGAAGGAAAATAAATTCTTTCAGGAAAAAATACTGAAATTTAGAGTTTAGAGGGAGAAGACAGTTAAATATTAAAAAATTAGTTAAAAACTTCTGGAGCTATCAGATCATAGCACTCTAGAAAATCAGGTTGGAGGCATATGAAACGGGGGAGCTGAATCTGAACAGGACTACTGAATGTATCAAGCTCTACTGATAAGACTGGCCTTCAAGTATTCCAGGCTCGTGAGACCAGGGGGGAAATCTAGAGAAAGGAAGACTTTCCCTTGGAGGAGGAAGATGTCTTGCTGGAGGTCTTACATTTTCAGGTTGTGTTGAAGCACTGAGCAATTTTGATGACAATTACCTTGTCAGGCAGTTGTTAGGATAGTCATAAGAAAGGAGTTCCATAGCTGAGTTTCATTTCCCATTCCAAAGGGTTTTCCCCAAATAAGTTTCAACAAAGGATGACTGGGAATAACACACTTGGTACTTGTCCTGATAAAATATTCTGGAAGTTCAAAACAGTTTAGTTCATTCTCACTGAGAAGGAGTAGAATATGGATACCACACATATTGTACAAGTTCTGTGACCATCAGGTGGCTATTCAAAGGGAAACTGTTTACATTATCACCATCATTATAGATTTAACTTTTCTTCTGCTTGCTTTTCTGGAAAATGCCTTAAGAGGACTAGGCCACTGAAAGCAGGTCAGGGACTGGACCACTTTTAGGAGGAACATATTGTTTTGGCAAGAAAGGATGAAAACAAGTTTGATTACCTGATTTTGAACTTATTTTTATATACTTGAGTGCTGAGTCAAAGAGTCAGTTTTGAAGGTAAGTACAACCTCAGGCTCTTGCTCTATAAATTGGGCTGAATTTACAGAGAATAGAAAAATGAAAAAAACCCCAACACTGTACCACAGACCTGTGATTTTCATTCAAGGTTTGTTGAGTGCTGTGGTCAACTGAAATATTGTTTTTCTTTCATGAACAAAGTTACAACATGTGACTGCCATAGTACTTAAAATTATATTGGCCTTGTGTGGAAGTACTCATGGCAATTCCACTTTCATTGACTATAAATTAATCAGTGCAGAAATTGCTGTTTCCTCCTTCACCAAACTAATTTGGACAGATACTAACAATGGAACATTATGTACTTTTTGCTATTCCTTTCCTCTTCCCATCTGATGGCATTTGCTCACAAACACAGGGAAACAGATTTTCTATTAGCTTGTGCTAAATAGATCAGCTATGAAATACACTAAGAATGCCATAAAAATTTTAGAGTGGATACAAAGACAGAAATTGTATGACAACAGAATGTGTTTTTAATTGTAGATACACCTTCAGAGATAAAGAAAAGAAACATCTTGGTTGGAGATGCTGATATTTGGCAAGTAGGTCACACAGGTGGAATGATAAAAGCACTGGTTATAACCATAGACACAATTAAATCGTTTTGTGGAGGAGATTGTATTTGATATCCTAGACACCACTGCTACATTTGGGATGATATTGGAAATGTGGTCTTAATTTTTCTATTACTTTTACCATGCCTAAAAAAATACATCAGCGTTTAATCACGTTCCTCACAGATTACTGAACATTTCCCTGTATGTCTTGCCTCTTGATAACTTTATTTGGAGAAGGGGAAGGCAATCTCCTGAGCTGATTGCTTTTTTGGGTGTCTGCACTAATTCCAGAAGAACCAAAGAAATTGGTTTTCACAAATCCAGTCTTTATGGAAAGAGACACTTTTATCCTCACCTACAGCTGTTCAAGGCACAAAAAATACCCATCATTTGGAGGTTATCAAAGATACTGGCATCTAGCCTGTCACACAGGACCCAATATCCTTCATTGAGATGACCTAACACGTATTCATCTTTCACCCTGCATTAATAAGCATACAGACTGGATGTTGTCCCAGAGGGCATACAAGAAATGAAAACAAGGATAGACATCAAAGGAGGGTCATAAAAACCTAAGTCAGACATTTAGAGAAAAGCAAGAAAGTCAAACTTCACCTGCAGATAAAGCTAGCTAGATATATAAAGGATAAGAAGAAAAGACTCCACAGGTGTGCTAGTAATAAGAGGAGATTCAGGTAAAATGGATGGATCCCCACCTTTTTGGATGGGGATGAAGACCTAATAACAAGGCTAAAGTACTCAACACTCTTTTTGTCTCAGTCTTCAAAGCCAAAACTGGCTTTCAGTCTTTCTCATATACATTCTGAGATAAAGAGGGGCAACCAGCAACAGGGGGACAACAGATTAGGGGCTACTTAGAGAAGCCAGTAGTAATGAGAATCATGGGGTTGCATGAGATTCACTCAAGAGCACCGAAACAGCATGTTATTGTGAGAAGGTTGCCCATTCTCTGCAGAAAGTAGGTGACAACTGGAGGAATCCCCGGCTAGCTAGAAAGTGTCTAACTCTATCCTTATCTTCATGAGAAGTTCTGAGATTCAGAGACCAACATAGCATGATTAGCTGCATGCATATTATTTATTAAAAGTGTCAGACCTCTGAAGAGAAGGTCAGGACAAGAATAAATCCCACAGTGTGCTCAGGAAGTGCTTGGAATGGTATTGATTAGCTAAGACTGGTTATATGGTTATGACAATTAAATATTTCAGACAGTTGAGTTACCATGCCTATTCCTTTTACTACTGTCCTCGTTCTGGCCAGGCCAGGGTTGACCTTCCCAATCAGCCAACACAGGTGAGCTGAGTCAGCCCAGGTGATCTGAGTTAGCCGGAGCTGTTTTCCACACCACCTGACCCCACTTGCCTATAAAAGCAGCTGGTTGGGGAAGGGTAAAGGCTGGTTTTTGTCTCTAGGACAGTTGGAGTGCAGCTGGGACATTGGGTCGGTTGGTTTTTGCTGTTGGGCAGCCTTCTGTAATCATTGGTTCAATAAGGTACTCTGTGTTAGCACCTGGTGTTCGTGTATCAAGCCATTATTGTTCTGTATTCACTTCGATATTTGACAGTAAACTTATCCCAACCCACAGTGGCTCTGCCTTTTTCTCCTCTGGGAGTGAGCGAGCAGCTTGGAGGGCATTTGGCCTCCAGCCCGGGCCAAACCACCACAACTACACTACTTAAATTTACTAATATAGAAGTAGCAAAAGGGGCTGAGAAAGCCCAATAAGGAGAACAAATCCCAGTAGGCAAGACAAAAGGAAGCTTCAAAAAAATAGGAAAAAATCTGTAGCCCAATGCTACATCTCAACTATGAGAGACTTTACATTTATATATATAAAAGAATATTTTATTTATGTTTAAAAATAGCAGAAGTGTTCTGGCAGAATCAAAGAGTTTCAGTTCATGACATCACGTGACACAAACAAATAACATCTAATAGCCTTAAAGAAAGGAGCCAGAAAGCTCTGTGAACATCATATAGTTTAATGAATGATGTATTACGAATTAATCTTTGAAAATGGAAAAAAATTGTGGAAGATGACTGCTCACACATTTCTAATATATAGACATGGTAAAAAGGGTAAAGCAGAGCATAACTTCTAAGCAACATAATATCTAACTCAGGGCCAGCAACAAAGACTTAGCATGTATGTGGCCAGCATAGTGTCTGGCAGTATAGACTCTCACTTCAACCCTCCAAGAGGTTTAAAGGACACTCAAGAGAGGGTAGGTTCGGAAAATTAAATGGAAAAAAACAGCCAAAAACAACCAACCAAAACAAAACCAAACCCAACCAACTAAACAGAAAACCCCCACAAAAAAATTCCCAACCAAAACTAAGAAAAAGCCTCATGATGTAAGGCTTGAAAAGCATACTTTAACTAGACAAGCTATGGAGTTTTCTTGTCATGGATAGCAGGTACTTACCCTGTGTAGGAAACAGTGACATTTTTGAGTCCTACCAAAAGATCATGAGATAGCACATCTGCCTGAAGTTAAAGCCAGGCTACTTCCCTGAGGATGAAAATTAAGCATTGGAACAGTTCATCAAAGGAGGTGAGCTCTCACAGAGCTATTGAATTTCATTTTAAAAACCAGCCATTGATCCATCTCCTGGGAGCAATCTTGCAGTAAGTGTTCAGAGCAAGCCTGCACAGATCACCATGTCGTCCCACGGCAACACTTGAGTTTCTCTGTGCTGAGCTGCCCCAGTGTGATGACGTGACACATCAGACTGGGTCAGAATCCTCAGTGCATGTCCTGTCATGCCCTATGTCCAGATCTCAGCCAGGAGCCGAATAGCCAGTGTCTCTAGAGCTACCACAAGAAGACAAGTCCCATCTTGGAGCTATACACGGTGCTAGTGAATGTGTAGCAGGCTAATTCCAGCCTGTTTCAAAACCTATATGTTTTGGGGCATTATAGGCTTCTTTTGAATTTCTTCCTCTCACTGCCACTCTTACTAGTCTTTGGAAAAAAAGCTTGAGAAGCTCCCACTTATCTTCCAGTGCATACATGTCCAAAAGATAAGTGCTCAGGCTGTATGCTGAAAACAAACAACCCATCTACCCACACATCAGCCAAATGTTTTTGCAGTTTTTCATGACCAACTGTTGGCATGCAACTGAAAATGCCCCTACTGAGGCTGTGAAAAGGAGACTTAGAATTAATGCTTTAATGATTGTGAAGAAGACCTGACAAAAATAAAAAAGGATAATTAGCAATAATTTAAAGAACAAGCTGTTGTTCTAAAATGTAATTCCCAAATCCAGTTCTCTCACTTCTCTTCAGAAATAATAATTTTTTTCTGGTTGTCCAGGCCTAAGACTCTTACCAGCCCCCGACACATTGTTGCTGTGCCATTAACACCACTATTAGCAATCTGTTAGTGTTAGGGCCTAGCGAAAAGGTTTTGGCAAACCCGAAGGTTTCACCTATCATAGCAAATAATGTGGATTGACTGGCATTGAATAAACTGAAGACCAGCTGACATACACATTCCCATCTCCAAAAAACCAGGAGGTGGACATATCTGAACTACCCTGGAAGTACGTAGGCATATGCTGATTCCTGAGCTGGGCCTGGGACATTGCTATGGTGCCCAACTATGCCAAAGCTGATGCCAAGTAATTAATGGTGAGGAAAATAGTGCCTTGGTGCTTGTGTATGTGCACCGGTCCTTTTAAAAGACTACATGCTCATGGAGGAAGGCAGGGTATCTCAGAAGAACAACAGTGACAACACGAGCACAGCTCTACTAAATTTCAGTGCTGGAAAAATTCCAGTGTGGTTTTGAACTTGCCTTCTCCGGTTGAAAGTAGAGGACACAAAGTTAAAATGTTATTCTGGACAGCAAGGTTATTAGGAGGGAAATATGTTATGTGAACATAATTTATTTCTACACAGCCTTTGCCTTAGTCTTCCATCCTGTGACTGCTTGTATATTAATATAACATCATAAAATATATAAGAAATGGCTTAAGAGCTGAATCGATAAAAGAGTATGCCAATACATCAGTTTTCAATAGTAGATGAAGCCCAGAAACAAGAAAAAGAAGCAGAAAGCTGAGCAGGGATTTGGTAAAAGACTCCATGCTGTCATATCAATACCAAGAAGAGAAATATGATTTCAGTTCTGTTGCTTTATATATAAAATAACTGCTGAGATATTAGAGGTCTGGGGTGTCCAAGCAATTGCATGCCTAACTGAGTAGAGAGAGAGTAAAGGATTCAGCCAAAACATGTAAGCAGACTCCAGAACTGTGGGAGTTTTGCCACCAGCTGGTCAGTTTTGAAGGAGAAGTGATGCCTTTCACAGGCCATGCATGTAAGGACATAAACTGCAATTGACTGGAAAATAAGAGCAAAACATGCCTGCACAGAAAAACAAGCATCAGAATCCCTTTGGGCATTTGTATGCATGGCTGGAAACAGTTAGACAAGTGTCTTAGTCTCTCCCAGAAGTTATCAAAAGAAGTGATGACTATGTCATTTCTACTTATTATTTGACAATCTGTTTTAATGAAATAAAAGAAATGACCAAAGGTGTCCAATTCAAACATATAGTGCTTCAAGACTACTTTTCATTTGTACAAGCCCCTCCTCCCAACAAATATCTTAAATGCAGAGGAGATGCAATGGAAGGGATTTGGCAGCTTTACCTGGCTTAAACTCTCCCTAGAAAAAATATGGACCTCATTGGTTGACTGCAGACCACTGCTGAAGTGCAGAAATTTTCTGTAAATTTTGCAATGCAGCAAAAGGAATTCAAATGTACATCAATATAAACACATTTTTTCAAAATCCTCCAACTCCCCAGCCTTTAAATTCCCTTTTAATCCTTCTAAACTCATTACAAGAAACTAATTTCCTGTGGATCAGAGATCACTAAATAAATCCAGAACATATTAACATGTCTATGCAGCTATTTCTATCTATCTTCCCCAAAGACTAAACAGCCAATGAATTCTACACATATTCAATGCCAAAGACAAAACTAATCAACTATGATAAGGATAAAATTCTGTTTGAGATGAAGCTGTCTGTCCAAGAATTCAGCCTGAGATGAAGATATTTAAATTAGTAGGTGTCTATAGGCACATCAAGGGTCTTGTTTCTCATTACAGTCAATGGAGGTATTGTTACTGACTCAGGGAAAGCAATTCAGCTCATCCTTCAGCAGAGATCTATGATGAAATTCAGTTGCCTAGACATTGATGTCAAGCATCGTTTCAGTCAGCATATGGTATAATATCTGCTTTCCAGTTGTCTTTCCAGAAGGATGCAAGTCTCCCATATAATCTCTCTCTCTAAGTGGGTATCTTGCATGTTCCAGTGTGTCTGAACTGACTACACAGAGGTAGCTGAATTTTGCCTATAATACTTGGTCAACGAGCTTGCTCCATTTGGTTGTAATGGAAACTACAGCACACCTATATACCTAAATGGAAGTCTTGAATTGAATCCCGGCTCCAAAAGCTGCTACAGAAACTCTGTAGTTGATAAAAGTACAGCGCTTGCTGTATGCCAGACTATTTGCCAGTAGTTGACAGGGGGGGATAAAGTATACAGATACAGGATTTCAGCAGAAAAAATAAGAAAAAAATGCAATTGTATTAATAATTATGTCTTGGTTGGGATAAATCCCATGTTGTATTTTAGGTGTTAGAATGTTTCAGAAGCTTATAGAATGATCAGACTTGAAGTAGTAGAACAAAACCAAATAACTCATATTAAGTTCTCAGGAGTCTATAGTCCCATCTCCTGCAGAGCTGGCTATGAGATCTGGCCAGGTTGCTCAAGACCTTATTCTAACCAGGCCTTGAGAACCTGCAGGGTTAAAAACTGCACAGCATCTTTGGGCAATCTGTTCCAAGTAAAATAGAACTCCAAATAAAAATCACATATTTCAAGTGTACCTTCAAGAATGTTACTTAGACCTTAATGTTCAGACATCTATGCATTGTGTGCATACTTGAAGAGGCTGGAGAGAGGAAAGGATTTAATCAGACATCCACAGACAATGGCAAAATGCAAGGAATTTTGAGATAAGTGTAATTAATAAGATCAGTCTTGATACTACATTCCTGTTTCAGGACAAGAGATGAGAACAACCTCACAACTGATAAAGTTATGTACAGAGAGCAGGACATGAGCCTGACTCCATGTCTGTCCCACAGTTACAACTGCTCATTGGCTCATTCAGCTGCTTTCAAGAAATTACATGGCAAATGCAGAAAAATAATGTGGAATTAGAAGAGTGAGAGAAAGGGGAAACTAAAAGCAAAATCTGGTACCAAAAATATTTAAAACAAACCGAGTCTTGGACTTTCTCCAGTGACAGCTAAATCAATTCTTTTAGCAAAGAAGGAGCTATATCATAGGGGAACATATGTGAGCTTACAGTGATGTCCTCTACAATGGGAATATTTATTCTGGCATTGCTGAACAGTACAGCAATTTCTATTCTTATTCATGGAAAAGAAACTGCAGTTTTAGAAAGAAAAGCTGCTGAGAAAACCAGAACTCCAGATTTACATCTTTTATTTGTCTACCAGTACTTTCATGAAGAATATTTAGACATTTGCAGGTGTATTAGAACCTGTTGCAATGTAACTGGGTGCTGGGAGAGAACGGGGGCTGCAGAAAATGTCTGCTATAAGGAGCTGCTGGAATTCTCTGAGGGCCCCAGACTGTAAACATTGGCCAATTCAAGGGCAGAGTTGCTGCTGACCAGGACCGAGCCAATCAGCGATGGTCACAGCACCTGTGTAAATCACGTATAGGAGAAAAAAAAAAATGGAAGCAGCTGCATTTTGCCGCCAGAGAAGGGAGTGAGGAGATGTAATGTGCTGTGTAGACACCAAGGCCGGGGAGGGCTGGGAGGAGGCGCCCCAGGTGCCGGAGAGAAAAATGCCACTGCAGCCCATGGAGAAACCCATGGTAGAGCAGATGTGCCCCCCTCAGCCCATGGAAAAGACCGAGACCCCACCTGCAGCCTATAGAGAGGCTCCACACTGGATAGTGCAGGTGGAGACATAGAGAAGATACTGTAACCCACATGGGAACAAGCCCCTGCCAGCACTTGCAGCCTATGAAGAGAAACAGAGACACAGAGATGAGCGAGAGAGAGATTTGCGCTGGAATAGGTTTGCTGGGGGGAGGTTTGTAACCCTGTGGAGGACTGGAGAGACATTGTGATTTATTAGTGCCCGCCATAGCAGTGATCCACGGTGGGGCAGCTGATGAAGATATAAAGCCCTGTGGAAAAAGACTAACGTTGGAGAAGTTCATGGAGGAGTGTCTCCCGTGGGTGGGACCCCATGATGCAGCAGGGGGAGGGTGTGGAATGAATGACCTCCCCAGCCGAGAAGAAAACCAACTTGCAAGGAACTGACCAAACGCCTCATTTTTCCCAGTCCCTGCCCACTCCATGCCACATCTGCTAAGAAGGGAGTGGGGAGGGCGGGGGTGTGTGTGTGGGGGGGGTGTGGGGTGGGTAGGTAGAGGTGTTTTAAGATCTGGAAAAAGAAAACAGCTCATGAGAAAGTGACTGAGAACCCCATTTTATGCCAGTCCCTGCCACCTGCCCTGTCCTGTGCCACAATGCGGGGGAAGAAGGGAGCAAAAACCCTGACTAAAGTCTGCTAAGGAGGGAATGTTTGGGGGAAAGAGTTTTAAGATCTGGTCGTGTTGTTTTAAGATTTGGTCATGCTCCCAACTCCGGTTTCACTGGGGTTTTTTTTAGTGTTTTAGTTTTAGATAGTTTTCTTTCCTTCACTCTATGTTGAGTCTGTTTTGCTCATGACGTTGATAACAGGATGATCTCTCCCTGTCCTTCACTGATTCCTAAGCCTCTCAATATATATTTTCTCCCCTGTCCAAATACAAGAGGAAGTGATAGACTGACTTTGGTGGGCCTCTGGCCTCCAGCCAGGGCTAAACCACCACGAAACCTTTCTAGTCACAGATTTTATTAGAGTTGTTTGAGTTGTGTTTTCAACAAGGACAGTGACACCTTGCCACTACCAATAAGCTTTCTTATAGAAGAACAGGTAGGTCCTATCTCACCTGCTTAAATTTGCTCATTTATAAGGTCAGAGAAGTATAAGGAAAAAAGCCCTTAATACTGGTAAATTATAGTCAGATACACCAGAGAAAATAGTATAACCAGATAATAAATTGTGGAGATGACTTCATGACCAATTAACCAGGAACTTTAGAAGTAATTCAGTCAGTTTGAGAAACAAATTGTTTTTGCACTTTACACCATCATGTAATGGAAAGTTTAATTAAAAATTAAGGAACTTGTTCAACCTCTGTATTTCCTGCCCCTAATTTAGCTAGGTCTGTTATAAAACCTTTCTTTTTATGAGAGCAAATTACATTCTGTCTGTGAACTGTGGAACAGAACTATTTCCACTTCAGCTGTGGAGACAAAAGCACGGTCACCGTCACCTGTGCTTCACAAATGGCTGTGTGTCAAAGAAACATGGAAAACAGAAAAAGCTCTAGACCACATTCTTTTCTCTGCTACAACACCTTGAACATAAAGGAATTCTCTATTTGAAAGGAAGGGGAAACTTTTGCGTACAGCATAGAAAATATCAACATTCATAAGGTAAAATTTCTCCTTAGACCCTTAAAATAATTCACAAGATGTATGTTCAGATCAATGTGGAATCATCAGCTATTAGTTCTTAGAGTAGCAATTAACATTCACATTAGAATTCCCACCAGGAAGAATACTGTTGCTGTTTACCATTTGGGATCTGTGGATTTTAAGTTAATTTTGACATGAAGTGATACAGAACTTTGCTGCGGGCATTACTGATTCAGTACACTGGAGTTTCTTTAAAACTGTCAGTTTTCAGGAAAAAATACAACCAATTGAGATACATGCAAGCATTGATTTTGGAGATTAGCTGTTGACTTCATAGCTTGTTAGCTGAAGTAAATGAGGAAAAGACAGAAAAGGGGGATAAGAGCTAGGGATATTAATGATATAGTAAATAGCATGATTTAAAGTTAAGCTGACTGCTACTATATAAAAACAGCAGCTGGCAAATACAATCATTCCACAACACAGAATGAGTGTGTAATAGGAAACTGTGCCTCCAAAAGGCACAGCATCTGTTTTCTTATCATCTGTCCTCAGCTACCAGCTGGAGCAGAGATGTGCTGCAGCTTGCTTCCTATCCCTTTAACTCTTCTGGCATTATAAAGGTCTGTGTACTCCTTCAACTCCAGCAATGAGTACCTCCTTATCACTGCTGCACTTGTTTTTGTCTCCTTCAGGCTGCTTTTTAGCTCACCCCGACCATGCCTTAGGAGCCAACAGAGATGGCTGGGAGGAAGGAGGATTAGATGGAAGAACCTGACCCATATTAGAGATTAAAATAAAAATAATTGCTCATCATGCCTTCCAACAAGACAATATGGACTACTGAATAAAACTAGAGGGTGGCTGGCTAAAAAAACCCAACAAAAAACCCCCAACCATGTAGTTCTTATCAGCATGAGTCTAAACTGTGAAAGTCCCCATGTGAAAGTAGCAAAAAGGTGCAAATGCTAAATTTCATATAGCTCAAAAAAAAGTTAGTAGATATGTCTAAGGAAGAAAGATTGACTGAAGTTTTATTAAATACAAATCCACCTCTTGATAAAGAAAACTTAAGCTGTAGACTGCTGACAGTTCCAAGAGCATCCCAATGACCTTGTACCCTTGTATACCCAACTCCCAGTGGCCGCTGGGGATGTGACACAGAAGAGGCAGATGGGATGGTGCAGTCACCCTTCCTATCCCCCTTTCTCTGTCCATACTCCCTTTATGTTAAAAATTGATTGACTTCAGACTCCCTCTTTAATACTCAGATTAGTTGATCCCTGATAAATATCAGAAGATGAAGAACAAATAAACCTTCTGCTTCTAATTTTCCACTATAGCTCCAGCAGAGGAGATCATAGAATCATAGAATGGCAAGGGTTGGAAGGGAACCCAAGGATCATAGAGCTCCAACCCCCTGCCATGGGCAGGGCCACCAACCTCAGGCCTGGATCTACACAAGGTTGCCCTGGGCTCCCTCCAACCTGGCCATGAATACCTCCAGGGATGGGGCATCCACTACTTCTCTGGGCAGCCTGTTCCAGCACCTTACCACTCTCTCTGTAAAAAACTTTCCCCTAATATCCAACCTAAACTTTCCCTCTTTTAGCTTTAAACCATTCCCCCTTGTCCTGCCATTATCTGCCCTTTTAAAAAGTTGATTCCCCTCCTGTTTGTATGCTCCCTTCAGGTACTGGAAGGCTGCAATGAGGTCCCCCTGTAGCCTTCTCTTCTCCAGGCTGAAGCCCAGCTTCCTCAGCCTCTCTTTGTAAGGCAGGTGCTCCAGCCCTCTAATCATCTTTGTGGCCCTCCTCTGAACCCACTTCAACAGTTCTACATCCTTCTTGTATTGGAGGCCCCAGATCTGGACACAGTATTCCAGATGGGGACACACGACGACAGAGTAGTGAGGGACAATCACCTCCCTGTCCCTGCTGGCCACCCCTCTTCTGATGGAGCCCAGGATACCATTGGCCTTGCGAGCTGCAAGCGCACACTGCTGGCTCATGTTAAGTTTCTCATCCACTATGACACCCAGGTCCTTTTCAGCAGGGCTACTCTCAAGAAGCTCTTCTCCCAGTCTGGATCTATGTCTGGGATTCTTCCGGCCCAAGTGCAACACCTTACACTTGGCAGTGTTGAACCTCATTAGGTTCACCCGGGCCCATCTTTCCAGCCTGGAAGATGGCCCATCATTTCTCCAGTAAGAATTAGAAAAAGGATTCTTGTATGAGAATGAAAACAGAGTTCATGGAAATCATGACTGCACGCGATTAGGTGAAAAAAATTGAATTTTGGGAAAGATTAACTATTTAAGCATAACACCCTCACCATGTCTTTGAATGAGTTATGTTTCATCAAATATGATACTGAATATGTTCAGTAAAGATACCAGAGTCATATGACAGAGACAGATGAAGCTCAGCACATACAGTACCAAAGACTGAAATGTATTTTGTAAGGGCATTTGAGTCTAAGGAATGCAAAAAATCCCAGATGGAAAAAATATATTTATGCAAATGTTCCAAAACAAGATGATTTAACATCAACTTAACAGATGTGACTGTGGTTTTTAAATTGCTGTAGCCCACTAAAGAAAGCTTTATACTTGGCGATTCTGTTCCTGTAAACTGGATCATTATGAGCATATAGGCAGTTAGATGAGAAATTCTACTGCATGAATTTAAAGGTCATGGCATCATCGGAAAAATGATTTCCCAGCAATGTGTCCTGTGCCCCTGACTTTATTATGATTATTCCATTCTTAACATCTCTGTTTATCAGTTTGGTACATCATGAATTTTTAGAGCAAACATTACAAATCAAAGGGTGATTCTTTGAAAATAGAAATCTGAAAGTTTGTATCCCGATTGACAAAGAAAAAAAATAATCATCAAACATAAATTTGAATTTATCAGTCATTTACTATTTAAACGTGTCTGCACATATTTAACTGTAGGATTAATTGAGTTAAAGTATTTCTTTTGGCCTCAACTTATTTTCTGTAACTCCTTCATAGAGAACTACAAGAGCTGTATTGATATGAGCATGTCTAATGTCCCAAACGAACAAGTAAAATGGCAATATTGAGGAGGAAAAAATTGGATATTTACTCCAAATATAAGACCATCTTAGTCTTTTGTGTTCCTGCCTTTTTAAGGATATTGATAGTAAAAGTGCATAATTTAACTTGTAAAAGCATCAACCTCTATGTCTTGTAAGTCAGAAAACAACAAAAACTTGTACCATTCTTGGAGAAAAAAAAAATGAGGGAAGACAACAAAGTTATACAGTCACACTTAATAACAAGCCATTTTTATTCTCCAGATAATGGCTGGCTGAAGATTTGAAGGCTAGGACCTCATTTAGTTTTTTTGTCAAAAAACCAGACTTAACCATGTAATTGAAGAGAGCTAGCTAAATCTCTCCTACTCCTTTTCTAATTGCATATTTTGTCATAAATAGTGTACCAGAGCAGCACTTCCAACTTTTGTTATAAATGGCTGCAAAGAGGCCTTATTGTGCAAACCCTGATATGAAATGCAATGCTTACAGTGAGAAAACATTTGATTATGTGGTTAAACAGTGTTGTCTGCACGTTTGCAATTAAAAACAAAACCAAACTGTGGGTTTTAGCAGGTTGCTTTCATTCTGCAAAGACGGAAGGTTCTTGTTAAAAGATAGTGATAACAAAATGCCTTCGTTTATGTTTGATAATGAAGGGCTTAAGCTGAAGATAGCAATCAGATTGAGTAAGTCTCACACAGAGAGTTTACAACAGAGGTTTTGATCTAAACGCTACAGGAGCTTTGAATTTTCACACTCCACATTAGTGCAGGGATTGGAGTCCCCCGAAATGCTTCTAAAAACACTTGTTTTGACTGCTGCAGAGAACAAAGCTGTGGTCTATGGAATCCAAGTCCATTTGATTTAGGCAGCGGATAGACGCTCTCACTTATGTCCTATATATATTGCTTTTGGAACAACCATAGTCTCTAGAAAATAAACTTCTATATTTACAATAATTGTTCCCTGGATACATACTTTTAATACATACGTTTAATCTTATCTTCTGAAGTCTGCATAGAAGAATGATATTAAAGGTCCATTATCCAACGTACTTTTGCTCCCCCGGTGGTATTTATGCTTGTACAGTTATCTCAGCTGTGTCACTGTAAAATCTGGAAGAGCTTCAAGAAAATTAGTGGTTATCAGATATCCAAATGTTACTTTTAGTCAGGTAAGACATTTAACTTTCTCACATGTTCATGTTTCTCTGTAGTGATGAAAAGAAGCCATAACGAAAAATAAAGAAATGCCATGGAGCCTTGGAATGGTCATGAAAAAGAGATCAGAAAATGAGAGTTAACTGTCATGACCTTGGCATCTTTATGCTTATAAGTAGTTCCATTAAATTAGTGAAGTAATGAGTAGCAGAGTAAAACTATTGAGTGAGAGTGCTCAAGCGCAGTGGAAATACTCTATGGTTACATGATCGAACAAGCCAAAGTTTCTTCAGAGCTTCCAAAACACTGTGGCTCTATAGAGATATTTAGAATACAAGTGTAAGCACAGGAAAAGGGAAACAAGGAGACCATAACAGTTCTTCACATTAGACAGGTCCTTAAATCCCTTTTTATTTTGGGAATTAGATTTTGACTGTGTGTATGTATACAGAAGAAATAGAATGAAGATGATAATAAATTTCATAGTCTTACCTGAACTGCACTAGGCAGCAGGTGGTAACATTCCTATTTCTGCTTCTGAGTTTAATGTCAGAAGTCATGTATTACATTTTATTAAGACATCGTAAAACTGCAGACACACTTGCAGACTTGCAGAAAAACATTCTGTAATTTGGATTACCTCAGTGATATACAAAAGGAACTGAAGATGTTCTGCAATCTTTTTTAAAGCTCAGAAAAAGGTGCAAAAATTAAGGCTTTATTAAGCAGAAAAAAAAAGATGGAAGATGAACAATCAGTTAGTTGTATAAGGAGCAGACAGTATTTGTAGGTAGAAACTGCATATGAAGAAGCGAGCAGGAAGCCTACCATAGAAGTGGGAGATCAACCACCATGATTTCATGATACACTGGCTAGATTGATAAACTGTCTTGCAAAGTATGTAAATATGATATTGGCAACCAGAAGACATTGATGTTCCAACATAACTGCTACCTCAGCCAGATAGAGACCTAACATTCCTTTGTACAATAGCAATTCACCATCGATCTGCTACAACTATCAGAAAGTGAAGTGTGTCAGGATCTGTGTGTGTGCCTGTTTGAATCGAGACACTACAGAGCTAAAATGAAATAAAAAAGGAATATCTAATCTCTCTATAGGATAGAATTTGCTCTAGCATTCTTCACTCCAGTGTTTGATATCACAGACACTGCTTAACTGAGAAGGAGTGGATTGCCTTATGGTTGGGTAAAGTTGGAGAAGGTGTTTCAGGAGCTGACTGCATCTCTGTACCTGACTTTTTGTATGACCTTGAATGAACCATTCAGGGACAAACTTGCCTCTTATGTTTTACTCTCAGTTTCCATTAAAATGGGTCTTTCCCTTTTAATAATGTAATTAGAATTAATTTTTCCATTTCAGGGATGAAGAAATTTGATCTAAATAGTGTTTTATTTTCCATTAGCTTCATTCATCTTTACTGAGCTATTTACCGTGTAAACCTGACTTCTGTTATGCTGGGCAAAATTGGGATCTCTGCATTGCAGAATTTCATCCACAAAAATGATGGCAGAAATAGCAGTCTGACTCAGGGAGATACAGTAAAATTAATTCATTAGAGCCTTTAAAACGCTGTTTAGAAATGAGAAAGGCCTCTGTGGAATCTGGCTTCAGATAGATGCAGTAATAGCCTTTTTGCCTCCTAGATGGAGCTAAAGCACTTGTCTGCTGTACCTTGGGTTATGGGATGGAATAAAGCAAGTAACGTGACAAACATCAATCCCTTCTTCTCTTGCATTGCATGGCAATTATTACTTGCAATTTCATGCATTCACATTCCTAAGAACACGTTTTGCAGAATAATAATTTTTAAAAGTTCAGTCTCCATTCTGCAAGGACAATCTTTGAGAGGTAAAGTGTAAATCAGTGCAATATTTACAGAGCCTTTTTTTTACTTCTCTGCAGCCAGGCAGTGCTGCTTACTAGATACATGCTTCAGCAAGTGCTGCCAGGTATCTAGTTCAGCTTTCTGGAAGATAAATGTTCGGTTTCCTTTGCCCTAGTCCTCATAAGGTGTAGATAAAGGACTTCTGGCCCCAGGATAGAGACTGAAAATACAGGCTAGAAGCAGCCTTGTGTTTCTAAAGGAAAAGATGCCACAATGTTGAAAGAAAGGAATTTAAAAATTAAACCCTTTCAAGCCAGGAGACCATTCTGAACTGAGTGGAGACACAAAAGCAAAGCAGTTTTATTGACTCGCAAACAAAGCCTAGCAAAACCTAATCTAAAGGACTCTCAAAACCAAATGCAACAGTACCATTCACACAGACACACACACACACACACACACACATACATGTATATATTCTGTTTCTGGGAAGGTCATACAATGTTAGGAAAAGGGTATTCTTTCACAACTCATGTGAAACTTTAGTTAAGCCATAAACACATATGTAAGTCTACACCTGTCTATGCAATTCAGTATACTAATTAATTTAATTTTCACAACCTTGTTTGTGGTAAACAGTATTCAGTACACTTCACATGTCCAAGGTTTAGGGTGAGTAGACAAAACAAAAAAATGGAGGAGGTATATCAAAAAAATGCAGGGTGAAAGAAGAAAGGGAAAAACCAAAAGCTATATTTGCACTGTTCATAGGAGTCACAGCAGATGTGACCAGAATCTAAGAACATTTAAAATTCACACCCCCAAACCTAAAGAATAATTTTTCACTGTCTAAGAAGAGGAAAAGGATCAAGAGATGGCTGGTGGCCAGCACACCAGCTGCAACTAACTTCTGAGAATAAGGTGCCAGCTAACTGGAAGATAAGGCAGTAAGCAAAACTGCTATACCAAGTCGGCAAACCAGAGTCACTACAGAAAAGAAGGTCAGATTTTCTCAGGGTTTCTGGGGTTCTGTCTGCACTTTTGGACTCACAAAAAAGATCTGAAGTGCAACCAAACAGGTGCTGCTGGATCTTTATATCTGGCATCTGGCCTGTCTGCATTGCTTGTGATTTTTATGGCATTAATTTATTGCAATATCTTACGATGGTTATTAATCATTTAATTTGCTGATTAAGATGGGTTCTAATTGTTTAATTCATGTTTGTTCCCATATGTTGCTGCATATAATAATCTATGACACTGAGCCTACAATGACTTCCGTATTGGTGAGCCTCTTTCCTCTCTGGAATCTGTGTACAGGATCTTTGTATGTGATGTGGACTTTCCTCACTTCTTTGAATTAGGCAATAATTCTCTATAAAAGCTATGAACTGCAATCTATTTTAATACAAGTCTATAGGGATTTCTAACTCTGATAGGAATAACCTGCAATACAGTTGAACTAATCTACAGAGTTCAGTTTAATGCAGTAGAACAGACTGGAAATAGATAAATGAGAATGTGCAAATATAGCATATTCACTTGGTAATGAGTAGACCATGTTGAACAACTCATCTGTAAATGAATAGGTCGGCAAATTTGTGTAGCCACCAATTTTACCTCTTTGTGGAATTGCAAAAACAATCTTTTAATTATCTTTAAATGGTCTTTGTGTACCACACCCTTCTTCCCACCCTCCCCACTCCCCTTTTTTTTTTCTACCTATAACAGAATCCATATGCCTTAGAGGAATTAAAAGTTTTAAATAGCTACTTGACAATCAAAATAAGGTACTTAAGTTGTGATATCAATCACATGTTATGGAAACAGAAGTATCTGGATATTAAGTTCTGGCTTTAAAACAGAAATAAGTGATCACATTATTACTATACATAGGGTTAAACCAAGTTCTCACAAAACAGAATCTGAGCCAGCTTGAAATTCAAAAGCTCTGACCTGCATTTATTTTTATTCTGGATTGTACCCTGAATCTGGAAACCAATGAAAAATAGGTTATTTTAATGTTTTTTAGCCCTAAATATCATTAGAATCTTGTCCATACATTCATATAGGCATTAAATAAGTTTCTTAGCTCAAGATAAAATTCTTCATGAAGTTGGAGTGACTGTGTGACACTTTGTTTTGATATAGTACAGTTTGGTCTATATGTGTACATGTCCTGACCCTGCTCATTCAGACCAATGGACTCTACAGAGTACGTTTCATAAGTCAATATATATGTGTTTTAAAACCAGAGTAGGTCTATACCTGGAAGCTGAGGCCAGAAACCATAGAATTTCCCTGCAAGGGCCATACCTCAACTCCAAACCTTCTAGTTGACTAATATCATGCACAAAACTGTATCATGTGAAATTCAGTCTCCCTTCTCCCTATTTCAATGTATTTCCTCCTCCAGGCATGTCTGAGTATTGCAAATACACAATCCTGATTAACAGCCAAATTCCATAACAGCTCTCTAGTCTATACACTGCGGAGTGCCTCTGAAAAGTTACTCATTCAAGATGAAAATATCCCATGCCCTATAAAACATGTTAGTGTTTTCTAACTGTGGCTGTTTTGGCATGGGATGCAGTATAAAGCAGACTAAAATAAGAAGCATTACATAAGCCTTTAAAGAACATCTGCACAGGCCATATCTTGTCATCCTTCTCTGGCAGAATTGCTAAAGTCTTGGCTAGATTCTCAAACACAGCAAATGCAGTTCATACCATCTGGTAGACCTCATGACACAGCAGAGAAAAACTCTGTACCCTAATGTTTAGGTTACTCATCCTTCAAAACATCTATACTTATGTATGCCCAGATGTTTTCTTTGTTATTTTAATTTAAATGTAAGTATGTTTTTAGAAAAACATGTGCCCAAAGGATTAGAATCACATTGATGCCTTCCATTCTCCAGAATTCAAACAATTTACATAAACAGAGAATTTGTCCCTGTCTTTTGACAGAACCATTTTGCACTCAGAAGAGGAAGTGCCAAGGCAGGTGGAAGACTTAGCTAAGAAACCCAGCCCATAGTCTAATCTATAGCTAGGAACAGCTAAAAATGAATGTTAATTACACTGTAATTATTTTATTACAAGATTTGCATTTTGATTAATGATAGGAAGAAACCAACATGGAACTAATGTTTGGGATCACTGAACTATCCAGCCATAATGGCCCGTGGATACAGAGCCAGACAGCTTTGGGATTACTGCAGACTCTGTGAACTGGAATGCTACAGAAATTCCCACTGGAGGGTGTATGGGGTTTGCAAGTCCAGGTTTGGGGGGGGGCGTGGCAGGGGGGCAACAGGGATGGCCTCTGCAAAAAGCTGCTAGAAGTTTCCCCCATGTCCAATAGAACCAGCTCAGCTCCAAGATGGACCTGACACTTGTCAAGGCAGAGCCCATCAGCGATGGTGGTAGCACCTCTGGGATAGCATAGTTAAGAAGGGGAAGGATTATTTAAAATTTGTTTTTATTTATCATTATCCTACTCTGATTCAGTTGGCAAGAAATTAAATTAATTTCCCTAAGTCAAGCCTGCTTTGCCCATGATAGTAATTGGTGAATGATCTCTCCCTGTCCTTACCTCGACCTTCCAGCCTTTTGTTATATCTTTTCTCCCTTGTCCAGTTGAGGAGGGCAGTGATAGAGAGACTTTGGTGGGCACCTGGCCTTTAGCCTGGGCCAACCCACCACAGAGGGAAAAGGAAGAAGGTATTCAGAGGCTTTTCTGCATGGCTGTTATTTGAACAGAATCTGTAGCAAATTGACATTTAAATTAAATACCTGTTTTCATAGCAAGAGGGATTCCTCCTGTGCTATCGACTAGCTGTTAGGCACCACTCAATTTAGCAAGACCTGAAAAGAATAAAGAAAGTGTGATACATGGGGAAACCAAACAGGTACAAGAAGCGACTGCTGGGAATGCTGATTTTACAGATTAAAATGATGCACAATTTCATGAGCTAGAAATCACTTCAGAATACAGATATACCCATGGAGGACAGACATCAGAAAATTAAGTTTTAAAAAATAAATAATAGCTTAAGATTAAATTAATAATAGCTTAAGAAAGATGCTCAGAACACTGTAACTGTGCTGAAAAATTTTTTAATGAGAGACACTGCAGAGAAATGCTTGGATGGCTGTTTTGCCTTATCTTTTAAAACGAAAGCCAAGAGTCAGGAAAGACAATAAATATGCTGCAGAGTTGGGCATTCTGGTATTCACATTAAAAATCAAGGATGAAAACTTGATAATAAGAGGCTTGGTTATTCTGTGAGGTATATTACTCCAGCTTCTAGAAGAGACTGTTGAGTGAAAGCGAGCTTTGCCTGCAAATGTCAAAGGGAATTGGCAGGGAAAATCAAAGCCATGGTCAGAATCATGATGCTGATAAAACACAGGAAAAAAATCATAAGGTCAAAAGTGAAAAAAATCCAAGACTAGGAGACCTCAAAACTATATTGTATCAAAATTTTAGATGAACCTGAAAATATTTCCTGATTTTTTTTTTTATTACCTCCATTTAAAAAAAAATAAATTTTTAAATAGAGAAGGATTTTCTGATTGTGACAGGCAGAGTGGAGTTAAGGTCTGACAGAAGAAGTGCTCATGCATATGCTTTTTGGAATAGAACAGTTCCACCAGTTTATAAGGAAGACCGACAACTTCATCCCAAACTACAAAAGGAGAAAATAAATCTTAAGCAACCTTTTCTGACAATGAGAAAGTGAATATAATGACTACATCAGTACATATGGAACACTGAGAAAGACATTTTATACACTGCATCATGCTTTCAACTCTGATGAGCAGTTCCAGGCAACCCAACAAAGATGAGATACTATAAACAGTAAAATAGTTCAAATTCCTTTGTTGGCCAGAACCTAAGATCTGAATATCACAAGTCATTACATTCTTCTACCAGCGAAGTGGTGCACTGTGGATGAAAAAGTGCATCTTTAAGGGGATCCACACAGTAATACTAGCAGATTTAAGAGCTGATAAAATTTGATGGACGCATATTTCATGTCTAGAGACAACACTATGTTTGAATGAAAGCAGACAACCATCTTGTATTTCAACCTAAACTCCCATGCAGGGAAAAGTGCAAAGTGTGTGAAGAATACTTTGGTCATCCATATAGAATGAAAACTTTCAGACCTGAGAAATCACAGCCTTTTTTTTTTTTTGAAATAAAAAGGTTGTGACAGACCTCTACAGTTACAAGGTCAAGAACTACATGGTCACAATTACCACAATTGCTCCCAGAGCTAAATCATACCAGCACGAACAGTGATAAGGTATTGACAGCAGAATTCACAAGGTCCAGCGTTCTGACGTTTAGCATATTAACTACTGGGTCATAGTACATGCCAACATATTCAAATGGATTTAGTACCAAACAGGAATCACAGAACAACTTGAACTCCCTGGCAGCATCAGTAGTCCAAGTCATGCTGTAGATCAACATACTGAAATGTATACAAAGCCAATCAGCATCATTCAGGTTCTCATGGTGTGACTAACTCTAGTTAGGTTTGACCCCAGGAAGTAAGGAAATGATACAGACTGCAATCAAATAAAGGAAGGGAAGGATGTAGAAAGACTGGATCCTAGAAGGAGGTACGCAGATTACAGGAAGGAAGAGGCTGGAAGTGCCACTGTGACAGCAATTTGTGTACACAGGGTTGACGGGAACCTACCTGCAGTTACACCACCTTACTTATTTACTTACTTCCTCTGATGAGCACACAAGTCAGGAACTATACTGCTCACATTCAAACAGAGAAAAAACAGGAGGAAGTCCTATTAAGATATAAAGATCTAAGACCTATCTTATATGGGAAAAGAACTGGATGTGGAAAAAAGTTCATCTTAATTGTGATGGAAGGCAATGGTTCCAGAGGTACAGATATAAGCAAATGGCTACACAATAAATACGATGATGATCCAGTTCCAAGCACATTTTCATTTGTGCTTCAGTGAATATATAAAAATATAAATTATGTGTGTATATGTATATATATATTCCAAGACTATCCCTAATCTTCAGGCCCTAATCTCTAACCTTTACGCCACAAAACACCAACCTACCATGAAACTGATTGAGCAAAACCTTCAGGAGTCAACAACCAATATTTTTTACTGTCTTACAATTTTCCTCTGGTATAGCAGAGGAATTAATTTTTTTAATTAATTCATTGATGCATATAGACTTAAAGGGATTTCCTCATTACTGTACTGGTGGTGAGAGAAAACAGGTAATTTAAGAGCCAGTCCACCTCCCAGGACGTGTCTTTTCTCCATAAGTGAGCATCTAACATTGCAAAATACAGCTCTTCAGACTCTTCAGTCTGTGGAAACTTCCACATGAACCATAGAATCATAGAGTCACAGAATACCAGGTTGGAAAGGAGGTCAAGGATCATCTGGTCCAACCTTTCTTAGCAAAAGCTCCATCTAATCCAAACTACTAGTTTTCATTTTTTCCTAGAATGTTCTTCAGGAGGAAGAAGAGGGAAGTAGTTCTGATGTGTCTGAAAGTACTGCTCGCGCAGAACACAGGCTACTGAAGGACGCAAGTCCAGATAAGGAAAAGTGCTTGATATATGCAACCTGCTCAAGGCAACCCAGTCTAGTAAAAGATGTTCCTGCCTGTGGCAAGAAGGTTAGTCTAGATGATCTTTATAATGTCCCTTTCAACCCAAACTACTCTACAGTTCACTGACTTGTGAGAAAAGATCTTTCCAGTGCTGCAGGAGTTCATTTCCCAAATTTACCTTGGCCTTCGAGTCCACATTAAGCTTGAATTTGCACTTTAGGATGACAAAGACATCCATTTTCACAGTATTCTTTGCAGTTTACCATTTTGCTTATGATAGGCTATGCAAAAAGTTTCACTTGTTCTTCATTAAGCACCCTAAACTGAGGATTTGCTTCTGTTTCAAAGTATACCTCATAGGACCAGCAAATCCTTTATTATGTCTAAAAAAATCTAAATAATCTAGTACAAACAGCTATTATAAAAAGGATGTTGTTTAAGGTGGTAATCAAATTATATGCTAGCTATTTTCTATTGAAAGGATTTTTTGATTAATCTTCTAGCTATCTCTCTGGAAGAAAGGAAGCATTCAAGAATGTGCAAAGAAGAAGCTTATCTGAGACAAGTATAGCATAACAAAACAAGTTAAGCAGTTTAGGACTTCAAACTGTGGTTGCATCTGGGGAGTCAAACAGAGACTGTAAACAAAAAGAGACACACGAAGATAAAGGATATGTCTAAACACCCAGATAAACCAGGATTCAACCATCTTCCATTTAATATCTCCTCCCTCCCACGGTTTTTTGCACTCAAATCCATAGGTAGGCACAGCGATTGACTCAAATTCAGAGGTCTCTGGAAAGTAAGAAACTGAGAACACTTGGCACCCCAGCACATATCTAATATTTTTGTGAATAGATGGATCAAGCACAAGCCAGGTCAGCAGCTCTTCTGCTAGCAGATACTCAAAATCAGCTCTTCACATGCTTGCTCTACAGCATAAGAAGAGCAGAATCAGTGTTTAAATTCAAAGACAGGATGGGTAAAGAGGGAGAAGAACAGGAGTCTGAAAACACATGTTCATATATATATGTGGCAGGGCTTTTATTACATGGTGCACATCTCTTCCCACCCCTCCCTTGTCAACTCCCACAACTATATCTGGACTTAGTGAATTGGGGTTTTTTTCTTTTTTCTTCATGTTAGCTTGCTCATTGTTTAAGTTATCTGACAATTGGCTTAACAAAAAACTTGTATGCTGGTAACTAGTCTGCATTATCCTGTGGCATTTGCTGTTTCAGAGATTGTGCTTTAAAAGTCACATCTGATTGTGTTATCAGTAAGATAAGAAATGCTATGGCAGATCTCTTTCTCTGGCTTGAGTTTTATGGGCTTGTAGCAATAAATAAAATTGAAGAACAGTTCAGTGTCTGCCCTGCATTGTTTCAGAAGTCTTGCTGTTGTGTGCTCCCTATCTTTCCTTTCTATTGTCAGAGCTGGAATGAGCTATCATACCAGATAGGGCAAACCTGTCTCAGATTTTGTTTACTACAACTTCTGTGAATAATACAGCTTGGGAACTATTTAATTCTAATTAAAGATGATATTTACACATTCCTTTCTGAGGTACAACTCAGGATGAACCCACACAAGCAAACAGCATCTGCTAAGTTCAGGAAGGCCTTTAGTAGGAACTGTAACTTTTAATGTTCCTGAAGGAATAGGTGGTTTCCAGTGACGTCAGAAAATAAAATCCCTTCTTTATCAGAGCAGGCCTGCAGGTAGGGGGAGATAGGCATATTGCCAATGAATTACACTACATCTGTAGTAGTAAACATGCACAAGTATGTTTACTTAGGTCAGATTTAATTCCTCAAGACTTAATTGAAGGCCTGTTCTTCATTTTATCCTAATCTCACATCTATTTCTATGGAGATGCAGGTTTTGAATGCGTTCATTCCTGAAGGACTTCCACTCCTGTGCTATTAGGCAGCTGTGCAGACTGCAAGAAAACAACCCCAGAGAAATTCTGCAAGTTCACATTGCTCCAATGAATATAAGCCTTTCTCAATTATTTTGTAAGCCACACTTCCAGGTGAGTCAACAGGGTGTATCCTTAAATGGATAGCCATGCCCATAAACAAGAGTCTTGACTTACAGAATTCATAGTCCATGTGGGCTGTGCCATCTCTGAGGATAGTCTAAGAAATTTCAGAGTGGATGAATAAAAAATTTTAATTCTAGTGAAGACTCTTTTCAATGGTGTCCTGGGTTCAGCCCAGCAGCAGGCTATGTTAGCCCTGAGAGTATTCCATGCCAATTGCATCATGATCGGGCAGGTAAATGGTTTGGGGTTGTTTTGGGGTTTTTTGTTTTTGTTTTTTTTTCTTCAGGCAAAACTTCCCTGCAACTGTGTCATGTCAATGTTATTACTATGGACTTGTTCTTGATTTTTCTCCTCCTGAGAACTAAATATTTTGCCATAAGAAGAGACCTAGATCCCACTTTCTCACATTAATATAGAAATCTCTTAGGACATTTAAGGGTAGATACAGAGAAGAAATTTTAAGGAAGAATTGGTCAATTCCACTTTGACATAGTTCACATTCTTTCAACTGCTTACCTTGCCAGTTAGCTGTTGATTAGACTTATCGACATTTGTAGAGATTTGAACCAGGTGTTTTTAAGAGCAATACCATGATTCAATACAAATCAGTGCAGCACTTTATAAAATAGATCAAAGCTGAAAATTTAACAGCATGTGCTGAATCTGTATTCAGAAACATGAAGATGCCATTACAGGGAACCCAAAATTTCCCAAAAGGGAAGTGATAAAATGAAGACTCCCAGCACACAATGAGACATATTTTCTGTAGGGTTGAGTTATTCTCAAGTGAGAAGAAACAAGAAGGTGACAAGGTTATCTGTATTTCAAATAGGAACATATGAATTAAAAGCTTGAGTCTCTGCTCTGTCTCCAGATGTCCATGATGGAAGATGATCAAACTGAAACATAAGCAGGTACTGCTGCAAGTGGAAGGAAAGCTGAGGAAATCCTTGTTTCAACATCTGTAGTCAAAGACCTGGGACAAAGCAGATGTCTAAGGCTTCAAATTTGCCCACTGGCCCTACTGAATCCTTCAAAATATCAGATGCATTCACCAGTTAATAGCTCTAAGGCGTCTCAGCTTTAGTCCTATAAAACCTACTACTCATTTGACAGCTCTACCTGGAAAATATTGAGTAGGATTTTGATTGTGGATATTAAATGGTTAAAGCTTCCCATAAAATAAAAATATTAATGGCAATAAAAGCATATTTATAGATTATTGCTGTAAGTAATGACTTCAGTGCGAGTGATCCTGACTTACACAATGATACAGCAAATCTTCTTAAAGGGACACACACATGGCACTTCTTCCCAATCTCATCTCACTGAGGTGCAGGACATTGCTGTGAAGGCCAAAGGATTTGTTCAGATATAAAAATGGAGGGAGAAGAAGCAGTTTCCTCCAGATACTGTTAATACGCAATGCTCATTAATATGCAATACTCATAAACAATGCCTAGCAAACTTTGTACAACAGCTGCAAATTTTAGTATAATAAACAGCTTTGTGATCACAATTTGTCTTCTTTCCTTCATGCTGTAAGAGGTTATGAAGGGTTAACCACACAGTTGAGGAGATGCAGGGAAATGTATCCAGCTGTTGAATGAAGCATCAAGACATGAGCAGGACCATTACTTGAGGCAGTTTCCCTGCCTAAAACAACATGAAGCATCACCCACATTAATTTTTAACTGCAGACCTTTGAAGTGACTTCAAAGACATCAGGTGATTAAAACAGATAGAAGAAACAAAGAGAGAGGCTGACCCTGTGCCACGGGAAAGGCTGGGACACAGGGAGAGATGGGCTGGGGGGTTGCAGACAGGAGCCTGACCAGCCCTCCTATTCTCCAATTACCACCACGGGCTAAGCACAGCCTCCCTCAAGGACTGTACTGTTGACTGTTTTCTGGTTGTCAGCACATGCTGGTTTGTTTCATAGAGAAAAATGTTTCTAACTCCTGATGGTCTCCATCTTGTGAGAGTGGCTTCCCCCTGCTTGCCCTGCTCTGAGGCCATAGAGTGAAGGAAGACTTTCAGGTGTAGTAGGAGAGTGAACCACATTTGGAAGAGGTTGCTTCTCCACAGAAATTGTATCTGGGGCTAACTGCAACTTTTCCATGAAGGTACATTGATAAAACTCTAGCGGAGAGAAGTATTCTTTGGGGTATGTCTACAACATATCTTTCACATTCCCTAAAAATTTATTCCAAGACATCTTTCCACAGAATATTCTTAACACGGAGTGGAAAGTGAGCAATCATTTCCTTCAGTTTCAGAAAACAAAATTTAATGCAGCTGCAGTGGCACAGTTGGCAATTACAGAAACATTAGGGATACAATTAAAGGAATTTTCTGCAGGTTTTATCCATTATCTCACAAACTCATGAAAAATCTCATAATTAGCATAGTTGGCATTAGCAAGCTACACTTTTGAAAAAAGCAATCCTTAGAAATTTTAACTGCCCAAATTGGTGCTCTGTTGTGCCTGGAATATCAATAACAAGCAAAAAGCCATTCAGAGCATCTAAAACTAAATCTAAATTAATTTCATTTAACTCAAGTGTCAACTAACTTATTTAATTAAAGGACCATCTACTATTTGAAGAAAAAAGAAAGGACAGTCTCATGTAGTTCCAGCACAATGCTATTCATTTCCAACCCAGAATAACAGAGTAAACTTTACGTATTCGTATATTATTTGATTTTCCTCTTTTGCTTAATTTTGTCCTTGACTGCATAAGAGGATTGGTTGGTTTTGTTCAGAGAGGGCAAGCATTTTGTGGACCATCTTTGAGCAACAGGAGTTCACAGCTCACAGGCTGAATAATGCTAAACCAATTCAGGTAACATTAAATCTGTCAAAATAAGATCCCAGAGCAAACTTTCTACCCACAGAGATGGCTTACATAGAATCATAGAATTATTGAGGTTGGTAAAGACCTCCAAGACCGTTTAGTCCAACCATCTCCCTATTACTCCCATATTACTAACTAAACCATGTCCATAAGTACCTCATCCAATGTTCCTTGAACACTCCAAGGGATGGTGACTCTATCACCTCCCTGGGCAACCCATTCCAATGCCTAACCACTCCTGAGAAGAAATTTCTCCTGATTTCTAACCTGAACCTCCTCTGGCACAACTTGCAGTCCTATTGCTGGTTATCTGTGAGAAGACACTGACCCCCATCTCAGCACAACTTCTTTTCAGGTAGTTGCAGAGAGAAATAAGGTCTCCCTTGAGCCTCCTCTTCTCCAGGCTAAACAGTCCCAGTTCCCTCAGCCACTCCTCATAAGACTTGTGTTCCAGACCATTTACCAGCCTCATTACCCTTCTCTAGACATGCTCCAGGGTCTCGATGTCTTTCTTGTAGTGAGGGGCCCAAAACCAAACACAGTAATTGAGTGGTGCGGCCTCACCAGAGCTGAGTACAGTGATGATCACCTCCCTGGACCTGCTGACTACACTATTCCTGATGCAAGCCAGGATGAAATATACCACAGTAGATAAAACAAAGTTATATAATGCACAGTGCAGCTTGCACGTTAAACTGAAAGGTTACTCTAAATAAATACTGTTTTCCTTGAAAGACAGATTGCCACCTGAGAATAATAGTGACAGCTCCATGCTTAGCTGCAGGTACAGCTTCAGGCTTCATGCAGGAAGGGGAAAATGGAGATTTCCCTCTCTCCCATCCTGTGTAATGCCTTTCTGCTTCCTGTGTCATATGCTGGGGACATGGTCAAAGCTGGGGGGTGTAGGCAAGAACAGGAATGGGACACACCACACTGGGCTGCTGCGCTAAAATGCAACTCCTCAAGCTTCAGCAGAGCCAGAAGGATGCTGGAGGGCCATGTAGCAGCCAGCTGCTTTCAAGTACCCAAAATCCCAGTGCAGTAGCAGAGAGTTGAGAATACAGATGGACCTAAGTACTGGTAGACAGGTGGAAAGGAATCTCCTTTAGCTTTCCTAATAAATCAGGGTCATGGGATAGTACAGGCTGGAAGGGTCCTCAGTGGTCCCCAGTGTGAGCTCCTGCCCAAAACAGGGCCAGCTCTGGGGTCAGGCCAGGTTGCTAAGGGCTTTATCCAGTTGGGTCTTGAAAATCCCAAGAATGTAGAATGTAGAATGTAGATGGCACAATCTCTCTGAGCAATCTGGTCCACAGTGGGGCTGTCCTCTTGGAAAGAAAACTTCTTAGGTCTAGTCTGAACCACTCTTGTTTCAGCTCATACCCTTTGTCTTTTGTCCTCCTTAGTTCACATACATTGCTGTATCTACTAACCAGCAGTAAACACCATTCTCCTTTGTAATGCAAAATGAGTAAAGTTTGATAGTAAAACTTGTGCTAAATTTTCCTTCATTTATCTTCATGGTTAATAACTTCTTTGTGTCTTTAACCTGCTCCACAGAACAATGATACAAGAGCCAGGAAGGAAACCCATTTTCTACTTCTGACTCATTTTTGAGATTTAGAGAGTAGATTCTAGTATAAAACCAAAGAAGAGAAGTGCTACCTCCCTAGTAAAATAAATTTCAAAATTATATTTACAAAGTCATTCCAGTCAATCATGTTTGGCTGTTGTTGCACTCTTACTTGAAAGCCAGCATTCTATTTAAACTGGATGGGCTGGAATTTCCACTTCCAGAATGGCTGAATGCAGTGGTCAAGCTGCTTTGGAAAATTTTTCTAAGTCTTTTCCATTTGAAAATATCTCACCTTGGAGGGGCAGAATGAAATAAAATTAAATTTAAAAATTAATCAAATGAAGGGAGAAATGAAGTAAAAAGCTTTCCTTTAATGGACATTGGTATTTCCTTCCAAAAAGTTTTCACCTAAAAATCTCTACCTAGCTAGGGTCTGTGCAGTTTATATTGAAAAGAGTAGAATAGAATATTTTGTTTGGAAGGGACCTACAATGATCATCTAGTCCAGTTGCCTGTTTTCCCATCCAATTATGATTTTTTTTTTTCTTTAAGGAGTGATTAGATTATTTTTTTTCATGTACAAGGTGAAAGTCAAGAAGGGGAGAGGAGACAAGCTGTGGCTTTCAGGGCTGGAGGTGCCAAGATCCATCAGGGTTATCAGCCCTAGCTGCCGTGCTGTGTCTCCCAGCATGACATCTGCACCCAGGTGCAGCTCAGCTCTCCCCACTGCTCAGGTCTCAGTCTCTTCACCAGTTGCTAACATTGGTACCTTGAATTTGACGAACTGGGAGCCATTCCACAGAGAAATGAGTCTGCCTCTATCCATGGTCAGTGAGGCACCCTGTAGATGATGAAGGAACATGGTGAAACCCTTCCTCACTCTGCAGATGGTGTGTGCACCTTTGACCTTTCTTTCTGGGTGGGTTGTCCAGAAGCCCCCATCATCCCACTCACTTCTACGGGGAACACCAACCCTGCTTAAAAAGGGAACAAAAAAACCCCTAACCCCTTTTATTCCCAGATGTCTTGAAAAAATTAAAGCACAGTATTTTATGAGCACCATTGAAACAAAGACACTGATTGTGGAACAAGTCACGTACAAACCTTCTTAGTTAAAGTTTCAAAAAGCCAAAGGTATTTTTCAGAGCTGTACCACTGCAAGTGCTGTAAATGACAATGAGTAATGTTAGAAGAAATTTACACAGCACAGTTGTTCTCATCTTTTTCACAAGCCTATGGAGTTAGACCCTGCCTATTCAAATAAGCCTGGACGTAAGTTATAGAAGTAGTTCAGCCAAATGATGAAGCAGGACAAACTTATTCAGCACTCTGTCCTGAAGTTTACAATGCATAAAACTGAGAAAATTTTAAAATGCATGCATTAAAGGATAATTTAAGAATTCTTGCTGGCTAAATGGAAAGGAAATGAAACTGAAGCAGCCAGCTGTACTATGGGCACACAGGAAGTATTGTGGCTTGCCCCTGGCAATATGCAGTACCCATTTTGTTCACATTGATCCAATTGTTTAAGCCTCAAAAGCCAGCCTGTTTTCTGGCTGGCTGGAAAGTCACAAGAGCCCAGTCAGTTGTCAGTATTACAGTTTTCTGATTGCTTAAGTTCTGCTTTTAGTCACACCTAAAGGGCCTGGACCTCCCTGGCAGAGTGAGAATCATCGTGTTTGTCACATCTATGCCTGTAAAGTTTCCCCGTTAAGTTTTCCTTCATTTATTGCATGAGGAGTGCCTGGTCCATATGTGCCTGTTCGATGTGTCCCTGCTTCATGCAGGTTTGCACGAAGCTGAGAGAGAATCTCCTCAGGATTATTCCCTGTATGAGCACCACTGTTGAAGTGGAGTCATCAGGTAGCAAACCAGATAAGGACAAAAAAAAAGAGGTGCCTGTTTATTAAGAAATTTAGTCAGGGGAAGAAGGAATCCTGTCCTTTGGTCATTGTGTTCAGCTCTGCTGCTTTATTTTAGCTTAGAGGACAAATGGAAGATACAAAAAATAAAGTGGCATGGCTTTTTAGAAATTGAGTCTTACCTGGCTACATAAGAAACCTGTGGAAGAACTGCTGAATCTTAATCTCCTAAGTGCTAGTCCAGTTCTTCATTTAAAAATATTGCTCACCCTGAAAATCAGGACTTGGAACTGCTCTCTCTTGGGTGTAAATCAGCATGGAAATTGCCCCGGCGTTATTCAGATGTAGCAGCTGTAGGCTCCAGTATTAGCTGGAAGTAATGAATACATTATTAACTATATTTTACAGGAAGCCGAATCCATTCATTCACACTACTTTTATTTTATGATTCATCTCTAGTTTTTCATCTATGCAGGGAATACTCAGCAGGCACATTAAAAAAAGAAAGAACAAAAATATGTTTTAAAAAGTCTGTCATCAGGTTTCTCTTTTCTATACTCTTTCTTTTGATGACCATCCTTTTATGTCTGCATCATCACCATACTGAAAGCAAATTAATTATATGTTTCCTAAGTATGATTTCATATAATTGATTACTAGCTAAAGTCAACCTCGAAGAATGCTCTCTTCTTGATTTTGGAGGTCAGTAAGGAACCGTCTGCAAAACCAGAGCTTTTTATTAATATGCCACTTGGTCTGAGGCATTTTACTACCCTTGTCAGCTAACACATCAATATTAAATATTGATTTATTATTTAAGACCATAAATATTAGATATATTTAAATAGCATGGGATACTGCAGTTATCGTATGCGGACTGCTATCAAACCAATACATTGATACTGAACCTCAGAAACTGCTGATGGCTTAAGCGCCAGTTTTGTCATCTCTCCTATGGTTGTGCCTATACTTCTGCCAATGCAAAAGCACACAGGAATCTGAGCAGGCTTTGAAGTGTGGCTCTTCGTATACTTTAGCAATCTCATTGGAGCTGCAAAATTTGCTGTACCTTGCACATTTCTCTGGAGTGCCATTATGCTGTGATGCTGTGCCCATAAATACCTGGACAGCAGTGTGGGGAGTAAAGGAATTTCTTTTGGGAAATGAGGAAAAACTCTGAAGATTTTGGTGTTTTATCTTCATTCCAAGCAAGAAATTTTCATCAGAGGAGGAACACCACAGACCAGACCAGCTTGAGACTTCTGAGAAGTACAGGAATAAAGGTAGATAAAATATATATCACTGTACTGATAAAGTGGGATTCCTGTGTCGTATGGGTTTATATGACTTTGTGTTTTCACTGGACAAGTGACAAATCACACCACTGGTCTGTTCCCCCTCCTCAGCTAATACCAGCAAGCTCTAAGATGTACCTGCTGCTGGCGAAGGCCAGGCCCATCACCGCTGGTGGTAGCACCTCTGGGATAACAGAGTTATGAAGGAAAAAAAGAAAAAGAGCAGTAGCTTTTACAGCCAGAGAGAGGAGTGAGAAGATGTAAGAGCAACAACTCTGCAGACACCCATGTCTGTGAAGAAGGAGAGGCAGGAGGTGCTCCAGATGCTGGAGAAGAGAGTCTGCTGCAGCCTCTGGAGAAGACCATGGTGAGGCATGCTGTCTTCCCGTGGCCTATGTAGGATTATGGTGGAGCAGAGATTCTACCTGCAGTCTGGTGGAGGATCTCATGTCAGAGCAGGTGAAGGCACCCAAAGGATGCTGTCACCATATGGAAAGCCCATGCTGGAGCAAGTTTGCTGGCATGACTTTTGACCCCTTGGAGACCCACACTGAAGCAATCTGTTCCTGAAGGTCTGCATCCCATGAAGGGACCCATGCTGGAGCAGTTCATGAGGAACTGCAGCCTGTGGGAAAGACTCACATTGTAGAAGTTAATGGAGTACTGTCTCCCATGGAAGGGACCTCAGGCTGGGGCAGGGGCAGAGTGTGAGGAATCCTCCCTATCACAGCAGTCTACTCCCATGTGAAAAAGGACATTAAAAATATTAATGAGGGGAGAGTTTTTTTGCTGTTTCCCTTTCTGTGATATTCAGGAAGACGTTTCTCAAACAGTACTAGAAATCTTACTGATATCTGGTATGGTCACTCATCAACATCAAGAGAAAAGATTTTGGGGCTGGATTTTCTGATTGTTTAACCTGCCCGTGCATGAGCTAGAACAGGATGCAGGTCTTCTACCTCTAGGTTTGAGCTCCACACTTTAAATAAACAAACAGAAACAATTATAGGGAAGAAAGGGGATGCCTGCAGAGTATTTGGACAGGAGTTCATCCAGCTTTTTGTACGCACTAAAAACGCCAGGTGAGGTTCCCCCTCCGCTGCTGATGGAGCACACTGAGCACCGAGCTGGACAGCCACTGCCTCATTTCAGTGGTGCCTGGCATCAGCAAACCCAGCTCTCTGCTCAAGAAAGTAACAGAGGGTTGTACCTTGTGTTGTTTTCTGAGATACGTGATTAAAGGCTAAAGACACAAGTAAGCATGGTGCTCTGTGTGAAATGGTATCCTGGGCTTTACGACACTTTTATTTTGTTTGCCACTTCAAAGCACTGCTTTGGTTTGCTGCTGGCAGGGAATTAAAGTATGCCAATGAACGTTTAGGCTGCCTCAGGCAGATGGAGGGACTAAGATCTCTTTTCTCCGATTCTTTTTTCTCATTTAATTAAGAGATTTATAGGCACATATTCAAGAACTATGAGATAAATGGTTTGACCCACATTTCCTCTCACATTAAAACAATTTCAAAAGAGTTCAAGGACATAATGGTTCTTGCTTCTCAAGTAAGAGAAAAGGACTCAATTACTTGTGAAATAACATGCTTAAATAGGCTTTATGGTATTCTTCATGAAACTTGAGGTAACTAAAATTTGCAAGGTCACATCTTTGTGTTTTCTGTAATTTAGGAATCCAAGGCAGTCATGATAATGGAGCTATTTAAAATTCAAAGGAAGAAGAATTGTTAATTTATAAAAGCTGTTTAATCTTGTGGTAGAAAAAATAAGATTTGTTTAGGAAAAGAGAAGACAATACATTATTCCTGCTCAAACATATATATTTATTTTCTATTTAGTTTTTTCTTTTTCAGACCTTCTAAGACTTGCCATCTAAAGATGTCCATACATTCCTGATGATCTTCTGCAAACAAACTCCCCAAGTTTTCGATGTGACCAAAGTTCAGTATGTTATTCCCTAGAAAGATGGCTGTTCTGAAGTGCAGGATCAGGTATGAATCCTTGGGACTCTCATTGTGTGACTGAAGGTGCCCTTTCCAAAATCACACAAGTAATTTGAAGGCTTTATAGACAGGTATTTATCTCTCTCCCTTAAAAATCAGTAAAAGTTGAGCATGATGAGTCTTTTCAAAATATGCTTGTCTGCAAAATATAAGGAGTAAGTCCAGACACCGTGCCTAACCTCTTCCCCCTCTAAAAAAAAAATGACCAAAAACCTATCATCTCAGTGATTGTGAAAAGGGGACTTCAATTTCCAAATCCCTGCCATGATTTTTAACATTTTGCTTCAAAACTGAGCACAAGAGATTTATATCTGCTGCTGCTTATTTCTTTCTTTTGCTACTAGGTCAGGAAAAGCAGATGTGTGCCCAACCTTATATAAGTGTGTTTCCAAGCGTAATGCTTGTTCTTTTTGATGAGGTTTAATAGCACTTGCTTAAGAAAATGTAGATTAAGTAAATGTTGATTGAATTCTGACTGTCAGCTATCTACTATCAACTTCATTTACTCTTAATCTTTCAAGGTCTTGAGATTAACGTTGTTACATGTAATTGATCTATCTGAAAATAATTCAGATGATTGTCTTGTGATCTGAATCAAATATTACCTGTTAACCTAAAGATTATAGACTTTAAATGTTTGTCTACTGAGCAAGCAATCACTTTTGAATTGTAAATCATTCTTGAATATATTCAATGTCTTTAGAGTTTATCAAGCTGGAAAGTAAGCATGTGTGTGTATGTATATATGTATACATATATATAACCTTCAAAATAATAGCTCTGTTACAAGTGATAGTCCTCAGTATCAGTATGCTTTAAAACATAAAATGTGGTGAAAGAAATAATGCAATAAATGGGGGTGGGGCGGTTGTTGTGGTCGTGGTGTAAACATAATGTCTGTGAAAAGTGGTTTTGAAGACCTGTGTAAGAGATGCAACTTAAGCCCACGGGTGTTCACCTAAAACCAACATGTAGTGGAAAAACCCTGGTAGAAGAAAAGATCTGAGTATGTCTTTGTGTGAGACACAAAGGTGCCTTCTCGTTTATTCTCCTTTTGGTTACTTTTTGCTTTCTGGCCGCATCTGGGCAGTTGGTGGGGAAAAACAACAAAAATGCTCCAGGCAAAAGTTTCATTCTGTTTATAATCTCCTAAGGGTTCAATACGTTATTGTTTGAGTAGTTTTATTGCTTTAAGCCTGCACACAGTGTGTGACAAAACCGTTAAGGTAAAGAAGTTTTAAGAAAGTTCGTGTGTGAAACATCCGGTCTTGAAATCTGCAGTGAGAAGCACACTTCTGTCTTGCAGCCTATGTCTTCCCAGCAAGTGAGAAGTGCGGTCTTTTAAATCTGTGATTTGTGATCCTGTGTCTGTCAGATCATCTGGAACAGGAAAGGATGATGGCATGGTCCCTTGGACAATGGCGGTCAGCCTGGGTTACTTGACTGAAAAGACATTGTATACAGTGATATTTCTCCAGAATATTCCCCCACCACTAAGAACGTGTAGTGCAGGGACATTCTGAGCCAGAGATGGGTGCCAGTGAAATAACTAAAAAACCAGCAGTATTCTTATTCACCAAGTAACCAGTGACAGATGTTGTCCTCCTAAAGGACAAAAAGAAAGGAAAAAAGTCTGCTGACAGCTTTCTGATCTTTCAAAATCTTTTTCTTCTGCATCCTTTTGTGTTTTTCCAAAAGCCCTTGCCCTGCTCAGATGAGGAGGAACAGGGTGTATGAGTCTAGAGGTGTGCACGGCACCTTTACAGAACTTCCTTGGCTGACAGGCTTAGCAGTATGAGAATAACTATATGGCAACCATCTGCTTCCCTATGGCTTACATTGACCTCTGTAATGCTTTTAATTAGAGAAAACATCACAAGGAGTTTCCAAGAACACCTTGACCCCTAGCTCTGACCTTGGCTTCTCCACTTAAAGACCATGTCCTCAGCTTCACTTGGATGCATGCCTTCAAAAAAGCTGTGTGTAAGAGTTAACCATCTGTCCCACCTTGGAAAGTACTGAGATATTTTTATTTTGAGGAGGAAGTCAATGGATTTGAATCTGGCCTTTTGCACATGAAGGATAATGGTTAGACCTTTTTGTTATTTAAGTGTTGACTAGGTACTGACATTTATCGCTATTTAGTGCCCCAAATGCCACTAGCTACTACTTTGAGATAAAAAATAGCCTGGTGGCTCGAATACAGTGTGAACGTTGGTAATTTTTGAGATACATAGGGAAAAGCAGTTTATTATATACAAAAGTCTGCAGTATCAAAAGTGACCATTTTCCAGGCACTTAATAAAAGCTAGATTTTCCATTATTATGTGCTTGTACTAAGCAAGACACATCTGGAAATGGACTGTCCAAATCACTCATATTGGTAAATTCAAGGCAGTGGAAGTGGACAGGGGTAAAACAAGGAGACATACATGTCTGCACCCACAGCCACTCCAGCATGTGATACCAGTGTGGCCTTGGGCTTCCCACCTGCCAAAAGGGAATGACAGGTCTAACTCAGCTATGAGGAATTATTTGATATTCAAGCAATTCCGCCATAACCCATTGTAATTATTCTAGTTTTCAACAACGTTTTGTCAAAAATAGGTACATTTTAATTTGCAGCAATGAATGGCATGCAAATACTTTCCTGTCAGAAATCCCCAACTCATACATACGGTCATTAGTCTTGTCCTCATTTGGCTATAGGCATAGCTTTCTACCCAATCCAACTGATATGTTCAGAAAATGAAAAGGCTCAGCTATTTTTAGCACTTGCTTAGTGATGCCGAAATGCTGCAGACAGAATTGCTGGTATGTTGATCCAAGTTTGTGTTGGGCCTACGTGAAGAAAACAGGAAGGAAAAGACAAGAGATGGGAATGATAATGATTTCTTGTGTGTGGGAAATGATAAAAGGCATGTGCTCAATTAACCAAGATGAATTTTACTTATATTACTATGTGAGTAGACATTCCTGTACAAGTAAGGGCCTCAGCATTATGCATACAGGTTATATGCATGTGTGCCTGCATACACACCATCCACAACCCATCGGTTCTCTGGTGTAGCAGATGAGTAACCACCTCACTGTTCTATAACCTTCCTTTTGCACTTTTCACTTCCTCTCTTCTCTATGTTTCCTTCCTCTATTAAGTCTAAATATAGTTTTGCAAAGGCTCCGAGCAAATATTCAGGATTCAAAATCAATTTTTCATTAGCCATTTGGTAGCAGTGTGCACTCATGCATGGCATTGTCTCAAGCTAATTCTCTCAAGCAATGTGATGGAAGTGATTTTTTTTCAATAGTATTTACAAAGCAAGAGGTGAGCAAACTAAATTTCTTCTGAAGGATGCTTCATATAAATAAGAAAGAGGAAATTAAGGTGGATATGGAAGGAGGAAACAGAAAAGGCTATTGAACCCAACATCGCTAGCAAGGCAGAATTAACAGGAAGGCAAACAAATCCAAAATGTCATAGCAAGGAAGTGATAAAAGGCTGAAAGTAAACACAGGTTGTTAACATAGTTGACCCTACCTTGTTTAATTTTTGATCCAGCTTATTGCTACCTATATTTTATTCCATAAATTTTACATTAAAGTGCTGTCAGCTATGGTTCTTTCTCTATTGTTTGAGTGGACTCCGGGTCCTGTAGAAGGTGCAGCAGATGTGCAGTGACATTGTCACAAAGCAGCTTTGAGACCTCAACTTACAACATTTCACTCAACACACCTGATGTCAATGTTTTTACAAAGACGTACCAAATTTTGAAATGAAAAATGTTAATAACAGTATGAGCCAGTGAAGACACGAACACAGGAATGAGCTGAGCTTTGAAAGAAACATTTTATTTGGTAAAAAATAATAAATTATTTCAAGAAAATTTTTGGTTTGCATCTGAACATACACAGTATATCCATAACATAGTTGCTATGTAATCCAGGAATTCCATCAGAGAAAAAGGATTTACTTATCAAATAACAATTGTAAATGAAACCAGCCCAGTATTTTAAATGTGCCAGTGTTGAAATCAACTTCATGGAATTACTTTTTATTTCCCTCCCCCCAAAATTACCCACTAATATCTGTTCTGGGTCTTGTGTGTTTGTAGCACACCTCATGCTTGTTTTGCATCGTTTAGGTGAGTGTTTTTCAGCTTTTTTTTAATCAAAGAGCACTTGATTTTTTCAATTTTCCCTGCAGCACTAGGGCACCAGCTTTCATTTCCAACTGGTAAAGAGTATATTATGAATGTTCTCTTCTGGCTTTATCTTCTGATTTTACTTGCTTCTTTTGCTGTATAAGGAAATACGTGCAAATGCTTTTCTGTTATGTCTTGTTGCATTTTCCCAATCACCTAAATTCACTTCTATGTCACCTCTTGGAATCTTACTGATCACCAGGGATCCACTAACTCTGCACTAAGGAAGATTGATCTAAACCCTGAAACCAGAATAATGTTATTTTAGCACCAGCATATGTGACATTTGAAAGAAACATGCCAGACATGATATCAAAACGTGGTGTTGCCATGGATCAAAATTAGACACAGCCCAATGAAAATGATGAAGCTATATATGAGAGATATATAAATATATATATATTTATCGTACAGCTTAGAGAGGCCATTTTAATTTTTATTTTTACATTGCCTTGCAACAGAATTCAGTATTATTTTTCTTATGACTCCTTTCTTCTAAATAGTAATTCTTTGTCTATAAGGGAACAAATATTGATTTCCAGATAAGGTTTCTTTTTCTCTCAAGCTATGCAACAAATGCTACTAGCATCATGTATTAGACAGCTGGAAAATTAATTTTTCTTTACTTTTAACCTTTACATCTAGTTCATGATTGTTAGCATGAATAACAAGTCTGATGTAAGCTAATTAATATGAGAATAACCAACATTTTGCAATCTGAGAGGTGGTAAAAATTGTTTGTTACACAGCTGAAGAAATGAAGCAATTGATTCACTGGGTATTACGACTGTATGTAGGGGTTGTTTATTTGAGACATGAATTGAATGGGCACCATATGAGAAGCTCCTGTCTCCTAGCTGTACTGCCCTCTGCTTCTGACAGTACTCCTGAGGGCCATGGTCAGCTCTGCATACCTCTGATGAGCTTTCACACAGCCTCCTGGATTTATTGAGGTGGTAATGGAGTTTTATTTAACGTGGAAATGATGCATCATATTTTATGGGTTTCACAACTCCCCAGCCATTTGGCCAGATGGCCGTCTTCCACGGCATCAGCTATTACTTCACAGTCTTACAAAACTGGGAGTGCAATGGGTGTGTGTGGGGTGTAACAACTTGCAATGTGCAGAGCACATTTAGGGCACATTGAACAAAATGCGTCCCCTTGGAAAAGCAGAAACATCAAGAGAGGCTTTGGGAAAAAGGAAATTAAAAACATATAAACTATATTTTTTCCTCCAAAAATGTGCATATCCCTTTTTGCTGATGCAAAAAGTGAGTATCTTCCTCCCTTTGCCCCCTCCCCTCATTTTTCCTTTCTATTTTGTTAACAGCCAGATTCCCACGGAGACATGAGGTAAATCAGACCAGACTGGATGAGCATTGCTTTCTCACCTTTAACACACAATTCTGGAAGGAACAAAAAAGCAGTTGGTCCTTGAACCACGTGTGGAGTTCCCCGATGTGCTGCTCCACCTTCAAAGCCCTAGCTGCAAGCAGGGCATGGGGCTGCTGTTCCTGTGCTGTCAACAGGCAGCATTCGGTCATTTCTAAAACAGTGATGTCAATACATTAAGTGCCTGATCCTACTTCCACTGAGGTCTGTGATGGTCTTTTGCATTCATTTCAATTAACCTTAGATCAGAGCTTAATGTAGCAACACATTCCTATGTGGGATTGCCAAGGAGAAATCTGAAAATGAAAAATAGCTACCTCTACTGTGATTATTTTTTTTCATTACTAAATCTATGAGAAAGCTCTTCATTGAAGGCTCTTAATCTTCTCTGTAGGTACAAAATAGCAGTATACATCAATGAACATAAATGACTTGGTAAATTAAAATATCTGTCTTCTCAAGGCCCTCTAATTAGCAGTCTCCTTTGAAAAACACAGTAAAATTTTTCTGGACTGTATCAAAATAGATTTCCCAACATTTACTACAAAATGGGAAGCACTGTCTCTTCAGAACTTGCACCAAGATCCTTGTTATCTCTCCCTCATTTCCTTCCCAAATATGGCACTGCCTACAGTTGGTGAGGGTGCCTAGTGCACAAGAAAGTTTTAGCACCACCTGCATCTCAAGTTCCTTTGCTGCACTGTTGATTCACACGCTACCCTGGATAGCTGTCTGCTCTGCTAAAAGTTGTGAAAAGTACAACACTGCCTTGCTGTGGGCTGTGTAGCTATGGAAGTATGTTGTGCCTATATTGAAAATATGCCTGGAACACTAAGAAGACACTCCTTGCTTTGGATCTGAAAATCACAAAATCACAGAATTACAAAGTTGGAAAAGACCTTTAAGATCATCAAGCCCAACCGTTCCCGCCCTATGCTAAACCAAATCCCTAAGTACCTGATCTACCCTTTTTCTAAACACACCCAGGGATGGTGGCTCAACCACCTCCCTGGGCAGCCTGTTCCAGGCCCTGAGAACTCTTTCAGTGAAAATTTTTCTCCTAATATCTAACCTGAACCTGAAAAAAATGCTACCTCTGTCAGGACAGTATTTTAGTGTAAACATTAATCCGGGAGAAATACCAACTACAGCATTTCAGTGAACAAAGTAACCACTGTTCACAAAGGAATTCATAAAATGTCTTTTTGAAGAGGTGAAGGGGAAATTTTTATCAGAGGACTGAGATGTGAGACTTTCCCCCCTCTCATAAAGAAGCACTGTCCCCACAATGGAAGAGTTATTGCTATGATGCATCAGCCTAACAAGGTTGCCTGAGAAACCATTTGAACAAAAAGCTGACACTGCTTTACTGAAATCATTGACAATAAACATGGTGAGTTCACAGGAGCTAGGATCACAAGGATTCTCGGTGTAGTGAATTTCCATGCAAAATCACATCCCAGGGACTCAGGTAGAAGAGATGAATGAATTCAATCTAGCTGGTATATGAAATGCCTTTTTGCTGTTTCTTTCTAAAAGATAAAAGCCAAGACCTTCCTAGGGGGACTCTTCTATACAAAACTGAAGGGTTTTTCATATCTATGAGTGAAGTGAATGCCTAAACATGCTTATGAAACATGAAGACCCCATGTAAGGATTCTAAGTTTTCAGTAATTACCTTTCCCAAATTTCTCTATTTGGTAGAAAACTATTGCAGAGCATCTTGCGTTTAAATGGTTACGTCATTATCCTAAAGAGACAAACTCCACATCCAGGAGGGTGTGAGTGCTGGATGTTCTGGCTGCACGGTGCAGATGAGAAGTAGATGCCATGCTGCTGCCCAAACACCCTGCCTGGTTTTTTTTTAAGCACCAACCTGGCATTGGCATGACTGAGGGGCAGGGATGAACAAAAATGTATCCCTTAGACTGCAGTTAGGTGCCTAAATACCTTCATTAAGGTTAAATGCTACTATCACCCTTCAATGATAATTTCTTTGATTTAGGAGAGGTGCCTTATTGTTTGATTTGATGACTTTTAAAAATCTTAATTTTAGATACCTAGTTGCTCCTGGCCTTTTGATATTTATTTGGACATAAGGCAGCACTGCAGGCTTCAGCTTGCAATCCTCCTCATGCACCAAGCCTAAGCACTTGCAACTTTATTGAAAAAAAAAGAAAAAGAAAAGGTTATTGAAGCCAGAGTTGCAAATACACCTGGCAACATTTAAAGCAAATTCTTGCATGCGAAACTCAAAAACTTACCTGAGAAATGGAAGTCCACAGAAATTTTTTTTTGAAACACCAAGAAAAATGTAACAAAAAGCTATTTTTAAAATACATTACAGAATACTGGCATATTATACAAATGTAATTATCTCATTGAAATTAAAACTAGTTGTAAGTTATGTTCAAGGCACCTTTGTTATAAATATATATTTTTTAATGTTCATTCTACATTCACATTAATTTAACCATATAAACAAATCTGTGAAAGCTCAGATTAAGGTCACTTTAAGATCTATGTGCCAAATACTTTAGCAAAATATCGTATTGCATGGAAAATTCAATAAAGTAAGATAGATCCATTTTGCTGCCCAAACAGTTCAATAGATGATATGGGGTACATTATTAACAAATGAATCTTAAAAGAGGTTTTCAAAAATTAGGTTAAAGATAAGTAACATGCAATGCATTAGCATTCGTGTTTATCATGTGAAAATGTACATAAATGCTGAAAAAATGCAAGCCACCATTCCTAGTGCTATCCTATTTTTAAAGGGCAAATCTTTGGAAACAGTATTATTTGCAGTTTAAAAACATATTCCATCTTTTCTCCTCAGACTTAATCTTACAATATGGTAGTATGTACTTTGTTCAGAAAGAGAAAGTATAAAATTAATCTTACAATATAAACACTATAAACAACTCCCTTGAGACATGGACACAGAATCTCTGTAAAGACCTAAGTATATAAAATCTAGGGTAATTATGTAAAAATATGTACATTCATTCCAATGTGCTAGACCTAAGAAGAAACCCAAGTAAGCTCCACAAAAGTTGGCCATCAGTCTTGTCCAGTTACAATTATCTCCAGCATTGCTACTCTTGCTGTATTTCAACATAATCAACAAGTGTTTTATTTGTTTTTGTGCAGGAAGTTCCCAAACTTTTGCATAAATCCTCTCAGTTTATTTTCATTAGGCTGCAGTGGATGGTAAGCAGTTGAGTTGTAGCTGACCATGTGATTACCCCTGCCATAATTATTCCCTAAGGTCTTGCTTTTGGTATCTGAGAGACATGAACTGCTGTTGGGTGCATTTCTTGCAGGTTGGCTAGTGTTCTCCATCTTGCAGAATGGCTCAAAGCGACTATAAACACGCCTTTCACTCAAACGAGGTCTTAGCTCCTCTTGATGTTTTGGGCTTGCCAGCTGGGGTGACATTGAATTTGCTCTCTGAAGAGCTGAAATGGGGGCACTTTCTGTGGTAGTATTTGGGGTGATTTCCTTTACATCTTGATACTGAATCTGTTCTGTATTAAATCTTGGGGTAGATGCATCTCCTGCAGTTTCTATGAACTTACTTTCAAGGGGGCACAAGAGAGGACACTTTTTATTGCTTTCATCAGATGGAGGTTTTTGAGGCTTTGGTGACTTCGGAGACTTTGGAGACTTTGTTGGGCTCCCAGTGACATCTTCTTTGCTTCTGTTCAAGCTACCTTGAGAATTTGAAGATGTGTTTCTCTTTCTCCTTGGGGAAGAATCTGTCTTATTCTCAGAAATTTTTGGTTTTTGATTCTCTTCCTCAGAAACCAATGTATCAGAACTGCTACACATTCTGTAAAAGGCAGGGCCTTTGTTTTTTGACAAGTTTTCCTTCTTGTCTGGTGTGAGATTAAGAAGTGACCGCAATTTCTGGGATCCTTTCTTCAGAAAACTCGGGGAGCTCTTTGTTTCTTTCTTTGAAGTGCAATCCTTACAAGTCTCCTCTTTGCTAGCTTCGGTGAGAGCAGCCATCGAGATTGCCTTGCTAGCAGTTGGGCTTTTTAGCTCTCCTTTGAGGTTCTTCTCCTCCTGTGGCAAGTGGTTGGTCACACTGTGCAAACTTTTAGCACTCTTCAGTGTGTCTTCTGGTAGTTTTGGACTAACTGGCTGCTTAAGCCTATGTCTAGTCAATGTGCTGTAAACATAACTGGATGAATGTTTGTTGGCACCAGGGTCTAATATGGACTTTGAATTAAACATGGGAAAACTTCTCCTTTTTAGCATATTTTCATTTTGAAGGTTCTTAAGATTTTCTGCATGTTTGTCCGTGCACAGTGCTGTGTACAAGTAGAGAGATGAGTCACCCACTGCATTTGAATTTACACGAAGTTTTGTGTCATCTGCAATATGAATTCTGTGATTTTTTGGTTCATCTGATTTAAGTGGGGCATTTGTGCTAAGCTCTTCTAAAATTTCTGTTCCATTTTCCACACTTGGAGCATGATTAGAAGTTCCTTTAGGTGTTGCACTTCCCTCTGACCCAATTATAGTTGAATTGGAAGAACTTGCACAGCTGCTTACTTCCTGCTGTTCGGGCAAAGTTGGCTGAAACACCAAAGATGATCGTAGGCGAGAATGAGAATACAGCGCATGAGCTTTAATGTTTTCAGCTGGGTCATAACCATCATATCTGTCACCCAAGGCTGACCCATTAGGCTCCACTGGATAATCTGACTGATCATTCAAATATGACTTAATTCGCCAGTTACGTAGGAATGATTTCGTTGTGTGTTCAAGGGTTGGCATCCTTTGCTGCAGATGGCGGATATGATTATCTGTCCCATTAAAAGACCTCCGTACAATTGAATTTCTTTCTGCAAGATTTACCTTTGGCCGTGAAAACTGATCTGCAAAACTTTGCTGGGGTGTATTGTAATTATTTGCATATCCTCCTCTTAATGAAGAAACAATGCTAAGACTGTCAGATGGCATTTTCCAAGTATTTGATGGATTGTTGGCTCTATTAATAGCTCTGTTGAGCAATAGGTAAGGTGTCCGTTCTGGCTTCTCCCCGGCGTAACTGTGTCTCTTCCAGTGCTCATTCTTTTCACTAGGTTGATACTGCTGGATCGGATTTTGCATATTAAAACCTGGATGAAACTGTTGTTTATTATAGGCTTGATTTCTTAAGCCATATTTATCAACATCATTTACTGCATATCTTCCACGAGTTTTCCAACAAACAGGATCTATCTTCGGAACCGTGTCTTGCCTACCAAAAAGGTTTCTTTGGCTAGAAACTGAAGCCAAGGAAGACACCGAGTGTTGATATGTACCATTATCCCAGAGTGTCCTACGACTGTTTACACGCACTAGTTCTGGAGCAAATGAACTAGGAACAGAAGAACGGGCATACAGTGTCCTGAACTCTTCATCAAAGGATTCAACCAGCTGTCCTGTGATAACTTGAACCATACTGAGGTTGGTTTTTTCAAATGACCACATAAAGCTGAAAGAAGAACAAATGACCATTAGAAACTGTTCTTTTGAGTGAACATATTCTATTTGTCCTTCCTGACGAGAAAGCTTTCACACAAGCCTGGGTTTTGTACAAATACTTTCTAAATGAATAAATAAATGTTAGGTATGATTCATGTAATTTGGTTTTGGAAGGTCTAAACTAATACGGGTCGAACTCAGCTGAAGACTTTCCACTGCTTTCAGTGGAAGCAGGAATGAGTCTGTAACTACCTAATTCCCTCATAAAAAGTGGATATTGCAAAAAGGGATTCAGAAACTTAGAACAGTGAAATACAAATACGTAATGGTGCAAAATGATTTGGCTGGCCCTGTGTGAAGCCAGGAGTTGGACCTGGTGATCCTTATGGGTCCCTTCCAACTTGGTATATTCTGTGATTCCATGAAAATTACCTCTACAAAGACTAAATCAGGGCTGACTAGGCCCACTGTCACTCCCAAGTCAGAGAATGTTAATGTGTGGTTATGTTCTGAAAAAAATACATCTGAAACAATATGCAGAACTGCTGCAATGGTTCTAAATGCACTTCATCCTAAACATATTTTCAAAAAGACGCACCTCAGAATTGTTAAAAAGTTTACTTTTCTAGTGTGCATGCCAGATTGGATATGAATGTTTTCCTTTAATTGCAATGACGATACTCTGATGAACAAAATTTTCCTCTGTTCTATTGTACTTGTAAAGGCTGAACACATGCTCTGAGCTGAGTAGCTATAGCTACAAAATGAGATAAAATACATGAACATGTACACTAAGGATGTTTCAACAAGCCTAATAGCATGGTGTCAAAAAATCTCTTTTGCAATCCCATATTCATGGAAAAAAAGGGAAAAATATATTAAATCAATAAACTTGTTTTATTTGCATTTCTCTTCTGGATGTTAGAAAATAGATTTGCTGTATTCACCTAAATAGCTTATTTAATTTTGTTTTGCTAGTTTCATATTTTTCAGGAAGTAATAGTGTACTGAGAATAAATTATATCTTGATACATACTTTAAAAAATTATTTTCACAACTAAGAATAATATTTTTATAGCATTTGAAAAAATCCTGAACTTTCTAAATTGAGTTCAAAGAGCAAGAATTCAGAAAGACTTGTCTTTCCTGTTCTAAATCACTAGATTCTATTACAAAGCCAGTTTAATTTCTACAGGAATTGAAAATTCCAGCCCCTGTGGTGCTAGGTCTGACAGCTGTGTTATTTTTCAAAATGAAATGAGAAAAAACTATCACGTTCTCACAGACTCTAACACCGTGTGTAGTTGTCAAAGCAGGCAGACTCTCCCTGGACTCTCTTACACTGATTCATTTATGAACTTGTCACTTACATCACCATGATTTATATACATCAGTCTGAATTTGGGACTGGCAGAGTCTCAGAGGAAATAAAAAGCCAGATTTTTGAAAAGCTTACAGTGGTGGAAATCTATGGAAGTCAGTGGCTCTGGATCTGGCACCCAGGCACTATGCAGGCAGAAACTAATTCAGTAGGCAAAAGGAGAGAAGTGCAGCCTGAAATGGGGAAAAATTTTTAATAATGTGCAAGAGAAAACTGTCCCTGCTTTAATTTAGGGTTTTTCAGGTCTGCAAAGCTTTAAGTTCTTCCAGACAATGCTTTGCACACATACACTGGAAATGAAATGGAAAGCAGAATAAAGAAACTTAGCTAAACATAAAGAAACAATATGTCAACCTAATGGGCAATTCTGAGTGCCATAGAATAGGTCTATAGTGTTAGCTTTAGAAGCTTATTGTGAGGAGGAACTATCCAAGAGAGCTTATGAAATAACTTTGGCAGCCTTTTCTCGAGTCAATGTTAACCAAGAATAATTCAGACAATATAAGACAAATCAGGATTTTTTTCTTTGGCAAGTCTTCAGCTGTAGCAAAAGCTATACCTTTGTTTCTTACTTGTGAAAACCTAACAGAGGATTTAAAATGTTGGCTAGGTGTTAAGGTAGTTAGCAATAAGTACCTATGGCAACTTGTTAAATTACATAAAAGATAATCAAGTTTGCTCCTGGAGTTCCCTGGGAGAATTTTCAGAAATAGGAAAAAATCAAACAAGTTTGCAGTATGAGAGGTACTGAGATGACAGGTTTCCCTTGTTCACCTCAGTGACTGATCTTACCTGTAAGAACCATATATGACTTTCTTACAGTCAACAAGAATAAATTTTTGTTCCATTTTTCCATGGAATTTTGCTCCTGTTTTAGAATAGTAATCTTGTCCTTTTACTGTTCGCACTCTCATGTTCTGAAAAAGACAATTGAAATACTTTAATTGGCATACTGTATTCCTTGTTAGGATCCAGCAGTTCAAATGTCAGAGGTACAGTAGGAGAGTTCTATTATTACACATTAATAAACTCTGCAGTGAAATAAACTTGTTCCCTAAGGACCCAGAATAGCAAATTCTTGCTTTGTCTTGAAGACTGGTTAAATTCCCTAGGCCACAGAAAATTAATTACTGCCTTTCCATGGTCTCCACTCCCAGAAATGAGGTTCTGGCACAAGAAGTCTTTGTCAAGAGGAAAAACAATTATTTCCATCATCACATGTACGATATTTAGAACATTTCCAAATATCGCAGCTAATCAGAGACAACATCTAAAGAGCCAAGTTAATTTTTCTTTTAATTGAATAAGGCTGCTATATCTACAAACACAGGTACCCCACTCTGAGATGTCCATTGAATGATACCACCTGGCGCCAACTTCCCTTGCAGTTTTGCCAACAGTTAGATTTCTCAATCAGCTTTGCACCGTGGGATCAATCACATTTCTAACTACAGAGATGCTATCACAACACGCATACATAGCATGAACTCTACATAGCAGTTAAGTTTGAATTCTATTGCAAAGCTTGACGTTTTACTCATGAGAACTCAGTGAACTCCACTTGGGAAACTCCACATTGGACCTCATTTTTCTCACAGACTGCTGATCAAATTGTTTCAGCTGAGCCAGGATCTTTTTTAAATTTTTTTTTCTCTCTCTCTCTTTCTCTCTCTACTGTCACTTGTGCTGTTTAAGCTCCTAGAAATAATTCAAAAGAAGTGTTACAACACCTTCTAGACTGTGCTAATAATATTTTCAAAAAGTTCTTACAGGGATATAGGAAAAAAATATCAAAAAGCATTTATCATACATTGTCACAGAAAGGCGCTTATTTATATAAAAAATTAAAATGATACTCAATGCAAATCAACCTACAGCCTCTGCCTCACGAGGCTGTGATACAAAAGGCTTCACAAGACATAAAAATAGCTTGGAATTTAGCTGTTAATGATCACAATATTTACTGTAGTTTCTAGCCTTGCAATATTTGTTCTAGCAACACTAATTTGTGGTAATTCGCAAGTATTCCAGTGGGAGTGAAATCTGTAGTTCAGCACTGCCAGTAAGAAAACAGAATCTATACAATTATACATAAACTGTATATACAGATATAGTGGAATATAAGACTTGTGATACAGAGGAATGTCTTGCTTCACAGGACCACTACAAGGGCAGGCTGAAAATCACTGCAGACTGTTAAAGGCCAGGTACAGATGGATTCGGGCTGTTCATGAAGCAAACTAGGCAAGACTGTGCACAGGGTACATATAGCAAAATCAAGGGGATAAATGGAATGGAAGAGAAGAGAAGAGAAGAGAAGAGAAGAGAAGAGAAGAGAAGAGAAGAGAAGAGAAGAGAAGAGAAGAGAAGAGAAGAGAAGAGAAGAGAAGAGAAGAGAAGAGAAGAGAAGAGAAGAGAAGAGAAGAGAAGAGAAGAGAAGAGAAGAAGAGGAGAAGAGCATGTGAAGAGAAAGAAGAAGAGAAGAGAAGAGAAGAGAAGAGGAAGAGAAGAGAAGGAGAAGAAGAGAAGAAGAAGAGAAGAGAAGAGAAGAGAAGAGAAGAGAAGAGAAGGAGGAAAGAGAAGAGAGAGAAGAGAAGAGAAGAGAGATGAGAAGAGAAGAAGGAAGAGAGAGAAGAGAAGAGAAGAGAAGAGAAGAGAAGAGAGAGATAGAGCATGAGAAGAGAGCAGAGCAGAGCAGAGAAGAGAAGAGAAGAGAAGAAGAGAAGAGAAGAGAAGAGAAGAGAGAGATAGAGACAGAAGAGAGAAAGAGAAGAGAGAAGAGAGAAAAGAGAAGAGAAAAGAGAAAAAAGAGAAGAGAACATACAATAATCATCTAGTCCAACTGCTTGTGCATTTCAGGGCTGACCAAAAGTTAAAACATGTTATTAAGGTGTTGTAATTTACCCCCAGCTGTACATGTGCTGTACTACCCTTCTCCGTAAAGAAATGCTTCCTGATGTCCAGTCTAAAACCTCCCCTGGTGCAGTTTTGAATGATTCCCACTTGCCCTACCACTGGACACCATGGAGAAGAGCTCTGCGCCTACCTCTGCATTTTCCCTCATCAGGAAGCTGCAGAGGTTTTTAAACACACAAAAATATTATGAAATTCTAGTCTATAAAGCATGACTGAGTTTCTAATACAATCACATAAAGCTTTATAGTCTATGGGAACACTTATATATTTACCTAAAATAGAGCAAGTTCTAAGAGATAGAGATTGAGGGATTTTTAATGGTACAGTGTTGACTACAATCCAACAAACTTTATCTTTGCAAATAGACAATTAAAAAAATGAAATGAAAGCACATTTCCAAATAAAACATGCTTTTTAAATCACTGTATATTTCACTGCTGGTATCTTAAAACTTTTATAAAAAAAATATCAAATCGAAGCAAGAGTTACACTTAAAAGCTGCTGAGATAGCAAATTATGGTTGAACTCAAGCTATCTGAGTTCGTTAAGTTTTCTTTATGAGTTTTTAGAATTTTTGTCAAGCTGTGTTTGAATAAAAAATGCAGTTCAGTTAAAATGTAAAAAGACAGCATTTGAAAATGGCATTTGTTTGTGGTCTAAATGTGTTCCAAGTGTGTTAGAAACATAAACCAAAGTTTATTTCTTAATTTGCCACAAACGAAAGATGTATTATCTAGAGTGAACTATTTTTAAAAGGAAAAATTTTAAAAGTCCAAATACAGGTGGATGCTTAGGTCTATTTTCAGAAGCAGCCAAAAAAAGAATCAATAACAATAACAACCCAATCTGCATTACTGAATTGGAATTCAACATAATTTTGCATCTCTACCTGCTAATCACCTTTGGCAATGTATTGCTGTGTCTTTCAAGCTTTCTGCACATTATATATTTTCTCATCAATAAGAGTCGGTTTTCCTGCTTTTCCAGTGTGTTTTTTGCTGAACTTTGAACAAGCCAACCCCACTGAAGAAAATTACTATTTTTCCAGCATCTAATCAAGTTTAAGTAAAAGTGATTTAATAAAAAGCTTTTATTTGAAAGTCAAGTAGTATAGAAAAAGTAGTTCCTGAAAAAGGAAAAAAAAATCCAACCCAGAATTTGCCCATTCTAAAGACTATCACAACAATAAACTCCTATTCACCATAAAATAAAATGTTGTGTATTAGTCATGAAATCTGCATTTATTTAAATTACTGCTTTACCCAATTCTATATACCATGCAATTATATTTGTGTGTCCATTTATATTTTATCATATTAAACCATATGACATCATTTAAAAAAGGTTATTTGAGAGACAGGTTATACATTTTCAAATAGCCATAACAAGCAATGCTGGCGTAAACCCATACCAGTTGAACATAGCAAATCTTATTGAAATAAAGCCTGATGAGTATTGGACAGGATATCACTTCAGAATGGAATGCTGGAGGCACAAGCAAGGCCAAGGTCTTATAAATTACCATCCTATATTAAAAAAGGCTTTGCCTTAGGTACTCATAAGTTGAAATGTAACTTCAAGTAGGCATATCTAAAAAACGAATACAATTTACATTAAATTGGTGGTTTTTTAAAAGAAAAAAAAATCATAGCCACTTCTTCCTCTGTTCTCCTGTCTCTTTTCCTTCTCTTCAGTATTATTCCTCCTGCAGCATTCCGATGCTGCTTCCTTAATCTTGCTAGCTCTTTCCCTGCCTCATTAGGTCACCTACTCAAAGAGGGGAACATGGCAGCATTACAAAGGCATGTGCCAGAGGTCGTGCTCACCTTTCTCACGTAACACTTCCTTTTTCTCCACAGTTCATCTGACATTCTTCCACCTACTTCAAACCCTCTCATTGGGTGTCAAGAATGCATGGTTTGAATAATGGCCCAGATTAGGGACAATAGTTGAGGATATATTATAACACACTCCACTTAGGACTAGAAACAGCAAATACATACTGAACTGCAAGCCCCATTTGGTATGAAATGCTGGCTTCCTACTTGGTTTCATTCTCAGTTTACAGGACTCCCCTGCAAACAAATAGTGTGTCACTGATCACTGCAGAAGTGTTAAGCATCATTGTTGGTAAAGCAATAATTCCTTTATGAATCCTGAGAGGAAAATCATGGCAAACCAGAAACCACACATCATGAAGGATCCCAGCTAACCTGACGGGACACACAAAAGTATGTAAGATTCACCACAGTGAGTCAGACAGAAGGTCTGTCCGGTCCTGTAACCTGTTTTTGTCAGCGACTCCTAGTCACTAGGGAAGAATATTTATCAAGAATATTTATCAAGGACTCGATTTTTTAGGAGGTTTTCAAAACCAGACAGAGGATCTTCTCTTTCCTCCAAGACGAGGCTATAGGATTCTCAGAGGCATTTATAACATCCAGTGTCTGCAGTTTAAGGATGGCTACCAGAGCTACCCAGTTAAATGACAGCCAAATGATTAACAGGAAACAAGCTCTAACTTCTCTTTTTATCTATGACTGCACCACCATCTTCCCAGAGAGAGACAGAGAAGCATGATTTTAAAATGTAAGTATAATTCAACATTACACATGTATTTCATCAGTAAAAGCCCTCCAATGTGACAGGCAAGTAAAGTGAATATAACGGTCCCAACATTTCACTGCAGCACTTTTTATCTGTTGAGCCTGTTTTTATCAGTGTTTGATTACTCACTCTGTACTTGCTGTCAAGAATGCACACAAAGAAGAAACTGGATGTCCATCTAAAACTTAGCCTAACAGCTTTGAAGAAAAAAAAAGATGCATTTCTGATATTGTTCAACATTACTAGTGTTATTTATTATCTAGGGCCTCTCTTCTTACTAAGAGATATTAGTTGCCATACAAATACTAAGTAGCTTTCTAAATTGTCTTCTATTCTGACTTTGAATCTAATCCAGTGACAACTGAAGACAAAATCTCAATGATTTTGCAGGTGTCTGGGTTCCCATAGCACAGAATTTTGCTCATGGGTATAACACCATGCTGCACATGTGTATTTAATAGCCAAATTAGACTTATACTGGGAAGCACCAGAAAACTTTTGATGATTTTGATAACAGTAGGGAGAAATGACAGACTGCAATCAGGTCTCAAGAGCAGCTCCTTCTATGCCTTTAAGCATGTGTATCTGGGAGTAGGCTTCACAAAAGGAAAGTTAAATCAATTTACTAGTGGTTCTACTTTCCGATTCCCTCAATTCATTAAAAATACTGAGAGGACTATCAGGCAAAAATCAGTTCCTGTCAAATTGCTTTCAACATCCTCCTGTAACAAGATGATTCTTCATTACTGCCAGAAGTTAAAAATAGGTTTTTGCAAGAGCATGCAGCCTCTGTCACATGCCTCATATCAAATAAAACATGAAGATCTGGCATCAGCAGAGGCGCTTGGTTGATTTCTTGGGCAGTAAACAACATTGCCTACATTGGTTCCTTGACTTTAATCCAAAATTAAGTTACTGCATCGAGCATTCTGGTGGCTCTGGGGATTGTAGCCTCGGTGCTGCATTCTGTGGTGCAAATCTATTTCACAGTTTGCTGCAGCACCTGTCAGTAGCAGGGGAAAAAAAGTATCCCTCGAAAATTTAGCTGTTAGTTTTTGAAAAATCACCTGAAAAAAAGCTTGAATTTGTAACAACTCTTCATTTTTCTGTGTCGATGAATTGCTAACCAAACAAGTCAGACCAGTGACAAAGTTAATCAAAAAACCCTTATGTAAGGAGAAAAAAAGGTAAGAAACACATTAATTGCTGAGGAATAATGTAGGACAGTCAGGATACAGATAAATGAAACTACAGAAAGAGAAATGGGAAAGTATAGGAAGGGAATTATTTGAGTTGAATTCCACTGTTGATGTTAGGTGAACATTAAGTAAAAACCAACCCAGAAGATGAAATGCTGTAGGAAACATTCAAAAAGCTCCTGTTCAACTCCTGATTTCATATTGTCCCATACAGAATTCACAAAACAATCACAGAATATATATTTATTCTTAAAATAAAGAGGGAAACATGACCTGATATGCAGTAAGACTAGAATGAGGAAAATTGCATAGACATTTAATGTAGGTTTGTGAATAAAATCTTTTCATTCCCATGCACAATAATATTGAATTATAAGTCTGATTTAGATTTTTTTTGCCTATCGCTGTTCTCAGTTTTTATTGATTCAAAAGAAGAGTAAGAGAGCCAGAGAAGGCATTGAGTCAGAAAAGCTTTACAAAACTCCTCAACGAGTGCATGGCATGAGGAGCACCTCCCATATCCCTACAAGACTGAACCAAATCATGGAAGAGCAGAAGAGCAATGCTGCTGGTGTTACAGAATCACAGAGTATTAGGGGTTGGAAGGGACCTCTGGAGACCATCTAGTCCAACATCCTGCTAAAGCAGGATCACCCAGAGCAGGTTGCACAGGTTTGTACCCAGGAAGATTCTGGATATCTCCAGAGAAGGTGACTCTAAAACCTCTCTGGGCAGGGTGCAGGTCTTCATGAGAAGAAATAGATCCACACATCACAAAAAGGTTTTTTGTGAACCTTAAGGTGATGGGAAAAGGGGACAAGGAGAAAACTTCTCCAAAGTACCGACTGTTCCTTCCTAGTCACCTGCAGCTTTTCTTCACCCTCAAGAAAGGCACAGGAAACATACTGCATAAGTAGCAAGCTTCTATTCTTGAGTAACAGTCACTGGGCATAGCACTTGGAATTGAAGACCATTAATTTGAAGAGCTTTCTTACAAGCTAAACTGAAAACCCAGCGCACAACAAGATTACTGCTTAGCTCTTTGGCATATATTTCTCCTTTTCTAATAAACCTCAAAGTATTCTAAGTAAACCTTGCATTGTTACAAAACAGAAACATAAAAAATATAACACCACCGAAGAGGCCAAGTCCAAACCTCTCCAACACACACTAATCTATATAAAATATGCTCTAATGTATGTACATTAATTCTTTCAACCACAGTATTAATGCCTGGGGGTCTATAAAACTGTATTAAAAAGACAATCATGAATCCAACCAAAAGAAGTAAAGCTTTTGAAACAATTGTAGATAAACATCACACAGAATTAATTTGAAAATGCATTCTGTGACAATTTTGAGATATCACTTGAAATGCATACTCATAATTTGTTTTATTTTGAGAAGATAAAATTCATATCATAAAAAGACATACAGTATTTTTGGCAACCTCTATGGCATAGTTAAACCAAGTAATCAGCAAATGGTGGCATCTCACGTTTCAAAGTATGGAAATATTGCCAAATACTGACTTCATGAAGGCAATCATGACCAGCGTTTACAGAACTACAGCAAGGTTTTGGTATTTGCTTTGAGAAGTTCCCATAGCTCTGTGTATTAGGCCACCAGAGGGCAATCCCACACACACATACACAAGAAATAAGCATGGAAAGTGGTATGGGAACACCTTTAAGGACATAAGTCACAGAATCACAGAATTGTAGGAGTTGGAAGGGACCTCAAGAGATCATCGAGTCCAACCCCCCTGCCAAAGCAGCTCCCTAGCTCATACTGCACAGATAGGCATCCAGATGGGTCTTGAATATCTCCAGGGAAGGAGACTCCACCACCTCCCTGGGCAGCCTGTCCCAGGGCTCTGGCACCCTCACTGGGAAAAAGTTCTTCCGCTTGTTGGTGCGGAACTTCCTGTGCTCCAGCTTACAGCCATTGCCCCTTGTCCTGTCTCCACTGACCACTGAAAAGGGGCTCCAGAGCAAGAATTGGAATCAAATGTAGGTTTGTTACAAAATTACACCAAAAAACCCTCTTTAGCATGACAAATGTACCACATTTCTCTCAGACTGGGTCCTTAAAATGGATACCACTATGAAGAGCTTTGGTAGTATTTTTGCCTAGTATGAACATGGCCTAACTAGTTACAGAAATGAGCAACTGCAAACAGAACTATACAGTAGTTCAGCCAAGGCAATGCTCGGAGCTTTGCAAAGAAACTCTGGCAACATCCTTGGAACTTCTTCAGTGCTAGATTATCTACAGTAGCGTAAATCTAGAAGTATTTATGGAGCATTTACTTCAGGCCAGTGCAGATCACAGTTTGCATTCTAATCCCTCTTAAATATTAGGGTAGTACAGGACATCTTACGAAATATGCAAACATTAGTCTTCTTGTTATCTGTCTTTGGGGGTAAAATTATACATTTCATATATAAAAGTAATATTCCTTAAGACATGATGCAGACAGACATGATAATATGGATTTTTAGGAAAACACCAATAAAATAGAATCTTGGGCCTTTAAAAATATTTCAATATATAAAGCAGTATTCCTAAATACATAATAATGGAAAATTATTTTGTAAATATTATATGAAAAAATCTGTCACTCCATTAGTACTCTTATTTTAACACATGAAAAAAGATAAAAAACTAAAAAGAAAAAAAATTTGTATAGAAGGTTCTGCTGTGATCTTACCCATTTATACCTCATTGTTAATATTAAAGAGCAGTATTTGATAATCACTTTTTGAATAATAGCCCCTTTTCAGTGATTTGCAAAGGAATGAGTAGTGAATGTTCATGCACAGGAACAGAGTAAGCCTTACCCTGAGCCTCTGAACTTGACAGCCTTGTTTCTCCGTCATTTTCAGAAAGTGACTGAAGTTTGACTCATCAAGTAGGAGATACACTGCAATCCCTCGAGCAGATGCCTCCACAATTTCTCTAAAAATATCCACATCTGTAAACATATCCATAACGATGGCTATGACCTGAATAAAATGAAACAGACACGAATTACTGCATAGTATAAGCACATATATGAAGGTCTTCACTGAAGCTTGCACTGGAAGCTAACACACTAATGTTGTTTTACTCATCAGAAAATGTTTTTGTAAAAGGGACTTGCTAATCTTTCAGCATCTTCGCTAAAGCTAATGGCTCAAGAGTTTGAAGGAGTCAATAAGCCAACATTGAAGAGCTGGAGGAGCTGAGGACTCCAGGATCTATACAGATTCAGCACTCTCACTTGGATCAAACTTCCTCAGCTGGTGAGAGCTTTGCTCAGGATTAGTGTGCTGAACACCAGCTACTGATGCCCTTCAACCTATGGGGATAAAGTATTTCTGATTGTGAAAAGCAACGTCCTGCTAATAGTATTCTGGAGGTGATATACTATTGACATATCATGAGCAATTTGGGACGAGCTAGTACTGAAGTGTTAGAGGAAATAAGAGAGGGAGAACAGGTGTCTGTAATTCTTAAAGATAATATTCTTACCCATTAAAGTCCTCATGAAAAGTTCCAGTGAGATGTCTTGGGTGCAAATTCAAATAAAATAAAGCCCTTCACACATATCAAAGCAGGCTTGATAGTGAGCATGCCATTTTCATTAATCTTTACACTAGCTCTGCCTCACCTTAAGAATGGTGTAATTCTTAAGTTATGATCACTTATGTTATTCCAGAACCAAAACATTTACCTTACAAAATTTTGGTAAACACTGATGCACACACCCAGGTAAAAGTTACATCCCCAGTCAGTCACCTGAATTACTTTTGTGAATCCTGCTTAGAACTAAAAGACTCGTGTCAAACATGTATCTAAAACACTAGTAATATTAATGAGACATGACCTACAAAAACCAAAATGTCATTAGGAACTATAAAAAGACAACTCCTGAAGTAGTAAAAAGGAAAGGATTTGACCTTACCATAATGTGTCACCTAGCAATAAAAAGACTATCAAAATCCAGCAGTCAGAGAGGAACTGAATAACATGAAATAATCAAATTCTTTCAAAAATCTTAGCTAGGATGCATTAATGTTTTGAAAATAAAACCAAAATGTGACTTTTAACAGTAAGAATTATATTTCTGTATCTAAATTTGAAAGAAAAGTCTGCAACCAACAAAAGTTTATCTTGACTCTAAGGACCTCATTGCTTTCAGAGTGCACCTTCTGCTTGGCCTTATTTCTGAGATACATGATGTTAACTGAACATGGCAACCCTATTTATTAATCTGTCTTGTTTCACTTATGTCTGAGCAGAAATCTGCCAAGGGAAATCAAGTATGAGGTAAAAAGACCAAAGAAGAAAGTCTGTTTTCAAGTACTTTGGTTTTGCTACCTGTCTCCCTCCTCCCTCTGAACTCCCTAATTTCTTCTTAACCATTCCTTTTCTTCATCTCTTTAAGAAAGAGGTGCTCATTACATTCAAGGATCTATTTAGATGTAAGAGAGAAATCCTGAATGGATTCATTAGTGAACACAGACATGAATACATGAAATATTCACAATCAACAGTACATCCTTCAAAAATCACTCTAATATTTTCCCATGGCAGAAATGTAAGACGCTAATTTCTTTGCAGCATCTGTGGTTGTAAAGACCAATATATGGGTAATATACAGAAAGGAAAAAAACCAACAAAAAGTAATAAAAACTAAACCCCAAAATTAACTTGAATGACCATATCAATCTTTATGAAGAAAGGAGAAGTAAATACATAAGCAAGCAGGACAGTAAATTGGTGGCATAAGAGAACTGCATGTGCACTAGTACACAGATATATCGTAAATTGGGAATGAACAGGGAAACCCTCCCTCTTTTCACTAGTAGAATTTTTCTTAAACCATTTAGCTTATTTATTTTGGAAGTTAATTTTACAAACTGTCAAAGTAGTCTCTCAAGAAAAAGTACATTTCATTTGCAGAGTTGGAATAGTGATTACATTTTGAATCCTAAACTTGTGCTAGCTGAAAAATTCTCACCAGATTTAGGGACACGTATACAGAGCCAGTCATGATCTGACAACCGACTGGAAAACAGATGACTCTTGTTATAAGCCCTTATTAGTCTGCCTATTCTTTCTCTTAGCAAGATTCAATTAATCTATTCAACTCAAATACAATTATGCTCAACTGCTGGAGGAAGAAGGGTGCCAAACTTGAACAATGCATATGATACACATTGACAAGTAAAAAGTCATTTACAGTGATAAGGTCATTTCTATAAACTGATTTCTAGAAATTAAATTACTTGTATGATCATAAACTATAGATCTTGATGCAGAACGAGTAGATTCCATAAATGTCGTAGAATATTCTGGCTTTTAAATGTATTGAACATCCTTTGGGTTTTTTTTCTTTTTTTTTATGGGTGGGAGGTACATTTCTCCATACATTTGCCTTTGCAGAAGAAGGGAGCACAGAGCTTGGGGAAAGAAAAAGCCAATATGGTATTCAGGCCCTCAAATTTTGATTGGTTAAGGAGCTCAAGATGAGGCAGTTACTTGAAAAGAGGTATTCTACAACCTTTAACTAAAGCTGTAATAACAGCTGCAGGATTCATTGCTTGCTGTATCACTTCAGTAGAAACAACCACTCGTTTTTTACATTTCTTCCTCCAAATGCAGAGCTAATTTCCACCCTGACACTCACAAGAAGCACCCGTGTAACAGTGAAATCCTGCAAGGAAGAAGAAACCGAAAAAAACTAACTTGCAGCAAAGAGGTGGAAAATTGCCAATTCCACCGGTCCCATTTCTTTGGGGCATAACAACATTATCCTGTGTCAAGGAAATCCTCCAAGGCAGAACTCTCTGGAGTTGTACAGTAGCCTTCCTTATAAACTGCCATTTTCATTCCAAAGCATATTTGTTTTCCAGAACATAAAGATCATTTCAAAAGCAAGCACTAGTGTTTTTTATGGGGAATGCAAAAGCCGTCCGACCATGCAGGGGACACTGGATGGGTGCAGTGGTTTCCAGCTGAAAGTGCCAGAATTCCAGGAGAACTTCCTGAAACTTGAGAAACTGATTATCGCCCTCCTCAAAAAGGACTCACAGCTGGGAATAATGAAGCATTTTGTACTTTCAGGGATGAGAAAATAGTTGGCAGAGCAGAAACACTGGTAATTATACAGAGAGAGAGTGAACTACAACCACTCAATTTGATATTAGAACAACACATTTCAGGGATCAACTAAAAGTGCAGAAAACAATTTTTTACACTAGTTTTCTTCTCCTAAATCAAGTTTAAACAATCTTATCTGACCTTTTTTTACGTGCTTTTTAAGGTTCAAATTTGGTTTCAATGGCATCCTTACAGAAGAAAATCTGCCGAAGTCAATAAGCACAAAGTTACTCCTAATAAAGCCGACAGCTTTATCAACACAAATACACCAGTAGAGCCATATCCTGTTATTCTGTCTAGTATCCTGACACCAAAATATGGCTTTTACTAGAAAAATAAAACTTCACACATTTTAACATTTTAGTAACATTTACCTAATTTTGTTTAATAGCACCATTTTTATGCAGATTTTTTTTTTGTAAGCTTGATGCATTTTATTAAATTGGCATGGTATCAAGCAAAGTAGCATTTAAAAACTCAGTATCTCTACAGTATCAGATCAATTCAATACAAAGTTCTTTTTGTTTCTTAAGAGTTTTTAATAATCTCCAAGTTTAGGAAATTGCTCACTTCTACTCAAAACATGAGTGACAAGATTCATGACTGATGGACACATTATTTTAAAGGTTAAAATAAACAGCTAGAGCTGAAATTTCCCACTAAATTATTCAGATTTTTGTAAAACAGGAGTTTAAATACATAGTAACAGGGCACCACTCTGGATATTATGAGACTCAATGGAAGCTGATGCTCAGTTCTGTTGATTGATAATGCTGTAGGGCTAGGTGCTGCTCTTAGGAGTCACTAGTTTGGGCCCACTCACAGGCATTCTATTTGTTCTTATAGTTCTTACCTTTAGACACTAATTCCATTCAAAGGCTTATATAGAAAGAAGGTGCACAGGCCATTCCCAGCAGTGCAAATACAGCTATCGGTAAGTATCTCCAGAGCATGTCCAGCAGAGGGCCAACAAAATGGCCAGGGCTGGAACACTTGCCCGGTGAAGACTGCATCAGAGTTGGATGCAATACTCCAGGTGGGGTATCACAAGAAAGTAGAATGGAACAATCACCTCCCTCAACCTGCTGGTCATGCTTCTTTTGATTCACTCAAAGATACGGTTGGCTTTCTGGGCTGCAAGCACACATAGCCAGCTCACGTTGAGCTTCTTGTCCACTAACATCCCCAAGTCCTTCTTCCCAGGGCTGATCTCAAGCCATTCTCCACCCAGACTTGAGATTGTCTCAACCCACGAGCAGGATGTTGCAGTTGGCCTTGTAGAACTTCATGAGGTTCACTCAGGCCCAACTCTCCAGCCTGTCAAGGTCTTTCTGGATGTCATCTCTTCCCTCTACTGTGTCAACTGCACCACACAGCTTGGTGTCATCAGCAAACTTTCTGAGGGTGCATTTGATACCACTGCTCATGTCACCAACAAAGATGTTAAATGATGCCAGTCTCAATACCAACTCCTAAGGAACAGCACTCATCAGTGATCTCCACTTGAACATGGAGCTGTTGACTGCTGAGTGTGACCATTTGAACAATTCCTTATTCACCAAGTGGTCCACCCATCAAATCCATTTTGTTACTTTTGAATTCATTTTCAAAATTAAACACAGCCCTGACTTCCTTTGCACAACACATCCTTCTATTGCCAAACATACTTTGAAACCACTGTGAGTTGCACCTGCATATCTCAGGTTACTTTCAGGCTGGCTGAAGTGTTGAGTTCTCACACAGCAATGGAGCACATCAAAAGTGGCAGTGGAAAACCATAGCTCTGAAGAAGAATGACACCAAACTGAGTGATATTGTTGGCATAATAGAAGGAAAGGAAGCCATCCAGAAGGATCTTGACAGGCTGGAAAGGTGGGCTCGGGTGAACCTAATGAGGTTCAACACTGCAAAGTGTAAGGTCTTGCACTTGGGCTGGGGGAATCATAGACATATATGCAGACTGGGAGAAGAGTTCCTTGAGAGTAGCCCTGCTGAGAAGCACCTGGGGGTTCTGGTGGACAAGAAACTTTAACACGAGCCAGCAGTGTGCTCTTGCAGCTCGCAAGGCAAATGGTATCCTGGGCTCCATTAGAAGAGGAGTGGCCAGCAGGGACAGGGAGGTTATTGTCCCTCTCTACTCTGCCCTTGTGAGGCCCCATCTGGAGTACTGTGTCCAGATCTGGGGCCTGCAATACAAGAAACATGTGAAACTGTTGGAGAGGGTTCAGAGGAGGGCCACAAAAATGATTAGAGGGCTGGAGCACTTTCCCTATGAAGAGAGGCTGAGGGAGCTGGGCTTGTTCAACCTAGAGAAGAGAAGGCTGCAGGGGGACCTCACTGCAGCCTTCCAGTACCTGAAGTGAGCATAGAAACAGGAGGAGAATCAACTTTTTAAAAGGGTAGATAGTGGCAGGACAAGGGAGAATGGATTAAAGCTAAAGGAAGGAAGGTTTAGATTGGATATTAGGGGGAAATTTTTTACAGAGAGAGTGGTAAGGTGCTGGAATGGGCTGCCCAGAGAGGTGGTGGATGCCTAATCCCTGAAGGTTTTCAAGGCCAGGTTGGGTGGGGCGCTGGGCAACCTTGTCTAGATCATGCCTGGAAGTTAGTGGCCATGCCTGTGGCAGGGGGGTTGGAACTTTATGATCGTTGGGGTCCCTTCCAACAAAGACCATTCTATGATATGATTCTATGAAAAGGCAATTAAAAAAGATAGATACTAGAAACCTGAGGTTAAGAATTAGGACTCCCTTTTGTGGCTTCTCCGTATTCAACATCCTTTCACAAATTCTTCCAACATTTCAATCATTCTCAGTCATAAAATTTCAAAATATCGTAGCCAAAGTATAGCATGTGGCCTTGAGAAAACATGCAATATATGTTTTTACACACAGCACATCACTGTCACAGAGCTATTGTATTACTCTGGGAGAACTAAGAGTACCAGGTGTTTCAGGTGAACCAGGCTACCCAGGCATCCCTGGTACCCAGGGTGTAAAGGCAAGTACTTTTTCCAGTTTTACATTAACTGTATCTTTTGTTACAAGTGCTTTTCTTATAAGTAATCATTATTAAAGGAAATCTTTTTTCTACTTCATTATTATTAGAGATTAGTTGGTATATTTTAGAAGGTACATTCTTTAGACAAACAATCACAGAACAATGCCGGAATGGGCTGCCCAGAGAGGTGGTGGATGCCTAATCCCTGAAGGTGTTCAAGGACAGGTTGGATGGGGCCCTGGGCAATCTTGTCTAGATCCAGGCCTGGAGGTTGGTGGCCTTGCCTGTGGCGGGTGGGGTGGGTTGGAGCTCTATCATGCTTGGGGTCCCTTCCAACCCAGATGATTCTACAAGTCTGTGACTGGTAACATTAAAATACACCCAGAAAAGCCAGTTTTTTACAATACAACATTTTCTAATAACTACCTGACAATTCTGCTTTCTGCTCAATTTGGCAACTTTTGTGCAGTTCACAATGTCTCTATAAAGCAGATCAGAAGACCAGGATTAGCTCTTCTACAAATGAAACTAAAGCCAATACAAAAGAGAAGTTCTCTGAAGTGCAGATATGATTATTTTCTTTGGAAAGTGAATTTTCAGTAGCCTTCTGCATTACCTTTCAGAAAGCTACTGCAGGCTAAGCTAACAAGTCACATATGTACGGACTTAATATGACACCTTCAGTGCTCCCTTTTCAAATTCACGCAACTGGGGATTTTACAGGCGAGTAGGTTGCAAAACATATGGGAGTGAACAACATAGTTCTCTGTATGTAATCTGTTATCTATGGCAGTTGTTATTCTGGATGAAGGATTAGTAAGAACTCAGCCTGAGCTGACCGAATTACAGGAGACACCACCTCACTGCAGCTGGCAGCAGAGGTGATAGTTCCTCTCAATCTTCGCTTTCATGCTCAGAGGATTGAATTTCAGCAAGTCACAGGGACAACAGGAAGGAAGAGGATATTCTGGGGATTCTTCATGGGGACTTTCCAAGAAGCTTTTGGAAATCTAACCCTTGGAAGAAAAGATCTACAAAGAAATAGCTGCTGCCCCGCAACTGGCACACTGTAGACAAGAAAAGATTTACCTAGATCTGCAAAGACCCATCATGCATCTTTAAAGCAACAAGCATTCACACTGTTCAGTTTTAACTCTTTCCTTTCTGTTTGCAGTACTCCCACCAATAACCAAACCGCTTTTGCATTTAACTAGCAATCTGTGTTCTGTCACTGTGAACAGAAGTGGGCAGAGGTCCTACAGAGAAGCTCATAAGGCAGCACAGAAAATCCTTGGCGTGATGGAGGGAACGTGTTTGGGAGCTTACTCTGCCCTTTCTTCTCTTGCCATTGATGTCGTTCTCTATTCTCAGTGCCATGTGTGCTGCAGCTGGTTGGGTAGCAGGATTTTAGTATTTGTATTTAGCTCTTCAGAATGTTCTTATTCAGTTGTTATTTTGGGAAGCTGCCAAGCTTTTCCTGAGGAAAGCAAACAGAAAGGAAATGCCAGGATTTTCTGACAGCCTACAACTCAGCTATACCAGAATGGAAATGCATGACAAAAATGAAAGGTACTTCTTTAGCCTCCGGCTTTCTCTATGATGAATTTCAAAGACTTGATGCTTCAGAAATAATTTTTTATTTAGAAGAGTATTAGCAGCTTTAATATGTGGGTTCTCACCGGATCCCTTAATATTTAAGGAATGTTCAGGCTATTTGAATTAATATTGTAATGTGATATTTTTCATTTTAAATTTGTTTGTAAATAGAAGTACTCATTTATTCATGTGTGCATTATTTACTGACTGCCCAGAAACAAACAATTTGCAAACATGTGATAAGCCTTTTTTTTTTTTTTTGGAAGTGTCAACAATAACTAGACCTTAACTCTTAGTAAATTCTACTTTTTGATCAGCCATGCAGGATTGGAAATCTCATATGACAACCTCAGAGACTAGTCTCTCGTCAAGTAACTGATCCTGGCTAGCTTCTACCTGGCCAAGGGAAGTATGAGTTGACTACCACAAGACTTGAAACTATGAATGGCTGCAGTGTCTTGCCACACACAACTAGGAACATGGGGAAAAAAGCCATCTTAAATGGGGGGAAATGTGAAGGGACAAAACAATTTATAAACATTACAAATATTCTTCATTAAAAGAGAACTAGACTGGATGACAACACTTCTGAGGGCTCTTTCTGAGATTTGCTACAAGAAATTTTAAAATACTTTGCTCCTGTCCTGGTTTCTAGCAGCCCTGTGGAATGCTGTGTTTGGGAGTCAGGATGAGAGCAGTGCTGATAACACACAGGTGTTTTAGTTGTTGCCAAGCAGTCAAGGACTTTTCAGCTTCTCATACTGCCCTGCCTAAGAGAAGGCTGGGGACACACAGGGAGGGGACACAGCCAGGGCAGGTGACCCAAACTGGCTGAAGGGGTAATTCCATACCAGTGATGTCATGCTCAGAATAAAGAGGGACTGGTAGGGGAGGAACACAGGCTCCAGGGCACGTGTAGTTTGGGGGTGGTCCAGCTTCAGGACAGCTCTGAGCTGTACAGTCTGAATTGTGCAGTTTGGTGAGAAACTGCATTGCCTATCACCAGTCCTCTGTGTGTTTTGCTATAAAGTCCTGTCATAGTTATTTCTCTCTCTCTATTGTCCCAGTAAACTGTCCTTACTCCAACCTCTGAGGTTTGGGTTTTTTTTAATGGTCTTTTTCCTCTCCTCCTGTTTCTCTCTACTAATTCCCCATCCCTCTTTCTCTGCACTCTCCCCCACCCCAATTTCCCCCCCACAGCCTCTTAGAGAGTGGCTGCATGGTGCCTGGCTCTTGGCTGGGGCAAAATCAAGACAGCTTTTAATCAAAAAGTCAAAGTAAATGAGATTTCAGATAATCTTTATATCAATTATTGAAAGCATTTATGGAGTTTGTGACCTTTAAGAGTACATTTTGGTGGGGTGTTTCAGACCGGGAATGGAATGAAGTTCTCAGCCAGTCTGCTTTCCCATTGCTCCTCTCAGTTTCCTCAAGAATCCTGTATGAACACATTGTCAACACTGAACCCCACTTCCTGAGAATTTACATATTTTAAAACACTAGACAATGTATAGAAAACCACAGTATTAATGAACACTTACAGGCCACACGCTTTAAACAAGAAACATTTCTTTAAAGTAGAAAACTTTGCTGGAATTTGTTAATTAGACACTTGGAAACAGTGAAAGATTCACTTAGTCAAAGGTAGATTTATAGGAAGGAGAGATGATTCAGACCTACATTTCTAGACTGGGAAGAGTAATTTTGCTTTTAAGTTTGCTTATGTAAGAGCTGTGCACTGTTCTGTCATCTTTGAGACTTTAATACTAAACATGGTTCTGAAATTAAACAGGAAGAGATTAATATCTAATATTAATATTTTATAAAGAAACACTTTTAAAATATCCTGAACAGGGTTCAATGCTGCTGCTAGGATATATATGTAATTCTGATAGAAAATTTCCAATAAAATGTAACTATATTGTTCAATTGTGTAACACTACCTGAAATCCCTTGTTGCTAATTATAGGAATGAATATATACTACAGGTACATTGAGCACGTAAGAAACGAATGAAAAAAGAGTGGCAAGGACTTAATACCAAAGTGCAAACAGTGCTTCCATATCACACCCTGGAAAATAATGGAGGGAGATGAAAAGAAGTGTTTCAAAAGCAGGAAACACTGATTCTCTAAGTACAGGGAGACTGGGGCAGATCCAAGTCAGCACACAAACCTGACAGAAACCTTATGCATTTCTGAGTTGCTTATGATGCAGAAAGACAGCTTCAAATGCCTCTATGCAGTATGTTAACAACAGTCCACAAGGATGTCCTGGTGATGGGATATTTTTAATAACATTTTTAGTATCCATAAAAATAAAAACACACAGATGTGGAGGAGTTGCAAGCCATGCACTGGTAAGTTTGTAATCCTTATACCAGGAGGACCTTGCAGCAAATAAAAGAGCTTCATTAGAAGATTATTATTTTCTAACATAAAAGGCATTGCATCCAAGAGAAAACAAATCCATTTTGGATGTCAGAACCCAATTAAAAAGAAAAGACTTAATTGCCAAATTTCAAATTAGTAGAAGCCTACAGACCAATGAACATGACCTGATTATACTTAATACTGAGAAACAAGCCCTAATTATATCATTAGTTGTTAGAGGTTAGTTCTCCATAGACACTCAAAACATTTTCTTCCAAAAGGTAAATTTCATAATCCCAAGGAACAATGCTAGTGAAAACGTCACAGATATATAGAATAAAAAGTGGGGGGAAAAAAAAAATCAGAATCCCTGCAGAAGACAGGTTGCCCAGAGTAGCTGTGGATGTCCCATCATTGGAAGTGTTCAGGGTCGGGTGGGATGGGGCTTTGGGCAACCTGGTCTGGTGAAAGCTATCCCTGCCTATGGCATAGGGCTTGGAACTAGATGATTTTTGAGGTTCCTTCCAAACCGTTCTGTGATTTAATGACCCTAAAACATTGTTACATGTCCACAAAAGCCCAGTTGAGACTTGAATCAGTTTTGGTCAAAAGCCTCCTCTAGACCACAGTGTAGTAGTTGGTAGACGGTAATGCCAAAGTGGAAAAATCATTCCCCAACAGAGGGTCCTGTTGGTATTTAGAAAGAAGTGAGATGATCTCCTTGTCTTTTAAGGTTAAGAAAGAACACTATAGTCCACTTCAATAGAACAGTGTTTTTTACAGTAACTGCCATTAGTAGACACGTAGTCCTTTACACCTACGACAGCAAAGGAATTCCTTTGCTCTACTGTTGGTCCTTTTTAATTAAACTTTCAGTGTGAGGGAAATAGCCCTCATGCTCAATATTCGACATCAGCTTAATGACCAGGTGGTTGCTCAGCCTGACTACTGAAAGGAAAACCACACAAGAGTCAATGAATACAGAAACAGGAGTCAATCATATATTTAGGAAAGCATAAGTGGGAAAAAAAAAGCTCTTCAAATATTGCTTATTTCATCCTTTTTCAAGAGTCCAGCTTTTGTATTCAGCTTCATACATGTGATTAAGTGTCAGTAATAGACTTGTGAGGTCTACACATTTTAAAGAAGCTGTCCTGTGAAAATACTTTGATTATGTGTTAAGATTGATGTTATGATGTTAAAGATTTTCATATTACTGTCAGAAGAGTACACCTAAAACCTCTAGAATTTACAGATTATGTCCTACTTTTGTTACCCTCCTCTTCCCCAACCCCCTCCTGTCACTGCCTTCCCTTTCCTTCTCCCTTCCCTCCTTCCTTCCTTCCCTCTGTTGTCCCTCCTTTCCTTCTCCCTTTTCACTCCCTTAATTCTCTTTCTACTTTCTTGTCCCTCTCTCCCTCCTGCTTTCATGCAACTCAGTTAAGTTTGGTATTGGAAAAAAAATCTGATTTAGATACTGAATGTAAGCTTCAAATGAGTCTGTCTTTGCATTTTATGCAAACTTTAAAATAGGTCACCTTTTATTGCACATTTTATGGCCATATCTTTATGATACCCACAATAAAACTTCTGCTTCATGCCAAAATTGCTATTTACTTCACTGCCACTAATTTGAAGCCCTACAGATGCATCTAAATCTGTCTAAAGAGCTCAGTTCAAGCAATGATATGGATAAGATAAAGCAGAAAAAACCAGAATTCAAGCCATTTAAAATTACTGGTCACACGTCACTGATGGGCCAGTATTAAGGAAAGCCAACGATCCTCCTGTGTAAACAGAAGAGGATGAATAATGGGAAGTTCCCCTAGGGTTAAACTCTGACCAGTTCTCTGTTCACCTGACACATATCCCACAGGATTATCCTCAAATTTTTCAGATCAGCTACATGATGTAGTAAAATGCATTTATGAGTAAAAACGCCATGCCTGGACAAATCCTTGTAGTAACATTCACGCTGCTAACAAAAGGAACAGGGATGACATTGACATCAGATCACTGTCCTGCAATCTATATTACAGACATAATGTATGCTTGCATATGACTATATGGCACATAATTAGATCTGAATATCAGGTAAACAAACCAACCAGATGGTTTTAACCTTTTTTTTTTTTTAAGATGATGCCACTTGAGCAGAAATGTTCACTGGGGAGAAGCGGATTGCACCACCTGCTTACAGAGCAGCTACAGTTAATGGTGCAACGCGTTGCTAATGACTGCATACTGGCAGGCTTCATTTCAATTTCACCTATTTTAAAGACAGGTTGTGAAACTAATTAATTAATTATTGTCTGCAAATCAAGTTGAGATCCTCAGGTGAAATACATTACTCTGGCATGCTAGGTTATTTAATACAGATTGAACAAAAACCAAGTAAAAATAATAACTGGTTACTGGTCTGAGAGCATCAGCAGAGCGTTCTAAATATAAGAAAAGATTATTCTAGTTAATAAGTAATTATGTGCAGCTTTTCAGGAATAAAACAAATTCAAATTTTTATGCACATCACCATATGGAGCAAGATGTTGAATAGTAGGGAAGCAATTAAAAAAACCCCTCCTCAAATCTCCTGTGAAGCAAACTGAAATGAAGCAGATAAGTAATTCCACAATTCTCATAGATCCCAATGGAGTGGACAGTGAATTGGAACTAAATAAGGCAGTAAACAAAAATTTAATTCCCGGACCAAGTGCAGCGCTTAAAAAAACCAAGAGAGACAGTATTTTCAAGTAATTTTGTTACTAGTTGAAAGAGACATAATTTCAGTAGCATTGTTATACTTTAAAATATTGTATTTTTTAAAAATTGATTTTGAAACAATCTAAAAGCCTTCTAAGAGAAACCTGAGGGTTCTTGTTCAAAGCTAAAACTTCCACAGATAGTGAGGCATTTGAGGGAGTACCAAGTCAAAGGATAGGAAAGGAAATTAACAGAAACAAGTTAAAAAATTAAAAGAAACATTTCTTTCTTATTTCTTTCTGCCGAGTTTTTTCTAAACTGATCTTATATTCTTTATGTGAGATGAATTTTGAATAACCATGTCTGTCAGACAACAAGCCATACAGCTTTAGAATGATCTTGGTGGTGCTCACTTTATTTTCCTTTGTACATGCAGCTAGCATCAGCTTCCACTGATCTGCATGCAGCTTCTCAATGAGACCATGGGAGAAATATTAATTTACCATTTGCAATTTGAAACTGCAATTATGCAAAATCACAGGAAAGATTATTTGGTCTTTGCGATAAAGTCAGATCTGAAAATGATAAAGCTCCATCTTTAATGTCTACTAGTCTTTCCATTTGAATGCAAAAGTTTATTTTTAATGTTTAAAAGTTTAAATATTTATTCAGTGTATCAACAACATTGTCTTAAATCAGAGTCCTAGGCCACTTCCAAGGTGAGCAGACTTACGGCTGGGCTGCAGGACAGAGTTCTGTGATCTGGACCCCATTGCTTTGGCCATAGACAATGTCCCCCTACTCTCATGGTCTGCTCATCTCATTTTTCTCATCCTCACAAGGGTCATTAATCAATTAATAAAATGAAGTTCTCGAAGAAATGAGTTGTCAGTGAGCCATCCATGTTAGCTTGAAGCCCAGAAAGCTAATATAACCTTAAAAACACCCTCATATATCCTGAAACTCAATATCCTGAGTTGCATCTGAACCAGCGTGAACAGCAGGTCAAAAGAGGTGATTCTGCCACTCTGTTCTCTTGAGACCCCACCAGGAGTACTGAGTCCAGCTCTGGGGTCTCCAGGATGAGAAAGACATGGAGCTGCTACAGCGAGTGCAGAGTTGTTCATCCTGGACAACAGAAAGACCCAGGGAGATCTTATAGCAGCCTTCCCAGATTTAAGAATGGAACAAGAAGGAAATCAGTCTCTGCGGCACCTACTGTAGCTGTTCAGTAGCTTTCTTTAAGAGTTTTGCTGCCTCTGCATCAGTGAGGCCCTTGCAGCCACAAAACGTTCCTATGCTAAATAGATGTATGCCTCGGGGGTATATATGCTACCAAATGTGAGGGGTAGAAGAAAGCTCACTTGTTTTTCATTTTTCTGTTGAGAATGGAACCTGGCTAATCCTAAGGAGCAAAGGCAGGAACACTACTGACCAAACTACCCATGCAATTACATTAAGCTACACTCTGTTGGAAAATTTGCTCTTGAAAAATGTGCCAAGCATGCTAATAGCTTAATATACTAGATGACTTGAGTTGCTTGAGATAAGGATGAAGATGAGGATCTGCAATACCTCTGTGGAGGAGAGGCAAAAATTTTATTCCAAGAACACTTTGGAAAATTACTGCTTTTTGATGCAAACTAGTGCTTTTCAAATAAATTTGTTCTTATGAAGTACCTCTCTGATCTTAGGAAACATCTACCCTTAGGTAACCTGCCCACTCCAAATTCATGCCATAAGGCTCCCTGTACCAGACTGCTATGCATCCTGTGTGCGCGTACATACCTACAACCCACGGCTGCTGTAACACAGTGTGTATACGTGCCTGCAGACCACTGCACATCCAAACACACACACTCACTGAAAAATAAATATTTGCCTCTTTCCTTTAGATAAAAAAGAATTCAAACCAGAATTGTATTGACAAAAATGTGCCAAAACCAGCACTTGTTTGAGATATAAAAACAGGACAGTTTACATCCTGTTTTCTTGCTCACTTAAAAATGTGTATAACCTTCACTCTTCTTCAGAGCCTTTCCTTGTAATTCTGAATCTGCTGTCAGATGTCAGAGCAGTCTGCACTCACTAGAGGCACACGGTGCTGCTGTCAGGAAGGAATTTTTCCTGGAGTTTATCATTTTTGGTCAACTGTGACCAGCAGTTGGTAATTAAAGGATATTCCAGTCTCTTATCAATCATAAAGAAAAACACAATATACATCTTCTTAACTGGCACAGGAACAATGTTTGCAGTTAATCAAGAGTCAGGTATACCAACAGGGAAAACTTCCATGACATTTACATTGGGTGACTAAATCAGAAACAATACTTGGAGTGAACAAGCAAAACCATATTTTCCTATTTCTTACAGCTGCACAGAGGAGCACTATGAGGAAAAAGGAACAGTAGAATATGGGCAGATAACGGGGAAGCAAACAACTCTCTCCTTCATTTTTGGATATGATGGAAACATTTCTGCTTGAGCGCTTTAAAGCAAACAGTCTCAGGAACAACAACAAACACGCGAATATAAAGTTTTAAACTCTTAGAAGTACCTGAGAGGGTGGATTCCAGCTTGAGCTCCTGACAGCGTGTTCACTACCCCTAATACATGAGCACCCAAACCAAGTATATGTCTTCACAAATCACTTTGAGCTACTATTCACAATTATCAGTGAGAAGTCTTTATCCTAAGAATTTGTATACAAGTTTTCTAAGTCCTAGATCAATGCTTTCAATCACAAGCCTATTCGATTCAGCCAAAAATAAAAGGTTACAAAGTGTTTTTTCTTAAAGGATGCAAAAGGTCTTTGAATTGGTACAAATGCATGGATGTAGAAAAGCATGTGAATCACTCCAAAAAAGCATTTTAACTAGTTCTGGATACTAGCATAGAAATATATATTTAATAGAGTAATAGATCGTCCACGGCATAACTAAAAATAAAAAAAAAAAAAAATGCTTACTTGAAGTCTGCTGTTTGTCATATAAGACTCAGATAAATTACCAGAAAGAATAGGCAGCTTTTGGAATTTCTCTTAAATTACTTCCAATAACACATTTCGTACATATAATACACATGTACATATAGTACATATGGAAAGCTTTTCATATGTAAAGCACAAACCATTTCATAAACGTGGGAATAGCATCATTACATCTATTTTTATCTGAGAAACTGAAAATGTATAGGGTGTGTGCATGTGTGTGTCACACCGCTGTCCTGTGCAGGGACATCTGACTCAGCCCATCACTAATTACTTTTCTGACTGGAAACAGCCTCGTCACGCATACACAGTTGTTGGGGAAGGTGAATACGCCCTGCACCGTGTGAATCTCCTCATTGCATTTACCGCCACGCCATGCAAACGGATCCTCAGAGCTAATGGCCCTTATTTCCAGTGAGGTCACACGTTCCAAAGTCCCTCTGCAAGCAATCCCTGCAGCCACGCAGGCAGCAGCCCGAACCGACCCTCGCCCTCCAGTCCTGCATTGGAAATTCTCCACACCTTCTATTTTTGGCTGACTGTCATGTTGAGTGATGAGATACACAAGCAGAAAGGTAAGGAAGGATTGGCCTGGGCTTGAAAAATGGGTTTCTTCAAGTCAGTTCTATCATTTAGGGAAAAGTGATTGTACCAAACCCCACCTGATCTCCTGAGTGATTATTAATAGTTACCAAGAAGAGCAGACTGTAAGGCTAGCACCCAAGTATTTTAAGGTCAGATTCATTCCTAGTATCAGCTCTCTGAAGATGCAACAGTGTCAAGCTTGTGTTGTGCAGGGAGTCAGATTTCATTATCATAATGGTCCCTCCTGGCATCAAAAATCTGTGAATCTCTTATTTCCGTCAACCTCTGCTGACTTTGCAGTCTGGAAATGGCTGCAAGGATGAATATGGAGGGCCCCCAAATCTGATAACACACTGAGTTTTTAAAGGATGAAAATATTCATTATTGTTTACCCAGCTATTTTCAAAATAAGTTCCAATAAAATCCATTAGAAAACTGCATCTCAAAGGGAAAGCAATGCCAGGGCCCAAGAGAAGGGCCCAGTGAAGGGGCTGGAGGGCAAATCTTATGAGGAGCGGCTGAGGGATCTGGGTTGTTTAGTTTGGAGAAGAGGAGGCTGAGAGGAGACCTTATCACTACCTACAACTACCTGAAAGGAAGTTTTAGAGAGGTGGATGATGGACTCATCAGTCAAGTGACAGGAGATAGGACAAGGGGAAATGGCACTTAAGGTCTTTTCGAACCTAATGATTCTGTGATTCTCTGAGAAGACATGTGAACACATAACAAGTAACATACAATCAAAACAAAGACTGACACAAAAGATCTCATTCATTCAAATATCAGAATCACATCTAGCCTTTGGGAGGAGAGATTGTGGCTACACAAACAAGCTCAAAACTAAAGCCTTGCTGCTGGGATTTTGAGGGGAATAAACCTGCAGCCCGGGGATTCTGGCTGGATGCAGCGTTGAGGGCTCATTCCCTGCAAAATACCAGGCACAAAGCACCCAAAGCATGCCTGAAAACAACCAAGCAAGCAAAAATTGCAAGAAGGAAGATCACAGAACATCTGGCAACTTGAAAACAAACAAAACACTTAGTTTGAGATTTTCTTGGTTTTTTGGCTTTGAACAAATTTGAGACAGGAAGGAAAAAGACGGTATAGTTCATTAACACTAAAATTCTTCCCAGACAACCCACCAACCTTCAAGAGTCAGCCATGACTTTGAAATCAATTAAAAATGTCCAAAGTGAAATGTTGTTCTCAGTTTTCATAATGCACTAATTTAGTTACAGATGTTCATAATTACCATGAAATAATTTTTGTATATGTCATATCCATAGGTGCTCTGCATTTCAGTGTGTGTGGTGCAGTATTTACTGTGGCAGCTGCTGGCAGCAACCTTTTCAATGAAATTCCAGACTACGTGTGTGCACGTGCACACATATTTACTTCTGTTCCATATCTAGGATTTTTTCCCTAAAATTTGTTACACACATTCAGCCAAGGCTGATTAAAGAGTCTGCCAAAATTTGGATCTACTAAGCAAGGAAAAACTATGCTTAAACTATGTCTGTTCCTTTTTGCATGCATTAAACAACAGATCCCCATACAAACTGCATGAAAACAAGCAGATTTGACTAAGTTCCATCTGGGATTTTAAAACTAGAAACTCAAGGTGAACATCTGGGCAAACTGAAATGAATGCAGCAGCAGTGATTGCTACTTCTGAATATCTTTACAAGACAGAGATATTTCTGTATTCAGAATTAAGATGCCACAACTTTCTGTTTCTCATCCCGCATGGTGTTTTTACTGCAGATAATGCTATGTAACTGTGCTGCTAGAATATTACAGTCAATGTGCTTTCATGGAAATGAAAAAAAAAAAAAGAAAAAAGTCATGAAACATCTAGCTTTTTTTTTCTTTTTAAACTAATTACACTCCGAGGAAAAAGTTCTGTCAAAGATCATCTTTTAATTCTGATTTCAGATATGCTACTCAGCTCAGTAACTTCAATGCCTGCCCTTTAGCACTATTACTAAAAATTTCAAAAAATTTATCTTTCCTGTATTCTAAATGTCCATATTTTTGTTATGCATCATCTACCACTGTAAAGAGACAGATGAGTTATGCACTTGAGAGTAATAGATTTAACTGAAATTCTTTCTTTTTTACTTTATATCTCAAGAGGGACTACTTTGTATAATTTAATGTAGTAAATCACCTCCTCAGATAGTATAAGCCATGTCCCTCTATGGATTTTAGCAGATTACAAAATTCTGATCCCTAGGATTTTTTTAAACACCAATAGCCAAATTCAAAATAAGTATGTCTATATGTGTAAACAAAATTTTGTATTGGCATGGTGTCATAATTGTCCATTAAACTGTTTCTCAAGGTGCTTGCTTTTTTTTTTAATTTAAGAATATGCAGGATATAAAAAACAAAATCAATAAATCACTTTTTGACAATTATACTATAATAACTAAATTCCAGATGTTAATTTCTTACTGTTTTTTCTTTCGTTTTGCTTGCTTGCCAGCATGCATGAACAAGTGCACGTGTGCTTTTAATATATATTTTGCAATGATTTCAAAAGCCTTAAAGTGCCAATTGAGAAACTTCTCTGTGGAATTTTCCTTGCACTTGAGCTTAGTAAGCATGTGTATGTGGCAGAAGATAATAAAGCCTCTATCCCCAGTACAAACTCTTAAGGTTTGCTAGCAGAGGACTCAAATTATTTTGGTTAAGACCATTTATACAAAGTTAGGGAGCAAAAATGTTCTTTGATAGACATCATATGTTGGCAAAAATTTTTCTTGCTCTTAATACATCCATGTGAGAAATTAGTTTTGCTCTTGAATTATTTTTTTAACGGACTAGCCTATCTCATACAACTTTTGTATGTGCATCTAACTCATTTGGGTTTGACTTCTGCGGGACTTGGGCATGTGCGTGCATGCTGGGATCAGTAAAGGAGAACTGAGTGGTGGAATAGCATCTGGGGAAGGGAAAACCTTCTACCCCCTTCAGTGTCTTGCTTGAGTTTCAGATATTTAATTATTCAATGTAAAATTTAAAAATTACAGCAGTCTGCTTGGATACATGCTATTCTTTTTTTTTTTTAGTTGCTCACAATGGATGCAATCAGCTGAACAGACATGCTCATTTTGTAGTACAAATGTACTGTAGCACAATTTGAGAGATTAATTAAATATTTAAAATCAGATTCTTAATGATACATGGTCAAATTCCTAGGCATCAAGACTGCAAACACCTATGCATATTAAGTTAACAGAACCTCTCTTGTACACAAATTACAGTATTTAAATCCTTGTAGGATTAGGGGGTTGGTTGCTTTGGGGTTTTTTTTAAGAAAGAAATTGTCTCCTTAGAGCAGGTATATTTTTCTCTCTCTACCCTTTACTAAATACCTAAAAAAATTTGATTTAGTTTTATTAGATGTATTCTTTGACAAAATGAGATGAAAATCAATTGTGTATACAAGTAATTTTTGCAAGTAAATAGACTGTTGTAATTTCTGATAGACAAATGCTCTATCTCTAAACTTCATCCTTGTTGCTAAAACCTTCAACTTATTGAAAATTAAACCAGAGGGCAAGTAAGACAGTACTATTCAGAAAATACATCTCCCCTAATATTTAATCTGTTAGATCTACAATTGATAATAAATCATAAAATCACACGGGTTGGAAGAGACCTCGAGAGATCCCAAATACCACAAACCTGCCAATAGAATCAAGCGATTTGAGTAGCAATTCAAAGACATTGCTGTATTTCTAACATCATGATGGAGTTTTACCACTTCTTACTGGGATAGAGAGAGGACAGGGAAAAGGCTCAAGCCCCCTACTGCAAACACTCGCTGCTTTGGGTGTGCTGCACAGCATCCTCCAAGGCACCCATTTTTCTGTAATGATGTAAGAGGGAGCTCACATTCACAGATGTCCTGCCTGGAATCACATTCAAGAAAGATGCCAAAAGTACTTAAAGCAGGCAGTAAATACTTAGTCTGGCTGAGATGCATGATGAATGGAGAAAAGGTAGAGGAGAGAGGGCTGTGCAAGGGGAAGAGCTGGAGTGGGGGTGAAGAGGAAGGAGAAGGGAAGAGCAACTACAGATGAAAATGTATAGGTTTCCTGTAAGTACAGTCATTTCAGGAGGTTAGAGTAGAAAAGCTTGCATGCTACAGACACTATGCACAACTTTCATGCCTTATTTCCATCCATTTGATACCAATTCTCACTGAGTTACTTTTTGACACACGACAGCATGGAGCGGAGCCCAACTGAATTGAACACTGGTCCACATGTGCTCATCTTAAACTGTATGCTTCCATCTGATGTTGCAAAACTTAATCCCAAGCTGCCAGCATTTTCAGCTTGTGTGCCGACTCCAGAGTCTTACGGTTCCTTCTGGAGCACTCAACAGTGTTTGGTTGCCATACTGGTTTCTAAGGAAAAGAAGCCTTCCAGCAGCAGAAAGGACTAGCAGAGATCCCTGCTCCTCTGACATGCCCCTTTTCTGACTCCCAACAGCATGTCATATCCTTCCTTTTTATTCTTCCAAAAAGCACTCCAAGCCCTGGTTCTGATGTTTACATGGAGGAATTTCCTAAGCTCTCAAGAGCTCACTGTGAAGACACTAATTCCATTCCTCTGATGTTCAAGTCAAAGGACCAAGCCTTTACTCAGGACAGAAACCCTGTAGTAGGAGATGGTAATCCTGTATCACAGCAATTCAGAATTGGACTGCATTTCCATTATTAAATTTAATTTATGTGTAAGATATAAAATCATCTGACTAATTCTATTTCTGGCACAAGCGGCTTACTGTCATTCAATAAACCTTGAATTCATGAAGAAAACATATGATGATGGTACTGCGATCATACAGTGCATCATAAAATCTAGCATTAAATACAGTATTTCTGGCAATCACACAGCACCAAGGCATGAAATAGGGTGACAGACAATAAATATATAAATAGAAGAATTGGTAGTAATTCACAGTTTCATCTTTACACTGAAGTTTTCTCATTTCGAAAGTAAGCAAAATAATATATTGAGCAAAATAATACAGTTTCTGCTACATCATAAAGCAGCTTTCTGTAGACTAGTAGTAGTACACACTACTTTAAAAGTTTGATCCATTGATGGTTGATATTTTTAGGCAAACTGTCAGCAAAGGTAGGTTACAGACCTCTGTCAAACAGTCACTGTGCAGCCCTATATACTGCCTATTATTCAAAAACAACCCACACCCTTCACAGAGACTTTGCAGAAAATTATTGCATGCCTGTGCTAATCTACCATTAGGAAGTGCCAAGAAACTATCAGAGCACTAGACAGCTTCAGATATTATTGTGCTCTGTCATTCTGGATGGAGATTTGGTTGCTTTGACAGGCAGTATTCCCCTTGGCATTTGAGGGAAATCAGATTTGCTGGCTGACACTGTCGCTTCTGTTCGCTGCCTCTGATGTGTCTGATGAGGAGGTACAGCTCACTAACAATGAATTCTGCACAGCTTAAAAAGGGCTGTCCCTTGGTGGGCATTTCCTGAGAGAGGTCCCACGAGAATCACCATCTTCTGTGCTGGTTATTTAATCCCATCCTCATTTTTATTTCTGCCATATTGAGCATCAAAAGCCTAGCAGGAAAGCACTAACTACATTACCTTCTGTGGGCTGATGCCACTGAGAGTCGCCTGAATTAGAAGGTGATGTCTAGTGCCCTACCTAGTGCTTAAGCCATAAAGGAAGTTTATTGAGCTAAAGTGCAGCCTGCTTGGCAAAGAGTGCCTGCAGCTCCAGGAAACAGCATGAAAATAAGGCTGAGATGTTATATCTGCCGTTTGAACTGACGGCACACCCATTTGGCTACCTGAACGCACAATCCTGTGCTACTGTTCAGGCCCAAATGCTAGTGGATGAAGCAGATATCAAAGTTTTCTTTTCATCTCTAAGAGATACAGTGCAGAACTACTCATATTAACCTATCTCCTAGCTTCATCTCTTGCAGCAGGATTGCTGGCAGAAGTGAAAAGGCCTGAGGAGCTGGTGGTGCTGCAGTTCGTAATAAGCCCTGGATAAAAGACAGACCACAGAAGTTTTCTGAAGGCAGCTTTGTGCCCACGCGCCTTGCTGAGAAGAGCAGGGGTCACTGTTGACCCTGTTTTTGAGGCATCTGTTCTGGTTCCCTCATGTCTCACATCCTCTGGGCAGCCACTGAAAGCACCCCAGACCAAGAAACAGAACTGGTTAAGATAATCCACTCTTAGCTGAGCTATGAGAACGCCCTGTGTGTGTCTTGAAGGTACGCCCTCTTTATCTCAAGATAAGAAAGGACTTTATGCTTTTACAAATACTTTTGAAAAGTAAGCACTACAAAACTAGTTATGTACTAATGCACACTTTGGTGGGGAAATACTGATTTTCCTCAGAAATTAGTTTAAAAACTTTAACACTAAATATACGACTGTGTGTTTGTTATTTTATCAACTAAAACCACAGAGACAAGAAAATAAAAGCTTTATATCTGGCCCCTACTTGCTCTGAGTACTGTTTGCTAACATATCATACTCTCAGGTGTTTGGTTTATAATTGTATCTCTCTTTGAATTGCAATATATATATATATATATATATTCATTTAATGCTTTTGTGGCTCAGTACTCTCATCTCTAAAACTGCATACACTTTGGTCAAGTTCTTTGATGACTAAAGATAAAGGAAAGAATATAAATCTACTGTTTCTGTTAGTGGTATGTCTGTACTGGCTGACAATAATCAGGAAAACTAGGACGTCAATAAACTACATGGTATGCAGCAAAACATAATGACGTTTACAGCTTCAGAAAACAAACACCCAAGATATGGGAAGAGATGTCAAAGGCAAGGAAAGCAGAGATGACTTGTTTGGTTGCTTCCAATTCTGTATTTATAATGCAAATAACACCATGTAAATTCCACCAGCTTACTGTTCAGTGGACTGTATACTGAAAAAATTACTAACTTTATTGATCAAGCAAGCCATAGCCAGATCTGGTAATTAGTTATTTTGATAAAGTGAGTCATTTAATGGATGTCTGCAGATCCTACTGTAAAGTAACAAGCTCAACTCCCAGTTACACCCCACTGCTGTTGCGAAGGCTATTGCTTCTTTCCTCCTAGAAGTAAATTGCAGTAGGATTTTAAAGAGTAAGAGCCCTCTGAGATCTCAGGCATGCTGACAGCAATTTTGAGTATGTAGACTTTAACTTTTTTTGTACATAATAGCAGGTCTTTATTGAAAAATTGTTACAGACATACTTTGTCAACAGACTAAAAGTAAAGGCATGATGCACTGGTATCAATGGCAAGGTCTGCACTCCTTTTAGAGAGGTAAATACCAAATTGTACTTTGACTCCTCCATCACCTGTGCTGGAATACTTGCAGTACTCCTCAGGGAAAATAACACATGTCTAAGCAAATTGTTCTGAAATAATTACAAGTGAAGCAGATACTTGTACTCAGATCTGATATATAAGGAAACTTAACGCACATAACTCGGTGGCATTCAAACATGCTTCTTCCAAACAGGACAGTAGGAAATACTGAACTGGCAGCTCTCCTTGGGTTCTTGAGTTTTTTGTTTCTGCTACAAGTCATATTGTATTACACAAATACTGCTGCAGGATTGCAGGTATGTGTATATAATATATAATACAACATACAAATACCTATTGTATATACAGTAGTATAGTATTTACTTCCAAAATTCTCATACATACAATTCTCATAACAAACAAATTTAAAGTTAAAAAACAGCCAAAATGTGTCCCACATCCCTCAGAGCATCACTGGCTATGTTGGAAAGCTATCAGAGATCAAAAGCTGTGTTAAAACTGCAAGAGATCAAAAAACACCTATGGCAATATGAATGTGTAGTTCTTCAGGCAAGACTGTTCCCCAACTGAAAAAAAAAACCCAGGAAAATTCAGATCTCTTGAAGATAGGAATTCAGAAGAACAAAAATGGCACATTATCATTTTTTTTTGACAAGCAAAAAAAGGAGAAGGATGAAACCCAAATACACTGGACTGGACACCGAGAATAGCATTCTACCTGGGAAAAAAATATTTTAAATCAATGGGTTTGTATTCATAGCATTTTTCCCCCTGTAACTGCTCCAGCACATTGCAGTACAAAGTTATTGTTGAACATGAAAAATACCATTTTAATCTACTGAATGCGCAAAAAGCATAAATGACTTTTTAATAGCACTTTTGTTTTGATGAACAAAGATGTCAAAGAGAAAAAAGATTTTAATGAAAAATATTGCTATAAAGCATATGTGTAAGCTTACTTCTTTTATATATATATGCACATATGTGAATGAGGCAGACATCAATAAATACAGCTGCCTCTAAGATCTGACCTTTAATTTTCCCTACTCCGTTTTTAAATCCATCATGGATATTTTGCTAACACATCAGCATATTTGCAACATAAAAATGGCAATACCTATAAATCAGTTAAATTGCATCAGTGATGACCAGTGATAGGACAATGGCAGAGAGTGCAAGCTGAAACATAGGAGGTTCCACGTGAACATAAGGAAAAAAACTTTTTCACTGAGGGTGACAGAGCACTGGAACAGACTGTCCAGAGAGACTGTGGAGTCTTCTCCTCTGCAGACATTCAAAACCCACCTGTATGAGTTCCTGTGTGACCTAATCTAGGTGATCTTGCTTGTGGTTGGACTAGATGGTCTTTCTATGTCCCTTCCAACCCCTAACACTCTGAGATTCTATGATTCTGTAATGTAAAATACAAGTATCAAAGATGTCAAAATAGTCTTGCAAACCTTTGACTGGACAGAAACCTATGAGTAAAACACCACTGCAACTGATTAAAATTTATTTTATCAGATTTTCACTGTCCAGGCTAGGCCTAGCCACTTGAATTTCAGTTTTGGACCCTTCCCACCTAATGGGAGGGCTAACAGAAAAAATTGTGGGTTTCATGTTTAGAGCAACATGTGTAAGAAACATGTTTCACAGAAGTCCCAGGCTTTCCAGATTAAAAAACTGCTGCGGACATGTAGAATCAATGGCAGTCCTCTCTGCATTAGAAGCATACTGCTGTGGCTGCTCTGGGACTACCCTTACATGGAGGGAGCGAGAGGACGGGGAAGAAGGGGACAGGCAAGTAAAATAGTGTGAAGACTCCAAAGGCAAACCCAAGCATATAAAATACCTGAAATAATTATTTATTGTGAGCGGATGACAAAAGAAAATGATGCAGGGTCACACAGTAATAGGACCAAGAGCAAGACACATGTCCTCTCCCAATGCATGGCATGTGGCCTGGCTGATTAGAAAAGCTAGGACATGACCTCAGCCTCTCTAATAAATCTATCAAAAGCTAAAAATTATGCTTCACCTGGAAACCACAGGCATGATTGCCATGCTGGTTTTCAACTAACACAAGTCATTTAGAAGGCCTAGTCACAGAAGGTGAGTGAAAGTGAATGACAAATGCACCCTTCACTGTAGCAGCTGAACCAAAAAGCACCGCTGAAATCCTTGAGAGGTAGAATATTTTGGCAGGGAAAATTGTTGCCTGTACATCTTCAGCTAGGAACTGAGCTTTTCTATGTGTTACTCTCAGCTTAAAAAAGATATCCACTGCTTATCAGACAGATAATACAGAAAACTTTTGAATGGGATGACTGTTGCATTTATCTATTCTCTCTCCCTGAATTCAGCAGACTGCTCTAGCTTTTATGACCAAAAAAAAAGCAGCCCCTCTCTCACATCTGCTTGGACTGCTGCAATTAATGAGCTAAGACAAGCATGGCCACGAGCATGGTTTTTTGTTCCAGTTGGTGTTCTAATTATATTTAAAATAGTTGGTAAAGAGTACTGTTGAATGATAAAGATTGCTCAACACACCTTTGTCCTAAAAGTTTCCTTCTGTATGGAAACATCACTCTTCAAATAGGCACGTAAAGAATTTTATTTTTGTTCATACTAGACTGCAGCCAGCATTCAATTATTACCACAGTATTATACATATAACCAAACAAGATCAATAGTGAGTAATCCTTTTGTCTGTAACACCTAACCTCTTGGTCTTGGCTGAAATAAAAGCAAAAAAATACCACCCCACAAAACAACCCCGAAGTATAAGAAAATATTTTCCTTTTTACATGATTGTAAAATGAGTCAACTGGTTTTGTTTACTGGACTAAGTTCACTGCTTTAGAAGACAACACAGGCAGCACATCTCTCAAGAATTCAAAGGAAGTCCTTTTTAACTTCCTAAGGGCCTACCTACACTAGGTCCTAGTACAAGTTACACTCGTTTACAGTGTAACTTAATTCTTTCCGAAGGGTCCAGGTTTTGCAACCCTTTCTCATATTAAAAAGCCCAGTCATGACTAATTCAGCAAAAAACACTGTCGTTTTTGGATTTTTCCAAAATGGTTATCCACTAACCATCTAAATTTCTATTTAAGTTTCTAAACTATTTTCTTTTTAAAAAAGAACTACCACTGATTTTTAAGAGCCCAGGCTTAAGACTGTAAGTCTATTCAAATAAAATAAAATCAGTGAAAAGTACTGCATATTTATCGAATAGTGTGCAACTTCATACATTCCATCAGAAATCCCTAAAGTATGTCAGGGAAGTCTTGCAGTGTTTTCTGGCTTGTGCTGCAAACCAGCAGTCTTTGGGCTGTCTTTAAAAAACGGATTTGAATTCTCTCCAGGAGGAGCCGATCCTTAATTTGGACATCAATCTAAAAGACTCAGAGCTATGCATTCTCTCTGAAACTCTTTAGGAATGTCTCCGTGGTGGAGAGAAGCTGCCAGTTAATGAAGTAAGAGAAAAACATAGTACCAGAAGGACCCTTTGGTGTTCTGTCCTGTCCTTTCCCTTATGCCTCAACCTGTCAATCACACCCGAGAAGACAGTATGAGCTGCTTCTTGCACATGTGTACTAGCCTCATAACTGACATTTTTGAGACAACTCTTGCAAAAACTCATACAGGGAGAGGACACTTCATTATTCAAGTCTCTGTGTCACTTTATAGTAAGAGAAGGAAGTTTCATGTTAACCTGGCACAGATGAGTAATTATATTGATATCATAACCCAGATGAATAATCTCATGAAAAACTGCTAAACATCATCCATTGTGCTTCAGACAGCCCAGCTGGGATGAGACAGGCTGTATGAGAATTGACAGATAAGATGGAAACCTGTCAATGATTAAAGGTAGAAGCCTCCAAAACACATGAGAAATAAGGCCACTCACTTGTTTGCCAAAGTCCATCCGTCATTAAGGTCAGACAGACCTTGCAGCGCTTTTCCCGCACACAGTCACATCAACATCTGAAAGACTCGTGTCTCTCCAGTTGACACAATGACGACAAACAGCCTCCTTGTATGAACACAGGTCATGTTGACAGAGGAAAGTGGCTGGCAAGCTGGATTATGTGGAGATGAGGTCTAGTTACACCAATAGTAAACCCATTTTGTTGACATGTTAGGTTTGACCTAAGGCACTCTGCTAACATCACACCTATCCCACAGAAGTGCTGTAGTATAGATTGCGATGTCATGCCACCTTATGTACCATAGAGTTCCCCTCCTCTAATACATGTTCAGGAACATGTATCACAATCAGAGACTAATCTCCTCTAAGATGATTTGCTCATTTATATAGGATTTGATAACACTGATCCTTTTCTGCAAGAAAATCTCCCTTCTTATATTGCCTGTATTTACCATGAAGGTGATGTGCATAATTTTTAAGCAGTTTAATGTTTAAGAAACATGTAAGTAACAAGATTTCCTTACAACACTTTTTCATAGTCACTGGTTTTAGTGTAGTGTAGCATAGCCTGACAAATAATGTTCCTCTTCAGTCAGGAAAAATCACTGTCAGCAAGCAAGTTGCTTAATGTTGTTTACAACACGTCTTCTTAAGGTCAAAATTAACATATGTAATGATCATTTTAAGGAGTGACAATGTGATGCATGAAGCATGAAAGAGGTCAAAAGTAAATCCACTAATAATATCAACTGATCCTTTTCTATCTCCAAATATTCAAAAGAATCTAGGTTTCAACTGGCTCAGTCTCCTTTGTGAATTTTTGGGCCAGTATATACATGTAAATATATATAGAAGGGGTCCTTTCACAAGGGGAATCAGTGCGGAAACCTCCTCTGCCTTGCCCTTGCAGGAGCTGGTTTCCTACTGCACCATATGTTCAGGTAGCCCTGGGAAATCAGTGCCTGAACTCAGGCACTCAGGTTTGATGCTTAAAGTTAGGTGGTATGAATACACCCACCTCCAACTCCCTGTTTATTTTCCCACAGAAGTTTGCTGAAATTCCCATAGATTTCTCTTAGAGCTGTATTGGTTTAATGTGATTTGCTGAAGAACTTGTTTATTCTTTACAGGCTTCTCTTTTTCATGTGTAACCTTTTCCTATTTCCTTTGAATATTCTCAAGAGACTACACATCTCCACTACTAAATAACAAAGAAACCTGTTTAATATAACTATATTTTATAAGTGGCTTTGGAGAAGCAGGTTAGCCTGTTTACAAAGTGCTTGCCTGCTGTAAGCATGTTTTAAATACTCTACTTTACCTTTACTTTACCTTACTTAGAAAGCCTTTAAACTTTTCTACGCATCTGCAGACAGAAGCAGCTGAACGACACTATGTCTTTTAAATTTAATTGCTGCTTCCTGAAGCAACCCATATCACCGTATCAAAAGTGTTCTGGTTGTTGTTGTTGAGGTTGTGCTGATCAGCTAAACAAACTTCTTTCAGCTGTCAGATTTGACAGCAACACATACATAACATCCTCTTTATAAAGTGGAAGCACCACACACCCCATAAAATGGAGTTTTTACAAGGCAGCAGCGCCAGCCTAAGAAAGCCATCGTAAAGGGACTGGATTGCACGTAGCACCAACATAAAAAGGCACAAAAGAAGCATGGCAAGTGATCGGAAACAGCCTTTTTTTGTGGCATTTCAAGACCTTGTAGCAGAACTAAACTGGAACTGGAGTTTACTGTGGTTTTGTGTTTTCCCATACAGGGGACACATTGGAGCTCAGGAGCTGCAAGTGGAAAAGATCACAGAGTATCTTGGGCAAGTCATGGTCAAGCCTCACTACATACAAAAGCAGGAAACAACAGATTTTGCTCTGAAAGGGACAAAGAGGGAGATAAGTAATTCTCCTTTTCCTTGAGCATACAGTCATTCTATATGGTAAAAAAGGCCCAGTGATTATTATGGCAAGAAGTTACATGCTTTATCTAGAAACTGGAGAGACATTGTAAAAAGGTGTTGTCCTTCCCCGCCCTTTCCAGCACATTTCTATTGCACATGTTTACAGGTACATTTCAGGCACTGAAGTATTTATGGGTGCACCCTACTGATTTGAAGCCCATGGAGTCACACAGAACCCAATTTATTTCACAGGGAAGAAAGGGGAGCGTGACATACTTGCTTCAAATACTTCCAATGCTTCGTCACATCTGTTTACAGAGGTAATGTGACCCAGGGTCAAGCAGATCTATGTGCTAATACATTTTTTGGTGTTTGGGGGTTTTTTTGTTTGTTTTAAACTGACACTGGAAAGCAAAAGATGGTCTGTACATACAGCACCCTGTCACTGAGGTGTAAGCCAGGTGTGCCCTAGGAAACTCAACATGCCAGTGCCCCTAAGAGGAGGCAAGTACATTTCAGGAAGTGTCCACATTTCTTTTAAATTACCTATTAGTCAGAAATTAAGGTAAATCTACTTCCTTGTTGCCTGAACATCTTTTTTTTTTTTTTTTGTCCTTCTAAGCTTTCTTTAATACTTTCTGACTAATTTCTGCAGGGATAGCTGGCATGCAAAAATGACAAAGCCTGAGATTCTCAAGGTACACGAATCAGATGTATACCAAGGTGTTATTTTTTTACATCTACCATGCCAAACTGATGCCAGTTCCCACCCACTCAAAAAAGAAACCTTAAGACATATCCTGAAGTTAAACAGAGTTGTATCACTTGAGCTATACTCAACTGAGGTCATAGAAAAGGTGTGCTGATTATCTACAAATTTCTCACGGACTGCTCAGCATTACAGTAAAGTGTTAATTATGCTTCATTAATTGCTCCAATTAATCCCTGATCTCTTCGTAAATAAATTTAATAACATAGGTGCACATGATACCAAGGGACCAATTCAGTCTGGGAAAACCTTCCCCCTGCATTGTTGACAGAGAGAATTCTTTTTCTGCCAGATCTAGTAAAACACCAGCTAGATTACTATTACCATGTTATTTTCAATATTATTTTACATGTTTACCTTTCTTGCATCTCGTATCATCTTCCGAACAGTTTCCTTTATGGTGTAAGGCTGTGCTCGTGGTGGATGAAAAAGCAGATCAATATTTGTGCCACCAGAAATTCCAGGCATCAGGTAGGGCCAACCTAAGTCAAGATTTGGAGCTTCCACATCTGATTCAATGGGCCAGTAAGTTCCCGAGGAAGAGGTGTCATCAATGGCATGGTTAGAGGAGTAAATGGTGGTTTGGGGCAGTTTTTGAATATTGTTCAAAATATAATCAATCTCCTCATCTGCTAGGAACTCTGAGCATCTCTCTTTGGAAAGAAATTCTTTGTAGGCTTCTAAACCTCCTTCGATCAGAGCATCGATAGCTACTCGGTACCATTCCTTGTAATGAGGTTCAATATAGTTGTCTGGTCTGCATTCATCATGTAAAGATGATAGCATAGATGAAGTTTCCATTTTCACATATATTTTGTATAAAGTCTCTTAAATTTCCATTCATGAGCTGATGAAATGTATCTGTAAACAGAGAAAGGTAAGAAAACAATCAGAGTATTTCTAGAGATCAATGACATGCACACAGCCATTCAAAATACTTTTCCAGTAAAGTTGCTCTAAGTTTTTCTAGTACCTTCCAAGAATTTAAAAATGTTTTGAAAAGGCTCAGGGATTAATATTGCCAAATGAATATTAAAGAGCTAGATAAAGAGCTGCTTCTACCTAAGGCAAAACTAAACACGTAATTAAGTGATTTGATAAAGTTCATATATGAAAAGCTATAGCAGAGCTAATACACTGAAAACCTGTACCAGTAACACCAATACATACCCAATCCATGTTCCAGTATGCTCCCAAAAGATGGGTTTCAAAACTCTTTTTATAAGAACTGACAGAGTAGTGTTCAGAGAAACATTTGAAAAAACAATTCTATTTCTTACTTTTGGATGTATTAATCTTTCTCTGTCACACAGTCCTTTTCTCTGGCTTCTTTGAAACAACATTCATTCAGGTCCTTCTCCTTATCTACCTGTTCTCCCATGCTGATCTAATCCATTTGTTGCTCCCAAGGAGAACCAGCCTAGCTCATTTCAGTGAGTTATGAGGAACTCCAGAAAGATTTCGCCTCCCACATCTGGGATCAAACTCTGAATCAGCAATCTGATGTCTAGTTTCCACCCTGCACATTCCTTCTGCCAAAAGGAGCGGCTGCTTTAATCTTACTTTTTTTTTTTTTCCAAAACATTAATAAGTTGTTTACTGCTGACAATATATAAATTCATTCTTACCATCTTTTTATTTCATTTAACAAGTGCTGAGAGGGTTGGCTCCTGCTGCAACAAATTGGGATTTAAGGTAGAGGCAAGACAAATGGCCAAGGTTTCTTCTCTCATGTTTGTGCATCCCTATGGGACTCCAGCAACTCCATCACTCCCCTAAAACCTAAACTGCAACAGACCTCTGTACTGGGCAGGGAAGCTACAAAAAAGAAAAGGGTCAATTTTCATGAGCATGGCCATGTAAAATCAAAAGGTGATAGATGGCACATGGTAGCTCTTCGATGGCTAGGACATAAAAGCTTAAGAAAAAGCAAAAGCAGGAAGGACATCCAACAAAGGCTCAATAGTTACAAAAAGATGATACAAAGTACAGCTTGAAAGTTAACATTATGTCTCCCTTCAAGCCTAGTTAACAGTATAGCAGTATAAGAGCAAGGAATAGTCCTACCAAGTCCTGATTGCATTCACCGGCATATAAACATAACACGATTCTCTCTTCACATCAAGACCTTTCAGGTATTTTTGAAACAATGCACTACCTGCTCCAAACAGTTTAAATCTTCTTGGAAGGGAACATAAATCAGCTACAATAACCTAAAGGAATGAAAATCAGTATCTCCATACACTACTGATACTCCAAAGTCCAATTAAATGTTCAGTTAAACCAAAATTTCTGAGGAACTTGGGAAGTCTGAGGGTAAAAAAAAAGACCAAGAAAGAAAAATCCAGATCTGAGGCTGGCATCAGCATGTCATATGAAATAATCCCATTTGAATCCTGTCTCTCAGCCAAGTAGCAGGGTAGATCTTTCCAGATAGGATTGCTTTCGAGCCTGGGGCAAAGGAGTGTTTTTGGCTGCTTCCAGAGTAGTTCTTTGTGGTGAACTGGAAAGCAGGGAGGAAAAAGGAATCCCAGTGCTCTGCCCCCGCCCCCACCTCGATCAAGAAGTACATGTATCCCTGTGACAGACATTGGGGGCTTCATCCTACACTGCTCTCAGGAGTAGAAATAAAGTGTTTCACTTTGCAGGTGGTACAGACAGGACAGGTCGATTCAAAGGTCAAACTCCCACAACATCGTAACATTAAAGCTTTCGCGTCAGTATCCCCTGGAAAGGTAACCACTCGGAACTGGGTTTCAAGGCATTTTAGATGAAGAACAAAAACCTACTGAGAGCACAAAGCACAGAGTTACTCAGCTGAGTTGTTCTGAAGAGTTTGAACACTCAGACAGGTGACTTCACAGGGAATCTAATACACCCCTCTCGTTAGGCCCGCCAGGACTACTAGTATCTCTCTAAACAGTGTGGTAAAACAGTTTATTATGACATCTAAGAGTAAGTCTGATTTTACAATGGTGAATGAAACATACTTCTAAAATTTAGGAATGGAAATACTTCTGAAATAGGAATTTTGCCACTGATGCATTGGCAGTTGAGAATGACATAAGAACTTATTTCAAAAGCTTGCCAAAATCTCTTTTTTCTTCTTCTTACTCTTTGTTTTGAAAATAACATAAGGGAACAGGACTATACATAATATGTGAAGTTGTGCAATATAAAATATTGAATGCAACGAACAAACAAAAGGCAAAAATACGGATTGTATGCGTGTGCTGGCTCATGTGCACTTTGTGTTTTGTTTTTTGTAATAGTATAGTATATTATTTGACTTTTCATTGAAAACAATGAATTAATTAATTGTGGCATAGGTCAAATGCAGTAACTTATGCTCAGACTTACGCTGAAGGCAGGGTATAAATATACCATAATCTTGGAAAGGTGAGGCTTCCAAACAAGAATATGACATTAAAGCAGTGCACATTTATTTAAGAATGTAAATGTAAAATGTAAATAAGTCGCAGAGCAGATGAGACAAATGGAAAAAAATCTAATTCTGGATTTTGGAATGAAGGACATCAGCATGTGATGCATTCATGAGAAGAAACAAAGGAAAACTCCCAATTAAAATGATGTCTTCCGGTATGCCTGACAAAAGCACTGGATGTCCTGAAATAGGTATTTTCCTCCTTAGAAGGTAAGTGCTATTTTGTGGGAAATGTACCCATGAAAAGCAATATAATTTTAGATAGTGAGGCTTAGACAAAATTCTAAAATAAACGTTTTGGTGTCTTATTCAACTATGTATAATTATTTCTGCATAATCAACTTGATTTTTCAAAGATCCTCCTCAGGTCAATGATAATATTAGCAAGATTGTGAAGAATTAAGCCAATCTCTAGAGCTTTATCAGACTTCAAATACACGATTACAAATTTCACCAGCACCAGGAATGCTGTTGTTCATACTCTGAGAAATAACCTGGGCTGTTAATTCCACCCCAGCATATCAGCCATCTTCTCTGCTTGGACACGGGGATCAATTACTTAAAACTTTTTTATAAAGTGCCATTAAAAGGCTTAAATTGAATTTGAACTCCAAGCTGGCTGTGAAAACTGAATCTTTTGCTGAAGAACACATTTGGAACCCCGCACTAATATAATCATCTTGTCCTTCTATTAACAATGTGCTCAGACCGTTCCAGCACCATCAGCAGGAACCCAGCTGGAAGAAAGATTTCTTTCTTTGACAGAAAAGTAAGCGTGCCTTCTCGCGGAAAGACACGGAGTGTCTCAGCTTCCACAAAAGCAGCAGATGGCAAATGCCCACCGAAGAAAATGATGCAACGTTCTGCATTGCTTCCAGGAGCACAGCCCTCCGGGGCAGGGCTAAAGACAAGCGACTTCCCCACCTTGCTAATATTCTTAGGATTTGAAAAAATCTCCTATTCAGCAGGTATGGGGAGCAGCTCAAACCTCCGGGCTGGTACAGCCGGTCCTTGGCCAGGTCCTGGCCAGGGTGCTCTCCTCAGGAGGTCCTTATCTCTTTCCCACAGGAAATGCAAGGGTTTTGACAGTTAATGGCACCAAGTTTCAACCTTGCCGCCTCAGTTAAGGGAAATTTAGACCACAGGAGCAACTTGTCACAGGCCTCCTCTCCCAGGTATGGTTTTGGGGGCATCCTCTGACCCGTGTGGCTCTGCTGAGGAGCCTCCCCACCACTTAAGGGCCTGGTGTGACCGGCCTTCAACAGAACAAACAGGCGCTTTACGACAGCTGCCTTCCATCAACCTTTGTATTAAGGAATCGTATCAGGCACAAACAATAATAATTACCTATGTTAGCCAGCGACGGGCAATTATCTCGTTATTAGCGTAACGACGCAAAGGGCATCAAACTCAACTGCGAAACGCCACCGCCCTCGTTCCGCTGCCTGCTTTTCTTCCGCTTGCCTCTTCTTTTTTAGGCCAGAAAGTTAACTTTCCGAGCAAAACGCCACGTGCCCGGGCGCGCCCCCGCCGAGCGGGCACCGCGCGCGCGCCACCCCGGCCCCGGCCGCGCGAGGGGCGCGTTGCGCCCCGCGGCCCCGCGCGGGAACGCGGCGTGGGAGCCCGTCCCCGCGGGCCGCGGAACCCTCCCGGCATTCCTGCCTCCTCGCCACCCCCCACCGCCACCCCCGCTCCCGCGACGCTCGGCGCCGGCTCCCCTCAGGTGCCCCCGGCCGGAGCCGTGCCGCCGCCTCCGTTTTGCGATCCCCGCGCCCCCATTTCAAACGCCCCGCGGCGCCAAGCGGGCTGTTGGCGGGGCAGGGGACGGCCGCCCCACCCGCCCGCGCCGCGGGGGCCGACCAGGGGCAGAGCCTGCCCCGTCCCGTCCCGGGAGAGGCGCAAAGGAGACCCACTTACTGCGCCGGTGCCCCGCGGTGGGGTGTCGCCTCCGGAGTGGCGGGGCGGCTCGACCCGGCTGCTGCGATGGTGGCGGCGGCGAGTCAAGGCGGTGCAGGGCTCATCGCAGGTAGTTCCCGTCGCTCTCAGGCGTGGTGGGTGTGGAAACCAGTTACAACATGTCAGGACGGTGTCGCACCGAACCCGCCGCAGGAGCGGGGCAAGGACTTGTCTGAACTGGGGAAGCCCGGCCCTCCCGCGGAGCGAAGGGCAGCGCCTTCCCAGGAGCGCGGCGGGGCGTCTCCTCCCCATCCCGGCCCGCCCTGCCCTGCCCTGCCCTGCCCGCAGGCCAGGCCGGCAGCCGCGGGCGCTCGCGGTCCCGCGGGGCAGGGGCAGGCCCGAGCCGCGCACATCGGCGGCCCCGCGGGGGACCCCTGGAAGCGGGGTGTGCTTGTGCGTGGGAGATGGAGCTCGAAGCAAACGTTGGCTTGGAGAAAAAACAAACCCATCAGCCTCGAGTCACAGTTTCCATGTTAACTCCGGGCAGCAAGTCGCGGTGGGGGAGCGATGCCCGTTTGATGAGACCTTTAAATCAGGTTATGTGGCTGAGTCCCTTTCCCAGAGCTCAGTTGCTTTTAAATACCTTTCTTTTGCTCACGGTGTCTCAGGTTGGAGAAACCGACCTGCAGGCAGAGCCCTGGGTCCTGGTTGTGGTGCCGACTGGGCCCATCCTGCAGCCAGCATCATCCACCTTACCTGCCCACAGGCTGGGCATGCCAACATGGCAGTCCCATGTTCGGAAACATTTGGGAGCCCTTCTCTGGACATGGTCATCCAAAGCTCTTCCGAAACAGGATCATCTTCTTAGTAGGATCGTGTAACTGCCAGCGGATCAGCACGTCACGTGTTGAAGGCGTGAGCACACCGAGGCTTAAGCGCACCAAGTTTTCTTCGTCAGTTTAAATTAATGGCAACAGGTAGAAAACTTTTAAAGGCTTCATCCTTATCACATCCCATCATGCATAACTGCAGGCAGCTTCTTCATGAGCCATTTAAGACAATGCAGCATCTCCCTGACAATTACGCTTTATCAGCAATAATTCATCTAGTCTGGCTTTAAGCGCAACCTTTGTTTCTAACCTTTACTGCCCAATAGTACATGTTTCTGAAGATAAATATGGTTCTAATGGGACTTTCTGGTGATGGTTCTCTGAGAAAAAAAAAGGGGCATATAGCCTATTGCCATATGCAATATCTATATAGCAATATTCATATATAAATGTGTAAGACTGGTGACCACCAGGCAGTGACTTTTCCTGTACAGTGAATCCAGTTAGTGGAATTTACAAGAGGAAATAGTTGGTATCAGTATACTCATAGACTACCTGTTACAGACATTAGATCACATGAGTAAATGATTAGATTCTTCTCTCAGCCAAAAAAAAAATATTAAAAAATATAATTTTCTCTGGTTTTGATAACGGGTAAAGGAGGAAAACTGCTGTAAAAAGAAACAAACTTTATAAATGCATTTAGTACTTCATCGTTAGTTAGTAAGCAGCACCTTTTTATCTCATGAAAATGTGTGGTCAGGAAGAACATGTTTCTGTAGAAACTTGTCCATAAAGAGGTGGGGCCATGTAAATTTTCAAAAGAGTGGATCTATTTTCTAGAATTGTTTTTGAAAAGGTAGGAAAGTAGACGGATGATCACAAAAGTACTTTTGACCTTGACTGAGTTGGTTGGACTTTTTATTACATAAATGTACAAGTATTACTGTGTCTTTGTGTTAGAGAAGCCAGCAGTTGAGTACCAGCTTAGCATAAACAAAAAGCTGTGATGAGGCCAGTAATAGCTTTCTAAACAAGGCAGTCTGCACGAAAAAGAGACCTGGGGTTTTTAGCTTCATTAATATCTGTACAATAAAAGGGTTTTTCTGTACCTTTACAGTGCCCAGCTCAGTGGGAAACTGATCTAATACTGAGATCTTAAGCAGCACCCACGCACACATGCAATGCAAGTGAACAATATGGTATAAAACAGCAACAGTAGTATCTGTAATAATAAGGCATTATTATTGCTGTTGTTACTAAGGAGAATGATGCGCTCTCTAAATAGCCAGTACAGTGTGCCAACTTTAAAATTAGTGGGTAAATAGAGTGATGAGAAGAGGTGAAGAAAACTTAAACAGATCTTTTTAAATGCTGAGGAAGCCCTTGCATAGAAGATAGAAAAAGAGGATGTAAAATGCTGTTGGAGATTCTCCCACACAGCTGGGGGCTGCCTGAGTTTATCAACTGAAGCCTGCGGTAGCTGTACCTGAAGAGACATTTCATAAAACCCATCTTCAATATCATGTTTTGGAAGACAGCTATCCATAGTCAACTGTCAAAATAAAGAATGCTTTTACTCTGCAGGTAGTAAGCTTCTGGGTCTTGCAGCCAATGGAGGCGGTGGAGGCAGACAGTATGAGTAAGCTCAATAGGCGGTAAGACAAATTCTTAAATGATAGTTGTAAAACTGGATTCTAAAAGGATGAGGCAGGGATCCTTACTCCTAGAGTTGTGGAGCCACAGCAGTTCAAGGGGAATGGACTGCAGAAACTGGCCAGCCTCTCATTTGCCTAAACAGCCTTTGCTTTTGCCATTGGAAACAGCATTGGGCAAGACCAGTTGAAGCATCCTACTGACTGGAATAATTTTACTGGAATCCCATTGATTCATGAAGCCTCAAAAACTACCAAAATAGTTCTTATTGTAGATGTAGCTTTTCCGTGAGGAAAAAACAAGTATCAGCTGCATGCATTTGAGACCACCATCTTTAGAATGTAATCAGAAACACCAACTGTCTTAAGTGACTTGGGTCATCAGATGATGCTAATGGATGATGGTCTCTGTCATTTCCATCAGTTTACAGTTGTCAGTTCTGAGAATTTTTCTTGTATTGACAGATCATCTTACCATGCATGGGACTAGCTGAATACAATCAGAAGATAGAAGATTGTTATCACATATACAATGACACTGGTCCATAAGTTTATGATATGAATAATTGTTAAGGATAAATATCTATGTGAACAATACTTATATTCCTACTGCATGCTTGCAAAGATTTAATTTAGATTTACTAAAGAGGGCATTGATTCGGAAGCAGCGGATATTTACACAATGCATGGCATCTGTGAGTTGAATTTTGTTAGACTTTAAACATGAAGAAAGAGTACAGTCCTGAAGATTCATACTATTTACAAAGCAGAGGCTATCTCATCTAAAGCATAAACACACAGAATTAACACACTAGTCTTTAAATTAGCATAAATGTGCTATTACAGAAATGGATATAAAAGGAGTTGCACTGCATTTATGCAGAGCTTGGTGAGTACTGATGCAACCACACACAGCATTCATAAGGTAGCATAGAGAAAAATGGCACAGAAAACTACAAATTAATGTGGAAAAGCAGGTGTCCTACTCTCAGTACATGCTCTTTCAATTTAAATAAACATGACCTACTCTATTTGGTATCATATTCTTAAATCAGAGATACACTGATCTGGTCATAGTGACGTAATGGAAATACTTGGCAATGTTCAAACACTGATTAGCTTACCAATTCCCCTTCCTCCCCCAACAAATGGTCAGTAATTGAAATAAAAAGAATTTCAAGAAGTCAAGGTCTTTTACTGAGAGAGAGTTCCTAACCCATATGTGATGGCCTGGGTATATATGCTATATACTCTGTGGTAGATTTTTGTCTTTGGTCAGGTCTTGTGTCAGAGCCTTGTACAAACCCACTGAAATGATTTCAGGAAGTTTAATTGTGAAGAGAATCTCAGGGTTTCCTTTAAAGGATTTATGGTAAAAGATGAATAAAACTATGCAAAACTTCTGATTTCTGAGGCACAAGTAAATAAATTCCACCGGCCTATTTTTTTTTCATGCCCCAAATACATATAGCCCTATATATAGGGTAAAAGAGCAGGGTGAGAGGGATGATCACAGGTAAAGAATAACTGCCATCTGAGGAAGAACCATGCAGAATGGAACTCTTCAGACTGGGAACAGAGTCGGTGCCTAAGGCTTACAAATGTGGTCCATCACATACTACATAGCTCCACTGTAAAACGGGGCTGAATACATAGAAGGAAACTCCCCTGAAGTCTACTCTGATATGAAGACACCACCTCTGGCTCAGGAAGCTCTGAGACAAGAAGTTCCAAAATGACACAGGATGAAAAAGTAATCTCCACCCTTACACTTTGTTCCTCTCATCTTCCTCTTCGCTGCACATCTACATGCCAGTCACTGAAGGGCAGACACAGATTGTTGCTCTGACTTCATACAACTGTTCTTGTAGTCCTTCAGAGTATGGCAAGGTCAATGTATAAAAGAGGGGGAGCACAGTTTCTGATTAACTTCCCTCTCTGTGCGTCAGAGAGGTAGCTCCCCTTGATCTTAAAGGCTCCTAGACCTCTGTGTGTGCCCTTAGAAATGATTCCACCCCTGCCCCTGGGGAAGGATGTCTACACAGCTAGCAGTAGGTAGCCCAGTTTCTGTATTTTCTTCATGGCTTGTCAAATTTTTAGTTATATGCTTACCTAAACTTTTATTGGTTTCTAAAGTCTTTAGAGATTTTGTATCCTTGTGGCCAAATGGTATCCATGTGGCTGTTGTAACTTTCAAAATACGTACTTTGGGCAAACTCTTGTCATTATTTTTTTCTTTTTTCACTTGCTCTTACTTAAACATCCACCTTTGCCTTACTTTGCAATCTTACTTAAACATCCATCTTTGCCTTACTTTGCAATCTTACTTAAACATCCATCTTTGCCTTACTTTGCAAGTAGTACTCATGGTACTCTTACAAGCAGACAGCGACATAAAATTGAAAAATAAAGAAAATAAAACAAAAAACCCACCAAAATCATCATTTTTTTTCCAGTTGCTTGGAAACCTGGAAACCTGTCTAATGTTTTACTCTCTACCTGCTCACTTTCCCAGAAAACAAAACTTTCTGGAGTATTTCCTTACTGGGCTTAGCCTGTCCTCATCACATCTTCCCAAGGGCTGGTGCATCACTGGAGTTTGAACAACAAAAAATTAACCATATATTTTGTGATCTAGATTCAGTGCTTAAGGCTTTAGAGATCGGGATGAGTATGCTTGTCTCTTGAAGCCAGACATACTTTGGGGTAATATTGTTGTGGTTTTGCCCCTGCTGGCAGCTAAGCGCACACACACAGCCTCTCTCTTGGCAGGAGAGAGGGAAAACCACAGCCAAACCTTGTGAACTGGGATAAGGACAGTTTACTGGGACAGCAGAGAGAGAAATAACACTAACAGGACTTTATAGCAAAATACACAGAGCACTGGTGATAGGCAATGCAGTTTCTCACCAAACCGCACAACTCAGGCCATACAGCTCAGAGCTGTTCTGAAGCTGGACCACCCCCAAACTGCACGTGTCCTGGAGCCATGCGCTCCTCCCCTACCAGCCCCCCCTTATGCTGAGCATGACATCATTGGTATGGAATTACCCCTTCGGCCAGTTTGGGTCACCTGTCCTGGCTGTGTTCCCTCCCTGGGTGTCCCCCTGCCTTCTCGTTGGCAGGGCAGCATGAGAAGCTGAGAAGTCCTTGACTGCTTGGCAATAACTAAAACATCCATGTGTTGTCAGCACTGCTCTCATCCTGACTCCTGAACACAGCGCTGCACCAGCCGCTGGAAAGAAAATTACCTCTGTGATAGCCAAACCCAGGACAAATGCAGAGATAATAATGAAAATGTTATTCCATTTTGGTAAGAGGTAAACTCAGAAAATTTCTTATATGTTTTTAATATTATAGAAACTGTTATATATGACATCACATTGTGTGTAAGTAAGAATCAAATTCTTAAAATCTAACCTTGTATCTAGGATACACAAGTTGGACCAAGATTTTGAGCACATCAAAGTCCAGTTTGCTGTTGACACATTAGTAGCAGAAAATATCCCTTCCCATTTAAGCCATTTCTTCTCAGTACAGGTTCTGTGAGTGTTCAGCTCTCCATAGCTAGGGAGGATAATTCCACAATGAAATGGCAAGCTGTCTGCTGTTGTTTGATCTTAATGTTTTAATGAACTGCAGATCCAAATGCTGCATTAGGCCATGGGCAGGAACCCAAAATAGGTAATTGGGTTCACATAGACTCTCGCTACATAGCCACAAGGATCTTCTAGTCAAAAGGAGAATTCACAGCTCCTAGGTTGCCTTTGACTGAGAAAAAAAGGTGAGTCCTGTAAATAAATGCATAGAAAGACAAAAATGAAATAGGGCTAGAGGGAACACATTGTTGCTTTATTTGCACAAGGTTTATTTTCAAAGCTATAACCACTTTGACAGGCCTGTGTTGGCACTTAGAAGGACCCGCTTTTGGCCTAGTACTCACCTCTCTGCTTGGGGGTGAGGTTGGCAAAAGGATGAAAGGTCTTTGCCTCCTTCCAATCCCAGAAGTGCCTGAAGCTAGTTTTCTTCCCAGTGCTGGTTATAGCGGATGCTCAGAGCCTTCAGTGTTACTCTCATGTTTGCATGTTTGTGGTCCTAATGAGCTTTGTAAACCCAAGCCCATTTTTCTTGTAACCTTTTTCTAATGCTAAAATTTGTGAAGGAGTAAAGGTGTCACAGTGCTTTGGGAGGTCTCTATCCATCAATAATAATATTGGCAGAAGTAGCGGGAAAAAATATACCAGGAAATAGAGCAGCATACATCAAATAATAAAATCACATAAAAGTCTCAACAGCCCCTTTTCAGTGGTCTGTGGGGATAGGACAAGGGGCAATGGCTGCAAGTTAGAACACAGGAGGTTCTGCACCAACATGCAGAAAAGCTTTTTCACAGTGAGGGTGACAGAGCCCTGGAATAGGCTGCCCAGGGAGGTGGTGGAGTCTCCTTCCCTGGAGATATTCAAGACCCATCTGGACACCTGTCTGTGCAATATGAGCTAGGGAGCCTGCTTTGGCAGGGGGGTTGGACTCGATGATCTCTTGAGGTCCCTTCCAACCCCTACGATTCTGTGATTCTGTGATCAGAAAGTTATGTCAATGTTCTAAAGTACCAACACAACATGGTACTACATTTCATTGTAGCTGCTAGAAATGGCAGGCTTGTACTTTTCTGGGTAGATTCACAAATGCCATGGAAGTTATCAATGGTATAAGTGGTAAACAAGTTCCAAGAATATTCCATCCTCAAAGGCAAGGTTTTCTTAACCATCCACACACCTGTACAGAAACACAAATGCCCTATGAATAAGGACTCTTTATAGGCTCAATAGTACAAAGCAAATGCTGGAGTTCACACATGAACTTTCACATTAATTCAGTGCTTTACAATTATTGTGAAGTTAACTTACGTACCCAATTAATGAAACAAATATTGTTTACTCTGCATTTATCAATCTGCCCAGAATTAGTGTAGAAGTAATGTGACCTTGAGCATTATAAATTAAGGACATCGACGATACATGTTTTTAAGTAGTGTCTTTCATACAACCTGTTGTGAAAAGAGACAAGTTAGAGAAATTGAAGCTTCTCCAAGTCTGAAACAGATGCAGCAAACTTTGAGTACAAGTACAAACTGTGAACAATTGCTCTGAGTTGAGCTAGAGATGTTTCAAGTCCACGAGAGAAAGGACATAAAAATACAGTAGAAGCTATACTGAGTCCATCTAATTAGACGCCATGTGTCTGCTGGCCAATGGTTAGAACAAAATATTTGGGCAAGTTTGTAGTCTCCCATCTTCAGCTGCCAGCTCTTTCAGAGGCATATGTGAATTGGATATGATGGATAAGGTGCACTGAAAACACAAACATATCTGAAATCCCAAATAGAGAAAACACAGAGTCACTTGTTTCAATAAAAACTCTTGCTGTGAGGTTGTGGGAGGAAGGAGATGCATTGTGATGCCACTTAGGCAGTGCTCTCCACAGCAATGAGGCAACAAGATGCAACCATCCAAGTTGCAGCAAGGGAAATTCTAATTGGGTACCGGAAAAATTCCACACTGTGAGGGTGGTTAAGCACTGGGATGTGCTTCCTGGACAGACAGTGGGATCCGCCTCTGTGGAGGTTTTCAAAACGTGACTGCATAAGACCTTGGCCATCCTCTGTTATTTTTTCAGTTAGACTGGTTTGAAGAAAGAGGTTGGACAAGATTATCTGCAGAAACATTTTCCAATCTATTTTTTTCTGTGATACTGTGCTTCTATATTTGTTCTCCTTCCTGCAAGAGCTGTAATTCTGAAAGTTTAGTCCACCCCTAGAATGGCAAAATCCTCACCAGAGTTTCTCTAGAAGACAATGGTCTAGGTTGCTTTTCTGTTGTGTGTTAGATTATAGTCCCCAGGCTGGAATTACCTGGTAATAATTAAACTTTGGTTTTATAAGCTTAAGAGTTTAATATTATCGGCACATAAAAGCACTGTAGAAGTTACCTCTAGGAAACTGAGGGGTTTGTCAGTTCATAAGGGAAGAAACTGAGAAATAGTGAGAAGTAATATTGTGAGATTATGAAATAATGCCATTACCCAATTGTGCCTACTAATATTATCAGGAATTAAATAGTTAATTTATCTGATACTTATATTTGCATAGGAGTTAAAAGAGAAACAGTAATGGAGACCATACACTCCACTGGAGTCTTCTATTAGCTGTTAATGTCCTCAAGGTCTGCCCTGAAATCCTGAAACACAGAAATATGTATTCTTTTTAAACATAACTTTAGGTCTAAAACCATAATTCCATAATGCTGTGGGGATTCCTTAGATACAGACTCTTCATGATTATCACTTATGAAGCTACAAGTAAAGCAGAACAAATACTGTGAGATTTTTCTGGTAGTCAAAGGGAAATTTCATGTCAAATGTTTACAACTAAACAAGCTGAAAAGTTTCTGTACTTGATCAGTAACATTGGTATGACTGCCAGAAATTGTGTTGTATATCAAACCTTGAAATAATTCAACACTCCATGCTATTTGGTGTTAGTCTGAAATAGTCACGTTCCTAAACATATTTATACATTGAAACATTGGTCGATTGTCTCCATTCCCTTCAGCTATCTGAAAGGGAAACTTGTTAACCTGTGTGATAAAGGTCCAGAGGTGGACTCAAGCTATCAACTCGCATTTCAGAATTATGAGACACCATGTGCTTGCAATTCATTTTAATCAAACAAATGCATTAAAGTTTAAATGGCAATTGTAATCTGACTTAATTGGTAAATCAATAAGGTTAGTTCAACTCAGAACAGATATGCATACACTAAGGAGTAAGTAAAAATGGCTGGGTTATGAACATGGAAATTGGCAGTTGCTGCCCTTGCCAAGAATTAAACTTGTTTTGAAATAAAGTAATTTATACAGAAAAAAAATGCTTTGAAGCTAGATATTATTTATTCCTGTGTGATTTAGTTTAGGTGATCCTGCTCTGGCAGGAGAGTTGGACTAGATGATCTTTCGAGCTCCCTTCCAACTCCTAGCATTCTGTGATTCTGTAGTTCTGTAAAGTTCAGTCATGCTGAACTATAAATGTATGGCAAGCTGAAATAAGGCAGATTATCATTAAAATGTAAGGCAACATAAAAAACTCTCTCAAAATGAAATAAATGCTATCCTTTCATTTCCAGCATCTCCTGAATGAAGTAGCCAAAATTATTTCAACTCTATACAAGGGACTTTGATGACTTAAAACAGGACCTCAGGCACCTATGTTGAAAATGGCTCATCAAATAAGCCCTGCTCAACTGTTATTTAAACTGACTCCACACATTCTTACTTTTCCATTTTAAAGCTCCAGGGTGTCTGTCATTCTGTGCTTATGTATACACAGATCCTGGGCCTTCAGGGTACCTTCACACCTAACTCATATGCCTGATCAACATCCAGAAGCTTTGAATTCCTCCCCCTGCATCCCATGTGGTGCTCAGATCAAAAAGTTTTTAGGTGCTTAGGTCCTCTGTTGGATCTAGACTTCTCCGCTCTATTTCAGTTTTCATTCATTGTGATTTGCAGTGAAATGAAAGAGAATGCTCCCATTTTGATTTCATTCAATCACCTTTAGTTCAGGACCTTAATAAACAGTGCAAATCTCAGCAGAGACATCAGCAGAGCACGAGAGAAGACTGATGCATAGACTCCAGTGAGTAAAGGCAGCTTCCGGTGACCTCAGAAACATGCAGTGCTGGTTACATTCTACATCACGAACCAGCATGCAAATATGTTCACACCCACAGGAAGAACAACAAATTCAAAGTCATGTTTAGTTGTTATGCACATCCTAGTAGGAGGAAGCAATAAAAGAATAGTGGAGTTGGATGACAAGTAAACAAAGACACTTAGATTTTGATCAACAACCTCCAAATTGTCAGTAGCATTAGGCATTTTATTGTTATATTATTCATAGCAGAAAGAGTTATTTTGGTGAATGAGGCTGATGATGAACCATGGTCTGAATCTGGGAAACTACTGCCTACCTCAAAAGTAACACAGAGTGTGAGACAAAAGGATGAGTGAGAAATATCAATACAAGTAATTGCAGATGTGATAAGAACAAAAGTGTTCCTTGAGGGCAATTTTATAGGCAAATGACTTAATAGCCTCCTGTGTAATCTCCCTTATCCCCTTACCTGAAATGCACACATATGTACTGTTGTAACATACCTTCTTAGCAATGTAGTTTTCACTGTCAGAATTTTGCTCTTTTCCTTGTCCCAAAATTTCCTGATAAATCCCACTATTCTTGAAAGAAAAAATATTTCATTCTCCTTTCCCCTTGTAGGTTTGTCTGTTAATGTTGCAAGATATTCCTTCATAACCTAATAAAGTACAAAATGCACACAAAGCTAATGCTCTGCACCTTGTCTGTAGCTTCTGATTTGATTTGAAGAGAGGTTATGGATTCCAAAACCTGCCTGGACATGATCCTGTGCATCCTGCTCCATGTGACCCTGGAGGGGAATTGGTCTAGATGATCTCCAGAAGTCCCTTCCAACCCCTACTGTTCTGTGAATTTGTGACTCTGATTTAATTTCAGATTGGGCACTGGAGGTACAACAAACTTCAGTGGTCTTTATGGTAGGAAGTGCTGTGTTTGACAGAATTCTTCTCACTCCATTACCAGATAGAAAAGAGCATGGTGGAGTACGTGATGTCAGCTGTGACACAGGAGTCACGGTATCCCTAGAAAAAACATTGTGAGGTTTCTGAAAATCTGAGTTATTTCATAAGAAAAACTAATTAATTTACTCATGGAACTAAACAAACACATTTTTTTTCAGAATATGCTGGAACTCATACTTGGAGTATACTTCTTCAAATTAACATTAGTTATTAAGAGGAGAAACAAAGACTGTAATACAAGAAAGATATTTTACCCTGATTATAATGGAATTTCTATGACATTAAATGACATTTAGTGGTAGTAAATATACTTAAATCTGAATGCATATATACTACAGTCTGCATGAAATACTCTTAAATAGAGTTAAAATCATATTCCAGTTAATACAGATTGTATTTCTTACCCTTCACCATTTTATCCATCACTCCATCAAGTTTTGGCTAAGCCTTGCCAATGGTATATGAAACAGCAGATGTAGTTCACTCCTTTCCTTTCCTCCAGAAGGCAATTTTGTACGGGTTGGTTTTGTAGGATTTTTCCCAGGAAGCACTGGGGGATTTAACAAACAAATAAAAGAAACAAACAAAAACCTGGTTTGTTTTTACAGGAAAATTTATGACTAAAAAGACATGCTTTGCATCTGAAATGCAAATTTCTAAACCTCCAATGGTTATTATTTTCTGCCCAAAACGATCTTAAACTTCTTGGAATGACCTACAAACATTCCTTCTCTTGGAGATTCACTTTACTCTGAGGTGGAAAGTTGGACTGTTGTGCACATACATTCAAAGCTGCATTGCATTGAACAGCAAATCTCATTTACAACTTTTTGATTCCAGTGGGATCTTTTTTTGAATGAAAGATATTATTTTAACAAAAAGTCAGAAGTCTATTTTTCCATTCTTTAATTGATTCCACGTACTTCATGCATTATGCAAGTTAATGAACTGCTAAACTTCCTGATAAGATTTCAATAACTATAATGAAAAAAATAAATTACTGTATCATAACATAGAAACACTTACAAAGAAATACACAGTAAAGATAAAATGGACAATATAAATATTTTTAATGACATGGTGTATGAAAACCAGAACTTTCAAACTTCAAAACTGCTTAAATAGTTTAAGTAATAAACTCTTTATGTAATTAAAATAGAGTTGCCTACAGAGACAAACGATACTAAAAATGTTATGAGAATTGGGTAGTCAGGTGCTTAAAATGAGAGGAATGTAAAAGTAAAGGATTTCTGTGCAAATTTCATTCTGCCCTTTTTATGTATATGTATAATCAGACAACTTTTAATTATGTGATTGTATAGGTACTGGTTTTTCCCTCTTTGGGAAATCCACCTTATTCAATAAAGTAGTTACTCCTATTTCTTCTTCCTTCAAAGTTGAATATCAGATCTTAACATCAAACAGGCAAATCCTGCATCAAACATAAAATTATCTAATATCCAAATAGATGATTGTGCTGTGCTCTCAACATGGCATGTAAGTGCTTCGTAAAATTAACTATCTATGGTTCCCTACAAGTTAAGTGTCACTATTATCCTCATTTTATAACTGAGAAATTGAGAGATTAAGGTCAGAATTGTCAAAAACATCCCCTACTTTTGTATGCTCAACTTGAGATGTCACATCCTTCAGTTTCAAAGCATGCAATATTTTATCACACTTTTTATCTTCAAAGCACAGCTTTAATCAACTTCAAGTGCATTGACTTTAAGAACAGAATTGTGGCTGTGTCTCAGCCTGGAGAGACCCTGATTGGATGTTTAGCAAATGGGTTTATAGCTCTGCATCTAAGAGACGAGGTACACTGAATGTCACAAATATGCCTTTCCAGAAGTGGAAAATGATGCTTCAGTTCTGTTCCAGGCTTTGGAAGGGAGTGTGCTCCAATAGTTTTGGGCATGCACTTATTTGCATTATAGAGATGCTAAGCTAGTGTCACTTGAGTTGCAATGTCTGCATGATGTTATATATATGAGGAAATACAAGCACAGATCCTGTGCTGTCAGATAAGTGGTATCTTTATATCAGCATGGTGACACACCTCTAGTAACAAGCTCTAATTTTCAGATGGACGAATTAGCTCATGCACAGTAACTTAATGGAAATAGTTACCTTGTTTTGGAGCCAGCTCACTTGTCTCACTCCGCTAACAGGGTAGGCTACTGATGGAAACCTCTGTGCCTGTTTTCCCTAATCATGACTGATGCCACTCCATTGCTCCTGTTTTGTCACAGCAGTGTATTTGTAGTCCTGCCTCCCAGTTTTCCACCAGTCCCAGAACTCATGCCCATGTATATCACTGCAGATGATCAGAGTCCTACCAAGTTTATCTTCTCTCAATGTGTCTTATTCTTTTTCTAGTCTGTTTTCGACTAATGCTCAGTGGCTTCTTGCTCCATTCACATGGAACAACCAAGTCCAGCTCCTGTGTCCCCTCCATCTTCTCCCTCTTTGACCTCTTCCTCATCATTCCTTATGCCTCTAACACCAATTCCTTCCCATTGCTCTTCTGAAAGAGCTCAAATGCTTCTACTCTCAGCTCTTTCCACTTGACCTTCTAGGTGGCATGTGTGTTTGGTTTCATCCTTTAGCTGCAGCTTGCTCAGAGCTACTGCATTGTGGTGAAGCACAGTGGGGCATCTTTGTCTGTTGATCAGTTGAAGAATGGAGATGGGAAGGTAAAAAATTATCACAAGAGATGTAAGATTACAGGAAATCCATTAACATCTGACAAAATTGGAAGCAACTGAAATTAGGTCTTTCCAAGGGGGATGCTGGTCAGTCATATCTGTACCCAGAGCTGTTTATGAGACTTCTAATGAAAACTTCAGGATCACACAAGTGTTTGAATGACAGGGTTGACCATGGTGTCCCATACTTAAGACTTTTCATTTTACTGTTGAAAGCATCAGCAGTGAAAGCAGAACCTGTGCATAGTATAGATAGTATAGATATTAGAGGTCCATAGGCAGCTTTCAAGCTAACCCTGAGATGATGCTTGAAAATCCCTATAAATCAAAACCAAGTTATCTTATTTTCTTAGGAATATTTTTCTTACAAGTCATTTTTTTAGTGAATATATGTTCTATGTAAGGCTCCATATGTATGTCCTATGTAAGGCTCCACCTGATGGCTCCTTTCTCAAGGCCCTATGCTCCAAGTTTTCCTACCATATTTTGTGCACTGTCAGGGCAAGATCGGCATATGCTTCTGACCGACTGTCCAGCCACTCAGGCAGGGAAATGGAGTACACGGGAGACTGTTGCTCAGGAAGAACATTAATCTGGGTTCCTTTTCTCTCCTCAGAAATTAATTTTAATTAAATCCACAGCATTTTAATAAAGTGTTACCAGCAGGTTTGTGAGCAGTTGGCCAACGGATTAATAGTACCATAGGGATGGAGAGAGGTCAAGGACACCAGATGGACTAACAGAAAAATCAAAGGCTGACCAGTCCTTAAGTAGAAGAGGCTCTACTTTGGGTTAAAACTGGATCACTAAAGGCAACAAACATAAGGTTCTAATGAAATTAGTTTTTCAGTTATTATGACTAAGTTAGCAACCTTTGAGGAAATAATGCCCAAAGTCTAGGATTTATGGAAGATGGTTGCTGGCACCTGTGTTTACAGCAGCAAAGTGTAGTCACACTAAGGAGTGGGAAATTTGCTAATTAAAGGGGAAAAAAGCCAAGAAGGTGTCTCAATCCTTTTTTTTTTTTTTTAACTTGCAGTAGTGTATCAGGAAATTCCTGCTAAGGAAATAGGTAGGTAAATGGAGAATCCATTCTGAATAAATTAGTATGGAGTGTAATAACAATGCCTATGTTCTAATGCTTTTGTGGCTTTAAATGGAAACCAAAGCAACCGATGTGAAAGAAGATGATCTGTTGATAACCACTGTCCCAACTTGAATCTAATCTGAACTTAAATTGAGACAGACACCCTTAATTAGGTTAGCACCTGAACAGTCTCAATTATTTTGAGATGTGAACACCTTACTGCTATGAAAGACAGTCATGCCTTTGCAGCTTTTATGATTTGCCTAGAAGCAATCTTCTGTGTGACAGATTTATTCACAGAAAAGATGTTACTCCAAGGAAAAGTGATAGAAACATATTCTTGTAACTGAAGAGACCACTAAGGAAAAACATTTTCTCTCTTGAGGAAAGGAATTTACAGGCTTGAGTTAAAGTATTTTCACTCAGTTATAAGCTTTATTTTCTCTCAAAATAAAGAGTTTCTGTATAAAGCCCTGTGTCTAACTACTATGGTACTTAAAAAAAATTTGGTTTTATCATCTCCAGGTGTTGCCAGTTTTGCTTTCCTTAATTTCCCTTTCAGTTCTTTTTCTTAGAGTTCAGTACTTTCCTGCACTAGTAGCCATATTAAATGTCTGCCATTTTTATGGCTTACCCTTCTGTTATTTTATGTACACCTTCAAAGCTCTTTTAGATGGATGAACACGCATTTTGTTAGTTTCATTCTCTTTATTATTTCACTTGCATACATTTTCCATATTTTTTTTTTTCCCCAGATATTTAACATGTATATCATTGGCATAAACGTTTCCTACAAGTACCATGGACTACATGGCATGGTTGGCAGCTCTCTAGGACTGGGGCTATACTGAAGTGTGCCACCTCAGGTTAAAGGTGGGAAGGACTTTGTTGCCTGCTTTCAATGACTGTTCATCTCTGAACATAATCCTATTTTGGAGTATACGTTGGTTTTCTTTGTGCGAAAAGCTGTCACAATTGCATGATGTTTGGGAAAGATTAAACCAAGCTCTTCTTTACCTCTTTCCACATCTCAATTTAAGATCCATGCTCCTAAATTGGATTAATAATAGAGTAGCTCCCTTGTGCCCTAAAGTTAACTGCTATGTTTGTTTGACCTAATCTAGGTCATGCAAGGTTGGTTCCTGTCCCCAGCTCCCTGTGCAGAGAGATGTGGATGATGGAAAAGACAACAGTCCATAAGGAAGCTAGGAGTGGTACTTTTTCCATAAATATCCTGTGGTATCCTTCCTTTTGTATGTTTCCAAACAATGTGTCGCTAAGCCTGCGTGGTGATATGCAATCGGCCTTTGGTGCAATCCTCTGTAGAGTCTTATGAGATCGCTTTTATCACTGCTATTATTCAGCATGAGGATAAACCCACTCACAGGACTGATAAGAACCAGTGATATTATTAACACAGTAATGCTCATATCCGACTTGCTGCATGATGGGGATGGGGGGATGGGGTAGTGGTGGGGGTTATTTTTTTTCTCTGCCACTGCTAAGGTTTTGGTCAAGCTTAGTCCCACTTCAGTGTTCAATGCAGGAAGGATTAATAAAATGAAATGTCATACTACATACTACAGAGATATTTCTTGGGTCTTTTTTAAAATGCCAGAATAACTTTTGTGTTTAGTGACTGCTCCCTGTTGAATCTTTTACAACTATCCTAGCTAGCTTCATGTTTTTCCAGGGTCAGAAACACTAATTGTGTCCAGGATGTTGACAGATATGACATGCTGGAACTTTAATTTCTGTAATACCAGGTTGTTGGAACTTACCATGAGTCGCTGCTTAATCATTTTGTCCCAGAATGGTAATCTGTAAACATAGAAGAACTTGGAAAAATATTTAGTCACTAGAGCCACTTCTGTGCTGCCGATCGTTCTCAGCCCTGGAGATCCAGGCTGATTATGGCATTCTAAGTCTTTTGACACAGTAAAATGATGAGGATTTAATTTTCATGTGAATGATTCCCTTTCTGTGTCAGCTATTTGAAATTCCCGCACTTGGGTCTGGTCTCTGAGATACAGTGTCACAACTTTATGTAATTAAAATAATTCTTTACAGACCCACAGATGTACTATTCCATTGCACTCTTAATGTTGTGGCAGAATGTTCGTTTTACCTCCAACTGACAAGCACAGGCTTGTAAAAGCATTTTGTGTTGCTGACAGCTTGTGTTGTTCAGGGCTGGCATTCCAGCTTTCTGCCTGGCTGCTTCAAATAACATAATTCATTAGTAGCAACAGATGATCTCCATCGATGAGTAAACAAATCTGAGCCAGTATTTAAGTGTCAGCAGATAACAGGTGGCACTCTATTCAGTCACTAAGGCTTTGCCCATTATCTGTGCAGCCTTTTTCCTATTGTCGGATGAACTCTTCAGGAATTCAGGAGTTTTGGTAAGTGTTTGAAATTCTCAGTGCACAGAAAAAGGAGAGTGTGACCTTTTATCCTACTCCAGGCAGATACTTTACTCCAACTGGTAAAGCTAAAATAAAGCTGCTATTAAAGGGTACTTCAAATACCACAGAAACATTTTACATTTGTTCAAAGATCTGTTTGTGATGATTTTGCATTTTTTAAATGCTGATTGCCTGTTATATTTTAAAATCTAAAACTTTGAGATCAATTGCTTGCTATGGCCTTCTTGTTTTCACAGTTCTTCCAAGCTCACAAGGATATAAAGACAATGTTACCTGCCCAAGTGAGATGAACATTTCTGTTAACTTAAATGAAGCTGACATGAACAAAGGCTGTTCTTAAGAGATTTGTGAAACTTTGTTCTAATTGACTTTGATGGCGTAGTAATGAACAGGCACTAATAGTTGATGAATAGAGCAAGAGCTGCATGGAATTTAATGCAGATATTTACTGTCTATTATCCTGTCTTCCTGAGGCTGGCATCAAGCTGAAATTAAAAACATTAATCTGACCAAATCAGTGCATTGTGTCTTGTGGCTGCCTGCCCATATATCCTCTGTGGTGTGATTGTGTACCCCTGTGTGACCCAGGACGAGTCTGTCTTGTTCAGAGATGTGGTAATGTACGTCTGGTATTAAGAATGGAGAAATCACAGCCTTGCTTGTTCCCCAGGTTGTTTTCTCTTGTGTAAATACTGAGTAGGCTTAAATTCTCCTTTTACCCAATATTGCAAACTAAGAAACAAAGCTTGATTTAAACTGGAAGAAGCATCTCCAAAGTTGCAGCATGTCTAAGCTCAAGGATTTTAATCAAAGCCTAAAGGTTTTGAAGGGAAAATTGTACAAAGGCTGTTAGATGTTTTTAGGAGTTTAGAACCATTTTATAAGTGACGATAAAAGCGGTAAAAAGTGCAGTTTGCTGACACTTTGATATGGTCTGAGAAGTCATACTGGTTGAGTTATAATAGATGAGTGAGATTTTGTAGATCTTAAAAGGCCAACAGATGACCTATCCTATGACAGTGTGAGACAAAGAGACATTGTGTTTCAGTTTTAGATTGGCAGTAGCTTACGTGGATTTCATTGCTTGTATAGGCTGAAATAGTGTTTGGGTGTTGTGAATCCATTAAGACATGTTTACTCTGCAAATGAAATTTGTATGAAGTAAAGGACAAGGAAAGCATACTGGCAGAGAATATTTCCCAGTTCATGCTGTTGTTTCATAGAATTATGTAAAGTTAGCATAGGCACATACTGGAAAAACTTTCCTCTGAAATCAGAAAGCAACTAACCACCATTTTCCTTTGGCTCTGAAAGAAACGTTAATACTTTGCAACTTTTGTGCTTTCAGTAATGTGAAATAAGCTAGAGTAAAAATCTCTGTTAAATAATTTTTAGAGAAAGAACCTAAATCACCACCCCCCCACAATTTTTAATATCAAAGATCAAGGAGGAGGGTCTGTGATTGTTGAAGTCACAGCTACATGGCTGCATGTAATAACATTCTTATAAAACACGATGGCAAAAGACTGGCTATGTAAATGAAATATGATTATTCAGAATTGTGTAATTTAATCCACTGATCAAACTAAGGTAATAACTGACTTGGTGTCTTGAGAACTACTAGTCAGGGCGTCAGTGTCAGATCTATCCCACTGCAGTTAAGGAAACATACAATATAAATTACTGGTCTTGTGTGTTTCACGGTAAGTAGGGATTTGCAATTTCAGTCTAGCACCTATGAAATGGCCTAATGCCTCCTCTGCCACTTATTTTTCTGTGAAGCTTAACTGCTGTTTATGAGGCTGCAGCCTCAGGAGTTGGATTGCATCGCTGTTGTATTGAGAACATCTCTGGTTACGTCACCAAGCTCATGGGCATGTTAGCTCCTGAATCATTTTCACTTCCTGTAAAGACAGACCTGAACTGCAGTCTCTGAAGGCTGGCTGCGGTCTCAAAAGACATATCTAAGCTAGTTTTAAATGGATTAGATAGGTATTGGCACTCAGGTGGCAGCAGTGTAGTGCAGCAGCGTGAAACAACGTATGTTGGTTGACTTCTAAACTATTTATCCAGCTTTCCCAGTGGATTTCTGCAGCCTTGCTCAGGTATGTCGGCACCATCTGTAGTCACAGCAAAACCAGCAGAGTAAATATAACCCAAACTCGAAATTATCTCCCACAGCCACTAATGTCAGGGGCACAGCAGGGTAAAAATTTAAATACAAACAACAGGAGCTTTAACTCACATAATAGTGAAGAAAAAAAAGTTTAAAAACAGTCATAGAAAATTTGTGGTTATATCTATTTCACATGTGGATAAGACCCTCTAAGGAGCAGGGATGAAATGGAGATTAATGGTGGTAGAGAGAAGAGTCAGTCACTAATGGCAATTAAAAAAATCATTAAAAGAAAAATAAAGGAAGTGGTTTTGTACATGGGCCTTTAACACTGAAAAATTAAGAAACTCAGATAAGCTTTACACATTATATTTTGGTGAGCAGATAATTTTGGTTAAAAATATGCAACAACCAACTAAACAATAACAATTCATTTCATAGCTAGGGCTTCCAGGACATATTGCACTTTTCATGAGACATTGTGTAAGATATTGTGCTCAGGAAAAGAAATTCAACTTAAAAGAAATGGGCATGTTAGATTATTTTAGAACATCTTTAAAGTCAAATATGGACAGTAATAAAAATTTAAAATGCCTTCACTGATCCTTTAAAAACCTCACTTTATCCAGAAACAGGGAATTCTGTTTTGTTTTAAAATAGGAAAAAAAAGTTTTGAGGAAAGTTTAGTACAATAGATTTTAGCTGAAAATTACCGTATTGAAATTGTCATATGCTGACTTAGTTATACTGTTATCTATTTTACTTCTTTTTCAAACAGTAACTTGTCAGATACCTATAGTCATAAAAATTATTCTGGACTTGAAAGTGAGGGAGACATGAGATTCTTGTATGCTGTTAAAATAGACCCCAGGTTAAATAGCAGTTGTGTATACCAAGTGAATGTGTGTCATCTGTTGAGTTCAATTTCATTTTAAGTCCTCTGTGTATATGATTTCTCTCCTTCTGATTGTGTTGTACCATTCGGCTTAATATACCTGTAAGTACCATTAGAACGTAAAAGCTATAAAATGATGCTTTCTTCAGCAAAATTCACCTGGCAATAGCCTTGAGAAGTGCAGAACTGTGTGGTAGTTCCAAAAAAATAAACTCAACCTACACTGTCATACCAATAAACGCTACTGAACTTTTGTTTCATAAACAGAGGTGCACAGAAAGTAAAATTACTGAATTCCAACAGTAGATGACCTCCACCAAGATGGGTTTCACGATGGAATAATGACACATAAGCAAGAATATATTAGCAGCCTGTGAACATTGTTTGACTATGGACAGCATAGCCTTGTTTATTAGACTTTCCTGCAGCTTTTAATCTGCAAACTAATCCAGATACTAACCCAGCAACATTATACTACTTGAGCAAGATGATGCAACATTCGCCAAATCTTCTGACGGAGCCCAGAGAAGCGATGGGTAACAGACAGACAAAACACTACTTAAAGAAACCTACAAACTTCTCTCCTCCAGCATTTACATGAAACCTGTTGGACATGCAGGATGACAGTGCAGGCTGCAGTGCCAATGGTTTTCAGATGTATTTGTCATTTTTAGTGGTGTAACCACTACCACTAAAAGATACCACAAAGCCTTTATGAATTTATTTCCCCAATGAGGAGCAGCTGCCTGAATCTTAAATTGCCCAGATTTGCTTGCTGCTATGACAGAAGTGCTCACTTCCTACCTTCTAGTACCAAGCTCTTCACTGTGGTCAGTTAGTGGACCAAATTTTTGTATTTCCAGAACAGACATCTCATGCTTCTGCGTCTGTTACTTGCATGGAGATAACCTTATCTGCCAAGTATTTCTTCTTGATCTCCAAGTAGATGTTCTGGACATAGTCAAAACTTCCAAACAAGCACTGAGGCTGCCCATGGGAGCCAGTATCTGACACTGAGTAAAATAAGAGCTGCTGTGCTCCTGCACCCATCCCCTCTAATGCTCACTGTTGCAGTTCTTACTCGAGCCTGTTAAGCTGATCTACTCACCAAAAAGGCTGGGATGTAGCGATAGGAGAGAGAAGTGTGTGGTGTTGTCTCCTTTGCCGTTGGTGTTGGGGTAACAGTCAATGCGTGTAATGAAGGGAAGTAGCAAACTTGACAGTGCCTGTAATCAAAGTGATAGGCACCTCACTTATAATTACTAGAAAAGCCCTAAAGCTGGGGAAGACATAGCAACAGTATGTAGCACTGGCACTTTTAGTGTACTTGTTTTCAGCGCATGAAAGAGGTACTTCAGATGGCTGACAACATTTCAAGCCATCTCTGTGGCATAAAGTCCAGAAAGGAAGCGAAGGTCAGTAAGGCTGGAAAGTACTAACACTCTACCCTCACCTGCTCTGAGCAGAGCAGGACCATAGCTCTCAGGAGCACTCACCTGCAAGGCAAAGCATTCCTGATATAACCCTTTGCCCAGCACTGCTTTTTCTCCTTTCCCCCTTCCCCACTGCACAGGCAAGCAGTGCTGCCAGCCATCCTAACTGGGCTGTGGCAAAGGCATCAGCAAACATTCAGTGCTCCAGCAAACGTTTGGCAAACACATAGACCTTCAGTCCACATGCAGGAGTTGCCATAGAGAAAACAGGAGAGACCGTCCCTGTGTTCTGCTCTGCACAGTAAGCTTTCTCCTCTTCCTTATCAGCTGCAGAGCTGACCCACTGGTGACCCAAGGGTCAGACTTACACAGCAAGGAAATTTTATTTGGCAGTGAGGCAGCAAGCTGGTGACATTGAGGATACAGCTGTGTATGTATGGCTAGGAGAGAAGTTCAAACCCAGGTCAAGTGTGGCAGGATTTATTAGATTAATTAAACATGGTATGTATTGATCAGAACCATGAAAAATGAGTGGCACTGAGAAACTGATCACCTCTATTTATAGCTTATTTTCCTTATTCTGAGAGTAGAAAAATAGATATTCCAAATGAGACAGGAATCTTTTGGGAGTGATATTTCTTCTTCCTACAGCCACATCCTGTATTAGACTGCACAGATACAGTAAGTAGGTCAGGGTAAATCTTTTCAGTGCAAGATCACACTGCTGCAAACACCACATGCATAAGCAGGAGGAGGTCAAACAATGTTTGCATATGCAAACATGGAGGTCTCTTGGCTATAAGCGTCTGTTGAAGTCTTCCAAGCATTAAAATGTGTAGGTTCTTGGTTATGGCTATCCCACTTTTAACGATTATATCTACTGGTATATACCTAACGGGGACCTACAAGAGAGCTGGAAAGGGACTTGTGGTGATGGGACATGGGTTAATAGCTTTGAACTGAAGGAGGATAGATTTAGATGAGATATAAGGAAGAAATTATTTGCTGTGAAGGGGGTGGGGCATTGGCACAGGTTGTCCAGAGAAGCTGTGGCTGGCCCCCTCCCTAGCAGTGTTCAAGGACAGGCTGGATGGGGCTTTGGGCACCTTGGTCTAGTAGAGGGTGTCCCTGCCCATGGCAGGGGAGTTGGAACCAGATGATCCTTGAGGTCCCTTCCAACCAAAACTATAATGTGATTCTATGTTTGTGTCACTGCTTAGAAGACCGCATACATTCACATTTACCATACTCATTTATATAAGCTTTCAAATCCCTTCCCAGAATTTACTGCACATCCACACACCCAGAATGATGGGTTCTTGCTTGAGGCTTCTTCTTCTAGTAGTTGACTTTCCCCACACTCCAACTCTGAAACCATTTGTTACATTGCATCTCAAATATGATCTCAAAGCCCACTGTTATAATTTCTTTCCCATTGGTGTCTTGCCACCAGCTGGCCCTCAGAGCAAGATGGGTTTGACCACCAAACCAAATGAAGCAAAAATAAAACCTTCACCCAAACAATAACATTTGCATCCTTGAGTAAATATGAAAGCAGTGCCTCTCAAACACTGCTTCTTGACTTTATCACTGCGCTTCTTTCACCACCCAAAGATCTCACATAATGACACTTCCATCTACTGCGTCACACCAGGTACCATCAGTGCACACCTATGTGTTTTAATGGCAGCTAGGTTCTTAACCATAGGTTAACAAGAGGCTGGAAATAAAGTGTGAAGCTTACACAGAGGTCTCAAGCTGTATCTCTTTACATATCAAGCTTCAGGATGGGTTATAGCCCTACTAATAATCAATGTGATGTCTCATGGTAATAAGTTCAATGTGCATATAAACTGCTGCTCAACTGAGGGTTGTATCAGATTTAGACTCAAAGTTAATTGGACAGGGATTTTATGTGTCTATATTCGTGAAATGGAGTACGTATCTATGGAACTATCAGGTAGCATAAGTGATCTCTGTGTGAAAAGGTGTGGGTAAGTTTTGTACACATAGGGTGTGTTTTTAATTTTATGAGTGTCTGAGTAGAATTTTGCATATCTCATCACCTCACCCCTGCTTTTATCTTCCTTCTCTTGTTCTTTTTGTTCTTCCCCATCCTTTCATTTTCCTGCTCCTTTTATCTGCTTTGTTTCCGTCCTCCTATCCTGCTCAAATACCTTTTCTGCTTTCATCTCTTAGACCCTTTTCTCACTCACTCTGCAGTCTTCCTCCAAATGTGTATCTCCAAACTAGCTCTCTTTATAAACCACAGTAATAATCTCACACCCTTAGGTATTTTGGCCCTTCATCCTATGTTTGGCATGTTATTTTAAAGCTGTAGAGTCTTTGGGACAGGGAAAATACCTTACATGTTAGTGCAGCACTGTACACAGTTTCCTACAAATACTTTGGAAAAGCTACAATAAAGTGTGAATTGATCTCGTACAATTTTTTTTTGTTTCATTTTGTTTTGGTTTAAATATTCTGTTCTGTTTCATATCATCATATCCCCTAAATTCAGTTAATTATTATACTCAAGAGACTACTTGGATGTTAGCTGCGGAGGTAGACAACTCTTTTCAATATCCAATGTCTGACAAAAATACAGCATTTCTTTTAATAATAATTATGAGATTGCTTCTTTTTTCCTAAAATCATCTCCTAATGGCATCATTCAGAGAGAAAAAAAAAAGTGAGCAGAGTGTATCAATCTTACATGTAGGAGGTAATCAGAGACAGTTTATCCAGACTTTTGTGATTAGATTGCTCCTTGTATGGCAAGAGTGACACAAAACAAATGGTTGGAAAACTATCACCTTTTCTTCATCTTGCTTTGGCAGCCTCTGGGCTATAATCATCTTCAAAATGTAATAATAAGTGAACATTCAGAGTTGCTTTTGTCTTCCTTAATCCTTTTTAATATGCCTGACAAGTAAACTAGTTTGCATACTTTAGCATCATTTCAGATAGGTTATGCCTATCAAGCTGAATATCACTCAAAAATTACTTCCAACTAATTTTCTGAATAGATCTGAAAGCTAGGATCATTTTTCTGAACATGTATGCCTTACTTGTTCTCAGTTTAAAAATAGAGAAGAAATAGGAAGTTAACATAACTTCCTCGGAAATCTAAATCTTTAGACATATCACAGAACATGGAAAATAATTTATAAGTGAAAATGTTGCAAGTTATGATCAATCAGAACCCCTGAATCAAAAAAATAAAGAAATGAAATCCTGACATTTAGACTGTAGACCAACTTGAAAGACTTCAGTTGAATTCTCAACATATTTTTGTCAAAAAAGCAATATTATCTGCAAGAACATCAATATTTAGGCGTTTTAATCAGAACATGAGAATATTTTCAGATCTTAGCAGCTGAAATCTGAATAAGCTCACCTATCTCCCTCCCTTCAACTTGGTGCTTTAATCTTCCAGCAGAAGAAACGTCTTGGAATAAAATTCCAACAAAAATACTTCAAATTTTTTTTAATAGTTTATTATTTTATTTTATTTCTGCTCAGCTGTGGTGGATAGAAACAGAAAGAAGGAAGAATGTTGGGAAAGTCATGATACTATACAAGTGGGTGACCTTGTTGTGGGTATAATTACTGACAGTTCAATCTGATTCTAAAGTATCTTTTGTGAACAGACATCCCTGGTATCTCTGAGATCACACTCAGCTGGTAAATGAAGCTTCCTTATCTCTTCTGCCAATGTGAAAATAAAACAAAAGGGTCCTACTTGATCACTTTGACAGATGATGTGTCCTTTACTGGGAAAGACTGCAGTGCACTAAACCTGTATAATCTACAACCTATATTACGAAGGGGTCATTTTCAGTCAATAGCCACATGATGTCTTTGCATATTCTACCCAACTTCTCTTACTCAAACAGGAGAAAATTTCAACATAGTTCAGCAACCTCTCAATCTCAAGGTTGCACGTGGAATTTGTATCTTCTTCCTCACTTCTGGCCTTGAGTAGGAAGTCTCCAGAGACCACAGAAATCCTTAAAATGGCTGGAGTCCTCATCATCTGAGCAAAGCCCCAGGCACTTGGTGTATTTTAGGTAGGAATGCAAATACAGAAGAAACCAAGCACGAGGAAGAAAATGTTTCAACTTGCCATGTGTTAAAATGTAGGTTGCCACAAAACTTTGGGCGGGCTCTAATACTTTAATGAGAACTCATTTTTCATTTGTGCTGTACATACAATGTTATTATATTCATTTAAGACAATTTAATGTAAATACTGGTGTTTTCTTAGCACACATAGGAAGAGCATCAAATTATCTCTACTTCAGAGAAAGAAAAACAACTGGGAAGAATCTGCATGACACAGATTGATTTGCCACCAGCCATCAGCTGCTGCTGAAAGAACAAGAACTGGGAAATGGTCCGCTAGCTCTGACTCGTGTTGGCCATTCACCTGGGGCTGTCTGATTCACGTGCTCCCACACTGCCCCTTCAAACAGCTATTTGTAGCAGACTGGGCTTTATTAGGGCAGATTACACCTGCCACTTGCACAGTACCCTTAGGGATAAGAAGTCACCTGAAAACAGTTGAATATAAGGACAGTCAAATTTGCTTGGGGGAGGGTTTCCCCCCTTTACCACCTTTCTGCCTGATTCTTGAGGCCCCTTATGAACCTGGTTCATATAGGGTGTGGAAATGCATGTGCAGGACTTTCGTTAACTTTTTTTTTTTTAAACGTGTGACAAATGTCCAGCTGTGATGCAGTGATGTGAGTTACCCACTCTTAGAAAACAAGCAATTGGAAAATCACACACATAACTCCATATTAGCCAGTGGGTTACCAGAGGGTCAGGTTGTTCAGTTCTGCTTTTGCAGCCTCTGAATGAGCAATAGATTTTGCTGATGTCCAAAATTGGTGTGAAGCAGCCCAAATTAGTGCCAAACAATGTGTAAGTGGAGAGAAATTACTAGGTCACCTTGTCATCTTCCAGCAGTGTAAGACTGCTCCTTACAAGTCACGTTATCAGTTAAACCAGCATGGCTGATTTTAAAAGTGCCAAGCAATGTAGGTTTTCTGCTACTCCATAATATTTTTCCATATTTACTTTGGGCAGGTTTCTTCTGGAAGAATGTCTAAATTCCCTTTTCCAACATTTTTTCTCCATTTTTCTAGGAAAAGTCGAATACATTTCTCCATTTTACTTTTGGATGTGCATGCAGGTCATCTGTGGACAGTGAGGTTGATGACGACTTCCTTATATGCACGTGGCCTACATGTACCAGGTGGCCTGTACAGACTGAAACTGGGGCACAGCGTTGTGTGGAAGAGGGCAGAGAGACATTTTCACGCAATTACTGTGTAAAGACACAGCTGCTTGGCTAAGGTGTAGCTTCTGTTTGCCATTAACACTATGTATCAGCAGGAAAATAGGCAGCAAGAGCTTAGGAGACCTGGTCTCTTGGGAGATCTATCACCATACTGATAAATAGGTTCTCTGTTTATAACTTCTGAGCATGTTCTGGTTCATATGTCCTTTACTCTTCCTCTAAACCTTGTTCTTTCCCACTAAAAATACGTCCCCTACCATTTCTCTGAACTGTTTCTTGCTAAGGAATCTCTTTCTCAAGCGAATGTGAACTTCAAGTAGTCATAATGTTACCATTGTCACCTTCATTCAAACACAATTTCTAGACTCCACTGATCCAAGCATCATCCTCTGACACTCCCAGTCCCCAGGAAACTTAGGTGATGCTAATGGGACTATTCACATCACCAACACATTTGTGCAACATTCAACTGATTTACATGTAGAGATTTTACATACCACCTGCAGCATAGCTGACCGTTGACACAAAATAAAATGTTGACAATGTTTCAAGGGCCTGTAGAAAGTTCCCATCTGAGCATGCTTCACTGTAGGGTGTTTACATGTCTCTTTGGCAAAAAAATATTACTTTTTAGAAATCTAAGAAACACTGGTATACTGCTGCTTTGAACAAGGTCTCCGCAGGTATCTAAATAGCAAGGGGACTTTAAAAAAATTTCTTTTTGTCCCTGTTTCATCATTCACCTTTGTTTTATCTCTCCAGACTCATTTCCCCAGGGGGTTTCCCATTCTAGCAATGCCTCTGGTGAAGTCTGTGTGACTGTATGTGACACCAGGAAAGAGAGATTCCTTTGATATATACTTCATGGCTTCGTTGAAGACCTCTAACGAAATACACATATAGCTATTACTAATACTTAATAAACACTTCGACACTCAACTCTCCAAAATTTGTATGAACAGACACAAATACTTTATATCCCAATGAATCCAAGGCCAAAAGCTGGTTCAAGTAAGACTGTAAGACTTTGAGTATGCTGATCAAACTAATGTTTTACAGCAGTTTACAAAGGTTGGTAATGACTTCTGAGAATTCCTCTGCACAGAGGCTTATGTCCATGGAAACTTTTGCCATCCTTCCCAAGATTATTTCAGTGGACACAAATAAAAAGCTACAAGTTATCGATGCTCCTGTTCGTCAGCTGGCATGGAAATCTCTCCAAGAACAATGAAATTGAAACCTTTCTGATGTTCTCACTTAAGGGCTTTTGGTATATACAGATATGTACGCTATTCTCTACTCTATAGGGCATGTCTCCCACAGGTTAAAATTAACCATTCTGCTCTGTGTGTATTCTGATATGCAGAAAACTTCATCAGGTGTTTAAAAACCCACACATAGCTTATGGATAGATTTGGCCATTTAACACTATTGCATTTTGGTGGTTTGGGTTATAGATACCTAAAAAGTCCCTTATTAATTAATCAGCACTTATACAGGATATATTTTATCTCTAATTGTAGAATATTTGGTTACCAGGAGGAAAATGTTAAACAACACGGTTGCAGCTGTTTTTATTGCCAAATGCAAAGTGCACTGTGTGCAATTAGGCTACCAGGAGTCCTGGCGTACCCCAAAGTTCCCATTGCCACTGGTATTTCTGGGCAGTGATGGTAGGAAGGGAGGCTGAGGAAGAGTGCTAGCTTATCACACCACAGAGGAACCCAGAAGGGTTTTGATGATCATGCATGTCTTTATATCAGCAGCCCATTACTCCCTGGATAAATACTGTACTCCAAGTTTGAAGGAGCCACAGATAAGATGGATGACAAAGAACAGAAACAACAGTAACTCTAAGCAAGCACATATACTTTGACAGGCAGACCTTTCTTGGAGGAAAACATAAAAATCTTCCAATACAGCTGACACTCTGTGTCATACAGCTTTATTCTAAGATCCTTTGTTATTTTTCTTCTCTTTTATTGCTTCAGAAAAAAAATCTCAACTTCAGTGCATCCTGGGTTTGTCAGTGGTCATCGTGGGAAGTAGATAAAAACCCATGGCGGATTCACTTTCAGATGCAGCATTTGACCCTCTGGATCCAGGCATATGAGCAAGAACTGTCTGCAGAGAAGATGTATCCCGTGTCACTCTGCCAGTCATTGCTATCAGGAGCAGTATGAAGGCTTGTTACAGTGGAGTTTGTCTATTAACTATGGATGATGGCTGTTTATTTGCATCTTCTGGGATATAGATGTATTGCATTTCTTCCAGTGCTTCCTCAACTTGGGACCTGCTTCAGAGAGTCCCGGCATAAGGTGACAGGTGTGGTATGTTTGTATCTGAGTATGACACAGAATGCAAACCTCACACTTCAACTTCCAATTTGCTCTCATTCTCCTGTGATACACAGATGTCAAGTTACTGACTTTATATCTTCAGTAACCTTCCCTGAGTGTTGTAGTTTTGTGTGGCTGTGTTCTGGTGGAGAACCTGGGGGATGTAGGAGTGGCTTCTGCAAGAAGCAGCTAGAAGCTCTCTGCAGGCCCAGCAGAGTAAACACCAGCTGAATCAAGGCTGGAGCTGTTGCTGACCAAGGCAGAGCACATCAGTGATGGTCACAGCACCTCTGGGAATCACATTTAGTAGAAAAAAAAATGCAAGTACCCACTTTTTCCCAACAGAGAAGAGAGTGAGAATGTAAGAAGCTGTGCAGGCACCAAGGCTAGGGAAGGAGGGGGAGGAGATGACTTGTTGTAGATGTGTTCGATAAGTGCTAAACAAAGGAATAAGCCTTTCCTTGATCCACTGGCCATGCTTCTGCTAACACAGCCCAGAGGCTGTTGCTGCCCGGGATGCTAGAGCTCACTGCTGGCTCAGGCTCACCTCGCTGCCCAATAGGACTTCCCAGGCCTCTTCGGCAGATCTGCTCCTCAGGCAGACAGGCCCCAACCTTGGTCACTGACAGAGGTTATTTTCCTTTCTCTGTCTTGTTGAATTTCATAATTTACCCTAAAGGAGTAAGTTTAAAGGAGTCATCCTCTGTGGTACTGTTCCAAGCTATACACACAACTGTGACAAAATCAACCAAACCAGGAAAGCAAGAACCATTCCCCTTTCTGATTTTGATTATTTATCTCCCTTGAGCAAATCAAGTCACCTCTCTCTGCTTTGATTTTGTCATCTGCAAAGGCATTTATCGTTCCATTTATTTCCCTTTTCAAAGCACTAATGCCCAAGTTTATCAGCAATATTTGATTTCTTTCTTTTTGAACAAAGAAGGTGAGGACAGTCAAGAATTGAATTTGGGTGTTCACCCGCACAGCCATTTATGAACAAAAGTTCAACAAATAGACAAATTTAGGATATAAATATATAAATGTCAAACAGTAAAGCAATTTTTAAAAGAATCTTGCTTTTAACCTATTTATCCAAATCATAGAATCATAGAATTGTAAGGGTTGGAAGGGACCTCAAGAGATCATTGGGTCCAACCCCCTGCCAAAGCAGGCTCCGTAGGACATATCACTCAGATAGGCATCCAGATGGGTCTTGAATATCTCCAGAGAAGGAGACTCCATTACCTCCCTGGGCAGTCTATTCCAGTGCTCTGTTACCCTCACTGTGAAAAAGTTTGTCCACATGTTGGTGCAGAACTTCCTATGCTCCAACTTGCAGCCATTTCCCCCTGTCCTATCCCCACAGACCACTGAAAAGGGGCTGGCTGATTCCCCCTGCATCCCCTGCTTCAGATAATTATAGACTTTAATTAGGTCCCCCCTTAGTCTTCTCTTCTCAAGGCTGAAGAGTCCCAACTTACTCAGCCTTTCCTCATAGGGGAGATGCTCCAGGCCCCTAATCATCTTCGTAGCCCTTCTTTGGACTCTCTCCAGGAGATTTTTAAACCAAGGATCCCAGAACTGGACACAATATCTAAACTATAAATATCTAAATTATCTAAAACATATCTAAAAATATCTGGACACAAATATCTAAATTTGAACAACGACACAAGCTTAATTTTCATCAGAAGTATCCTAGCAGGTCTCTAAGTGTAGTGCTTATACTGGCAAACTACAGAGTGGCTAAAATAGGATTCTGTGTGATTTATAACTAATACTGGTTTTGCAATTCTTTATGTTTAACATTTTATCTTTTAGCTTATTTCTCCATCCTATGCCATACATGATCTGTCATCTGTTGGTACTCTTCCCCTGATAGAGTGCTTAATAGGCACTTCATGATATTGTGAAATTTGTCATGGGATTCACTAATTGGAAGAGTAACATCCCAAAGGCAATGTTTCCTGATAAGATGAGCATTACAGAAACAAGGAAATGTCTGCCTTGGGTTCTTCCCAAGTAAAGTTTGCACATAATTTTTTCAACTACTGTGGGATATCTGCAGTCTGCAAAAAACCAGGCCAAACTTTCAAGCTCTGTTTCCGTCTCTGATTCATGCTCTAAACCTGATGCAGCAGGGTGTGACTGTACTTGCTGTGAACATGTTCCTGCAGATCCTCACTGAATACCTTTAAAAGACAACACTTATTTCTAACAGAAGAACATATGTGCTCAGTGAGTAAAAATGTTCCTCAGCTATCACAATTTTCATGCTAAGAGTTTTGTTTTAAAAAATCTTGCAGACAATACTTTGGAGGTGTCCATTGAAGACCAGATGTTCTTTTTATGAGAAATGTACCAGAAAGTATAGATTCATCTGCCAGGCTGCTAGTAGTAAGAAGCTACTACCCTCTAGAATTTGTTTGAAGAGGTTACCCAAAGTGACACAGTTCGTTGACCTGATCTCTTGGCAGTCTGTTATTCCTTCTGCAAACAGACTATGCCAGAAGTAGCTCTGCTAGAATTTCTGTCTGTAAACTAAGGAGACACAATATGTGATGCTCCTTTTGACATTAGTGGTATCTCATACAAAGACCACATTCCCCTCCCCCAAAAGATGTACCGTCACTAGTAGCTAAGAAAGAGGATTTAAATGGAGTAATGAGGCCCAGATACACAGCCAGGTTTTCCATGTGGACAAGAAAAGGCATCTAGATGCAAGCAGTTCCAACTCATCTTATCCATAAACACCATAACTTCTTTCATATACATAAATATGTAAAGAAAGAAAGACTTGGAATCCTTCCACAAGATTCCTCTGTAGGAGTTGTATACAGCTGCTGGCTTTTAAATGCCATTACCATGATAATTCTGTTTTGATACCTCCCTCCCCACCCCCCTCCCCCCCAAACATTCAAACTCAGTGAAAACATGCAGCAGACATAAACCCTGGAAAAGAAGAGCTTTTAAAGGAGGTATTGCCTGGCTGTGCTTTTCTCTCCCACACCAAGATTTGCTGTACTGACATTTTATAAATGCTGTAGGTGTGGTCAGCAGTAAATGATGACTCCTCTGGGGAGCTGACTCCTCTGCACCTTCAGCTGTACTATGCCTCAAGGGTGGCTGTCTCACAGCGTACTCACGCGTAACTCAATACTTAGGTAAAGAATCCTCAAATTCATGTTACAACATGGAAAAAATATTTCTGTAACATTGGTACTTTTCCAATTGAAATTTCTCATACCTGATGATCATCCTTATACTTAAGGGCTCTTGAAAAGAAATGTCCTGGCTGTGTACGTAACTAGAGCCTATAGGGTTTTAACATTTCTCACGAAAACGACATTGACCTTTTTGACAGAGTGCCAAGCATTACAAAAACTGCCTCCTACAGTATTATAGTTAAAGAAATCAAGTTTAAAGGGAAAAAAAAAAAGTAAACCAAAGCCAACAAAACATACACCCCCATTATGCATTATGACTCTTTGCAGTCTTGGAAGAAAAAGATAACAGACAACAAATTGCCAAAATAAAGCTGATAAGTTATATATTTTGGGGTTTCAGGTGACAGAAAAAAAGTAGTTTGGTACCTAATGTCAGTGGTATCTCTATGATACTATTGCTATCAGGTCTGACCCAGCAAAAATCTAGTCATTGAAATGTAACTGCATGGCTAATGTAGCTGAAGTTGGTGTCATTCTTTTTAATGTGCCCTTCTCTGTTAAAGATTAGTGTTCTTTTCTGATTGGCTTTTGTTCTTTGAGTAGAATAACATATTCTGCATCATGCAGCATTGACCTTAGTTTTAGGAATATGGATTTGAAGGTTGGCTGTATCACATTGATCCACACAGAAAGTCTCCAGCGTTCAGCCAGTAATGAAAGTGCAATAAGCAGAAAATTTAATTCACCCAGAAACTGTAAGGAATAAAGCTACATTAAATACTTGCACTGAAGATACAGCTCTAACTCTGGCACTTTCAACTATTCAACATTCAAAATGAAACCCTCAAAGCGAATGGCACACTGCTGTGATGATGTAAGCTGTTGTTGCTGCTGTCATGCTATGCATATCACAGTGTTTTGACTGTTGCTTACAAATCTTCTTCAACATCAAAGTGAGAATGGAGCAATTTTACAAAGAATGCATTGTGACAGAAGATCCACGATAAACCTCTTGTTTGCACTGTTTAAATCAAGCCCAAACATTTTCTTTCATCTGTTGAGTAGACATTAAAAGATTTTTGGTGTCCTCAAATCTACAAAATCCAACTAATTAAGGATTTACCTTTTAATGCTTAGGTCTTTTTAAGATACATAGTAAAATTAATTTCCAACAAAAATATGAGATTAAGAGATCCTTATCATATGACTTTAATGTAGATTACCAGTAATGGAATGGGATATTTATAATCTCTACAATTTTTTGTTAGAGTAAGTCTGTATTGAACCGAACTCAAGTACATGGCTGTTTTTTTATATTGTCCTGATCCCTGCTCACTACAAAACCTTGTGCTTGCTCCAGATCTAGGCTGAAGGTTTGAAAGTTGTGCAGGTTTCTGCAGAACTCTCCTGCATTAGCTGGAGGTTCTTGTTTGCTCGTTCCTCATTTTCTTTTTCTGCTTATATACCATGAAGGCTCCAAGAGCTTTATCAGCAGGCTAGTAAATCCTACAACCAAGCTCAAATGTAATCCTGATATTCTGTGGAAAATAAAAAGAAATAGGAAACTTGAAAAACCTGTCTCTCAAAGTCAAGTTTTCTGCCCTCCACTTTCTGTTTCCAGTGAGGTAAGGAAAAAAAATGAGACATGCTACCTCCCAGGATTTGCCAAGATGTGATGAAATATAGAAAAAAATACTTCAAATTCAACTATGGAATATAAAATTTGAAACTGTTCTGGACTTTCCAAAATGTTACTTAGAAGAACCCGGATAATGACTTTGCAATATTTATTATACACAGTCTTCCACGTCTGCTTAATTAAATTTTGAGGAGTAAAAAAAGAAGTGATGAGGCTATGAAGAAAAAAAAATTATAATTATTCTCCCTTAGATTTTTGCTTTTGAAGATGAGGGAATCTGTCTTCTCAAATTTATGCAGTACAGAAATAGTATATATATATATATAATGCAGTATAGAAATAGTAAGTGAATCCAAGAGAAACCATTTCCATTTGTAGGTTTGAGCTTTTAAAAATTAATTTAATGATTTATGCCAACAAAATAGGAGTGAATATTTTGCATTTAATGTTGCAAAAGATACTGCTTAGTTTGCACAAGAATGAGATTTCACCTTAGATCAGAACATTTTTATTCAGCCAAAGTTGTAGCATGCTGAATGTTTAACAAAGGTTAATGCTCTGTTATTCAAGTTACATACAGATTAATCCTAATATGCTGCACACAACACCTAAAGAAAATCACACTGCCTCATATTAGGATCCCAATAAGTTCAGATTTCATGCACCATTCATAAGGAAACCAAGAATGGACCTCTTTTAGACTTCTAAAAGTTGTCCAAGACAGTCAACATAAATTCTTTGTTTATGGAAGTAGTTATACTCTATAAAGCTATGCAGCTTATTCTAAAGTCAGTGTTTACGACAGGTGAAAGATGCTCCTCTGTAGGAGCTCCCACTGAATGAAAGCAGAGCCAAGGGTGACTGTCATTCACTTATATAAATAACTGTTAGATGTGCTGTGCTTTATTGTACTGCATTCTATTACAAGAAATGGTAAATAGTTACTTCCCAACCATCCTGTAGGTTACTCATGCCAGTTTTCTCAGAGGACATCTCTATCGTAGCTGTGTTTATCATGATTGTTGGGAAATCCTGGTGGATGAGATGGACAGGCATTTTTCTGTAATACTTTTTTACAAGAATACATAACACCTTTTTTATTCTCTCTACATCTTATGGTACCATCTCAGAATTTCAATCAAGTTATACAAAGTCAGTATCTTCCTGGAAAATGCATAATGAGGCATCCATGGAATTGTTCCAGGAGTAGCTCATCTGTCTGGATGGTGAAGACCCAGAACAATGTGACATAGAGGGGACAGGTAGGTGTTCTCTGCTCACCACCACTACCTCACACAGGGAACTTACGGTTATATAGGTGTGAAAGAGATTATGCAGCCCTCTCCTTACTTTCATCATCAACCTAATTTCAGTTGCAGCTTCAATCTGCATTGGTAATGAATATTCTGAATTATTTCTTCCCACTAAAGTCTCCAGGAGCATTTCTCGTGCCTCCAAATGGTTTTAGTTTAATTTGAATCTTTTGCCTTATCAGGAGAAAGATTTTTTGCAATAGGAGAATAAAGCATTTCAGCAATGGTGGCACTGCTTTGTTTGGTTTGGTTTTGCTTTGCTTTGTTTTCTGGAGCAATCTAAGCAAACAATAAAATATAGCTTATATTGAATGCATTTCTGTTTAAGCCCTTACCACTTGGAGCAAAAAGTTAAACTGTAGCACAGCAAAATAATCTGGTTTTACATTGTAATGCTTCTTGTATCAAAAACTGGTTCTATTTCTCCTTCACCCTTTAATAAGGGAAAAAACCTCCTATCTTTCTGTTTGCTTTTCACTAGAAACATTAGTCTGTCATTAATAAAAAGTTACAGGCAAATCACCATACAATTCACCTGAGATACCGTGTTGTAGCTGTCAAAGACATGGGGCTGAGAGAAAAAGAAAGTGAAAAAATACTGATTCTTATGCTGCAAGTCTGATATCCTAAATGTAAAACAGAAATGGCAAAACTGTGTCGTGGTTTTGCTCCAGCTGAGAGCTGGGCACCAAGCAGCCACTTGTTCTTTAAAAGGGACTGGAGGGGTGGGGGGTTGGGGTGAATACTGAGGGAGGGGTAAAGGGGAGGAGAAGAAAACCCAAGAAACCAAAACCTCATGGATTGGGATAAGGACAGTTTACTGGGATAACAGAGAGATAGGTATAATAACAGGACTTTATTGCAAAATATATGAAACTGGTGATACACAATGCAGTTTCTCACTTAATTGCACAACTCAGGCCGTACAGCCCAGAGCCGTCCTGAAACTGGACTGTCCCCAAAACCATACGTCCTGGAGCTGCCTGCTTCTCCCCACCACCAGCCTCCCTTTTATGCTGAGCATGACGTAATTGGCATGGAATACCCCCTTTGGCCAGTTCGGGTCACCTGTCCCAGCTGCGTCCCCTCCCTTCTCATTTGCAGGGCAATATGAACAACTGAAAAGTCCTTTACTGCTTGGCAACAACTAGAAACATCAGGGTGTTATCAGCACTGCTCTCATCCTAACTCCCAAACATGGCATTCCACCCTTTGCTAGAAAGAAATTAACTCTACCCTAGCTGAAACCAGCACAAACAGACAATAAATTTTATTGCTGGTTTTGGTTATTATTTATCACTCACTATGACGTAGTAAATGGCCCAATAAAAAAATTATTCATGCTTTGCACATAATAGCTCCAAATAACCTTGGTCACTAGACGTAGGGAGTGACTGACTGATGTGACTTTCACTCTCTATAAAACTAGAAATTTTCTCTATTTCCACAGAAACTGAAGAACAAAAAAGAAATTATAAAAGGATACTAGCTTTCTTGCCTAAAATACCTTCCTCAAAACCCCAGTCTGTACATCTGGAAAGAGCTGTACTGGAGACTGATAGGAGAAAGATAGTGCTGGAGATATATAATAATTTCATTCAGGATGAAAACACATTTTCATACAGTGAGGATGGAGGACCTCATACTTTTCAGATCCTCGTGAAGCTGGAACTGTAAGTAGCAAGGAGGTCTCCATGGCATAATGTCTTTTTTTGGGAGAAGTCTTTAACTTTCCCCCCTTTCAGCCAGCACCTGACAGATGAGCACTTTCTGGTCGCATAGTTCAGCTGTGGGCACATGACTGCAATGCTTTCCTGTTTGCATGCTTTCTCTGAGATAGACACAGAAGGTCTATCTGAACATGTGTATTTCTCACTGTATATTCTGATTAACATTTCTGAAGACACAATTTGGGGTATATTGTGGACTAAAGCATGAGAAGCCGCGCATTTCTTCAGAAGTCCTACCTCACCCAGTCCATATCAGTCAAATTTTTGCAAAAGTTCTCAAGTAGAGCAAGTCATGCCATTAATTATAACAGAAATGTATTTTAATTTACTCTGATAAAATCTGAAAGCTCTGCAGAAGCTACACCTCCTTATTGCTGTTCAGTGACCTAACTGCTACCATGGACGGAATGAAATAGGCGGTGCCATAATTTGCTGCAAAATGACTTATTATAAAGCACTGGATTCTCTGCAATACCCTACAATGTCCATTTGCCTATACTGCCTTTGTGTTCAGCTTCTCCCCCTTGCTCCCTTACATTTGTTTCCTCCAGCGGCTATTACATTTGATGGTGACACTGGAGTTTGTGAAAGCTTCAGCTCTGAGGGGGTGAAGGAAGAGTTTTTCCAGAGAAGGGTATCTCCCTGTGGAGCACACTGCTGCCAGAGATAAGCTTGTCCCCAAATCTAAGGGAGTATTCAAAACTAGACCACTTTCAGCAGGTGCCTTGCTAATGACAGAGTTTCTCCTGGGAGCATGCTGTGGGATACACTGTGCTATGGATTATTTCCTCTCGTGGAAGAGATGAAAGCAAGAAAGTTCCTCTGTAATGAATGATTTGCTGTGGTGTTGCCTAGATACTGTGATGATTGATGCCTTTAAAACACAAATAATCTTAGACACAAAAGAACATTATTAAGGTTGCACAGTCAAGTACTCAAAAGATAGGAAATGCCAGAATTTAGATTGCCCAGGAAACCTTAATTCAGCCCTCTTTTGCTGAATATACTATGACGCTGTAATTACATAGGACCCCTGCTTCATTAAGCACAAAGAATAGACAGTACTCCAACAGCGAGCAGTTGTATGTTGTATTTGCCTCTTCACCGTTCGCTGCAAACCCCATGGCCTTATTTGCCTCACATTATTCAAACACTGCTCTAAGGTAGAATTATTCATTTCCTCTAGGGTGTTGGAGTGCTTCCCAAACATTAATTCATTCAGTCTGAAGATCTCAAATTAACTGTTGGGTTTTTTTTCTTCAGTAAGAAAACCAGTACAGAAGTTGTTTAAGGTCAAAGTTTTCCTGCAGTTTGGGGTGTCATTCTGGGAGATCTATACCAGGAGCTTTCACAGTACTTCAAACTACACATTCAGGAACAGTGTCTGTTGACTCCTGCTTACTTTAAGTGTAATAGAAGTTTGGTTCAAAATACACAGAGTTTGCACATACAGGTAAATATAACAAACTTAATTCTGGACATTATAATAATGTATATCTGCTCTGTTATATTCTGAAAGATACTTTTGAGTTCATGCTTGTCATGCACATTTGTCATTGGAGACTGTAAACTGACATCACTGATGCCAGAGATGCCTTCTAAATGCTGTGAAGACTGTCTATAATACAGTATTCTGAACAAGCTTATTTAGCATAGGAATATTTATTTATTTATTTCAGGTCTAAAAGTGAAGAGTTTTTCTTTTTTTTAATTGCTAGCCACCTTGAGAAAAAGCTCTGTTCCTCAAGCTGTCTTGAGGACTTAGTTCTTACAGCCACACATTTATTAAATACAGGATGTGCAGACTCACCTGTAGAAGTGGTTTCCCTACCAGAAGAAGTTTGAACACTTTAAGATGCTTTAAAACTCATGAGGTTGTTTTCCTCTTGCTAAATACCATCACCCTGACGTAATTCATTGTCAGAATGAAAAGGGTTTCACCTCTTTTGAACCTACATTTAAATTAAATGTTCATTGAATACATAGACAACAATTGAAGGGTCTTTATGGAAAAATGTTTTAATGGTATTTAAAGAAAATTCTATCCCCCATCTACACTGATAGAGCTTTATTACATAAAATCATCTGGTTTAAATATTAAGTTTTGTTTTAAATTTTAGGATGAGAGGAGCTTCTTTTTACATATAAAACACACTTTAATACACATTTGGTTGCTTCACTGATAATCTTATATTTCGGGAGGCTTTTGTTCTGCGGTTTCAATAATATGTTCGAGCATATCTGTGCCTGTGTTAGAAAATTTGAAGAAAACAAAAAGGGAGAATACATAGCCACCTTTACACAACTGCTAATGAGACACTGTTTTGTTTTGTTTTTTGATGAATGACCTATTGAAAAAACTCCAGGATGAAACTGCTTCTTAAACAAGAAAAGAAAATGTATCTACAGCCCTTGGAGTCACATGAGAACACATAAAAGTAAAGATTCATTATTTCACAGAATCACAGAATCACAGAATTGTAGGAGTTGGAAGGGACCTCAAGAGATCATCAGGTCCAACCCCCCTGCCAAAGCAGGCTCCCTAACTCATACTGCACAGATAGGCATCCAGATGGGTCTTGAATATCTCCAGGGAAGGAGACTCCACCACCTCCCTGGGCAGCCTGTCCCAGGGCTCTGTCATCTTCACTGGAAAAAGTTCTTCCGCATGTTGGTGCGGAACTTCCTGTGTTCTAACTTGCAGCCATTGCCCCTTGTCCTGTCTCCACTAATCACTGAAAAGGGGCTGGCTGATTCCCCCTGCATCCCATGCTTAAGATAATTGTAAACACCAATTAGGTCTCCCCTTAATCTTCTTTTCTCTAGACTGAACAGTCTCAGCTTATTCAGCCTCTCTTCATAAGGGAGATGCTCCAGGCCCTTAATCATCTTTGTAGTCCTTCTCTGGACTCTCTCAAGGAGATCCCTGTCCGTTTTTACATCAGGGAGCCCAGAACTGGACACAATATTCCAGGTGGGGCCTGACCAGGGCAGAATAGAGGGGGAGGATCACCTCATTCGACCTCCTGGCCACACTCCTCTTGATGCACCCCAGAATCCCATTAGCTCTCTTAGCCACCAGGGCACACTGCTGGCTCATAGCCAACCTGTCATCCACCAGGACCCCCAGGTCCTTCTCCATAGTGCTCTTCTCCAGTAGGATTGGTGATGTTAATTGAAAAAATTGTTAATTTAAATACAAGGACTTAATTTTAGTTTCTTTTTGATTTTAATGAAAATTGGATCAGTCACTAAATCTATCAGTGATGTATAAACTAGTATAGAACTCTATTTTCTTCATATCAGTAAAAACTTTCTCTTGTGTATATCATTTTATTAATGAAACACATGAATTTAAATAAACACATTAAGATGTATCTAGTTAGATTAAAAACTCTGTGATACCATCACCTTTTTTACTATGGCTTAGCTTTCTGAAATACTACTCTAATAATTTTTCATTTTATCAGTTACTACAACATCTCTTTCATAACTTCCAGATTTCATTTTGTTCATTTTAGATGTATTGTGGCATTTGGAGTTCATTTCCTGCAATTTTTCTAGGCAATCTAGGTAATCATTCTTCATCTGATATAACCTTCACATAACTACTCTTTGTTTGGTATATCCTTTATGATTTACGTTCCTTCAACAACCAGTTTTTAAAGTGAAAAATGTGTTCTTTTACAACTCTGCTCAGTTCCAGGACCGGACACTGTGAATCCAAGCCAGTGACAACGGTTTGACTTTGTACAGTCTTGGAGGAGAGTCTGACTACCTAGAAGCTGTGTAACAGGAGCCAACATATAATGTAACCACCCTATTTTTATTTCCACTAGCAGGACACCTCTCGTCACCTCTGTGATGAAGAGACTGCTGTGATATTAAACTCATTAGCAGGCGATTAAATAATATTTAGTTGCTGTTAAGTCTTTGTTTCTGAACTTTTACTCCCATAGTGGAATGCAAGAGGATGGCCAATATTCTTGATGATCGTCAAATAGCAACATCTTCACATTTGGTATTATTTTGGTTCAATCAGATGAGAGACCTAGAGCAGTTTAAGAGGATCCTTGCAGGACAGTTACAGGTGGTCTGCTAAAGACAAGGTTTTATCATAGAATCATAGAATGTGTTAAGTTTAAAGGTCATCCGGTCCAAACCCCCTGCAGTAAGCAGGGACATCTTTAATTGTTCTTTAAATCTGATTATTTAAATCTGCACTTAACAGTGAGGCTTCATGTTTCTTAACTTTACAAGGATTTTGTTAGGGTCAGCTGAGAGAGATGAGTTAGCCAAACTGGAGCTGTGAATTGTTCGCACAGCACCACCAGCACTTGGAGTCACTCTGAATCAGCAAACTCTGAATGTTGCTTAAAGACACTTGTTCCCTGTTCTCCTGAGGTAGTTACGAGCTCAATGCCACCTTGGTATGTGGACCTGTCAGGAGGCAGAGACAGACGATGTGAGAAAAGAAGAGGTAGTCAAAGTAAAATAGTGAATTGAGAGATTGTTGCAGAATAAGTATTTTCACCCTGCAGCTTTAGAGTAAAATCTTGCAGTTTTGTAGGACTGTCTGCTGGTGTGTTTTCCAGGGCCATGTCAAATATCTTTTCTGCAGAAATATTTAATTGTCCTTGTACTGTATTTACCAAAAGCAATTAAATGAAATGTCAGTCATGGTCCTAGCTAGACAAATCTGAAAGGAAAATTGCAAGGCAATTTTGCATCTCTGAGATTTAATTCCAACGAATATTATGCTTGAGCAATACCTTTTCCCTTGCATTATTTCTTTTTGTGTTTAGACAAATCTATCTCTAACATAAAATGGAATATTTCATTGCTTAGTACAGTACTGGTTCATTCTTACATTCTGTCTTCAATGTATGTTCCGTTTGAAATAATTGACCATCGTTTTACATGATTTCTTTTAAAACGTGCTGGATATTGTTTCTTTTTGAGCATTCAGGTTTCTGTTCTTAACCACCAGCTTCTGCAGTTAGGCAAAGGTTTGTAAAGTAACAAAGATGTGAAAAAACCCATTCGTTTTAGACCACATACAGTAGATGATGAATAAACAAGCCAGAAATATCTGAGAAAACCAGTAACAGAGTTACTATTAATATACAGTAATCTAGAAAAAATGTTATAGCTAATACTATAGTCTCTAAGAGATTCTATTAAATACATTGGATACCTGTTGCTTTAAGCACTATGAGAACTCAAAATATAAGAATTCATCAAACAACTGTTTTTCAGCTAATTTAACACAGCAGTTGTAGTGCTCATTTACAAATTAAAATTTTACAGAAATTAAGGGGGAAAAGATGTCCAGTCCTGTCCTGTTCAAGCCTACAGAGGCAACAGATTTCATAGTTAAGAGGCTCAGAAAAGTCATATAGCAAAGGGGCTAAATTTCTTCTTTGTTCACTTCATTAATTCCTCTGCTTTGGTCCCCTTTCCACTAAGTAAAACTAAAACATATTATATCGACACTTCATGGCAGACATCATAATACTACAGGTTAAGGTGCTATTCTGATGAAAGCACACATTAAAATAATCTTCCTTTTTTTTTTTTTAATTCTTTTTCAACTGAAATATTTCCAGGGAATTAGATGAAGTAGGAAAGGTGTTTTGCCCTGATAAAGATAAACCCAAGTGCATTTTCTACAAGAAAAGGTATGCAACTACAACTGAAAAGTGGCTTCTGTGACTAAGCTACCCTTTCAAAGCCATTTTACATTTGAGAAGTAGATGTCCCAGATTTTTTTTAAACTAAAGTAAGATAGGGTTGTGTGCAGCAAAACTTCTCTCTTCAAAGCTGAAAGCTGATTAAATGCAAAGTTTTTAAATGTTAAGAATATCTAATAGGTAATGAAAGCTTCTGCCACTGCAAGTGCTAAAACCCGAAACATACATTACAATGTGATAAATAAACATTAAGAATAGGAATAGATAGTTAAAATGCAAGGTTTTTCCCCCTTTATGATTGTTGAATAAAATGTGGAAGAATCAGTATTATCCATTCCCTTAAGACCTTTTTTTCAGCAGGTGCAAACACTACTGTCCTTCCTGAATATTTTATTTTTCCTAAGAAGGTAGAGTTGAGGTTTATTTCTGGTAAGTGTAGCTGAAAAAAAAAAATGGAAGGAAAGAAATGGTAGGACAAGCAATCATTCTGTGTTATGGCTGGACGAAAAAAATACAAGCTCTTCATAGTTACCCTGGCTACCCTCAGAATTCAGTGAGGGAGATCGGAAAATAAATAGGTAGACAGCAGTATGGCAGAGTAAGAGGAGACAAATAAATGACTGGAGTAAAAACTGGGATAGGACTAACTGCATTCGAATGGAAGACTTACTAACTTGATCGAGAAGACTTGAAGTTCAGATATGAAGAATAAATCACTCAAGAAGAAGTAGTGTAAAAACAGGGTGAAGTGGTAGTCTTTTAAATGGAAAATTCCATTCGGCAGGTGGATATCGCATTTAAACATAAATGCTCTCAAACATATCTTGGAAAATATGTGTAAAGAAGGGGAAATTGTGTGAGAACTAATTTCTGGAAATATAAATGTAATGGATCGTATGTGCCCTATGTGCCCTTTATTTTGTATTGCATATCAGGTCTCAGGGCAGCATTGAGATAGTGAGCAAGTTGCCATAAAATTTGGAGAAAAAGACATCTCTTGAATAAATCGTGCATTAGACATGCTGGTTGTATCGTCTCGACACCAAGGTTTTAGTCTCCTCCAGAAGCATCAATCTTGGACAGAAAAGAGAGACTGGTAAATACACACTGATTGACAGCTTTTGCACTTCTCAACTTTGACTGGTGACATTCCCAGGATGCCTGAGTATGCACAGCAAGCTTGCCAATTTTCTCACAAATAACCTGGCAAATTCTCTGCAGTGGGCTGGGAAAAGAGGCTGTGAGCAGCTTCATGCTCTGTCCTCAACAGAAGGTGCTGCAAAAAAGAGACAAACAGGTGAATAATGGAATTGTTGTTTCACAGCCAACTGCACTTGGGTATTTTTGTTATACACATGAAGCTATGTCATAGGTAAATGCGGATGTGGCAGTTTGGGGTAATACAAAAGAACCGACTCAGCAAACCTTTCTCTTTCTGATCAAAGGTTTCTTCATCAAGGGAACTAATTGGATTGCTCTAAGCTGGACTTTGGGAGGGAACTAATATATATGCTGTGTAAAATGATCATTTGTCTTGGCCCTGGAGCAAACAAGAAAGCAAACTGACCTGGCAGTATAGCTGTATTTGAGAGTGACAAAAGATCTCTTACATTTAGTTAAAAGTGCTTTTTCCATCAACAAATGACCCATCACTACCTCTAGTATTGAAAAGCAGTTTCAATTTATTGAATGTACGTTTTGAAAACTATAATTGTTAGATATGTAGCATTATTAACATAAAGTTCATGACATAAGGATTATTTGTGGCTGTGAGGGCAGCAGTTATCCATCTTAAGACACAGGATTAATTACATTTCTAACATAATGTATGCAATAAATTTTAAAGTGATCTTCTTTTCTGCATGGCTCAGGAGAGACAGCACTGGTCTGGAAACCATTGGATGCAGGTCCTTTTCCTGCCTTTGCCAATAATCAGCTGTTGGAAACATAACTCAAATTCTATGGTTTAAGATGGCATTATGAGAGCAGAAGTCCTGTTGCCATAGGAAGATGACAAATGTTAGAAATTCATCCTGTTCGGGCATCAACTCTGTATCATTTAATTGAAATGGATAATATTTTTCTTCTGAAAATAAATAGAAACATTTTACTTTCTAAATTCATGTTAAAAAAACCCACAACAAAATAATGGCATCATTGCTGGTAATAAAATAATTGTAGTTTACATTGACACAAAGATCTCATTCATTCCATTATTCACTTTTTGTGTTTCATCATGTGGAGGTGGAAAATAGAGTACTTGAAATTTTTGGGGTGAAAAACCCATGCTAATGTCATCAGGTGTGCTTTAAAAATAACTTTTGATCTTTGAAAAATTTATTCAAAACAGAAATTTAACAAAATATATTTTCTAATATGTTAAATTTGTTACCTCAGAAGTTGCAATTTTGCTTCCCAACCACCAAACATATTTTATATTTAATTTGTAACTACAGGATTACAGGTAGGCAAATCCAGATTTCTGCATCTTTTTCCCTCCTGAAACATCTGTTTGCAGAATGGATCATGGCCTAAGCAAGAGCCTGAAGTTGGGAGTTATGTCCTCTATGTATTTCCTTGAGTGCATCATATAATGTACTAGCACAGGTTGAGGTCTGGTGCCATAACATGCAATATGTCACTGTTTGCAAAAATCAGATCAAACTGAAGAAAATACATGAAGCACTGGATTAGGGATTGGGAAGAGTCAGCGTGGCAATGCAAGTTAGGTAAAGCATCTGTTTGGCGAAGAACAGAACAGGACAGGCTCTAACAATCCTAATTTAAACAGTTGATACTTGACAAGTTGGTGAAACCCAGATCAGAATCACCACCATCGAAATGAAAGAGGGTCATCTCTGGGTCCCAAATTCTCTGGCAGATTCCTCAGATGTCTGGAATTTTCTCAGAGCATGAGCAACATCCTTTCTAAATGCCTCTTCAGACCTAGTGACATAACCTTTATAATGAACATTATAATCAACATTATAGTCACACAATATTTGCTCAGTTGCTTTAATAAAATGTGTTTCTATTACCTTGCTTCATTTAAGAGCACAGTAACTCATCAGATGTGTGTAAGAAGACAAAACAACATAGGGCACAACAGCCAACTAAAATTAGACCCATAGAGTGCAATTATCTGTATTTGAGACGGTTGACAAGTATAGCCAAAGAGAAGTACTGAGCAGAAGGAAGAACATCCAAACTTCATAATTTGGCCCCACTACTGTCATATTGCAGTGTTCCAGACAAATATTTTTGTGAGCTAATAGTGAACAGGCTATTCAACAAATACACAGAATAAAAAATAGTATTTTCATAATGAAAAGAAAGTTTGAAGTGTGAGGACATAGTTACTGGAACATAGAGGAAAAGGCTTTTCCAAAGAGAAATTATGTTTGCAAATGAACAACATGACACAACTATTAAGGCCACAGATGCAAAATGGCCATTTATATCTAGTTGCTGCTTTGTTTTCCCAGTATTTTTTTTAAATGTCTTGAAGTTAAATGCTATTTCAATCCCACCTGTGTACTAATTGATAATACGGTCATATTGATTCAAGTGGGGGAAAAAACAATGAGAAAACACCCTTTTACTTACAAGGCTTTCCTACATTCTTCTTAACAGAAGTGACTAAGGCCATGAACATAGCCTGTACCCAGTTCCTTCTAGCACAGGTCATCTCCCAAGAAAGACTGTGTCCCACTTTGTTCCATGGTGTCCTACAAGGCTCATCTTAGCTAGCTAGTGTGCTTTCCAAAGGAACTCCAGGCCCTCCCCCAGAGGCTCATCTGCCTTCCTGGCACAGTGATACTGTACTTTTTCTTATGTCTAAACTCTGCTCAGGTTCTGCTAGATGGAATTAAGAGGCAGTAGGTGTGCATTTGGAGATCTTCATGCAAAGGAGAGACCTGATTATAGCCTTGGGTCTGGGAGAACTAGATGAGCAGTTCAGTTGCCCAGCACCCAGGCCAGGACAACTCTATGAGGAAAGACTGTCCCAGAAAATCAACTGCAAGAGGGCAAATGGTGAGATGTCCTCAATGTAGCAATGTGCCTTTCTGCAAGCTAGGATGGTTGCACCTCCAAATCCTTGAGGAAGGTGAGAGCTACCTGGGTGTCTGGTTAACTTTGTTGAAGGGCAGCCAGGAGAGCTCCGGACTGAGCAGGTTCTTCTGTTTTGAGCCTTGATATTCTGCTGTCCAAGAGCCTCCTCATCTTAAATGATCATCCCCCATTGCAGGTAGACAACACACATCACTCCCAGACCCCTGCTCACCCCATGTCAGCGTGCAAAGGCTGGCACAGTCAGAGCTGTGGCAATAGCTGCACCCCCTTGCTATTATCTCCTGGCTGTGAACTGGAGACAGCCAGAGAGCCAGCCCAATGCTGTCAACCCAGCGGCAAAGCAGTGTCAGCCCTGCATCAGCCACACTGAAACTATCCAAAACTGAGCATGTGCTTTAATAAGCTTGTTGGTACTGCAATCAAGGCGCCTGGCAAACACACAGAAATAGACTTTACAGGCCAGACCCAGGCATCTAGTAAGGCTAGCACTGGAGTGGTAGAAAGCGCATATGCCTACCTCACTCCACCTGGCTTTCTAGTTTAATCTGTCAGAAGACAGATAAGAGCGAAAATATCAAAGGTTTTTTTGTGCTGACATTGGCAGAAACTCTGCACAGAGTCAAACACGGAGCTGTGCATTCCAACAGACAGGAATGTACCACAGGCTTGGACACTGCCCAGCTCATCTGCACGTACTGCCCTGTACACCAGGCATGTGAGAAGCAGGCTTTCAAGGTCGTGCTGTGAGAACAGGCAGAGCAAAAATAACGGGATTTCTACCGAGTATCAGTAATACTTGTCTCATGTTCACGTCAGTAGTTGGACTGTTTGCAAACTGAGAAGGAAAGTTAGAAAGTTCTGATAGGATAAAATATCATCAGAATAATAACTTCTTGCTGTGCAGCTAAAACACAGGAGATGACTCCTGGGAAACTGAAGAAAAGCTGAAAATACAGCAATTAAGACCTTTATTTAGCAGTTAGCAGGCAAGTGCATGCCACACCATGTGCTTTTGCGCAATCAAGTTGCAACAAGTTAAGAGATGTCCTTCAAAACAGCACTGCAGTACAGTATTTGTTGGGATGAAAGATAGGAACACGTTGGTTGTTCCTGGTTTTGAACTGAGGCCAACAGAACTGGTGCTGTGTAATGGGATGTGGCATGAGTGAAAATATCACTCAGATGAAGGATTTTTTTATAGTGGCATCTAAAATGCAGTCTTTTGCAAGCACAGCAATATTTTCATTTTGGAGGTTTTAAAATTTAATCACCAGTATGGCTGCAGATGTTCATTAAATACTAAATCACAGAAGTTACACAAATGTTCAGATTTTCATGTATTCACTTCACACTTGTCAGAACAGAGGGAGGGCTGAGTATTTACCTGCAATGGTTTCCAGCAGATGCATTGCTGTCACAGCACCCCTCCTTTCAAAGCTCCTTCCCTTTCGAAGGAGCAATTTGACCTGTCCCATTGCCTCTGTCACTTCACTTGTTTTAGACTCACAAGGACAAGCAGGACTTAGAAGTTCTTGGTCCTGTCTTCTTTTGACACAATGGGAAAACATGATCACAGGAATCACCAATAATTTTATATCATGAAACTTTCTGGCTTTGCTACTCTCTATGACATGGAGAATGGAGAAACATTACGGACATAATTTAAGTACTGGATGAGTTAAAATCTCCTCAATGTCAAAAGCAAACAAACAAAATGTAGTGAATAAATGAAAGCAAGAAAAGCAACAAAACTGTATAACATCTGTTGATGTGGTTAGAAAAGGCTTTTATTCTATGAGAAACAATTAAATCAAACAATTAAGCAGGAGGTTGGCATAAGGCAGCTAGGAGTATGGGAAAGGAAACAGGTAAAGCAGGTTTCGCTGCTCTCTCAATATCCCTGAGGTACCTATGGATAATACTAGGCTTGCTTTGCTCAAGTTTCATTGGAGTTACATCAGAGATGCCAAAAACTGGCATTGTAATTAAGGGAACCCTCCCTTCCATCCCCCTCATCCCCCACCCCCCCAAACTTCTATTACTGGTGATTACAAAGACAGAGAAACTCTTATTCAATATTTTATTGCTCAGAATACAGTAACAAGCAACTGTAGAAGATAATTCAGTGGGGAGGCTGATCTGAGGTCCCCCTCCTGCTTCTGGAAGAGAACCCTGACAACAAGCTAGTATCTATTCACTCACTCATTTGGTTTAGGATTTTCTTCACTGCTACAATGGTTGTTCTTAGTTTACAGAGGGCAAGGTAAATAAATAGGCCAAAACTATTGTGCCAGAATGTAATTCAGATTAGCTTTTTTTAATATGTTTGCATTTCAGAAACAAAAGCAGCAATATTAGTGGTCATTTTAAAAGAGAAAAGGCCCGTTAACAAGTTTTAAGTAAATATATAAAGCTACCTGTTAAGAAGAATAAAAGAAACAGTATGTGTTCAAAGTAAAATTTTTGCATACTTAAGCTGTATAGAGATGAAAAATATTTCCTGTATATAAAGGAAAATATGTCTTCTGACTAATTCTACAAAGTGTTAGATAATCTAAGCATCTACCTCCATTCCTCATTTTATGAGAGCAATTTCCACAGTTATTTTATATTTAGAAACCCTCCTTGACTCCAACATGATGTAGGATAAAGCATATAATGACTTTATAGTATCTGCTACTCTACTCCCAGCCAATCTGAACTATTTTAAATATTTTTGCTATCATTTTATGGTCCTCGTTCAGTGTTTAATATAAACCAGGTAGTTCTTTACATTTACTACCCATAACCATTAAAAACAGAGAAAAAGCTCTGAAGGCAAAACAGGGAAAATATGCTACATAAGGAATGGGACAAAATGAAAATAAAATATGCAAGTTCTAATTAATGCCTGTGTCCTGTAACTTGCCTACAGCTTTCCTGTTTTGAAATTAGTTGTGCATGCCATTTTATTAAGGTTTGTTCATAAACAGGAGGTGTGTAAGGCAAAACTGTTGATTGCAATTTCTTTGCTATCCCATGAACAACAATACCTGCTACAGGTGTAGATCAGCGATGATTTTGCTTCATAGTTATTGCTTTTGTAGCCATTAATGATGGACATGCAGGGTCTGGAAAGGTTTAGCAAGGCAGGACTTGGGACAGAGTCTGCAGGTAAGTTCCCTGTGTGAAATGACAGGCATCTCAGCACTTTCCTTTACAGGACCCTCACTTTCCTGGTGTTTGGCAACATGCTTTTATGATAACCAGCTGATTTTCACTTTTTGATCTGCCTGGGTGAAAACAGCCAGGTGACCATCCAAGATGAAAGTAAGCAGCATCCAAGAACCAGCTGGAGAAAGAAAAGATAACCGCAAAGTCCCTTTCCTGAAAACAGCATCCATGTCCTCCACAGTTTCTCTAGGTAATAAGTATTCCAGTAACGTGATGCTACCCTGTAAAATCACATTTTAAGATTTTATGAAATAAATTAAGGAGGATGGTATGGAAATTGCACATCAGGGTCCATATACATAAGCTTTAGTTATAACCACCTGACTGTGTGCTTTTCATCTCCAGGTTGCTTCAGACCATATCGCTGGGTACACAGGGTCCCCTCAACAGAAACTCAATGCTCCACCCATAACCCATTTTGCCTTTAAGCACGCATGCATTTTGCACTCAACAAACCCCCTTTACACTAAAGGTTTTGTGAAGAGACAAATAAAACCGAAAGGATTACATGAAGCAAGAGTCTGAGATATACCAAGTTTCTTGTAATATTGTAATTGACTGTACAATGTATTTTAGAATGAATCATGTTTTTCTGTCAAATAATGAATTTTAGGATGTTTTCTGTGATTTTGGATTCCTAGGATGAAACTGTAGATTTTTCAAGTTTCAAATGTCCTTTTTAAAAATCCCCAAGCAAAACCTGAAATACTGTATTTCTTTGATCTTTTGAGAGCGAACTACCTTATTTTAGTTTTCACTCCTCACATACCATACATCAACTTGTAGCTCAAGATAAGCTTCTGATACCATTAGCCCAAGGTTGATGCTACTTTAAAAAAAATCCTGAAAAGGAAGAACTGGGTGGGCCCTGAACATATTATCTGATACTCTCCTTTGTTCTCAGACTAGGACTATGGCTGCCTAGACTATTGCTGACAAATTATTGCCTAATCTTCTCTTAAAATTTTCTGTTTCGGCTCACTTACATTTCAAAACTGCCAGAAATTATCATCTCACCTTTGTAAAACTTATTTCAATAACTTAATTTGATAATTGAAATAATTAGCCTAAGGGTTTGGAGGTGTGTGTGGGGAAAATCCAAGCAAAGAAAATATATTAGAAAGTTGATAAGAAAACTGATAATGTTTTAGATCTGAAAGTTTGCTCATTTGAAAACTGGCTTATCAGAAATCCTAGAAGCTGCAGCATATAATAACAAAATCCTGTTACATAAACCTTTAACAAAGACAGAAAAGGAAATATTATCCTGAAAATGTTATAGAATTCAAAAACCCTGTTGGAAGCTTAAATTATGTTTTAAGTAATCTCTTAAATGTAGCGATATAATGATTAGATATGAAATTTCATAAAAGAGGTATCTTTTCCTATTAAGTTCTTTATTTTAGAAAGAAAACTTCAATTTGAGGTCAGAATCAGAGGAGAGAGATGAAATTTAAATAAGAAATGCTGTTTCCTTCTTGCACTAACTCTCTATTCCATTTTTACACACCCAGAAATGGTATTATTATAGACCCTGGAAAGAGTTGAAATACTTCTGTGATTTTTTTTCTGAAAATATGGGTTAAGTTGTATAATTTGCTAAAGGCTGGTGCAGAACAGCTAAGTGAGAGATAATTCACACCCCTCATAAATTACATAGTTTGCTCTTAACAGCTGGCAATCTGAGATGAAGCTCACCAGTACTGGTGGAATGTGCAAGCTGTAAAGTCTCTCCCAGCATCATGTAGGAGGTGTTTAAGAAAGAGCCAGCTCTAGCAATGTTGGCACAGGGTGCCTTGTTCTGTCTACTTTTCCTCAATGATACTCTTCAAATTACTTGGAAGTTCACACCACACATGATTAATCAGCATGTTCAGGGCAATTAGATGAAGAGTAGGCTGTATTACAGTGTCCTATCCAAACCTGTATTTCCAAATTATAACACTTTCCTCCTGATTGGGACCTTGACCTTAGAGATGTATCTACACTATCCTCAACATACTGTTAATTTATGCATTGCATATTAATGTATGAAAGGCACATCGCTCGCCTACTAGTCTCTCATGCCACTCAAGGTGTGTCTTGCTAGTTCTAGCTTGCAGAAGCAAGGAGTTTTCATTGATATGCTACAGGGTGTTCAACCAGTTCTCATTGTATCTGCAAATAAACAAGCAAGAGTACAGATACAGATATATATTTCATCTATGTGGAAGCCATCATGTGAGAATGGTAATCCTCAGAAGTGACAATCACATCTTTTCTGTCTGCTTTGTTTTCAGGATAACCATGCAACTCTTTGTATACACTATAGGAACAACAGCTTTCACTTCACAATCAAAATGTGACATAACACCTTTCCAAACCTTTGCAGCAATGAAAAATTTGGACACTGAGAATTAGTAAATACTCAGTGAAAATTCCAATTCATTAATGCCTCAAGAAAGTTTTCACAAAGGCATGCATTTAGGTCTTCAGACGTTCTCTGAAAAGAAATTTTCCCATTAAGCAATGGGAAGCATACACAGTCATCACTCAGTTATCAGGGGTAATGGAGGATTGGGAGAAAAATAGATAAAACAAAAATACAGATAATAGCAAGCACATTAATTACCCTGTGAGAGTACATTTAGTACATTCTCTTCTCAAAGCTTAAAAAGTCCTATTTATCCATTTTTCACTCAAGAGAGGGGTACTTTTAGATAGCAACAGGCAAAGTTCTATCTATTAGTATCAAGCCCTCTTTATAATTCTCTTTATGGATAGGTCTGTATGCAATATGTGCATGGAAGAGGAAGGAATAGGGGAAGGTGTGTTAATTTGGATAAACCACTCAGAAGAATCAAGTCACCTGAAACGTCTTTTTCCTGTACCTCTTCCTTTAGTACCGGTCCTACTATTTCTGATACAACAGTCCTGTACATATGCCCAGTTTAAAATACACACCACTTGATTTTATGGCAACTACTTCTTTGTTTGCAACTACCTCTTACATCAGGAATTCCTGGGAGCCAAAAGTGCTGTCATCCTCTTTGACCATGAGGCATGTGCTCTGAGGGTGCTTCAGATAGCTCTCCACCTGATGCACACAGTTGTAGTGGTCACATTTGATGATGTTTATGACAGAACATGGTGCTCTAGTTCTTCATAGGGAATTCAGATTTCGAATTATTTTTTCCTTTAGACCTGCTTTTCACTGCAGCAGTTTTGGCTATCAGTGCTGCTCCTGTGTCTTCAGTCCAGACTGGGAAATTTTCTTTCTCATCACATTCTAACAGTTTGCCTAAGTGTTAACTGGGTTTCCTCAACATATCTGTGAGCTTAGGCCTGTATCCCAGTTATGACTTAGCCTGCTATAACAGACTCCACTCATCCAAAAAACTTGTAAGACTGGATCTTCAGCCTCAGAATAGAGATTACTGCTTTATGGGCACATTTTTTGGGTCAACATATTTCCCTGAACATTTCTGATTTCCAGTTTCACCATTAACTCAAGTATAGGTGGCTGACTATGCCTTATTAAGAGCAAGGCCATCAGTTGCCAAGAATAAGACCATTTTCTGACCGGTTAACACTTACTCATCTTTTACAGTTACGAACATGGATTGCTATTTAAGCGTCTACAGAGCTATTCTCCTTCCAGAGAGTGTCAATGACGCTTTTAACTGATCCACTAAAGGTGACTTTTTGCTGCCTTTAATTACGTTAATGTGCTTTGCTTAGCCAACATCCAGAGCCAAGAGCATTAGATAGATCTGAACATGAGCTCAGACATTGGCATGTTCTATTGCTAGTATATTCCCTGCTGCATGCACAAACTGGCTGGGTTTGAGGAACAGTGCTTAGCTGTAAGGACACAAGCTGTGATTTGCTCCCAAGTCCAGAGTACAGCTTCTCACATATTATGTTTAGCAGCACATACATATGCAAAGTGTCTGACAGTGATCTGCTTCCTTCAGCCATTAAGTTTAACTGATCACTAACACAAGTCACTGAAGAAGACAGCTAGTTCAAATCAATGTTGTCTGTAGCAGTTCAGTTCCCAACATCCACAGCCTATTCCCTCAAAATTAAAAGTGCTTATTTTACATTGTCTCCACAAAATGGTGCCAGAGCTAGGGGAGAAGAAGAAGACCTCATAAGGCAGTTGATGACCAACATGGGGGCTACCAGGGAAGTCCCTGTGGCCAGGAGTGAGCCCTGTCTCTGATCTCCTTGCAGTTTGCACTTGCAGGTGAAGGACTTTGGGCTTCTCTTTTCCCCTGACTTGCCCTAGCTCCCAAATGACATGTTCCACTTATTACTATTGTAGTTTTGCATGGGTGGGTTCTGGTGAAGGGAGGGCTGCAAGGATGGCTTCTGCAAGAAACAGCTAGAAGCTCTCTGCAGGCCCAACAGAGCAAACACCAGCCGCCTCAAAGACAGAGTCATTGCTGACCAAGGCCGAGCCCATCAGCAACGGTCATGGCACCTCTGGAAATCACATTTAGGAGAAAAAGAAAACCACTAACAGCCACTTTTTGTAAGAAACTGCGCAGGTAAGGAGGGGGTGGAGATGCCCTGGTGCAGCGGAGGAATATGCCCCTGCAGCCCGTGGAGAAACCCATGGTGGAGCAGGTATCCCACCACAGCCCATGGAAAAGGCTGAGACCCCAACTGCAGCCACTCTGGAGCAGGTGGAGACATACAGAAGATGCTGTGACCAGAGTTGGAGCAAGCCTGTGCCAGCATTTGCAGCCGGTGGAGAGAGACACACACAGAGATGAAGGAGAGAGAGCAATCCGCACAGAGCAGGTTTGCTGTGGGGAGACTTGTGACTTGTGACCCCATGGAGGACCAGGAGGGAGCAGGCTGGAGAGACTGAGAGACGTTCTATGATTTTATGACTGCACCCCATAGAAGTGACCCAGACTTGGGGCAGCTGGTGAAGAGCTGAAGCCCTGTGGGAAAGGACTCACGTTGGAGACATTTATGGAGGACTGTCTCCTGTGAGTGGGACCCTATTGTGCAGCAGGAATCACAGAATCACAGAATTGTAGGGGTTGGAAGGAACCTCAAGAGATCATCAGGTCCAACCCCCCTGCCAAAGTCTCCCTAGCTCATACTACACAGATAGGCATCCAGACGGGTCTTGAATATCTGCAGAGAAGGAGACTCCACCACCTCCCTGGGCAGCCTGTCCCAGGGCTCTGTCACCCTCATTGTGAAAAAGTTCCTCAGCATGTTGGTGTGGAACTTCCTGTGTTCTAACTTGCAGCCATTTCCCCTTGACCTGTCTCCGTTAACCGCTGAGAAGAGGCTGTCTAATTCCCCCTGCATCCCATGCTTAAGATAATTGTAAACACCAATTAGGTCTCCCTTTAATCTTCTTTTCTCTAGACTGAACAGCCCCAGCTTATTCAGCCTCTCCTCATAGGGGAGATGCTCCAGGCCCTTAATCATCTTTGTAGTCCTTCTCTGGACTCTCTCAAGGAGATCCTTGTCCGTTTTACACCAGGGAGCCCAGAACTGGACACAATACTCCAAGTGGGGCCTGGCCAGGGCAGAGTAGAGAGGGAGGGTCACCTCCTTGGACCTGCTGACCACACTCCTCCTGATGCACCCCAGGATCCCATTGGCTCTCTTAGCCACCAGGGCACACTGCTGGCTCATAGCCAACCTGTCATCCACTAGGACCCTCAGGTCCTTCTCCATTGTGCTCTTCTCCAGCAGGACATCCTCCAACCTGTACTGAAATGAACGGTTGTTCTTTCCCAGGTGATGACATCATAGAAGGGTATGAGATCGGTCGAGCACGATCTCCCCGTGGTGAATCCATGCCAACTACTCCTCATGACCTTCTTCTCTTCCAGTTGCTTGGAGATGGCATCTAGAACAAGCTGTTCCATTACCTTTCTAGGGACAGAAGTGAGGCTGAATGGCCTATAGTTGCTAGGGTCCTCCTTCTTGCCCTTTTTAAAGACTGGAGTGATATTGGCTATCCTCCAATCTTCAGGCACTTCTCCTGTTCTCCAAGATCTGTCAAAGATGATAGAGAGCGGCTCAGCAATCACTTCCACCAGCTCCCTCAGCACACGTGGGTGCATCCCATCCAGGCCCATGGATTCGTGTACATTAATCCCTTTGAGATGCTCCTGGACGACCCCCACCTCAACCAAAGGGAAGCTCTTAATTTCCCAAACATTACTACTTTCATCCAGTGTCTGTGGGTCCCGGGGGGCCTTTGAAGTGAAGACCGAAGTGAAGAAGGCATTCAGTATCTCCACCTTCTCATCATCCCCTGTTACCAGGACACCCGCCTCGTTCAGCAAAGGGCCTACATTATCCCTGGTCATCCTCTTACTATTCACATATCTAAAAAAACCCTTTTTATTATCCTTTATGTCCCTTGCCAACTGCAGTTCCAAGTGGGCTTTAGCCTTCCTAGTTGTGTCCCTATAGGCTCTGAAAACATTCCTGTATTCTTCCCAGGTGCTCAGACCCTTTTTCCACAGTTCATAGACCTTCTGCTTCCCTTTGAATATATTCATTAGCTCCCTGCTCATCCATGCAGGTCTTTTACCTTTCTTTCCCGATTTCTAACTCAAAGGGATGCATCATTCCTGTGCTTGGAAGAAGCGCTGTTTGAATGCTAGCCAGCTCTCAAAGGCTCCCATTCCTTCAAGCAGTGTAGCCCACGGGATAGCCCCTATTAGATTTCAGAGGAGATCAAAGTTAAGTCTTCCAAAATTCAGGGTAGCTATCCTACTTAGCTATCCTACTTTTTGGCTTGCTTCTTCCACTCAGGATCTTGAACTTGATCAATTCATGGTCGCTTTGTCCTAAGCTGCCCCCGACCTTCACTCCCCTAATGACCCTGTCCTTGTTAATAAAAACAAGGTCCAGCACCTGCCCTCGTAGGTTCCTGCACCATCTGTAGCAGGAAATTGTCTTCTACACATTGCAGAAATTGTCTGGACTGCATACGACTGGCCATATTGCTTGCCTAGCAAATATCTGGATAATTGAAGTCTCCCATAAGGACCAGCGCCTGCGATCTTGAGGCTACTTCCAACTGCTTACAGAATGCACTATCAAGCCGCTCCTCTTGATCAGGGGGCCTGTAGTACACACACATGACAATGTCACACATACTCGCCTGCCCCTTAGTTCTTACCCACAAGCACTCGACAGAGGGTTCATCCTTCCCAGGTGGAGGTCAATACATTCTAGGTGCTCTCTAACATAAAGAGCAACTTCCCCACCTTGCCTCCCTAGCCTGTCTTTCCTAAAAAGCACGTAGCCATCCATGACAACATGCTAGTTGTCCAGGCTGTCCCACCACGTCTCTGTGATTGCAATGAGATTGTGGCCCTGTGACCGCACAAAGATCTCTAATTCTTCCTGTTTGTTCCCCATGCTATGTGCATTTGTATAAAGGCATTTTAGTGAGGCAGCAGATTCAGGTATCCTCACCAGACCACAGTGAGATTTCCGATAGGGGATGGGCAAAAGTGGCTCCACTGAGGAGTCCTCAGGGTAATCCACAGAATTTTCCCTACTCACACATGGAGTAACATCCTCAAGTCTAACATTGTGCTCTTGGCATTTACCTTTTTCCACCATCAACTCATGCTGTGACTCCCAAAGCATTTGCCTGGCCCCAGCAGCCTTTGTAATATCCCCTTCCCCCTTCCTAACTAGTTTAAAGCCCGATCAATGAGCCCTGCTATCTCCTGAGCAAGGATCCGCCTTCCTCTCTGGGACAACTGAGCCCCATCAGCAGTACTCATGCCAGGAGCAGAGTACACCATCCCCTGCTCAAAAAACCCAAAGTTCTTGTGCAAAAAGGGTATAACGAATGTCCCCCTGGCCAAGGAGAAGATCTCTGAGGAACTGACCAAAAATCCCATTCCCCAGTCCCTGCCCCTCCCCATGCCACAGTGAGTGGGAAAGAAGAGAGCGAAATAATGACTAAAGTTATGACTGCTAAGAAGGGTGGGGTAGGAGGAGGTGCTTTAAGATTCGGTTGTACTTCTCATTACCCGACTCTGGTGTCACTGGGTGTGCAGTGCAGTGTAATAAATTAGCGAGTTTTCTTTCTTCTGTGTTGAGTCTGTTTTGCCTGTGTTACTAATTGTGGAATCATTTCTCCCTGTTCTTATCTCAACTCCTAAGCCTCTCAATATATATTTTCTCTCTTGTCCAGCTGAAAAACAGAGTGATAGACTGCCTTTGGTGGGTATCTGGCCTTCAGCCAGGTCAAACAACAATTACTGAATAAAAATTAGGTCACACACTACTTATCACAGTTTAATAGTCAAACAATACTGAGAGACTACATCTGATAATGGTATACTGAATAAAAGATATTGGCCATGAGTGTGGTGATACAGAGTGAACCAACAGGTTGCTGGTAAAAATACTCACTAATCTTTAGCAGAGAAATGATTCCTGGAATCTGCTGCAGACACAGAATGAAGCATTTTCCCTTAACATTACAATTTAAAGATACAAAATATATAATCAATAGGTATCCTATCAGCTTTATATTGGTTTAGCATGTTCATCAAAAGCCATGAAATACTAAGTTTTTCATGTCAGTCTAAGTAAACTAAAGTAGCATTATTGCACTAACATTCAGTTTGCCAGGAAATGCTTAGGACAATACATAGGAAATTATTTCAACACTAAGCAATTGGCATTCATTTTCTTGTCATCCTCTAGCTTCCTATTAATAAAGCTTCAGATCAGCTTTGATGTCACTTTACTCACAATTAATAGCAAATTTTCAGGCTTGACATTCTCCAGTGATATAATTCCAAATTTCAAATACTGTAGAGTATTATTTTCCTTTGATTTGTGTGCTCCTTTGATCAATTTAGTTTGATTTAAAATAGCAGTCAATAAAATCCCTTGCCCCCATGTTACATTGTCTCCTACTGAAGATTATAACACAGATGAAAAGCACCATAATCTAAATTACTCAATAAACATTTATTTTTACTTGCATTATTACTAAAACCTTACCACACAAATCTAATACAATAATTGTGATAAAAATATGCCATTTTTGTTATCAAGCCAGCAGCAGAGCAATATCATTGGAGATTTGTTAATGAGAACTCCTTGGGTTATTTTTTTCTTCCTCTTAACAGTGCGTAGGAGGTTATTTTCAAATCAGACTTTATTTGCACAAAGGTTGGGTTTTTTTTCAGTGAAAGATATGTGAACAAGAGGTGAACAATCATCCAGGTTTCTGGTGTAGGTGGGGCTTCACTCTACTAGTTCTGACTAAAATAAATGCTGCAGAAGTATGAGTTGTGCCGTGTATTTTGAAAGTGCGTATAGAGCAGGAAGCTGGACATGAACTGTTCAAATATCAGGAAACAACCTAGTAAGAGTACAATGGTCATTGAAGTTTGAGGTTTGGTTTTGCTATTCTCATCCATTGTTTCTGATATTTACATGAGACAAGAATTACATGAAATCATTTCAAAGAACTATGCGACAAAACTTATGATCTATTCAAGCTGCCTGGTATTTTTGTGCCATTTCTGCGTCTGGGCTACTGCTCTCAAGGATGATAGATGCTAGATTCATCCCTTCCTGAAGGTGGTAATAGGGTATTACTAACCTATAACTTGTTTGCAAAATGGAAAAAAGTAGTGCTTTGCTTGTCTGGCAGAACTAGGCGATTTGGCTCCCTTTCGCACAGTAAAGTCCAAGCCCACTGAATGGAGCAGGGACTATGTCACAAATCAGATCGAAGCTAGGAATGTGTCCTAAGCTGCAAGAACACCATCAGAGTGAGATTACAGGTAAAGCCTTTAGGCTTCGTTACTTTTGTCAGAGGCCAAGAAAATTAAATCAATTTTAGAAAAATTCCTTATTTTATTTTATTCTTACAAGAGAAAAAGAGGCCTTTAAAACTGAATATGCAAGTTTTTCCATCAGTATTTACTCTGGTTTTCTTGTTTAACAACTCATTGGTTTCCATTCAGGCTAACATATATTGCAGAGTGTCAAACATGCTGTTGTTCAAGTGGAAACCAATGATGAGCGCAGTTCCTTGTGGGTAAGTATCGGGTGAGACCAGCATTGATCTACATCTTGACAGCAACATAGTGGAATCAAGTCCACAGTCTGCAAATTTGTCCACAACACCAAACTGTGGGGTGTGGTCAACACACTGGAGGGAAGGGATGCCATACAGAAGGACCTTGACATGCTTGAGAGGTGGGCCTGTGAGAATCACATGAATGTCAGAAAGGCCAAGTGCAAGGTCCTGCATGTGGGTTGGGTCAATCTCAAGCACAGCTACAGGCTAGGTGGAGAATGGATTGAGAGCAGCCCTGAGGAGAGGATTGTGTATTGGTGGATGAAAAGGTCAACATGAGCCAGCAATGTGTGCTTGCAAGCCAATGATCACTGGCTGCATCAAAAGAAGCATGACCAGCAGGTTGAGGGAGGTGATTCTGCTACTCTGCTCTGCTCTGGTGAGACCTCACCTGCGGTACTGCATCCTGGTCTGGAATGCCCAGTACAAGAAAGATATTGAACTGTTGGACTGCATCCAGAAAATTATCAAAGGGCTGGAGCACCTTTCCTATGAAGACAGGCTGAGTTGAACTTGTTCAGCCAGGGAAAGAGAAAGCACCAGGAAAACCTCATAGCAGCCTTCCGTACCTGAAGGGGGCCTACAAGAAATCTGTGGAGGGATTTTTTACAAAGTGATAAGACAAGGGGTAATGGGTGTAACCTGAAGTAGGTTAGATTTAGATTAGACATTAGGAAGAAAATCTTGCCTGTGAGGGTGATGAGGTCCTTGAACAGGTTGCCCAGAGAATCTGTGGCTGCCCCCTCCCTTGCAATGTTCAAGGCCAGGTTGGATGGGGCTTTGGGCAGCCTGGTCTAGTGGCGAGGGTGTCCCTACCGATGGCAGGGGGTTGGCCTTGGGGGGTGCCATGAGGGGTGCCTTCCAACCCAAGCCTTTCTATGGCTCTATGATTTTCTGCTACTATTGCAAAAACTCAGTTGAGAAATCCATACAGTGACTTCAGATCATTTTGCATTTGGGGCTTGCTTTTAAGTGCTCAGTGACCTAAATTTCACCAAGGACTCGGGACTGTAACATTGTGGTATCAGAAAGCATACTCATTGGTGGAGTGGATTGTCAGTTTTTTCACAACTGTGATACGGAATGGGATGGTAATTAGGGTTTGCATAGCAGTCAGAATTTATTGATCAACAGAAAAGTAAACCAGATAATAACTGAAGTGATAACTAAGCAGTACTATACATGAAAAGTCAGCAAGATGTCTATCTACCATTAGCTGAACAAGGTCACATACATAAATGGACTGATATGATCCACCTGACTTTTAAAATTTAAGATAATAAAGCTGCACAAAAAGAATTTATTAATTTGACTAACAAAACTCCATCTCATTATAAGAGTCGAACGTTGACAAGTTTTCTGTCTAGAGAGACGTACCAAACACAACATAATTTATACAACCAGGCTGGTTTAATGTAAGAAGTTTCAGAATGGTTATTTTCCATTTCCATAGAAACTGTTGTCTCATTTAAGTGTCTTTCCCCACTCCTAGGGATCCTTCAGGAGCACACTGTTAATTAGTAAGGGCTCCATGGGGGCTTTTACCACATTTTGCAATTTTCCCTGTTCATTTTGCACCTCACAGGGTGGAATTCCGTAGGTAACTTTAAAAATCAATGGACTCTGAGTCTTAGGAAAAACCTGCCTGTTTTATAAAATGCCAAAGAGGAGAACATGGCAATGAAAGAAAAAAAAAAATTGCTAGCCCAGCGATGCATGCTTTTATTCTATTGTCAATTGCATCACACATGAAATTCAATTAGAATTAAACTGACTTTGAGATTCCGTACTTGTTCAAAACAAAAAATATAATACTAAACACTCATAAAATTATTTCTATGCAGATATTTCTTAACATCATATTTTTGTATTCTTTTTTAGTCACTTCATATTTTTATGAGCCTTTTTCTGCATGGAATACAAAATAATAACCATATACCTGAATTTCTGAAACAAAAAATTAATTTAAATAAATTTGTAAATCATATGAAGGATGGTTAAGTGTTGTATATATATAATTAAAAAGTCACTTGCTAGTTTAAAAATGCCTAAATATACAAATGCTGATAAATTATTTTGGAAAGATAACAGGGCTGAAGGAAGAGGGGCACTGGAAGGAGCGTATTTATATGTGGGTGTGGAAAAAGAGGGCTCAGAGAGATAGAGGATGTTTTGAGCAGTTCTGGGTGAAGAGGAAGAGAACTGCTCAGTGAGATGGCTCTCTTAAAAGCACGATGACAAAGGAGACCTTTGTGGAATGTTGAGCAAGAGAGAAGAGTCAAGAAAGGTTCAGGCATCTCCAGAGGTCTGGTTAGGAAAGAGGAGTCTGAATAGTTTTAGAGAGACATTTCTGTAGCAGATTATGGATGTGTTTGGGGGAGAAACAAAGGCACAGAATGTTTTTTCTTCCTTCCTTTCGTCATAAATTTCCTTGCATTGTACTTATCTGGGTTGTATCAACAGTGATCCTCTTCTCCTAGCAGTCTTTTCCCACCAGGAACAAGCTCAAACCATCTTCTTGAGCCTTTGTGACCTCTTGGCAAGGGTAGGGATGTTTCCTTATAGAGGAAAATAGAAGGGTGGTTCTGTCACCATGGGTGACAGAGAGTAAGTGGGGTGCAGTGGGGCTGGAGGAGCTGGGCTGGATCAGGGGCTGTGAAGGCAGACAGCAGGGCATCTTCTCAGACAGGACGGCACCATACACGGCAAGGCACCACTGACATCCCGTCTCCTCAAGGTCATACCAAGCCTGTTCTCCAGCAAAAATGGCTAGAACACAAATGTCCTGCTTATAAACTGATTCTCTGACTTCCAAATTATCCTGGGTCCATGGAGGGAGAAGTGGCAGGTCTTCAGCAGCAAGATCTGGCCCCTGCAACAGACGGCTCTCCCCACGGCAACAGCTGTAATTGGAAAGTGGGAAACGTGGACTCAGATACTTTTGGGCCAAGGAGAGAAATCTCACTTCTCGATGATGGTTTTAAATACTAGGCCACTTATATATTACTAGGGAAGGGGGTAACTCTCCCTGATATATTTTGGAAAAAACCACCAACTGACAAGTTTTAGTTTCTTTATGAAAGAAGATGTTTTCAGCACTATATATCCAGAGTGCAGAAGGCACCTTCTATTAGCAGGTGACTGGTCGATCAATGTCCCAGAGAGATTGTCCTTGAAATTTCTTGTCTTGGTTAATTCCAGTCTTCTCCACATGCAATCTTCTGACCTCTGCTCCTGCGACAGGCTGGAGGCACACAGAGGTGGCTTTTAATCCTGCTATCGCTACCAGATATGTAAGTCCCTTTGGGGAACTTGCATTGAAGCGAAGTGTAAATTAGTATAATTTAATCTTTCCATTAGGATATATCTTAAAAGTGTTTTAGAAAATTGCCTTCATTTTATCTACATAGTTTCTATGCCTATGAGATTCCTTCATTTTTAACCGCACAATTTCATGTTATATGAAAATTAAATTTGGTTAAAGGAAGTATAGTGTGCTGGCCTCTGTATCACTTAGGTACTAAGAGATCAACTGCACACTGTGAACTTCATCCAGTGGAAGTTGTTACCAATATAGACAGTATTTAGACAAAAAGAGATAGAGCAATATGGGCCAAGCCTAGCAGAGAAAACCCCACATGAATCCCAACATACTCCAGTCTCACAGGCACAAATGCTTTTATGCAAGCTAAAGCCAGTCTCCAGCAGACAGCTGTTGTTGAGGAACATTAAATGGGAATGCCTGATTTGAAGCAGTAGTCTAGCAGGAGGGGCTCAACTTAACTATGATGAGTGCTGCTCACTGCTCTGCATTTTCTTTGTGTTCCTCTCCTTTCTTAAAAAGCATGGGCAGAAGAACAGGACAACAACCCATCATCCCTTTTTGCAGCAGTACCTCATTACAAAGTTGTAGTTGAAATGAACACTATTAATTCATGACTCAAACGAGCAGTTCTATCATCTGAGTTTTGAAAGTAGGAAAGCCTTTGTATCTCTCAAGGGACTCTGTTAGATGAGCAGAGAAGGTCTAAGGTTGACCCTTCAAAAACTCTCCACCTGCCTGGCTCAGAGTATGAGTTGATGACTTATCATTGTGTATAGGTAAATCTTCATCTATATTATGATATGGACACAAATGATGTTCCTGACAACTTTGGCAGGACCTAGACTTTATCTTTAGCTTGCCCCAAAGAATCTCTCTTTCTAGACATACAGGATGTATGTCTTTAAATTTAAAACCAAAGTGTTTAAAGAATTTAAAAACAAAGTTCACATCATATTTGATTAAGTATCAGCATGCTTAGGTTCACCTGCAGGATGTAAATCAAGCTACAGTGGCATGCTGTACCTGCAGGACATTGTTAGTACAGTGATTTGCTCATGGGAGTGCTGAAAGTTAAGGAACTAAACTGCAACCTTTTAAATTCATCACAAATTCCTAATTATCAGTTGTGCCACATACTATATGCACCTCAACAGAGTTTATTAAAATGAAGAAAATATCCAGGTAGGTTTAAGAATAATTGTTACTAAAATATATCCTACTAAATATAATGCAAAGTGTAATTTCTCTGCCTTGGATATTTTATAGTTCTTAGTAACCATGGGAAGAGGAAAAGAAAACCACCCAAAAGACTTGCTTGAGGCATTTCTTTCATCTACATCCATTGTGAAATCTTTTCAGCTCTTGGCAGGAAGCCTGGCATTTACATAAAAAGCCAAAGAAAATAGCTACAATTTTATGCATTAAAATAAGAAAGAAAGATATGAGAGTTAGTTTAAAAAAAGAAATTTACCACGGAGTAGGTTTTGGTCTATAATGTGTGAATGACATTACAAGAAAATAGATGCAGTTCCGTTTCAAAATCATTTGAATGGTCCGCTTGAGGGGTCTAAAAGATAGCAAAGAAGTCAGATAATTAAACCATCTCAAACAATGCTTAAATGTTATTTCCCAGTAATGTTAAACCCAGGGAGTGAAATGTGAATTTTGTTGTTAACTAAGTAGAATCTTTCAGGGCATGCTGTGACTATTTCTAAAAGTACTATAATAAATACAATCTCATCCTGAAGCACCAGAAGATATCCGAGCTCAGAGGGTCTTGATCAGTGGAGCAGAATCTGAATGGAGGCCTGTGACTAGTGGTGTTCCCCAGGGCTCGGAGTTGGGTCCAGTCCTGTTTAATATCTTCATTGACAACCTTGATGAGGGAATACCATCCACCCTCAGCAAGTACGCCGATGATACAAAGCTGGGAGGTGTGGCTGACACGCAGGAACACTGCGCTGCCATCCAGCAAGACCTCAACAGGCTGGAGAGCTGGGCAGGGAGAAATCAGACGAAATTCAACAAGTGCAAGTGTAAAGTCAACAACCGCATCTATCACTACAGGCTGGGGGACGACCTGCTGGAGAAGAGCTCTGTGGAGAAGGACCTGGGGGTCCTGGTTGACAGTAGGTTGGCTATGAGTCAACAGTGTGCCCTGGTGGCTAAGAGAGCCAATGGGATCCTGGGGTGCCTCAGGAGGAGTGTGGCCAGCAGGTTGAAGGATGTGATCCTCCCCCTCTACTCTGCCCTGGCCAGGCCCCACCTGGAGTATTGTGTCCAGTTCTGGGCTCCCTGGTATAAAAAAGACAGGGATCTCCTTGAGAGAGTTCAGAGAGGGGCTACAAAGATGATTAAGGGCCTGGAACATCTATCCTATGAGGAGAGGCTGAGAGAGCTGGGGCTGTTCAGCCTGGAGAAAAGAAGACTGAGGGGGGACCTAATCAATGTTTATAAATATCTTAAGTATGGGGTGCAGGGGGAATTGGCCAGCCCCTTTTCAGTGGTTAGTGGAGACACGACAAGGGGCAATGGCTGCAAGTTAGAACACAGGAAGTTCCGCACCAACATGCGGAAGAACTTTTTCACATTGAGGGTGACAGAGCCCTGGGACAGGCTGCCCAGGGAGGTGGTGGAGTCTCCTTCCCTGGAGATATTCAAGACCTGTCTGGACGCCTATCTGTGCGGTATGAGCTAGGGAGCCTGCTTTGGCAGGCAGGTTGGACCCGATCTTTCAAGGTCCCTTCCAACTCCTAGAATTCTGTGATTCTGTGATTCTGTGATATCATCCTCACCTTTCAGCTGGGAGAAGCATCTGAGCATGTGATGATTAAACATTGGAGTCAAACTGAAAAAAAAAAAAGGAAACAAAGTAGAACGTTGTTTCACAACACCCATGTATGAAAAAAGCAGAGAGCAGAAATAATTCAGAAATTGATTGTATTTTAGAGGTCAAGTGGAGGAAGGTCACCTCCTCAGTAAATATAAAAAACAGGTAAGATTTTTAGAACTATTAAGAACTGAGCACAAAACAGAAATTTCATTATTTTCTGCCAGTTTTTGATGGTTCACAGACATCTTAAAGATTCAGTACAATCCTGACTATCTATATCAACACAATAAATCAAAAGGATAACAGTAATATCTCAAGATGTGAGAAAGCTTGAAGAGCTACTACTAAAAAAAAAACAACCCCAAAACCCCACTGGCTGAAGGTGACAAGAAGATTATGATAAAGATCTGGAAAATCACAAACAGCAGACATTTGTCAGAAGTGAGTAGGGGTGGATAATTCACTATTTGTCACAATATCTTAGAGTCAGCTAATCAGATGATGAACTAGCAGATTTACAGCTAAAAATAATTATTTTTTTCCTCCACAATGTATAACAAAACACAGAATTCATTGTTAGGGTGCATTAGAGAGAACATTATAATGAAATTCAGCAAGGGAATAAATGAAAGATAGATCCATTGCTGAGTATTAAAACTATTGCTATTTCAAGCATAAAGTATCCTTGAGTAATGAGTAAAAAAAGGATTCCTTTATCCATGCAGAGTTTGTCAACACTCTTTCTCTATGTACCTCTGACCTATGGATCAAAGACAACCAGGGTACAAAAAAAATCTCTTGATTTGTGAGTAACTACAGGACTAAACTAAATGACTTATGAGACAACAAATAAGATGAAGAAAAAGATAACATTAAAAGTTTAAAACAGTAAAATCAGAGATTCATCTGCTCTGCACATATCCTTTCACAAAGCCATTGAAGCAGCTAATTTTATGGGCCAGCCTGGAGGCAAAACAGTGCAAAGGACATGCAGGAGGCCCAAAGGCATGTGCAAATTGCTAAAATAACAGGGCCAGGACACCAGCTCGGCACTGTTTTTATCATCTGTACCATTTCATTTCTTGCAGTCACGGCAGGGCTAGTTTAGCAGCTATCAGACAATGCCCAGGAACAGTCTGAGGAACAGCATGAGCCAGGGATTATTTCCAGTATGCAATCTGGACAGAGCTGGCCTGTTTGGATGAGGGTAGGGAGTTTATAAATGGCAATCTGTACTAAACCATTTGCCCTCAAGGCCCTGTTTCCTGCTGTGGATATATATGATTACAGGAATTCCTGTTAAGCTTTTTGGTAGAGTAGATGTGCTACTTGCTCTTCACGAGCTCAGCAGAGCCTGAACAAGGAATTTCCAAGACCACAAAGTCCTTAAGAATATTAGTTAAAAATCTGAGAAGAATGTATCCAGGATCTCAGTATAATGTTATAAAAGACTTTAAAAGGGCATTGCATTGTATGTAGCATGCTTCCTTATAGCACATCTGCAAGTGTCTTGACATTGCAGAAAACAGGATTGGAGGATAAAGGGGTTTGTTGGTATTGTTTGAGGCTCAGTGGAAATAAAACCCACACCACTGTTCTTGGGGCAGAGCAAGGAGGATGAGCATAAATAGAAAAAGATATTTTGACAACTGATGGTAACTGGCAGATGGATTATTCTGTCTCTTAAAAAACCTCAAGATTTTTCTATTTTAGGATGCACTGGATCCTGCAGGTGTCCTGAATATCCCCCTAGAAGAATAAGTAAAAGGTCTGGCCTCCCTCCACACTTTTCCCCCTCATCTCTAAGACCACTCAAAGATAATTCTTAATCAATACTGTAAATAGCACATGCCTATTTACCTCATTCATCTCAGTGTTTCCTTTAGGCTAGCTGAATATCAGGCAGTTTCCCCACCTCCAGTCATAATATCTCTAAGTACTTCTCAAATTCAAGGTGCAGCAGAGATGATGGAACTTTTGGGTAATATATACTTTCATATATGTATGAAAAAGATTCATATAAACAGTAATTTCTGTGTCAATGTTGCATTCGTATTTAAAATTCACAGCAACAAGAAAGTAAAAATACAGGCCTCTCTTTAAGCATCCACCCACAAATTGATGACTCTATAAGATTAACAGAAGAAAATCCTGTTTATAATGAATGTATAACAGTGGTGTAGCAACTTTGACATGGATCTTTGTGTAAAGAATAAAATATTTCTATGCAGCCTGAAAAACACCCAGGCTTTCCTTTGCCACCTTCATCTTTACAGCTTGGGCCATATCCTGGTGCTCATGTCATGTTCTCTCACTCTTCTGATTCTCTCCCCTATCCCATCAGGGGGCGGGTGGAAAGTGAGTGAGTGGCCGTGTGGGGCCTGATTTTTGGCCAGGACTAATCCGCAACAGGCCAAAATGACACACTTGACAATCAGGCTACTGAGGGTCTACTGGGACTATGGACTCTGCTTTTCATTTGATTTCTTTCTGAAGAGAAAAATTAATATTATCTACCAAGCATATTCCATTTTTGACATTGGGATAAGGTGACTAAGTAAATTGTATCTATTTGTGATATGATTTCTCCTTCTCAGTTCAAAGGGCAAAAATGTTTAACCACTGTCAACTTTTACAGTAAACACTACACACCACAGGAATGGCTTGATGTGAAGCACCCAGAGCTGTTTCCCAGTTTGCATGCAAGGGTTCACTCTGAAGGGTTCTCTCTGTATCCCCATACTCAGCTAAGAACAGAGTCCTGTTGTCGTGTGCCTACAGCTGAATAAGTACCTAAGTAAAGCAGAGATTGTTGGAAATGGAACTGGGAGAATCTTTTATACTAAGATATCTCATATCTTTATACTAAGATATCTATTTTCCTCCTTGTGGGAATGATGGTAGATTTGGACAGTAATAACCAGGCTAACCTGGTCACAACCTTGCAATATTGTTAAGGAAATCTAAACTTATGAAGAGCTCCTCTAATCTACTCACTCAGCTTTCTAAGTTCCAAGATCCATATAAACAGAGAAAGAAAATTGTGTTTTTAATTACATGTACCTGAAGTGGATGAATACTAATGGATTTGTATGGAATTTATTAGGGATATTAGAGACATGCAGTGAATCAGACTGTGCACCCCAAAGCCGGACAAGCTCTTTCTCATAGGCCCACTAACTTCAGAAGGTTTTCTCTCTGAAAAAGGACCTACCACCCTGAGAAATATCTGCCTGAACACATTCATCATATTGACTGCTTTGGACAGCTAAAATAAAGGAAAAGGAAGCTACTTTTCTATATGTTTAATGTTCACTTCTATCCATAGGTGTGGGAGAAACCATCCTCTGAGTACCTTTTATTCTGTGCTGACACAAAAGAGCAAGTACCAAATAACAAGCATGGAAACCTGCTGATGAAAGAAGTCAGCAGAGTCCCAATTTATTTGAAGAGGAGATGTTAATTACAGACTTCATGGTAACTGAGCTACCAAGAACTAATAATATTCACATTCAAATGGTGCATTATTCTCTAACTCTTATATGTTCAGATATTTAGACTAAGGTCAAGATGGACAATATTTTTATTTTTACTTTAAAATATATTTTCCTATGCTTCATGTTAAAGTCTATTTTATCTGCAAATACAGGGGAGAACATAAACCAGCAAAAAAGTAAACTCACTCTTATCAGAATTAAAACTATTAAAATATCTATAGACCTAAAGACAAAAGTAAGCTTGAAGAAAACATGCCATGTTAAGATAAAACAATGCACGTTCAATATGTAGTATCAATTTTTCATTAGTGAAAGCCCATCTCTTATGTCCCAGGTTAGGTATCTGTTCTGCATCAGCAGGATTTGATTCATCTGTTGACATTTCATTGGTACAGCTGTTGCAGGTGTCTACATACCTCTTGAACGATGTGCTTGGGTCTCTTGGCACTCCTAGCGAGTAGGCTCAGGCATGCTTCCCTTTTGGCTGAACTTTGCCACAGGTGAAGGCTTTACTCTACCTAAGCGGCATTCAGGTGAGGCTATCCTGTGCCCAAGTTGCCTTGAGACCAAAGTCCAGCCTTTGAACATCTTTGATAGTAATTATAACAGCCACATATAGTTCAGTCTATGAGTAGACTAAGGCCAAGATGAAGTCTTGTCACTGAAATCCTTTGGGATCTCCTGTATACAGCCTGTTTAATGAACACGGAATTCATCTCAACTCATTGCAGCCTTCTAAATGTTAAATTGCCAATCTAAGCTACATCACCTCAAAGACACTTCCAGAAGATGATTCATTTCACATACCATGAACACCTTCCAGATGTTCTTTATTCTGTTAATCGCAGAAGGAGCTCAGGTGCCTCACTTAGTCTATGATGAATTAAAATCAGAATTTAATGTTAGGGCTATTTGATCTTATACTTTGGTTACTTGTTATACATTATGTTCTGTGTATTAATTGTGTTCTATATGGGAAGTGTTGGTTGTTTTTTTACCAAGTGGTCATTAATATACCCGAATAGGTAGCACTCTGCCATAACCTCAAATGTAAGAAAAATACCTTCACATATGAAAACGTACATCTGTAGCATCTTATCGGTCATGGTTTCAAATATTACAACTGGCTAGAAGTAGACTATTTTAAGGAACAATTGAAAAAACAAAAGAGAGGAAAGCAGTAGTCACACCAAATGAGAGATTACAGTAAGTGGGAAGGATGCAGCTTTATGTTGATAATTTTATTCTTTCAAGCTCAAGTGACTCGCATTATCCTTTCTGCAGCTGCAATTCTGTTCTGTTTATAAGTTAATTGAAAAATGCAAGTCAGTTATATTCCCCATAGGGAAAGGATTTTTCATGAAGACATTTAAGGTACATACTAAACTTTAAATGCATGGAATTAGCTGTTGATTTCCCTTTAATATCTAAGTACACACAGAGATTAGCTCAGAATGTTTTCTATTAGACAATGGTCACATAAAGTAATTAAAAATCAGTTATCAGAGCTTCATTTTATCAGTAATTTACTCTGTAATTCTTAATGATACAGTGGTAGAAGTTTATTAGCACATTACATTTATTAAATAAATATTGCATATGTCATGTAAAAAGTTTGACCTTAGTTCAGATTTGTAGAAGTACTTCAATTCTATTTTTGCTATCACTTTTTCTGCCCTTATGCTGATGTTTAAAGTTTTCACACACTACTATGGACATACAAAAAGGGGAAGATTCAAAAATGCACAGATGGAAAGAAGCAGCATGATTCTCACTGATTTGTAATAATTTTGATACGTAAATGTTATTTATGTCTTTTGAGTATTTCCTGAAGTGACTTAACACAAAGAGAAAACAGTATCTTCAAACCCTAATGAACACAAGCAAACTTTGCACATTCGGATGAAGATTTCACACCTGCATGCTATTTTGTTATTTAGGTGGTTTGCTTATGGCTATTTTGTTATTTAGGTGGTTTGCTTATGTATCACGTCCAAGCATTTAAAAATAGATCTGCCCTTCTGCCCTCACGTAAAACAAATAAATTGTAAGTTAGCTTTTTTTGTTTCCCACCCCAAATCCAAAGTGCAAAACTCATACTGAGTTTTTGTTTATCGCAATTTCACAGCTGGTACCTAGCACCAGTGAGGGCTTTGCTCCACTGCGTTTAGAACTGTCATTCAGGTTATCCCTTGTTGAGCAAGGGTTGGGTGTTGAACATGAACACAGTGATGATCAACAATGAAGATTCACAGGCAGATGGGGCACACAGTCTCTGTGGCAAGTTTGATTCTAGACAGCATTCAAGAGAGATAAAACTAGCACTAGCATCCACCTTGTACCCAGTGCTTTTGCAAGCTGCTGCTTTTTCTACCTGGGAAGCATTGACATTGTCCAGTTGGACCTTACACATACAGGAATTTCCCTGGCTAGATTTATGCTGACAGAAGTGGGTTTTGGGGTTGCATGGATGTTATGCATTACCAAGGAGAACTCAAGGACATCAGGCCTGCAAATTAAGGAAAATGCAGAGTCAGTTGTCATTGTTTGGGGAATATGAGAGCAAAAGGTTCACACCCATGTTATATTTTTGTTACCAGTATCTCCTTAAATCTATCTGACATATGGCTTGAGGTATCCTTTCTCTAGATGTCATTCCATGCTAATGTGTCATGATAGTTTTGTGGTTATGACTGAATTGCACTTAATATCAATGGTCCATTTCTATCCTGTTAATTCCAGATAAATCACACCTGAACTCCCCAAAATCTTCTAACAGGGCCCAAATAATACAGGAGTTATAACTTTTGTAGTACTTTGTGGAAAAGGCCCCTCCCAACCTAGATTTTATCCTGAAAGAAAGTACTTGAGAGAGCACCCATTTGCCTCAGCATTCAGAAAGGATAATGGTTATTAACAGTCCATCATCAACAGAATATGCTCATGTTCTCACTCCTAGTCTTTTCTGTGGTGCCACATTTCAGACAGAAGAGTTTAGGATACTAGTAGGTGGCAGAATCACAGAATCACAGAACTGTAGGGGTTGGAAGGGACCTCAAGAGATCATCGGGTCCAACCCCCCTGCCAAAGCAGCTCCCTAGCTCATACTGCACAGATAGGCGTCCAGATGGGTCTTGAATATCTCCAGGGAAGGAGACCCCACCACCTCCCTGGGCAGCCTGTCCCAGGGCTCTGTCACCCTCACTGGGAAAAAGTTCTTCTGCATGTTGATGTGGAACTTCCTGTGCTCCAATTTGCAGTCATTGCCCCTTGTCCTGTCTCCACAGACCACTGAAAAGGGGCTGGCCAATTCCCCCTGCATCCCATGCCTAAAATATTTATAAACATTGATTAGGTCCCCCCTTAGTCTTCTTTTCTCTAGACTGAATAGTCCCAGCTTATTCAGCCTCTCCTCATACATGAGATGCTCCAGGCCCTTAATCATCTTCGTAGCCCTTCTCTGGACTCTCTCCAGGAGGTCCCTGTCTTTTTTATACCAGGGAGCCCAGAACTGGACACAATACTCCAGGTGGGGCCTGACCAGGGCAGAGTAGAGGGGAAGGATCACCTCCTTTGACCTGCTGGACCCATTCTTCCTGATGCCTCACAGGATCCCATTGGCCCTCTTAGCTACCAGTGCACACTGCTGGCTCATAGCCAACCTGTCATCAACCAGAGGCAAAAGATTTTTTGAGGAAGTATGTAGATATTAATTCATTGATTATCTGCATTCTTTAGGATTCATTGTGGAGCTTTCTTTCCAAATGGAACCTGATCTGAACTAGCAAAGTCTCTCATTTCCAGTACCTTATATTTTACAAACTAGAAAACCTGGTAAAACCTAGTTGGTGTTACTCTTCTGGTAATTTCAACTGTAAAACCAATCCTCTTTGTGGTCAAACATCTGAAATGGTGTGATGAAAAGGAAAAAGGTGCGATGAAGAAGAATGGGTTTCTACGGTCTTCTGCTCCCATGGTAACAATGGGATTTGTACCAAAAGTTCACACAGTAGGTTTCAGGAGAGAAAGTGGAACATAACACAAGATTTCAAAGAAAGTTTGAGATGTCAGAAATGCATTATCAGAAGAAATATTATAAAGGTTAATCAAAAGACTTTGGTACTTTCTTCTGCATAACCACATTTTCCTAGCAAGTTTTAGACCACTCCTGCCCAAGAGGCCATTTGGAGCCCTCCTGTCTTTTCACAGAATCACAGAATTGTAGGGGTTGGAAGGGACCTGAGTCATTGCTGAATTTTCCCTTATGATATGTTACAAATTATTTATTTCTTTGTTAACTGTCCTGCAGATATTGCATTCTCTCTAGCTACTTATCATGAACTACTTTTCTCATTTATATGATTCACTTTATGAAAATGATTTATTTCCTATTAAATCCTTCCTTCCTAAAAACTTAAGTCAATCATCATACTATTAATTTTATCCAAGGCCTGTGGTTTTGATTACAAAGGGTTTAATCAACCAGAGAATGATAGTTCATAAGTAGCATTCCTTTAAATTAGTCTGATGAGCAGAGCAACTGGGGGAGTCAGAGTAATAAACAGGCAAAGATGTTGTGTCAAGTAATGCAAGGAAGTAAACATTATGTTAGAAACTCAGGCAGCAGGAGAAGCAAAGCAAAAATGTAAAGATGTGTGCTATTCTTGAGTTGTAATACAAAAGAATTATTACCTGACATGTCTTCAGTTTCCATGTGTTCCGAAAAACAGGGATAGAGATGAAGAAGAATGGGTATTTGAAGGAACAAAAGAGAAGAAATGAAGTTTCAGGGAAAACTGAGCCCTTGCTGATACTTGCTGAAAAACAATGCCTGGAAAATAGATATTTGTTCAACAACAAAAGATTTATGAGCAAAGCCAAGGACTGGGGTTGCTGGTGGAGCAAACAAAGAGGGCTGTTGACTGTCAGATTAGATAAGAGGATTAATTCATGTTATTTCTGCTTTGACACAATCACAATGAGTCACAGAAAGCCACCAACTTCAGAAAGAATCAAGACAGTATTAATGTTTTTACTGCCAGAAAGAATCATTCTGAAACACAACAATCTCTGTGCTAACCCAATTGTTCTACCGTACCGAAGAAGATGAATAGAGAGAAGTGTACTACATGAATGAATAAGCATAAAACTGCCCCTTAAGCGTATTCCTATTTTGTGTGTGAAGTGAGCTAACTGCTGTCTTGTTCTAGCTGCTGGCCAAGTTAAGCCAGAACACCCCAATAGATCTGAGGCACTTCATTTTTCTGGCTAAAGTTCATTCATTGGCTTTAAATCTGTTGCATATTTGAAACAAAACAGGAGTTTGGGTTTCCTTATAAAAATCACATAGGCATTGCAAAGTATCCACTTGGCACCAAAGTGTCCCAGTCTCATAAGCATTTTGTAAGTATACCATAATTACCTGTTAAACAGCTTTCAGTTCAAGAAATCAGATACACCATGTTAAGCCTATTAACACAAGAGAGGTCTCTTGTGTCAAAACCCTACCAAGAAACCAGTTTGGTGTGGTTTTCCTTTTTAACTTCCAAAGCATCTAACAGCACAAAAGAGAAGAGAAAATAATAAAGTTGGAGGGTAACAGGTTTCAGATAAGAAGCCAAGGTGGTTCTTGGGTAGTTCTGCAAGGAAAAAGAGAGCTTGAAGAGAGACAGTAAGTTTTGCACAATAGTATGGCCTCTGAAACCAATTTGAGTTGACAGAATTCATCAGGAGTTTCAAAGGCCTGTTTCAACAATGACCCACTGTCCTGTGCAATAACAATATAGTCACCTGGCTAGTTTTGGAGGAGCTATTAGCAGAATTCTTCTTGAAAGAAATTAGGACTCTTCAGTCAAAAAGTATTTACTGGCTACTGACTCACTGACTGATGACAATGAGATAAAGCACACACCAAATTCCTCAGCAGACAATTTGATTTCCTTATGAAACAGGATCATAAATACCAGGGAAATAATAGAAAAGTCAGAGAAGTTTCCTACTTTCTATTTCAATGAAACAAAGGAAGCAAATGTTTCTGAATATAATTGTGTTTGCTCTGGTATTCAAGAAATAAGTTTTCCACATGCACTGTTGAACTCCACTGGTCAAAAGCCTTGGAGGAGATATAATTTAGTCAGGTAAAAATGTTCGTAATAGGTAGTCTTTTTGCACAACCACTCATGTTTTAACTTGCAATAAAATGGTATATACTTAAATAATATTAAACATTCACTTAATAGCTTGTTTTTTGGCTATGACCATGAACTTGCTGTGAATTTCTCTCACTGGACCCTTTTTGCATAACACATTAGTGTTTAATGTGGCCTTATGACCCTTAACTGCCATATCTTACCTACTTAGAATATCACCACGGACTTTGCCTGAACTCCCACCTTCTGTCTTTGCACAACCTTTTTACCATCTACTATACATCTGTAAGTACTTTCTTTGTTTATGTATGGATTTTGGTTCATTATCTGACAAAAAAAAAAAAAAAGGATTGCTTTGCTGCAAACTGCCTCCTCTGCTATGAGGTATTCTGTCAGTGGTTTTAAAATAACACCCTACTGTTGTTTGAAACAATGCCTAAATATTGCCAAATTTCCAGTTGACCACTGCATTCCCAGATGTATTCTGTGCAGTTTTCAAGTGAAAGCAAGAGTCTCAATTTCAGGAATACTCAGCATTGAGACAAGATATCAAACCAAGGTGGTCTCAAAGGCACAGCTGCAATGCCAGCATGACTTCTTCAAAAGAAACATATTTGTGCTTCCATTGCTGTTGTGTCCAAAGCCTCGTTGTTCTAAAAAGGGTTGATACAATCCATTTTATAGAGAGAGATGTCATATGGGGTTGTTTTTACATGTGGATATTAAAGCTTTGTGCGTACTACATTGCAGACATTAGCTTCCTTGGCTTCCATGGAGAATTTTGCCCAGCTGAGAGTTAGAATTCCATTTCTTTAGCCCAGGCTTCCTAATGATTTCATCTATTTCCAGTTGTCAAAGTTATTCTGCGTCTGTCCATGACTAATACTAATTAGACTGCTCTCTTTAAACTCTCATCCACTCAACTAAGTGCTTTAAGGGGTGTCAAGCACACCATCCAAATTTTGTGTGCTGCTTCTGCCATCTCCTGTATAGCTGTTTAATCTCTGACAGGTTTGCAAAAAAAAAAAAAAGCAGGAGGGGAGGAATAATTTATCAGGAAACCCAGTTTGAGAATGACAATACAATCTACTGATTCTTCCTCCAGAAGGAAAAAAAGCCAAACACAAAACTCCTGCTAATCATAAACTAATTGTACAGATTAGATATTTAGATGAGTTAAAAGCTTTTTGTCATATACCATGATATTTTGACAAGTGGGAAGTATTTAACAAAAAATGCAAGATACAGTTGAAGAATATCCTGGTTTGGGAGGTTAGCATTTTATTTAAGTGGTACAGGGCATTATAGTATAGAGATTTCATAATACTAAACGAACAGTGAAAAATTTGCCAGTTTGGTTCACTGTTTGAAATGAGTGCTTACTGCAGAGATCTTTCTAGAATGTCATTGTGATCAGGTTTTTGAGACCTTTCCAGTTTCATTAAATGAGCTAAACACAGACTCAGGACTAACCTAAAGCCCACTGAAGTTATTATAAGCTATTTATCTACTAGGGTAAGAAATCTAACCTCTCTTTCCTACACAGGTTTTAGGTCACCTGCAAAAGAGCTTTTTCTTCCTCTTTACAGGAGTTCTCCTGAGCTTACCTAGCAAAAGACTTCCTTGACAGAGAAGGCAACTTTCCTTCCCATTAATCAGCTTCTCTCTGCATTGGAGGAAAGCTCGTGTACAAGTTCCTTCTGAAAGCCTCAGAGAGACAAGAGAAATTGCATCAAAAGGAAAGGAAGGAGGAGTTTCCTGATGCACGGAAGACCAACTGAAGAAGTGCAAAACTGGTCTCATCTTGTGCTGCTGCTTCATAAGGAAAGACCACACTGATAGGTGCTAGACCACAGGTTGTCCTGCTGTTGAGAGAAAAACAGGGAATAACACTCAGCATCTGAAAAGAAAAAAAAAGGGTCAATTGAAGATGCCACTATTTTTCGCTGATAAAAAACAGTCTCAAATGGTTCAGAAGGGCTATATGATTGATTACAGGTAGTGTACCTGCTATAAGGATACCAGAGGAAATAAAATTTTCCCACACAAGACCAAAAATCTGCAGGAAGTTCATCTTTTCAAACAAGCTATATACAGAACTGTGACTCACCACCAAAGTAGTTTAAGAGAAGTTTAAAGAAAAAAGCAAATAAACCCAAGCCCAGTATCTTGCTCTTTCTCCCCCCACCCCTCTGTCTTTCTTCTCCCCCTTCCCAGGAAAGATTCAGAAGATTTTATAATGATGAAGCATAGCCCTATAAAACTTTAAAGAGGCCAACAGACAAAGATGCTTTGAACGTCTCCATAGTTCTCTTAAGGTCTTAATTGCTAGTCACATTAAGAACTCTCTGTACAGACTCTAACTGAAAATGAAGTGGAGGAGAAGTGAAATCTAGTCCTATTTGAATCAGTGGGAGCCTTATCATCCACAGTGACAAGAGCAGAATTTCACACAGGATATTTACTGTTGCCATACTGCTCAGCACCTTTTTAAACACTCAGCTGGAAACTTTTTAGCAGCACAGTACAACCAAATCTTATGGTCTGATCCTTGCTGTGTCATACGGCCACACTGAATGTGAGCAAATCTATATAGACAGAGGTGACAATAGTTACGCATTTCTAAGATTGCTTGGGCTTTTACAAACAGGAGATGTTAAGTGACTCATATCTGAGTACAATTACATAGTGCCTTGCTTATAGGTGACCCCTACATTCTTTTAAGAATTCAATTCTATGCAAAATTAAAATAGTTTTCTGTTGTTCATTTTTCACAGCCATCATCATTGTGACTATGGAAGGATCCCTTTCAGTTTTGTATCAGACTGGAGAGAGCTTTGCACTTCTTTTTGGTCCTTGTTTGTATCTACTTAGCCTAGTTCCCATTCAAATAATATGAACAACACAACCTGCATTCTAAGTTTGAATGTTTGTAGTTTCCAAAAAATAAAAAGCTGCAAACAGCTAAAATTCAAAGAAATTGTGACAAAATATTTTGATCAGAAAGAAGATTCTGCAAGGCATTTAAATTAGACACCTGTTAATTAAATAGAAAATACGATATCTGAACAAAAAGTACACTGTTTTCCATTCCTGCACAGCTATGCATGAATGTGCATAATATCTTTCCCCCCAAATCAAGACTGAGAAGGAGCAGGAGCAGTTCCAGTATCAGAACCAGTGTCCACTACGCATGACAAGGTTATTATTCATATATATATATATTTGTGCCATTTTAAATGCACAAAAGCTGGAACACAGACAGCAATTTCATGGTTTTGATTAGGATCATTATTTTTGTTACTGGCATAGCCCATGCTTTCTATTCACTAAACTGAAGGTCTGCCAGTTCTTACCTTCTACGCCAGGTAATGATTTTTTTTCTTTCTAGAGTGACTCCGGAAGGGCATTCTTGGCACAGGAATATATTGTGTATTTTATATGGGAGAACAAAGATCAAGCTAGGCATGAGTGAATGCTCTCCATTCATCTGTTACCAGACTCTGTTTTTCCCCTCTTCCTATTCTGTCTCTCCATTTAATTTCTTTCTGCTTCTTTCCAGACTCCTACCAAATCTTTATTGAATAGAAGATTAACTATACTGTCCAGATTCTCACCACTGGGCAACAACAGACACCTGTGTCCATCTGAGGTTAGTGATTAAAGGCATCAGTTAATTTCAGAATGAATTTTATTCATTATATTAATTCAAACTATTCAAACAGCAATGTGTTTCACTATGGGTTTTATGTTTTTTGTATTTTCTTCTCAGTTATGATACATCTTATCAGTTTCTGCAGCATTATTGTCTTCAATAAAATTCATTAAAACGTGTAACATTTTCCTCAAAACAGAACTTAACTGGTTTCTCACTAATGACCATATCAAGTGTTTGGAATGTGATTCTTTGAATCTCAGTTTCTCAATTGCCTTGAAAGCAGACATTACTGCAACACTTAAAGGTATGCTGTTTTCTACCAAAACAGACCGCAACATTTTCAGAAAAACAAACAGACAGGTTAAACTATTTTCATTTTTTAAATGATAAGCCTAACAGATTTAAGAAACAAAGGAGTCTGAAGTGGACTGAAGTGGAGGACACTAAATTGTGTTTTATTATGCTTATTACTCTTTGAACAAACAGCACTGTATTGTTCACCCAGGGTGAATTAATTTAGTCTATTTGGCTCAGTATTTGTCTATAGAATAAAACATGAATCCTGCTTGAAATAAAACTTAAAATATATTGGTATTTTCACTTAAAGTTCTTCCTGTGCACACTTGCAATGCATTTACTATATAGAATACACCACTTTGTTGTGGCAAGACTTCTGTAAATAAAGATTAAAGAAACAAATATTGGTTTGCTGAAAGGCAATTTACAAATGAAGGTAAAATTTCTTAATGGACATTATATTAATGTATCTTCCATGGTCATAGGTTACCCATTTGTTTATTGCTCTAAGGTAACAACTGTTATAAAGTAGAATGCAGGCCTGGGTGAACTAATATTTAGCTAGCTGTTTTCCTTATAGTAACATCCAAAGCATGCTTCAGGGTACAGGTGGTATCCTGAAAGGGATCATCACTAAGATGAACAAGGAGTGGACAAGGAAACTCTAGAGGAGCCATTGTGGAAGATCTGGGATTGTGGCAAATTGCTACAACAGATCACCACGAGGGGACAGTGCTGCAAGCGGGTTTTTTTGTTGTATAATTACGTAGGCTCAGCTTGTTTCATTGTTTTTCTATCCCATAGTACAATATAAACCCCACTAGTCCTTGAAATCTTCTTATGTTGATTTTGGAATTTATACAAAATTTTTAATTCAATTTTCCTAATTTTATGGGACAAAAGAAATGTGAATGCAGACACTATTTTCCAGAGAGTGTCTACATCACTGAGTCAAAGTAATGAAGGGAAGCCAATTTAGATACTACCCCACCCTCTTATTGACAAACATTAAAACAATGCATCCCTGATTGAGCTGTCTTGCTGCATTAAAATCAACACATAGGTAAGAAAAATTGAAAGTAATTTAGTAAAATAAAACAGAACCACAGGAAGAAAGGAATTTGCTAGTCGGCAAAGATAATAATATGCAAATGATGACCTTTCTAACTACTTATGACTACATAACTTTCTAACTACGACTGCTGAAATGTTAAAAGTTTGTCTCATTTTTAAAACCCAGCATTGTTTTGGAACTTACAGATTTCTGTACATCTCATGGAAGTACACAGGGACACACACCAACATAGACACACACACCCTTCCCCTGTACCATTCCCATCGAACGGAAATACTTCTTGGAAAAGTGAGGACCTCTAAGCTTCTCTATGCACTTGCTGGAGAAAACAAGAAAAGGTAGCAACGACAACTATATTCATTTTGAAACCTGACATTTAACCTTTTACTTTATAATTTACAGTAATTAGCAAGTTAGTTGTAATATAGCATATACAAATATAGTATATATAGAGACTATATCTATATATATACAATATATAGCCAATATACTCATAAAACCTTCTGAACTATTTTGTTTCTTCTCTGTCCATGAGTCATTTTAACGCTGGTCTTGAGACCAAATCCACAGCATATTATTTATTCAATGAATATGATGAGTGCTAGTGCAGGAAGACAGATAGATGCAAAATATGGAAACTCTGAATTCTTTCTAGCTGAATATCACATAAGTTTTATTAGTTTTCTATACCTACAAGAGAAAAGTGATGTCAGTCTCATTGGCTGCGGTATTGCAGAAAGATCTCCTTGCTGATCCCTGTAGGATTAAACAGGCAAGTTTCTAGGTACCACTGGTGGAGAACTGGACACTTAGAGACAGAAAAGCTGCAAGAGCTACAGATTTGTCTTCTTTCTGCAGCCACAAGCAATAGAAATTAGTGAAGGAAAAGAAGGAAAAGGAGAAGCCATCCTATAAAAGTTTACCTGAATCCCAGCTCAGAATCAGTTAAGCCACCTAACTCATTTTTTCTTACATGCATTTCCTCCCTTAGAGAGATCAGAACTGTCAAGAGATAGTGCAGCATATGGACCATCTTTCTAAAGCACAGCAGAAGAGCTGATAGTGATTATAGCAAGCAAAGGCACATCACTTGCGACACAAGCACCCACTTTCCTAGTCAACAAATGGCGTGATTGTGCCTGCTGGGCCGAAGTATTTCCCTGCTGCTCTTTCTGCTCTTTCTGTTGTGATTGACCACAAGTGCTGTTCTAATTCAGGAAGCTGTCAAGGGATACAAACTGTTACATGCACACCCGTACTGCTGGAACAAAGCAGGCATCAAGGAGAAATGAGTCGAGCCAGTACAACTCAATTTCAAAACCTTTTTAAATGTCACCCAAGAAAGAGTGATGTTGGAAACCAGCCTCACGTGTGTGCACATAGCCTCCTTTCTGTTTCAGTCATTGTGTGTGACAGAAGTTTGGGAAGTGAAATGTGGAAACTGCAGGTCAGTAAAGAAGTGCCATGCTTGTTTTTGGCAAAGCCCAAGGCACACCTTAGGTTTCTTTGCAGAACATTAAGCACAGGAGTGTTTATTCCCCGTGACATGTCACACAAACCCAATTTTGAAACAAGGAAGGTAACATTGCTTTGTGTTTGCTCCAATCTTTGTTAAAAATAAAACTAGTGATGCCTCGGAAGGCCAGAATCAAAACTCAATAGCCTCGGTGACTATTAAGCAGGTATCCTTTATTGCAGCACTAGGCACACAGGGGATCGCTCCTCCAAATGTGTGCATCCATTATAGCCAAATTTCTCATATTTATACAGACTAACTATACATATTCATTATAATTTCTAAGAAAAGGCAGGGTTATGCAAACTATTTCCAGGAAGTCATTTACATTAACTCCTCCCAGATAGAGCATGCTCATTGACACTCAGGGGGTCTTCCAGTGGTCTTCTGGGATGAAGGCTGGTCATCTTCCTCTCTCTTAGCTCATGCTCTTTATGGTTTTCTCCATAGTTACCAAAACACATTCCCGAGTTCAAAACACTTTCCTACACAAACTAGTTAGTTTTACCTGAAAACAAGATATACTCTGTCTCTTAATTGGTCATTGGTCTCATTATTTATGACTCCCCTATCTTCACTAGCTTCAAGGCTAAGTTTTGTAGCCGCTTTCACGAAACAGCTCACACAGTTACAGCACAGCCATATTCTACTAAAATCCAAACCAAATATATTCTTAAAATACACAAATTAAAGTTATATTAATTGTCTCAAGCTACATCTACATCAATCTATATTTCCCTGAATCACTAGAGCGAAGAACTGTCTCTCCTCCAGCTTCTTCACTTGAATTTTGTGTACAAAATAGGTGGACTCACATCCCACTTCGACTCTTATGGGAAACCATAACATGGACCAGTATGTGTTAGCAGGGGACCAGCCATAGTTTTTATATATTCTTTTGCAAAGGAACACAGGCTCCCACTGTCCCTGCCTTAAAGCCCTTTAATCATTAATATACATATATATGTCTCCTTTTCCCTGAAGGAGTTGCTACTGATCAATGATATTGCTATCAAGCCCCCAGGAAAGGAGTTGTGCTTTAATCAGTGGTTACAGCCTTCCATTATTATCATTTCAAGTATGTTTGCTTGGTTATTCCCTTCCATTTCTATAATTTCAGGGACTTTTTTGTCCAGGTTGGTTAGGTTCCACAAACTACATTAAGGTGTTTTATCTTCAGTGCATTCATGAGATAAATATAGTACTAATATTCATACTACTATTAAATCTTAAGCTCCTGCCAATATTGATTCTTCCATTTCCATATATGATGAATGCTATCTATCATGTTAGAGGAATGAAAAATGGTGATATACGTGTGAGCAAACCCAACTATACCTTGTCTAATGAACTGAAAATGAACAAGGAAAAGCTTTATTAATATATAATTTAGTTTAAATCCTCACAGCCTGTGATTTTAAAATTTTTTTTCCAGCAGTACCTGGGATAAAATTTCATCAAGCTACTTGTTTTGCAGTGGTGTATACCAGTATCATGGTTTCAGTACTCTTGCTCCAGGAGTCTAAAATGAAGTTGTTCAAGATATCATCTTGTTGCATCTCACAGAATGCAAATAGTTACCTGAGCTCAGTTCTCATATTCTACTGCCAGCTGATTCATTATCTGATCCACAGTCTTGATAATAGATTTCAGTCAAACACAGGCAAAGTCTCTTACTTTTTTTCCTAGACCACCTGAACCAAGCCAAGGCAGAACTAATAATGTATACTAATAGTATATTATTTATAAAATATAGCCCAGAAAGACTAAGAAATAGTAACTGTCTATATAAAACCTTAGGGCAGGCAGATGTCCTGGGGAGCTCAGCATAAAACTTGGCCTAATAACATTAATTCTTTGTGTTGATGCTCTGTTGTTTTCCATCCGAGTCGTCTTTCCCAGTATATAGCCCACATCAGGCACTCATGAAGCTCAGAGGTCTCTCACTTGCCAACTTCTCTTTGAACTCAGACATGAAGACTTGAACAGTTATTTGTAGCTGCACAAGCTTTTCAAATGCCTCCTCTTAGATCTTGTTTTGTGAACAGCAAGATTCACTCACAAATCTGTTCTCAGGATCACTGTCAGTTGGTAATATTTGATAAAGAGGAATTATTCAGAGTCGGTTTCCCTTGTAACATGCCTATCTGATGAGTTCGTACAATATTGTCTGACTTTACTTAGGCTGCTGCTAGTAGCTGATATTAGCTGTGATACATAGTGACTAAAAGCTTTTGAGATGCATTTTTAATAGGATTTATTTAGTTTACCATATTTGTTAGCTTCTGACCTACTGTTCTTGAATGATGTCACACTTTTTTCTCTCTATGTACATTCATGCAATGGAAATTAAGTAACTGAGTGGTAATACTAGAGCTTTCCTCAAAAATTACATTTCCAAGCATTTTGGTTATAAGTAGTTATGCCTTGGAGTTTTCTGTTTGTCATTAGGATAATTTACTTGGATTCTTCACAAGTCTTAAACTGTCTAGTATGGATCAGTGCTCCTTCATAGATTTTGTAGGACTCAATAATTCTTTTTTTATTATTATTTTTTGTCCTGTTGACACTTATTTGCTGGTTGAGCAGATGAACAAGTTTAATAGCCACTTAACAAGCTTGAAACATTGGGTCATTATTTTTAAGTACTCTTCTCTTTTTCTAATAGTTTACATCATTATGTATAGGATAACAGAGCCCATTTATTTAAAAGGTAGAAGGCTAGAAAGGCAGGAAGACCAATGGAGAGTTGGTAACTGTATTTAGAATTATTTAAGTCAAAGAACAATGCTGTAACAAGAATAGATAAATATAATAGATAAATACTGCCCATGAATAAGATTAAACTAAATACAAATAATCTGTAATCTCTTAATTGCTGTCTATTGGAATCTCCACTGTGTCCCTTAGCTTCTGTCGATGGTTGTTAGTTTGTACCCACAAGAAAGCTGGGAACTGACAGCACCAGCTTTCAGACCCAGACTTTTTTTTTTTTTTGGCAGTTATTTCTATCTCTTTTGGCATTTAGCAACCTTAATGGTAAAACAGAATTGTTTACTTGCAGTAACTCTTCTAACAGCAACATGTGCAAGGAAAATGCTAAAATTAGGGAACATAGGATACAATTTTAGCCCACAAGAATCCTTCCTGGTTGCTTTGATAAGTCTCTCCTAGATATCCTTTGATGCCTCCAAGCATCTACTGTAGGTGCAGGAATTGTGGAGACATTCTGTTTCCCTAGCACCTCCCCTAACCTTCTAATCTCCTTTCATTTATGGTTAGATTGTGGACACCAATAGAAGAATAGATGCTGAAGTGTTGTTACTCAAAACTGACAAGTAAATAGATATGTGAATTCTATAAATACCACTGGAGAGTTCTTCCTGAAATAGGGAATTTCAGATACTTAAGGCCTTTTCCATATGCATCTGATTACCTGCCAGTTATTCCCCACCCAAACCAAATCTTTCACTTATACTACAGGAATACTCTGAATGAGTAATATAATAAATGCTACCAAGATAGTAAATCTATACATGTTCAGTTAATCTTTTAATCTCTTTTATGTCCCTGTCTAGTAATTGATAACTAAAATAAAACTGAGAAGTGCTGTCGGGCACAATGAAAGAAAACACAATCAGTGCTTTGGATATTTTCTAATCAGGAGAGCTAAGCCTTCTGTTCAGCACCTGTTAAGGCCATCATCTGCATCACTATGCTTATTCATATAATAACAGTAGATGCACATTTAGTGTGAGTCATTCAAGGAATTATGTTGGTGAAAGAGTCGTTCTCATCTGTATTCCAGCAGAACTACCAAAGTTGCTTCCCAGAGTTCAAGAATGCAGCTTCAAAGTCCAAATACAACTTTTACAGTTTAAGAGATCTGTAACATGGAACATAATAAAACATCCTCACTGTTAACAATCACATTTATGTTGGGGAATAGACAGTATGTCATAACCAGCTATTCTCATAGACCAGGTTAAAAAAAATTAACCTATTGAGATTGGTCCTATTGGTACACACATCTGAAGGGTTTTTTTAAGGAAGAGTTCTTGCTTACTTCAGAACAAAGCCTAATGTAGCCCACAGAATATTCTTTCCCCTTATATCTGCAATTCTTTGTAGATACAATATAAATCATACAGTTAAATAATACAAACCCACCATTTTTATATGATTTAACTGTGGTTTTAGCTCACTTCTGTATTTAAAAATATTTTTAATAGGGAAGGCAGGAAGGCAGGCAGGCAGGCAGGCAGGCAGGCAGGAGGCAGGCAGGCAGGCAGGCAGGCAGGCAGGCAGGCAGGCAGGAAGGAAGGAAGGAAGGAAGGAAGGAAGGAAGGAAGGAAGGAAGGAAGGAAGGAAGGAAGGAAGGAAGGAAGGAAGGAAGGAAGGAAGGAAGGAAGGAAGGAAGGAAGGAAGCTTGCATACCTGGATTACAATTTATTCACAGTTCTACAGTGCCTATCAAGCTAACTTGTAGTCAAGAATAACGGACCTTGAAAGAGAAAGCATATGGTCAAGAAAATCTGGTGTAACAAAATGGTGCTGGCAAATTTCAGAATCACTAAAGTAGCATTCTTTGGAAGACATACTCTTTGCCACAACATTGACTACTGCCCCATGTGAAGATCGTGCAGGCAGGGATGTATACAATGGAGCTGTTCTCCCAAATATAAAGCAATTTTGTCATAAATTTGCAGATTGTTTGCTTGTTTCTGATAAATTTTGACCTCTTTTTTCTTCATATTTGATGACAATGACTGTGTATTTGTACAGGTTTATGCTTCAGTTCCCCAGGGACATTTTGACTTTTCAGATATGACTGTCACAAAATTAATCATAGAATCATAAAATGCATTAGGTTGGAAGGGACCCCAGAGGTCATCTTCCCAACCCCACTGCAGTAAGCAGGGACATCTTCACTAGATCAGGTTGCTCAGAGGCCCATCAAGCCTGACCTTGAATGTCTCCAGGGATGGGGCCTTCACTGCATCTCTGGGCAACCTGATCCAGTGATTTACCACCCTCAATGATCCAGTTTACTTACTCTGCTAGGAGGTCTTCATCAGTGCCACCTGTCTGAGTGTTATGTGCTTGTCTTTTCACAGAATGTTATCATCTTGAGGTTTTCTAGTGTTTTACCCAAACTATTTTCAACAAGTACATTTTGCATTATTGGATTATGTAGCAAGGTGTAGAAAACACTCTGGTGATTCTGACACTTTTGCGGTTCATTCCCAATGACCTCAACTTCCGGACTGTAGGCATCAGCCACTTTGTCACAGACAGCCAGGAAAACCTTGCTATCTTGTGAAATCACAACTATTTCTTGTAGAAGATTCAATCTATGCTACTATCTTTTCCACCTTCTTCACCCTCTCTTTATTGCCACCTACTGTCCTTCTGTATTCACTCATATGCCTATTTAAGCCTTTCTCATGCAAGACCTGATTTTATCAATTTCTATCTACCGATTCTTAAGACTAAATCAAATGGCAGCCAAACAATAGTTTGTGTTGTTTGTCTGCCTTCCTTTCCTGCTGTATAGGCACAGTTTTTGTGCTTGTTTTGGCCTGAAGAATCACATATCTCTGTGAAGCTACAGCTCTCATGCCTTGTCTTCCCTCCTCCTCAGGGAGTCTTAGTCTGCTAGGCAGAACTGGGGTTTTTTTAGTGAACTGCTCCTTTCTATTCCCCAAACTTTCCCGTGGAGCGTAATGATAATCTGCTATTACCTTTAACATTTTGTCTTGTACCGTTACAAATGAGAATAAGGAAACAGAAGTTTCATTCTATCCCCCTACTGTAAGAATTAATGATACTTCTAAAAGTCTTTGGGTTTGGAGGCTGTTTGGTTTTGTATAAAAAATCATAAAGTTGCTGACATTTGAGGATATGCAATATATGCAGTATATGCAATAGTATTTATGGACTTTTTAAACTCCTTGTTTTATATGAGATACAGTTTTTGCTCTATGAGGAAGTATGCTGTATCTTACTAAAGAGGAATGAAATTTAACAATAGCATTGTTCATTTAACTTACTACTAAGCATAAATTTTATTTTTTTAGTATGATGGGTTGACTCAATCACTAAAATTTAAGATTATTTATGGACTATCAACACCACTTGTATTCAATACACTGGAAGTTTATTCTCATGTTTCAAACCCAGTCTATGCTTGCCCATCAGCAGCTCCTATGGGACACCAGCAAAAGATGAAGCATCCACATGCTTAAGCAGCCACACAGGGAAGACACTCTAAAACATAGTTTTGGTCCGAAAATGGATGAGCATGTTTACACTCCTTATTCCTTTCAGCTCAGGACTCAGTTGACAAGTTGCACAGAGAAACTGTGGCTGCCCCCTCCCCGGCAGTGTTCAGGGCCAGTTTGGAAGAGGTTTTGAGCAACCCGGTGTAGTGGAGGGTGTCCTTGCCCATGACAGGGGCTTGGAACTAGATGATCTTTGAGGGCCTTCCCAACTCAACCCATTCTGTGATTTTATGACCACAAAATACCAAATACCACACCTTAAGAAATATCTACTTCCAGTTTTATTAAATAAAAGTGCTAGAAGTCAATGAAACATAAATAATTGTATGGGGATTCAGGTATTTCATATGGTTGCTAATACAGCAAAAGCAGCATTGAGACCTGATTCAGTGCCTGAGCCCTGCAGCTGAGTTCACTTGTGTTTGCATTTTAGGGTGGGTTTTTTTGCATAATTCAGTTAACTTCATACCCAAGGTCACCATGTTCATGGCATTACACAAACTGCATGAGCTTTTGGGAAGTGTAGGATGACAGCTGAGGGTTTGCCTTCAAAATTTTTTTTACAAGGCAGGTTTCATTGACATCTGTGGTATCAATCATTATATGGCAGCTTGCAAACTGAAAGCATACAAACAGCTAATTGCTTTCATTTGAACACAAGACTGTGACAGGCTCCCAGCTAACACAAAACTGTTGGCAGTTGCTTATGGGAAGATCACTGTGACTATGATAACTGATTGCTGTTATGATGTTTCCTAGCATCCCATTTGATTTAGCACTGAGATATTCCACCTAGAACATAATTCAGGCATCAGATGCTTCAGAGGTAAAGATGATAATGAGGCAGATCTGGCAGGACATGTGCTGTACCTTTTTGAACACATCTTCTGTTTCCACCCACCCACTCCAAGAATTATTTGCCATCAGCAGGTAAAAGCAGGAAAAAGTTAATAAAACATCCTCTGTAAAGTTTGTGAAGTTATTCTGTACCTCAGAAAATCTGGCTGCACTCTTTTTGAATCATAACCTCCAGGAAATCTTTATTCCAGTAATTTCCTATGGTAATACAGTGAGAATTAGTGAGTCAGTAAAAGCTCCTAGTACTTAGTGAATTTCTCAGAAAACTCATGTGTCTTGTACAAATATCACCAGTTTTCAGCTCAAAACCTTAGATGAACACGAACATAATCATTGCTCTGCATACATTTTAGTAGAGATACAAATTTTAAAACTCATTGTAAAAGTTTCTGTCAACTTAAAAAGGACAGAACTATAAAAAACCTAAATACAGAAATGGAAAAGAATACTTCTTCTCATCTTTCATGAAGCCTTTTCCTTTAGTTCCTCAAATAACTTTTAAAAAGGTTAATTAGTCAGCTATGGCTGTTAAGTTTTTCATTTCCTTTTCTTAGAGTGGATTTCTTTTCACAGGCATTGCTGAAGGCATTGGTGAAGAGATAGGGTGTTAGTAGTTCTATCAACTTGCTGTATTTCAGGTTGTAAGTGGTTTGAAGAAACTGAAGAAAACTGTGATGCAAATAACTCTGTATAGAGAAAGGCATGTCTTTCCCCATTTCGTATTTTTGTATTGCTTCCAGCTGCTGTCAATTTCAGAAGTGTTTTCTGCAGGTTGTAATTGTCAAGGTCATTTTTTACCATGTCTTGGAGAGAGAAACAACACAGCGCTACTCTGTCTTAAAAAAATGTCTCTAAAATTATGTCAGGTGCATTTCAGCTTTTGATTTAATGTTCTTCTAAGGTCACCTGTAAGGTAATTTTGTACAAGGGAGTATGTTCAGCAATGCTGAGAAGAATGAGAGAGGTGAAAAATCTATAGAAAGTTTTCTATGTTGCAAAATCAAGGAAACCCATCACATTTTATGTTAATTGACATAGATTAAGCTCCTTATTTTGCATCTAATAATTAAATGTTCAGTGTGGGCTTCCAGTGAACTATTAGCACAATGAATTCTGATACAAAATGGGGTTTCACTTGGTTTTGCTCTTTGGTTGGTTGGTTGGTTAATCTGACCCATTGCAGGTGGAATTTAATAGTGGGGACCTGGCAGTGAACCAGCTCTTTCTCAACCTGAGAGACAGGATCTGTAATTCATGAGTATTTACTAAATGGGTCTGTCCCTGCCAGTTGACTTTAAAGCCACTCTGTAATGTTAAATTGATAGGTTAAATCATGCAAAACTAAAGGTTATATCAGCTACAGGGACTATAATAAGGCTTAGCATTTTTTGTCATCAATTATATGGATGTAGAGCTTATGCAGGCCTAACTAGTACATACTGACTGCAGTATATATATCAAAATGTAGTATGTAGCCTACTTACCCAAATTTAGTCAATGCCAGTCAGTAGCTCTTTAAATGATGTGGCCATAAATCCATTCAAAAGATAATAAACATTAATTTCATCCCAATTTTCCACTGGGATGAGGGAAATGAGGCCACAAGACCTCCGAGACAAAGGAGAGAAAGAAGATGTGATATCTCTGCTGCAGTTTGAAATCCTGTTTGGGAGCTGGTTTGCACTTTTTTTTTTCACTTGTAGTTAAATTCTGGGAAAAATATTTGGGTTTTTGTAAGTACTTGTGGTTTTGTGTAGCAAGGTTCTGGCAGAGGGTGGGGGTAGTGGGGTGCTGGTTCAGGGGTGGCTTCAGGAAGAAGCAGCTAGGAGCTTTCCCTAGGCCCAACAGAGTAAACACCAGCTGACTCAAGGCCAGACCCGCCACTGACTGGGGCTGAGCCCATCAGTGATGGTGGTAGCACCCTTGTGATAACATATTTAAGAGAAAATAAGAAACAAATTTAAGCAGCCACTTTTTTGCTACCAGAGAAGGAGTTAGAATATGTAAGAAACTCTGCAGACACCAAGGCCAATGAAGAGAGGGGAGAAGGTGCTCCAGGTCCCGGAAAGAGAGATTCCCGTGCAGCCTGTGGAGAAGACCATGATGAAGCAGGTTGTCCCCTTGCAGCCAATGGAAGATGAGAAGGAGTAGAAACCTCACCTGCAGCCTGTGGAGAGAATGCACGCTGGAGGAGGTAGAGACATATGGAAGACGTTGTGACCTGCATTGGAGCAAGTTCCTGACAGGACCTGCAGCTCTTGGACAGAGGGCCACACCAGAGCAGGTTTTTTGGGAAGACTTGTGACTCCATTGAGGACCAAGCTGGAGCAGTCTGCACCTTGATCATACTGACTTTATTGTAGCTAGCCCTAGCAATTTCTCATCAGTGGTGTACCTGAGCTGTCACCAGGGTCTGTAGCTCAGTCAAGGACTGCAGTGTTAGGCACAAAAAACCCACATGAATTTGAGGTCTATAATCCCTAAACTGTATCAGCAATGATTCTTTGAAAGAACTAGCCAGAGGTACTCCATTTGCTGATTAGTCTGTATAATTAGCTGGAGGGAAGGAGAAGCACAGGTCTTCAGCTTGTCCTGATTTAGTCACATCCCACCTTTCCTTATTCCGCAAATGCTCCACAGGCACAAGAGTCAGTCACTTGCTGGCCAGGCACCTCACCCCTCTCTTGCCAAAGGTGCACCATTAGGTTGAGTGGAGAGCAAAGCTGGTGGAACTGGGAAAGGGGAATGGGGTTTCTGTGAGTGCACTGGATGAATGGGGTCCCTTGGGATGTTAGACGCAGTACCATTAAGTTTATAGAATCTAATGAGGCTGATTTCTTAAGCAGACTTCGTCTGGGTACATACACAACTATGTACACTTGAGAATTTAAATTACTTTGGTGTCAAAAACTTATTTTCAAAGCTAAGCAGCTCAGGAGTTATTACTCTGAAGCACAGTTTTAGACACAGATTCCTATAATATTTTTAAGATCTACTTGAATCACTAAAATTCTTTTAATTCAGCCTTTTATTTCTTAACTCAGTGTTGTTGGTAAAAAGGGATGTGTCTTCTCTGTCTCAGAGGAATGTGGTATGGATAGACATGAAACCATGATGATCAGCTGTGATATGGCCACAGAAGCATCTAAATGGCTAGATGTAAAATATTTTCCCAATAACATTATCAAAGTCTATAATGTTTCCAGCAAGGGCTCATGACATAATAAGGTAACATTGTCACAGTAGGAAATAAACCTTGCAAAAAATTTCAATAAATACTCTTATCATCAGTATTCAAGACTTCTATACTTATCGTATATTCAAATATTGACTGAAGCACTTTATCATGATAAAAGGTTTCCTTTCAATGCAACACTACAAATCAGTTTTGGTAAAACATTCTGATCTGCATTCTGACCACCATGCTTAAAGTGTATCAATTATTCATAGTGAAGTCTGGTGGTTAATTGATTATTTTGAAGATAAGAGGCAGACAATCTTCTGATTAATTTGAAAGCGGACTCGCATATATATTGTTTAGTATGTTCAGATCAAAATGATCTCTGTTGTCTTCCTCAAAAATAGATGAAATTTGGACATTTCTGACCTTTTATATGCTAAGATTTTTTTTCAATTGATGACTTTATATGGTAGTTTTATTTTTTAAAATGTTAACTATAGATCTTTTTTTTCTAAAACATTTAAGTGAATATAAAGAAATACTAGAACTACAGAAGAAACAGGCATACCTCAGAAATTTGATTGGGTGGGACACTGTCATTTAATATCTTATGCTGCCCCAAAACAAAATCTGCTATTTATTTTTAATTCTAGCTTTGCACTTTTCTAGTTGACTGAGTTGTGATAGATGAGACAAGAGATTATGCATGCATCTTCATACACAGCTGTCAAATAATTGCACAAAAATTAAGTCCAGGGCAAAGACAAATTAGCTGTTACTTTGTGTTTGTGTTGAAAATAAGACAGCAAACTCTATATTGCAGAAATACAAAGCAATATTCAACTGGCCTTTTATCCTGTACAGAGATCTGTAGCTTTGGAAGGACATTAAAAAATGATTCCATGGGTAGCATATGAAACTAAGCCTTAATTTAGATTTGAACTGTCTCTGTAGTGTTTTCACGCACAATGTCTACTCGAATGAAGGACATTGCCTACTGTGATTGATACCACTCTGGTCTCTTTTCAAACGGGTGTTTTACACTGTAAGCAGCTGTTATTTTCCAGCTGGGATGACACAGCAAGTAGTGTGTGAAATTAGGTATGCTGTCCTTTTCCATGAGATCTAAATCCATAATCCATTCCCTTATAAACCTTATTCTCTTGCTGGACGATCCAGTTCTCAGAGAGTGCTGAGCAGGCTCGGTGTCAGGCTGTTTTATATCTGTGCTGCATCCTCTCCAGTCCTTCTCTCTAGAGGCTCCAGACACTGCTGACCACAGACACTTCAAAATGGAATGTAAAGACATGCCAAAGCCCAAATCATTTACTTCTCTGCCTCTGTCCTGTTGCTCTTAATGATGCTCAGTGCATCCCAACTTCTGCAGCTTTCCAGCAGAGCTCTGCCTCCTTCCTTCCATCCTCTTGACAATTATCTATTATAAAAATTTGATTATTTATTACTTGTAAATGGGAAAACCTAACAATACACACTCCCAAACACTCTGTCATACTTTATTGAACAAAGTCCATCTTTATATGCATTCCTGAAATTGTACCTGCTGCTTCTGTAATTTTCTCTGTCCGTTCATGTTATTTTAATACGTATGACAGAGAGCTGAGTAGAAAGATGCACACTGAAGAAAAATGTAACTAATATCTCACAGAACAGAAGCAGGAAACACTTTAAAAACAGATACCAGTAGTCAACACCAACAATGGTCATTGGAACTAAAATGGTGATTTGAGTACCTGTGTTCTTAGCTATCTTATAAATTTTTTTGAGTATCACTGACATTTATACATTTGTATAGCATTTAATACACTTATAATTATTTGATATGTGAGGTTCTGCAAATAAAATGCTGTCCATGTAAACATAGTCATTCCTCCAGAAGATGTTACAACACCAAAAAACATTTAAAACCCACAAGGATTCACAACAAAACCAACCAAAACAACAACAACAAAACCCACCTAATAAAACCCAAAAAAATCCAGGTTACCTCATTTTTTACCTCTGAAAACATGGACTTTGCATACAGCAGTGATTTAGAAGGATCATACAGTGATATACGATCCACTGATCACTTGCTGATTCCTTTGTCTCAAGAAGAGATTGCTTGACTCCACTATTGAAATGAAATTATTCTGTAATGTGAGGTTAGTGGTAATTGTTTCATTCATTAACACTTCTTAATGTTATAAAAGAAGGAAGCTTTAAATTGTGCTAGTAGAGATTAAACATAAGATATCTGGGCATTACAGCTTATCCATAGACACATAGAAGTCTAGTCTGAGCTTTGTAGAATGATCTCTGGGTAAAGCTAAAGTTGTAAAATCTCTTTTAAAAATCATCTTGTGAAAAGCAATATTTCTACAATTGCCTTAAATTTTACCTTCAAGATCTGAAATTTTAAACATGGTTTATATGGTAATACAATATTCTTTGTATTTCTTGTTTGCAATATGCCATACTGTGAAAGTACTGCTAGCGTTCAATGCAACTTTTTCCACACTGCTCATAATACTGAGTATGGAAGAAAAACAGACCTATTTATTGTAATTGCATTATATTTCACTCTGTTGAATATGATAGAATCATAGAATCCCTTAGGTTGGAAGAGACCTTTAAGATTGAGTCCAACCACAGCCTAACTCTGCCTAGTCCCCCTCTAGACCATTTCCTCAAGCACAACATCTACACACCTTTTAAATACCTCCAGGGATGGTGATTCCACCACTTCCCTGGGCGGCCTGTTCCAGTACTTTACCCTTTCAGTAAAGAAATTCTTCCTGATATCTAATCTAAATATCCCCTGGTGCAATTTGAAACCATTTCTTCTAGTCCTATTGCTTGTCACCTGACAGAAGAGATTGACCCCCACCTCTCTACACCGTCCTTGCAGGTAGTTGTAGGCAGCGGTAAGGCATCCCCTTAGCCTCCTTTTCTTAAGACTAAAAAGCCCCAGTTCCCTCAGCCGCTCCTCACAGGACTTGTGCTCCTGACCCTTCGCCAGCTTCGTCACCCTTTTCTGGACACACTCCAGCATCTCAACATCCTTCCTGTAGAGAGGTTCAAAACTGGTCACAGTACTCGAGATGCGGCGTCATTGGAGCTGAGTATAATGGAATAATCACTTCCTTACTCCTGCTGGCCAGACTATTCCTGATACAAGCCAGGATGCTGTTGGCCTTCTTGGCCACCTAGGCACACTGCTGGCTCATGTTCAGCCAGCTGTCAGCCAACACTCAAAGGTAGTTTTCCTCCAGGCAGCTCTCCAGCTGCTCTGGCCCAAGCCTGTAGCATTGACTGGAGTTATTGTGACCAAAGTACAGGACCAGGCACTTGGCCTTGTTGAACCCCATATCTGTTAGTCACACTCTTCTGTGTGGAGGGAAAAGTCTAATTGTTGTCATCTTAGCTTCTTCTATGAACTCCTCAATACCCTTCTTTAATGCAAATAATTACTGGTCCTGTCAAAAATTGGTATTACCACTGGTGCCTCTCACCATCTTAAAAGTCTTTGCTGCACCCTGTCTGCCTCACAGTCTGAGTGAAGCTGTTTTCCTGAGAGTTTTGCATTGCAGGATTCAGTCTCGCAAGAGGGCTTGTGCGGAGCTGTAGCTGCTCCATCTCATGTGTTGAGGAGTCATCTAAAATATTATATAATACAGGCAGGCAGGCAAAACCAGGCAACAGTGAAGGAGAAGTACAAGACCAACTGAGATGTCACTATGCACCTCTGCTTTGTGCCGTTTTTTCCAAATAGCATGTCTTCAGACGTAAAGAAGAGGAGGATGTTTGATATGTATGAAAGTAAATTCTGTGGAAAAATGTAATCCTGAACAGAGGAAAATGAAGAGGGACTTGGAAGATAAAAATGGAACCACTGATTTTTTAACCAGAGACAATTAAAAAATTGAGAATATACCTAATGAGAAAAATTTCACTAGTGCTTAGAGACTCCCATCACACTTAGGTTCTGTTGAGCTTCTGTTGAGCTGCTGTCGTGTCATGCTGTCTGGCAGTAAGAAATACTTCCTTTTCCTCCCCCAAAGAATGTGCAAAGTATCTAAGAGGTCATCTGGCAAGCAGCTGAGACAAGGAAAGGAAGTGGGATAGAGCTGCAGGGAAGAAGATGTCGTGCGAACAGTAATAACAAGTGTTTTGGAAAATGTGATGGTAAACACTGAATTATTAACCTTGCATCCACACCATTCATTTTCTTTTGAAGACTGGCTTTTTGCAGGAGCTTTTGGTATTCAAAGTAACATGTGGATGTCCTGAGTTTAGTTTTGGAGTGTTTCACTACATAGCTTATGGCTTGAAGATACAGTTCAAATATAGTTTCCAGATCAGGAAATTAATTTTCTTTCCTACTCCAGGAAAATATCCTCAAATTAAGCTCAGCAGCAAGGCCTTATGTAGCCTCAAACCAAATACTCTTATTGATGAACTAGAGAGGTCTATAGAGTTTGGGGGGGGGCACCTTGCAGGTATATTGAGTTCTGGACCTGTCTCATTAGCTGATACCTGCCATGCTCTGAGGATCTCAGGGCTGAGCCTCGGTGATGGCAGCGGTCCCCTCCTGGCCCTTCAGTCTCTGAAGTGCTCCATCTATCACAGGAGAAACTGCAGATGTTTCTTTCAAAGTTTCTTTCAAGCTTCTGAAGGTGATGAACAGCTGAGTAATATCAGCAAAATTACCTCAACAGGTAATACTATTTGTCATCTATATGGATTAGTATTAAGGTATGTTTTGAGCTGGTGTGTGGCAAGTAGCATGTTCTGCTGCTGGATTTCAGTATCCATATTCTCATACATCCACTTTGGAGAATTCACCCACCTTCTATCTTGGGACAGCTCAGAGACACTCTGCTGTGTACAAAATGGTCTGTTATGAGGCAGCTTTTCAAAGGTACAATGAATATGAGTGTGTTCAAAGTACGTAAGTGATTCCTATATTTGAAAACTACCTCTAGTACTTTTGAAATGCATATCAATTACTGAGTAGCAAAAATGAAGCTTTAGTTAGTAAACTTTCTGCATGATCAGCTACAGCAGAGCAAATCACTGACCTGTGAGTTAAACCACAAAAATGGAGATGAAGTGCAGCTTCCACTGAACTAGAGAGCCAGTATCAAGCACAAGTTTGAGCATAAGAGATGCTACTACTCTGTGTGACTTTATGTATGTATATCACGGAAGATGGAAATCTCAATTTATTTATTCTTTTAAATTTTCCCATAGTTGTAGTTTCTGTTGCTGTACAGTCACTTATTCCACTATGCTGTTAAATTTAATGCTAAAGTGCACATGCCTTTTAGAACAAGAAAACAATCAATTCTTGCAAAAGTATTTAGGACTAGATTGTTCTTTTAGGTATAGCAATGCTAAACAGTTAAATATTGGCATATTTATATTGCATCCTTTAACTCTGTGAAGTTTTGATGGGAGTAATTTCCAGTCTAAATTATGAAAACCTAACCTGAACGATATGAAAATGAACTACTGTTGGAAGAGCTAAATGTCTAAAAAGTCACCAAAGGCCAGAAACTCCTGGATTGTTGCCAGCTGCTTCTTCCCTTTTCCCACCAGGGATGGGGCATTATTTGCTTTGTGCTTTAAAGGAGTAAACTGCCATGCAAGAGAGCTGCACCTAAGCCTGTTAATAACTGAAAGGGGAGATGAGGATGCTTAAACCTCTCCTGAATACCTATCTCTTTGCTTCATTTTATCTGGCAGTAACATCTGTTACTTTTCCCATGAATATAGGCTAAGCAAGTTTATCTGTGCATTTACATGTCAGATGATACTGAACCTGTTGCTTGAGCCACTGCCAGATTGAACCCACACTTAGTGGTTCGTGGGAGATAACTTCCAATCTGAGCAGGTGGTGGTGTTTTATAGGAGAGGTGCTATGAGGTAAATTCAGGAAACACAAAGCAATTAATTACTATAATTAGTCAAGTCACTGGAAAAAGAGCTCTTGACATAGCTGTCAGACTGTTAAAGAGTGAAGACTGAATATAAGGTAGGATAACCCAATTCGTAACTAAACATGACTGACACAGGGGAAAAGAAACCCCTAAATAAAACCTCAGCTAATGTATCAGAATTAAGGATTAATGAAAGGATTAATAAGGACAAGGATTAATGAAGAAAGCTTAAGTTTTATCATTTAAATAAATTGAGAAAATTCTGAGAAAGTGGCTTTGTTGGTGGTACCACAAATCTGGAGTTTTAAACATAACTGAGAAATCATCAGGAGAATCGTAGCAGCATGTTAGCCCTGAGCAGAGAGCAATGATCTTCCTCTGGACATGTTGGATGCAGTTGCTGAGGCAGCACGCGATGATGTTAGCTGATTCTGCTGCTAGGGCTCGTTGCTGGCTGGTCCTTCCCCACAGAGCTGGTTCTCAGCCTGCTGTGGTGTGGGATGTTATTCTGTCCTGGTTTCAGCCAGGGGCTTCAGCCAGGAAGGGGTTAACCTGCTGGGCTCGGGACAAGTAACTCAAATTGACCTATAGGATCATTCCATGCCAGTTACATCATGCCGAGTATAAAAAGCAGGGGGTGTTGCAGTGTTGGCGCGCGAACAGCAGGGACCGGGAGGGAGCGTGCTCTCGGCTCGGGGCTTTGTTTACTCGCGGCGCGAGCTCGGGTCCTTTGTGTCGCGGCTGGGGTTTGCGCGGGCTGCGGCGCGGTGTCCGTTACGGGGAGTGCGCGATCTGAACTGCTCATCTCAGCAAAAGGTTGTATTGTTCATTGTTATTTGTTCTTCCCCTGTTATTTCCAGTAAAAATACCCTTATCCCAACCTGCGGGGATCTGGTGTTTTGGTTTTCCCCCCCCCCGCTCCGGGGGAAATCTGAACGCGTGGTCCCCGGCTCCGGCGAAACCACAACATATTTCTACCCAGCTGAGGTCCCTGCCAGCCCATGAGGTCCCTGTCAGCCCATTTCTCCAGCTTCGACGTAGTGACCATTCCCTCTAACTTGGAACTGTCCACAAATTTGCCAACAGGGCAACCCTTCCATTCACAGAAGCCACTAATGAAGACATTAAACAAGCGCTGGTCCAAATATTGTGTTTATTTCTGAACTGGGAAAAACCACCTTCTCTTCAATTTCCTTTCTTCTGCAATCTGACAGCTATGTCCACAGCTGTTTTTCCAGTGTCTGCTTTTAATAATTACTTGCTTTGTGTTTCCTGAGTTGATCGCACGCTTCTCTTATAAAACATTACCAGCAGCTTGAATTGAGATTGAGAGATAATATTCATAGCCATCATTTTTCTGCTCATAAAAAATACAAGTAAGACTGACAATCTGGCAGTCAATGTATCCTCAATAAGGTATTAAGTGTGGAAGAAAATATCAGTGAATATGACTCCTAAGATGGATTTATGTGAATGGACTTGCACTCAGAATTTATGTGTGGATCCCTTTCAGAGTTATAAAAGCTCTCAAAAAGTTTTATGAAGGAACAAGCTGAGACACAAAATAATAAAAAGACATGGCCAAGTTCCCCCTGTGAGTCTACCATGGCATAAGACATGTTTGAAAACATCTAAGATCCCACTAGGTATTGGCCAACATTGCTTTCCTACAAAATAGCAACCATTTATTCTAACAATACCCTAATTTAAAGCCTCTATTTTTCAAGCATGCTAAAAAGAAATACCCTTTCATATTACACATTACAAAGCAGATATTTGAGATGCTTGACAGGGAATGAATTTTCTTTTCTGAAATTACAAGTCAATACAGATCAATCTAGTGGTATAAAGAACAGTATGTAGCACAGGTAATAAACTAATTTTACTTATTCAGAAAACATGAAAAGCATATGCTTGCTGAGACATTGAGAGCTATGCTAAAATAAAAAAAAAGGAAAGATTTTATTGTTGCCTGTCAAAAAGCCTCCCAACATTGTGTTACACTGAAAACAAATAAATGCTTCCACCTCTTTTTCAAAATGCTCCCATCTTTTTGCATATCCTCCATGATTCAAGAGGACATTACATAGTAACAACAATCCGAAAAATCTACTGGGTACAGGCTAAAATGCAAATACACAGAAAAGATTTTCTTCATGGCACCAGATCAAACTAAGTAAGGTGTGAGCTGGTTTGACATAATCTCTCCAACTCCTCACACCAACATTTTTATTAGTGCATCTAATCAGTAGCCTAAAACAAGATCTGGAGGAGCAGAACCACCTCCTCAAAAGTATATTAAAAAAACACCCATTACTTTAATACTTACTGAAGTGTAGGGACTATTTCTACCAGTAAAGAGGATGGGTGGCCTTTGCCTGGCAAAACATCATGAGCTCTCTGCTCTGTCTAGCAGTGCATGATTCTATGATTGTGTCTATGAAGCACCAAAAACCATAAACCAGATTAAAATCAGAGAGGTGTGGTGATGCAGGGATTTTAAATAACTGCGCTGACCAAGTTAAATCTGAAGTATACATTTTCTGACCAGCAGTACCAGGTGTTTCAACTTCTTTGTTGCTTTGAAAAAGCCCTTTGCACTAATTGGAAAATGATCTCTCTGTCCTTATCTCAAGTCCTGAGCCTCCTGATATATGTATTTTCTCCTCTTTTTGGCTGAAAAGGGGAGTGAGCAAGCAGCTTGGTAGGCATTTGGCCTCTAGCCAGGGCCAACCAAACCAACACAGAGCATAATGTCAATAATATGGAATAAGGGGTGGATAATGTCTTGGGTTTAGCTCCCATGGAGTTAATTTTCCTTCTACTAGCTGCTGTAGCACCATGCTTGGGATTTAGGATGCCAGCAGTGCTGATAACACATGGATGTTTTTAGTTGTTGCCAAGCAGTCAAGGACTGTTCAGCTTCTCATGCCTTCTTATATGAGAAGGTGGGGAGCATCCAGTAAGCTCGGAGGGGACACAGCCAGGACAAGTGACCCAAACTGGCCAAAGAGAGTATTCCATACCGTATGACATCATGCTCAACATAAAGGGAGGCTGACGGGGGAGTAGCGCACAGCTTCTGGACACTAACTTTGGGGATGGTCCAACTTCAGGTCAGCTCTGAGCTGTATGACCTGAGTTTTGCAGTTCAGTGAGAAATGGCATTGGGTATCACCAGTCCTGTGTGTTTTGCTATAAATCCTGTTATTGCTATTTCTCTCTCTTCTGTCCCAGTAAAATGTCTATATCCCAACCTATGAGGTTTGCGTTTGGTTTTTAGTTCCCTGCCCCCCTCTCCTGCCCAAGAGAACATCTGCATGGTGCTCAGCTGCCAGCTGAGGTGAAACAACAATTGCCTACATTAAGATTTTCAGTTTAGTTCTCTAATTTGGAAGCCTGATTGTCCTAAGATCTCTTTTCAGTGAATAATGAGCTAGGAGTATGTTTTGGGTTTGTGAGACAAGATTGTGATAGCAGGAGGGGTGGTCTACAGGGGTGGCTTCTGTGAGAAGCATATAAAAGCTTCCCCCACGTCCAATCAAGCTAATGACAGACAGCTCCAAGTATGACCCACCGCTGGCCAAGGCCAATCCCATCAGTGGCAGTGGAAGAGCATCTAGGATGACAGATTTAAGATGGGAAAAAAAAACCCCAGCAGCAGCTTTTCCAGCCATAGAGGAGTAAGAAACAAGTCTGCAGACGCCAAGATCATTGCAGAAGGAGTGGCAGGAGGTACTCCAAGCACCAGAGCAGAGATTTCCCTGCAGTCTGTGGAGAAGAGCATGGTGAGACAGACTGTTCCTGGAGGATGATGGACAGCAGAGATTCCACCTGTAGTCCATGGAGGACCCAGAGTGGAGCAGGTGGAGACACATGAAGGAGGCTGTGACCCTGTGGGAAGTCCATAGTGGAGTAAGCTCCTGTCAGGACTTACGATCACAGAGAAACCCTGCTAGAGCAGTCTGGTCCTGAAAGACTTCATCTCCTTGAAGGGACCCATGCTGGAGCAGTTGGTGAAGAGCTGCAGCCCGTGGGAAGGACTCACATTGGAGAAGTTGGTGGAAGACTGTCTTCTGCAGAGTGGATGCTGGGTTGGATCAGGGGCAGAATGTGAGATGTCCTCCCTGTGAGGAGGAAGGAGCAGCAGAGGCAATCTGGGATGAAGTGACCACAACCCCCATTCCCTGTCACCCTGTGCTGCTGGGGGAGGAGGGAGGAAATCTGAGACTGAAGTTAAGCCCAGGAAGAAAGAAGGGGTGGGAGAAGGGGTTTTAAGATTTGTTTTTATTTCTCATTACTCTGTTTGCTTGGTAATATATTAGTTGGGGTTTTTTTAATGTTGAGTCTGTTTTGCTTATGATGGTAATTGATGAGTGATCTCTCCCTGTCCTTAGCTCAACCTGTGAGCTTTTCGTTATATCTTCGCTCCCTTGTCAGCTGAGGACAGTGATAGAGCAGTTTGCTATGCACCTGACCTACAGCCTGGCTCAACCCACCACAAAGCATTTCAGAGAATTTCAAGCTTCTGCTCTTATTCTCTGAAGTTATGTGTCTCTGTCCATAAATCGTATTGACAGAAATATAGACTTATAACTCAGGCTTGTAATGCTACACGGCATGAGTACTTCAGTTATCCTGAACAAAGTGAGATTGATGCTGAACTGTTTTCACCATAAAAATAAAAAATATTTCCCAACAACTGAAAGTTACTGTTCACATAATTAGTATACTTTGAGTTTATCTTCCTTTGTGTTTGAAGAGCCAAAGTGTTTTATTACAGTAAACAGAAAACATTCACTTCTAGAAAATCGGTAGTTTCAATGTGCTGTAACAGCTGCCCTTTAAAGTTTGAGACATGTAATAGAGTCTAACAATATTTTTATATTATTGTGAATTATATCTGATTGATGCACTATTCAGCACTGTCATTGGAAAACAGACAAATAACAGAACAGAAAAAAATAAAGAGATTTTAAAAGGATAATCCCACTTAAAAATGGCATTCTTTAAAATAAAACAATACACATTTTTATCTCAAAGCGTTCCTCTAAGTACAATTTAATTTAGAAAAGAAAAATGAAATCAATATAAGTTTCTGAAGAATGATTGAATTGATGATAAAAGGTTTAATGAATATTTTACTACAAGTTTTTGTACAGAAAATCAGTCAAGTTGACATCACAAATAAATAATCCAGTTATATTTAAGAATGTGAGATCCCAGTCTTTGAAATGACCTTAAAGGGGTTTTTTGCTTTATGCTGGCATTCTGGGGTTTTTTATTTCTTTATTATCAGAATGTTAAGTCTGTGCAAATTTAGTTTTGCATATCATTTCACCCTCTAACAATTTACTGTTTATCTTCTATGCTTGTCAAGTTTTATAAATAAACAAACTGGAAAAATAAAATGAACCCATACGCCTGCTTTGGTTTGACATACATCTTTCTATAAGCAACCAGATACAATTAAAGGTCTGGGTTTTCTTTTCTATATTGCTGTAAAATGCAGTGGCTTATTGCAGACCCAGTAGCGCAAAGTGGAACAATACACAGAAGCTGCATTGGGACAAAAATGCTGGCTTTCCAGAACTGTGTGACTGAACCAGTGCAGATAAAACAGTCTATAGGATTTCCAAATCATCAGTCACCAAAGAATATACAATAGATCCTGAGAATCTTTAGCTGATCTTTTTCTCATTTCTTAATTTTAAAAAGTGTGATAAGTGACATGGATCATAAAAATGACCATGCTCTCACTTTCCTTATAACACCTTATTTGGATTGCTCCAGAAACTACAACTTTTTTCTTCTCGTTTTTTTCTTTTCTTCTCAGCTTATACCTTTGTCCTCTTCCTGTCTTTTGCTGTTACATAAAGGAAAATAAAACCCCCAAACATTTCATAGAATCATAGAATCATAGAACGTTTTGGTTGGAAGGGACCTTTAAAGGTCATCTAGTCCAACCCCCCTGCAGTAAGCAGGGACACCTTTAACTAGATCAGCTTGCTCAAGGCCACATTAAGCCTGACCTTGAATATCTCCAGGGATGGGACCTCCCCTGCCTCTCTGGGCAACCTGTTCCAATGATCTACCACCCTCATATTGAAGATTTTTTTCCTAATATCCAACCTAAATCTCCCTTTTCTAGTTTAAAACCTTTACTTCTCATCCTATTGCTACATGACCTCATCAATAGTTCTTCCTGTTGTGGTTTAGACCTCAGCTGAAAAGCTAGGTCCCACAAAAGTTAGTAAAAAAAGTCCCCTGCCTCTTTAAGAGGTGGGGGATGGGTGAACGGAGGGAGCCGATGAGCCGCGAGGAAGGAAAAAAAACCCCAAAGGCCAGTGGATTGGGATAAGGATAGTTTACTAAACAACAGGAAAAGATATGAAAACAACTAACTACAGTGCTATTATATACAGTGCAAACCTCTCACCCTACTATGTAATTTGAGCCGTGCCCGAACCGCTGCCGACTCAGAGACTCGAACGCGGCACTCCAGATCGGTGGTCCCAAACCCCCCCTCACCGCTGCCTGCCGCGCCGATCCAAAAGAGAAAGAGAAAGAAGCCAGAACTGGCACTGCGCCTACCCAGACCAGAACCTCCCGTGCCCAGGTCCGGAGTCACCCCTGCAGGGGTGAAAGGGGGGCGGACCACCTGATCATGATGCAATTGGCTTGGAATACTCTCAGGGCTAACATAGCCTGTTGCTGGGCTGAACCCAGGACACTTCCCTACCTTTTTTATAGGCACCTTTCAGGTATTGGAAGGCCACGATAAGGTCCCCTAAGAGCCTCCTGTTCTCCAAGATGAACAAGCCCAACTCTTTCAGAGAGATGCACCTAGTTAGTAAATCATATAACATTTAGATCATAAATCATGCTCATAGATCCTGCATAAGTACTTACCAAGCATATCTTATAAGTCCATAGAATGCTATTCTTCTTTTTAAGAAAAGCGTACAGTTAAGAAATTAGACTTAGAAGGGGACATGTCTTTCCCTGAAAAATGTAAATGTCTTTGTTTCTCATATATTCATTATTAGCTCAATTCTTCTCTAAGGTTACAAAAGAGGGTACAGGACTGTTGGTTCTATCCTGATGGCAGATACAGGTTTGGTAGAAATCAGATCAACTTTAGTTTGTCAGTAAAATACATGTTTAAAATGTGTCTTATAGACATACAGAGCAAAAACATAGACTAGCTTTAATTTTTGTCACTTTTTGTCAAATTGAAAAATACTGGATTTGAAATAAATAAGTAAAAACATAGGAAGATCATACAGCTGAGAACAGTGAAGAAAGCTTAAAGTGGTCATTGCACCCTTTGTTGCACATTAATGCTAAAACATTAAAATACTAATTCTTAATGAGACACCACACTTGGCTATGGAGCAAAATGCATGTAAGAATGACTTTCAGCACATGATGGATGCTTTGTTTTGCCTACAAATTGTAAGAAAGTCTTTTAAAAATAAGTTATTTCAGCGAAAGCCATACACATTTCCCAACCATACATTACTTTGATAGCCCTTGCTGTTAGTCACTGAAACACAAAGACATTTCAACATTTAAAATTTACATTGAGTTGAAATTGCATCCTGTTTGCAAAGTACAGGCATTTGTCTCTGAAGTGCATTTAAGCAATGCAACCTGCAATCACTGCTCAGTGTACTCTTCAGGAGCATTTTTGTGCTCACTTGTGCACCCTGCCATCCTTCTTCCTGTGCTGCGCACACCTCTTGGATGAAACTGGCAGGTGGGAATAATTCCCACCAGCTGTCCAACCATGCCCAGTTTTGTTGCAAATGGAAAGCTCACGGCATTCAGAGCCATTTTTTTCCTGCTCAATCAAACTTTTCATTATGCTTACCAGTCTGCCATGGGAATCGCAGAAAATATCTCATCTTGCAGCCTTCATACCACTGAAAACAAACAGTAGCTAAAAACATAGATTACTTTCACCTCCCTGCTTCTGCAGCTGGAAATGTGGGGATTTATGTTGCGGTATAATCTTCTTTGAGGACTCTGCTTACTTCAGTTCTGTGTTTTTTTGGCAGAGACATGGTGTCAGTAAGCAATGCTGCCTTTCAGCTAATGCTCTCCGATGGGTGAACCAAATGCTAGTTTCAAATTGTTTGCACATTGTAATGTGTTGTGGTTTGTTTTGTTGGGTTTTTTTAAATGATGAATTTTGCAATAAAAGCATGAGTCTCTTAGTCATCACTTCAGCAAGTCAGGCAAACAGCTGCACATTTCATACTGTATGATGCCACGGCCCAGGGCTATATGATTTGTGTGTCAAGGCACAATTTCACCCTTATATGTGTAAACATCTGTAATGCCATGTACATGAGGAAAAGAGCAATTTTAGTGGAGAGAGAAGATTCATTTTTTTGAGGCATAATGACTGACTGATCCTATGCTCATTGTATTGTTTAAATCTTTATCAGATCATGCTTAAATGTCCTCACTGAAAAGGATGAGTAGCCTTGGAAGTCTAATTAAAAAAGGGATTTTTATAGAACTAGACTTGCTTTCAACAAATACATGAACACAGGAGATAAGACAGGGTCTTGAAAGGAAGGAATATAAAAGAGAAAAAATGAAGTTAGTAGACAACCCTGGGCAAACTTGTGTAGATCCAGGCCTGAGGTTGGTGGCCCTGCCTGTGGCAGGGGGGTTGGAGCTTTATGATCCTCGGGGTCCCTTCCAACCCTTGCCATTCTATGATTCTATGAACCCTAAAAAAAACAGGTTTCTGATGAGAGAAATATTTACACTTTAGATATTTATTTGATCTTGGACACTTTGTGTAAACCTGTGAAGTAAGCAAAACAACATGCTCAGATTTCATGTGCTATATAGTCTACAGATACCTGATGTAGGTTATTTGGAGAGCAAGCTTCAGTTCTTGGATGAACTAGTTCCTAAGGGTTAAAAGAGCAAATCCCTAAAGAGGCAATGTATTCTACCTTGAAATCCTAGCTGGCAGAAAGATACAGGCAAATAGGAGTCTGAAAAATGAAACTTCTAGCTATTTCTAGAGCCTCAAGCAATATTTGATTCGCTTCTACTGTTCAACACGGATTAAAGTTGAAGATGGTGTTTATAATTTTAGACACATTCATCCAGCCTATGAAGCCTTTGATATTAATAACTTTTCACCTTGAATGTAAAAACAGTGACTTCCATGAAAAATTCATTCAATGATTATATCAGAGGTAAAAATGAAGCTGACAGTGTTATATATTTAATATCATCAGTTACAGTATGATTACCAGCATGTCATAAACATTAGAAAAGGGCTGTGGAAACATATTAACCTAGAAAATACCAAACAGACACTTTTCCTGAGTTTCAAGGATATTTTAATGTAATGGATGCACTCGACCTCTTAACCAAACTAGTGGCAGTTTGCTGCAGGCTGCAAAGGAGGTAAAGGCCTGAGCTGCAGCCAGGCCAAGAGCTCTTCTAGTTTCAACCTGTTCTCCAAACACCCATAAAGGAGCAGAACAAAACAGTAATTAATACATCTGAGTTTGGAAAACCAATAGTATGATTAATGCATACATCATAGGTGGCTTTTCCAAAATTAATTTATCAATAAACATAGAAATTTGTGGATACAAGAAGTCTCATGTCGACCTTTTCCATCACATGGAATTGGACAACAAGCTAATCTCTTTATCTCATAAATAGGATACTATAAGCAAGCCTTTTTGAGCTGTCTCTGTTAGGCAGTGTGGCTTCATGGTGGTGATCTCATCTTGAGCTGAGACACCTCTCAAGGTTGTTCCTCAAGGCAGACACCTTTTACCAAGGGTAGATCATTGGATGAGCCTGATTTGAACTCCCTGCTGAAATGCAGCTAAACTGCTGCCATGTGATTCTCCCCTTGAGCAGGAATGTCTATCAAGGTTTGAGATTCCTCACCTGAGACACCTGACCGAGACTGAGGTGAAGGTGGAGATCCCTTACTGCTCAATGACAAGAGTTCCTTTATTCCTCAACACTGAGAGATTGCTTGCCACAACTGATTGTCAGTATGTGACTAATAGCGTCTTAAACTTTGTAAGCTTTGTATGTTTCTTCCATGCAGTAATAAATGAGGTGAACCTTGCCACCAAACTTATTGAACCTCAGTAAACCTCTGTTAAACTTTGTTAAATTCCATTTAATTCTGTCAAATTATTAGTCTATACTATTAAAACAAATAACTGCTGCTCTGAGAGAGTTGCATTCCATTTTTCCATGACAGTGAGTGACAATTGTCTCCATATTTAGATATTATACTTATGTGAAAACAAAATGAGCCTCTAATATTTACCCAAATTGTGGGTCTCTTTTTCCTGTGAAAATGGATAAAATACAAACAGAATGGAACAAATCCAGCAGGAATGGTAAGAGAAAATTTTTCTGAGCTCCTATTCAGTAGCTGTGACCACTGAATAAGGTGACTGGCCCATTGTGAAGCCTCACCCATCTTTTCTGAATTAGAGTGCTTGAAAATGATGGCTTTTTCAAGGGTTTTTTTTTTTTTAAATGTGAAATTTTTTTAATTTAAATGTTGGTTTGGTTTTTTGGTTGCTTGGTTGATTGTTGTGGGGGTTTTGGTGATTTGCTTTTTTGTCTTTTTTTTTTTCTTTTGTTGTTGTTGTTGTCCAGCTTGCTGTGGCTTTTAACAGGGTGAATTTATTAACATATTACTGATCTAGAGACCAATAACATGTTGTGGCAGTGTGCCTTTTAAAGTAGAAGGTATGGATTTGTGTTGCATTAGCAGTCTCTATAAAAGCCAGCAGACATAAAGATTACTATGAAGAAAAAAATGTACCTCTCATACATAATTTACAAAATATTACAACTGTGGATTTTTAAATTTAACTCAGTTGATTTCCTAGGAGAAAAAAGGATTTATATGGATAGAGGAGTCAGCATTAAGGAGAGGAGAATATCACTAATTTTCAGATAAGCTGAATAACTGTCCATTAACATTTTCACAAGTCCCAGCTACTTAAATGAAGGCAACAATACAGACATTCCCTAGCTACTAGATTATAAGGACGTTCTGCAGATGTGATGTAAGGAGCCGTAAGATAGAGCTGAGCTCTTGCAGCTGGGAAAAGCTTCGGAAAAATCCCTTATCACAGTGAGAACAGGAGGCTAAGATCTGGTGTGTCGTGGCATCTTGTGTTTTCCTAGGATCAAAAGAGAATTCAGGTCAGAAGGGACTTCTGGTCACCTGTTCCCATCTTGTGTTTTCTTACTAACTTATTTTCTAAGTTTGTAATTAAGAGCTTTTTGCTTACTTCAAGTAAATTTATCTTCTATTTAAGCTCCTACCACACTGCAAAGTCTGGACAGTATGTGGCAGGGCACAAAGTGCAGTTCCTGCCCACATAGGAGAAATACCATTTTTCTCAGTGTTATACCCTAATATCTAATTAATTTCACAACATCATCTCTTTATTCACATTTATTTTAATCAGAACCTATGGAACCTCTTCCGTATAGTGCAATTATCTTCCTTCAGCTAAGATGGAAAAAAGGAATACTTTAGGAGAAAGTATTGCAATAATCGTGACTTCCCTGGCTTGCAGAAGTGTGCGATTGCAACATTTTGCCAAAGCTTTTGCCTTCTATGGTGGCATGACTAGCTGGGTAGATGAGGGGAGAGCTACCTCAATTTCAGCAAGGTTTTGACACTGTTTCCCATAACTTCCTCATAGCTCATTAGAAAAGTGAACAGTGAGGAGAGCTGAGAACTGGCTGAATGGCAGAACTCAGAGGGTTGTAATAAGCAGCACAGAGTCTAGTTGGGGAGCTGTGGTGAGTGGTGTGCCCCAGGGGTCAGTACTGGGTCCAGTCTTGTTCAATGTATTCATCAATGACCTGGGGAAGGGAACAGAATATACCCTCAAGCAAGTTTGCTGATGATACAAAACTGTGAGGAGTGGTTGACACCAAAAGGCTGTGCTGTCTTTCAGAGATACCTGGACAGGCTGGAAATGAACCTAATGAAGATCAGCAAAGGCAAATGTAGGGTCCAGCACCTAGGGAGGAATAACCCCAGGCACCTGTACAGGTTAGGGGTTGACCTGCTGGGAAGCAGCTCTGCAGCGAAGGACCTGGGAATCCTGGTGGCCAACAAGCTGTCCATGAACCAGCTGTGTGCCCTCATGGTCAAGAACAGGGGCAATGGGCACAACCTGGAACAAGAGAAGTTCCATCTGAACATGAGAAAAAACTTCTTTACTGTGAGGGTCATGGAGCACTGGGACAGGCTGCCCAGAGAGGTTGTGGAGTCTCCTTCTTTGGAGACATTCAAAACCCACCTGGATGCAATCCTGTGCAGCCTCCTCTAAGTGATCCTGCCTTGGCAGGGGGGTTGGACTAGATGATCTCTAGAGCTCCCTTCCAACCCCTACTGCTCTGTGATTCTTTGATTCATTTGTATTTCTTATATTCTTTTATTGATACATAGACATTAGAATGCTTATTTTCTACTACATATTTCCATACACACCCCTTGTAATTCAAGTCCTATTTTATTCAGCAGTTAATATTTACTTTGTCTAAGCACTTCACTCCAAGATGTGAAGATTTTGCCACCATGTTCAAGAAGTAACTGTGCACAGGATAAAAACAGTTCCCTTTTATCAGCTTTAGATTTGGAACTGTTTCCCAGGATGACCCTATTTCTTATAATATAAAAGCCCAGCTCATATGGTGCATGATTCACATTCTGTGATTTGTGATTGCTTTATATATCCATATCCCACGTTGTCTTATTCATCAACTTTACAAAACCAGGCACTGAAATCCTGACCTGATTGAACTCAGTGGGAGTTTTGACATTGCCTTCAGTAACACTGGCATTTCACCTAAAAGCTTTGTAGCCTTTGAGTGAAAGAGCCTTTGGTCTCTTCTTTTTTTTGGGAGGGGAAGAACGCCAAGACACAGGGTGATGGTATTTACATTTTCATTAGAGATGAAACAGTCAATAGGATCAGAGAGGATATAAAGGTGAAGTAACCAGAATTTGCCAGCGTGAGAATACGTTGGCTGAAATCTGTATAAGCGTAAAGACCTGTACTTAAAAGACCATATCAACTCATTTGGCTTGCCAGCAATAAATATAAATAAGTTACAAAGAATATGTAATTCTGAACTCTCTTGAAGATAACCCTCACCTGGTTAATCAAAATTTTAAACAAAAGGAAGGTGAAATAAAATTTTCCAGAGATTTAATTTAACTTGAAATAAAGATAATTTCCCTTTGCCATTCATTCCTCTGTGTCACATGACCAATGGATCACTTTCTTCCCTCCCAGTGAGTGTGAACACAAGGAGTGGGAGGCCCCTTCATGTTGGGTTGCTGTTGGAGAGCTTTCTAATATGCCTTCCAGTACCCTTTGTGCACTGAGCTCCACTGCAGAGGCAGTGAAAAGTATGTAGGGATTCAGAGATGGAAAAAAAATGTACAGCTTTATACTTCAAATGTAGGAAGCGTGAGCCTAATGGGAGCCAGCAGTGTTGGCCACATGCTCAGCACATGAAACTTGGCCAGTGCAACCATATTCGTAAAATTAATGCCGTCACTGGGCTCTCACTGCTGGAATGTGCTAACAGGGAGACCATTACAGCTGCCGTGCCTGTTTGCTGATGGAAAATTGCTGCTTGTCCAGTGCTACGACTGATCCCCTATTTCCACCCTCTTTTGTAATTTCCCTTTTCATTTTGTAAGCCTGTGGAGGAATACGCTGAGCCTGAAGAACAGTGCTCTATTGTTGAGCTGACACATGAAAGTTGCATATGACAGTAGTAAAAAGGTGTCAAAATTGAGCCTTGGAATGAATACAGAGGAATACTTTTTTAGTATTTCTTCTCTCAATTCCCCAAACACAGTCCAGGGAGTTATATTTCGACTGATTAAGAAATAAGCAGCATTCAGCATGAGGCAGGCGAGATGCCAGCAGGTCCCTGAGCTGAGGCGGCTGGTCTGTATTCATCTGTTTTGTTAAATTACATTTCCCTGTGTCTCTGTCACTCATCCCATGCTCTCAGCACACCCTATTCCATTCCACTTACATTATTTTTAACAGTTACAGTCTCTCAAACTACAGACATATGTAAACACTTCACCAGGTTTATTAAACTTAGCTACATACTATAGCACTGAAGTACAGAGGTTTTCCTTATATTGGGAGTTTGCAAAGAGCAAATAGATTTTTCTGGTCTCCCTTGAGAGCCAGAATGATAATATGCTTCACAAAGCAGCCTCTCATCTTGCCTTGCAGAACCCAGAAAACCCTGAAGGGGCAGCAAGGTTTCGTCTCCTGTCTCAGACCTGGTGCCAGCAAAGGTTCATAACTCTGCCTTCAACAGAGGTCAGCATGGAAAGAACAACCCTTGAAAATGCCTCTGCTCCTGCTTTCTGTAATCATGTCAAAATGGAACCGTTCCTGCTTTACAGAGGAAAAGTTATGCATGCAAGATTTCCAACATCTTTTGAAGCTCACACAGCAGCCTGGTGAACACCATCTAAATTTTCAGAATCTGCTGCTTCTTGTAATAAGTCATCAGATAATATTTGGTTTTGTAATGTTTACTGCTTAGATGCCAACATGAGACACATATCTTAGAACAGAAAATCAGGCAGTTATTTTTCAGTGCAATATAATCTCCTCAGATTTCTTAGACAATAAAATGCTATTAATGATGGAATAAAAAATATAAAACTGTTTATCAGAAAAGGCTGACAGTTTGGGTTTTTTGAAAAATACAAGTATCAACCAGATAATAAAGTCTTTTTAGCAATTTTAAAGGATTTTCTACAGGTCCTAAAAAATGACAAATGTTTTTGAATTACTCTTTAAGTGTTTGGTATAAAATGCTAAATCAGGATGTAAGCTTTCTATTCAATCAATGGTAAAACAAAGATACATCCAAATGGCAATTGAAAAATATCTCCAGACAGAAGACAAGCTGAATGTAAAAGAGAAAACAAAACCACAAAAGAAATATTGAAAAATTAGTTAAGTCCAAGAAGGAAGATGTTTTCCTGCACCAAAGTGCAGAATTCTTCTGCTAAGATAGATGCCTCTCAAAAAAAAAAAAGAGACCAGGTCTCACATACTTAGGCTGTATATACTTAGAACTTATAAAGGATGCAGAAAACTTATAATCTACATACTAAAAAGGAAACTACCCATTATTTTCCATCTCCTTTGACATTAGGCTTGAGCAGAAGGTTGCTGAACTCCTCTGCTCTTCTTACAACTATACCACTGGTAAGTAACTGAAAAAGTCACCGGGTAAGGTGTGTAAAATTGTGGGAATGGGGACTGGGTTTTAGGGCTCTTTGCTTTTTGAATAACTATCAAAAATATTAGGAGAGAAAGTCATACTTGACCTCTTAAAGGTCAGGTCAACTTTCAGTCCCCAGGTGGACACATGACTCAACTGCATAGGCATTCAAGTCCTATGTGTGTGTGTTCTAGCAGAAGGTCATAGCCTGGTGACATGGTGAGCCATGGTGGGGACCCTCTTCTCCACAGCTCAAAAGCAGGATGAGTGGATCTGGGCACCCAACCTCTCAGTCCTGTCAGCAAAGGCAATGCCACAGGTGATCACACCTTTCAGTGGGTGATTAAAGAGTTTTGCAATTTGGCTTTACCTACCTTATCTAGGTATCTTCAGCGTCCAGTAGCAGCTGAAGAAGGCATTCTAGGGATTAATTTTGGAACCTAACTCTAAATTCAGCTGAAATTCTATATTGATCTTGGTCCCTTGTGTGTGGTACTGCTTGCTTCCTTTATTCTTCTTTGTGATATCTGAGAAAAGTCTTTATTTTGCCTCTGCATTTTGGGAAGACACAAAGTATTGTCTGTACCTTGTAACCATCGTTCGAGTTTGTGTCAAAGCCCTACAGTTAGTTAGAGGGTTTTTTTATTGATTTCAGTAAACCAAATTCAATTGCTTACCCTTCAGTGGTTTTTAATAACAATTCAGCCCTTTCCTTTAATGGTTTCCTGAATAACATTACTTGCAAAATTGAGATGTTACCTTTAGAGTTTATAACAAACCAATGTTTTTCAATCATCTGCAGTGTTTGGGAAGCTTCTATACTGATATATTTCCCTCTCTGTTAAACTCAGGATTCACAAAAACACTTTCCAATACCTTCCACCTAGCTCTCCTAAAGTAGAAGCATGCAGGCTTTTTACAGGAAGATGTGCATATTTCATCCTTCTTGTTGGGGTCCCTGGGCTATGTGGCCCACAGCAAGCCTCAAGAGCTTACTACAATCAGATATCTCTGCTCTCAGCAGCAGATCCTGTCCTGCAGACCTTTCAGGTAAACGTGGGTGGCAATGATACCAGGGAGAGGGAGAAGAAAGCAAGGAGACCTCATCCTTTCCCTGGGATACATTTCAAATTAGCAGTGGATAAGAAACATGAAATAGTAATAACTATGGGAGATTGACCTGTGTGCAAGGACCAACCTTAATATCTAAGAGCTCTAACCACTAATTCTCTTATTCATATTCCTTTCTTGTTTTTCCTCTAAGTCCTAAGTATGCTTTTGAGTCTGGCTCTTAGATATCCAAGACATACTTAGTAATGTAACAGCTATCTGAGGGGCTCAAAATTATAATTGTTTTGACCTGTATCCCAGTGATGTTAGTAGTTATTCAGAAACCACTACAATAAATGGCTGCAGTAATTTGTACTTTTCATGTACGCCTGCTGAGCATAGCCCTTATCTTTGACCTTGGCATCAACAAAAGCATGACAGATCCCAGAGGTTTTCAGGCATATGTTAACTTGTTTGAAATTATTACTGCAGTGGCCTCTATGTCCAATGATGAAGCTTATTTTCTGTAAGCTATAATATCAGGGAATTTTTTACATTGTCTTCTTCATCAGTTATGATTTGCTCCTGTTAATTCTAATATGCATTTCCCTTGGCTATATTCTGCCTTAAATCAGTTGCTACATAAAAAAAAATTATAACTAGACTTTTTGTGTATATTATGCTCTTATTTTACAATGAGGAGTTGAATATGCCCAGACCACAAAATCTGTTTTCATTCTTTTGTTGTCAAAACCAACATTTACTTCACTTACTTTAATGCAGTAACCTGCACTGTTGTAATAAGGAAACTAACAGCCCTCCAATAATGACATTTTATTGGTTGCATTATTTAATATTATGGAGAAGTCCTAAAGGTGTTTTCATGAGTGTAGACACAAAAGCACCTGTTAGAAAAAAGAATTACAATAAATGGTATGTTTTTATAGTTATTCTCTTTGGGGGAGTTTTAATACAAATTAACTCAGTAAGGGTTTTTACAGTCTGAAAACAAAACAGAGAAATTATATTATCTGTAAAGAGGTGTTATTTCTTATGCCATGAAGTTATAACTGATAAGGAAGATCAGTTTTCCAGCTGATAGTCAAGCATGGCTAAAGGCTATCTCTTGCATTTATTATATGTTTGATGGTTATTTTGATCCATTTGAATATCACGTTTCCAGAAATTAATTCTTATGCTTTCTGATATGAACTGTTTTCTGTATCAGTGGTTCCCACACTGTTTGGACTAAAAAAATAATTTAACCATGTTGATGGATCTGAATCCATAGTTTCCAGAATAAAAAAAGATTCTTCCCCCCAGCCCAAGTGCTACACAGTCTTTGCCTATAACACTTTACAATGTGGCTCATGATGTTACGCATTCCTGTCATCAATTGATTTTCAGTACATGTGAGAACATGCACTTAAATTCCTTCATGGAATGATCCTACAGTAATAATATTTGAAGAAATCATTTGAATTTGCAGACTCCAAGAGGAAGAAGCATATTGGATATGTACTGATGCATTGTCAAAATGCCTTGCGTCTGACAGAGTGAAAATTATCAGACAGTATCCTGATCCAGGCTTCCTCACAATGTGTCTTCCACTTTCCTGCCAAGAAAAAATGCCAGGAATATCACCTGGTATGAGATCTCCTGTCAGACTAACCAGGTGGGAGAGCTTGGGTGATTGAATTAGGGCAATGAGCTTCAGGGAAGACCAGGAACTTATCAACACAATGTACATAAAAATCTCTAGGGCAGGCAGAACTGGCTAGGTAGGAAAAGATGCAGCAGAGATTGGAAAACAAACCTGCTATTCAACAGGTCACTTGTGAAACTCCCATCCAGCTTCCACAATGTATCACCAAAGAAAGACTACTGACATTGATAGAAGAGGAGGAAAAGTTATCTGCCCATGAAGAGATTTATGACTACTGCTCAAACTGGAAATAAAATAATGGTAAAGGTTGGTTAGTCTCCCTTTAAACAGATGGATGCATCAAGGTGCTCCCTGCCAGGAGCTCAATGACAAGTTACCAAGGCTCAGCTAGGCTCACTGACTGCCAAGTTGGAGCATGGATGACACCTGAGGAAAAGATCTCAGGCCTGGATTTTCTCACCAGATGAGGAGAGCAGGAATGAGCACAGATGGCAGGTTATGCCAAATTCGAGGGAGGGTTGCCTAGACAAAACCCCTGAAAAACTGACAAAATGTGGTAAAGGGAGCAAACAGGTAATTCAATCTTCTGAACAATTAAGGTGCACCTACACTCAAAATGAACTATGACAATCAAGAAGAAACAAAAATGTGTACACATCATCAAATTATTGGTGCACCATAGCTATTACTCAGTTGATCATTTATTTAACATGAATGCCGATGAAGAATAGTGCCATCTATTAAGGAAAAGAAAGAGAGAATTTTGTATATCAAGGACATGTGCACTTTCCTTGAGACTCGTTAGACCTCTGCACAATGAAAGATGGAAAAAAAAACCCACAATAGTATTGCTGTCAGGTATGGTCTATTGCTGACCTCAAAAATGGCAAGGTCAAGTGGAAGAAGCCTTTAGAATAGAACAAAGAGAAAAAAAGTGTTAGCACAACCATCTGACAGATGGGCTTTGATGTTAATGGTAGGTTTCTAACTCCCAATCCACTAAAGAAAAAGAACAAGACTATACAACAGGCAAGTGGGATATAACTAAACACCTTTAGATACAGGAAGTTAAGACAGCACCCAAAGAATAGTGGTTACTTCAGTTCTGAACAACTTTGGAAAACTGACAGTAATTATAACATTACACAGTGTTTTATTCCTAGAGAAAAAAGAGACCAAACAATAGGGTAGGCCTAAAAGCTACTGAAATCAGTGTAACTTCAACTCTCAAAGAAATAATAGAGCAAAATATCAAAAATTCTACTTATCATCTAGAAGATACCAAAATGATAAGTAATAGTTATTACGGGTTTGTCAAAAAGAAATCTTCTTGAACCAATTCAACTTCTATGAAATGACAACAAACCTGCCAGTTAGGTGAAAACAGGTATTTTGAATTAAATAGGACTTTTGACTCTGTCCAACAAGATATTCACTTGACTTCCTCCAAAAATACACTTATAGTTAGCTTACCACAAAATGGATAGGCAATTGGAGAAAAAATTTTCAAGACATCAAAAGTTAAAGGTTGAAGAAAATATTACAGGAGGATTTTGTGTGTTCCATAGTCTTAAATATTTTCATTAGTAACCTGAACAAAAAACTATGCATTAAATGTGAAAGAAGCAGTGCAGGACTGTAAGCTTACTGTAAGAGCAAGATGAGAGAACAAACATTTTTTGTGTCTAATGTGAATAAGGCAAGTATTATGGGTTAGAATTACAGCAATGGATGAGTACACCTGGTGTAAAATCCTCTAATGGGAAAGACAAGTAAGTACTGGAGTAGATTGCTTAGGGGTAATGTGCAACATCTTACTCTGAAGGTTTTAAGAACTGACCAGGGCTCTGTCAGGAATAGTTTAGAAACAGACAGTCTTGCCTCAAATGGGGGAGGAAAAATGAAATGGACTTTCCAATTCCCTGCTTATTTCCTGTGATGCTGAGCAAAATTCTATAAAAAAAAAGAACCCAACCAGTGCAGGAGTTAATACAGTATGCTACTTTGGATAACTAGTGTCATTATAGGATGTACTCACTTCCTGTGTTGCTTTTGCACCAAGATTTGTGCACTTTACAGATATTGTATGTGCAGTTCCAAACCCAGACTTCATTCCTGGGTCTCCAGCACATATTCCCAGCTGCTCAGTTCTGTCTTTTTAGCTCAGATGAGTTTGAGGTTCTGAAAGCTTGATAATATTTCTCGTGCAGTGCAGCATAGTGCTTGTACAGTGTAACTAATGAGTCATACTGCCATCCCAAATGTTCTCAGAAAGACATTTTTCTTGAATTAAACAACCTTGACAGCTAAAGCAATATTCTCTATTACTGTCAGTCCCATTTGAATTTGTTCCTGTGCTGAGCTAATGTCATCTGTGACTCCCCAGTTTTGACATCATATTTTGGTGGTTTTTACTGGAATTACATGTAGGCTGGAATGATCTGTAAGTTCTGCTTACCTAATGGATCATAAGGAAGTATGGTCGCTCAGCTGGAAACATATTGTTTTCTTATCTTAATAACATGCAGGCAGCTACTGCTTTCTGCATGTGAATTCTGTTTCTGTACCTCTAATGTGTTTGTCCTTATGGCAATTTCATTACGGAAACAAAGACCTCATGTCTTTTTTAAAATTAGGAAGAATAATGTTCCAGATTTGTTCAAAAGCTTTAGACTATTATTCACTGACATACTTTGTCATAACTGATTTGTGCTTCATTCTGCAGAAAATAGCATAATCCAAGCCAATGAAGTTGTCCCACTCACGTTTTATCCAAAAGAATAATGCAGCTTTAATAGGTATAAAAAGAAAACAGCCCTTAGGGTGAATGCATGTTTCTCTTAGCCACAGGAAATGCATAATGGAAGATCGCTTAACTATATAACCATATAACCATAAAACCTCAGCTGTATAACCATATAACTTTAACTATATAGCCATATAACCAGATGCTAATTTTTTAATGCTTTTAATGGACCAAACAGACTGCCTAGTGAAACATCTTGTCTCTGGCTGGAATTAGTACAGGGGAATTTGAAAGAAGTATAAGAAACAATATATAGAGGATGATTGATCCCACCTTAGTGTACTTTCTTCTCTTACAAATTTTCTAAGTTATACATATATTTACAAATATTTATTTTGAAAAGCAGTTGTCAAACACATCCTGTCTAAAGAAAAACTGCAATTGTTATTACACAGAAGGGAGAAACAAAAGATGGCCCCACAAAAATGTTTCGCTTTTATGTCACTCATTACTTACATTAAAGTAGAGGAATATCGTCTGCATCAAACCATGTTCCCCAGCATAAGAACAGAGAGAGCAAAAGTTTATTTTTGTTGTGCTTTTAATATAATTAGGGTTTCCAACCCCTAAGCCACTGGTCAAATCCTGACGAGTACAGCATTAAATCATATTGCTGGCTGGCTGGGCATCTCTCAGAGGACAGCCCTTTGTTCTTTCTGGAAATGGGCAGAGCAGGGCTGCCTAGCTGGCCTGGATATACAGAGTGTAGCTTCAAAGCTTGCAGCAGCCCACTTTCTCCCTGTCCCAGGAATGGCAGCTACCAGCTGAGCGGAGGAAAGAACTGCTGCCATTTCCCATGCACTCTTGTCACCTGGCCATATTTAATTTTTTTCAATTACATCCTTTGTACTTGCCATGAAATAGCTTGCAGGATGCCCCAGTCATGCTCCTCAGGGCAGCCAAGGTGTGCCAGGATGCTCAGGTTAGTTTAGGAGCTATTTGCAACAGAGTGTTATGTAAAAGAGTCCTCTGCTCACTGTCACTTGTCTGCAGATTCTTGGCACACAGCAAGAGAGGGATGGACTCGAGTGCTTTGTGATCCTGAGGGAATTTTCAACAGATGCATCAGCATAAGTCAGACTTCACTGAACAAGAAAGGAAATGCAGTGACTAGAAATGTCACTTAGTCATGTCTGTGAGAAAAAAACACACACTTCTGAAATACCCTCAAAGCTTCTTCCAGATGTAGACTGGAAGGGAGATGCCTGTACTTTTGCACTCATCTGGTGCAGCTTTAACTACTGTTTAAGTGCCAGAAAAACTACAAAGAACTAAATGCAAATAATTTTCTCAGACCTGAGGCAACAGTTTAGGAAGCAGCAGCACTGTTGATGCACACTAGCAAATGCATCTGCCACACTGACCAGTGATCACACAGGGAGACGTATCTGCCTTACACACTCTGAGAACCTCACACCTACACTTTTTCTTAGAAGAAAGGTGCGGAAACAGCTTATAGCATGAGTGGCTCATGATGTTCTCATCTAGAAACTAACTCACTAGAATAATGATTGTAACACAGGAGTGATCATTAATAAGTACTAGTGCTCATAGTGCAATCATCAGTTCAGTGGTCCACTTTTGAACTGCATGATTGGACTTTCTTATCAGAGAGCAATCATCAGCCACATGGAGAATGCTGAGCTAAGGAAAAAACCCATCAAGAACAGTAACTATGGAAATGGATTAACAAACCTTTCAAAAATGGCACTGGCTGAAGCTGTGCATGCCTTGAAAAAGCAAATGACATTTGAGACAAGTCAACTGAATGTAATTTTGCTCAGGTTACTAAATTGGTTGTGGGATTTTTCTGAAAATGCCAGACTGGTAGGATGGGAAGTGATTGAAATAGTGTAACAAGAAGGAACAAGACAACTGATTTGGCTTAACCCAGCAACAAGCTTCTGTCCACAGAATTACTACACCATGATTTATTATTTAAATGCAAATGCTACCATCCCTGGTAGCACTTCAGTGAGCTGTGTCTCAGCCACATGCTCTTTCTACAGAACCTCACAAAAATATCTGTGCAGGTGGACTGGGTGTGAAGGATAGAGTGAAGAATATTTAATTTCCATGGATATTCTTTTTCTTAAAGTCCTTGCTCTTAAAGTATGCATGAAGTCCAACAAATGTTCAGTGAGAGATGTTGAAGCATGACAAGCCTGGTGTGGTTTGTCCATCGTGCAGTAAAAGGGGCGATTCAATCCTGGCAGGGAGACATAAGGTCTGACTGCACCTGCATGTCTGGATTAAGTTCTTATGCATTTCATTAAAATATCTATGAGTCAGATTCTACCATTGAATCTGGCTGCAGCTGGCAATAAATTATTAAGAGTCAAATTGACTCCTTAGGAAACCAGGGCAAAAATCAGTAACAGGAGAATGGCATTTTAGTGAAGTAAGAACTATCTAGGGAAGCACAACACTAATAATAGTAAAGCTCAAAGATCCATTTAAAGGTCTGGCTGTTTCACTTTTAATTGCCAGATCAATTCCAGGGGTGTTCATTGACGGTGTACTGCCCTGTATCAGTACAAGAGAATCATCTATTTTGTACTGAACTTTTGTGTGACAGGATGTGAGTCAATTTTCTTCACTTTTTCCTCAATTTTGAAAATTACATTCATGTTTCTGTGCCTTATGAAGAGCAATTCATCAATAATTTTAAATACCTTCAAGACATTCTGAGGTTATAAAATTAACAGTTGGTACTTTGTTATATTTAATTATCCTGAATGAAGAAATACACTTTTGAATGTTGAATACTGTGGTGGGTTGACCCAGGCGGAAGGTCAGATGTCCACCAAGGCTGCTCTATCACTGTCCTACTCAGCTGGTCAGAGGAGAGAAGATATAACGAAAGGCTCATGGGTCAAGCTAAGGACAGGGAGAGATCACTCAGCAATTACCACCAGAGGCAAAACAGACTCAACATATAAAAGAAAAATTAATCTAATTTATTTCCAAGCAAAATCAAGTGGAATAATGACAAATGAACCCAAATCTGAGAACACCTTCTCCAACCCTCTCTTCTTCTCGGATTCTTTATTCCCAATTTCTTGCACTCCTCTCCTACAGTGGCACAGGGGGACAGTGAATAGGGGATTGCAGTCTGTTCATTCCATGTTGTCTCCGCCACTCCTTCTTCCTCACAGGGAGAGCTCCTCACACTCTTCCCCTGCTCCAGCCTGGGGTCCCTCCCATGGGAAACAGTCCTCCATGAACTTCTCCAACTTGAGTCCTTCCCATGGGCTGCAGTTCTTCACAGACTGCCCCAATGTGGCTTCCATGGGGTGCAGTGTGGGTCCCCCACAGAGTCACAAGTGCCCCCAGCAAACCTGCTCCAGCATGGGCTCCTCTCCCCACAGGTCCACATCTCCTACCAGGAACTTGCTCCATCCTGACCTTCCCACCAGGTCACAGCCTTCTTCAGGTGTTTCCACCTGCTCCTGTGTGGGGTCCTCCACCAGGCTGTAGATGGAATCTCTGCTCCACCATCAACCTCCATGGCTTGCACTGAGACATCCTGTCTTCTTCATGGTCTTCTCCACAGTGTGAGGGAAGCCTTTCCTCTGGTGCCTAGTGCACCTCCACCCCCTCCTTCACTGACTTTGGTGCCTGTAAATTTCTCACATATTTTCATTCTTCTCTCTGACTGAAAAAGCCTCCCCAGTCATGTTTTCCCCTTCTTAACTCTTACCCAGAGATTCTATGACCATTGCTGATGGGCTAATCCTTGACCAGAGGTGGGTCTGTCTTTGAGCCATCTGGCATTGGCTCTATTGGACATGGGGGGACACTTCTAGCAGCTTCTTGCAGAAGCCTCCTCTGTAAACCCCACACTCTAAAAGAACTTTGCTATGCAAACCCAGACCAAATACTTTGATCACCAACTCTATATCCAATAATATCAGTCAATAAATTCTCAAGAATATATACCTAAAAATATGTATATTGCTATATATCTTGGGCACAAAATATTGCCATTATCAGAAACAAATCTATATGACCCCTTGCAACTGTTTTCATAAAATATCTCCACATGGTTCAGGACTTTGAATTTATGTTCCTAATTAGGAATTTTGATTGTTAAAGTACATACATCTTAATAAGCCACTTAGTGCTTCTTTGGCAATCCCATGTCATTAATTATGTTGAATATTTCATATATATAAACATTAAAAGCTTGATGCGAGATGAAAATTATGTTTCAAGTGTTTAATACTGAAATAAAGATTAAAGAAGAAAGACCTTTCTTTAATAGACGTCAGACGTGTTAGATTTATATAGGCTACTATATTCTTTTCTACTTTGTTCAAAGTGAGAACAGTGAGAAAAATTATGCTCAGTTGGATGGCAGCAGAATTTTTCCATCTTATATTACTACTATCAGATAAACCAGGAGTGTTATTGTGAGCACGGATTATAACCTGGGATATATTCTTGCACTGTGAGTAGAAAAACAAAAATTTCTTTTCATACATGGGAAACCAAAGTGCAGAAAAATGCAGAAACCTCCAGGGTGACACAAATAGCACTGACAGAGATGAACTCCAAGACTTTCAGGTTGATAACTGGACTATATATTTAGCTTCTAAATTCAGACATAACTCAGCTTGCCATCTCAAGGCAGCTGTCACAGGATAATTTTCTTACAATGAGATGGGAATGAAACTCCCAATTCTAAGTGATTATTACATTTTTATAGGAAAGTATGAACCACATATGATCATGGTGATCAAAAAAGACCTTTTCTATTCCAGTAAGAAGTCTTCCACTAAGTACAAGCATATAAAAACTCCTAATAGCAGTGTGCAACATGTAATTGGTCTTGGGGAAAGGGTGATGTGACACTGCTCAAAAATAGGAAGCACATAAAAAAATAAATTCCTGTTTATTCAATTTTTAAATACTAGAATGCATGGAAATGCCAACAATTATTGATAGCAGTCAACTAGAAATTACTAGAACATGCTACAAAATTTCCTAGTGAGCAAAGCAAATTCACTAACATTCAGAATACAATCTTTACTGAATGCATGCAAGATTGTCAGATACAAAGTGCTACATTTAAAAAAAAATACAATTTTTACGTCCTGGAAACTTAATAAGTTTTTATATTCCTGATTTCAAGTGAGCATGGGGAATTTGAGATTAATTTTACCATTTTTAAAGGGACTATAAAGCTCACATTGCCCCAGAGAAGGGGTTTGAAGCATGTGGTCTGTATATAAACCAAAAGACCTTGAAACTGACTAGAGAAACATCCTTTAAAATTTATTTATGGTTTACATCTATCTTGATTCTCTGAGATGCCACTTCAGTTATTTAAAATTAGGACTCTGCTAAAGAATGCAATGGGTGAATGCTACTTCTACATTGAAACATGACATTGATTATTGTCTTCCCCTTACAACTGGAATGAGTGCAAGCTACAATCAAGTTAAATAAAGCCCAGCAAAGCAATGCCATTTCAAATGATGCACATCTACAGTAACTAATGAATGAGATTACTTCATTCTTTCCATTCCATTCAGTTCAGACAGAATTGCAGCCAGCCTGGAGAAACTGCTAATGAAAGTTACTGCCCTTCTAAAAATAGAAATCCCAGGTTGAAATCTAATGCTGTGCCTGTGTCTAGAGAATGGAAATGTAGCTAAAAGTAATTTTTGGAAAGGCATTACTGCATTACAATGTTTGCTGATATTCATTGAGATTATATTAACCCTCTTGAAGGACTCTCTATACCTCTCTGCGATAAGAAGCTATATCTGTTGAAAAAGGGAAAAGCAAGTTAAATCCCGTGTCCTGTTGCAATCATGCAAATTACAAGTGGGATATAACATAAGAAACTTCAAAGGGAGCAAAGTGCTGTGCTAGGCTCAGACAACATTACTCTTTTTTAAAAATTCCTTTTGTTTCACCTGGAAAAGGAAATCCTACATGAACAGATATTTTCTGGTTGGTTATAATTTTAAACGATTTATTTTTCCTTCAGGCTCATATAATGAATTATTTCAATCTCTTAGATCTCAACCAGGATCTTATGACTTGCTAGGAATTCTGCACACTCATTAATCCTAGCTTCACACATGTTAGATGAATGGATGCTAAACCTATACATGTGTTGAAATCAGAGTCCTTCTGTGGACAAGAATTTGGAAAAGCAGCAACAATCACAGTTTTGAGAAGCACATGTCTGGCAAGAGCACTAATAAAGAGGTGGAGGACTTTAAGACATACAGTTAACTATACCCAGTGAACTCAAAGTGGGAACAAAATGTGCGTGCCCTGTATGCAGCTGGTAAAACAAGACGATGCATGGAACAAAGGACCATATAAATTCCCCCATCTATTTCATTCCACAATACTGTTCAAAACATAGGTGACATTTTCTTTACTATCCTTCATTTTAACCAGTCCTATGTACACCTTCTCATGCGACCACACAACATGCAATTATCTGCCATCTTCTGCAACGGAAGACCTTTGTCCTAGTGGATCACATGTGAGAGATGAACTCTCTTAGCTGACCTTGAAGAAACCCTCTGCAAGTTTCCACCATTAATACAAAAACCTGTATGTAAATTCATACAGGAAATTGTGTACCTCCAACTTTAAATCAGGCTTTTAATTACAAGCTGGAAATCATATATTTATATGTGATTTATAACCAGGGGGTTTGAGGATTCTCCTTCTCTGGAGACATTCAAGAACCATCTGGATGCCTACCTGTGTGATCTGTCCTAAGGAACCTGCTTTGGCAGGGGGGTGGAGTCCATGATCTCTGGAGGTCCCTTCCAACCCCTACGATCCTGTGAATCTGTCAAATGTGTTCATATTTAAAGAAAGTGGATTGTAAAGTGCAAAGTAAAGAAAAAAAGCAGTATCACATCGTACTTCTAGTGGATGAAGGATTGCTTGCCCTTATCAGGCAGAGACTCTTACTTTCTTATTCTAGGCACTATTTTTTGTGCCTTTTAGAAAGTAAAGGCTCTCTTTAAGAGAAATGGCATATTGATTTTAGGTTCTAGCTAGACTCCATTAAGATGCTCTTTTAAGTCACATAGTGTCTGCAAAGAGTGGAGTTTTATGAACATAAATCAGTTTTCTAATACCCGTAAGTGGGCTTTTCATAGGCACCCAGAAATAATTCACCCAACTTCCCTGTGCATCAATAGAACTTGACTCGCATCTTTCTTAAGCCCTTTCAAAAAGCCTTACCCATATGTCTGGTATTGAATGCATCAATGATGACTAAGTTATACTACAGACAGCCCGTTTGCTTCTGAATACAGCAGCAATAGAAACAGAATGGTGAATAAAAAAAAAAAAAGACAATCAATAAATCACTGAGCATTTCTCTGTGTGTTGAAAGCAGAGGGTTTGAAAGTGTATGTGATTAAAGAAAGAACTTCTGACCAATGTGATGCCATGTTCAGGATGCTCCAGGTCTGTTATCTCTTTCTACACTGCCAGATGCACCAACTTCCAAACTCCAAAAGGTGCTTTACCAGAACAGACCTGGAGCCCAGACTGATGCAAAATTCAAAATGCTAGCACTTACACCTAAAAGTGGCACTCCAGGCAGGGACAGGTCCTCCAGGTTCCAGCCTGGAGCAAAGGCAATGCTTCATCTTACTCTGGGCGAATGTTAGCCCTGGAAACCAAATTAACAGTAGGAAACTGCTGATTCCCTGCTTACATCACTCTTTGAATGGTCCAAAATTTTCTTGCATCTCTGGCAATTCTGTCCAGATACTTAATCCTGGGAGGAGGGAAGTGGAGACCAGCCCAAGGAAGGCAGACTGATAACCACAGAAGCCGAGTTCACTTAAAGAAGGGGGAAAACATGGACTTTGGTGGGACACAGTTAATTTAGGAAGGGAAGATTTTTAAAAAATTAAAAAGCCATTATACCCTGGGGGTTTTTTCCATAAGGAAAAGTAGTATTCTTTAGAATACTTTTTAACTACTACTGTCATAGATTTCTTACATAAAAATAACCACTGATAAGCAAAATTCCTCAGAGAAGGGCAATCAAGATGGTGAAAATTCTCCAGATCAAGACTTACGAGCAACTGCTGATGTCACTTGGTTTGTTCAGCTTGGAGAAGAGAAGGCTGAGGAGTGACCTCATTGTAATCTGCTACTTCCTTAAGAAGAGCAGTGGAGGGGGAGGTGCTGATCTCTTTCTCGTTACCAGAGATAGGACATGAGGAAAGGGAACTTTAGACTGGACATTGGGCAACGTTCTTCATTGAGAAGGTGGTCGGTCACTGTGAGGCTCCCAAGGGTCATGGCACCAAGCATGTTAGCGTTTAATAAACATCTGGATGATTCTCTTGATCATATGTTTTAGTTTTATGTGGTTCTGTGAGGAGTATGGAGTTGGACTCAATGATCCTTACTGGGTCCCTTTCAACACAAGTTATTCTATGAACCTATGGAAATTGAAAGGTTAAGTAGACACGAATGAATATTTGTTCAGTGAAGAGTCAGAAACAGTTTAATTTTTCAGCAACTAAAATTTGACATTATTTGTACCATGTTATATTGGTACTGCTTTCTTAGGAGTTGTATCATAATTGAAAAATACTATGTATATAAGGAAATGTGCTATAATCTATATTTTATTTCCAGTTGAGCAAAGGCAAAAAAAAACAAAGGCACCAATTTCCTTGAGCATATAAACACTCATATCTTTACATTCTTTCCATGGAGATAGCTTTCATATGTGTACACAGCCCTGCACAGATGGTTAGAACTGGTTCTGACACAGCATTTGACCCTTCTGAATAAAGACAACTACTGTCATCCAGACCAGCACTCCTCTATGGCCATACCTTGACAACATGCTGAATGCTTCCATTGGCAATACAACTGAGTCCCTTCAGAACAATGTAAGCACTGAGCAGTACTGAGTGTTTCAAGGGCTTGAAGAAAGATGAAAACTTTCAAAATAAATAAAAAGCAATGCTTTTTTCCCAGTTCAACAAAGTCTGCAGTCAGGCCATCAGATCTCGTTAAAACCTAGGCAGAGAATAATCTTTGTGCGTGCTCAAAATACCAACTCCTCTGGGTTTCTGCATGCATTTGCAGAGGGGGAAGAAAGCTGGTGAATAAAATGAATCAGTGGAAATCTCTCTTATAACAGCACCACAAGACTTTGGGACTTTGTATTCAAGAACGCACATGAATGAAAGGCAATATGCATGATTTCTTTCCCCTTTCACTCCTATTCTCCTCCTGTGTGAAAGAGCATCACCACTGATGCTGAAGGGTGTGCCACTTTTGCAGAGTTGTCCCTGCAGTAAGAAAAGGTAATGTCCTTGGCCTGTGGCTACAGATTAATTCATGTATAATGAGTCTTTTAAAAAAAAATTACAGGAATAAGTGTTTATACAGTCCTATCTTGTCTAGTCAGTACTCTCAGTAAAGCAAATTCACTTGCTCTCTACAGATACTTTCATGGTCTTTAGACTAACTGAAATGAATGAAATAAATGAAAATTTTATTTTCTTCCTTAAAATTCATCCAGCTCTAAACACTCTGACCACCTGATTTACCAGTCATTGCGATTTAGCTCTGCTCTGGGACAGCTCTAGATAGTGCTGTAGTGAAAAAAAGTCTCACTGTGTTTATCCAGACACACCAATACACCCATACTGTCACGCCAATTAGTGTTACCCTTGTTTGTTCTCTGCAATACACACATCCCAAACAGCCTTTAGCTCCCCCTGGAGCAGCACTTACACGCCTGAAAACTCAGGGTGTCTCATGCCAAGAAAACTGTAAGTAGCCTTGAAAGCCACACATGCACAATACTGTCCTGGGGCATCAATTTGAACTACTCGAGCTTCTTGCTTTCCCAACAGTCTGCACGGTATTTCAGACTTAAACTGAAAGCTTTTCTTAACATCTTTACCTGAGTGTGTCAGTTTCTCAAGATTTTATCTTCCAATGACTAATGGTTCACCTCTGTTTTAGGGTGAGTCCCTGCTGGAAAAACCCCCTCTGCTGTTTTAGTTGTATGTTGAGAGAACAGAGTATCTGGGAGAGGGCTGAGCATCCACTGTCGTACACAAAGGGGAAGCTGACAGAGACTCTGGCTGAAAGAAGAGTGTAACTGAATCAGGCTGGCAGATGATATCAAAACTGCATTTATGCCCATTTATTCTTTCCCCCTCTACTATTGCCACTTGGGTGGTCTGTTCATTGAGAAAATTTAATACCCAGAAATTATGTTAAACTGCTCTGCTGAAGTAAATTCCAGCAGCCTTTCTGAAACACCATGGAAATTTATGGGAGCATGATATTGCAAGTACACACAGATGGCTTGCCTGCAAACTTATTTAAATATCAACATCACTGTCAAAGGCAGGAGCATGCCAGTAATAACAAAGGCAACAGAGAAATGCAAACACACTAAGAGGCAACACACCATGAGGAGGCAGAGAAGCATCAGAACAGTGAATGAAAATCCACATTAAAACTAGCCTATTAGTGAAATACCATCTGTTCACACAAACTTCACTTAAAAGCAGGAAGTTTTCCTGTTTAATGGAATAACTAATTCTTCAGGGGTTAGAAAATATAGTGATTAGCTGTATTTTTTTCACCTTCTATCTGCCCTTTTTTATTGAATGAATCATTATGTGGATATTTACCTCGGAAATTCTGCTTGGGCAACCTCCCTCATGGTGCTCTAGTATTTTTGTCTGCAACAGTGTTGTATGAAACTTGGCAGGCTCTATTCACTGGACATCAAACACACTTACTTTTTTTTTTTTTAAATCCTGATGCCCTTCTTCAGTGCAGCAGTGTTAATCTCCTGCTGCAGTTCATTTTGGATCTGGACAGTTTTCCAATAAGAAAGTCAGAGTGAAATGGGGGTGACTTCCAAGCCAGACTGGGTGGAGAAAAGTCATTACACAGTGATGTATAATACAGCTTCCAGTAGAAACTCACTCTTGCTTTGGGCTTGCTCAAAGCTTGGCCTAGACTTGCTGAAAAATCCATAAGTATGGCCTTAATTATTGTTTTAGAGTGAGATGAACCCCAGAAAAACTTGCTGAGTTTTGTTTCCAAGACAAAAGTACAATTAGTTTTTACTTCCAGTCCTGGCAGAAAACAGAAAGGACTATTAAAGCACTTCAACCCTTTCCTCTCCTTCCACCCATTTTGCTTTGCTCCTAATATCAAGACTTTCATAAACTTCAGCAATTTGGCGTCTATTGAGGCCACAAACTTTTAATAGTTTCCCACAGGCTCTGGATCACATCAGCTAGGAGCACAGAGTACTTTTTAAACACTGCTTGTGTAGAATAAAAAAGGACACATGCGGGTTCTAAAACATTTGATTGGCCAGTTTTCCTGCTTGCAAGTTTCTTTAAGAACAGAAACCATCTCTATGAGAACAGTATTAAATACCAGTTTTGGCAACAGTATTGAATACCAATGTTGGCAACATTACTATTCAATAAATCTGGACCATCAGCTGAGTCCTTCACATTATGTCAGTACAGCACACTAGGGCTAAATATTTGGTTTTCACACCTAAGTCTTCTGGAAGTCTTTCTTTGATAAAACATTGTTCTGTGTATCATGATTTGATAGATGTAATGCACTAAATTAGTGCTTTTATGCTGGTTTTGCTGCAGAGAAAAAGAAAGGATAGCATTCAAAGTTTTGCAATGAAAATGCAGTTACGCTTAGATTGAGGAGATAGTTTAAATTCATGAGTTCCTATCTATATGTTTATGTGGCTGTCACTGTTGGCACAGCTGAGCAAAACCTTCAGATAACCCTAAATTGATTCATACACAGCCTGAGGCAGTCCATGGCTTCAAGTGCCCCCTAAAAACTTTCAAGCACTGCTGATTTCAGTGGCGAGGAGACTATGACCTCCTGCTTCTCCCTCAGCTGCCTTCTCTGGGAACAGCTTTGCGTGGTGCCACAAGATTTCCAGACACAGCGATAAAGTGTTATAGGTGAAGTAATAACATTCACCGAGGTAAGTAATGCAGTATGCGTATTTGACAGCTACACTGTTACAAAAGAAAAGTGAAAAATGACTCCTTTCATTGCATTCATTCTGCCTTAATATGCCCTAACAAGAAGTTACTGCCATAGGAAGCAGAGGTTCACACTGTGCAGCTCTCACTCACTGGCAGCTGCCAGCCTCCTTGGCTCTGAGTGACTGCTGAGCAACATGTGGGACTGGGAGTAAATGACCAAGAAAATTTCAGAAGCTGTGAGTACCCACACTGAATCTCTCTAACGAAAAAACAAACAACCGGGTGCAGGTATATCTTGACTGAAGGAACATAGGAGTGTTACAGAATAACGTTACTCACAATTTTTCACAGTGAGGGTGACAGAGCACTGTAATAGGCTGCCCAGGCAGGTGGTGGAGTCTCCATCTCTGGAGATATTCAAAAGCCATCTGGATGCCTATCTGTGCAATATGAGCTAGGGAGCCTGCTTTGGCAGGGGGGTTGGACCCGATGATTTCTTGAGGTCTCTTCCAACCCCTATGATTCTATGATTCTATGATCCTATGATTCTATGATTTCCTGTTAACTCAGGCAAAGGTGCAGTCTCCATCCCTCTAAAGGCCTAATCCTTGCAGTGAGCAATGGGGACAAAGATGTCAAGCAGTTGTTCATATAGGAAATATTTACCAAGCAGTAGGTACAGAATTAATTGCTCATGTGCAAGCTCTTGTCACATCTTGAGTAAAACATTAAGCTGAAGAGATTTACAAGGAATTCTTCCTCTACCTCTGTTTCCTAGAAGTGTAGCTCCTTTTCTTCAGGCATGTTCTCAGTCTGGTCATTTCCCTTGACCCCCGTAGCTATAGAAAGCAGTCCCTCTGTCGGCTGCCAGCCCAGAAGCTTCCCTAAGCTCAGCATGCCCAGGGGAAGCTCTTCTAGATGGAGTTCACCTCAGGCATCCAGTTGTGTGCAGCAACTGCTAGTGAGGTAAGACAAGAGCTTTCTGTGCCTCTCAGCCCCAATGAACCCTCTGATGGGAGCCAAGTTCTGAGGCAGCTCCCTGTGACCTGGGTGTACGTTAGTGCGTGACTCAGACTCCTCAGCAGAGCAATTGCCTTCAAAAGTTCAATGCTTGCCAGGTGCCCCTATGTAAACAAAATTATTCACTTGGAATATTGCCAGGGTTGATAGCACTTTCTATGGAATAGGAGGCCAATCTTCAGGGTGTGATTTGCTATCATTTAGCTGGTGGGCGATGTTTCTGTAACAATAGGGTGGGGAAAAGGCTAACAATAGTCTGAAAATAACTTGGTTCCTTTATGGGCTTTTAATTTTAAAATTAATTTCCTAAAAGCCTTCTCAAAGGGCATTACCAGTGTTCATTTATTGGATACTGTCAGTAACATTTAGGATCTGATTGTGGGAAAGCCCTGAAGGATGATCAATACAAATTGCAAAAGGAGCCTGTTCTACTCACTTAATATTAGGAAGAATGAAACTCTCCCAAAGTTCATAGGCATTTCTGTTCTGAGTTCTATTGGAAAATGTTCCAAAATATATGCAAGAATTTAGACAGGGAGTTTTCTGTTACTTATGAATGCTGTCAGGTACGAGGTCCCAAGATATATATTATTCTAGTTATTTCTATACCCTATTTTAAAGTTTCACAGTTGGACTGATAATTAATCAAAACTTCATATGGCATGTTGTTAACAGAAAATATTGTAATGCATAATCTGAGTGGAGATCTATCTTTTTGCTTGCCATAAAAAGGTTACCTTCCTGTTTTTCATAGAAAAGTAAAGTTACACCATGTCATGAACACAAAGTGCCTTCCCTTCCTGGTACTGCCCCTTTTTGTGGTTCCCATTGACCATTAGCAATACTAGTGATTTAAAGCTGATGAGCTCTCTATTGAGTTAAACTGAGCCACATATTGTTCCTTTCTATTCATACTGGAAAAAGCTCCAGGATAGATGATACTTTTCATTCAAGGTAGCAGACATGGCTGAGCATTAGTGATGGACAGAAATGAGAGAGGTGGCATCTTAATAAGTGCTAGTTTCCTCATGCTCCCACCAAATAGTGGGCTAGAAGAGCTCAAAGTCTTTCTGACATTTAAAACCTGTCTCCCCAAAGTCTGCATGAGGCAGAGGCACTGGTGGCTCCCAGGTCCCACCATCTCTTGATCACTGTGAGTGACAAGACCTGCATTGGGAGAAGGGCCTTTGAATAGAAGCAGAATAGCTGCCTCAGCACCAGGGTTGTTTTCAAAGAGCAAATTGGCTTCCATGTGCAGATACATTTACGTGCCTGTTAAATTCCAGATACTGTGGCATTCCACAGACAGCAGCTTTATGATACTGAGGGTGCCTGGATGGGGTGCTGAGCATATACCTCACTGAAAGCATCAAAGCTGAGTAGAGCAGTATTACCTTGCAAACCATTACATTGCTTTGGCATGGTAAGATCTATTTCACTTCAAGGCAAGATGATTGTTTGATCAGGTAAAGATCTAGCAGAGCAGTTTTGAGCTTCATTGTCATTGAAGAAACTTAATGTGACAGCTCAGATCCTAGCAAGATCTCGCAATCAAATCAAGAGTTGCAATCACTGACAAAAGTAAGGGCTATGGCAGTGCAAACCAACTTGAAGTTGAATGACACAAAAAAACCCCAGTGTTGACTAGGTATGTTTTTACACTGTCATTCACTTCAGAGCTAAATTCTACTCTTTTGAAATCTTGATGTTTATGGAATCAATACATATACCAAGAGGTTGGGAAGTAGCTGTGTAGATGGCTCAGTACACTTTTCTCTCAAGTACTGGATTAACTTACTAAACCTAGAAGTTACTTTTTCTCTCAGAGCACTTAACTCTTCCAAAATTGCTTATGTCACAATTTGTTATAAATTTCAAGTGATAAAGGTTGTTGTATCTAAATTCAGTTTAGTGTATGACACTAAACTGTGTGGCCACAGAAGAGCTTTTTGAGCAGCAGTATGATCCTAACATTTTCATGATTGCTCTTTCAGTAGTGATACAATATGAATTGTGGCCCAAGTTTAGATTAAGAGACATTATTTCAGTGGGACAGCCATTTGTTATATACCTCTGCTATGAAAAGCTCTTGAACGAAAAGCCATTTCTCTGTTGTTGCTGGCACTAAAAGGCAGGTTCTTAATTTTCTTATCTAAGATAAGATAGGAAATAATTATTCTGCAACAGGAAAAGAACTCTGCTTATATTTCTTTGGAGTTTTTTTACCAATATAACTGTCTGAGCCAATTGTGTGAGGAAGAGGATATAATATTTCTATGACCAAAGTATGTATTGTAAAGAGGTTAGTAGTAGCAATGTAACTCCATTATTTCAGGCACTGGTGAAAAAAACATTAGTAATACAACAAAATAGTGGTGAGATGTAAGTAAGAGAGGGAACTTCCTGCTCTGTGAGACACCAGGGGTTTCAGTAACCCTGGAGTATAAAGGAATGTTTGTATCAGGTGAGATGTGTGTTGTGCTAGCTGCAATGTGTTCAAGTCAGGAAGCTCTAATGAGCCCTAATAGAGGGAAGGGTAACTTACAGATAAGACATTTTTATTTCTCTAAAAAGACTCAATATGCAACAATGGAAAGAATAGACACAAGAAGCAGATCAGAAGAGGAGACTATGACTATCCCAAAGTAGTTAAAATCAGCTTCTCAATATCACACTCATTTTGTCCACGTAGAATCCTAAAATAACCATTTTCTCCCCAAGATTTTCCCCACGAGTTTGCAGCAATCTAAAGAAAAACAAAAAGGGGGAAGAAAAAGATTACATTTTAAAGTAGTGTTTAAAAGTGAATGTGTAGAATGCAAAATTAAACTTTTTGTGATAGTTTCCTTTTAAAGAGAGTTTTTCAGATTGATGCACTGAGAATCAGAATGTATCTTTTACTTACTTCCAATCATTTGTTCCTTTTTTTTTTGATCAAAATTTCAGTTCAAAAACCAGGGTTAATAAAAATAGAATGCTATTTCTACAAGGCAGTTTGATAAATTGAAGCAGAAATATTTAGATAATTAAATTATTGGCTGGAGAAAGTGGTCACTGAAACAATAATAGTAAAAATTCCAGTTCCAACTAATCTATTAAAGAGTAAAAAGCTGACTTTTAACAAATTAGGTTTTGTTCAGGTAGCTATTGACATATTGAGGAATTTAGTTTCTAATGAAGTCAGTAGTTTTGTCCTAGATGCCAGTAAAACTACCTACAGTAAGCCCTGCCATCAGCTATGTAAACTCCAAATTACCTTCTGCTGAACACAGGAATAATGAGATGAGCTGATAATCATAATCCAAGTGATAAAATCTGACTTAGTCTAAATGGCTGAAGGCCAATGTTTAATTTTTTTTCTGTTATCTGGATAGCATTTGCCAACAGTATTTAAATAGATAGCTTGTCTTTTCCAAATGTTTTAACAAATATTGATTACTTTTACTGTCTCTCCCCTGAGAAACAGCAACCCTGGCTACGCGTACAGACTGGGGGATCAGATGCTGGAGGCCAGCCATGTTGAGAGGGATTTGGGGGTCTTGGTCACATGCTCTGACATTGCTGGTTCTGTGTAAGGCTAGGAGTTGCACTTGATGATCCTTATGGGTCCCTTCCAACTCAGTATATTCTATGATTCATTTGCAGGTATCAAAAAAACCTGAGTCATCACAAGAAATCTGAATAACATTTGAGAATTTGAATGCAATTTGAAACAGAAAAGACATTGAAACACAGATATAGGTGGAAGGTTAGATGAAACAGGCTTTGTAACTGAGGTAGATGATGCTATAGTTCAAGGATCAGTATGATAAAAAATTCCAGAAAAGAAATAGAATTACGCAGGAGACTTTAAGTTGAAGAAAAAAAATACATGTAGAAAGGGGGAATGAAAGGAAGGAAGGTTGCTTTAGGTAATCTGTGTTGTAGAGATATTTTCTTTTGCCTCAAAACACAGTGTGTAGGATTCACTTACCCAGAACTTCTGGTTTTGTCCATTTTTGTCAGCTAATGCTCCCCACCTGTTGCAAGAGATGGGAACAGTGAGACTTGATGCATATGTTCACATTTTGTAGCTTTAGAAAAGCAACCAGAAACGTTTCTCTTAGTGAGTTGCCCAAATACCACTCTCAGAAGACATGTTTAAATAACAGACTCTGTGGATGATAAAAAAATTAAGTATCCTGCTAGCCACAAGCCAAACTGCCATTAGAGACCACAAAAACTTAACACAAGTGCAGTTTTAGTTTGTCATTGCAAAAACCTGTTTTCATTGACCGAATCTCTCCTCTGGAGAGCCTGCCAGATGAACTGAACTGAACTGAGTAGGAGTATTGAAATTAATGCAAACACATTTTTTCAATTCAGCTGAAGATCCCTAGGAACATTTTTGTTAAAAATCTCATCCAACATCTTTACAAAAATAGCTGGTGAGCTGGGATCAAAAATGTTCCCAGCTTTTCACAGCTTAAATTGCTGAAAATCTAATTGTTTTATGGGTGGACGTGACTTGTAAACTTACTTCATGTTTGTTTGACATCTTTCAGGACATGCTAAATGTTGTGGCAATATCCATGAAGCCACAGAAAAGACTGTCTCCACCTGACAGGTGATAAGACTCTCATAGTTGTGTAGCTGTAGCTGAACTGCACAGTGCTCAGTTGTTAAGCCTCGCTTTTCCTATGTACCAAGCAGAAGACGCTCCAAGGCCATCATCTGGATGTAGTCTAAAGAAAAAAAGCTGAACTGTACACCTTAGGTAGCTAGATATAAATGGTATGCCTACTGATTGCTTACTCTGCCTTGTTTTGCATTTATACAATGAATGCTTGTCTCATTATGGTTCACAGGTCATAATGCTTGGGTACCTATAAATGAATACAAATAGACAGAAAACCAAAGATGTAAAATTTACAGGCTTTAGCACAGTACAAAGTTAATTCTAGAATGTACAAAATGTCATTGACAGGCTGGATATCAGTATATATCCCACCAACAGCAAGAGTTTAAGCTATATTTTCAGTGTTCCATTAACACTTTAAAAGGCAAGCAGCAAAAATATGATGAGAAATCCCACATTATGAATGGGGAAATTAGGAATTCTGTTGCATCTTTGTGAAACAATTTGAATAGCCATGGTGGTATCAGGTCTCCTTGGTTAACAGAGAACTTGCAACCAAAGGGGAAAAAAGAGTGAAAATTGGTGACTAGCAGATAGGTAAAGTCTGGATTACGGTTGTAAGCATAAATTGTGGCTATTGCTCATTAAATGCAAGGAATCATAACAACAACATTGGTCATAATGACCAGTGAATGTAATTATAGTTGTTTAAAAAGGTCTCATGATGCTTTTCCTTTATGGTTGGACTCGATGATCTCAAAGATCTTTTCCAACCCAGTGATTCTGTGATTCTGTGTGATTCTTTCATTTACCACATGAAAGTGCAGGGATTATTAATAATCTTTGCCATTTCTTTGGCAAATATATTTTAGATAGAGTCTGTCATGATAATAAATTCTTTTAAAATATTATATAATAGCCTTTCTGATTTCAGATTTGATTCAGATTAATTTTTTCCTCATGACCATTTTACTAAAAATAATGTACATCAGCTGCAGTGTGAAAGTGATATTTACATCAATCTTAAAGACGGAGTAAAAGGGCCTTGAATTTGTATTCATGTATTCCTGCATTCAGTACTACACATTGTCTCTCCCACTCGTTTGAGCAGGATGATGACTAGTTCTTGCAGACTCACATTTCTGTGATTAAATATTTTTCTAACACTTGTTATTTTCTAACCAAAAAAGTCAACTTCTAGTTTCATACAATGATAGGATTTTATTGATTCTCCAGAATGTTTCTAAATGGAAGAAAACCTAGAAACAAAAATGCAAAAGCATCTCTTTTTTTCCTTAACTATGATATATCCATTAATTTAATGTCATCACGGTCGGACACAGAGGTACTTGACACATCATTTTATCTTACAGTTTAGAAAGAAGAGCTACTTAGTAATCCATGTCCACGGGCATTCATCCAAACACTCTAAATTAAACTACATTAAAGTATACAAGAGTGCAGCCAGTGGGTCAAGAAAAGTGACTAATCCGTTTTATTCAGGACCACTGTGCCCAGTTTTGGGCTTCCCCATGCAGGAAAGACATTAAAAGGTTGGAGCAAGACCAGCAGGAATCCACTGAGATATTTGGGATCTGGAGCACATGATGAACAAGGAGAGGCCAAGGGAGCTGACTTTGTTCAGCTCTCAGGAGAAATCTAGTTTTTGCCTTTTGCTTTACAAAGAGGGGAGGGCATAGAGAAGACAGAGTAGACTCCTCATACACGCAAAACCAGTGGTCAGAATATGACAGCCACTGTTTTAAGCAAAGGGAATTGCAATTGGACATAAAGGGAGAAAACGTTACTTTATATCAAAAGCGGTTAGGCACCACTGAAGTGAGAGGTTGCGGAATATCTGTCCTCAGAGGTATCCAAATCTCAACCTGAGAAACCCCATGAACCTTAACTATAAAGATGGATCTGCTTTGAGCTGGGGGATTGAGTAGATGACCCTCGGAGACCCTTTCGAATCTGAAGTATTCAGGGATCTAAGCAACTTGATCTAAGATGGCTCAGCCAATTTAGGGCTCAGTAATTTGGACCAAACAACTTTTAGCCTTAGTTAGTCTACAGTTCTATGAGTTATTAAATTTTTTATTCAATGTATAGATTTTGTGTAACAGTTAAATAATTAAGTGCACTAATAGACTGTGATGGGGGAAGTGATTTTGCCATTTTTTTAAGGGCTGCAGTCTAAAGAGCAGGTAGTAAAGTTGATTTACTGTCTACTGATAAAAACTATTCTTGGCATCAGAAGCTAGATTCAGCAGGAAAGGTGAAATGGAGTGTCATCTCCATAGATGCTGACCTTTACTGGCAGCAACTGTGGCATGAGGTTCTAGGCCTGTTTACCAAGTCTTTTCTAAAACTTGGCATTGTTTGTTTAGGTTTGTTCCAAAGACTGGCTGAGATTCACCAATCCACATTTCTCCCAGGCTAAACCACTTCTTAGTCTGAAAAAGCACTCAGCTGTAATGGAAACAGCTGTTGTTTTGTGAACCATGCTCTATATATATTGTTCAATGATGCAGTATTTGTAGCCACATGCCAGTTTGATTTGACATTTTGCCTCTGGGAATGAATGTCAGCTCCATCAAGAGCATTTCTGGGGATTTCTTGGCTTATTCATACTAATACACCTTCTAAAGAGGAAGCAATCCTTTCAAAAAATTGTAAGTGGAAAGTGTTTCTGCAGTAGTATCCTTAGGAAAGGAGGACATATTTTCTAAAATAGATTTCTCAATTTTTTAAAATAGATTTATCAGCATAAGTATTGCATTTGATCTTTGCAATTTTTCTCCTTTTCTTGCCTATAAAGTTATTCATCAGTATTTTTCATGAGTTCAGAATTACTGATGGAATAAATTAATTCAGCATTGTACCCCTTAGTTGTACCTAGGAAACATGTTAGGGCATCCAAGCACCACTTGGAGTTTAAGCTTAATTTAAGTATCAATTCCTCAAAGACAACTATTCTCTAAATATCCTTTATTTTGCTTAGCCAGACGTCTGAGGAGATCTTTTTCTAAGCTAAAAGAAATACATGAAATCAATGAATAATATTTAGTTCACCTTGAATTTTAACTGCTATCTACTTTTTTCTCTAAGTAATACTCCTTGAAAGATGAGCTGACTCATTGAGAGGAATTTTTTTTAAATTATCAGATAATATTTAGTAATCTGAAAATAAATTCAGAGGAAATGTTAACTTTCTAAAACTCTTAGCCATTCACTAGGTTGAATGGCAACTGGACAGCATCTTATTTCAACAATTAAGAAAACAGTTGTTTTGGTGGAGTCAATAACTTGTATGTTTCTCTACATACACAAGACTGTACAAATATCTTTTCTTTAATCTGGGTAATCATCAAGATTTTACTTTTTTATTTGTTTCAGATTTATTTAAAATAAGGATTGGTTGCAAAAGTTAATTCATTAATAAATTTAAAAGGAGGTCTCATGAAAGACATTCTGTGAGTAAAATGTAACCTAGTATATAATTCATAGCAACTGTGGAAACTGATAACATTCCAGATCACTTTCTCTGGAGAGTTGGAGCCCAAAAAAAGTATTGATTGGTCCCACAAATCCTCCAAAACCAAAATTAAAATATAATTGAGTTATTAGAACTATAATCCTGAAGGAGCTAAATAAGCCATTTTAATTTAAAAGCCATGTCACACAATTGTCTCCCAGACAAATGAAAGATCTGTGCAGATTATGAAAGGCACCGCTAGCACAAGGTTATTATTAATCAATGAACATTTTTGCTTTGGGTAGACTGAGCAAAAAAAGAATACATAGTTCCTTTACAATATTTTCAAAAATGTAGTGAATACAGTGTACTACTGCTTTACGGGTCTCCTCTGAGATTTAAGCAGTACCTTGGCATTATTATCCTTTAATGTAAATGTTAATGTCAGAACTGGAATTGGAATTTGTCTTTTTCCTGACAGTAAAACTCTATGAGATTTAATTCAAGATTAAGATAGCTAAACATATGTGTCCCACAGCAGCAAATAGAGTGTATTGGAATCCATTTGCTCCGCTAAATGTAGGTGCCTAGGGCTGTTTGAGATGCCTTTGGGTGCCTGAAAATCTGTATGCTTCTGGCAGACGTGACAGAGGACCTTTGAGACATCCATGTCTTTTTGCAGACACATCCAGATGGGAAGCTCTTCTGTCTTCTGGTAGCACCAAATATTTCTGCAGGGGAATTTACAAGCAGTTCTAGCTAAGTTGCTCTCCAGTCTTCACTGACTTTGTTGACTAGATCACCTCCTCTTTGTTGAGAAGGTGATTACCTAGTATATCATACCTGCCTGAATTGCAAATTGAATCCTGACATAATAATTTCCTTCTGGGAGTTGAGATGAGCAAAGGAAAAGACTGGGAATTATTAAGAAATATACAGTCAATAATGTGTTAGCATGGGAATCAGCAGACAATAGAATGCATCGGCTTCCAGAACTACACAACTGTTCCATATGATTTCAGAATAGATAATGAAGTGAATTAAGACATTACACATTACAAGGACTTGAATTCTATTCAACTAAAACTATCAGGGATAACATAAAAAATGTAGAGAATAGGGTAAAATTATCATAATATACAACATGGAAATTACAGTTCTGATATATGCCTTGTTTTTCACAACCCAGCACAACATCATAGGTACTACAGTGTAGTTGAACCACATTAAACGAGGAATATATATTGTGGTGAAAAGGTTGTTAAACTAAATTGGGATGCATTTTATGTTCCCTCATGGCTTGGAGCAATAGATGGTTTAGCGACCAACAAATTGGAAGGGAAAATGACACTGCAGTTAATATTTCCTGTAAAACAGCTGTGCCTTGGAGTTTTAATCGTGAAACAGAATCCCTATGTGCTCAGCATTGTAAGTGAAAATGATTTAATAGAAGAGTAAATCATGTTTCTATTATCTGCTTTCAGAAAGTAATCTTTATAGAAAAGAAGTGAGAATCTATTCAAGAAACTGAGAGGTATCAATATTTTGACTAGAAGTTAAAATCAATGGAAATTAATAAACAATTGTTTCTACTTTCTAAAAAAAAAAAAAACCTCTTATACTTTCAGAGTTGTTAGCAGATACAATTTCTTTAAGACAACCAATATTGTGTCTCCTCCTACAGCTCTTTCTCTGATTTTCTTCTCAAGTTCCTGTAGTTCATGCATCCAAAGTAGTCATTACCAATTTTTCCTAAAGCAGACCTATCCAAACCAAGTATTCCTAACTAATGACATCCTGACTTTTTGAAGGTAACTGGACATCTCCAGTGTCTCCAGGGAAGCCAAGGCCTTGAAAGCTAATAGATGTCATAGTGAACAGCAAATTACTCATGAAGTCTGCTTTAGGTATGTTCTCCTTTAAGTATGTTAACATTAGAAAGAAAACCTTCGTAGTTAGGATTAAAAATAGGCAGGATCGTGTGTGTTTTGAGCAAAGAATTCCAGTGTGTGACTGGAGCACTAGATTAAATCTGGTAAATCACTGCTAGGAATAAAAAGAGCAACAGTAGCAGGTATTTGTGTGACACATTGAGAAAAGAATAAGTCAAAACATGTAGACACTAAGAACATAGACATGTATATGGCTGAAATGCCAAGCAGAAATAGAAAATAAGTGTCATATATCAGTCTATAGATAGAATAAGGGAAAGAAGTCCAGGAAAGGAAACATTGAAAAAAAATACCACAGCAATGAAGTAACTTAACTCAAATTAGTTCCCAGGTGGAAATGACAGATACTTAAAAGTGAATTGATATATTCTTGGACAAAACCCATTAGAGAATAATATTACATTTTCTGGAAGATAACCAAAATAATCTAATAACACTTTGTTTCTCTTACTTTAGTGATTATTCCAGCTTGATATTTACTCCCAATGAATGACATTTCAAAAGCAAGAAGATGTCAGATCTCATTGCTCACAGAGACAAGGAATCTATTAGGGTTATTTTTGCAAGGCTTTAGACCACTAATGTCCCCACCTTTGGTATTTTTAGGAAAAGCTTATAACATTTCCTCCTACAAAATGTCCATTTTTACTAAGAAGAAAAAGAAGATATTTTCAGGAATTATTATGGAGAAGGTCTGTCTATCAGTTACTGAAAATTCCTTTTAAAAGGGAGTTTCTTCTGTCTGATGAAAATATACAGTAAGAAATACACCACTTAGCTTTTCCAAAAGAAACCCTCATGATCATCAATCAAAAATAACCTTGAATAAAAGGAAGCAATTACACCAAATGGCATTCAGTCCCCTTCAGGAGAAAAAGTAAGCAAGGTTCTTCCATTTACTCAACGGAAACCAGCTCCAGCTGACTCTGTAAAGAGAATTCTGGTGCTCTTTCAGATAAAAGGATGAATACTTGTGTGCTTCCATAAAAGGATTTTCATAATTTTGTGTCCAGTTTTTATACAGAAGAAGCACCTTAGCTGTCCTTTTCAGTAATAACTTTCCCTTGATATGAACTCTGTATATGTAGACCCTAAATGCACAACACTTCCTGGCAGTTAAAAAACTAGAATATGGAGACTTCTTCCACAGAATGGAAATTGGTTAGTTTGAACATATCCTAGTTTCATTTTCAAGAAACTGCATCACTACAACAAAAGTGAACTTCATGAGAGAAGTGTAAAGAAAATTTTCAGGAAAAAAAAAAAAGTAGTTGATAATTAAACATCATTGAATAAAACAGTTAAAAAGCTAGAAATGCTATGTAAAAAACCAAAAAGGGTTGCCAAGAGTGGCTTAAAAAACTGAAGTGTATTGTAGGAACACCGGAATCTAGCTTCCGGCATGCTTACATTCAGCTTTGTAGATAAAATGCTTCTAACAGCAAATACAGCAAAGACATCTAAATAGTGTGCTAAATAATATTACATAAACTGACTCCTTAAGATTGAAGACATCAACAAAAAAAAGAAGTAAGGCCTTCAGAGCAAAGAAGTATGACAGGTCCCTTCCAACCTTACACGTTTTATAGGATCATAGAATGTGATAGGTTGAAAAAGGACTTTTAAAGGTCATCTAGTCAAGTCCCCCTGTATTAAGCACGGACAACCATAACTATATCAGGTTCTAGATCAGATCTCAAGTTGTTAATTACTGCAGATCTATGGATGTCAGTGGAAGTCAGTGCTTTGCATTAACCAGAGTTAAACAATTTACTTAACATCAGTGCTCTAGGAATGAGCATTCTGTATCATCTAACTTCTGCCATTCAACAATTTGTATCTAGAACAGACTTCTCACATACTGACAGCCCCCATCTACTAGTCAAAACTACACAAACAGCAAAATACAAATTATAATCACTCTTGCAAATCTTTTTCAACTTTAACTTGCAGTTGCAGTTTCCAAGCTATGCAGTTTGTAGGTTGAATATTGGATTCACTGGCATCATTGGCAAAACTCCAAGCTGTACAGGAATAAAGCTAAGATTTGTCTCTGGTTTGTTTGCCTGTTTGCATGCAATGGTTCCTCCCTGTCTTTAAAGAGTGGGAGTGCATAGAAGACAGGATTGTGTTACATCCTGTCTTCACAGACAGAAGCAATGACTTTGTTAAAAAACACCATACATGCAGGATGTGTAAAAGAAACACATGCATTCTGTTGTTAAAGTTATGGTTTCTACTCCTGGTTGGTTTTTTTTGTTCGTTTGTTTTTTCTCCCAAATATTGTAATTTCTATTAACTTCTGCATTCACCAGGTCTTCAGGTCAAATAAGATAACTATATAACCTCCAATGCAACCTTATATAATCTCCAATACAACCACAGCGTAAACTTAGAATAGAATATTCCAATTGGAAGGGACCTACAATGATTATCTAGTCTAGCTGCCTGACTACTTTGGGGCTCACCAGAAGTTAAAACATTGTTAAAGCAGTGACAGGCTTGGGGCATTGACTTCCTCTCCAGGAAGTCCATTTCAGTGTCTTGGTTACCCTATTGGTAAAGAAATTCTTCCTCATTGCCAGTCTAAACCGCCCCCAGTATGGCCTTGAACCTTTCCCACGCATCTTTGTAGACAGCAGGAAGAAGACCTCAGCACCAACCTCTCCATTTCTCCTTATGAAGCTCTAAAGAGCAATGAGGTTGCCCCTCAGCCTCCTTCTCTCCAAACTAGACAAACACAAAGTCCTCAGCCATTCCTCACAGGACATTTTGCCCTTTCACCAGTTTTGTTGCCTTCCTCTGGGCACATTCAAGAACCTTCACATCCTTAAACTGTGGGGCCCAGTACTGCACACGGTACTTATTCAAAGTGAGGCTGCACCAACACTGAATACAGCTGATAATCACCTCTTTTGACTGGTTGGATGATTGATGCACCCGCAGCTTGCTTTTTTGGTTGCCAGGGCACATAAACCATGGGATTTCCACAGTTATATGTTTAATGAGATACTTGTGGCACTTTCTATCTCTGCCAAAATATGCTGGTGATCAAACAAGGCTTGGTGAAGTTCAAATTCATCCAATTCAACTTTAGGGAACTGAGACGCTTGATTAGGAAAAGAACCATTCTCTACTCTCAGGAGAGAGGGATGCCTCGTGAAGAAAATTCATTCCACCTGAGTGCTGACCACAGTCAATGCTAAGAAACTGGACTCATTTGCCTCTTGGACACTGTGTTTTCTATATAGGGACTGCAAATTTGCTGTCACCACACTGGTCAAATAAATGATGAAGTGTCCTAGGCAAAAAAAGTCTTCCCATAGACCCTATAAGCACAGCAACAGGTTACAGAGATTACTTGGTCCCTCTCATCTTGACTGGATTTATTTTAATACGAAAGTCCTGCTTTTTAAAAAGGCTCACAGTACATTCTTCTGCAGACAAAAATAGTGGGACAGAAATACACGCAGTCTAAAATTTTTCATCTCACTTTCTTCCTTGGACATGGTCATAAAACTGTCATAATGCTACCAAATAAAAAAGGTATCACTATTACAGGTTTTGTACTATTCTTAGTACTGTAACACAAAATCCTAGAACCTTTTAAAGACTAGGATTTCCCTCTGCTCAATTAACCATCAGTTTAGCTCTTAGTCTTTAATTATAAGCCACTGGAGGTCAATGACTCTAGGTCCATATGGAAGATTGTGACAAGTTGTGTTCCTTAGGGGTCTGTGCTGGGACTGGTGTTGTTTAGTATCTTTATTAATTATATTGACAGTGGGATTGAGTGAATCCTCAGCAAAGTTGCTGATGACACCAAACTGAGTAGAGAGGTTAACGTGCCAGAGGGACAGGATGCCATACAGAGGGATCTGGGCAGGCTGGAGAAGTGGGCCCAGGTGAACCTCATGGGGTTCAGCAGAGCCAAGTGCAGGGTCCTGCACCTGGGTTGGGACAATCCCTGTTATCCATATAGATTAGGAGATGATGAGTTTGAAAGCAGCCTTGAGGAAATGGACTGGGGAGTACTTGTGGATGAGAAGCTGGACATGAACCACCAACAAGCATCTGCAGTCCTGAAGGCTAAATGCATCCTGGGCTGCATCAAAAGCGTGACCAGCAGATCGAGAGAGGGGATTCTTCCCCTTTACTCTGCTCTGGTGAGACCTCACTGGGAATACTGTGTCCAGCATTGGAGTCCTCAACACTAGAAAGACATAGACCTGTTGGAGTGTGTCCAGAAGAGTGCCACAAAAATTTTCAAAGGGCTGGAGCACCTCTCCTATGAAGACAGGCCAGGAGAGTTGGGCTTGTTCAACTTGGAGAAGAGGAAGCTCCTAAGGGACCTTACAGTGGCCTTCTAGTACCTAAAAGGTACCTATAAGAAAGCCAGAGAAGAACTGTTCAAGAAGGCGTGTAGCGAGAGGGTGAGGGAAAACAGTTTTAAACTAGAAAAAGAGAGATTTAGATTGGATGTTAGGAAAAAGATCTTCAATTTGAGGGTGGTAAATCTCTGACCAGGTTGCCCAGAAAGACAGTGGAGGCTCCATCCCTGTACGTATTCAAGGTCAGACTTGATCGGGCTCTGAGCAACCTGATCTAGTGACGATGTCCCTGCTTAATGCAGGGGGGTTCGACTGGATGACTTTTTAAGGTCCCTTCCAACCTAACACATTCTATGATTCTAAGAAGATGGTTGGGGTCACTCACTAGTGCTCTTCATGAGATAAAACTTCTTGCTGGAACTCAAAACTATAGTTTTGCCTGGGGTTTTCAGCACGAGAGATGAATTAAATTATTAGTGAGTAAATAGGTAAATCATTCCCACAAATATATTATAATGAACTATACGGAAGTCTCATTAATTCGCATGAAACATCAGACACTGTATCTTTTCACCATGATCTTCTAATGTCTTTCTCTTTGCTGTAAAGTATTTTTGGATGCTGTTGTTTAATTTTTAAACAACAATATCTGATGTTGATTTTTTCCGGAAAGAAAAAGTCAAGTCAACCCAAGGTTTCTTTAGTCAAGAAGAAAATTATTTGGGTCATGACTTTTCATGATTACAGTTACACAGAATCACAGAATCACAGAATTGTAGGGGTTGGAAGGGACCTCGAGAGATCATCAGGTCCACCCCCCCTGCCAAAGCAGGCTCCCTAGCTCATACTGCACAGATAGGCGTCCAGACAGGTCTTGAATATCTCCAGGGAAGGAGACTCCACCACCTCCCTGGGCAGCCTGTCCCAGGGCTCTGTCATCTTCACTGGGAAAAATTTCCTCTGCATGTTGGTGCGGAACTTCCTGTGTTCTACCTTGCAGCCATTGCCCCTTGTCCTGTCTCCACTAACCACTGAAAAGGGTCTGGCTGATTCCCCCTGCATCCCATGCTTAAGATAATTATAAACACCAATTAGGTCTCCCTTTAATCTTCTTTTCTCTAGACTGAACAGTCCCAGCTTATTCAGCCTCTCCTCATACAGGAGATGCTCTAGGCCCTTAATCATCTTCGTAGCCCTTCTCTGGACTCTCTCAAGGAGATCCCTGTCCGTTTTACACCAGGGAGCCCAGAACTGGACACAATACTCCAGGTGGGGCCTGACCAGGGCAGAGTAGAGGGGGAGGATCACCTCCTTCGACCTGCTGGCCACTCTCCTCCTGATGCACCCCAGGATCCCATTGGCTCTCTTAGCCACCAGGGCACACTGCTGGCTCATAGCCAACCTGTGTTCCACCAAGACCCCCAGGTCCTTCTCCATAGTCCTATTCTCCTGTAGGTCATCCCCCAGCCTGTCCTGAAACAAACGGTTGTTCTTCCCCAGGTGCAAGACTTTACACTTGCTTTTGTTGAACTTCATTAGGTTTCTCCCTGTCCAGCTCTCCAGCCTGTCCAGGTCTCACTGGATGGCAGCGCAGTGTTGCTCATTTGTTGTTATCTTGAGTCTAAACTTGAGTGAGGACAAGAGAACAGGAAAATTAAGAGAAAAACAGTGTCCTCAAAAACAAAACCTGAGAAGTTGCTAATACTAGTCACTGGTATCTTTTTTAAGCCTTTGGACTTTGCACAAGTCACTTAATTGTATATTAAACCTTAGAGTGCTGTTGCTCTGTCTGGCTATGCCCTCAACAGTAAAACACAGGTTTTTGCCTCACGTGTCAATTTTATTTCCATTAGTATGGCTTTTTTTGTTAAGAAATATTTAACCAATGTTTTTTCCGGGCATAGATGTTTCAATGTCATTTAATCTGCTGCACTATTGAATTTAAAGCTTCCAGTGAATCACTGATAAAAATAGAGGGGAAATGTGTTTCCAGTTGATACACATCTTTCAACATCCTCTTATGAAAGTCCTTTATCATTCTGAGCACCTTCCAAACAATTAAAAAGCTCTTTTCTTCATGAAACTGTATCTAAGCATTTAATAAAATTATCCTTGTCCCCTCCAAGCCTTGAGTTGACAGTCCACAGATTTTATCGTAGCCAAAGACTTGGGGCTTTTGGGGCCTTTCAAATTTTTTAGTGTCAGATCAGCAGATACAGTTTTTTTAATTGTCCTGGGTTTGTGTGGGATAGAGTTAATTTTCTTCCTAGTAGCTGGTACAGTGCTGTGTTTTGGGTTTAGAATGTTTTTCTGTTTTTAGGTCAAGGAGATTGCATTCTCCTTTGCTCAAAAAAAAAACCCGCAGAAGTTATATCTGAGTGGCAAAGAACTTCTACCCAGGCCACATATTTTTATATTCAAATTAATTCAAACACATGAATTATATGAAAAAGTAATAGCTTACTCCTCCAGACATTAGAACCTATACAAAAGAGTGTTTTAGACTTCATGTTGCAGAATCACATTTTATGACTGGATTTATTATTGCTGGAATCTCAAGTACACCTAGCCTTGGACTCAAACAGCCTCCAACTTGTCAAACTTGAATTCAGGTTCCACAGTTAAATACCTCAGCAAATATTTTTATATGGCATAATCTCAGAGGTCAGAACATTTACGTATTAGACAATGAAAGGATGGCTAATCCTTAATATTGGATCCATTGGATGCTTCAGCAATATTCAATGAAAGTTAGTAGGTAAATACATTTCCCACATATTAAACTCCGAACCAGCCTGTGGTTTCTTAAATATCACTGCCTTTAGTTTTCTTTTTTTCCTTCACTTTTCATGTCCCTCTTCAGTAAATCAGACCACTTGTCTTTCCTCCTACTCAGAGTTTTCACTGACCACTCAATACCAACCTCTGCAGAGACTGACTGGTCTCAGTGAAGGTGCTCAGTAACTCACTCACAAGTGGGTCTTTGCCTGAGGGTGACTATCTTTTCCTCACACGGCCTATTACTTCCCATTTAATACCACTGAAATCATCATCCACTTCATCACGTTAATAGCCTTCTTCTTCTCTCCCACCTCAGAAGTCGCTTTGTCATTCTGGTTTAAACACTCACCTGAGATATGCATGTCTGAGGCAATAGCTGTCATCACCGTACACTTGCGCCAAGCATGCTTCATAGCCCTCCCAATGCTTTCACTCACAGACTCACGGTGGCTCATCCCTGAACTGAGGTATTCAAACCGCATTGCAGATTTTACTGTCTAATTTTAGTGGTTTCTCATGATATTTCGGATATACCTTACAAGGTATACGAGGGTAAGTATAGGGTCCTGCAGCTTAGGAGGAATAACCCCATGCACCAGTACAGGCTAGGGGTGGACCTGCTGGGAAGCATCTCTGCAGACAAGGACCTGGGAGTGCTGGTGGACAACAAGCTCTCCATGAGCCAGCAGTGTGCCCTTGTGGACAAGAAGACTGGTACTATCCTGTGGTGCATTAAGAATAGCATGGCCAACAGGTCAAGGGAGGTTCTCCTCCCCCTCTACTGTGTGCTGGTGAGGCTACATCGACAGTACTGTGTCCAGTTCTGGGCTCACCAGTTCCAGAAATACAGGGAAAACTACTGGAGACGCCCCAGTGGAGAGCTATGAGGATGATGAGGGGACTGGAGCATTTCTCATATGAGGAAAGGCTGAGAAAGCTGGGTCTGTTTAGCCTGGACAAGAGTGAGAGGGGATCTCATCAGTACTTATTAATATCTATATAGTGGGTGTCCAGAGGATGGAGCCAGACTCTTTTCAGTGGTGCCCTGTGACAGAACAAGGTGCATAAGGCACAAACTGGAATACAGGAAGTTCCATTTCAACATGAGAAAAAAATTCTTACTCTGAGGGTGACAGAGCACTGTGACAGGCTGCCCAGAGAGGCTGTGGAATTTCCCTCACTGGAGATATTCACAACCCAGCTGGATGCTGTCCTGTGCAACCTGCTCTAGGTGATTCTGCTTTAGCAGGGCAATGGACTAGATGATCTCCAGAGGTCTCTTGCAACCCATAAAAGTCTGTAACTGCGAATCAGTAAATATGTATACCTAAACCAACATATACCATCTGTCCTTCATAAACGCCTTTTCCTGATGCACTCTCCCATTTATCCATTCTAAATTCCAGTTTCTCTCTTTCATTGCTTCACAACATTCCCTACAAGCATACTTCAAGAGCTTTTCCTCTGCTAGTCTGAGTTAATACTTTTTGCTACTCTGTAGGCTCAAGGATGATCTTGCATAAGTTTACTACTTCTCTTGATGCTCTGCCACTGCCAGGCACACTCTTGTAATTCATAGCCAGCAGTTTCCACAACCATAGGCATTTCTACGTCCTTTATAAATATGTATTCACTAAGATCACAAACACAAGATGCACTTTATTTTGTGACTTTATTTTCTTGAACTAAGTGTTGAAGATACTCTCAATAATTTTCCTAGCATAGGCCTGAGTCCTTATTTGTTTGATATTCTAGATCACCTATAAAATATTTATTTGAGACTCTCCAGTCATTTCCCTGTGTAACTACTCAATGATTAAATAAATTCACTTGTGCATACTCCCTCCATGTCAAAGATGTGTCAAATGTGTGCTGTAATTCAAGTCTATGCATCATTAGATACTTGCCATATTAATATAGTGGCACTGGTCTACAGTTGAGGGGAAATCCACTAGTGTATTATACACACTCTTCTACAGCAGCTTCAGTCCTGGGCGTGTGTTTCTTGTGCATCCCAATTAAAATCAGCAGCATTCAAGCAGCTGTTGATTTCTGTTTGGGGTGTAAAGACACCAGACCTCTGTGCCAGTAAGCTGTGCTTGTTACTTAGGAGGCCACTGGCAATTTTTTGTCTTTCCTTTTGCATTCTTCTTGGTGGCACATTTGGATGACAATCAGGTACTTGATGTGTACACGGAATATTTGTGAATACTCAGAAAAAAAATATTTTATTCTGTGAACCAGTATATTTGAAGTCTTAAAGCAAATGTTATTGTGGATTAAACAGCTGTGGGTCTGCACCTCTTCCCAATTCTCTCAGATACATGAAAATGAACCAACAGACCTGAGGTTGGTGGCCCTGCCTGTGCCAGGGGAGTTGGAGCTTTATGATCCTCGGGGTCCCTTCCAACCCTTGCCATTCTATGATTCTATGATTCTATGAACAGCAAACTTACGTTGGAAGCCAACAGTACTGTATCTCTGACAGAGAAACCTTTGGGTTCCAAACTGGACCTTAAAGTTTTACTACGGTCTTGACTGTTAGAGGAAAAGGGTAAAAGAATACACTTCACTCACCCAAGAAGTTTGACTGAATGAGTTTTCCATTTAGATCCTGCTTTCTGGGAGTGTCTGTAGATTCCCTCTTTGTAAAGGAAAAAATCTTCATACACTTTCATTATTGCTAAAACACAATGGGGAAAATCAGCAGTCAGTAAATATTGCTCCTGTTTTGCTTTGTTCTTTGCATTTTACCAGTGAGACTTTTTCCTGTGTGTTGGGCTGTGTAAGTATACTTTGCAATTACACTAAATTCACTAATTGCTCCAAAGTTCCCTGCTGTGAGTGAGCCCAGGAAAATATCCAACAGAAATGTCACAAAGGTTTCTTGTCAAGTTCATTGTCTTTCCCTGTCATGGAAATTCCCTATCATGAATTTCTTCCAATACAGTAAGAAGTATTGCCTCATGTAGGTTTCCATGTGTTTTCTCAATTCCAGTGAAATCTATGAAAAAAATCTCCTTCGGGTTTACGTATAAAATCCTCAGTTCTGACAAACACGTGCATATTCAGGTATTTTACAAACAATATCTGTCCTGTGAAATATGGTGGAGTGATATGTATTCCTTTTTCTTTAGCTCAGAGAGAGTTCATTAAGTGCAGAGCAATTGCCTTGTGAAGAACTGCATTTTGTACATATATGTTCACCCTGACTTTCAGCAAAAAGTAGGAGAAAAAAACCCTTTGTGCCCATAAAAATTTAAGGCCAAGGAGCTGATGAACTGTGCAAGTAAATTTAGATTACAATTTGCATTTGATATTTATTAATTATTTCCTAGGAATATCATTCACTTGTTTTTCAAGAAAAATGTTTTGAGTGTATTTTCTACAGTTGTTCTTCCTCCTTAGTACCATTTGCTTTGCTATATGGTGGGCTACCACATCCAGAGAAATGAAAATATTTTTCAGATCTACATTACCTTTAGATTCCCATGAATCACAAGCATATGTACAAGCTTAACTCCAACTCACTTATAGCTTATGATTTTAACAGTCTTAGACTGCCACATAGCTTGGAGTATGAGAAATGGTGAAATCCAGTTCCCTAAAATCTTGCATTTTGTGAGTCTCATAAAGTACAAGTTTCATGGACCGTATTTATGTGACTGAAGTATTTATAACATATGTGCCTGGCATAGATCTGCGGTATCCAGTAAGGTGAGCTCATCCTGCAGTTTATTCTGTTTGGCACACTTTCAAATATCTTTTTCCTACCTGAGTATTTTCATAAACTTGAAGCAAATTAACTGTATTTACAGCCTCTTGGCCTCAATCATACTTGGCTGAAAACAGAAAATATTCACAAATTTCAGGGGATGGAAAAGAACAGCTCAAAACATGGTCAAATGGTCCCATTTGCCCAGGATACCTGGCTAAAAATCTCATTGGCTAATGACACCGCACATATAAAAAACGTATGCAGAATAGGAACACATGGGGAATAAGCATCCACGATGCTACCTGGGTAGCAAGTCTGGGGGAGAACTATAAGACTAAAATCAGGAAAAAAAGTTAAATGTTTTTCATGAATAATGTTAGAGCTACTGCTGAGTTGGCCGCAGAACCAGAGCTCACACATATTGACAGCAACAGACCAAGTCGAAAATAGAACAAGCTCTATTCTTGGTCTCTAGCTGCAAGCTCAGGAGTCTGTTGGAGCTCTCTGCAAAGGCTTCTCCCATTCCCATGCTCACAGGCTCACCACTGTATGGAGGCAGCAGCTTAAGCTCTGTGGATGTCCTTGTACCGCTATGTAAAATACCAGCTTTTGAGGTTTCCGAGCTGCAGAGCAAACTGTGGAAGGGAAAATTTAGAGTGGTACAAGGGAATAGCAAGGGGAAAGACTCCCACTGGCCTTAGTCCAGTTGAGGGTGTCAGCAGAGAAGCAAAAGGGATGAGTCATTCAAAAAAATTACTGTAGAGGCTTCCCTGGATCTTCTTTTGATGCCTTTACCAAAGGGAGGCAAAGAAAAAGGGGTGAGTGCAAGGACTGCAAAATTCACTTCTCACACAGGAGGTTTAAGGATACAGGATCCTATCTGTCATTGAGCTGAGACAGGAGAAGGTAGTTTCATTTCTAAATCACATTGCTCTTTGAAATCAAGGTCTATATGTTCATTTTCAGAAAACAATTTATTCTTTATCAGCAACTCTAAATCAAACACACGTTCTTGGACCTGTGAAGAAACACCATACCTAAATTATTTCCACTGAAATGAAATAGAAAATGTTGAAGTGTGTTTCCAGAATAACTTTAGTCTACGTAAGAGAATTGTATCTGTGATTCCATATAATATCTACATTTACGTGTGTGTTTGTATATATGTTTGCACATATTTGTATGTATATGTAAATATATGCACTTACATACATGTATATACCCAGCAATTAGGAGCTAAAGAATGGTATAGTATTTGTAGTTTAGTAGTCTGGGTACATAAAGTGTAGAGTGGACAAACAAATAATTCAGAATAAAGCCCTGAGATATTTTTATTTATTCGGTGACTCTGTCCTTGTGTGGACTATGACTTGGACAGGATGGGATGATCACACTCCACTAGCCAACTGTGTTCCCTCCCACACAGAAGAGATTTTACATTTTCCCAAATGAATGGATTAATTATTAATGAATAAGAACAGGTAGCAGTTTTCATAAGGTAGCCTGTAGCTCATGAACGAGCTATCTCTCAGACATGCTGAGCTGGCAGACCTATGCATATAAATGTGGCAGATGCATTCCACTATGGATTCCTCAGCATAATACTCTTAAACGAGAATTTCTGTCTCAAAGACATAAAAAGATATACAAAAAACCTAAAAAGTGGTTGCTACAAAAGGAATTAAATGCAGCACTGCACATTGATGCAACCTGGTGCTTTCTCCAGATCTTCTTCTTGCGTCTGCAGACTAAATACCTCTTTTGTTCCAAGAACATGATAGCTGAAATTCTAAGTTTTTAGGGTCAAAACTTTGATGAATTGCCAACAATGTGCTAGCCTTTCTTTAATTAAGAATGACTAATATGACAGGATTATTTTCCTACATCAGCGTTATAACTATCAAAGTATTTCTGAAAGTCCATTAAAAAGATCAATGAGCAATATTAGATCATACATTTGAATGTTTTCAAAGCATTAATGAAACTTCACTTTATGTTTATTTCAAAATGGATTTTTAACAAAAACTATTGTTTCATCATTGGCATCTGAAAGTGATAATTGCTCAGTTCCTGTACTACATAAAAAACTGACATGCCAGAGAAACTGTCATTCAAACTCGAAAGCTGCATAAAAGAAAGTTTCCTGCACCTACTGTTTCACAATTGTTAAAAAATACGTATTCTGCTTAATTTTGAATAGGCAGAAAAACCCAAGAACATTCATCATCAAATTGGATGATATTCTGTATTGTGATCTCAATAGGATCTTGAATGCTTTCCAGTCATTTAACATTACTTAGTACATTAAATGAGACTGGCCATAATTGCTTTATAAGTTCTTGAGGAATGACAAGTGAATGAATAATGGAAAAATCTCTTTCAGTAGCTGAAGATCATTTGCAGGATGTTATGGGAAAAAAAATAAGTGTGATGTGGTTTTAAAATTAGGATTGTGCCCTGATTACTTTTGTAGTACAGGAAAATGGAAGAGTGAATTAGTGCCAAAGTATTGGGTCATAACTGTGCCTCATTTAAAAAACTCATTATAGTAAAAAAGAAAAAAATTGAAAGTGAGTTTGCTCAGTGATATGCCATCTCAGTTATACACTCTTCTTCAGATATTGATATTCTATATATAATATTACCTTAACCTGAACCAGACACTTTCTCTGAAAAAGCAGCTACTTTTTTTTTAAAATCATACGAATTAGTGAGTGGTTAAAACAGAACAAAAAAGAAGGTTCAATATAGATTATTTTCTGTTGAAGATTTAGTACTGACCGATTAATCCAGCAAACTATGTGTGCATGACCTACAAATATAACACTAGATAGCAGTCTGAAATTTTATCTTGAGGATTTTATTTTTTTCAATTTTCTTAAAATTGACAGAAAATACTGTATTCACTTCTAGATCAAATGCAGCATGGGAAAGAGTATTTTCCTTGAGCAAACTAACTTGGGCAGAAAAGATAAGACTCATAGTATTGATCTTGTTAAGTCTGAGCTTCAGATTCATTTCAACTGCCCACATAAAGAGCTTTAAGTAGTAATTTGAACTCCATGATACACTGAAATGAATTAAATCTAGTAATCAAGAGCATTTAAATAATAAATTGGATGTCATCATCATTTGTTATACAATTGAGGGCAATAGAAATGGAGAAACTCCCTGAAGTGAAATGCTTTGGTTCTGCATCGGCTGTCCATCCAAGAGGGGTGGACATCCTTCACTATGACCTTTCCCCATTGTCCCAAACCCCACATCCCTCGACTTCTTCAGTTGCACTCTTCTAGGGTGTAAGCAGGAACCTGCATTTTTAGGTCCCTCCAGCACCATCCATGGCTACAACAGGAGTCTGTTCAGGCTAAACTATTCCTTTGCAATCCCTCACTCCCTGCTGGAGCCTATTTCTCTGAAAGATCAGGGGTCTTTGTTGTAAGGTTCAGCAGAAAACTTCAAAACTGATAGCCATCCACAACCAACAACAGCCTTTGGGCTTCAAAAGGGGAAATTCTAGGAGTATTCCCAGCAGTGAATGCTTTGTTGGAGGGCCCATATACCACAACATTGCCTTCAGAGCAAATTTTCAACAAATCCTGCTCAAGGTCTTTGTCCTTATTATGGGCTTTGATGCAGTATAGCTGCTTTTAAGGACACTACTTGCCCATCAAAGGTCCCAAGATGACCTATGGTGCACATACCTGTTTTATTCACTGTAGAATGCAATTTATGTTTTTTAATATTTGGTACAAGGACATTGCAACATTTATTTCAGGTGTGAAAGTAATACTGTCATATTCAAAACTTACCATACCTTGCACTGGTCCTTTGTCCATGATTTCTTTCATTATATCGGTTTCCTGAGAGAAGGTGAGAGCAGCAGCACAGAGGGCAAACGGGAGATAGATAATACATTCTGTCAAATAAAATTAAAGCTCCTACTAATTTATCATTGTATACATATATACATATATGTTTATATATGTGTGTGTATATATATATATACTCTATATGCCATTGTACTTGAATTTCTACTGGTGAATAATTGGTTTACCAAATGAAATATTTATATGCACATTTATGACTGCATAATACTTTCTTTGCTATCTCTAATTTCTGTATGACTACAAAGCAGCACCTTTAAAGAGATGATGTAAAACTGAGAAACTATAAAGAATTTAAATTCTTCTGAAAATACAAGGGAAAATCACAGCTCTGGTCTTCCAGTAAGGTGAACATATTTCCATATGCCAGATAATTTTTAAGCTGAAAAGGAGAAAAATGGACGAGAAAATTGGTGAACAGAACGAACTTACTTTTGAGGAGACTCTATAGTGCGAGGCACACCTGTATAACCGATTGGATGCTTCTAAAGCATTGGGACATGGCCCATTTGTATAGTTTTTTCCATATTCACTTGACACATAACAGCGATTTTCATCTGATGGCTTCAGGTGATCATTCCAAAATGATGGATAACAAGCATAAGATACAACCCTGTTCAATATTGAAAAAAAAAATGCACAAAACAACCAAAGCCGATTAGAAGCATGCTTAAATATTTTCTAGGGTTTATTTCAAGCTTTTAACTGTTTTACAACTGTAAATTTACAGGGTCCCTCATCTTCAAAAGTGTGAATGTCTCATATATTTAGATGGAAGGCATTCACTGCAATTCATATACATCGTGTTTATGATGAAGTTTCACTTGCAGCAGGCCTCTGGAATACTGGAAAATGTGTTTCAGCTCTTGTGCTAGTACATTCACCTCATTAATGATGCAAGAAAATTCAAACTGAGTAAGATCAATATATCAACAATGCAGCAAACAGGATCTGTTTAGCAAAAATAGCCTGTGAAATGGGCATATTTCTAGCAGATAGGTATTTTTTCAAAGAAATTAACCATTTTCTATTTTTATCTATATTTTTCTGTAGGAATTCTGGTGAGTAGTTACAGTATTTTAATTTTTTTAGTGAAAAAGTCTTAGACCTATTTTTCTGATAAAACAAAGAACATTTTTTCACATTTTTTGAATATTTGTTGAGATTTTAAAAAAATCTGTATTCACTTTTTAAAGATATATGTAAAAATATTGGTCTCCTGTTGGCATATGAGTACATATGGTCATTCTTCCCAAGAAAGGTACAGTTCTCTGATTAATAACAATAGCTGAATTGATACTAACAACACAGATTTGGAGTGAGTATACTACTTGAAATATGTGGGACAGAACTACAAGTTAGTACACAGCCTTGGAAGATGTTAAACACTGAACTTTGATTAGTTATTGAAAAATTCAACCGTAAAGCAGTAGTAGGGAAAGCATTTGAACAGAGGTTGATGACTTGGTTCATCCATCTTGATTCACAAGGGGAAAAAGAGTCCCAAATTCTGTGGAGTGATGCTGGCAGGAGAGACTTTGCCCAAGTTTTCAAAGTACATGGCACGGAAAAGGTGAGTCCAGGTAAGGATCAGGGAGGTGGGACTTCCTGCAATTTTATAATTTTGTTATTTTTCTGTACCATCCAAGTTTTTATGCTTACAAAGTTGACATGATTATGGGTAAGTAATTGCTTTATCTGTTGTCTTCATTTTCTCATCACATTGCTAACTCCAAGACAGTATCCAGAATAAGGTTGAACTCAGACCGTCAGCTCCTGGTTATTGGCAGTGATGAGCATCCCAAGGAAACTAAAATGTCAAATTGTGCCATGATATCACAGGGGTCTATGTCTGGTCTCTACAGCTTCTTAAAAATAAACCTCTGGCTATTTCTTAGGAAAGCATATACTTCAAAATGTTCTCTAAATGTTTGAGTTTTTGGTCACCAATGAAATTTTTCCTACCACTCATTATAGATTTGCATTACAGCTTTAAATGTCATGGTTTTATGGTTTATCTACAGGAAATATGATTAATTTTTAACACCTTTAAATTAAATTTTATGTCCTACATAGGTGATCATTTCAAAATATTAAGTCCATTCATCACTGGGTAATTTCTATTCTAAGAAAGATTTCAAAACTCACAAAAATCCATGAATCGTGGAAGGAAAGGTGCAACAACAAATGTGTGAATTTAATTTTTGTTTTCCATGAAACAAAGGCAAATGTTTGAATAACAAAATTTCATCTGTATGACACTTCTGTAGTTGCAAGCTTCAAAGACTTGTAGGCATTTAACACTGATGTTGTCAGTGGAATGATTGTAGAGAAGCTGTGATAACTCACCTGAGACTTAAACCCATGCTAATTTCAGATTTGAAAATCTCCAAAGTGCTAAATCAAAGGATCTTTGAAGCACAGGTTAAGAACCATCATTTCATCCACAAAGGGAGAAAGGCAGTGAAAATAAGTCTTTTCGAGTAAAGGTAAGGAGGAGTTTTAATTCTTTACCTTGGCAATGCATCAAATGAACCACTTTTTTATACAGTAAGTTTCTTTCAAAGTGGCTTATCCTGAATTCTTTGGCTATTTTGACAGTTTAACTAGCTGAACATCTTTTTTTACTTCAATAAACTACAGTAAAGCATATATTTAAAATATATTTAGAACCTGAAATAATGGAACTCTGAATCTTCCACATATTGTTTTATCCTTTCTAAGAGATATTGCTACATCCTAGTTTTCTGCATCATACTGCTAGATGTTTCCAAAACAATATACACGTTTCTGCCATGAAGGCCTATCAGAGAATTTCTTTTAAAAAGCATAATTAAATTGTTCCCTGAAGCAGGATATTTTAAAATAGACCATCCTATAGAAAGGTATTTATTCAAGAAGTTCACCAATTATACTGAGCTTTCTGAATGTGAAGAACTGAAAACTGTATTTCTATGCAATATGGGGATAACTATGTTTGCATGTATATATATAGTTGTCAAGATTTTTACAAGATGAGCACATATATGCTCCAACTACTTTGGAGAAGACATGGCATTTTAGCATTAGCTTTCACTGGTAGAAAAATTGACCCTGAAGAGAATGCTTTTTGTTTAGAAAATTCTTTCTGCCTAAATCAGACAAAACACATCCATGAAGGCAGTAATTCTGCCTACATGAAAAAGAATTGTCCATCTAAAGTTGTTAGGTCGTCAGGCTGTTATTGGTTAGGCCTTCAATCTACTCCCCGGCAACACTTTTTAATCCCTTTTGAGTGTCTGAATGTATACTGGATTCCCAAATTACCAAGTATACATGGGTTGTTATTAGTAATTTTAGAATTTATTATGCTTTGTTTCTATTGCTGGGTAGAAGGAAAAATTTGGGTTTTACATATAGGCATATATAGTGTTTTTAAAATGTATCTATCTTTACATCATAGAATCATAAAATTATAGAATCATATGGGTTGGAAGGGACCACAAGAGATCATCAGGTCCGACCCCCCTGCCAAAGCAGGCTCCCTAGCTCATATTGCACAGACAGGTGTCCAGATGGGTCTTGAATATCTCCACGGAAGGAGACTCCACCACCTCCCTGGGCAGCCTATTACAGGGCTCTGTCATCTTCACTGGGAAAAATTTCCTCTGCATGTTGGTGTGGAGCTTCCTGTGTTCTAACTTGCAGCCATTGCCCCTTGTCCTGTCTCCACTAACCACTTAAAAGGGGCAGGCCATTTCCCCTGCATCCCATGCTTAAGATATTTATAGACATTAATATGGTCCCCCCTTAGTCTTCTCCGGGCTGAACAGTCCCAGCTCACTCAACCTTTCCTCATAAGGGAGATGCTCCAGGCCCTTAATCATCTTCGTAGCCCTTCTCTGAACTCTCTCAATGAGATCCTTGTCTTTTTTATTCCATGGAGCCCAGAACTGGACACAATACTCCAGATGGGGCCTGACCTGGGCAGAGTAGAGGGGGAGGATCACCTCCTTAGACCTCATAGCCAACCTGTCATCAACCAGGACCCCCAGGTCCTTCTCCACAGAGCTCTTCTCCAGCAGGTCATCCCCCAGCCCGTACTGATACAAGCAGTTATTCCTTCCCAGAAAGGGCTATACATATCATTCTTGTCACCACTGATCACAGAATTCCTAAAGAAATAAAGGGTTACTGCTGAGTGCAGGGCAGATAAGGTGAGGAAATACAGTCCTCGGAACACGATCTAGCATCAGCAGGGCAGGAGCAGGTCCTCACAATCCAGTGTAAGGAGTGGTATGACCCCTATTCCTCATGTGTACTTAGAAAACCTCCCAAGGGAGAAAACAGATGAGAAATTCTTCCCTGGGGTAGGGAATTCTTTCCTCTCCTTTCAGTTAGATTGTCCCACTGGAGGTGTCACAGGTTCTGCATGGATGGGTCTTAATTCTAGGGCAATAGAAGTGAAGCACTGTATGACATGCTAGTGCACTGCAGTTGCATGTAATCCAGATATGATAACTCATTCTGAAATAACTGCCACTTTTGAATCTTTCCGCTAAACACAGTTTCTCCAGTCATGATTTGCATAATTTATCAGCTCTTTGCTGAAACATGACTTTGCACATGCTGAAGCAGCAGCACAACAGTAAACATTAAAACTTCTCAAGTAGAAGACCTTGCCAGAAGAATCATAGAAGAAAAGCAGAAATAAATGTGAATTTGTTTATGTGCATATATATATCATATCTACATAAATACTACTAGGAGCAAGAAGCATCCAAAGAGAAGCAACCCAAGTCTGCAATGTGTTTATACATAGTTGACATGCTGGAGGGAAGGGATGCTATCCACAGGGATTTCGACAGACTGGAGAAGTGGGTCCATGTGAACCTCATGAGGTTCCACAAAGCCAAGTGCAGGGTTCTGCACAACTAGAGGCTGAGAATGGATTGAGAGCAGCCCTGAGGAGAAGGACTTGTGGGTGTTGATTGATGAGATGCTCAACATGAGCTGGCAGTGTGCACTACCATCTCACAAGGCCTACCATGTCCTGGGCTGCATCAAGAACAGCACGGCCAGCAGGACAAGGAAGGTGATTCTGCCCCTCTACTCTGCTCTCATGAGACCCCACCTGGAGTACTGCATCCAGCTCCAGGGTCCTCAGTACAGGAAAGACATAGAACTGTTGGAAGGAGTTCAGAGGAGGGCCATGAAGATGATCAGGTGACTGGAGTATCTCTCATATGAAAACAGGTTGCAAAAGCTGGGCTTGCTCACCCTGGAAAAGAGAAGGTTCCAGGGACACCTAATTGGAGCCTATCAATGTTTAAAGGGGGCATATTGAAAAGTGGGAGAGGGACTGCTCATTACAGAATGCAGTGATAGGACAAGAGGGAATGGCTTCAAACTGAAAGTGAGTAGGTTTAGATTAGACGTCAGGAAGAAATTCTTTCATATGAGAGTGGTGAGGCAGGTGGCCAGAGAGGCACCCATCCCTGGCAGTGCTCAAGGCCAGGTTGGGTGTGGCTTTGGGCAACCTGGTCTAGTGAAGGATTTCCCTGGCCATGGCAGAGGGTTTGGAACTAGATACCTGATCTTTAAGGTCCCATCCAATCCAAACCTTTCTATGATTCTACAAATTCATCTGAAATTATGTTTATGTGTTGAACTTAATGAATATTTTTGTGGGTTTATTGTGTTTATACCTTTGAGTTGTGAGATAAGAATATAACCTAAAACATGAGATTATGTTATTAGCAAGTTGGCCAAAACTAATAACAATAACATCCTTATCATACACTGCAAGTGCTAAGATCTTGATGTGTGAATCAGATCAAACCATGAATAGAAACAGTATTTGCATTCAAGTGTATACTCCTTTTACTACCTGAAAATTAAATTTTCTTCCTAATTCCTAAAGGCTATAAACATTTCATTTTTGATTCCTTCTAAGCTATGGGTTGTAACTGAAATGCCTAAAATTAATAATAATTAGAAACAGAATACCGATTTGTTCTTCAGTTAATGGGGAAAGACAGAGGAGAGACTTAAAACAGCAGTTCAGCTCCACTTAGAGCAGATTTCAGAATTCACCATTAATCAGATGCTCATTGATTGTGAAAAGTCAGGTCTCAGCACTGGCCTAACCTCATTGAGCTTTATGGAAGTCTTCTATTGGCTTCACTGAGGACAGTTTAAGCCTGCACTAGATCTTCCTGAAAATCTATCAGAAACCTAACATAAGCACAATTCAGAAATCAGGAAACCAGAACCTATAAAATAACATCAAACACCTCCTGTGAAAATTTACAGGCCCACACAAAAAATCAATGTGCTTTCTCCCTGTTGCAGGGTATGGAGATAATGAAAAAAATGATTGCAATATACTGGCTCATAAAATAAAAGTCACCTGGAAGTGTGAGGAAGAAAGCACTATTTAACAGTGCTCATTCAAAAGACACTTCATACTTTTATGCCATAAATTTCCTTTTTTTTTATTGTCAACGGTAAAAGGTTATGGATTATGGGGTTTCAACTACAAAAAATGATTCAATTGTCAGTCCAGTGAATCAAAAAGTTTAGTTTTTTTTTTTAATATGACACTACTTGCTCTTGGCCACTGTCACAGACAGTATATTGGGTTAGATGGATACGTGCTCAGACATAGCCTAGTCATTCTCATGTTTTTTCAAGTATCTGTCCTCATATATATTTGGTTATTTTCCTTGAGATGTTTATTTGTGTCTGAAACTGTTGAAAAAAAGATTTGAAATATCACTTGAACTTAAAGAAAGAAAATTGGGATTGTTTATAAAAATAAGTAAGTAGAGTTATTCGGCCGGAAGAATCCCAGACATAGATACAGACTGGGAGAAGAGCTCCTTGAGAGTAGCCCTGCTGAGAAGGACCTGGGTGTCACCGTGGATGAGAAACTTAACATGAGCCAGCAGTGTGCTCTTGCAGCTCGCAAGGCCAATGGTATCCTGGGCTCCATCAGAAGAGGGGTGGCCAGCAGGGACAGGGAGGTGATTGTCCCTCTCTACTCTGCCCTCATGAGGCCCCACCTGGAGTACTGTGTCCAGATCTGGGGCCCCCAATACAAGAAGGATGTAGAACTGTTGGAGAGGGTTCAGAGGAGGGCCACAAGGATGATTAGAGGGCTGGAGCACCTGCCTTACAAGGAGAGGCTGAGGGAGCTGGGCTTGTTCAGCCTGGAGAAGAGAAGGCTGCGGGGGGACCTCATTGCAGCCTTCCAGTACCTGAAGGGAGCATACAAACAGGAGGGGAATCAACTTTTTAAAAGGGCAGATAATGGCAGGACAAGGGGGAATGGTTTAAAGCTGAAGGAGGGAAGATTTAGATTGAATATTAGGGGGAAGTTTTTTACGGAAAGAGTGGTGAGGTCCTGGAATAGGCTGCCCAGAGAGGTGGCGGATGCCCCATCCCTGGAAGTGTTCAAGGCCAGGTTGGCTGAGGCCCTGGGCAACCTTGTGTAGATCCAGGCCTGAGGTTGGTGGCCCTGCCTGTGGCAGGGGGGTTGGAGCTTTATGATCCTTGAGGTCCCTTCCAACCCTTGCCATTCTATGATTCATTCTATGATTCTATTTTATGTGTGATCCTTTGATGGTGGTCTGTAAGAGTGGAGTGGTGTGGTACATGCTGGAGCTGGCTCCATGGGGACAAGGAAGCTGGATGAATGACTAAGAAAATTGTCTGGGACTGCAGATATTTATTGGAGATCCAGACAAGCTCAAAAATTTCATGATGGTTCTCATAACTTCCTTGCAGATTCTTTACTCAGTCTTCTGCAAGATGTTGGTGAATACCATGAGTAGTCTCAGATGACTGTACAATAATGCTGATACCTGGGACTTTGGAGGTGAAAAGACAGTTCATAGGGGTGCTCTGGTGAGCTGAGGTGCCCTGTCTGTATGCTACCAGACTTACATCAGTCAGAAAGTCTGTTCTGCACCCCACTTTCACACTGGTACTATTGTGGTAAGTCAGGGAGAAATCTTCTCACTGCTGCATTTACACAAACCAGCACTAGCTCCTGTGCGGGTACATCTAGGTTAAAGCACTGCATACAACTTTAGCCTGCCCTGCTGTCTTTACAAACTAATTCTTGTATACTTAAACTGTCTCTGCAGAACAGTCTGTGTCACTTACCACGCTGGTTCAGGTTAAAAAAAATTATTACAGCTTTCTGGTATAGGAGGCCTCTTAAGGGCTTACAGTGGTTATGCCTATACAGGGATAACAGTCAGAGGTAACAGAAGACTGGGAGGTATTCATTAGGGATTTTCCTCTAAAAATAGCTTGCTCCCTCTGCTGTGGAGATAATACTCATTAAAATGGATCTCTTATCTACTCCAGCAATTCTTGTGCTCCTATCTTTAACATGGTAGGCAACCAAACAGGCCAGTGAGAAAGAGTTGTATTTAGTCTTTTAAGAGCATGAGCTACTACTTAAACAAAGCCTGTTCTTCTAGTTACAGAAAAGTATTGCTTAAATGTTAAGCTATTCCTTATATCTAAGGAAGACATTTTTTATGATGAGGGTGGTGAGGCTCTGGCAAAGGTTGCCCAGAGAAGCTGTGGCTGCCCCCTCCCTGGCAGTGTTCGAGGCCAGGTTGGATGGGGCTTTGGGCAGCCTAGTCTAGTGGAGGGTGTCCCTGCCCATGGCAGAGGGTTTGGAACTAGACCATCTTTGAGGTCCCTTCCAACCCAAACCATTCTATGACATGGTGATATTTATTTCTTCAAGAATGAAGCCTTTGGCTGTACCTACACATGGTGCTGGAGTGGAATCTATTACTGTCCACTGTGATCACTCACCTAAAGAGTTTCCTATTCAAACCCAGACTAGTATAGTGTTTAAATACTGAGACAGAAAGACAGGGGAACATTATCCTCCCCATAACAATACAAAATCTTTGAAGAAAGCAGAATGACTGTTTTATCTACTGTGTCCATGTGAATCACAGTTCTTTGGTCTTTACCTGGATCCTCAGATTACTAAGATCCTCAGATCCTTGGTACAGCTGGAAGCAAGTAAAATATAGGTATAGTTCTTGCTACTGTTTTGTGTTCTGGAACAGTCTTGGGATGGGATTGCTACAATTTGCTTTGTAGAAATAGGATGTTTAACCTTTTTGAATATTCAAAATGTTCTCTCATGCGACTGGATGTTTTCTCATCATTGTTTAGCATGACGAGCCTGTATCTCAATAGCCATAGAAGGTTTGAGTCCACTTATGGTATTGTCTTTGACATAAAAAAAACCCTTTTCTGTTAGTCTTGCTGCTAGAGAGGCTACCATATCCTCAGTTGTGTTACATGTAGAATGGGAGACTTAAATGGGAGTTGGGTGGTTGCAGAGTTTTCTCACTGAGAGCTTTCATTAAAACTAGTCTTCACTTATTTCTTTGGGAATGCTTCACAGCTCCTGGGCTTCATGAAAGTTATTAAAAGAAGGTGTAAATGAGAGACAGTGATAGTCCTGATGAAGTAACACAGTTAATCTGACCTAGGACAGAGCTAACTGCCTCGTTTCTGAAAGGTCAGAAATCATTGTTGTAACAAGCAACATTGTAACTTAATCAACAGGTTCAAGTTAAAATAATCAAGTTAAAGCTAAAATATTTACCCATGTGTTTTCAGGTATCTCCAAGCACCGTCAACACTTCCACCATTACATCCATATTGATTCCTGGTATCACAAGAGATCAAGTTCTGAACTGAAAGGTTGTCTGTGATCTGCCCCTCAGAATGAATAGCTATTCTATCTGCTGCGACACCTGTTTCAAAATAAATTTTGTTATTAAAACCAAAAAATTACTCACAATTTCAGGCTAGTTATTGTGAAAGAGAGACTAAAATACGTCAGTGTTTTCTGTCTGTGCATCTTTACAAAGCAATACAGATATAATCTGTACAGATTTCCAAGAGAGAGTACTGTGAAACTGCAAGGCCTCATGAGCAACTTTGCTGTAATATTTTACATAATTTACATAATTTAATCTGTTAGTCTTCAGCATTTTTGTAAATGCATATTCATCTCTAGTTGACTTCAACAGAAGATGCAAATACTTCCCCACTTCTCTGGAGCTGAATCTCCATATCTCTTTAACTTTTTTCTCCTAACTTTCCTTTCTTTATTTGAGAAAAAGAAAAGCAAAAAAAGAACAGTCTGATGAAGAGGAAAATTCAAACCTGTAAGTATGTATAGGTTTTACTGGAAAGAATATTTGGAATTGCTGATATTAACGTATAGATGTGGGATACATTGGACCTCCTTCCCTTATCGCACTAAATTCTTCTGAGACAGACATCTTAGGTGTCTGAACTCAATCAGATAGTCATAATTCTAAATTCTTACGTATTTACATACTGATTTAAAGGCAAACTTGGTTAACTAGATTGTAGGTGAAATTAAACACCTTCTCTTTCTTTACTGGGTGACAGTGAAGCAATTAAGTCCTGATCCCAGTAATTACCTGCTCTTAAATTATTTTTTGTTGTTGTTAGGACTTTATCTTTGACCCTGAAAAATAAATTTTAAATTTCTATTAAAATCTAAAGTCCGCTAAAAAGTCAACATCGACTTCAGTGAACTTTGGGCAATACTTCAGCAGAGTGAATCTGACAGACCATGACTGTATTTTGTGCTTTAGTGAGGTGTCACATGATAATGAATGTATCTTCAGAGGTTTAAAAGCTTTTCTCTGCAGAGTTTTACAATACTTCTAGGAATTATGCATTATAAGATGCAATGATACAGCAGTGTCATTTACCTATTCACTGTAACATGCCTATTCACTCTGCAAAAACTATTCTTACAATGAGGATTGAAAATTCAGATTGTAAATATTAATGCACCCAGACAACATGGGAGGGGATCTCATAATATTTAGCATCAAAAATAATTATGAGAATTAAAGTCATAAAATTCACTTCTGAAAGGGGAAATTTAGACTGAATATCGAGAAAGTCTTCCTCTCAGTGAGTTCAGTTTACCTCTGCAGTAATCTATGGCAAGATCTGTTAGAAGCTCTCCAGGTCTAGCTTTTTAAAACTACACTGGACAAGATATAATGGCAACGGAGTGTGTTCAGTCTGGCTTTGGCAGGGAGCTAGAATTAACTGACCCAAATGCTCCTCTCATTTTGTTACTGCTGTGATTTAAAGGAGCAGTTGCAGAAGCCTGAACCCATGAGGGTCCACTGGCCGGATCAAGTCATAAAGATTGATTGCATAATTTTTTTCTCTATCTTTATATATCCCAAGATGTAATGAGACTGGTTGCAGGATAAGAAAAAAAATGAGCATAACTGATTGCTGTAGCTTCTTCGGAGAAAGTGACAAAAAAAGTGTCCATTTGTCATAAAACCAGGGATTATAGTGCACGAGGTTGAATTGCATTACTGAATTTCTTCACTTACAGAATTTAAAAATAGCTTCTTCCATAAATATATGAGCAGTTTCAGGGCTTTATTCTCATAAAATTATTTAAAAGATTATATTTAATTTACCTGCAAGTGTTGAGCAGTGGCAAATTTCACAAGTATATAAATAGATATTTAAAAAATAAAGCCTACCTTTTTTAAGCTTTCACGTCAGTTATGTATCTGAGCAAGCAATGGATGCTATTGCATCCCTTACTCTATCAGTTATGATAAAGTGCATAAGATGGTTCATTCTCTACTTTTTATCATCTATGTTACAGGAACTTATGGAAAAGAGCTCTACATCTTAGACTGACTTTTTAAAGTCTTTTGAACAACCTAGAGGGAAAGCTGTAGCAATTTTAAATGTTCCTATTTGCTGATAAAAGGTGAACAGCAAACTGAAATTACTTCATTACTAAACACTACAAATTTTCATCACACATCTAATGTATAATGATGATTTTTTTAAAGAAGAAAAAAAATACTTACTTGCGGTTGAAAAAGCCCAGGATGCTCCACAGTTTCGTTGATCCAGAGGATCATGAATCCAGTCAGGCCATGCATAAGTGGCTGCAAAAAATGCAGGAAATTTTTCTTCTGGAAGTGAGCTTCCCTAAAACAAAATGCAGGAGATTCGTATATGCTTCATTTTCCAATCATGCCTTAAATTTTACCCTAATTTTGTTTTAAAATAAGCTGTGACTTCCCTAACATCTGTATGGTGGTTACACTGTGATAGGGTGCCCCAGACCCTTTGGGAGCCAGAGGCTTCTGGTGCTCCATCAGCTGGGCTGGAAAGCTGAGCTCCACAGCTGCCAACCTGAATAACCTGTCCAGTTTCTCTCTGATTTTTCTCTCAAACAACATTTTCCCAGTGAAACATGTTAATTACTATCCAGATGACATTTTTTGAAAGAAAAGGCTTGCTACTACAAATAACAGTGAGGTTAGGTACCTGTTACCCTATTCTCCCTGACACTGGGATGCAGGTAGGAAATTTTCATTATCATGAGGGTACACTGTATCATTATCATGAGGATACGCTGAAGTACAGTGTATCATTGATTTGTCTTGTACACATAACTTTTTCAATACCCAGCACTTACCCTTGCTCCAGAATGAAAAACAGTTATTTTCTTTCTGCTTTGCAATCTGATGTTCAGCTGATGAGAATTCATGGTCTGCTCAGTAAAGCCATTTGGACAGACATTTTTTGGCAACTTCATCTCTCAGTCCTAATTTATATCCTCCAAGCTTTACACGAACACCTCCATATGCAAGAGCCATCTGGTACAACTGTTAATAATCTGCTCAGTGTTCAACATATCAAAAACATTGACCCATTTTTTTTCTTACTGTTGAACTTTATGGAATGATTGCTTATGCTGTGCAGGGAATTAGAACAGAACTGCAATATCAGTCCATCCAGTCTATAAGTTTGTCTCAAGCAATTGTTGATAACATTTGTTCCAGAGGAAAGTACAACACACAAAATATGAGAATTTGCTCCTAAGCAAAATGTTCTGTGATGCTTCTTTCTTTCAAGCAGGCTCATACTCTAAAACACAATACCGTCTATTTTGTTCAAAATATTTAATTTATTTCAGTTTTGTCAGTCTTCTAATTCTGCGTGTCTTTACTGTACCATTTTTCTAAATTGCTTATGTGACTTATAGCTACATACCTTGTTTTTCCTAAGATGATGTAAACATTTGTAGTCAGTTCTTTCAAACTATTTCTCGACTCTTTGAATAAATAAGCTTTACCACTTTGTCTGTATCCAGATCACTTTTTTGTGTACACTGGGAAACAGCAGTGCCTCCAGCCAGCCAGCACACCTGGATTTCTTTCCCACGGAAAACCAGTGGTTGAGAAGTGGATAAGAAGAAAAGAAGTTTGTACCTCAGGTCTATATCTGATATTAGATTGGAATTCATCCCCACAGACAGGTTGCTTCTAGATTTACTAGTTTAGAGGCAGGCTATTTTTAAAGTATGCTGCAAGCTGTTAAGTCACTCTTGAAAATTTTACTTCCACTCATAACAAGCCAGTAATCTTTTAAACCTTGCTAAAATATTAATCTCACTATTCTGATTAATTGCTTTCAAAAGTATTTTTTTTCAAAAGCTTGTTAGATACATTGGACTTGTAACCTCAAATGACACATAGAAAGCAACAGCTAAGTTCAACAATATCTTGCTAAATTATCATTATGTTGAGTATTAATTAGCAAGCACAAACACAAGATTTACTGCAAAGATTAATCATGCTGGCAAAATCCCAGACAAACAGCATTTTTTACAAGCTAAAACTGCTTACTATCTACCGGTAAATCAGCACAATTTGGCAACAGTTGTTTTGCATGTATAGGTGGGCAATGGCTGATACAAATAAAAAAAGGTTGGACCAGATGATCCATGAGATCCTTTCCAATCTGACATTCTATCATTTTCGATGGCTCTATGACATCAGGCAGTTGTGAAAAAAAAATTGATCTGAGCCAATGTGTTGCTTTACATATTCCTAAACAACTGCCAATGTATTTAATAGCCTCAATATTGCAGTTCCCAGAGCAAATCCCTCATTAACCCTCAGACTTGTCATTTAGAAAAGCAGGATTGACCTGTAGCCAGAAACATTAGCTTTTTGTCTAGGAAATTGCCTGGCATTGAGAAGCACTGCTGTTCTGTGACAAATAGGAAGCCCTGACTATTGTTTCTCAATGTATGTTCATGGATCACCATCAGACAGCACAATGCAATCAGAAAAATTACTTGCAAACTATTTTTAAAACTTCATATGTATTCTCTGCAGTGATGCTAGCAGTCTGGCCAAAGTGTGAAGGTAAGGAGTTATAAAAGAATACTCAAATTTCAGCTGAAGACTTCTTCAGTGAATTTGGATGGCAAATCAGAGAGAAACAAGACTGAAGATTACTTAATTTGCAAATGTGAAAATAGTTTTTTTCTGAGGGAAAACTATTTTCTGGTTTTTTAATGTAGGAAAAAGGTTCTAGAAATGTGGAACATCTTCCTTTTGAGGACAGGCTGAGGGACCTGGTCCTCTTTAGCCTGCAGAAGAGGAGACTGAGGGGTTGACCTCATTAATGTAATGTAAAATATGTAAAGGGCCAGAGTCAGGAGGATGGAGCCAGGCTCTTCTCAGTGATGTCAAATGATAGGGCAAAGGGCAACAGGTGCAAGCTGGAGCACGGGAGGTTGCATGTGAACGTAAGGAAAAACCTTTTCACTGACAGAACACTGGGACAGATTGCCTGGAGAGGTTGTGGAGTTTCCTTCTCCTTCAAAGCCCACCTGGATGGGTTCCAGTGCAACCTAATCTAGGTGATCCTGTTCTGGTAGGGAAGTTGGACTAGATGGTCTCCAGAGGTCCCTTCCAACCCCTAACACTGTGATTCTGTGAAATCATTTGCTTTGTAAAGACAAAATGGGCATATGTGTCCTTAAGTTTGCAAGGGGAGATGAACTTCTTTACTAGGGAAAAAAACATAGATGAGATGAACCATGACATAAATTAGCCATTTGAACTATAAGGCAATGGCTGGTGTACTTTGTATACCTTCACATTGTCTTTAGAAGTTCTTTGACACTTAACCCCAAATGGTGCCATATTACAAAACCCTGTGTTCCATTTTCTTGTAAGATGGCACTTAAGTGAGCACCTTGTTGCTGGCAGGTGCTTACCCCACCACCGCAACGTACCCCTGGCCAGAATAGGCGCCAATAGGTACTGACGTTCTGTCATATCATCAAACCTATCACAATGTGTTTTGAAGATGTGGCTTTTATTTCTGTGCCGTATGGAATTACAAGAATCATTACACTGTATCCTAGGGTGGGTAAATGTTTTCAGAATACCTTCTCAGATAACACACATGACACTATTGGGAACTTCAGCTTTGTCAGGAGTCACAACAGTTTTAGTGGTGGTTTTAGCTGTTGGTCAATGTTAAAGTCTAGCCATAGTCTGCAGCAAAGGGTCCTCAGTTCAGATTTGGTTCTTGTTCCACATCGTAGCCTTTTAGGTATTCCAATGTGCCATCATGTTAAACTACCCTTCCCAGACATAAACATCACCTTATTGAGCAGGTATAGGAGCTTTAAAAAGTCCTATGAGCAACTTTCAGATGCTTGTGTTTTTCCTGAAATGAAATGTAACTTTCACACTATATTTGAAGCAATATTATGAAGCCATAGTTGTGGATGGATATGTCAGTCAAACAGCTAAAAAGCCTCTAGTCCACCACCAAATATTTCTAGGCTGCTGAGAGCTGAGATACTGTAGGTGTAAAGCTGTTAACACAGAAGGGCTTTACATTCTTAAATCTTTTCTTTTTTTCATTCAATTGAGTAAAGAGCTCCTACACAAAAATGCTTTTTTCAAACATACAAGTAATGCAGTAGAAAATAATCAGAACAGTGGCCCACAGGTATAGGAAAATGTAATATTTTCCCTAAATAGTAGATCAGTAGCATGCTGAAGAAATCATTTTTACTGAAAGTTTAAAAAGTTGTATTTAATGAACAGGTGGCTATGATTTTCTTTCTACATTAGCAAAGCTACCAGGTTTCAATAAGGTCAGTACAAGATAGAGCAAAAAGCTCCTAAATACTAACTGTGGTATCATTATCAAGTAAACACATGACTTTGGGCAAATGACTTGTATTTTTTTCACCTGCAAAATGGGAAAGGCAGTAATAATCCCAGAGAATGCATGAATGTTTAATTAGTGCAAATTTATCCGCAGTTAGTAACTAGTATCTTGGCCTGTGGGTGAATTAGTATTCAATAAAGTCACTTAAAGGTCAAGCCATTAAGAATGTCTCTGAAAAATATTCAGAAGTTACATTTCCGAATTTTATCACTCATTTTATTTGCTATTTTCAGAGCATCACCTAGTTCCAGGTGAAGCCTAATGGAAGCACTCTCATGAAAAATCAGTTGGTTTTCATCACTTATGATTTTGTTTGAGTATGCTTCACAAAATACCAGTGGCAGAAAATTATTCATGGAATGCAGGGGCATGCCTGTTAAGATATTTATCCTAAAAAATGTTTGGAAGTTTACTCCATGGGTACTCTCAGTTTACCAGTTGGAAGAATCTGTCTACGTAGCCCTGGTGAGTCCAATCCATGACCCATGTTATGAAATTTTTGGCTCATGCAGTGACAGTAGATGGAACTGGCTATGAGTGAAGAATGTTTTGGTGAAGTGTTAAAATGTGACACATAAGAAGTTTCCTGAGGCTAAAGAGATTATATAATTCTAGAAAACTATAGAAAGGGACAGAATCAGGGAGACTTGGAGTTTAGAAGAAACTTCAGGAAAAAAAAACGTCTTTACATCAAGGCAAGCCAAAAGAGAAACCACTGGGTTAGGAACAAGAAAATTCTAATATTTCTAAAGAGAAGCCACAGGTAAGAGACTGGCTCATGTACAATTCAGAGCAATTTTCTGAAAGCTCAAAGAATTCCTCAGAAGCTGAGAAAGTCATACAGAGATTATTATTTTATATTTTTAGCTTTCTTAAGTAGAGAGGTAGATTCTCAGAAACCTGTGCAAAGCCTGTGATTCCAGCAACCTGTAGGACTTCCTGAGGGTTAAAGCATGAATGTGCGAAGCTGAATTTCTGGACAAGAAAATATTGAAGCTCCTGGGGTGTCTGTCAGGGCCAAAGGTAGTTGGGTTGTGGCTTATAGATTTCATAAAAATATAACAGATAGAGAAAATGTGCCTGAGAAATACGTCAGTGGAACAAAGGCCATAAGCAGCATAGCAGTCAAAGAAGCTATGGGGAGTTTAATAGCAATATTTAATAGGCTGGACATAATGCAGGACCACTGAGTGACCTGCTACCCCAAACTGAATGGAAGAGAGGAAATATCATAAAGAATTTCTTTTATCTTTCCCTTTCCCAGGTGGGATCTGTCTCACCTAGTTAGATATCTAGTAATGTAGATGCTAGTCTCTGAGCAAGATACATGATAACCACTTTTTGCCACTGCTATATGAGCATCACACTGCATTCTTTAAAAAAACAAAAAACAAACAAACAAAAAAAACCCAAAAAACAAACCAGAAAAGCAAACACAACATATCAACCTCTTGAGCCTTAATGCAATTCACTGGCAATGTATGGCAGACATCCACTAAATATTACATTAAAAACTTTTATGTTGTTTTCTTATCTTGACTTGACATCTCCAACTGAAATGGATCTATTTTTGGTTGCAGAGTAGTCTAAGGCTAGCAAATCACACAAAGCATGACTCCAAAGTTTAATTTCTGTCAACTCACTGTGACAATTCACTATAGTGCAATTTTGAGCAAGTGACCAAATCCAAGCCACAGCCCAATGCCTCACAATGCTAGTGCAGGGAGTGGGCCTTATGTGGGAGAAAGAACCAGTTTGCATCAAGCAAAAGGGTTAGGATTGTTAAATCTGTTGCAGCAGCACTTGGCCCTCCCCACCTCTCCCAAATTCTCTCTTAAGAGGTACCTCTGCACTGCTGTCCTCATGAGGCGTTCTACAATGTGGAAAACCTTCTGTCATACAACATATATGACAAGTATGACGCTTTAAATAGCTAACTAAATGGCATCACTTGCTTGAACTACATAGAAGTCACAGATCTGAAGAGTGATATTTTATGTCATTTGCAAACCTTGGATTTGTCTACTTATTCTTGCAATATTTCTAATTTTGTTATGGTGAGGTAGTTAGTTTTATCAGTCTATGATTTACATTATTTTGGATCTTCTAAGAAAGAAGCTAAGTAAGGGTCCTGGTTTCAGCTGAGTTAGGCTTAATTTACTTCACAGTAGCCAGTATGGGGTTATGTTTTGAATTTGTGTTGAAAACAGTGTTGATAATATAGAGGTGTTTTTGTTATATAGACATGGTTTTAGTTATTTCAGAGCAGTGCTGACACAGAACCAAGGCCTTTTCTGCTTCTCACGCCACCCCATCTGTGAGTAGGCTGGGGATGCACAGGAAGTTGGAAGTGAACACAGACAGGACAGCTGACCCCACCAGACCAAAGAGGTATTCCATACCATATGGAATCATGCTTAGCTTGTAAGGGGCTTGGGGAAGAGGAGAGATAGAGGGTTAGGGGCATGGCAGCAGTCAGAGTGATAGCATTTGTCTTTCCAAGTAGCCATTATGCATGAGGGACGTTGCTCTCCCGGAGGCGGCTGAACACTTGCCTGCCCATGGGAAGTGGGGAGTTCCTTAGTTTGCTTTGCTTTTGCATGTGGCTTTTACTTTACTTATTGAACTGTCTTTATCTCAACCCACGAGATTTCTGACTTTCACTCTTCTGATTCTCTATCCCATCCCACCGACACAGAGCGAGTGAGTGGCTGTGTGGGGCTTGGCTGCTGGCTGGGATAAAACCACAACAGTAACTGGGACAAAGAATTGGAAAATCTACTCTGGTTAAATAACTGTGCATTTGTCCTTTAATTACATAACCTACCAACATAACTTAAAGTATATTTGCTTTGCTGCAGAACTAATTTGATCATAAATATGTGATTGGAAATTTAATTTAGCTGCCATGGAAATAGTCATGGCTAAGAGGTTTAGAAAGTTAGTAGTAGAGAATGATCTTGTTTTCCCATGCCTGCCATTATTTTTCTTTCCATTTAACCAAAACCCCAAAACTCCTAATGCATCTTTATTTTGTTTTATCCTATGCACTGTCAGACCTTATTTCAAAGATTATCGTTTAGTCTCAACCATTAGCCTTTATGAACTATGCCCAGATTTATTTTTATTTATGATTGTAGCTATGTGTACTAAGATTAGCAAATGGAGAAAGCAGTACAGAAACATTCTGAAGAAGCAAATTTTTCAAACTCCAGTGTTCTACAATGCAACACTGGCAAGTTCATTTTGGTGCACAGCTTTCCAATAGCATTTGCTTTTGCTCCTCCTCATTTGATTTCCATCAACAGGACCACATATTCTATGGCTTGGAGAATTATTATGGGAGCTTCATATGCAACACAGAAGCATTTAGTATTAAATCTCTAAATCATAATCTTTTAATTGTCCACATTTATTTTTCTATGTGATCAAGTTATAAAAAAACCCCACAACTGTACATGACTTACTGGAGATTCTTTCATATTCAGCAAGTAATGAGATGGAGGGAATGTGCCCAGGCGCTTTTTGAAACCCTCTTCTACTGTCATTCCCCAGAACTGGCTGTAGTTTTCAGCTTTCCATCTTCCTTGCAGACAGAAAACAAATAAATAAAACCCAGGTTAGAGATAGGCTCCTATTAATCCCTTGTTCCTTCATAAGAGCACGGCTAATGATAACATCCAGAAATAAACCTTTCCAATTACATTTCAAAACCTTGTATTCAACATGCATGAGAAAATATTTAGTATGGGCTCTTCCATGACAAAAGAGTGTAGGGTGGAGCCACGCAGCAGTAAGTGACAAGTGGTGTTTTGTGGTTAGCATTGTGTCAGCCTGCAGGAGATAAACACACAATGCTTCAGAGAAGTACTGGAAAGCAAGATGTTCAGTCACAATAATTACTGTGATCTTGAAGTTATGCTTACATTATGTTTCAGACCAGATGCTCATGGAGAACTAACAGCTTCATGTAGGGGGTTATGTTGTCTTCAAGTTTTGGTGCACCAGCAGTGAGATGATGTTGAACCCAGCAGAAAGACCAGCAAACACCTTCTGCGTGAGTTTCAGAGCAATAGCAAGGTTGAGAAAAATGTCTCTCCATAGCTCTTCAATTATTCCCTCCTCACTATCAGGTGGACTAGAATCAGTTTAAAGAATTAACCCTGCAAACTACATGCACAGCAGAAAAAAGAGAGAAATGCCTTGCAGCCGTATACATTTGGAACACTCTGAAATCGCATTTATTTTTGGAAAAGATCTAAGCTACAGGGGATAGTGTTCTCTTACCCATTTCTTTCTTGTTTTTCTATAAGGAACAAGGAGGTGGACTCATACTGCCCAAATGAGGCGCCTCATTACTCTTGGACTGCCTATCAATTAGCAAAGAGTGCCAGTACCTGCAGAAGTCGATTTGTATCTCAGGTGGGCCTAACCATCCTGGGGCAAACTTTACCGCATACCACTGACAAAACAGAGGTGAAGGGTTCCAGATACTTAACCTAGTTGTCTATCCTACCTCAATTGTTAGAATGTCTCCCATGCGGTACAAATTTTTCAGCACTGAGTCACAGCTTGAAATCTGGACAGGCTTCATTAGTGAATTTAACATCTCAGGTCCTAGGGAGGGAACCACTGTATCTCTGTCTGTGCACAGTCAGCAACCTCCCAAGGCACAGCTCAAGTATTCGTATGTCCCTAATCCCTCTACACTACTGGGGGGAGGAACAAATAGAACTAGTAGCAAAAAAAATGAGCTTCATGAAGTTTTGATATCTTCATCTCCATGTAGCCCATCCTCTCTCCTTCCAGCACTACCTATAGTCCTGTTACATGGAATGATGCTCTTGAGGGAGGAGAAAACATTACTTTAAATATATATTCCAAGTGATAAATAAAGTGAAGAATAAGAGTAGATGATATAAATAGCAGTTTCTAAGAAAGAAAAAAAAAACATACTAAATTTGGAGACTGTTTTAGATAGATGATTATAATGTCAATTCTTACCAGCAAGAGAATTTTCAGTATCTCTCAATTTCAAACTCTATAACCTGCCAGAGATTTAGGAAAGTTTCACAGATGTACACTTACATTTAAGTTGCTGTGATATAATAGGAGAAGGAAGGGATAGGAAGAACTGCATAACTTGCAATTTGCACACACATACAATAAGCAATACAGTGACTTACAACAAAACCTTAAAATAAAAGTGTTCTCACCCATAATCTCCAGAATTGATGTGCTGAATTAAATCTTGGCGAACGAGGCATATTTCTTTTGTACACTTCCAGAGCTTTTGGAAGCATTTGCTGAAAGGGCAAGAGTATCACTGAGCAGAAAATGAATTGTCAAAGGAAAGATAGGTACTTTAACAACAGAGGAAGATAGGGGGGAAAATGTCTAAACAATATAAATGTCACACAGTGTTTATGAAAACAGTGCCAGGGGCAGTCCTAGACCCAACTGCAGGGAGGGTGGGTGGAGAATGGACTGGAAGCAGCCCTGAGAAGAAGGAAATGGTGTTTTGATAGATGAAAATCTCAATGTGAGCTGGTGATGTGCGCCTGCAGTCCAGAAAGAAAACTGCATCCTGGGCTTCATCAAATGAAGCATGACCTGAAGGTCAAGGGAGGTGATCCTCTCCCTTCACTTAGCTCTCACATGGAGTACTGTGTCCAGCTCTGGGGACCACAACATAATAAAGACATTGAGAAAGTCCAGAGGAATGCCACAGAGGGTTGGAGCTCCTCTCCTATGAAGAAAGACTGGGAGGATTACACTTGTTCAGCCTAGAGAACAGAAGGCTCCAGAGAGCTTCTAGCAGCTTTCCAGTACCTGAAGGAGCCTACAGGAAAGCTGAAGAAGGATTTTTAACAAGGGCAGGTAGTGATCATGGATTTCAATTTAAAAAGAATAGATTTAGATTAGATATTAGGAAAAAATTCTTCACTATGAGAGTGGTGAGGCAGTGGAAGAGGTTGCTGAGAGAAGTTGTGGCTGCCCCTTCCCTGGCAGTGTTCAAGGCCAGGTTGGATGGGGCTTTGGGCAACATGGTAAAGTGGAGGGTGTCTCTACCCATGGCAGGGGACTTTGAACTAGGTTGTATTTGAGGTCCCTCCCATGATTCTATGATTCTGTGCTTCTATGATTCTACGATAATGCCCAGGTCCAGGCTGAAACCATTTCCACTCAGGTCAGAGTCAGCAGATTGACTGAGCATCAACATAACTAGGCCAGTGAAGAGGAGATTTTAATGCTCTCATTTTCTCTTTTGATTAGAATGCCTGTTGATCTCACACTGTTCTAAGTTGGCTGTGGTCTAGTTCTACCATACATTAATACAGCACTGCCCTTACAGCCATTTTGATTTGTTTACATGTTTAATACAAATTTAAGGAAGCCCACTTCATTAACTCCTTTTTCGTGATATACACTAAATAAAATTCAATTTGCTGTTCTCTGAAACATTACCAGGAATTGCAGTTGTCTTTAATTATCGTTCCTTCTCCATAATACCGGCCATCTTTATAACAACCTGCCAACATAACATACAAATGTGTGAAAAAAAAATTAAAGTTTATTAACTCAAAACTCTTTCTGTTATTCAATTAATTGGTTGTATGTGATATACATAAATTATTTAGTTGAAAGTGAGCAACATCTATTTCCAGTTTGTCCAAGTAATGAAGGCAGTGTTAAATATTTTAACTTTTTTATCAGGTATACTATTGTCAATAGTAAAAATAATAAACAGATTCAAAACACCACATAAAATTTATTGTCTTACATGTAAATAAAAAATAATTCTTCAGATGAAGTTATTTTCCAGTAACAAAAAGCCATGTTTCTAATAAGAATAATTTTCCAATATGCAATTAAAATAGAAATATTTTTCTAGTTATTGACTATAAAAAACCCCTGCATATTCCAAACCCATTGTAATATGTTCTTTTTTCCTTGCTAAATAGTTTGATTCATCTTTGAAAAAGATAGACCAGTTGTGTTTCAATGTCCATGTTTTCCACATACTCTCCAAAACCCAGTAGAAAATTGCAAATCAGTAGCAATTTTTTCCAAACAAATGCATGCCTCCTATTCTGTTTCCATTTATACCACTTCACTGAGAAAAGACTTTATGTGTTTTAAGATCTTCTGCATGAACTGACTTTTCAGCGTACTTAATTGTCACAATGTTAGTAAATCCAGATTGCCAATGCAGGGCTATGTTCAATCTTATAACAAATATTGTACGTTTATTATATGGGTCTTTGTTTTCTAACCTTTCCTTGTGCTTCCTCTACTGGTGATCCTACGGGTAGAGATCATGTTTCTTCCCCCATGGAAAGGGTTTGGAGCCAGGAGCTCACGAGTTTACCTTCCTCCTACATTTTCAAGATTAAACCATGTTTAATATGAATATAATGTTGACTTGCATTTGCATTGTCACACTTTTTCACAACACAAATGTGATGAAGGCCATCCCTTCTCTCATGGGAAAGGTTGGAGTTGTCTGTCCAGAAATACACATCTTTATGGTTCAGCTACCTACGCTTCCTTTAGTTGCAGGAGAAAAGTGCAGACTTCTATCCATCTAATATCACCATCAATGATATAGGCAGTAGAATTGAGTGCTCCCTCAGCAACTTTGCTGATACCACCAAGATGTGTGGCATGGTCAACACACTGGAGAGAAGAGGTGCCATCCAGACAGACCTTGACAGGATAGAAAGATGCGCCCACGCGAACCTCATGAAGTTCAGCGAGGCCAGGTGCAAGGTTGAGAAAATCCTAAGCACAACTACAGTCTGGGTGGAGAATGTATTGAGAGCAGCCCTGAGGTCTTGGGGATGTTAGTGAGTGAAAAGCTCAACATGAGCTGGCAATGTGCTCTTGCAACCCAGAAAGCTGACTGCATCCTGGGCTGCATCAAATGAAGTGTGACCAGCAGGTCGAGGTGATTCTGCCCCTGCATTCATGTGAGACCCCACCTGGAGTACTGTGTCCAGCTCTGAGGCCCCCAGTATGAGAAAGGCATGGACCTGTTTGATCATGTCAGGAGGAGGGCCACAACAATGATCGGGGGCTGGAGTACCTCTCCTATGAAGAAAGGCTGAGAGAGCTGGGTGGTTCAGCCTGGAGAAGACAAGGCTCGAAGGAGACCTTATAGCAGCCTCGCAGTACTGGAGCTCTCCTGGCAGGTCTCACCACCCATGCCCAAGAAAATAAATGCAAACCACATGAAGAAGCTATCAAATAGTTTATACTTAGGGAATTCAAGATTAAGACCAAGCAGTTTCTTTAGTACAGCCAAATACTTAGAAGGCCAAGAGTGCTGCCTATAACTGTATCCAAGGCATTAGTGTCAGACAGCAGACATATCTGAGTTAAAAGACACCATTTGCATAAGAACACAGTGAGATTGTCTGGCTGTGAATGTATTAGGTTGGAATATTAATATATTCAGAGGAAAATGAATTAATTTGAACATGCAGCCTGGTAACTTTATGAATGGGATTATACATTATGAAAATCATTAGAAGGAAACAGATTTGATAAACCAGGATTTCCCTCCCAGTCCAGCATTCCTATATTCTTACAGCTTGTACTTCATTCACTGCCAGTATTGATGTAAGTTCTTTTGTCAGTGAACTGTCTTCAGGTTTACTTACTTGTAGGCCAGATCCTGACTGTGTAGAGCAAAAGCAATGAACAAACTCTGGATGTCACTTTTATAACACCACCAGGGTGAAATCCAGTGTGTTGACTCTGACAGGGTTTTTTTGTACCATCAAAATGATTGAAACAAACAGATAAAATAAATATCTATAGCAAATAAATAAAACTCTGGCAGTTCTTCTAATACCAAAATTTTAAATAATTAAAATACAAAAATCCAGCACCTCTATTTTGTATCTAATATGCACAGTTTCTTCTGAAACTGCACAGGAAAGCCATTGAAACATACTGCATGCTGAGTTCATAAAGGCAAAATCAAAGCAATTCCCATAGTTAAATCAAGACTGGCCCTCAGCGGGGTGCACAGCCGTGGAAGAAGTAGCTTGCTATTGCCGTGCATCAAGTCGGTGAATAGATGGGGATCCAGGAATAAAGTGCTGAGCAGTTTTATTGCTGTTCATTCCAGCTCATGTAAAGCGTTTCAGTTTATTGGTTTATTTAAAGAAATATGACTCAGAAAGCACTGAGAGCAAAACCACAGGCAACCTAAAGGTCAAAATCTTCCAGGTGAAAAGTACTTCAGCATATGTGGTCTTCTAATGCTAAATAGTTCATAGCCAAAGGCAGAAATGGTTTCAATTTCTAAAAGTCAGCTAATACACACACAATTTCTAAAAATGCTTCATATTTAACTTAATCTTCAAACATTCAGCCCTTTTTGTTTCTCCATTTTTTCTTTTAATTTGATTGTCTCTTCCCTAGTCCTCAGATATTTCAGTTCCTTTTGAGTTGATAGGGTTTTTTTCTGCTATACTTTGCCTCCCTATTATCTGTCTCTTATCCTTTAAATTATATAATAAATATCCAATATCCATTTTTAAAAACTGCAGACTTTCCATCAGGGAAGCACTTTAGGCATCAGAAAAACAGGAGCTTATTTTGAGATAAGATATAATAAAAAAAGATATAAGCTCACCTATAGGACAAATAAAAGTGCCTGCATAGAGTAAATCTATTTGCCACCTCTGGCAGGCATGTACAGTCCAGGAGTTACAAAAGAGCGCACGCAAATGTAAAAATTGGATTAAAGTAGACAGTTATTACCCTTCACCTATTCCCTTATCTAAACCTTCTGTTACACTTTTATCTTTTAGAGGTAGACCTATGGCAGGGCCCACATGGCAAATAGCTGCAGGTTTTGTAGTGATTCATTTACATCAAACAGTTTTCCAAACAAGACCCACAGGCTGTCAGCTCCGGAGGAGAAACGCTGCTAAGTGTTTATGTGCAGCTTACGACAACAACCCCCTGATCTGTTGGTAATAATATGTACTGGTGCGACAAATAAATATGAAACAAACATCTTTATTTACATAAATCATAGAACATTCTTTCAGATGGTTGGAAACACTTTGGAAAATCAAATTTGTTTTACAGCATTTCTGTCACTCCCACATATCAGATTTTGGCTGCGTGCCTGGTTTAAGAGCACAGCCTCCTGAAGTGTTGTAGTCTGAGTGTGGGAATGTAAGCAGCAGGGTTATTGTGAAGAAACAGTTAATTTTAAATGCTGTGGTGGTATCTGTGTTGATTTTAGGCTTTGGAGAGTTTGGTTAGATCTCCACATTTTCAAGCAGATTTGATCTATCAATATCAAGGAGCTACATAGTCTTAAAATCCACAGTTGTAAACTTTTCTCATCAGCAGAGATTTGGCTCATGCAGGAACCAAGGAAGGGCCAAGTGTTTTGTAGTTTTGTTTGGGATCTTTTTAACAGTCTCTAGTTCTAAAATAATAAATTGAGTATAAAGGAACTTCCACTACACACTATCTAGGAAGAATCAAAAATACGCCAGAAATGCTTCTTCACCTATTCCTGCACTCAAGCTGTTGCATGAAAAATGTCCCATGGAAAAGTTATGCTGCTTCAAAACTGTTTCAGAATACCTCAGAGCTGTATCATTCATGATAACCCTCCGTTTTCTTGATGATTCAAAAATTCAGAGTTTCCAGTCCATCTCACTCTAATCTGCAAAACTCAACTGAAATGGATTACACTAAATTTGACCCACTGAGATTATATCCAAGAAGTTTCAGGTAAAACAGAGGTTCTGTCCAACAGAAATATGATCTAGCCAATTCTGAAAATGTGTACCCAGAGACAAAAACATAATGGCAAGCATAATTCTAACTACAGTTTCATACTTACTGTCTTTGTCCACTATGTCTTTAGTCACAGTTTTAGGATGTACACACTCTAAAGAGGTTAATCAGTAATTTTACTTCCAAGTACATTTTTATCATGATGCACTAATGCCAGCTGAGCTGTTTCTCTATACCTACCTGATGTTGGAGGTGGCCAAGGTTCATCTGACCTGGTGGGTTCAACAGCATTGTCACAGACTTCCCAGTAGTCACCACAACAGTCTACAGGACCAGGAGAACCTGAGGCACAGAACTGGTCACAGTAACATATAGCTCCTCTGGAGATGATGTTAAAGTTGCAGTTGTCATCTCTTCCTGTGCAGCAGCCTCGTACCCTGCAAGACCTTCCCAGATACAGACTCCTTTTTAACCTGTTCCACTTTGCAGAACCACCATCTTCAACAGAGTAAAGTCCTCGGGAGAAATTTCTTCTAGAGTCAAGTTGCTTTGCTGTCCAAACTTCACTTGCAATGCAATATAAGAACAAAATCTGACTTCTGAGCCACATTCTTCTACCTCTAGCTGCCTTTTTTTAAGGCCTTCTGTGCTTGTCTTTATCGGTAAGTGTCCATGTACCTTCAGTTAGTATTCAGAAGGAAATCTGAACAGAAAGCTGCGGACTACAGTTTTCTAGGAAGACACTGTATGTGTTAATTATTAGTCAGACGGGTTGTAAACTCATTTATTTGCCCAAGATACAGAGATACTAGAAACAGAGACACAACTGTGTCATCATTATGAAATGCTGGGTGCATATTTTTGCAGGTGAGAAAGATTATAGTAAAGGTTTTAGAATATACAGACTATCTTCCAATATTTTAGTTCTATACTTTTAACTAAATCAAAACAATATGAGGAATGAACACAGAGTGTCAAAGGAAGCTCTCTTCTTTTCAAGCTTCCTTTACCTGTGAATAATATGTTCTCCGTATGATTGGAAACTATGTAACACTCAGATCGCATTTCACCTACACTTTCCTTCTGATATGCAGGGCTGTATCACTTCAGTAAACCCATCCTGCATCCTCCATTTCAGTTTTGTTTCCAGTGACCTAGTTTAGCTTTATATGCTTAATTTTGAGTTGTTTCATTGAGGGCAAATTTTTAAAAAAAGTTTGTACTCGGTATATACTATAACCCAAAGATCTTTACCTGTGTGACCTGTTCTAGGGAACCTGCTTTGGTTGGGGGTGTTGGACCCAATGATCTCTGGAGATCCCTTCCCATCCCTCTTTTAAGGTTTGCATTTCTTAGTCAAATGAACTTAGCAATCTCTATAGATCACATAATAAAGACCAACTGGTGAGTGCTGACGGTTACTTAGAAAGAAAATGGCCGTATTAATAAAACGATGATGAAAACCAGAGTAGATATCAAAAGATAAATCTAACGGCCTTTCCTACTTGAGCAATGGTCTCCAGGTTTTTGAACAGCAGACCTAAAGAAATACACGTGGTAGTTTTGTCAAAACTTAAAAGATTCAGAAGAAAGCAGGAAAGAACTCTGAAGTTCCTAGGAGAGGTAGCACATAAGGCTAAATTGCAAAAAATATGTAATTTGAAATCTAAACAGTTACAAGACAATTTAAGTCTCCAATGCTGAACAAGCAGATGTAAAACACAGTCATCCTTCTGTCTTCATTTTGCAGCAAATGAGAGGAACTCAGAGAAGTTAATGTCAGACTGTTTTCTAGGGAATGAAGGGAATATTTTCCTCTTCAACTTTGGCTGGGCTGGTCAGTGCTGCAGGAAGTCATAGCATCGAAGGGCAGCTACTTCTGAAAGCACAGCTGGCAGCACAGCTGGGTTGGCTGCATTGCCATGAATCACAGAGACGTTAAGAGGCAATATATGTGTGTGTTTATATACATGGGCTTGTAATCTAAATGTTCAAGTTACTTGCCAGTAGTATTTCTATCAGACCTGCCTCCCACACTGTTCCCACCACAGCTAAAGAACAGAGGATGAGGGAAAATTGCATCAGGCCACAGGATTTTTACTTTGCTTTGTTGCAAGCAACCTTCTGCGTGGAAGTTAATAAAAAGGCCAAGGTCAGCAACATGCAATCACTGTACATCACATAATAGGACATAAATCTTAGCCTTCGGATTTGCTCTGTGGGGCTTTTTTATTAAGTTTTGTTTATGAGACAAAAATCTGGAAAAAAATGTCTGTTACTGACTGCTATAATGCATCAAATGTAACGAGGAAAATTAAAAAAGACATGTTCGTGGAAACTCAAGTGAAATGCTTGATAGAAATTATAACACAGTTCTTTTCCTTATGTCTGTATTGCTCCATCAGTTCCAAGAGAGTGACTTCTGATTCACACTATCAGAAAAACGCAAATCTTCTTTGTTATTACAGATCATTGTAAATAATTTTACAATCTCCTTGCTCTGAAGCTTAAAAAAGACAAAAACCTACCATATGTAATAAATTTTATCTGCCAATCAGATTGACTGAACAGGAAAATCTGTGTTTTAAGTTTTAGACCTCTGGTTTCATTTGTGCTGGTTTTGTTTAGTTTTTAATTTTCAACTTTAAGAATTGCTGATTATAAACTACAGGAAAGGGATTTGCTTGGAAATTATGTGAACTAGTTTACACAGGAATGAGGTTTCTTTTAAAGGTGTGTGAAAAAGTAACTTGTGAACTTGTGCTTCTAACCAATTTTGGTTTGTGACACAAGAAAATGTGCTGATACTTGATAAAATCCAGTTTCCATTTGTCAGCATGTGTTAAAACATTTTAAAAATCACACACATCTATTCTGTTTTGTTTTATCAAATTTTTAATTCAGCACTTTTCTTTGTAAGCAAAAGTAGTTACATGTTCACGGTACAAAAGCACATGTTGACTTACCTGTAACTATTTAGTAACAATTAAATATGGTCTTTTGACAGAATGGTTTGGGTTGGAAGAGACTATTAAGCTCATCTAGTTCCAGTGCCCCTGTCATGGGCAGTGACTCCTTCCCCTAGACCAAGTTGCCCAAAACCCCATCCAACCTGGCATTGAACACTGCCAAGGAGGGGGCAGCCACAGCTTCTTTGGGCAACCTGTGCCAGGGCCTCCCCATCCTCACAGAGAAGGATTTCTTCCTAATATCTAAACTAAATCTACTCGTATTGAATCTAAATTACGCCTTGTCCTACCACTACACGCCTTTGTAAACATTTCTTCTGCACACTTTTTGCAGACCACTTTAGGTACTGGAAAGCTACTTTAAGATCTCCCTGGAACCTTCTGTTCTCTAGGCTGAATCACCTCAACTATCTCAGCCTTTGTTCATAGGAGAGATGATCCATTCCTCTGGTTATCTTTGTGGGCCTCCTCTGGATTCCTTCCAACAGCACAATGTCACTCTCATATTGGGGGCCTTTGGGTCTTTAAGTGACAGGACCAGAAAGCTAGACACATACTCCAGGTGGGGTCTCACCAGAGCAGAGCAGAGGGGCAGAATCACCTCCCTTGACCTGTGGGCCACGCTGTTCTTGATGCAGCCCAGAATATGGTTGGCTTTCTGGGCTGTAAGTGCACACTGCCAGCTCAGGTTGAATTTTTCATCCATCAACACCCCCAAGTCCTTATCTTCAGGGCTTTTCTCAATCCATTATCCTCCTAGACACTAGTTGTGCTTGGGTTCTGCTTTTTGTCTAGAGATTAACCGATCCCAAACTTTAACAAGTCTGCTGAACTTTTCAGTTAGGGTCCTAGAATTAGTTCTAGGCTGCACAATTACAATGACCTATAACACATTCAGCTCAACCTGATATCTGCCATTAAGCTTCAGTAAAGTATTAATGCTACTGAACACTTGGTGGAGTGACAGATTAAAATGTCTCTTTAAAGATGGAGTAGGATTATTCCACAGCCTTTCTATGAAGTCTGATTTTTCCAAGTGATACTATTAGAATACCATAAAAACTCATTTCTAATCACCTTCAGATTACAGGGAGCAGCTCTGGCCAGTGAGGCTCTGGGTGGTGAAGGTGGCTCCTAGGACAGAAGAACACGGCATCTTTCCTTCTCCTGTTTGCTCCAAGCATGCTGGGGTCCAGCCTTGCACCCAGACCCAGAGGGAGAATTTTAGTACAGCTACCTTGTGTAAGGAAAATTAAGTGAGTCTCAGGCAGTTTAGGAAGTAACAAGGATGCCAGACCCCGGTTCGGCTATTTGCCAGTAGATACAACTCAGTGTTTCACAGAGCCTGTGTAATTGCTTATCTCCAGTTTAAGCTCTGCGGGCCATCCTTTACTTTGAAGTTAAATGGTTTATACTCCAATAGTTTATACTTGACAGTCTTTATCATTAATGTCTGCAATGCAATTACAGCTTTCTAAGCAAATCCACTTCACCAAAAGCATTACCCCACAATGTCTTCTCTCTCCCATGTACTAAAGACTGAACAGGATTCACCCTTCCAAACTGTGAATGACTAGCTCCTAGATATGTTTATGCAGATAAAATCTGTGTGTTAAAGTGATTTTCTCACTGTCACTTTGGTCTTCATATGTTTGGAGCAGGCACAGGGATGGGGAGGGGGAGTGCTTTCACCCTATTTGGCAGCAGCCTGGCAGCTCACTGCTGTGGGTTGTTGGCTCAATGTGAAGCAGTGCTGCTTTTATTCAAACATTTCATGGCTGACAATCTCAATTCTTACGATGCTAATCCAGGTTACATATATTTTTCATCAGATTGCTATACACAGCCTCTGGGACAATGGATGCAGTACCTCAGATACCTAAAAGGATAGATTTAGCATCAGAGGTAGAGGAAGAGTGACTGACCCAAATTTCCCATGCCAAAGAAATTCTATTCCTCACACACACAAGTGCTCAAGCACTCAAAGTCAACAACCACAGGTAAAAGGAGCTGGTTGTTTAGGTTTTACATCGTACTAAGTGGTTGCTCCTGCCTTGTAGCCTTTTCACTCTTCCAGCCACAGTAATTCACCTACCTCAGCATCATCAACCTCAAGGCAGCAGGAAACATTTCATTACTCTTATTGTCAGCCATACTCCAGCATTGTCCAGAGGTCAGCCCACTCTGGGCTCAGTCAAGCGAATACATGTGAAGAATGGAGTAAGCTGTGTATGAAGTAGCACAGTATGCAGCCCAGCTGCACAGCTGCAAGTGCTCTCCTAAATGGTGTTTCACTAGGGCTTGCAGAATGGGCAACAACTGTCACTGTGGCTTTTATCTCAATAGGAACCTCTCAGGAGGTGCAAACAGGCATGGAAATCTTGGCAGTGGCCCCAAAATATCACTGACCACATGCCACCTTTATTATGCTGTCAGTGTAGATTATTGTGGACAGGTGCATGACTGCACATAGCTTCAGAGAGGTGATGCTTGCAGAGATGCTTCAGTGAGCTTGCCAATCCCAAACCATACCAACCACTTAGAGGTGAAAGGGAACATGGTGTATTTCAATGTCAGTATGAGCTCTCTGAAGGTGTTGTGCTGGTGTTGCATAGCAGATGTGTACCCACTGGTGTTCACTTCAAATGTGTGACCCTATCTGATCCCACCAGTGAATGTTGGCATCCCAAGTCTAAACTCTTCTCTTGACCGTGGGTACACTGACAAGGGCGGAAGCACAAGTAGTCTCTCAAAGCAATACTAGAAACCTGAACAGATTGTTCATATACCTACCATTGGTCTCACTGCCAAGAGGACTTAGAGGTGCTTTGGATAGATATTAAGTTTTGCAACATGATTAATTATTGCAACATGAGTGGCACCACTTTACCTCTAGAGAAGTCAGCTTGCAGATGATTCTTGCCTTAACTTTTACGCTACTCCATGCCGAGTGTATGACTCGACTAGTACAGAAATAGCCTAGGGTTGCTCTGTGTATGGACAAATACTAATCCTTGCATAAGTGAGAGCAGTCTTACATAGAAATCATCAGCTTGTTTTCATTCAGACATCTTTTACAATGTACAAAGAGACAGTGCAAGAATGATATAAGCAACTCATTCACACAAAACCATTATGTCTTGGCTAATGCACGCACTAGACATGCTCACCAGCCGCAGTGTGCCTGTGCAGGGTAGGAACACAATGGTCAGGTGGAGTAGGGCTGGGCTTCTCGATTCTCATAACATGCTGATCCTTGGTATTGCTGGGTTGGCACTTTCTGATTCCCATTTTAAAGGACTTTTTACACCTTAAGGTATAGATTCTTTACTTTTGTGTCCTTTGAGCTGTTAATGTTACCCTTTTAACAAACTGCTTCTCTCCATGCTTTCATCTTCCTCATTTTGCATAGCTTTACCTTGTGAACTTCCTTATATTTAAGCAATTTTCTCATTAAAACACTGTCAAGACCACAGAGCTGTTCCACACCAAACCAGGTGTTAATGAGTTAATGAGTATGCTGTCCACAAGATTTACACACTTAACTTTGGTTATTTTCCCATAATAAAAAGGAACTAATACAAAAACAAACCTTATGTATCTATCAATCTGTTCATGACATTCTAAAAGATGTGCGTGCTCCTGCATCATGATAAAACTCTATATTTCACCTATCTAGAGCGAATCACCGATTGCTGAACTTCTCTTTGTTTTCACAGTTCCAGAGTTCAACAGTTTGGATGGAAAGTACACACAGTCCTATAGTGCAAGAGGTTGAGTAGCCTACAGACTATTCCATTTAAACTGGTTTTAATTTTAATGTTTTAACCGATGATAAGTGCTGTCTTCCCCAGCAGTTAAGGTTTTACAAATTAGTTCATTACATTCATTTTAATGAAAGCAGCAGCAGTTCATATTAAAATTGTGACCACAAGAAATAGCAGTGTGTCAGGAGGTATAATGCTCCTGCACACCAGGACAGGGCTGCAATGCAAAGGTCCTGAACATACTCATACTTGCGGAGTGAATTGTTGTTCAAAGGATCAAGGGATCAGGGAGAAGGCAGTTGACTGGTGCAAGCACAGTCAATCAGCATTCTTAGACTTTTATAATGCATTTTGGAAGCAAATTGTTTAAGACCCAAGTTAGGGCAAGAATGTCTGGAAGTGGCACAGGGTTACAACACCAGCAGCACAAACTGGAGAGGAAAGTGATGATTCTTCTACGTGTTCCAGGAGTGCAGCTGGTAATTCCACCTGCACCCACTAGCTGGCAGGGACACACCCTGGCCAAAAGGGATGTGAATATGTACTATGTGAAGGGTGAGAGTCAGAAGGATGGAGCCAGGCTCTTCTCAGTGGTGGCCAGTGATAGGGCAAGGGGTGCAAGCTGGAGCATAGGAAGTTCCATGTGAATGTAAGGAGGAACTTTTTCACTGTAAGGGTGTCAGAGCACTGGGACAGGCTGCCCAGAGAGGTTGTGGAGTCTCCTTCTCTGGAGACATTCAAAACTTGCCTGGACACTGTCCTGTGTGATTTAGTCTAGATGAAGCTACTCTGGCAAGGGGTTGGACTGGATGATCTTTTGAGGTGCCTTCCAATCTAAACATTCTGTGACTCCGTGAATATTGCACAGCAGGGAAGAATCACTGTGCATGCTGATTACTGTGCGTGGTGACACAACCATAAATAATTCCTGGAGCATTTCACAAAACATAAGTGTCTGTGTGATGGCAAAATGTGACCGAGGTGAAGAGTGTGTGAGAATTCCTTTCCTGATGATTGGCATTTGTTCTCAGCTATTTGAAATGCGTGGACCTAGATTGACTGGAGTAAAAACAAGAATCACAACAAACACTTTGCAACAAAAATACAGCTTTATTTAATTTCAACTTTTATATTATTTCTAAAGAAAATATGCTGTGTTGTATTGGGAATCTCTTAAACCAGCAAGCATTTCAAAAATTATAATTCAATATGGCACATTATAGTGTATCTCTGGGGTTAATAATGCTAGTACATAAGATTATCTCTTGAAAGAATATTTGATTATTACTGCATTGCAATTAGCATTCTGGAAGCATTTTTTGGTGCTTTTTTTTCCTTTTAAATGGTGCTTTAAATAACATTTGTGCCGTGGATTCCTTCTCAGTATAGAAACAGGCCTCAAAATACTCTACACTTTTAGTTCATGATCGTAATTCAGGGCTGCAAAAGAAAGAGTTTTCACATGAATGCAAGTTGTCACAAACTTGCAGATTAATAATAAACTGCATAACATTCACTGAAATCAGTTTTTCTAATTTGTATAACCTGATGATCCAGCTAACAAGTGTAACTCACAGTTTCACAGAAAAAGGCCCTGAAGATATATTTGACCACCTCATTTGTGCCATAGCTGTGGAAGATGACTGCTGGCAGACCAAAACCACCTTGTGAGATGCTGGCCTGTCTTTGCAGCAGCCTGAGGTAAACTGGTTTAGCACTTAAATTTCCAGATATCTGCAAGTACACAAATTCTAAACTAAATATGTCTCCCTGAAATTTAGGCCCTTTTTCTCCTCCTCTCAGGAAGGATGGAGAAGTGACTAATATCCCTTTATAACAGTCTATTATGAAAAGATATAAACTACTGTGCCTCTGCTTTGTCCTTATTTCTTCTGTGTGAAGACAGTGAAATCTTTATGTCTTTCCTAAATCCCCTGTTTCTTTCCCACATCCCATGAAACTGATTCTTCATTAATAATGATCAGAGATGAGTAATTACCTCCATCATGTTATAAGCACTCCCTTCAACTTTTCCCTGGAATGGCATTTTTCATAAGAGCATCAGCTCTTCAACTCATTACGTTTGTGGTCCCCTGTAATCTTCAGGTTCTATTCTGCAGTAACATAGTCATTCCTTTTCCGTTCGTGCTTTTCATATTTCTTTGTATTTGTCTTCAATCAATTTTATCATATTGATTTCAAGCCATTCCTCTAATATAAGTGACATTTTCTGAATTCTAATCCTGCCTTCCAAGTTGCTTACAAGTCCTCCCAAATGGGCATTATCTGTAAATTTGGTAAGCTTACTGTCCCTGTGATTGAGCAAGTAATTAATGGCAAGGTTTTATAGTGGTAGAGCCAGAAGACAGCATTCTGGAAGCCTGCATGAGATGTTTTCCCACTTTGGCAGCAAATGGTTCTTTTCAGCGTCCAGCTTTGTAATCCAATGTGCATCTACCTTATGTGAATTTAATTTAGTCCATGTCTGCTTTGCTTGCTTATGAATGTCATGGGGGACTGTGTCAAAGATACGCTATATCAAACACATCCCCTATATCTGTTTTGCCGTCAAAGAAGGAAATGAGTTCAACTTGATAGGATTTGTGTCTGACGTGTCCCTGTGCAAGTCCTCTTATCTTCTCACTGTTCTCTAGATGCCTACAAATGGGTTGTTTAAAACTTTTTCCAGTGTCTTGGAAATGCTGTTAGGGCTGACTTCTTTTTCTGTAATTTTCCTTTCCTCCTTTGTTAGATATGATATTATGTTTCTCTCCAGTTTTCTGGAAACTTACTCATCCTGCTAATCACTAGTGTTTGAGGAATTGCTTTAAGTGTTTTAAGTGTAAAATTCATTTGACTGTGCCCTCCTGAATGCTCCAATTTACCTCAGTATTCCTTCAGGTGTTCTTTTCTCTCCATGATCCTACTCTCAAATTCTTAATAAGTGAAACAAACTTTTAGTCATAATCAACCTTTTTTTTGTGAAAACTGAAACAAAAAAAGGCATTGAACATTTCAGCCTTTTCTATATCACCTTTTTGCTGACCTCCCTTGTTAAGTACTACATTACTTCTGCTCTCAAGCATAGCACATTATTTGCAATACAGTACTTTTTAACTCTAGCAAACCATTCATTTTAATGGCACTATGTGGTTATTCACTCAAACATAAAATAATATTCATATTATTTCAAAGACATTACTTCACAGTCTGATTCCAGACCATACCTCAATTTCTTCCAACTGTTTGATTGCATCCAACTTAAAATTAATTCAATTATTACTTTTTCTGTGATTCTAAGAAGTGGAATTATTTGGCAGTGGTTATTATTCATAGTAAATTAATAATAGTAAATCATTAACTAAGCATCACCAAACATAGCCAGCTTATTATCCAAACACTAAACTGTATAACTAAAGCATCCTAAACAAAACCATAAGAATTGCTAAAGTGACACTAAAGAAGTAGTTACATATTCAATATGTGACTGTAATCAAGTCAGAAAAATAGTGATACTCACCATCATAGCTAAACAGAACCTCTTTCATTGGCAACCTGTAGAGAAAAGGGAATTAAAAGGTGAAAAATTGTAGAAGAGAATAAAAACTGCAGTATGTTAAGCAGGCACAATTCTGCAGACTGGTGGACAACTTCATACAGCAATTTGTCTTTTAAAAACATTAGCTTCTTGGCACTCTTAATTTGTAAGCATACTTACAGGAGGATATTTCAGACACATGTTGGGTTTTCACTCCTTTTTTGGACCACATCCTGGGTGGACAGAGCATGTGGTCAATATTCCCTTCATATATGTTGTTTTCCTCCACTTTAGCAAGGCTTTCAACACAATCTCCCACAGTAACCCGGTGTTTAAACCGAGGAGTGGGGTGGACTACAGACAGGATTGAACAGCTGTCTGAACCATTGGCCTCAAAAGATAGTAGCCAACAGTGTAAAGTTCTGTTCCAGGTAACATTTCAGAGGATGCTAGGGTGACATTTCCACTGGGAACCTGGGTGTTAGGAGATCCTGCACGCCCAGGAAGTCTGTGGATGCTACTAACTTGGAGGGGAGGGAGAGATTGATATGCTGTGAGTATGGTACCTGTTCTGCAGGATGTTGCCGGACTGGTGGAATGGGCTGGCAGGAGCTTTCTGAACAAAGGCAAATACTAAAACCTGCATCTGGCTGGGGACAGGAGTGGCAGGGGAAGTGAACAACCCCATGCCGCAGTACAGGCCAGTGATTGACTGGCTGGGTAGCAGCTCTGCTGAGAAGGAACTGAGGTCTGGTTAACATCAAACTGAACCTTGTGCACCCTTGTTGTGAGGAAGGATAACCTCATACAGTTGCATTAATTAGAGCATAGCCAGAAGGTTGAGTCAAGTTGTTATTCCCCTCTGCTGGGGACAAGTGAGTCTGCATCTGGAACACAGATTCCATTTTTGAGAACTTCCAACAGAAAAGAGTTGTCAAACAAAAGAAAAACAAACAACCAACCAAAACTCCCAATGGAGAACCATCAGGATGCCTGCAAGGACCCCTTGATTTCTGTGAAAGACATATGACATACAAGGGGAGGCTACAGGGCTTGGTTAACCTGAAGGGTAGGCTAAGGGGCATCTGTATTCCCTTCCCAGGTGTTTAAGTGGGGTTTATGAACAACTCAGATTTGCATGGTGAAAGGAAGGAGAGCAATGAGTGCAGAAGATTTAACTGGGCATTGCAAAAAATATTTTTTATCCCAAGAGTGGTCAAGCACTATAATTTTGTCTGTTTCGCTGATTCTAATTACTTACATATAACTTAAGTATTGAACAATAAAAAACCCGCCTTCAAACTACAACTGTGTTCTGACTACCTACTCAGGGCAAGCTCTTTTCCTCAAAGCTATTACATCGTACTCCTGCCATCATTTAAAGGGGACCAAATGCAACAGCTGTTTCTTAGAGCCAAGCAGAATTAGATTAAAATGGCAGTTTAAATGACACTATGACATTTTGTACTTTCACTGTATTACATTTATATTAATACCCTTTCAGACTTTTTAATAGAAATTTACCATATAAGCAATACATTTACAGTAATTCTTTTCATAGTGATCACATTAGAAATAATATCCTATAAATGCATAAAATGCTTTCTTCATTTTTAATGCATGGTGATCTAATATGCCCTTTGATGTCAGTAGGCTATAAATAATGTTTTATTTCATTCAAAGAGATATCACTGGAACTGGCAAAAGTATTGCCCAAATACCTTTTTAAAGTTTACATTTCCTACATATAAAGTATTAAAAATTTAAATGGTTAAATCATTGTTAAAATATAAAGTGAATCGAAAGTATGTCTCCTGTTATTTAAAGGTTTTATTTGACAATTTACAAATGCTCATTGTTTGGCTCTACCTTTATATTTATAAACACCAGAAGACTGCAGTTTACTATTCTTTTTTAGTGTATTTAGGAGGTTAAAGAATTTGTCACAGCTAACACCTGAAATTCTTATTCCTTTAGCATAAGTAGAGGCTATTCCTACTTTTAATGCTCATTTTCAGGGTTATTAGCTTTTAATTTAAATGAGCTGTGAACAATGTTATGGAGAGAGCCTAGGGCTGCAGTCCTTGACTTGGTCAAAATAAACTGAGAGCGGAAAGACTATCACTTCAGAGAAGTACTGTTCGTTTTATGCCAAAATATTTTGGAAGATAACAGGTCAAGTCAGAACAGTTCTAATTTTAGAGGCAAGGGACATCAAAGGATTTTCTAATTTGCATAACCCGACAGCCTTTATTAATATGTATTGCTGTTGCACTTTGCCTTATTACTTGCTGCCATAATTTCTATGCTTAGTCTCAGTCTGGGCAGCATTTTTTATGAATTGTCTAATGCCCCCTACTTCATTAGATAATTCATCAACTCTGCAAATAAGCAGCGCTGCAAAGACCACCCTGATATGCATCCCAGGTGCAGGAGCAAGAGAGATGCTGACTGTGTCCCAGTGTGACCCAGGAATGCTCTGCAGCCTGGCTCACTATGGAGCCTGCAGCGATGCTCTGCCACACTAGTGTATACCAGCTCTCTGCTGTCTGGAGGACAGGGCTGTAATTTTATGCAAATTGAAAGTAAAAAGCAAATAGTGCGTCTATGACGTGACCAGCAGACAGCCTGTGTTGGTGTCTCCAAGGAATGCACAAGAAGCAACACAATCCTTTGCCCCAGTCTGTCTGTATGGATGGAAGGACCTGCCCCAGCACCAAATGGAAGGAGAAGGTACTTGAACAAAGGAATTGACATTTGAATAGGAACCGCTTTCAATGCAGTTGACTTGCATTGTTTACCAGTTGAAAATGTATTGAACGGTGGGAGAGAGCTGGCTCCTTACAGAATATATAACAACCCCAGCAGCCTCCCTCCAGCTGTCAGGCTAAGATGGAGAAGGTGGCAGACTAGACCTGCCCTCCTACATACCCACCACAGACAGGGAAGAGCAGCCCTCTGCTATGGGCACAGTCCAGCCTTGTCCATCCCTGATTTATAGATATGTATATATATATATATAAAATTATATATATATGTGTGTGTCATGATGTCAGGCAACTTTAGGAGAGGATTTTGAAAGCTCTGGGATTTTCTTTGTAAATCCAAGGTGCAACGACAGGATTTTTAACCGGGAAAATCCTCTGCTCTGTTAATGCCATTTTGGCTGGGGCTTTGGTCTAACATAAAACACTCTACATAAATTCTTTGGTAAGAGGACTCCCATAAAATAGGAGCATTTCCTTCTTATATGTAGAATCTATCAATGATTAATACTAATGTTGACTTCTGACCAGGAACACTCCTTAAGTGAATAAAGATCAAGAGCAATGTATAACAGAACTTTGGACCTCATTGTCGTTTTCATAGAATTTTCAATTTCAAGAACTTTTGCTATTAAAGTTGTTTTAAGTGGAGGATTTGCACAAAATACAGTCAGTGAAATTCTGCCACCACTGAAACCAATGGAATTAGCTTCTTCTCATGGGGTCTTTTTAAGAATGTTGGCCTTACAGGTGCTATTGATATCTCAAATAATTATTTCAGATCTTTCAGAAATAACAAACAGATAAGACAGAATAACAGCTGCAGCAAAAGGCTGTAGGAAATGAGAGTAATTGTATAATAGACCTGGGAATTTGCAAGTTATATATGAATGAGTTTAATGAGTACATACTTTTAGCACCTGCATGCAATGTCCTTTTGTGACTTTACAGGTACATCCACGTCATATTCTGTCTGAAGACTCTGACTCAGTACAATTCTGAGAATGATTGTAACATCATTCATACATCAAAACCTGGACAAACACTAAATTCACTTGAAAGAAAGACAGTAGGTGTGGGAAATTACTAGTATATCTCTTGTTTCGGTTTTAAAGGAGTATCATCCTTCAACAAAACTGGTTGTTGGGAAGAATTTTGCAATGAGGAAAATGTCCTTATTTGTTTTCCTGCCTTCATGGGGAAGTGTCTGATCTGATTTGATTCATGCTGTTACAGAATGAAGCTAAAGTTACATGAAGAGTAAAATGTTCTTCTTCTGAATAGAAAGGTAACTCCATTTTTTTTCCTTCCCAGTGAATATTTTGCTATAAAGAATGCAAATTACTAAGTAGAAACTATCAGCACCTTACCTTCTTCCCCTCTCCCATTCCTTCCTAAAGGCCAAGGAGGTGCTTACAATTCACAGAGCATCTGCCCACTCATTCTTTTTGGAAATGCATAAATCACACTGACTTTCTCTCACCCTCTTTTTAGTTCTGAGGGAGGAATGTTGTGAGAGAAGTATGAGCCTACACACAGTTTTAGACAAAGAAGAGCATTTCAATGAGGGCAGAGACTATAGCATAGACATCTAAGGTTCTTATTACAGCAGTAAGAATAATGTTGGGCTTATAACTTGACAGAATATTTCCTAATCAGCTCAGCATCCAAACAGGACTTCACTGATAAAAAGGACATTTTAAATTAGATGAAGAATAGTGGGTTATATAAACTCACAAAGTGTAAACTCAGTACAAACAGTTCCTAGAGACAAGATCGGTTCCTAAATAAGAAGGAACAACACAGATGCTTGAAAGATGTTGTGATTTTTAAAATCATCAACCAAGGCCTATCTTGGTTTTTTTTCACTACACTGAAAATAGAAAGCATCATAACACACAATTTTGAAGAAAGAACCCCAGAAAAGGAAAAAAGGTGAAAATTTTGGGGTTCTTCAGAGAAAGTTCAAAAACAACAGATCTCAAAAAAGCCACCACTCCGGAGAAGCTAAGATGAGTCCCAAATGTTTTGAGCTGTTCCTGACTTTATGATGCTCTTCTATATGTCTCCAAGATAACATAAATGTTGATTTCCTTCTGGGTATCAGTGCTGTGTACTTCCATCTCCCTCAATAGATCTTAAGGGAAACAGATTCCTTTGTTCAGTCCATCTTGACTGGGGATGAGAAAAGGAGGTCATCTGTAGATGTATTTGTGTCTCCTTTGCCCTCCCTTAAATAAGGAAAAACATTGCTCAGACTCTATTTGGCTAACATGTTGTCCTGCTAAAAATCTGATCAACAATTGGAGAAAAAATAATCATATCCTGTACAAGTACTTTGAAAAGTAAATTGGTGACTTTCTTTGATTTGTAGTAGAGAAAATAGAAAATATGTCATTTCTTGGTAAGAGAGACATCACCATCTTGATCATTTCCTGATCAGCTTATAGTGAGCTTGACATTATTCTTCCTGTTGTATCTACTTGTAAACTGGAGTCCACCTGTATAGTCAGTGTCAGTTACAAAATACACATTAAATATGCGCCCCAGCACAAATTCTTAACTTGCTCTGCTGTACCAAATGGTACCTGACACTTGTTTTTTAAAGTCTAAAGCCTCCAATTAACATTAGTGGAAGTCTGAATGACTGCCATCAAATAAGATGTAAATGAAAGGAAATGAAAGAGTATTGATTATAGCCCAGATAAATCCTCTTATTTCCAATTGATCACCTTGGTCTTTATAAATGCAACCACAATTTGATGAGAGATCTTTATTCTACAGGTCATGGTACAAATGGTACAAATGTTCCAACTGTTGGAGTACATATAAGCATTCTAATACACTGGTTGACAGAAATTCTCTTCAAAGTGCTTGTTTAAAATACAAAAAAAAACTTTTAGAAGACAGTACTATATACTTTATATACTTGGAACAGACCAAGTTGGCCTCTAACCAAAGGAATTTTTCACTTTTGTTGTCATGGTCAATTTGGAATATGCTACATCCTCATGTTTTCAAGAATATCTCAGTCACAGTAGTCTGGCTTCACTATTTCAGTACAAGATGCTTCACTTTCTGAACTTAATGTGTCCATTAAATTATGTCTCTTTTTTCTTGAAAGAGTTCTCTTTGAAAAGATCTGTCTTTGCATTAGATCTAGAAAGCTCTCCCTCAATGTGTAAAGAAGGATCAGAGAGGAGCATCAAGCTGTTTTCTTTCCTCTATCTTATTTTCAAATGCAGGTAGATTAGCTGCATTATCAGAGGCTGCATATATATATATATATATATATATATATATACAGACATACGCATACATATACATATACTTACACAAACACATTTTAGAATGCCTGAAGTAGTGCAAATCTGCTTCATCTTAACAAAAAATTATCCCCAAACTCTTCAGTCCCTCTCACCACTGTCTAATGAAATACCTTCACTTCAAAAATACTTCAGAAACTTTACAGATTAGATGGGGGAAAAAAAAATCAGCCTGAGAAGCTCAACCAGCTATTTGTTGTCTAACTTCATTTTGTGAAGGTATCTTGGGGCTTCCTTTGGATAGATCCAGAGCAGAAATCATAACAACTGCTTGCAAGAGAACCAAGAAGTGGCTCCTGGAATGCACAGGAAAGGGAATTGATGGTGTGGAAACAAGCAGAGAGGTCTAAGGTGAAGAAAAAGGGAAGAGGCTGGAATACATTGATGGAGATTCAAACAAAAAGACACATGAAGTAGTTCTAAGTCCTTGACCCTCTGTACAGAGAGGCCAGGGATACCCATGAGAATAAGAGGTTAGATTCATGTCTCATATTCTCCCTGTGCAGAACAGTAGTCTGTTGATCCACCCAACAAGTGAAATGTCTACCATTTCCTTCCTTCCTTCCTTCCTTCCTTCCTTCCTTCCTTCCTTCCTTCCTTCCTTCCTTCCTTCCTTCCTTCCTTCCTTCCTTCCTTCCTTCCTTTCTTTCTTTCTTTCTTTCTTTCTCTCTTTCTTTCTCTCTTACTCTCTTTCTTTATCTCTTTCACTTTTTTTTAACGGTTTTTTTTTCAATGGAAACTGAGATAAACTGTAAGGATATATAGACAGGTTGACAACAAATTCAGAATTCAGGTATGAATTCTGCTGCCAATATGTGAAGGGCTTGACCTCAAAACTCCCTTAATATTTTTCAAAACAAGAAAGTTAGTCATTTGGTAGCAATCATTGGCAAACATCCGCTTCACTTATTTAAAGGTTCATTTTGATGCTTTTAGCAAGACTGGAATCTAATTTTAAAATAATAAATTAAAAATAAACTGTTACAAAAATGTAATTATCATTCCTATCTATATTGTTAAACTCAGGAAAATCTTGTGAAATTATTATGAGCATGTGCCTGCTAATTGAAAGAGGTCTCAGTAGTAAAAAATTCACTCTTGTGTAACAAATGTTCTCATACTGCTTTTATTGGTAGTAAGTTATACCTACTTATTTCTAAAATAATATTGAAAATGTCCTTTAATTAAAGACATAGGATTACATTCCAAAGCCTACAGTAAAGACTATGATAGTTAATTAAATTACTTGTGTTTATTTCAACATTGCAGCTATAATTCAGCTTCATGTTCATGACCTTATTGGAAAAAGGACTTGCCTGTGCCAGCAGAACCTTTTTAATTTTTATCTGCTCTGTCTCAAGAGAAAATTAATAATGTGTAGCAGATCGCTTCAGCTCTCACTGAATGAATTAGAGTGGTAACCACCATGGTCCTAGAGTTTAGATATGTAGAAGCAGTTGGGCCACTGAATTTAGATGTGTGTCCTTCTTCAAAGTCAAATAAAGCTGGCACTTAATTTTGATGCTGAGCAAAGTTGCACTATGTGTTGTTTTATGTTTTCTTGACAGTCCTTTATGAAATTCTTAGTAACTAATTATCCTAAGTGCTTTTGGTATTTGTATCTGGTATTGAGACCAGAAGCTATACGGGTGGCTGAAAATTCTGGAATGTGTGATTTCAGTGGGGCCAACTGCATAATTAACAAATGCTGCTTGCTAACAGCCCAACAGCACCTGAAGTACAAATGTTAGTGTCACTCCAAATTCACAGAAGCAACACAGTCTACAAAACAACTTTTTTTGTTTTTCATTGATCATTAAAAGTAATTAATGCTTATCTAGCCTGGACAAAAGCACATTTTTGCTCATCGACTCGATATGAGCTATATAAATAAAAGATAAAGCTAGCATGCAAATGCTTAAACCCATTAAATGTCAACTGATTACCTCCTTAGAGCTGAGTGTTTCATTTTCTGGAATAGGCACTATGGGATGACTGGGCTGCAGACCCAAGATGTCACAGGTTGGAGAGAGCATGAAATTAAAAACAGAAAAAAGAAATCCATTATCAGTTCAATTTCTATAAAAAAATACCACTAAAGTTTAATAATGAAAGCCAATACCCTCAGTCATACAAAGGATAACAAGGCAAGGAGATCTCTTTTTTGTTCAACCTGCTCCCTGTTAAACAGGCTCTCTTACTTCTCCTTGTCTGTATGAAAATCTGTTTCAAGGTATGGCCTGTTTTCCATTGTACCAGGTTCCCATAATTAAAAGTGTCAGGAAGGGATAAATCATTTTCCATTTGAAAAAGCCATCTCAAGTAAGAATCACAGCAAGGGCACCTGCTTTCTAATACATTTAGTGTGAGATAATGCCCATAAGGTTATTGAAAACTCCAACAGTATTTCTGTCACTTTGAATATCTGTCTTCTTAAATTTCCTCCAAAATTGCTCTCCTTAACCTTAAATTTCCCAAACATGAATCATACAAACATTTAACTGAAATGTGCTGTATAACAATAATTAGCATGTGCAGAAAGGAGTTTTAGATCTGTCATTTTCCAGTTTTGAGTATTATATGACTTGTGTCTGAGTAATGAAGTTCCATGGATGTGACTCAAGTAAAGAACCATGCCAATCTTAATAAAATTTTATTTCAAATATGGGTAAATAGACAAGCCAGATCTTACAAAGGCAATGTTAAGATCATAGCTTGTGAGGTTTTCCTATACAGTGACCCAGAGACATCCTCTTTAGAGCAAAGGATGATGAAAGTGTTGGGGCTTGGATATATTAGAATTGTACAAAAACAATGTTGGAAGAAGCCTGCATTGTTTTGGTATTTACATCAAATAAAAAATCAGCAAATGCGTTGCTTAAAAAAGTGTTGTTCTTGCTGTAAGAACATTTTGAAACTCTGCTTTTTGAGAAGCAAAAAGGATCTGCTAAACTGTCCCTACATACAAAGGATACTGAGGTGGAGTACACTCTGATTTTATGGAAATAAGTTATGAACCTGCTATGTACTGCACTGTCCCCTTGTAAAGTTGCCCTGGCTCTATTTCAGGGAGGCAGGAATCAACTCTAGCAAAAGGAGCAGTTACAGAAGCTTTGAACTCTTCTTCCCCTCACCCCACTCCCCCACCCCCACCCCCAACCACCCAAAATGAAAAGTGAATAACTTTAGGAAATAAATTTGTCTTTTTATTTAGTAAATTTAGACAAAGGAATAATTTAAGTGAAAGGAACGGTATGGAGCCTAGATGCTCTTAGCAGCAACATGCCTCTCTCTGCCACACACCCAGCTTCTGATTTCAGCCCACACAGCCACCAAGGCAGCCCCCAGACCTTACAGCACCCCAATGCTGTGGCACAGCTCTTCACCACACACGCAGGAGGTGTTCAATGGCCTGCGTGGAAGGCAAAAGTCCTGTTTCTAAACCCAGCATCCTGCAGCCACCAAGGGTGGACAATCCTTAGTGATATACAAGCGAAATACTGTAGGAACACCTGAGGTATCTTAACAAGGTTATTTTATTGAAATAAACCCTGGAGTTGAGTTAGCTATTGCTTCCCCAGAATATGGCTTCTGTATTCCACACAAAGTAAGAAGGGTCAATGACAAAGAGAAGGGGAAAGTACTGATCATTTTCTTTGTTTTCTGATGTCTGGCTAAGCTCTCTGAGAAGAATTGTCCACTGCTTGCAAGAAAAAAAAGGTCCCTAGTCAGGCAGTGATCAGAGAATGCAGCAGTTGTTTTTCTCAAATTGCAGAAAGCCAATGAATGAAAAATGCACTTTTGTTGTGCTACCTCATCCTGGCTTTTCTTGTTGGTATTCATTACCTACCATGTTAACCTGAAATGCCTCTCTCAATCATGATTCTGCCTTACCTTTTTCCTTGAGTGTGAGGTCTCAATTCCCTCCTTAGACCTGACAAAAGCAATGACTGCTTTTGTCTAAGAAACATATTTGCTTTCTTTATTTTGATAGCATCTCTTCTCAAGCTAAAAAGCTGACATATATAACAATCTCCATAGAGAGGGAAAATGATCTGTATTTTCTGGACGGACACTCTTAATATTGATTGTTTTGGAGAGGCTTAATTGAAAGAAGGCAAGGGAGAGGCAAACAAGGACTTCACTGATCACTAATAGGGAAAGAAGAGTTAATACAGGCTTAAGACTTTGAGAAAAACTGAACAATATACAGTTCTCTATTCTTACAAGGCTTCTCTGACATAAAACACCATAGAATAGTATATACGTTATACAGACTCATATATTATCATAGAAGAGTCTATATGTTCTACTAGTCAGGTGTCTGGAGACCTGGATGTCTAGTCTTAGGGAAGTCACATATGGCTACATTTATAAAGAAGTTCAAGTAGTAAGTAGTACTTTAGTGAATACAGAGTGCATAAGCCAGTTCTGCATCCTTTCTGCTGAAGTAGCATTTAGTCTTACAGGTCCCTGCAAAGAGAGTGTTAGGTTGCTCCCTGGAATTGAACAGCTCTGCCTCTCCCACCTGCAAAGAATGTGAATACCTTGGCCTGGGTGACTTCATTCTAATGAGCTTGAGGTCTGTTCCCTGTGCTATTTCCATCAAGTGTTAATGTAATCTGAAATGTGTCAGCCTTGCTGTGGAAAAGGTCCCATGCCTGTCCTCCAAGTTTAACCAAGAATCTACAGTTTTATTCTTACCTCCCTGATTTTTCCTTACAAATAAGGTTTTTGTGCTCTTGAATGCAGACCATGCCAGTTCCACAAGCAGGATGGAACTTGCTGCCCCAGTGCACTGTTTTCTGCAGCCTCAGGGCTAAGGACTGGACTCTTGGAGAATTTTGAACCTCTGCAAGGAGAGATGAGCACTGTAATCACGTTTTGCACTGTCTGGACAAGTACTAAAAGAGGGCATTGACATCTTGCTGACTTCTTTGCATGGTGGTCAGCCCTGGGTGTTCACAGGACACATAACAAGACAGATAGCCTACCAGATTAAACTCAGCTTTGTACGTGAATCATAGTACAATTTACAGTCCTAAGCACAGGGGAAAGTTCCTCGCAGAGTATGGTCATCTCTATGCAAAGAGGACCAATCAACATCAGAGTAACAGTCAAAAGTACCAGAACACAAAGTAGACAGAGTGAGGTGGGATTGACCCTTCTTTACTGGATATTATGTGACTGTCATGCCTCAGAGTCATATAGGAATGTGCTCACGTCCACAAAACCTGAAGCGTGAATGCGACTTGGACTGTGTACTTTTTACGGGTGTGTTGCCTTAGTGAGAACTCATCAAGCTCTGTCACTGGCTGTCTTTCATCTCCAGGTCAAAGAAGTTGGAAAGAAGCCCTATTTTATTCTACAAATGCAAAATAATTGCATCTGTTGATGGTGGAAGGTGACATTGCTTTTATAATTGCTATTCTTGCTTCCTTTGCCAGTTCTGCATTACTCTTCCAAGGTTAATTAATAATTCTTAACTTTTCCAGATGTCATTGAGTTTTCTGGTAATGTGACATTTTCTTTATTATTTCCAAGAACGACGAAAGAGCAAACCAAACAAATCTGCATTTGTGGCTGCAAAGATTGCACTGTGGAGAGCAGAATATCCTGACACTATGTAAGTATTCTCAGCATGTACATTCAAAGGGAAACGATATACCTAGCCAAAACAACCTCTTACAGATTCAGTCAAGGTTTAGAAAAGAGGCGGTTATATAACATCTTAGTTAGACCTTTGTTCATTTAGCTCTGTAGAGTAATCAGCAAGACATATTTGCCTTTAAAAGGTCAGTTTATCTTTATTGTGTTATGAATCACAGCTGCCTCTGAACTAATATAAAGCTTTCAGAGGTTTCTCCATCTAAGACCTTTTTCATAAATCTAACTCACTCTCTAGAGGGTCTGCAATCTTTACTAATTGAGACACAGGTTTAAAACTCTTTGGAACCAGTGAGAGAGAATGTATATATGAAAGAAGAATGTTTCAGCTACACTAACCAGAGAACATTCACATACACACTCTTTCAAACTACTCAAGTCTATAATCCACTTTGAAAATATACAAGTTATGAAAAACAGAGTCATTCCTTCACAATTGGAAAAATTACTAATAACTCAAAGACTGAAAATTTTTATTTATACATGTGTAATAAGAAAACTTTTTTATAAAACAATTTTATAGATAACTACTTTTTCTGAGTACAATAATATGAAATCTAGGGTACTCATAAACAGTAAAACACCCACTGCAGCAGAGCAAGGACTAACTTAAACTAAGGGGAGAGAAGCTATGAGATTATAGTCTCTGAAATGATACAAAATAAAATCAATTTCAAAGATTTAATCAGTTAAGTACCCAATCCTTTTGCACCTTTCAACTCTCTAAAAAAGGAAATGAAAGGTAGAAATGGTGATCACAACCAGGATTTTTAATGCGCCTTCAGCCACATATGCAATAGAACATCTTGACTGATTTGCAAATCATTATTACACACTATTGTACCTTTACCTATTATATGTCACTGTACCCCTGTACTCGACATTGTTCAGGCCGCACCTCAAGTGCTGTGCCCAGTTCTGGGCTCCTCACCATAAGAAGGACATTGAGGTCCTCGAGTGAGTCCAGAGAAGGGCAACCAGGCTGGGGAAGGGGCTGGAGGGCAAATCTTATGAGGCTGAGGGAGCTGGGGTTGTTTAGCCTTGAGAGGAGGAGGCTGAGGGGAGACCTTATCACCACCTACAACTACCTGAAGGGTGGTTGTAGAGAGGTGGTCTCTTCACCCAAATGACAGGAGATAGGACAAGGGGAAATGGCCTCAAGCTGCACCAGGGCAGGTTCAGATTAGATGTTAGAAAAAAGAATTTTCACTGAAAGAGATGTCAGGACTTCGAACAGGCTGCCCAGGGAGGTGGTTGAGTCACCTTCCCTGGATGTGTTTAAAAGACAGGTAGATCAGGTACTTAGGGATATGGTTTGGCATAGGACAGGAACCACTGGACTCGATGATCTTAAAGGTCTTTTCCAACTGTGTAATTCTGTGATACCTGTATCTGAACAATCTGATCTAGTCAAAGGTGTCCCTGCTTACTGCAGGGGGGTTGGACTAGATGTCCTTTAAAGGGCCCTTCCAACTTAGCACATTCTGTGAATCTATGATTTTTAACTTGAAGATTTCAAAACTCTCTCCAGATACTGACAAGTACCTGCACAAGAGGGACAACTGGCATGTAGACATGGGTATCTGACAGATTCTCACAAGACTCAGGGCACCAGAGTAGGGTGACACTGAAAGATTTATATCTGAATACCAAAAGCTGGAAGAGTTACTGGGCTTTACTGTAGGAATTCTTTAAGTGGATCTGGAAGGAGGGAGATGCATGCAAGTCCAGCAGTGCATTGATTTTCCTTCTGTTGCCTTTTCCCAGGCCAAGATCACCTTTTCATGCACGGCTAGTATGACAAAATTGGCTAGGGACTTTCTGCCAAAATTATTTTTTCAATGAAAAATACTGGTGACAGAAAAACGAAGCTTTCTGCAAAACATTTTGATGTCTCTTGCAAACTCTCGCTATTCACTTAGAAAATGATAATGAAATGTTTAATCATAACAAATCCTGTCCATGAGTGGGATATTGTGGTTTCTGAACTGGATGTTTCATTTTGGATCACTTCCATAAAATATTAAGATGACTATCACTTATCAGTGGGCTTTGTGGCAATCACAATAAGAGACTTTGTTCTCTGCTGTGGGCTAAAAAAGCTCTGCAGTTCTTCATGGTGCTTATTTCACTATAGGTGATTACAGGAGCTGGTGGTCAGCAAGGCTACCAGACCCATAACGAAGCCTTGAGGCATGAGAATCACAACCTGCACACCCATGGATTAAGACAGGAGAGTAGACAAGTATCTTCTAATCACATGGATTAACACTATCTGCTTTGAATTCGTTAATACAAGACAAATGATGCATTTTGATTTCTGGAGTATTTAAATGTTTTTGAATTTTTCATCTGTATTGGAAAGAAAACAAATCTTTCAGAATTTCCAACCACACAAGCATTTAAAATTTTCTCAGCATGGCTCTCACAGAAATTGAGTCATGTCTTAGAAGAGACAATGCTTCCTTGTCTCAGGAATGGGGCTCACTGCTCATTGACTGGTCACAGCCAAAGACATTTAACTGCTTTCCAGATGGGAGTGTGAAGTGAAATGAAATGGATTTAATTTTCAGAGTTGACCTTCCCCCCATATTTTCTTCCCAGGTTAGCTGCATAACTGAATAAGCCCTGTTTTCTAAGTAAGCTGCTCATGCAACAGATCTTTGACCTTAGCTACTTGAAATCCAAAGCACAAACTTAGACTGCATTTTCAAGAGCATGCAGGTGCACCTGTCACCTATTATATTAAAATTTGTATTAAGATCATATTCTGATTATCATATAACTACTAAAATGATAGTCACTGTTTAATTAAGAAAAAGAGAAAGCGATTACTGCAATCTACAGTTTGCCATATATGACCTCTTCATCAAAGTTTGGAACACTGCCAAAAAGAAAATGGCTTGAAGTTCATAACATCTCTGTAACACAGGTAAATGCTGGCTTCTTTAATTCAAGCTCTAAGTACATACTTGGAATTTCACGAGAAATAACTATATTTTATACATTTTTCTAACATAGCTGGAAGTGGAGTTAATTAAGGCTGTGTTTCAGAGCGTGCATTATATCAATACATGCAATAACAGTTAAGTGAATTCTAATTGTGCCAATTTGTCCTTTCTAATGGAGGGTTTCCAAATATTCATCAGCTCACTGTTTACTTTTCCTTGATACCTTGGAAGATTTCTTTACAATCTTAAAAAAAAGCAGCAGGGAATTCTCTAGAAACATCTGTGTTCAGTGAGGTCTAACCTAAAATTTCTCTATAGCTCTAAGTGTTTTGGCACAGCTAATGATGATTTTTTTTCCCTGCAGACTTTGTTTTCTCGCTGTCAATAAAAAGCATACAAGTATCATTCTTCTTTCTCAAATAGCTTATATGCTCACCAAATTTTCTTTGATATTTGTCACTCAATAGTACATTTATACTTTTGCTGTTTTACTTTACCTCTGAATGGCTTCTGCTCTTTGTAATTTTATGCTTTGTTTTTATTGAAAGCAAAAAAACATGTCCCCAGGTTGCAGTTCCCATCTGCCAAATCATCAATAGAGATTATTATTTTTAAATTCTCATTTTCTGTGGTAACAAATTCCCCTAGCAAGAGAGTTGTATCCAGCCCAAATCTAATCATGGATCAGGATCCTCGAGTATGAAGTATCATCCAAGGTATGGCAAGCTTGCACCTGTCACTGTGGGGTACATCATAGAATCCCCTTCACAGCAGAGACATTAGAAGCCGATACCAGAAATGTTGCAGTCTTTGGGCTACTGTATTTCCTTTTGTATTTCTCCTGAGATATATGTTCACATATTAATCTGAAGATACAGAAGCAAAGATAAAGATACCTAAAAAATGAGTTGTTAGCTAGGGCCAGAATTGATATTATATTATGTTATGTTATGTTATGCTGTGTTGTGTTGTATTATATTATATTATATCATATTATATTGTAATATATCATATTATATTATACTATATCATATTATATTATATTAGTATTAAAAACATCTGCCTGAAACCTGCTATGCAGAAGACTAGATGCAATCATCCTAGAAAGCAAGGCATTAAGATTGAATTCAAGTTTTACATTATGTAGAGACTTCTAAGAATTAAGAGAAATAATTTTAAAGCACTTTTTGGTCCTTAAGACACTAGTTTAGGCTGTTCAAGCAGAGAGCCTGTATAAATGAGAAAGCAGAAAGCAACAGAAGTACTTTCTAAGAGGAAAAAACATGGACACTTGGACACACTGGGAAGAATACTTTCATTTCTATGTATGGAATGTGTCTGCTGCAGTTTAATCCTACTTCATTCAAGAGAACAATAGTTTTATGGAGGTTTTCTAAACGTACACCAAAGAAATACCAGGATCCTACCATCAACAGCTTCTCCTAGTGGAAACGAGACAGCAAGGCCCTCAAAATTGCCAGATTTCCCAGGCCAAAAGGAGTGACACAGTAATCAATTCCTCTTTTTTTCCTTTGGAAGGGCTGTCTCTGCAGGAGTGGGTAGCAGAGCTCTTTCCAGGCAGTGCCAAATTTGAGATATCTTCATGTTAAGTGCCTGCTCTTGTGTCTTCTGTCGAGGCTAAGCTACCTTCATGTTCTGTGCTAATTTGATGGTTTCAAAGAAAGCAATCGATTACCAAGTTATTATCCTCCTAAAGTGCATTACGATAAATGCCTTTCTTTAAAGATGAGCTGAGCAAGAACTCCAGAGGAATTTGCTGCAGGCATTATCAAACCAAGTCCAAAGTGATACAAATGTCATCTAAATATGATCTGATTAAACTAGCTCACAAAGTACTGCCACAAAAGAATATACAAAGGAGACGTAACAATATTAATCATTAATATTTTTCTAACGAGGAGTCTCAGTTTGAAGCACAGCACTAATGATCTGGTTTGTTTGCCACTGATTTCTTTTTGTATCTAAAGCAATTGTTCTGGATCACAGATAGTAGAAGGCTGATCAACCACAATACACCTACACAAGTATAGCATTCAAATACCAAAGTTCAAGAGAGAGAAAGAGACACTCTTCTAGAAATAAAAGCAGCTGGGATGATGTCTGGAAGAAAAGTGCTTTTCCATGGCAACCTTGAAAGACTGCTGTGTTCACAGAATGTCAATTCCCACTGTGCTACTATTAATCAAATACAAACTCCAGTGAGACAAATATTGGATAGTGAGGTAAACACCACTGATTTCATTTAAAAAATAATAAAAATTCCCTTTAAATATGCTGTTTACCTATAAGCCTGCAGACCTGCAAGTGATTATGCAAAGCTCATACTTCCAACACGACAACGTTTAGTGATTTCAAGAAAACTCCGTTTGGGTCCAGGAAAAAAATTAATTTGGCTTCAGCCCAAAGTTGAACAATAAAGAAAACTTGTCCTCTGCAAGCTGGGACCTTTATGCTTACAAGTAACATCTGATGAGTTACAAAAATGGAAATTTTTTAACATTTCCCATACCTATTGCAAAAAACCATTTCCTTCCAATCTATTTCTCAAGGCTGTGCTGCTAAATACTTAACTGACGGAGATTTTCACAGGAATGTGCATGAATAGGTGTTCAGCCCTTGCTGACAAAAGAAAAGACAGTTTGAATGTCAAGAGGAACTGAGAGGTAGCCCCCAACTCCTTCAGGACAATGACCAGTTTCCAAAAATCTAATGCCCTCTGCCATGAAAGATGTTTACTTTGATTGCATCTCCACATGAATCATAGAATGATAGTGCAGTCCAGGTTGGAAGGGTGCAACCCTTCATGGGAAAAGGAGCCTAGATGAGATTATCTAGTACCCTGTCCAAACACATCTTGAAAACCTCCAGTGATGGGGACTTCACCACATCCCCAGGGAGATTGTTCCAGTGACTGACTGTAAAAATATTCTTTCTTATAACAAGATGAAGCTTCTCCCAGTGCAAGGTGTACGCATCGTCCCTTGTCCTCTCCATGTGCCTCTGTGAAGAGAGAGACCTGTAGCGACCCTTTACATACTGGAATACTGTGATGAGACCTCCTTTGAGTTTTCTCTTATCCAGGGAGAAAAGACATGCAAGTCTTTTCTCATAAGTCAGGTTCTCCAGCCCTTTGATCACCTTTGTGGCCCTCCTTTGCATCCTCCACAGCTTTTTTTTTTTTAATTGCATGGACCAGAACTGAGCACATTACTCCAGGTGCAGAATTGTCCTCTTCCATGCTACACTGTCCTCAATAAAGGCTGAAGGGTTTCCACACAGAAGCACACTTTGGAGTTAACCACAGAGTTAAATGTTACCTTAGGCTTTCCCTCACTGCAATAGTTATGGTTGGTTCCGCCTTCCTGAGCTTTTTTATTCCAATCAAAAGGAAAAAAAAAAATTATAATAAGTAGTTCAATTCTCATAATTATTCAAGACCATGGAGTGTAAATAAGAGCAGCAGAGCCTGGTGCCAAGGGGGCAGAGTGGGGAAGGAGAGGACAAGGGAGATGACAAGGCCAATGACAACAGAATCACCTGACTTGAATGGACAATAGTTTTTATTTCAGAAGCAGCTGGTGCACAGATGAGAGAGACAGCCTTTTCTGCTCTTCTCCAAGCAGAAGGACCTATACAATACCTTGGCTCCCACTGCCTCCTTCCATCAAAGCTAAAACCACATTGTGAAATTTGGGCACAGTTTATGGATTTCATCAGTCTGAGCAATTATAATCTACAGGACTTGCTAGATTCATCTTTTAGCTTTATCTGTGCAATTCCTCCAGTTATGAAGATTCACGTACATGGTGGAGCTTCAAACAAAACCAGCCTAGCACTGGGTCCAGTCTGCCTAAACCACACCGCATTATCCTTTCAGTAAAGCAATTCAGATGGAGACAGCTGTTATTTTCTTATGCCTTGAGCCAACAAATGAAACTATACTGTCCCTCTGAGTTCACCATAGCTAACCTCCCTAATATAAGACACAGGTGATCAATTTTGCCATATCCCATGCCCCATTTCTGAGAGAACTTGTGTATGAGGTAAATTTTTTAATGAAGGTGCAGGTGAAGAGAAACAGCTCCATTCACTAGCACATCCTGTCCATTCTCAACAGCGTATTTACAATATATTTTAAATGATTGAAAGAATTTATGGCAGCACGTTTTGCCCTCTAGTGGAAGATGAAGCAAAATACAACATGTAATGAGAAATGTTACAGATACAAGTAAAACATATAGATTGACCATATAGACACTGACCATGTGTTTATTGGATGGCTGGAAAGCCAGCAAGTGAGTCACAGTGCATATTATTCCTTATCCCAACGGATGAGGAATTGAGATGGGAAACTCCAGGGAATTTCAGAGATAATAGTCCAGGTGTAGTAGAGGATGGAAAGAAATTCCCATGGGGTCAGGATGTTGTTTACAGAACAGGTCTAATGGTTTGAAAGGTCAACACCTGTCTGTGTCCATAGTACTGCATTTTCTGGTATTTCGATTATTTATATCAATAAATGAAATAATTTCTTTTTAAAAACATGAATAGTTCAGACTGTAGTTGAGTGTTGAAGAAGACAGGGTTATTCGAAGAAATAGTAAGGCAAACACTGCCAGGGTTTTTATCAACATATATTGACTCAAATTTAAAATATTGATCATGTGAATAAGATCAAAATTAATCTTCCTTTACCTATCAAATAATATTAATGCTAAAACAGGAACATAAAAAAATTGTGGCCAGTGTTTACTTCTTGTGTAAATAAACCTCTGCTGGTATTACAATAGCCCAGTATTGACGTCTGATTATTCTATTTCCCAAATTATTGAGCCTCACCTACCTACAGAGTGATATCAGTTTAGAAATACAATGCATTTTAATATATTTACAAGCACTACCAGAAATGCTTCAAAATCTTACTTACCTCTGCAACTGAGTTGTCTCTTTTTCTAAGTTAGCCTCATCTGCACTTTCTGAGACTTTACAATTATTGTAAATAATTAAATAATTAGAATTATTTTAAACACTAGGAAGCAATCAATAGTAAATTGAATTATACTGAAAATTCTCCAAAGAAGTCTCAAAAAATATATTTGTCACAAAAATCTTTGTCATTCACACCAATCCTGCTTCAGAATATTTCATTATTGATTTTTTTGGTACCAATTATGGTTACCTTCAGAGATTCCCAACAATTTCCACTAAACCTTATGGGGTGGAAGAGAGAACCTGCTATATTAACCAAATTAAGGGATGGGTTTGGAGAAACACAACCTTACCATTGCATGTGGTCTTGATCAAAGTCCGGAACCTATTTCACTTACACAATGAGAAGAATGGCAGTGGAAACTCAATCAGAAGGCCAATGTGTGAACTTTGTTGTCTAAATTGTTACACCAGGCCAGTATTATATACAATTAGCTCTGTGACAACATATCCATTCAAAATGCTGCTGCAGAAATATTTGAAGTAAAATTAAATGATGATCTGAGCTTTGTTTTGATAGAATATAGCACTCTTCAGTGAATTCTGGGCTATGGATGATGTTGCAAACTTAATTAGTCAGAGTTCAATACAGAAATAAGAATATATAAAATATACAACACATAAAGTTGCATCTATAAAATACAAAAATAAAATAAAAGCTGTTTACAGATGTGTGAAGCTTACATGAAATCCATGTGAAATACCTTTTCTAATGGCAGACAGTAAAAAAATTACTTAAGAGAGCAAATTTATGGTTTACAAGGAAATGGAAGCAATCAGAGAGATGATGAAGCTCTTGTATTTACACTGTACATAATTAACTTGCTAACATCAGAGAGGTGTGGCTGAATTTATCAGTTTTCAAAGCTCACAAGGTTTGCTTGGAATGGTAAAAGTTCCTTGAGATAAAAAATTCTGGATGAAGAGGCCTCATTATCATCACCATATAGGTGAAATGCAAAGACACAAGCTGGGCTGCATTCAAGAGAAGAGTTCTGGGTGCACAGTGCGGCAGGAAATCAGAGGAAGGAACAAGATGTCCTTATTTCAGCAATTATTCACCATGAATATCCCTGTTTGAGAAAACAGCTAATGTGATATACAAAAAAATCCCCCAAAACACTATCTTAATTATCTAGACAACTTTTCCCTGCCTTATTCAACTTCATATAACAATTCCTGACTTTCCATCAGCGTTTTTACTAGCAAAAGCAAATACCCAGTTTCATTATAAAACCCGGCTTCAGTAGTCGTGTGAACTGTTTGTTCGTGTGAATGCCCTGGATGAACCACGAAATGTGTTGAAAAACACTTGATCATAAAGTCATTTCAGCTAAATAAACATATCAGCCTGGTTTAGTTAAAATTGAAACAGAGAAAAACCCAGTCTAGCAGATACCAAAAGGTGCTTTTTGTTCAAAGACAGAACAGAAGGCTGGTTTTACCTTTATTTTGTATCCATACCAATAAATTCGTAAAATGGTAAATTCTAAACCTCACAGTATAGAGAGGGCAACTTGGGAAACTCTTGACATTGCCCGTGTTTCTAATCAATGGGGAGGGAAAGGCATTTCCAGGCATTTCTTCAGTCTGACTGCTGACCAACATACGTTCTCTGCAGAGACACTACCTCTCCACAGTAAGTTTTGGCTCCCAATGAGCCTGAAACTAGTAATGTGGATTTCACCATTGCTCCTCTGATGAGGAAACCATGACATAGCCAAAGGAAACAGCACCTAATTCCTATGGTTTAACCTCTTGTATCCCAAATAAAGCACACCATGCAACTTGGAGTGGGATTATCTCTGATGGCAGGCATCAAGGTTTGAACATTTGCAGATAGACTGTATTAGAGAAAAAGGGTGTGGGAGGGATGTATCCCAAGGGTTCAAACAGCATCTTCTATGGACTTCCAAAGTTGATGATTTTCTAACAGCAGACCTCATGGCAACTGCTCTTCAAAAAGACTTCAGTTAAAACATAGGGACCAGTTTTCACCTTACTCATTACTCGGCCCTGCCACCATCACACCTTGGACTACAGAGATTTTGTCTAACCCCTTTCTTGCTTTTTCAAAGAAGACACAAATGTCAGCAAGTGTGCAATTCCCTTTGCATTGGCAAGAGACAACTGTTTGTCAGGATGACAGATGAAGCCACTGGAAAAGCCCACATTTCTCTCACTTTAGCTTCTCTTCCCTCAGTACCCAAGAAAAAAGAAATAGCCCATTACTTTAGTATGGGTAAATGCTAAAAGGATTTGAGCATGAGGAATGAAATAGATTAATTCTACTTTAGAGAACAAATAGCTTGAAAAAAGAGTGGTGGGAGCCCTCGCCTAGCTGACCTGGAGAAAGGAAGCCCCAAGATGAGTTGTGCTCTCCAGGGATGCTGGAAGCACAGGCTTATCTGAGACACAACTTCTAGAGCACCTTCTAGCACTGAATCCTAATAACTCAGCTGAATTCTGCCTAGAATTAAAAGGTTGAAAGCCTGACAAAGCTCTTGAGTCACACCACACTTGACGCTCACCTTATTGTACAAAGAGTTGTGACTGTAGGGGCTATAAGGATTCTCATGAATGTCACACACGCTGGAAGACAAGTGGCTGAAAGGTCCAGGGTTTAGACAGTCAGTGAGGGAGAGGGATGAAGGACGCAAAGGGGACTTAGTTGGAGGGATCGGTTTAGTTGGATACAGAGGGTGTAGGAGAGCAGTCTCCTATGAAAAAAAGTAAACAGAAACAGATTAATGGGTATGAAAAAGAAGGTTTGGACAGAAAGTAAAGTGCTTGTCTTGCACCTTTTTTACATTTCATAGGGCTTGATGATTAACTAGGAAAGAAATTCCACGTTCATGACAAACCACAGCTCTACTCTAAGCACTTTAATTGGCATGAAAGTACACAGACAAAAACCTGCTCTAGATGTCCTATTAAACCAGTTACTTTGACTGTGCCCTGCATTGACTGGGTCCAGCGCATTTTCCTTCTTCAGTTCTACTGATGCTCAAGTGACAGAAAAGGAAAGCCCAGAAGGATCTTGTGCTAGGATAAAATGTCTGCATTTTGTGACATTTTTCTGAGAGGGTGGATTGGAAGCAAAACCAACCTGAAAAGAGTGTCTGAGAGGTACAAAAGAAAGCCTGTCTTATTGATGTGCTAGCAGGGGCACTTCAGTCCTTTTAACAATACTTTACCAAGTATTTTCAGACATTTAAGAGTTAAACCAGTAAAGGTGCACACACAAATCTCACTACTGCAAGTTGTCAGCAGTTAATAGTGGTTTTGGTTTAAAAAAACCTAAACAATATGTATGTGCTTTTTGCACCTAAAGAATAAGATCCTCTAAAACAATTTAATTTTAAAAGATTTGGGATAGAGTCAAGAAGACATACTCAACTTTTGGCACAGATGTCATGCTTAGGGTTTGTTGAGACTGAAGATAAAATCATAGAATGTGTTAGGTTGGAAAGGACCTTTAAAGGTCATCTAGTCCAATCCCCCTGCAGTGAACAGGGACACCTATAACTGGATCAGACTGCTCAGAGCTTCATCAAGCCCGACCTTGAATGCCTCCAGGAATGGGGCCTCCACCACCTCTCTGGGCAACCTGTTCCTGTCTCTCATCACCTTCATAGTAAAGAACTTCTTCCTCATGTTTAATTTAGAGCTACCCTTTTCTAGTTTAAGACCATTACCACTCATCCTATCACTGAATGCCCTTGCAATACATCCAAATTCTTATCCATTTGGCTGGCTGATTCTAGACCAGAATGTCCTCTGAGTGCTGTGTCTTTGAGCTCACAACCCAGAAAATTTGTGACAAGAGCTGCAATTAGTTCCAGCAGAAGCAAATGTATCACCCGCCAAAGGGGTGAGCGTGAGCAAACAAGGGGATTAGAGCCTGGCAGCAGCCAGTGTGTCTGGAAGGGAACCAGGCAACAGTCACTTCACACCCACCTTGCCTCCTGCTGCTCCTCCTCAGAGGCACCAGCCCTACTTCTCTTAATGATAAACTTTGGCAAACTGGATTAAACAGCTTCATACCACATATAACTAATATATCATTGGTTCAGCATTAGCTTGCTCTTCTAATGCCTAAAGTGGTTTTTGGGTTTTTTTAGTGACAAGGGATCCTCTATGTACATGCTTGTTAATAAATACTCACAAATGCATTAATTCTCTAACATTCATTGTGAGTTGAGTTCATATTACAATGTAAAAAAACCACAAAACCATCTTCTTTTTTTCAAAATACTGTATTTCCCCAGTTTTAAATGGAAATTTTCATGAAGCCATCATGGCAGCATTGCTCCTGAGTTACATATATTTCCTGTACATTTTATGGTACTTTTTTTTGAACAAATTGGAGCATATTTGGCAATTCCTGAAATATTACTGAAATGTACTAAGCAAGAGGAAAAAAATCTTTCTCATGATGGGGAGATTACTATCTCCAGTAAAGGCATCTGAAAATGTGGGAAGGTTAATACTGTCAGATTGAAACATCAGAAATACTTCTCATCCTGTTAGAAGTATTTGATGGAGGGAGATAGCCGCTGAACAGACAGTGCTACAAATGGTGTATGTCTTTGATGGGAAAAAAAATTTTTAAAAGAAAAAAAAAGAGGAAGAAGAAAAAAAAAAGAGGCAACATAACGTAAAAGGAAAAATAGTGAAAATAAAATGTGATTTTTCCCTGGTTTATAAATTTTATTGGCACACCAGTGTCAGTCTATATGCAGTGTACCCTGAACACATAATAAGACCTATCTGTGAGCTGAGATACATAATTTCCAGATGATCTTTAGTAATTTAGAAATCTCTTTTTGTCTCTATCCATTGCTTTGGATTATCTGCATGACAACAGCTGCCTGTTAAAGAAAAAAAATTTTTTTTTGCAAGGGAAATGCCCTTTTCCACATGGGGACATGTCTTAATGAAGTGAGAAGCAAACAAACTACTCTTTGTTGTGCAAAAACCTGTGTGTACAGCACAGGGATGGGAGGCTGAAGGTCGGTAGTTATGGCTGGCTGCATCATTATGTCTCAAACCGAATGTCACCCACGTAGGCGCCAGTGCTCAGTGTCACACTGAGAGGTTTGGTAGGGAGGGGAGTCACTGCAGAGTTCTAAGAAAAATCAAGAGACATAAGATAAAGCTGATGCCATCTGAAACCTCATCTAGTCTGTACCACCCTTGAAGACGCAGCCTGAAAGAGTCTGTCCTTTCAAGATGGGCTGGGTGAAGGAGTGGCAGCGGTGTCCCCCAGGGAGGGTATAGTTAGCAATGGTATTAGAAAGAAAGAAAAAAATAACTGGAGAGAGAATAGAAATGTAAGAGCTGAACTTCCTAGCAGAACTGGGAAAATCTCCAAAGAAAACCAGGGAAAATCAGTAACAGTATGAGCAGTTTGCCCTCAGCCACAGTAGATGCCTGCTAAATTCTTATTCGAGGACAGGTGGATTAGCACTGTCTCTTCCACTGAAAGCAAAAAACCTAGCTGCTAGTCTCCTTGTTTTAATCCACGGCTCTCATATATCCCATTAAAACAGTCAATTTACTTGATTTTTGGGGTACTACTGGTGGGAATACTCCCCACTACTTAGAAGCCAGGAGCTGCTGAGCCGAAAATGCTAACTACTGAGAGCAGGCGAAGAAGGAGAATGAGTGTCCTTATAAGTGAATAACCCCATGCGTGGTTAGAGACCACTACTGCAAGGTCCAAGATGAGTTTCTCCCTCAGGAGAGTTTCAGAGATGCTGTAAGATTGGGAACATCCTCATGTGGGCGCAGAAGTTTGTTCCACATACAAGGACTCATATCAGCAGCATAAACCTACTCTGAAAGTCAATAGCTGGAATTGTAAGCATGTGCTGTGATGTAAGCACGTGCTTTCGTGTTTTCCCTAAATTTTGCTATTATCGTACTATTAATTATTGTGTCAGACCACCATTAGAATCATATAACTGCTTCTCAGGCAAACAAAACCAGCTTCTATTAAGTCAACAAATCCATCTAAATATGGGCTTTAGTTCCTTTTCATAACAAAGATGTCTTAATAGAGGAATCCCTAAAATAACAACATTTTTGTAAGAACCAGAGGTATTTCTTAGGTTAGGATAAAAATGTTAATTTATCAGTACTTAAAAGCATATGCAATTGTTCTTTTAAATAAAGGAAATTAAATGGAACATACTGTGAAATTAACTTTTCCATCTATCAAAGTCAGTGCATTATTTGTTTCATTCATAACTCTACATGAAATAATTTCGTCCTTTAAGAACCACATTTATTCATGGACTTATTACATACTCAATACTTTGGTAATATGAACCATAAGTAATTTATAAGGTATAAGTTGATTCGTTTTCACAATTAGGTTCAATTGTCAGTAAACTTCTGAGTTTGGCAACAACCCCAGGTTTGTATTTGCCTGAAGATATAAATTGTGGTGATTGCATCATTCCTTCATCAGAAAAAAATATAGCCAGCAGAGTCAGTGCCCGGCCCTGATGAAAGGGAGATATGAGCTGCCCCTGCCTTTGCAGTGAGGTGCTGCTGAGGTGGCCTAGACCAAAGGTTCTCTAGAAGCAGCTCCCTGACAGCTCTTCTCCTCTTTCATCCCAGCCAAATGGCATCAGAAGGTCTTCAGTACGTTAAAGCATGAAAAACTCACTATAAACTCACAGGTAGTCTCTGAAGTCAAATATTTACTGTCAACCTCAAAAGTTCAGAGACAAATTGTAAATAATTGTATTTTTACAGAAACTCTACAGTCTATAGATACCTATAAAATGAGAAACCTTCTGATGCCAGACATACGTGTTGCTGGAACCCACCATTGCTTCAAATAAATCTCTCTCTTTGTAATGCTGCATTATGCTTGGGAAATTCCAGGAATGTCCTTCAGTAAGTCAGAGGTATAGTGAAGAATGAAAAGAACTAAAATTGAAATCTTTTAAAAATTTACTCATAAAAGGAAGAAGAGAGGATTGCCTTTGCTAAAGTCTTTCTCTAATGTGACTAGAGAGGCATAGAAATATGAGAATTTCAATCAGTAATGTATTTTATTTATATTGTGTCTGGCAAGAGGACTTCTGCCTTCATTTTACTACCATCCGGATGGAGAATTCGCAATATACTGGCTAGGTTAATAATAAGCTCCTACAGGGATATTCAGGTTATGTATTGCAGTTAAGGCTTAACTCCCAGCAGTGCACACAAATGCTCAAGAAAAGGCTGACACAATCATTTATCTGGGAGTCTTCTGAAATAATGTCTCATACAGTTCAGCAAAGTTCAGGACGTGTTTTTGCACAGTGGGTGTGTTTTTACCCAGGGGTCTGTGGGTGAAGGCAGCGCTGTCGCTGCCACATAGGCTGCCCTGTTAATGTCCCTCCCAGGTAGTAGAAAAGCAGTCCACTCAACCTGTGGAGGTACCCAAATATGGACCTGGGGGAGCTGCGCACTGGGAAATGACATGAAAATTCACGGGGATCTTCCAATGTCTCCCTTGGAGAGGGAAGAGTGAACCTTTCTCAATCCTTGCTGTCCTCATTCTCTTTAATGGGAACCCAGGTTTGGACCCCAAATGGAGGAAACTCTTCCTAGTAGATCTGATCCAGACACTTGCTTAACAAGAAAGCACCTGATTTCCACGTCTGTGTAGTGTTTCCTATGGACATCATTAAAAGACCATCTCCTTGACATATACATTTTTAGATCGTCACAAAAATGTTCCTGTAGAAAGCCCAGCTGCCCATCTCCAGCCCAGAGAGTGTCCTCCAGGAGCCAGGTGCCCCTTGGAGAATCATCTAACTTTGCAAAAAACAAGATACCAGGATAAATTAAGGATATAAGATAATTTCATCATCTTTAAGGAATCTAGCTGAGGCTACAAAACCCTTCAAAGAGTTACTTACCTGCTCAACATCTTGATCACTGATTTCTTCAAGGTACTTTTTAAAAGGATTGGGTTGATAGGGCTCCTCCTTCTGCTGTGCACTCTTTCCTTTCACCAGCACGGGACGAATGACGCCGGGTTTTGTCTTGACCCATAGCACACCCCAGAGAAAAGAGATGGAAGAAAAATAAAATAAAATACGTTGCAGTTAAAATATTTCACAACCAAAATTATTCAGGTGTCATGCTGCCCGGCCTACTTTTAATACAGATTGCAGACAAAAATGGCAAGGATTGTTTCTATGCACAGAACCTCATCACTGATATCTGTTTGCTGATGACACAGAAAGAGGTGCTGGGCTGTCAAACTTTTGTTTGTGGGGTTTGCTGGATGGTTTTTCTAGCTGTTCAGTGCATCTTGATAAGTTCATCAAATCACACGTTATGCACAGCCATACATCTGCTTTCATGCTGCAAACAAATTCTGTACTGGGGTCCTCAAAACCATAACTCTGAGAAAAAGGAAGGAAAACATGTGATGCTATGAACTTACACCCAGGCAGTGACATATTAGGGGAAAGTCTTTCTGGACAATAATACTAGTAATTGCATGCTGGCTTTTGACAGTATCTTTAAAGCTCACTTGTAAAAGTACAATTTTAGAGAATTTAATCAGCACAGATGTGTGATACCCCTCATTTCAGACAAATCAAATTATTTAATCAAGAAAAAAAATTCTTGGTTAGCTACCAGCCAACCAAAAAATAGACTATTAACTTGTCAATTTAGTACATCTGTGATTCTCCGATTTCTTACAGTGAAGTCTGACATGATGGATTGTGGCATAAACTCTAAATGGAGGCTAGGGGATAATTTTAAAAGAGACAAGTTGTTCAATAAGCAAAGAAAAGGATGGAAAAAGTGTACATTCTCACTGAAATTTGGTAAGCCCTAAAGTAATGGGGGGGGGGAGGGGGCTATCTGTGATTGAATTTGAACTTTTCAATAACTCAATTATATTCTCTGCCACAGCTACCCCATAGAAAATGGGCAGTCATTGTCACAACAGATACAGATAAAGACAGGGCTGCTTTTGAGCTCTTTCTGTGGTTACAGCCCAGAGAAGCAGCTTGCCCATTTAGGACTGAAAATTAGGTACTGTCACAGCTCCCCAACCTCAGTACCCAGCAGGGTATAAAAATGCAGAGAAGAAACTTAATTCACTGCTAGATTTAGTTTTTAAGATTTAGACTAGATACATTTAATAATAAAATCTGCCTGTTTACAAGAGCAATATGCCTAAGCATCCTGTCTGGAAAAAAGAGAATCTTACTATGAGAGAAGTTTACTATTAAAGTAAGCCTAAACTGATGTGAACTGAGTTATGCATCACTTTAAAACAAAATCTGCAGACATCAAGCAAGGACAGGGCAAGAGGTGTGCACATCATATGGGAAGGGTGCAGAAGGCAGGATATGTCCCCACATCTTGAGCTTCTGTCTCTGCACTGGTAAAGGACATAGCAATGCCCAGGGGACAAGTGCAAGGCAGCAGAGGTGAAAGGACTACAACATGTCTGGGAAGAGCAAGATGCAGGCTGCAAAGTATCTTCCCTCAGGTTTGTGTTTTGTCCTTCCTTCCTTTCCACTGGTTGAGGCCCTTTCACCTGCCTTATCAAGTAAGAAATATATTCAACTGAAAGCAAAATATAATCCATGGAGGTGATATTAACTGTTTGAAAAAAGTAATAACTGCCAAGTTGCATTAAAAACTTAAACCTTTTCATTAAGAAAGTCAGCTTAACGAAAGATGCGGTGTTCATTTCATGAACTTACTGTCCATAGTTCATGACTATTTTTTGTAGGATTTTTCCGTAGAATAATTATTTTCTTCTCCAGGATTTCTGAGAAGAGTTTGTAAAAGAGAAAACTCCTGGCTTTCAATGCAAATGTAAATATAAAAATGAAAGGAAAGCTACAGTTGTTATCAATCCATCATTATGCAGACAAAGGACCTGTGGCCTTCTAGCACTCCTCCACACCATGTAACCATGCAATTAAAAGCCCATTGAGGAATCTGAAATAATCAAGGATAAGCTACTCTCCTTCTGTAGGAAGGCTCTTCCAAAAGCATGTTATAGAAATGCTTTTAAGAAAGCATTTTCCAAACAACATTGCACTCTCAAGTGCTTACTGAGTCATATGTTTATGTCTGACTCTGCTAACAGAGTGGCAGATATCAGCCAGCAACTAGAATTTGAAATACTTTATTAGCTCCCTGACAAGCTATATAAAATCTTTGATCCAAAACGAAAAACTTGAACTCTCTTTGAGAGCAGGTGACATGACTGACACTGCTGGGGAGCAAGCAAAGATTTAGTTGTGCTAAGGAAAGTGTTGGTCTTCCTACAACAGTGCTGGAAAATTATAAAGGCTCTTATAGTAGCAATGGGCTGCCATCATATAGCATCATTTGTCCTGTTAGCAAATTACACAGGGCCAAAACACAAGCCATACTGGTACAATACCAGAGTGCTCCTTGGCATACTTTTGACCCAGCACACAGCCAGTAACAGGAGGGTACAGCCTTGGAAAAAGAAGACTAAGAGGGGATCTTATTAATGTTTATAAATATCTTAAGTGTGGGACACAGGGGGAAGAGACCAGCCTCTTTTCAATGGTCTGTGGAGACAGGACAAGGGGCAATGGCTGCAAGTTGGAGCATAGGAATTTCTGCACCGATATGCAGAAGAATTTGAGGGTGACAGAGCGATGGAACAGGCTGCCCATGGTGGTTGTGGATTCTCCTTCTCTGGAGATATTCAAGACCTGTCTGGACACCTACCTGTGTGATCTGTCCTAAGGAACCTGCTTTGTCAGGGAGGTTGGACCTGATGAGGTCCCTTCCAACCCCTACGATTCTGTGATTCTGGACCAGGAAATCTCTCGATATGAAGTACAGACATAATCACCCTTGTGTGATATTTGCCTCAAACGTCATAATTAACTTCTCATTGGCAGGTGTATGGACAAGTTCACCTGTAAATTTTTTACCCAGTTATTATGACAGCTTGCTGAAACTGGTAAGGTCCCAGCTGCAACCTCATTCCTCTCGGTAGAGGCCTAAAATCTTCTGAGATCTGTATTTCTCCCTTCTGACCCACTATCAGTTCCCCTTATCCAGAGTATTCAAGTATGTAGGACCAGAACCTTCCCTGAGAGCTGGCAACAACTGCAGTCACTCTTTGCCGTGCTCTGTGTCACCACACAGACATTAAATTGTTCTGGATACCTGCACAGCTTTCCTGTAAACAAGAAAGTTGTCTCTTAATGTTTAACAAGAAACTGAATTTTTAAGATGTTTTCAGTGCAGTGCAGTTTTGAAGTAGCGCATCCGTGACAACTGGACAAATGATTAACAAAACTATGACACGATCAGATAAAAGTACATAACAAATCAGGACAGCTGCCCTCCTTCTTTCTTTTCTGCTCTGAGTTCACCCAACCTTGCCCAACAAATAACGAGCATCAAGTTTATCTATTTGCCTGCATAGCCTTTCTATTCAGCTTTTCTGTACAAATAGTCTTTTGCAGTCTTCAAAGTCTTCTGTTTCAGATGGGCTAACCAAAGAATTCCCTCATGGAGAGGAACCATTCCCAGTCTTTTCTGACAAAATCATTAATTTTGGGGAAAGGAACCCTGAGGCAGATGGGGCAAGTGCCAGCCAATGGAGCCATCTTCTGTCAGCACTGAGAATCTAGTTACTTGAGGGGCCTCTACACTGCTGTGAACACCTGCTTTCCAGTAGTGAGACACTGCCTCCAAAGTCATGAAGGAGCATTACAGTTTCTACTGTCAGAAAAAAAGATGCTTTTTGCCCAAACACCACAAACATAGCCACTTTGTCTAGCTTAACTGTGACTCATGTTCAAATATTCCCCATGAATTTCTTTTCTTCCACAAAAGAGTCTTCACAAAGGGAATTATGTTATTGAGCACATTATTTTATTTTCACTTGTAGAGGCTTTATACTTGCGAAAATGCAATAACGCATTCCAGGCAGTGTTATCAATCTACAATGAAGTTCTCCCTCAGTATATTTAAGGTGTGAAGGCAAATAACTGTGCTTAAAAGGATTTCCTCTTCCTATGGCTAAGTAGTAAATTCTTCACACCACTTAGAAAAACCTAGGAAGGAAGGATAATTTTTTTCTCCACCTCCATGCTGAATTAGCAGCAAGTATTGCACAGAGAAGAAGGACAGTCACCTGTTTGACATTCAGCTTGTCTTTATTTTTGTTCATGATGAAGTATTTTCATTTCAAGAAACATGAATTTTCAACCTGATGTCTGATACTATACAGTATCATGCTTTCCACTGACCACATGCCAAACTAAAAGAAACCTAAAATGAGTACTGGCATGAGTCTTTTTCTAAGCAGCTGGAGGAAAGGCACAGCCTCACAGTAAGAGCAGTGTGAAGAAAGGGGACCAGAAAAGAGCGTAGGTTTGCCAGGTGCTGCTTGATGCCCAGGCTGGTGGCAAGTAGGAGGCAAGGGCAAGAGCTTTAGTACTGACACTCCTCTCTGCTTCATTCCCTTTCTTTAGGAAGCTATTTTAGCACATTTAAGTTCCCTTCACTCACATTTTCCTTTGGTGTATCAGGAGTTGCTGTCACTTCCTGCTTTGCTGTGTGATGGCTCTGTACAGACCACTTCTCAGTATAACTGAGCCATTTCACTTATGTAGTGCCTGCATTTTGATGCTCAACAAAGTATAGATGTAAACCCAAGGCAAGCACTACCTTCAAGAAGCCATTCATCTGTGCTAGTTATTTAACATGTGTATATTCAGTACAGACAAAAAGCAATGCAGCTTCGTAGTAGGACATTGACTGCAGTTTCTTTCAGTCTACAGGACTAAATAATAACTACTATACATTTTGTGCTCGTGCAAATTTTGAAAACCTCACAGCACAGCTGTGCTTTACATACCAACTGACTCTCTGTCATCATAGGTGCTGATTTGTAAAGGTTGGCCTGCAAAAAAGGTAAGTATATACATTATTACATATAATGTCACAGTTATTACAGCACTGACAGAAGAAAAAAATCCCATAGGATGAGCGTTTTCACTGATGATTGTTCACTGTTTCACCAGTAACAGTTCTTGGATGAAAAAGTAATGCATCCACATTTGTCATTTCACTTATAATTTTTTGAGGCCTGTTTTAAGAAGAGGAAAAATACATGCTTTTGCCACTGATGCAATGATGTGCAATTGGTAAGGGAAGTTAAAATATTTTCTGTTCCATTTTATCTCTAGTTATAATAAAACATGAATGCCTGTCATTAAAATTTTATGGATACTTTTTTCTAAGTGCAGCATCAATGTTATTATCACGATCAATTGTATGGGGAGCTCAGTCCAACACTCCTATCTTTTTGACTACATGAGAGTCAGAACAATCCTACCTAAGCATTATATTTTTTTCTGAATGCACATTGAATAGCAGACACCCTGTTTTCAAGATCAAGTGTAAATGTAATAAATGCAAAGTGTCTGTGTTTGTATGTGAAATAGTCACCTGCCACATGCTTATTTGCCTGTGCTGTGGCAAGATTCAGGTTTTGGGGTGGTCATCTTCAAATTCTGTAGGAGTGTTTCTATACAGATAACATGCCCTCGCTTGATGTAGGTGTGATTTGCAGGCCTTGAGATTCTAAAATTTGAGTATTTTTCCCTATGGTGGTAAAATGGTTAGATGTTATAGCTGCAGTATAAGACAAGCCAGTGCCCGCAACCCCTGTAGAGAGTTGGATTTTTTTCAACTATATCTTCTCACAGTTTCAAGCAGAAGACCATTCCAGCACATTTGGAGAGGGAATAACCTGTTTTTCCCTTGTTTCCCCTTGCAGAGATTTGGCCACAGAACTCCAGATGTGGGCTCTCAAGTGCTAAATAGAAATGTTTAATCACTCTCTGGACCTGCTGGCTCTACTCTTCTATCAGTGGTGGGAACAGTGTCATCACCAGTGATGCTCATCACTGAGTGCTCACATCTCTGAACACAGCCTCTGGTGGAGAAAACCTTCCCACTCATACAGTGACAGCTGTGATTTGGCACTAAATCTAGAAACACATCTTCTGCCCTTAACAGAGTAAGCTAGAGTTTTTACTAAGGACTCTCTTTCATGACATTGACCAAGTGTGACAACCAAGCTTGTTGTGAGCTTGACAACAAAGCACTTCAGAATGATCTACAGATACAAGTGGGAGGAATTAAATTTTCTTACTTAAGTGGTGCAAATTAAGAGTAAATTTCGTATGAAAGAAGTTACCTGAAATGCATATGAGCACAGCAGTCCAGAGATGAAAAGAAGTGCTACTTATTTCTGTATGTTTGACTGCATTTTAGTTGCTTCACATTATATAATTTTTTCACTTCTCAATTTCATGTCTATAGCACTGAAAAAAGAATTTTTATATAATAGAACTGTCAAGAACAAATTATCAATAGCATACAAAGTAATTGTTAAAATTAACCATGAGAAATTAATTTTAAAACACTGGGGAGTTTAAATGGCAAAATTAATAAATTTGCTACAACTTCAAATTAAAGTTAAGAAAGCTTTCCTTGGTGACAGTAATTATAAGGGAATAGAGTGGCTAAGTAAATATATTATGATAGTCAATATTGACACTGATATTGACAAACATCTCCATATCAGACATAATGCATACAAAAAGATTAAGAAAATTATATTGTTAAATTACTATTTCAATTCTTTCTAGTAAAATTCATTACTTTGCATAAACTAAAAGGCTACTTTAAAGAGACAAAAAAAAAAACATTGCTAAAAAAGGCTACCTGAAAATCCTTACTCCAAGATAGCTCACGTGAGACACCACAGACCTTCTGGGGTAACACAATTTCTTATTATGATAACAAGCATCCATACAATGCTTAGATCCTAGTTTCTACCAGGGAAATTGCTAGATTGGCTCTAATTATGCATCTTGTTTCCAAACAGACATCTTGTACTAAAAAATGTTGCCTCTTGGACTGTATCTCCTCCTGTCAACAAAAGTCAGCATGCACACGAGCTCAGGGACAGGTCTCTTGCAGTTAATGCTTAGGACACTGTCTTGCCTACTTTGGTCCACACCAGCTACCACTCTTCCAGATGGTTCTCCATAGTGGTCAAGATGGTAGTGCAGCGTGTGCCACTCTGTAGTCTGAAGAGATGAGGGCATCCTGGGCCACCTGCTGGGTTAGGGGGCTTACTTTGAGAGATGTGGAATGGGAGAAGGAGAAGGCAACTCTGTGGAAAACCTTCTCTCCACCCTTGCCCTGAGTAGCAGAGGACAAGCTCCCTCTTGGTTTATAAGCTAGGACAGAAATAATCTTTGCATGTCCTACCATGAGAGGAGGAAGAGCTGTGACAAATGGGATACATTAGGGACACCTGGCTGTTCCTCAGGAGACTCTGCTGCAAAGTGCTGGGATGGCAGAGTCCAGGAGAGCCTGGACTCACCAAGTTCAGCCACCACAGTGCAGCCTGGAGACCGCAGGTTGTTAACACAGTTGTTTAACCCATTTTCTGACACAAAAAAAATTTCAGTGTGCATGTACAACTTATAGGAAAGGTTAGCATACCCATAATCTACTGCATTATTCCCAGATGTATTTTTAAATATTAATTTGCTTCATTTATCTAGAAAGTTGCAGAGGAGACAGGGAAGGAAGTGTTTATTTGGGTGATTTTCTATGCCAGCAAAGAAAATCTAACTGTATCCCTAAGCATAGAAGTTGGATGCTTGAACTTACAGTATATGTCAGCCACAGTTTTGAAAGCTGGAGATCTGCACTGGAGTGTTATTAAGTATACTCTGTTCTCACAGACTACCTCTGAAACAAATTCTTATTTCATTGAAAAGCTCTCTTCCAATATCCTTTCTAATTAGTATGAGCCAGCACAATCCGTCAAGTAAAAATCACAGCACGCAATAAAACATGCATAACACCAGATTTGAGAGGCAAAATTTAATTGATCAGTCAAGCATTGTGCTGGCATAAAACTGGCAGGCCTCTATTGCTTTGCCCACACTGCTTTGATTTGAGGTTCAATAGAAATGCAGAATGATGAATACTAAGCAAAGATTTCACACCACATGACTAGACGAGTTATAAGTAAAATGTGGAACCTGCAGTAACTGTGTGTGCTGCTGAGCATAAAACTGTTAAATGGGTTTAATATTTCAAAAATTGGTCAGATGACTCAATATAGAGTTTCTCTTTGTATGGTTGACCGTGTGTCTAAATGGCAAAATAGCTTCTGTTCATCTAAGAACTGTGGGGTTTCAGCCATCTCTGTACCATGGAAAGAAAAGTCAACCCCAAATTCTGATGGATAGGAAAGAACCAAAGGACTTCTACCAAAGTAAGTCACCTACAGTCCAGGTTGAGTCCAAACAAATACATCCTTCAGCACCTGTAAGAGTCTGTCAAATAGCTGAGTACTTAACCCATACTTGAAGCAAACAACAACAAAGAAGCTTCTGCATAAATTAATTTTAACATCATATTCAAACAGGTGCTCTAGCAAACTCTTTTCTCTGTACCGGAGTCAACATCTTATGTCATGAGAAGATGCCCGTGTCTGCTATGTGCAGACTCACCCAGTATCTTAGCAAGACTAGACAAATCACATATTTCTGCAGGCAAAATATAGAGTAATTTTAAAGGTACTTACATATCTGGTTTCACGCCCAGTTGCTCTCTGCAGCGTTGTCGACACCTTGTACAAAATAAATACATACATTAAGAGAGAAGAGTTACTTTGAGGAGTAACTCAAAGACATTCTCATCATTGTGTCAAGTTGTTAATTGATCAAATTCACAAAAAATTATTTTTTCTAGAAAAACTCATGAGACACATGAGAACAATGTATATTAAAGTTTTTCTTGGTTTGTTTACTGTAAAAACTACTATTCCATTTTTACTGCTCATCACAACCTATGGAACTCTCATAACAAAATGTTTGTTAGCAGACAGCCACAGGTGTGGATAGCTCATGAAATTTAACTTTGATTTGCTCACAAAATAACCTGAAATTCCTTCTTTCCATGTTTTATTTTCAAGAACTTGCTTTCATCTGACTAATATTTCCAAGGCATTTACTTAGAACATACGGCCTTTTTTCTTCCTCTAGGTCTCTTTTACTTTCAGTTTAAGCAATCTTATCTCTCATTCCAAGGTCCTCACAAACTTTAACATGGTCCCTATGCTGCATCCCATTAATCTCGCCTTTTGCTCCCTATGTTTGATCTCATGACTTCTAAACTGATGCCTTCCATTTCGTCAAGGCTCAGTTCTCAGTTGCCCAAGGAAGTAGGTTTTGGATGCTGTAGTTTGAAATTTCTACTTAATAGTAGCATTTTTACCACTTTGGATTCAGTGCAGACATTGGAAAACATTTCCTCAACAACAGTCTCTGCCTGCTTTTTCAGGTACTACCCTGTTTCCATCTTCCAGCTGCCTGAAGCCTGATTCACCTCGTGTGCTGGTTGACACAAGTAATTTAAAAAATGAAAATGAAATTTGAAGTGTATATTGCACATACCCACTCAGGAATGCTGGTTCTGTGCCCTAGTTTTGCATGGTGGTCTGGACATAGTGCAAAATTAACTTTTTGATGTATTCCCCTGAAAAAATAAAAAAGCTCTTTCCTCCTGTTTTCAGTTGGATTTCTGCGATTTTCATTCTCCTATAGTGACTAATACCAATTTAAACTTAGCAGGGGCAAACTGAATACAGGACCCTCCTCCCTGTTACTCAGTTTTCTTAACCCACAATGCCCATCAATATAATATAGTGAAAACAGAAGTTTAACACCAGTATAGAAAGTTCTGCCTCTCACAACCAATTTCTGAGTTATTCAGGATAAATGGTTGTAGAAGGCATCAAGACATCCCTCTCCTGTGAGAGGCCAGAGGAGATCAGTACTTGGAACAAGTCTAGGTATTAATTTAATTATCTTATTATTTGAAAATCGATTAAAATATGGGAAAAAAATATCATTCTGAATGGTTATTCTAATCCCTGAAGGTCTTCTGTATTAAGGCCCTCCTCAGTAGTGGGAAGGGAAGAACTCTGTGAGACAGCCAAAGATTCTGCAAAGTGGAACACAAGGTATGAAGGTTTTCTTTATTGTGGATCCTTGCTTCTGGAACTTCAATAAACAGCTTTTTTTTTCATAATATAATTCGTACTGACTTCAGGAAGGCATCCTGCAACAAAGACTGCACTGACTCCAGGGCTACAGTCCTGTCCTACCATTTCTTTCAAATCACCAGACAATTCTCCTGCTGCCACGTCTCTTAAATGAAGCTTTGTGGTGCCATAGGCTTTGCTGCTGTGATTTTGTTTTCTTTACAACTACTTGAAAGAAAATTTGGAATTATTCACATACCTTGCCAATATCTGACTCTGTGCTCATCTGCAGGAAACTTGGAGAAGATTGACATCGGCGCTAGAAAATTATTTACAACAGAGAATAGGCTTATTAATGACAAGAAACAGATGGAAAGGCAGAGAAAAAGTCAATCCCACATAGAAATGGGTTACCATAGTCAATGGGTCCTGTAGGACTTGATCAATGACAGCACACAGCTCTTCTGTTTGTTGTCTGAGCTGGGCAGGGGAGCACATCTGTACAAGGAAGACACATCATTCAGTTAAGCTTTGTTCTCTGTTTTCAAATAGAGATTTGGAGGAGATCTAACAGCACTACCTCTGAATGGGTATCCAAAGCAGTGACTTCAGTCGCACTAGCAGTCTTGTCTGGCTCTTCTAATGCCTGAAATTCAAAATATTTCAGTGTGATATCAAGTTCAAAATTTTAACAACCAAACATACATGTTTTGCAATCTGCGTTTCCAAATGCAGCACTTTTTGTTTCACCATGGGAGGAGGAAAAGAGAACAAATTACAGACCTAGTAAGGTTCCTCAGGTTGCCAACTTGTGATTCTGAACTAGAGAGGGTGGTGGCAGACAGGGACAGAAAGTGTTCAAACTAGGTGGATCATCTCTACCGTTAGAGATTAAAACCTATCAATTTCAATTGTCGTCTTCTTCAACAAAGCCTCCCTCCTTCACAGTAAATGTAAGGCTGTGAGTGTGCGTTGTGTGCCACAGAGGTGTTGGGGTTGCCCGCCGCACACCATCCAAGGAAAGCCTCTGTTTGTAAGCAGGCGAACAAGGCAGGGGTACAAGCACACAGGGAGTCTTTTCTTTTCCTCCAGTAGCCATTTTCTTTTAAAAGTGCCTCCTATTTAAAGTGAATGGTAATTCTGCATTACAACAAAAACTGTGCTTGATGTTTTAAAATTTTAGCCTGAAATCAGAGATGTATAAAGCAAAATATGTGTTATACTTATGTGATACCACATTAAAACCTGCCTGGTCTAAGCAGGTATTCAATCTGTCCAAAATAAAACACAAGCTTCTTGTGCTGGGATACACCTTGTGCTTTCCTACACCCGTACTCAGAGCAGGTTTGAGAAAGATAGGAATCAGATTGCTGATCCTTCTGCTTTATCATAAAAATCATGAAACACCCTCTAAAGCCAAACTCCAGTGCTCAGTTCCCTTCTCATCTTCGTCCAGAGTCTGCAAGGCACACTCTCACTGCCATCACCCATTTTTGCTTTGATGCAATTTTCAAATAGAGTCCATGCTGAGACCAAAAATTGCTCTGGAAACCTGCTGATGTGTGAAGCTGGACTACAGGGGGACTTGCAGGGTTTGTGGAGTTTTTGTTTAACATACTGTGTTTTCTGAAGTTTCATTTTGCTCGTTATTTGCATGAAATGGTTACAAGAGAAAATAAAAGGATTCATGTAAAGCACTTTTTCATGCATGTGGGATTCAGTGGGAATAGACTGATCCCAGTGTGTGGGGTTTCAGAGCTGCCAGTTACAGAAGACATACATGGAGCTGGAAGGATAGAATCTTAAATTAAAAAAAAAGAAGCAGCAACAAAAAGCACATGCTTAAGTATAATTCTGAGCATTTAATTCTTTAATTTCTGAGTTTCATTCTCCTAAGTGGGTTTTTTCCTCTCCTTGCCCAGCTACTGGCAGCATTCTTTCATGTGACTGAAAAGTTAATGACTATTTACTTTTCCTGTTATGTAAAACCATTCACAAATAATCCTGCACAGAAGCACATTTATGAATACCATGTCTCCTATCACAGCATATAAATGGAGATTAGTTTCTTTCCAAACTTATTTCTTCCCTCCCCTCCAGGTTTAGACAAACCTGTTGGCCTCAGAGTAGTTGAAGTTCAAGAAGAAAAAAGTAAAAGAATTCTTAATTTTGCCATAGAGAAATTAATGCAAATAGAAGATGAAAAGATAGTCTTTCTCATCTCTGCTGATGAGACCACTGTTATCCAGCCAAACTCTCAGGACAACATAGTCTTGTAGAATAGATTCAGCTAGCAAGGGATCAGCGCTGCACTAGAGTTAGGTGTCCCTGGTTCTTCTTCAGCTAAGATTACATCCTCCTCATAAACATAAAATGAAGTAGAAGAGTCACTCCAGTATCAATTAGGGCCAGCACTGCCAAAGCAGCGTGTTGCAGAGAGATGACAAGTCTTAACGTGGGTTCACTAAGATAAGTTTTAATCAGTCCCAGGTTCAGAATGGAGATGTTGCTAAGCTTCTCAAAACCCCCAAGAAATCAGTAGGGTAATGAACATAATAGAGTAATTGTTAAGTAAAGATACGTGTTTCTCTTTCAAATTCAGTTCACCAGAGAACTGGGAGAGGGTGAACATAATCAGGCATAAGAAGCAACTAACTAGCATCTGAGGAATCTTTCTAGAAGAGCTACAGCCACATCTATGAGTCTCAGTTTAGAACCAAGAGTCTGCATAATTTAAGAACCAAACATTCGATGATTTCAGTAGAAATTTGGAACCCACATATAATTGCATTTTGGAGCCTTCATTGACTAAAATCAGGTGAGCACAGCACCAATACCCACGTGCTCCATAGTACCTCAAGATATGGCTATCATGCAGGACCCAAGCTAGAGAAAGTTGCAGTGTTTTCCCTTTTTCAATCTTTGGGGAAGGAAAATTTTAATCTTCCAAGCGGTTCATTTAGTTTCTTTCACCAGTATTTAATGTCTTTTATTCTTTCTTTTTTATTGCCTTTCTATTTGAGCAGTCTAGTTCCAAAAAAGAGAACCAGATTCTAGGTGCCCCTATCACCTCTGCAATGAAAAATGTTTTTGTTTAATCTCTTGTTAGCTTTGCAAAACACAAATAATTTTTTTCCAGCAGTATATTTTTTTCTTTTTTTTACATTTCCACACAGAGAAAAATGTGAGGTTAAAAAAGAACAACTAGCATTTCTGAACTCAATACTAGAGTTATCATGCATTAATGCTATGATTAATTTTAAACATTAGTGTTATCAACAGTACTGCTGATGAGCACTATCAACAGTATTCAAGCTGCACTTCCTCACTGATGGTCTGATAACATCAAAAGTGGAACATTTATATTTAGGCACTAACTTTTTTTTATTATAGATAAAAAAACAATAGTGAGCCCACAATTTAAAAGAAGAGTGTAATTTTGGAAATGAAAATGTATTTGTGGCAGAAATGTAAATTCTCAGATGAAGTAGTCAGTTGCTGAACTGCTATTTTTTTCCTTTCAAAAGGCAACTTTGGAGGTGTGATGCATATATCCCATTGATGTCAGTGATGATTACAACCCTTCCCTCCTCCTTCCCCAAAGCTATTTCATTGCTAAAGCTGTATCAGAGCTGAAAGGATACTGGTAAATGATCCAAACAGGACCTCCAATGTTTCTTTAGCAAAACAAAAGCTCTTGGGAAGATACAAAAAATATAGAACATAAGTTTCATTAACCAATGAATCACTTTAATAGTAGGGAAAAAACCCAAATATTGTAACCGGGATCAAACACCGCTTCCTTCTTACGGTATTGTGAAAATCTCAGGCTGAGCAAAACCCAAGAAGTTCTCTCTTCTTTTATTTCTCTCCTGTATTTTTCTCACCTATAGCTTTCTCTAAGCCCTTAGCATATGGAAAAAAACCCAAACAACCCCTCTGTATAATGGGACTTCACATACTGTGACTTCCTTAACTTTATTCCTAAAAGTTGCTGGCACACGTCTTTAAAAAGAACTGACTCATAAAATAACTAATACTACAAACTGCAAGATGTTTGAAAGAAAGAGTGAGCTTATAGCATGCTATTACATTGGCATGATTGATTATTATTAGAGATGACTAGGTCCTTTATCACTCTATGACTGCACATATTACTTCTTTTCTTTCTTACCTTTAGGTATTGATCTCTATCTTTGAGAAGAATTTGGACATAAACACATAATCTGGATGCAAGAAATTCACCTACTATATGCACACCAGAAGTACTTGGAGAAAGATAAAATCTTTTTTAATCAAAATACTCTCAACACATTGTTGTCAGGAGTGCTTTCCAGGTACATAAATATTCTGACATGCTTGAGCGTAGCCAATTGTCTAGCAGTTAGAGCTACCATCTGCAAGTGGGGAAGAACTGGTGAACAAGGAGCAACTTGAATCTGCATTTGCCATGATCAGATAGATGTTCAATAAAAAAAGAGGTAAGAGTTACTTCAGGGCAAGAACTTAAAGCTGAGTCTCCAACATATCAGATCATTGCCAGGTTTCCTAAATTGCATTTCATTAAAAGAAAAAAGCACTCACATTTTTCTTCTGCATAAAGAGGAAAATACCTTTTTTTTTCCCTGCTGTTTTTCTTATTTACCTCCACAAAGGGAATATACTACACTGCTGGCAGTCCACTGTGTAGGTAATAAGATGCAACTATGTCTTTGGAGTTTTCCTAGGAGTGTAACATCATCAAGAAAACCTGGTTTAGATTCTCTTGAAGTTAGCCAAATTGCATTCTGTCAAGTAAAGACGTAAAGAACAACCATAAACTGAGAAAATCAGGAACCAAAATTAGTTATTCTTTTCAACAGATTTTTTTCTATATTTATTTAAAATTGAAATTATAGTTCTCTACTTGTAATTACTTGATAAATACATGCCAGATAAGTCAACAGTGCTTTCATTTGCACTTATTTAATTTACAGCCAGCTATACCTAGCACTTTTCAGAAGATTTTCTAAGCGTGCAACAAGGCTCAACTGTGAAGCAGGTATGCTTCGTGGCACATGCCATCATCCTGGTTTCACCACAGTTCAGACTGGGGGAAGTCTGAGCAAAACATCTGAAAGGCCTCTCCCTTACACGTCTATATACCAAGTGTATATATCCTTCTCATAAAAATGAAGGCCAGATCAGGAAAGCTAATCCCACTCAGCATGCAGAGGTGGTGTGTCTCTGGACAAAGACACCCAAATTTCCCTTGCGTAGACCTTGCTGTGGACCAGAGTTTTCAGTTCCAAGGCATTCAACAGTTCTGGTATTATATCTCAAATTTTACTTAACTCTGAAGATGATGTAGCATCTGGTTTAAGAGACTGTCCACTTTTTTATCTTTTTTTTCTCTAGGTCCCTGAAATAAAATCTTAACCACTATCTATTTTGATTGAAATAGATATTTGACAAATATGATATTCAAATAATAGATGCATTACTTATTAAATACTATCTGATTAAGAATGTAATTTTGTATTAAATTGTGACCACTTCTATGTAACTATAGAAGCTATACAAGAGTATAGTAGTATGTCAGTAAAGAGAGGTGACTCACTGTCTCAATTTTAATAAGGCCAGAAGGAATCACAGTGATTACCTAGGCTGACCTTTTCTTTAAACCACAGAACTGACTGGAATTGCTGTATGAAGTGCTTGAAAAGTGTCCTGTCTTCATTTTTCAATTTCTGTGATAAAGAGCCCATTTCAGTCTCTGAAATTTTTATCTAATTGTTAATTGATTCTTTCTGCTAAACTTCTGATTTATGCCTGTATTAAACTTGTCCAGTTTCCTCTTCTAGCCAGGGGATCATTATCACAGTCTATGGACTTGCCTCATCACGATGAATCTATGTGGCTATGATGGCACGGCTGACTGGCCATGGTTACCACCACCTCATTATCACCAACTCTGATTTTCTTGCTCAGGCACTGTGAAGCTGTGCCCTTGCTGACAAAGACACTGTCCTGCCAGGCTTGCTGTCACACCAGCTCCTGCTTCCCCTTCTCTGACGAGTGGCTCACTCTTGCTGCTCCCTAAAACAGCCTGACCATACCAAGTTTTTGCTCTTCTGGCTATGAAGGAAGTTGTGGCCCAAACTTCCCAGAGACATCCTGGATTGGAATTTTTCTGAACAGAGCACAGGTGATGTGAGCAGAGCACCATATTTATACAAACTCAAGCATGCCAGTTATGAGATCTGATGAGCTGAAACCACTTCTGGAGTTGCTAAATTATACACACATATAGTTAATAAGCCTTCAATTCTCTGGTAATGAGCACAGATTTGAACACCTCACTTTTTGAGTAAGAGTGCTAGAGGATAAGAACATGTTCTAAAAAAAACATTAAGATGATGCCATCCTAATGGCTGCATAAGAAATTGAGAAATGATGACTGAAGTTAAAGCATCTATGCACACAGAAAGGAAAAAAATTACTTGAGAAAGAAAGTTAGACACAAGGAGACAATATAGAGGAAGACAAAGCATTGTACCTTAAGTGACATATCAATTGCAGTTTTCTGTCATGGGATCTAATTAATACTGCACATGAGTTGTCACTAGAATGATCCACATCACCGTTCTGAATAATCTTATTTCTCATGACCACCTAAATTAAGCAACATAATTACTCACACAGTGAAAAAAAATTGACTTCTGAGAACGTGCATTTCCAGTTCAATGGCATAGCCACTTTTTTAGTCCATTAGACAGATGGTGTATTCCTACTCATGCATTCAACTCATAATATCCATGTCTTGCCAATATTACATGCCTTCCTTCCTTGATAAAAAGAAGCCACTCAAAAACTTCTCCACATAAGTGATATCTTAATGTTAATAAAATATCACTTATGAATTTAAAATACTGTTGTCTTGAATTTGTGAAGTTTCAATCCAGTGCATAAAATGTGAGCAATATAGTTACTGTCATTGAGCTACAATATGGCATGAGTTCCTAGTTCTCTTCCTAATACTTCTGAGGAGAACACTTGGCTATTAGGGCCAGTTTGTGCTATGTGATCCTTTCTCCTTTAAGATCCATACTCCAAATGCATGTCAATTGATGCAACAGAATTAGTTTAGGAGCACTGTAATTAACTTCTGGTATGGATCAATGACACCAAACTGTGTGGTGCAGTCAACACACTGGAGGGAAGGGATGCCATCCAGAGGGACCTTGACAGGCTAGAGAGGTGGGCCCATGCAAACCGCATGAAGCTCAACAAGGCCAAGTGCAAGATCCTTCACATGGGTTGAGACAATCCCAAACACAGCTATAGGCTGAGAGGAGAATGGATTGAGAGCAGTCCTGAGGAGGAGGAGGACTTGGAAGGGTTGGTGGATGAGAAGATTAATGTGAGCCAGCAATGTATACTTCCAGTCCAGAAAGCCAACCATATCCTGAGCTGCATCAAATGAAGCATGGCCAGCAGGTCAAGGGAGGAGATTCTGCCCCTCCACTCACGTGAGACCCCACATGGAATAATGCATCCAGATCTGGGGCTCCCAACATAAGAAGGACATTGAGATGTTAGATAGAGTCCAGAGAGGGGATATGAAGATGCTCAGATGCACTGAAGCACATCTCTTATGAGGACAGGCTGAGAGAGTTGGGGTTGTTCAGCTTGGAGAAGAGAAGGCTCTGGGAAGACCTCATAGCAGCCTTCCAGTACCTGAAGGGGGTCTACAAGAAAGCAGGAGATGGACTGTTTACAAGAACAAGTAGTGACAGGACAAGAGGTAATGGGTTTAAGCTGAATGAGGGTAGATTTAGACTAGGTATTAGGAAAAATTTTCTTGATTATGCAGGTAGAGAGACATTTGAATGGGTTGTCCAGAGAAGCTGTGGATGCCCCCTTCCTGGAAGTGTTCAAGGTCAGGTTGGATGGGGCTTTGGGCAACCTGGTCTAGTGGAAGGTGTCCCTGCCCATGGCAGTGGGGTTGGAACTAGATGATATTTAAATCCCCTTCTAACTCAAATCACTGAATCATTCTATGGTTCTGTGATTTGATGATTCTATGAACAATAGCAGATTACTGTCATAATTCACAAGATGACAGAAAGCATGTAGTCAGGTCATGTAAAAAGATACAGTTTACAAAGTAAATTAGTCAAGAGCTTCTCCTGAAGGCAAATCCTGTACCAGAAAATTGATTTCTCATTAGTTTTACATGACCGCGCTTTCAATACTAAAGGATACAAGGCTAGCATTTTCAATAAAGCAGTCCATAACCAAAAGTCTCTATCTAAACACAGATATCTTTTGAGTCATTACTTTTTCTACAGATACTGGCATTATATTGAACAATTCGGTTTTTTGTTTCAGAGATAAGTAGCATGCAAGTCATGAGTCAATGCCCTAGAGAACATCAGTGAGAGCATCACACGGAATCCCCTTTCTTCTGAAAATGTGCAGTTACATGGCTGACTTTAACCCACCAGTTCACATCAAGAGTATGCTCTTAGAGTGATTACCCTGCTCCAGATCTTGGTTCGAAGAGTGGTGCAGTCGTAGACTCCACGAGCTGGATGCCTTTCGGATGAAATCAACCATAAAGTATCATTTCCACTTAATACTTCCAGCCACTAACAGGCACTCTGCCCAAACAAAAACTTCCCAAAATACATTCTTTAGGGGTGTAGAATCCCCTGCATTTGCTATTTTCCTCTACAGAGCCATTTGTATTGGACCTCATAGTATGTTTAAGGAGACAAAATCTTCATTAGTGCCTTGGAGATCTACATAAGGTAAGGATCAGATTTTAGGCAAATGATTTAAAAAATCATTTGATATTAAAAGAATATTAGAAAGGAAATGAATGTCCTTTTAAAAAAAAAAAATCCAATTATAGCAGTTAACAGATAACTACTACATCACAATCGTAATATTTCAAGGACAAAATTATAATCTTCAAAATTTTTGCACTGTTAAGTTCACTCTCTCTGATGTCTTAAACCTCTTCAATTTTCTAGTGAAATCAGATGAATGTATATGAATACATATTTAAATGAGTAGTTAGGAATGCTTAATCTTATAGAAATTCATCAGAGGCTAAGTTTCTGAACATGGTCCTGAAGAGAAAAATTTTCTGAGAAAGCTATAATCTGGATGTCAGAGTGATTAAACTCGCCTTTAAACATATAAGACACCCAGCTCATTCTCATTATAGAAATTTATTTGCTAAACTTAGTGGGCTATTCCTTTGTGCAAAACTAATTTTTGGGGGAAAAAAATTAAAACAGACATCAGTGGGTACTTTGAACCCTTCATGGGTCAATTTTCAATTCACTTCCAAAGCCACATTACCTAAATAATTACTATACAACTCAGCCTTTGTTGGCTGTGACTTTGGTAATAAATAAATGCACTAGACTCTTCTTTGGATCTATCAACCTACTCTACAGAAAAGGTTTGTTACCCCCAAATGCATACTGGGAATGGACCCGTGTTGACTGTTGAAGGGCTTGGGGAAATTGTTTGGGACAATGGCAGTTAACAGAGGCCAGTGCAATGGACAGGACCGTTTTCACAGTTTAACAGTACAGCTGGTCATCTTGGGATGTTAAATTTACTAGTGTAAGCATAGCCATTGAATATTTATTAATTGACCAACACCTACTGATTGGTAGGTCCCAGAATAGCAGTGCTCCAGGCACTTTCCAGTAACAAAACAGACTTTGAGATGTTAGCATAAATGGCAACTGCTTTTGGATCCTTTTTTTTTTCTTATTAGCAGTTAATTTATTTGCAGAAACTACGATCCGTGTAGGGTTTCATCTTCAGTGGGAAGTGGTTGACCCTGAAGAACAGGTGGAATTATAATCCTGAGCAGTTAGTTCCCAGAGTTTACATACTAGATATCCCCCCACAGAAACATCAGAATATGTACACAGACTTGAACGCCCTCAAATATACAACAGAATTCCCATGTCTTTGAGCAAACACTAACCTTCTGTTCCATAAGTAACGTGTTTGTAGGGATTGCTGCAAATGCCTTGTAGCTTGTCTTGATCTTGTACTGCTAAAAGGGTAAACCAGAAAGCAGGAAGAGAAGTAAAACAGGGTAGAAGAGGAGAGGGAGAGAGAGGAAAGAGAAGGGAAAGGTACGACAGAATGAAAGTCGATTCCAGTTGTCTTGCAGGCATGTTGCAACAATAAAATACTTACATATTACCTAGGAAAGCTATTTCTTAAAGAAAATCTAGTGTTTCTGTTAAGACTTCTGTAACACACACACCTCTTTTGCTTTTAGGGATGAAGTAGGAGAATGTGAACTCCCTGTACCAGCTTACAATTTCCACTGTGATTTTGATGACTTTCTGCTGACTACTATCCTTAAATGAATACCAGCAGAGGCTGTGAGTTTTTTGATATGATAATGCACAGCTACTTCAGCCAGTACATATGTCTCAACAACTGCTGCTGTGTGGTGTGATCCTGAACCACTAAGCCAGGGGGATTTCTATAACTGGCTTTAATGAGACTGATTAGGACGCTTAAGTGCTGAATTGCTTGTGTGAGTGGATAGATCATTCAATTTATGTTACAGAATAAGAAATTCTACCACCCAAATATTTCAAAACAAGCATAGGAAATTTCACAGTCTAACCAAACACACAGAACTGACAATCTAAACCATACAAGCCCTACATGGGTTTGGGTATAAAACATCTAAGATCAGTCTTAAACATGAGTCTTTTTAAACAGTTTATATTTTAGACCATGAACTCTTAAGAAACCATACTTTCTACATTTTCTTTGCAATTACAGATGTTGAATTCAGTTATTTTTAAATTATTTATGAGATTTAATGTGAGTTCAAGAGCTGGGATCCTTAATCACATGACTGCTGGAATTTTTTATTTTTTAAAAATAAGAGCATAATTCTTTTTCAGAAACATTCTAATAAAAAACATAAACTTGGACAATGATAGAGGTTTAAGCTATTGATTGATTATTTCTGCAATAGTCATGCATCAGTAAAGGTATTAATCCATTCAAGCTTTTATGTGCACTGCTGTCTGCAACAAGGGTTACTGGTGATTATGAGATAGTAGGCTGAGCAGTGTGCTGTACTTTGGGTCGTTCTCTTGTCACTTTTTTCCTTTTTTTTAATATCTAATAAAAGTCTTTATGAGAGCAGAGGGGCCAAAATTTAATTTAGATAAGAGAAACTTATATCACCCTTGTACCTCTCTTGGAATATTGCATGACACAACCCTTTAATTCTTTCTATACATAACGTAAAGTTGTTTTTCAACTTTACTCATGTTTCTTAGTCAGAAGTTGGAGGCTGACAGGCATTCAAGTCAATGATCACAATAATTGTATTGAATGAAGTCTGACAAAGCAGTTGAATGGAAATGCTGGAAATGCACTTCTTTTTTTTGGAGGGGTAAGAATTTCAATGAGATCTAGTAATTGTAACTCGGATGTCTCAGTCAAAATTAATGCCTTTTATATTCTATATATCCTATATATTCATAGGAATTCCTACAGGATAATTAATCTCATCCTAGAAAGCAAAAAAAATCATCCTGTAAATGGACTATATTATCTTCATTAGCTACAACAGAATCACCCAAGTTGTGTGTGGATATCTAACTTTCAAATGTGAAAAGTCAGGCAAGTTGAATCCTGCCCTTTGAACATTTAGGCAGAAATTCTCTGCTATAAGCGTGTGTAGGTTCATATATTTATGTATTTATGAATACAGAAAATTTATATGCAGACAAAATGTAACATACTGTGCACTGAAGTAAGATGAAAACCGAAATTCTGAATATTAAAATTAGCATATCCACAAAATGTATCTTTGTTTGCCATAATTGATATACAGTCAAGAAAATTATATAACTGGATATGTAAATGAAAGGCCTGTGGGCTTTTACATATGATGAGATGGACATTGTATATTAGAAGAATAATATGACCGCATTGAAGTTACTTGGACTTTTATATAAACTAAATAAAGACAGATCAAACTGTTAAAATGTAAAAGTTTCTATACAGTTTTAATGTGTTTTATCACTTCCAGATACTGTAGAACCTGTGAGCTATGGTCACAACATCTGAGATGAGTGGAAAGTCTTTAATTCAGTTTCTCATTTATATGAATATCCACATATTATTTTGCATTACTTAAAATTGTTATTCAACACCTAAATACATTTACTAGTCTGATTCACAGGAATCTAGCAGTATTTTTAAACAGCCATGGACAGTTAGGTCTGCTGGCCTGCACCATGGTCCAGTCAGAAACAAACCAACTCCAATATGAAAGCTCAAGCAAATATCAGCCTGGGGACTTCTGGGGAAAATGTCCAGTCTTGTTGCTGAAATGATCACCCAGGGCACCCACCGGGCAATGCAGAGTATGCCAGGCACATACTTACAAAGCTTAAATCAGAGACTAACCATGAGAGTGTAGAGTTCCTCATCAGCAATCTTTCCTGCTTTGTGGTAGGCTTTGTAGCTGTGCTGAGCTCCATGTTGCTACAGTTAGTTCATGCCCCAGCTTTTTTGAGTACATCTACATGCATCCCTGTGCTACATTCAAATAGGAAAAATCAAAGCATATGTAGGAATGATACCCCATGATACCACTGCAAAGAGTGTTCAAACAACACCAGAAGTTTTTATTTTAATCTGTTCCTGCAGAATCAGCAATTTTATCTGTCTCCACTACATACTACTGTTTGTTTTGCTGTGTTAGGCCCATGAGGACACTATCAAAATGACTGAAAAGTCCAGGGAGAGGGTTTTCATTTCCTGGGTCACCCACAGTTCACACTTCATACTGTTCTGTGGCAAAACAGCCATTTTTGTTAAATCATTGGTGAACATAGATACATAATGCATGGGAAAGCACATGTTCATATATACAGGTGCAAACAGTTAAATAAGCTCATACATTTCCTTTTGATTTACATGAATTGGTGCACGCATAGGCACAGACACAGAAGAGCTCTCCCTAAAAGAATCCTTTTTCCATAATTGCTTTGAAGTCACGCTAATGAAAGAGTTTCATGTGAATACTGAAAAGTACCTATAGTGTCAAAATTCTGGTGTAAGAGGTGTTGGTTTAATATGTCTTAAGGTTGCAAAATTAGACATGCCAAAGTCAAGCACTTCTAGATGCTTCACATTTTCCCTTGATATTCACTTAGCACATTCTCATATGCAAAAATTTTGTCACACATCAACAGTCATCAGATGGAGCAACCTGCTTTTTGTCTAGTTCTGAAGTTGAGGTGATTTGAGACCTAAATGCTGCTTAGGGTATTAATGTTGCCTCTCCTCAATCTTTTCCTTTTTTTCTCTAGAAATATACTGATTTGTGGCTGAAGTGTTATTGGAGAGGTTGGCACAATTAACACATCAGCAAAGTTCAACTGAGCTGTGCCATAAACTAGATAGGGAAGCAACTGACAGCAGAAGAAAAGGGGGTGTTGAATGCACACTAATATTAGCTAGAAATGAAGTCTCAGGTCACATTTGAAAGCCACAATAGACCTTTCCTACACTAAACCAAACTGCATTTGATTTAGAAATTTCAGATCTTCTAGGTCCCCAGATGGAGCCAGCTTTGTCTGCATGACTAAAAATGTCACCAGACTAACGGTCCAAGTCTGTTTAACTGGAGGACACTCTTCCAGTTTCAGTGGGGTGGTGGGGCATTTTCATAAATGCCACCATACCACTTGGTAAAGCAGAATTAACAGGAAAAAAGGACAGTAGGGAGGACAGGAAGGGTGTAATAACCTCTGCAAATATAAACCCAGTCAATAGCTGTTTGTCACAAGCAGAGAATTTCCTTACCTCCAGAGACTCTCGCAGGGCTCATTGCACTGACTAGCAGAAACCACAACAGCTTTGCAATCTGCAGACTCAGCCATGCCTTCCCGTTTTGTCTTGGGGGCTTTTTTCTTGGAATTTCTATAATTTCATTTCTCTTTTTGTTTCATTAAGTAACACTGACAGGGTGCAGCGACACTGTACAGGTGTGCTTGGCACAATGATTCCTCTTGGGTTGTTTGGATTGTAAAAGAACCATTCATGACTATTACTGCTTTGTGATGATTTAAACCTCTCATTTTCAATTAACATTTTCCAAGGAGTTCAAGTCACCCCTGCCATGGCCAAGCTGTTAGGAAAACATCTGACACAACTTGATCTGGCAGACCAGGCTGTAATTTTATGCTGTGAACAAATAAATCAATAAACTATGATAGCCTTTCTGTGATGGGCAGAGCTCAGATATCAGCAAGAGGAGGCACAAAGGAAGCACAGAGTACAAGGATAAGATAAAAGAGGCTGAAAAACCTTCTCTAGGTCTGTTGCCTTCTGTCACCAGCTCTTCCTGTTTGCATAAATGTTCCTTTTGCTTTCACCTGCCTGCTGCATGTTTTTTGATCAGCTTTCCTTCCCCATCTCATTCTTGAGATTTATCTTTAGGTTTGAAGTGTAACTGGTTCCCAAGCCCTCCTGTGGCAATCACCACCATTCTTATTCTCACCCTGCTGGGACTCTCCTGCCTTCAGGTCGATGACAAACAGCAGGAGTGTGGCTGATCTGTCAAGTGTGAGACTTGAATTTGCAGTAGCCCATGTTGTAGGAGGCTTGTCTTTTTATTTCCCCTAGCCCTCTGTCTAGCACAACAAGATGAGAGAAGTACCAAAGAAAGGAAAGAAGCAGGAGACTGTGCTGTCTTCCTTCTCTGGCACTTGTACACATAAGTTCTTGCCCAGGCTGAGCTCAGCCATGTCCCTGGACTGGTCCCAGGGAAGTTCAGAATGGCTGAGATGAGTGCAGCCTCCTGGTCACAGGGAGGACAGGCAGGATAGGGTGCTTGGGAATCAGTTGTCACATCAATCAGATTAATCTGCTTCTAGCTCAACTCTGCACCTAAGATCACTGTACTTCTATACTTTCAGTGGCAGTACATGTGGATTTATACTAGCACAGGGTGTACAGAATATGTTTTATGGTTTATGTTCGACACACAAGTGTTTTAAGTGAGCTTCAAAAGTAAGTGCACCAAATATATATCTCGGCCACTAGGCACAAAGCCATCTTCAGTAGTATCTCCCCCTCGTGAATAAAGTATTTTTATGCTAAAAGATTCCTACAGCATCTTCTCCTATAACACAGAACAACTTGCTGGCAATTTGATATGGTAGGATTTACTCTTTGCTATCTTCTTTATCAATAGAAAAACAGTTCCTTTTAAACATTTTTTCCACAGCTCATTTATTTTACCAGCACTGCGCAACACAGATGTGATTTTCCCCACAGGGACAAAGAACTATTAGAAAATAAGCATGCATCAAGTGTACCTTGGGTTTGATGTTTTCACGGTCAGGAGGCGGGGAAAAAGACTGTGTTGAAGTCAGCTCTCTGGGTCTTGATGGCAGGGTGACTGGTGACTTGTCTGAGACAGGAGATCTGCACTTTAACACCGGTGAGGTGGCAGATTTCTCAGGTCTTGGAGAGGAGGCACTAGACCTATGATTTGTGTGCACCAATGAAGAATTAAGCTGCAGCAGATGGGAATTAATATTACCAGTTTGTGGAAACAGTGGAGTAGAATGAGGCCGAGAGAGAGACCACTGCTTTGAGACACTTGAAGGAATAGGAAAAGAGTCACTCATCTCCTGAACAGATGCTTGGGATGAATCTGATTTAGATCTAGAAGCTGAATGCAGGAGACTTGGGGAAGGAGATGAGTGTTTTTCTAGGGTGGGAGAGAATATGCCACCAGGACTGCTAGAAGAAAGCAAAGGGTATGAGCAGCAGGTAAAGATAGGTGAGTAAGTGTGCACTCTCTCAGATTTCTGAGGTGCCCTGGACCTGGAGGCAGTATACTGTAGGCCTTCTGGAGAAGGAGAGGTAGGGTGTGAAAGGGAGGAGGCTGCTGGGGCACAAGGAGGCAGCAACGTAGACTGCAAACTCGGAGAGGCAAACAATTTTGTGTGGGAGGTGACAGGGGATGACAGAGGACTTCGGGAGTCTGGAGAAAGTGTTCTGACTGGAAGGTGCTTTTTAGGAGAAAGGGACCTCGCCCTAGGGGTGGGATGAGGCTTGGTGGGTAAAGGCAGATGCTGAGACCACCCTGAAAGCCAATATTCCTCTCCACTGGGAGAAACTGACTTTATAGGAGGGCTTGAAACAGATTTCTTGGGAGTTGGGGGAGTTGTTTTGGCCTTTTGATCTATTGTGAGTGTTGAGGAACCAAGGGAGCTGGGAGAAAATGTGGGACATGAAGCAGGGGATAGTGGTCTCCTCTGAGAAGAGCCTGACCTCAAAATAGCAGTTAAGAGGGTCAATCTGGTTGGCAGAGTGGATCTGACTCCTGACTTTGCTAAATGTCCTTTAGATGATGTTTGTGTGCAAGGCTCATTTATACTACATATGGTTGAAGAGGAGCCATAAAGAGAGGGTGGAGACAAAGGTTTTGGGGTAGGAGATAATGAATGTGTTATTATGTGTACTGGGACAGGAGATAAAGCATTCAATCTTTTCGAAGAACTAGGAGTTAGAGCTGAAGATCCTTGAATTTCAGCTGAACGTGGAGGATCAGGGAAAAGACTCAGGCTCTTTGCTGGAATGGAGGATGCAGTAAAGTCTCCCATTTTGCAAACACATCCAGGGGTATAGAGACTTGTTGTTTGTAGGTTATCAGACACTTGAGGAGAGGAGAAACACCTATTTGATGCAGAAGAGGATATTTTAGACATGGAGTGGGGTGGATTACGGGAAGCAGACTGGAAGTAGAGAGATGAATCTTGCTTAAAAAAAACAGTTCCTGACTGCGAGTTGTTACGGGAGTCTTCCAGCGAAGAGGCTTGATTCAGGTTAACCATGGCACCACACACTACTTTCTGATTAGTTGGAGAAATTAAGTGGACAGCAGGTGGTTTAGAGGAAAGATGATCAGAGGTGGAAAGAGTAGAAATTAACTGGAGAAAAAAGAAAACAGAAATGTTAATGTAGGTGGAACCTGTGGAACTGTAAAGCAACCCACATTTCTGTCCTGTGATCATGCATATAGTGTTTCCATTAGTAGTGCTCTGTGTGTTAAAAGCACAGGGATACAGCCTGATGGATATGGCTCTCAAGGGAGATGACTGAGTGCAGACAAGTTACACGTAGCTTTATTTTTATGAGACCTCAGTTTTGTCAACATAAACAAGGTTCAGGACTACTGTATTTTTCATTTTGAGTAAAACCCAAGACAGTTGTGCCATAAGTGTCCAGAACCATATGATGTCATTCGTGTTGTGCAGACACAACAGAAAGTGAGAAAACTGCAATATCATCCCATCTCACTTTACCAGTTCAGTGGAAAGTAACCTTTCTGTTAATGAGATTCAAGTCAAGCACTCATTTTCTCATTCAGCAAACACCACCTTCTGCAGCACTGTGATATCAGAAGAAAAAATTTGCTCAAAACTATTTAAATCAGACATCCAGTCTGTTTTTCACTTTTCTTGTCATTCATAGAGCAGTGTGTTTGACAGTTTGCAGGCATATAAGAGTCCTTATCCTCTTTTCCACAGCCTTACAATACACTAATAAAACAGTAATGAGCTCTTTCATGAGTGCCTTTTTTCTTAGGTCTATTCTAATTAGGATTTGTCAAAACTAATTAGAGCATACAAGTATATTATCAACCTTTCATACAGTTTTATTCTTTCAAAATCTTCCAAGTTATTATAATGCTGAAATTAAAAAATGGGGTATACACAATATGAATAAAACATAGCAGTATGAAATAGTGAGCTAAGTCAACCACAAAACCGAAAGGCTACAAATTACCACCTAACTTTTGACTGAACAATTTCAAAGCAGGGAAATTGACTCTAATCCCTACAAACTTCATATAAATATAACACCTATTTATCTATTGTCTGATACCCTGAAAAAAAGATTATACAAGTCTATAAAAGGCTATTACAACATCCCGTTTATATATACACAGCTCACACATGGCTTTGGCTCAGCTTGTGAATTATATGTTTAAATACAAATATCTTCCCCATAAGAGACAGGAATTATTATTGTATCGTATATTATTGATACACTACAAAACAAAAATTAGTACAAAACGTGATTTTCATGTGGGATCACATGGTAGAAGCTGTGACAGGAGAACAAGACTTATAGGCTTTAAAAGGCTAAACTATATCTAAAATGTTCAATAGGGTCTAAATATGCACAGCAGAAACCAATTAGTCTGTATAATTTAAACCAAATGAGTTCTTCATGCTAAATGATGACAAACAAATAGCAAGACTTGTAAAATACTTTCTCTAATAAATGCCCTCAGAAAAGCCAAGGCAATGCCTTGATTTATAGAAATAAACACCATCCATCAGGATGCCTTTACAATCACGCTAACTTCCCCTTATTTTACATGTGTGTTAAAGTGTCCCATTTCAAGAAAGCCAATGGATGTATACAGTCCAAGTATTAGGATATAAAAATGAATGTCCATACTACTGTGCCATCTATGCCATTGAATTAAGAAAATATGACTCTTGTTGAAAAAGCTGCTAATGAAGAATACGAATCAATACTGGAAATTGAGAATAATTTACAGATATTTAAGGACTGTGAAAAATTGTTATTAAATGTGATGAAACATAAAATTATTTAACAAGTTTAAAGCAGCATGGTAATACATCTAATTGGGGAATGACATCTCTCTATTTCAAAACAGAATAGATAAATTTCCCTCACAAATACAATAGATTAAAAGAAAATGAAGAATGAATATGAAACTCCATAATGAAAGAGCAGGATGTGCAATGACTTTTAATTAGTTAAAACTTAATAAGAAAGATTTATAAGCAGCTAGGAAAATGTTCAATCTAATAGATGATATATGTGCTCCTACAAGTATGATAAAGACATTTTGCTGTAGTCTTCTTCCAGTTTGAACACTACTGAACATTAATGTGCCAAGCTAATTGAGCCATTATTCAAGTCTTCTGATTGTATTACAGTGTTAACTACCACTATAAGAATAGATGTATAAGAAGGAACCTCTTATACCAGGTCTGTGGGGATGAATCAAAAGGCAATCGAAAGAAAAGGCAAAACCCAATAACTGGAACTGTGGTTGGATGAGTTCTTGAACCAATTTTTACACCTCAAATAACAGCATTCCAGAATCGAATTATGCTATATAACCACATGAGACAGACTGAAGCATTGGCTAATGCAATGGACGTGGGGTTGGAAGAACTGAATATGCAACTAAATGCTACATTTTAAATGGCACTACAGAACAGACTGACATTAGATTTGTTGTTATTGCATGAAAATATAGTGTGTGGGTACTTGAACTTAGCGAATTATACTTGCAGTATTCACATACCAAATGTAACACAAAACCTTAATGAACAACTAGACCACTTGAAGTGTGTAGCAAAAGCACGTAGAGACCATAGAGGAAGTATGAAAGTAGGATGGCTGAACAAACTTTTACATGGTTTAGTATTGTCGTTATCAGGATGACTTGCTTCTTTATTGCAATTCATATTGATAACAATCATTGTAATTATTTTGTTTCATGTATTATTAGCTTGCATCTAATCAATGCTAACCCAGGTATTAATTCATCGACTACACAAGCTGTCTGGGTGGACCTAACTGGAGCTACACCCAAATGAAAAAGCTTCGAATGTAAGGGTAAGGGACACTCCCAAAACTGACCTAATACAAACATGATCTGGATTTTGAATTGAGTGACTGTAGTCACAGGGTGGATGATGTGGGACTTGCACCTAAGAGGTGTCCACTTATCTCTTATGCATATATTGTGGATGGAAATCCACAATGGCAGTGTAAGAAGAAGCAGAAGGAGGGAGCTCTTACTGTAGCAGGACAGCCCTGTTTTGGTTTCAGACACGATGCCTGGTGTGGGACCTGTAACTACCCTTCAAGTAGTCGTGGGCTGTTCCTAGATACTTCCTTGACTGCCTCTTGATGGGAGTCAACAAATCTAACTCACTCCAGCCTCAGCGCATGTGTTCTCCAGACACCCTTATAGCTTTGTGTTGGGCCCTCATTCCCTTCTTCACATCTCTCTTGAATTTGGGGGTGAGTGGCCACCAAACTGAGCATGGTTTTACAGGTGCAGCCTCACCAGTGACAGTAGTTGAGATACAAAAACTTTCCTCAGTCAATGGGATTTGGTTTGTGGGTTTTTTCTCTTCAGTATTTCTACTGGTTTTAAACACTTCTGTAGTTGTATTAGATTAGCGCAGAGGAAGGGAGTGACAGAAGTAGATTTGTGTTCCTTTGGTCTGTGATGCAATTTCAAACCTTCTTATCGCAGAAGCACCTCTGATACACATTTCCCAAAAGCATATGAAGTTGAAACAGATGGTAAGGTTACCTTGGCACAAAGAGATCAAGGAACTTGAAAAATATCTTGTTGCCTCATAGATGATGATCCCAGAAATATCAAAGAGGTCATAATCTTAGTTTTGAGCCTCTCTCAGAAGGCCTTCAGCACATTTCCTATGGCAGAGCCGAGCTGAACACAAGGCAAGTAGTGGTTCTGGTGAAAGCACATTGTTTTGGAAGGGCACAAAAATGTGGTTATTATACCAGAAAGGCCTTGAGAGGTGTGCTGGTCAAACAGGAAAAGGGAAAGAGTGTGAGAATTTGAGAGCCCAAAAGGCAAAAAGTCCTATGTGAGAGAGAATTTTGCTTGATGTAGACCTGATCCTGGAGCCAGCTAATTATGTTTTGATCTCAGTAGAACTTGATTAACGATAGGTGAAAATAAAATCTCTACCACAGCCTGCCAGAAAGAAGCACTGGAGACTGTGGAAAACAGTAAATCAGCCTGTGAGCCAAGACCAAATTAACAGAGATATCATTCATAACAGTTCAGTTTCTCCTAAAAAAGAAGGTATATTCTTCCGGGTGATGGCAGGAGTTTGCAAAGACTCTTGACTGGTTCTTCTGGAAAAGCCAAATCAGATGACGTGCACTGGACACGGGAATGCCAAATGACTTTGACTAGCTAAGACAGCCTTCTGGCTATTGATTCCCCACAGTAAGTCAAGAAGGGTCTGCAAGCTGAGTTAATGTCCTGGCATTCAGAGGAGCAGAAATACCTCCCTTCAACCCAAAAGGTTAACTTCCAAGGGCAGGAGTCAGTCTGCCTCTCTCACACATAACTAGATTCTCTAATATTTAAAAAAAAAAAAATTCCCCCCCCCCCAAAAAAAAATACCCACAGTACACAAACAGTTAACTTTCACCAAAAAGTCCAAAATTTGACTATAAGACCAGAATAACCATTAAAAAAAATGCATAGCATTTTCCAACATCAGTCTACATTTACACCTAGAACAGTAGAAGCTTCCATTTTTTTTAATATGTTTTTTTTTCTTGGTTGTTTTGGGGTTCTTTTTCTTTCATTTAAGCAAAATCAGATCCTAATGAAGCTGTAGGAGCCCTCTTGTACAGTTACTGATCCTCTGTACAACACAATAGTTCTGATGCTGGTTCTTGTTTTTCTCACCTCTGAGAGGAAACCCATAGTATGATTGTATTTTTTAATGAACATAATGTGATAACTCTTAGGTGGGACACAATATTACTATTATAATCCTAGAATCTAGCCCCTATATGGAATCCTATGTGCACAGGAATATCTACTGACATATATTTAATAAGTTCATAATTTTATTTCATATCTGAAATATGTCATTAGATAGTTAGCCAGAAAAAGTAATGCCCAAGGAGACACCAAAGAAGAATTAGAAGATGAGTGAAAAGCAACTTAGTAAAAAACATATGAAGACATACAGACAGCTACAGATATTTAGCTAGACATATTTTCCTTATGAAGACTAAGGAAGTACTTAGACTACTGACAAACTGTAATTTGAGAATGATCAGATATGCATTACCCGAACTACATACTATCTCTCTTCCCACTCGGTGAATAGCCAGTCAGGCTACAAATCCTTTTTCTATGCAATCTGTGTTTTCTGTTACTTTACCAGGCAAATCTCTGTTTGCTGGTCAAGTCATCAAGAGCTCAGGAAAACTACAGCATGTATTAGCTTTCAAAGAAAGAACCCAAGTAAGCCTGTCAGAGCCTGAACACTGAACATTGCTGAAGTAAATTTTTCTTTCCATAGGACAATTATTCTTTCACAAGCTGCTTCCCCTACACAGATTTATCTATGCCTTTACACCTTCCCTGTGTGAAATTCTAGCTGACTTTGCTGGGAGTTTCTTGGAAGACATAAATATTTCACAGTGCTGTAAAGTCCAAACTAGGTTGGATTTCTCATTCACAATTTCCTCAATCAAAAGTTTACACAAATTAATGAAAAGCTGAGTAGCACAAGTATTTCAACACAAGATAGGAAGTCCTATTCTTTTTCAGAGACAAAGAATCCATGCTTTACTTCTTTTTAAATTGATGAAGAATGGCATTTTCAACTGATGGAAACCCTGCTGAGGTCAAAGGAAATGAAACATTTTAAGGACGCTTATTTGAATTCTCTTATTGGCAATTTAAAATTTTAATAAATCAAATAATGTGTCCCTAGAGATCAACATAAAATGGACCTTTCAACTTCATTAGCTTGTTCCATACACCAGTGCAAAGTCAGTGCTAACTAACAATCAGAGTAAGAGGATTTTTATAGCTTCTTTCTCTAGCATAAAGGGCTGCAGCTTGTGCTGAGGAAAAAATAGGCCTGGGAAGTCTGACGCTGATAATTCAAGTCATCTGCAGGCTCCATTGATTTCAACAACTTTAGCCAATTTAGACTAGCTAGGAATCTAACACCTGATTATCTCTCTGTCACGATGACCTGCTCTTAAGGGATGCATTACCTGCTCCATTTATACACCAGAGCCACAGGGAGAGGCAATAAGTCAGAAGGGTTCAGACAACTCCTTAGAGTCAAAACATTAGAGGAATGGCCAACAAAAATGTTAATTAAAGAGTAAACTGGGCAAGCTGCTTTAGAAACCCAGTATCTATATCCTGAAAGCAAAGGTTAGCTCTAGAATTTCAAAATCCAATTACCTGATGCTTTTGTGGATCAGCAGTGCTGTAGCAAAGTGCAGCACCTGGAATGTGCCCATCTCCAGGAGATTTTCCTTCCCCTGTGCCAGGGGAAATGTGGGACGTGGCCAACAGCTGAGCACTGATGGGACCGTAGCCATTGGAAGGACGATGAACGTTGTTCGAGGCAGCAGCTACTTCATCTTCATCACCCGAGTCCGTAATCAGGATGAACTCAGCCTTAAAAAGGTCATTCTCCTGCATTTCTCCTTTGTTCGAGTTACAGCCCAGGGACTGGAAAGCTGTCGGGATGATGCCTGTATGGACAGCAGACACACAGTCTTGTCTGGCCCTGCTCTTTAAAGCCAGATCATCAGAGATTGCGTTAGCCTGGAAAAGATACAAGGAAAAAGATCCCAATTAGATGCATTCTTTTTGCGTTCCCCCAAAATGTGGTAACTTTGGCTTGTGGTGGTAGCTAGCACTGTGCCACCAAAAGCATGCAGAAGAATTTGGGTATGAGCACCCAGTAGAAACCAGTTCCTCAGGGAGACCCCCCACTTCCAGACCCCCAGCCAAATCTGCGGGGGCTCCCTTCCTGGCGTCTCGCAGAGCAACAGGGGACTCTGAGCACAACGATGGGTGGGGCCCAGGGCTGGCACTGGAAGCGAAAAGGAGGGTGCAGTCAAGCCGAATGAGTTGTCAGACCAGACTACACTAGACACGATGGGAAGGCATCCCGACCGCGGGATCCACGGGAGCAGACAATGCTCCTCAGAGGAGTCTGACAGACAAATCTGGGACAAAACCTATACATATTAATGAAGAAACAAAAGCCTTTAAGCCAGGGCATTCTCTGAAGAGAGCAGGCAAAGAATCTGAGGTCAGGGAGCTTTACTGTATGTACAAGATTCTCAGCACAGACCACAATTGTTCTTCATATTTTGTGCAATTTCTACTTTTCAGTATGTAACTTCTCAAGCATGCTCTGGATGAAAGCAGTGGTCCAAACTGAGCATCTGACACACGCATCGCCAAATCATTCAGTATAGAAACTGCTATGGTAATTCCTATTTCTCTTGGAGGAGCAATCAGGTAAAAGAACAGAAATACTGCGTACTACAAAACAAAGCCTGTAGATGGGGCTCATACTTGAATCCTGCCTGAGGAATACAGTAACTGCAAATTTCCACAGGCAGCTCCACAAGTCCCTGGAGCTCAGTTCTTTTAAAAAATGTTGGAACCTAAAGAGGAATACCACCAGTATGCCTTTGGAGGTGTTATTTTCTTTATCTCAGGAGAGGGGTAAGATATTGCTCAGGTTCTAGACATTTCAGAAAAGGGAGTAATCAGTGCCATGAAGACCTCTGTGCTGCATCACTGCCTAGGAAAGTTTTTCTCTGCCTGCAGAGAGACACAGAGAGACACTATTTACAGGGCACTACTTAAAGGAAAACCAATACTGAGCTGGAAATGTGACTCACAAGCTAAACATCCTAAGGATAATATTCCAATGCATGTCTCTTCAACCATGTTCATTCTCTGCCTAGACTAACCCCTTTTTTAGCCAGATAGGCCACTGAAAATTCTGGAGCATGTTCCGGTCTGAGGACTGTGAACTCCTGTGGTAAGTTTATTAGCAGCAAGAATGCAGCCCCAGCAATGTCCCGGGGAAGGAGCTGTTGTACAAGAGCCAAATAACCACTACCACTTACCTGAGGGTTCCAGTGTCCTCTCAGGTGGCATGGAATAATATAAGGTCTGTTAAGCCTTGTGAGGCAGGAAAGGCATAACAAACACTATGTGCTGGCTAAAGGCAGGAGGACCAGGAATGTTGGACTGCTGGCTTCATTGTCACAGGAAATCGTGGGGACAATGTTTGAAAAATAAAAAGCAAGCTTTCAATTTGATACTTTACTATGCAACTATGAAAGAGATTGACACCTTTGCTGGAAGCCACAGCACTGGAATTTGCTGAAACCAGGGTCCAGTGACCAACTCTTGGTTGATTCCCATGTGACAACACTCCTCACACACCACTCTTGCTCCTGTGAAGATCAGGAAGGAATCCCACCCGTTGTCTGCCAAGAATATAGCCTCTGCCAAGAATATAGCCTTTGCATGACTGACAGAGGACAGTATCAAGATGGGAAAGTATTTCCTTCCAATATAAACTCTGCCAAAGGCAAATCAGGCTGTTGAGCAGATATCAACCATTTCTTGTACAATAATTCTGCATCTGTGGTAGGCTGGGTAATTAAAGTGAAGCACAAGCCAGGCAACAGTGCAAAGCAAAGGGTTTCAGATCAGCGATGCTCAGGACAGTATTTTCTATCTTTTGAAAGACCGAAAAAATTAGCACAAACAAAATTTACCTTATTTATAATTTCTTGATTACTCAGATCCTTTGGCTCCTCTGGAATTGTCACAAGGAACTTAGAGATGTCTACAACCTCAAAATGAGTTGGAAGTCTTCCAATGGATGGTACAAATGAGAAGGTCAGTGGTTTGGTTCCAGCTTCTTGAGAAGTGACCTATGAAACACACAATTAGTTTGATTTGTCAGAGTTGAAATAACATTAATTACTTAATTTACATAATTTACAAGTCTATTATTAACTATACTGGTCACATTTTTTAACAAGACATTGTATATCAAGGTCTTCATTAACAGACAGTACTAATTATATTAATCATCCTATATATTCTAATGGTGTGGGACAGCAGATAGAAGAAGTATTGTTCAATAACTTGTTATTCTTTCCATTTTCCATACCAGAAACAGAAAACCATATCTAATTCATTTCACAGCTGGTTTTATCTTTGTTTAACTCCACTTTAGTAGAACACAAATTGTAATTATCCCACTGTATATGGCTATAATATATCTCCTAGAGTATTTGCTTAACAACTTATAACAAATTGGAAGAACCTTCACTCTGCAAAAAGAAAGCAAAACTTTTTTACATTTCCTAATGCAAATGCAGCTAATTCTGAACATCTGAGATGAATTTTGATTCAAGGAAAGGATTTTCTTCAATTTTCTTTGGACCATTCAGCCACATACACCAAATCAATCTGTGTCTGTCTTCTAAGTTCTCCCTCCCCAACTTTGCATTCCTGCTAGGACCATGTATATTGGGTATGTATACACTGAAGAGAAGAGAAAAGAGACATTTCCTCCTGGGTCTTCATCTGAGATCATTTCCATCTCCCTCACAGGAGATAACAGACAAGAAAAAAAGGTTCAAACCATGGTATAAACTCTCGGTTATTTTGCCAGATATCACAGAGAGGAACTCCAAAATACCTGGCAAGGTAAATAGAGGGAACCACGTTCCAAAACACTGAACTTGATATACTGGCTTTCCCGCTATTTGTTGGCATAGAAAAATCCTTCTGTTAGATTCAAAACCATGGAATGTATAGATTTTCCCTTGTTTTATAATCTGATTTAAAGTTTATGGCAGTTAATTTTACCTTCAGTGAACTCTAATATGAGAACCTTGAGCGGTATTGAATCATAGAGAACAGTAGGACTACTGCTTCACCTTTTTGGTTTACTTCTTGTTTAAAGTGAAGCAAAATGGAGAGCTATGGCTCTCATTATGCTTCTTTGCAATTTGCATCTATAAGTAAATAGCAATTACAGAACAGAGTGGTATTATGGAATACATTCACAGGAGTCTCTTTTCTCATGCCTGGGACGTTAAAAAATGTAACCTGCAGGGCTTGAGCAAAACAGAGGAGGGTTATTATACAAACACTGCCAACTTGTTTTCTCTACAATTTAGGGGAATACCATGACCACTGCTCTCTCAGACACACCCATATGTCCGCCTCTAATTCTGAAAGAATAAGGTGTTTTGATTCTTGAAAGTGAAAGGTCTGAATAAATGGACCACGTATCAGTTCTGAAATTGGACCTTTATATTCACAAACTTCCACAAGTATGTTACAGTGCAGACTTGTTAACCAGTTGGAGATGTGCATGACAAGAATGCAGGGACAAGGTGGTCTCCTACTTTCCCCCTCCACTTCACACAAGTCACCAAGCACCAGAGCACACAACGCATGGCCTGAATCAGTGGCAAAAGGGTGGCTGCTAAGTGCTCCACTATGCTGGGAGCTCTGGATGTTATTTTGTGTGAGGGAGAAACAGCATAGCTCTGTCCTTCTCTCAGCAGCCAAGGTACCCAAGTGATCATAGAACCATAGGGATTGGAAGGGACCTCGAGAGATCATTGGGTCCAACCCCCCTGCCAAAGCAGGCTCCCTAGCTCATATTGCACAGACAGGCGTCCAGGCGAGTCTTTAATATCTCCAGGGAAGGAGACTGCACTACACCCTGGGCAGTGGAGACTCCACAACTTCCCTGGGCAGCCTGTCCCAGTGCACTGTCACCCTCACTGTGAAAAAGTTCTGCATGTTGGTGCGGAACTCCCTGTGTTCTAACTTGCAGCCATTGCCCCTTGTGCTGTCTCCATAGACCACTGAAAAGGGGCCGGCCACCTCCCCCTGCATCCTACACCTAACATATCTATAAACATTAATATGGTCCCCCCTTAGTCTTCTTTTCTCCAGACTGAACAGTCCCAGTTCACTCAGACTCTCCTATAGGGGAGATGCTCCAGGCCCTTAATCATCTTTGTAGCCCTCCGCTGGACTCTCTCCAGGAGATCCCTGTCTTTTTTACACCAGGGAGCCCAGAACTGGACACAATTCTCCACGTGGGGCCTGACCAAGGCAGAGAAGAAGGGGAGGATCACCTCCTTCAACCTGCTGGCCACACTCCTCCTGATGCACCCCAGGATCCCATTGGCTTTCTTAGCCACCAGGGCACATTGCTGACTCATGGCCAACCTGTTATCTACCAGGACCCCCAGGTCCTTCTCCGCAGAGCTCCTCTCCAGCAGGTCATCCCCCAGCCGGTACTGATTCTAATGGTTATTTCTTCCCAGGTGCAAGACTCTACACTTGCTTTTGTTGAACCTCATTTGGTTTCTCCCTGCCCAGCTCTCCAGCCTGTTGAGGTCTTGCTGAATGACAGCGCAGTGGTCCTCACAACACAGCAGCACAGTCCTTGTTCCTGCTACAAGTCAGCAGAGCAGTATCAGTGTTAAAGGATTTTGTCACTAGTGAGCAGCCGCCAGTCCCTACAATGCAGCCAAGGGTGCAGCCTCCACCCAAGGACCTGATGTACCCAAAAGTGCTCTTCAAGAAGCAGAATTACCTGCACACAAGCAGGGGCACCCATCATTTCAGCATTGGTGATTTCTGCCCAGCTGACACTGTCCATTACGTCTTAACACTGCACTTGGGTCTCCACTGAAACCAGCCAGAGATGGCCTTTGCTTTCATGTAGGTCTGCAGCTGTGTTTTCATCCTCTCTCTCTCTAATTAGGAAATTCACTTAGTGGCTTCAACTACCTCAGTCATCTTTACTCTTATTTTAAAATATTTTTAAAATGTTTATTTTCATTTTGCAGACTTCAAAAAATAAGTTATTAAATTTTAATTATACAATGTGAAGCAGAAGGAACCATTACATACTTTTTTCTTTTGTTTTTTAGGATAAAATTTTTGTACCTCTTTTCATATACTCATTTCATTTACTATATCTCTCTGGCTGATGTTTCTATCCTTGAAGAACTGAAAGAAATGATCAGGGTGGACTTTCAGCATTTAATTACATCTATTAAAAGCAACTCTGGGATGTAGAGGTAAAGAATAGAAGAATAACCCTAAAATTGAAATATATATGAAACTTCCATGCAGATTATCATATTTTCTCTAGACCCAATAGTAACAGCAGAAGGAATTTAATGCCATGCATTCCCTGCTGCTGTAATTCATTTGAGTCAATAGAGTTACGGTGGCAGAAAAACACCATATGCCATGTCTATTCAAATTAATACTAATGAACTCTGGTATATAATATATAATTGACTTTATGCACAATGAAATAATTGATTTGTTTTAATTGCATCCTTTCATGTTGCATAGTTCTCTGAAGAATATAAATTATATGGCTTAATCTAAATCACCTTTGACTATACATTGGGGTCTATAGGCTGCTGCATAATACATTGCTGAATACCTTCAAAAGGAGAAACTTTTTCTAGATGACTCCCATGACTTCCCATCTCATCAACTGACAAACAGGTTTGTGGCATAATTAATACCATCAATTTACAACTACCTTGGGAATAGTAACTTAAATTATACTAATTATTGTTTTAATTACCACAGATTCCACAGCCCTTACTTGTAGAGCACATTTTTTTGTCTCGGTTACCTTACGAAGACAAATGAACACATCTAAGTAATCTCTCATGTGCTCTATATGCATTCAGCATACTGCCTGTTTTGTAATTTAAATTGAGGTCCCATTGCCAGTGATTGCTTCCCAGGATTTCCTTCTGGAATACAGATTGCTGGAGTGAAATGGAATATGCTGGTTCATATTACCACTTCTTCCACTGATTTGCCAATATAAGTCATTTCGCTAACAACACAACACCCTGAGAACACCTCACCCTTGAAATACCACAAACTTCCCTTTGGGCCTGTTCATTTGTTTAAAGGACAGAAAAGGAAATGCATGCATAAATAATAGCAAAATTACAAGCATGTGCATCATATCACAGAAACATGTTGACTGACATGCTGTTTTAGTCAGAGCACAAATTCACATGCCCACCATTCCGATGTGATAAATATAGCTCTAACACACAGAGCACAGCTAAAGCCACTCACCCAGACAGGGAGAGGGACCACCCGAAAACATGGCCCAAGTCCTGTAACCTCTCCTTAAACTCCTTTTCTATGATCAGTCTAAAGTCAACCCACAAAGAGACATTGTCTCCTTGAGACAGAGGAAAAAAGTTTAGTCTACTACAGACGAAATTATCAGTTAATGAGATGTAAGAATCTTCAGTATATCTTCATATCCAGCCTTATTATAGCTATCACAGTAACCTAATAAGGATTAGCTGATTCTTGTGCAATATGAGCTCTGGCTTATCTAAAGCCTTTTACAAACAGCAGCAGATGATCACCTGAACACCAACTTTCTGTCTGTGAAACTTCAGGGGAAAAGCTAAATCCACTCCAAAAGTCCAGGATGAAATTACAGCTCAGATGAAGCTTGTGCCAAAATTCCCACCGACAGCTGTTGTCCAGAAACTTCCCCAGGCTGTTTGCCTGCCTCTGTGATGTACCCATTGTATCACCTTCAGCAAATCACTATTGCTTCTTTCAATACAGTGACACACACCAAAATGCACATATGCAGACAGATATCCTTTGCAAATTATATGTGTAAAGCTCTAGAAAGAGCAAATGAATACTAGTATAAAATTGTCATCTATTATTCAAAATGCAAGAGCTAATTCAGCTGAAGTGTTTCTTTCAACAATAATTTTAATTAGCTCTTCAGCCCAGCAAACTCTATATAGCTGTAATTGCTCTTTCATACCACTCTCCACATATGCAGCTAGGCATGGTGAAAAGTAAGAAAAGATAACCTTCCATTTCCTCCTTTGCAAAGGGGGACTAAAATGCCTTGCCTGTTACATTTTATTGATTTAATTAAATGCGCTTTCACTAAATAGTCATAAAACATTAGACCCTAAGGTAACGTGGGTCTCTAAAACATATTTTAGGATCACTGATTTCCTTAAAGTCCTTATTTCCTCTAGTCTCCTGAATCTCCGAGGAAGCAACATCTTCCAAACTAAAAGCAATGCTATTTTAACAAACCAAACTTCTCCAATCCATCACCCATACACAGACCTTCAGCTAGGCAGTTCCACACCTAGACTGCCTCCAGGTAATCACCATTTCCTTCTGTCTGTCTTGCACTCACTATACCATGCAGGTCAATCAGAAATGATCCAGAAATACTGCTGCTAATTTTGCACAGATTTGTTTCGGGGTTTTTCTGTAGCATGTCTAAGCTTGCCATCTGATCCTGCATAGAAGGCAGTCAAGGACTGGAAAAGTAGACTGAAAATTTGAAGGCTGATTGCAAAAGAAAATTTTAAAAACCCAAACCCTGGTGGTGTCTAGCATGCACATGGACCGCTTACCACATACATTAATGGTCAGAAGACTCCTTGGGAAACAGGAGACTTCGGACCAAGTCTGTAGATACATAGAACTATCCACACCTAAACATAAACAAATCCTCATTTCCCAGTGTTTTTTTTTAATAATTCCATCTCAATTATTCAATGAGAAATTGAAAGTGAACCTAATTTTCTCTTTTTCCTGTAAAATTTTCTTGCCTTTTCAACCCTGCAACAGAGTCCCAGAATGCTGCTGCTGTCATCACAGCAGACTTGGAGAACTTGGAGCACAGTCTGATTAATGTTCCCTTAGTTTCTTTTCCCAAAAGCTGCACCTATCATTAAACAGGTATAATTTTCAAATCAAGCACTGGAAATAGAAATAAACCCCTCCTTACATCTGTCTGAGCTGAGAGATCACTCACACCCATCAGCTATTTGTCCCTTTGTGTCTTTCGATATCTGAGTAGTTGAGGGACAGAGGAATTTCAGCCAGACCAGTTCCCTCTTGGTGGAATGTGAGGCTTCCCCACCACACCACTGAGTACTGATGGCCTTGCCCTCACCTCCACCGGAGCATAAAGCCTCAGTAGTTCTCCTTTCAATGATGCATTGCAAAGCAAGTTTGGTAACACACTAGTGAATATATTTTGGGAGCAGATGATGCCCAGCATCACGCTGTATGTATCCCCACGTGTCTTCTAATGGACGATAATTTTTGTACAGTGAACTATTAATTGATTCTAGCGGGGGAAAAAAAACTAATAAAACATATGTCATACTATCAGAAAACCGGTTCAAAGGCTGTTGAAGAAAACCAGGGGATTTTAACAGATGTCTCCCAAAGTACAAGAAGTCTTGAAAGTGTAAATATAGGATTGGGGCCCCAGGGTTGCAAGCACAAATCATTAATAATCAGTTATTGTTCATTACAGGAATGCAATCCTGTGTGCTGGTATTAACGATAAAAGTGGAAACAATGAATCAGTATCCAGCATATGTAAAACATATTAAACATAGTGGAATTTCAATATATAACATAGAATCTGCTGGCCAATGAAGAAAGAACAAACTGCTAGCAAACATACAAAAATAACTCCAATTTTTTGCAGAAGTAAGCCCCACCAGCAACTGTGGATGCTGGCAATTTCCATAAAAATGCATTGGGGTAAAAAAAAAAAAAAAGGGGTAGAAATGAGATTTAAGTCAGTTTTAACTGTATGATTATTGGGAATGAGCTGTAATAATTGGACCATTTGGCTGTTAAGTATGAGTATCACTGTAGCTGGACTAGTAATCACCATATAAGCCCCAAGTACAAGCGATTTTCTGTGCATTTGTCTGAGGAAGTGCTAAGAGAACATAGTAGATTGAAGAGACTGTTATTATGAGAAGCAGTGCATGAAAGTAGCCCCTAAACTGATACAATCAGGAGATTAGTGATCCAGCTGAATACACAAGAAATTATAAATTTAGAATACCAAGAGTCAACCCAGTCTACACAAGGCCACCAGGACACGCTGGCATAAACAGGGAACAAGTGGGACCCCATCTGAGAAGGCCATAGTGGCTATACATGGAATAAGGCTGCTGAATTACACATACAAAGAAAGAAGAGGCTCCCAATGTAACTTTCTGACCACTTGCCTAGAAGCCAAAGGCATAGCTGTACAACCTTCTTCTGTACAAAGAGTTGTCCTCCCAGCAGTGGCCCCAGCTGGGTAGCTATGTGTGTACAAGAAACCTGGAGGAATAACTAAATGCAACATGCGAATACTTATCCACTGTTTATGAGAACAGCATCATTCTATTAATGATAATAGCTTGGCTAATAAAGAAGTGTTCTTATAAATATTAGTTGTGATGAGTGCCTCCTCCAACTTGACACACACACACACCCCCTGCCAGGAAAAAGGGAATTAACAACATTACAGCACTGTGATTAGACTGCTAATACTTCAATTAGACTAAGTACACATTTTTTTAGTGCTTCTCTATGCATGTTTCTCTAGCTTACAATAGTTGCATGAAGTATCTGGACTCCACCACACCCTTGATGCTTGGTAGTGATTTAGGTGCAGTAGAGATTGAGAATTTCCCACTTGTGCAGCTTTCCCACCCATTTTTGAAGAACTGTCTTCCTGCTTTGTTTAGACACAACTAAAGGTGGACTCACTTTAGCAGCTTAAATCATGCTTTAGACAGCTCCAGGTTAATGGTGGTGTGTGAAATCCATCAGGCCCTGACAAGGATGTGCTGGATGCCAGGGCTCTTGGTGCTTCACTGGAAACCTGCTGTTAGCAAGAGCACTTTAGCGGTATTTCAGAGTACGCAACAACACCGTCAGTCTCTCTGTTTCCCCAGGTATAACTCCATCCAAAACACTCCAACAGAGAGTGTGAAAACCTCTATCATACAAATCCAACAGTGAGAAATGAACAACCACGGCTCTTGGCTCTTTATACCACAGACACCTGGCACTGCAGCCCTTAACTCCCAAAAAAAGATCTCCTCCAACCTGAAGGACTGCAGGTTCAGGCTCAAATTCATTCTCACTTCCAACACTTTCAGCAAAGAAACCCACCTTTTTCCAGGAGAGGATACAGAACAATTTCAAACACTAGGAAGTCTCTCTCTACCCAGAGCCTTCAACCACCTCTGAGTGACTTGAATGTGCCAGTTCTCTCTGCCCCGGGTTGATAGCTCCTGTCATTACCTGCTGCCCCCAGATACAAACATCCAGCTCCACCTGCTCTTATCAAAGCACCTAACAGCAGAAAGGTGCTGCTACTCACGCACATCCTTGTAGGTACCATATGCATCTGGTTCCCTGAAAGTTTTCTTGTCCTCTCATTTCCCTCTTTTATTATTTCTGTCCTCAGCTAAACAAGGTTAAAAGTACATTTAGTTTTTTGATAGCTTTTCAGGTTAGTTTATTTTTAATGCTTTTCTTCTTGAAAACTGCAAAAAGTAAGAGGGTTTGAGTGTTAAAACATTTTGGCTGAGTTTGGTTTAATTGGAAATTAACATTTCATTTAAAAAAAAAAAAGTTTGATATGATTTGATCTTGGCAGTACAGATTCTACCAAGTTGTCTCCTGTGTTCAGCCTCTCTTCCATTATTATAAAAGTTTTCAGTCTATTCCCTTTAAATCTCTGAAGCATGATATATTTAATACATACCTCCTGTCCCAAACTGCTGCATCCTAGGTCTGGGCATTTCTGTTGCTAAGAAGCAATATTTTTGGAACAGGAATCCAAAGGAATTAAAGAAACACATAGAACTGTTCAGCTGAAATTTAAATTAAAGACTATACATCTGGCACCAACATACCTATGACAGATAGTAGCATATCTTTTAAGTCTTAGTGTTAACTCACTAATTGATGGTGACATACTCTCAAATATTAATTTCAAGATCCAAAAAGCCACCTGCCACTTGGATTTGTGAGTTTTTTGATCAATCAGAAAAACATATTTCAAAACCAATGCTTTCATGAAGTACAAATTATAACCTTAGCTTTTATCAATTCTTATACGACCAGGCTGAGGACTTCTAGTTTATCTGCTGTCATTCATTTTTTGCTGCTGCCATTCCAGCAGATAGCAGTGGAAGTCTTAAAATACCCAATGAAAGTCTTATAATGCCAGCCAGCATAGATCCCTCAGCTCCAGTCCACAAGGAAAAAGAACAGAGTCCTCACTGATCTTACATCAGGGATATACAGAGTATTTTGGAAAGTTTCAGCTTTTAAACCAACCACAGGAAGAGGCAGTTGGTATTTTAATCATTGAGAAATAGATTATATCATCCTGTACAATCAGGAATAGGCTTCCCATCAGACGCAAGACCACCCTTTACAGTCCTCCACACAAGGGATTTAACAAATAATCAGTACAAGCCAGTCTACAAGCATTCTTACCTGTCCTTTGCTAATAAAACTCAGTAGACTGATAGTTCAGCTGTCTCTTTCCCCAGGCTGCTGTCAATAGCAAGTAGGGCACAGTTGGAAGATAAATAAAAAAGTGAACTCCAAAAAACACTGAAGAAAGGAGTGTGATGAAACTGAAGAAGAGGTCATATTTTCCCCCTCTCACAAAGGATTTTTAGAGGTCCTTTTAACAAACTATTTTCTGAGTAGGCCTGTGTGGGCCCAGAAGAATGCTGACTACAAAGGCTAATTATTCTGGCACTCAGCTACTTACAAACAACAAGGTAAAGCTGAAGGTCTGTTGGCTTCTCATGTACATTCACAGGAGGGCAAGGTGATAAACTTAGGATCTCATTTTCTTCTCTGTGCTAATCATTATTAAGCATCTGTCTTTAAACAATTAACTTGAGCTTTCCCAGATGTCAAGAATACTGCAATTTTACAGAGCCAGGGTCATTTTTATACAACTTGATGTATTTGGAAGAATAGCTACACTTGTCCCAGTGAAGTAATTTTACTTTTATTTTTTCCAACAAAAGCATTTGTGTGAAGAATTGTGGTTTTACAAACTTGACTTTGTCTCATCAAATCAAGATAAACCAAAAAAGAACCGTACCAAAAAAACCCCATTTTGAGTTGCACTTTAGCATAATCATTCAGCTAAATACAGTCATGTACCATTCCTCAGATATTTTAGAGTGTAGGAGAAAGAATAGGAGTAGATTTTCCACAGCAGACTGTACATTCTGTACCAAGAACAAGCATAATTTCTTTAGTGAACAAATCTGGGCAGCCTGCAAAGTGAAATCAATACTTTGCCTCAGGCTTCCTGTGCAGCCCCGAATAGTTGCCTATAACCTTGTCTATACTAAAATATTCTGACAGTCTATGGGCAACTGCAACTTCTTTGCTATGTATTTCCAGGTATCCGACAGCCACATGACATTAATTCAAGTAGTTTAGGTGAATCTAACACATGCAGTTATCACGTATCAGCCTTTACTTAGGATAGCTCTCACCTCTTCAATTTCTGTACCTAGGGATGACATATGGCATCTCTCAAAGATCTCAATTGAGACTAGCCAAGCAGCTCTTCATAACTGGGACTATCCCACTCAGTCATCTTTAACAAAGTCAAGTTCTGGTTTTGCCCTGCAACTCATATTCCTGACAGAACAGAGATATAAATGATGCTGTTTGCTTTAAAAATCAGGTTTTCCTTCTTTCTAAACTTATACTCTTGGTCTTATATTTCAGTGTCTATTAACACATTTACCAACAATTGATTCTTTGCTGGCTTTTTTTATGTTGTCCTTACTGATCTTTTATCATGTAGTTTTGTCTTGGTCACTTTCCTCTCCATTTCCAGCTTGGAATCTACATTTAAGTTATGGCAAGTAGACTTCTCTAAAAGCAAGAAAACACAGTATATTTAGATTTGCCTGAATGACCAAGTATGCTACTAGTATCAGGCTTCTAAACAAGAGCCTTCCCAATTTAAGTAAAACCCTGACAACGTTCTAAAGAACACTTTAGACTTTCCACTGAGAATGTGTAAATAGTACCTCCTCTATATGTACTATGAATTAACCAAAAGGGCAGTAATTATAAAAGGACGGTATTACAAAAAGGGCAGGTGACTTAATTTTAATGAAAAAAAGCTGCATTTTTTTCCTTACCTCCTACCAAGATTTTCTTCAGAAGTTCACAGTATAAGAATGCAGATGATGATGCAATGTAAAACTCTTTTGCGTGTCAGAACAAACAAAGAAGATTCAGTACCTGTATTTTCATGCAGTATATTCATTCTAAGCAATTGGATGAAGGCCTGGATGTAATAATCATGCCTCTAGATTAAAAATCTGAGTTATTTTATTGCCAGAACTACAATTTCAGAGATTTTATAAACATTTTATAATTTTAAAATATTTCAAAGCCGCTATTTTGCATAATGCCCTAAAATAGTACAATCAAGAGTGCCGCTGACAGTAATTCCATATCCTTATCTCCAACACCAGGGAGAACTGGTTACCCTCAAGTTGTGCATTACGGGTTATAACTAACATATGCCACATAGGATACATTCTCTCTCCTCCTGGCCTCCAGTGTAGCATATTGATTATGTTAAGAGCACTCTTAAGTCAAGATTATCTTGCACTATTGTTTTGTATTAGCTAAAGACACATACTTTCAAATTATAAGTTTTATATTTCAAAATTCTGTAGCTTCTTAAAGGGACCTTTGGTCCTTTTGCCTTAGTGGTGGATGACTCTGCAGTCCCCTAAGAGCAGAGCTGCCAGATTTACGGAGAACACTATTTTGTTACTGCAGTATTCCAAAATGTCTGGATTGAAGACAGTCCTGCGCATTCATGAGAACTGCTAACATTTTTTAATTACTTTAAACCATTTCTTGCTGAGAGTTACTTGCAATAAGTCAAATTTTGAAAACTGAGTGAAAATGGATGTGATTTCTGAACTTGGTGTCAGCTTTGAAAAGGGAAGAAATATATCTTGGATGTCAATTAAACATTATTTCTGTCATTACTAGTAATAGAGCAGTACCACCTATCAGCATACTCCCAATTCTAACAATGTACATTATTCCAAAAACAGACTTGGCTATGAGGTAGAGTCAACTTCAAAGCCTCAGAAAATATTATTATATATGCATAATTTTCTACCAAGAGTGATTGCTTTCTATTTTTCATCTATGTCCTGAAAAACACGTTCTGGGTGGAAGTGAAGACAGAGATTCAAATTATATAAATTAGGAGGTTAATATAAAAGTTTAAAACCTTCAAGTGTTTAAGTTGTCAGTTTGTTGTTTTGAGATTTTAGTAAAATTTTTAATTTCCTCTAGCAGGGATCATTAAATCAGACATTAAATATATATCCTTCATTTAAATTCAACATGACAGACCCTATAACCCACCTACTACTTTTTTACCCAGTGTTTTGACAGATTCAACAATTTACAGATAATAAACAGATTTGGACTTAATAAAACTCTTTCATATGTTTCAGCATATAACTCTTGTGGGTATTCTTTATCCCAGAGATTATACAAGTCCTGTGAACAATAATAAGAAATCATGAGCATTTTAAATAATGCTCTCAAATGTGTATGTACAAGACATCCTGCAATCTGGGAGTTTACAATCAATGTCTTCTGAACAGCTTAGTAGGTTTACATAATACAGAAGCATATCTAGTCTCAAATAGAAAAAAAAAGAAGAAAAATTTAAAACCCCTTAGAATTGTAAATCATGCATTAAGAACATCTTAGCAGCAATGTATTGGCAATCCAATCTAATTATATTTATGCACTCTTAGTACTAAAGCTTCAGGTTATTTTAAAATGGTCTTAACTTAGTTTTTAAGAAAAGGGCATTGCTGTACTATTTCTGTCAGATTCTGCCTTATTCATGGTGTTAGATTTTATGTTCCTACTGACTACAGCTGTTTCCTCAGGTAAAAAAAGTGATTAGGAGCTCAGTCTTGCCAACATGATCCTGCTGAGGTTTTGATTACAGCAGAGACTGCAGGTCAGTGGGAGAGCTCAGGCACTCAAGAAAAGTACAAGGCAGATGTGCCTGCAGGATCAGTCCTCTTCTCTGAAACACTTGTTCTCTGACTTTTAAAAGAAGTGTAAGGGCTGGCATTCATTTTACCAAAGAAGTGGTTACAGCATGCAATACGTGTCTTACAGGTCCAGCCTCTGATTTTGCATCTGCCCAGGCTATTAGGTCTTGTTTGTTAACTAGCCAGAAATTGGCATGGAGAAAAAAGTTTGATAGTTAAATAAATAGGTTATTTTTGGAAATGACTCAAAAGCCCTCTTGTACCAAGCACTTACTTTTCCTCTGCTTCCCAGAAAAGATCTTTGAAGGAAATGACCCAATATACTGGTAAAAGTTCATTCATATACAAGGTTGCCTTTAAATTCAGTAGAAGGGAGATGATGTGTTTGCTGCTCAGAGCTTTGCCTCAGCTGACTCTATATCGACATGGCACGTAGGAAATCTCATCTCCTTCATGGTTCTGAAGTGGACCAGGAATTTTTTATTTAAGTATTTTCTTCCACATTAAAAAGTCACTTTGCTTGAAGAAAATCTTTTAACAGAACACACTTGCTTTTACTCTCTTTTCACCTGGAAGAGTCCTTGAATCCAGGATGGACAAACTAGTGGAAACACCAGGACAGAGAGGCTGAACTGTTTTTGAATATGCCTCTCTTTGAAGGAAAGATGGAAAGATGCCCCAAGTTTCCTACAGGGCTCATGAATGCTCCAGCTGCCAGGCCATGTTTAGATGTCCCTTTTTCAGATGTGTTTTTCAACATATGGTTTGAAAGATGCCTTCCTGCATTAGCATCAGAAAGCAAAGTACCAACTTCCCTTCAGATAGTTTATTTTCCTAGCCATAAATGTCAAAGACAGTCATTGAACCTTACAGAGGTGATGTGATCTCCCAAGGGGTGGGGGAAGCAATCGGCACAAAAATCCTGAAGGTAAGGCCTTGAGTGAAGGATTTAAGGAGCAAACAAGGAGCTTTAGGCAACTTTGAGAGGACACCTTTTGTTTTGCGACACTCACTGACACCTGCCTTTCTCCAGAAAGGAGTTGAGACCTGATGCAGAACCTGAAGTTCGCAAACAAACCAGAAGGATCTGGACTGAAGGATCGTCATAACCCTTTGTTCTTCTTCCAGAACAAAGCAGTTGAGGACCACATGTGGTCACAGATAGATGCAAAGTAATTGCAAGGAATTTTTGCTTGATTTCTTTACCAATGACAAATAAACACAAGATTTATGGTTGCACTGGCTCATAGCTGTTCTTGGAAGAATTTTACAGCAAAAAAGGCCTATAGAGACAATTTCTGCTACAAAACCATAATCGGGTCTGCTTCAGAGCTGCTTGTTTGCTTTATAGGGCACAGACTACTCTTTCATTACACTTTCCCTCTGGTTCACTAGAACTTCAAAGAGTCCTTAGAGCATTCAGGATTAAGAGGCTTTGTGCATGCTTTCTGTAGAAATTGTGTATCTGTGTGTGTTTGTAAAATGAAAGGCACGAGAATGCTATGCGGGTGGAGGTGAAGTGTCAAGAATCTGGGATTTGCTTTTGCAAATAACTATGTCAGCAGACTATTTTGTTTCCCATTAAAATAAATTAGACCTTTCACACATGAAACTGTACACTTTCAATGGTTAACTGGAAAAGAAAATCAGATTCTGAGCTAGCTTTTATATAGTTTTTGAGATCACGTAAAAGCAACAAAAAAAAAAAAGTGCTGCGATACGTTCACACCTGCCTGCTTAAAAATATACTTAATTCCATGAAGACTAATTAGAGTCACAGTCCCACAAGAATTATGCCATATCACATCAAAAGATCAAATTCTGAATGATCAGCTTGTTTCAGCCCTCATAATTACCTAAGTGGCACACTTCAGAAGTTGCTTTTCTCATCCAAACTCAGTTTATCTCTTTTGGAGCATGTGCACATGATTGTGAATCTATTTTAAAAGGTTAGTATCTGTCAGTAGCAGTACAGACAGTAAATGAACCAACTATGGGCTGTTAGACACCTGCAACTACAAAATATTAAAAAAATAACATGAAGTAAATAGGTTTATTTAAATAGCTTACCATTACTTCTTCACTGGGTGCCATGAGACTGTGTATCTGCTAACAAGGGACAACTCGTTTGAATGTGTTAATCTGAGCACTTGCAATCATGTGACCTCTCATATCTGGTAAAGCAATCTTGAAACATCACAAAAACCTATTTTGCAAGATTTCTTGGTCACCAGCATTGAATTCTGCATCACTTCTAATACATTTAGCTTTATTTGGCTGTTATTCAACACTCTACAGAATCACAGAATTAGAAGGTTGGAAAAGATGATCAAGTCTAACCGTTCTTGTGCTATGCTAAACCATATCCCTAAGTACCTGATCTACCTTTTTTTTAAACACAGCTTTTTAAAACAACTAGTTTACAAATACACACTTAGAAAGTATATTCTGGGTAAGAATTTAAAGGCACTGAATCCATCATAGCATCTGATTGGCAACATAAGCACTCTGGCAAGGCTTCATGTTTCTTCTCTATTCAGATTAAGTTCACACTTTTTGCTACAGCTGCTCAATGTCTACTAACCAAGTTATCAAACAAACCTTGCATGTCCTACTCAGTGCTGGTTTGATGCACAGGTTTTTATTTACTTATTCATTTATTATAAAATAGCAATATGAGTACTGAAAGATGATACATAAAATAAAATAACCATTTTCTGAGGAATATGTAAATGTGAGAGCAAAGAATACAATTTGGTCGTGTGGCAGCAAAAGAGAGTGCAGAAGGAAAAAAAAGCTACCAGATATTAGTTTGCTGTTAGTTCATCAAATGTAAAACAATTTCAAACAGGCAACTAGATCCTGCTCAGAATGGAAAATATTTTAAGAACCATTTAGAGGAAAATTGAAACATTAAATTTAAAAAAAAAACCAACAGCCCATAATAAAAACACTTAGAAACAAAAATGTTAAAAACCCCCACCTAATTTAGTAAGAAGAGGCACAGATGGATTAATTTTTAAAATACATGAAAATTTTACAAAAACATCCATGTAAATAATTATTATTTAGGGCAATGCAGAAGCAGCTAAGGACTAGCTGATCATCAGGAAATGGGAACAAATAGGGAGAATTTAGGTCCCCCACTCCAGCCCAGGCAATGTTCAATTAACTAAACCACATGAAAGACTTTCATTAGAAGAAACTCCTTCACATACTCTGTCCCTGATGATAAGGCACTGTAATTTTCCTGCAAAAGATGAGACCTGAGTTCAATTCACAATGCTTCCCTCTTTCTCACAGTTCTCCCTAGGCATCAGCTGCCAGCCACAGCCAGAGACAAGGCAGGACTCTGGTTGATCCAGCATGGCAGGTTTTATAACCTTATTCTCGTAAGAAACTGATATCTAGTCTAGAGGCCTAAATTGGGAAAGAGTCACAGCTGAGAATGCTGAACAAGAAACTGGCTTCCCTGTGGCCCAGTGTCAGACCTCACAAGGCCAGGGTTTGGGAACTTTTCTACAGCCAGATTTTCCTGCTGGCTCCCTAATGTGACTTTGGGGCGATAACTTTCTTGGGTGGCTACTGCAGCAGCCCCGAGTGACCCCTGATTATGCTCCTGAGCTCAGGAGACCTGCGCCAGACTGGGTCAGCAGCCGTGCAAAGCTCAAGCTAAATGTGTAACATAATTCAGTATGTACAGCGGAGCACTGTGCTAACCAAATGACTCATCCTCCACACAGAAGCAGCTCCTACCCAGACGGAGCAATGTATGGTGGGAGGCACTTGCATCCTTTCCTTTAAACATGGCCCCATAAGCTGTAGAGGGAGTGTGCATACCACGCTGCCCAGGGACTGCAAGAGACTCCAAAGTGCCTGAAGGTTGACGCTGCAAAAGCAGCTCTGGACTAAAAGCCATCACAGCTCCACACTGAATGGCTCACAGGTCCCAGCAAGCAACTCTCAGTTCTCACAAAATACTTTTTTCTGTTCCAATTTCTTGCTCTCCTGGACTGTTTATGCTCTAGTGAAAGACTCACATTTACTTTATCCTTCTACAGTACCCATATGGTGAAAATAAGCTAAAGATCTATGTCCAAAAGAAGTCCAGTGAGAACTAGAGTGGTAAGCCATCATGGACTTGTGCAAGTTAAGTCCTCACAGCTCAGATTCCCACCATCCATTCAGAGTCCAGATCAGCTATATTCCCCTCAATTTTCTGTACTTTGGAGGGTCATTCAGTTTACAGTGTGTTTTTTCCAGAACATCCCTGTTAAATCAGCCTACTATTTTGATGCTCATTGTTCACATTCAGAAGTTAGCATTCTCTAATTTTAAATTGCAACAAATGATTAGCACATTTTAAAGATACATCGGTCATTACATAAGTAGAACCAGAATTCCATTTTCAACAGAAAATGTGTGTTTTTTCCAGACATTTAATTGTGATGAAAACATCCAAAATGTGTTTGTACGCTTTGAAAGACAAAAAAGCCTTGAATGACGTTGAATCTGTTCCAAATATCTTGAACTGATGGCAATAAAATTAATTGTATGACAGTCTCTCATAGGAAAATGTTACCTACAAGGCATTTCATATCCAAAGCAATAAATGCTATCTCTATTATTTTTTTTAAAAAGGCACAAAAATAAATAAAATAAAGATCAGATTATTGCCTTCTGAAGGAGACGTTAAGGGCAATGCTAACAAGTGAATTGAAGCAATATACAATAATCATACTCCTGTCAAGGAATATGTCATGAAGAAGTCGATGTGATATGTATGTTAATACATGCCAAAACTTATTATAACATCAAATCAGTATCCTAGGTCAATGTTTTGAGTAGTTGATGATGAAAGTGACACTGGTAATAGCAGTATCACTTATCAAAATGCATTAATGTCAGCTTGCTTCTGTCACTGACAACAACTGAAATATATAGTGATAATGCACTCCATATGCTACCCACCCCTCTCTGCCAACATCAGCTTAACTTAGGTCAAATCTTTCTAGAAAACACTAATCATGTTCTGCTACAGAAAGCGGAGATAGCAAGGCTGTCTAACTTAAGGAGCTGATGAATGAATAATAAAACTTGAAGCACTGAAAGCAAACTAAGATTCTTCCACATGTAGGTATTCTATAAGACTGACAATGATCACAGTTGGACATTTTTATGTTAGGAAAATACCTCAGCTGCATAGTGCCACATATAGGGCCTATTAACATGATGATGGTGATATTATAGAAACATTTTATTGACTACACAAGACCTTGAATTAATTTTACAGATTTGTTCCCAGTGAAGTTTTTATAAGTTACAGAACACCAATGTAAGTATGCAAAAGATATATCGCTTTTTTCATTGATAGTAAGGGAGACCAAAAAACCCCACCTGTACCATCACTCTAGCCTAACTACTGTTTTTCCAGCTGTGACAGCCTTCATAAAATAAAACTAGAAATATCCCTTAAAAAACCAATATGAATAACAGCAACTTTGCTGTGCATAGGTATCACCTTCAGGAAAGTCAAGTCCATAAATCTGTAACAAATTCAAAGTGCTTCTTGGTATATCGTCTCTACTTTAGCAAGCTCCAGGGTGCTAGCAGATGCGCATGTCACAGTCACTAACCAGTATGTTTGTGTGTCAGCCATCAGAATGATGTGTCAGTGAATGAGTCTTGAGGTAAGGAGAGGTGGGATAGAAATGCTGGGAGTAGAGGTGCTTCTGAGATTTTTTTCAATATTGATTTCAGTGAAGAAAGATCATGTCCTCCAATACTGTCATAGAATCATAGAATGGTATGGGTTGGAAGGGACCTCAAGGTCATAGAGCTCCACCCCCCTGCCACAGGCAGGGCCACCAACCTCAGGCCTGGACCTACACAAGGTTGCCCAGGGCCCCATCCAACCTGGCCTTGAACACTTCCAGGGACGGAGAATCCACCATCTCTCTGGGCAGCCTGTTCCAGCACCTCACCACTCTTTCTGTAAAAAACTTCCCCCTAATATCTAATCTAAACCTTCATTCCTTCCTTTTGTTTTAATCCATTCCCCCTTGTCCTGCCATTATCTACCCTTTTAAAAAGTTGAATCCCCTCCTGCTTATAAGCTCTCTTCAGGTACTGGAAGGCTGCAATGAGGTCCCCCTGCAGCCTTCTCTTCTCCAGGCTGAACAAGCCCAGCTACCTCAGCCTCTCTTTGTAGGGGAGGTACTCCAGCCCCCTAATCATCTTCATGGCTCCTCTGAACCCTCTCCAACAGTTCCACATCTTTCTTGTATTGGGGGCCCCAGATCTGGACACAGGACTCAGGCTGGGGCCACACAAGGGCAGAGTAGAGAGAGGGACAATCACCTCCCTGTCCCTGCTGGCCACCCCTCTTCTCATGGAGCCCAGGATCCCATTGGCGGGCCAGACTAATGAAAATGTTTGCGCGAGATCTGTTGTTCTTGCTTTCTCTGATGAGAAAAGAAAGCAAAGGGTGGGCTTGGGTTATGAATTCTCTCAGACACTGATGTTCCTTTAAATATGAAATCATTGTAGTGGGATCTTCTAATGGAAACCTAGTCAAATCCTAGGTAAGATCCTCACAAATTATACACAGAAGACAACACTGTAAGCAACGTTAGACATTATTACTGTGCAACATTTGAAGCTAAGTATACAATATGAATTATAGCTTACTCTTTACATGAAACTCCAGAACAAACGTTTTAATTATTATTTTTGGTACTACTGTCCATTTTCTTAAGTAAGGCACAAGACAGGTGCTAAATGATTTGAAGAATCACTTTTAAATTTTTTAACAGTATTTTATCTCAAAAAGTTGATGCTTTAAAGAGTTTAAACGCAGCCAACTAGTAAAATATTTTCTCTATGTTGTCAAAAAGTCAGGAGCAGCATGTCTTGTGGTGGTTGGAAACGGAAGTATTATAGATGATCAGAAGTAACGTATTAATTTGTCAGATTCTAAAATGGCTTCTTAATCACAAAAAAATCATTTACTAAGTTTGTATAAAGGAATTACATAAGTATTCTTTGTACTAAATACAATCTAAGACCAAGTTTTACATTTACAGCAATTAACGTAAGATTAATTTCCAGCAGTCAATTGCAACTGTAATAAAATACACTGAGAGCCCTTGAGCTTACTGTATGCAAGACTGCAAAAGCAATTACCTTTGTTTTGGAAGTGAAGTTTTCTGATGACAGCCAGCCAAATTCATTCCTAGTGATACAGAATACCAATGGTACAAAGGCAATAGCCTCAGGGATCTGTCTGTTATCTCCAAACAGAATCACTTTTATGTTTATAAATATGTAAATGCGTATAAATATTACTGTGCATTATTGAACCTTAATTCTCTAAAAGAATTTCCAGAAAACGTACTTGATCCATGTAATCAGTATCATAATGAAAAAAAAAAAACCGGAGGCTAACCCAAAAAACCTCAAAACTGACAAATGACACTGAGAAAGAAAATGCTAATGATACTGTACTCTTTGATTCGGTCTCCATGATTTGTAGGCAAATCCCAAAATATACATCAAACATAATACAGAAAGAAAGCAGCAAATTACTTTCTAACCACACAGTCACCATAATATTAACTCCTTTTGGATAGGTAATTGCAAAAAATAAACTAAAACTTTGTTCATTAACACAAATCACTGCAAATATCTGATGTGATCTGGGTTAAGCCAGTGACCACCTTTAAGATAGTGATCGTCTTTAAGTGAGTGATCACCTCATGGTCAAATTTAGCCTTTTTATGTTCTACACTGTGTGCTGATCTATAATCCCATATAAAACACTATAAACCATATTGCACTGCTCTTGTAGAATACTCTGCTGCAGAGCAGCAATTTAGGATTCTATAAAGCATTGCAAGACCCTTCTTTTTTCTTTAAAGGTATCTAGATATACTGGTAGTAGTAAGAAAAAAAATAAATCTGACATCTCTTCTCCTAGGAGAAAACATTAAAGTAACGATGGAGCGAAGTTGATGATAAGAGCTAAATTTGTGCTGTTGGACAGAATGATTCCTATGGCTTGAGGAAGACATCAAAATCTGAAGTGTCTGAGGAAGAATTCCTGAGAGAAGTAAAACTTATCCGAGGAAGGATCAAGAGACTGTGGGCTGCTTCTTCAGCTGGTGTGAACTGGCACCACTCCTTGTTATCCCCCTGTGGCTTCACTGGTACACACAACAGACGTAGTGGGGGGAAAAAATGGAGCAGGAAAATATATCTTCTGAATATCAAGAAATATTTCCCAGTGCCATCTATAACTCTGCTAAATAATCCCCCCCAGATGGCAATGCAAATTCTGTGCTAAACTTCAGAGATCAGTTTTTCAGTAACACAGGAAAGTAGGGAAGGCTCAAAAAGGTGTTATTTCCTATCTCAAATATTTACGCATCTATAATAAGGACTCTTATTTATTTCTTAAAATGTTTTCCTTTAACATATACTCCATTTCCTAAATACCTTCCTGAATCTTATTTGGCCTCCAATTAATATCCTCCATAAGCTATTTATAATTTGGTTCATTCGATAAGTGTTCAAAATAATCAAGTTTTCTTTCCATTACACCAGAGATGAAGCTAGCAATATAGACATGGTTACAGTACTAAACATTAAGATGGGTTTGCAATACATACAGTTGTTTACCCTTTTAAAACAGACTTTCTCAATAAAGTTTCTCCAAAGAAACTTAAACCTATGCATTCCCCAACCACCAGGCAACAGGTCATTCTGGCAGGAGGTAATGATCACTCCCTCTTCTATTACAGTTGCTTTATATTCACAGATTACTCAGAATTATTTCTCTATGACATTTAGGATACATTCTAAAATGCTGGGATTTGCGTTTTAGAAGGCATCTTAGGGTTACGTTGAACAAATTATTCAATGGTTGGGTCTCTAGGATGCTGGTCAACCCTGACCACCAGCCCCACCACAAGTAAGATGTCTTCTAAAAGGGGCCAATGGCTTTTCCTTTCTTTTTGTCCTGTACAGAAATGGCCACCCCGTTCATCTTTGTCCTGGGAGGTGGGCTCTAGATCAAACACATAGGATCAGAGATATTGTCAAAATAAATCCTGCTTTTTGAATTTGTGATTGTGCAATGGTTTCAGACAGCATCAAAATCATAGAATCATAGAATTGTAGGGGTTGGAAGGGACCTCGAGAGATCATCGGGTCCAACCCCCCTGCCAAAGCAGGCTCCCTAGGACATATCACTCAGATAGGCGTCCAGACGGGTCTTGAATATCTCCAGAGAAGGAGACTCCACCACCTCCCTGGGCAAACAGTCAGGGTATAATGTACAACAAAGTCATCAAAGCTGAAATTGATGTGATTGGGAAATTTTAACACAAAAAAAACTTGAATGCCCTTACATTGACAGCTTTCCATGACTTGAAGGGAATTAAAAATGAGCTATTTCAGAATTCCAGCTGAGACACTTAAATTCTTTCTAAATCTTACTCTGAATGTAAAAGGCTTCTCAGCTCAGGTCCCAGAGAAGGAGACTGTTCCTTGTAAGATAGTTGGCAAATATGGTCAGTAAGAGCAATTTTTATCTTTTTTTTTGTCTTTTGCCACATCTACTTAAAGAATTGTAGTAGAAATCTGGAAAATAAATGGAAAGAAACCATATTTGTTTTACACTGGACAGACTGAAAATAGTCTACATGCCATATTATTACAAGGGCTACTTTGATACTTCACTATTACACTACTCTAAGGTTTACAGGCTCTTCAGAACAAGTTTTTTGGGGTGGAGGAGAAGAGCAACCCAATCCTAACAGCAAGCCAGTCAAGGAACGTAAGATGCTCTGATACAACAGTACCATGTGCAGATGGTCAGTACCTCTTGTCAGTTACAAAACTTGAGTTTAATGCTTGTACACCCGTACCCTAACAGCTATTTTCTATGTGCAGAAGTGCTGTGGTACTAAGTAGCAGAAAGCCTGTTCAGCCAGCCTAAATTATTAAATAGCACTTGCTGTCATTGTCATCTTATGTATCTACGAAAGCATTAGCAGGAGATTTTGCATGCCTATGAATCTCATCTCAAAGAGATGGCCAAGTTCATTAGTCTTTGTGTCTGTCTAAAGAAGTCAAATGCAGCCACAGAGGATTATATGGCAGCTACTGTGTGAAGGCTTATTCACTTACAGCTTGGTTTTAACTGTCAAAATTGATATGGCTGTGGATTTATCCTTAAGTAACATAATATATTTTTTCCCTGAAGAATTAAGTTTACTTTGAACAAAGCAGTGTACCACAAAACAAAAATCTGCCAATGACTCCTGAATTTATCCCAATAAATATAAATCATGAAGGAACTTAGATTAATCCTAAACCAGGTGCAATGAAGCACAGCACTTGGTTAAGTTATACAGCTACTAAATGGATTCACCTGCTATGGGTATCACGATCAATATCTTTGACAAATTTCATGGATTTCATTCCTCTGTCATTATGTGGCTTTAGCAAGTCACACTACAGCTTATGCTTGGTTATAACATGCTTGATTTTTTCTTGTTGGAGTGGAGCTTCAGGCTTATAGAACCCATCACTCTCTGTGACACAGCACAGCATGGCTAAGTGCACTATTAAGATCTATTGGTGAGATTTTACTGATCCTTCTCCCTCTCTATAAAGGAATGTCCTTCTTTAGTTGTGGATAGAGTGGCCTTTGTGAAGTTAATCTTTTTAAATGAGAAAAGCTACTCTTTTAGTACAGGTTTCATGTTGTGAGGCACCTTTTTTCCAGAAATTATTTGTTCTGCATTAGGATTTTATAACAGAAATGGAAAACTGAATGAGAACAATCAACTGTCTCTTCTGTTGCTGTAATGCCAGTAAATTCTTGCAAGAAAGTATGCAGAGTTTCTGCATAATTTAACTCCTTCAATTCATACTCAATGCAGTGTATACACTATGGAGTTAAGTAAAATTCAAGCAATGAAAGTGGGACATTTCCACATATTCCTGTATCTAATGTTCATGAAAAAAGAAGGAACGTTCTCTGCAGCCCATGGGAAACTTTAGTTGAAGATGGACTAACTGGTCAGATCTATGAATAAATGCTAGTTAAGTACTTTGAATGACCTTCTGACAAACTACTACTGCAAGAAAAACATGTATTAAGTTTTACATAATTCTCCCCATTTGTATAAAGACCTCTCAACATTTCTTAATTCTATTTTTCCAAAACCATATAGAGTTTCCAAGTAGAAAACAGGTAATTCCTTTTATCACACAGCCATTATTTTTTTCTAAATGTGTGATTGCCCACTCTCAGGACATGTCATGTCCATTCACATTTTCTTTCTTTCCCAACTAGTAACTCCTAAATCATAGAGATCACCCTGAATTCACAGATACAGCAAAGAGATTAACCTTCCTGATCTATTCTCTTTGATGACAATAAACTGTGGGTCGATCCCTCTATAGTAGTGATGTCTAAACGACAATGTTCCCTACTGGGAAGGGGTTGTAGCTATTAGAAATTGGAAATTGCAATGCTTAAATTTGCATGGTTAACAATACACATTGAATGCTTTCCTAATCATTTTATCCTTTATTGCTCAAGTGAGAAACATAGGCAGAGCCTTGTTAACTTGCCAAGTGTACCAGAAAGAATATTCACGACATAGTAGAATATTTAAACAGGTTGTGTGAAAGAATGACTTCAGAAAACATTAAAGACAGACAAAAGTACGCACGATAATAAATGCCACTGACATACTTAACATGGTGAAAGTTCTCTTTCAGACTGAAATGCTCTGTGCTATCAATCAAAAAAGAGTGGCTCTTAACATAGCCTAACACTTTTCACAGGGGTAGAAATGTCACTGGCTCTTTTGGAACTTTGCCCGTATTTCAGCCTACATTTTCTTGCATTTTCACTTATGAGTATCTTGAACTTCCCACCTAAAATGTTGGTGTGTCAGCTGACACTTCTGATCCACACCAAAGATAAACTCTGAGTGATGAATGAAATAATTTGAATGGCAGTAAAATAGCATTAAAATACTCTGAAAAGCCAAATTTTCTGCAGACATAAATTGCAGATTCCCGTCCAGATAGTTAAGGAAATGTAAGGACCTACCACATTGACATTTGAGCTTGTTCAAGGCTCCTTTTATGGCCAAAAAAAGAGAGAATAAGCACATCTTAGCAAATAATTAATTTCACTACAAGTTAGGCATCTCACCTACATCAGAAAATCATGCCCAAGAAGTCATTATGTCCAGCCACTGACTACAACAGGAGTCTAGACAACCTGTTCAGATGTAAATGCAGCTGTCTAAACTCAGGAGAGATGAATGAAAACCTACTGACTAGCCATGCTAACTGAGTATTTCCTAATTTCCTATTTTAGGGAATGAAGGTCGGGTAATTTAAGCAAGATCAGACCCTAAATAAGTAGGAGGAAAAGGACTGCAATTTGGGGCCTACCCACTCTCATCAATTTCCTTATTCCTGAAGACTAGTAAATAGAATATTGAAATCTCCTGTAGTCCTCAAACACCTAAAACTTTATTTCCACATAGAAGAATCCCAGTATTTGTCATAAATTAACTTAAAACTGTACACTGATACGTTTTTTACAATTTCTCTATTGAAATATCACACTGGCACCTGAAATTTCAGTGGGAAGGAATGCTGAAATGCCAGAACAACCAAGAAGTGGGCATGAATGCCTTTTTTCTTTGCTCTGAAAAAAGCATAGCACAGGAATGCCAGAAAGCACTGCTAGAAACTAAATGTCTTTTAATGGTAGTTACAGAAACTGCAAAACCAGGGTAAGTCAAATGCTTACCTGTTGCCTCAGTCTAGGATAGTTTATGACCTTGGATCAATTTTCCTCTCCTATCTCTTAACTAGAAAATAGTTAAAATCAAAAATATCATTTTCAATTACCTAGTGGAGTCAAACACTATGGATTTGGCTTAAGGTCAGGAAAGACCTGACATCAAAAGGGCAACATCAATCGCAAGGCAGTATGTTTGTGCCAACGTGAGGTATGGCAGCAACAGATTCCTCAGCCATCAGGGAGATCAAATTTTTGGAATGGATTTGAGATGGCAAGCTTTCAGCTACAGGCACACCACCAAGGCATTTGCAAGCTGAGTGTCACTATCTCCTGGGTACAGGGACCAGCTCTCATCTTCCCTCAGGTCTGGGACCTCTTGTACTCCAACCCACTGCACACCATGTGCTTGTACGGATAACATTTACCTGCCACCTTGCTTTAGTTAAAGGAGCAATATGGTTTTTTCACCTTGCCTTGCTATTTTTGTGTTCTTTTTTCCTCCCTTTTGCTAGCTGTCAAACGCAACCAGAAAATTCTGGGTGACCTTTAAAAAGACACTGTGTTGGGAAACCCTCTTAACGGTCCAAATGAAACACACCATCTCAGGGATGGGCTCTTTTGAGATTATAGACATTTTGACAAAAAATATGTGGGCACACCATGAGGTATTAAGAAAAAAACTAAATATGTTTAGGAGTATTTTCTTGGATGAAATTTCCATTTCTTACCTTACAGCAGAAGCACTTAAGCTCATACCCAAAGGGTCTGGCTACCCCTGCCAAAAGGGTGTCCAAGAAAGGGCATAAAGTAAAAGAAACTCTACCAGCCTGTTACCAGGTTACTGATTTCCTAAAGCACAGCTGTTTCCCAGGATTATGTGTATTCCTTCTTCCCTAGGGAATGGCCTAAGAATCATAGAATCATAGAATGGCAAGGGTTGGAAGGGACCCTGAGGATCATAAAGCGCCAACCCCCCTGCCACAGGCAGGGCCACCAACCTCAGGCCTGGATCTACACAAGGTTGCCCAGGGCCCCAGCCAACCTGGCCTTGAACACTTCCAGGAATGGGGCATCCACCACCTCTCTGGGCAGCCTGTTCCAGGACCTCACCACTCTTTCTGTAAAAAACTTCCCCCTAATATTCAACCTAAACCTTCCCTCCTTCAGCTTTAAACCATTCCCCCTTGTCCTGCCATTATCTACCCTTTTAAAAAGTTTATTCCCCTCCTGTTTGTATGGTCCCTTCAGGTACTGGAAGGCTGCAATGAGGTCCCCCCGCAGCCTTCTCTTCTCCAGGCTGAACAAGCCCAGCTCCCTTAACCTCTCCTTGTAGGGCAGGTGCTCCAGCCCTCTAATCATCCTTGTGGCCGTCCTCTGAACCCTCTCCAACAGTTCTACATCCTTCTTGTATTCGGGGCCCCAGATCTGGACACAGTACTCCAGGTGGGGCCTCACGAGGGCAGAGTAGAGAGGGACAATCACCTCCCTGTCCCTGCTGGCCACCCCTCTTCTGATGGAGCCCAGGATACCATTGGCCTTGCGAGCTGCAAGAGCACACTGCTGGCTCATGTTAAGTTTCTCATCCACGGTGACACCCAGGTCCTTCTCAGCAGGGCTACTCTCAAGGAGCTCTTCTCCCAGTCTGTATCTATGTCTGGGATTCTTCCGGCCCAAGTGCAACAAGAACAATATTCTTATGACCAAACACAAAGGTGTCTGGAATATAAGTCTACACCTGATTCTTCTATCTTCATATGCCATAGACATAAATCAGAACTTCTGAGTTGCAGTTCATCCTACTCAAAGGTGAATGTCTAACAGGCATCAGATTAATCACCCTCAACAGCTCCTGTGTTGTTTTTTTTTAATTGACTGTACAAGAAACTGAGATGAGTTTCTTGCTCAGACAGAGCCTCTAAAAGAGGATATATGAATCCCGTCAAGGCAACATAGATTGGACCATCCATGCACAAGACTCCCTGTAAGCATGGGACAGTGGTACCTAGGGAAGACTATGCTTACTGTGATGTTGAGTAGAAAAGCCGATATGTATAAAGGTCAGTTTTCACTACAATGTCATGGACTCTTGGTATAAGATCAAAATTGCCACAAGGTACCACATGAATTTATCATACAATCCAAACTGGTAGAGTTTCATATAACATATGACACTCACTGCCTCAGGAGGTTCCAGATGCCAAAAAGAAAATTAGTTTAAAACCCATAAAAGTATATCTGTGGTGAACAGATCCACTCGTTTGCACTGAGGTGGAGGAATAGGAAGGTGTGTGAATACCCATCCATTTCCCCATGCCTTTTTTCTTTCAGCATGAGCTGCAGTCAACAGTCAGGGATGGGGCACTGGGCTAGATGGATCTCCAATTAAGCCAGTATGTCGACTCTTAGTTTCCGACGTAATAGTGCCAATGTGTCAGAGAACATTATAATCCTGCCTCACACCTACTATTTTTCCTGCATTACCAAATGCAGGTTAAGCCTGTTTTACACCATGAAACACACACAAAGCACGAACACAAAATGCAACCCATCACCCTACCTGCCTTTACTTACCACCATATTTTGAAACATTTGTGCTTGGTCCAGTTCTCTATTCCTGATAATTTCAGTACAGATATTTACTGGTGAGGACAGTCAGCGTAGGAGCTGAACACCTACTTGACATTATCCATTCTGTTTGTTATCAATATGACTCATCAGCAGCAGTCTCATTTTCCATCTTTTTGAGCAAGGTTGAAAGATTGGTAAGAATAGAAGCAGAACTTGACTGCAGAGGTTTTGTGGGGTTTTTTTCCTGGGGAACTCAACTCAGACTGTGACTAATGTTGCTAATTGAATTTCTACTTCTATCTTGTTAGGGGAGAACACAAACAGAGATAAGGCTGCTTTTTATTATGTTTCCTTCTACTGCATTGTCCCTTTCTCTTCATTTCAAGGTAGCAAAATACGAAATCATTACACAAGACACTCTCCTAAAACCCTTGCAACTATTTTTCCAAAGAATCAGACACATAGGGGTTTCCCAACAATAATCTGGATCTCAGTGGTGAGCTATCATTGCAACACAAAGCAGCACATAAGCTCTGACATGTTTGTGATAAAAAATATTGATGTATGGCTTTTTTTTTTCTTTCCACTTCCTCCCCCTTTTATTTTAAATTAGCCATCCGATTAACTGCTGTATTTCAGCAATAACTGTTCTGTGCCTAACCAAATCTGAACTCATGACAAACTGAACTGGGCATGTGTTGTTCACACCAAATACTCCTCCATGATGACTGAGAGAAGTATGTTATGGATGAAAATTTGTCTTATTAAGATAAGACAATCTCTTTTGAGACCTACTAAATGAGGTCTACGGGGAAAAAAAATTCAAATAAACACAGGAATCCAAAAAATATTTTGCACAAAGAAACTAACATTCCATTCATCCCACACTAACCCAAAAAGCAATGAATTACTGTTATCTTCCAGTACAAGCAGTATAAATTAATTATTTCAAAACCAGGTAAAAATAGACACACACACACACACAAACAGTAATGTTGAAATGCTGCTACAAACAGGAAATAGTTACAGCAGTTTACTAGAAAATCTTTTAAAAAAAACAAAACTGTTTCCTTTTTTATTTTAATTTCCATTTTTTCCCTGTGTTAATGGTGCCAAACCTGTATAGAGAGCCCATAAGGATAAGCAGCACCAGGAACGGGGACTATTCCAGCACACAAGCCAGCTGGCTTGGGTAAACCTGTGTTCAGTAGTGGTAAGCGTTAGAAAAATATTTAAGTTTCTGTGTTCTGTGTTTTGTTGTAGGGGTTTTTTTATATCAAAACAGAACAGTATATAATCCAAACTGGCTGCATTTGTAAAAAGGGATCCACACAAAGCTGATAGCTAGCAAATAACAGCATGAGTGCTTTTTCTAATGGCAAATACAGTCAGCACTTACATTCATCTCTGCATTAGCAGCCAATCACACAGTGCTCACAACAATCATTGCCATGGTGTTATCAAATTTTTCAACCATAAACTGATCCCTATGGAGATTAAATCACAGAAGCAATCCAAACAAAATCAGTGGAGTGCATCTAATGAAGTGTGTGCACGGGTCCACACAAAGTCTTAGTCCCAAGTAGTTATCAGCCAGGAATCAGGCCGGTAACCTGATGCCAAAATTAAATAATATGTCAGAAATGAAAGACTAATAACAGCCAGTGTGTTGCTGCTGTAAGTGACAGAAGACAACTGAAAGGAAAATAAAGGAACCAAAACATAGCCTTGTGAGATCCCAAAAAACCAACCAGGGCAACCGCACAATCAAATTTATGTTATCTGATATCACTCCAGGCTTCTTAATACTGAAAAAAGTGAGGTTATCTCTAGACTCAAATAAAGACCCAGCAACAGGACTGAAGAGCTCTGCAAAACTCTGAAAGGACAATTCTTGTTATTATGCCCAAAACTGTCATCAGGCTGGAGCACAACAACTGCCTCAGGTGCCTGGCACGCCGCAAGCCAGAGTGACACAAATCCTGTAAACACTTCAGAAGACACAGGACAACAAGAGGTCAACCAAAAATGTGACATACTGCCTCGTGCTGATGAGTGAGAAAGCAAACTCAGGTCTGAAAGAAAAGCGGCAAAGAAGGATTGTCTGCAGATGCTGGAGAGATATTATGCATGGAAAGAATAATAGGAAAAAAAATCAAGCTAAGAGCTGAAGGATTCTCACTTGAAGACGTGATGGGAAGAATCCCTCCTGGTTTCCTGAGTAGAAGTATATCTTCTAGTTATACAGCCATCCTGGGATATGAAAGTCTACTTTATATCTATCTATATCTATTTATATAGATCAATATAAAATCATTTGGGTAAGACTGAGTAACAAGCGCAGTCAAGTGCTTGATATATAAAAGTGCCAGAGGGAAAGGAGGGAAATCTTGTTTACAGTTCAGTTAGGCTCAGGTATGGCAGTCAACAGCAAAACTTGTTTGTACAGAGAGGAAAGAGTTGTCCCTCATACCAGTATCAGCCCACGTGGAAAGCTGTTCTAATGAAACCAGCAAACAAATCCAACAGCAGGAAGGTTTCATCTCCTTATTGAAATCCCTTATCCTGCAATATGCGAAAAAGCACAGCTAAATTTCTTCTCAGAAGAGGTTAATAAAAGTCTAGTGGGGAAGTAACAGACGTTGGGAGAATCTCTCCACCAATCCAACACAAAAAACACATTAGTAGAAGGAGTTTCTCCTGTTAAGTCACACTTAGTAACTTACAGGTGTTCTGGCAAGTAATCTGTGAATTCTTTAAAATTATTTACCAAAAGTGTGAGGAAACTTAATATTAGGTGGAAATTATGAGGTGTGAGATGGATCAATAAAACACAGATATTCACACATGCCAATTATTATAGCGAATAAGTCTGGGGAATTTTCAGCCCATCACATCCAATATTTTTTGTTCTCTTTCTCTAATCCTATGTTTCTTGAACTTTTTTTCTTCAGTTAATTATTTAATTCTCACTTCCACCATTTTTTCTCTTTTAGTTTTTTTACTTTTTCTTTTGCAATATTAATTATCTTTTTCTTTATTTTCTCCCATTTCTGACTCCCATCACTTATTTCTCCACCTTCTCACAATGATGCTTATGACTTCCTACCTGTCTGTTCTTACTATCAGCTTTCTTCCTAAGCCTTATCTGATGTATGTGCTGCAGCTGTGCTTGCAACCTGCAGCATTTGTGGTGCACCACCACATCACATGGGACTTCAGCTGGTCTAATTCACAGACTCATAGAATCATTGAATCATAGAATCATAGGGGTTGGAAGGGACCTCAAGAGATCATCGGATCCAACCCCCCTGCCAAAGCAGGCTCCCTAGCTCATATAAATTCATCCACTAACGCTGCAGTTTTCACATTTGGCCACAGCACCACTGAGCACAAAGGCCCCACACAGACTTATCACACTTTTTATTTCACCAATACTTCCCCCTACAACAGTGATTTCACTGGGCTACAGTGAAGGAGTTACATGATTTAGCCAAGTCTCACTGCTACAGGAAACAACTAAGTGCTCCCACCAAAGCCAGTGTAATTATTCAAGAAAACACATGCCTGGAAAGTGCTCTTAATTTCAGCTTTTCAACTCCTATTCATCCTTTCATTCTTCAGCACCTTTCAGCACCTTCAAACCTATGAGTGCCTAAATCTGGGGACTAAAATGTCCTTAGGTACCTATGCAATCATTATCGCTTATCCGGTGGTGCTACTGCCTTGGTTCTGCTCAACACTTAAGCGCTCTTCTCATGCCCAAAGCCTGCCTGTGATTTATTCTTCTGCTGTCACAGATCAATGTCTCCTGATAGGCAGCAAGCAAATTCTCAGGAAAAGCAGGGATACCACATTACGAAACCAGGCACCGCAGAACACACCCAGGCTGCAGAGACATTCCTGGCCCTGCAGCGCTGCTGTTCAGCGGGAGGAGAGCAGAGCGGGATGAAACATCTCGGATGAAACATCTCGCTAAAGGACCAAAAATGTAAACTTAACAGGTGGGAATATTATGAAACACATCTGAAAAGTAGCAGGCTGTTGCAAATAACCTTCACTGAGAAATAAATGGCTGTTCTGTGTCTATTTTTAAATGTTAAAAAGTGGCTTTCCATTTCTTTGTGGGTTAATAGTTCCAAGTACTCCCCATGTCACATAATACACCTGGCTAGTCATTTTAGTAATTTTCTAAATACCTGATTTCTAAAAAAGTAGACATAAATGTACTTTCTGACAATTTTTCTCCAAGTCATATATGTTAATTCCTTTGAAATGAAAGTGAAAGGAAAGAAAAAAATCTTAAACTCATGATACAGTTACACTTTTAAAGCATCATTAAAACTCCTTTAAAAATTTTACCTACTTTTCCAGCACAAAAATACACATAAATTTCAATTTATGGCAATAACTTTCTGTTTATAAAATCTACAGATTTAAAATTGCACACATTTAATTAGAGACCTATTTACTGAATTCAGTAATATTACAGATGTTGGGATGTTTAGTGATGAATTAGAGGGGGACAAACAAGCTGTTCACAGCCTTTTGAAGATTGTTTCAAGTTCACATGAAAGAGTGCTTTTCCATATATTCACTAGCAGCTTAAAAAACCCTGAACTTGTCTTGAAAGACATTTACATAGAATTCACAGGAAGAATTTAGTGTACAGTAGTCTGTGCAATGTGTTCTGGAGAGAAGAGTAGTCACTGCTTAAGGATTTGCTCCTAACCTTAAGATGATAGGCCCTTGTGTAGATGATTCATGGGTGAAATTCCAACATACAACATATAACATTGCAATATTAGTCACACTAATTGTTATGACAATGTTATTAATATTTATGCAATTTAAATATTGATATGAATAAATATTATTTTTTATTTAGAGTATTTGGTTTTCAAAGCAACCATTTTGAATCCTGAATATTATCTGATCCATCTTATTCTACATTCAATAAGCTGGAGCACTAAAATCTCTCTCCCAATTTCAACCACCCCCAGATAAATTAGAAAATGTGGCTAGGAAACATACCAGAATGGCCAGAGTCTTTCAGAAGACACAGTTACACTCTAAACAAGTCATGGTGTATTCTTTTGAGCACAAAAGTGAAGGCTCTGAACTCAGAAACACCTACTAATACTTCAAAACACCTTTGGGTTCTGTTCCAAAAGCGAAAGCTCTTTTACAAACAGCTTATCATCTCTCTTCACACTTTCTTCCACAAATACTATTCCATATCTGCATAGCCAAATACAAAAATACTGTTCATGGTTTGGTGTCTGTTCTGCTGTAGAGCACACTTTCAGACATGGCACGCAGATCGTCACTTCACTTACCATAGTCTATATGTGAGAAGATATGTGTGTATATTTATATATATGTAAGTAATAACAGATTTACTGAAATCACTCAGACATTGATTGAAACAAAACATTTTGAGGGTCATTGATTAACCATCTAAATTATTTACATGCGATGAATATTTGATAAACTTTTGGACTACACATGTAAGCTGCTTGATACGCTTAGAAATTGTAACCTCTCACAGACACTAAAAATAAGGTAACAAATATGAGACTATGATATATCTTTGCACTTACAAAGGAAGACAGACAACTACAGAACTGAATTACTGCTACCCTGAGATAGCTCATTGAGATAACTATTGTGTTGTGTGTTGAACCCAGGCTGGAGACCAGGTACCCACAAAAATCACTCTATCACTCCTTACTCAGCTGCACAGGGGAGAAAAAGTATAACAAAAAGCTTGAGATAAGGACAGGGAGAGATCATTCACTAATTTACCCTCATGGGCAAAACAGAGTCAACTTGAGGAAAAATTAATCTAATTTATTACCAAACAAAAAAAGAGTATGGTAATACGAAATAAAACCACCTTCTCCCCTACCCATCCCTTCTTTCTGGGCTCAACTTTACTCCTGATTTCACTACCTGCTCCCCTCCCAGCAGCACAGGGAACAGAAAATGGGGGTTGTGGTCAGTTCATCACGTGTTTTCTTTGCCACTCCTTCCTCCTCAGCGCAAGGATTCGTCACGCTCATTTCCTGCTCCAGCCTGGGGTCCTACCCACAGGAGACAGTCCTCCAACATGAACACTTCCCATGGGCTGCAGCTCTTCACCAACTGCTCCAACCTGGGTCTCTTACACAGTGTCACAAGTCCTGTCAGCAAACATGCCTTGGTGTGGACTCCTTTCTCCAAGGGTGCATAGGAGCCTGCTCCAGTGTGGGCTTACTACAGCCTCACAAGCTTCTTTGGGTGCCCCCACCTGCTCCAGCATGGGGTCCTCCACCAGCTCCAAGTGGAATCTCCACTAAACCATCAACCTCCATGGGCTGCAAGGGAAGAGCCTGTCTCACCATGGTCTCCTCAGGCTGCAGAGGAATCTGCTCTGCTGCCTGGAGCACCTCCTCCCCATCCCATGACCTGTCCCCCATGACCTGTCTGCAGAGTTGTTGTTCTTCTCGTGTGTTGTCACTCCTTTCTGTGGCTGCTGCTGTGCAACAGTTTTTTTCCCCTCTTAACTATATTATCTCAGGGGCACTACCACCATTGCTGATGGACTCGGCCTTGGTTAGTGTTGGGTTCATCTTGGAGCCAGCTGACATTGGCTCTGTCAGATATGGGGGAAGCTTCTAGCAGCTTCTCATAGAAGTCACCCCTCTAGTCCCCTCCACTACCAAAACCTTGTCATTCAAACCCAAAACATATTGGTAACTATTTACATTTATGAAAGAGCCATTATTTCAAAGATAATGCCGTTACTGGAGTAAATTCTTCTACTTAAAGAAGTCTGAAGGAAGACAACTGAAATATTTCAACCTCCTTCTGCATTGTTAATGAGGGAACATCTACATCTTTAAGATTTTGTATGAGAAATAGTAATGAAAACAAAAATCAGGGACATTGGTTATAACACTATAATATACATTTTCATAGACATATAATGTTTTACATTATGTCTACAGTATACAAAAAAATAAGATTGTATAAGTAATTCCATTCTTAGGAGTATTTCCTATAAAGGAAGTTATGCATAAAACCAGAAAAGAGATGCTCTCAGAATACTAAGGTCAAAATTTCAAATGAGATTCAGTTCTGAATACATAATCTTAGTTGTTACAGTGTAGTATGTTCTGAAAATCAAAATCAATGCGTATCGAAGGACATCCTAATACTGCAGTGCCTGGTCTCACACCCCTCCCAAGCTCTACATTGCAGAGACCATAATGAAATTTATTTCCAGACTTTTTCATGACGCATCTGCAGCATTCAAACACCTCACAGAGACAGTGATACAGTGTTCCTAAGAAGTCAAGTTGCCTGATCATTTCTACTTTTAAAAAATGACTAATACCCAGAAATTTTGAATCTGTCATTTTTAAGAAACAGCTTTAACCTGTCCCTAGTAATTTTGAGAGTGTCTCCCTTGCCCCTTCCTGCCAGTGGGTAATTTCTGAGAGCACTGTGCAGTGTGCAGAATCATTTTCTGAACTCATCCCTTTGACTGCCATTGTGTGAGAGAGTGGAAATGCCAAATTTCCTTTTGTTTGGACACCTCAACCATTTGACTTATATTTTCTTCATGTCAGGAAGCCCACGTTCTGAAAAATGCAAAAATGCACAATTGGAAAAAGCAAGATGAAATATTAGGGTTCATTTTACTGTATTTTATTTATAAAATCACTGAGAGTACATCATATCCCGATGTAGCTGGTGATGGTGATTCCTAAACATGGTCACCATTTAAGAAGAAAGAAATAGCCCATGATCCTGTTATTGGAGTTTATGTCATAGCACTTAAGAAAAAAGCAAAGGGAAAATTAAGTTTCCTCAGATAATTCTACGTTGTAAGCTTTAAAGTACACTGTTTCAGCTGTAGATTCTTAGAAGCAATAAATACTGGAGCTCCTGAAAACCTCAGACAATCCATCACATGATGCAGCACTGCGTCACCACAAGTCATTGGCAAGGTTTGCAACCTTGGAGCCCCTCAGCCCTGACTTCTGCTCCTTAGCAACTGGGGAGGAACTGAAGTTTGACTTCATTACAGGAATAATTTATCATTGTAATCCTTCAGCTCATAGGCCTTCTGTCACAAAAAAAAAGACACTATAAACTCAGGTACCTTGCTACAAAAGAAAAAATCCAAACAAATTTTTTTTTTCCTTAGACGTAGCTACTCCTCTCCTGACAAATAAACCACTGACAGTTTCTTGGAATTGTTTTTTTATGTGCAAATAACATTGTCAGTTCACCTAATAGATTGCAAATAACATAACTGTAATGAAATCTGCTGTATTTTCAACTGAGATCAGCCTCATAACATGAGTGGAAACGTTACCCGTTACAGAAAAACAGAGAGACAAATCATGTATTTTTCTCTGCTGGTCCTTCAACCACAAACACTTTGCATTTTACTGTTGCTGTCACAGACTGAAAGAGAGAGCTTGGGTTTGGCTCAGGATCTTTGCTAAGAATTACCATCTCTTTGCTTAATTATCACTTAGTCCAGCTGATGTCTGGCTTTTGATCTGGAGGAGTTTGAAGGTGCATTTACTGAAGAAGGATATTAAATGACTTAGTTATTCCTTGAGGATGAAAAAAACCTAGTATTTTTTTCTAGCATTTTATATAAGCTTGTTATATGAAATCACTACCATTTTTGTAAGAAGCAGCAAAATAGTGATAAATGTGCTGACATTAACTTTTTATGAGATGTATGAAATGACTATGGAAACAATTTTAAAACTATTAAGCAGGGGAAAAAAAAAATCTCTCTCTTCCTACAGTCTTCAATTTTAAGTGGCTCAAGTGAATTCAAATTATTTATTTCATATACTTTAAAACAGTATTTAGAAATGTCTGTGATCTTCCCGTGTTTGATTTCTGAATTTTCTTCATGTTCAATATAAGAAACATGAAATGGCAAAGACAGAACAATAACGATTCGATTTCTGTCTCATATACACAAATATGAAATTATTTTTTGGATTTCTGTAAATATGACAGTTCTAGAGTATTTTGTGTAAAATTCAATATATGAAAAGCTTCAGTCTGCTGCTTTCCCCTTTTCAGAATCCTGAACAAACTAAAAGCTGTTGAGCAAAATTAATTTTTCAGTTAAATTCAACAAAACTGCCTTTGTGCCTTTTCCTTAAGAATGGATGTTCATTAGTTCAATCTATCTTTAATTAATCCTTGTAAACTTACCAGGTAGGGATAGATATAGTAAAAAAATCCATCAGAAATTATTCTGCAGTATGTACTAGGTGTCACCATAAGTCTTTTAGAAAAAAACCTACCAGTTAATTCTCAGCGAAGGGCAAAAAGGAGGACCTAGGTAACTGCAGACCAGTCACCCTCACTTCCATCCCTGGAAAGGTGATGGAACAACTTCAAGTTGATAATTCAGCTCTGTACTTCATGCTAAATATTAAAAAACTAGATGTGAACAGAAATTTCTTATGAAAATGCGGAACTATCAGAGAAAAGCTTCTGCTTTTGAGAGACGTTGCTCTGCAGATTTGGCTGTGCAGTATTGCGTACGCTGTGATGGCATTCACAGGGCTGCATTACAGTAACTCCTCTGCACTGCACAACAAAGTATGCTCCCTGGTCAGTCTCCATTTGACCTTTAGAAAGGCAGGGAAGGCTGCAGAGTGCTTACTAGAGCATTTAGCGTGCAATGCATTGGGTTAACAAGCTAGAACACTTCTTTTTTCCTGCTATAGACAGTCCTCTGGTCAGCTGTCGTGGCCAAAGGCCTTTCTGTAAAATGTAAGCCAAGCTGAAAAATGGGAGAAGCTGAAGCTGCTATGCTAGAGGAACTCAAGGCTTTCTACATGAGCTTTATGAGAAGAAAGCAGCCTGTCAGAGAGATTATCCAGATACAGTTCCCTATTCTGCCTGAGTCCATAATGATCTCAAGAGAAAAGCCCTTCTGATCTGTGGGCGCATCCCAAACCAGTCCCTTGGCTGTCCCCTGCCCACAGCATCAGACTTCAACATACTCCAGATTTTAAGAGAAAGAGGTTTGTGGGCACAATTACGTTTTCAAGAAAACTAAAAAGCAGTTTCTGAAATCTTGAAACCTGTTCTAAAATTAAATTATCATCTTCTCTACAATGTGACTCCTAACTGCACTGACATACCACACCTTTTGGAGCCACTGTGCCGACCATGTCATAGTTGCAGGTGATTTCACTGTAATATTGCTTTCAAGTCTCAATCTGAACCTTCTCTTTGCAACCACAGTGGGGAGACTATTGATATGTTTTTAAATTAAACCTGAGACCTTTGTACTATTAAGTGATTAAAGATATTAAATCAGATATCCAAAAGATCACTCAGAAAAGAGTTGTAGTGCTGGTCCCTTGACAGCAATTAGGCTCTCCTCTTAAGGAGAAACAGCAGGAGTCAAAGGGTTTGAATAGTTTGAATGAAACTAAGGACCACTAGGTATTGCTCTATTTTCTGTCCTGTAGGTACTCACCAGTGCCTCGTTATTTGCCTGTAGCACAAATTCATTACACACACACAGGCTGCATTTCTTCAGCCTGGATTTGCTAACACAAGTGCATCATGCTATGTATTTTAAAGGTGAAATATAAGCCACCCTACTCCCACTTCTCCTCATCCAATGGAATCTTCTCCTCAGAAAGAGATGAAGAAACAAACTTCACTTGACAGAAACTTTATAGAGAGAGAATTTTGGAGTTCCCTTAATAGGCACCAGTACATAGTATGACCATATTTTGTATAGAAAGGCAGAAAAGTAACCAATGCCTTCCTTGAGAGAGACTTTGATTTAATGTCAAGAAGTATCAATGAAGTTGTTGTGCCACTGCTGCCACAAACCCATTATTTCAAAGATAAGCAGAAAAACAGATGTCCTGATACTTCAAGCATTTTCCTTTGGAAGGCTTTGGTTTTTTCTGGGTAAGTTAGCACTTGAGGTTTTCAGACTCAATGACCAAAATGCATTTAAGAAAATTATTTTGAGAAGCAATCCCTAGCTACCAGCCTTTAAAGTGAATCTAATGGTGTACCCAGGGAGGGCAATAAGGGAAAAATGTACTGAAATTTTATGTATTTCATAGTTGGTAGAAAACAAACACAGAATCATGTGTGCCTGTCTACTAGTTGCCCTGAAAATCTAATCAGTTAAGGTCCACCTTTTTTCTCCCTCTCATTAATCTCTTCTTTCCTTTTATTCTGTTCATTGTCAAGTAGCTATATTTCCAAGAATTCATATCAAAGTAACAAATTTAATGCTACTGCTGTGTTATTGAGTGCTTTCAGAATTCAAAAGACAGTGAATTGAAAGCAGTAGGTTTATAATGCAAGAATGAGGGGGTTTAAATAATAAGCACAATCCCATTCTGTACCCATGGTAAATGTGTTAAAAGTGTCTTGCAGATGGAAAAAGCTGTCAACAAATGCAGTTGTGCAGCTTGAAAAACAAAGAATGAAAGAAATGTTTCTTGGAAGGGACCTCCAGAGGTCATCCACTCCAGCTTGTGTCTCAAAGTAAGACTACTGCCAAAGCAAGGTCAAGTCAGCCATGGCTTTGTGTAGTTCAGTACTGAAAACTTGCCACCGTGGGTAGTCCACAAATTCCCTGTTTGATCCAATGCTCCCTTACACTTCTAACAAATGAGATTTTTCTAGTGCCCATCCTGAATTTTGGTGTTAGCAGCAGCAACAGACAGTGAAGTTTTCCCAAGTACCACCCATAACTCACTCCCATGTTCCTGAGGGATATCTTCTGAAACCATATGATTTTTCTCAATAATGATCTCTATACCCAGACTCATTTCTGTAAATGGTCTCTGGCCCATTGTAACTCTCAAGTTTCAGGTGGATATCATTAAAACAATGTGGTGTATTGACCCTGGCTGGACACCTGGTGCCCACCAAAGCCACTCTATCACTTTTCTCCTCAGCTGGACAGGGGAGAGAAAATACAACAAAAAGCTCATGAGTTAAGGACAGGCAGAGATCATTTACTAATTACCATCATGGACAAAACAGATTCAACTTGGGGAAAATTTTATCTAATTTATTACTAATCAAATCAGAGTATGGTAATAAGAAATAATACCAAATCTTAAAACACTTCCCACCCCCTCCCCTCCCTGCTAATACTCTTCTCTCTGCTGTGTCCCCCAGAATGCAATGATTTGCATTGTTCTGCATGACTTTGTTGCAGCAGCTGATCCAGCTGGGGCTCTTATCTTTCCTCACACCAAGAAGTTAAATATGCAACTGCTACTTGTTCCTAAAAAGGTTCTTTATCACTACACTTGAGTCGCTGCAGGAATCCACTGCACTCCCTTTCTGAATCCCTGAGTGAAACTGTATGGCAATGTTTTACATAGCCTCCAGTCAAAAATGCACTGATGTCTCCAGCATAGCTCTGGCTTTACTTCAGTTCATGCTACCTTTTCTTTAACCTCCTGGCAGTCATACAGGAGCACTGCCAGGACACTCGAGGTAGGCTTCGGTTGCATCAGTGGAAAAAGAGCTGTGACAGGATTGGATAGGAGGGCAGACCAGGATTCAGTGCTTCCCACTTGCTTTGCTCCCATTTAATGTCACATCAACAGTGCTAAAAATATGCTGCTACTGTCAGCCCCCGAGTTTATTCCTTCCTCCTTGGTGATCACTTGCTGGAGTAATCCATGCACAGCTACGCAGGAATGCCTCATCTCTAGGTATGCAAGGGAAATACTGATCTGCTAGCTGGGGTGCTGTCTTGGCCACCTCTGTGTGCCTGCACAGTGATAGGCAATTGCCTCCATGCTAGGAGTTTAGTTTCTTGCTGTAGCCATGACAAAGCCTTAGTCCTGATCTTCAAAGCCTGGGTATATTTGAAAGTGTCTCCCATGACCAACCCTTTTAGCTGAGGGTGCAGCAATTTGGGACAACGTTGCATAAAATGCCTAAAGTGTGGCAACTCACCCAGTTCCACAACACAAGCTCCCAGAAGAGGTCACATCCTCCAGAGCAAGAAATAAAGCTTTTTAGATAAACAGGAATCGTGTAAATATGTATGAACATAAAACTGCCTCTGACTATATCGTAAGTATATGTGCTTGTTTAGTTTCCTGTGCTATGCTGGAGATGAGTGCGATGCTCGTACTTCAGTACTGAACTACCAAACTAAGGAAAGGATTCAGGCAGGCAATGTATTTTTAGGAGTTTCTTTTCTGAGTACATGTGTTCTTGTAGGAGACAGAAGTAGAAAAGTCAAGGTGTAAAGTAAACAGATTAAGAAAGAGAATTTAAGAAAAAAAAATCCTCTTTTTTTCCCCCCCTCACTTTTACCCTCTGATCTGAACCACATAAATCAGAAGCCTAGGAACCACCAGCTTGTCCCCTGTTCGGGGAGAGAACAGACAAAGAGAACAAGGGGTTTGTATCTGTCGGTCCTCTGTATATGTGCCACAGCGTAACCTGCTGATGCACTCAGGGCTGTATCACTGTATTTCACCTCCTCTGAACCTCTGCCATCCTCACCCACAGCGATTATCACCTTCTCTCTCCAAAGAAAAAGAAGTTGCCTGGCTGACCTCAGAAGTGGTGTTCTGTGATGTTACACCGCTGTCCTGGCTAGAAAATATGAAGACGCTGGGCATGGCTGTGAGGTACCTGATGCACGAGGAACCTGCAGACCTGTCCCTCTCAAAAGGGGCAGCAAGCCTTTGAAGCAGCAAGCTCATCCCTCCCGTCCTGACTTTTCCAGGCTCACTTCCCCCACCTGCCCCAGTGAAGCTGGAGGGGTGTTTGTAGGTACCAGGAGGAAAAGCTCACAGGCCAGCGTGTCACACAGGTTTAAGCGAAGTTCCTCCCTGATGCCACTAGCATTTAACCCCCTGCATCTGCACGAAGAAACACTTGGTCTTCCTCAACTCCTCTTCCTTTCCTGCTGCTTTGCACTGAGAGCTCTTAGCACACCTCTTCAGCTGGTACTGTGACCACCCCTGCTCATTGAGCTGCCCCCTCTGAATGCTGCAGCCGCTGTTGGGCAGCAGGCAGTACCTGCTTGGAGTGCCCTGTGCATACCTGGAAGTATGCCTGTGGGGTCCTGCTCCTGGCAAAGAAAGGGACCGCCTGAGCCAGGAGGCTATCCTGCAACCTCTGCCTCTCTGACAGCAGCCCTCACCAGCACAAGAGCAAGAGTGACCTGGCAGAAGAGGTCCCCAAGGGTGGGTGACTACACCCAGTGCCTCCTACCATACCCACACCCATCAGCCTCCATCTGTCTCTCCTCTTTTCTTCTGCTCTTCAGACAGCCCTTCCCATCCTTCAGACAGTCACTTCTCACCCTATTCACACGTAATGAAATCAACAGCTAAACCTGCAAGCAGGGCCAGTCATCACCATATTAGTTACCATTCTCCCTCCTGTTTGGGCTCCTGTAGGTGGCAAAACGTGAGGAAATGGGGAGTCTTCTCCAAGGAGTCTTTACCACAGCACTTCCTAGAGAGGAATGGATCTTGACAGGGCTTTTTCTGTTGCTACCAGTGTACAAACATTCATCCTTGGCTCACTTGGGTAGGATCGATCTGAACTGCCTCAGTAGGACCCATCTGGATGCCTATCTGTGCAGTATGAGCTAGGGAGCCTGCTTTGGCAAGGGAGTTGGACCTGATGATCTCTCGAGGTCCCTTCCAACCTCTACAATTTTGTGATTCTGTGATCCACACATTGTTTGTGAAAAGGGAACGCCAATTCTCTGAATGAAGTCCTTTCTTACAGAGTACATCCTCCCACCCAAAACCTAACCTTAATGCCATTCCAAGCAGGGTTTGACATTCTTTCTGATCCATATATTAATTTGGTTAAATTTATTTTTTCTATATGACTGTTCTTTTCTTTAGCACTACTTAATGTAACAAGACATTTTAAAAAAACCCTTATAACGCAAACTAAAGCAGAGATCAAATGTTCCCTGTTAAACATGTGGATGTAAACATTATTTTAAACACAATATTTCATGTGCTGTATTTTCATGAGGAGGGAATAGTTCAAATAGGGAAAAGACAAGTGTGAAATAAAATGATTTCAAATAACAGAGGAAATATTCGTTACCAGAGGAGGACTTCAGAAGGTAAACAGACTATTTTGAGCTGAGCCATCGTTTCAATAGAAACTCCAGAATTACTCTGTCCTTTCGAGCTATGCTAAAATCAAAACGATGAAAAGGAAAATTGAGTCCATCTGCTTAGTCCAATCTATTTTATAGTGAGTCATTCTATTTTCCCATCACAAAATGGGCCCTCCATTATCTTCCATTTCCACAGCCGGAGGCACACAAAGCCTCTCTTCGGGATTCTGGCCACTGGGGAGTCTTCCACCAGGAAGTAAAAACAAGAATTCTTTAACAATAAATTTCACAAAGAACCTGGAGTGGTAGAGAATTTTATGTTATTTATCTCATCCACAGTACAGGATGAATGTAAAGGTACAATACCACTTCATAAAACTGTCTGTTCTTGTCTTCTATTGGAGGACAACATAAAACCTTCATGGATGTTATACTTTGAGCATGAACTGGTCTCTATTTAATTGACACTCGGCAATCAGAATATTTTCAGGATGATACAGACTTGAAAATAAGTAGAAATATTTGTAACAAGGTACACTAAACCAAGATTTGTTGAAGATAGCTTCTTGATACAGGCACCAGGTGGGCCAATCAGCATTGTGCACAGCTAGATCTATTATTCAGAAATAAGAAAGAAGTTGCTGGGGATGTGATGCTCAATGGCAGCCTTATCTGTACTAAGCACAAAATAATGAAGCTGAAGATCCTATGGGGAGTGAAGAAGTTAAGTACTGGAATCACAGAAACCTAAAGTCTTTAAGGTTAGAAAGATAATCAAGTCCAACCATCATTCCAATACCACCATGTCACCTAAAACACCACTATGCCAACTAAATACCACCCATACCAGAGTCTGGAGCACAGGCCCTGGGCTTTACGAGAGCTGGCTTTAGCTTATCCAGAAGCTGGTATGTGGGATCTCATGGGAGGCAGCTTGGAAACACTAGTTGCTCAGGAAAGCCAGAGAAAACCACAGAAGCCTGAGACAGCCTGTCTGTGAAAACAACCTCTTGCACACCAAAACTGGCCATGCTGATATTCAGGAAGACAAACAGATTTATCAGGACATCAATGTGGCTAATCGGGGAGTTTGTAACTGAACTCCAGTGCAAAAAGGCAGCACAGGAGATGGAAGCAGGTATGCAGAAGGCTGGGGTGATGTCTTTGCCTCAACTTTAACACGGTCTCTGAGGCATCCATGCTTAGCAGCAGGGGTCGGAGAAGAGGAGAGCAACAACCAGCGGATGAGGATCTAAGCAGGGATGCCTTGACATAACTCAACTTAAACCCATCTCTGCAAGGATGGTGACTGGAAACAGCACATGGATTTACCAAGGAGAAATCATACCCCAACAGCTTGGTTGCCTTCTGTGACACAGTGCCTGTACTATGAATGAGGGGAGAACAGTGGATGCCATTTACCCTGACTTGTCTCCAGCACCATGTCGCACAATATTCTCATATCCATGCTAGGTTGTGACAGCCTGGGTGGTGGACAAAGAGATGGCTAAAAAAGCTTATAGGACAATCAGGGTCATGGTTAACACTGTATACTTCTTGGAAGACAGTAAGAAGTGCGGTGCTGCAGGGCTCTGCCCTTTGTCAGTGACCCAGAGGAGATGATACAGGGCACTCACCAGGTTTGCAGGTAACACTAAACTGAGGGGGAAGAGTCTGGCCTGAGAGCAGGGCTGCCATTCAGAGGGGTCTGAGTAATGGAGGAGCATTATGGACCTGGGAAGGACAGGCTCCTGTCAGCCATTGAGTCTGGGGCCTGACTGCTAGGGGAGCAGCTCTCTGAGTGGGCCCTGGGGGCCCTGGTTGAACCTGAGCCAGCAGCAGGGTCTGGCAGCAGGGATGCTCACTGTCTTCCATCCAGAATATGGCATCCAGTTTTGGGCTCTCCAATGGAAAACTTTGAAAGATTGAAGCAAGTTCAATGGAGATTACCAAGATGGTCAGAGGTGGAGAACTTGCCTTGTGACGAGAAGCTGAGAGAGCTGGGCTGGTTCAGCCTGGAGAAGAGATGGCTCTTGGGCCACCTTCCAGCAGCCCTCAGTCCCTGTGGGAAGTTATTGAGGAGGTGGGGCAATGGTGTTTTGCAGCAATGCATGGCAGGGGTAAAGAGACATGGACGTAAATTGAACAAGAGAAATTTTGACTTGATACAAGGAAAAACCCTATTCCCCATGAGGGCAGACCAGCAGTGGAGCAGATTGCCCAGAGAGTTTGTGTGGTCTCCACCTTTGGAGGTCTTCAAGACCTGACTGGATAAAGCCCCAAGAAACCTGGTTTGACCACATAGCCGCTTTAAGCAGGAATTTAGGCTCGATACCTCCTGAGCTCCCATTGCACCTGAGTCATTAAATATATTTTAAAATTAAAAAATCATCCTGTTATATATATACAAATCCAAAGTATAATCCTGTTTATAGGATATAATATTGACAATGGACACCTCATGGCACCTATAATAATAAATAGCTTATGTATTTGCTCTACGCAAGATAAATATGTGAAGAGACATCAACAACAACATGTGCAAACAGTATCTGTACCAGAGATTGACACTGTTCCCATGCAGTGTTTGAATATTGATGTGACCCACGTGTAACAAACAGAAAAGGGTAGGATCAATAAAAGCCCAGGAGGTACAAAACCAGGAAAAAAATGTGGGGGGCAAAGTAAAACCCATCTGAGCAATCAGAAGGAAAGGCACTAAGACTAAACAGGCAAAAAGAACGAGGGGACAGAGAGCAGGCTAGGGCTCAGCGGGAAGGGGATGGGCAGGAGGAGCGGTGCAGGGTCAGTGCCTTCCTCAGCTGCCCGCACAGTGACACAATATCCTCTGAGCAAGATCCTCCTTCATCTCTCTCGCTGCGCACCCACAGGGACATGACATGCCATCACTAACAGGGTCTCTTTCAGCTTGACCTGTTAGGAGGATTCAGCTTTGAAATAACCAAACAGTGGGTGATCTGGCATAGGCGTTAACATGGCTCCTGCCAGCAGGGTCCCTGTTTGCTCCAGTTTGCCATCCTTAAAATTAGTAAATGATGCACACAGAGAAAACCATCAGAAGATCATTAGGGTTCCACATGAAGAGCTCTGCATTTTGGAAAAGCCTTACATAAGGTTGCCTGCTCAATTCATTGCACATCAGGATGTAGTCCACAATTTGATATTCATGCTATCTGATTATCCTTGTATTTCCCTCACACATGAGCTAGAATAAAATTTCATGTTTCCTTTGAAAGTTTTCATTAAGCTTTTGCTAATTTTACAACTGATTTTTAATTCTAAAGCTTTTTCCTCACATTTTATATATCAACCACAAACATAGATAATGAGGACATTGAAGTTAATTTATTAATCAGAAAATGAACAAGTAAAATATTATATAATATTCATACTATAATTTCATGCTGAAGCTTCAGCAATGCTCTTTCAAATATTACTCTTTAAATAAATGCTGCTTTTCTTTAAAAAAATGTACTTTAAGGGCAGGTCATTATTTTGTTTCAGCACTTCCCATTTTCCTATCCAATGCACCTTGCCTCCATGAAGTTGTATATCAAGCTCTTAACTAATACACAAGCTTTCCAAGCCTCACTGAACTGAGGTTAGTAAAAGCAAGCTTCATGATTAAACAAGAGTAAATTCTGGCCCACCATGAAATCAAACCAACACAACACCACCACTATTTAAGATAGGTGCTAAAAAATTCAGTGCTAATTTGCTTCTTAAAAATTATGGCCACCTTTCTTCACAGCTTGGAAAAGCCAAGAATAAACAAAAGCAATATCATAAATATGATTTTTATGATATCAAGAAAATAACCTTGGTAGTGCAAGGCAAATTATAATTTGTGTTTCAAGTCTATGCTAATTAGATAAGAGCTGCGTGTTGACTGGTTTGGCTTTCTTTTAGTATTTTTTTTTTGGGTCGCGCCTCTTTTCAGTAAGCTCCAGACATAAGCAGTTTCCTCTGCCTTCTACCGATCTAAAGTTATGGAAAACAATGTGCAAAGACATTAAATAGGCCTCCAGGAAAAAAATCCAAGAAGACCACAGACTATTAGCTAGCAATCTGGGTTACAATAACAAATCAATGTTGAACTGGATTTCAGTTTTTGCACTTCGCATGCATACAAAATACACAAACTTCCAAAATTTCCACAGACAGGTATCATCATAATTAATTTAACAGACATGAATGGAGTTTTAATCTTCAAGGTCAGTGGTTAAAGGAAGCTCGGAAATACTCCTATAAAGCACAACAGTTGATTTGCCTTTCTTATCATCGGGGGAGAAGAAAGAAACAACAAAAAAAGAATATCAACATTTCTCAACTTGTCTTACCATCTGCTTTTCCTCTAAGGCTTCTCTTCCTGAGACTTTTCTTTCATGTTTTTCTAACTCCATTTCCCAGGGGGAAAAAAACCCAACACCCTAATATCCTGAGCAGAAGTAATTTAACTTGACTACATGTTAGATATCCCTGTATTTTTGGAGTCAGGAGAGAGACGTATCAGGCAGCACTGGTGGTGATTTCTGGTCAGCGCATGTTTCCATTTATAGCTGTCGAAAATCCACAAATAGAAATGTGGAGAGAGGGCAGGCAGCTGCCTCTGATAACAATAAACGTTGGCTTGGCATAACAGCAAATTATTCAAGAGGGATTTCGGTTACCATCCCCATTCACTTCCCCCTCACCCCCTTTACCCTAGAAGCTCATTCTGCAAAAAGTCCATGAAAACAACTATCTATGTCTCAGTAGCTCGTGTTCATGGAGATTACTGAACAAGTAAAATGAAAAATATGAATAGCTGGCACTACTTGTTACATTGAGACAGATGGCCTACAGAACAAGATTTTTTAAAAGGTTTTTAGCCAGGGTGTTGATCTTTCCCCGTTGAGCATTTGAGACTGAGCTGTCCCAGTACACATTCCCGCACAGTGTACTCTCCTTTTCTAATATCAGGATACAACTTCTTCTTTGTTTTTCAGTATGTAGAAAGAATTGCAAACATTTCAGTGAGCACTGCGAGCATCCTTAAATGCAAAAAGTGAGCATCTAAAATGGAGCTAATACCCACACAGATGACGGTTGTGGAGACTGTTAGTTGACTGTAGAAGAATAACCTGGCTCTGGTTCACAATTATAAAGTCAGGAGGCCAATATTAGAAACTGCAGCGTGGGGGGAACCTCTCAGTGGCTCTGCTGCAGATGCCACAGTTTGTAACACACTCGCTGGTTGCCACAACTGGGCTCATGTGGTCTCAGGGTGATTCACATGCAAGAATGGTTCTGCAGGTACCAGCAAAGGAAGGGGAAGCACAAAAACACAGAATCACACAGAAAATATATTTTCTACTGTTAAGCAAGAATATGCTCTCTGATCAATCTGTGACTCATTAACAAACACGTAACCCTTTGCAAAGCTGGCAATTGAAGCCCCTCGCCAAATCCCTAGTGAAGGAAACACACTTCCTTTCCCTCTTTTACTCTCAACACCTTGGTAAAAGAAGATGATAGATAGATAGATAGATAGATAGATAGATAGACAGACAGACAGATAGACACACAGACAGACAGATAGATAGACAAACAGACAGACAGATAACCATAAAAATATTTTTCATCTATCATTTTTCAATTGTTTTTGTGGAAATGACAACCCATACTAGGCACACTCCTTATTCTCTTCCTGTTTCTTGATGGATGCTATATTCACATCAGATAGGAAGAAAAATCAGTCACACAACAGTTTATACAGTTTACATATGAAAACCTGACCAAAAATCCCCCAACCTTAGAGTGTTCCTTCAGAACAAAGAAAAAGTTACTCCAGTGCCAATTATTTTTCTTTAGTCTTTTTTACCTTCGTTCTCAGATGTGTAAGGCAGCCAGCAGATGAGTGAGTGCAGCAAGGCAAACACAAAGAACCAGTCAAATCTACAATGGCTGCTGTAGCAGAGCGAATAAATATGAGCTTGATGTCACAAGAGTAAAAATACACCTCACTGCATCTCTTGGAAATGCTGGGAGAAAAGGAACCAGAGTAAGCGACATAATACCCAGAAGAAAGCTGTAGTACTTTCCCGATCTTCAGCAAGAAGGCAAACAGTATTAAGAAGTTCCCCTCCTCAAAATCTTTTCTGTGAGGCTGAAACATATCCCTGAGTTGAGTGACTTGCATAATGCCTTTGTACCACTTAACATCCTCAAAGGACATCATCAGTGCAATCCAATCAGCAGCTTAGATTACGCTGCAGCTTACATTAACAACCATTCCGGCAGTGCAGGTGAAAAACCTGAAGTGCCTCCACGGCCATTAACTTGCCTGTTATAACCACAGAGAAGGACCAGCATATCTCAGGTGGCACGTTCAGCTGTGTGTGTTTGGTGTGCTCCCCAGCCAGGTCCAGCTGGTGGCTGGGATACCACGGCACTCACCAGGCTTCCAGATGGCAGCTCCCAGTGGAGGTTCTCCCATCCTCGTGCTGGGCAAATGATACCCATGTTGGTAAAAGAGCAGGCTGTCAGTGGCGCAATGAAGCAGCAAAGTAGGACCCCAGATAACCATAAACCTCCCACCCCAGAAGAGGTTTAGGATAGATATTAGGAAGAGGATCTTTACTGAGAAGGAGGTCAGGCACTGGAACAGGCTCCCCGGGGAAGTGGTCACAGCACCAAGCTTGGATGAGTTTGAGAAGCGTCTGGACGATGCGCTCAGTCTCATGCTCTGACCTGGCTGGCCCTGTGTGGACCCGGGAGTTGGACTCAATGATCCTTATGGGTACCTTCCAACTCAGGATGTTCTATGGTTCTGTGATTCTATGGTACTTTTGTAAGTCCATGCAGATATGCACCAACATTGGTGGATTTTATCTGGAGTTTATTCTGTATGTAACTTAGTATTGATACTAACTACCCTAAAGCGTAAATCTTCAATCACATCAATACTATACACTTCTAGATAATGTTTTCATGTGTCAGGTCACCCACATGAACATCAAAGGTGATCGCTACAGAAACCCCCAAGGAAGTAACTATGAAGTACCTTTATTCATAATAATTCCCACATAAGATTCTGATTATGGTATTCAGTTTTACAAGCAGGTTTTCCATCATTTTTCTTGTAAAGGTGTCTAATAACAAGAAGAAAAAAAAATACACCTTCCCCTTTTACTGTGTGGTGGCTACAACCCAAGCACTGCATTTCATTAAAAAGAAAAAAAGTTAAAATTAAAATACTAGGATAGGGAAACAAATAATTGCTTCATTTCCTGTGAATGGTAATTTTTATTCTGAATGCATCGTGGTGCTGACTGTGGAAGCGCTAGGGAGTTGGAGATGAGAAAGGAAGCAAAAAGCAAAGAATGCAAGAGAGTATGATGCCAGTCTTCCACGCCATCATGATGAAATCAGGGAGCATAAGAAACACTGGATGCAGGGCTTTTCTGTCGCCTGGACGCCAATATACATACATATTCCATAGCCTGGATGTTGATGTACATACATATTCCGTAGCCTGGATGCCGAGATAGCAAGCAAAGGCTGACATATCTTGGTTTTTACCACACCTTGTTCAGCATGACACTTAAATGCTAAACCTGAGGAGTGACCATGATCCTAATCATATGAGAATATGGGCTTTTATAATTATGGGAGTACATTTCTTAGTCCTACAGAGAATTAACGGTTACGTTACTTCGAGGACTCTCAAAGCACTATTAGTAACTGTATATTTCCTGTTTTACTTTGTAAGGGAAAACAGAGTAAACAGGTGCTAAGTAAAAAGTATGTTATAGACATTGCCTAAATTACTGTGCTGTTTTCAACTGCATCTTTGTATTACACTCACTGATCTCTTGACACCTGTTTTTCTCCTGAGAGAAGCATCTAACAAGAGGCCAAGAGATGAATTGGATGGCAGGTGGTGGGGGGAGGTGTGTGTGTTGCATTTTGGTCTGTTTTGGTAAGAGGCAAGTGCTGAATGTCCAAAATAGTAGTTTTGTGTAAATAAACCGTTTTAGCAGATGTGTTTTCTGTGGTCACTTGATCTGCTGTTCCTGGCAAAGGAAGCAAGGGACTATCTATCATAATGTTTGTGTGTCACTCTCAGCTGTGTTTTCACTCACGGGGCTACTACAATTCTTTTACTTTGGACATTATAATTTTCAGCCTGACACGGCTGTAGCCCAGGGCTGCCAGCCAATGGTTGTATCACAGGTCATACACCTGCACCACTTCTTTCTTAAGCTGGTACTTGCTCAGCATTAGACACACCACAAGGATTTAACAGTCAGAATTATTCCTTCTGACCCTGATGTTCTCAATTGTATTATACTCAGTTGAAAACTCCTTAAGTCACATACACCACTTTTAAAAAAAACTGAGACTAACACAGAAATCACATCCACAGTGATTTTCAGAGGTCTGATTTGGAGAAGCAGTTTCTGTTTCACACTTAAAACAGATCAAAAAGTTAAAAAAAACACAACTCCAAGCACAAAACTCAGTAGGCTCCCTCACTACGTGTAGCCACAACTTGAGCTTCCCGGCTTCTTCCTGCTGCCCACCCTTCTCTAAGCCCCAGCACACCATGACAGCAAGTATCCCTGTGTTACTCCAGCACATCCACCCAAGGTCATACACACACGCCTGAAAACATCAGGAGCTCGGCAGTGTTTCTAACTGGTATTTCATAGCACGTTCCTCGCAGAAATGAAAACCGCGCTGGAGCCATGGGGGCTGATTATGGAGCAGGCTTACCTTCCAGGGGGCCAGGAGCCAAGGGCAGGAAGCCAGTCCTTAGGAGAGGTGGGTCCACATTCTTGCTGCAGCACTCGGCAGCTGCTGCTGTCGCTCCCTGGTCCACCCTGCTGGCTGTGCAAACACTCACGGAGCAGGAGGTAGCAGGCGTGGAAAAAGGGAAACATCGCGGGCACCCCAAGTTTCTGCTTTGCATGTGAAAAAGCAGATCCCTACGTCTCATGTATGGGGAGCAGGAGGCTCCCTGGCAACTTTTGCCCCAAGGGGTAAGTTTGAGGATAAAAACAAGGAAGGTTATTTCAAAGTTACAATAAATCAATTCTGAGAGCCCTGAGCCTTGTCTGACATGGCAGTCCATGGAAACTGTCAGCAGTTTCTTCATGGGTGTTTTAAGTCAATCGTGTTAAAGAATGATGGCACAGTCCTAAATCTGCTGTCCTCCAGGAGGACAGACAGCAGTGGAACAACTGACCTCTTTTCTGTTGGATAACCAGTGTTTCAGCTATAGACACATGATGTCCCTGAATATTACTGCTATATCCCAGCAAACAGAATTATTCCAGCCTGTAAAATATATTTCAACAGATGCATCACAAAAAAAAAACCAAACCAAAAAACTTCCCTCCCACATTCTGTAGCACTGTTTCACTTGCCTTCCTCCATAATGATGGACATGGCAATGGTGACACATGGCTAATAAAATACATCAGGAAATACTAAGTACCTTCTTAGCAATTCTTTAACTGATGTGGCAGCTGGGAATGAGAAGCCAGTTCCACACAGAAAACAAGCAAGTGCTCCACATATCAGGCAGCAAGTTTTTTCTAGGCACCTCCCGGACAGGAGGAAGCAAGAGCACTGGATATAAGCTGTCATTAACCAGCCAACTCCCATCATGACTTCTCCACCTTCTGTCTCTGCCCACTCTTATCAAACACCAAACCGCAAAAGAGACATTACTCAGTGCTGATAAGGACACCAGCACCTAACCCTATTTTGCAGGCTAAAAGTGACACACAATCACCTACCTCAGTTGTGGTTTTTTTTTAAGCAAAGCCTGACTAAATGTGTAGCAGGGGGTTGGACTGATACGTCCATTTACAAAAACTATTCAGGTCCATTTGTCAACACGTGTTCAATTTTTTCCAGAAAGAGTTACCACTATAAGCTTACACCCACAGCAAAATCCTCTACACTGCAATATGAAATTTGCCTTGAGAACAAATTCAGTTGAAAAAGACAGATAAAGATCCAAGTGTTCAAAAATTATCCAAAAGCTGATGACATTTGTTTAAGAAGAGCACATGATTTTTATAGCAAACGTTTTGACTTCCAAGACCTAATGAAGAATCAAAACACACATGCACCTGAGGAGGAGGAAGAATGAAAAGAGTTCACAACAGAGCTCCTACTTTATTTCACAGACTCTCAACTACAACCTATTCTGCAGCCCAGGGGCTGGTTTATAACAGCAGAATGAATTTACTTTCTCTGCAGTCTAGTGAGACATAATAAAGCAATAATAAACTGTACATTACAATCTGGATTGCCAAAGCATTTACAGGTTCTGAGTTTGATGATATTGTTGCAATATGCATTGATCAAGCATTAATTCATGGTGGAAGAACCTTATTTAATTTGGAGGAAGAAAAGGAATGGGAAGCAAATATTTTAAAATATAATTTAATTTATTGACATCACTTAAGCTAATTCAAATTGGAATGCTTATGTATGTAACACAGCCTTTATTATTAAAGCCATAGAAGATTCTACAGTAATGTTCATTTTTAAATTAATCAAAATTAGTTTAATATTCCTACTGCTGATAAATTTTCTTGAATTAAAATGCTGATGCACAAGATAATGAAAAAGCCACAGCAGTTGCAACTGAGAATCAAGAGAAATCTTGATATCATAGTGCTATTTCAAACCTATTTTTTTCAAAATAAAATATCCCTTTTATCAGTAAGAGATATTGTTCTAACTCTCTGACAGCCATACTCTCCTGGGAACGTCCTAATTCCAGAAAAGCCAGCTACTGGCATTCATTCAAGTCATATATGAAAGATTGCCTGAGAAACCTTTCAGAATGTGAATAAAAGATGAGGATTTACCAGGTCACTGAGTTGTGTTATATTGTATTTGCAGGAAAAAGAGAAACTGTATACACACCATAAAAAATATCAATGAACACTTTATGAACATGAAAAAAAAGTCATGACATCCCAGTCTAGCAGGGCCAGACCCCACTGCTTCGTTAAGGCGACACCGTGGTACCCCAAATAAAGATCACTCCCAGAAAATTCTTCTTAAATACCTCAAAATGCAGTAAGGACCTGAATAGCAGTGAAGGGATTTAAAGGATTGAAGAGTGATGCACAAGAACATTTGCTTTTAAATGCTTACCTCATACACATACAAATACACACACATACAAGAAACGCTGGTATACCACAGTAAGGCAATATACTGCTTATATGCAATTCAAGAGAAGAAAGAAAAGAGTCTCAGACAGTTCCTAAAGTGTAAGAAACTGCTTCTCAGGTCACTCTCACATGTGTGGTTTTGTAGGATACCTTGTGCATTTAGGTCTAATAAAATGTAACCTACAGGTCCTGTTCCAATCTGATATACATTTGCACTCCCAATATATCTGGGGAAACTAATACACTGAAATGAGATACAGAATCCAATGGAAACAACATCCCTCTCCAGGGGAAAAAAAGCCAGCACTATTTAAAAGACAGAAAAGGATTTTTTTATTCTCATAGAAAATAACATTAAAAGGGACAATTCAAAGGATCCTAGGGGTAGAAAAAAGGCGAGCTACATAGACAAAGTATAGACAAGAGATTAGAAAAAGAAACAGCTATACAATTGTTTTCAGTGGGTTTCCAAACGGATGAAGTACCTTTTGAATAAAAGTCACCCGTTCATCTCAACGTTGCATTTAGGTGACGCAGGATGCCATGCCAAGTGGCTATTGAGATCTGTGGTGACATTCACACAACCTCACCCAGCACATTTTGTTTCAAGTGCACAAGTTCTGGCCGAAGGAAGGTTCAAGGCAAAGAAATACAAACACAGGTTCGGTTCCCCCACCTCAAATCCATCCTCCCTGTAATGCTTTTCCCTATAAGTAAGGCATAGTGGTTCAAAGACTACATAAAAATGTAATCAAAGAATGGGAAAAGAAAACCATCTGTCAACACTTTCCAGAAAGGTACTTTATTAGGGAGGATAGAAAGCGCTGTTCAGACAGTCCGAATAGGCATGGCCACCTGCGCTGTCAGGCTCCTCAGGCTCAAAGTCATCTGGGTCTGGGGGCAACTGGTCGGTGTCTTCGTCAGAAGTGGAGGGGCGCGTGAGGACTATCCGAGGTATCTTCAGCACGATGCGAAAGATTGCAGAGAAAAGAGTCAGATGAAGAACAGGGAAGGATTTAAAGGGGATATTTTAAATGTGCCAGGGAAGCAGGTGATGAGAAAAATACACCAGAGATGTAACACTGCAGGCCACTGCATTGATAATTACAGCAAAGATAAATTGAGATAAATTGCCTTTCTTTCCATTAGCTAATTAATAAAAATAAATACAAAACTTCCATGGGAAGGAAAAAAAAAGAGAAAAAATAACATCTTTTTAAAAATAAAGACAAGTAAGTATGAATAATACACAGCAGCTTCTACTTAACTTCATTATTCATTAAATTCATGTACCTGAAAGCAATAAAGGATTAAATAGGGACCACAAAGCATAGAAATTATTTAGCTTTGAAAAAATCACATATTTTGTCTTTTTTACAGACAAAATATATTTAAGGGAAACATTAAGGCAAAATATCAATGTGTAAATTTTTTAGTTAATAAATATGCATGCAAGGATTTGATTCATATACAATTCTTGGCCAAGAACTTTGTGTTCTTTGAGAAATGTTTTAATGTTTTAAAATTAACTTAAATGCTCTCACTGAGATAAGAGAGGAATGTCAGGTTCTTTATGTATAACCATATTATCTATCAGTAATGGTTTCTATCAATGGATGGATTATTAAAAATTAAACACAAAGTCATTGAACTTTTTACTGATTTTCCCCCAAAATCAACATTTAATGAAAACAGATGTAACAGTAAGTTGATACATCAAACAAGCAGGTAATATAATAATGTACAAGAAACAAAACATCCACCTTCCCAGTAGTCTGAACATTGGAGAGGAAGGTAGCATTTCTTATCTATCAGTTACTTCATTGCAATTTCTTCACACTTTGTAAGAATGTTTAACATTGACACCACACAAGTGAATTGCTTATATATTAGTTCATTGCTGTACATTATTTGATTTAGGAAATGACTCAAGAACATGGACACTTCGTGGCTGTTCAGCTAGCCAGCCAGTGGGATTTTGCATTTAAATAAAATGAAGTATCCTCCTGACTCTACCAACTGGCTTAGCTCTGACCCCCGATGACTACTGGGCACCCCCCATCCACTCCCAGCTCATGGGCAGGCACAGTACACATAAATAGCACAATACAGGCATCAGTCCGAAGCTGAATCTCAGCCATGATAGTCTAAACTGGTTTTAAAAGCAGCTATAAATTTGTGTACTGAATGCCTTTTTTCAACCCCTGTCTTTTCTTTAGACTAATTTCTGGAAGCTTTAAATAACCTGTTTAGACCCTAAAACTGGCCAAGCCAACAACTCCTGGGAAGATCTACTTGTGCCATGCGCACCTGACACCATTTATAAGCTTTCCATGCACTGGATGCTTCTTTTGGCTCTCCTCTTTGCTGAAAGATGTTTCTTAATGATAGCCAGCAGCCAACTGCTTTGCGCTACAGCAAATGCACATCCTATATGTTCAGGTGGTGTACTGGGCCGTATCTTGAAATGCTGCCAACTGAAAAACTAGTGCGGGGGTCTGTGCTTCATCTGCAGCAACACCCAGGACCACACTTTGCATTTCACTGAGTTCAAAGATCAGGGAAGACCTTTCTTCACATGCTATGCCACTCAAAAATAAACACGTGCACGTGTGCCCAGGACCAAGCATACACTGCATTAGCAAGTATCAAGGGTTTGCCCTTACTTCTTTTTCCTTTTTGAAGAATAATCTTTAGCCATTCGAATGTCAGCTATTGAAATAGTCTTTATCTGCATGGTTTCTACTCCTCAGCAAGGCCACTTGCAAGGGATTAAATCCAATTCTCTAAAAAAATATTTTCTTTGAACATTTCCCAACTTCTGGGCCTTGATTCTTGCATACTGTCTTTCAAATATTATGACAGGGCTAGCTCTAATAATCATAAAGTGAATTTAACTGATGAAATGGAAAGTAGACAAAAAAATATTCTAGCTGTTGGGGAGGCATAACCCTAAAAATTTAAGCTAATAACATCAAGCTCTTGTGGGTTATTCCCCTCCACCACAACCCCCAAACATACTGACTCAGAGTTTTGATTTGGCAGGAATGTCCTTTGGAGACTTTTCTTTTTTGGCACTCTGAAATACTCCTTATTTTAGAGAACATTATTCATTTTATCACCAAAAATTACCCTCCTTTTTTTCTTTTTTTCATTAATTATTTACATCTGAAAGAAAGATAAATCTGAGGCAGTAGCAATACTGCTAGAGGAACAAATCCCACAGGATGCTCAGTTCTGGCACAAATAGACTTTCACATTTCTTCCTCTGTTCAATACACTGCAAGCCTAAGTTAGGCTTCCACAACTTTTCCAAAAACTCACCTCACTTCCTTGATGACACACTCTCTCCTATGACCACAGTCTGAAAGCCTGCACACCTCCTGCACCTGAGCCTTTGGGGGACATACCCTCCCCTCCAGCTGCACAGTGCTCCAAACAATGCCCCCCCAGTTAGATCCCCCATTAGACAACTGCCTGCCCACCAGTGGTGTTCAGGAACATCTTCTGTTTAATGTTTCATGCTGCTGCAGATGAAGCAGAACTGGTACCAAATGACCAGCCAGCTTTCTACAGCAGAGGCTTCAGCCCAGAAGTGCTGCAAAGGCTGGAAACCTACGCTCCTGAGAGGAGAGCAGATGAAAGTTCACAGAGATACCCACTCATGCTGATGCAAGACATGCCACTGAGTTTCTCTAACAACCCAAATATCACGGTCCAAGAGCAGCCATGGTCTGTCTCTCCCTTCTCTGCACATCTTCCTGCCCACTCTCCCACTGAAACCCTACGCAAACCCATGCTGCTGCTGTTCCCAAACCCACCTCAGCTCCTTTCTTTGTGGCTAGTCATCCTATTCCATGCCCACCTCCCCAGTGGGATGTGGAGGAGCCCCAATTTCCTCACAGCTGAATCATAGGTACCAATAACAAAACAATCTTACTTGTGGATTGTGCCACCTACGCAACTGCAAACTGAGAGCAAACCCAATTAATAGAGCATGCATCTGTACAAGATCTAATTCAGCAAAAAGAGACTCGGGGACTCAGACTCTACTTTCTCTCTTTAGTTATTAATTAATCTCATGTAAAAAACCCAACCACTCAACCAACACAGCATAAAATAGATGTAAGTCACACACATCCTAGTTGTAACCACAGTGGCCTTTCCATCCTCACCAAACTAACCCCTAGGAACCAAGCACTCTACTCACCACCACTGGCTTCACATTCGCCCTGTCCCAGAAATACTGCAAGCTAAGCTTTATAAGCTTCCTTCCCTCTTCTGTGTTTTTGGTTTGCTTTGGTTTTTCTTTTAAAAAAACACAAACCAATCAAAGTAACAAAACTCAGCAATTCCAAACTTGCATTATCTTGTGTTCAATTCTTTTCTCAAATCCAGAGCTTCTCTTCCCAGAATCCCAGGGGGATTTTACCCTTGCTTTCAGATTTCCGTGCTTATCCTCATTGACTGCAGCTTCACCCTATTAAACAGGCAAGCTTTGCCCTTGGAGCTTTTCTTTAATATTCAAATATTAAAGAAATATATTAATTTCTTCCCCCTTGTGCATCACGATTGGGGGAATTAAAAACAGATTTCACCTGCAAAAAAAAAACTGCAGCAAGGAGGAAGAAAATTATTTCTACTGCCCATTACAGACAAGGCAAGACAGAGACATTTAGGATGGAAATGAGGAAAAACCCTTCCAGCACAGGCATCTCAGCTCAAGAGTCACTTGTCTAAGGCAGATGTGGAATTTCCATCTTTTACCAGTAACTCTTGAGAAGTCAATCCCACTGTAGGAGGAGAGATTATCCAGGATCCTGCATGGTTCCATTGTTTTACTCCATTAGCTTTTACTGAATAGTGTCTGAACTTGTTTAAAATATTTCTGTTGAAATTGCAAAGTCCTCCTACTCACTTTCCATCATCATGTGCTCATTATTAAAATAATACCTGAAGTACAAGGCAATACCAAAACATTAAAATATGTAGAATACTTATTCAGAAAAATGTAGGATTAATAATTTGAAACAGTTAAAAATTTTCCTTTATACCCCTGAAATTATTTTTTCAGTGCCTAAAAAGTAAACTTCACAAATTACATCTCCTGTCCCAAAACCAATGTGTTCATTATCGGAATTTCTTTCACTACTTTGAGTTTTTCTTACAGGTTTTCAACATAAAGACTTCACACACTAAAAAGATTCAATTAAAAAAATAATAAATTTGTTTAAATCAGGCTAAAAATCAAATTGCTTCAGATAGTCTCATTTAAATTAATTATCACCTTCCATTGAAAATCAGATTTCTTCAACTTTTCTTCCCTGTGAGGGTAGTGAGGCCCTGGCACAGGTTGTCCAAAGAATCTGTGGCTGCCCCCTCTCTGCCAGTGTTCAAGGCCAGGTTGGATGGGGCTTTGGGCAACCTGGTCTAGTATAAGGTGTCCCTACCCATGGCAAGGGGTTGGAACTGAGTGATCTTTGAGATCCCTTCCAACTCAAACCATTCTGTGGTTCTGTGAACTGAAGCACAGGCCCAGGTTGCATGTGCAATCCTAGTTTGCTGCAACAAGCAGTAAAACAAACCCATCTAAATAACCCACGGCAATTCAGCTGCAGTGCTGGCTGCAAACATGATTTTTATACTGAAACAGGATAGGAATAAACCCACAACTGAAACAGGATAGGAATAAACCCACAACTATCCATAACCCCAGTTGAAAGTATCTTCTTACAGCATGATAAATGAGATGTCCTGCCAACAGGTTAACATCCAGTAATTTTTAACTTCTAGTTGTACACATAGGCTTTCCATTTCTACATGAAATAAAAACATTTGTCCAAAAGGTTACAGAACAGTCCATAAAGGACAGTTCATTTTTATAACCCTTTCAAAACCAAAACCCGACTGAACAAACCCTATCACCTTTTTTTTTCCCCCTTCCCCTTCCCTTCCCCACCCCTCCACCCCCCGCCCAGGTCCATACTCCAATCTCAGCAGAAGAAAGCTCTCAAGGCAAACGTCACAGCTAAAGCCTGAGCTTCACATGAAAGGCATAACCAGCAGCGACAGGGCAAAGCACGGCTGAGAGCAAGGCCAGCCGCCAGGGAGAGAGGCTATGAATCAGGAGGTGATTCAACACACAAAAAGCCCAAATTTGAAAGAATAGGGGCAGGGGAAAAGGATTTGGATTGGCCTTTTGGAAGAAAACCAGACATACTTTTAACCCTAATTCAAAAAGATCACTTTCTAAAGAAAATATTCTCCCTTTCTGAAGAAAATATTCTCCAGCTAGAAGATACCTCTTATAGGGAAGCCTGCCTAGTTCAGTTCCATATATCAAAATAGCACATATTTTTTGAAATTTGGCTTAACTGCTCTTCACTGACAGTCCTACCCTTTAGCTGGTGGAAATGGTGGCTGTGGTGAGGGACAAATCTACCCAATTGAGTGCATTTACAGGGGTTTGCATAACCTCATGAATAATGTTATGATTTCATATTTACATTTACTTTTTTGTCATCACTGATGATGAAAACAGTTAGTTTAGGACTTGCACAATAGGAAATTCAGAGTTTTGCTAAACAATATAAACATGCCTTTGCTAGCTGCAGAAGGTCGCATTTGATAATGACTGTATTCATAAAAGAAACTGTCTAAATCAAATTTCCTCCCTGGGTTTGAGTGAAGAAGGGCGTTTAGTCATGTCTAAAAAAATGTTACACAGCTGGATTTTTAAATAATAGGTTTAAAAGAAAGATGCCAAAACATATCCAACAAGAAGAGCAGAGAACAGGCTGATCAACTGCTGCACAGTTCAGACAAAACTGGCATCTGCTGGCTTTTTTTAATTAAAGCGATGCAATGTTTTGTTCCTGAAGACAGAGACAACAGATAAAAGCAACCCTCTCCCCAAAAGAAAAGGTACAGGAAATACAACTTAAAGAGGGTGAAAGGGATCCAATTAACTCCTTGTGAATTTGTTACCCACACACAATCTCACTGCCAGGCAGAAGCAAGCACAAGGCAGCCAAGGCTCATCCCAGGGAAGGTGGCAGCACTGAAGGGGTGAGCAGGGCACAACAAAAACACTACAGCTGCACATATGAAACCATATGAATTTGCAAACCCCGTCTAGGCTTCCAACACAGGTTCCCTCATACAGCATGTTATCCAGGAACATTTTAAGTGGCATGTGTTTTATGGCACATCCTCAGCGTTCCTGGTGCTGACCCCAGCACTTTACAGTGCTGCAGAAGTTGCAGGCCTTGAAGCTCCAGAAATTGTAAAGTCAGGTGAAGAGAGAGGTATAAACCTCTCCCACACCCTGGGGAAGGTGAGTCTATGGTCAGGCACATAGGAAGCGCCTCGTCACACCAGGCAGCAGAAAAACTCTGCACAAGGAAAATGGGATGGCCCATGCTGCTGTGGTCAGGGAGCAGCTGGCTGGTGCCAGCACCTATCACTGCTCGAGGTTGGGAGAGAGCAGCACATAATTCAGTTCAGCCTTACACTTGGAACAGCCATGTTACTCTTGAGCAACCTTCCTACCTGGCAGTTCCATGCTGGCAGTCCCAAAACAAGGAAGGTGGAGTTCAGTCAAACTCAGCACTGCATTTCACAGCAGACAAAAATGAAAGATCAATGTCCATCGTGTTAATAACTGAAATGCCATCAAGACACAAAAGGCTTCTACATGAGTCAAACTGCTTATGAAAATTATCCCTGCTCCATTTCTTTCATCTTCTAATGTACCACTGGAGAGTGCTTCCCCTGACATCGGAACCTGATGCATGGATCTTCATTTAAGTGCTCTCTGTGCAGTCATTTATAGCCCAATGCTATAAAAACACTGAAGAAAATGCATTGCTTTGATCACATCAGGAGACTTAAAAGGTACTGCCCCCATAAACAGCACTACCCACAGTCCAAGTTACCAACCCTTTCAACTAGAAGAAAGCTCATCACCTCTGTGAAAGACCCATCACACACAAATGCCTGCTGCATTCAGCACAGCCCCCTGCTGAATTGCTGCAGAGTCCACAAGGACACCTTTCCCAAGGGGAAGATGCTGTTGGTCATTTGTGCAATTGTTAAAATATTTACCCTCTTTTATTCCCAAATGGAATGCTATGTCCTACAGCATGTTTCCAAGTGCCTTGCTTCAGTCTATTTTTCTCTTGTATGTATTCTTGCTTACATTATCTGCAGTGCCTATATCATCTACTATATCACAGGTTTACTCGTAGGTTTCTTTCTTTAAGGTATTTGAATATGCTATCTTGAAAACATCAAGTAATGACTTTTCTAAAAGTTTATGCTATTTAGCATTGTTAATTACAAGCTCTGCAAAGTCCAAGAATTTAAAGCTTGAAGTGAGTCAGTTCTGACAAAGTCCTGTGAGAAAACTACTTAAAAGGAAGAGAGAAAAAAAGACACACTGTACAAACAGAAGCATTTGTGGGGAACAGGAACTTAATCCCAAATTCACAAAATAAGTTCGCTAACCATGACACTATGGAAATAAATACAGTGTCTACACCATACACCTTTTATCTTTCATCCTGACTCGGAAATACTGAGTTACTTAGATAAAAGTGGAATCAAACCAGCAGATGAAATGGAGAAGGAGATCCTGTACCAGATGGGTGCTTACACTCTGCTGAAGCCCACGTGATAACACAGCCAACAAGGCTGCACACAAACTTCCTTGCAAGCATGTATGAACCTGTGCAAGAGGCAAGGCAGCAAGGAGTCAGACTCCTGACTTCTAAAACTAACATACCTTCCCAGAACAAAAAATAATAAAGTATAAAAATAACCAACACCCTTACCAAACAAGATTAAGAGTCATGAAAACATTCTGGAGAAGAGATAAAGCAGTTCTTAATAAAAACCTTGAAGACTGAAATATTAGGTCATATGATTTTATGGGAACATGTCAATCAAACACTGTCTGTTGTCTTTATTGCCTGAAACAAGTTTCAGAAGAGATCTGTCTTTGTTGATGATAGGGGAATTCTCAATCCTTCTTTAGTTGTCGTCTTTTATAGTGCTTCTCTGACCAGAGAAGCTTTTTTTAACTTGAAGAAGATCTTCAGATTTTTTTCAATACTTTAATTTTCTTTTATACAATCACTTTTAAGTGATAACAAACTTCCTTGGAAATCCTCAATGTAAGTCACAATTGTACACCTGATGAATTCTATGAAAAAAATATAACTGAGCAAATTCACAGGGCAAAGGTATAAAATTAAATTGAATGTCTAGATTAAAATTTTTAAGAGATCTAAAATGAATTTAAAAGTACCTACTATCTTTATGATGCTGATAGCCCTAAAACTGGATCAAAGAAGATGATATGATGATGTATGTCATAAAGTGACAGGAGAGGCTGAAGCCTGTCAACACTCTCGATTCAGTCAGACAAAATCCATTGGGAATTTCAGTCAAAGCTTGAATGGAAATATTTTTCATGGAGAAAGATTGCACAGAGTTTTGAGAGGATGAGTGGGGAATAAGGAGCTGAGGGCAGAAGACAGAAAAACAGAGAACTGGAAATAAGCATTCCAGAAACAAAGCTAAAGTTCCTTCTGATAAAGTCAGCACAGGGTACTACTGGCAATGTTTGTAGCACAGATTTATTTTTTCTCCTCTGTAGTTAGACATATGGTATTTTACACAGTCTGTATATAGATCGCCATATCAGTTGTGTTTCTAATCTGTTGTACTTTGATGCACATCTTTATATAGATATTAGTATTTTAAGATTACTGTTTTAAAGTCGAAAGATTCAGTTTAAGTTCAATTAAAAATATTTTTTCTTAGATCGAGATGTATTAAAGTACAATAAACATATCTTTTTCCAGGTGTGATTACTATAACTGAGGCAGGTCAATAAAACAAGGTATGTAAAAAAGTGCCTAATTGTAATAAAAATTCTGGGGGCTCTGTATTTCAATAAATTAATCAGAACTAAAACCAAGGGCAAGTCTCATTTTTCCTTTGAAAAACAATGACTCAGAGGGAAATAACTTTTTGGTGTTTGTCCTGATTAATTACTGATCATTCAAACTGTTATGAAATCTTAAAGCACAAAGGGCTAGGAATTGAGTTTGGCTGGATGAGTTAACAAATCAAACGAGCCTTTCAGAAGAAGCCAGAGCCACCAAGGCAGCAGAGAACAGAGGAAACCTTAATCTGGCAGCAGCATCACCCTGCCCTTCATAATGTCAGAGCACCAGGCTCAGAGATTGGACAATGGGCCATGGCACGAGATGGCTGGAGGGCTGTGGCTAGCAAATAAGAGCCAAATATTATCACAGATAGCATATGCAAAGAGGATGTTTATTAAAATTAAATGAAAATTAATTGATGAAGACAGAGTGTCTGCTGGAGAGCAGGAAGCAGTGATGACATGGAAGAGCAGGAGAAGGAAACTGGCACCCTCTAGCACATAATTCAGCTTTTTCAGGAAAAATTACAGAAACCAAAGCTTCTCTCCTTCCTTCCCTTGATGTAAATGCACCCATCTTCTCCTGAAATACATAGGGGGAAAAAACCTTCCTAGATTCCTAGCAAAGAAGATTCTGCATTAAGGTTCTACTGCCGTTTGCTTACATGAACACACAAAGTGTGTCCTCCATAAGAAGCCAGGCTGTAAACAGTTACTGAAGAGTAAAAGAAAACTTCACCAGAGTAAAGCCAGAGTGAGAGCAGAGGAGGTACTGGCCAGTTCCCAAGTCATCAAGATGATCCTCAAAAGCCCATAATCCTTAAACTTCATGAAAGCTGCTCTAAGTTTAAAGCAATAATACACAAGATTTGCTACAGGAAAAAAAAAAAGATTTTTATATTAAAAACAAAAAACCAACCCAAAACAGAAATAGAGCTCTTTCCTTGAGGAAAGAAAGGCTTTTCTCCAGTAAAGAGCTCACACATTGGCTAGTTTGACACTTGTAACATCTTCAGTTGATTCCCCCTGTGCACTGTGCTCCAAGGTAAGAAGCCTGGTTTAATCTGCCTCTTCCTCCCCTTGGAGCTGAAGAACTTGAGAGGGGGGCATTCTTTTCGAAGAGACATACAACACACACACACACACACACACACAAAAAAAAAAAAGGCCATTTCTTCTTTTTGGCTGAAAACACTAAAAGTCAGATAACACTGCAACAGATCCAGATCTCTATCAAAGTGTGAATCAACCCTTTCAACAAGGGTTCCTCCAGCAGGAAGCCTGATGCTCCCTGCAATGCAGGTTAAGACTGTAAGAAACAGCTACCAAGTAGAACTGGACAAAAAAAAAAAAAAAAAAAAAGGGATAATTTTCAATTGGAAAATAATGCTGGCCTAAATGTTGCCCAACGTGATGTTGGACACTGGGGGCCTCCAAACAAGTTTAAGTGACTAAACAGAAGAGAAAACCTTTGTTAGTCCATCTCATAGACAGAAGATGCAGCTCAACCCTTCCTAAACAGGAGCTCACACGGGAAAGCGGAGGAAATCAGATTTACATGGTCTATTTGCTTATTATTAGTCAACTAACAAATCATTTTATTTCTAAAAAAGCAAATGGTTAATAAAAAACAAATGTGGTCTTTGATTACAGTCTTTAATAGATGAACTTAAGATTTTTTGCCATTAGCTGGGTTGTGAATGATATTCCTGGAAAAAGCTAAAAAAAGGCTGGAAGAAGAAGACTCAAACAAAGCACCCCCCCAGCATTTGCTGTAGGAGAAACAGTTGTTGCTTCCTGATACACTTCAGGCTAAATGTAAGTAGGATGGTTTTTGACCTTAATTATTCAGATACCCCGATCTTAATCTATCTTCCTAGTAAAACTGCAATTTCAGGTGTGCAGGCAGATGACTATGGCTGCGGGAGGTCTTCAGAGAGTTGATTTCTTTTAGACAAGTTCACAAAAGTGAATGGGATTTCTAAAAAGCCACCCTGCAGACTTCACCATTTTCTTCGGTAACATGTAACGTAGGCTTAATCTTGTCTCACATGAGTCACCTAAAATGCAGGCATGCAGTCTTAGCCTGTGACACAAGTTCCCCCTTGAGTCAAAAGATAAAAAAGGTCACCTCCAGGTAGCAGCTCAACCTCTCCTTCCTAAATGAGGTACCTCTGGAGATACTGCTCCTTCAGATAGCTAGGAGTTCAGACACCAGAATAAACACTTCAGGTGAAGGGAATGGACATCACCCCTTAAAGCCCTGAAAGCAGAGTGCTTCAAAACCTCTGGGCTGATATACTGCTGCTTATCCAGGACCTGAGCTCCTCCAGAAGCCATGTCCTGGCTGCAGCGACAGCCAAGTCAGTGCAGGGTGGGGTCACTGATCTTTGGTATGCGTTCTCCTTTTACGCAGCCACTCACCAGTTTTGAGCCAGTCTTGTGCCAGTCTTGACCATCCTTACTAGCATTAACGGCAGGCAACAGAAAATAGCATGATTTGGTACTCACTGGGGACATCTTACTTACTGTTATGATGTGGTTTACTGTCGGGAAGGGGCTGCCCTTGGTTGAAGCTTCTGTAGGAACATCATCCAGGGCATCGGGTTCTGAAACGAGGGAGGCCTTTAAAAACAAAGCAGCAGAAATGCATATTTTTATTCTGAATGCTGTTTAAGAAGAGCAATTCCCTCCCTCTCAGGTTAATAAATACAAATGCCTGGCGCTGTTGTTATGGATATGGTTGCACAGTGAAAGCAAATAAAATTGCAATTCTTGCTGTTCCTCGTTTTTTTATAAGCACACTGTGTAACTGAACTGCTGAAATGGGCAGCTCAAGAATAAGAATGAGTAACATGTGGTATCAAGAGAAAAACAGTGGTTATTTGTACCCACTTTAGTCCAGTGGTCAAAGCGTTAGGACTCCCATAGCACACGTGAAAGTATTAATTCCTTCTGGTCCCCCACACATACTAGAAACAGATTGACTTTTTGCTACTTCTCCAAATAGATGAAGGACTCTGCCATCTTGTGGGAGACAGAGAAATAATAAGTCTTTGTAGGACAACAGCAGCAGGACAGAACAGTATGGAACAGAAATTTCTTCTCTTTTTCACTTGTTTCACTGTTCATTAAATGAATGGGCATTGGTAGTTAGCAATTTCAAAGAGCCCCAGAACTAGGAATGAATTACAGCCTCTTGGAAGAACCTGAGAAAAGTAGTTGAGTTCTAAGATACTGAACTCTGCTCAGAAGTTAAAGGTACAGCAACTAAAAATCCTGATTTTTTTTTCCCCCTAATGATCTGATAATGTGAAATATGCAAAGAATTATTCAAATTCTCTCACATATGTTAAAATACAAAAATTAGGTAAGGATAATCCTTTCATAAAAGAAAAAAGGTAGAACATACAGAATTTTGTCCGTGATTAACCCTTTAAAAAGCATTACATTAACTTCCATATGTGGATTGTGGAACACAATCCTCTATTAATAAGTCTATAGCATAGTTTTTCAAAAATATGGATTTTTAAAAATTGGATTTATTTACAATTAAATTTGTCTTTGGCTGATATAGATGGCATCCTTATTCTGGGCAATTCAATAGACATACAATATTGCTTGCTTTATCCTACCTGAATTCAGCAAGGAGTATGCTGGAATAAAACCCATTAATTTAAGCAAGTATAAATGACAGTTTAAGAGAACAAGAGCTGAAAAAAATTGTGTACCAGCAAAGCAATTTTGTAGAGACTCTCCTCACGTTCTACCTTTCTCAGCAGGTGGAGACCAAACGGTCAGAAATATGTATCAGAAAACTTTATGTGATCACCACTGGTCTTGGAAACCTCTGAAGCTCAACAGAGTGGCTTCTGCTGGGAAAGACAAGGCACAGTAGACCCTTGGCCCTTGTCACTGTAAGTGTCCATCAGGGGATGATGACACTTTGAGCTGTTCTCTCACAACCAAAAATTACCTCAGAGAAACAAGCTCATCTTGTTTATATTTCTTTGTAACATCTGCAATGATCTCATCTAGTAAATCTAATAAAATGTCATAAGAAAGCTTCTTGGACCACATACATTTGTGCTTACATAACTGCTTACTAAGACCATTATTTTCCTTCCCATTTAAGTGGAATATACTATGTTGTTAAGTACTTTGAACATAAAGATCTGAAAACCAGAATATAATAATAATATATAATAAGAAGGAATACAGCAATTTAATGTCATTATAGTTTGTTTATAATATAGTTTGGGAAGTCTCTAAAAAGCTACAGCAAGCTTAGATCTAGATCTCAAATTCCCCAAGTCTGAGTGCTGTGATTTAAAGATGACAAGAAGAGAACATGCTTTCCATTGACAAACAACCCATCTACCTCTGCCACTCTGTCTCCTGCTTGTACCCCAGCCAAGTCTGCTGGACCATCCTTCGGCAGCCGCGCAAGCACGATCCCCTGGTAACACAAAAGACAGGTTTCAGACCTGACACAGTTTCTTCCATTATTCTTAGATGCAAAAGCAAATAGGAAGTAATTAATTTTCAAGACTTGTTGTTCTGCTGCCTCTATTAAAACTCAGTGTCTTAGAACATTAGCAAGGGGGAAAAAAAAAGCCTCCATGGCTGACACATATAACAAGGGAAAAAAGTCATTCAATGTTTACACCGTGCCATGGGGGACAGACTGGAAAACAAAGATTTATTTAAATGATAATTAAGCTAGAAGATGTGAGAAATACTTCTCTCAAATCAGGTTAGCACCTGGGAATAAGCAAATGGGATGGGAGAGGCACATGGATTGCCAAGGGAGTGACCCATAATTGAGGTAGAAAGTGGAAACAAGCAGACGGTGTTTCAGACATCAGGCTGCCTTTGGAAAATCATAGGTTTACATCAGGCTTTCTCTTGAAAATTATCCCTACACAAGCTTCTCCACCAAAATCTACTGACAGCTTCTACTTTGGGAAATATGCTACCCATGTTTCCCCTTCATAGCCTTATTACAAAGACAGTGATGTTACATTCAGGATAACCTCAGAAAGAAAACAACAAAACACAATAGCTTCACAGAACTGCTCATCATTCTCTTTCTAAAAATTATTAGATAAATTTTGAGTAATGAAATGCACCTCATCATTGTCTTTACATGGAGATGAGCCCTTTCCACCAGCAATGCTAATACCAAGACTCCCCATTTGACTGCACACAGTAATGGTTATCTGGAAAAGAATTATAATGGATAAGTGGCCTGATTAATCAAAAACATTGCCTATTAATTACATGAGCAATGAAAATCTACCTCCCGCTCTGAAAACCAGCAATTTACTCCTACAGAGTTCAACCCAGAGAAAAACAGTGCTATTCTTCAACACTGGCATACACAAGACTAGTCTTTACTCTTTAATACGAATTCGTTCTCCAGGTTTTAGAGTCACACCAAAACTGTGTAAAACTCTTCATAAGGCTGCTAACCAAACCAGTTGTTTCATAAAAACCAACAATTTCCTGAACATTCATGGTGGCACCAACATCAGCACACAGAGAAGCGAAAAGCAAGTATCTTATTATAAGTATATATAAACCTTTGCTTTGGAACCTCATCTACAGTCTGATTTGCTCACTCTCAACTCCTTTGAGAACAGGTAAATGAATTTGAGTACTATTACAGTAATTTTCTTTAAGCAGCGTTGTTACTCTGACAAAAGATCTGTTAGTCTTTAACCATTGACTTAAAAGTAAAAATACTCAAAACCTTTTGAAAAAGCAACACAAACTGTAACCTATCTATTCTACTCTCCTTCTGCTGGTTTTGGTAAAAATTTAGTACAACTGCTCAGTACTTCAGATAATTTTTTTAATTTACATAATTTGCAACAAAGTCCAAATAAAATTTGTTTCAAGATCCAAAGATAGCTTACACTGACGAATGATTCCCCCCTCAGTGGTTGGGGTTTCTTCTCTAGATATAATAGGCTTGGTAGTAAATAATAATTTGCTAATAGCTAAAACAACAACCATGCTAAATTTAAGGAACATCTTGCCATAGTGTAGTTGAATCTGAATGCAAAACACATTTCACCTTTATCACATTAGCAAAACACCCTCATTTTCATTGATTTGCTTCACATCTCTGAGTCAATCCAGGTTCAAATAACTTGCTGTATTTTAGAATTAAGAATATTTCCACACAGCTGCCTTGTGAAATGTAAGAAACATGCACAGTTACTCTTGCACGCATAACGTTCTCATCTGAAATTCCTAGTTCTGAAAAAGCCATGGAAATACCCTGTCAGTCAAATGAAAACCACCCTGCCAAATGCAGGTTAGACTTCGCATCACCTGCATGCTCGAGACTTCACAAGCCCATAATTACCGGCAACGCTTTCATGGCAGGTCCCAGCACTGATGCCACGCCAGGCAAGCTACCTTTCACAGAATCACAGAATCCTTAAGGTTGGAAAAGATGTCTAAGACCATCTAGTCCAACCATTCCCCTAGCACCTATATTACTAACTAAACCGTGTCCCTAAGTACCTCAGCCAATCTTTCCTTGAAGACCCTGAGGGACAGTGACTCCAACACTTCCCTGGGCAAACTGTTCCAATGCCCAAACACTCCTTCTGAGAAGAAATTTCTCCTAATTTCTAACCTGAACCTCCCCTGGCGCAAGTTGCAGCCATCCCCTCTTGTCCTATCGTTACTAACCTGTGAGAAGAGGCTGACCTCCTACTGCCACATCTCACAACCCCAGGGGTGCAGCAGAATTCTGCATCTCTGCTATTGCCAGGGCACAGCTGATGAGCTGTGGCTGTTTCCCCAAAAACACCTTCCTCCCTCCTACCCCACAGGCAGTCAGCAGAGGGGTGATCTGTACAGGGACACCCCTAGGAGCAAGCCCATAAGGCACATTTTCTCCTTGTGTGCTCCAGAATGTGCCAAGACAGGATCTATCCATTGAGTTCAGAGCATAGCTTAGTCCATAAACCTCATCCCAGTTCTTGCAGTTCTCTGATAAATTTGTAGCGCTGTTTTTCATGGGACAGAGGCTTTCTTGTACTGCAAGGCCATGCCTCTGTCCTACACCATAGACTCAGTGAAGGCTTTGCTGAGTGCCTACCGACACACACACTCTGGGCTTGGCCGTGCAATAGTCCAAAGCTGGCTATACAGAGTGAAACAGTACCAACTGGCTACAAACCAAGTTTCAGGTCTTTGCCTTCCCCCATATAAGCCAGTGGGAGCAAGAACAAACTTCAGCTTATGCTGAGGTATCTACCATGCAACAACTCCCTTATTTGCATCCTTTATAAACTGCCTTGCACAAGAAGCAGACTGGGACTTCCCTACAGACATGCAGAGCACCTCCCAGCAAGCCCAGCCCACAGAGCAGTTCAATACCTTCAGAGGAGGCTGCGGCACATCCACCGCTCTCAGTTCCTCCGGGAACCGTCCACTCTCACTAAGAAAGCTGCCCACTGCCGAGACGGACGGCTGCGCCTTCGTGTTAGTCCCTGGAAGAGTCTTCCCTTTCACTCCTGACTTGTGCTTTTCTTGGAGACCCGTTCTGGTGTTCCTCTGGTCTCTCATGCTATTGTCAGTATCAAAAAGGCTTCCAGAAAACTTGGAAATAGGTTCCTGGGGGTTAAAGATAAAGGAAGGTAAACACAGCAACAGCAAGAATACCTATCTGATACCCTGACCCTACCCATGATAAATTGAATTTATTCCTATCACACTGCTGTACATTAGAAATTATTACACTGAACACTAAATTGCAACTTTTAAAGCAAATGTATGAGCATCTTTACCATTATTTCTCTGGGCATGGTTTTCCCACAACACGGATGGAAATTGTGGGAACAGGGAGAACTTAGTTCATACAGCCTTTCTCTAGATTCACTGGTACATGCAAGCACATGCCACACACAGATACCCAAACAAATTTTGCGATGCCCTGTGAGAGCACCGAAAGGTGAGGCATCCCAAAGCCTGCCTTGAAGTCTGGCTCTAGGCTAATGCTATGCTGAGATGTAGCAAGGAAATGACAATGTCTCCCTATGCTTAGATAAACCACAGGGGCTTGAAAAGAGAAACGCACAGTTAACACACATCCACCAAGCAATTAAAGCTTCAGACAAGTTTTGCCGTTAAACACGACATTTTCCAGTTACCAGTTGTGCTGGTTTTGGCTGGGATGGAGTTAATTTGCTTCACAGTAGTTAGAATGGGGCTGTGTTTTGGGTTTGTGCTGGTCACAGTGTCAATAACCATAAATGATATCGAAAGGTTTTCATTATTGCTGAGCAGTGCTTACATAAAGCCAAGGCCTTTTCTGCTTCTCACCCCACCTGCAAGTAGGCTGGGGGTGCAAAAGGAGTTGGGAGGGGACACAGCCAGGACAGCTGACCCCAAGTGACCACAGGGATATCCCATCCCATATAACATCATGCTCAGCATACACAGCTGGGCAAAGAGGGAGGAAGAAGACACATGGTAATTTGTTTTCCCAAGTAACCATTACACATGATGGAGCCCTGCTTTCCTGGAGATGGCTGAACACCTGCCTGCCCATGGGAAGTGAGGAAGGAATTTCTTGTTTTGCTTTGCTTGTGTGCACAGCTTTTGCTTTACCTATGAAACTGCCTTTATCTCAACCCTCGAGTTTTCTCACTTTTACTCTTCTGATTCTGCCCCACCACCACCCTCCACCAGTCCCAGTGGGTGGGGGGTGTGAGTGAGGAGCTGCATGGTGCTCAGCTGCCAGCTGGGGTTAAACCATGACACAGTTACGCTTGGCAAGGTGGATAAATAAAATTCAGCTGTGATGTCTGAATTCTCTTCACATTTTATGGATGCTTTATTTATATTTAGCTGGGTTTTGCTCCTTAATTTGATTGGTAAGATTGAATCAGATCTTCATATTACCATAATCCTATCTTCTGTTGTCAGTAAAATGACACAGCAAATAAAGGTCAACACCTTTGAAAGTAAAACTCCTAAATGTCTTCCTAAGCTGGGGAGTTTAGTACCAGAAATAAAAAGCAGTGGTGTTACCATGAACAGCTGTGCAGAAACCCCACCAGACACAATTTTTCAATCTATATTAGAGCTTTCTCACAATCTCTTTTCTGGAATGGAAAGGAGCATCACCAACCCCAGGGAGTGCAAGCAAGGCATGATCGCTTATTTTCACTTAAAATTAAAAGGGAATTTGTTTATCTTTAATGCACATAAAACTTTAATTATCTTTTCCTCTCTTGTGGGCGATTCCTCTATAATGGCACCAGGCTGACTAACCCAGACACATCAGCAGCGCTGCAGCACCATGGGTGACAGGGAGAAAGGCCAGGAGCAAGGGCTGGGAGCGGGGGCCAAGGGAACAAACCAGCAGCAGTCAGGGGCTGGGAAGGGACAGGAGGTCCCAGCAGAGGACCAGAAGCCTCAGTTCCACTGCAATGCCCAGCAAACATCTGGAGGAATGACTGGTGAGCAATGCTCTGAAAGTCTGACAGTGAGATGACAACCTCCTCCTCCCAGGCTATGACCAAGCCAAGGTGCTGTCCAGGTGACAGATGCCTGGTAAGTGCAAGTTAGAACAAAATCATCATCCAGGCTTTCCCAGACATCAGCACCCTGGAAGAGTGTTACCAAAAACTAAACCTGCACTGGAGGAGCACTGCAACCTCACTGTTCTACCATCCAGACCTTGGGAGACACTGAGTTTCAAGCACTGCTCACAACCTCCTTCCCTGAGAGAGATGAAGGGATGTTGGTAACTGGGGATATAAGGGGGAGTAAAATAAAAGGTATATCTATCTCATCCTTGCTTGGGTCACTTGTTCCAGTCCACAAGTTGTGCTGTACTCCTGGGGGTTGGGTGGATTGCTTAATTGCAAGCACAGAGAAGGGATAAAGCATTGAACATGATTCTGAACCCTCTGCACAAGAAAGGACATGAAAGTACAGGCAGAGACACCTCCTGATAGCCCAAAAGTGCTCAGCAGCACTGCACTTGGAGCGGGTTATAGCTTCTTGACAGATACACAACGTTGTCCTTCTTGACTTCAAGAAAACTACATACATCCTCATCAGGATCCTCCAGTTCCTCCGCTTCTTGCTCAGGACTGATCCTTCCTTCCCTCCACTTTCCATTAGCCGAGCTGAATTTGTACAGGTTACCACCATGAAAGCTTTCTTTTCCTTTCAGCGAGGCCCAGCGAGAGCCCTGGGAGCTCCAGTTATGGCCACCGTACAGTTTAGGAGACTTGGGAAGCCACTTAACAGAGTCCTGACAGGAAGACGACACAAAGACAAAAAAAAAAAAGGCAATGAATAGATTTTAAGAAAGTGATAGAAGTTAAGTACGTGCAGAAATTGTCTGCAAGTTATTTGAGCATCTCATACACACTGGGGTTTCCCCTTTTTACCTTGAGAGGTACCTTTAGTCCCAGAGACACACTTTGCCAGTTAACGGGCAAGACCGGTGATATAAAGAGCAAGCAAAGGCTGCTGAAACCAGCAGAAGCCTTCAGGGACTTACATGACCTGGCAAAAAGCCCACCTTAGGCATTGTAAAGAAGGATTAAATGATCAACAACAGTCTTTGATAATGTCATACTCTGTACTATTAAAAAACAAACAAGAGCACTTAGACCTTTAGTGACCATTTTATCTCAGGGCCCAAGTTACAAAACCTATTGAGTCGCCTCTCCCTTCTTCACTATTCATTAAAAAAAATGTTCCATTTATTGAATGGCCCCAATAGAAGGCATGATACTAAATTGATATTTTCATGTTTGCTGGCTTTCAAAGTAATTACAGTCCAGTTTTCACCCATTATGTATTTACATTTAAAAAACCCCACCTCTCTTCTTCCTCTACAAGTTGTGTCAAGGTTGCCTACACAATTTCACTGAAGTTATTTTTCATGGTAATCTTTACCTTCCTTTTAAACTAGCTTTTACATTTTATTCAGGTGATACAAATTGAACAGCAGCCTGCCACCATCTTGGTAGATATGTTAACACATGTGCTCCAACAAGGCAGAGGGAGGGAGGACACAAACCATTGAAAATCAGCTGCACATGGTGACATTCACATTGCTTAAGCAGGTATTTGATTCAGATTTAACAATTCATTAAGCTTCTAGTTTTCCCTTTTTAATGCAAGATGCTGAAGTCCAAACACAAGAGAGATTTCTTGCTGTTATCAGCAGTCTATTAGATCTAACGTTGACAAAGAGAAGAAGATAGGACACCATAGTCCATGCTGGACACATGGACTCATCTTCAGCTGCTGGAGGAGCTCTCCATGGGATTCCTTATTTGCTTTTTGTTTTAGTATGGCTGAAAAGATGAGGAAACCGACAATATAGCAGAGTCTTGTTGGAAAATATTATAGACCTTTCGGTGATTCTTGAACAGATCACAGCCCAAACCCAAAGGATTATTTGCATTGTACACAGGCGACATGATCGGCCTGTATAAGGCATCTGCTGTTAAATCACGTTTTGAACAGCACCGACACTCCAGGATACCACTGTTCCCTTGTAAATAGCCAGGATTTCTGGTTGTTCTGAACTGCATCACTCAGGACCCTTGAGTCAAATGATGGTTCAGCTCACCCATGAATTGAATGCAAAAGCAGCACAAACAATAATGACAGTAGCGGCTCCCAAATCTCATGACAATTCAAAACACAAGGCAGGGTATCTCCTGGCATTTCTTGATGCTTGCCTTGAGTAAGATAACATACTGTACCTTAAATAGAAGGTTTGTTTCCTATGAATATTAACTAGGCAGATAGAAATTGTAATCAGATCGGGAAATAGCATATTAGCTGAAATTGTTTGCTACTGGTCTGGTTTGTATCAGAATAGCTAATGAGACTCCTCACTACATTCAGGGTATTTCCAGAGATGGTTTAAATCCCTGAAAACTTTTAAGCTCATTAGAAAGTCATAAAGCAATTTCACTCTAAAAATAAACAAAGGTATAGTGAAGCTTTTTACTTCTTCCAAGGGAATGTCTCATCCTTGTTTGACCCTGATCCCTAATCCGAAACAACAGCCCCACAAATCTAGCCCACCAAATTCTCTAAAACCAGTAAAAAGCTATTCCCTGGAGGTAACAGAAGCTGAAAAACTAACATAGTACAACAGGCTAGATATCAAATTAGCTTATGCTGACAATCACTTCACCGTTTTAGGCATATAGTCTGCCGCGGTAACCTGTCGTACGTATGACGTCCGTCAGTAGATTATACACCCCTACACCCTTCACAGCTGGGAAGGCAGAGCTGCAGGGCACTCCTGCCCCTGCCTGTCTTCTATGCAAGGATGCTTCTCCTCACACTGACACACAGCTGTAAGGGAAAACCAGCATCTGTTTCACACATCCCATATTCTGTAAATGAGAGATTTTTGTTCTCAATTTATTCTTGATCTACAGAACTTATAAGTAAAATAGAAACAAAACAATAACTGGGTAAGAGCTGCTCACATTTTCACTAGGTTTATGCAATACTGTGGATGAAATTTATGACAGCAGTTTCAAAGTTTGATTGTATCAATGGCAAAAGATTGAATAGAAAAAAAACAAATTGCCTTTTAGCCTACACTTGCACGTGCCTGTTTGTTGTAAGCAGAACACCCTGTGGATTATGCTTTTGTGAAATAAAATGGAGAAATAAACCAATGAATTCTGCTGCTGTGAGCGTAGGCTAACACTTACTGGAAAACAAATCTTAATCCTCCTTTTACAACTCGATCCTTTTTGATGAACAGAAAGGGTTAGGTGGTGGAAAGAAGGTATCAGCCCTAATCCAGAGCTCAGCAGCAACATAAGGCAAGGAACAGAGAATGCCAGGGATGCTGTTGCTGGCCTGACGGATGGTCAGACTGTTCCTGTGCCAGGCTCTTCGCACCCTGTCAGACAAAGCCAAGAGCAGCCACAGCAGTAATGATGCAAATTCTTAGTGACACCAGTCGCACGCACAGTTTGCTATAAGGAAGAGATGGAAGGTACAGCTCTGCTGTGCTTTGGTGCAAAGCAACCACTCAACTCTATTTGTTGGATCTTTTTACCCCACTAACAGCCCCTCCCATCTCTTTTTCCCCCTAAACCACCACACACATACACACAGCCCCCAGCTCATTACTCTGATGTATTAATGGGTATTAGACAGGCAAAAAGCTTCTACCACCCCTCAGGGTGGAAATTGCCAGAACTCAGCTAACAGGTAGTAGAGCTGTACTCAAAAAATATCTATAAAAACCCTCCACCAGTGTATTAGCTCATTTTCGTTGGATTCAGTATGATAGGACAGAAGAGGCTACTGGCAAATTCCCTAATAGTAACACAAAGATCAGTTCTCTTTACAGAATTTTATAGGAAATAATTGGTCCTTTTGCTACCCAGGTGAGGTAGGAAGTTTCCTGTTGTGTTTTATGCATGAGGAAGCTGAGACCCAAAAGAGATTAGGATGGTCTGTTTTAAGGTCATTAATAGCAAATACAGAGAGATGCATGTACCTCCAGAGATCAAGTCCAACCTCCCTGCCAAAGCAGGTTCCTATGCTCCAACTTGAGGCCATTGTTCCTTGTCCTGTTTCCACAGACAACTGAAAAGGGGCTGGCCAATTCCCCCTGTGTCCCACACTTGAGATATTTATGAACGTTAATCAGATCCCCTCTCAGTCTTCTCTAGGCTGAACAGTCCCAGCTCACTCAGCCTCTCCTCAAAGGGGAGATGCTCCAGGCCTTAATCATCTTCACAGCCCTCCGCTGGACTCTCTCCAGGAGATCCCTGTCTTTTTTATACCAGGGAGCCCAGAACTGGACACAATACTCCAGGTGGGGCCTGACCAAGGCAGAGTAGAGGGGGAGGATCACCTCCTTTGACCTGCTGGCCACACTACTCTTAATGCACTCCAGGATTCCATTGGTCTTCTTAGCCACCAGGCTACCATGGCCAACCTGTCATCTACCAGGACCCCCAGATCCTTCTCTGCAGAGCTCTTCTTCAACAGGTCATCCACCAGTGTGTACTGATTCAAGTGGTTATTCCTTGCCAAGTGCAAGACTCTACACTTGCTTTTATTAAATCTCATCTGGTTTCTTACTGCCCAGCTCTCTAGCCTGCCTAGGCCTTGCTGAATGGCAGCGCAGGGTTCCTGTGCTGACACAGGGGAGAAGGGGAATTCAGTCTGTGGGACTTGAAGCTTCTTAGATATTTTGGACTTCCAAGCTCCGATGTTTTGTAAATGCAGAAATGTTTTTTGGGAAAAAATATTTATTGGCCTCAGCAGTTATGTTCCATGGAAATAACATTTTCATCAGCCTTCATTAGTAATGCTCTTAAATGATTGGTAACTGCTAATTTTCCTACAGTTTGTCAACAACTCGGGTGGGCTCCTTTTTTACCTCCTTTCAAGATGTTTTTCACGTTTTCTGAGTCGGTCTCTTCAGAACATAAATACTGCTCTGTATCAAACCCCTGTATGTTTAAGAGGACAAATTGTTCTCATAAAGTACAAGGTGTCTATTCTGATAAGATCTTGCTAATAAATCCTCTAGAGAATGAATTTCCTCCAGGCAACAAATGTGTGCAAATGCTATGTATCACCCTAAATCATTCTGGCAAATGAAAAAGCATCCAAACCAGCCTAAGATTAAAAGCCAAGACATGAAAACCACCCATATTTCTGAAGTGCCACACTAAAACCATACAGTGACAATGGAACACCCCACTTCCAGCATCAAGCTGGTCACCATCAGCAAGTAGAAGCCAGAATACTTCAAAGGTAATACACTCGTTGCTAAAATTAAGCCACAAACCCAAACACACATTCTCACCTGCTTTTCTATTTAAAAAAGATCTGTGTAAATAGCTTTGTTAGTAAATATGGGAAATCAAATGTATTTCCAGAATAGAAACATTTGCTTCCTTCTAAGTTCAACTACACATAACATACAGTATTCTGCTAACTGAAAACTACTTCAGATTCATTTTTAAAGTACAGAAGGCTCTCTAAAAGAGCTTTGTGTGATTCACATGAAATAAGAATGAAAGCTAAACAAAACACTGCCAAAAACCAAAGGCATCCTTGAATATGCTTTCAGTGTAGAAGAGGCAGCATAAAAACTGCCTAAACAGATTATTGAAGCAAGCCTTCCATGGGGAAAATTTCCTAAAACTAACCACATGACTTAATACTTGAACAGCTAAGTTTAAAACTAATTAGCCAGGTAAGATTTTTTTAAATCTAAAGACATCACTTTAAAAATAAGTTTTAAAAATGCTGTAGGTTATCCTAAAAGCATCCACACTACGCAAATGCTCTTTACACTTGAGGTTCTCTCCAATTTTGAAGGGGAAAAAAAAAATCAGTAGCAACATTCAAATAAACACTTTTTGTTAATTTAGGTTTGGATTTGGTTTTAAGTTGCTTGGCGGAAGTCCATGGTATTATCAACAAACCACAGAAAAATTTACTCATGTTTATAATCATGTAGTTCACTGTTTAATCTTCCAGAAATACAGGACAATCATATTTCCTATTAATTACTTCAAAATGGTTTCATGCAGCCCATTCATTTGGGGGTTGGGTAAAACTGGCAAGTTATTGGCAGAGATGGGAGAATCAAACTGCTGACATCAGTAGTACAGTCCCATAATTTGTTCAAGTTTGCTTCAGGACCAGTAGAAGACAGTTTTAGTCCAACACAAAACTCTGTGTTATTCTGGAGACGGTTACGAAGTGAAATTCGAGATGCTGATGCTTTGGTGGCACTCCCAAGCTGTGCAAGCACCCGTGGACTTTGAGGCAAGTTGCCACAGCCGGTACCTGTCTTCCGCAGGGAGCGTAGCTAACATTTTGGTAGGGCTGTTAGCATGCTTCCAGCTGCACATCCAGAGATTTCAGTTGAGACAGCATTCTGCAGGAGCAGACGAAGAGAAAAGGTGTCGAAGGTGGCATCATGTGTCCACTTCCCGGTATTAATGCCAAAAGAGATTTACTAAATCACTTCTCAAAATATCACCAAGGAGCTACAAATTTCCTCCCACAGACAATACCGATGCTGTACTTTTCAGGAGAGGACTTCTGCATAAGGAAAAGCTCTGTCTTAAGATCTCAGTGTTAATACACCAACAGCATCAGTGTTAAGAGGTACACCTTAAGCAAGCTCCAGGCTGACATGAACCCTTGCTCCTGAAAAGTCAGTATAAGGCACAGTTCAGCCACACACACCAAGCTCTCCAAAGCCCTCTGCTGTGGCAGAACTCAAATCTGGCCATCCTGTTGCCAGAAGAACCATACAAGAGGAGATAAAGCACAGTGCCTCCAACATCCAGCAAAAGAGGAGATGACTTCTGAAAAGCAGCTCACAAAGCTGTCCTCAAACTAGGTATCTGCCTGTCCACTTTGAAAAACCTCACATTTTTCACTGAGTTGGTTGAGTATCAATTAAATTCCTCACTTCAGAATGAAAGAGGCAGCTGCTGTGCTTCTGAAAATGTCACAGTTGGTTCAGGAGGAAGGGAACACTCAAAACTTATATTGATAACCAAGACCAGTCAGCTTTTGTCATCCTCTCTGATAGCAACCTGAGCACAGAAACAAACTTGTGAGTCTGACAGAAACTGCAGATGGGGAACACTCTCATCAACTCAATTGAAAAGCTAAAGTAATCTTATTTTCCGAAGCCAAAGAATGGCAGTGAATTCACCAGTACCAAAAGGTCTTGAAATCTCTGATAAATAACGTGCTTCAGTCACAGTGGGAGGGAGCCATTTATAGGGAACAAGGATAGGATCAACCTGTGCACTGAAGAATATAATTTTAAAAATTTGAATTCCTGGTGTCACTACTCTCCTCAAAATCTGAATTTGTGAGCAGCAAGTAGTTAAAACCTGTGAAGTAGCTAATCAGTTAAAAATGGTTCCCCCAGCACTATGACAACACTAGTATCAGACAAGAAGTGGCTGATCAGCTTGTCATTAGCTGGAAAGGACAGTAGCATGCAAGTTCCCAGTAGGCCCTTTCCCACAATATGCTGATTATCATAAATGTAGATTGTAAACCAGAAAAATAATCTCAATACATAAATTATACGGAAGCTTTGGAAAAGGCCTGGAGCAACACACAGGGGGTGGAAAAATCTGTTTGTATGCTAACTGCACTAACAATGGTATCGAGAGGGTGCTGCTTTGCCCCCTCCCCTCCCCCACCCCCCCCCCCCCAGTTCTTGTAAGACTGTGACTTTCAATAAAGAGAACTTGTGTGCAGGAACTGACAGGTTAATATTAAATCCACTCCACCCCTACGGTCAATTAGCTTTCCTTGGTTACCTGTTTACAGCTAATAAAGCAGCGTGCAAACTTTGTAATGTTTCTTTCCTTGTGTTAAACCTGCCTCCCAGAAGACTTACACAGCAATTGAAAAAAGTGGAAGTTTCAGAGGGGGAACAACACGCCCACTTATGCTTACAAAATTATATTCATTACTCAGGCTCCTCAAAGCATCGGCAAGTGAAAAGAGCCAAACAGAGCCTGAGAAGGGAGGGCTCATGCTTTCAAGGACACACTGCTTCAGCATAACAGTCAGCAGTAGCTTTTTTGGGTGATAAAATACAGTTGAAACTGCCTGGAACTTTATCAACCCTGTTGGGAGGACAAGTGTACCTAACCCACTTTATAAAATGGGACACATATGGACCATTGGTGAGACCAGAGGGACTGCTGGGGTCTAGGCTGCCGGAGGCTTGAGGAGGTGGAATGACATGCAAGCCACTCCTGTCTGATAAAGCTGCTGTGAACCAGACACTCTGTACTTTGGGCTAAGGGTAGCCACTTGTCACTGCTCGCAGAGGGACTATCCATGTCCTGAAAACAAATGACAGTTCAACTGTTATTATTCCACACTACCAGCTGCTGCTGTCATACCTGGAGGTTTTTAGTAGTGATGCCTGGAAAAACGTACTCCTCGCCCTACACTAATTTGTACGCAGGGCTGCACTGCCTGCCGCAGAGTGCAATCGTGAACTGCCTCACCCCAAGAGCATAAACAAAAGACATTAATGAGGCCTAGCACCACACGGCATTAGGGTAGACTGAAAAATACACCTCTTCTTTTGGATGTCCCCAGGTACTCACTGAAAAAAAAAACGTAACAGGAATCCAGACTTTCATTATACAGAGATTCATGAGGTGAAGACAGATGGCATGTAGTGAAAAGCAAGGAACACCGACGTGCTCCCCTGGGGATAGCGGCAGGGCAGTCTGATCATAGAATCATAGAATTGTAGGGGTTGGAGGGGACCTTGAGGGATCATTGGGTCCAACCCCCCTGCCAAAGCAGGCTCCCCAGCTCATACTGCACAGATAGGCGTCCAGACCTAATTAGTGTTTACAAGTATCTTAGACATGGGTGGCAGGGGGAATTGGCCAGCCCCTTTTCAGTGGTCAGTGGGGACAGGACAAGGGGCAATGGCTGTAAGCTGGAGCACAGGAAGTTCCGCACCAACATGCGGAAGAACTTTTTCACAGTGAGGGTGACAGAGCCCTGGGACAGGCTGCCCAGGGAGGTGGTGGAGTCTCCTTCTCTGGAGATATTCAAGTCTCGTCTGGACGCCTATCTATGTAATATGAGGTAGGGAGCCTGCTTTGGCAGGGGGGTTGGACCCGAAGATCTCTTGAGGTCCCTTCCAACCCCTAAGATTCTGTGATTCTGTGTGACGGGTCTTGAATATCTCCAGGGAAGGAGACTCCACCACCTCCCTGGGCAGCCTGTCCCAGTGCTCTGTCACCCTCACTGGGAAAAAGTTCTTCCGCATGTTGGTGTGGAACTTTCTGCGCTCCAATTTGCAGCCATTGCCCCTTGTCCTATCCCCACAGACCACTGAAAAGGGGCTGGCTGATTCCCCCTGCATCCCCTGCTTCAGATAATTATAGACTTTAATTAGGTCCTCCCTTAGTCTTCTCAAGGCTGAAGAGTCCCAACTTACTCAGCCTATCCCCATACAGGAGATGCTCCAGGCCCCTAATCATCTTTGTAGCCCTTCTTTGGATGATGGACTTCAGCTTGACTCCTTTCCAAGCTCAGTTTAGTTTCTTTTACAAATGAACGGAGGCAAGCACCTTCAATAAGCAATTCATATGACCTTTCTTTGGCCAAGGTGGCCACCTAAGCCATCCCAGCCTGTAAGAATGGAAACCGTCCCAAATGAAGGCATGGAGCCTGGATCACCCATTTCTCTGGGAAACCAAACCAAATTTTCATCCCACTATTAAAAATACAGAGTTGATTGCCGAGCAGTTACTCCATGTCAAAGCCAAGGCAGCAAGTAGTGCCTGCCTTCCAAGCTAGTTTTCAGGCTGCAGTGCAGTCTCTGCAAGCCTGCTGGAACATACAGAAAGCAAATGCCAAGTGCCAAAGCACCTATCACAGAGCTTTAACAAGGTTTATGTCTTGTTCTGACCTCAGCAGGAGGGAGTAAGGGCACACAAGCAGTTAATTACTTTCAATTGGTGGCATGTTAGGCAAGGCCCAAAGCCAGCCTTTAAACATTCACTTTAGCTAGCTGAGGGAGCTCTGCCCCTTATAACTGGAGCAGATACTAAAAACAAAACAAACCGCAGCCTCCAAATGAAAAACTGTCCACAGAGCACAGAGTCCTGCTGCCTTTGGCTTTGCTTTGTCTTTTTTAGGAACTCATTTTCATCTCAAGGTTTATTTGGATTCCGGGCAGTTTCCTACATTTTTAAACTTTTGCTGTGTCAATCTCAGTAAGTACTTTAAAAAGGAAAGTTCTATCAAAGGTTGGACTCAATGGCATCAAAACCCCTCATTTTCTTACTGTTTTAAGAGCAGCTTACCAAGAATGACAGGCAGAGCTCTGCCCTGGGAAGAATGAAATTGCTCTACCCCAAAACTAACCTAACACCTCCAGGAAGCTGGAGGACTGTTTGCAAGGGCATGCAGTGATAGGACAAGGGATGATGGCTTTAAACTTAGAGTAGATTTAGATATTAACAACAAATTGTTCCACGTGAGGCTGGTGAGGCCCTGGCACAGGTTGCCCAGAGAAACTGTGGCTGCCCCCTCCCTGGAAGTGTTCAAGGCCAGGCTGGATGTGGCTTTGGACAACCTGGTCTAATGGAGGGTGTCCCTGCCCATGGCAGGGGTGGTTTGAACTAGATGAATCTTTGAGGTCCCTTCCAACCCAACCCGTTCTGTGATTCTATCAACCTCCAGCAACTCCTGCAAAGAGACAACGCATGAAAGTTTAAATAAGGAATCTTTGAGATGAGAAGAAATCATAAAAATGAATGTATTTTGCCAGGCTACAATTTAATGTTTGAAGACGGTTTGCAATACCTACTTGTCCGATATCAAAAAGAAAGCAGTGCCTTTTGGAAAAGCTTCAAATCAAAATTTTAAAAAAGTTAAACTACAAACAACTATAAAATATCACAGTTATTAATCTTAATACAGGACTTGTTATGACTTCCTGGATCTCCTCCTTTTTCATCTTCTCCCAGAAGCCCTCATACCACCTATGCTTACTTGAAGAAACGTTCAGCAGAAGAAGGGACATGGTTAGCCATAGACAAAGCATCAGGTTTTTCATTTTGTTCAAAGTTGGGTTCACTGCATTAGCTCATCAAAGAATCACTGAATCGTAGGAGTTGCAAGGGACCTCAAAGGATTGAGTCCAACCTCCCTGCTAAAAACGTTAAATCTTTGCTCTGAACTCAAGACTCCTCAAGTCCCTGTACTGAATGGTTAGTGGATTTTGTTCATTTATGGCACATTAAGGACCCCAGAGACACCAGAATCATTATTGATCAGCCTTTTTCAAAATAGTTATTTACTGAATTCAGCTCAGTTAATACTTACCTTTACAAACAAACCAGAACCCACAGATTTAACAAGACCTTGAAATCCCCACTGGACCACTGGAAGTGCAACATAGTAACAATGATAGTAAATTCCAGTATTAATTCATACATACTTTAATTGCTATTTTAATGATACAATAAATCTACTGAAGCTTTTAAAGATTATGTTTTTATTATGGTTTTATATATTTATATAAAACCACCAAAGCACTTTAAAGGATCATGCTTTCTTGTGTAATACATAAAACTAGCTTCATACCGTGCTTCTGAAAGCCTACCATGCTGCTTTTCAAGTTATTTTACAGATGGCACATTTTAAAAATAAAATTTAAAATAATTAAAAAAAAAAAAAAGAAAACAAAACCCCACAAGGGAAGCAGGAATTTCTAGTGACTGCACTGCAACATGGCATTCAAAACAAGATGTCTCATTACAACTAAGTTAAAGTGTGAGTGCATTATGTAAGAACAAGAGCAGTTTGGTCATTTTGAATCATAATTCTCTTCACAACAAAACTAACATTTGTGCTTCACAACCTAAGATCCCATGATATAAACATATGTTTTCTGCTGTAAAAATCCCAACAAATTACTGTCCGAAAGGAAAAACGCATCTAAAACAGAAGACCAAGTTTAAATCTATTCACTTTCCTCAAGAATTGTTATATTTAAGACTAATATGACATACCAGACACAGTAAGGCACAATGGGTGGTACAAACAAATGAATACAATCGTCCATGAAACTTGTTCTCATCCACAAATAGTAAAATATGTACCGCTCAAGATAAATTTTCTCTTAAAAATGAAATACATCATTTTGTTATGAAAGTCCTATACAAAAATTTAAAATTTACACCATCTGAGCTGCCAAAAAAATTAAAAAATGTTATCAATTTTCCACAAAACTATATTTCTCACCAGCACATCCAGCCACTGGGGAAAAAAGATATCCCAGCACTCTGGAAAAGAAAAGCATTATTTCCCCTGTGTTTAAGACAAAAATATTGTATTCTGCATACAGTAGTGTATTATACTTATAAAAGCCTAGCACTATTAAAATTACAATATCGATTTGGAAATTATTGGTTCACTGCCTGGATGAAATAAGGCACTTTCTTCCAGTGGGCAGCACTTTTCACATATATGGAGACGATGAATCAGGTTCTGGTTAAAAACAAAAAGGGGTTCAGTGAGGTCCCAGAAGATGACAGGAACATTTCAACAGCAGGGGAAGACACAGGAGGTAAAACCTGGAGATGAAACTCTACACAGAAGTGGTCACTCTGTCAATGGCATTATTGACCTCGTTTTTGTTTGAATCCAGTCCTTTAGCAGCATTCATATCATTCCGTAAATTCTCCACTGTCTTTTTCATGTTCTTTAATTCTCCAGGGTGTGGAGTGGCTCGCCTTAGAAGTGTCCTCTAAAAATAAACAGCGCAATAAGAGGTTTTGCCTTTGTCTCTTTGAAAAACAACACACACTTTCAAGGCTTTAGCATTCACATACCAAATGTTAGGTATTGATTTTTTGTCTTTCCCCCCCCCCCTTTTCATACTATGATGCTATAAGTTGAACACTATTTTCATAGCCTCTTGTTTATCAAGACAGTGATGGAGGTTTCAAGAACTGTCTAGGAGCAAATTTTTTTCCTCTCTCAACCTACTAATCTGAAAGCCACTCAAGTGAAGTACAATTACAAGTTATGCAGTGAAGATTCTTTCATCAATATTGGGATGATTTTTTTTTCCCCCTTAAAAACCATCCAAGTGATTTAAGATCCCATTTCAAACAAAAAACATTCAGCTGGTTTAGAAAGAGTCCCAAAAGATCTCTTCAAAGTAAAAATACATGTTTATGTGGAGCACTGTATGCCTTTCAGCCTTCCAGTTTGGTTCTCTAGTCAATTGAGAACAAATATCCTGAAAGGAAGAAGAGGGAGTATTTTTGTCCCCTCTTATGCAAAAGAGCTTCTAGCATTCTTGTGCTGAAACCTCTACAAGGAAAACAGAATTTATGAAAACCCCAATTAGCATCCAGGTTAGAGACAAAGAGAAGACTGTAATTGCACAAATATGTATCAGTATAATAAACACATGCAATTACTTTTCAGTGGCATACATGTAAACTGTGCAGATTACAGCAGAACTGATGACCCATAAATGGGTGCACTGCTTTGGAAATCTGCCCTTCCTCCTATCCAGTAGGACCATAAACTTATTTTTCCCCTAAAAAGGTTCTTGTCTCAAATCCAGCTGTCATACCAAGACTGAAAGCAGTTCTCATTAACACCTGAGCCCTCGTTATTGTATGGACATTCTCAGGTTGGCACAGTTATTAAGAAGCATCATTCTGAACTTCCTTATCAGTCTCTGAACCACGTGCATCAGAGACATTTAGCTTCTGTTGCTTTGGATTAAGTTACCACTTTACTTTAAAACTTAAATAATCATTCCCCTACTAACTAAGAATTTTTACAGTCTTTTACACTTTTTAAAGTAAGACCGTGTTTCTAGGGTCCTACAATCCAGACAGTGCCCTGAAGCATCTCAAGCTGAGCACTAATGAGGACTGCAAGCAAGTTTTTAGAACATCAGAGAAGCACACCGAAAATCTGATTGAGGCAGTCTTAATGTTTACAAAGAGTTTAAATTGTTAATAAAGTTATTAAAGCTAAAGATCACATTGCATTTTGATCTTCTGAACATGCAGAGTCCAACTTAATGGAGAGGTCTTATAAGTACAGTGACAGATGTTCCCACATCCTTTGTTTAAGTGGGAAACTAATGAGCATCATTCTTGCTCTTGATGGACACTACAGTTGTTTCAATGCAAATGGTGGGGGAAAAAAAAGAAGAAATAGAGGAAGAGAGTGAGAAAGAAGAAGATTGGAACTATAAATTAGAGACACAAACAATGGCAGGCTTAATGGAGACACATGCCAGAGTGCTAGAATCCTAAATTAGACCCTATATACTTTCAGGCAGCAAAGCTTCCAAAGCTTCACAGATGCAGAGAAAGATCTTATCTTGTTTCTGGAAAGAAAACATCCTGAGTAGATATAGGAAAACAAAATAAAACATAGACTGTCCTGCATCAGAACGTAGAAGTTATATTCAAAGCAGAAAAACAAAGAGGGGAGAAAAAAAACAATTGGCATTTTAGGTCAATATGAAACGTTTCATCAATCAACATGAACAGTTTCTGGTGCAAACAGGCAAAAAGCACGTTGTCACAGCTTAAGTATTTGCAACAAAAAAGCTCAGAAATGTTTATACTTTTGCAATAAAGTCACAGTGGCTGCAGGCATCCAAAGGCTTGGAAAACATACCATTTCGTTATCCTCTTCATCTTTTTCATCTTCTAAGAAGCGAATTGCACTGACTCTATTCACTGCCCGCTCATTCCATGTTTCATCTGACATTTCATTTACCAAACTCTCCAGTGCACCACATCGTGGTAGGTTATCTGCCAGAACAGCAAAAGGTAACTAGAGATCCACAGCAGGCCTAAAACATCAACATGCTCCACTGCTAATAATCGCAATATCCAACCAAACACTCATCCAGGATTTACAACTGACTTTTTTTTGACAGAAAACAGATCTTGCATTATTTTTCTGTTACCAAGTACACAGCATAAATCGTTTCTGTGTACATGAGAAATTTCTGCACTGGGACTGTTTCAGGCTTGTGGCAGTTTTAGAGCACAGATTATATAATTTAATATACTTGCCACTACACATGCTTTTCTTCTGCATCAGGGCTGCCACCTGACATTAGGCAGTTCCACTCCATAACACATGACTTGCTTTTACTGACCTCATCCTTTTACTCAGTATTGCTAGGCACACGCACCTAACAATCTTCATGCCAAACCTTCTATCCTTGGAGCCATGAGGTTCATTTGGAGAGGAAGAAATCTGATTTCTAGTAGTGAGACCTTCAGAGAAAGTCAGCCTGACTCAGTTGCTCTTCTTGAGCTAGCTTAGTCTTCTCTAAATCTAAAGGAGCTAATTAGCTTATTTATTTTTAGTGCAATTTGCATTCTTAAAATTCAGAAGCTGACAAACCAGAACCATTTCTACACTTCTGCTGCTTTTATGGTTCCCATTTGCTCCAGCAGAAAGAGTGGAATTAATCTAGTTAAGTTTGGGTCCCTACAATACAGATATCTACAGCTGAGCTTTTCTCCTCAGGCCCCCTTTGTACTCAGTGAAGAAGAATCCACATGGTTTCTTTTAAAAGTCTGTTCTTGAACGGGATAAATTACTCTCCAGTAACTACAGCAAGAGTTTAAGTATTAGCTCAGATGAATCCCCTTGAATGTTCAGACTTCAGTATAAAAGCTCAAGGCTCAAGGCAGAAGTTATTGGAGCAGCAACCCAGCCAACACGGAAAAGGAGTTAATGGCTCCACCTGACTCGGAGGCAAGTTGCAGAACAAAAGGTAAAAGTACCTTATACTGCCATTCTACACTTCTGAAGAATAAAATTAAGTTACTGTACAGCATCTTTGCTTCAAAGAAAATTAGCTTGCTAAAAAGTAAAATGTCTACCGCTTACTACTGGCTATGCAATTATTCCTCTGGTAAAAAGACTGTAGTAGGAAAGCCACCAATTTTCAATACTTATATATGTATTTAAGAAGTATAATCAACATACACAAGTATAGACACCACAGCTTGCAGAATGGCAAGCATCAGAATAATGACATGATTAAGTTTTCTTCTTCTAGGTCTGTATTTTAATACTGCAGCTGGTGTCATTGTATTTTCAATAACACTCAGAGCCATGTTATCAATTCTTCTGGAAACTAGTATGAATATTAAAAAAAATGAAGTTTAAAAATGAAAATTCAAATAAGAACTTTGCTCATTAGAGATTATGTATGTATTTCAAAAAGCCTGCTTTGAAAATCTTTATGGAACAGGCGACACGGTAACCAAAGAAGTACTTCTGTACGTAATGAAAAACTGACTCCATGCACTTACCTTGGCAACCAGGCTCAGAAGGCATTTGAGGAAGTAATACGCAAGTTAAAATCTTTTCTCCTGTTTCAGGGTCTGTGTCAGTCTGAAACGTCAGCAAAGGTTGGGACTGGTTATCAGACAACCACAAAGCCTTCAGCTTTAACGTAGTCAGCGAGAGGGGGAGATACGTCAGCCTAGTTCGAAAAAGAAAAGTAAAGAAGTCAGGGCAATCTCTAGGAGGTTTAATGCATGGTCATGAAGTCAATTCTGGAATAAACAGGATTGAGATTCATGCCTCTAATAGACAGCACTGCAGTAGTCGTCAAATCCAACTTCCCTGTTCTTTTAAAAAGAATCTGCAGCTTAACTTTATACCATAATTCTCTGTAGCTGTGAATAACAGATAACAATGCTGAGCTCTTTCTAGTGCAATAAAAGGCCCTGGATGGCAGTCAGCTGCTTCTGCTCTGGAGCTTTATGTATACACAATTGCCAGAACACAAATATCACAGTGCCTATGAGACAAGCACATTGCATAGGCAAGATGTCATTTGCTTTTCCTCTTAGTCTTTTTTCTTCCCCACCCCACCCCCTCATTTAACTTTCTCCTAATCAACTGAACCAAGTTGTTGGTTTATGCTTCAATCCACTTGCTTTTGCACTTTGCAGTCTGAAGCATACCAACTAAGATTCAAAGAAGCCACAAGGTCAAAGCAGCATTATTTGTTACTTGCACTGTCTCTAAGCTAAGCCACTCACTGTTGGTGTTACCTGATGCTAAGGCAGGCAGTTTCAGCAGAAGCTCTACCAAACTGCCTCAATTCTCAGTTTTAATTAAGAAATATACATACAAATCCAGAGATTTTATTTGTTGGGGTTTTTTTCAATCCTATATTTTCCTCAGGGTCAAAGGAATCTAGAAAACACACTCATGACAACACACAATTTACCCTACTGTGGGCCATGGGGGAAGACTACTTTGACCATTCCAACAGTAACAGCAACACAAAAGGTTTGGGGTTTTTTTTTGTTACTTCATCTTAGACATAGTAACTTTAGTTGTTAAAAAAAAATTAAGTAAATCCAGGCAAAGAACATGACAATACAAGAATCTCTTACCTGTTTCCAGCAACATCCAGGACATGAAGTTCAGTGGCTTGTGAAATTTCAGAGGGAATTCTTGACAATCTGTTGTCACGTACAGAAAAGACGTTAAGACTGCAGCACCCCCCAATCTATATTAGAGGGGAAAAAAAACAAAAAAAAGAAAAAAAAAAGTCTGGTTTTGTTGCAGTACAATAGTATAAAGAAAGGCATGCAGTACGGGTCACATAATATGTCATAGCGCATTCAAGTTGCAATGCCTGCCAGGCACGTCACCCCGAGGCACAGACTGAAAACATGTCTGACCTGAAGCAAGTTTGTAGCAGCAGTTTCTTTAACATCTTTACCTGCAAATAACGTGTATCTTTACAAACAGGTCAGGTTCTACCTACGTTCTAGAGCCTTTCACACCAGGAAGGGATCATTAACCAGATACCACTTTGTAGACAGCCCTCAAAAAATACTGGCTTTAACTTTCAACTTTTTCTAGCTCTATGTTTTATATATTAATTCTCTCTTTCCTCACTTAAACTTTAGATACAAGCAAGTGCAATGGGGCTTTAGGCAAGGCAGAGAGCCAAATAAACCAATCAACTCCCACCATTTATTGAGTCTACAAAGAGTAATGAAGAGTTTACAAGAACCTAAAGACTTTATGAGTAACATCTTTGATTCCGTGTTTTATTAGAAGGATCCAATTTCAAGATGATTGTCATGTGAATTGGCCAACTTAATCTAATATCTTCTGTCTACCAATTTATCCAAACGCAAGCATCTGCATTCCCAAGGTAAATTCCTGGTGCAAAAGATGGCATTTTACAGTTTGCATCAAGGGTACCTGTTTTCAGAAAAATAAACCCTCTATATTTGATTAAACTCTTGTTCCACCTTTTTGTTCCAGATGGCAATTAATGCTCCTATAAAGACCAAGATTATGCGTTTTAGCAAGTGGAAAGCTGTTTCAAGCACTCTTTGTTCCCATTCTCAAAGGAAACTTACCTTTGTTTGCTTATCATACAGAACTTCAAAAAGCACTGCTGTTTGTTTGCCAGTTCCAAAACTCACCATGACAAAGGAAAAAGAAATAAACTTGTTCCCTTACTCAAAGTATAAGAAGTGAAATATCCCAACCCCCTTTGAGGCTTTCAAGTTAAGCAGACTTAGAACCTAACTATAGACAGCAAATCTAGTGAAAGATCTCTGTTTAAAAATTAGAGGACTTCTACAGTCACACACATGTAAGAAGGTTCTTCTGTCACAATACAGCAAACACCTTGGTCAGGAGTCCCCAAATCTGAGTTGAAATTATTTATGTGTTCTATGTGCCAAGTCTGCCTTTGCAAAATCCACAATTTATTGCACACTCAAGTTTGAGATTACAGAAAAATACCACAAAAGCTTTTCTACTAGTCAAAGTAAAAATGTTGTCAATTTAACCTATGCTATTTACCAAGGAACAAAAACATTAAAAGGATGCAACTGTGACTTAGAAAATAAAACAAATGGAGCATTTATACCCTACTCCCCTTCCTTTGTATTAGTTGCTCAAGGCTTCTGATTCACAAGCTACTTACAGCACAAAGTTACGCCACAACACTCTCCTAACTAAACAAATCTGGGGTGGTTTCCCTTAAATCACTGCACTCTAAGATGCAGCTATTTCACAAGAGTATAGCATGGACCTAGGAGCAGCAATCTTGTTAGCCATCTCAGCTTGTGAATCAAAGCCCTTAAGAATCAGCCCTCTAATAGTGAGCAAACATATCTTGGTGCAATAATTCTGCTTTGACTTTAAAGCATGTATAGATTCTTAACTAATGTGCCTTGACAGATTCACAGAATACAGTGCCATATAGGAAAAAAAATATAGAGAGATACACACACACATACATAGGAAGTGTCTAAATTGGTGTATCTAACATGAGGAGCTGTGAAAAGCAAGAGATACAATTGGTGAATGTTGATGAGCTGGCAAGTGATGCCCTGGCCGTACACAGAGTGTTTGCTTTTCCATGAATGAACGTTGCGCTACTCAGTCTTGGAGCATGGAGATCCAAACAGTTGAGCCAAACAAAGTGAAGCCATGCAGCCCTGATGAGACCAAAACATCTGTACTTGTGACAATGGAAAAACGCAGCAGTGGAGCCGGCCTGCATCATCATGCATTTAAAGCAGTTTAATGAAAGGTAACAGGAGACCATGGACTGAATAATACTTACAGGGTTATCAATTTACCTGACCCATAATTTTCCAAGCGGCTAACAATTAAGAAAATACAAGAGATGTTCAATTTATTTTTTTTAATCCATACTGGACAAGAGCATGCCAACAAATGGAGACAGAACATACATTCTTCTACTGACAAAGAGGGTTAGGACTCCTAAGTTATTGTAACCTCAGATATTTTCACTTTGCTCTATCAGCGAATAGGCAATTGTTCAAAGGTTTTGTTTCCATCCAAGGCAGTGAAGACTTTTTTTCAATAGGGTAGTGGGAGGGGAATAAGATACTGATTTTTTTTTTTAAATGAAACTGTTTTCAGAGAACACAGGAAGCATCTAAAAAGCAGCATCAGGTGAGATATCACAGAGAAAGAAGACAAGCTGACAGTTAAAAAAAACCCAAAAACTTTGTCATTTCAAAACAGATGGCACCCATCCAGCAGTACAGAAAGACATCAGGTCCAACACTTGAAACCTAAACACAAAGTGCACACACTAAATGGCATGCTGAAAGGAACTGTGACCACCATGAAGTAATATGGTATCAGAACGCCGCTGGTTTGGCCGAGAGTCACTAGCTGACAACGAGCCATGCTTTCCAAGGGTTTGATCACATGCTTACAACAGACTTCGCCAAACCACCAAATAGGCACCAAGTACACAGTTGAGACCACAAGCCCGGTGAACAGTTAAGCACACAGTTCATTTCAAACAGAGACTTCAATTAATGGGGACAAGCATGTGCTTAGTTCTAGGCACATGAGTAACTGTTCCAAAGATTGGAGGTTTAAAGAAGTCCTCACATTCTTCTGTAGTGAGCTAGACATCAGGAAAAGGACTCAAATGAGTTGTCTATGACTAAGTCATACTCCTAAGAATTATTTAATTCTAGAATCTTTAACTTAGGGCTATTCACTTGTCTCATTCCCACCATCTCCAAAGAGCAGCCAGTCCAAATAAAAAACAAAACCACAAAAACAAGACCCACACATCAGTCAGGGAGAAAATTACCCATTGACAGGCCATCCTAAATAATTCTCCAGAATTGTAAATCTTATCTCATCACTCCTCTGCCAATGCTTCTGATGATTCCTCTACTGTCTGACTGTTGTTCTGACACTTGTATCAATTATGTATTTTTGATCACCTGACTTGGTGGTGGTTGTCATCTGTTTTTTCTTGCTGATCACACCTTTGAGGCTTTCTGTAGGTAAACCCAAGAGGAGTGTGCAGAGTCATCCCTCTTTCCCCATTTAGATCCCTCCCAAAAATTCCCATTTCCTTGTTCCCTTGATCCCAGCCATCAGTTACAGTTATTCATCACCAAAGAGCAAATTTCACAGAATCACAGACTGGTTTGGGTTGGAAGGGACCTTAAAGATCATCTAGTTCCAACTCCCCTGCCATCAATTTCACCGATTATGATGGTACATCCTTAGTGTTCTCAAGCCAAACCACAGATTAAAAATGGGAAATTTAGAACACCTTCAAGTTATTTCTGTTGAATAACACCTTTTGATTGCAGCACCTGGCAACTGCTCAAAAGCTATGAAACATTCTGCTGTCCTTTACCAGTTAGCATCTTTCCCACATGTACAAGCAATGAAAAATGAAAGAAAAAAAAAAGACATTATGACAAATACTATAACAATTATTCTTTAGCATGTGACAAGTTAAAGTCCAGTGACACATCTCTTTTATTCAACTCTCAGTACAACTGTCAGCATTAAGACTCTCACTAGGCTTATACAACTCAGATAAATACACTGGGAATTTAAATACAATTCCTATTTTGTAGTAAAATCCTTTCTAGGGTGTTAAAACTTTTTAATTTTTTTAAATTCAAACCAAAGCCAGAATTTTTCTTGGCTCCAGATAAAATAGAATAATTCTTTAACTGCAGAATCATTTAGAGGTGGAAGAAACTGCTCAATTCACTATTATTAGCTATTATCCAGTTATTATTAACTTTAAATTGGCTAGGAAAATCTTCTGCAAACTCACTTTGAACAACCCTTGCTCCACTGGTGAATAGCATGGGAGGAGCACAGCAATATTGCTTCTCTGCCCTCTGACTCAAGACAAGTTCTCCCACATTTTTCCTTACTGCCTTTTTCCCTCTGAGACACACAAACACATAGTTTTACACAAATGAGGGAAGGGACAGGACATCAGAAATTAAAACCAGAAAAAAAAATAGTGGCCCCGAGTTGGTTTTGTTGTTTGGGTTTTTTTTAAAAAAAAAAAAGTAAATAGCACAGTTATTGTAAAAAAACCCCAAAACAACAAAACCCTGCTGTTTTACCTACTATAATAGTAATTTCAAGCCACAATATACCTCAGAGACAGGATGGACACATTACTAGATCTCTGCAGGTTGTAGCGACTCATTAACAAAAGCACATGAACTGGAAAACATTCCAAGGAGGTTATTTATGCAAGTGCCAAAATCAACACACCAGTTTCACCAGCGTTCCAGTGCCAGGGTGGGATTTCAAGACCAGAGTCACCAGGCAGGTCTTTCAAGTTTAAGGGGAAAAACATTTGTAACTGTGAACAGGTTTAGACATTCTCAGTTCTTGCTGAACTCCGTTTCATCATTCAGTTGAGCGAGAGAGGGACTGAGCTGTGAGACATGATACTGAAGATGAAATCTCTCAGTAACTCAAGCCTTGGTCAGACATTCAGCTGTTCCACAGTTTACCTTATACATCGGCACCAGATACAGAAGAACCTTTGAACCAGGAAACTTTGAAGGAGTATTTGCATGCAAGCTCCTCAATAATCCCAAATCAAGGAGTCTTGCACCCAAAGGTGGAGACTGGTTTTACAAGCATGCACTGAAACAATCTGGTAATGTAATGGTTTGACAGGCTGACCCCAAATCCAATTCTAGTAAACTGCTAACAAAAAAGTGAAAACCAAAGCAAACAAAATCAAGCCCCAAACAACCCCCCCAAACCACCAAAGAAACCCCCCACATCATCACAAAAAGGCTAGAACTCATAGCTAATCTCACCAGGTTACACAGTTTCTGCCATCATATCTAATGATCACTACAGGAATAATTCTGTAGGGAAGGACAGAGACAGCAGCAAGTAAACAGGATATTTGTCACATGTGATCTTCCTGCTAATTGTTTTTGTACACGTTACCAAACTATGCCTTTGTCTCTCTCCAATAAAAACCAATAAAGGTCTGTCCCACACCCATCTCTTAAGGATGAAGACCACAAATGCACAACAGTTAGAGCAGCCTGTAAGGCAGAGAAAGAACAGGAACAAGCAGGAAGGAAGGAAAAGAGGGAAAACAAGGAGGGGAAGATACCGTGCAAGAATATCTCCAAGCACAGTCCTGATTTGACTCATCTTCTGTGAAGGGAGAACTGGTGTACAAGCACTAATGCTGATTGATGTGCAAAGGTGCAAGACCCCAATCTTCACCATGCTATCTCATTTTAAGTAACACAAAGCAGGCAGGGATGTTGAGAACGACTGCTGTTCAAAGCTCAGGTCTGGTTTTAAATATTAATTGGCCAGTTTGACATGAAAATAAATAGAAAAGATGGCACACACTCTCATTGTCAAGCAGAACCCTCCTACAGGCAGAAAAAGGGTGACAAGTTCTTGAGTTTTCCTTAAGTGCTCTATGAAAATGCTCTGGTTTGGGTTTTTCCTTTCCCTCCCAGGTTATTAATGAAAATTGAACATTTCACCAAGACACCAAACTGTTTAGCCCTGCCATCCAAAGGCAAACTCAAAATTGGGATCTTTGCCATTATGAGCACCCTTGAAGTTGCTCCTGGGGATGCTTTGCGTAACAGCAAATACTCATTATACCTGTGCACTCTGTTTACGTGGAACAAATTTCTTTAAGAGCTACAAAATGCAACTCTTCACTGAATTCCTCTGAATTGTCACAAGAGAACTGGTACTACAGAAATATTCACGGTTGGTTTAAAGCAAAAAGTGACTGGTTAAGAAAAATTGTACACCAAGAAAACACAGCTTCAGGAACAGAGAAAACATGAGCTGAGAGCAGCTTCTGTTTCTTTCTGTTTTCAAAACTATCACTCCAGTCTCGTTAGTAGGCAACCTAAAGTCTTTGAGGCAAAAGTGTTCTATTTCACAGCTTAAGCCCAAGGAATTGAACCTGAAACTTGAAAAATTGAAACTGAAAAGTCTCGTTAGCCTGAGGGTAGTCTCTGCAATGCATGCTTATTAACAGCATTGTTGGGACAAACCATTACATCAGTTGTTAGTGCTTTCTATTTGTTACCAGCTTGGAATTCAAATCCATTGATATAGAGGGTGGATATGACCATCCAGCTAGAGATGGACTGATTTCCTTTAAGAATAAAAAGAATGTAAAGCGTTTTAAAAATCCACAAAGGAAAAACATAGTTTAATGGAACACTCTGGAAATACTACGTTTTATGTAATTTCAAAGTGTTTGCTCTACTGAGAAAGATACACAGGTGTGGAGACCTTTACAGAAGGGGGGGGGAATCTATTTCAAAAGTGGATTCCAAGGAGCTCCATTTCCCCTGTTTCTCTGCCAAGCTCTCTGAGAACCATCCTCTCCCATCTTTATTTCCCAAATTTTATACAACTGCCCAACCCACCTCATTCCAGATACCACCTTCCACTTCCTCATAACCCACAATATCCAAACACAGATCCATCCCTTACTTTATCCCAGCACTTGCGATAAGTGGCGGCCATCCTTGTGCGGGCATCCCTTCTCTTCTTTCTCAAGTGCACTAATGTTCTTGTCCCTCACTTCACCCTTGGTCCTCAACTCCAACACTGACTGGGCAACACTTTCCACTTCTGAAACCTATTTCTGGTTCCAGGTCTATGATTTCTTGTTCAGCTTAATCCTTTTGTTTTTCTGCAATGAGCCCCGGACACCGTTATTCCCCCCAGACACACTCAATATTCATCCTGCTTTACCACTCTCAGACGCCAAACTTTCTCCACTCTCCAATGCCATGAACTTCATTAATTAAGTACTTATAGACTACATAAGGTATTAGTGATCAATTGGGAAATAAAGCATATCAGTAAAATCCTACATGCCACAACAAATTCAGAGCAATTCTGCTTACAGCTGGACTAGACACAAAATTATACAAGTCTCAAGTACAGATAGCTTAGGACACCTGTGTAAAGATTAAATTCTTTGTCAAGGCATGGAAAGTTTTCTGCTGAATGACCAAAATTTCCATCACATCCCAGCCCAGAAACACTGTTTTCTAAAGGTCCCACCTCTTGCTAGTACCTGGACACACCCTCTGTAGTGTTCAGAACTAGAAGCACTTCTGCAGAGGAGCCACCATCCTGCTAGAGGAGCCGCAGTACTCCCATCTTCTCTTCCTCCCTCACCCCATCAAATATACACTTGCAAGCCAACCTCTAAAGGAACAGTAAGGGCGGTTGTGGAGCCCCACTTAGGTGACCAGTCTGTGGTAGTTCAGACCTGGGCCACTGGAATTGTTGCTGCCAGTGCTACATCAGCATCCTCTGTCCCTACTCAATCCCTCCTTCTTCAAACCATCAGCCCTCTCCCATCTCCTGGCTTCCAGACACCTTGCTTCCTCCTCATACCTCCTCCTCAAGCTGTCCAAGTTCTGTAAGTGACTAGAAGTGGTGAACAAAAGCTATGACCCCAGAGCCACATGTTAAGAACAGATAGGTAAATTAAAGGGAAGAACTACTTGGACAAAAATTACAGAGAAATAGTAAACAAAACCAATTTGCAATCCCATGTTCCAATCACTGGACGTGCCTTTCACTGATCTCTTTCCAGAACTTACTGCTGAACTAAACTTATAAGGCCTTCATTATATTTAGCTTCAAAACAGAAATTCTAGCCTCATTTTATTCCATATATTGTTACAACAGATGCGAAGTCCTAGTGATCACAGATGTAGATTAGAGGTATAAGAGATCATCATCACGTCAAGTCCTCATATTCAAAGGCAAAACAGTCTCAAGATCTCCAAAACAAAAAAGAATGTCAAACCAGTCTCTGAATTATTTCTCAGACAATGAAACTTTCCCTTTGCTATTGCTTACAAGAGTGAGGCATGGAAGACTCTGGCAGTATTTTTATATTACATGCAGAAGAGGCATATTGATATTTTAATGCTTCAGTCTACCAGAACTCCTAGCCTTCAAATAATGCTGGACCTGACACCCACACTGGGAATTACAAGTTACCAGCTAATTAGATCCATCCCCTCCTGTTCAAGTGCAAATACATTTTGTACTTCCAGGCTACCAAATCACCACAGCTGCTGTTCAGATTTATGCTGTTCAGATCTCATGGACAAGTTTCTGGCTATGATTGGTTTGTGAGGAATGCCCAGTGGATCAAAGCTGCCTGCGACTTCTAGTAAGCATCTGAAATCAAGAGTTTTCTGTTTGAATAATCATACCTGTGAGAGTTAATTGCACAAAACTTACCTCTTTGGGCAGGGATGTTAATTTGTTTCTATCGGCGTTCAAATTGTTCAGCTTCTTTAGTTTTCCAATGCTCTTCGGTAATGACTGTGCCAACAGAAACAAAATAATATGCAAGCAGACTTTGTGAATTCAGAGTCAGAACAAAACTCATGTCACTTCAGAAATTAATTCATAGACCGATCCAGTGGAGTGTAGTTAGCCTCATTACTACCAGGCATTCCAAAGGAGATCCAAGGTTTTATTTCGTGAAAGAAATGTTCAGGAATGTCAGGTTCTAATATAAATTAATTCCTGAGTTTTCCCTGCACTAAGGCAATAAATGTTCGACAGCTGTGTATAGAATCATGTATGCAGAATGTTCATTTTATCTAACTCTAGGCTCCCTAAAGAGCAAATTGAGAGGCAAGCTTCTAACTTAGGTGCTCCTAATACATCTGGAGAGGCATCTCTCCAACAGGCATAAACTCTTAACTCAACCAAGTACCAACTTGACTTACGGAATGGTCAAACTTAGATTTTTATAAATACTTCTACTCTGCAAGTGTCCATGTCCTGTGAAGGCAGTTTCAAAATAATGGAAGGAAACACCTAATGAAAGGAAGTCTAAGATTTCATTTTAATTGCCCACATATCACATAGATCAGCAGAGCAAGGAACAGTACAGCAGCAGCTCTGCAGTGCTCACAGTTTCTATTCAGTTCCAACAAGTCTGATCCAGATAATGCATAGTCAAAATTGGCAGCAACACAACACGGCACAAACTCCGTGTTAAAAACACAATGAAGTAAATGATACCTGCACTCCAGGTGCTCCAATTCCCTTACTGATCATGAAAGATTCAAGAGAGAATAAGTAACTGCTTAAGCCTTTGGAGGGGAGGATCGTTACTACACACAACTTGATCTTCAGCATTCATTTAACAGGTTAGAAATAAGATGCATGTAGAGGGAACTCACTACTTAACCGTAGTCATGGTGTGTAACCTTACAAGCTGAGTGAGTCAGCACTTAGCCACGGGTCTTATTACCACCAGCCATTTGAGCAGCCAGCGCCAGGCTCACCTGCAGTTGGTTTTCTGTTAGAACTAGCTCAGTAAGGCTTTCGCAGTCTCCAATTGAATCCGTTAGTTGAATGAGTTTGTTCTGATCAACCTTCAAAATGGAGAGCCTCCTCAATTTCCCTGGACAGAAAGAATAACACATTTGTTCAGCTTAGTAACCTCTGACACCCGCTTTAATTACAGAAAATCAATCTGCTGCAAGACTCATTCCTAACACAATGAGAATACCTTGTCAGGTAAAAAAAAGAATTCAATCAGTGCTTCACTTGGTGCTTGCACTTTTTTTGCAAGTTTATAACAACACTTGAATAATTCAATAAAAATGCTCGTATTCATATTTAAGCATATTAAATTGTATTAAAGTTTCAATCTGAATGGTACCCTCCGTAAATGTCAAGTACATGCCTACCAAAGGCCTATAAGCAGCAGAAAATGATCTATTTTTTCCTCAATTGTCCAATGTTTATTCATAAAGGGGTGTTCAGAAGATCACCTATGCCTACTCAGCCATAGCAATTAAGCTTGCAGTAAAATGACAGCCCAAATTCAAACAGGATCAAGTCCTAATATAGAACCCAGTTAGTCAGACATGAAATGAAAATTCATTTTTTAGAGTAAAAATCAAACTTCTTTGAAGGTTTTCTCTTCAGGAAGGACAAAACACTATTGCAGAGCAGACACCTCACCTTTCCCTTCCACATTTTTTGGGGGGTGTTTTGTAAGGGTTTTTTTGTTTTATTTTGTTTTTCTTACACTGAGGGTGGTGAACACTGGAACAAGCTGCTCAAAGAAGTGAAGGATGCTCTACACCTTTTTTTTTTTGGGGGGGGGAAAGGGGGGGGCGGGAAGAGGAGGGCAGAGGCCTGGCAAGCGGAAGGCACACTCTCGCAACACAAAACTCTCCAGAAAATCAGCTGATGGGTAGTAGTGAAACAGCGCCTTGCTGACTCCTCATCATAACTACTAGGGGTGTAAAAAACATTTACATTTTAAAAAAGGTACTGGTAATGCTTCAGAAACCATTTCGCAATTATTAAACCTGTTTTAAGAGGTCAGACACAGTAAGGTTGTAGCTTGGATCCTCAGGGGCGAAGAGTAATAGGCTGAAGCTGGAACAGCCTTCCACTGGGTTCAGTATAGGATTAATCACATTGTCCAACTGAAGATAATTACACATCTTGACTAAAAAGGATGTCTTTTTTTTGTAGTAACACAGTCTGTCAGTCTTATCAAGTGATCTACAGCATGACATAAGCTAGAATTTTACAATGTTAAGGAGTTATAACAATGATGTGGACACAGTAGGAACAGGGAGGATATATTAACTTTTATTTTGTTCGGGTAGTATCAAGGGAAGGCCAAAAAAGGATTAAGAGGCAGTCATTATGCAGACAATTTAAACATGAAATTAATAGAGCTATGCATTTCACACTAAGCAAAAAAAATAAAAAGCTGAGACGAGCTCATCTCTTGCACAAAAAGATTTCAAAAGACTTGAAAATAAATGACTTCCAAATTACAGCGGATTAAATGTGCGTGATAGCATTCACCTTGTACTTACCAATGCCATCAGGTAAGACCTGAAGTAAATTCTGAGAAACAAGCAAGTCTGTTAAAGAAGTCAGACCACTAATTTCTTCAGGAAGGCATTCCAATTTATTTTCAGAAACATCCAGACAAAGCAGGTTTTTCAGGTTTCCTACTTCCTGTGATACAAGTCAAAAAATGTAAGTCATGCCCAAACACGTAACAAAGCAATTTGAAAAATGTACCATCACCATGAAATTCCAGAAAGAAAAACAATTATCTGCATGACCTCTAAAGTGGCCTTTTTTTGTGTGACCTCTAAATGCAGAAGAAAGCAAATAATTTCATTTCAATGATAAACCAACCAAGCGATTCAGTCACCGTTTCTTATTCTAAATATTAAGGTTGGCTTCAGCAGTCAGACAAGGTATGCTGAGCACACCCAGGCAAGCACCAGCCAAAACTGGAGCTTTCCTCAAGTGAAGACTGCAAAGTTGTTTTTTCAGAACTACAGATTATCAACCTCCACGTAATTAAAGTCTGCCCCTCCCAATTAACCCTAGGCAAACTAGGATTAGTTTCTCCTGTCTGATACAGCAACATGCCGTGACATCTAGGGATTTCATATCTTCACATCTCCCAACTGCAACAAATGTAGAAATAGGAATTGGGAGTGTTGCTCTAGCAAGCACATTTGAACTGCCAAATTATAGTGCCATCATCTACAATTATTAATGATTACTTAACTTTTCACAATAGTAATCTGCCAATTAGCCTAAAAGTCTGACAGAGAAACACCTTTGTCCCTATTAGCCATGAGAGCACCCTCCCATTCCCCATGTACACAGACACCCCTACACACATTCTAGAATAGTTCCCACTTTAGTCATCCAAATCATCTTCTGGAGAACAGAATGGCTGGGGCAAAAGTGTCCTTTACTTTTTACATACATGAAATTTTCATACAGTGACAGCCTTGATCCTAACTCACAAGATCAGTCCTTCTGTTTAGGAAATGTTTGCCTCTCAAGAGGATCTTTCATTAACCACCCACACTGACTTTATTCTGTAAGTTCATTTTTGGACATTAGAGAAAAAAACACAATAATGGCAGGTGCTGAAGTCACACTTGACCTTTTATGAATGATTATCAGTGTTTAACTACATCTACTTAAAAAATTATTTGGCCAAGCCAACAACAACAAAGTCAACAAAGCCCACTAAACTGTAACTGATTTCCAAGTTACACTGTTGACAATGAGATCAATACAGCAAATAACAGCAAACTGCACAAGGAACAGGGGAAACAGGTTTTGACTTGGCTCTAAAGGAAACAGAAGGAAAAGAAACTATCCTACATGTTATCACAGTTCTTAAGGGGAATTTAGAGTGCTGTAAGCTTTAGATGCTAAGGCCCCTCATCCCATGACGGATGTCAGATGGGGGATTTGCCAGCATAAATCAAAATTTCTATTTATGGCAACAGTTCCGTCACTGTTCTTCTCCCAACATTGTATCTGAATGGGAAAAAAAAATCCACCTTCAAAACTGTAAAAATGGAAATTTAGATAGATACAAAAAGTGAGGGTTAGTTCAGCCAGTGAGCAGTTCCCTGATCACTGGGTCAGGACTGTAAACAGATGATGTCTCATCCTACAAACTGAACAATGGTGCTTATAAGGAAAGAATTCATTTGTCAAAATGTTTAAAAGAAAATACCTGAAAACATATGATATCATATGCTATATACAATGCCTTGCTGGGGAATTTAAGAAAACCCTTTTACACATCCAAAACCAAACCCAGGAAAAGTGAACAAACTTCTCCATTTTAGATAACCTCCCTTTAGGTACACACAAAGAGATTTTCTTTTAAAAGCTTCTTCAAAACAGCAGCAGTAGAGCTCATCTTTACCTGAGGTATTTCGGTTAATTGGTTTCCATCCAACCAGAGGTCCTTAAGATTGAAAAGTGCACCAATTGTTTCTGGCTACAACATAAAAATGAATAATGCTAAGTAACATAGGTGCTTCAAGTGAAAATCAAACGGCCACCCCGTAATTACAGTCTGAGTCAACCAATCCTTACTCCAAGTACAATTTAGAGGCACCCCAATTAAATGCACTAAGGGCAACCTGTAAGCATTTGGGAACTCCATCATACAAATTAATTGTTATAGCTTACCCGACATGGACTAACAAATTGCATGCATACCCCTAATCTACAGCAAATCCAACATCTGACTGAGTCATCTTAAGGAAGATGACAGATATATTTTGGTAGATCTATCTGCTACAATGTCAGACACTGCAACCCTCAACAGTTTGCCTCAGTCCTTTCCCAAAGATTCCTACTCCCACCCAGGAAATAGCTGAGCTTTCATTCGGACTCAGCCCATCCAGCTCCCTACAGAAATCCCCGTGTTCCTGTAACTGCAAGTGCAGACAAGAGTCCGTGCACTTCCACTCCTTTTTCTTTCCATAGAAAAAAGTCCGTGCAATCCTCTCTAGAAAATGAGATCAGATGGGTAAAGTAATATTGTACTGAGCAAGACGAAACAGATATGGGAAGCACCCACTCACTGCCAGAATTCATCTGCATGTATAAAAGACTCTCCCTCCATACATTTTTCTTTATTCAATTTTGGACATCCTACGACCTATTTAATCTAAATGATCCATAAAACACGACCAATGTGCACTTTCAGTGGCATGTTCTCTTACCAAGTGATAAAGCTCATTGTTTCCTAAATCAAGTTCTTCTAGTCGCTGCAGCTGGGCAAGTGATCTGTGAGATGAGATAAGTCAAAAACAAAACCACATCAGACTAAACCAACAGAAACCCCATGTATATGAATGAGCTCATTTTACTGAAACTCACATCTCAAATTACAACGTATTGTAGACAGACAGTTGTACTGGGCATAGACTATTTGCAGCAATCTTACTGAAACAAATCATTTTCTTTGTCAGTGTAACTGTATGTCCTTGAAACTTAAAACTTCGTATAGGCAATCAAATCATTATTCTTTATATTAAGCATCAGTCCCTCAGGGTGGGTAACGTCACATAGTTCAGAATAGTTGGTATTTATTTTTAGGGGGAATTTACAGTTACGCAAGTGGATAAAAACTCCCCATAGTGATCACATGTCACAGCGTGACTCAAAACTCAATAAATCCATCATTTATCTTCTCAACCTGATCTATCCATTTCTGAAGTATTTTACGTTGGATTTGAGGATGCAGAGGGACACCCAGGAGGACACCCTATCTTCTGACCAGTGACATGTCAAGTGCCTTGTGGCTCACAGCTATAAACAGCCACAACAAAGGTACTGGGAAGATGGACAAGAAAAAATGGACCCCAAAGCAACTGGGGCACAGATTCTGATTAACACAGGTAAAATGCATTACAGTATCTATTAGATTATCTAAACATGCAGAATAGGAGTCACCGAAACTTTTGCAAAAGCAGCCAGGTAATGAAGGAAGGAAACTCCTTTGCTAGAGAAAAGGCCTCTTCCAGGCAGTCAAAAAGAATCTTCAAACTGTGACAGACCTGATTAATCTTACAAAAGACCAATTTTTCAGCCATGATGCAGGCAGCAGTGAAGATATCTAGGTGGTGGGTTTTTTTCCCCCAAAACCCACCATGGATGGAGTCAGACATCAGCAGGCCTAGTTTGTCACCAAGGCTTTGTTCTCCAGGCTTTGGGAGTCTTTGTTTAAGCTTATTTAAATGCTCCAAAGGCATAGAGCTGAAATCTCTGAGATTCTATTGCCCTGCTTTCAGGGAATTTCAGCATAAGAACAACCCAAACCACCACTCCCCACTGCAACACGTGCAGGAAAAAACTTTTGGTGCTGTTGTATTTTAACCAGAATATTTTTATAGAGCAATCAACACAGATTGCAGCCTCCTGCTCCTAACCAAGCACAACTAGAAGCAGTGGCTATAACTAAGTGCTGCTAAAACAAAACTGTTGATAGCATTTAGGCGACACAGGCACTAAATATTCTTTCTAGCTGTCATTGTTTCGTATGTTAGCAGATTTTAAGAATAACAACGTTTTATATTAATATAATCAAACACATCAAATGTCACTTACTCAGGTAAATATGTCAGCAAATTTTCTCTAAGTTCCAGTGATGCCAGGTTATAAAGACTAAAAAAAAAAAAAGAATAAACTGCATTTTAAGGCACACTTATTTTGCATATTCCACACTTTCAGGAGAAAAGCCTGTGCAAGTGTTTACACAGTTCAAAACAAAATTGCTGTTAGGGGATTTTTTTTGTTGTTTCAATTCAACCAGCCCATCAGGCAGCATACAAAGACTGGAAGCTTTTGTTTGTTTCTCTGTGATACTTCAGCACGTTGAAGCTAGAAAGTAAACAGCTAAAACAAATTTCTGTTTGTTAAAAGGTCAGTAGTTCCTAATTACTGCAGAGAGCATATTCAGATGAATTGCATTTACTTACTTGCTTTCAGAAACTGGCGTGGGCTACCAAAGTTGCAGAGCATCAGGTAAACCCATCAATGTTCTAACGATGGCATGCTCATTACTGTAAGTGACATTATGCTTCTAAGCGGCTCGCTTACTCCGTATCCCAGGCTTTTACTAACATCACCATAGCAACATTCAGATTTTTCAGGGGCTTATTTATGACTAAGTGGAACACAAGGAATCAGACATTATCCCAACACTACAATCTGCTCTAATCCTCCAGCATCCCAGGGAAAAATAAAAATCAGATACGGTGACTGCAAATAAGTAGTTCCCTAAAACAGAGTATGTTCTGTCCTGGCATGCACAGGAAGGGGACAGTGTGCTAGGCTTTAACTAAAATCTAGATTTAGAAAGGAGTTCCATTAAATTTGAAATACATTTTAAATTGAAACCCAAAATGGTTTTGCTTGTATAGCTTACAGGGAAAAAAACCCACCAAGTCCATGTACTTAGACCACAGGAAACAATACCAACATACTGAATTATAGGATTGTTAGTTCGTCACTGTAAAAAAGCAGCTGATAGGATGAATAAAACTGAAGAGAAACCATCATACTAGAACTCAAATACAGCTATCTAAGCTTGGAAAGCAGCATAACTGATAAAATGAGTTACTAAAGGCGACGGAAGAATTTTCATAAATTCATTTTGAAGGGTGTCTGAAAAATACATCCTTATTTTAACTACTGATTTCACACGTCATTCAGGAAACAGTGCATTAAATCTCACAGGGGCTTTGATTATGGTCTGAACAGTCCTCCGCAGCTTTTAAAATATGCACATTGTACCCAACGGGTTCTGCAGTCCTCCAGCAGAAATACAGTTACAACAGATCATATAGGTGAAGATGTTTTAGTAAATTAAAAAATAAGTGAGAACAGCTCAGCTAGCACCACTCAAAATCCTTTGACATAAAAAAGGTAGTAAGGAAGCTATCATTCAAATGATACAAGAGAAAGTTCTCACAAAAATTTTAACACTATAAAAACATAAGATGGGATATGGTATCCTTACGTCTTCATATAAACCAAATCAGTGGAGGGGACAGGGAAGAGGTGATTGAGAACTGTTTTCTCCAAGAGGAGCATGGCTCTGCTCTTACTCATATTGCCACCCACAGGCTGCCATTACATTTCTGTTTACAGGTTTTCCAGAAACCTATTCCAAACTTCCTTCGAATTTCTCACTTTCTCTTCAGGCTTATATTAGGCCAGGCCCGTGATTCACTTTTATCAAGAGAATACAATAAGGATACGCACACTGCCAAGCTGCCTTGTAATCTTGTGTTTACAGATCACCCACTTATCTCCCTCCCCATCACACTGAAGTGTCAATTAGTAAAATGGTGCAATCTCTTAATTTCTTTTCTTACATCAGATACCACTTGGCTGTGGTTAAACAGAAATCTTTGTCAGCAAAATCATGTTCAACAGCAACAACTTGGGAACCACCATCTTAACCAGCCTCATCATATCATTAAACTAGGGCAGGCCAGCAAATCAGCTCAGGAAATTGATCCTGTTTAAAAATAACCCAGCAAAAAAGAGCAACACAGATTCCCTAATCCAACATAGAATAAATCCCCTTAAACACCTGGGCAAGTACAACTGCCAAGGCAGTGCAAAGAAGGCACCTAGACTATCCAAGCCAGCAGTGTGGGGTGCCCATACCCACCAACAGCTGCCTTTGCATCCAACCGCAGACCCTGCATTTCAGAGATTGTCTGTGGTCAACTGCAGTCCCAGGCTAGGTTCTCTTCTTATGAGAGCCAGCTACCTACAGGATTACATTTTCATCTTAAATCACAGAGCTTTCTGGAGGAAAAATGCTTAATTTTTGTTCTACAGCTGTTCTCACCCACAGCAAGCTCACAACTGTAACTTTATCCTGGAACAAGACACTGCCCTCCACCCCTTTAATATATCCTTTGTACGGCTTTCAAGGTCTCAAGTCCAAGCACAATGTAATGAGACCCCAATAGGCAAAATAAAGTTTCCCAACCATGTAATATAAAATAGTGAGCTGAGTCTATGAAGTTTACACCAGCAAAGCTGCCCCATTCGATACAAGTATTATGTTTAAGGTAGAGAGGCCAGAAAATAAGAGGAAACTTTCGACTCATTATTCTTACATTTCAACTAGTTACAGAGGAGGCTCCCACCAAACCCACATGCTGCAATTTAAAATGGGAAAACATGAGAGTTATAACACAGAACAGCAGGCAAAACCAGAAAAGGCATCCTGATGCATTCAAGCTCCAGTCTGTGATACATTACAGAGGTATAGCTCTTCCTTAAATTTACCAACCGTTTCTTAACATGTTAAATGTTCACTATCATTTTTCTGCTTTAAGGTACACAAAGAGAAAGAATTTTTAGCCATTTGCAAGAGAAATCCTAGTTTTCTTGCTATTTTACAGATTTTCTCATATAATAATGCATTCTCTTCAGAACATGTAGTTTTTCCTCTTCTACAAATAAAGTTTTTCCAGAACAAACCAGCTAAAATACATAATCTTTTCGCTCTGCCCTTAGCCTTATGGATGCACTGGTAGTTGTGAGTCTTTCTGAAGGAAGTAAAAGAAGCCACACTTTATGATTTCCAAATCTTTCTCTACTCTTAATCTTCACCTTAAAGAGAAAACCAGTCACAGGGGGTCTACTTGTTTCAGTACATAAACCAAGAAGGCGACAGCAATGCAGTCTACTTAAGAGACATGGTTCTGCCAGTGGTCAGTCACCAACCACATTTAGGAACACAAATGTACCATAGAGACTTGCAGGTTCCTCTCCAACACAAACAGCCCTCATTCCCCACAAAAAAAAAAACTGTAGAAAAACCTACAAACAAGATGTCATCTACATTCTAAAGGGGAAAGAAACTCAGAAAAACAAACAAACAAACAAAAAGAATTAAAGTATTCATCCATGACTACTTATCACTGAAAAATGCATTTATATAGTAACAATTCTCACTGCAAAAGCTACCACACGCACACTCCAAACACTTAATACATGTGTCAAATTACTGAGCACAAGGTAACAGCTAAAACAGAGAATGCAGTAATTAAAATAATTACAAAGTTTTCCATCTCAGCATTCCAGATCATTTATGGTATAAGGGTGGAACCCAGTCACATTTAAAGGTACAACATGTCTAAAAATGCCATTTTCAGTATGAAGCAGGTATGCATGTTCAGCACTGCACCTCAGGTAACTGTAGAAGTGGGTATTCATCATGTGAGTTACAAGACCAAGAAGAAATGTCAAATCAGCAACTGGGAACAAAACTAAAAGTAAAGTAGTCCAGAAATGCTGGAAGTGTCTTTCCTGAGCATTCCTGTAAGGATTTGAGAGAAACCATCAATCCAACATGGTCTACAGAAAACCATGAACACTGCAAACTTCATGTCAACCACCGTAGTTTCCTCCAAAATAAAGGTAAGATTAGAACCAGTCACTCACATTGGCACCAAAGCACATTGTTCTTCCTCCAAAGCAAGTCTGGTTTTCTTTGGCTTAATTGCAAAAAGATTATCAACATGCCCTAAAAACCATTTCCAAAAGCAGGTAACTGTAGGCAACAGCAACTCACAGCAATAGGTAGAACAGTATCAAATGAAGATTAAAAAAAGGAAAAAAAAGGAACATATTCCCTAGTTATCTTTGATAAAATTAACACGTTTTCAGTCTATCACATACATTAAACATGCTCTGTCTTATAATGATATAAAATACAAAAACTGAGAGGAGTTATCCTAACGCTTTATTAGGGACAACCATATCATTCTCCTGCTGAAAGGGAAAAAAAGCCAACCTTAAGAGTGACAACATTATCTTGCCCATTTTATCTCCACCCAGCCAGCAAGAGGACTGGGAGAACTCAAGCCCTAAGCTACACCAGCAAAGGCTTCTAAGGAAAGCACTGGGAAGCAGAGCGCACCACACGCTATTTTCTTGTGGAAATTAAATTTAAAATGCAAAGGTAGAAAAAGAAACACTGAAGAAGCTAGGAGAAAAGGAAGACAGATGATGATAAAAGGACTAAGGTCAAACCTAAAGGTGCTTATTCAATAAAAGCTGGACAACAGCCTTCTCGTATTTGTGTAATGAAAAACAAGAAGTCAGGCTTTGGGAAAAAACAGAGCAGAGTTGGAAGAGATGAAGATCTAAAACACCTGCAGAAATGCATGGCCTCATTTGCACCCTTCCCAGCAAGTTTCAGCTGGCTAGGGGAATGCAAAAGCCCAAATGTAGTTTGAGTAACAGCAACATATGGAGACAGATCTTTTCCTCACATCTGTAAGACTGCAAAGAGAAGGGAAAGACAGGAGAGTGGGCATGGGCCCCATAGTTGTACAGAATGAGGGAAGGTCCTACATAATAAGGATGGCTAAGGTGGGAACACAGTACGGATTCTGAGTTTGGTCTGGTATTGCAGTTTTTTAATGCAGCAGTAGCCATAGCTACAGAACACTGTCCAAGGATGCTGCAAACAGAGGTGAAATAAGAAGTCTATTCTGGCTATTCCCTCCAAAGGGCTTCAGCTTGCTGGGCCAGCACCTAAATCAGGACTACTGATAAAGTCCTGCCCCTGCATCTCTACACAGCAGATACGCCTTGAAACACTCAGCATGACACTCGACTGGGATGGGAGGGAGTTTAAACTAGGAGATTCATTTTCTTTTTGGGCAGAAAAGTCTTCCTATCAATCAAGGGGTCTTCCAAGTTATGAGAGAGCTAACTGTGGTACAGCATACAAACGCATGAAATGAGCCACATTTAAATACGTTGCAGCCTATCCCCACTGCCCAAATAAAATGACCAGTAACAGGTATGACTCTGCCCAGGACACACTAGTTAGGTCAGCACTCATCAACAGGATCCTATTAAGCTGCTTCTGTTCCCCAAGTCTTACAGTTGCAGATTGACAATTCTTTGAGAACCTGACGCTCAGCAGCTTTTTTTTTGCCAAGGAAATGACAGACTTAATCAGTCACTAATTGGGTCTCAAATGCCACTTCCTCAGACCGTAAGTATTTGAAGGGACAGTGTACACCTTTGGGATAGGGTCCTGCTGGTAAGTAACTCACAAAAGAAGCCTCCTTTTCTCACCCTCACCTGAAAAGACCAGTCTCCAAACTCCAATTCCTATGCCAACCACATCCTGGGCTGCATCAGAACAAGGGCAACCAGCAGGTTGAGGGAGGTGACCTCTCATCTCTCATGAGATCCCACCTGGAGTACTCCATCCAGCTCTTGGGTCCCCAGTACAACAAAGATATTGAGCTGTTCGAGTGGGTCCAGAGGAAGGACAGAAAGATGGTCACAGGGCTGGAGGACCTCTCCTGTGAACACAAGCTGAGAAAGTTGGCCTTGTTGAGTCTGAAGAAGAGAAGGCTCCAGTGAGACATTACAGCAGCCTTCCAGTACCTGAAGGGGCGTGCAGGAAAGCTGGAGAGGGGACTGTTTGCAAGGGCATACACTGATAGGACAATGGACAATGGGTTTAAACTGAAAGAGGGTAGGTTCAGGTTGGATAGAAGGAAGACTTTTTCTTTTTTTTGTTGAGGTGATGGTGCTGAGGCACTAGCACAGGTTGCCCAGAGAAGCTGTGTAAGCCCCATCCCTGGAAGTGTTCAAAGTAAGGTAGGATAGGACTCTGAGCAAGCAGATCTGATGAACAATGTCTCTGCCCACAACCGGAGGATTGGATGGAATGACTTTTGAAAGTACCTTGCAATTCAAACCATTCTATGATTCTCTGAAATTAAGTGCTAAAACTTGGGTGGTTTCAAGAGCTTCTGTAGCACACACCCCTCTCTGGAATTAACCACCGCTTCAATTCCCCCCTGAATCTGCCTTATTTCACCCACACAGTTACTATACCTGCCAGCACCATATCATGCATCTGTTCTAAGAACAAGCTCATGTGGGGTTTCGATTTAATGACATTTGCAACACTACAGAAGCAATATTAGCCTTATAGGGAAGGATTATGCCTCCCAAATTTCCCACAGTTCAGTCAACATATAACCATGTAAATTCATGGGCTCTATGCTCCCAATATGCATTCTGCCCTCCTTTTTAAAAGGCTCAACACTACATGCTTATTTTGCTTCCAAATACTGCTTAATGGTGGCATATAATTAGACAAAGTTATCATGAAAGAACCTTAAAATTCCCATCCATCATACAGTAGCCTACAAATATTACAGAACTGCAGTTAGTTTTCTTTTTTCAAGATTATTTCTCAAAAAAAAAGTCTAGCTTAAGCTTAAAGCTTTTTTCCTTTCTCTTTTTTTCTTTTTCAAACATCACTTTTAACCAGCCTCCTGCCTCTTTCTTTGGTTACCCTTTGGCTATGGAAACGTGTTTTGCAGTGTGAATGATAGAGAAGCCCTAATGAATTTTTCTAATATTAACCTGACAAAATTTGAAGACAGACCTGTAACTAATAATATGTAATAGAGGAGAGGGATTCTTGCAAATTCTTAGCTACTGACTCCCAGAAATTCTTACACAAGCCAGAAATAACCGGAAGCTATTAGTTTCCTAAATGCAGGTACTTAGCCACTTCAAAGCAAACTGTCTTCACAGTTCTCCCTCAGAATATAAGGGATGCTCTAAAAACAATTGCAAAGCAAGGTGACTAGATTTAGTTTTGATGAAACCATTGCATCATCTCACCAATATTGTTAAAAACCATTCTTCCCAAAGTCATTGCGTGCATTCCCCCTCCTTTTTTGCAGCACAGCTGCTCAAAACAACTTGCATCTAAGTTAAACTATTCTTTCCTCTCAGGTTTAAGTGTACGATGTGAGAGGCATATGAGGCTTTCCTTAGCAGTACGTTTCTGGAGTCTCACAAAAGCAGGACAGTATTCTGGTAAGAACAATTCTATCAAGAAAAGCTGAAAAGTAAGGGTTATGTTCCTAAGGCTTCCTGTTTTCTACAGAGCTGGGAAAAGTGGACACAAATTATGGGGGGAAAATGCTTCTTCCTTGGAAGACTGATTTGAAAGATAAAGTTGATAATTTTGTCATCCTAGACTTAATGGCAGAGACAGTAAAGCCAGGGGGAAAGCATCTGCGTCAAGTTACTTGAACTACCAATACCATGAATCGGCTTGTAAAAAGCAACAGATCTTCCACGAGCGAAAACAGAAGGATAACACACAGTAGTATCTTCTCAGCCACTAACTGGATGAAAGACTAAACAGATGGCCAGTAGTACAAGTCACATCCAAATTTTAAAAACAAAGGGAAACTCTACAGTTTACAGCAAAGGAATTCCCTAAATACGTAACAGAGGTAATCTAAGTTGATAATTAAGCCTAGCTTTCTGTATAAGCTTGGTTTTCAAGTTGCAGAGATCAGCTCTACTCTGTGTCTCCTACATGCAGAGCAATGAGCATGGTCTAAAAAATGGACAGCAGTGCTGAACTCCCTATGACCTTCAAAAGGCATCATTAAGAAGAGACAGATTTGTAATTAGGGCTCAGCCTGCTCACTTTTGAAGGGTTTAACTGCACATTCTCCAATTTGCTTATCAAGATTACTGAAACTGGTCGGGGAGGCTAAGCCCATTCACAATTACAAGAAGATTGCGTTTTCAAAACATCTTCCACTCCACTCACACAATGTCAATCTTCAACAACTTTAAAAACAGAATTACTTTATTTCAAAGAAAATACTGCTAAATATACGTTAAATATTTCTCCCTTCTTATTTAAAGGCCAGATAGCACTGCATTCACTATTACACTGTTAAACACTGTTCCTGAAAAAAAACTGTCACGTTCCTTAACATTCAGTTTTGCCATTTAGCAAACAGCTGTGATTAGCACATTGGCATGCTCTACCTACTCAAACTCTGTAAATATTACTTGGCATGCTAAATTCAGATAAGCCAGAGTGAGAGCTTTTAATACTATTTATATCAGCCTAGCCAGACCACCTACAAACACTCCTCCTTCTATGTATTCAAAAGATAAGCCTCCGCATCGCTTTCGTTGTATCATGTAAGACCACATTTTAATCAGACATTATTCTGCTAAACCTTAAAACAGAATTACATTGTCTTGTTCCACACAATTTTAAGAGCATTCTCCTTTCTGTGTGATGCTACCAGATGCATAATCTATACTTGGAGCATCCTAGGAAAAACATGGTCAAGGACTGACAGGAATCCATTCTGACAAATGGATTCTGATCTGCTTCTGGATCACCTGCATCAAGCACATAATCTTTGCCCTTAAAGACCTTTTATTCTCCAGTTATTTTTATTCTGAACAACATTAAATATTTAGAGTTCAGAAGTTGCTGGAAACTTCAAGATATCTAGAATTAAGCATACATATGCATTAAAAAAAAAAAACCAAACAAAAAAACTCCAACCAAACAACCCCCAAAAACCAACCACCATGCTCAGTGATTTGATTTCCCTAACATGAAATCTCATGGTATTTGTCATTCCACAAACTCTTAAAAAACATGCAGACAACAAATCTTTCCAAAAAAAATGTTCCTAAGTGCAGACACATTTGCTCTCTCTTTTCATTATGTTTGCTGTCATAAGGAAATGCCTTCCTCAGCATTCTATCTGCTAGCTGCAGACATTTAGGAGGAAAATGTCTCTGCTTACCTGGTAATTCCCTTTCAGTAGTAAGGTCCACAGATCCATTCAGCCTGCTTGCAGCTTGGGGGTAAACCAGACTTATCAGTCATTGGCATCAGAAGAATATCCTTCCCATCTACAGAAATTCACCCCTCCCCACATGAAGAGTTTCTAAAGCTAAAATAAAGCTATTTTACTTCCTCATGTCACAGACTGTGCACTTCTCTGAGAAAGAAACAGGGGGGAGGAAGACTGTGAATGATGGGGATACCACAATCATGATATTGCTATGATCTTTTGTTAAACAATCATGACTTGGACATCATGCCCAAGTAGACCATCTGTGCCATTTAGAGCAGGGAGGAGGCAGGGGAAAATCATGACTCTCTATAGTACAGAAAAGCTTTATTTATTTGCCATGCTAGAGTTCAGGCAGGGAACTTCTGTAACACACTCCCTGCCAGTCAGGAACAATTTCATACTTTAAAAAACCTTAGCAACCTAGAAAAAAAAAAAAAAAAAAAAAAGAAAAAGAAAAGAGTTTGTCATTCCCAGGCACAGGCGAGACTGATGAAAAAATGTTGAAAGCTGCAGACTGGGTATAAGTTTGATGTTTGGTGACCTGATGGGCAGCAGGCCTGAAATCGCACAGACATGAAGCTCTGCATCTTGCCTCAGCCAGTAAAGAAACTTGTTGATTTTGTGGTCCCGGCAGGGTTTGACAGATAACTGTCTTTTTCAAGTACACATTTCACGCTGAAAGGACTAGCTTTTTGGCTTGGGACGATTCCTTGTGAAGCACCCATCTGAGAGTCCAGTGCTAGATTAAACATCAGACACACACATAAAAGGCTTTCCAAAGAAGGTACCTGGACTTCACTCAAGCCTAAAAACCACAAATAAATAAACAAACAGACAAAGCTGACACATTCTCTCTTCTCTTTCTAGACCTATGCCATGAGAGCACCGTATGGATCTCTAATCTTTGCTGGTGAAAAGCCAAGATCACAGTGGGCTGGTGGCGGTGGGGAACTAACCCCAAAGCCAACGCTCAGAATGAACCCACATGGACATAAACAGTGCTGAGGACAGACAGACACTAGATTATTCATACTACTGCAAAGTACAGCCTAGGAAGCCATCAAGACAAACACCTTGATTTACCCAAATACCCTTACATACAAACTCTCTGACTTTTGAATTTCAGTTAAAAAGTGTGATTTGGGAATGAAACAAGTAAGGAAGCATTGCAGAAAAGCCCTGGAAGCAAGTGGAAATTCCTAAATGCTACCCACTCAGAGGAACAGGTTATGCTTGCTTGTTGGGCAGCTCTACTGATAGACACAATCCTGCAGAATAAGCAAGGAAATTGGACGCGTGCTCATTAGACTGAGAAATGCCCTAAAAGACACTCCTGCTTGCAGCCTAAATTGTGGAACTTGTTTCTCCAAATGGTTTAACTAGCCAACAGGAGAACTCCTGCTTCAAGCTGCACCCAACTAATTATTAGCTAAAATATCTCACACCCATCAGCATTCACTGTTTTACTCCAGACAGCAACCACACAGATTAAAAGAACACAAGTCACAACAACAGTAAGACATCTGATCTGTTACCAAGTCCCAAAGCAGTGTCACACACCTTTCTAGCATGCCCTAAAACAATGCAAGAGATTGAAAGAGGAATGCTTCAACTAACAAGGGAAAACTTCCAGCACATACCAGCACTGGATAAGCAAAGTGAAGCAGTCACACAGGAAGAAAAGTTGGCATACACCCAGTGTAGCTATGGACAAGCAAGCAGAAAGACAAAAGGTTCAAGGGAGGCCTTGCCTATGTTCTTCAAATGTCTGGTTGGGGCTCTTAAAAACATCCCTTTTGGCAACACAAACAAAATATAAAAGGTTTATGCAGAAGAATTCTTTATGGCACAGGAAAAACATTACAGCAACTCTACATATCAATGGCTTGAACAAGGTCAGACACGGTCCTGGGACAGTGAAGCTGAACAGTGATATTCACCTCATGTATCAGGCTGTATGAAATTCACGAGGAAGACAGGCTTCTACTAAGGGCTCACCACAAGGCAGTTCAAGTTTGTTCTCTGCCATTAGGAAGAACTTCTCAACTAACCTTCAGAGTACTGCTTCTAAAAGTATTTGCCATTGCTTTCGTTGACAGTAGGGCAAATGTGCAGTGCCACAAGATGTGAAGTAAGTAAATCAAGAAAAAAAAGCAACCAGAGAGAGACAGTAAATACATACTGATCACTGTGCTACATGAAGATGAATTTGAAATTCCACTTGCTGTAGTAGGCAGTCTCCCAGACAGAGTGTAGGACCATAAGAATTTAGGATACATTTCCCTAAGTTCCCACATACTCTAGTGGCCAGAAGGCACAGGGGCTTCAAGTTTTTTCCCAAAACAAGCCTAACAGTAGCAGAATAAATGACCAGATTATGCTTGTTTGCTCAGTATTTGGCATACTATACACAGAGCGCATATATAACATATATAAAATCCAGCCTATTCCATTAAACAACACCATGGATTGTTATCCAAAGCACACAAACTCCAGAAAGGCATTTGCAAAGCTATCCAAACACCTCTAAGAGCCTTGCTGGGTCTGTTCAGTCAGCAAGGCACAACCACTTTTTCCCTAATTCCAAGCATTTTTTGTGTCCCAGCAAGTGCAGAGGGAAACAAACAGAAAATGAAATTAACAGCACAGTAGGGAACCTTTGGAGAAGCCACAGCATTTCACTGGTTTTAACCAAACACAATGAAGTCAGCTGCACTATCAAACTCACTTGCAATAAATGATGAAAATTTTGTGAACTAAAAAGGAAAAGCACTTGTTGGTAACCAGACCAAAAAAACCCCAGAAAAATCCCAACCCACCAAAAAACCCCCAAACACAAACAAATGAAAAAAAATTCTATTATTTACAGATCTGATGCTAAAAATCTGAGAAAATTCACTCCCAGGGGTAAGTGACCCATAAGGAGTTCAGACTGCAGATCTATTCAGCTACAAACAATAATGTTCAATTGGAACCAGAGAAAATCCCTTTCTGTCACCAAGACATACCCCAACAAACCTAAGGAACATGATTCTATGATTTTGGGTGGATATCACATGAGTTTCCCTTACATTATGTTAATACTTTTCCAAGTTGGAAAGTGTATGTCTTTAGTCCAAGCTTACCATCAAGTAGCCAGCTGCCATATTCCCACCTACCATGCATACCTGATGAGCCCAGGACAACAGCCCCACATATTTGTTTCTGCTTCTTTAAGCATATATCTGATTGTGGAAACTTTCACCAATGAGATTAAAGTGTTTCTGTAAAAACAGAGTATTGATATTCTAGATAGCTAACCTGCAAGCACTTCCCACATCAAAGCAGGCCAGTCAGACTTGATGTCCAGCCCTCCAGGAGAACTCACCAAGACCACCAGAACAAACACAGGGCTCTTCCCAAAGCAAGTGAGGGTCCCTGGTTTTATAGCTTCAGTATCGAGAAACAGATAGAGCTTTGAGGGAGGACAGGTTACACTGCTGTGTTCTACAACAGCTCACATAGGGCTGAGAAAGTATCACAGCATTTCCCCAGCCTGCTTAGGATCAAGAACAGACCAATTTTTACCTTTATTCTTGCACAGCTCCACATATGTCCGGTATCCTTGTTTTAGCCAAAGTTGTTTTGAGTCATTTGCTCTAGAACAGAGGCTATCGCTACTCACACTGCCAAATGCCTGGCAGAACAAGAAGCCAAAGCCACCACAGCCAGCGACCTCAGAAGGAAGCCAGCAGCCTCCCTCTAGCTACTGTCTGCAACCAGCAGCCTACCTCATGCTTTGGGAATCATTTCAGCTTGACATGTTTCTTGTATTCATTTTCAGAATCAGGCAGGATCCCAAGTCTTTATCCTTGGTTTTCAGTAACCACAAAGTCTGAACAAGCCTGTTCTTAGCTGCCAGCGCTGCAAAAGGCTGCATGAGAAGTTTTGTGAGATTTTAGAGGAAAGGGAAAATGTCACAAAAGCCCTGGCCCATGCAGCTCGTAGGTAAGATTTTGCCACAGTCACTGGCCGCACATTAGCTGTGCCTGTCGGTGCTTGCAGAAGGTTTCAAAAGACATTTTCCACTTCTGTTGCTGCTGGAGTGGTGCCAGCTGACAGCTTTCATACCCATGGGAAGTGGCTAAAGCAATGCCAGTCTGAACTTGACTACAGTGCATGAGCTCTTAATAATAAGATCCCTTCTGGAGAACTCCTCAGATGCAGTTGGGTTTTATTGGTAGAGACTATGATGACTCCCCAGAGAATCCATGTTAGAAATATTCCACCTTATGAAAGGATGTCCAAGATTAATAGCCCTCTACTATACTCATGACTCAACAGCTGAGATACTGTAGCTCTGTGAAAAGAGATGGAAGTAGTTTAGTACTTAGGACAACAAGGTAACCATAAAGGTATGGGCAAGGTAACCATAAAGCAGGTGCAAATTAAAAAGAAAAAGGCAGGAGGGGAGGGAAGCCAGAGAGGAAAACGAAAAATCTAGATAACAATCAGGTGTTGTAAGAAATTTCACATTCTCTAAAACACTGTTTCCCAGCAAAAAGTAATAAGCTGTAACTTTTCCAAGTTAAAGCACAAATATCTTAAGTTCTGTGAAGGCTATTCCTGAAGCTGAAATAGCAAGGTAGACTCTTCTGCCTGGAAAAAAAGCACCTGGGCATATGGTAGAAAACTACAAAGGCATCAATGGCACATCAAGTGCACAGGGATCAACCACTCGCTACCTCTTCCAATACTAGGAATCATAAGCAAGGTAGGTAAAGTTAGGCTCAAAAAAACCCAACCACCAACAGGTAACAGACCTGTGCAGCTATCTGCCAGGGCAGAATACTAACTATGGCTACATAAGCTGAAGGAGAAACTGGACGAGTATGTCAAGAGAGATTCATTATGGGCTACCAATTAGACAAACCAAAATCCGAAGCTCAGGAAATCCTTTGAGCCAGAAACAGTCAGGGGACAGAAAGTGGAGTAATAAAGCACACATTTTCTACTTGATTCTCACTAGGCATCTACTTACTGCAACTGTAGAAGGAAGCTGGGCTAGATGAACCTTTGATCTGAACCAGCATAGCCATTCTCACACATTCAAGTGAGGAGACATGGAATTACCTCTTTTCCTTCAGTCTGGAAGCAATATGCTTCTCTTTCCAAAGGGGAAAGAGATTTCCCTTCCCCTTCTGTAGGTGTGGATGATAGTTTCAGTCAAATTGAGACAGATAAACTATGTTCACTTACTTTACCTTCCATGTGTCTCCACTTTGGAAGTCTGTCCTTGCAACCCTGCCCTACTTTCCAGAGTTAACAAACATCTTGGAAGCTTATCAGATTTCATCTGAAGAGCCATTCCATGAGTTTTCATCTCCACAGCTCTCACTGGCATTTTCTACAGAACCACGCTGCTCCTATAAGTAGGAAACTTCTAATTTCCAATCTGATCAGAGCCAGGTTTTACCCTTCTGTTCTTGCAGCAACACTGTTTGGTTTTGAGCTAAGCAGCAAGCCATCTGACATATTCACAATAATGAATCAATAGCATACTACAACAAAGGAAAGCAAAAGGTCAGATCTGCACCACAAAAGACCTATTTAATTTTGCACCTAAAATTCCAAATTACTGCAAATTCCAGAAAACAGGAGTCGAAACACACACATGCTTCAGATTCTGCATTGGCTTGCTTCATCAAATGAAAATGCAAAAGGACTTTTCTTAAACAGATCCTTCAGACTGGAAAGAACATAAAAAATAAGCACAGACCTGTAAATAACTTTACAGGTATATTACATATAATTATGCAAGTTATTTATACAATAGACATAACAATAAAGAGAAAAATAATTAAAATAGTAATAAAGAATAAAAAACTTACTTCCCAATGTTTTCAGGTAGTGCTTGCAGAGAGATGTCATTTACTGAAAGACACGTTAGATTCTGTAATTCAGGAAAGCTTTCGGGCAACCTGTGGAGATATTGATTCAAATCAAGGATTTCCAGCAGTAGCATTCACATTCATGTAATACATAATGAAAAAAAGAACATGTAACAGAAAACAAGAGTCTGTTTAGCAAACATACACAGAGGGAGACACGCCCAGACTCCAGCTCAACTCTCAGAAAATTCTAAGGAATACAGTAAGGAAAAAATCAAACAAAACCAAAAACATGACTTAGAGACTTTAAAGTTTCTTCTCTGTCAAAGGAGAGGTAACATCCCTGACTCACAGCCCCTCTTGTCCCAGCCCCCAATTTGCAACTTTAAAAAATTTGAGAACATTTTAAGCATTTTTAACAAATTTAAAAGTCAAACAGGGGTTTTTTTTAAAGTGTTTTTTACTGTCATTTTCCTGTATCACCTAGATGGTAATATAATCAACTGAATTATTTTTATTCAGACTTCAGTTACACACATGCTTACAGCATGGCCATTTTGTCTGCTCACTCTGAAGATAATGTTCTACTCTAATGCAGCCATAAGCAAAACACTCCTGAAGTTTCCAAAGCCTTTAGGTCAATCACCTGGTTGGTCTTCTCCAAGGCTCAGCTTCCACTCCCACATACACATTCCTGTACCAGTCACTGCTTGGTTTGCAGTTGCAGAGACAGAGTGGGGTAGAAGGGGCAATGAGGTAGAGGATGAGAAGACCCTGGCCCAGCCATCTAATTTCTACTCAACTCCCAAAGCATGCAACCTAAATTCAAGCTGTAGCATTTGGTTTGGCTCCTGCTCTCCCCATCACCCAAGGCACATGGTATGACCTGTAGGCAACTAGCCAGCATCTCCAAAATGTGAGCGCCATTTAAGCTCCATCAGGTTTAATACTAGAGTTACATGGTCTGGTTATCTTTTGGTCCTGCTACCTGAAGCAGACAGGTAGCTGGACTAGCTGATCGTTGTAGGTCCCTTCCAACCAGAGCTATTCTATACAGTTGAGCTACTCGAGTATATAGGGGACTTCCAGCCTAATTTACAATAAATGCACCCACTCTTTATTATTATTAACCTGAAATCATCTGAGAACAGCTGGAAAAACTGTCTGCCAGCCACTTTTAATGCTTCAAGTTCATCAATAATTAAGTCTGACAATGAAGCAACATAGTGTATTAGTGGCAGGACATTGATTGGGAAGATCTCTGACTGGCTTTTAAGCTTAGAGGAAATAAGGACAAGAATCAATGGCTAAAAAAATTTCCAGGATATCACACAGGAAAGGAAAGCTCTGCTATATTTTCCCACTGTGCCAGGGCAAATTAGTGCCAAAACCTATGTGTAAGGTAGGTTTACATAGGTAAAACTGAAATTCTGGATCTCATCACAGAAAATACCTGGCACCCGTGTGTAAACAGCTGCTAATATCTGTGTTTTCTAACTTAGTAACCTACTTGGAGTGATGTTTTCCAGGCCACACTTTAGAGCCACTGTATCAAGCATTTTTAAAAATTCTCTTAAACTGCCAGCAAAGAGTTAAGAGATCTATTTTAACACTGTTAAAAAGTCTTTCAACTCTTCTGTTAATGCCCCTCAGCGGTAGCGTGCTGTACAACTACTGTTTGAGGAAACACATAACTCAGGCCTCAGGCTTTAATCAGCACACAAAATGGAGAAGGGTAACTAGCACACTACTACTGACAACTTGATTTCAATACCACAAGATGCAGCTCTGAGCTTTAAGTACTGCATACCGATGCCTGGGAAGAAGCTGTTTGGTGACCCTCACTACTCATGTACCTAAACATCACTTCATCCTCAATTTGCTTTGCTGGATTTTTGTGGTATTATTGTCCTCGCTGTATAAATGGGCTACAGAGGCACAGGGATTAAGATCACAAGTGTCCCTTTGATGCTCAGAGATGTGTCTCTCCAGAGAACTCTGGACACACTTTGGGCGATATTCAAAGTGCACTTCTGAAGAATCTCAGCTGCACACGTGGGAGAAGCCGTCTTGCAAAACCACCGGAGTGGCTTAAGATATCACAGACACTCTCCTGTTTGTGCACACTCCTGCACCCCAGCCAGCCAGCTAATCCTGCAAGTACTCCTAGCCTGTCTCAGTGCAAGGCAAAGCAGGCCAGTGAGTACCCACTGCAAATACTTTGGCTTATGTGACTTGCTCAGCACCACAAACAAGCTTTGTGGCACCAGCTGGTTTAGGAAACTGTTCTCCAAATAGTATTCAAAGGCATTAACTGGCAGATCAGCGCTTCCTTGCTATCTCCAGCCCCATCTCACTAGATAAATTCCAAATTCTTCAGCAAATGGAACAGAGAAATGTAAACAAAACTCCTAATCCCCAAACCCCAGCTCAGCAGAACAGAGACTGGCGGCAGCCACCGACATCCGAGTGCATTTCTGCCACATGTAACTGCATGTCACTGTGTCCCAATTGATGGGAGGGTGATGAAACGCTAGTCCAAGCTTTAATCATTAGTAAAAGCCATTATCTGCAGCGGCTGATATAAAGTCTATTCCAAATCATCAGGCACCTGGGCTTGTGCCAATGCATTCATGCTAACCATTGCCTTATCTCTCTCAAGTACGAGCATGGCTTTCCTACGTATTTAAGGGGAGGAGTTAAAATTATTTAAGAGACTATCAGATTTACATTCTTCCTGGTTGGCTAACAAATTCCATCCTCTCCTAGAAAAGACGCACATCACTCTTTAAATCTGAACTTTTGCTGCAGTCCCTGCTAGAGACAGACACTGTTGGCAAGGTTTCATAGAGATCCTAGATCACAGTTTTTAAAGGCTTATTTAAAATTGAAATTGTTACAGCAAGATTGCAATTCTGGTATGGCAAGTACTAAGAAGAAGGTGGAAGTTACCTAGTCAGTGGATTCCCACTGAAATCTGCTACCTGTAGTGCTCTGCAGTGTGAGATGCTTTCTGGTATTTCAGGAATATCTGCAGAAGAAAAAAAGAAAAAAAAAAAGGGAAAAAACTTGTCAACAACTTTACCACATCTACACTGAAATTATTGCCTCATTACATTCAGTAACTTGCTACTGGAGTTATCTTGGTATCTTTCAAGACATTTCAACATGCAAGACTACTTTGTATCCAAGTACACAGCTATTGGGGCAGAGCCACGTTGTGCTTTTTCACATCCCATTTTCCCCTCCTGCTCCACACAGCTGATCCTAGACTACTCACCTGTCCTTGGACTGATCTTTATCAGGCTCTGCCCATCAAATAAACAGATCCTTCATGTGCTAGGAGTGCCCTGAAGAACAAATTAAAATCTGAACCTCCTGTAATTTCATCAACTCACGCCCACAATCTGTGCAGGCAGAAAGTATGTGAGAAGGGAAAACAAGGGAAGGAGGAAAAGAATGTGCAAGTGCAACATACGCTCATGGGAGCAGAACCAGCCGCCCGCACACTAAAGCCATGTAATTTGAAAAATATTATTCAGATTGACTGGTCCCAAATAAGTGCTGGTACACTGTTTCAGACTGCCAGAAAGAAATCAGTGATATTTGTATGTGAAAGAGAGATGTTACATTGAAGATACATGGAAAAAACATTTAACTATGGAAGTCAGGCAGGCTATCTCAAAAATAAAACCACCTTCTGGGCCTCTTACATCAAGTTGTATTTCCACAAATAGGCTGTGGGTCCTCTGAGTACAGAGTCCTTGCTTACCGTTACTGAGCTCCAGCAAATACGACACAAACATGTTTGGTTTCCTTGCTGAACAAATTAGATTTGTATGATTTTTTTAAAGATTAAAAAAAAAAAAAAGGCAAATCTTAAAGTAAAAATCTGACTTCTGTTTCCATGGCTCTTCCTATTACCCTTTCTTCAACAAAGCTTTAAATCTACTCCATTTCCTCTTCCTGCTGTTCTCATCTCAAAGAATAGCTCAGGAAATGTCTTTATTTTCCTCATTAGGTGGCATCATTGACTGAAAAATATTTGGAAATCAGGTATCTTCCTACCTAGCTAAGTAACTCAGAACTGACTACTTACATAGTTTGTTCATCTCTTCTCCACAAAAGCAATGCAATGGAGGGAGGAGGGGAGGAGAGAAGAAGGTACCTGCTCGTAAGGTTCATCTCTTGCCAAGTAATCTGAAAAAATGCATTTATTTTTTAATGATTCCCAGCTCAGAATATATTCCATAGGCTGTGAATGATCAACAGAAGCATGGTAGACGAGCATCTCTTGGGAACTTTGTGTCTCCTGCATGAGTGGGAAGGGCTGGAGGGAAGGAAGGTGATGGGTACCCCAAATGGGTTTCATTCCATCTCAAAAAGTGCTTCCTCCTGGAATGGAATCAAATCACTCCTGCCTCATAAAACCCAGTGCTTGTAGAACACTCACCAGGAACAGCTTTGAAAACAGCTGGGGCAGATGGAGAAATGGTTCCTAATCATGGAATCATAGAATCATTCTGTTTGGAAAAGACCTTTGAGACAATTGATTTCAACCGTTAACTTAGCACTGCCCAGTCCGTCACTAAAACATGTCCCTAAGCATCACATCTACATGTCTTCAGAACACCTCCAGGGAGAGTGACTCAACCACTTCCCTGGGCAGAAGGGACAGTTCATACCCAGTCCCCAAATCAGGATTAAGAGAGCTCTCTTCCCTGTAGCAGGTTGCCTCAGAGAAAGACCAGAGAATACAGGTGCAAAAGCTGGAGAGGTGCAGGGACCTTGTGCAGGAGGTGTCAGGCTGGAGAGGAACCAAGCCTTATGGTCAGGTTCTTTGAACTTCTTTATGGGTTTCCTCTCATTCACAAGCCCAAATCCAGCACAACACATGCCAATGATGCAAAGAACAAGCAGATCCTCCACACAGAACCTCAGAAGTAGCCATGAAGCTACTGCAGGAGTCACAGGGCTCCTGAATTTATGTTGGGGATATTCAGCCTACTTCAGAGTGACACATTCATAAGTGTCTCCGTTGACATCACTTCAGGAGTTAAAGCCTCACATTTTATTCCTCTCATGTGGTAGGGACAAACAGGTCTGAATCGCGGCATTTGGGTAACAAAACAAAACAACAAAAACAAGTACCTCTAAGATTGCCTGATTAAATGATGGCCTTAAAGTGGTAAATTCTCATAATGCTTTAAGTACTTAAAAGCATTTGCCTGTCACTAACACTCCAGAAAGTAAAAGCACTGACGTCATTGCAGGGACATTACTCTGTCTTGCAAAACAGATGGCAAATAAACTAGTACTTTTATCTGTTATGGGTTTGGTTGGGTTTTTTTTTAAATTAAACATTAAGAAGCATTCACTTTTAACAGGGTGTTTTAAGAAACAGGAACAGATAGAATTTGAAACCTTCCCTTTCCTAACAAAAAAATATACATAAAATAAAAAAAAAATCAAAACTGTATTTAAAAACTGCAAAGATAATGGTTTTACCCATTCCAATCTTCTATGAATAAGTGCCACCTGTACAAGACTCAGTTTGTACCACAGGACTACTAAAGACAAAGGTCCTATATGCACTCAATACTCATTGTTACTTCGACCTTGCATTACTGTAATGACAAACACTGATACTGTACTTAACACTGGTTAGTAGAGCTTAGATGTCCACCATCTAATCTTCATACTATCCCTCCCTGGATAACTAGCTGGAGGAGTACTGAAAGGGACATCACTACTTCAAAGCTGCTGAGGGCTCAGAATAACTCATTTCTTTGCAAACAAGCCAGCATCTACAGCTTCTATGCTTAGAATCATATAATCATAGAATCAGTTGGGTTGGAAAAGACCTTCAAGATCATCAAGTCCAACCACAGGCTAGCCCTGCCTAGTTCACTTCTGCAAATATGTTCCCTCCTACTTCTGTACGACAGGCTAGGAAAATCAGAAAATATGCCTTCTCAGCAAAACTGTTAAATAATACTCAAGAGTCACAACCAAAAAATCCCAAACTTATCTGTAAAAGCCAACAAATATCTGAGATAAGTGAGAATTACTTCAATATAAGATAGTACCTGAAATAAGACAGTATAGGCACATAATTGACATAATTGCAAATTACAGAATCTATTCTGAAATTGAAATATGCTTTCCCAGCCCAGACTACAAAGGCACCACATGAACAAAAATCTTCAGCAAGAAACAATAACAGGCACAGGAAAAAGAAGGGAAAAGTAATTTCAACACTAAGCAGCTGGGGTTTTTTCCTTTCCCCTGCACATGAAGTGCATTTTCCTCCCTACATTGGTATTTTTTTCTGCATCTGATTGACATTTCTCCTCCACCTAACTGGACATGGGACAAAAATTTGGCACGAGTCTTTGAACTGAGGACCATCACACACTTAGTCAATTCAAAAGGGTTGAAATATACACTCGTTTTAATTGCAAGGCATCTTAAAAGGATTTCTCAGGCAAAAGACAACGGCCAAGTCATTAGCAGATACTTTATCACTACATGTGAAGGCTACTGTAACAGGGTATTCAATAAATAAACACAGAGGAGAAAAAGCAAGGAGCATTTTAGTATATGACAAAAAAAAACCCTGGAGTGATTATTATAGCAGAGAAGCTGATGGTCCATAACAGAAGCATTAACATAATCAACTGAAAAGCAACAGAGGATATTAAAATATATAAAGAAGTCCTTCTGTCTCTTGATGGATTAAGAAGCTTTCACCATTACTGTTGACTACTCGATTTCGTTACAGACGTTAGCACATACGTCTCTAGAGCCTGTAACAGCAGCAGCAAGGTTGAATGCTTTTCTTGCCACTGCTGGATAACCAGCTCAAATCCTACTTAAATCTCTAGGATGCTACACACTGACGAATGCTCTACATTTACACGATGCCCCAGATGCTCTGGCACACAGATTGTGCAGCACTGCTAATAATGAAGCCATAAACCAAGCCTAAGCCCTGTGACGTGTGACACTGGCAGCAAAAAGAAGTTGTGCCAGCAGAAGCGTATGAAAATGAAGCTTGGTAGTTGAGTGTATATAAGAGGGCATATTTCCCCCACACCCCATTAAAAATACCTCTTCAGATCTTTATCATAGTTCACACAAGAATTTGCTGACAACCTAGCAAGTCCTGTACAAGTGACTTAATAGGTAAGTTTGACACTAGGGAATTCTGTACTGCCTGAATGAGAAAAGTAGTTCTAAAAATCCTTTTCTTTGCAACAGCAACATCTCTTGTTTCCCCCCTCCCTCACTTTCCTTCTTCAATGGCTGGGAGGCTAGGGGAGAAGACAACCTTCATTTTAAATTGATAAAACCTTTTTCCATGCCCATTTTTACAGCACTGTATACCAAATTTCAAGAACTGACAGTATCACTCTGGCGACACAAAGACTACACAGCCAGCATCTTTTACACATTCTGCATCACTGAACATAATTTCCAATACCAAATCAATATCAAAACAGCAATGGCCAGGAAGGTCCCAGGCTGTAGCAGGGCTACCAGACCAGAGCTACTCAAGCAGTGGACTCCAACTCAAGTAAAAAGTATTTTTACAAGAACTCAGGTGAAGTCTCAGATGCTCAACGTTCTTGAGGGAGAGTTCAAGAACAGCCTTGCAAGGCGGCAGCTACTGGTGTCTGTTTTATTTTCAAGCTGTAAGGGTAACACAGAGCACTGTGCTTCAGGAGGGCTGGAGAGTTGGTACACACCATACGCCCCAGCAAAAGTCAAGTGGATAGTCCTGTCTAGGCAGTCACAGCAGAAGGCCCACCACCAGGTATGTACAACACAGGTGAGACACCCTAACCACTTAGTATTAGTAATATGTTAATGTATTGAGCAGCTGAGTAGTATATACACAATATATACCCAAGGTTGCCTGTTCCAGACTCAAAGACTGCCAATTCATGCAGTGCTATCAGGAGTGATCTATTCAGGAGTGATCTAACCAGAGGCAACCAGATCCCACCCATACGGTCAATACATAGAGGTTATTCTGCTCCCTGCCTTTCTCACACACGTATCTAATACACAGTATATCTCACATACACAAAATGTCCAGTAAAGCATTAAGCACTGCAGTGCTCAAGGGATCAAGGAAGCTAGAGGCTCTCTTCACACTTCCACAGAGGTTTCTCCATGCCACCCAACAAGGAGTGGTCTCCGAGACACCTGCCCTTGGGATATCTCTCCCACCCGGCTCTCCGCCATGGGAGGAGGAAAGAGCCCGTTTAGCCAAATACCTCGCAAGAAGGAATTTGAGATACAAATATTTGTTTGTCCTTACAAAGGGCTCTTCAGCTGCCAAGCCCAGGTGAGTGGGCTGTTGTCTCACAGACGTCACCACATCTCACTACCCTCCTCAAAGCAACCCAAGTGCAACTCCCAGAGGTTCTGTACTCTTTGGGGATAAAGGGATGGACAAAGGTCACTCAGCCTGTCCTTCCATTTCCACATGAAAATCATGACATATCCAATGATCTGACAGGCTGGTTTTTCCCTAGAAACCTGAAGGTTTTGCTACTATCCCTGAGGGTTGCAGTAACCAATCTCTTTAGGTAAATTTTCTGTGGCAAAATGTGACAGGAAGCACAGGGTCCTTACAAAGTATGTTGACATTAAGTGGCTCCTGTACAGGTTGTAACATTTTTCTCTTCAAGCCAGGAGGCTGAGGATATACAAAAAAAACAAGAGATACAGTTCTTTTAAGACCTGTCTTCACAACGCTAAGAAAAATTCACAGACAGGTTCAGCTTGGGGTTTCTCAATTAAATCCCTTTCTGTGTAATTGACAAGAAACTGAAGCACCTCACCCACGTTATTCCTCCTCATCACTGCTTCTGGACACATCCCTTTTCCAACCAAGGAGAGGAGCAGAGAAAAAAAAATCATCATAAAACTGCATTTCACAGACATGTAGGTATTAGGTAAGTTAAAAGGTGTTGGCAGGGCAAGGAGGGAAGGTCAAAGATCAGATTGCAGGGAAACAATACTTCCAGGTGAATTAGGTGTAAGAGTCCAAGTTGTGCAAGCAATTTGGTCATATACCTTTTACTGATGAAGAGTTAAACAAGGCTAGGAGACATTTTCATAACAATTTCCATCTTGGATCCTGAGCCTAGCAGGAATTAAATACTTTTAGTCTGTGAAGCAAGGAAAATATTAAACAATTCTGTGAATGTCAGAAAGCATATGAAATGTTTTAATAGTAAAGTTACAGATTTATTGGATTAATTCTTCAGTAACTGTGTATCATGGTATCTAACCTTCTCATTAAAAGAGAAACCAAAACCCAAGCAACTCTGTGGATAAAAGAAGTAACACCACCTGTTTGCAGATTGCCATTTTATGATCTCTAATCTAGATTATTCAGAAAATGAAGTATTTATTTTATGTCACTCCCATATGGACTGTCTGATGTTTAACTGTTTAGCTGATACCACAGCAGGCCAAAGGTTTCTGTCTCAAACTTGCCATGCTGCTTTAAAAAAAAAAAACCACCAAAAAACCCCTCACCCAAAACCAATAACAAGCAACCCCAAAAACCCCAAACCAAACAAAAATCCCTTTCAAAATCCATAGTCTTCTCTTGAATTTGGATGAAGCCAGAGGTACTCAATGACTTTTTTGCCTCAGTCTTTACCAGCCAGGGCTCTAGTCACACTTCCCAGGTCAGGGAAGGCAAAAGCAGGAACTGGAAGAATGAAGAACCACCCACTGAGGAAGATGATCAGGTTCAAGACCATCTAAGGAACCTGAAAGTGCACAAGTCCATGGATCCTGATGAGTTAAATCCACTGGTCCTGTTTTTAAAAAGAAAAACAGAAAGGCCTGGGGAACTACAGGCTGGCCAGGAACAGAGCTGAGACTGACAAGATTGTGGATCAGATTCTCCTGGGAGCTATGCTCAGGCATATGGAAAATAAGGAGGTAACTGGTGATAGCCAATGTTTTCATTTTCATTTCATGCCTGACAAGTGTGGTAGCCTTCTACAATGGGGTTACACATTTACCTGGACTCACATAAAGCATCTGACATGGTCTCGCACATCTTCGACTCTAAATTGGAAAGACAGGGATTTGGAGGATGGACCACCCAGTGGATAAAGAATCGGCTGGGTAGTTGCAGTCAAAAACTTGTGGTCAACAGTTTGATGTCCAAGTGAGCCCAGTGACAAGTGGCATTCCTCAGGGGCGGGTACCGGGACTGGCACTGTTTAACAGCTTTGCCAGTAACACAGACAGTGGAATCAAGCACACCCTCAGCAGCTTCACTGACACCACCAAGCTGTGTGGTGTCGTCAACATGCCGGAGAGATGGGATGCCATCCAGAGGGACCTTGAGAGGTGGGCCTGTGCGAACTGCACAAAGTTCAATACGGCCAAGTGCAAGATCCTGCACGTGGGTTGGGGCAATCCCAAGTACAAGTACGGGTCGGGTGGAAAATGGATTGAGAGCAGCTCTGAGGAAGTCTTGGTGGATGAGAAGCTCAACATGACCCAATGTGCATTTGCAGCCCAGAAAGCCAACCATATCCTAGGCTGCATCAAAACCAGCATGACAAGCAGGTCGAGAGAGGTGATTCTGCACCTCTACTCCAGTCTCATGAGATCCCACTTGGAGTACTCCATCCAGCTCTGGGGTTCCCAGTACAACAAAGATATGGAGTTGTTGGAGCTAACAGAGGGGGGGACCACAAAGATGATCAGAAGGCTGAAGGACCTCTCCAGTGAACACAAACTGAGAAAGTTGGCCTTGTTGAGCCTGGAGAAGAGAAGGCTCCAGGGAGACCTTGTAACAGCCTTCCAGTACCTGAAGGGGACCTACAGAAAGGCAGGAGAGAAACATGTAGTGATAGGACAAGGGGTGATGGGTTTAAACTGAAAGAGGGTAAACTTAGATTAAATATCCAGAATAAATTACTTACTGTGAGGGTGGTGAGGCCCTGGCACAGGCTGCCCAGAGAAGCCGTGGCTGCCTCCTTTCTGTGGGTTCAAGGCCAGGTTGGATGGGGCTTTGGGCAACCTCATCTGGTGGAAGATGGATCTTTAAGGTTCCTTTCAACCCAAACCTTTCTATGATTCTACGCCCACATAAGTGCATTAGTAAAGTTTCCTTAGAAAAAACAGTTAAATCTGTCAGAATGTACGATGATGGAAAAATCTACTCTACTGTAATCCATTTAAAAATAACACTTTCTAAACTTCTCTAATTAGATTATTCTATCATGAGATTTCACTTATCTTCTCTTTCCCAATCACAGGTGACACTTACTGCTTCTTCCTTCCTCTCCCTGATGAGCCTTGCGCTAAAAAGTCCAGTTGTTTCTCTCTTGCTTTACTACTTCTGCTGTATGTAAAGCTCACCTCCTCCTCTGACAGCTTATGAACATCAAATTATTTTCAGTGACACAGATTCACTAATGCCATCTTTACCATTGCTTCTGCAGTGCTCCAGAATCTAAAATCAATTTGCAGTACATGTTACTTGCCTAGCACTCTGCTTTGTACATCAATCCTTAAACTTCATGTGTAAGATGTGAAGATGGCAATGCTTCTTAAGCACAGGTTTTAAACTAACCTCAAGGGAGGGAGGGGTAACACAGAGAAAATACGTGTCACTAGAAATTAGATGCGCCAAAACGCAAACAAAAAAATCAAACTATCCAACACAACTGCTAGCAAGCAACCAGCTACAACCAAAAAATTCTGCTATCTCCAAGTCTGCAACAGGGAAGTTTTGCTTTCATTAGCGCAAGAAAAAAAAGACACACCAAAAAAACCCAACCACAAAACAAAAATCCAGCCACTGTTCTGACTCTGGTTAAAGCTGAAGATCATCTGCAGTAGTGCTCCACCACCATTCCAAGCCACAACAGCCTCTATTGGGACCTTCCATAGGCTCCAAGTACTCCCAACTAGGGCTGCAGTGATTGTATTCACAGGATGCTTTCTTATACCAGGTAAGACATGTCCACTGAGGAGCAAAAGCAATTCTTGCTTGTCCATAAGTGCTCATGTGAACACAAATCAATTCAGAAGGCAAATAAGCAACAGCCAACAACTGCATATGTTTAAAAAAAAAAAAAAGCAAAAAAGCATTTGCCAAGCATACCATCTCTCTGCACAGCACGATGGCTTCTTTTTTTTCTTTTTTCCCTTGTCCACCAAGCAAGAAAATGTCAGTTTAGGTTTATTTCTCAGCATGCTGAGTCTTGCTATTTACCACCACACTTGCACCAGCAGATTCGTGTCAGGACAGCTGGTGGCAGGCAGAGAAGAGGAGGATTTCACAGAGGAGGTCTCTGCTTGGATTATGTGGACAGTCACATCCAAGGTGAGGGAACAGGACAAAAGGCAGCAGCTGTTCAATGCAAGAGCAGAGTGCGTGTGGGGCTGCAGGACAGAAGCAGAAGACTAGCTGATGTCCTCACTGTGAAACGGCTGGGTCACCAGCTAAGGCTGAACTGAAACAAGTGTTCAAGCCTTTCCTCTGTCAGTATTTCTAGTCAGAAACACCAGTTATCCTGCTCTCCATGGAAGAGCAGAAAAGGGGGATGCTAACCCAATTTCTGGGCAAAAGGGAGGCAGTCCTACAGTACAGATAAATGGTATGTCTTTGAGAGCAGATAGCTGAATTAAAAAGGGAAAGCTGAAGCCCCTGAGAGCAAAGCAAAGATTACACACCACTCTACAGTGGCACAGACTGATACTCTGCATTAGCTGCTTTGTGTTCACCCAGCCTTCTAAGGAAACTTTAAATTACTTGTTGAATAAAACGTATCTATCACACACACAATACACGATGAATGTGGTGTCCTGAGGATGACTAAGAGCTGAAAAGAGACTTTTCATTAAGTTGTAAAGCAGCTGAAAAGAATAATTTAGGGCTACAATGATGATGAGGGGACTGGAGCACTTCTCCTATGAAGAAAGGCTGAGAGAGCTGTGTCTGATTAGCTTGAAGAAGACCGAGAGGGGACATCATGAATACTCATGAATATCTAAAGGATGAGTGTCTAGAACAAGGGCCAGACTCTTCTCAGTGGTGCACAGTGACAGGACAAATGGCAATGGACACAAACTGGAACCTGGCAAGTTCCCTCTCAACATGAGAAAGACTTCTCCACTCTGAGGGTGACAGAGCATTGGGACAGGCAGCCCAGAGAGGTTGTGGAGTCTCCTTCTCTGGGGGCATTCAGAAGTTGCCTGGATGTGATCCTGTGCAACCTACTCTAGATGATCCTGCTTTATCAGGGAGCTCGGACTAGGTGGTCTTCAGAGGTTCTCTCCAACCCCTACCACTGTGTGATTCTGTGGATAAATGCTTCAAATAAAAAGCAGTAATGTCAAAAAAGCAGTAATATCAAATGCAAATGAAAGTAAAACAGTTAAATACTGTTGCTGTTGATTTCTCAAAGGACTTTGATAACTGAAGTCAAAACAAATGTTTCTAAATCTGCAACTATAATTCACTTTAGAAACAAGGAAAAGGTAAAAATAAGGCTCACTGAGTATTTGGGACACTGGCCTACAGCTGCCAAGCACTGACCTTCAAGATTTTGGACACTGCTCAGACCGTCAGCCTTGCATAGCAGCAGCTTTTTCCTTACACTACGGTGCTGTGACTATTGAGACACTCTTGAGGAACCACCTCTACTGTGAGGGTAAACCTGAAGCGCCAGAGATTTCACAGAAGATAAATATTATTTTTACATAAATTATAACCTATTTGCCATAATACAGCAACTACATTGAGAGAGAATTTAGGAATGAGAGTATCTTGATGCCACAAGACTTGTGTCCTGAACAACTGCACTAATAACTCAGCCATAAGCTCAGTTTAACCAAAAACTACAGAAATAGTGTATCATGTAGCCAGAATCCATCTCTACGGTAGGTACAGAGCTGTACACACTGAATAAGCAGTATTATACTTATTGGATATCAAAGTAAAGAACCACATTGATATTTTGATAACAAGCATCATGCAGAGTCAAACATGGCTTAACAGGATCTGCCCACACACAGATTTCCTCAGGAGATACCACAGCAAGCCCATCGCTCCTCAGTACACAGAGTAACGGATCTCAGCTCCACTGAGAGCAGAGTCAGCAACAGAACCAGCATAACCCATCCATGAAGATTACAAAAATCCACTGAATTCTCCAACTGTACACACACTTACATCTTTCCTACTGTTTTGAGACTTGGGGCTTGGATGCAAGACCAATCCATAAGGTCACAGAGCTCTCTATGGAGGAACAGCTAATGTGAATCCCCTTACCTGCTGCCAGCTAAAGAGCCATTAGAGACAGTGCAAACCTAACAGTATGTAGCAATTACATTGATATTAGTGGCTTGCACTACCAAGCCCTTGGTAGGCATGTTGAACAGCAACAGAGAAGCCTGCCAGGCTTTTATCACAGAGAGACAGCAATGTGCAGGCAGACCCAGAAGCACAGGAGGTTCGTCTCCTACATAAGCAAGGGGGTTAGTCTTCATCCAAGATGGGGTTGGACAGCGGGATGGTTCAAATGGCACTTCTGCAGTTGGGAAGGGTACAAAAGCCACCCCAGCGCCTCGTACTCAGCAGCCACTGTCCAGTATTAAAGCTCACAGTGATTTTCTTCTTACCCTAAAAGAGCAGAATGAAACAAGCTGCTGATAATCTGTCATAGGCTGGAAAAGGTATAGAACATTAAAAAAGAAAAAAAAAAGAAAAAAGATCTCCAGGCTTCCACACTGTATGTGAAGAGAAAGTGTGTGTGTGGCAGCCATTTCTTTCAAATAAAAATACTACAATTTTAAAGAGCATGCAGATCCTGACAAAACCTATCAGTGGAACCTGGAGGATTTAACACTTGTCAAAGGGAAACAAAAAGCCCTCTTCTTGGAGAGGACAGACACTAAAGAGGAATGCACCACATCTGCAAGAACACAGTGTACATATGTAGCAGACATAATCCCAAATATCATCACACATTAAATTAACTACAGAAACTTCATGCATTACCCCTCCCGTCTGGAAGAAGCTACAGAACAAGAAAAGCCATTAACATTTTAATGAATCTGGGATGGCAAGGCCCTAAGCCCTAAGAATCCAGCCTCCAGGGGTTGCACAAAAGGAAAGGGGGTGGGAGGCACTGGTGGAAACCTCTGCGGGATGAGCAGCATGGGTAGCAGCCTGCCACAGCTCCCAGGGATTTCAAAACAGTCACACACACTTTGGGAGCGAGCAAAAATGAATGAAGTGCCAGCTCAGGCATAAGAAAAATACTGCAGAAACTCGAGCCTGTCTTCCTTCCTTTGGAGACCGCATTATTTTCTGGAATGCAGGGTCCTGAGAGACTTGTCCCAGAGAGTGCCCAAGTGCTGTGGGACAACAAGCAGCACCAAGGCACTTCCAACAGTGTCTACATCAACAGCAGAATCTATTCTTTACCACGTACAGCAAAGACTTGCCCTGAAACTCGAGGCAAAGCACAGGAGCCCTACCCAGACTTCACAGAAGTCAGACAAGGATGCTTCAGGGACCCAGTGGCCTTGCAGAATATGCCAGTGATGTGAGAATCCAGGAAAAAATTTACCAGAGCTTGGGGAGTCTGAGGGAACCAGTGGTAGTTTCAGACACAAAGGAGTTGAGTATCTATCTCAGAAAGTGCTAGAGGGAATACTCAGTCTGAGACACGCTTTTGCCAGCAACTTAAAAGCTCAGTCATGTCCACTGTTGAAATCCTACGAGCCTGTTTTCTTTAGCCTCAGAACAAGTACATCAGCTTTTTGAACAACCTAAGACTGAGGGGCAGAGATAAACTGCATTGCCAAATAACCTTCAAAGTGTTTGCCATCACTATGCTGTGCTGTTTTGCTTAGCACGGCTTCCCTGCCTTCTTATATTCCCACCCTCGATTCATCCATTCAACCTCTGTTCAAGTAACAGCCTCAGCCAGACTAGAAAAGTACTGTGGGGATGACGCTTCCTAGGAAATCTGCATGAACACGTGACCTTGCAGAGGAATAAGAAATAGCATCAACATGCAAATAATCCAGGAAAAGTTCGAGATTATATGGCTCCTAGCCTTCCCCAAATCTTTCCTCTGCACCTCCAAGGTTCTCACCCTCCCCAGACTTCTCTCACATACACTCAAGATCACAGGAGCATCAAGTTTACATCTGTTGAAGATCTTCTAGTTTTACTTGGATGGAATTTTGCAATTCTAGATTTGTTTATTAACCAAAAACTGCTTAAAGAATTATGTATGTTACTTTTAACACACAACAGCATGCCTTGAGCATTTTAAAACACCTGGGAATTTAAGAAAGCCACACTGAAGAATTTCCATATTCACCTTTCCTGAGCATCTATGAACTAGGGCTACTCAGGCAGCGAGTAACACAGCATTGCACAGGCATCCATCCATAGCTCCCTCTGAAGAGCCGGAGGGATCCTGATGGGGAATTGGCATCAAACCCACCTCCAGATACACCACCTCAACTGGTCACTGCAGCTTGGAAGCACCCCAAGTCCAGCTACACTATACACCCACCACGTCACAGAGCTTCAAAGATCGTACACTGACCAGAGGATCAGAAAGTATGAGACAGGAAGACATGTTAACATTCTATTATGAGGGAAATGGAAGTATTTTCTGTATTCAAAACTCTTTCCTCCTCCTCCTGTGATGAGAGGTTAAAGTATAAAGGGCTATTCCTGTACACACAACATTAAATTAATTTATATTTGCATTTTTAAGCTCTTGAGGGAACAGAATGGTCAGAACTGAAAGCAATTAGTGCACCGAACCAGACAGCTAAAACAACAAAAACCACAGAACAATGATCTCTTATTTCCACAGTTCAGATGTCACCATCACACTTTCCTATTCATGCAGCATACTGTGTTTTGAAAAGCTGGACTGTTTTTCTCTGCCTGAAAGGAATACAAAGAGTTCCTATTTTTTTCCAACTACTTTGGTAGTCAGAAAAACAAAACTTGGAGTGCGAACAGGAGAAACCTTTGGCAGGTTGAGAATCTGACATATTGGAAGGTGGGTTCAAAATTAAATGAAAGAAACGAAAATACTGAAAATCTCCAGACCCTTATGTGAGAATTCCCCCTGCAGCATCCCAGATGGTGTGCTTTGCCTTTTAATTCAAAGAGCTGCGAGACAACCACAACACGAAGCAGCAGAAAGTCACATCAGTCATCTTCTGCCGTGCCCCCACAGCCCCCCACCATCACCTCGCACGGGGAGATTTTCATTTGAAGAGTCAAGTGGAGCAGTAACTGTGACATGATTAAACAGAGGGAGGGAGGATCAGTCACCTTCTGCAATGAAGCACAGGGAAGAGAAAGCAATGCAATAAAATGGGCGATTAACGCTGAACCTTGGATATAAGAAAGCAACTGCCCCCTGCCACCTGTGTTAGTCCAACTCGTCACTTGAGAAAACACTTCCCTGTGCAGTAACTTCTAATGACACGTGCATCTACCCAACCAGAAATGTTCACCCATCTGTTCTCGTTACACTTGAGCTCCCAAGCCAACTTCCAAGTCAGGCTGACAAGAGTTCACATGGCTCTGATCCACCAGCTCTTTTGCAGCTAGTTATTCATTTGCAAAGGGAATTACTAAGCCAAGAGTGTTTCCTTTTGCAGAAGGTCTGTCTCAGACAGCACCCAACTCAGCCAAACTCACTAGCCAAAATACTGCATCAATTAATGCTGGTGTATTTCTAAAACGTTGTAACTAGAGTGTTTCTTCTGTCTCTCAGATGTGGGTTTGTTGGTTGGTTGGGTTTTTTTCCCCAGTTTTCTTCTCTTAGAAGGTCGTGCATAAAACTATATGGTTCACAGACATTTTTCAGAAATTGCCTGGAGACTCTTTACGCTTCATCAATTATATTACCCAATAAAGATGGCATTAAAAGCCCTGAACAAATAAAGGCAAGATGCACATTTCTGATAGCTGCAGGAAGGTAAAGTGTCCACTGAGTACTCTTCGGTGGCAAAGGGTCAATGTGAAGTTAAACCATAAGGAAAAAAAAGAGGCTCCCTGTTGCACTTCTTCTCTTGAATATTCAGTTACATCCCTCGCTTATTTATGAGGTTACGCAACCTTGCTCTCTCCCACCCCATCCATCACACCTCAGAGAGCATTCTGTGCATACCCATTGCATACAAAAGAGGCAAAAATAGCTGACAGTTGCTCTAATTCAGTAACACAGATTTGCTGCTTCTAGATCACTGGGTCATAAGGCTGCTTAAAGGTGACCCACCAGCCCCTGAACTTCTTGTAGAACTGGTAAGTTCACCACCACACACACACACAAAGTTTTCACCCCATCACAGCTCAGGCCAACCGAATTATAAACCTGTGCCATTTCCAACAGCACATTTTAAAAGACAGTTTCTCCCAGCATCCTTTTCTGAATTTATCTCTTTAGGTGACAAAGAAGACTGATGATTCTTCCAGAAGTAAAGCTAGAAATACCAGCACTCTGTCACTTACTAATCATGGAGAAGGAGAAGTAAAGAACTGGACCTGTAAGCAGCCTTTTTTTTTTTCTTTTTTTCTTTTCTTTGAGAGAAAGGAACTTTTCTTCTTTCAACCACTTGCCCCACCCCCCACTCCCCCACCCCTTCTTAAATGCTAGGCATTTCAGAGAGCATCAGGAAAGAAATCAATGTTGTAAGATACACATATAACAATAGTATGTAAAGAATTCTATAGATGGAGAAAATAAAGCAGACTCTCAAAAAGACGTAACTACAGGCAAGCATTACTGTATTTCCACCATCGCCTCTCCTCTGCTCTGTCCCTCCTCCCTATCTAGAACTATAGACAAATCCACAAATTACACAGAAAAGCGTTCTGCAGGACACAGATAGCAACTTCAGAGACAGAAAAACCTCCTAACCCAATTTTATAGACCATGTCATAGGACAGTATCAAACAAATTAACACTGGAGCTTACCATTTCGAGACAAATCAAGTTCCACCAGCTGTATGAAATGAGATATTTCTGAAGGGAGCCGCTGGATTTCGTTATCACTGAGTCCAAGTTTCCGTAACTTCACAAGTTGGAAGAAAGGCTGAAAGAAATTTAAAACATCCATGTCAGGAAATACTCATGTAACTCACGTGCAGGTTTGATAAATTAGAAGCGAAGACTGGAAGCCGCTTTCAAAAATCTGAGCTAATTAAAGTTGTTGCTTAAAATCAGTTATGCAGACCTCTTCCAGACCTGCATCAGAATGAACATTTTGGTTTAATTTTTACATGCAAACAAATCATAATCTGTGTTTTACCTAAAATGAAAAACTATTTAAAGTCTGTAAAGCTTGCTACTAAAGATCACAGCAGGCAGACTCTAGTAAAATCCAGATTGCTTGCTTCAAAATCATTAATGGGGTGAGGTTATCCAGCAGGGTAATTAAAAGCATCCTAATTACACACCAAGGCTCATTAAGAAGTTAATGCAGAGGGACACTATAGCACTATACAGAAAACCCACATAGAGGGGCTGCACAAGCCCTCTTCACTGGAGCGCCATCAACAACTAGGTTACAGAGCCTTCCCTTGGGAAGACCTTTCCCCTCCCTTCCCTTCCCATCTTGTACATCCTCCATTCCATGGCCCAGTTTCAGGAGGACTAATGAAAGTTGGGCAGGATACACATGATTCCAGGTCTTCCCAGCTTGAAGAGAAACCTAACTCAACCCTGTCTCTACAGTAAGGACACAGGCATGTAATGCAGGCAGGATGCTAACTTGCCCTGACCCCAAGCTTTAGGCTTAGAGTGACAGGCAGCCCCCAAGAAAACCAACCATCAAAGAAGACAGGCCAAACTGCAAGTCAAATCAATGCCAGGCACTGGGAGCAGCGTTACAAACCTACTGAGATGCAGTAGGAAAGCTGGTCATATCACAGTTTTCCTCTCTTCCAGGCAGGCCTTTGAATGAGAGTGACTGCAAATGACTGCAAGCAGTGAGGGTTTGTGCAGAATGAAATGACTTTATATACAAGTCATCTTGATCATAACTGACCAGACTTCAAACTTTAGGAAAGTTTTGCGTGCAAGGGTTGGGCATTTTTGCTCAGCAGTCAGTAAGAGCCTGTGGATCTCACTCATCCACTCATGGCATGTGTGTGCCCACAGCCTCACGGGTGTCACCTCTCAGGGTAACTAGAAGATGCTAGTGTGTTTGAGACACCTGCTTACATGTAATCACCTACAATCCTCTCTTGGAAATTAGTACCATTTAAAATTGGAAAGAAAAAAAAAAAAGAAAAGAAAAATTTAAGTGCTAGAGTGGGTGCTCTGAATGTCAATCCTATCTTAGACTGACAAGAAAAGGGGCACTAAGACAGGTATCTTACTAGGACACAAGGAAAAACAGAGTCTTATGAATCTGTATTATGATACAGGTTTTCAATCTCTGAGAGTCTTCAGCCCAAGATCTTTAATCAGGTTTTAAGCACAATGTTTTGCAGCCTCAACACCAATCTTTCAATATACATTGCTGTTCCTTGTCATAAAAAAGTAATGCACAACTGAAATTAACATGTTTTCCCCTCAAAAACATGGGTTTCTTCTAGAGAAGAAAAAGGATAAAGCTTATATAAGTTTATATACACTCTGCAGTCAAAACATGCACCAGATCTGAATGCAAAAATTCAAAGGCATTTTTTTGAGTCAGAATAGCACCCCTCTACCCCCCACCCCGGGTATTAAAAAAACCTTTACAATTCCACATTTATAGCTCCCTAAAAACGTATATTACAATTAAAATAGCCACAAATGTTTTTTTAATCCTTCTTTGTCCTCACAAGATCCCTAAATGCATTTTCATATCATTATATTTTTCACTTCTAAAACAAATGCATCCCTTTTGCTTAATATTTATTAATATGACTAAACCAAGAATCTATCAGAAGCTTAGAAAAGCACTTAAAGAAACCTTTGTGAAAAACCAGCAGTACACTCCACAGAAGAAATCCCAATCTGTCCTAACACTGTCCAAAACAAATACTTGCCAGAAAGCGTTCCTCTGCCAGTGCGTAGCTGCTACACTATAGGACGGTTATAAATATTGATGTTCTACTACAGATCTCATAAGCAACAGTTGTCCCTGCCAGAGATGCTCTACCATGGCAAGTGAGGAAAAACAGAAGGAACGTGGCTAAAAGACAGACAGGTTGTCAAAAAGCTATTAAGAGCTGGGCCTCCCTATGGAGGTTTGAGAGCCCTCGCTGCACCACGTGTCAGTCTTGTACATCGTTGTTAAATGTGCAGAGCACACGTGTGCAACATACAAAATTAGCAACATTTAAAGGCATTCCTGTTTAACTGACTTCTTAAAAGTAGAATTAACCGGGAGCTTTATTTCTAGTTTGCATAACAATTTTTAATGAATGGCCCCGTTTCCTAGATAAAATCAGAAGCTGCAGTTAGGTGAATGGCATTTCAACTTCTGGCTTGTTGGGGGTTCTTTTTCCTCCTTGTGCATGCTTAGTACATCCTACTCCCATGTCAGTAACAATTCTTGCTTTCTGCAAGGCACATCATTAGCACTCTAAAGCACTACTGGAGAGCCAAGCATCTCCTTTTTTGCCATATTTGTTTTACCTGTCAAAAAGACCAATGGGAAGACAAAGAATCAAAAGCTTAGTGAATAGAGTTCAAAAAATGTGTGTGTGCGTATACGTATCATCTCTCTACATAGATGTATAAAAATATATATTATAGATAATAAAATGTAATATATGTTTATAAAATAAATAGAAGTTATATAGACAAATCTGCAGCTTGTTGAATATATGCGAACCAGAAACATACTCCAAATTTGATATATCAGACACACTGAGTGCAGCCGCTGTCTGAAAAGCTCTGACACGAACTGAAGAGCACTGGGGTTGCTGGCCAGAGCCACACAGCCACCCCGCGTGCTGTAATAGCAGGTTCTGATTGCAGACCTGATGTCTCTACAAGTATCTTGGCAACACTTTTAATGCTGCTTAGTTTAGCCAGCCTAATTAATAGTGCTTCAACGAGACAAGTAATTCTGTGACCCTCAGCACTAAAGAAGCCTACAACTTTCTACTTCGCAGCCATTACCAACCTTCAATTGAAGCTTTTCCTGCTATCGAAGAATTTATAGAGGTTTCTCTTACATAGATTTTCTAAAAACACGCATCTTGAATAGAGCTCTCCTCACACTGGAAAACTCACCAAGTATCTCTCCTCCACCCAGCCACATATATTTTATTTAAACAAAAAAAAAAAACCAACTTCACTGACAAAATTGGGTCGATGTCAGCCGATGGAAGAAAAAGAGTATAAACAGGCGGTGTGAGCCCTCAGTCCTCATTTTTAAACATTATGCCACCACAACTCACTCAACTCTAGGTATAAAAGTTGACAGAATTAAGCCAAGCGAGGAGGATTGATAAAACTCAAGACTTCCTCCTGCGAAAGGGGCCAAAACAACACAGCTCTGGCTTCCTTTCAATTGTTCATTCCTGGAACAACCACCGCTCACGCCTGAGAACCATGCCTGAATGCTTCAGCACCTTTTCTTGTGGGAAAAAAGTTGGAAATAGATGAAAACAATAGACAATCGGAATAAAAACCACAGGAGGGCACAAAGCCCTACTTGCAGCTAACACTGTTTAAGGAGAGGAGCAACATCTCACTGCTAGAGCCTTTCCAGAGCTAGAGACACGTCGCACTGCAAACTCATTTGGCATCAGTAGCATAAGTGAATGCTTACTGCATTAAGCAAAATGCTTCCATAAAAAGGCTACTACCAGCAGCATAGGGAATTAAAATTAGAACCTTTATGAAATCCACTGCCTAATTTTCGAGCCAGCACAAGCAGCAGATTGAAAGGAGGAAGAAAACTACAAATTAACTCCAATTTCAGGGTTATATTTGCAGGACAAGAAGAGATCTTTTAATATTTTTTTCTTCTGATGCAGGCACTTGAGCTGTTAGTAATTTGTAAGTAATTCCTCTTACGTCAAGTTTCCCTTAGACACCAATAGTGATTTTCAACATACGCATGCTCCCTCAGCTTTTAAGGCTTCTTCAGGAAAGAGACTGCTTCTGGAATATTGTGTCCAGATCTGGGCACCTCAGTTCAAGAAAAACAAGGAACTCCTTGAAAAAGTCCAGCACAGAGCCATCAAGATGATTAAGTGAGTGGAATATTTTCCTTATGAGGACAGGCTGAGGGAGCTGGGTCTCTTTTGCCTGGAGGAGACTGAGGGGTGATCTCATCAGTGTTTTTGAATATGTAAAGCGTGAGTGTCAGGAGGATGAAGCCAGGCTCTTCTCAGTAATATCCAATGACAGGACAAGGAGCAATGGGTGCAAGATGGAACATGGGGATTCCATGTAAACATAAGGAGAAACTTTTTCACTGTGAGGGTAACCACTGGGATAAACTGCCCAGAGAGGTTGTAGAGTCTCCTTTTCTGGAGACATTCAAAACCTGCCTGAATGCATTCCTGTGTGACCTAACGTAGGTGATCCTGCTTTGGCAGGGGGTTGGACTCGACGATCTCCAGAGGTCCCTTCCAATCTCTACCATTCTGTGATTCTGTGAAATTACACTATTATATTGAAACAGGAATTAAATAAACTACCAAGATACAGTACATTACTAGGTCCTGTTTCTTAAACAGCATCTGTATGTATTTCACCCATTTTCCAAACGTGTAACTGACCAGGTAAAGGATATTCACACTTCAGAATTAAAGTGCAACACATAGTAATTTATACACAGTTTATTATACACAGTAATTATACGCAGTTTAACACCTAATTGCATTCCAGCTTCCTGTTCAGCCTGGAGAAAAGAAGACTGAGGAGGGACCTAATCAATGTTTATAAATATCTTAAGTATGGGGTGCAGGAGGAATTGGCCAGCCCCTTTTCAGTGGTCTGTGGGGACAGGACTAGGGGCAATGGCTGTAAGCTGGAGCACAGGAAGTTCCACACCAACATGCGGAAGAACTTTTTCACAGTGAGGGTGACAGAGCCCTGGGACAGGCTGCCCAGGGAGGTGGTGGAGTCTCCTTCCCTGGAGATATTCAAGACCCGTCTGGACGCCTATCTGTGCAGTATGAGCTAGGGAGCTGCTTTGGCAGGGGGGTTGGACCCAATGATCTCTCGAGGTCCCTTCCAACCCCTGCAATTCTGTGATTCTGTGATTCTCTGCTTTCTTCTCCTACATTGTAACGAAAAAAGTCAGTGGGGGAACCCTTCGTTTTATTTGTACGCTTCCATTAACCAGATACACATCCTCCTTCAGTAACCACATAAGGAAAATTTCAATCAATCCTTCCCCCACCCTTTTTATACTACCTCAGAAAAAGGTCTTTCTTCAGGCAAACACAAGCAGAAGCTGCAATTTGGTTTTGGTAAGCAAAGCAGTGAACAAGGTAAGGCATCAAATCTGTGAAATAACCTTGCAGCATGGCTAACAACACTCCCCAGGAAGGTCCCCTGTCACCAATATACATAACAACTTGATTTTGGTCCCTGGAAGATGGGTTAGTCTTTTCTGTATGCACCCTTCCATAGCTTCAGCAAGATAGCAACGGAAGCCCAACCTTTCTTTTTAGAAGAACGTACTGCTTGGTGGACAGGACACTACAAAGAGAATGAGGATGAAATCACCTAAGGCAAAGCAGCACTGAATTCAAGTGTTCTGCTTCCTGGGGATGTGTTTAATAATGGGGGTCTCCTACAGGCATACGTACAAACTCATTCCCTGTGATGGTCAGAAGGGCAAAGGTGGGGACAAAAGGGCAAGCTTTTCTTCCTTCCTTCCCCACCTCCATTTGTAGGAGCCATCAATAGTAAACTATTTGAAAGACCATCCATAGGGGACACTCAATGCTAAGGATTCCAAAAGGACAAGACATTTCCACAGCCTACCCTAAACAACTGGTGGGATTTCAGCCATTGCTTCTGCTCTGAATCAGCCACTGGACAGATCAGCCTGGAGCCAACAAGAACCATAGCCATGCTTACACTCAGCACAAGCTGTAACACACCCTGCCCTCCACTCAAGCAGCAAGGCTCCCCAGCTGAAAGCCACAACTAACTTAGAAGCAAAACACTCAGATGCAATCCTGTATATCACTGTCATAGAATCTATCCCAGAGAAACACACTGGTAGCACAAGCACTGAGGGAAATCAGCAAGAGCACTGGAAGTGGACACCTTCCTCTAGACACATTGTTGCACAATGAAACACTGAGGAAGCTGGATCTTATTCTGGATTTGTTAACAATGTAATATGCTCCCTACAGATTCCAGTGAAGTCTGGTATAGAAACTGTCAGCTTGGCATCTCCCACAAAGCCTGGGATCAACACCAGGATCCCTCATCACTCCATCTCCTTTCACCTGCGAGCCAAGGACAGCTGGCGATGGCAACAGGGCTTCACAAATGTGGACATCTCCTATTCCTTTGGGCCAAACTTTAATTTTCAAACAAGGTACTAAGTGAGATACTAAATTGATTTCTGAGGGCAAGGGCTAATTCACAGTCCAGCACAGCAGAGCAATCAGGCAGTTGACAACTCTGTGCTGGAAGCAGCCACTGGATTTCCTCTCAAGCCATGAGAGGAGATGCAGCAGCAGCTGGTGATGGACCACAGTGTGCAGACCTCTGCCCACTTGGTAAGTGGCAAGCTGGGAAACAGACTACTGCTCCATGTAGCCAAGGTCTCAGATTCTGTCTTCACATGTTTCATGGCAAAACCAGTCAGTATGGTGAAAGATTGTTTCACACGCCCAAACCATGTTTGTTGAACACGTTCATGGCATACTTGGGTCTCACAGCATGCTAGCACCAAGTCTGTCATTATGAATAATAATGGCACAGGGCAGACATTCAAGGAACCAATACAAAACATCAATGAAATTACTACATTGTCTGATAAGGGAAAGTATTAATGAAATATCACAGTTCACAGGCATTTACCCTAAACAGAACCGGTTGTTAAAACTGCCATCTCCACCTCCAGTGGATGCTTTACAGCCCATGAGGACAGATCAGCCAGGCAGACAGTTGTGGGGGAGGGTCTACAGGAGACAATGCAAAAACCATAACCAATGCCTCACTGAAGCTGGCATTCAACATGTACCCACTCCACTTCTGGACCCTATTTTCAAAGCATTTTCGTGTTGTTTTCTGAACTACTGTAAGTGATGGACCAGTTACAGGTCCTAGTCTCAATTGCTACTGTCCATTTTTTAAAACGAACAAAAAGCAGCACTGAACATGAAAAGGCTGAGCTGCCATTCCAAAAAAATCTTGACAGACTAGAGAATCGGGCAAAGAGAAGCAAATAAGATTCAAGAGGGGCAAGCCTAGGGTCCTGCACCTTGGGAGGAGTAACCCCACAAACCAGTGCAGGTTACGGCTTCACCTGCTGGGAAGCGTGCTGCAGAGAAGGACCTGTGAGTCCTGGTGGACGAGCAGCTCTCCATGAGCCAGCTGTGTGCCCTTGTGGACAAGAAGGCCAATGGTATCCTGGGTTGTATCAAGAAAAGCGTGGCCAGTAGGTTGAGGGAGGTTCTCCTCCCCCTCTACTCTGCCCCATGGGGTCACATCTGGAGTGCTGTGCCGGTTCTGAGCTTCCCAGTTAAAGAAAGATGGGGAACTAGTGGAGAGAGTCTAGCTAAGGGCTACAAGGATGACTGGGGGCCTGGAGCACCTCTCCTGTGAGGAAAGGCTGAGAGACCTGCGTCTGGTTAGCCTGGAGAAGAGAGAGGGGATGACATGAATGCTTATAAATATCTAAAGGATGGGTGTCTAGGGGAAGGGAGCAGACTCTTCTCAGTGGTGCCCAGTGACAGGACTGACCAGGGGCAATGGGGACAACATGGGAAGTTCCCTCTCAACATGAGGATAAACTTCCCCACACTGTGGGTGACAGAGAACTGGGACAGGCTGCCCAGAGAGGTTGTGGAGTCTCCTTCTCTGGAGATACACAAAATGTGCCTGGACACAATCCCATGCAACCTGCTCTATGGGATCCTGCTTTAGCAGGATGGTCTCTAGATGGTTCCTTCCAACCCCAACCATTCTGTGAATCAAAATGCTGCTCTACTCAGCAATGCATTATACAGGTTGCCTTGTGCAGTTTCCTGACAGGCAAGGTTTTACATTCTCTTTGATATTGATTAAGAAGAGGCAACAGAAGTTAAAGAGCACTTGATGACACAGCCATTAGAGTACAGTGCAGGAAGGGAACATTTCTCTGCCGTTAAGAGAGTCCAGAAAACATCTGCTACAACAAAATGCGGATTCATGGCAAGGTAAATGCATTTGCCATTTGGAGAAAAAAAAACAAAAAACAAAGCCTCACATTTAATCTCACTAATGAATTTATAGCATGCATTTTTCCAGTATACAAGATTACTGGTGGGAAGTAATATCTTTTTTTAGACCAACTGATATAATTAGAAAAATAATTCTATGTTTAATCATTAAATTTATTTCAGTGCTACAGATATATAATCTCTGCCCACAAATCTTGCCTTACCTCTGTATATCACACAGAGAAGGGGATGCTCCCACTTTAATACGACAATAGACCCCTTAAAAAAAAGTATTGTAACAGAACCACCTAATTATTTTCCTCCAACTAAGGTCAAAAATCAAAAGAGTTCAGTTGTTAAAAAGTGGGATGGTGGGACTACAAGAAAAACTGCCCTTAGAAAATATTTCTAACCAAGCAAACCTCAAAGTCTTCTAAACAGTCTTACAGACATTAACAGAGAAGTCAGAGTTCAAAGGGGACACAAGAGTTAAGTTCTCCCTCTGCTCCCATTACACTGCGATCTATCAAATTTGATGTCAAAAGGCAGTAAGTTTTCTTCCAGTCTTAAGCAATACAACAGACTAATTTGCAAGCTAGCAGAAAAACTAGATATATTTATCTGGTAATAAACTCATTTGGAGCCTTCAACACCATACTTTATATTTAGAGGGATTTTAATATATGGATCCAATATTGCTTCTCTACAAACCATAATGCATTTTAATAATTCACACACGCATTGCACACCAGTACTGACTATGCTCACAGAAGGTTTTTACAGAAGGTATTCTCAAGACACTGAAGTTGCAAAGTTGCATGCGTTCTTAGAAAGTATTTTGCATACCATTTGTCATATTGAAGAAAAAATTAATTCTTAAACTTTCAGTAAAATTACCTTTAGTGGCTGCACACAGTCTCCTTCAGTTTCACGCAGTGGCATAGCTCCCTGTGATACTAAATGTCAGTGCACACTGGTTCAAATTGTATAGTCTTATTTCTTCCATGATTTACAGCAAGATGTGCAAAACCACCATAATACCATCCATGTTAGAAGTAAAGAGCAATAAAATCTTTGAGGGTGAATGAACAGGGAAAATCGTGGCAATTCTGTTTGCATCATTCAAAACATCAGCAGTTAAAATCCTTGATACGCCCCCACAGAACCACAAACAAGACGAGGTTGTACCTCTGGAGATTATATAGCCCAAACCCCTTGCTCAAAGCACAGAACACCTAGAGCAGGTCACCTGGGATCATACCCAGTCAGGTTTTGAGCATCTCCAAAGAGGGAGATACCACAACCTCTCCGGGCTGCGTGTGTCTGTGTTTCATCACCCTCGCAATCATTTTCTTTTTAATTAAAAAAGGTGTTTTCTTATGTGAGATTATATTTTCCATTTCAGCCTGAGCCCATTGCCTTTTATCCTCCCATGGGGCACCAATGAGAAGAGTTTTGATGTCTTCTTTACAGCCTCCTATCAGTATTTATGCACACCAATAAGATCCTCCTTTTTCTTCTCAAGGCTGAACTATCCCAGCTCTTTCAGCATCTTCTATGTGACAGATGATCCAGGCTGTTAGTGATCCTTCTGACCCTTTGCAGGACCCAATCCAGTATGCCCATAACTCTCCGCTTCTGGGAAGCCCAGCATTGGTCACAGCTCTTTCAGCTGTGTTTTCCCCAGTGCTAGCCAGCAGAGAAATTCCCCTAAAGCATCCCAGATACTGTTAGCCGCCTTTGCCATGAGGTAACACTGCTGACTTGTGGGCAACCTGTCCACCAGGTCACCTGAGGGCCTTTATTTTGCAAAGCTGCTTTCCATATGGTCAGTACTGGAGAATGGGGTTATCCCTCCCCAGGTGTATGCAGGGCTTTCTTTCTCTTTACTGAGCTTCATGAGATTCCTCTCTGCCCATTTCCCCAGACTGCCAATGTCCCTCTGAATGGCAGCATAAACATCTTATGGGACACATCCAAGCAGATCCCTGAATGTGCCAAAGTTTGTTAGTGGATTGTGATGCTGCTTTTTGCCCTGTTCTGTTTTCTCAGAATCTTGAACTCCACCATCTCACTGTCACTACAGCCACTGCAGCCCTGACCTCTGCATGGCAACTTGTCCTCAATCTGCATGAGAGATCCAGCAAAGCACCTCTGTCCTCAACTGCTTGATGACCCATGTTAAGAGGTCATCAACACACTCCAGAAAGCTCCAGGATTGCTTATGCCTTGTTACACTGTCCTTCCAGCAGGCATCAGGGTGGTTCAAGACCCACATGAGGACATGGACTTTTGAACATGAGGTTTCTTCCATTTATCTAAAGAAGGCTTCATCTGCTACTTCTTCCTGATCAGGCAGTTTACAGCAGACATCCAACGCAACGTCACCCACTAATCCCAACCTGCTCTCTGCCACCATCCATGCCAAGGCAAAGCTTCACATGTCTCTGCTGCTCTTTCACATGAAGGTCAACTTCCCGCTCTTGCCTTCCTGGACTGTCCTTCTTAAAGAGCTTGTGTTCATCCACTGCAGCATTCCATATCTCTGTGATCCCAATTATATCCACACATTTGAAAAAAGGAAATGAAACCTCTTGTTATCTACATCTTAAGAAGGGATGCTTACAACCCGTAAGCACAGATTTAGAGACAGGTATGATATCATCTCTTTCCACAGAAGATTGCTGGCCATCGACCATGCAAGTGTCTTTCAGGCTTATGGTTGCATAATGGGAGAAAGCATAGTACAACAGCAAAATTAATCTAAAAGCAGGGGGAGGGGGGCGGTTTCCTCACCAGAGAAGGAGGTGTGGCATGGGAAGAACAGAGGGACTTTTTCTTGAGGAGCTTTCACAAGATTTTGATATGATAACAGCACCCTGGATTTCAACACCACACACAACAGATATACAGGCACTGCCTCAGCCAAATGCCAAGCAGCAGCACCATCGACTTCTCTAACACAGAAACTGGGACACGGGAGGAGGCCACGGTTTAAACAGGTCTCATGGAAGTGGTCTCACATCAATCAAGTAACTACAGAGAAGCTTTAGCATGTAACAACAAGAAGGAAGAAAAATATAAAGATGGCAGATACAATCTGTATGCTCAGAGAAGTGAAATGATTCAGAGTTGCATCAGTTTAGGTTCAAAACACTACGTATCATCCCCAAAAGAGAAAGAGTTCAGCTGAATCTCAAGCTAAACTAATCGCACGCATAAAATTTCAAATTCATTTTTTGCCATTGGACTTTTCACAGGAACAACATCTGCAAAAAGTCCCACAGGGAAGTGGGGTTTACCCTTGGGAGAACACCAAGTGAGCAGCAGCAAGACAAAACAGCAGCAAAATGGGTTATAAGCTATTTCCACCACCCACTAATGCAAAGAATGCTAGTGATTTAATATAATAGCCAAGATACAATACTGTATTCGAAGGTTCATAAAAAAAATCTTTCCTCTTTTTTGTTATGAAGCAGTGGGGAAAAAAATATATGCAGAGATCCAGTTGTGTACTGCCAATTCCACACACAGACAAATTAAGCTGACAGGACGTATCGGCCCTTAAATTCTAAAGTACAGGAGCAGGAATCAACATTTAAGCAACTACAGGCTCATCTGTTGAATTGAAAGCATTTTATTTTTATCTGATACTTTTCATTAGAAAAGCTATTGAAATACATCATGCAGAATATGTTATTTTCTTCTATCAAAGCAATTTGCCAGAAAGCCTACTCTTTGGTGAAGTACAGTTTTTGATGTGTACCAAATGATACACTACACATTGCAGCCTGAGTTGACAAAGCCCTCACATTTTCACTCCCAAGGAAAAGAAAAATGGTCCGGGATTAGGGAAACAAAAAAAAAGTCACCACAAACTGAATTTTTAAGTCTCTCTGTGCACACTGGTGACCAGGCACCGTGGGGTTTTGCTATCAGATCCGATATACTGAATATTCAACGGAAGGCGCTCAGGATTCAGCACAGGAGGAGGAATTATTTAAGCAGGTAAGGGCCACACGCTATACCACTGGCCCTACACAAAGCCCTTCTTCCTTTTGAGATCAAAGAGTGCAGCTCTTGAATTTGTCTTGTAAAGCAGAAGTGGTGAGAAGCACGCTGACAGCTAGAAATTGCTGTTCTGTGGGAAAACTGCCACATCTGCCAAGAAAGGCTGGAGAGACCTCAATATTGTGGAAAACCACCGGCAGCTTAATAGCACACAGTCTGCTCTGCCAGCACATCCCACCAGGGTGGCTCTTCCCACAGGAAGGACAGGGGCAGAGGGGGGAACCTGGGAGGCAGCAGAAAGGAAGGGGAAAGAGCAGAGGACAAAAGAAAGGGGAAAAAATAAAATGTTTGCAAGGGCAGCCGAGAATCTGGCACAGAAGGGACTGGAGGGGAGGCAAAAAATGAGAAACACAAGGCAGACAGGGCTGTTTAGGTCAGAGGAAGTGAGCAAGATCCTGGGACATCAAGGCCATGGAAAAGCATGAATGTGCCGCGCAAGGAATCCGAGACAGCCGTGGTAACGGCAGAGCAGGTCGCTGTCAACACGAGCACATGTTCTCCATCACGTAATCGGGAAGGGAGGGAAGAAGGGATCTGGGGATCCGGCACAGCAGTTAAGGAGACCTGGGAAAAGAATGAGAGTACTGACATGGGAAACCAAAAGATCCCTGTGCAGTAGCAAAAGGCTATTTGTAAACTGCTGCGCAAATCCAAGTCAGTAACTTGTATTCCTGAGAGGCTGACAGCTATAGCTTAGGGAAAAAAACATATTTATAGGGAAAAGAGGGTCAGAGAAACTAAGCTAGCCCACTCCTTTCCTGGTCTGCATATGCACTAATGCACAAGGGAGCAACAAAGGAAGGAGTGGAAATGACGGGGGTAATGACATCTCTCTGCTTCTTGGGCACTTCTTTCCAGATGAACCCTTCCTACCCCCTCTGCCCTTAGAAGTCAAGAATTCTACCATACATTTTGGTCAACCAACACAACAAAAATAAACCAAGAAAGTAATACTTTCAAAATAATTCCAGCATACTTCGTTTTTCTTCTCCTCAGGACACTCCAGATGACTCACAACATACACTATTGCTGGGTCTTTCTGCTAGCCCCTTCCCACAGAGGTGCTGCAGCAACTCTTTCAAGCTGTTACCTGTCTTTTGAAGGGATTTTTGTGCATTTGTTTCATTGGGGTTTTTTTGGTGGCACGCTAACATACACCCTGCTAAGGTAATACCCTAAAATACGTCCTCAAGAATAATACAGGTTTTAAGTATGCAGATTAAACAAAGCCTTAGACTACTTCTGTACTTCAAAATGGAAGGTTTAGGGCGTGCATTGGAGCAAGCCAACCGAGGAACACTTTTCATCACGACTTAACAGAAACAGGGACAGGGAGAAAGGGGGAAGAAGGGGGCAAACATGTGCATCCCACACAAGTTGCCCCAACAACTTGAGAAAAGTGCAGGGAGTTGACATATTCCAACATGCCACTTGCTGATACTTACCTGCCTCAAAAAACTCTATGTTTGAAGGGATTAAAAAATTTGTGCAAGTAGAAGGAAAGCAGATGTCTGGAGATAAAACCATCAGGGGTATCTGAACCTTGCTGTGTGGTAAAACTGGGAAAAGAACTCACCAATATCTACTTGGTTTCAGAGAAGCATTACAAGACCTCCTGCCTGCTGTACCAGCCATTTCAGATCACACTATCCCACGCTGGGAAGATGAGGTCTGAACTACCAGCGTTGGGAAAAGGGAAATTGATTTGGGGTCTTCATCTATCCAACTAGTGCAAGTTCTGCTGCATGGCACTGAGTGAAAAGGGCAATCCATTGCTATTTCAAGGTGAGCCTTTACAGCAGCAGTTTCCTAAGGAGGATCACAACCATCCCAGTGACGTGAACACCTTATCGGTGTTACAGGATGTATATACAGCATCAGCACAGCCTACAGATGATTCACCAGGAATTGGCACAGATCACTGTGGACTTCATCAAGTATGAGAAGGTATCCAGTGAGCCAGTCACTGAGAGTTGAACAACCAGTCCCTGAGAGTTGAACAAGTCTCCTGACTTGCTTATGCCTGAACTGAGCCCAAAAGTGGTTTGATTTTACATTACCTCCTTTATGCATATACAGAGTAAACTTAATTAAGACCAATACAATGCATTAGACTAGATTAAGGGCATAATGACCACTAAGATCTATAATGACCTAACGGTTAGCTAATTGTACACCCTAATGGTTTCCCTCACGTTTGCTCTGCAAGAGGTGTGGTGTACCCCTGCTTTTTATACCTATTTCCAATTCCGTATCTGAAGTTTGCATTAATACTGTTATTTTAATATAATAGGGAATAAACCCTGTAGAGCTCCTTTCCAAACAGAGATCTTCCACTATTCTCTTCAGACAGGTTCCTACAGCAGAAACTTTTAAAACCATTTGCTGGTAGAGATTTTAAATGAGGACCTTCCCATCCACTTCCAGATTCAACAGATTAGTTTCACATCCAGGATTGCAGCTGTATTTTTGTACCCGAAACTCCTACAGAGTCAACACATATCTGAGGTGATGGCACTATATTCCATTTATCAGAAAACATTAATAAGGAACTGACGAGAAGAGTTCATAGGTCTGTGCAGGAAGCCCTAATAAAAATGCCTTCCTGCGCTGCTGACAAGGCATGAGGTACTCAGGACAGGTACTACAAGTATGTGGTTGTATTTTATCAGACTCCTCCTAGTCCAGCTAAAAACCCACAAACACATTCTGACAGTATTTAGGCACTCCAGGAATCTGATCCATATACATTTAAAAAAAAAAAAAACACAACCAAAAACAAATCAACAACAAAAAATTTTCGAATTTTAACTTTTCCTTGAATCCACCACAATGCCAAGGAGCCTGGATTTTGGGTTTAGGTTTTTTTACCCCCTCAGTTATTTTTATATGTATGGGACTTAATATGCACTCATACATAAGCAATGGAAAGAAGTGGTTGCTTCAGCCAACAGAGCACACAAGAAAGGCCATTTCATGTATGGCAGTTCTTGAAGAGGAGAAATAATGAATAATTGCACTCTATTTACTGTCAGGGATGTACAAGGAGAATCGGCCAATCCAAGTCACTTGTCCATCCCCTTTGGACCAGAGCTGTGACATTTACAGAAATAAATACCATATAATACCACAAAACAACAGACATCACAGCTTACATCTGTACACAGTGTCCAGTTTGCATGGCATTTATTATATTAAAAACATCAAAAAAACGGAGAGCCATGAGGTCTCCACAGAATTCCAGTCAGCAGCACATTCAGTACCCCTCCAATGAGAAGCATACAAGCCTGAAAGCCAACACTTAAAAGTCCAGTATAAAGAGACTCCCAAGTCTAGTCTGTGCACAAAGCCAGCAGAAACTGCTGGAAGTAAAAACCAGCACCCACACGGAGGCTATGGAAACCAGTTTTGCTCTACTTCAGGAGTATAAAGAGTGCAGTCACAACAAGATGCAAACCTGTGCCTAGGTTTTTCAAAAGAAAGGGCGGACTTTAATCCATCTGTTTAACTGAACATCTTTACTACCGTCTGTAGGAAAACTTCTCCATCATTATTACTCTTACTGCCTAGAGTGAAAAAAAAAAAACAAACCAGTTTATGTGAGTGAACTGAGTTTAAAAAAAGGAAAGTAAGGCCATTTAAGTTTTAGTATGAACAGACCAACTTTGATTCGAGTGGAAACAAAGGTGCTTTTGACATTTTTTCTGGCTAGTTAGTTTCTTGGATTCCAAGTTAGTAAGAGCTCAGACACTTTAAAGGTGCCGCTTCCAGATAACGCTTCCCCTCTGATATCAAACTCTACCAAACCACAACTCACAAAAAGCTTCTGAGGCGTCCAAAGTTTAAAGCAGCATTACAGCAAACAGCCTTTGGTTCATCCAGCCAGAAGTTGAGCGTGCCTCCCGCTCGCACTGCACTGGGGGAGTCGAGCAGTGCCTCGCTGCAATCACTGTGATGGAGTTCCCCTAGCAAAAACCAGCAAGCCCCAGCTGGGGAGGCACACCGGTGGGTACCAACCACATCGGCGGCGCAAAACGACGCTGAATTGGAAGCGAACTCACCTTTGACAATGCCAACAAGAAAGCATTACGCACAAAAACCTGGCTACGTGTTTCATGCAAGAAACAAAACCACTGACAACCGTGTGGGGCTTCACACGGAGAAAAACAAGCAGCTTATTCGCCTCTCTGGCGTTCGGCGTGACCAAGTTTCCAAGAGTGGAAGGCAGGAACAGGAACGCTGATAGCTGCCAGAGGGTTTTCATGTTTTTCCTACGTGCAGAGCGGATAGTATCTACTGAAAGGGGAAAAAAGAGGAGGGTTTAATGCCCTCCAAGGTCTCGTAATTCCGATGACGTGAATGTTAATCACAACATATATTCACATCCTGTGACTCCGGCCCGAGCCCCTCGCACAGCACTGTTCCTCCCGCAACACGGGGTCTCCTCCAGCTTTGGCTCCTGAAAGCTCGCTCGCCATCAACTACCGGGAAACGCTAAACCCCCGGCTCCAGCTCGTCCTTTAAGCCCCGGGGTTACCGCCACAGAGAGGCGGTCCCGGCCGCCCCACACCGCCCGGCGCCGAGACGCCACAGCACCCCCGGCCCACCAGGAGCCCCTCAACGGCGCCTCGGGCCGGGCGTGCAGCCGCCTCATCCCGCCGACGCCGGGCCGGGGAGCACGGCGGCGGGCACCTGCCAGGGCGGCTCACCTGCGCCCCTCCCTTCGCCCCGCTTCGCCCCGGGCGGCGGCGGGGCTGGGGCGGGCCCGGCCCCGGTGCCGCTGCCGGGGTGGGGAGGCCCATCCCGTTCCCGCTCCCCGCTTACCTTGGGCAGCTCGCGGAGCTGGTTGGCGTCCAGCAGGAGCTCCTCCAGGCTGCGGCTGTAGCGGTAGATCTCCTCGGGCACGGCGGCCAGCGAGCAGTGCCGCTTGTCGATAGACTCCACATGGCGGTTGCACCGCCACAGGGGGATGCAGTGGAACATCGCCCCGCCGGGGGGGAGGGAGGGCCGGGCCGCTGGGAGCCGCGGGGCGGGCGCCGCCGCCGCTCACCGCTGCCCCCTCCTCGCCGCCGGCCGCAGGAGTCGCTGCCTCCTCCGCCGCCGCGCAGCGCGGGTCCCGGCGAGCCACCGGCGGCAACCCGCATCCAGCGCGCCGGCGGCGGGAAGCGGCCCCGGGCGAACGCGGCGGCCCCGGGAGAACAATGGGCAGGAGCCGGAGGCGAGCGGGGGCCGCCCCCCTACTGTTCCTCGGAGGGTCGCTACCCTCCCAGTAGGGGCATGGCGGGGCGCCGGGCGCAGCGGCGCTGCTGCCGTCCGCCGCGCATTCCCGCGCCTGACCCGGAACACGGGCAGCCTCTCCCCCTCCCTCCCCTCCTCCCCGTCCCGGCTGACATCAGCGGGGCCGGGCCCGGCCGCCCCGCCCCGGCCCCGGCCCGCCGGCCTGCCCGGGGAGGCGGCCATCCACCGCACCGTGCCACACCGCCACCCGCCCCCTCGGCGCCGCCTCGCCCCGGGGCAACCGCGCAACTTTCCGCCGGCGCGGCACGGAGTTTCCCGCGGCTGGAAGTGTAAAGTTCTGCCCGGGGGGCTGCCGCGGCCGGCGGGGATGGCCGGGAGCAGCATCCGCTGCCCGCCGCGCAGAGCTCTGCCGGAGCTGCCGGGCGGCCGACCCGGGTCGGCTCGCCATCGCTGCAGGCCGCGGGACGGGGACGTGGGGCCAGGACGCTGTGGGCCGAGGTGCTTTGGGCCAGGCGGCGTGGCACGGATGGAAATGAGTGGGACGGCGTGACAGGGGTTGGGCCGCTCCTGTTACCTGCTCCGAGGTGGCTGCGCCGTACCCGAGGTGCTCGCGGACGTCAGGGTGCAGGAATGTGCGCAGGCTGCACTTGACATTTCCCGTTCGATGGTTGGGACACGATGGATGCTCTCTGGAAAGTGACAGAGTGTGAGGAACGCCGTTCGGGTACCATGGCCCTTGCCGATGTTTTTTTTCCTTCTCAAACTACATTGCTGGGGCATTAAAACCCCTCAGTATCTCTCCTCGAGGTTTTCTGAAACGAGGGGATTTAAATCCACTTTCAAAAGAGCTGATTGTAAGGTCAGAGGGGTCAGCAAAGGTAAATACCCAGCAGCCTTCCTCATACCCCCACCCGCAGGGCCGTGCGCTGAGCTCTAGGAACAAAACACAGGCTCAGGGGCTCTCCTCTCTCTGGTTGCATAATAGCAATTTTGTCATCTACTCAGTGACATAAAATACTTCTGAAAAGAGGCACTTAGCGTCAGAGTTGCTCTTGAAATATTACTAATATCTTGCATAATTCTGACTGGGTGCAGGTACAGGAACGGGGCAGAGGGGGAAGTTTGTTGGAGCTGTGTCGGTTGTTCAATCCCTGCACAGCACTGATAACGCTGCAGTGTGCTTATTGTTATTCGACCTTCAATCAGCCAACAAGTCTTGCTAGCTACGCTTCTTTAATTTCTGTGGGAATTGGAGTGATCTGCCTGGCTTTGGTTTTTAAAAGGACATTTTAGAACCTCTTACACTCTTACTCTCTGCTGACCTATAAAACAACAAACTTTAAAACTATTACCATTTCCTCCTAGATACCTTAAAAAAAAACCTATCAGAACTGACAGTTTCTTTCTGCCATTGGCACATCCTGTAATTACAACCACAAAAGTGGAACCTCCTGATGGAACCTCCTGACGCGTCTAACTAATGTAAAGAAACCTGCCAGCCCAGGGGAAAGAACTGACATGGTAACAACTGATTGAGGTGGGTTTTCAGAAAGCCACGGGAAATTACCTGACTTCTGACCATGCCACCATTAAAAAACGTGTGTTGGAGAGAGAGTGTTGGCATTTCACCTCAGAGGACCGTAACTGGTTTCCTGGCATCATTTTCATCCACTAGAAGTGTACAAACTCTTTATAGCACTCACAAAAAGAAAGCTGTGATTGACCTTTTTCATCCCGCACTTGAAAGGAAGATCATTACCTGATGGTATTCTGAGCAGGGTTAGGAGATTAGGTTTTTTCAACGTACCTGCAATATTTTCAATGTGTCGAAAATATTTTGAGGTACAGACTTCTTCAGCTCCTACAGTTCCTGTGGAGAGAATGTTCATAAACATGTTCACCTGTGTTTGGAAATGGGGTGGGCACCCATGAGCGCTCTCAGGCCTCCCCAGTCCCTGGGGCTGGAGATTAAATAAACTACAAGACAGGAGAAAATCAAATAACCATGTTGCGCATTGGCACAGAGCTTGGCAAAAGCAGGGATCCAGGAGGCTGGCCTGCAGATCTTAGAGGTGGAGATGAAGAGGACCGTGTCCATCACACTGGAGCCCAGTGGCTGACCAGGCGCTGCTGACGCATCTCCATCACACTGGAACCCAACCAGTGGCCAGCCAGGCACTGCCAATGCACTTCCTCCAGCTGCCAGTGCAGCCAGTCCTCCCTGTGGGCAAGCAGAAGGGATGGGTTCAGAAAATCAAGATTCTTGTTCCAGTTCCGACCTGATCTCTGACACAGGTCATGAATCTGACTCAGGGAACATGGTGCTCTCAGCAGAGACCAACCAAGATCTGCTACCAAGATTGCTTTGCCTAAATTCAGTGACCACTACAGCTACTTGGTGTCTATTCCTAGGGAACCCTCTGGATAAGAGGGGCTGCAGGGGAGCCATGTGGCAGGGAACATGCACAGGAAAGGGCTGCAGCTGACTGCCCCGTATATATAGGACATATTGTCCTATATGGGACTACATCATAGAGATAGGGTGACATAAAAACATTTGAAATTGAAGAATAACATGACTTGTTTAATTGCCAAACAGAAGAATGAACAGGTTGACTCCTGAGCTCCAGCTCTTAAGAACAGGCTTGTGAGTGGCACTTTGGGACCTCCTGTGCACCTTCTGCTCAGCTGGAAGCATCCACATTGTCCCACAGCTGGGTCTGACACCAGGCAAAAGATCCAGTGGTAGCCTCTGTGGGAGGGATTTCATGCCAGCTTGTGGTGTTCTCTGTCCTGCCACCTTCTGTGCCTTTGGGATGAATGCCCAGAACACCCTCCAAAGAGGGCTTCATATCCCACTACACTGATGTGTCTCAGAGGCTTCTATTTTGAGCCTTGCTTGCATGATGCAGACACGAAGTTTGGCATGAGATGTCACTTATGCAGATGCTGTCATGTGTCTCATGACTAGGTCTCACCGTGACAAGTCTAGACAGTAACAGGAGGGTGACAGTGAGTCTGTGAGCTTTAATGAAGGATGTAGCAAACTATTAGCATGAGTGTCAGGGAGTCCAGGGGACAGAGTGATGGCAAGAGAGATTTATGAGATTTTGCTTCACCAGCTGACACTCAATGTAAGGATAAAGAGCCTCTTCCTCTTCTTTGAGATTCACAGCTACTGACACAGGGTCTTTGATAAAATCCTTGGGTGCCTAGGACATCAAATCAGTGCTAGTAGCCCCATTCACAGCACACCTGAAGATATGGCCTGAGGGTGTGGAATGGAAATCAGTATCAAGCAGGCCAAAAAGCAAACCACGGCCCTTGTTGAGCATCATCCTGATCAAGTAAACCTGTTCAGCTTTGGTCAGTGCAATGAGTTACTAGTCTCTATTGTTCTACTGCTCTAAGAAATACCCACAATAAAAGGTCCTTCCCTAAACCAAGAAGAGACCAGTTCTGTATCCTGTGTGGCCAGAAGAGTGACCTCGTGTTAGGGCAAGTTTTGGTGGGAGAGATCTTTGAAAAGGAACTGGGAAAGAGATCTGGGATGCAATAGGGTACCTAGAAGCACACAGAAGGCACACAGAAGTTGCAGGCAAGCAGAAAAGGAGAGCAAATTGCCAAGGTTCATACAAACACATACCTGACAGCCTTCTGACCTGGGGCAATTGTGCCTCCCAGGTGTAGAAGTATTGCCCTCTCCGAAAGCAGCAGTCCTGCTGTGTTACACATTCACAAGGCAAGGCAAGGTGTGGCTCACATGCAGAAGGAAATAAGCCAGTTCTGCAGGGGATTACGTGTCTCCAAACTGCCATTCGATAACCGTTCGGTTTGCTTTACCCTTTTTTTTCCTTTTTTCTTTTTTTTTGAGGTCTGTAATTGAAATCTTTCCATTTATTTTTTTCTCCCTTTTTGGTAATTCTAACAGTATTTTAGTACTTTCATGTATTGGTTGGCTGAATTTTAGTTACATAGGACAAGTTAGTATTATTTTTAAGACTCTGCCAGCAATTCCAGAAGCCTCCAAACTGTATGAAATCTGTAAGAGCAGTAATGCTGCTAACTCTTGGGAGAGCAATGGAGGAGTGTGAGGAGCAGCTCTGTGCTTCTTCCCTTTCTTCAGCCTTGGGTGGACAAGGTCAGACTTCTGCAAACTCTGCTTCAGAGGAGAACAGATGAAGCCTGCTGTCAATGTGGTAGCACAGTTCACATTTCTTTCTTTCACGCTGTGATCGAGCCACCCACATCAGGTTTTGTGGCAGTCACTGTTGCCCCCATTAAACAGCGTTAAGGGACATACAAGCAAAGGTTGCACCCTGTCAGGGCTTAACCCAGCTGGCAGCCCAAACAACCACACAGCCCTTTTCTCTGCAGTGGGGTGGGAGGAGTGGGGTGGGGGAGGGAATCACAAAGGAAAAGGTAAAACTTGTGGGTTGAGATAAAGACAGTGAAACAGGACAGTAAAAAAAAAAAAAAGATGATAAAAGAATATACAACAGAAGTGATGCACAGCACAACTGTTCACCACCCAGTACCGATCAATGCTCAGCTCGTTCCTGAGCCACGCCGCCTCCAGACAATCCCCCCCAGTTACATATGGAGCATGATGCCACATGATAGGAATATCACTTTGGCCAGTTTGGGTCACCTGCCCTGGCTGTGTCCCCTCCCAGCTCCTTGGGTGCCCCTTGCCTTCTCATTGCAGAGGCAACATGAGAAGCTGCAGAGTCCTTGACTGCTTGGCAGCAACTAAAACACCCATGTGTTATCAGCACTGCTCTCATCCTGAATCCCAAACACAGCATTCCCCCAGCTGCTGGAAACAAAATTAACTATCCCTGCTGAAACTGGGACAACACACACGCACACACAAAGAACCACACACACACCCCAGTTATTCACAGCACGTACACAGCAGGAGAAGAGCAAGCTCTCCCGCACGGGATTGCCAGCGGGGATGTGTTGTGTGCAAGAGATCACCCTGCTGAACAGGTCAGCGCTTCCAGGGCTCTCTGTGGCAATGACAGCAGAGATACCAGTTGCACGTGTAATCACACCATAGTTGAAATTTGGGAGACAGGTCGTGACCGAAAAATTAACGTCTTACAGTCTGTCAAGCAAACGGCCATCCCTCAATCACCACCAGTCTGGCCTGGGTACATAGCCAAGAACTTCAGTGCTGAAAATATCAATTTCTAGATACAATCTCCCTGTGTGCTCCTGAACCAAAAATGCAGTTTCAAGGGATTCAGACAATGAAATGTAAAACACAGAAAAGCTGGTCTGATCTCCGGAGTATTCCTGGAAGTTGTTGTTTGAAAGAATCAGGAGGAAGGTCACGCTGTAGCTCTCCCTCAGCACAGCTCAGACACAATTGCTTTCTGGCTTGTCAAAAGGCAATTCAAGCAAACACCAGCAAGTTTTAAATTGAGATTCTTATAAAAATGCCCTAAAGCAAGGATATCCATGGGTTTAGGTGAGTGTGGAGGAGGTTAATGCTGCTACAAAGAAAGCAGTAGTATTCAGAGTGATCAGAACTTAACAGTAAAGTACCTTTTGGGGTAGAGAGGGGGAAAAAATGAGAATGGGTGGAAATAGATTTTGCATCAGCACTGCTTAAGTAATTCAGAAAGCTCATAGTTCAAAATCCACTTAAATTAACACTAGGAAAAGTGCAGCAAATAAAAATAAAGCAGTCCAAGTTCCTGAAGCCTCTTCTGCATTTGGGAACTTCTTCCCTCCCCGAGTCAGATTTCCTGAGCCTCACTGGAGAGAGATGCAGCTACAGAGCAGGGAGAAGCCAGGGCCAAACGAGCAGAGTATGAAGAGAGAAAGACCCAACTACTACAGGCAATAGGACCAGTTTGGGGAATAATAATTTATCCAGTCCTCGGTTGCTGCTGGAAGAACAGTTACCCACCCCCCTCTGAACAAATTAAATGGGAATAGTAGGGAACCCGCAGTAACCACAGTACAGCCTGCAGAGCTGCTGAGAGCCGGGCCTGGCAGGGGGCTGGAGTTAATTAGCACCGACATACTTCTCTTTTCTTCCTTTTGCTGGCTGAGGACTCGGGGCACATGTACTCTTCAGTTTCTATTTAAATTGTTTAGAAGGGGGGTTGCAAAAGCAGCAGGTAGAAGTGGCTGTAGAGTGTTCCCATATTGATTACAGAGGTACAAGTGCAGTTACACAGTATGGTTACATCACCCCAAGTTTTCGTGTGTCTGAAAAAATTGATGGAGAATAATATTAGTTTATTATTAGTATAAAGGCACATCTAAAAGTTGTGATGAATTATTATAGCCAGAATACCAAGCCTAAGCAGCACGTGCAGGTGGCCATGCGTTTAACACATTCACTGGTTCTGCAGCATTATAAATAGCACTTGCTGTGAGCAGATGCTGTAGCATCTCTTCTCCTCTCCACCCCCACCCCCAAACAAACCGCTCACGATAACGTCAGCTTTTATTTGAACACAATGAGCTGTAATCACATGAGGTATTACTCTGACTTAATCCTATTTGCTTCAGTTTGGTTTGGAAGGAGTGGCCAGTAATATGTGGCTGTATTGTGTCCAGTGGTTTCTTATTTCACACCAAGTTTCAAGGGCTGAGACTCATCATATTTGACCAGAAGAACAAAGCAACAAGTTCTGGCAGGTAAGGAGAAGAGATATATTGGTGGCTGGCACTTCTTTCTTTTTTCCCTCCATCCCAGTTGCTGGGTTGGCTGTCGCAGCTGATGTCACAACCATTCTTTCAGGTTTTCACTATTTTCAGCTGGCCAGATACAACCCAATACAACCTCTCACACAGCAAATTTTGCTTCTCCAACCACCACGAAAAGAACAAGCAGAGACACGAATTCAGGTCTCAGTTTATTCTTTCGAATCAGAATCATGATGTAGCTAGATACCACTTGACTGTAGGTAGTTAGGTGCTCTGTTTCCCATGGCCATCAGACACAACCACGCTACTGGATTTGGCACGAAATGAAAAGGCAGATATTGGCATGAGGTAGGTCACCCTGCCTATCTGCCTGGGGATTTTGGTAGGCATTAAGCCTCACCTTCATTTCATGATCTTTATCCTCTGAATGATGAGAGATGCGTGGCTTCTAGTGGGCTCTGAGCCAGGTTGCATTGAGCATCGTGAGGGTCAGGAGGAGACTCTTGCTCGTGGGGAAGCTCAGCTGGTGCGCGGCTGCACCAGCACAAGGGCTGCAATGAGAAGCATCACTCCTCCTGTCAAGAACTCTTATCAGGAGCATCTTTACGGCCCATCATCTCACATACTGATTAATCGACCCAAAGAATGTTTTACTGATGGGAAGTAGAAGCAGCTAGCACTTGGGCTAACATAAGTTTGACAGCTATGAAAATATTTTGACTTAGAATTTTTTCAAAACTTTTCATTTGGCTTGTGGTTTCTCATTTCCTTTTTCCTCTCATCTTAGCTGGAAGGGAAGTTTAATACCCTTGGAGTAGTCAAATGGGGTCTTATCTGCAATAACACACTCAACGTGATTCCATATTTGGTATTCATAAATGCAAGCTCAATGTTCTGTCTACTCTTCCCTAATTTTCTATAGTAGTTACTTAGCTCATATAATGCAAGTCAGTCAGCTCTCCTTCAGTGACTTTTACGATGCAATCCTTTTTTCCTTCAAATTATTAAGTACCATGTTAGGAAAGTGTCATTGATCCTCAAGACAAAGAATGATGAAATTTCTGCTGTTTGTCCTTAGAGCGCGAGGAACTGATAGACTGTGAAACTCGCTTATTTAAGGAATCAGACCCAAGGATGAAGGAAATATAAATGGAATTTATTTGGAATGCCAGATGGAAAGATTGTACTAAGTAGTTGCACCAGGTAAAATATTTTTTCTGCTTCTAATTGTGTCATGGTACAACTGGTGTTGAAAGCAGGCATCTGAATCCAGCGAGTTACCAGGACTGGGACAGCTGAACGTAACCATTCAGCGAGAAGCACGATCGTCTCCAGAGTTCAATAACCTGAGATGCTATGCTGAGGACCAAAAGGTAAACTAGCAATTTTGGGCATATATATGCAAAGCTACAATCTAGTTAGGAAAAACAAAAAGTTTAAAGAAATGGGTAACTTTAAAAAAAAAGTAAATAGAATAGAAAAATAACTGCCTGTGCTGTTGATAACAAAATGGCAGAGCTTGTGTGTCCAGGTCACAGCGTTTGTTAACCAGCTACCCTGTTCCTTAGAGCCTGCACCACAGTTGTCACAAATGATGGCTTTCAAAAGAATTTAGGTCAAGTAAACACTTGGCAAACAGACATACCATGGTGAACTGGGAAGTTCAGGCAGGCACCTCAGAAGCTCTGCAGACCAGCAGGAGTAAATGGAAAGCAAAATGGGAAGGAACATGACTCTGGCATGCCTTTAGCAAACTCCCAACTGCAAGAACTTCTACCAGTCTAGCAGTTGGACTAGATGATTGTTCTAGGTCCTGTTCAACTGAGCTATGATATCCTAATCCCATCCCAGTTTTTTTAATGAGAGAACAGTTTTTTCCAGATACCAATGTGCTCATTTAAGATTGTTTTGTATTTGAAGAAAGTAATGATATTAATTTATGTGAAGAGCTGAGATAACTGCAAGCACAGGAAAATGTGTGGACCAGAAAAGAATCTGGTGATTCCACTGGACACAAGCCCCAAAAGATAGGCTTCTTCCAGCAGACTCCAGTGATGCAATATACCTCTGGTCTTGTCCATTGGTGGGAATATGTGCACAGAAGTACCGTCACCCACTGTGGACAGTGCTCAGCCCACTATTTCTTCAGCCAGCATGCAAACACAGATCTTGAGCCTCAATGTTTCCTTCAAGTTTTTTCATTCTGTATTTCTATTTCCTGTTTTCAGCACTTCATGCTAGACACCCCAAGAGGCATAGGCTGACAGGAGGCCAGGAGAGGGTTAAAGGGAAACACAGTCTGCTTTGTCTTGCTTGATTTAGCCACATAGTTGGCAAGAAGCAGCTTGTAATTTTGCAACCTGTACATCCATACCATTACTGCGCACAGTGCTAGTCTCTCTCAGCTTGTGGCACAGTTTTGACACCTCATCCACTTGAAATCTCACTCCTGGTTGTAGCTTCACTTGGTTTAGGCTGTTCAGATACGTCAGTGCTTTTGGATTTAGTACAGATGGGGCCATCCCAGGTAGAAATTCAGCTGGCACGTGGGCTTCTCCAAAGAGACAGAGCCCACCCAGGGCCCCCTTTCCTATGTATTGCTTTTCCCCCAACTAACCCAACACAGCCACGTTCATCCTGTGGAAAATGGTCTCTTCCCAGCAGGAAGCACAAGCTGCCCTCAAGCAAAATCTGAGCAGAAATCTGATCCCAGGATGCAGATGTTGGGCCTAATGCAGATCAGGCTGGATGATGCTGGTTTTCCTCTATTCCTTTGTCTCCCTCTTCCTCCCTTGTCTGTCTACCACAGGGCTCATGTGAGATCACGACATGTATTTTCTGGAAGGAGAGAAGCTCTATCCTATATTCTGAATTACTCCTGGGACCGCAAGCTGAAAAGAGGGGAAGTTGAGAGGACACAATAGCCATAAATGAGCCAAAAATAAAAGTATTTTGCCCTTTCTAGCTCCAGAAGACACACTGTATAGGCAACTTCTCCTCCCCCACACAATGCCCATCTCCTGCAGGTTTCCTACCTCTGTTTCCCAGAACCTCCCTCAGCTGAAATCCACACACACACCACCCCGACAACAAAAAACAAAGCCTCTCTCTTTAGTTTGGAAACCTTCTTAGGAAGTAGAAAGGCACCTTTTCTACTTCTGTCATCAGGAGCGATGGGATGAGCTGATAATCTCCATCATTTGCTGGGCCAGTACTTCCTTTTGTAAGATCTAGTTTCTACTTGCTTGCAACTTCCCCAGGCTCCAACAGTCAGGATAATGTTTTCTACCTTATGTGTCAGGCTCAGGTATTTTTAAGAAAGATCCATCTAGAACAATCAGCTGGGTCTAAGAACACACTCACCAGAAAATATGCTGTGCCATACCTTGAAAAGATGTGCAGTAATTTTGCTACTCTGATCATTAGCTTTGGAAAAAGAAGAGTCCTTTTTAGCAGAGAGCTCAGCCTCCTGTCACCAGTGCCTTCTGCTGCCACAGCCGTGAAACTCGTCCAAGATCCTCTGGGGAAAAGAAATAAATCAATTCACGTAGGCCCAGCAGCATGCACACCTGACAAGACTAATATTTAGCTGCCCTCCATGGACTCAGTCAGCTCTGCATCATGCTGCCTGGGCTGCCCAGGCGCCGCCTGAGAGTGGCAGAAGGGCTGGGGGGCTGGAGGACCTGCCTGTCCATGCTGGGGCAGAGGGGAAGGGGGCTGCCTCCACCAAGGGGTGGGTATGACACAGGAGGGGAAAAAGGGATGGGGGGCAGCAGTGGGGGAGGAGCTGTGAGGGGGGTGGGCAGTCCCCAGAGGCACAGCCCCCAAAGTGCCCTCAAGAGCCAGACCTCAAGGTGAACACCAGCAATTCCTTCCCAGGGAAAGAGATGACCTGGGGTTTGCTGGTGGCAGTGGGGGCTCCCACATCCAGAACCGGCTTTCCACCAGTACGTGACATCCTGGGGAATATCCCAGGGCCCATCCCCACAGCAGGATCCTGCAGCCCTACTTGTTCATGGGGTACCCTCATCTGCAGAGACATCTCCTCAGGAATGGGGAAGCAGAGGAGTGCCTGCCATGGGCCCCCTGTAAGCACCAGCCAGAGCAAGACACCGGTTCATTAACTGGCTGAAGCAAAACTGAAATTCCTGACAGCTCTGTTGTTAACATAGCAGGAATTTTTCTCTATATAGGGACTAAAGGCACTTGACCCGCAGCCTTATGTAGCTGCACAGTCAGTGATCTGGGACACAGAGCACCAAACAGGGTAGAGTCAGAGTATGATTGCTCAGCCTTGTCCCATATTATAGCATCACAGGGGGAAAAAAAAGAAAGTAAAAGTGTTTATTTTGAGTTCAGCCTTACAGGCTACATCCAGGCTGCTTATTTGGTGGCAGATTTGCTGCCCAATCAATGTACTTACTTTGGAGACTGCTGCCTTTTCTCAAGAGGTAAATCCTGGCTGTACCCTGAGCTGTAAAGGGTTGTGCTCTTCTCTAATGAGCTGTGTAACAGTTCAGCAGCTTCCATCTGTCTTGTCAGTCCTCCTTTTGGCATCCAGCAGAATGTACAGCCCCGGCTCGTTCCTAGAAGGGACCTAACATTGCCCACTTGATGAGCAGATATATTTCCAGGCAGCCTGAGTACAAACTGCTCAAAAGGAAAATGTGTGCACAGGGATAAGGTTTCCAGGCTACATGAATGTAGATGTATCTGTAAATGGATGTAGATCAATTATTAATTTGAATTTGAGCTGCATCTGGACTTTCGTACTGAGGAAGCAAAATCCTCTGTGTTTGCTATAAATCTAGGGTTTGTTGCTTGCAAAACCTTTAATCTCTTTTCAGCACTCCAAGTCAAAGCTCTGGTTTTGCAACAACTAAAAGCAACGTCCCACATTTTCCATAGAGCCCTTCAAAAGCCACAGGAAGGAAGAGTATCTAGATCATCCAGAATCACAGTGGCTTCAGCTCTTCAGTGATGACTGAACGCCAGAGAGTTGGATGTGTCCGACCCCAGAACATAGACATTCGACTCCAATCCTATTTCTTCTTCATCTGTGCTTGCCACCACCATTAGCATGGCCCACAACGCCCTTCCGAATGACAGAAAAAGGTCAATGTCTTCTCCAAGGGGGAAAGGCTGAGCGGGCCGCAGGCTGTCACTGGTTCCTAAGCAGTTTAGTAGCCTAATTTTCTGGGAGACAATTTAGTTGCACCATCAGCATCATTAGCCTAAGGCAAGCAAACTTCACAGCAGTATCACAGTTTCTAAAGCAGCGACATGGTGCTTAATTTGCTCCCTGTGCCTGGTTAAGTCTTGCACCAGGAATGGAAAGAACTCATTTCCAGTCAGCTGTGTCTCTTTGACTGCCAGCAGCTCTGGGAAAGGGGGGACACCCGCAATACATGTCTTCTGCTGAAGTTGCTCTTAGCTCCTCACTGTGCCTGCAAAGCAGTCTGCTCCTAACACACTCTGCTACTTTCCCTGTTACAGAAACATGGCCTGTACTTGGGGTTAAGGTAATGCCGTTGTGACAAGTGTTGCAACATCCAGGTCTGCCAGGGTGGTTTTCTCGCTGTCCTTTTTTCCATCTTCCAAATCTTTGTCCCAGCTCACCTGAATGTTAGGATGGTTTTTGAGCCCAGAAACCAGCAGTTACTGAGCTGGGAACAAATCCCATGACTCAAAAGTCTTATCAGGAGCACCCCAGGTTTCTGCTCACCTGGGCACCTTTAGACATGTCTCCCCTTCCACAGCAGGCACGATGGGATGCTCAGGGGGTGAGTGAGTTTCCATGAGGATCTACCAGTCCTGCAGAGCTGTGTGTGGAAAGATAACACAACCACCACTTTTTCTGAAGCACTCACCCAGTGCTGAACCCCTGAAAAGGCATGTTAGCAAGAAGATAAGCCTATGCAAATCCTGGCCCTGGACACCTTAGAAAACTTCAGCAGCTACAGCAGCTGATTTCTGCTGGAGATATCATAGAATCACACAGTGGTTTGGGTTGGAAGAGACCTCAAAAATCATGAATTCCAACGCCCCTGCCAGGAGCAGGGACACCCTCCATTAGACCAGGTTGCCCAAAGCCCCATCCAACCTGGCCTTGAGCTCTGCCAGGGAGGGGCCAGCCACAGCTTCTTTGGGCAACCTGTGCCAGGGCCTCAACACCCTCACATGGAAGAATTTCTTCCTAATGTCTAATCTAAATCCACCCTCTTTCAGTTTAAACCCATTACCCCTTGTCCTGTCACTCCATACCCTTGCAAGCAGTCCCTCTCCAGCCTTCTTAATAGGCCCCTTCAGGTACAGGAAAGCCACTGTAAGGTCACTTCCCTAGGCTGAACAAGCCCAACTCTCTCAGCCTCTCCTCATATCCATCATGCATCAGCATGTTATGAATAAAATTACACATAGTTGCACAAAAGTGCACGTATCTATGGTAAGTATGCCCATGTATACCAGAAGGTGAGTTTCCTTTGTGAGGGAAAGAAGTCTAGCCTTGTTTTTATTCCTGTGTTTGACCTCATTCCAGGATTTCAGATGTGTTTACAGAGCACAAGCTTCCCCCTTTTGGAAAGACAATGTGGTCTAACAGTGGCTTGGGTTAGAGAAATTAAAAAATTAACACATTTTCCACATTTTATGAACAAACACGAAATCCATGTGTGGATACAGACAGCACTTTGCCAATCTTTCTGACAGCTCAGATTTTTATAAGTTGTTGGAAAGTGTCTGACAAGCAATGTCAAATCATAATCAGAAGACAGGAATGTTTGGCAGTGAGGATAATGCCATTAGAGCAGCAAGAACGAGGAGGAGGCTGGATGAGAGCTTTAGCTGCAGGGGAAGCTCAGGCTGAGAAACGCCCTCCGTGATGGTGCAGGCAGGGCAGACTGCAGCAAAGGAAAGGTGGGTAGGGATGGCTCCTCAGCTGCAGGAGAAAGCAGACCTTCTGAGGAAAAAACCAAAGTGAAGCTCTGCGGGCAGGCGTAGCTACACACATGATGTGATTATCCATTGCTGACAAAGTCTTCATGGGATCAGATCGGGATTCCTGTGAGCAGAGGGATGCGCCGCTGAGAATTCACAGGAACCTGGAAAAGCCAAACTGCAGTCAGAATCCACAGTAAAAACTGCAGCAAACTCCAGGGAAGGTAGCACTGGGAAAAGACAGGTATGTAGTGAATTTCTCCGTGTTTAGGAATGCAAGAGTCCAGCAAAGCAAGCTGTTGTGTAAGTTACAGTTAAGCCATCCAAAAAAAGGGAGAAATCTGGAGAAAGCGGCAGATTAAATACATGTTCTGCATCCAGTAGGAGTTTAATTACCTTGAGAAGTGAAACTCATTCAATCGCTTTATGGGTGGTAACCTCGGCGTTAGGCAATACCCAATAGGCAGAGAATATTTTTAACGCAATGCTCTGGGAACTGTCAACAACTCCTGGCTTTGCAGCCCTTCCACCTCTGCAGGCCTTGGAGAACGAGGACATCCAGTGGCAGAGCCTTGTAACTGGGGGTTCCATCTGGGATTTCCGTCTGGGGCAGAACCTCGACAGCTCTATGCCAAATTTCTGCCCCTCAGAGAGACCTGAAGTAGGCGGTGTGTGGAGCAAAAGGCTTCTACAGAAGCCCTCTCTGCTTCCACATAATTAAACGGCTCAGAGTCGTAACAAATTGTTTCAACCACTAATATCGAGAATATTGCTTCACCTTTCTTTTCTCTGCTTCCCTGTGATCATGCTTTTATTTTTTTTTTTAAAAAGGAGAAAAGCTTTCAAATCCCATCACACTTCTCATTTGGCCTCTAAGTCTCTTATTTAGTTACAGAGAGTAAACACGGCTGTGGGTTTTAGAAATCCTTAGCACCCAACCCGTCCCTCTGGAACCAATCAGCACAGCAAGCGCCGCACACCAGGCTTCCAGCAAGTTAGCCTTAGATGCACCAGTTTGAATATTTAAACCTAGTTCCTTTATTACAGCAATTGCAGCCATTAATCACATTTCCAAATACATTCTGTAGGAGAAGAGCTAAAATATTAATAGATTGATTTCATTCTTTCTGCCATAACTCAACAATATATCATTCCAGGACAAGAATCTCAAATACGATAGGAGGAAGAGAATGAAAATCTGCAAAAATCAGTCACATGTGCTTTTGCATATTTACAAGCCATGATTTGCCCCAGGAATGGCCACACAATGTCACTGTCTGCAATAGGTAACATCTCTCCCAGCGTGAGGCACTGGATTTGGAAGCAGTTGCAGAATTGTGCTGAGTTTCCAAGATGAGCTGGGTAAGGCTGGTGGGTAGAAAAAAAAACTTGAACCTCACTGAAAGTTGATTTGAACTAGTGCTGTTTAGGACTGCATCTACACACACCCCAGAGTAACCTCTTGTGGTTTAACTCTGGCTGGAGGCCAGATGCCCACCAAAGCCAGTCTATTACTCCCCTTCGAAGTTGGACAGGAGAGAAAAAATATAGAGAGAGGCTTAGGAGTCAAGATAAGGACAAGGAGAGATCATTTTATCAGCAAGGATATGGGCGAAACAGACTCAACACAGTGCAGGAAAGAACTATTCTAATTTATTACCCAACACTAGAAAGAACAGAGAAAACCGGAGTCGGGAGTGTGACCAAGTCTTAAAACAAATGCAGTCAGAACCTAAACCACATCCCCCTCACCACTCCCTTCTTAGCAGACTTCAATCAGAATCTTGCTCCCTTCTTCCCTCCTGTTCGCAGTACAGGTGGGGCAGGGACTGGGGAAAATGGGGTTCTCAGTAGCACCTTCCCCCCACCCCCCCATTCTAAGCAGACTTCCCTTTAGCCATGATTTTACTCCCTTCATCCCCACACCCCACCCCCCCCAGCTCACAGTATGGGAGGGGACAGGGACTAGGAACAATAATGGGGTTCTAGGTTACACTTCATGAGCTGTTTTCCTTTTCCAGATCTTAAAACACCTCTACCTCCCCACACTCCCTTCTTAGCAGACTTCACTCTAGTCATGATTTCACTCCCTTCCTCCCCTTGATCACAGCACAGGGGGGCAGGGACTGGGAGATGGGGGCTTCGGTCACTTCCTTGCAAGTTGGCTTCCTTCTTGGCTGGGGTGGGGGCGGCATTCATTCCACACACCCTCCCCCTGCTGCACCATGGGGTCCCACAAGAGACAGTCCTCCATGAACTTTCTCCAATGTAAGTCTCATCAGCTGCTCCGCCTGGATCCCTGCTATGGCGGGCAGCAATAAATCAGAATGTCTCTCAGTCCCAGTCCTCCACAGGTCACCAGCCTCCCCCCAGCAAACCTGTTTCGGCACAATTCTCTCTCACTCATCTCTGTAGGCTGCAAGAGCTGGCAGCTGCTTGCTTCAACATAAGGGTCACAGTGTCTTGTCTACATCTCCACCTGCTCCATCCAGCATGGAGCCCCTCCATGGGCTGCAGGTGGGGTCTCAGCCTTTTCCATGGGGTTTCTCCATGGGCTTACAGGGGCATCTTCCTCTCCAGCACCTGGGGCGCCTCCTCCTCCTCCCTCCCTGGCCTTGGTGTCTGCACAGCTCATTACATCTTCTCACTCCCTTCTCCAGTGGCAAAATGCAGCTGCTTCTGGGTTATTTTCTCCTATATGTGATTCTCAGAGGCACTATGACTATCTCTCATTGGCTTGGCCCTGGTCAACAATGAATCTGGCCTTGGATTGTTTACATTTTGGCGCTCCAGAGAATTCCAGCAGCTCCTCACAGCAGCCATTTTCTGCACCCCCTGTTCTTTTCCAGCACCCAACCTCGCAAAACTGCAACACCCCTTGAAGATTTGCAGAGTAGCCCATCACACGATCCATAGCTCTGAACCAGTAAAGCCAAGCATGGAGAACAGAGAGGCAGTGAGAGCACCCCAGACCCTCAGCTATATCCCACCAGTCCTTTTCAACATGGAGTGCACAGCTCAGGTGCGAGGGCAGAGACTTGTGTGGTCTTCACCTTCTCTCCCCATCCAGACAGATGTAACCTGCTTCTTGGCTCACTCTGGATACAAAACATCATTGAAGTTTAAGCCTAAATTGGGGCAGTTTAAGTCTAACTCCAGGGTGCTGCAGTCTTGTCCTCCTCTGCCCTACTCTCTCTCTTGTGCCAGCCAGCACTAATGATCATGCAGACACATTATAGCCGGTTCAGGCAAGCCAATCCAACGGGAAACCAATCCAGCCATCATTTAGTTGTATCTACTCTCTGAACCACTTCAGTTCCATGTGACAAGTACCAATCCGGGCCACTTCTCAGTCGGATGTTTTTAGGCTCTGAGGCTATGCTTTCAGTTTAAGCTTAAACCACTAGACAGTCAGGTAAGTTAGGCTTATACCACTGTGTCAGAAACTGAACCTAATGCCCTTGTGCTCTGCAAAGGAGAGGGTGTAGCCACGAAATTCTTCAGCCTAAACCCCTCTAGTTGCAGGCTTCAGCTGAAAAGAAATGCTTTTCCCCTTCCTCTCTCCTTCTCCAAGCTCTCTTGTGCATTGGTTGCAGCAGCTGGGTAAGTTCAAGCTTGCCAACTCTGTGGGAAACCAAACAAGTATGAAAAAATAGAAGGTTTTTATTTCATTGGCTTTGAATGCTGAATCATCACAGCATATGCTACATGAGCATTAGATCTGACTTAAGGAAGGAGATGGAAATGTTTGGTCAGCAGTTTGGAAGTCTGCTTTTACCAATTTGGCTCACTGCTAAGTCAGAAAAACACTCAGCTTGGTGCAAAGAAGGGGACAGGAACATCCAACGGGAGAGGAGAGACACAGAGCACAGCAATGCCAGTTTTGATCAGCTCACATTGCTGTAGCTTAAAGAATTTATAACTTTTATCATTTGGGAACTATATTTAGAGTAAAAATTAAAAAAAGATGAGCAAAGAGCATGCTGGGCAGTCCCAGGAACTCAGTTTCTGGGTGACTGGCAGTATTTGGGGTGGTCATGCCTGCTGGCTAACAGCATATAAACTCAAAACACCTGTCATCATTCACATGTTATAACATGGAAGCAAAGAGCACGAGTGAGAAGTCCAGGTTCCTTTTTTCCCCATTAATGTTGGTATTCTCTGCCTCTCTAATATATTTTCTGGACCATTATTGTTATACCCAGCTATTTATTTGATTTTACATATTGGTGCACTAAGCAAAGTTGAGTCAACGTTGACAGTCAAACTAAATTGCCTGACTTTCCTCTTTGTTCCTCCAAAAAGGCAATTTTAATTACATAAACCTCACTGAGCAGCTCATGAGCAGCAGCTAGATTAGAGACAGCAGGCAGGGACAGGTGAGGAAAGCGTCTTGGAGCTGTGAAGTGTTGCAACCTGTGCTGTAATGCAGGAGAATTGGCAAACCAACGGAGTATCATCAATACCAGGAGCTTCAGGGCTCTTTTCAGCACTGTCTAAGTTATTGGCATAGAGCTCCACACCAGCTTGCTAGAACTTCATCCTGAAATTAAAGAAACCTTTCCAATTAGCTTAATTTTATGGCTAGATTGTCCTGGCTTTATACAAGATACCTGCATTTTATTGAATTCATTATGAATGCAACCACAAAGCACGTACTTATTTCTCCAGAGGCTGCCTCAGATTCTGTGTTGACAAATTACATATTGACAGATTATATGGTGACAAGCAATTCATCCATCCGGTCCTTTCACCAGTCCATCAAAGACAGAACCCCCACTGCATGCAGACTGGAAATGACAAAACAAGCACATTAGTTCCCTCTCATGTCTAATTTGCCTTCAAATGCCTGTTTTCAGCTGCCAGGCACAAGGGTAAAAATATTCTTTTTGCCAGTGTAGAGGAAAAAATTGTGTGCACAAGTACTTTACATAAAAAAACAACAGCAAGTACCTATTTTTATTTTACCAATAGCACAAAATTTACATGGCCATTACTGGCAGTAGAAACAACCTCAGATGTACGTGGAGGTGACCAAATACCCCTCTCCCTGCACTCTGTAAGGCATCAAAACTATTCCATTAACAACCTTAAAAAAAATTATGTGGCACGCATGCCTCATCCTCTGCAGACTAAAAAAAACCAAAAACCCAAACAAAATCCCAAAAAACCCATATTCTCCCTTTTCAAAAAACTACATCATCACCAAGTTACAACATCATCATTTTCTCTGTGTCAGCCTGGGCCAGTGATCTGGATCAAACCCAGCTGTCTGGTGTAAGGCAGAAAATACCAGGCTGAGAATTGCCAGCTGTTTCCTGCTGAGGTTTGAAAATGGCCAGGCAACTTATACTGTGTTCTGAAGAAATTTATCTATAGTTTCACCAGGGTGGCTTGCAATTTTGAAGTCCTACTGAATACAGCTATACTTACTGTACTGAAAAATAACAGATGCACGTCACAGACCTTTGTTTTTCCAGTTTGGTGACAGTGGATTTTTTTTTGTTGTTGTTGGACCTAATGGGCTGTGAATATTGCAAACTGAGCAACTCGTCTGCTGGTCTGAGTGGATATTGCCATTCCTGTATTTCTCAAGTTCCAGCATAAATTTTCTGGAATAAATCCTAAGTGTTGGATATTAGCACAGATTTAAATGTTTCAGCTTCACAGCTAGGCATCTAGGCAACTGGGCACAGAAAGAGCCTTTGCATTTGCTGCATTTACTCATCTGCTGATCCCCATTCTGCTCGAACACAGGCACTACACAGACATTAATAGAGAGATAGGATCTTGCCCTGATGCTCAGAAAACAGATTTTGAAGGGATTATCCAAACAATGGAAAATTAGTTTTTGTGAGTTCACTCCAGCACACCCTCCCCCACCCAACCACTGCAATGTTGAGAGTCAACATCTCCACTCAGATTTATTCTCGGGGGGGAATTCAGGGGATAACTCCTATTAACAGTCCCATAAAGTAAGCCTCAACACCTCTCTGTCCTGGCAGCAGCGGGTCTCTCTAACTTTCTGAAACACCTACTTTGCCAGAAGCATTGTTCCACGTGGGCAGGAGATTTTTTTAGATGACTTTTGCTTTTTAGAGCAGGGCAAAGGAGGATGATTATGCAGGGCTGATGGGGCTCCCCATGGGGAGACGCAGGGAGCCTCACAGTCCGTACACAAATGCGCTGCGGCATATCCTGAAAGCAGTGTCACTCTCCTTCAACCTTTTGCTTCATTTCCCGTCGTGGGAAGTGGCAGGCCGTTAGCAGCACGCTCATGCGAACCGCTCGCTCACCCCGAAGGAAGTCTGGAGGTTTGTGCCTGCTGCAGCCCCGCTGCCAGCCACAGGGCTGTACCGCGGGGACCGATGTGACAAGGGGATCTATTTTACATAGCCCAGGTGTGAAACGATGGAGCTTTTGGAAGACACTCAAGAAAGTCTCCTAGGAAATATTCCTCTTGTTTAATAGGGACAAGAAGTGACATCTGATTGCAGGTGCAAGCTCTGCTCTTTGTAGGATGCTACACTGAGGCCACCAGACCTCCAAACAACTGAGCCATAGCTACTGCTGCTTCCAAGTATCTTGACTCCACTAGAGAGAATACCACAGTTTTTCCTCTGTGGAAAAAAAAAACCCAAGCCCCAACCAACCCTACAGTCTTTTAAAAAAGTTGCCAAAAGGCATCAGAGGCAGAGTTAAGCGAGCAGAGGGCAGTGTGTTTATCTACTTGCTTCAAAACAAGCACAGCCCACTCATGCGAGGCTGTAAGCGGAGCTGTGGATGAGCAATACCCAAGAGCAAGTCAGGTTTCAGGTAGGTAAAAAGCTCCATTTTTTGAAAATTCCATTTTTCAAACACAGGCATCAAAATTAGATTCTCTAAACCTGAATTTGAAGCATCAGCTTTTGGGAACACAAGCACCTATTTCACACTTAGGAACAAATCAGCAAGTCACAGTGTGAAGAAAACAAATTTAGCAGACTGAAAAGCATGAACAAACACTTGAAGATAACAAACATATCCTCATTTTTGAGCACGTTGACAGCATCCTGATTAAGTTTGGATACATTAGCAGGGAACAGCTGCATCTCTGACTCTAGAAAGCTTTAACTTCCTGTAAGAGGACTCTGAAAAAGAAACATGCCACTGGAAATACATTTATAGAGTCACCCATGATGGGGAATAAGGCATGAAGTTCAATGTGGGAACTCAGGTGACACCCTCAAAAACAAAAGAGAAAAAACATCCATGGGTGCAACATAAAAAAAGGCAGAATATACACTTGGGCACCTCACAGAGATGTTCCTTCACGTGGCGTTGTGTTGCCATATTGCAACAGAAGCTGAAGGAGGAAGGGTTGTGATAAAAAGGACAGACAAGAGTTGAGAGGACAAAGCAGATGCCAGGGTAGGGGAAAAGGCACAGCATGGATTAATGAGCCTTTCGTTTCTGAGAAGAGGCTGGAAACACCAGCAGGTTTTGGTCAGAAAAGAGGTAGAACCCAAAATCACCTTACTCGACATGACTGGAGGAGCTGGGAAGGTGAACAGCTACATTAGCATTTTGAATGACAGACTGAAAAAGCAGTGTATTATTCTTCATCTCACAGCTGGAGATCAGCCTGATGTTTCTCTGGGTTTTACAATTGCCCACACTTATGGTCTGGCATCTATCTGGATTAAGAACCCCCTAAGCTGCATGCCAGCGTGCTTGGAAAGAGGTTGCTAAGAGGAAATGGTTCAGACCATCAATTTCATAATTGTCAAACAGAGCCAAACCATATCCAGCTTTGAGAGGAAATAGGGACCCTGTTCTCATGGCCATTTCTTGCAGCACTTGATAACCTTTGTAACAAACTTTCCTGGGCCACGGGGCAGTTGCAGGGAAGGATGGACAAGTGGGAACAAGTGGGAACAAGAGCCATGCTTCAAGGGCAGGAGGTGGGATGCACAGCACCTGCAGGACTCCTTACCACCCTCAGGACTGAGATCTCATGGTGACACCATTGTCTTTCTGCTGTCAAAATTCTCACTGAATTCCACTGCCTAGAAGCCACCGTATAACAACCTTAAAAAAGACAAAAACTTAGGTAAGCAGGTCATACCTCAGAGCATAGGAAAAAGCAGCCCACTGACATCACCCCATAGGCAAAAGCCTCTCCTTTCTCCAGCAGCAGCACAGCTACAGGGAAGCAGGAGCCAGGCACCGCCAGAAGGAAGCAGGGAGTAATGGATGAGCATCAAGGAGGGGGGGCCAGTACCCCAGAAAAAGCATCTTCTCTCCTGTGGGAGCATTAGTACCATGGAAAACTGTCACTCTGAGAATGACAGCAAATCATCAATATAATCCAACAGATCATTATAAAAGATAAAGAGATGAAACTTCCTGTTACAGAGCAAGGAGAAAAATATTGGTAGGAAGAATGGTTGTCTTGTCCCCAGGCTCAGGATCTCAATGGGTTCCAACCACTGAGAACTAAGAATGTAAACCACAGTGCTAGTCAGAGCAGCACCAAAAACATGGCCTGTCATATCCTTGGTTTTCCCCTAAATCCTCAGAAAAATACTTTCTGTGATTTGAAGTGCCATAATTTTCAGAAAATTATAGTGCATTTTCAATGTTTAACACTGGCTTATATGCAAAATATAGCTCAGTCTTACTCAAACAACCAAGACAAATGCTTCATACATTATGCATGAGTTCTTCCACAAAGCTCTTGATACAGATTATAGAGAACCACGATATGCTGTCATCTTAGTGTTGAAAGTTTTGATAACACTGAATGATTAAATAACTTTGTAGTAGACCCACTCCAAGGCTGTTTTGAGGAAACTCTTCCCTAAGTCTCTTGTTAGGCAGGCCAAAGATATTTGTGCCCTCAGCAATGAAAAATGTGCTGCTGTACCAAACAGCAGAGAAAACACAGGTACAGCTTAGTATGGCTCTCCAGATCAGAGACTTCTGGAAACATTCAGTAGAGACCTGGGACATTTCCCTCCTTAGGCATCTTTCTGAAAAGGCTACATTTCAACACCTTCTAAGGACCATTGAGAACCTATTAGGACTTCTAGAATAAAGCAGTGTTTTGACATTGCTAGTTTCTGCCTGTTTGTGTTTGTTCCCCAACTAGTCACTGGAAAAATCAGTTCCAGAAATCATACATTTCCTGGTTTGTTAGGTGTGAAGAGCAGATGGAGAAGTCAAAGAGACAACAGAAGCCTTATTTCCTCAGGTACTTTCCCCCTCCTTAAAGCACTGAGCTGTGCTTGCTGTGATAACAAGGTCAGGGATGCTGTCAACCTCCTCACACTGCAATGCCTCCTTATCAAAGAAAGGAACCAAGCCGGTTGATTAATCAACTGGTGATCAACATCCAAATCACAACAAAACCTCATGGCACAGGGCACAGAACTGCTTGTTATAATGAGATCCAAGATACATTGATTTTTTTCATTTTTTAGAACCTATAAAGGTTATAAAACCTTTATAAGAATAGTCATAGAGACTATTCTTCTCCATCCCTATAAAGGTGGAAAGATCACACCTCTGCTCACGTTCTCTCATGTTCATCCCTCAGCTGCAGAAGTAAATGCTGGTCTCAGGCTTTCTAGAAACCTGGGGGGGGCTGCTTTGTGCACAGGCCTTTGGGGCTGCTCTACAACATTTCATTCTCTCCAAGCTTTTCTAAATGCCTAAGTCTGGAACACAGCTGTCAGCACTGCTCCAGCATGATACTAATGTTTCGAAAAGTCACACTTTAATGCCCCACTTCAGTGTTTATCTAAATTTCAGACAGACTAATTATCTAACTTTCAGGCTGAAAGGTCTGAAAGCACTGAAAAGCACATCAACACAGGTAACTCTGGGAAAATGTGTTTTGCAGAGTGCTGGCTACAGCACATCTGTGGGAGAGAAAAGCTGAGAACTCCCTGAACATTGTGAAGAGCTGGAAGTAGGGAAGTGCCTTGTCTGGTGAAAGAAACTTGTGAAATATTGGGAGCAAGGTGGCAGAAGGATAAGGGCTTCACCTTTTTTGGCCCCCACCCCCTCCCCGCCCAAGAGGCTTTTCCATCTTGAAAAGAGAGAACATTGCTTCCTGGTCAGGTCTTGGCAGCATTCTCTCTTGCAGAGTTGACTCCTCTTCTTAGAGGCAAGCAGCAGCTTGCTGCTCCTCTTCTTCCCAATCAGCTTATTTTCCTGCTTCTGCAGGCTTTGGCAAGCAGCATCCCTTCTTCTGCAGCCTCAACAGTACCATAAACATTAAGGGATAGGGCCTCAAGAAGTGATAAAGAAACTCATCTACTGCTCAGATACCCACTTGCAGTTCTGTAGGACAGCTACATAAGATCTTCCAGAGCTGTTCAGCCCCCTCCCTGAGCAAATGCCATTTTTAGGTCTGGCACCAGGGATAAGAGGAGGCAATGTCTCTGTAAACTGAGTTCACAAAACATTCCCCACTGAAGGTTTCCACTGGCCCTTCCTGCAGTAAGCACACCACTCAGGGTTTAAGTTATGAAGATGACATTCCTGACTGTAGTTTTACATTTAAAACAGGGATTTTAAAGTCTTGCCATTTGAGATGGGGAAAAAAAAAACACCACCCCAAAGAAAACCAAACAAAAACCACACAACTACCTTAACCTGAATAGGTTCTTCTGAAGAAAGACACTTGGACTGTAAACTTAGACTTCTATGCCTTAAAATACTCAGTTTCCTTGAGTATTTGATGCTTCATTTCTGGAAAACTATGGCAGTCTCATTCCATATTTAATACTACAATCCTGCCAGTTCCAAGCTCCTTTTTGTCTAGGGCCAGACTGGTGAGGATGCTGAGGAATGTTAAGTGAACAGGGATGTTAGATCTCTGCTCCCCATGGATGGTGAGCCAAGAGAGCAAGCTGCTGCTCCTCCTTGCCTTGCCTGGCAGGACTAAGCTTGCCACAGACAGACTTAAGCTTCTGGTGGGAGCTACAGTTGCTCCTCCAGTGACAGTAACTAGTAACAATGGCAGGAAAAAGATCTGGATTATTTCTGCTGCAAACACTGCTTTCACAGCTCTGTGGGAGGAGGGAAACCTCTGCAAGGGGAGACAGTAGGCTAACCAAGGTTTCAGTCACCCACTCAAAGAGCTCTCCTTTCCTTTCAGGAAGGGCAGAGAAGGAAAGTATGAATAGCACAAATAAAAAGAATCTGGCAACCCTCACTGGTTTAGTTTTTTGTTTGGTTTGGAGTTTGTCCCCTCAAAAAAAAGCAGTGTAACTAGAAATGCCTTCTTACTCATCAATCCATCAATGTTTCTCACCACAGTAAGTCCTGGCACAGATCTTTTTCTGAGCTTTCAGATGGCAAGCTTAAAATTCACACTGTGCAAGGGGATTTCTTTTCCCTCTGGTGAGATAATCCTTTGACTACCAGAAATCCTCAGAAATCCCCAGGTACCAGCCAGTCACAGCACCAACTCTTTACCAGAGTAACTGCATACAGGGACAGAAGGCAGGGGACTACAGAAGCATACACATAATTATTTTAATTCAGGTTAAAAGGGTTTTGAAGTAAGCTTTGACTTTACCTCCACATATGCTTTGAATCATGTCATGAAGCAGTGTCAAGCTACAAGAATGGGATTCCTCACGTAAGAACTGGATATCAATTCCCAGAGCACTCCTGACACTGCAGCCTCAGGGGAGCCCTCAGTCCATAGGAACAAGCCACAGCACAACTGAAGTGAAAGAAAAGCCCTACCCTAAAGTGTGTGTAACACCAGCTTACTGTAAAGAGATTTGCTTGCTAAAGTACTCTCTAATGTAGAAATTGTCAGAAAAACAATTTGATCCCACAGGTGCCCTCAGCATATCTCTCACCAGAGAGAAGTCTATAGCCTTTGAAGTGAGACAAAGCAAGAAGAGGAAATGAAAGCAACTTAATTTTGAAGTCAAATTTGCCCTCCATACAGCTCTCCCATCAGTGTCAAGGGTAGGAAGCGAGTTATTTCCTACTTCGATTCGCAATGCAAGACTACTAGTTAGACCAGCTATTTATCCTTCAGTCTCCCAAGGGGACACTCCTGTCATCTATAAGCTGCTCTGAGAGCTTACAGCTGTATTCTCTAATGCCAGAGCCCAATAGAAATCTTAGCTCTGGCTTTGTCTTGTCTTACATAAAAGGATACTATCAACAATTACTGCAAATAAGTGATTTAGCAAAAAAACAAACAAACAAGCAATCCAAAATCCCACAACCACCAAACCCACAAAAAAACCCAAACACACACACTCCCCAGGATTCTTGAACAATTCAAGACTAAACCTTCATCTGAGTTAGCCACCAATTACCAACTACAAAGATGACCAGAGCTGTTTGATGGACAAAGGGTGATACACTGGCCTTTCAGATAGACTGGAGTCCTGAACAGCTCCTCCCAGAAGCATTCTTCACAGATGAGGATGACAGACACTACACTAGTCAATGCTTGTTTTGACCCCAGAGAAAGCTCCCCACAGAGTTTCCAGGTCAACACACCTGTTCTCATCTTTCATTCTTTTTAGTGCAGCTAAAATGCACAGAGAAAAAACCCAAAACACAAGTAGCATGCCTGCCGACTTAAAATCCCTCTATAATAGAGCACAAGCTGTTAGGTATGGGTGATTATGTTGCCCAACTGTAAAAGCCATTTTTAATAGTACTTTTATAATCTGAAAATTTATAGGACAGTGAGGAAATCTACACATGACATGTCTTGACCAAGAGACAGCAACTGGTTTTGTGACAATTCTACCCTATGCTTCAGGAGAAGTTCTAAATCCTACAGAAGTACAAAGGAAGAAACAAGACCTAGGTGCAGCTGAGTGCAGTCTATAGCAAGAGTCCCTCCATTTGTAAGCCATGCCTTCAAGGCAAAGTCAGACTTACAATTCATGCAAGTGAACTGGTTTAGATGAAGGAACTACGAGAGTATCTCATTTCTAAAAGCAAACCCATTCATAGACCAACCCCAAACTGCATCAGTTCTCAACTCTTGAAAGGACAGCTATTCAAGACCAAATAGCTTTTTCACTTTGAACACAAAAGGCTCATATTCAAGGTTTCAAGCTATGTCTCTTCACAACAGGCAAAGCTTTCTCTCATCTCCCAACTGAAATGAATTATTCTGCATGAGCTCTACAAGATGACCATGGCATCAAACTGATGACATTTTGATTTCTCTCCCTTCTGCTCATTCAAAATATTCTCCCACACAAGGACTTAATGCTTTTAGACGGTATCACACAGTGACAGGTCTGGTTTTAGTTATTGTACCAGAAGTGTCCCAATTAGACAGAGCTCCTAAATACTACATAATTTTCTGTCACAGCCTGCCCAGTATATAAATCCTACTTTAAAAAAGCAATTCAAGATTTAAGACATTTTCTTCTCCCACCTCTCCTTTGGGCTCATTGCCCAAATCAAGTATGAGGGCTGAAAAAAGTGGCATCCTGGGTAAGGACATTTTGCAGCCCATTTCCAGGAGGTCAGAAGTTGAGCTCCAGGACTCCGTAATTTGCAATTGTATCCAAGTACACCTTGTATCCATTCCTATGGGACAACTTTAATCTTGGCAAAATATACCCACAGCATAACTGCTTCCATGAAATTTGTACTTATGCAAATGTGTGCATAAACTGACAAAGACAGCAGGTATAAAAGTCCATATAAACTGACTTGTCATTACTGTGTACTGACCTTCAATCTTCCTCATTCATGAATAAGAAAGCAGCAGGATGAAAGGATTCAGATGTTTCAACTTTTATTGCAAATCATTTGTCCCTGCAATGTTTCATAACTATTTTAATTGGGGAAAATTGAAAAGGGGTTACATTTATATCACTTTCCTTAGCTGTAGCACCATCTTCAAACAGTCACATAAGCTTCAAATACATAGCCTCATTTTATCGTCGTCCAGTTCTATTCTTCAATTCTCTCAAGGTTTTCCTCATCATTGGTGCAATTTCTTGAAGAACAACAAAAACAGACCAGTTAGGCTTACAGCACTGACTTAAAATGGTGATACCATAATATTAAGCACATATTGTTAGCAAGTTAAAATAATTATCTTGATAATCTGAGGAAATTCCATTTACTTTTGATAGGCTTCTTTCCATCTTGAGTCATTATGCTTGAGCTAGAGCTTCCACTGTTGCTAGAAGAGATCAGATTTGATGATGTGTTATGCCTCTCTGTGCTTTCTGGAATCCTTATACTTTTAAAACAAAAGTAGTAAGAAAAAATTAGCTTTTGATATGAAACTACCATCTGCTTTTTTTGAAGAAAAACTTGATCATAAACATTTAATACTTTACACCTCAAAGACAATATTTTAACAGGTATGTGGTATATTTTTTAAAAAATCATAGGATAATTCTGGACAGAAGGAACTTCAGGTTGTCATCAAATCCATTTCCACTCTTGCACAAATTTTCCATTTACCAGTTTTGATGCATCTTATTTGTCTTGCAAATTAAGTTATCAGAATTTGTGAGAGATCAAAGTGTTTAGCAATACCATGGGGCTTCATAATGCCCTGTGTTCTACTTTGCTCTTGGTGTTTATTTTCCTCTTTGAAAATGTCTGAACTTCTAACTAGCTCTCTGCCAGAAAATAAGGGTAAACTCACACTAATTTTCATTGTTTGGTGGGGGTTTGGGGTTTTTGTTCTACTTTTAAAGTAAGAAGGCCTAGGAAAAGGAACAATAACCATAAATATTAGGTTTGGACCCCCAATCAACAGGACAAGGACTGAGGCAATTACAGATACAGAGCTGATGCCTACTGCTAAAGACAGTTAAACCAACACAGCATTAAAGTGTTGGCATGATATCACCAATTTGAGCAGCCTTGGCCACCTCTGAGCCAGCCACTGGCATCTGCTGCCAGTTATTGTATACTACAGCACACTGAACTGCAAACAGCAGCCTGCTAGGGATTGGCACATCCGTCATAAGACATGTATTTTCTGCAAAACCAGCTCCTTCAGTGAAGATTTCAGCTGTACAAATTCTAGAACTTGCAAAACCAAGAGTTTTCAGAAGACATGGTCAAAGGAATGAAGTGAAACTCTGCACGCCTAAACAAACTTGTTTCTCAAGAAGGCAAAGCAACTACACCTCTTAGCTTCTTTCACACACAAGTACTTCTGCCTAATTTATCATGCCTGAGAAAAGAAAAGTAACATGCAGGGCTTTGAGTACATCATTCAGTTACTGACCTAGAGATTACTGGAGCAGGAAGGATATTTATACTGTACTTGAAGCACCTAAACCAGAAGGCTGGTCTGTAACAGAGATACAAGCTCTCACAGTGCAACTGAAAGACGAAGCCCAACCTCAAGCACCTTAAACTACTACCTTGGAACTATCTTTTCATTAAGAACAGCAACAGTATGGAAATAAGCTTCCTAATTTAATCACCTGGATGTGCAGCTATTAAAAAAAAATATCAATTTTTGATGTAAAAGCTCATTTTAAAAAGGTCCTAGATCTAGGCTCTCATTCCTGCCTCATACCACCACCATCTTGAGCAGTAAATCAGGACTGCTTGACTCAAGTCAAGCTCCCAAAATTAACATAAAAGATACTTTCCCCTGTTGCTGTAGGGTTTTTTATCCCAAATAAACCTACATCAGTTAGACATGTGAACTAGATAACCAAGGGCTGAACAGTTATTTGGCACAACTGCAGGCACTGCAGCATGAGAACAGAAACAACTGAAGATGACTTTGCTGACATGTTTGGCTGTACTAAGCCTTGCACCACATTTGCAACAGCTTAATTTTTATCCTCACAGTTCCCAGCTATCTGTCACTATCTGCTCATATTTGTCAGCCTGCATAACTGCTCCCTAATTCAGATTAATGAGAAGTGTTCCACCCACTGCCCTGCCTTCCCCCCGGGGATAATTTTGAGATTTAGAGAGATAGTTGCCAAGTAGTTATGCCAACATGGGGCCAGCCACAGGCAATGGGGACAAGGGAGGGCACCACACTCACCAACAGCCACAGCAGAGTAAATGACCATGATTTAAGATAACCACATTCAGGCAGTATGAATACTCCTGAGGGAAGACAAAGGAAGTGACTGGCCCTCATTATTCAGCACTGGTGAGGCCACACTTCAAGTACCATGTTCAGTTTTGGGCTGCTCACTAGAGAAAAGATGTTGAGGTGCTGGAGCGCATCCAAAGAAGCAGCTGGTGAAGGGTCTTGAGTACAGGAATGTGTTTATGCACTGCCCTCCTCATCTGTACAGCCACAAATAGGTGTGACATTAAGATGGCTGCATTCAATGCTGAACCAAATGCCAAGGAAGCAGATAACACTACAGACAAGGCTTAAGTGAGTATCCAACTACATGGCTGCTATGTAAATATGACTTACTCAATTACCTTACTCCATAGAGGTCAGCCCAAGAGCCCACTGAGCTCTCCTACATGACAGCAGGCTGCACACCAGTACCTCCCCTTGAGCAGGGATGCTTCTCAAGGCCACTCCTTAAGGCTGAGAGAATCCCCATTGCACTAGATACTTGGTAGGTGAATTGTGAAACTCTAAGAATCTTACCTAAGTGATACATAGGGTTGATTGCACATATATAAAAAAATTACTTTAGACATAAGCCATTGACAAAGCCTGGGATTAAGTTTGAATCCAGCCATCCCTAGACTCTCCTCCTGAGAAGGAATTTAGAATGCAAGGGGGTCTATTCTGAACCTCATGACTCAATGGGAGAGTCTCAATGATAAGCTCTGTCTGACCCTGTTCTCCAGCTAGCAAATAACCAAGTGTACCTTGTCACCAAATCTTATTACGCAGGGTTTCACTCACCATAGGACTAACTACTTCGTATCAATAAACATATTGTTACTTCTCTGTAACCAGTGAAGTGCATTCACTCCTAATCTACCCAGCTGAGGGAACTGGTGTTATTTAGTCTGGAGAAAAGGGGGCAGAGGAAAAACCTCATCACACTCTAGAATTACCTGAAAGGAGGGTGTAGCCAGGGAGGGGGGGAGGGGGTATCAGTCTCTTCTCCCAAATAAAAAGTAATAGGACAAGAGATGGCTTCAGGTTGTGCAAGGGTGAGGTTTAGATTGGATATTAGGAAAAAGCCCTCATCAAAAGGGTTGTCAAACACTGGAACAGGCTGCCCAGGGTCACAGTCCCTGGAGGAATCTAAAAGACTCATAGATATGGTGCTTAGGGACATGAGTCAGTGGAGTTGCTAGTTCCAGGTTTGTGCTTGGCATCCATTATCTTCAAAGGTCTTCTCTAATCAAAATCATTCTACCATTCTCCAATTATCCATAGCTTTTATAGCCTAGCTGCCAGCATGTGGGCTCATCAACCCATGGGGTGCTCCTGAATCAAGCTTGATTCCTCATTCAGACAACAACAGATAGACTAACAGGAAAAACCTCAACTATATGGAGACAGACTGTTGAAGTACAGAAGAGGTAGAAGCTGGTGCCACAGCTGGTTTCTCTCTCTGTTGAGCTCTCTATCCAAGAGGATGGCTGCATTAAGCTGGCAAAAACAGCAAGACAAACATCACATTTCAGTTCTCATGGCTGTTGAGCTACAATATCACAAAGAAAAACAGGCTTTGTGCTATACAAAAGGAAGCATTTGAGGAACCCCAGCTTTCTGTTCCTCCAGTGATTAATGTTGGCTACTGCTACATACTGCTCCAGACACTTCTTTACACTGCCAAAGCAGAAACCCAGAATCAAGAGTATTAAAAATTGCTGAAATTCACATTGGTCAGCTACATCACTCCAGACAGCTGACTGGGATTTTATGAAAGCAGGGGAACATGTAAAGGTGCTTGGGCAGGTTTATTTAAAAACCCAAAACCACAACACAAGAAACCCACTGAAGTCTCCCCAGGATAAGCAGCATTAGCATAATGCAAAGAACAACAGCATCCACTCACTCTCAGTGAATTGATCACTGGCACTTAGGAGAAATGTGTGATGATAACATACACAGCAGAGGAAAGCCCAAGACTTAGAGGTAAGTTAGTTTCTAGCCACTAACTGCTTAAAAAAGGAAAGAGGTATTTGTAACTTCAAAACCACTTTGCCACTAGGCTTTTGTACTCAAAGAGACATTTAAACTCAAAATAAAAGCATAGTGCAGAACACTCACTTGCACTTCTTCACGGGGTGAAGTTGGGTGACAGGTCCTGCTGTCCCATGGATTTCTTGCTGTCGGCGAATGTTCCTGGGTGGTTTTGCTGCACCGGTCATATAAGCCAATTTTACTTGCCGACCTAATACAGAAGCAAGGAGCAGAGGGTACGTAACTTTGTTTGCCCTTTATGTTCAAAACTCAGTTGATATGGTTGTGTGACAGTTTCTAAGTTTAAATTGGGGAAAAAAAAAAAATCAAAAAATGAAACTCTGGTGCCAAAGTAGTAACAGATCATGGCAAATCACATGCAGACTGCATACAGTATTTCTTCATATATATATAACTTTGTATTTGTAATTACATTTGTACTCTTCACATTGCTTCTTAGAATCCTCAGTCTAAATAGTAAGGTAACATTTATCTATTGTACACTGCAAGTATTATCAATTAACATATTGTAATAATGTGTGCATCTATTTTTTGAGCAACTTGTAATTAAAAGGAACAGCATTCTTGCTTGATGTCTTCTAGAGATTCAGCACTAGTGTTCAGTGCAAACAAATCACTGAACCAAACATACTAAGTGCCAAGCATAGCTGAAAAGACTGGGTTTTCTAAGTGGAAAAGCTAACCACATATATTACCTTTTGGTTTCTCAGACTGGGCTGAAAGAATATTTTTTGTAAGCATCTTCAGTTTTTCTTCTCTCTGATTGAACAGTCTCAAGTACATTTCACGCCAAGACTCATATTCCAGAGGGCTCTCACTTTTAAAATCTCTCCGGCAGTGATTCTTCCACAAGCGGTCAGACTGTTCTTTAAATGTCTGGTTTGAACATAAGCTATCTTAAATCAAAGTAATATTATCAAGAGTACCTGTTAACTGACCCTGTAGACAAAGCCCAGTCCCCCAGTGAAGAAAGGTGCAGAACAAATCCCACCACACATGCTGTCACAGCTACCCTCATCATGGAACATGGCAATACCATGCAGAGGTGCTGACTTGAGTTTAGAAAACACATCACTTCAATTAGCAGAACTCTAAATTTGAGTTAATCAGTCATGCTTACTGGCTAGACTAGCATTTCCAGCACAGGCTCAGGCCACACCAACTACCAACCTGAGACATGCAGAGAAATGGACAGCTTGCACTGAAGTGCCACACTCAGGATCTCTATGTCCAAATGCATCATAAAGCTCAAGTAGATAAAATCCACCACACAGATGAAGTCTCACCCCATATATTTCCCCAATTGGTATGCTTTGCAGCCTTAACAGTTTGTAACTTGAAAACAGTTGGTTCCATTATGCCTTTCCCAGCTATTTCAGTGGTAAACACTGAAGTCTTGTTTTCCTTATTTTTAGAAGCCAAGATACTTTTCTGCCCACACCAGCTTTCACTTAGTCATCAGTAATAATTCTCCCAAATGCTTTGAGTCCTGGCACTCGAGAAAGGGACGCTTGATAATGACAGCTGAATTCAAAGAAATAAGTATGCAAAACAGAAAAACAGTGTAACCCATGGAGAATGTTCATCAAAAAGGGTGCAAGGAAGGCAGAAACAGACGCCTCGTGTCCTCTGGTTCCCTGAATTCAACAAGGCAGAATTTACCAGATTACATTCCTCTACTCGGAACAACTGTTCTGGCGTGCAACGTGCTAGCACAGGCTCAAGAATGTCAAAGGGCACACCTCCTACTTCATGCAGCACTACAAAAAGAGGACAGGACTTTCAATCTCTCATTTCTTTCACTCCGTGTGTAACACCACTCCAACAATTGAAAATTAAAGATACAATTTTAACAGGCACAAAAAGAACATATTTTGAAGTCAGGCTATGAAAATATTTATAAATCAGTAGTTCCATGCTGACTGGCAGTAATATTTGAGGATGGAGAAAGCATCTTTGAATAGCTAATTGCCCCATCTCTGCCTATATGCATCACTTCTGCCTGTGCAAAAAAATAAAGAGCTTCTTGGTTGCTCATTCTAATTTATACAAACCAACATCTGGGGGTGGGGAGGGGAAAATCAGCAAGCTTTTTGGCTTTACATTTACAGAATATTTTAACTAATATTAGAACTTTAAAGAAGTACACTTTCAAAACAAAGCTACATTTTAGCATGGCCATTAATCTATTTTTTAGTGCCTTTCAACCTGCTCTGAGTTGCTGTCAGCAGGAAGGAGCAGTATTTTCTAGTAGGTCCAGTTGTTGACATGGAAAAAAAAAAAAGCATGCTACACTTTCAGGCACAGACTGCTAAAAATCCCTTAAAGTACTCACAATCAATATTGTTCTGAAGCACACGGATGCACTGTTCATACAGCGTAAGCATCTTGGAAAGACTGACTGTTTTAGAGCCGGAGTAAACTTGCATTTTGGAGTTAAGTCTCCGTCCTGTGAATTGAACTGTCTCACTGACTTGCTGGGGTGCTTCTACAACAGGTGCTGGGGAAGCTGCAAACAAAACATCAGGCAGGGTTTCCTTTACCTCCTGACATATTATAATGCCTTAAACATTCAGCTTTGAGAAACACAGGTGGTAGGACACATGTATATATTTTTTTTAAATGCAAATTACAGCAGAACAATTTGGGGCCTCCACATGTACTCAGTGCTACAGACGTCTGTTCATTATCATCTAACACCAAGATAGCATCTATGCTGTAGGTGAGCTGCACCAACTCAAGCCAAACATTATTTTAACTCAAGTCTCTATGAGCTTTATTTCACATCTAGAATACTACACTAACAGTCTACAGCACATTATTGATCTTCCTGAACTATCCCAGAAAAGCCAGAAGCTGCAATAAGTGTTGCTTCAAGACCAGAGATGAAACTGCTGGAAACTCTAGTAGTGGAACCACTGGCACTTTGCGTCATCTACCTATAAAGGTGCAAGCAAGTTCCTACGCCAAATGTACACCGAGGGCTTCCTATATGTGTTTTATCTAAGATTAATTTCTACTAAGGCTTTGCCTGCTATAAAGTATATACAGGAGGAAAGATAAATGGAGCCTGTAGAACTGCCACATGATCTATGCTTTCTCTACATCTGTGGTAACTTTTATTCCCTCATTCAGGAAGCCATAAGACAGAAGCCTTTTTAACACCTTTCTGCTTCAACATGATTTCTACAGATGAGAAAGACGAGGCGTTTCCTTGCCATAGACAGATGAGCAGGGTGAGATGAGACAGATGAGGTGACAGGAAAGGGGATAAAGACATCTCCACATAGAGCTGTAAAAACCTGTAGTGCTCTACATTTATCAGCCTTGCATATGACTTACCCTTAAAGTCTGCAGCATATGTGGGAGATGAGATTGAGATGCCTGTCAGAAATTTAGGCAGTGGAGTATTAAGAAGATCTTGGAGGGATGCCACCTTGGCCTGTGTACAGTAAAGGAAACATTGCTTCAAGATTACAAATTTGGGTTTACGGAGGCTTAAAATAAGCTACAAAACACATCCTTAGGCAAACCCCAAAGTTAACTAGGGTAACTAGAATTTCTGCTTTTCTGCATTAAAACTTACTCACTGGATTACTTTTCAGCCTACCCTTTCATACTCTACTTACCAAGACTACATGACAAAAGGAACTTAGTGGGATATCTGCAATCAGTGCATAAAGAGATTAAAGAACAGAGTAGATGTGTTCAGCTAACAGGCTTTCAGGTAAATTACTACTGAGGTTTAATTCATTGCATGCTTCTAACAAAACTGCAAGATGACAAAACCACAATTAAATGTTTAAAATGGCCAATTAAATGCCATCCTGAAAGACAAAGGTCTTGTATTGGATAAGCCATTTAGCCTAGGATTTTCCAGAACATCCCTTAAAAGGGATTTTAAAATGTAGCAGTCTGATAAGTACAGGTCCCTACAAATGCTCAGTATTACATGCAACATCTAAATTGGGTATTAGGCGTCCTCTGATCATAAGCCAGGCCTAACAGCCCAAAACTTGCATCTCCCTGAACTTCACTGCAATATCATTAATAATTTTGAGGAAAAATCCTGGATCTTGAAACAGTTTATGCTAGCATATTATACACAAACCTCTCTCCATTTGGGATAAAAGATCCCACATTCAGACTGCAGACCTTCCACAACAAATAAAGCCCGAAGCTTTCACATCACAGTAAAGATAAAAGACTGAGGGGACCTCTAATTCCCAGTGCACAAAAGACCTCCATTGAAAAGGTCTAATTAACACACATGTTTAAATATACCGTGGCTCAGAAGAGCTATTTAAGCTTCTTTCCCTTCAAGTGACTAGGATACTTTACAAATATGTCTGAGCTATTTTTATATGCAATGTGTTAAAAGAATGAAGCTCAGCTCCACTGGAGACCTTAACATCATTATTAGAGAACCACAGCATCTGACAAACTGACTGTGTTCTATAGAAGCAGCTGCTACAGCCACACATCGGCTGATCAAGAATGGAAGAAGGGGACACCCTTCCAAAGGGCCTTTAGCTTGCACATAAAAAGCAGACTATTTGATGTGGATCAGAAACTATAGTCATACTGGAAATCTTCCTAAAAATACAAGACAAGCCAATCTGCATACTGGCAGTATGCAATAAACTATCTTTTTTTTGCCCTGGTTTTTGGAATTATTGGCAGCCACAATGCAGCTGGTATGCCAGAGCCATGCAATCTGTTACTTAAAATACAGTTGGATTTCAATGAAAATATGAAAACATTTATTCATTTGCAGTTTATTAGCTAGTATCTCAACCACAAATTGGTTTACCTTTTTATTGGGAGTTTCTGATTGATCAGTCTCACTTTTTTTTACATCTTCTCTTCCCTCTTTTGCGTGAGAGAATTTTGAAGTCTTGTGCAGTAGTGAGCTGTTCTGTTCACTGCACTTCTTTGGCCGTTCACCTGTAGAACAAGCCTTCCTCTTTCTTTTTTTGGTAACTTGATCATAATTAAGGTAAGATTCAAAAGACATAGTTGGAGGTTCAAATTCCTCATCACTGGGTAATTCAGCATTGCTTTTTATGAAGAGTTTATGGTTTGCTTTCTTCACATGATGCGGACTTCTCTGTTTGGAAGCATCCTTATTAGGCTTTTCTTTCAGGGATGATAAATCTTTATTGGCTACAGAGGAACACTGCTTTTTTCTGTCTGTGGAGGTTTTCTCTTTGAAGTTACTTTCTTTTGCTTGAGGATTGGTACCCTGGGAAGCATGCTTAGAACCACTGCTACTACATTCTTTATCGTCACGTTCTTTTTGAGATTCTAAATCTCTGTTTTGGTGGGTCTTTCCACCACTAGTATGCTGCTTATTTAACTTTTTAGAAGTGGGAGCACTATTGGAACTTCTGGAAGTCAGTACAGGTGCTTTGGACTTATCCAAAGGCTTAATCTCCTTGGAAATTGAAGGGTTTGCCTCATCTTTTTCTTTTTCAATACTTTGTTTTCTTCCTCTGTGACCACTGCAACACACAAACAAAGAAAAACACATCTCATGCTACATCTGATGCCAAGTTCTTTAACAATCTTTTCCCCTAAATCAGTAAAACTAAAAGCATTAAATCACACCATGTATCATAATTTTAAGACCCAGAACTGTGCTCTGCTCTGCTCTTATTCTTCCATCAGCAGTACAGTATCCCAAAGCAGTAGCTCTTGGGTCCAGCACCAGTAAAGATTGCTACCAGACAGCAAGACAATTGACTGTACTGTTTGCTTATGTGTTAAAAAAAAGTGGTATCTAACACACATGGTAACAGATGTAGTACTTGAAAACTAGGAGACAGAAAACTTACGACACGCTCTGTAAGTGATACAGATGACAAAAGGTTAGCATGTACACTTTGCTTTCTCACCAGTTCCGGTATCTCACTTTCCTGTTGTTTGAACAGCTTCAGATTTAAAATGTACTATTCAGTCAAACTATATGTTTGGCCTTGTTTTGCAGACCTCTGACAATTTATCTAAAGCACAGTCTGCCTGGCCATGACAGTGATGGCTGCTTCATTCTGAGAATGAACTGCATCTCTTCAGTGCAACTCCTCCTTGGAAGCCCCTCTCAGTCAAAAGCATTAGAGGAAAGCCCTCTGTACAATCAGATCACTGAAGAGCTGCCTCATTTAACCACTGGGAAAAAAAGAGCAAGCTTCCCACTTCCCTGAGGAAGTACAGAGCAGCACCCATCACTGGCTTCGGTCCCAGCTGACACAAACAAGACTGAACATAAGCCACCAATGTCCATCTGCAGCCCAGAAAGCCAACTGCATCCTGGGCTGCATCAAAAGAATTGTGGCCAGCAGATCAAGAGAGGGGATTCCGCCCCTTTACTCTGGTGAGACCTCACTTGGAATACTGTGTCCACCTTTGGAACCCTCAACACAGGAGGCACATGGACCTGTTGGAACATGTCCAGAGGAGGGCCACAAAAATGATCAAAGGGCTAAAGCACCTCTCCTATGAGGACAGAGTGACAGTCGGGCTTGTTCAGCTTGAAGAGAAGGCTCCAGGGGCACCTTATAGTGGCCATCCAGTACCTGAAAGGTGCCTATAAGAAAGCTGGGGAAGAACTGTTCACAAGCAGTAGGACAAGGGGTGATGGTTTCAAACTCAAAAAGGGGAGATTTAGGTTGGATATTAGGAAAAAGTTCTTCAATGTGAGGGTGGTGAGACACTGGAACAGGTTGCCCAGATAGTAGAGGCTCCATTCCTGGAGGCATTCAAGGTCAGGCTTGATGGGGTCTGAGCGACCTGATCTAGTGACAATGTCCCTGCTTACTGCGGGGGGTGGACTAGATGACCTCTAGGGTCCCTTGCAACTTATCACATTCTATGATTTTAAGAACTTGTGCTGGCCAAAAAAGGCAGCTGAAGTCTTTGTGTGCTGGCTGGCTAACTGATCAATATTACTGCTCTAATTTGTTTTCTGATATTTTATAAAAGAAAGATTAATTTCTTCCATTCGAGTGATACGTGTGTCCTTATGTGTATTTGTCACCCCACTTCCCTAAGCTTTCCAAGCTGTATCTTACAGAGTTACATCACAGTATAATTAACTCTTTGACACATACCTTTTATTTTCTGGAGGAGTAAGTTTTTTCCATTGTTTTACCAGGGTTTTAGCTACATTCCCAGCAGTGGCATGTTTCCTAAAACTATTAACTGTTTTGCCTATGCCAGTTTCCTGTTGAAGACAGTGAAAGAAAGATAGACAAAATAAATCTTAACAATCATCCCAAATAAAACCATCTCTAAAACTGCTACAAACAGTACTAGCCTAGTAGTCAGAAAAGTCTTATGGCCACTAAAGAAATAAGTGCATTCTTTATACTGCAAACAGAACTGAAGAAGTAGTAATTCTTAAAACCAAGTATGGTTATAAAATGCAGACTTAATTCATAAAAAATAAGAGAAGCCATTTTCCTCCATTAAGTGTATGTATTTCAGGAATTTCACTTGGCTGCAATGCTTATGGCCACAAAATGCATACTGCCCCAGTGAGTTAGATTAATCAATTCAAATTCCCTTTAGGCTTATGCAGGTTCATTTTACCGTGTTAGAGAGTGCATATGATGGACGTATTGTAATCTACAATGCACCTCAAGCAGGATTAGTGTAGAGAGGTCAGAGAAGAGTTCATATGACTAAAAGCCTCAGCCACAGGGGGGGAAAAGGCACACCACCTTGGCATTCCAAACCTGTCATTTTTTATTTTTCCCCAATACAATTATCTTCATATAGCCATTGTGGTTTCAAGTCTTGCTCTACTGAGTTTATGGTATTTAAGCGCACCTGAAGAATGAGTCAACCATGTTACACTTAAGCACTGACTTGAAAGCAAGAAGAAACCAAGTCTGAGGAGCAAAGTGTTCTCTATGTGCTCAGATCCCTGCTCAGTACTGTCACTGTCAGTATAATTCTGCATTTGTCAAGTCATATGCCCAAATTACAAAATGCAACAATGTTCACGGCTTCCCTGGCTGGAGAGCCCTGGCATTTACACAGTAATCCACTATGGAAGAGCTTAACACATTATTAGTCACTTACCACTAGAACATCCAGCGATATATCCAAACCCTGTAGTACCTTCAGTGTTTTTGTAATCTGAAGGGAAACAATAGATTTTTTTTTTTAAACCAGAGTAGAACTTATGAATACTCGTTTGTCATCAGCACTCATATGTTTAATCCAAATATACTACATAAAGTTAAGAGGAATATCTAGCAACACCAGGACAATGTAAACACTCCTTTACTGCACATCAGGGCTGTGCCTGAAGTAAACTAGTGCAGTTCTGCTAACCCCTCAATTTCACTAATACCAGAAAACCCAGTAGGTATGAATTTACCATTGTATTAAAGATAATACACTTATACAGATGACATGTATATGGCCATACTCTTTGTTTGTCACAGCACTGATGGAAAAGCTGCATTATCCAGAACCACCATGCAAAAAGCAGCAGGTATCCCCATCAGCAGCACCACTCCATCAGTCCAGGGCAAGAAAGGACAAAGCAGCTGATGGGAGCCCAGTTTGCAAAAAGTGAGGTTTTAGAACACTTAACTGCAATTTGTACATTAACAAAGAGAGCTCAAGCCAGAAGAGCTGGGGTTTTTCACACCGATGAAATGTACCCCTGTTACAAAAGTCAACATTTCCATCAAAGCAGGAAAGAATTTTTCAAATACCAAATGGCTATTCTTCCTATGAGAAGTGTTTTAATAACAGAGCAGTACCATTTACAGGCAGAATAAAATACTTTTTCAATATAACACAGTTTCTTGATGCCAACCATACCGTGGGCTGCAAAATAAGCAGTCACCAGCAGGTTTAGAGGGGGAGAATCACCTCCCTCCACTCCTCTGGAGAGGCCCCACCTGGAACACTACATCCAGCTCCAGGGTTGCCATTACAAGAAAGACATTGAGCTGTTGTAATGGGTCCAGAGGAGGACCACAAAGGGCTGGAACAGCTCTCCTGTGAAGACAGGCGGAGAGAGAGATGTTCAGTCTGAAGACGGCTCCAGGGAGACCTTATAACAGCCTTCCAGTCCTGGAAGAAGCCTTATGGGGAAGTTGTAGAGGAACCATAAAGGCATGCAGCGATACAAGGGATAATGCATTTCAACTATGAGGGGGTATATTTTGATTAGGTATTAGAAAAACACACCCTCTTCCCTGTGAGGGTGGAGAGGCCCTGGCACAGGCTGCCCAGAGAAGCTGTAGCTGCTCCCTCCCTGGCAGTGCTCAAGGCCAGGCTGGATGGGGCTTTAGGCAGCCTGGTCTAGAGGAGGGTGTCCCTGCAAAGGTGGTTGGAACCATTCTGTGATTCTTCAGCAGTGGCTATACAGTGCACCAGTCTTGCAGTTGTCCATACACAAGCAATTTGCCTTTACCTTTCACAAACTTCTACAAAGTTATGCAGATGACAGAATTAACATGGAACAGAAGTTAATGGTGTTTCATAAGCCTTTCACAAAGCCTGGAATACTAATAATGTTTTTTTGGATAACTTCTAACTGCAATTGCAGGAATACAGTTGGCAAATTTACAAAAAAAATACAAAATTTATAAAAAGCACTGGGGGGGCTTTATCTGCTTTGTTCCTGTAACACATTACTAGTGGAAACCCACACCTTACACTGAATTTCATGGTGTGCAGTGGACTATCTACCCTGCAACAGTGTTTCTGAGACTTAGAGAAGCAGAGGATAAACACTTCACAGCCTGGGAAAACATGAGAAAAACTCTAACAGTGAAACATATACCTAGGATCAGCGATAACAAGCCAACTTTCCCCCCAAAAGTGTGGGTAACTACAAACCAGCAGGATACCTACAAAAAAACCAACTTCCTGACTAGAGCTTTGGAAACAATAAGAAAGCCACATCAAGTTCTGCTTATCTCCTGTTTAAGGACAAGATACTCCCTGAACCAGCAAGTTGAGTTAACAAAATACAATGAAGTCAAAAACAATGTTTCATCTTAAGAGAACAACCCTTCCTTTTCAGGACTATGCAAGCTTAACAATTTTTTTCCAGACACTTCACTACATATTTTATGAGTTTAAGATCCTCTAAATAATCCCCCTCAGGAAGCGTGTTGCAAAAAGACTTAAGTAAAACAAACAGTTGCCGCCAATGTTAATCACAACCATTATAAGCTATTTTATCCGTGTCAGGTTAGTTAATTATCTGACTTTAACAAAAATATGTCCCTATTAATTTATTTTGCAATCAAAAGGAGATAGCCATTGCTGAGGAAATACACTGTGCTTTATAGGATGACTAGCTATTCAAGCAGTGCACACTATTGGGAATAAATCCCATAGCCCAAAGGCAATCCTATCCACAGGAGAATACTAAAAGATGTTTTCATCAGATTGCAAGGAGAACACAGGGTTTGAGCACTTCCTCTTGAAGTGTTTTGGACTAAATTAATCCACTGAGACGAGTTCATTTCAGAAGAACAGATCCAGGAAGCAGACAATTACTATTTGTACAACTTCAAAACAACAGGCTAAATTACAAAAGTACCTAGATGCCAAGCATGTCTGAGAGCAGTCAACACGTTTTAATGAAAGAAAAAAAAACTTCCAAAGTTTTCTAAACCAAAGACCACACAGTTCATTTTCATGTCTTGAAATGTTTATCACAGTCTGCAAAATAGGACAAACAAGAAGGTTCCATAAAAAGAAAACAGAAAGCATTGATCAGACACTGACAATTCTTTTGGGAGAAGCAGCCCCGATCTCTGGAAAGCAGGAGCTGCTTAGGCTGTGGTGAGACCGGCAGCTATGCAGGTACAGGACTACCAGAGGAGAGCGCACTCCATGTGCCTTCTGTGGGAACTGGGAGTGGCCACCTCAGACTCACAGAATGCACCAGGTGGAAGGGATCTGTAAAGGCCATCTAGCCCAACCCCCTGCAGGGAGCAGGAACACCATCAACTACATCAGGGCACTTAAAACCAGACTTATTTATAGACACAATCATGAAAGAAAATGGAATTTGTGACAACTATCAGTAACAACAGAAAGAGCTGCTGGAGAGTTTTGATTTCTCTATTAAAGACTAGGAGAAGCTGTTTGCTTTTTAAAGCACAAACACCAAAGCCCAATACCTATCAGACTTTCTTGAAGGCCACTAAAAGTTAGACTGTGAAACATAAGACACAGTAAAGCCTGTGACTGAATCTAAAGCTTGCTAGAGATAGAAATATGGTGACACCAAAGTTTAAATGGTGAACATTTATTACATACAGTAAGGCAAAAAAGAGAAAGAAATTTATCTGAAGTCTGCTCTGAGCAGGCATTCAAAACCAAAATTAAGATTGGCTGTTGAGGTGCCTTGCTCTGACCATACCTCTTATAATAGCATCTGTAGTCCATCTGGCTCTTATCTCACTGGACTGCACCAAATGGTTTTTTCCCTAAGTCCCTCCATATACACACAATACATACACAACACTCAACAGGTTTTCAGACTGTTTTATCTTGCATACCTATCAGCTATTCCCTCCTGGAAAAACGCTATTGACTTCAAAAGAGATGGTAAATGTTATAAAAATACTATGAAGGCCATAGAAGTTATTTCTATATACGATTTCTGAAGTGTTCTATGAAATTCCTACACAAATCCCAATTTGCAGAAGATGAGCCAAAGCCTTTAGGATTGTTGCTTCCAACAAATGGCATTCCAAGCAAGCCCAAGACACAGATGTTCATGGAATGTAAACAGAAAACAGAATCAGAGACAAACTGAGAGCTGGCACACACACAGTAGCAAGAGACAAACACAGAAGTGACAATAGAGGCAAGAGCCAGCCAAGATGATGGGGAGAAGGGAGAGCAGTGCCTGCCCAGTATTTGGGAAGCAGAGAGCAAAGATAATGAACAACAGGTAAGAAACATGAGCAAACAAAATTTTCCAGAGTCAAAACTGAAAACAAAGTGATAACAAGAGATCCCAGGTGCATTGAGTTTGGCCTCTTCCCACTCACTGCACCAGTGCTGCTCAAGCCTCCCTTTTGAGTGTTGTACAGGCACCTCACTTTTCCTGGCTGAGCCAGGCCCCCTCAGAAAGGATGGGACCCATTAAAAGGCCCCCAGCTCATCTGTGGTCAAGGGACTTAATGTTTCACCACAGTAAGGTCTTCTTGCTTTCTCTCCTCCCCTCTTCTTCCTCACTCACTAGCTGCATCTCTCTCAAAGGGATACTTATAATTACATATTCTGTCCCCCTCTAACACAACTCATTAAATTTCACCAAGCTGTAAATCCACATCAGGTCCACAATATCTCTGAACTAGACAGCGCATTTGAAAGAATACCAGGACTTTGAAGACAGCACATTAGAAAACCCTAGTGCACCCCCGACTCATTCCTAAGCCCTTGGTAAAAAAAAAAATACCTAAAAAGATTGTTTAGTTTTGCTTTCAGCAACTCAGTCTCATACCCTCTGTATGCTAAATAATCTTCTTCCAAACTTCTTATACAACATTTTACCTTGGCTCTCTTGTTTCAGTAAATTATATTAGCCAGAGCTATAGCCATCCTCAAGCTGTCTTAACTATCTCTTCCAGCTTGCCAGCACTGTTTTTAAGAACAATCCCCAGAACAGGACATAATATTCCTGTAATTGTTCCCCTAATACTATACAGCAGTAATAACATAACCCTGCTAAGCTTCCCAAAGAGAGCATTTATTCTGTAAGCCACTGTGTTGTACTGCAATTTCACACTCAACTGGTCGTACATCAGAGCTCCGAATCATTTTCTGAGTCAATGCTTTCCAAAATACAGCCTCCTATCCTGAGTGACCCATATTCATAGCTCCTAGCTGTGACTTTCCACTGAGCCGTGTTAAAATGCATGTCGCTCAAACGAATGTAGCACAGCACGTGATCAAAGTTGGCTTCTAGAAGAGTCTCTCCATGTGATACAAATTACTTCAGCATTTGTATTACTGCCCTACAATGCTTGCTGTCAAACACAGATGCATAAACCACCCTATCCCCCAAAAAAACCAACCCAAAACACGAAACCCACAACCAAAACTACAAATTAACATTGTGATGAGATCTCATGCTTATTTTTAGTGAGTGCAACTGAAATCCAGTCCATGTGTTGCATGAGGTTCCATAAAACTGCTACTGTCATCAGCATTGTACAGAAGTCAAATGCCTTGGAAAGCTTGCATGTATTTGTGAGTGTGTCAAATGAACATAATTTGAAATAAATTTGGCAGTACATATCTACAGAAACTTTCACTGAGTGTCATGGATCATGGCACCATCTCTTAATTCTACATGAATTACATCTTATACACAGTAAGTCATACAGCTGCTGAACAGATTCATTCCTTCATGATTAATGTTGACGAAGACCATTTCAGTTACCTGTATAAACAATAGCACGGCATTTTTTTCTTATCATGCTTCCCTAGTACCTTAAGGGTCAATCAATACCTAAACCATTAGTTCTGTTCATTCTTCAGTCACTTCTCCAAAACCTCACTGGGGTAGCTACCAAACCTCACACATTTAGCAGTTTTTGACTTAAACAATCAGTAACCGTGAAAGATGCAGAACATTATCAGATCAGAAAGTATTTGGCAATTATTAAAAAGAGCCAAGAAAAATACTATTCCCAAGTATGGAACAGAAGTATTTGACAACACCAACATACACCTCTAACATTTATTTGCTATTCCTTCCACATGCACCTAAAAGTTTCCTCTTTGCCTTTAAGCACCGTAACATATTTTCTATTACTGGATTTACTTTTTATTAGCAGTGCATTTCATGACTGCCAATTTACAGCTATCAGTACCTCACTTCCCTACCACTCCTCAGCACCCCCCCCACCTCCCACCCCCCCCCCCCCCGCCCCCGTTATCTGCAAATGCTTCTATTTAACGAGACAGCTTTAGCCAGGGACACAGAAGTGCTGCAGCACCACCATTAGTCCCATTTTATGCAGCACCAGCTTGCAGTCACATCACATAAAAATTGAGCATCTCCTTCCTTAACAGAACCAAATCTGCCAGGCCTATTCACATTTTTCACTTCAGTTGAACATGCTTTATTGTTTGGGGATCATTTACAAATTAATTAATGCAAGAATTGTTTCTTTCTTTCTTTTCCCTTTCATTCTCTTGTTCAGTACATCAATGCCAACCCCAAGCATTAAAAACATTCAAAGACCGTAATATCTGATCACTTCTGTAGCACAAGAAGAAATTTTAGATTCACTGAACTGCACATTAAAACATCTGAAAAAGCACCTGCACAGATATTTGCATTTTGGACAGATACAGCCTACAGCATTGGTATTCAGGGAGATAAACCATTACTGGCTAGAAAGATCACTATTATATATGCATACACACACACTTTGAAAACACATGGTAGGTATGATTAATAACTAAGCTTTTCAAGTCATTAACTACTGAAAACAATGCAGATTGGAGGGAAAGGGTGGCAGTAAAATTCAAATACGTCCACAAATTTTTATCAAGGTCTAACGTCTTTGAAATCTATCATAGCAAATGCAGCCTGTACATTCAAAGCTGAATTCAACCATAAAAATACCCCAACCAAAACCCCAAACAAACAACCAAACCACCCTTTTGCCTACACCTTCTTCAGTCAGATGTGATTTAGTACTTCATAAAATGCTAAGCCAAATTTTGCACATAGCTTCTGTTTCCTTCAGAGTCCAGGCTGCTGCTCAGGAAGCAAGGAAGGGGTGTCTTTCCCCTCCACCCTGAAGCCTGGGCTTATCGTCTTCTCTGCTGCCTCTCGGTACCTTGAAAGTGTCAAGCCCAGCTTCTGTAAGCTGCTCCGATCCATCTCCCCAGTGATGTTTGCTCGCTTCAAGTACTCCTTATCTAGTCCTTGCAGCTACAGAGCTATCCTACAGGTTGTTTAATTTCTTTCACAGATAAGAACAGCTTTGTTCTTCTCGAACCGGGAGTAACAACACAGGGTGTGACAGCTCCTGCCCCCCTTGCTTGGTGCAGTTACAACGCAGAAACACCTCCACCTCCAAGAAGGGCTCTTATGAGCACAGAGACCAGCGCCTCACCGCCTGGGTTTTGACATTCTGGCCAGGCTGACAAGACACAGCCAGACTTAGCCACACAACAGCCAGCCCTCCTCCTCCTCACCTGACCGCACGTAGGGCCCCTTGGTCACTCACAGAAAGCTTCGGCCCTTACCCGCCCGGGAAATAACCGCTTCCCTGCCTTCCTTCAACCCCTCCTGACCACGGGACGGGAGGAAAACGAAGCGCAGACCCAGGGCCGCATCCTCACACAGGGGCTCGCCCAAACACGGCTCTCTCTGCTCGGCAGGGCCCGGCAGCCAACGCCGAGGGGGCGCAGCACGGTCCCGAGTCTCCTCAGCTAGGCCAGAGCCAGCGGGCTCAGCCGCCACCGCTCTGCGTTACATATACACACATAAACATATATATCTACATGGAGATCGTGACAGCCTCCTGACGCCCCCGGGGAGAACGCCCGCCTTTCCCCGCCGGAGCCAGCGCGGGTACCTCCGCGGGCTCCTGCTCGCAGGCCAGCCGCTCCTTCAGCTCCAGTACCCTCCGGGCGGCGCTCTGCTTCTCCGCCATGGCGCCAGACCCTCTGTCCGCTCCGCCCTGCCCCGCCCAGACCGGGCAAGCCCCCCGCCCTTCCCTCTTATAGCAACGCCTGCTACGCTATAGGTGGTGCTGCGGGTCGGTGAGACGCGGTCATGCTTTGCCTCAGGGCTGTGGGCCGGTGGCGGTCCCTCTACGGCTGCCGGGGGTGTCCTCTGTTTCCTCATCTGGCCCCGGGTTTTCAACCCATCCGAACCACCCTCCCCGTCGCCCCACCTTCCCCGAGATGAGCGCTGCCCCAGGCCGACCTCTGAGCTTTCCTCTGGGTTTTGATGGACGGGGCTCACCGGCCGGGCGGCCCTGCAGACGGGCAGAGCAGGCAGCCGGGTCTCACGAAGGCAGGCAGAGCCGGCGGGGCCCGGCCCGAAGTGTCTCTTCCCTGCCAGGATGCTTGATGACGGCAGTTGACTTGGTTGCTAGCAACTTTTTCTACCTGCTTTTCTTCATTCTAGCTCTTTCAGCTTCATCCAGAAATGCTGTGTGGTGGGGCCGGGAGGGAAGCAGACTGCCCCAAGAACCGTTGACCTTTGAGTAAGGCCCTGCCAACCCCTGGAGAAGCCTGAGGAGCCTGTGTCCCCGGCTCGCCCCAGGCAGGACAAGGGACTCGGTTAGCACCACTCATTTGCACTCGCTTGTGTGGACTTGTATGCCTATCTGGTGGGTAATTACAAGGTCCCTGGCATTTCTCTTGCCTGCCTGTGGCCATGAAGCACAGTGTCTAGGTGAAGGACAGCAGTGCCAAGCCCATGAAGATGTGACCATTGCCCACAGGCATACTCCCGCAGGCCTTACCTGCAGGAGAAGGCAATACTCAGGCTGAAGTGAACATTCTTTTCTTTCTGACCTGTGTTATTTACAGCAGGTGGCTAATGCTTTTTTTTCTTTTTTTTTTCCTTTTTAGTTTTTATTTGAGGGGGGGCAGAGCACTTTGGGGCCCTGCAACTTTCAGCAAGGGCAAGGGATTGTTTATTGATGCTAAGCAAACTGCATAGCTGAAACAGGATCTGCCATGGAGCTTGCTGGGGCTGAGCACATGCTTCATGCTTGAAGGACTCCAAGCTGAATGAACCCTTCCTAAAAAAAATAAAAATCTATGGGCTTACAGCATTTCCTTGGAAGTTAATATAGATAGAATTAAAATAGGTATATAGACCACCTTTCACTCTTTAAAACAGTGTTTGGGGGAAGTGTTAAAAGGAGTGTGTCCAGTCTGAATTACAGGATAATTTTAAGTAGGCAAAAATCTGGTATTTGTACATTAGGGTTACAACTCTTGCAAAATAGATCTTATTACAGCTTGGCACAGCATATAGCAAATCAGTGGAGAACCTAAAATAGCTGGTAGGGCGATACAGTAGGTAGAGTGCTAAGGTTGGATATGGAAAAACAAATCAAGGTCCCCACTGCAGACTGATTCTCCAGTTCCCATGCTCATCATTTATTTTACAGAAATGTTGACCTCATCTGCACAGTGTGTACAGACTTAATCAACCCTTCCTTAAAATTGGCCATCCACAATTGGTTGGTCTTCTTTTTTTCTGGGCCAATAATATGAAATTACATACACAAAGCAGCATTTATGTAGAAGAAATCTTGGATGAGATTCAGGCCACACCAGCATTGTGGTTAAAGTCATATATTATTGGGAAAGTTGAGGCTCAGATTGTCACATGGATTATGTGATTGGAGCTGGGTTTCCCACATGTTGTTTGAAAGCCTTCATTATCAAGTTTCTGGGGTTTGTGAGATGAGGCAAATCTCCTTGCTGTACTTCTTTCCAATTATTCTGTAAGATCATGATTTTATGCCAGTGAAGAAGAAAACATTTAAAATATCTAAAACTTTCTTAGAACTAGAAGAATGTTTCTTGCCCAGGTCCAGTTGCAACATTTCTTACATTGCTTGTTGTCACTTTTGCAGAGGAGAGAATTCCAGGCTTACTTGGTCCTTCAAAACTGCTGGCTGATGCTGATTGCTACAAAGGATTTTTTTGTTTGGCATTGATGAGGGACCCTTGTTAGGAAGAAGCAGGGTTGCCATACACAAAAATCTAACTCCTATAATTTCTCTGTCACTACGTCCTCAAGAGCTGTGTTGTGCCATTAACTCTGCTCCAAGGCTTGCAAATGGGAGGTCTCTACTGCCAGTGCTTGGTGAGTTTCTGAGGAAAGAGTGAAACCAGAAAGAGAAATAGGTTTTGTATGAGGGAAGGGGAATAAAAAGGCAAGAGTTTCAGGGCATGGATCAATGTGAGAGGCTTGGCTGAACAAAATTAGGCAGTGAAGTGGGAGCCAGTGATGGGATTTTAGAGGGAGGTCTGCCTCATGGAGGAGGTCAGAGTGACCCACCTGTGGCGGGGTATCTTGCTGAACACAGTTCCTCAAAGCTACCTGCTGTGAAATCAAGGCTTGTGCATTTGATTCCGCACAGTAGTAGTTGTTTATACATTTATTCAGCAGCTTAGAAATAAAACACATTTCCATTATTTTATTGGAAGGACTACAGTTCCCACTGGAGTTCAATAAGCTTTCACAGGATCTCCAATCTGCATGAGGAGCTACAGCCTTCCTAAGGGCACTATTGGCGTGCTTGTCAACACGGTCAGATTAATGCAGTTAAAGATATTTTTCAGAACTATTTAGCATAGTGAACGAAATATGGGCTTTGATGGTGCATAGTATTTGGTCAAGTAAACACAAAAGGCTCAGAGCAAACAAAGCAGTCACGATCTAAATCTGAGCTTGAGTTTTGTAAACCTCTCTCATTGACCAAGGTGGCTCTCCGTGTGGCTGTGACCCTGGCACTCCACCAACAAATCAGAGCATGCTGACTTCAAAGAAAAGGTTTTACATTTTCCACAAAGAGCACAGTAATGGTTGTGCGTGGATTGCAAGAGATGCTTGTAATTGCCTGAAGGCCTATCTCCACTGATACAAGAATGTACCACCTTGCTGATTCTGGGTCATGCACATGGAGTAAGTACCAACTATTATTCTTGCTTATTGGGCTGAGAATGAATCTCTTGAAATATTTGCACTTTTTTTCCCCCTAAAAATGTTAAAGCATTGCTACATGACCCACTGCTGGTGCATGGATTGATAATACTGTCTTTAGTCACTTAGACTACATTGATAATGGAGCAAATTAAAAAGATTTTCCCCAAGATTCACTTATACCTTTAAGGGATACATCTTGGCTGACTCAAGATACCGCCAAAAAATGTGCTACCCTCTTTTTAACTGAGAAAGTAATTCATAACTTGATTGCAAGAACTTCAGTGAATATCAAAATCCTTTTTAGCAATTGATTTCTATGTTATTGGAAAGGAAATAATCAGACAAGGGGTTATTTTCAAGATAATCCTGGTACTGTTTATTTTTTTAAAGACTTTTTTCGGTGCAAATTAATAGAAAATGAGAATGACTTGTTCCAAGACCAGCTTGCATGCCATATAGTAGCCAAGTATGCTATCATTCCTCCTCTGGCCTTGAAGATTGAGTATCTACAGTTTTCATGGGTTTTGCCCCAAGGTACAACCAAAGTTTGAGAACTAGGAGATGTGCTTGATTGTGTCAACATTAATAATGATACATTAGGATGTTGAGGCATGCCTCCCAGGATGGTTGTCTCTATACTGCACAGCTCAGAGTATGTTCAGCAGTTTCTGGTAATCACAAATTAGTTTTGCATTTTCAGCTGAGATATTTCCCCATTGTTGTCTGCATAGTTTTGTTCAGCAGTGAATCATATAAGCATGTTGGAAACACATTTTTAGTTATTCAATGAGACTTATAATTTATTTTACAACATGCTAGTAGATTTAAAGATAGGGCATTAAAATGAGAATAATTTTATTTTTGACAGATCATGATAGTGCATTCATTTGGGAGAAGGAATATTCCCTTCATTTAAAAAAAAACCCAAAACTAAATGAAAAATAACAAAAGTAAAAAAGAAAAATGTTGGCGTTTTAGGACTTCTTAAAATTATAAAAGTTGATAAAAGTCTGAGTGTGAGCTGTTAAAAAAGGAACAGTGAGTACTCAGGTTTGCTAGTATGTCTGTGTTGGAAGTCTAGTTTTAGAAGTACAGATGGGACTTCCAGCAGTGTGGCCTGGTAGAGGGTGCCCTGGCCCATGGCAGGGCAGTTGGAACTAGGTGATCTTCAAGGTCCCTTCCAACCCAAACCAGGCTGTGATTCTATGAAATATGTCTGTTTTATCTAAAAAAACCTGTTGTGTAAAAAACTCACGAAGAACCATGGGGAACATGTTCTTCATGTAAAAATCATTACAGCTGATCCCATCAAGGCAGTGCCTAAAAAGCTTAAGGATAATGATCCATGCAAGGAATTTTATACTGTGAATAAAATATATTGAGATGTGTTAAGATGATGGTAAGTGCCCTAGAACCACAGAATGGTTTCAGTTGGAAGAGGCCTCAAAGATCATCTAGTTCCAACGCCCTGCTGTGGGCAGGGACACCCTCCACTAGCCCAGGCTGCCCAAAGCCCCATTCAACCTGGCCTTGCACACTGCCAGGGAAGGGGCAGTCACAACTACTCTGGCCAACCTGTCCCAGTGCCTCACTAACCCTCACTGTAAAGAATTTCTTCCTTATATCCAATCTAAACCTGTTGCCCTCCCCAAGCACACTGGCCTTTGCCCAGACACCCAACCAAGTGGTTCACCCAACCAAGTGGTTCACCTGGGATAGTTATTACCTGTTGTGGATCTACCATCTTCTCCTTCCCCTCCTTTTCTGCCCTTCTACCTGTGCGTTTGCAGGGTCCAGGCTTGCCCCCTCCCCCCGATTGCCAGGGGCCAGGCAGCCCCAGGAAGCTGATCTGTGGCTGGGCAGAGGCAGGGAGTGGGGCACGGAGAGGAGGGGTCATTTTAAAGAGCACCCAAGCACAGGCTCCAGTCTCTTTTGCTCGCTGTGACAGCAGAGCGTCCCACTGCAAACCACAAGCTGGGACTTAACAAGTGGCCTCTGATCTTTCTCTCTCTTTTTTTTTTCTTTTTTTTTTTTAACCACATTTTCTCTCTTTTTGTCTTCTCGTTTTCCAAGGAAGAGGTATTTTCACTGACAGCTTCTTGGACAGCTCTGGGACACCATTTTTCTGAAGAGGGTAAGGGGTTTTTAACTCCTCCGTTTGATAGTGGCTAAAAGTAACATTTTAAAGGGGGGGTGAAGGTTGGTTGGTTGAATGCACTGTTTTGGGACCCCAAGAGTCCTTTGACATGACTTCTTAAACTAAAATAAATGAGGTGAAAGCAAAGGGCTATAGAAAGCTAAATCAGTCAGGGATTTCAAAGTTCAATAATTTGAATTTATTGCAAGATCAATTGGCTTGTTTCACTGGTTCTGCATGTCCTGTCACTGGTGTACTTACACACTAATCTAGCTGGGAACATTTCTGCTGATGGAAAAGTCTTTTTCAGGAAAAAACATTGGTGTGGACATTTTTTAACTGAGAGCATAAAATGTCACACGCAGTGAGGCAGTAAACATTAAGTGCTGCAGTTATTAAACTTTTTAAGTTATGGGTCTCTCAAAATATTTAGAGTCACAAATATGACTGCCAGCAGAATATGTCCTTATCAGCTATAAAGTTGTTGCTGTTAACTATGCAAAGCTACAACTACGTGGGAAACATACAAAGACATCCAAAAGTTTTGCTTTGCTTTTATTCTGTGCCAACAAATATAGGGAGCATTTGCAATACCATTTGGGGTCTTGCAACAGAAGTTGTGTTAAAACAACCAAGTACACAGAAACACCAGCTATACCTTCGGTTGAAGCTGTCTTAAAATGGCAAGCTGCTGGGAGGTTTCTATTCTGGGAGGTGACTCTGATAGGTCTCAACAGATGCATCTCCTGGAATGCAGCCGGAGCAGGGGGGGGAGCTGGGGAGCAGCTGACCCCTGCGCTGGCACAATGACATTTTGGGGATGGCAGCTCACGTCAGCACGGGCTGACACTGACACTTTGGGCACACATGGCCTTCTCCCTTGCCGGCTCTGCACATGGTCATCACCCAACATCAGCAGCAAAAAAAATCCTGGTGTTCACAGGCAGCAACCATTCCTTTCTATAATTAAATTACCATTTTGTTACGTGCTGTGTGCTTAAGGAAAAACTGGTGTGCTGAGATGCTAGATTAAAATATTGCTGAAGTGTTTTTATTAAGTTCTCTAAAATATGTAGTGGTTTTATCATTAAGCAGCATTTTTTCATGTTCTGTTTTTTATGAGTGTAAGGATCATAGACAATAAGCATGTATAAATTCTTTTAAAATCAATGGATATACTGGAGATAAATGCTATATTTGAATCTATTGGAATGCTGATCTCAGCAATTCTGTTTTAATCGCGTTACTGAAGATTAATGCTTTCTTTCAAAGTATATTTACATATACATATGCTTGTTTGAAATAGCTCCTTTGAAAACTTAGGTCTGTCTCACATTGCATTTGACAGAAAACATGGCCCTTCATTTCACACAAAGAATTTGTTTAAAATAACACTTCTTGCTGCAGGTCACATGATTTTTTTTTCAAATAAGAGTTAGAATTCTTCTCCCTATATCCCCACAAAATCCTAAAAGTAGGATTACAAATTTCAATTTACTGATACTAAAAAGCAAGCAGAGAGTATATGTGAACCTGACATGGAAAACAGAATATCATCAATCTAGAAAATCAAAAGTTACAAGAACTTGGAATCAGTTTGGAGCAGATCCTAAACCTAAAATCAGTGTGACATCATACAAAAATTCACTTTATGCCATCTTGCTTTTTTTGTTTTAAGAGTTTCTCCCATTCTGAATATTTGCTGGTCAAATTCTGAACTTGCCTCTATGTCTGTAGTAGCCCTGGAGTAAGAATGAACCAAGTTGGGGGCCCGTATCTTTCCTATTCTTCAGACTCATTAATTCAGGTCTAGAACCTGACTGATATAAATATACAGTTACAACATTTTAGACTCTGGGAGACTCATTTAGAGAATTTAACATTTTTTTATATGGTGATAAAAGGTGAATATTCATGTATGGCCTTGTTATTTAATTAAAATTGTAGCTGTATTCTTCACAATTTGAGTATTGATTGTTGTTCATCAGCAGCCACACCACAATCTAAGAGAGTATAATAGATCTCAGGAAGATAGGTTATCCTGTGTGTTTTGGTATTGTGGCATTTATATGTATTGACAAAGGTTACATTTGTTGTGTAATCACATGGCTATCAAATTTCACAACTGAAATCTAATTTTATTTTTAGCAAGCTCTTGGCTGTAATATTTCATTGCAGTCATGGCCCCTAAGAAGAAGAATGCGAAGAAGAACAAAGCAGATATCAATGAAATGACTATCATCGTGGAAGATGGCCCCCTCAGTAAACTGAATGGCTTGAATGGACTCTTAGATGGAGGGAATGGTTTCAGCTGTATCTCATCTGAAGTTTCTGACCCATCCTATAGCCCGAATCTCTTGGAAGGTCTGAGCAGAATGAGACTAGAAAATTTTCTTTGTGACCTGACTATCAGTACCAAAACCAAATCCTTCAGTGTTCATAAGGTGGTGATGGCTTCAAGCAGTGACTACTTTCACAACATCTTAAAGAAAGATCCGTCCACTCAAAGAGTAGACCTCAATGATGTATCCCCCTTGGGTCTTGCTACTGTTATCACCTATGCTTACACTGGAAAACTTACTCTCTCCCTTTATACAATAGGTAGTATTATTTCCACAGCAATTTATCTGCAGATTCACACCCTTGTAAAGATGTGCTGTGATTTTCTAATCCAAGAAATCAGTGTTGAGAATTGTATGTACATTGCCAACATTGCAGAAACATACGGACTAAAAGCAACCAAAGAAGCAGCGCATAAATTCATTAGAGACAACTTCATTGAGTTTTCAGAAACAGATCAGTTCTTAAAACTTACTTTTGATCAGATTAACGAACTTCTTGCAGATGATGACTTGCAGTTGCCTTCTGAAATTGTTGCATTCCAGATTGCAATAAAATGGCTGGAATTTGACCAAAAAAGAGTAAAGTTTGCTGCTGATCTCTTAGGTAACATCCGTTTTGGTACTATCTCAGCCCAAGACCTTGTCAATTATGTTCAAACTGTGCCAAGAATGATGCAAGATGTGGACTGCCATAAGCTCCTCGTGGATGCCATGAACTATCATTTGCTTCCCTACCACCAGAATACACTGCAGTCAAGAAGAACGAGGATCCGTGGAGGTTTCAGAGTCTTAGTTACTGTTGGGGGACGCCCCGCTCTAACGGAAAAGTCTCTTAGCAGAGACATCTTATACAGAGATCCTGAGAATGGATGGAAGAAGCTGAGTGAAATGCCTGCTAAAAGTTTTAATCAGTGTGTGACGGTAATGGATGGATTTCTCTATGTGGCCGGTGGGGAAGACCAGAATGACGCCAGGAACCAAGCCAAGCATGCAGTCAGCAATTTCTGCAGGTAATTGATTATTTATTTAAAAGAGGTGGAGAGATTGCTTCTACACAGTGCAGATAGTTAGGCTAAACTGGCTTGCGACATGCAGCATGAACCACTCAGATAAATAGAAGGGGGTCAGGGTTGGGGAGGTATGGATGCTCCATGACTACACATTGACAGTGAGAAGTGAGGATGACAGAAAACCTACTCCAAGTGGAGGAAATAAATGGGAACATAAATAGGAAGTTCTGGGATGTGCCGCAGTACCATTAAAATGCACTAAACCAGACAAGGTGAGACTTTCTAAATTTCAAGAGTTTCTGATGTCTCACAGAAAGTTCTGAAAAACACCTTTAGGTATTAAAATTTTTACTTTCTGTGCACCATCCACCGTATTTTCAACAGCTTTTATACTGGATTTCATATCCTTTGAGTTTGTTTATTTATTGAGATTTTGGAAACATCACCATCTCCTGAAAGCTATATGCCACTTCCACACTGTACTCCAAATAATACCTCATTTCTGAAATACCACAGTTCCTATTTATAGTCATCCAAGGACTTATAGCAAGGTCAGAAAAGTGCATAGGCTAACATGCAATAGTGCTAGTAGTTTTTAAATAGTTCAGCCTAAAAGCCAGCAGCCTGGAAGCAAAGGCTGGAGGTGAGACAGGTCAGCTTTTTACCTGCTAACAGACTATGCGCATGCAGTGCTGGTACACAGCCACAGTCCTATCAATGCTTGCTTTTCTGCTCCCAGAGGGAACAGCCAGATAACTTCTCCTGAAGGCATCAACCAACATGCAAAGTTATTGATTAAGGAATCACAGAATCATTTAGGTTGGAGAACACCTACCTTTAAGATAATTGACTCCAACCATAAAGCTAATGCTTACAAGACCACCACTAAACCATGTCCCTGGGCACCGATCTACATGTATTTTTAAATACCTCCAGGGATGGTGACTCAACCACTTCCCTGAGCAGCCTGTTCCAGTGCTTGACAGCCCTTTTCATAAGAATTTTCATTAAGATTAATATCCAATCTAAACTTCCCCTGGAGCAACTTGAGGCCATTTCTTCTGCTCCTATCACTTCTTTCTTGGCAGAAGAGACCAATCCCCACGTGCCTACAACCTCCTTTCAGGTAGTTGTAGAGAGTGATAGGGTTTCCCCTCAGCCTCCTCTACATCAGGCTAAATAACCACAGTTTGTTCAGCCACTCTTCATAAGACTTGTGATCTAGATCCTTCACCAGATTTGTTGCCCTTCTCCGGACAGGCTCCAGCACTTCAGTGTCTTTCCTGTCTTGAGGGGCCCAAAACTAAGCACAGTACTTGAGGTGAGGCCTCAGCAGTGCCAATTGTGCAGGGGCACAATCACATCCCTAGTCCTGCTGGCCATGCTATTTTTGATACTAGCCAGGATGCTGTTGGCCTTCTCGGCCACCTGGGCACATTTCTGGCTCATACTCAGCCAGCTGTTGACCAACACTCCCAGGTCTTTTTCCTCTGGGCAGCTGTCCAGCCATTCTTCCCAAAGCATTGCATGGAGTTGTTGTGGCGCAAGTGCAGGACCTGACAGCCTTGTTAAACCTCATACAGCTGGCCTCAGTCCATTGGTCCGGCCTGTCCAAATGGCCTCTGGAGAGCCTTTCTCTAGGTCATTTTTATTGTGTAAGCTACTTGGTCAGAAAAATGTATCAGGTAATTGACATTATGCTGTGCTCTTCCAGTCATCTGCCTTTAAACCATGCCTTACGTTCTCACAAGGAAGCGTTCACACCTTGGTTATGGGGAGGAAGTGGGGAGTCTTCATGGTCCATGGCTGAATGGGTTCTGCTGTTAACCTCAGGCATGTCAGTACACATCAGTGTGCCTGTGGACTTCCTTTCTGAGCTGCAGGTGACAATGCTGAATGACAGCTAATTAGTATTTATTTTGCCATAGTCTTTGTATATGATTCTCTGGTCCCCTCAGCAGGCAACAGGAGATATGTATGGCCCTACTCATGTACTTCACTCAACTCCTTCAGGAATCATAACTTGCTATATCCTATTTCAAAATTGCCCATTTAAATGTCCAGGACAGAGAGTGTTATTTCAGAAAGGAATGGTATTAGAAAGCAGAGATGTTCCTTCCACATAATTCTTACTCCATATGGATGGCAGGGAAAGAACACATACCAGATAGAAAGTACTAAAAAGATACATGTGTAAATCACCTAACATTTTTATACAACTCTGAGTAAATTTTGACATCTTTGCTGTAGGTGTAAATTTCAAAAAAACAAAATTTCTATTGTATGTTGAAAGCATCTCTTTCCACTTATTCTAATGAGTTTCTTGACAGAAGAGTCAGGTGTACTTCAGTGGTGTAATACCGGGTTTGAATGATACAAATGCATTTTTCTCCAATCAAAAACTAAATCCATTTGTAAACTTAACCAGGAACACCAGTTTCATTCCAGTGGCTTCTAATGGGCTAAATAACCAACTACAATTCTATCAACTTCACAGCAACGGCAGTAGTGGGACAGAGACAGGGCTGTAGGCTTTAGCAGAGCAGTATGCGAGACAGTTACCCTCTTTTTTTAATGCTTTCAGATACGATCCTCGTTTCAACACCTGGATTCACCTGGCAAGCATGAATCAGCGGCGCACCCACTTCAGCCTGAACGTGTTCAGTGGCCTCCTTTTTGCAGTGGGTGGCCGCAACTCTGAGGGGTGCCTCTCCTCAGTTGAATGCTACGTGCCTGCAACTAATCAGTGGCAGATGAAGGCACCCCTGGAGGTGCCCAGGTGCTGCCACGCCAGCGCAGTGGTGGATGGTCGGATCTTGGTCACAGGAGGGTACATTAATAACGCTTACTCTTCCTCAGTGTGCATGTATGACCCCAGCAGAGATAGCTGGCAGGATAAGTCCAGCCTCAGCACCCCAAGGGGGTGGCACTGCGCAGTGTCCCTTCTGGAAAGGGTCTACGTCATGGGTGGGTCTCAGCTGGGGGGTAGAGCTGAAAGGGTTGATGTTCTCCCTGTGGAGTGTTACAGTCCTTACACGGGGCAATGGAGTTACGTGGCGCCACTTCAAACCGGAGTTAGTACGGCTGGTGCCTCCACCCTTAACGGGAAAATTTACTTAGTGGGTGGCTGGAATGAAATAGAGAAAAAATACAAGAAGTGCATTCAGTGCTATAACCCCGATCTCAATGAGTGGACAGAGGAAGATGAGCTGCCTGAGGCCACTGTTGGTGTATCCTGTTGTACGATATCCATGCCCAACACCAAGACAAGGGAGTCCAGAGCCAGCTCAGTCTCCTCTGTCCCAGTCAGTATTTAAATACAGGTCTGACCAGCAATAAACAAAAATGTTTACCAGCACAGCATTATAATTAACCCTTTAAGTAGCATTTTTGTGCTTATATGGAAAAAAAATATTATGGGCTTTGAAACAGTTTTAACCATTCAAATTGATCAGTTTTCATCATCTTAACATGGGTGACAAGAAATAGCATTTGAGGGATGAGAAGAATTTTCTTAGCAGGAAGAGAGTTAAGTGGTAACTGCTGAGGGAAATTCATTCTTTTCCTGGTACTTTGCCACTGACTTATGTTATCTGTGGCCAATAATTTCATTTCTTTATGCCTTGGTTTCCTTACCTGTAAAATAGAGATAAACTTGCTTCAGAAGACTGTTGTGAGGCTTTTTTAATAGAGTTTTAAATGCTTTCAAAACCCAAAATGAAAATCAGATGTTGCTAGAAATTAATCTCAACATAGATCAGAAATATGCCATGTCCCCATAAAATTGGTCAGTTTTGTTCTTTTCTATGCAATTACTATTTTGACACATGGGAGGAAAACCCCACAAAGTAGTACATAGAGTGTATGCATATTTTTGCAGGGAGCATTGGTATTCACAAAAAAACCCACTTTCTCCTTCAGAAATGATAAGACATCCCTAACTTTTTTCATGAAACTCCTTAACTTCTTTCATTAAACCCTTTAACTCACATATCTAGTGCTGTGACATGGCTTTCAGGACCTGAATCCACAAAATAACTTTGCTCCTGCAAGCATTATGGGCCAGTCCTAAGGTGCCACATTTCTCTCCTGACCTCCATGTGCACACCAAGGAGTAGACCACCACCCCATCCTCCTCCTCATACCAAGAAGAGTCTCTTGTCACTGCAGGTGGAAGGTGTGAAGGCCTGTCAGTATGTCTCCTCCTGTTCCTATTCTTCCCATCTGTGTGGATATGTATGTCCAAGTTACCTTCCGGAAGGAACTCTCCAATGCAGGGAGCTAGGAATTGTTGCAGCAGAGGTGAAATCTGGAAGCTGAGTTCATGCCAGAAGGCACCAAGGGGTAATGGTGCCTAAAAGAGGAGATACACAGAGCAGCCCTCCTACTCAGTATTAGTCTGACAAATTCCCAGCAGAGTGAGGAACAGAGGGGGAGTAAAGACTGCAGGATCTGCCTCTAAGGGTAGAGTAGCGAAAATGGTGACTCATCAGAAAGCTGGATGAAATCCAAGAGACTTTACTTAATGGTACCAAAGAGATAACACCTTTCTTACCAGATGTAGGCACATCATCACCTCAACCTTTTTCCCTGGCATTATTTACCTCTTTTCCATTACAGCTCTATTTAGTTTTTTAAGAGCTTTTAATCCCGTTTTTCAAAAGGCTAGACTCATGCTCTACCTGTTAAGTCTGTGAAGTTTCCCCAGTGAGTGAAGTCTTCACTCAACTCAGATTAACTTCAAAGAAATGTTCTTCCCAGTTTCAGCATGCAATGGGAGAATTAAGCATGAAACCTAATCCTGTTCTCTTAGCCGTTAATGCCCCCGGAGACTTTGATACCAAAGGACTACTATCAGCACAAAATGTCTACATCCTTCTGTGGGTAAGGAAAAAAGCAATACAAGGAAGTAAAATGATTTAATATAGCTGAAGGGGCAGAAGTTCACTCGCCTTAACCCATTCATAGAGGCTTCACATGCGGTCTCCTCAGATTATCATTGACACCTCCAGGCTCCAGTGCCAACGAGTAGGATGCTCTTAGCACTGTTTACAAGGCAGCCAGATTTTTATTGTAAGTGCAGATACTGTTGAGGCAAACATTTTCAGGACTCATACTCTGCTCTTTGTAGCTTTGTTGCAGCTACATATTGAGCATCAGCACGAGCATGACATGGTATTAGAGATGAAGTAATTTGCTATGTCGGTTGGGATTAAACTCCATGGTACTCAATCATGTTTTCCCATTCAGACTTCAGAGTTCATGTCTGCATCCTGACAACGCAATTTTAAATAACAAATTCTATTTTTGAGTGCTGTGTGGTTTTATAATACACTGCATTGCAATGACTTTTAGTCAAAGTAGCGCTGCCGTATAGTTCTGATTTTTTAATTATCATAGTTATCCTTTATCCCATTTAATCCACATTATCCCATTTAAATCCACAGTCACAGAACAAAACATGGAATTGTGTCACAGAGTAAGATTACTTTGCTTTAAATACAAAAATGCTGTTCTTGGCCATTCCAGTCACCAAAAGCTTCTTGTGGATGAGAGCAAAATTTCTCTTTTCCCAAAGTCCTCACCACATGTTCCATATAAAAGTATTTAGGAAGCTCTTTGAAGCTCCAATATTTTTTGTAAAATTTTATTAGTATTAGATGAAGTTGCATATCCATCCAGTCCAATGAAGACACACATACACATAACCGATTATCACTGTATACATACTCCAGTTATTTAGTGTTTTGAAGGTACCCATAAGATGGTATTTAAGAATTGAAGGAAAAATAATTTTGGCCTCAGGCAAATACTGAATAAAATTCTGGAATTCAGTTCCAAAATGCTATGGGTTGTCAGATGTTCCCACATGCTTTTCTCTCTGTGAATCTACACTTCTTATACATCAACAACCATGCTCTGGTTTTGAGTAGAAAGGTATTTGTGAATGATGGGCTAAGTGCAATGAAACTACTCTCTTACTACTTAAAGGGTTAAAAACTTTGGGGGCCAAATCCTTTTCATCTTAGTCACAAAAAAGTTCCATTGACTTCACTGGGACTACTGAATAAGATGTACAGGATTTCAAACTCTTGGCCAAATTCTGGCAGAACAGTAGATCTAGATGCCTGAAAAATTTGTAATACTCAGAAGGAAGACTGCTCCTCAGCTTCCACTGCCCTTGGCCATGACATGTCCATGAAAACCTGTTCTAGGGCAGGAGTCAAGCACTGGCCATGTGGTCCTGTAGCACAAATTAGGCATGTATGTAGGCCAAAAATTTTAGATAGATGAACAAATGTTACCAGCAGTGCACTTCAGCGTGCCTTTATATTATTTTCTCTAAACATCTGTATAGGTTTTAACTGTGCATTGAGCCGGGTTTTGGCCCTTAATATGTGACAATATCAGCTGGACTTAATATTATTTTGATGATACCAAGGTACCGAGCTATTTGTAACATTTTTGTGTACAATCTTGTTCTGTTAGACCTGTGAAAAATGGTTTGTATGTTGTGTTTTATGGGATGGTGTTCTTTCATTGTCCGGTACCATGTTTTCAATCCTCTGGTGTGTAATTACAGCATCTCAGTTGAACTTGGAATATTGTATATCCCAAAAAGAAATTTTAACATGCAATTTAGGAAGTACTGTATATGGTAATACTGAGTAGAGCAAAGGGCTTTCAACTGTGTGAGATGGAGACTGTTAAAAAACTACAGGGATCTTTAATGCTATAATAATGGCAAAAAGAAAAAAAATATATATATGCTGTTATCTTCAAAATTAGTTATGCCTATGCATTTTATAGTCAACAACCTCTTCTGTGCTTCCAAGGAATTCAAAGCTGAAAATAAGCTTTCTCCAGTGTGTGAGTGAAATGGTTTGGTAGTGGTTTGTTTTCTTGTTTATTCATGCTTGTGTAGGTGCATGGGAGAGTGTGTTACAAGGTTGTGAGGGAGAAACTTAAGTGTTGGAAAGTTATGCTGAAAGGAAGATTTTGTGCTCAGTTCTTAAGATGAGGTCATGATCATTTAATCTCTTCCCAAAGTTAACTGCAAGATCATCTATGTGTCAGTCAAGAGCTCCAGTAAACTTAGGTGCCAACTTCTAGATGGTCAAATGAGGGAAGACAAAATTAGCATCAACCAAAGCTATCAGGTGTTGAAAAGTGTTTTGTGTTGAGCCATTTTTAAATGGTGGTTCCTGCAGGAAAAAGTACGTGATGAATTAAATGACTGAGTAAGACCATGTTTTATATAACCTGAAACCTAGATGAGTCAATCCCACAGTTTTAACTCTTCTTAAACCCATGCTGGCTTTGGGGGAGCTTTTCATTGGTAACAGCTGGGGTTAGTAATTCTGCTTGTAAACCCAATGGTCCAACAAATTGTGCATACCTTATGGAATTCAGTGTGACGTCTCTTATAGACACAGTTATGTGCTTGTGTTTGGAAAATTAAAATACAAGAATTAAAGCCATGGGTAGAAAAGTATTCATGTCCAATGAAAGCCAGCATGGAGGTATTAGGTTGATCCTCAGTATCACTATTCAACTACCTGCTTACCATGCAGGCATGTTAATTTTTTTAGAGACTAGATATCCCCATAAGGATTATTTCCTTAGGGATGGCTGCTGAATTAAATCCTATGCATGCTCCAGAGGTTTTTATACAACACAGGATGGGAGATGTCAGAAGCTCCAGACAGTGGAAAGGGGAAGATGGAACCGCTTAGCACAGTCAGTAGACTAAGATTTTGTTCCCATTTCTCAATGAGTTTTGAGAAATACTTGCTGAAAGGAAGCACCTCCTTCAACACATACCTTTCCATAAGCAGCCTTTCTTTGTATTACCAAACTGAGTTGGCCCATCCTTTCTTACAAAAAGCAAGACTCAATTTCCAATTGCCTGTAACTTGAATTCTCATTTGAATTGAATTTTCAACTCTAACCCAGTTCACCCAAGTTGGGAGACCTTTTTTCAAATTCTGAATATACCTCCTTGGAGAAGGTAGTTGAATCCAGTAGTCCTACTATAGTCTCCTGACCTTTTTGCTATGGATCTTCTCATCCTTTATGTTGAAGATGTACTTTTTGTATAAGTAATGAAAAATGTTGTAATGCATGGATTTGTACTTTGACTCCTCCATGCAAGAGAAGGATCTATTGTCCCTTTTATTTTCTCTTGTCCATAACTGGATGACTCAGGGGGCACCAGAGAAGATGCACAGATGTGAACAGTCCATAAAAGTTCATCTGTGAATCTAATTCAGAAAACCTTATCACCAGTGGCCTCAATAAAATAAAGGGCACATTCTATAATGCCTGTTGGAAAAAAGGGTGAAACATGAGTCACTAGTGCTCAGATGCTCAGAGCTTTCTTCCCAGAAGTTCCCTTAAGAATATAGAAAAATACCTGCAAATCTGTATGGCTAGCGTGAGAGATTCAGTTAACACCAGATGAGTTGTGCCATGCAAAAGACTTGAGTGAGTTCATTGTTGTCTGAATGAAAATTGAGTTTTCAATAAAGATACAGGCAATTAGCAAACTGCTGAGGAATATACATAGTTGATTTCTGTTGGTAAGAATGGGAACACACACATTTAGATACACTGGATGTTACACTAGGTGCTGCTTTGGCAGGGTTTTTTTGCCAACAGGAAATGTTTAACATATAAGTTATTTCTGTGAAGTATTTCCCTAGCTTACAAGTGTTAGGCATACTGCTTATACAAATAGGCTTTCTATTTATACACTTCAAGGGTAGACTGTGATGACACAAGGGAACACATTTCCACAGCCAGAATCTGTAAGCGTAATGTGAGAATGTTACTGCTTGAAAAATGAAGATTTGTGGTGCAGCAGTTGTTGGTAAAAGGAGTAACAGCATGCTGGTCTTTTTCATGGTATGCTTTCAATGAAACTGTCGATACACAGCACGAGCCACTGCAAAACCAGCTGGAAACTGTGAGATTCTCGTTCTGACAGGCGCCTGGTTGCAGCTGAGATACGCTTTGTTTCCTGAGCCCCGTGCTGATCCTTCCTTTCATATCAGCAGACTGGAATGCTTGTTACACCCGGGCTGTCAAACCATCTTCTCAATAAGCTACACAGTGTGACACTGGGGCCACTTCTATCTTTTTCATTTTATTACAAGGAAAAGAGCTTGGGTTTTAACAATTCATTTCACAGTCATTTGTTGTCATCAGAACGCCCAACAAAAAAATGATGATCAATCAGATGTCTGGTTAGCAACTTAACGTGTTTTAATTTGGATTGTATGAGTAACGGTATCGGAAATAAAGGCATCTAAATTTCAAGGAAAAAAATAAAAGTCTGAATTCTAAAGAGCAATTAAGTTGTGCCACAGATGAGAGGGTGTGAAGCACCAAAAAGCCTTCCCCGTGCTTCGACACTGCGGGCTTTGTTCAAAGCGGGACTTGGCGTTTGGCAGATGTCACAACCTGAAGGGTCACCAGTCTGCAGCTCTGCAGGGGTTGCGACTGTGGGTTCCTAGGGTTCTGTCATACACAGGGATACAGAGGCTTTATCTGCTGAACTTCTCTAGTTTATTACAGGGTACCACAAATACCACAAAAATCACCGCTAGCAAGTATACAACCACAGCAATCACCACTAGCAAATACACCTATGATTAATAAAGCTAGTGTGAAGATGAATAAAGTGAATAGGAATGATTATACATCAATCTATTGCAAGTTATTGCCAGCAATCAGTAATACAATATCAATGCATAATATGGTGCCAATCAATAACAGCATCAAGCAGCATGGTAGTACAGCCAATGACAGCAACAACCGAGTAGGTATATACTATCACACATTACTATAACTTATCATTAGTGAAGCAAACTTACCAACAATAATGTAACAGCAGGTATGATTAGGACAGATTACTTACATGGATATATATGTTTACATGAAGTGAATTAAATTTCAGAAGGAGCCAAACCATCCCAAAAGGGAGGAACAAATCATTTCCAGGGTAGGATACAAAACTGTCCCCAAGCCAGGGGAGGACAGACACAAGCTGTAAGATGGAGTCTCCCTTCAAAGTGAGTCCCTGACACAGAGGCTGGAATCAGACAGAGTACCCAGTGAGAGTCCAAGAGCTCATGGAAAAGGAAAAAAAAAAGATTTTTTTAAGCAAGTCTTGACAAATGCAATATTTCGCAGCATCACTAAAGCAAAAAACATGGATTAAAGTTAAAAATAACTGGATCCTTTTTTTCTTACCATATTTGTTTTGTAATGTAAGCATCTGAGAGACTTCTATTTTACTATATTCCAGATATGTTTCAGAGTTTGTTATGTCATCATTTACTTAAAAAACAGATAAATAATGTCAGAGAAACACTCACCGAGTAAAAGCTGTTTTCCCCTAAATTGCCCATCTTGCACAGATTTATGGTGTTCATTATGCCAACTTTAACCCAGTCTGCAGAGGCCTATAAACTGGTGTGTTCCCTCTTTTTGTGAAATGCTTATAAGGTAAATGTTACCCAAGCCTATAGCAGTACATTCTTTTTTTTCATTTGAAGGAGACCATGTGTTCCTTAAGTAGAATCCCCACATAGCAGCATGAGAATAGCCATTCAGATCAATTAAAACCAGCCAAATTGAAGAGACAGTGTTATTTTGTGTTATTTATGGATGGATTATTCCGAGCCAGAGATTGAATTTGTTGAAGTTGCAAAGAGGAAAACTCAGAATAAAAGTCTTGCAGTCTGTAACTCATGTTCCCTTCACTTAAACCAACCACAGAACAAACCATGATATCTCATTCTATGTTCCCTAATGCCACCTTTTAACTACAGTGCAAACAGTTATACGGAGTGGTGTCCTTCAGGGATCTGTGCTGGGACCAATGTTGTTTAATACCTTGATCAATGGCATAGACAGTGGGATTGAGTGCACCCTCAGCAAGTTTGCAGATGACACGAAGCTGAGTGGTGTGGTCAACGCACCAGAGGGATGGGATATTGTCCAGAATGCCCCGGACCAGCTAGAGAGGTGGGCCCGTGCAAACCTCGTGAAGTTCAGCAAGGTCAAGTGCAAGATCCTGTACTTGGGTCAGGACAATCCTCGCTACCAATACAGGCTAGGGGATGATGTGATAGAGGGCAGCCCTGCAGGAAAAGACTTGGGGGCACTGATGGATGAAAAGCTGGACAAGAGCCAACAATGTGCATCTACAGTCTAGAAGGCAAATCACATCATGGGTTGCATCAAAATAAGTGTGGCCAGCAGATCGAGAGAGGTGGCTTTCCCCTTCTACTCTCCTCTTGTAAGACCTCACCTGGAGTACTGTGGCCAGCTCTGGGATCCCCAAGAAAAACATGGACATCTTGGAGCGCGTCCAGAGGAGGGCCACAAGCACCTCTCCTGTGAAGTCAGGCTGAGAGAGTCGGGATTGTTTAGCCTGGAGAAGAGAAGGTTCTGGGGAGACCTTACAGCAGCCTTCCAGTACCTGAAGGGGGCTGCAGGAAAGCTGGGGAGGGACTGTTTGTAAGGACATGTAGTGATAGGACAAGGGGCAATGGGTTTAAATTAGAGCAGGGTAGGTTTAGATGAGACAGGACGAAATGCTTTACCTTGAGGGTGGTGAAACACTGCAGCAGGTTGGCCAGAGAGGTGGTGGAGGCCCCATCCCTGGAGTCATCCAAGGTCAGGCTTGATGGGGCTCTGATCAACATGATCTAGTGACGAAGACCCTGCTTGCTGCAGGGGCGAGAGGTGGGGTGGAGGGGGGGGGGGGCGGGGGAGGGCGGGGTGGGCTGGACTAGATGATCTTTAGAGGTCCCTTCCAACCTAATGCATTCTGTGATTCCATGACCTCTGATAGGCAGTGCTCCGAGTAGCAACTCCGATCACCAGGAAGGCCTGCAGGTTTCCTGAAGGTAGTAAAGCTGGGATTTCTCAGCCTATGTTAAAGACAGACGGGCACTTAAACCTCTTGCCTTTAGTCCAGGATATCTGCTTACCCAGGAAGTTAAATTCAGCCTTAAATTCGGCGCCTGATCCTCACGCGTTCCCGATGGAGCATCGCTCTGCCCGCGACCTTTTCTTACAGGTTTTGCTCTGCTGAGCTGTTTCGGGAAAGAGACGCTGGAGGGCACCAGAAGGACGGAGCTGGCAGCCCCCGGGCCGGGCAGCGGGGCTGGGCCGTGTCACTCGGCGTGGGCACGGTGCCACGCTGCCGCCGTGGGGAGAAGTGTGTCCTGGTGGAAAGCTGAGGGCAGTCCCGGGGGAAAGCAGAGGGAAAGCCATGAACCAGTGATTTCAGCCGGCGATGCTGCTGGCAGAAGAGAGGGGGAGAAAGCGGAAGGCAAACGGCTCCCCGGAGTGAACGGGAACACAGTGGTCACACCGTGCAAAAACTTTTATTTCAACCGTGGGCTGCCCGCTCGCCCTCACCTTGTGTCCTCCTGCTGTTCACAAACGCTTTGGGAGAGAGGAGTCACAGGACCGTAGGGGTTGGAAGGGACCTCCAGAGATCATCGGGTCCAACCCCCCTGCCAAAGCAGCTCCCTAGGACAGATCACTCAGATAGGCACCCAGACGGGTCTTGAATATCTCCAGAGAAGGAGACTCCACCACCTCCCTGGGCAGCCTATTCCAGTGCTCTGTCACTCTCACTGTGAAAAAGTTCCTCCGCATGTTGGTGCGGAACTTCCTGTGCTCCAACTTGCAGCCATTGCCCCTTGTCCTGTCTCCACAGACCACTGAAAAGGGGCTGGCCATTTCCCCCCATGTCCCACACTTGAGATATTTGTAAACATTAATAAGATCCCCTCTCAGTCATCTTTTCTCAAGGCTGAACAGCCCCAGTTCGTTCAGCCTTTCCTAATAAAAGACTGTAACCCTGGCAGATCCCAACTGGCTGGTACAGTGATAGGAAAAATGCAGGTGGAATTCAGTGAGGATGAGCTGAAAAATTCCGATTCGTCAAAATCAACATGCACAGCAGTGCATGAGGTTTGAAAACATTTTCACTGGGAAAAGGCTTCTCAGGTCCAGAATGAATTTGTGGCCACCATGAGAGAGCATCTTCCCTGCAGAATGGCTTTCGTCCTTTTGGCTCACACCAGGAGCTTTGTTTGCATGTTCCAGACACGTGACCTCACCAGGAACCTACTTGAAAGTTTCTCTTTCTCAGCATCCTCCTTTATTTGAATAAATAGTTTAACATTTGCCACCCTTGGAGAGGGAGGGTGAAAGGATTTGTTTTCTGCCTGCCAAACGCTGCCCTAAATGTTGATATCTCAGCTCAGGACAAGTTCTTGCACGAACATTTTTTGCTTTCATCCCAGTGCAGCACGAACTCATTTTTGAAATTACCAAAGTTTAGCAGATGGGAAAAACAGTTCTTTCCCATGTTGCTGGAACAATAGTGCAGCCAACAGATTCCTGGCCCAGCTGCTGCTCTGAAGCTGTTACACTGGCCTCTGCATACACTTGAGAGTTCAGCCAGTGAATTACAGCTTGCTATAATAAGAAAGTCCTGCTTTCCATTAGATCACACTTGCTTGGAACAATAGCAAATGTGCTGGAGCAGCCAACGCAGCCGTTGATGACATTTCAGGGTCTCTTTGCTTCGTTGCTGGTGTCAAGTTCTGGCAAAAGGACACCTTGGTCACATTGTCAGAACTAACTGATCAGCTCTTCTGAAGGAGAAACAGATGTGCCAGGCCAGGTGAACAGAAAGGCACTTAGACACCAAAGGAATTTTAGCAAAATCTGAAAAAGAAAAAGAAAGAAAACAGGGACTATAATTCATGTCTTAAAACTCCATGCAGGCCTCTCTTGTGGTGCTATGCGAGTAATAAATAACATCCTAAGCTCTTAGCAGCAACTTGAATACTTTATCAAACCACCCTTTGAAAGGTATGCCTATCTCCTGGACTGAAATTGTGGCAGGGAGCCACAGAAAAGAGACTGGATCACCCAGCAGAAACAGAACAGGAAGATATGTCAGTTTGGATCATGCTCCCAGAAGTTGGATCCATTCATATGATAGATAAGTGTTCAAAGAATTCCCATATGACCATATCTGTTTGGAAGGGCAGACCACTTAAAAAGGCCAGCTCAGTCATGCAAGTGATGAAACTGAGTGGCCACAGGCATTGGCTCTTGGGTAACTTAAGTGTTTTCATATCTGCAACAGCTCCTTTGAAAAACAAGGGCAACTCAAGGTCAGGAAGCATAAATTTAGGCATCTATATATGCACTAGATATTAAGCCTCCAGTTACATATACAGCCAAGGGTACAGTATCAGCTAATACAGGCATATGGAATGATTTATTCTGTCACTCACAAAGGCACAGAATCACAGAATGTTAGGGGTTGGAAGGGACCTCTAAAGATCATCTAGTCCAACCCTCCTGCCAGAGCAAGATCACCTAGACTAAATCACACAGGAACATGCTCAGGTGGGTTTTGAATGTCTCCAAAGAAGGAGACTGCACAACTACTCTGGGCAGCCTGTGCCAGTGCTCCATCACCCTCACACCAAAAAAGTTTTTCCTTACATTCACATGGAACTTCCTATGCTGCCGCTTGCACCCATTGCCCATTTGAACAAGGGGGTCCTAATGTCAGCCATCACTGGAGCTCCATCACTGGAGCCTGGCTCCATCCTCCTGACACTCACCCTTTACATATTTATAGACATTAAAGAGGTCACGCCTCAGTCCCCTTCAGACTAAAGAGGCCCAGGTCCCTCAGCCTGTCCTCATAAAGAAGGGGTTCCTCTCCCTTCATCACCTTGGTGTGCCTGTGCTGGACCGTTTCAAGGAGTTCTATGTCCTTCTTGAACTGAGGGGCTCAGAACTGGACACCATATTCCAGGTACAGTCTCACCAGGACAGAGTAGAGGGGGAGAAGGACTTCTCTTGCCCTACTAACCACACCTCTTCTAATGCACCCCAGGATGCCTTTGGCCTTCTTAGCCACGAGGTTGCTGGCTCATGGCTATCCTGCTGTCCACCAGGACCCCCAGGTCCCTGTCACCTATGCTGCTCTCCAACAGGTCAGTCCCCAAAGTCCCCAAAGTCCTATTAGGATAAGCTAAGTTGCTCCTCAGGCTTTACTGACTGTAAAGGCTAAAGATAAGATTCACACATAAATGTCCAGCACTGCTTGAGCACTGGGAGGGTGTCCTGTCTGGCATCCAGCCTTTCCAAAAGGACATGGGTTTCCCCTGTGTTGCTAAGTGCCAGCCATGTACCTCAGACTTCTGAAGTACTTCAAATGGCACCATTTAGGCAACTGAATCAAGCCACTGGGCTCCACTAAGCCACTGGGCTCCATAGTCAAAACCTAGACAACAAGGATATTTCTATATATACCTATGTGTATACACACAAATATATGGACCTCCACCTTGAACTGAATTCTACCTTAGATATATACCTATTTTTCTCTGCACATGAAGATTAATTGGCTTGAAGTCTTGTTTTGAGGCTGTTGTGTCTTTTATTTGTAGGAGTTCACACGCTTCATTTCACTCACCCAAAATACTGTGCAGCAACAGTTCACATTCATAAGCCTTGACAGGCTGGTGCAGGGCAAATGCACATGCACCCAGGTAGCTCAGTATTTAGAGACTGCTTCTGGACCTTCCGAACACTGCCTTCCTTGTGTTTTGTAAGGAAGTCCCTGGAAGGCAGTCCTGGAGGCCTCCTTCAGAGTATGGAGACAAAAGAATAGTTGGGTAGTTACGGGTGAAGCAGGAATGAAAGTATGTGAGAGCAGCCTCAGAGAGCGCAGTACAGGGAGGAAAAGGAAGGGTCAGTGTTGATAACCGAGGACGTGAATGGAAGCAGTCAGGCTGGAAAACACTGAGGGAATTGTTCATTTACATCATGGCCAGAGGGCCTGTGCTCCCTCAGCAAGATAACAAGGATGTCACATGCAGCATGCTTCTTTCTGCTGTCCCACCGGGAAGATGAAGGCACCCAAGAAGTGGAATCATGGACAAGAGACTCCAACCTTTGTGGAGATTTTCAGAAGATGAAGGCACGGGTCGATCCTGCTTTGCAGTGTCCTTCCACCAAAAACTGAGTGACTGAGCCTAAACCGGCAGCATTTAGTGGGGTGTGTGTTTTGGAGACGTAGTCAAAACAACTCCCAGACTCTTCACTCTAGAAGGAGTACCACCAACATCTACACATGCAGGACAGAACCAGTACAGAGGCATATGCTTATTTATTTCTTGCATTACCATAAATTTTACAGACCCGGGTTTGTTGACTTTTACGGTGCACAACAAAGAGAAGCTCTGACCTGAAGAACTTGGACTGGGAGCCATGGGGTGGAAAGCAGCTAGAAGCAGAGACAATTGGCAGCAGCCTCGGCAAAGCAACCATTCCATCATCATCAGGACTTTAGAAGGGCACTTGCAGAGTAAAGAATGAGGTGGGTGTGAGGTGTTTACAGTGACTTTTTCTGAGATGATAGAGTGGCTGTGGGGCAAAACTACCACAACTGCTTGTTTGAAAACTATCAAGTTGGAAATTGGCATCATAAGCTCATCAGAGGTAGGCTTGACCTCTAAATGCTTGAAAGGGTTATTGCAGAAGTTGTTTTACCTGAGAAGTCACAGCATGCAGAGTAGTGGTGAGTTCATGGGAATAAGGAATTAATTCTCTGAGCAGTAAATCCGGTGAAGCCGTGTTTCTTTTGAACTAGAGTCTTATTTTCTTACCCACCCAACAGAATAACCCTGCCAACACTCCTGACCCTAAAGGTCTGCATGACTTTCTCCTCACCTCAGCAGTACACTCATCTTCTTTTCACATCCTCTAAACACCAGCTTGGTACAGGGCGATGTGAGATCCCCCTGTCTCCCACCAAGGGGCATGAGTTGGCAGGCAGCCTGATACCCACATTGAGGGGCCACAACCCTGACGGTGAGCACACACCTCATTTTTGCTTCATTAAATCATGTAGAAAATTCCACTATGCCAGCTGACCATCCCAGCTAGTCAATAAAGAGAAAAAGGCGGTCTTAGCCCATGATTCATTCCATCCCAAAATAGACATCTAAATCAGGTTATTTGAATCGTGGTTCCAACCATGTTCCACCAGTGCCAACTGGTCTCCACTAACTGTAAGGACAACCTAAGGTGACTGTCTCAGATGAAGACATTGATACTATAGAAGTCTAAACTTAGGTGAAATGAATCCTACCCTAATGCCTTCAAGCTGTGTGTCACACTACTGCATGATGTTAAAGTGTGGCAGTTGGTTTATTAGAGTGGGACAGATGGATGGATGTCATGATTACCAAAGCTTCCCTTCTCTGGGACACTAAGCCAAATAATCAAAAACTCATGAAGAAATGAGAGAAAATAAAAATGTATTTGTGCACATTCGGTGAATAAACTATTCGTTGTGTCACTCGGTCTGTTCTGGATTCTATGCCTGGACACCAAATGTAAGTATTTAAGGTCTGATCACCCGCCTAATAAACTGCATGAAGCTGCAGCCAATAATTCCTGCATAAGATTCACAGCTGCTCATTAAAGTAGAGGATATATGGAAAAAGATAGCAAATCTCAAATCGAGCCAATTTTTCCTTGAGAAAATAAATAGAGAAAATTACATCTATCACTTATATTTGTCCATGTAATTGCTTAAAATAAAAAAAATTCTGAGCATCTATACAGTGGGTTTTCCAGTCCTCAGGCTGCTCTGTGCCCCTCTCTCTGCTCTCCACATGTTCAAGAGCCACTGTACATGTGTGAATGGTTTCAGCAAGGCACGCCAGGGCTGCTGTCACCACCACCTTCCCAGCAGTTTAAACACCTACATGTTATTTGACAGCAAGTACCAACAAGTTGACCTAATATACAAAGGTGAACTTAGTTTGCTTATCTTCTAGTCTTTTGCAAACTTCTCCAGGAATTAATGTATATTCTTCCAGTCATAGAGAAAGAAAGAAAGCGATGAAAGAAAGAAGATGAAAGAGAAATCAGACAAGATGCAAATGTTCCAACAAGATGAGAATATTTAGCTGTTCTGTGTTGGAAAACAGAAAAAAAAAATAGGGGCATTAACTTGCAAAGGACCTTGAAACTCCTTTTTGCATGCCCCTGTTTAAGGACAGCCTGTGTTTCTACATGCCCCTGTTTCTCCAAGTCTGGAGCTGGCCCACAAAATCACCACTGAGAACTACCATGCAGATGAATCAGTACTCCACAACTCTAAATTGGTTTCTCAACACACAAAAGAGTCCATTTGATGCAACTTAATTGTGAAAAGGTGCCCTGGAACTCACAGTTGTGCCATAAATGCTCACCACTTCCCTTGTCAGTGAAATCCCAGGACATCTGGGATGGGGGAATCTCCCAGTATCTTCTACACACCAGTTCTCATCTGCAGCCCAGTTTGCCATGTCCATCTCTGCCATTCTGGAGAGCACTTGGTGTGTGCCATCCCTGCAAGGGGGAAGTTCTGATGAGAATGATTTCACCAAGACTGGTCGCAGCCACCCCCAGGCTTGGCCACCTCACATAACCGCACCCTGTGAGGAAACACAAGTCCCCAGAGCCAGCAAAAGAGACCACCTTGCATCCCCGACCCCTGACCCCCACAGAGGCAGCTCTCTCCATCCCCCCCAGCTCTGCCTCCCACAGGTACACATCTCTCTCAGTGCAGCTGCAGGGAAAACCACACCATGACCCCAAGGGGATTGCCGCTTGCGCTTGTGTTCCCGCCAGCTGAGATTTCAGCCAGATTAATCCCTCTCTTTCAGATCAGGCTGGTGCTACATCTTCTAGCACTCATTCTGACTCATGTCAGCTTAAAAATACAATTCCTTCCCCTGAAGCAACTTCCCAGCCTTAGCAGTGACCCGTTCAAGCTTTTTCTCCCCGAACACAGAGGGGGCCTGACCACACCTGTAGCTGGGCCACACAAGTCATATGCTTTGCAAACAGCAGTGGTTGTTTCAAACTGGAATGCAAACTGAAAATGCCAGGAGAGAAGACTCTGAAAGCATTTGCTTCAGGAAAAGTCACCAGGTTTTTGAAAAGCTAAATGAAGCAATCAGCTGCCCACGGTGCATGAGACTCCTCCTGGCAGCCCCCAGAGCACACGGGCTGTTCTTCTGTGGGACTGCCAGGCAGTAGACAAGCCAAAGCAGACAGGCACATGGGCTAGCCCCTCTGGATCCAAGTGCCGACCTGCCAAAGCTTCTGAGGAAGCTGGGGAACTCACCGCTTTCCCCTCTTCCAGCTCTGCTGGAGAAAGCCCAAGCTGCCAGCTCACAGTCAGCCAGCATGGCAAGGCTGTGTCCAGAGCACCCTGTGTCCACCCCAGAGCCACCAAGTGACCTGCCACGTTCCCAGCGTAGCCCTCTGGTTTGAGGCATTGGTCACAACCGGTGTGTGCCTGTGAAATGTTGTTTCCAATGAAATCTGTAGTTCCCTGTGAAAGATCAATCTTCCCATAAATTCCTGCGGCCAGGCCTCCTGCTCATGGAGGGACCAACAGAAGGGGGAGGTTTTCAGTGATTCTCCGGCATCAGAGGGTCACGCTTCTGAACAAGCATCTTCTCAGTCCCAGAGAACTGGCCTACAGAAATCCAGTTAAAGTTGCTGAGTCCACTGAGACCTGCAAAAACTTGCCATTTTGTGGCTGTTAAAACTGGAGTATTAAGGATTTTGGGAACTTTAAACAGAGAAAATTAGAAGAAGTGAGTGCATTTCTTACATTGTATTAGAAAGATACACAGTTTAATAAAATCAAAGACTTTCTCCAATGTCTTTGGTACTGTTTCTTATAAGTCGGATGAAGGAGTGTCAGCTTTCTTCTGCTGATAGCACAGCAGAGTTGTGCAATGACAGTTTGTCCCAGTGCCACCTGGCTCTAGGTGTTTCATGCTAGGTATATCGTGCAAATACCAAGTTACTGGTTTGCTAGCAAGTTTGCTCATGTGAAACAGGGCCAACAGAGGATGACTGGACAGAAACTGTAGGAACTTTTCACATTCTGCAAGGGCACATGGCACATGAGGCACACCATAGCTCGAGACCAGGGACATTCAGCAAATCTAGGATCATGTTACAAACAAATTATGTTTGCAAATTTAAAATAAATTAAGATGACATTTTATTTTTTGGAGAGGACTTATTACATGGTTAATTGTATATGGAGATTTTTGCTCCATTATTTTAATTATGCTTCAAGTTGGCAGTGACTAAGCAACTTTACAAATACTCCCCCCGCACAGGCCCTGCAAAATTAATTAGCAGATCTGGGCTGTATCAGACCATGACACATGTAAAAGGCACCTCTGTGTGTGCTCCACACTGACATGGGCAGGAGAGACCCCAACAAGCCGCTGCCCCCCAGGGTGGGGCTCCCTGCTCAGCCTGGTAAATGATGCTGCTACAGTGTGACCTCCCCACAAGCATGCTGCTTCCTTTGGCCATACACCCCCTTCTCCCCACAAATGTACTTTGAAAACAAGCCACCTGACTTTAATTCCTGAAATGCTTTTTTCTCCTTAAACTATTATGCCAGCCGCGCTCCCTGGGAGTACCAAAAGCCTGATTACATCTGCATTTTCCACTTGAAGCTTTTGGAAATAATTTACAGTACAGAGGATTAAAACAAACCAACTCGCTACTCAGAAGAGAAAATATCAGCTGTCACAATCAGTCTGCCTTGGACTGCTCCTTACCCCTTTCAGCAGGAAAGTAGCAAAGTTGGTGGCAAATTTGACCTATCGATCCAAATGCAGAATTCAATTCATTTAAGAAGAGCAGGTGCCATCTGGAAAACAAGCAGAGTGCATATGATTAATTAAGGCTAAAGGTATTCATTTATTCCTGTTCCAGAAGGCTGCCCTTTGGACTCTCCTGAAGATAATACATTAACATTAGGATGAAATGTTGTCATGCCTTTTCACCTGCTATTGAATTACAAGTTACAGACGCTGAGTCACTGGTATTTTTTTATTAGCTGGGAGAAACAGTGTGACATTGCTCAACGATGGAGAGCAGCCTAAATTTTACAAAGATCAGAAATGGATGAAATTCCTCCTGAAAGAAGTCCATCTATTTCTGGCTTTGTTTGGTGATATGTCAGCAGAAAACCAAAATGAACTGATCAAAAGGATCTGCTTCTTTTATTAAGGAAGATCTGATTCTTTTAGATTATTCCAAATAGCATCATATTGGGTCTCTGACTACCAAGGAATTGGAGACCTGATTTTCACAGCACTTCTGCCATGTAGTGGTGTCATTTATCATGCCATATGGATTATATAGAACCATTGTGTATCTGTGGGCCATACGACAAAGAAATCCATCCACAAATTTTAATTTTCAACTTCAAGCAGTCTGAAATGGAAGCAAAAAGCTGAGATCTGAGAGGAACACAAAAGCAGCTACTTGGCTTGGATGGAATGAATCAGAAGTAACAAGGAACACAGTCCGTATCCACTAAAAGACAGCAGTTTGTTGGATTCTGCTGTCAGAAGCTAAGGTCCTACCAGTGGGTCAATAATTAAAGCACAGCATGATCCAGGAGAGCTCCTCTGTTTGGTCATGCTTGCCAGAAAACAACTGAAGGGGCCTGCAGGAAAGCTGGAGAGGGACTTTTTATAAGGATATGTAGTGACAGGTCAAGGGGTAATGGGTTTAAACTAGAAGATGGTAGGTTTAGGTTAGACATTAAGAAGAAATCCTTTACTGTGAGAGTGATGAGGCCCTGGCACAGGTTGCCCAGAGAAGTTGTGGATGCCTGTGGTGGTTTGGCCCTGGCCAGCAACTCACTCCCCACTCTGAAAAAGTAAAAGTGAGAACACTCATGGGTTGAGATAAAAACAGTTTAATAGGACATACACAAAAAGGAATATAATAATAATAATAATAACAATAATGATGTACAAAACAAGTGATGAACAGCACAATTTCTCAAAGATCTTTAAGGTCCAAACCATTCTATGATTCTAAATATTTCTGTGGATTTTTGGCAATTACAATTATTCTCAGTACCATCCCCCAAAAGAACAATGTTCCATTTCAAAGTTACAGTTTCTACTTGTCAATCTCTTGGTGTTTCAACAGGATGAGAATATTTAAATATACTGCATCCTTTGTGCAGTCAAGCAAACATTTCCCCATCAATAAGGATAGTTTCTATCTTCTGACCCGTCTGGGGTTTATTTCTATTTTGGTTTCTGCTACTGATCGGCTCTGCAGGTCTTGGAGAAGTCAAGTGTGTAGTGGGACAAGTTATCAAATGCAGAAATCTGAGATGCAGAAACTCGCTTCCTTCACAAATGCAAGTGCAATGTGCTACTGAATAGTGGCACCAGGGTGGTGATCAGTGGAGCAGAATCTGAATGCAGGCCTGTGACTAGCACTGTTCCCCAGGGCTCAGTCTTGGGTCCAGTCCTGTTTAATATCTTCATTGACGACCTTGATGAGGGAATAGCCAGCCTCTTTTCAGTGGTCACTGGAGACAGGACAAGGGGCAATGGCTGCAAGTTAGAACACAGGAAGTTCCGCACCAACATGTGGAGGAACTTTTTCACAGTGAGGGTGACAGAGCCCTGGGACAGGCTGCCCAGGGAGGTGGTGGAGTCTCCTTCTCTGGAGATATTCAAGACCCGTCTGGACGCCTATCTGTGCAGTATGAGCTAGGGAGCTGCTTTGGCAGGGGGGTTGGACCCGATGATCTCTCGAGGTCCCTTCCAACCCCTACGATTCTGTGATTCTGTGATTCTGTAATTATCTTTATTTTACAGAGGGGAAAATGAAGTTATATGCCTCAATCAGGACAGAAACCAACAGTTCCTCAGTGAGTTCCGTTCAGTGTTTTCTAATTGGCACCATAAACAGAGCCAGCAATAGCATATAGACTGTCTTCAGTTTGGTGCCCCATACTATAAGAAAGACATTGATGTCCTGGAGTATGTCCAGAGAAGGGCAATCAGGCTGGTGAAGGGGCAAACCTTACAAGGAGCCCATAAGGGAGCTGGGAATATTTAGCCTGGAGAAGAGGGAGCTGAGGGAGGACCTTTTCACTGCCTACAATTATATGAAAGGAGGTTGTAGAGAGGTGGGTGTTGGTCTCTTCGCCCAAGTGACAGGTGATAGGTCAAGGGGAATGGACTCAAGCTGAGCCAGGGCAGGTTCAGATTAGACATTAGGAAAAAAATTATTCTCCAAAAGGGTTGTCAGGCATTGGAATAGGGAATTGAATTTTTCTGACTTGCTGAGGAATGCATAAGTGTCAGCATTTATGGTAGGTACATGGTAGGAAGGAGATCTGCATTATCACCTTCACTTTTGTAAACCTAGGAGGTTATTCACATGTGTACCTCCAGCAAACATGGGCCTGGATGGAAAGAAAATTACCTAAGCAAAGTCAGTCACTTTAACATCATGAAATGCACGAATTAAGCTTGCCTTTAATGTGGCACCCTGTTGTGCATACATTATGATACACCTTTTAATGATACTGCTGCATTGTGTTACTTTCAAGAGATCCCTGCTTCACTCAGTAAACAGGACCAGCAGAGATTTCTTAATGAGAACCTGGGCAGGATCTTTATTAGCCCTGTCTTTCTACACCCCCTTTTATTTACTGAACTTGTTCCCAGCACAGCTCTGAGTAGAAAATAAAAAATTTAGTACTTCATGTCATTATTCTGAAAGTTCAACTGAGCTGCAGCTGAGTGCTAAGACGCAGTAGTCCAAGAAAGGAAACTAAAAAACAAAGACAAAGGAAGCTGTGAGATCAGGTCTTGCCTTCCCCAGGTTGTATGCCACAGCCACGTCCAACTGCATTCACAGCGGCACTAGTCTCTAGTTCCCCACCCAACCCTAAAAGCCTTCCACATTCCACAGCAAACACAGCAGAGATCTTTCAGGGAACAGCACATGTCAGCCCAACCCCAGAAAATGTCCTTCTTTTTCTCTTTCTGGGCACAGTTACACCAATGTTCACAGGCTGCCACTTTTCTGACTGACTATAAGATATGTTTTCAGAGAACAGAAAAACACCTGTATTATAGGTATGAAGTTTGAAACCTGATTTTCTCTCTGATCTGTCCCAGAACTGACCACCATATCCAGTGCCTACACAGATGCACAGAGAAGAATGGACTCCTATCTCAGAAGGATCCCAAGGGTGGACAGATGAACCAAAGCTCACAGAATAAGGCAAAGCATCCATTTCTCCTGTTTCCCAGGAGAGAACACGAGGGCTGCATTTGTGGCACCAGGAGCACTAGGCTGATTGCTGCCTGTAATGTGGTGGCAGCTGGAACACCGAAGTCTCCATCTTCAGACTGCCAAGACAGTACACTACGGTGAAGTAAAAAGCAACACAAATATCCTGTTTCTTAAAAAGAAGCTGAAGTGGGAACCCATAATCCATGTAAAGGTTCCTGAGGAGAACCTGTTCAGGAAAACCAGCAAGTACGCTCTCCAATAGCTCTTTCATCCGTGATTTCTTACCATGCCAGCTCTAGGAATCTTGAGGAAAGGTGAAGCTTTTCATATGCAGATGCCCTCTTGAGTTCTCCAGCCACCCATGCAGAGGGCAGTGGCATCCAATAAGCCCTATGCTGTAACTGCAGCACTGTGTGTGTTTCTTGGCCACCCATGATAGCTTATGTCCACGCATCTGCCTTGCCCCCCATCAAGGATTTCACAGAGGCTGTCAGTGTTTTGGCATGTGGGGCCCATCTGCTGCCATGCACCCGAGACTCCCACGTACCTGCCAACTGCACCTGCCTGTCTGAACAGGGTGCCAAAGGCAACGGTGAGTCATGGCCATGCTCACCCCGATACACTCTGCAAGAACACGCGCTGTTCTGGCGGTGTTTTCTTTTTAATGGGGCTGAAGCTGTACTTCCCACAGAGCTTAAAAAGTGGAAAAGAAAGCCTTAGATGACCTTTCAAGGGAGGATAGCTTGTGAGGTGCCTTTGCTTTTAAACTAACCTCAGCGGAAGAACGAGGAAAGTCAGATATGTGTTAGAATGAACGATGAGTCCACACATCAGACAACTGAGTCAGTTTTGAAATAATATTGTACATTATTATACTAGTTTGAAACCCAGGATTGTTCAAAGCTTAAAAGATTAAAACTGCTCCAACTGCAGCCAATGGAAATATTGTTTTTGACTTCAACAGAAACAGAGAATGTCTGACTTAATCTGCAAAAAACTCTGAACACCAGAGTGATTACTAGTTGCTGCCAATCATTAATTTTCTTCCTTTTTGTTCTATTCAATCATGCTGGATCTTTCTCAGGCAGTACATTTCATTATAATTTATTTATTTGATGTCAAGTTTCATACAAGTTTCTCTACAGATTTTTGAGAGGAAGATTAAAAGCTGATCTGTTTCCAGAGCCTATGTGCTGTGGTTTAACCCCAGCCTGCAATTAAGCAGCACGCAGCCACTTGCTCGCTACCATCCTCAGTAGGGTGGGGAGAACTGGGAAAAAAGTCAAACCGTGGGTTGAGATAAAGACAGATTAATAGGACAGAAAAGGAAGAGGATGGTGATGATGGTGATGATTATATATACATATATATATACACACAGAAAACAAGTGATGCACAGTGCAACTGCTCACCACCCACTAACTGATGCTCTGTTAGTTCCAGAGCGGTGGTGTCCCCCTGGACAATTCCCCCTGTTTATATATGGAGCATGACATCACATGGTACAGTATGGAATACCCCTTGGACCAGTTTGGATCAGCTGTTCTGGCCATACTCACTCCCAGCTTCTTGTGCACCTCCTCACTGGCAAAGCATGGGAAGCTGAGAAGTCCTTAACCTAGTATAAATGCTCCTTAGAAACAGCTAAGTGTGTTATTAACATTATTCTCATCCTAAATCCAAATCACAGCACTGTACTAGCTACTAGTAAGAAAATTAACTCTGTACCAGCCAAATCCAGGACACTATGATAAGAAAAACCCCAGCTAAAAAAATGAACTAAAAATGAAGAAAGAAAGCCTACTTAGGTCCTGAGGAGAAGACAAGAGAGATTGCTGTTATCTCTCAGAGGGAGCTGAGAGATGAGCTTACAAAATATGCAGGTTTTACTGATCACCTTCCTTTAGAGCAACACTGTGCTGCTGCTGTCTCTGGCTAATCCTGTTGCACTCCCAGCTTTTACACTCACTCGTATACTCACTCTGTGAAAGACAAATCCATAATGGCAAAGAAAAATAGCACATATCTTCAGGATGGTGCTGAAGGTAGACTGCACGTGAACAGAACTTGGTCTTTGTTATTCAAGGGTAGTGGCAGATCACAACAGAACAGATTTACCAGACTGCCTCTGCTTTAAAAATCCTGTTTCCTTTCCCTCCTCTTCCCTTCCCTAGCCCCATACCCAGCCACACAATCCCATCCCATCCTTTGCATTTGCTCTGGTGCTTTTCAGAAGGTTCACTGCTTGGAGTCAGTCCAATGTGCCATCAAAAGCCAATTCACCTTTTTTCTTAGTTTAATACTACTCGTGATTCCAGTCAATTGAATTGTCTTGGGGCAGGGTCAGAAAACACAAGCCAGTGCATGTGAGGGGAGGAGGGCCTAGGCAGGAGGAGAACAGGGAAAAGGGCACAGTCTCTTCCTTTAAGTGGAAATGAGATGTTAGGCCATCTCAAGCCCAAACGTGTAACTTCACCTATGGCAGACTGCTGCAGGCACGTTAATTCTTTGTTATGCACCCTGCAGACTTGTCTTAACAGCCTTCTGCAGCCTGTCAGTAATTACATACCTTTGCTCAGATGGCTGAACAGTAGTGTGCTATTTGGTGAACATAAAGAGCTCCAAGAGAAAACTACCTTGGAGACCAGATACTAAAGGTGTTTAAGGGCCTAAGACACAGAATAGCATCTATTGAGGTGTTTGCAAAGCACTTGGCTATCCCTTTGACAGCAGTGCATGTCTTTCTAGTTGTAGCATCTTTGCCTTTGAGAAGCCATCCCTCACCTCCACACAACCTCCTTGGTCATTGAGGACTGTCTTTCTGCAACACCATGTGAGAAATGAATGTGTTAACAACACCAAAGACTCAGCAGCTGATGGTCCTTGACTACTTCTTCTAGCAGTGATGCTTACACAGTGTGTGGGAGCAGTGGTGGGACAGCAGCTGGCAGACCTGTTCCCTCACACAACGTGGTTCCTCACCAGGAGAAAGCAGAGCTATTGAGCTCGTATTCCACCCATTCTGCTAACTATCCAGGAACACAACATGGCAAGAAAGATACAAGCAGGACGTAACATTATTTGAATACCTGAACTACTCAATGGAAGGCCAACACTTCCTTTTTTGATCCAGGAGGTCTATGTGCAAATAGGCATTTCAGCCTCATTAGTATTTGCATACAATAAATTTAATCTTTTGGTATATATAGTAACAAACAGGTTTCTACTTGAGATTTTTGAACAATAATTAATGAGTGGCACCACTCCTTGGTGAGGTGCCACAGAATTATACAGCTCCTATGAAAAGGAAGATTAGAGCAGACTGCTGGAACTGGAGTCATGAGAAATTTGAGGATCACGGAATGACAGAATTACAAGGTTGGGAAAGACCTTTAAGATCAGCGAGTCCAACCGTTCCCATCTTATGCTAAACCATATCCCTAAGTACCTCATGTACCCTGGTTTTAAACACATCCAGAGATGGTGACTCGACCACCTCCCTGGGCAGCCTGTTCCAGACCCTGACAATTCTTTTCAGTGAAATTTTTTTCTAACATCTAATCTGAACCTGCCCTGGCACAGCTTCTTGCCATTTCCCCTTGTCCTATCTCCTGTCACCTGCCTGAAGAGACCATTGCCCACCTCTCTGCAACCTCCCTTCAGGTAGTTGTAGACAGTGATAAGGTCTCCCCTCAGCCTTCTCTTCTCAAGACTAAACATCCCCAGCTCCCTCAGCTGCTCCTCATATGATTTACCCTCCAGCCCCTTCACCAGCCTGGTTGCCCTTCTCTGGACTCGCTCGAGGACCTCAATGTCCTTCTTGACCAAAGGTTTCTCATGGGATGATCCATATGACCAAAACTGCACCCATTCATACAATAAAAGGGAAGTTGTAAGGTACTATAACTCCCTTATCTAAGCCCAAGAAGAAAATAACTGGTATTACGTTGAGCATGGAGACTTTTGGCTGCGTCTTCTGTTCTTCCTTCTACCTCTGCCACTATATGACTAGAACAGCCTGCACTGAGCAAACCTGGCAGCCTTCTCAGCCCCTTTGCATCATGCATGGATCCACACAGGGCACAAACCCCACCAGTAGCGCTGCCTTGGCACTGCTACTCCACGATGCTAGTCTTGGAAAGAACCAGCTGCCAGCAGCTAATCCCAGGGGCAAGAGCTGGAAATCCTGGTGTCAGTACCGCAGAGCATGGGAGTGCTGCAGGTTTGGCAGGCAGGTGGTTGCTTTTTTACACAACTGTGCAAAGTACAGTTCTTGTGATAAAACATTACAGTACATTAGAGGTTATTTGGAGCAAGGGTTACATTTCCCCTCAGCTTATCGTGGTGCTTGATGCATTCTTTGGCAGAAATGGGGATTTGGACAAAGATTAAAGATATGGATGTGAAAACCGAGTTACCACATGGAGGCTGTATTACTGGTACTGGCAGCATTAGCAAGGGTTAGAAATGTGAGGCATATAATCATTTACAGGCATGGGAGAGAAACCAGGCAGTTATTTTCTATAAACCTCAAATACTAGAACAATGGAGCCTTGGGGGATTCAGTAATGCAAAGCACAGTTTAGGTTCCAACTTTTACCTCACCTGCTCAGCTTTAACTATTTCTTCATAGGTTAGGTAAAAATCTTGCTGAACACCACACAAAAGGTGTTTCTAGATTACAGAGCCTGAGCTGAGACAGGGAATATAAACAAGTGAAACATGTACCTTGCACAAAGCAAGGTTATAAACACAGACTCACTGATACAAAGGTGTAGCCCTATTTTAAAAGCGTTTTGCTGATCTTTATTATTTTATGATCATGGCCTTATGATCATCAGCTGTTGAATGGCCAGGAGAATACGGTTTGTCAGCCCTGACAAGGTGACTAATGTAACACAGTACACACTCCCTCTACCCACTCCTCCAACCTTCTGCACAGGAAGAACAGTAGGTCATGAGTCTTCTCTGAATCCCATGTCAGGGGTTTTCCGGGGAGTATACAGCTTTTAGCAATGGGCCCCTTGTTAATGCTGACCTTTCCAACAGTCCTCTTTAACCCAGTGTTCTCCCCTGCACTTCCCAGTCACTGGTGCATCTGTCTTAAATTCCTTTTTGAGTTACAGCCCACCAAGGATGCAGTTCCCTAAGTGTTTAAAGGCTGGTATAGTACAGGGGTGCCACCAACCAGTCCCTGGCACCTGTTAGCCATGCAGGTGCAAACAGAGGAGATGGGACAAGAAAACACATCTGCTGAACCACTGCCCAATTCACTCCCAGGGGGTTCTTTCTCAAAGAGAGGCACAGTGGTAGGCTCGGCAGCGAGGGAAGCTGTGTGCCCTGCCTCAGAGCTCTCTGGCAGCCTCTCCTCACGGGCAGGCTTACCACCCTCCCCTGCCAGAGCCCATGGGGTGGTCACCACTCTTTCTCACACAGTGACTTCATGGCAGACTTTATGCAAAATTGAGGCTCTGACTCTAAGATAATTGGATCAACCCCTGGAGCTGGGGGCCTGCAGTTAAGCTAAGCAATATTATTCTAGGTATTTAAGCATCCTGGATCCCACTCAAAGCAGCCTGACATTCCTGCTCCTCACCTTGTCTACCTGTACCCTCAACCAGCTGCCAGTTCCTCAGAGGTGCTATAAATAACAACATACTACAAAGTGCTATAACTCTTAAGTACTAGGCCAACTTTTAAAATTGTATCAGTTAGTCCACTTAAAGAAATTTTACAAAAGGCACATTCCCTATCTTCTATTTGACTTCCCTCTGAAATGGGGTTTCCAAATCATTTCTAACTTCCCTCTGAAAGACAGACCCTGAGAGGTAGTTGTCTGGTGGAAATGCCTTGGAGGTTCAAATGGTGATAACAGTTACCCACAAAGAATATGTTATAACAAATACTGAGTTTCTCTCCTGGTGCTCTCTTTTTTCAAGGTTTCTTCTTACTATTTTGATTTTGTGCTGATCCTTTGCTAAAGCCTTTTAAAAAATCACCCACCGACCAATTTCATCAAAGAGACAAGGAGAATGCATTTCCAGTGCTTCTCAACTTCTCAGCAGAACTTTATACTCCATACAAAGTGGATTATACACAATATACAGTATGAAGCAGATGAGATGAAAAATACTTTAAAATCAAAGATTTGGAGATGAACTTGAAACTGAGGAAGGTGTAACTGATCTCTGGAGACTATTCAGCATGTGATTTCTAGTGGACTATTTTCTCCACCCCTGTTACTTAACAGATCCTGTTTCTTCACTATAATCCTGAAAAAAAAAAAATTGGTATAATACTAAGTCTGCAAAGAGATTAGTCTCCACAAGCTATCAAAAAAACCAGAAGAACTACGGTATGGCACTCAATAGGAACTTGAGATTGCTTTTCAAGAGTTTTATAATGTCCACAGCTAAGGCAGACTATTATATAAAAGCCTGTAAGTTGTTATTTCTCTTGCCATGTGAAAAGTGGGTTAGTCATTAAGGAAAATGATGACCTGGTTATTAGAAAAATACCACAGGGTATTTGCTGACTGCCTCAGTCTTTCTAACTAGACGCAGTTCCTGAGACTAAGCTACTGTCTGGGACTTAGTACACTGGACAAAAATCAATGGAGGAAAAATCTATGTGTAATCTTTTTGTGACCATTCCTGCTTCCAATTGACAAAAAGATTAAGTGTTCACATCAGATCATTTTTTGAGACTCCAGGCTTACTTAGGGGCTTGGAAAGCTTTCACTATAGTTTTTTTAAAACTCTTATCAAATCCTACTCTGCTATCTCATTTTCTTCTTGAAGGTTAGGTTGTTTCCTGCTGCTGTTTTATCTAAGGTACAAGCACCCGTACATATGGCCATTTAAAACACCAGAGGATTATCCCCATTTGGTTCATTGTTACATGACCAAAAGCCTACAGAATAAGCGATCTTGTAAATATTGACTACTCCCACCAGGAATCAATCCTCCATCACTTACACCCCACTGACAATATTGAATGATGAAAGGAGACAGAACTGAAACAGACAAAAAGCTGACAGGCAATGAACACACAAAGTGGGAAAAAAGAGATTCTGTCTTGGGAAAATTGTGGTATTTCCAGCTTTGCAGACCTAATACCGTGACAATTCAGTATCTGAGCTGGGCCTGAGCTGAATACATGTGGGCTCTGAAGAACTGGAGATTTGTATAAGCTATCTACATATCAACTATATGTCTACTTTCTCTGGCATGGAGACTTCACTATATGTGGAGACAGCTGGTGGGAGAGGGCATCTCCAAGAGAACAGGCCATGGAGGAAGGTGAAAAAGAGGCAGTGGGCATCAGTCACCAAGCTAGACTACTCTCATTATTATTTACTGCAAGTTAGTAGTTGGCAAGACTTTCTGCATCGAGAACTAATTGCCCGAGCACAAATCTCTCCAGTGCCTCAGAAAATGCCTGAAGCCCTCCTTGCTGGAGGCAGCAGTTATGACATCTGCTGCTCACCTGAGTCAATTATACTGGACAGAGATGCATGTCATATATTACAGACCTGGAAGCATAAAAAGCATACCATTAGAAAACTAAAAGTAGACTGTTCCATCTGAAGTCTCTTAATTTTATTCAGAGAATAACACAATATTAAGCAATGTCAACTTAACAGTCACCTCGAACAATGCCACTTTAAAAAATTGTGCAGATGATTCATGAAGAAAAACAAACCTTTCTTTCTTCTCTGCAATAACAGCCTCATCACAAGACACCTATTTTGCACTTATTACTTCTTATAAGTAATAGAAAGGATTAAAAGAAAGGATTCTGTAGGTGTGGTCTCACCCATGAGTCTACACATGTGGGTATACTCTCAGAGTGCCAAACTACTCTATTTAGATTTAGTAGCAGCTGATTTTAACAGCTTTGCAGATAACACAAAATCCCAAGTGGATTGTCCTCCATGGGATTTCCAGGAAACAGGAATGTGTGAACCCTAAGGGTAGCTCCTCAGGTGCTATCATTCTCCTACCAACTTACAGTCTCCACTTTATAATCAGAATGGTTTGGGTTGGAAGTGACCTCAAAAACCATCTAGTTCCAACCCCCCTACCACGGGCAAGGACATCCTCCACCACACCAGGCAGCGCAAAGCCCCATCCAGCCTGGCCTTGAGCACTGCCAGGGGGCATCTATCATCTATAGGGCTACGAAGATGATTCAGGGCCTGGAGCATCTTCCCTATGAGGAGAGGCTGAGAGAGCTGGGACTGTTCAGTCTAGAGAAAAGAAGACTAAGGGAGGACCAAATCAATGTTTATAAATATCTTAAGTATGGGGTACAGGAGGAATTGGCCAGCCCCTTTTCAGTGGTCTGTGGGGACAGGACAAGGGGCAATGGCTGTAAGTCGGAGCACAGGAAGTTCCGCACCAACATGCGGAAAAGCTTTTTCCCAGTGAGGGTGACAGAGCACTGGGACAGGCTGCCCAGGGAGGTGGTGGAGTCTCCTTCTCTGGAGATATTCAAGACCCGTCTGGACGCCTATCTGTGCAGTATGAGCTAGGGAGCCTGCTTTGGCAGGGGGGTTGGACCCGATGATCTCTCGAGGTCCCTTCCAACCCCTGCAATTCTGTGATTCTGTGATTTCTGGTTGTTGTCATGCTGCATCAACACTGTCATAAACAAAGAGCTGAATTTCACCTGGAAATGATTTTTCCATCTCTGGAAAAAATAAATGTTGGATTTTTTACAATTTGATGCAGACAATTTGTCTTCTTTTCCATACAAGGCAAGGTTTCTCCATTAAGTTTCTGTTCTAAAACAGAGCAGGGAAGAGAAGAAAAAAAAAACCTGGTATTTGGGTACATAGAATTTAATTAATTATTCTAATTGCTTCAACTGAACACAAAGCTAAAAAAAACCCAGCCAACAAAACCACCACCCCCAACAAAATAAAACACCGAAACTCCCCCCCAAAACCAAAACAAAAACCCTAACAGATCCCAAATGCACTGAAGTCAGTGGTCACATTTCCCAAATTAATGCTAATTTGCTCTTTGATCACTGGATGCTGCTTCACGAATGGGGAATACTCGTTCCATGGGACCAACATGCAGCTACTCAAAGAGATCAAGAAATAATGAAGTGGCCTAGTTATAAAACAGATCTTGTTGGAGCAAAAGGAATTTTTAAAGAGAATTTGGGCTGAGTCTACCCTCACAAAAGTCCCATGTTGCCAAGAGAATGTTTTTCAGGCTGAGACATTCCTTCCTCACAAAATGCTTTTCTAGCAAACATGTATTTTTTCTTCCCAAGTTGAATCCAGAAGACTTTCCTTTGGGCGGTCTGAAGAAATCAGTCAAGTCTTGGGGCTGGAGATCCTGGTATGGAGCTAAACTACTAACTGGAAACTACAGCATGCAAAGTACTGCCTGCATGTTTAGAGAAGCAAGCTTTTTTCCGTATTAAGTGTACTGGAAGTAATTATACATGATAATAAGTGTACTGGAAATAATTATACAACTTTATGCATGTAGGCAGATATTATACAACGGTGGTTTGTCTCGAAGTCATAGTTTATGTGATGCACAAATGAACGCTTCTGCATGTGATGCTGTCAGCCTTAGAACGGTTTATACTCCTCCTCAGTCCCCTGCAAAGGAAGAAGGCTATAGATAGTCCCACGCTGCCAGAGCACATACATTAGAAATGAAGTGAAAAAGGCTTCAGCTGAAGACAGTAAGCACCTCATAAACAGAGCTGATTTATCACGCTGTTGTGCCACAGATTACAGTGTGAGAAAACAGTTTACATTTCTATCAGTTTTTACTGATGCAGAAGGAAAATACATTGGATTTCTGTTATAAACAACATACCAGCTCTACAGCTGATAAGACTAAGCACACAGGTCTAGAAATAGACTATAGAATGACATGAAGTTAACACAAAAACGAGCCATGTTTAAATGTGCAGAAAAACAGACAAGGAAAATGTGCTCTTGAATTTCAGGTCAAAGAGTAGCATTATTGGTCAGCTGAAGAGTACGAGCTGCATAGTAGCAGCCTGCATTATAATACAGCTGAACTTAGTTTGGAAATTTTGCATATGTTGCTGGAAATGTTTAGTCAGTTAGACACAGCAGCACACTCAAAGCACCTAGGAAATACCAAATGCCCAATTCTTTCAAAAGTGTCTCACAGCATCACACTGCTCTCGCCATCAGCCAAGTGAAATGGGAGTGAGAGTCTTAAATAACCTGAACAAGTTTGCCCAGACTCACCAGAACACAGTGTTCATTTTGCTCTGATATACTAACATATGCTCTAAAACCAGACTCAGCTGCCCCAAGAGAAGGAAAGGGGCTAACACATCTGGCAGAAAAGACACTAGACCCTAGCTGGCCATGTTTGTCACTGCTGGGGCTCCTCAGGTGCTCCAGCTTGGACTTAAAAGCTGGGGAAAACCCAAGATGGGGTGGCAACATGGTGGGACCAGTGTTGAATCATGATCTCTTAGTGCAACTGTCCTCAAATATACAAGGTGGTGCATGAAGTCTCTTTGTCCCTGCAGATCTGAAATAAAGTACAACTCGACTTTCGCGTGAGGGATATGCCTCATAAGACTCCTGTTGCCAAGCATGAGGTTTTTGGACCTCCTGATTTTTCAAAAATGAAAAAAGGTTGTGAGATCTTTTTAACTAAAAGATTTTTTTCTTCCTCCTCAAGCTAACCCAACAGCCCTTCTCCAGATCTACGACAGTACCAACAGCAGCACTGCTTTCAGTTAGAGATCAACCATTTTAGCCAGAGACATAAGTTTTAAAAAAAGACCTAAGCCCCTAAAAACATTGCATTTGTAATGAAATGTTTGTATTTTAATTACAATGGTCACTGCTTGTTCTTGTTCTGTCAATGCTGCTCTTTGTATACAAATTTAGGTCACTAAAGAAGTAGCCAAGATATAAAACATTTTACTTTTGAGTGGTTTTGCATTAATATTTTATATTTTCCACTAATGCATTTTAGATTTATTATTCTAATCTGTTGGAAGCCTGTCCTATCCTTGAGGCACCTCATATCCTGGAAAAATGGAGATTGGGCAGTTCCTGTCAGTATAATCATTCAGTTAATGAAATATCTAATAATACAATTCACCCATTAGCGGGCTACACCACAATTTAAGCATCCTACTAATCCTCAAACCCTCAGCTATGCAATCCTACTGCGCGCCAGCCATGCTTGTCCCCAAAGCCCAAGAAGGAAGAGTTGTGTGAATGCGATGAAAACAAAGGTTCAGGCACAACGAATTTCAGCTTCTGAGTCCTTGTCACCGCATCTGCAATTTTGCTTACATTCCTCCCTTTTTAACGGCATCCTTAGGTGATCACCTTCTCAGAAGCGAGCGCCGTCCCCTTCATGCACGGTTCAGGCTGTTTGTGCCTGAACCACCGCAGTCCCTTCCCACTCAGACCGGTCTATGAATTCCCAGACAGGTAACTCGTTTTTTCATCATCTTCATCAGCTGGGCCTTTTCTCGGCACAGGAGGATGGGGGCTGCGCAGGTATGTCTGGGGCAGATGAGGCGTTTCTCCCTGGAGATGAGGTATCTCTGGAGCCCCCCTCCACCCACCCAAACCATCTATGTGCACCCAATTTGCTTTTTTCTGGAGCGGTATAAGGACACGCCAGCTTCCAGTCCGCTGTCCGAGTTCTAGGACCGTTCAGCGAAGACCTTTACCCATTCGCGCTTTCAGCCGCGCTTCTGTCACTCGAGGGCCCCCTTCCACCACGAACTGGGTCACGTCGGCGGGCGCCCCCTCCTGCCCGGCCGCTCCCAGCGCCGCGCCCCCAGCCCACCCCTCCGCTCCCACATCCGAGGGCGCGGCCGGGGCTGGACGCGGGACCCAGGAGGGCTTTTTCTCGCCGCTGCTTCAGCAGGCCTTCCGCAGGAAGGGGAGACGCCGCCTCCCGCCGGCAGCGGAGCGAGGCAGCGGCGCTCACACGCGCGGGCCGGCGGGGCCGCGCTGCTCCAGCGGCGCTTCCTTCCCGCCAGAGCCCGGCGCCGCTGAGAGGAAACGGCCACCACAGGCCGCCCCGCCGCCGGGCAGCGCCTCAGCGCGGCCACAGCGAGCCCCGCTCGGTGAGGAGGAGGAGGAGCCTGCCGCCGGAAAGTGCTGAGTCACGGCCTGACGCACCGGCGCCGTCACGTGTAGCGCCGGGTAGGCTCCCGCCGCCGTCGCGGCGCAGAGCGCACCCAGCGCCGCGCAGGCTCCGCTCTCCTCTCCTCCCCTTTCCGCCGCTGCCGCTCCGTAGCGGGCCGGCATGGGGCTGCTGTCGCAGGGCTCGCCGCTGAGCTGGGAGGAGACGCGGCGGTACGCGGAGCACGTGCGGAAGCACGGCATCCTCCAGTTCCTCCACATCTACCGCGCCCTGTGCGACCGGCACAAGGACGTTCTCAAATGGGGCGACGAGGTGAGACACCCCCCATCCCCTCCCCCCCCCAGAGCCGCAGCCCCGGCCTGCAGCGGCCTCCACGACCCGGGCGCAGGTGCGGCGGCGGCGCGGGCGCAGCGCCCCCCGGTGCGGCCCGGGCGCTGCCCGCCGTCCGGCCCCGGAGCGGGCTCGGCCGCGGCTGTTTGCGGTGAAGGGAAAGTTCGGGCTGCCGCGGGACTGCGTTACCCGCGCTCGCTCCTCGCCTCCGGTTGCGCGGAGCGGCTGCCCCGGTGTTACCAGGCGGGTGGTTTTTTTCAAGCGCTGGTTTTTAAGCGGTTCCGGGCGGCAGCCCCGGGGAGGTGCATCCCGGGGGCTTGCCCATTTCCCAGAGTTGTGTATTTTCTCTGGAGCGAGACCTCATTAAGCCACGCGTCTGTCTGAGCTCCCAGGTAGGGCCAGCCCGGGCCCGGAGTGTGTCCCGAGGGACCAGGGGCTGGAGGTGGGCTTGGTAGGCCTCGCACCACGTCCCTCCGTTGTCCTGGCTTGCTGCCCCTGCGGAAGGGGACTCACCGCGCCCCAGAGCTTTGGAGGTGTGCAGTGTCCCGCCTTTCAAACGAGGAGGAGGAGGATCGCTCAGGTGGTGACATAAATTTTGTTACAGGTGCTTTGTGCTGCAGGACTCTATCTGGTCTCATGCGTGTTGCCATGCAAACGCAAGCTGAGCTGTGTCCCAGACAGCACTCTGCAAGGAGCAGAGTCTCCCTCCTCTATTGATCAGTAGGTTTTCCTGAGGGTCCCGGCTCTCTCTGGAGACAGGGAATAGCTTAGCATGTATTGCTTGAGAAGCCATCCTTAGTCATGCTGTTGATGTTTGTCACTTGGAGGTGTCTGTGATGTGATGTTATAGCAGGGAAGTTGAAGAGTGGAGTAGCAAGGGGGCAGTGTGGGGGCTTGACCACTGCAGCTCCATCCCGTGATCTGTTTCCTTTCTGAACAGCAAAGGCACTTGTGAGAGTAATTTGTCCAGGTGGTAACAGTGGCTATATGCAGATGCTCTTTGACAGGGAAAAATTCTGCTCCCTTTATGTAACTTGAGAGACCTTGTCTCTTAAAATCTGTCATTTTTTAAAGGAATGGCTGTCACACTTCATGTAACTGAGGAAGGCAAGCATCAGAGCCACAGGAGCTGCTTTCAAAAGGAGCAAGTGGGAGCTTGGCTACTAAGATGTGTCTGGTGTAGGGAATGATGCTGCCATCATGTCTACTCTAGACTGCAGGGTTCTGCAGCCAGAGTGGTGTGGACTCAGGAAATCACTTATCTATCCCTATATTATGTCTCTCTGTTCCTACATCTCTTGTATGAGTAGAATTATGCTGACAGAAGAGCCTCGCAGACAGTTTTGCATTCAGGAATACAAACTGAGCAGCCTCTCCTTGTTGCTCTGAGGCTTAGCTTGAGGGTTTTCTCATTAATCTTTAAGATGGGGTACTCGTTTTTCAATGGGTGTTACGTTTTAGTTGTCCTTGCTTTGTCAGGGTGAGATTTCACAAGATAGCCAGGGTTGGTCTGCTAGCAAGATGGTTCAGCTTCCCTCTCCTTGCTTCAAGCTCGTGTTTCTTCTGCCTTCCTTGTGTTGTTACTGGTCACATGAGTTCAAGAAGTTAAACCAGCAGAAAACTCTTCTCCTGTTCAGTTTTCTAGGGTGGTTCAGGTTTTGGCCATTTCACTGCGAGAGAGAGCCAACAAGATCTGCCTAAGGTGAGGAAAGTAGCAGGGAGGTGTGGAGGGGCAAGCAGAGCCATCCCTTGCAGCACTCGTGGCTGGTGGCTGTTCCCCGGGGGCCTTGCTCTTCCTTTGGCTTGAGGACCTTACTGAAGAAAGTATTTATGCTTGGTAAATGGTGGTGTGCTGTGTTTAATGAGATTTGAGATGCAATTTGCTATTGTCATGCCCAGTATGGCAAGGGGTAGAGTTTTAAGAGCTGTATGATTACTGCCATGTTTCTGATCAGCAGATAAAAAGCCGTATTTGAAATGCCTGTGAATGTTCACAGGTCAAGTAATGCAGCCCATCATCTACCTCTGATTTTAGCAAGTGGTGTTAACTCAGGTGTTGCAACTTTATTCTACTGTATTATGCAATTATTTTTTTTTTTTTTGCCTACCACAGCATTTAGGAGTGTGTTAATGTACCAGATACTTGTTGCCATTTTGCTCCTGCTGTGTAAACCACACCTGTCTATAACTTGTTTCAGCTGTGCTGTAGATAGAGCAATGGGAAAGGCAGTAAATTTCTGGTCTGTTTCTCCTGTCAAATGCTTAGTTACTAGAAAGTGGTGCCACATGTAGATGCAGCTTAGATGAATCAACTGGCTAGCTGCACAGTTTTCATCAAAAGCTTTTTGTGTACTTTGACCTTAATATATAAAGTCATAGCCTGAGGGTGTTTTATTGTCTTAAAAACGTTTTGAAGATGGAAATCAAGAATGATGATGACAGCCCTCACATAATGGCAGAGATTAAATCATAATAAACAACATGACTTTTGTGTTTGAGAGAAGTTTCTGAGGCTGGGCTTGGCAAAAAATGTAGTAACTTATTTATTTTTTTTTACTTTTAAGGAATGCTTATGAGGAAGAAACAGCTGCCTTAGTCTTTCAGGACAGATGTGAATACTTCAAAGATTGTCCCCATCTAGCTGATGCAATTGTGAAAAGGAAGTCCTGTGTTTATTCATGAGATCCAGCCTTTTGCTCTGGATAGGTTTTCAGCGAGAATCCACTTTGCAGCTTGTGTTGTAAGACTCACTGCAAGAGCTGTGGTAGCCCTTTGGGGTGCTTGTAACCTCCCCATTCTCCCAGGGAAAGAAACTGTGGGGAATCATCACGTGCTTTCTTTTTCTTGGGTGCCAGACCAGAGTGTTGAGAAGTGCTGATGGAGCAGGATAGTGGCATTTGTTTTGAAAGAAGCAAGGCAGCGTCACAACTTGGGCTGCAGGGTAGCGTTCCCTAGTGCTCCCATCCTCCCCTGAGTGAAGAGCTGGAAAGGTCACAACACTAGTTCTGCTACCTCTTGAAAAATAGCTGTCTTTCTTGCAGAGTTAGTAGGGTTTACTGGCAGCTGTTGCCTTTTCTGAGGGCAATTCATTTTTATTGTTTTTTCACAACCATGAAGTCTCTGCAATGGTACAAAAAAACCCTGCAAATGTCAATGTAACAGAGACTAAGACTTGCTTAAGAAATCTTTCTAAAGGTCTCTTTGAACCTGCATTTGTCAGTAAAAGTCCTTTACCTCTTAATCGCCTTTCTGCCTCATTTAAAACTAACAGTTGGCCTCCGTCTTCATGCCTGGCTTCTCCTGACCATGGTAAATACAGCACACTGAACTAACTCATTATCCCTCATCAAACCCCTCCTTATTAGCCTTGCCTTAATGCCCACAAAAGTTGGTCAACAATTAGATCTGCTGAGGAGACCCTGCCGTGCTAACTGGTCCTGTGGTCTCCTTGTGTTAGCGGGTACTAAGTGAGACAGTTAGTTGTGCAGCTTGGCAGATGTTTGCTGTACTGGAAGAGTTTCAAGGGATTTTGAGGGTAAGGCAGAGCTGATTTTGCTGCTTCCCAGCTTTTGTCCCAAAAAGCTATCTCTGTCCCAGTGCATTACCAATCTCCTGTGCTGTTCAGTGCCTCTTGTCTGCTGATTGCATTCCTCTAGCTGACGGATGTTGCTTGAATTTCACTTTGCAACTTAATGCAGATGCTCAGATCAGACAGTGGAATGGTGGGCCCTTGGCTAGGCTCACTGCTTTGTGCTGAGGGGGCACACAAGTGTGCAAATCACAGCACTTCGTGCACACCTACATATACAGTTGTATTCATACATGGATGCATACCTGTAATACTTGATTTAGTTTTTCTGTGGTTGGTTTTGATGCTAAATGGGTGGTTGTCCAGGCTGAAAGCCAATGTGGACTTGAAGGAAGCAAGAAGAGTTGGAAAAGGATAACTGGTGGGGACAAGGGGGCAATAGAGAATAATAAGGAAGAGTTGCTTGAGCATATGAAATAATCCAGAAGGGTGTGCTGGAGGGTGCTCAGCTCAGAAGGAAAGATGTAGAAAGTAAGCATGAGCAAAACATGATTGTCTTATTTGAAAGTATATGTGGATGAAATGGCAATCTGAATTGCTCAGCCTTGGTTAGTGAAATTGGGTGTAATGGCCCTTTTGTTGTGTATGAGTCTTGTTCCTGTCAGTGTTGGGACATAGCACACAATAAGCATCTTCACCTTTTAGAAAGTTGTTTTCTTCATGGAAACTTGAAGTGAAATTTGGAGGCCTTTACAACAGATTTGATAATGAATTGTTCAAGGCAGCATGAAAAATGTGCCACCACACTGCTTGCATTTTGAAATCTTCTTGACTTAGTTATGTTTAGGGTTTGTTTTCCCTGCCTGTTATCTCTTTCTCAGTAATTTTTAACCACCTTTTTGTTTCTTCTGTACTTTTTATTAATTTCCCTCCATACCCATTAGTTTTTTAAATTACACCTTTTTAAATAAGAACCAAAATTTTACATTTGCTGCTCAGCACTTCCTCATGGAAGAAGTGAAACAGCCGTTCTCAAATGCTCAGAGAAGAGAGGCCAGGCATTTCTTACCAGTATGTCCCAAAGGTGTTGCTTCTAATTAGAAGGTGCATGACTCTTCAAAGCTTGCTGCTTTGTCCCAATGAAAGGCTGAGCTGTGAAGAGAGCTCCTTGTCCTTTTCAATGATTCCTCCCAGGGCCCTAGCTATTACATTCATGTCTTGCTGCAGTTTATATATAGCCTGATTGGTTCTGTGGTTTTTGTTTTTTATTCAGGGCAGCACCAACATGTGAGTGATGCGATCGGTGATGTTGTGTTGCAGTCTGCAGAACTTAAGATTGGTAAAATAATTGCTACATCTTGTGGATGTAGCATTTGGAAATGGATTTGGGTTCAGATGCACACAGGTTGAGGCTCCTGTTCTGTCTAGGATGTTTTTTTAACAGGGGTGAATCTAGCTCACTAGCTGCACAAATAGGTTCGGGTACTACCCTGAAATACTCAGATGAAGTTTTGGTCATCTCTAAAAGCAGCAGTGAGACATGGTGAGGGAGACATGCACCTGTGCAAAAATGTTCAAATAGAGGTAAGGAAGGACTATGATAAAATACATAGATTTAGAGGGCATCACAGCGTACAGGAAATGGGGCATTCTCTTCTCTTTTTACAAGAAATTTGGCTATCCTATTGGAACAGAAAAGCAGCAGATGTCCTTTTAAGGTAATTACTTTACAAAGCCTAGATATCCAGTGGAACAAGATGCCACATGATAGCTTTGAAGCCAAGATAGACACTTCCATGAGCAACAAGAATAGAGGGTTTATTATGGCCTCTTTAAACTTCACATGCTGCAAGATCTATGTCCCTCTATCCAAACCACTTAGATAATTGCTTAGTGACTCGTGAGATTTCTTTAATGTTCATCTGAAACTTTCTAACTAGCTTTTTACTGTGTATGTTATGAACAAAGCAGAATCACAAAAAATAGTTTTGTGTTTTCCTGAATGGCAATAATAGTTCATCTTTTAAGAAAAATAAGCCAGCAAAGTCATGATACCTCCAATATTATGGTCATCTCACATGCTGCCTTGGTACAAACTGTTGCAATATACCAGTGTGCAGAAATGGCTTTATTTTTAAGCTTTTTCCTGGGAATCTCATGCTTGTAATAAAGTGAACATTAGCCCAAAGTTTTACAAAATTGTGGTTTACATCTGAGCTCTTGTCATTTCAAGACAACTGGTTTGAGTCTCCCCCTACCCCAGGAAAATTCCCTAAACAGAATGGATTTTTTTACTTTCTTTCATGCAGAAATTCCTCAGGATGACCCCTGCCAAACGCAGCGTGTGTGGGTGCATCGGAATGGGAGCTGTCTTAATCGATGTGCTCGCCGGCTTGCCACGAGGGGGGGAAAGCAGCGCTGGTGAATGATTTGGTTATTTGTCACATGTCTGTTTGTTCATCCTTTCTCTCTGAGCTTCATTTGGGTAAAGGAAGGGACGGTGGCATTATTTGTTTCCTTGATACACTTTGCAGCTGCACCTGCTGTTTCTCACAGTGGCATTTCTGGGGCAGGGTCAGGAGGTGCGATGTTAATGCATCAGCTCATGCTGCTCCACAGCCTTGAGTGCCTATATGCAACCTGTAAAATCACTGTGCTAGTGCATGCAAATATAACTCTGTAAATATGGACTTGAACAAGAGAGCTGCCCTTGAAGAATCTCCGTGTTTATTCCTTCCCTGGAAGCTTTGGCTGACACTCAGAAAACTACTGACTGGCTTTAATCCTTGTATTGGGGAAAGGCCTAAACTGAGACACATCTAACTCTCCAGCTCACAGTGGGTATGGTGTGTAACTCTCCCTGGTGACTGCAGCTTCCTCCTGCTCAGCTCTTCTGTGGCTGAACGATAAGCGTAGGGTTGCCATGCAGCATCACTGACCTACCTGTGAACTTTGTGGCTGGATGTGTCCTATGTGTGACATTGCAGACCTCTCTGTAGTTTATGATGAGGTGGCTTTGAAAAAACTGATTTTGCAATTCATGGAAGCCAGTTTGGAAGGCTCTTGCCTTTTTTTTTTGCCTTTTTTTTTGCCTTTTTTTTTTTTTAACCCTAAACAAGCTGCAGTTCATCAGAAATAGTGGCCATCCCCAATCCTAGCTTTTAATAAGAGAAGCTTAAATTACCTGCTGGTTCTATATTTCAATAAAGAAACATTCTCTTCAAGGTAAGCCTCCTTCTGTGGATGTCAAGTGAATTGCTATGGTCTTGTCATGGGATGGTTGTCTGTTGTAATTCCTGTTTTGCCGCAGGACTTCCTCTTCTTGCTGTGCAGATGCCTTCAGTTAACTGTATGAGAAAGGATGAGGAGTGCAGGAAAGATTTTATTGTTGATGTTGCTTTTTTGTTTGGTTTTTTTTATTCTTGCTTTCTGATGCATGAGAAAACACAAAAGCTTACAGCATTTTGTTTCACCATTAAATAAGTGGTCTCTTACTAGCACATGAAAACATCTAGCCTGTATGGAGTAGAAAATACAGCTGTGCCAACAAACCACTACTTTTCCGGTTTAAATCTAAAAAATAATAAATGAATGCCTTAAAGTTGTCTTTGTTGCAGAAACCTAAAATTGACATTTTCCTAGTTGTCTGATTTTTTTAATAGCACTTCCAGGTGTTTCGTAGTACAGCATGTGAAGAAGAGACACTTAGTTCTTCAGTGCACCACATTTTGTTTTTTAGAAGCATGAAATGTTTATAACATCCAGATTTTAGTTTTCAGTAACCAGGTTTCTGGGTTTGTGGTATGTGCAGCACAGGACATCCTCAAGTCACATCCTATCATGTGCAGAAGAAGATCTGCAGCCCTGATGTCAGCAAGCAGGAGGAAGAACAGACGGAAGGGAGCTCTTAGCTGGGGGCTGGCTGTGTTGGCTGACATGGGATCCCTTGCATCCTCTTTGCTTTCTTTACCTATGGTCATCATTGATGTGGCACAGAAGCTATTCCTTGTTTTGCTTATTGTCAGTCTGATGTAAAACATCAGCTGTGTTTTGGTCTTAGGGCCCGGTTTCTGCAGGTGGGTTTGTATAGCACTGGAGGAAGCAGTGCTTTGTTGGATCCACCACTTCCAATCTGCTTGATCAAAATTAGCATTTTGGCAAATAGCACTTGAATCTTGGGTTTGATGCTTGTGACAGATTTTTGATATTATTTCTGTGGCAGAGAACATTGCTGGTGCTTTTGTGAGCATGGAAGTGCTCTGCCTCGTGTCAGTGTGTTGTTTGGGGGCTTGCTGGCTAGAAACAGGGTAACCAGCCTCTGTCACACTTCCAGACTTTTCTCCAAAATCTGCTCCCTCAGGACTTAGGCTTGCCTTTGTGGGTCAGCAGACCTTTCATTAAAGATGTTAGCAGTTGGTAATTACTGTGGCTCCATGTTTTATCACAGCAGCAGTGAGAGAATAGCAGCATTAAAAAAAAATCTTGAGTATTATTCTGTATATCCATCAGAAGTATGTGCACCTACAGAAATCTGCTTTTCCCATCTTAACACTGAAAACTTGTGGCAGAAGTTTTAATGAACTGTCAGGTTATTAAAACTTTGTTCTCTTGTAGGTTCATTTTAATGGTACGTGGTGTTTTAATTATGGATTAACTGACCAATAAACTCATGGGGGGCTACACTTTTTTTTTCTCATAATGGAGCTTAATAACTAGTGAAATGAGTTTTGTTTCTTTGAATCTCTTCAGAAGAAAGTTTTACTTCATTATATTTTCTAATTTACACATAAATGAGGCAGACTGCATGAAAATATTTATATTAAATGTTGTAGTGGCTCTTGGTAATAGTAAACAAAAGCTGTAAGGCCTCATTGGGTGTTCAGGAAAACTTCCAATTTTTCTTAAAGCTCCAGATCTGAGGGAAGGTACGTATGAGGAGACTGCTAACAATTGCTCCAAGTATATGTGGCAGTAGGTGCCTCATGGAAGGAGAAAGAAATCATCAGTAAGATGCTCCTTGAGGAACTGTGGTGGTCAATGAGTTGCCTGTGATCAGGTATTTTTTTAGACTCACAGAATACTGTGGGTTGGAAGGGACCTTAAAGGTCATCCAGTTCCAACCCCCTGCCGTGGGCAATGACACCCTCCACTAGACCAGGTTGCCTAAATCCCCATCCAGCCTGGTCCTGACGCTGCCATGGAGGGGGTATCCATAGCTGAGATGGATGATCAGGACAGTGGTAAAAGGTGAAAGCAGGGATCTGTTTTCCACAAGAAGAGAGTGTACAGACTTGCATTGCTTTCCTCTCAAAAAAAGCTCTTCAGATCATTCTTCTTAAACTATTTTCCTCTATTCTATAACCTTCTCAGTACCTTGTGAGCTCACCCAAGTCCAGACTGTATGTGTACCTGTGTTTTCATATGCAGGAAAGCCTTCTGTGAAAACTTTGAACTTTAAAAGGATTTTAATATTGACTCTGGAGCAGAGGTTTTGTGCTCAACTATTAGGTAGGTTTTATCACAATGTACTTAGCACAATAGTGTTTAAATTTAACGATGATGAAATTTCCTACAGAGAGGGTGGGGACTCACTGGCACAAATTCGCCAGAGAAGTTGTGGTTGCCCCATCCCGTGGCAGGGGAGTTGGAACTAGGTGATCTTTGAGGTCCCTTCCAACACAAACCATTCTGTAATTGTATGTATGGGAGGGGGTTTTGATGCTGGAAAGCAGACCACTACCCAGGCATGTTTTTGGACAGTGACACCATGCAGGATGTGTGTTAACCTCAGTACTCCTTGTTCCTTAGAATTGCTATTAAAGAGTCACTTTGACTGATATCTCTTCCTTTAAGTAGTGTGCTTTATGCAGAAATAATAGATGTAATTATGGTCAAACAACTCTAGCATTCAAACACAATTTCAGACATGTTTACTCATTTCCAGAAAACAATCATCTTTTGGGTTGCCACTGGGCAAATCCAGTGCAACTCTGTGCCTCCATGTATGGAGAGTGGTTTGGCTCCTCCCAGGTTGAGCAGCTTCAAGCTCTCACTTGCAGTCCTGTTTACAGAAGCGACATCAAAGAGTTTTCAAAAGCCTGAAATTTCTTTGTAGCCAACTGTGAGAAGTAATTGTGACAAGTGAAGTATCCTGTTCTGGGTGCTGTCCTGCTGGCAAGCTAACAGTACATGTTCCTTCCCTGGAAGACACCATGGTAGAGCAGACTCTGTAGATACAGTGGGTTCTAAATCAGTAGTCGAGAGGAAGGCAGCTGGTAAAGAATAGATTTGTTGGCTCATGGGTGGATCTGTTATCCTCTTACTACTTGCTTTAACCAAGAGTTTATTTTTTAAATGCATTTAATTTTTAAATTTTTTTTTAGGTATGCTCTGTGTGTGCGTGTGCACATGCATGTGTGGATTTACAGCTTTTGCTTTTCAACCTTACTGGCCAAGCTGCTGTTCCTTCTCCTGGTAAGGGCTGCAGCACTTCTCCCACCAGCCTATGCCTGTCTGGCTTGCAGAGGTCCATTGACTGAAGCAGTTCTGAGCGTGCCTGTCTGCAGGAAGGAGCTGGGAGGCCACCTCTTGTCCTCAGCAGCCTAGCAGCATGTGCTTAGCCAGAGAATAGAGATGTGTAGCATTTACTGCAGGGTGACAGCACTTGCTGGGCATGCAGGTCTAAAGCAGCCAACTTTCTTACTATGGTAGGGTGTGCTTTTCTTGCTGGCTCCCAGCAAGCTGCTTGTCAGCCATCTGTAGCAGTAATTTGACCTGATGTGTATTTTGCTGCTTGCTTGGAAGCCTAGTTAAAATTAGAGAGAAAAGGGAATTCTTCTAAAGGGCTTGTGAAGCCCCACATATTTGGGTTTTGGACTCTTGAAGCACTGCCAGGCATGCTGATGCATTCAGCTTGGCTGCAATTCTCTGAACTTTATTGTGGATAGAAAACATGTGAGAAGTCTGTGAATGACGAGCTGAAGTCAAACCTAAAAATGTGTGAACTCTGAATTGGTTTCTCTCTTTCTAGCTGTAAGCTAAATCTTTAGATGAGTTTAAAGTAAATTCTTTCAGGATGCCCATTCAGCCAGTCCCCTTGTTGCAAGCAACTCTGTGGGTTGGTTGGAATTGTTGGCAGCTATCTGAAGGCTTTTTCTTTTCTCATCAGAATTAATGGCAGGTATTTTGTGTGTTAAGACAGCTTTGAAGATTTAGTCAGCGTTTCTGGAGTAGTAGTTGTCTCTGAAGCTACATTGGTAAATGTGATATATTCACTAATACAGTTGGATTCTTTCTTTGGTTTTGCCTTCTTAGCCTGATGTTTCTTCATGCTTTTGGCTTGCCTTCTTTTACGGAGCATGTAATATAGTTTGTAGAGGAGTGCAGGGTGCATGCCACCAGCTCTTTACAGTCACATTTGAGAGGGGTTTTTAAGACAGGAGGCTAATGACAGTAATGTATTCATGTAACAGACAAATGCTCAGCTTTGAGGTCTCTGGGCAGCAGCTACTGCTGCTGCCAGCTCACATGGGTGGTGTGGTGGGAGGCTGGGTGTGTGGTGGGCTTGATGCCCACTCACACATCTGTCTGTATGACTGAGAACCGTGAGCTTGTGTACCTCTGCTAGGTTAGGCTGGGTCTGAGTGGGGATGATGCTTTTCCTAAGCAGGAGGAGATTTTATGTTGGATATGGTAGGACGCTGGAAGGTGTGAGAGAAATCCCTTTGTATTGCCAATAATCCATAGGTCAAGTGTCACTGAAGAGACTAGATAACAAGCAAATCAGTGTTGAAGTGTGTTCTGGTTGACTATGTTCTGTAGTGATCTCAAGTAGACTATTGTGGCATAATGATACAAGTACGCCGATGATACAAAGCTGGGAGGGGTGGCTGACACGCAGGAACACTGCGCTGCCATTCAGCGAGACCTGGACAGGCTGGAGAGCTGGGCAGGGAGAAACCTAATGAAGTTCAACAAAAGCAAGTGTAAAGTCTTGCACCTGGGGAGGAACAACTGCATGTGTCAGTACAGGCTGGGGGTGACCTGCTGGAGAAGAGCTCTGTGGAGAAGGACCTGGGGGTCCTGGTTGATGACAGGCTGGCAATGAGTCAGCAGTGTGCCCTGGCGGCTAAGAGAGCCAATGGGATCCTGGGGTGCATCAGGAAGAGTGTTGCCAGCAGGTCTAAAGAGGTCATTGTCCCCCTCTACTCTGCCCTGGTCAGGCCCCACCTGGAGTATTGTGTCCAGTTCTGGGCTCCCTGGTATAAAAAGGACAGGGATCTCCTGGAGAGAGTCCAAAGAAGGGCTACGAAGATGATGAAGGGCCTGGAACATCTATCCTATGAGGAAAGGCTGAGAGAGCTGGGGCTGTTCAGCCTGGGGAAAAGAAGATTAAGGGAGGACCTAATCAATGTTTATAAATATCTTAAGTATGGGGTGCAGGGGGAATCAGCCAGCCCCTTTTCAGTGGTCAGTGGGGACAGGACAAGGGGCAATGGCTGCAAATTGGAGCCCAGGAAGTTCCGCACCAACATGCGGAAAAGCTTTTTCCCAGTGAGGGTGACAGAGCCCTGGGACAGGCTGCCCAGGGAGGTGGTGGAGTCTCCTTCCCTGGAGATATTCAAGTCTCATCTGGATGCCTATCTGTGCAGTATGAGCTAGGGAGCCTGCTTTGGCAGGGGGGTTGGACCTGATGATCTCTCGAGGTCCCTTCCAATACCTACAATTCTGTGATGCACACAAACCATGAACTGTGCCACACAAAGAAGTGCTGCCTTGCACAGAAACTAGGAATTATTTTTTTTTCTTCAGGGGATTAAAATTTGATCTTAAAAAATATAGAAAGCATGTGTAATAGTTGAATGAGTCTGTAGAATTAGAAGCACTTTCAGATAATGTTGCTTGTGATTTAATTGCAAATCCCAACAGAGGATTATATCTGTTGTCATAGTAGCTAGCAGTAATTTCCACAAACACTGAAGCAACCAAAGAACATGAAGCCCACAAATCTACTTATAGTGTGCTGGAAAATAAGTTTTCCATGTTTTGGCAAGTTGCTTTCCTATACACATCAGTTTTCTGTACAAAACAGAAGCTGCCATGAGTTGGTATGCTGCAGCTTTAACATCAGCATCTTGTGTGACCCTGAACTCCTGGGGCTGGAGCAGTGGTGTTTGGTAAGTACCAGTGGATGTGTTCTTAAGGTGTGTCAGAAAACAAATATGATGAGTTCAGTGCAAAACCTCTGACAAGTTCTAGCGGTGGAACTGCAGTCCTTCCTGACTGCTGTCAACTACAGATGTTTGTGTTAGCTGAGCTTTCAAAGCCTCGAGGAAGCAATTTGAGAGCCTCCAGCAAAAGCGGTTTCGTATCATGGCTGGCCCAGCTGAGGCCAGTTGTCAAAGCCAGTACCCTTGTGATGCATTTCCAGGTATGACTTCTGCTTTTACATAGTAGGCAGCACATTGCACTTGGGGGTGGTTTTGTCTTTCTCACTTCCCAGACCTGCCAAATGGGTGTCAGGAAATAGATTGTGTCAGTAAGTATGGAAGGGCTGTAAGATCCAGTTAGGAGCTGTTTGGTTGCCATACTGGGTAGTGCTCTAACAGTCTTTACCAGAGCTTTGATAGCAAGTGTGCATGGAGATTAGAAAGTTTAATGTGAAGGTGTTCCAGGTTTCGCTGCTTTCAGATAACCTCTGTTAGGGAAACAGTATTCAGCAGCACTGGGACACAGCTCTGATATCAACTAATGGCTTGTTGAATTGAATGTGGGTTGCATCCTGGAGTAGGGAGGGGTGGGATGAGGAGGCAGAGATCCAGGGACAAGGTATGCCTCTGGGCAGGAGGGGATGAAAAGGTGGCACCAATGCTCTGTCAAGAAGGATTGGAATCCCCCACACTGTGCCAAGAGCTGGAGTGTGTTAATAGCAGGGCTGGTGCTGTCTGTAAAAACCATGGGCTTTCCGTGGTGCAGATGAGGGGAGTCTTAAATAGCTCCAACATGTGATGGATGTAGATGCGTCTTGTTTGTAGAATGACTCTTTGGTTGGTGTTTTTTGTCAGCAGTAGATACTTCAACTCATGGATTGACAGATGTTTGTGGGTAATAACTTGCATGGGCTTTTAATTTTTTTTTCTGAAAAATAATGTAGAGTCAAACACAGATTCAGGAATCTCTTTTGTGAAGAAATGGAGGCAAAAAAATTTCGAAGGTGGATTTCAAGGAATTTCAGTTCTTTATTCGAGATAAAATATGCCTGCAGCCATCACCCCCAGTGTTGTTTATCATGTTCATAGTCAGTGGTGGTTTTTAAGTTTCCGTGGAGGTAAGCCTCACCTCAGTCTGACATTGCTCTCTGCCTGGCTTTTTTTATTTTTTACTTGATATTTAGAATTATGCACTGGCATGTTTGTGTGTGAACAAAATCTTACCATTTAATGGGTTTGTTTTTATTTACAAGGTGGAATATATGTTAGTCAAATTCGACCATGAAAATAAGAAAGTGCGCTTGGTGCTCTGCGGTGAAGAAGTTCTTCAAACGCTGCAAGACAAGGGGGAGAAGGTAAACCCCAAGTGAGTAGCTGTTTCCTGTTCCTATTCCTTTTTTTCCCCTCTCCTGTTATGATATTGTGCAAAGTTTTGTAGACCTGGCTCAACTTTCAAGTCTGCTGCTGGTAAAACTGTAAGCCACAAATACTGATAGTTTCAGATAAATCTGGGGTACAGGAAGTGAAATATTTCGGACTCACTTGCAGGCAGGCTGTGTACCTTTGGCCTTACGCCTTGAGAAAAAAAAAAAAGGAGAATGTGAGCCCACAGAAGTTGCAGTTTGGGTGTTTGTTTTGTTTTCCTCCTGCTTTTGTGTCTGTGTAAACAGTAATCACTTAGTAGACTTTCCCAGCCCCATATAAAGCGTGTGTGTGTGCACTTGCCCCTGTATCCTTGACTACAGGAGCCAGTGAGATCAGCATAGAGAAGCCTATTTGCAGGAGCACTGTCCCATGTTTGGCAGAATTAAGAAGGTGGATGTAAGGATAGCAAGACAGTTCTTTCCCATCCTCTCCTGTGGAGTTTTCAGGACTAATTAGATCATATCACTATTTCAGCTAGCCAGAGAACTGTGAATTACCTTCTAACTGATGGCAACAGAGAAATGAGACCGCAGACAGTGAAGTTTTGGCTGAAGAAAGTCAAAAGCAGGTCACAGCTTACAGGAGGGTAGATAAATTCTGCTGCAGGCTTTTGTGTCCTGGGCCTGCCTGCTTCTTTCCAGGTACCTTAACCTTGTCATCCAGTAAGGCTTCCCTGTCTGTCTTCCTTGGTAGAGGGACTGTTGAAAGCAAGCAAAGAAGGAATCCATTCGCTTCTTAGACCCAAATCTTCTACCACCAGGAGAGCAGTAGGGGGGATCTGTCTCCGCCTCTGGTAGTATGCACTCCATGGAGATGGCCTGGCTTCACAAGGAGGTGGGAAGGGGTTACGTTTCAGGGGTGATTAGGTGCCTTCAAACCTCATTTTATTTCTTAACGTGATCAGATTGTGAAACAGGACCAGGTATTTGCAGGCAGTAGAAAGAAGAAATTCAGCGTAGCTTTTACTTTGTCTTGTACCATGGAAGCAGTTGGATGTTGTATATTTTCCAGTTTCAGTTAAAACCTCAAGAAACAAAGTTTCAGACAGATGCTAAAGGAGATTGAAATTTGACATGGGTAAATCCTACTTACTACAGTGTACAGCACTTCCTACTAGCAAATGGTGCCTTAATTTATCTTTGTTGCCTCCTGGTGGTGAGGTACATTGTGTTACTCTATCAAATCATCGAATTTAGGCGATTTTTCTTGCCCATTGCATTCGTTTCTGAACCTCTCACAAATCATTTCTCTTTTTTGAAGTTGCAGAAATATTTAAATGAAGCTGCTCTTTTATTATAGCCACCCGACACTCTGGCGACCAGAATATGGAAGCTATATGATTGAAGGGACACCTGGGCAGCCGTATGGGGGAACAATGTCTGAGTTCAACACTGTGCAAGACAACATGAGGAAAAGAAGGCAAGAGGCTGCTTCTGTGCTCAAAGAAAACGAGGCTGTTTGCACTGTGACATCATTTCCAAGGTGAGGTGGTTGTCAAAGTGTCACGCTGTGCATGACATTCCCTTTAAATGCTTTTTCTCCTTATTGTACATAGGTAATCTGTACAATAATACTGAGGAAAATATTCAGTTAAAGTACTTTGACTTAACGTTCTGGTCCCATTTCCTAAAACTTATATTCTGGTGGGACAAACAAATGAGCATTTCTTACATTTTTTAGGTTACTTCTAATACAAAAATCATCACAGATTAGGAGAGAATATCTGACTACTTGTGACAGTGTTGCCTGTAGGGTAGTCTGGCATCTTGTATTGATAGGGCAAATTATATATAAAAGGTTTCTTTACCTATTTCACAATCCTTGACCTTTATAAATAGCAGCTCTGTAAAATGTGGCTGACCTGATCAATTTTTTTAATGCTACCTCTTCATTAAAACACCTGCAAACTTCTTTTGGTGGCTTGGCACACGCAGTAGAACAGGAACATGATTGTCCTTACAAAATGAAGACTTAAACGTCTCTATTACTGTACTTAATGTAGAAAGGAGAGCACCTCTCCTGGGTTCATAACACCCTTATAAAGGGTAGATTTCTCCTTTTTATTGTTGTAAAGAGATTCTTGAATAAATGAAGTTCAGGATGTACTTAATCACCTAGGAGAAACTCTACTTTGTGCCCTTCCTTTCAAACATAACTCTAGGCAGGGATTTGTTATGTTGATTCTAACTAACTTGGTCAGTCAAATGAATGAAGACAGTTATGCTTAAAAACCTAAAAAAACCCAAACAAAACCCACACCAAAAACTTGCTTTGCAGTAAAAGAGAAGCAGCTGGCTGTTTCCTGTGCAGTACAGAATGCAATTGCCCTAAATTCTTGCTGAGGGCAGGAATGGTACAAAATGTGTCTTAGAAGCAAAGTTTAGGTACCAAAATGCCTGCATGATGCCTCATGAATGCTATCTAAAGAACACTCTTGTTGACAAAATACACTTCCTCTTTATGGGAGTTAGATTAGATATCTCTAAAGTAACAGGAGCTTATTTGAAGTCCAGTGGTTAAGTTGTTCTCAGTCTGTTACAGAAGTGAGATTTCTTTTTTTTGCCCTGCAACCTTACAAACATTTATGTTATCTAATAAGTTTTGTATACAACTATTTCACACCCAAACTTGCAAGGAAGAAAGGGAGAAGTGTTCATTGCTTTGTAGTTAGAGATAAATACTTTTTGTATCACCATAAGAGCAATACATTGAACTTTAGTGAAAGACAGTAAATAATAAAATGTAATTTTATTATTACATATGGATAATTCCAAGCATAGTTTCATCCTTCAGAAATTGGTCTCCCTAAACTCTCTAGTTACTATTTCTGCCTTTTGCTGTCTTGTCATTCAAGTACCTGCTGGTTTGACTGGAGTCTTGCTAATGTATGTTTCTGGGGTTTTGTGGGTTTGGGGTTTTATGCTACGTTCTCTCTACAGTAGCACATACACAGGCCTGTGTGTGCCTGTGCATGTAAAATGTATGTGTCTGTAACTTAAAAATCTGCATCTGAAAAGACAAAAAGAAACCCCTCTTAAGAGTGATGGCAGAGAAAAGGTGAAGAAGAATGCTTATTCAATTTAAAATACCAGTTAAAAATCCACAAACCTGAAAATCCTTAAATATTAAAAAAATAGTAGCTTAGTGAGTATCCCTGATTTTAAGTATTTGAATCATTGCTACTGGACCAGAAAGCTATTTTCTTTCTTGATGACTGACTGGAGTGATGCAGTTTACAGTGTTATGCTTAAATGCTGAAGCTGGGTTTACATGTTGTAGCACACTTTGTATACATAGAACCAGGAAGAAGAAACCAGTAGTGAAATATGTATAGAGCTTAAATAAGGTTTCCAGAAATGTGAATGCTTCCTGGTAGTTTTGAATAGTACAGGGTTGGTTGGGTACATCTCTTTAACAGGGTGGATTGCTGGGCACAGAGCTGGATAAATTCCTTCAGCAGTCAGCATTAACTTGTACCCCCTAGAGAGACTGTTTAAGTCACAAAATGTAACTGTATGTCGCTATTAACCATGGAATCCTTTTGGTTGGAAAACACTGTTAAGTTAATCAACTCCAACCGCTAACCCATGTCCCTCAGCACCACATCTACACGTATTTTAAATACCTCCAGGGATGGTGAGTCACCCACTTCCCTGGGCAGCCTGTTACAGTGCTTGACAACCCTTTCAGTGAAGAAATATTTTGTAATGCCTGATCTAATGACAGGTGTTAATACACTGAAGCGTGTCTGTAATCTGCATAATACTGTGAAGTTTTCTGCTTCAGCCACTGAAAAGGTCCATGTTTATGGTCTAATGGTAGAGTAGTGGTTTAAAAAATAATCTGATTTAACTGCCGCAGAAGCTGGTTGTTGGTAGGTGGTGACCTTTTAACAGCATCTGGTTTAAGACCTCTTTCTAGCAAGGCCACAAGCATAGATAGCAGTCTTGGAAAGTGCTTCAGAAATACATACACTAGATGGAGATTTTTTTTTTAAAAACTTGCTTTAATTTCTTTGTCTACTAGAATCCTATTTTTTGATCATCTGACCACTTTAAAAGTCACAGTGTATTTTCCATTACAGTTGAGCTCTCTTTGTGTTAAATAGGTTAGGGTGTCCTGGGTTTACGCTGCCGGAATATAAACCAACGCCAGTAGAAGGAGGAGCTTCAAAATCCCTCTTTTTTCCAGATGAAGCCATCAATAAACATCCTAGGTTTAGGTAAGAGGATTTGGGGAGTGGGAATGAGAAGTTGGATGTTGGGGGTTTTTTTTCTGCCTAAACATCATAAGCATGCCTGCAGCTTCTTTACATCACTGGAATAGAGCACTATGCGGCTAGTTGCTGCAGGTACCCCAAGGACTTAGACAGCAATGGTTGCAATGCCCTGTATTTTCTGTCAATGTGACTTAAGAAAGCAAACTGTTAGGTTCAAGTAGCTTCAAACAGTAGTTCACACTGTTATGGGGCAAAGACTGTTGATTATACTACCGCAAAGTTGCTTCCAGTTTGAAATCCCATGGTTAACCACTTCCATCACAGTTAATCCAGCTCTTGCTCAGGTATGTCACAGCTGCTTCTCAGTGCACTCAGTAACTTGCCCTAGTTCCACCGACATTCTGCATGGTGTCCAACTACTTGTGTAGAGGTTTTCCTTGCACGGTGAAACTTCAGAGAATGAGTTATCACTCTGTCTAAAAGCTAAGCATATCTTTTCACACTGCCTTCTTCAGGTCAGTAGCCTTTTACTTATGTCTGTTAGTGCAGTACTGTGAAATCCATCAAAATAAAATAAGACTGGCTTTACTGAGAAAAAAAAATCAGTGTTGTGTCTCTTACAGTCTTATCTTAAACTGGAAAAAGGAGTGTTCTGAAGGCAAATGCTCAAAATAAATAGAAAATTGTCATTCTGAAACTCCAAGTATGACTGAGAAAGTAATTGCAAAAATATTTGCATAAAGGGGAACTTTCAGGTATTTCAGCAAACTCTTCTTCGTTGTAGTACACTGACCAGAAACATCCGTCACCGAAGAGGAGAGAAGGTTGTGATAAATGTACCAAGTGAGTAAATCCAGTCTGTCATCATCTTCAAAATAACTCTGCAGTCTCATGCTCTGTGTTACTGAGTACCTGCATTTTCCACACAGTCTTCAAAGATAAGAACACGCCATCACCGTTCATCGAAGCGTTTCCTAACGATGACGGAGAAGCAGCAAAGGCGGCTAAGCCAGACTATATATACATGGATGCCATGGGGTTTGGAATGGGAAACTGTTGTCTTCAGGTAAAATGAGTCTGCTTTCAAGATGTTACTGCATGTTGTCTTCCCTAAATATTTCCCCTTCCCCATCCCTCCCACACTTGCCTTGTGTCTAAGTTCTCTAGCTTAATTCTACTGATAATTTTCAGAGTGGCAAAGGAATAAACCAGCAAATTTAATCTTATACTTGGCAGGTAGTATTAAAATCTAGGTTTTTTTGCTTGCATTACATTTTCATATTAAGAGAACATAAAGATAATTGTGTGCCTTGCTGAAAGAGTTGCTTGAACTAGTTAAACCCCACTTGAACAGCCACCTTCTTCTGGAACTGCAGCACTTCTCAGGTGTGAAAGAATGTCCTCCACTGTGGTGGTCTATCAGGCGTGACCAGAGGACACTCTGGGAGTAGAAACTGAGCTGTCTTGTGGGGTGGCTATTTATTTTGGGGTTTGTTCCTCTTTCCCATTCTTAGAACAGCAAAAGCAAGGAGTGACAAGAAGTCACTGGAGTAACTTTAAAAATAAGTAGCTTTCTCCTTCTGTGTAGCTTTATTTTATTTACAAACAGCATATAAAAAACCTGTATAAAATTTCTCATTCTTAAATATTTTTAGCTATATGCCAAGAAGTCGTATTCTCACTGCTTGTACTGTGAACCTACCAAATCCAAAGGATTTGCTGGGAGATATTTTTGGCTCTCTTTTTTTCCCATTAATTCACAATCACTTTTTATTGTTTCCATTCATCTGAGTTACTGCTGTTTTACAGTATCCTTCATTTAAATCCAGGTGCTATATATTGGGACTGCTTTGATTCTTTCAAATCCGTTTGCTTTAAACGTTTCTCTATCATAGTAACCTGATGCTAAGGGCTGATGGCATACCTAGGAGTGATGTATTTGACTGTTGATAAAATCTGCCTGTTGCTACCACAGTCCCCAGAGCAGAGCTACGAGGAGGCTAGTGTTAAGTCTTTAGAGGATTAAAGGAAACTCTCCAAGCTCTTGTTTAACAGCCATGCCAGAAATAATCCCATTCAAAACACTTCCCTTTTAGAAGCTACAAAAGGTGAATAAATAAAATGTTCTTGGCGGTAGCTAAATAGGATTTCTTGTCACTAAGGTTAAACTAAGGAGAATCTGATGTAGTAGTAAAGTGTATTTAATGGTGTGTGTTTTTACAAGGTGTTAAGTTTGGTATGGTCTATTTTGTACCATCTGCCTTCTTACTTAAAGCTAGTAAGACACATGTCCTTTCCACTCTGTCATTGGATGAATGTGTTTTAAAATTACTAAATTTTTACAGAATACTATTTTGCTATTCCTCATTGTTGTAATCAGTGGTCAGATTCAGTAGCTTTGTTATCATCAAAGAGGGAATGAAAACAAGGCTGTTGGGTGCTATGAGCAGCTGTTTGTGTATCAGCTTATAAATCTTGATAAGCAACCAGAAGAAAATGTATTCCCCACCTGTTTTCTGTAAGGTAGCTTCCAGTATGCATACCTCCTATGGGTTGGGGTTTTCTTTACCTCTCACTATGCACCAAGCTACAGCTTGGTTTGATGTATTTCCAAGGTGAAGAATAATGTCCCAATGAGCTCGACTGGGTCAGCCTGTGATAGTGATGGGACAAGGCAAACTTGTGCTCCTGCCCCTTTTGAGGCTTCCTGTGCCTGTGGCCACTGCTTTCTGCAGCCCTCCTCTGGAGAACACTGCCATGCCCTTTGCATCTGTCATGGGATATCTGGCTAAAAAACAGGTAGAATCCTAGATTTATTGTGATTTGGAATACATTTATAAGGCAAATATGTCTGTGTTGGGTGAAAGAGTGTAGGTATCCTGTCTGTCCATATCCCTTACCCTAAGAGGCAGGTTCCTATTGCTGGAAGTCCAGAATCAGTGATGAGAAGTTGTACTTGGCTGCTTCTCTGCAAGACAAACAGTCTTGTTTTTTCAAAGTGTGGGTTTATTGTTGAGATTTGGGGGGAGGGGCGGGGGAGGAGCGAGGGTTTGGGTGTTTTATTTTTTCATAGCAGAGGTTTGGGGGCTTTGAGGTTTTTTTTGTGGGCATTTTGGATTTTTTTTTTGTGGATTTTGTTTGGGGTTTTTTAAGATTACTTGGGATTGGGCTTCCATGGTAGACTGAGAAGAACTTGTACACTTTGTGGGACTCCTAATCTGTGTAAGTGGAAACTGGCTAGCATTCTTCAAGACAAGGAGCAGTGATGGTGATTTAGAGTCGAAGCCTGTGGTAGGATGTTATGGCAGTGGTACAGGGCAACACTCCCATCTAAATTATCCTCTGATCTGTGAATATGTAAGGAGGAGGAGAAAGGCTTTTAATCTGTTTAGAATCTCTTAACAAGTTTGAGGTGATTGATCCCCCCCTCTGCATTTTTAAAATACATAAGACATTTGTTTGGTAAGCCTAGAGGGTAAGGTCTGCTACAAGAAATGCATCTTGTGCTTGATGCTGCTCTGAGCAAATTTCATCCAAAGTTACAAAGAGCTTAAATTTTCTGGTGGCTGGTGTGGGGCAGGGCTTCCACATTAACAACAGCTCTTGCAAATAACACTTCTTTTCTATCTCTTACTGTGTCCTGGCCTTTGGTACAGTTAAAACTGCAAAAAATAAACATCTTTTCAGGATCAAACAAAGGCACCTTGAAATGTTCTTTAAAAGGGGATTAGCTGTCACATAAAACAAATGTTAAGTCTACAGTAGTTTCTGACTGTTGTTCTAGGTAAATAGGCTCCTGGATTGTTTCCTGAAGGTACACTACCAACCCATGTGCATTGTAGGTGTTAACTCTGTTTTCTTTTGATTGTGTCCAGTGTTTGTATGTTTAGCCTCACAGATGAAGCTGTGTTGTCTGAAATCCTTTCATGAACATGGAAACGGTGTGGAAAGAAGCTTGTGATATAAATGTTGCTATGGATGGGGCAAAAGTTTGTCCAAAAACTGGGGAGTGGAGGGGAGAACTCCCACAAAAACCCCCTACCCAAAACCAACCCAAAAAATCCCTAATTCCTTGGTATTTGAATAATTTAATCATATAATTGATTCTAAATCTAGGACAACTGTGCTTGCCCTATAATTAGAGAAGTTGTGATGGCAATTGTATTTCTTCCAACAGGTGACATTCCAGGCTTGCAGCATATCTGAAGCAAGATATCTCTATGATCAGCTAGCCACCATCTGTCCCATTGTAGTAAGTAATGAACTTCTGTTGCTTCAGTTCTCTGTTGTGCAAAAGCAACTGGATGGGGGGGGAACCCCAACCAACTAAAAAAACCCCACCCTGAATGAAAAAGAACCCTTGAATGCTACTGACAAATTTGGTACTCCAGGAGAAGTGTCAGTCTCTTGTTATGTTGTCACATGAGCAGTGTGATTTATTTAATGTCCAAATGATACCACAAAACAGGTCACGTCCGTTTCTTCTCTGCTCTCCTCTCTGCATAAATGAGGCTTGTTGAATAGTTCTTGAAATCCATTTGGGGGAGTTTTTCATGAAAACAAGAGAAGCTCACTCCTTAAAAGAACTTTTAACTCTGGTCTGGTGTTACAGAGGGTTTCAGCTGAAGTTGTCTGAATCTGTCCCTTTTGTAAGCATGTGGTTGTATAGAGGTGTTTATAACAAATGTCATAAAAATTAAGTACTGGTCAGGTCTAGGTGGTGAGCAGGTCCTGCTCCAGGTGAAGTATGTTCCAGCTGTGTTGCAAAGGTGTTTGGCCAAACAAAAATAAATGAAATGACTGCCAGGTGAACTTTGGGTGTTTGGGAGTGTGCAAGCAGAATACTTGCTGCTTTATCACAAAGTTGCTTCTGCCTGTATCATCTTTGTGTTGCTTAAATGCTGATCTGTAGAGGTAATAACTTTGGAGTGTGTCAGATATCACTTCAGCAAGACTAACTCTTCATCTAGGCATTTCCTGGCAATTGCAGTTGAGAAATTTGTATGGGTGCTGGGTGTACAAGTATGTAGAATCAGAGTGGTTAGGGCTGGAAGGGACCCTAAAGATCATCAAGTTCCAACCCCCTGCCATGGGCAGGGACACTCTCCACTAGACCAGTAACTTCAGTTACTTCTGTACCAGCAAGTTTCCCTTTCCAGTGGGGCTGTATTTTGATTTTGGTTCCTTGCCTTGTCTTTGGTTTTCATATTGGGCTGTTTTATTTTAGATGGCATTGAGTGCTGCATCTCCATTCTACAGAGGCTACGTGTCTGATATTGACTGTCGCTGGGGGGTAATCTCTGCATCTGTAGATGATCGAACGCGAGAGGAGAGAGGGCTGGAGGCAAGTAACGTTGGGGAGTAGGTGTCTGGGTTTTGTCAGGCCAAAAAGTTAAATCTCCTTTAATATCAAACATTCTTCTACTCATCAGAATTACTAACAAGGGAATGTGGCGGTCTCTTTGGTAAATATAGGAGGGGTGGTGTAAACCTTTGCCTTGTTTGTACACTTTGATGTTAGCAAATACATCTTTTTTAGTTAGGTATGGAATGTCAGTAGAATTCCACTCACTCCTCCACAGCGTGCTGAAAAGGTTCCCCTGTGATGAAATTTTCCAATCTGTGCTTGAGCAAAAAAAGCAAAAATTTGTTTGGATTAAATAGCAGGTGCTGCTGTGTCATCCAGCAGTATAAACTAGAACTGTGTGAAAATAGCCAGTTGTCAGAACTTGAATTGAAGGAGGAATTAGTATTCAAGACACTTAAAGTAAAGAATAAAAAAATAATAATTTTTAAAAGCATCTCTTGATGGTGTGCATGTAGTGAAATTGTATTGGTGTATATGTTGCTGTATGTGTAATAATGCTTTCCAGGTACTTGGAGTAATGGTGTATTACATAAGGAAAATGTTTCCACTCTCAAGAGAGCTCAAGTCAATGTGTGATGACTTTTTTTTTTTTTGCTCAGATATATCCATCTGCAAAGAAAATAGTCTTAATTCCAGGATCACTTTCTATTAGGCCTATTTAAGACTTGTGCTTTGAATAATTTCAATTAAGGCTGTAGGGTTTATTAAACAGGATAATAATTCTCACTTAATTGTTATTAGTGAGCAAAACTTAGGGTAACATTGTTAACAAGCTGTTAAAATATTGTATTCTTAAATTAAATAGCCACTGAAGAACAACCATTACAGAATCAGTAAATCCAGATATGATTCCATAGACAGTTATCTATCTGAATGTGGTGAGAAATATAATGACATCGATTTGACAATAGACAAAGAGATCTACGAGCACTTAATAAAGGAAGGTAAGTGTTTGCTTCATTACAAGCAGGTTACACGAATTATGCTTGCAGTGTGTGGGGATATTTTATGTTTTGTTCTGATTTGTTTCAGTCATTTTACCTCCTTCAGAGTGACTCCTACTCAGGAAGTATCTGTGTAGTGTGTTCTTTAAGGGTTTGGGGTTTTTCATGGAAACGGTCCCTAATTCCAACTTGAGAAGCTCATTGTTTGCTGTATTAGTGTTTTATCTTTGTAGAAGGAGAACTGCTTTAAGAAACATGGCACAGAGGTGCACCAGAAAACAGGAAGAATGGCAGCTCCACCAATGCTCAGCTGCTGTTTCCAGCCAAGAACCTATTTTATTTTTTTTTCTCTTAAAACATTTCCTTCCTTCCCAAAGTCACCATTTAAACAGGATGTGGTGGGTTGAGGTAGCATTGCAGAGGTGGATGTTTTCAGTCTTGTAATACAAATTATTTCCTATCACTTAGCTATGTCTGAATTGTTTGTTTGAATTTTCATTTTGTAGGTATTGACCATCTTTTGGCACAGCATATTGCACACTTATTCATTCGAGACCCATTGACTTTGTTTGAGGAGAAAATACATCTAGATGATGCAAATGAATCCGACCATTTTGAGGTTGTGTCTGATTTAGAGCAATTTCATAAATATATACATAAAATTGCATATTCTCTATAGTACTGCATAATTAGAGGATGACCTAAGAATTTTTTTTTTTTCCACTTCAGGTAGTTCTTTAGCATATGAATTTGCAGGTATAAGCACATTTATCTCTTTGCTTCATCATTCATTTAGGATGAGGTAGTGGCTTATATTTAAATGCAGTAAAATAACAAGGGCCCAAACTGTAGCCGTGTAGATAGGTGTTATGGAGAACTGTATTTTTATGGCTTCCTAAAAACTCTTTTGCATTAGGTTTATGTATAAATGTGTCTCTTGAACAGCCTTATGAAGTAATCTCTATAGCAATATTAAGTATTTTTAGTTTTGGATGCATCAGCCCCTCATAAAAAATAAAAGCTAAATCTCAGCCCCCTAGTATCCTATACAAACAAAATCCTCAAACAAAATAGCGTAAGAAAGTGCAACACATTTGCTCCTCAGGTAGGTAGTTATACTATGGTTTGTACAAAGTAATGTCTTAGTTTGGAAGCACTTCTCTAGCTTAATAGGCTGTTCCAGGGAAAACATCAGGGTTATAGTTACCTGCTTGCTTTTATTTTGATTATGTTATAGAACGATGAATGACTTTATTGTGACAGATTATTTCATGTGCTTTGCAGAATATTCAATCTACAAACTGGCAGACAATGAGGTTTAAGCCTCCTCCTCCAAATTCAGATATTGGGTGGAGAGTGGAATTCAGACCTATGGAGGTAAGGAAGGCATCAGTATGCACAAAGTCCTGTTTCCCTTTAAGTGGAAAAGTACCAGGCATTCTGCCATCCATTATCAGTCCCTTACTACTTATGCTGTTTTCTCCCCTCTGAACTGCTAGACGCAAGTGAAGTGGACAGCAGTGTTTAATCGGACAGGGGCTGTGGGAATGCAACTGACAGGAGAATCCACTGCAGCACAGCAAAGCATGCTAATGGATTTGGGGTGATGGGGAAAGGAATTAGGCTTGTATTAAAGCAACAGTAAACAAAGCCCCGTTTAGCTTCTGGGGACTGTGCTTCTCTCATACTTTTTCCGGTACTGAACAATTTCTCTGTCACTTGTTTTTCACAAGTGTTTTTATTTTACAGTTGTCCATTTCTGAGCTCTCTGAATTTAATCCCTTTAAAGTGGAATTTTAAAAGCTGTTATACATTTGTAATTACACAGAGAGCCTGAAGGTGCAGGCTATTTGATAGTATTTTGAAACACAAGGGTGTGTTGGCATTGGATTAAAGGATAGAATTCATTAAAATGTGTACGTGCACTGTGCATTTGAAGTCACTGCTGATGATTCCAGCTTGTACATCGCTATCTCTGCTGGTAGAGTGTGTGTGAATACAAGTACCAACATGAATGTTCAAGTCAAACTGTTTTAAACTCTCCCAGATATTTACCTACTTCCATGAGCGTGTTCCCTCTAAAGTAATTTGATTTTTCATCCTTTCATGGCTAGGTCCAGCTAACAGACTTTGAAAACTCTGCATATGTTGTGTTCGTGGTATTGTTAACCAGAGTGATTCTGTCATATAAACTGGATTTTCTCATTCCTTTGTCCAAGGTAGGTGTGAAAGGTCAGCCCTAATTAGACCTGCAATTTATTTGCATCATCTGATTTTTTTATTTATTTTTTTTTATTCTCTGCAAGCTAGGAACTAATATTTATGCACTTGGAGAACAGTCAGTTTGCATCCGTACCAGTATTTCAAAACAATTTCAGCTCTGCACTATTAAACAAATATTTTACTGCTGTCTGATGGAATTTAGCTCTGTAAACAAATACTGTGGGAATTTCTGTGGTGCCTAACGGTGTCTGACTACTGCAGGAATGTCACAAAATTGGTTTTTCAGATTGGGCCATCTCAAATCACTCTTCCACCATTTCACGTGTGAGGAAAATAACCTGTAGAGGTCACAATAAAAGCTTACTTAGATACTTATTTTAACGTGGCTGTCACCTGTATCTCCTTTTCTTAGTCCCTGGCTTTTTGTATTTGTTGGAGAGAGACAGGAGGAGTTCAGTGTGCTAAATGTTGCACAGTATTTGAGTGAAAATAAATACTGATGATTCTGGTCACAACTGTGACATGTTTAGATGGACCAGCCATGCAAAATGTGCTTTTGCCTTGTCCTCAGTTGCTGAACTGTTTTGGATGAAAACTCTCCTTGCACATCTTCCTGAGGCACCTGACTAGAAAATTTCTTTTTTTAATGGTCTTTTTGACAGGCTGTATAATAGAAAATATTGCCAGTGCTGGCTGCAGTATAGCAGTAGTATCCTGCTGCTTTTCTTTGTGCTTTTGATTAAAATGGAGACAAATACTGAAGTTCTTACTTAACTGTAATCATACCATAGAGTTTTTAAGAGGAATTCTCTCCCTGATGTCAAGGAGTTCAGAGTCTGTAAATAATCTGGCAACTTAGCACTTAGAGTGCATAATTCTATTGTTATTTGGAATGTCTCAAAAGCACAAAAAGATGTGAAAAAGAGACTGGGTGCCGGAAGAATCTGAACAGAGTTGGGAGCCTGGGGTGGGGGATAAAATTGCTTGAGCAAGTTGGCAGGTAATGCAACACAGAATTGCACAACCATTGGTAAGCCTGCCTCTTTCAAGTAAAATAATACGGGTTTATGGGGCTAATCTCACACTAATCTTTGCTGTCTGAGTGCAGTTGTCAACTAGGACTGGAGCTCTTTTAAACTATCAAAACAGCCTGTTGTGTAAATAGGTTTCATAATAGAAAATGAACGGCAGATTTTTTTGAGAACAAAGTGTTGAAAGGTAAGAAGTGAAGATTGCATTGCCCTTAATTAAAGGTCAGACAAAGAAATTCAGCAAACTCTCTTCCAAAGACAATACAGTAAAGCTAATATCTGAGAGCCACATGATGTTTGTTCACTGACCAAAAAACTTTGACAAAATCTCTAATCCAGAAAGATAGAGCAATGCTTATGTCATTTGCAGAGCATGTGAGAGTGATTTATGGTTTGTAGACAGAGAAGCCTGCAGTTTACAAATTAGTACTACCAGTCTAAGTTACCTAACATATCTATTCCATACTCAATAAATGTTAGATAGATTCCTGTACAAAGTTACGGGAATTCTGTTTCAGGAAGTTTAATGCATTGGTAATAAAATCACTAAAGTCTAGTAAAGTGAATAGTAGCAGCAAAGTATGGCAAGGAAAAGGGCAGTGTTCTCCTCCTGTACTCTTTTGAATGCATTTAAATATGCAAAGAAGTATGCCAGATGGGATGCAAACTGTTAAGCTTGGCTCATTCTGTGTTTTCATCCAAACTTAGAATGTGCTATTCTGATGTTGTAACATAATGCTATTGCCTGTTCTGCTGGAAACCTAGTTGTATGCAGTATCATCTCTTTGTGGTTTTGCTACGGACCTCTGAAGAATCAAACTAGCTTATTTCAACAGCTTAGCCTTGTGTGATGCAATAGTAAGAAACATAGCAGATGTTTCAGATCATGAGATCAAAATGTGAGAGTTTTGGAGAATCCTAATTTTCTAAAACATCACAAATCTCCGAAATACTTCTTTTGCCAGGTGGATGAAAACATGAAAATGGCCCAGAAAAGAGATGCTGTCCGGCAGGGAATGTTTTACTTCAGAAAAGATATTTGCAAAGGTATCACAACAAGAAATCTGATTAACGCTGTTGTGGATGCTTAGTGCATCTCTTGCCTTCTGACTGTTTCTTCCTTTCCTTTTGTCACCCGTGAAGGTGGAAACACTGTTGTGGATGGATGTGGCTCCGCACAGAACGGGACAGGCGCTGATGCAGAAGAGTACACTTTAATGAGCATTGATACAATTATCAATGGGAAGGTCATAGCCTCTTCTACCTGGAACACACCACCTACCCCTCCACTGCACCCTCACGGAAATCAGATCGAACGTGTTTATGCTGACTCTGTTCTCTTACACAGGAAGGAGTCTTTCCTGGTTTGATCCCAGTTTTGAATTCCTATCTTGAAAACATGGAAGTGGATGTGGACACAAGGTGCACCATCCTAAACTACCTGAAACTAATAAAAAAGAGAGCATCTGGTATGTTTGACGCTTTTGGACACTGATTTCCTTGACATTTTTCTACTTAAATATTGATTGGGCTGTTCTCTAATTTTGAGCTGGGTAAAGCTGGTGGCAGCTGTGCCTGGTTAAGTGCTGAATCATAGGAGTGAAGGATGGGAATGTCTTCTCTGACTTAAATCTGGTCCTGTTGAACTCTGACTACAAAAGATCAGTGGTCCGTTTTAGGGCTTAAATTAGGAGTAATTGATGCAGTTACGCTATCCCCTATGCTGTAATTGTATCTCCAAGCTGAGATTTCTCTTTTCATCAGTGCCACTTGCTGCTGCTTTTGCCAGTGCATTGTCTACTTTAGTATCCATACAAGCTGCTACAGCGTCCTTTCCTTTTTACTTCAGCATTGTAAGGGTATGTGAGGCTGCTTCTGATAGCCTGGTGTTACTGATGTGACTCCAGTGTGTGCCGCTGCAGAGCATTCATAAGCCTATAATGCTAGAGCACGGGCTCTAGTCTTTAGCTCCCTGGTAAGAAAGCCCTTCTGCAGGCAGCAAAGCTCCATCAAGGCAGAACAAACCAGGCTCTTTCCCCATCTTCCCCATGTTGCAGTGTTTTCGAAGACAGGCAGTATAATGAGTTTTTATCCTCCTCTTTAAAATGCAGCAGTGTAGTCAGTCAAAGATGAAGGCTGAACTCAGAGCTAAGTGTGTAGCACAGTCTGCAGCAGCTTTATAACTTCTGTGTGCAAATCCCTTGTGTGCCTGCTTTGCTGTAAATTTACCTACACAGTTTAATTTTAGCCTTTTAAGTCAAGACGTCTTTTTTTTTCCTCAATGAAATAGATTCATTGGTTTTAAATTTAAAATGTTGCATTCCTTTTTTAATTCTTGAAAATCACTGTACAAGTCTCTAGGTAAAAACCTTTGTAAAGCTGAGATGGAAATCAGGACTCTTTCCCACCTGGTAATTCAGTAGTTCAGAATGGGAACAACTTTTAATTAATTACAGATCTTGCTGTAAATGGCCTTTCCTAAGGCTGCTTGTTTGCAGGAGGCTTCTGTCCCTTGGGTAACATAGGGATTTGATGCCTGGGGAGAAGTGAGGGAGAGAAGAGAAACTGGCAGGAAGAAAACATCTGAAGAACATTGGCCCACAAAATAGCCATTTCAAAATATTCCCTAGTTGTTGGGCTTTTAGTCTTCGTAAGAATGCTGTTGAAAACCCAAGCAGAGCGTAAGTCCTATAGAGGTTTTCTTCTAAGAGCTAATGGCCTGGGCTTGGCCCTCTGTGGCAGGTGTTCCCCTTCCAAAGAACAGCTTTGCTACCTAGTGCAAAGTCACAGGCATTGCAAAAGTCAGCTCATGTATTTACACAGACCTAAAAGGTGTGAGTGAGAGTGAGGTAGACAGGTAGGTAGTCTAGAGCTTGTATCTTAATGCTGAACTGAGATTATTTTTAAACAATGCTTTCTAAGAACTAAAATTCACAAAATAAACATTAGGCATTGTGTTACTGTGCCATGATTCTTAATTGTGACCTTTGGATTATTCCAGTTTACTCTTGACCTTAAATCAAATGTTCTTGAGCTGCAGGCTGCATGAGACATGCTTGCAAAGTGTGGCCATTTTTCACATTTCTTTCCTCAAATGGTGAACAGAGCACTGATGAGAGTTAACCATTGGCACCTCAGCCAGCCTGGCTTTAACCTTGCTCTGACGTAGTTCAGATGGACTGTGTTTCAGTCGTATCTTTCCTTACCACACAGCTAGGTGTTGCCCTCCTGGTCTCCGTCTAGCTGCTGTGTGACTGCCACCACTCAGCGAAACTACAGGTTTGCTAGGCAGGCAGCAGCTGCTGGCCACCACTGGATATTAATGAAAGCGGTGTTAAGATAGCAGCATCAAGTGATCCTTGTCCTGGTGTGCTCTCCCGGTTCCTGGCTGTTGCAGCGTAGGTGTTTTCCCAGCCAAAAGTGGTGCAGTAATCACGGGGCTTGGTGACTGTTCACTAACACAATTTCCACAATCATTGTCTTGCCCTTCTTGAAGCATGATTCCCATAAAGTCATACAGTAAGAAAGGCCACAAATGTATTAATGCTCTTTGAAAAAGTTGATTCCTGTAGGTTTGCATGTTTAAATGCTCTTCTCAGTTATTTCACGGTATGCTTTCCAGTTCCTGCAGTGGTAGGGTAGTGTTTCTCTACTCACTTCTCATCAACATTCGTGATTTTGCAAACTTCTCAAGTATATTGATGCTTCCAAACTTGCATTTCCCTTTGTCTTGTCTCTGCTTGCTTGGAAGCTGTCCCTCACCTTCTGTCAGTCTGTGGTACCTCTTCCCCTTTACCGCTATGTTCTCTCAGAGCTCCAGGCTGGGTTCTGGTGAAGGTGCTGCAGGTTCACATGGGTGCAAACATGGGGAGAGCTCAGGCTGCCTGACCACTGGGTGTCTGGGGGGTGTGAGCTGGACTGCACTCGCATCTCCTCCACGCTCACAGCTTGCTGCAGCGCCTACTCCAAAAGCGTGTCTGTGCTCCACTCATCTCCCAGCCATCTCCCAGGCACCCTGCTTCTTGCTGGTTTGAAAGAGTTTTCGTCAGGCTTTTAGTGCCTCTTGGCACTTGGTTTTTAGTGCTGCTTGGGCATTTTTTTTCTGCCTCCTTTTTATGTGAAGCGTAAACTCTGGCCTCGCTTCTGTAAAACATGATCTCTGGTTTTGGAGGGACACTTTTATTTCTAGTAACCCTTTTTATTCTGCTTTTCTTTCCTGTACTTTTCGCCATTTTTCTGATTTGTGTTTGTATGTCTCTGCTCAGAACCACTGATAGGATATCTTTAAACAGTCCTGGATGTTTTTAGCTTCTTTGTTCCTCCTTGCTTTCCCTAACTTGATTCCTCTTGCTTTTTATAATATTCCTAAACCAAGGATTTCTATAGTGGAAGCTCTTGATTCTTTCCACTCTTACAAGGATGCTGTGAAGTTTCAGTAGCAGTGAGTTTTGTTAGACTCTTCAAGCATCCCATCAGCCTACCTTAATGTCTTGCTGTCAGAGTTACCTTCAACTTGTACTAGTTGACGCTGGCTTGCAAGAGCTGCAATCAGGAGCTTATGCTCTGGTGTCTAGCTGGCTTTCAGCTCCTACTTTATAGGCATGGAGATCTCCTGCACGTGTGTGTGCCATTTGATGACCTGGTATAGAAGTGTCAAGGAGACCCTTAGGCACTTGCTGACTGCCCCATGGTCAGCTGTACCCTGTGTAGCAAAGCAGAGGCACTCTGTCCAAGCCAGGGGTTGGTGTAATCAAGAACCTGCCTATTTTTTGCTATGGGAGCTGCCAGAGGGAGATAGAAGAGTAAGTCAAAGCAGACACATCAAAACTAGCAGCTCAGTTGGATGGATTCACTACAGAATTAGTTTACGCATATGCAGTTAGAGAATCTGCCAGAGATGAACCAACAGACACCTCTATAAGTGATTATAGAGGTGTATAAGACTTCTTGCTATACGGTCTGTTGGTAACACCCATTCCAGTAGCTACTTCACCCTGCACTGTCTCGTTACAACATCTCAAAGTTGGAAGGCTGCACCGGCCGCATGGGTTTTAGCTGGGATCTCGCCGGTCGCCTTAACGATGCTTACTGTGAAGCCGTGTTTAAAAACAAATACACATATGGGAATGTGTTTGTCATGAAAAGCATGGACTGTCCATCCGTTGTGTATGTAATGCATGGAACCTCAGGAATCATACTGCCACATCAGGTGCATAAACTCTGCAATTTGATTTCCCCTTCCCCCCCAGGAGAACTAATGACAGTGGCTCGATGGATGAGAGAATTTATCGCACAGCATCCGGACTACAAGCAAGACAGTGTGATAACTGATGAAATTAATTACAGCCTTATTTGGAAATGCAACCAAATCGCACAAGGCCAGGCAGAGTGTCCTGAACTGTTGGGGGTAGGATTTAATAAGAAACAAAGTGGAAGCAAAACCGACTCTTTGTAATGAATGAATGTTTCTTTAAATAATAGAAAGTTTAAGCCTTTTAGCAAAGCACTAGCAAAGTTACTGTGAATCTGGTACAGTTTCATGGTGTGAAGACCAAAACAGGGATACTGCACTATAAAGTGGGCCAATTTGCCTAAATACTCATTTGAGGCATCCTATAAAATGGGCATATTCTTATTGTTAAGGTTTATACAATATACGTGTAAATAAAATATTTTTATGATTAACATCAATGTATTTTAATAACATTGTATCTAAAGTTATTGTGAATTAGCCTGTAACTTTTTTATGCTTATTCTAGAAAGAAAAAAAAATTGTGCTGAACAGCTTTGTAAATGTAATGGTACTTGTACATTATATGCATTCCAGTTACTGAATGTTTACTGTAATTTTTTTTAACCTGGAATGTGCTAAGTAATCTACCTTATTCTGTAAGAAAAAAAGAAAATCTTCTGGACCTACCTGAATCACAGATCCTTTTTCTTTCCATTTCATTGCCAAATTCTGTAAGAACAGATAAATGCATGTGCATCCTATTTGTTAATCCTGACAGCAGTTTCTCAGTTGCCACATGACCTGGCTCCACTCATAAACCATAAAACTCAGAGGAACAGATCCATCTTTATTCAGATAATGCAGGTTTGCCTGTCTGCACGTGCACTGATTTTTTTATTTTTTTTTTTCCCTCTGAAGCAAATTTTTTAACACTACTGCATTTGATTTAACAAAAAAAGCGGTAACACTGGAAAGGTGGTGAAAGAGATGAGGAGATGAGAGCTGAACATAAGGCTGTCGTTGCAAAGGAACTGGAGACCCCCAATTCTGGATGTCAGCACTTCTTAACTGCTGTTTCTTCCATGATGTTGCTGTTCCTACAGTTGACACTGACTGCAGCAGCAAACCAGACACTTATCCATTCTTCCTAAAGGTTGAGTTTCTTATTTGCCATCCATCATTATAAATGTTTTTGTCAGCATGTTTCTTTCCTATAAGGTACTTAGGTCGATAGCTGAGGTACCTATGTAGCTGTAGGTATGGACAAGTTAATCCCCTCTACAGAATAGTTACAAAGACATCATGGAATGCACTAATCCTTTGAATTGGGAGTCAGTGCCAGGAAAATTCAGCCATTGCAACTGTAAATAAAGCAAACTTAAGGGGCCTTTTTGATTTAGCTTCTTAACTGACTTCTAGAAGTGAATTGCATTATATGGGTAGGTTACACAGAGCTTAATGCAAGTACATATAAATACTGGAGGTGTAATGATTTTTATTTTTTTCTAAGAACTAATGGGGAAACTGCAGTGGACAGGTGCACTAAGGAGAAGTGCTTATGCACTGACATTAGACTTCATTCCGTGTTCACAGGTGTGCTTTAGAGAATAAAAAGAATGTTGGTTTGTTTTTTTTTTTGCAGTGGTGAATTTGTTTTAATCAAGATGTAGGCATTTAGTTTCTGTAATATGGAAATAAAATAAAATTTGCAGTACACTTTGGTCACTTGCATGACTTGAACTTATGTTTTCAGATTCAAAAAAAGTTGTGTACCTGGCAAGTGCAGTTGATCTTACCCAGGCCCACATTGTTCACAGTGAAATTCCTCAGGCCTAAAGGCAAATTGTCTGTCCTTCCTGCAACAGAAACATCTTGATGATGGTATTATCTGCTTGCATTGCATCAGCTGCTAGGCTTGGAAGACCCCTAAGAAAAGCTGCAACACCTTCCTGCCCCTACTGCATCAGCATATATGTCCTTTTTCCCCTTTAACATTAAATCACCCTTCTGGACTGTAGTAGGTGGCTACTGTCTTGTCATCATGCCTGTAGCTGTGGCTGTAACCTTCCCTCATGAGTTCTCATGTGCTCATTTGCAGAAAGGATGAGAAAGATCAAGTGCAAAGCTACTGCTTGTTTGTTGAGGTGTCCGTTGTTGTGGTATCGAAGCTGCTTATGTTCCTTAGATGAAGGGTTCAGGTATGTGCTCCAGCCAGTTCTCAATGGTGAAGCCTCAGGGCGCACCGGAGTTGCCGCAGGGAAGGGCAAGCTTGCTATTAGTTTTGAACATACCTCAAGGGTGCCTGTGGATCTGCACTCACTCCAAGGGGCAGAACCAAAAATCCCAGGCTGATCTTTTGCAGAGAGCGTGAGAAACACCATTGGGCAATGGATTCAGGCCTTTTGGGCCTGAAGTCATAAAGGGCTTTCATGGAAATAGTGACTTTCCAACAGCCACCTGAGCAAAGGGAGGGGAGCAGCACCAAGCACCTGAGGTGAAACTGATTCCTTGCCTAGGGGCCTTAGTAAAGCATCAGTCACAGCCCTTCCTGTGTTGGCCACAGTTCAACCCCAGTAACTTGCCTCATGCCTTCCCCTCTGTTTTCAGCTAAAAGATTCCATTGTGATTAATACTACAAACAACAGTTTGATGCATGGTTTTCTCCTGAGTCAGAAACTACTTCAGTACAAGTCTCTCATTCCTGGATTATTTTAGCTATGCCTTTTATCATGGCCTGAATTTTCAAAACATGGTTCCTCTTGTCAGCACACAGAGCAGTGCAAGCAGTTTGCCTTTCTGGGACTGGTGCAGCAAGAGCTTCGTACAGTCCTTTGGGCCTGGCAAAAGCAAACTGATCTGTGTGAAACAAGCAGTGTGCAGAAGCTGTGATGAAAAATGACGTATTTTGTTTGCAGTCATTTTTATTTCATGTTTTTGGTGGGTTACATTCCGTGTGCTGACGTAGTTTGGCAGCAAATTTGAGAAAGACCTGTCACACGGGAAGGAGCAGCGAAGGCTGAAGTTATTTGAGCAGTTATTTGGATGGTGGGAGCTGGGATTCAGCAAGAAAGGATTGCTGCAATACCTTTCCAAGAGCCAGACCCTTCCTTCTCACTGTCTCCTAAGGATAAACAGAGCAATCCGAACCACAGAATAGTTTGGGTTGGAAGGGACCTCAAAGGTCATCTAGTTCCAACCCCCTCCCCCTGCCTCCCCACCATGGGCAGTGACATCCTCCACTAGACCAGGCTGCCCAAAGCCCCATCCAGCCTGGCCTTGGGTTCTCCCAGGGAGGGGGCAGCCACAGCTTCTCTGGGCAGCCTGTGCCAGTGCCTCACCACCCTCATAGAGAAGCATTTCTTCCTAATAGCTAATCAAAGTCTGCCCTCTTTCAGCTTAAACCCGTTACCCCCTGTCCTGTCACTACATGCCCTTGCAAGTGGTCCCTCTCCAACTTTCCTGCAGCCCCCTTCAGGAGCTGGAAGGCTGCTGTAAGGTCTCCCTGGAGCCTTCTCTTCTCCAGGCTGAACAACCCAAACTGTCCCAGCCTGTCTTCACAGGAGAAGTGCTCCAGCCCTCTGATCACCTTTGTTGTCCTGAGGCTATGATACTTTGCTGGAGCCACCAGCAGGTTATAAGCATTTCCAGCACAACTGGCAGGGAAAATCCTGCTTCCTGCACCGCTCACCCTCCACACTGCAAGGGCTTAGAGGTGAGAGTGAGTGAGTGATGGCATCTGTATAATTTTCCTTAAATACTGGCTACAGATTGAAGAACTGGGTGATATACTATGGCTTATGTTAAGCAAGAAATGACCATAACATCTTTTCTAAGTCTAGGTTATAGATTTGTCTATCAGTCTATTAATTAGGCCCTTGAATTTAGCTACATGTCTCAAAGATATTCTGAAAACTACCCTTACACAGAACTGAAGGGAAAGCTGTAGTCATGCTGGCAGTGAGAAGGTAAAAATTCCCCCAGTGAAGCAACGTCAGGGTAAACCCAGAAACATATTGTGCTCAAACATCACAGATGAAAGTGTTGGTGCATGATGGCTCCTCATCAATGACTTCCATGAGTTTGTATTCTGGCTGGAAAAATACTGGTTTATAAAATATTTAAGCAACAACGACTGTTGTTAGTCTGGAGAAAGTCCAAGCTCCTATTAAATGCAAGTAGATCAAAAGCAAGCAGATTTTTATGAGAATGACAGTACAGATTTTGATGAAAACATCTTAAAGACTGCCTTGCTACCTGACTGTGTGGAAGCAAGGAGCTGCTGTGTGTATGTTGCTCTAGCAGGGCATGTTCAGAAGAGACTGGGGACAGCAGAGAAGAAAACGTAAAGGAGTGAAGCCTCTACCCCTTGAGTATCTGAAATGTCCCACTTTGTCCCCACTCTGATTTGTGCTGGGGAAGCAGCTGTGCCAAATGACCCCAAGCTCCCCAGCAATGTTGGGTTAGGTTTGTTCTTTCCCTTCGACCATTTACTAGGTTGGACTATGCGCCTTCCCATCTGTTCCCATCCATGCACACACAGGCAGGGCTGGACATCTAATCCCTGCCAGCTCACAGCACGGGCATTCAGAGGCCAAGAACCTGCCGTGGGTTTTTTGGCGCTGTAAGGGGCTGGGACTCCTTACCCAGAGACTGTCACACAGCTGCCTAATGAAAAACAGGAAAGCCTTTCAGAAAGAAAAAAAAGCCTAAAAAAACTGCCTCTCCATGGAGGCAAATCAAGGCTCAGCATCACTAACATTTCACACCCTTCACCACACCCTGCCTGTTCCTGTGCATTACTCATCCCTCTGGCATCAGCTAAAGTGCCTCTGATTTTAAATAGCAGTAGGACAGGGGATGGCTGGGGATGTTACTGGAGGGAGGCCAGGCCAGCAGCCGGCTCTCCAAAGCCCCCCTGATTTTGGTGAGCAGATGTGGCTGCAATGTACTTCGTGTCTCAGACACAAACCAGACTACTGAGCAAAACCTCTGCTGTTTGCAGTTCCTCAGCGTGGCAGCGTGACCTGGAGCAATGCAATATAAAACACCCTGATGCGACCCCCGCGCTACGACAGCGCTGACACTGTCAGCAAAGCACTGGGAGTGGAAAACCAGCCAGGGTCCTTCCTGGGCTGTGCTCTTGGCGTAGGAAGCGATGAGGTTGGGGAAAAAAAGCTCACTGCTAAGCCCAGGGCCAGCCCTAGGTGGCCTCCTAAGTTAAGAGGCAACGCGGTGAGCTGGAGAAAGAGAAAATAACTGCTCGCTGGGGAAGAAAAAGGAGCCAGAGCCAAGGGTATTTCAGATCCAAATCCTCAGTGGATTTTGGCCCAAGTGTCCACTCATGGGCTTACCCACAGCCCATGCAACCGGCGCAAACCTCTTGTGTCCCAGGCACCGCTTGGGCAGGTCAGAAGAGCAGCTACTGACTTCGCAGCCCTCACCTGCTGCTTTCTGCAGAAGGGAGCTGAGGCTGGTGGCGGGGCTGCCAGGGGTGTGGGGGGACACCCTGGCCAGGAGCCCTCCCAGCAGACGTGCTGCATAAATAGTCTGTGAGCAGGGCAGGCGGGGGGTGTGGGGGTGTTTTTAAAAGGGTACGTGGTAGCACAGGCTGGAAAACAGGCCAGCCTGCCCCTTTCAGACATTGAGTCCAGCTGCACAGCTGCACTGCTAAGAGCAGAATCGCCACTATCTGTATTAAAACCTGTAACATCCAAACCCTTTCGGACATGGCATAACCTGAAGAGCGCTGTGAGATGGACAGGAGGTTTCTCCTTTCAAATGCAGTGCAGTCTTGCTCTTAAAATGCTCACTTCTGGACAGCAAACATTAATCACTGTTTTTAAAAAAACTGAGCCTCCTCATCAAATGGCACAAAGTAACATATTTTGGCTTTTTGTCTTTTCCCCTTAATTTACAGCAAAGCCTGACTGGCACAAGTCCCACTGCTCCAGCTGGATGACAGGTGGGGCCATTTCCAGAGGTGCATGTGAAAAGCAGAGCTGCAGAAGGAGCCATCCACGTGTTCCTGGAAACTCAGGATGAGTTTCCGCTTCCCACTCATCCCAGAACATGTGGTGGTTTTGGTACGTCCCCATTCCTACTCAGGCCATCTGAAGGTGTGGTGTGGCTAGGAGGGGAGGGCACAGCCCCACAGCCCATTTCAGTCCTACCATCTCTAAGCCCTGCTTCCAGCAACGGCAGCATATTTAGCCTTGCTGGGAACTGATAAAATGCAATGCTTGCCCTGAGTGCAAACCCAGTGCTAGGACAAGATGTTATTTCTCATCCTACTTTGGAAAAGCAAAATCCATGCAACAGAATGGAGTCTTGGAAGGTTCAAACTGTGCAGCAAGAGTATCCAGGCAAAAGTTCTGCTGGGTGCTGTGTTTCTCGCTGGTTACTGTCTATGCTCATGTGGTTTCACAAAGCTTTGGAATGGTTATCAAGATACACCAGGTGCAAGCTGTTCTTTAGGGGAGAGGAAGGCTTCCTCCAGGACCACACTGTCCAAGGAAGGGACAGTCTGCCAGGGGCATTGCCAGTCAGGACCTCAGCACACCTGCCTTCTGTTTCCAGCTCTGCTTACCTCCTGAAAAGGAGGCTTTCTCTCTCTTTTGTCCTAACACAGCCAACAGAGTTTGGTGATGTGGAAACTTTGGTGCCAAACGTGTGTTGCTGCAGTAGCTTGCTGCAGAACCAATGAGATTCTTGCATTTTAACAGACAGCAGTCAAGACGCTTGCTGGTCTAGGAGAGCCTGTGGGATGATGTGGTGTAGTGAGTCTGATGCTCTAATTGCAGTTAAAGTGAACATCATTCTGACTGATTTTATCATCAAACCACTCTGTCTTTAAATTTCCCTGGCTGTGCCCAGAGTTTGAGGGCGATGACATAGTAACACCTTCGCAACACCCATTTCCTATCTTTTATCACAAACAAATGCAGAGCGTGTGTAAATCTGATCTGTCCTAGCTACTTCCTTGCAAACAACTTTTGCTGGTGGAGCTCATTGGCAATGAGGACTCATAATCAGTCAGATTTTGTTTATCTGATACCTACTGTGAGAAGACATCAGCAGGTTGTGCCCTGGGACACGACAGCCCGCGTGTGCCTCCAGGGAACACAACAGATTGTGCTGAAACCACTCCTGCTGTGTCTTCATGGCATGCCTCCAGTTGGAGATTAGCTGCTATGACAGGCCCTACAAAGGAGCTGGTGATTTAGCTTTCAAAAGTTCATTTGACAGTGAAGGAAACCTTGACAGAACACAAAGTTCTCAGTTTTGTGGCCTTCTTGATGAATTCTGTCTGGATAGAAATGAGGAAAAACATCTGAATTCCCCAGTACATCCCAGCCACCATGTCCCAGTGGTGCCATGAGTTCTGCCCTCTTCAGGGAGTAATGCCAAACCTAGTCAAGAGGAACTGCAAAGTCAAAGGGAACTGAGAGCAGGGAGATGCTGAAGAGCTTCAGTTTGGCCAAGCTCAGCTTATGCGGCAGCTAAGATTTCAGTGTGGGTAGAAGAGAGCAGACCTGGCATAAAGAGTGAGCTGTGAACTGTCTGCAAGGAGACAGGCAAATTAAATTCTGCTTTTCTTCAGACAGAGGAGAACAAACAGCAGAAAGGGAGACCCACAGGCCATGTAAGAGAGGTGAGAAAATGAGGGGAACCCACCAAAGGCAACCTGATAAAGCAGTGAGAGTCAAGAGGGAACCCATGAGCGGGTAGAACAGGAGAAAGCCAGAGAAGATTAGAGAGCAGTGAGAGCATGGCAGTGTCTGTGGAGCCTGATGGTCCAAGGGAGATATGGCTGGCATATCGTTTGGGGTGGAAAGCCTTTTTGTTTGAAAAATTTTGTCTTAAAAAGAAAATAATTAATTTTTTTTAAAAAAAAAAAAAAGCTCCCATAATTTTGAGCCACTCCTTGCAACTTAGACATCCTCAAATGATTGCCAAGGAATGCTTTCATATTCTTACCTCGTTAGCTTTGGCACGCAGAGAGGCAAGAAGGAACTCCTTTACACCTGGCTACTGTGGAACCGGTTTTGGACATGCAAGGGGTAACTTTTTTCCTGAAATCTTAGCAATTCTTTCTTCCTGAGAGGAGCTGGAGTTTCTGCCCTCTGCTCCTTTCCATGTGGGGGATGGGAACTAAAAAGGAATGAAGCATTCCTGGGGAAAAATGGTAATTTTACAGGGAGACCGGGCTGCTGGCCATGCTTCAGTCAGAGCGTCATGGCTTGGCGCTGAGGAGAGGGAGCTTCTCACAGGTGAGGCTGGAAAGCAGCTGGGTCCAACTATGCAGCAGTGTGTCCTGCTGCCACAGGGCAGTGGCTGAGGGTTTATGTCATTCATGGCAACAATCCTAACACAAATTTAGGCTTTTGCAGGCTTGGTGCAGGTTTTTTTAATCTAGATTAGGAGTGATAAAAGTCCTTTTATGTCAACATTTTTCCAAGATGGGTTGAGCCGTCACGTCCTTGCTCATTTGTTGTCTTCTACAAGGGTCTAAGCTCCAGACTCCTCTCACACTTGACCTCCGATATCTCAGGCATCTTGGTACACACCCCTCCAGACAGAGGGGAGCACTAAGAGGACCATGTAGGTCCAGTCACTGCCCAAACCAGCAATGCCCAAGTCCCAGAGGGGCTCTGTTTGGAAGGTGAGCAACAAACAATGGCAATCAAGAAATTGCAACAGTGGCCACTTTCTTTTTTCCAAGAAGGGCTTAGCAGAAAGAGTTGTTGTCTCAAAGTTGATTTGAGACCGTTGTGGTTATGGCACTTCTCAGAAAGTGGAAGGACAGATCCTCTACTGCCTCACAGGTCTCAAATATACATGATCCCCACACAGTGTACCTAAAACACTTAATTATTTTCTAGGGGTCCCTGGAAAGGGGGAAAGTCCTCCATCCTCCTTATTGGACTTTGCTACAACAGAGAACGAGGTAAAAGATATTTTTAAACCTCTGTATAAATCTGCAATGTGTTGACATCTTCATTACTGTGCACTGTTCTCCCTGTCTAATCTCAAAAAGCATAAAACAGAACAAGAGGTGGCCAAGGCCAAAGGGCTTTTTCTGAAAAATTGGTCTTTTGTAACAAGAAAGACAAAGAAAGTTAGAATTTGTTCTCTTGGAAAACAGGCATCTGGGGAGGGTGGGTGTGTGTAACATGAAAGGGATGCATCAAATTAAATAATCTAAATAAATTGTGGAACTGATCAAGGTGTTATGGAGGCCAAAATATGGAACTGGTGATTAGCCCAATTAATGGAAAAATGTACCTATAGTAGCTAGCTAGTGTCATCATCATTACTGTCATTACTGTTGTTACTATCTGCTTTAATAGTCAGCATTCTGTTTGATGTGGTCTGAATGCCATCTCTGTCCAAGGAAATCCCCAAACCACAAGCTGCTGGCATGTGAGAAGTATGTCAGGGAAGGATCATTTTGTACCAGCTGTTTCTCATGTTCTTTCCCTAAGCACTCACATCTGCCAAGGAGAAAACATTGGCCTTCTGGCCTAAGTTACATTCTTACACAATTCAGTGTTAACTGAGAAGAGGCATAGGAGAAAGGATGGGCTGCAGCTTAGCAGGCAGCATTCAGTTGAAAATCCTGGCTTTTGGGAGCTGGACCAGTGTTCAGGCAGTCACTAGCAGAGTACAACAAAAAAAAAAGAGAATATGGACCACTCAGACTTCTGCCTTAGCAGGCAGATTCCGAATTGCTGGGCCTAGACATGTCCTCCTTTGGTGGGAGCCTTGACCATGCCTGTGACTCCTCCTGTGGGGTGGTTGTTAGTGATGTGAACATCCCGTGGATGAATTAAAGTCTTCAGCTTTCTGGGTGAGCCCTGCAAACACATCTGTATTGCACAGAAACAACTAGACTGGCTGCAGCCATGTTGCTGTGTTCCTTGACGGAAGGGTGAAGCCCACACAGCCCTCAGAGCAGTAGAGGTAGGTGCTTTGTTTCCTGAGAGGACACAGGGTTACCTCTAACAACCAATACTAAGCAAGATGGAAGGAAAAACCTCAGTGTTTCCTATTGACTTTGCCAAACAGCAGCATTTCCAACTGATTGGCTCCACGCTCCTGCTCTAGATGAACCCAGTAATTCTCTCCCTAACTATGCAAGTAATGCATTGACCTATAGTTAACCCAAACTACCTTCCCAGTCTGGTTTTATAACCTCAGCCCACGTCTAGGGAAACATTACTCTAACAGCCTGTTAACATTAACTAATCCCTTTGATGGAAGTACAGGTTCCTTTGAACCACAGACACACATAACCCTATCCATGAGGTGGAAAAAAGAGTTTGGTGTTCATACACAGTCCTAGGAAAGCAAACAGTTCTGGCTGGCCATATATGTGCAGAAAACCTATGGTTATCTTACTCCCCACACGGTCCCAGCCCAAGCCGGCGGCACTCTGCCAGCATGGCCCAAGAGTTACACAGGCAGGCAGGATGCGGCCGTGCTGCTCAGACGGAAGAGAGTTTTCCTGTATGGACACGAGTTGTGTTGGTTTCACAGTGAGTCAGCCCCCTTGGACTGTTTCATTTGCTAGTACAGATGTATCATATGTACCTCTCACCAACTTCCACTGCTGAAAACAGGCTGTATCTATAAATACTCTTTTGAGTAGCTCCAATGATGGAGACTCCACAATCTGCCCAGGCAACTTGAGATAGTGTTTGACCATCCTCATAGTAAAAATGTATTCTTATTTCAGCAGGCACCACTGAGATGAGGGTCTGCCTTCTTCATGCCCTCCCATCAGGTATTTATACACAATGAAAGATGCCCCTGAGCTTTCTCTTCTCCAGTCTGAACAGTCTGACCTCTCTCCTCCTCATATGACAGTTGTTCCTGTCTCTTAATCATCTCTCTGATGCTTCATGGGAGTCATCCAGTAATTTCACACTTTTATTGTACAGAGGCCCCAGAACTTGACACACTCCAGGTGTGGCCTCACCAGTGCTGAGCAGAGGGGAAGGTCACCATCCTCAACCTGATGTCAATGTTTTGCCTAATGCAGCCAGGATACCATTAGCCTTCTTTGCCTTAAGGGAGAATTGCTGGCTCACAGTCAACTTCTCCATCAGGACACCCAGGGGCTCCTGCAAAGTTGCTTTCCAGCTGGCTGCCCCCCAGCCTGTACTGGACCATGGAGTTACTCCTCCCCAGTTGCAGGATTTTGTATTATTTATTTACTGAGCTTCATGAAAATCCTCTCTGTTCATTTCTCTAGCGTGTCCAGGTCCCTCAGAATGGCAGCTCATCTATGTGGTGCATCACCCACTCCTCTGAGTTCAATATCATCTGGAAACTTGCTAAGGGAGCACTCTGTCCCATCATCCAAGTTATGAATGAAGGCATTAAGTAATATTTGCCTTGGTATCAACCTCTGGGTACACCACTAGTGACTGGCCTCCAAACAGACATTATGCTACTAATTGCAACCCTTCGAATCTGGCAATTCAACCAGTTTTCAGTCCAGCTCACTGTCCACTTACTGTACTGGGCTATGCAGGTGTTATAGGAGACGGTGCTGAAGGCATGGCTAATGTTAAGATTAAAAACATCCCCTCATCCACCAAGCCACTCATCTCATCATAGAAGACTCTCAGGTTGGTTAAGCACAATCTCCCCTTCATAAATCTATACTGACTACTCCACTTCGATCACGTGAGGCTTCTCCCAGGTATGTGAAGAAGACCCCATCCACTACTTCTTCCCAATAGGATGATCTTTGCAAGATACCCACAGCAACATAACTGATGCTGGTCTGGCCACTGGTGCAAAACAAGTGATCATGCAGCTTTGTTAGGGTTCTATAATCTAATCCAATGCTCAATGACTGAGTTGTGGCAGAGACGCAGACAGACAGGGAGAGAAAAAGAGCAGATGATGTTTTGGTGCAGAAGGTGATGCTTTTTTGGATTGGGCAGCCAGAATGCTGCTATGTATGACAGAGCACTGTAGGTCTGCTCTGAATATCTCTGAATAAAATGTTTTAAGGCAAAGCAGAAAGGGATCTTCTCCAAGCGGAAGTTTTCTTGTGGCCCAAATACTACACCAGGAAGTTTCCACGTGTGTTCTGATGTTCAGAAGGGGGGTACTGTGGGTGTTCCTCGTCTCCCTGCTCTTCTGTTTCTGGGAGTACCCAGGACACATGCAGAAACCTAGCACCCTGGAGAAGCTGCAGGTCTGCAAGCAGTTCATATCTTTTACCTCTGGGACCAACCTGCAGCCAGGGGTAAGGCTACAGCTGGTAGCAGATCTTCCTTCTTCTGAAGGCCTGAGATGGAAAGAGTGGGGAGAAGAGAGAGAGATGGAGCAGCACAGAGGGGAGCAGAACGGACAGAAGACAAAGGAGTTTTAATGGGAGTTCTTATACTGCCTCAAATTTGTACTAACAAACCTGGCTGTACTCATGAACGTTTTGCAGGGCCTTTAGCCATGTCAGATAGCAGGTATTCACATCAACTATTTGGCTTTAGCTGTTTCAGAACAGAGCATATCTCCTGATTTGCCCACCTTGTGATTTGCCCACCTTGTGACGATTTGCCACCTTGCTGACACCCTCGTATCCTTCCTCCTAAATCCTCCCACTGCTGCTTGCTTTCAGCTTCCAACTTGGTGCCTTCTCCTTCGATCATTTTCAGTGCTTGGAGAAACTTTGCTGCTCTTTTAAGCACAACTTCTCCCAGGCATATGGCATTTGTCTGAAAAAGATAACACCTGGAAAGAGAGACGCGTTACCTGTGAAGACAATGGAGAGCCATGTGAACCACTGCTTGATGGCAGAGCATGTCCAGAGCAATTTATATGAAAGAGACAAGCAGCCAAATGTTTGTTTCTCTTACCTGTGTTGCTAGAGATGTGGAGTTCCAGCACTGAGGTTACTTTAGCATTACACTAACAGTAATTGACAGCAGAAAGTCATCCAGCAGGAAGGTTTTACAACTGTAATGGGTAAACAGCTTATCTTTTGTTGTCCTTATCTGCTTGTCCATTCACTGGTACTGTTATATAGCCTACACCTGCAGTCAGGGTTTGTTTAAACATATGAAGGTGATATCCTTAGAGTCCTTTGCAAATACACTGAATTTATTTTGGGGGGAAAAAAAATATTTGTTTAACATTTTTATAAGAGGAAGGCAGACCAGGAGTGGAGCATGCTTGCCAGCTCCCCAGTCCTTTCCACTACAGCAGATAGTAGCATCAAAAGGGTAGAGACAGAAAGGTGTTTCTGAGGAGCATTTTCCCCCTTTTGAAAGTTACATTTGAATTGTGCATTCTATAGGAACGGGGAAAGTAACGTGGAAGTCACAAAAAGCTTATTTTTGGTAAAAGCTTCATTCTTTACACAATCCAGAAGGCACGGTAGGTGACTTTGCCGCATTTAGACTCTGTACTTAATAGTCAGTTTTGCAGGAGATGTAAGAGAATGGCATATCATTTCAAATTCCTGCAACAGAAAATGGTGGTTATTGCCCCACTGGCACGTGTCGTCCCATACGTCTTCCTGGCAAGGTAAAATAGCCTGCAGAGGATCCACATCTTAAACCCTTCTCCCTCTGTCAGGGGACACAAAAGCAAAATTACATCACAAAGTGCTTTAAGTGGTCAGGCCCCACCTGGAATACTGTGTCCAGTTCTGGGCTCCCTGGTATAAAAAAGACAGGGACCTTCTGGAGAGAGTCCAGAGAAGGGCGACAAAGATGATTAGGGGCCTGGAACATCTTCCCTATGAGGAAAGGCTGAGAGAACTGGGTCTGTTCAGCCTGGAGAAAAGAAGACTCAGGGGGGGCCTAATTAGTGTTTATAAATATCTTAGACATGGGTGGCAGGGGGAATTGGCCAGCCCCTTTTCAGTGGTCTGTGGAGACAGGACTAGGGGCAATGGCTGTAAGCTGGAGCATAGGAAGTTCTGCACCAACATGCAGAAGAGCTTTTTCACAGTGAGAGTGACAGAGCCCTGGGACAGGCTGCCCAGGGAGGTGGTGGAGTCTCCTTCTCTGGAGATATTCAAGTCTCGTCTGGACGCCTATCTATGTAATATGAGGTAGGGAGCCTGCTTTGGCAGGGTGGTTGGACCCGATGATCTCTTGAGGTCCCTTCCAACCCCTAAGATTCTGGGATTCTGGGATTCTGTGAAGTGGTTTTAACTTATTCTCATCTTTTGGCAGTTAAGGTTAGCTAACAATTCAATATTTTAAGGTGAAGACTATTCATTTGTTCTGTTTTCTTAGCAAAAGCAGAATAATCTCTTAGGCAAGGTAGATTTCATGTGGACCCTGGAAGAATGAGTGAGAAATCGAGCAAAGGAGCACGCAGACATTAGCACTCATTCTCATACTTTCAGTAAAGCCCTCCCTGAAGCATGGAGACACCTTTGTAGCTATCATTGTACGTTTGACTCTGGCAGTTGCTGCCTGGGAAGGAATATTGTGCTAGCACATCCTCGGTTGCATTGTTAGAAATCACGAGATCAGCTTAGGAATATTTCAATGTTAATAATACCTTGTGCTTATCTAACAGGCTTACTCAGTGACCTTAGAGCAAACGCCGAGCTCACAGATGAGCTTGGAAAGGGGGGAAACACAGCTTTTGGGAGAAGTGCAAGCACACTCCGGCCATGTAGTGGAGGGGCCTGGCTGTTTGCCAAGATTGAGGAACATTTTGCTGACAAAGACAGGAAGTGCTGATGCCATTTTCCCCCAGCAAAACATTAAAACTGTTTCTCCCTGCTACAGATGACACCATTTTCAAAAGAAAACAAAGGCTATTTGTTCTTATGGGTTAAAAAACATGCAGTTTGCTATATATATGGCAGGAATAAATCTAATTATTTTTTTCTTCTTTTCATGGTTTTATTTGGGCTTACAGCCATTCATGTTCAATTGTTTACCCTTGTGTTTCCAAAGGTTGGTTTTTTGGTTTTTTAAAGCAGTTGTTCCTTTCTAACTGGATGGCAGCAAAACTAATCAGCTTCCACGTGTTTAGAAACAAAGGAACAATGAAACATTCAGTCAAGCTTGCCTCAACAGATTTATTTTTTTTTAAAAACATTTCCAGGGCAATTTGCAACAGGAAAACTGAGGGCGAGCTCAGAGGATTTGGGAGGAGGAGCTCAGCACAGCAACTGTAACTCTCCTTGGAGAGTAGGGGCCCGATCCTCCCTTCACTGAAGCTTCTGGAAGTCATGCAACTGCCCAAGCCGAGCTGGAAGAAGAATTTGATCTGTTTTCTTGCAGTGATGTGCTGAGGGTAAATTACTGTGATTAATGAGGTGATGTTTGTCAGCTGAAGTGCTGTAACTGGGCCCGTGAAGGCCAGCTCCAGGTTTCTCAACAGTGTAAGCAAAATCTGAGTGTGCAGCCACTCTCTTTACGGTCCTGCAAAGAGGCGGAAGAGCAAGGTGTGAAGATTTTGGGAGTGGGCACCGCCAATGCAGGCAGCTCAGGGCTCCCCTGGCTTGCTTCCGCAGGCTGCCACCCGCCCGCCCTGGTCGGAGCATCAGCAAGTCCTACCTTGCCTTCTCAGCCTGCGGCAGCTGTGGAAGAAGACATGTTATTTAAATCCCTGCAGCTAACAGGTTTTACATGATCATCCCACGGGCTGACAGCAAACAGTCAGGTAATGGAGGCCAGCAGTCACCTGGGAAACTGTCAAGGCATTTTTGTCTGATGGCCTGCACATGCACTTCCTTAAGTACTAGGTGGCAGTTATATGCAGGGATCCCTTCTGGCTTGAAACACGCAGCTACTTAAAAGGCTGGGGACGCATGTTGGACCTTGAGAGCAATTTCTAGTTGTGTGGTCTGAAACCACTGCAAAATTATTAACCACCTTGATGGTCTAAGACACAGTATGACAGAGACAGAGGGAAGAGGGCATCTCCCAAACCCCTTGGTCAGAGACTGCAGTCCCAACATGGCACGATCATGTCTCCCTAGCAGCTCAGACCAGAACATATAGAACAATACCAGATTTGGGTCAGACTGCTGAAGGTAATTATTTCAGCAGGTGTAACACAGTCAAATGGGCTGAAATAGAGCCGAGGTGCTTATTAGCATGCTACAGAAAAGTCACCAGCGGTCAGTAATGACGAGGGTTATTTGATTAGCTGCTGCTGGGCTCTGAGTGCAGGGCACTGCATTTCCTGCCATGCTCAGCATCTCTCCCACCATTTGCCCTTTGCACCATGACCAGCTGCAGAGCTGAGCAGAAGCAGTGATAATCCCTGGCATCTTTTCCTTCTGGTCTTTTGCCTTTCTTTGGGAAGAGGAGGACTCAGGTGATTGGTGAAGCCGGGGAGATGGTTTGCCTTCAGCTGTCTGGACTGCTGTTGCCAGTGAATGTCTGCAAGAAAGCTAAGCCTACAACTCCTACTGCTGTTTCAAAGCAGGGCATTTATGGTTCTGGGTTTTGCCAGTGGTACTTCAAAAAGAGAAAGTTAAAATAGATTTGATATGAATGGTTGTATTCTTTACAGTTTTGCAGCTTAGTTAGCCTGTTCAAAATGTCATCTTCTTTGCCAGGCACTATTTCCCTGTTACCATCTCTTGAGACCTTATCTGTTTTCTTTCTGGTCCCCACCTATGTCCTTCAGATAACAACCCTTTGTTTTCTTTCCAGTGTCCTGCATCATTTCCACCAGCTTTCAGTTTTACTTTCTGAGTTTCTTTTTTGATCCTTTTTTTGAGTTAGTTAAATGAACAGCCAGCACCATAAATATTTCTGATTTGAGTGGTACTATATAATGTAAAAGGCAGGGAGGCACAGGAAGGAAGTACATATTTTTAGAAGAAAAAGAGGATGTTCTGAAAGTACCTGCAGAGACAGGCTAGCAATGTTAGTGATGGTGTTGAAAAAATTGTGTATGCAATGGATGAATGCTTTTATGATCTGGATTTATCTGAGGGATGAGTCCTGGCCTGATGGAAGAAATTTGGTCCTGACCACAGGGATCGGTGTTCTTAACTTAAGATGACAATATGACCACCCAAATTTAGTGTGAAGAAAGAGACTTCTGTGTTCCTCCAGTGAGCACAGTGCAAACACCACCGTGCTGGGCTGTGAGGTTGCACTCAACAGCCGTGGTTAGAAAAGTACAGACTGATAACTTGGAGGAGACATTAGTCAGTGGGATAGTTGTGGGGGGCAGAAAGGTTCATGTTGCTAACACAAAATTGCCCTGCAAATAGATGAGACCAACAGATTAGATACTGGCAAGGATGGAGGCATTTTGAGTCACAAACTTCTGGTTAGCTCCTATCCATTCAGCCTCAGCCCCCTATTCTCCCCAAAAGGTAAGAGCAAATCTTATGTCGATGTTGTGCCAGGGTACATCCTCAGGTGTGGCATCAAGACAGCCCTGTCTAGAATTGGCTGCTAGAATTTAAATAATTAAATTTAATTTTCTATAAAGATTTGTGCTGTTTAAACACAAGAGGAGACCTATAGCTCTCCCCCCCAGCTAAAGCTCCTCCTAATCACACAGAATCACAGAATGTTAGGAGATGGAAGGGACCTCAAAAGATCATCTAGTCCAACCCCCTGCCAGAGCAGGATCGCCTAGATTAAATCACAAAGGGATGCATCCAAGCAGGTTTTGAATATCTCCAGAGAAGGAGACTCCACTACCTCTCTGGGCAGCCTGTGCCAGTGCTCTGTCACCCTCACAGTGAAAGAGTTCCTCCTTACATTCACATGGAACTTCCTATGCTCCAGCTTGCACCCGTTGCCCCTTGTCCTATCACTGGCCATCACTGAGAAGAGCCTGGCTCCCACCATTTACATATTTATAAACATTAATAAGGTCACCTCCTAGTCTCCACTTCTCCAAGCTAAAGAGGCCCAGGTCCCTCAGCCTGTCCTCATAAGGAAGGGGTTCCACTCCCTTCATCATCTTGGTGCGCCTGTGCTGGACCCTTTCAAGGAGTTCTATGTCCTTCTTGAAATGAGGGGCCCAGAACTGGACACCATATTCCAGGTACAGTCTCACCAGGGCAGAGTAGAGGGGGAGAAGGACCTATCTTGCCCTACTAACCACACCCCTTCTAATACACCCCAGGATGCCATTGGCCGCCTTAGCCACGAGGACACATTGCTGGCTCATGGCCATCCTGCTGTCCACCAGGACCCCCAGGTCCCTCTCACCTATGCTGCTCTCACACAGGCCAGTCCCCAACCTGTACTGGTACCTGGGGTTGTTCTTCCCCAGATGCAGGACCCTACACTTGCCCTTGTCAAATCTCATATTAAATCTCTAATGATGCCTACTGCACAAATACTGTCCTCAGCAGAGGGGTGAGCACTGAACAATGCTGATTGATTTCCTTCCTTAAGGTGTGTGGTTTGCAGCAGAAGCCTCATAAGATACTCCTTTCCAGTCCTTATTTTCCTTTGCAAAAGCTGTGGTCAGGACCTCACCCCTCCCATTCATTCTGGGAACACCACGCTCCCTTCCCATGTCCTGCCTCCACTGTGCCCCCCAGAGAGATGTCTGGTACCTGATACCGCTTACCCTGGGGCAGGGCAGAGCACATTTGCACCTCAGCTAAGGCTAAAGCAATGTCAAGAGTATATGACACAAATAATTGGTCCCTACAGGTCTGATGTAATTTACACCTGGGACATTATCAGCACCAGACACCTTCCCAGGTGCTCCCCGGAGAGGGGAAGACTTGAACCAAGCCAAGCCCAGCTTGTCCCTGCATTAAACCAAAACCTCTTGGCCTCGTTGGCAAAAAAGCATGCCTTGAAGTACCTCAGGGATTGTCCTGCAACAGCATATCCTGAGGCAAGAGGCCAGGAGGCAGGGCTGACTAAGACCGTGGAAAACAAACCAGGAGCTTCCCGGCAAGGGCTGGGCCAAATGCCCGCACCTGGGAGGCCGCAGCCGCCCTCCCAACGGGCACCGGGATGGGAGCGCTTCTCCCCGCGCTGCGACTCGGCCGGTGAGCACCGGCTTGTAAAGCCAGGCTGACCCTGCTCGCCAGCCATTTCACTCCCCTACTTTATGGTTTTTACAGAATGCAGAAGTGGTGGCCAGTAGATAAAACTGGACTGAATACAGAACTTGGGGTTTTTTCCCCTTCACGAGAGATGTTTTTTAGATAAAAATTGCATTTAAAGGTGGAACGTGATAAATGTAGGGGTTTTAATAGCTTTTACCCCTCGTGATGTAATTAGTCATGATCCAAGAACAGTTTGCCACATGAAATCTGACTTTTAGTTGTTTAAATCAATGCAAGACTCATTCCTTCTGCTGTTAAAATCAATGGCAATTTAAGAAGCAGCTGGGCCCTGGCCCTGCAAAAATGTAAACCAGATCTTTCCCTGCTCACTCTTAAAAAAGAAACCCAGCAAACCCAAACCATGTTAAGTTTCCCTCTCTTCTAAATATATCTCTCTACAGAGGTCTAAAAAAATATTTCACTCTTTTGACTGAAATGTTTCCTTTATATCATATTACCCATAGGGCTGGATCTGCGGTGTTTCAGCGACCATACGTGAATTTCCCCGAGTACACAGCTTTTGGGAAGGTGATGGGGTTTTGTAGCTTTGTGACTTTGGAGGATCCTACCCTGTGCATCCTAACAAGCCTCAGGGGCATTCCTGAGCCCCTGGGAAGCAGAGCCATCGATCCCACCACCAGTGGACATGCTGCAATTTGCAGGAGCCAGTTACCACACTAATTTGCTCTAAGGCTTCACTGACAAATAGAAAGAAATGATTGAACTGAGAGAGGTCTAGTCAATCCGTGCTATTGTAGAGCTGCTTTATTTCAGTTCCAGCTGTATGAGATCTGACAGTGTGGTTTTCTCTGTCCTTGCAAATTCAGCTAAGAAAGAGGAGCTAATGCAGGGAAATAAACCTTGGCCAGAGAGGGTGAAGAATACAGAAGTATAAAATCACAAAATGTGTTAATCTCTGTTTTAAAGAGATCACAAGCAATTTAAGCAGAAAAGAGAGTCAATATTTTCAAAAGCCTGTTTAAAATGGGAGGTGGAAATGAGAGGTCCAGCCCTAGGTACCTTCTAGAAAAGCAGATGATCAGCAGGAACAACTTGCATAATCATGTAGGACCCGCACCTGCATCTGTGGTGACAACTGACACTGTAGTTCCATGGTCTCAATCCAGTGCAAGTGCTCACTCAACCAGGAAGAGGTGGTCCTGTCTTCCCCCTGTTCCCAGCAATCATTCCCATCCTTTCCCTCACACCTACACCAATGCTCATGCAGCCTGTCAGAGCCTAACACTCCCTGAACAGCTTCTTTCTGACATCCCATATGAGTATTTAAATACTAAATTACTTATTTGAAGGTATTTGACGTTACACAGTACTTTGTTTTAGCAGACTGGTACAGTAATACACTGAAATCACAACATGAGCACAATGTAGTGATTACACTACACAACGGAATCACAATACACAAATCCCACTTCACCATCAGTAAAAGAAGTAGGTGGGTTGAAGTCAGCTGAAGGCCACTGTCCTCTTCACTGTTAATTTTGCTGCTGCTTTGATTTTTATATTCCATGTTGGGCTGAGACATATATACACTTCCCCCATGCTGGCTCGGGAAGATAATTTCTAAGGTTATTTTAGGGATACCAATTACACAAGCAGTGGAAACTGCTAACTGTTACAGAGGTCTGTCTACCCACAACAATGGCCACCCTGTGGGCCCCTTGGTGTTGAGATAAGTTCAGCTGCTTTTTACAACAGCTTTGGTCACTTCCTACATTCTTTCCTGAGCTTCATGACCACACTATCCTTTCCAAACTCCTCTGAGGCATTTTGTACTGCAGGGGTTCATTGATTAACCACATAGCCATATGGACCACACCTATTCATCTAATTAAGGATACTAGAAAATGTGAACAGGCACTGGTGCTGAAATAAGAAGAGCAATGCCTTCTGGCCCACTCCCAGCCAAGTTCCCAGGCATGATCCAAAGGTTAGCATTCTCAAATGAGAAGCTGGATGTGAGATTAGGTGTGGGAAGTTGCACTGTGATCATGGACTAAGGATGCATATTTTATCAAGCTAATGTTATGCACATAACTCATTTGGGGAGCATAAGCTTCCCCTGTTGATAATACAAACTATATAGAGTATAATGGTGCAGTAAGAAATACTGATTAATTTACGTATTAAACACAGGAACTAGTCCATGGTGCTAATATACACAGAGCAGAGTTTAAAGCCTTTCAGTGCCTTCATGGCCCATCCTGCAACCCCTGGGGACAGTCACCCTTTAAAGCCCAGGTGCTGGGTATCCCAGGCCTCCTTGTCAGAGCGATGCTCCACATGAAATCAGATAACTGCGGCTTTTGAGTCAGTCTGGCAGAGGCTAGGGTTGAGGGAAGGGCAAGGGAAAGGCAAGCACTGTATCTTGAAATAAATCATGGGATCCAAGCATAACAAAGCTATCTGTTGGAAGCAGGAGAGGTGGTTAATAATCCTGCCCCAGGTCACGGCCCATGGGAGCTCCTTGCTGATGGGGCAGGTCCTCACGGCAGCAGGCACAGCACAAATATTGCTGATGAAGAGACGTGCCACGTCAGCTCGCCTTGGTGTTCAGGCACTCACAGGGCCAACACGCATTACTGCTTCAATGTCAGAAACCAGCCACCTATTATTAACTGAAACCCACTTTCCCGCTTTCCTTTAAAGAAGACAACTCTCCACTATCAAAAGAGGGAGTTAGACTCAGTTAGTCTGCAGTTCTGAACTTAATGAGCTTCACGCTGTTGCCGTTATTAGACAAGCCTTTACCGTGTGGGAGGAAGCCGAAAGCCTGCCAAGAGCTAGGAGACAAATAAGAAACTATGTGAAGAATGGGGATTTCTGATGAGAGCCTCTGATGATAAATCCCCTGCTACTAGGCTCATGAGAACAGGGCCAGAAGTCTCAGCTCTGAGCTGCCTTTCCTCTGCCATCAGCGCTCTCACTGCAGGGTTGGAGCAAAAATGTGATAGCTACAAAAAGCGACATGATCAATGATCCATACAAGGGATGTAACAAGGCAACTACCTTGTCAAAATGATATGAGGAGAAGCAATTATAGCAAAAAGCAAATACGCCTTGGCAATGTGGGGGTTTTTTTTCCTCTCTCATAAAAGTAGGTTGAAGAACCCAAGATACATTGAAGATGACACTTTATTGAATTTGGCAGCAGTTCAAAGCTAGAACCTCTTGTCTGTGCTGTGCAGAGCTCAAACCCGCTATCTGCAAGAGGTAAGGGACAAGGAGCGTGGAATAGAAGAGTGCACTAATTATTCTTCCTGACTTTCAGAGGATGCTCTATGCAGCCCCTGACACAGAAAACAAATATATTCAGTGAGAAACTACTGTAGTAAAATAACAAAACCCTGACAATTAAGGCTGGCAGGTGGCATAAAGGAATTATTTTTAAAACTACACTCCAAAGGAATTATTTTTAAAACTACACTCCACTGACCCTCTAATGTTTCCCCAGTATGTAATACAAAGACAAGAAGAGGTGTTTACAAAGACCATCCATACATGTTAAGTCCACACAAAACGCTCCATTGAAGTGAAAAGTGAGGAGGGTGTGAGGATGCTGCCTATGCTGGAGTTAAGCTTCAAAGTGGTTTTTCTCAGTGACAACTGTATCCGGAATTTAGCGCACTTCAGCAAGAAGTAGGAGCTCAGACAATTTTTAACTTGTCTAATTATAGCATGTTGGTAGTGATACTATAATTATGAGAACAGAAGCACTCTCATATATATGCCTAGAAAAGCTTCTGGTGCCAAGGAGAGCTGTTAGCGACGATAAGTGTCCTCAGTCTACACTGAGCTAATTTAGTTCTTGTTAAAATATATGGAAGGGCTCAGACACCGAAGTGGTCCCTGCAGCTGAACAAGTCCCTGTGCAGGGGCAGTAGCTAGAAGCTCTCAGTCCCCAGGAAAAGCAAAGCATACTAACTTTGATCAGAAGAGATTTAGGCTGATGTACTTCATTTCTCATTTCCAACAGGATATAAGAGCACAAACAATTCCGGGACTGAAGTGACGTGGTAACTCATTTATCAGCAGTAACTTGATGTTTGAGTTCCAGCTGGTTTGCCCCACCAGACAGAAGCCATCCCAGAGAGGAAAGGGCCTGGAGACATCCCACAGCAGCTGTTCCCATGTGGAGGCTGCAGGCAGAACTTCTACTGTGCCGAAGTTTTTGGTCCTTATTGTATTTTAATGAAATACATGATGCCAAGGGGCCCTTAAGACAGGAACTTTACAAGGCTGATGTGAGCTGAAGATTCAGAAAGTCTGGGATCAGTTAGATGAAGTGAAGGAGACCTTAGGATACTTCATATCCTTATTTTCATAGACTACCTGAAATGCAAGAGAAAGAAACTCCTGTGAGTCTTCACCTGTGCCACATTGCAGGAGATTTGCCTTGCACTAGAGCACAGAGCGCAAAAAAAGCCACTTCTGGTTTCTGTTTGAAAACACATCATCTGATGTGGATAAATATTGTTACCACCTTCAATGTAAAAAAAAATTCAGTGCATAAAGTAATAACAGCTACTAGTCCAACCACACTAAAAGAGAAAAAGGTAATTACAAGAATGCTGAATTCCTCTAAGTTTGATTAGATAAAAACTTGGTATTTAAAGTTATCAAACCGTAATGATACACCTGTTAGAGCTCGATACAGCCAAACCAGAAAGGGAGATCAAGTTCAGAAACAGGAACTTTTATCACATAAAGCACTGAATAGACTAACCTTAAATGCAAGAGACAAAACTGTACCAGGACTTGAAAAGAGGAACCAGCCTCATTTAAAGCAGAGTTAGAAGAAATAAGGACAAACAAAAAACCAGGGACTGTGTCTCGTAATTCTGGTATTTTTTATAAAAGTGGCTACTCATAGTTGTAGATGCATTAGCCTTCTGCTCAGGGAAGCAATCAGCACAGCCCACAACACATCACCAGCACACTGCAGCTAACTAAGATAGATATTGATGTGAGACACTAGTACGTTGTTTCTGCTGGTAGTGCAATCATGGCATCCTCCCACCGCCTTTTAAACAAACCTATAAATACCAGAAGCCCTAATAACTGGTAGTGAGACTTTTCAAGCACCGAAGTGAGTATTTGTGTCAAAAGACTAGAAACAAAGACTGCAGGCAAATGAATGGGTTTTAGCACCTTGGAAATGTTATGAATGCAAAAAGCTATGTAAGTAGGAAGATGGAATTAAAGTCATAGACCAAATTCTGTAACAGAGGTGCAGCAGAAATGTTAGATATCATCAAAATAGCTAAAAGGCTTAATGAAAAAAACCATAAAAGACAGGACTGTAAACTCAGATGCATTTTCCCAGGGAAAACCAAACTACTTTTCATCTCACAAGAAACAAGCTTACACTAAAATATTCCCTACGCAAAACCTGACCTAGATCAGTGGCTATATCCCTCACCAGAGGTTATTCCCAATTTCTGGGTGCTGCTGGTACCTCACAGCTGGAGAACACAGCCGGGGTGCCCTCACAGTTCGAGGTCAGCAGCAGGGCTGAAAACATCAACAGCAGACACTGGTTCACATGGCTCACTTTTCAGCTACACATCTACAGACGGCCCTCTGAAGATGGTCAGTGTGGTGAAAAATCTAAAACACTGGTTAATTTGAATACTTGGTGTTTTTCTCTAATTGCCTGTAAAATACATTCCCAGCCTTCCTCCTTCCCAGGCTGTACTAACTGAGTTCACAAGAAGGCTGCAAAGGCATGTCCTGCCTTCCCAGGTGAGAGCTGAAACATCCCTTAGAAGTAGGAAAGAGTATCTGAACACTTTATATTGGGCAAAAAAGTTACTCTTACCTTATGATGTGGGCTGCACCAGCAACAGAGCTAGCACATTGGATTTGCTGTGAACAGATATCCTGGGGAAGAAGATGGGCAGGGGAGATGTGTGCTGAAGCTTTAGTGCCTTGCAGGCAGGAAGGGAGGCTTCAGGCAGGTCTGCACAGACAGCGATCCCGCAATAAAACAGTCTATTAAAGTGGCATGCCATAGTTTAACTCAGGACAAACATCCAGGTATAATGGCTCTCTCAAAATGCGGAAAAGATCTTATGTGAACACTTAAGACTGAAGGAGGAAAGGAACTATAGCAGAATCTGAGTGCTCTGAAGGGAAACAGCCTCCTCCAAAACATGACTGCAGCTAATGACTTAATAACTGTACTGCCTACTCAGGTAAGAGTTGGTGCCACAAAGTTCAGCAACAAGGCAATTTGAATGCATTCAATACGCAAACAATTCCAACGAGGAATGACACCGTTCAGATTCATGCACATGTTTTCAGATAAATCAGAGCATTTACAAAAACACTTTTCCCCCATCTCTTCTTTTGCATTAAGACAGCGTGATCTACTGTTTGGCTCCAAGCAAGAGGATTATCTCAGTTTACACTGGCTGTGATTAAGGAGAAAGGGATGGGAGCATGATACATGAAGAGGGATTGCAAATGCTGCCCTTAACTGCTTCTCCAAACCAGAACACCTAATACTTTTAATGGCAATACAGTGTTGCACTCCTACCAGCTACATTATACTGAGTAACATGACAGGTCCAAATCCTGGCCCCACTAGTTTGTAGGTAAAGCAGAAAATTGGTGACAGGTTGCTCTGGGCAATGATGGGTTTATGATGATGTTTTGGAAGATTGAAGGTTGTTTTGAAGGATTAGATGTTGTAATCCATGCAGTAAATCAACAAATGGGCACCATAAAAGGAATAGGCAAGGAGCAGGTATTCAATTACTAATGCAAAATAATACAGTTTATACTTTATTCACCCTGCTGTGATTACCATTAGCTCTTATAAAATCACTCCACAGCAGCAGAAGCTGCTTTTCCCCTTGAGGAGCTTGTAATCTTAATTGTAGACGTGCCCAAATTGTGAAGGCAATACCCAAAAGCAGGCAGAGAAAGAATGGGGCTGGACTCCTGGGGCTCCCTGGGGCTGCAGCGGAGATCCAGCCAAGGTTCTTGTGTCTGGGTGAGGCCATCCTTAAATCCTGATCTCTCCCTTGCACCCTACAGCTGTCAGCCAAAACTCGGTATGGGCTGAGGTGGGTCATGCCTTACCAAAGATGGGGTTTGCCCTGCAGAGAGAGGCACGGTTTGTCATAGGACATCATCTGTTCTGTCTCCAGGGTAAACCTGGCTCTTAAAATATGCTACAAATTCAGTGAGCTGGTGCAGGCCTTTGGTCTTAGAAAGTAATCGTTCGCCTACAGCACTGCACACTGCAGGGAGATGCAAGAAGAGGAAGAGGAAATGCAGAAAAGTAACTGCTGTTAATGAAAACCATGTGAAATTGGGTTAGAAACATAGCTAGGGCCAAAAACCTGCCTCCACTCTGGTTTGTGATCATTTTGCCCTTGAGGGCAGAGAGCAAAAAGCACCCTCAAAAGTCAACAAGTTTGTAACACGATCGTACCTCAGAACAGAGATTTAGTGTGTTCACCCCAGTTTTGTGTTGGCATCCCAACCTAGCAGCTTCACCCAGCCATTTGGTTCTGAGACCTGCCAAGTCCAAAACTGGGAAGAAAACCTCAGTTGGAAGGTTTTTCTATGAACATCATGTACTTAAAAGTTTCACAAAGTTGCACGAACAGCATGAAGCATTTGTGGCTTGCACTGCAGAAGAAAACACTGTATTCAGAAGAAAAAGATGCTGAAATTTCAAGCCTGATTCTTTAGTCCAGTGTTTGATTTAAAGAGAACAGTAATTGCATCCCACTTATCTTGCTGATAAGGAATATGGTGCTGCCACTGCCAGCCTGGAGGGATGCCAAGGCAAACCCAGGAAGAACTGAAAATTCCCGTTAAGGTGACTGATTATTTATTCAAAGTAATTTTTTCATTTATTTCTGGAAAAACTGGATTCATTTGTTTCTGATCAAAACAAGGGCCTATTCATTACAGTGTGTATGATGAACCAGTACTAAATAGGCATAGCTAGGATTTCTAATACTAGGGTTTTTTTAAAAATAAGACAAATTTGGTAGCTCATCCTCACAAAAGATGACCATTCAGGCTCATTTCGCTCCAATGCACACTTATGTGCTTTATCCAAGCTAATTTCAAACACTGCATTGATGGACCTCCTACTCCAAACTCTTCCATCTCTCCAGTGCTGCAGCCCCCCACTTTCAGTTGTTCCACCTGTTCTCCTCCTACCCGTACTCTCCACCATTAACATCTACTTAAGCTCTTCTCTTTGCTTACCACTGATTTAGTGAGGATAACCATATCTGAAGAGATTTCTTGTCATCTCTGCTCTTGCTACCTTGGCTGAGCCACTTAGGACTTGGCTTTCTGCCTCTTCCCTCTAGAAAAGAAGGATTACAATAGTCATGAGACACAGGTAAAAATGAAGGTGTAACTTATTTTAAATCTGTCTAAATCCTTACTAGTGTTTCATTGGCTCTTCTCTGAACTCCAGCCTCATTGATCCCACTCTGATAACAAGGTCTCTGAAGCCTGGTCCTGAGCAAACATATCAGAAACAATTTCATCAAAGCTCAGCAGAGAGGCCAATGGCGACATCTTCGCTCCTGCCCAACTTACAGGTGCTCTAAGAGGGCGGGTACAATGCTGGGACTCAGTACATCTGCTGCCCAGAACGACACCAGCAGCCCCCCCCCCCTCACTGAATGCCAGATGTTTACTGCCAAAACATTTGGCGTTGTTTGCTTAGGTCTCCCGAGAGGCTGATTCTGAAATGACACTTCCCACGCCGTCACCTTGCCCTTGGCCTCTGACTAATAACAGCATGAGCACTTTGGAGAGGCCAGGAGAGGGAAGAACCAGTGGCTCAGTGGGCAGGCAGGGAGTCTCACTCCGGAGCCAGTCTGGCAAAATCCTCCTGCCAGCTTCATCCTTTCCCCCACCGGCAGCCGTACACCCCCCGCCCTGCCCCCCCTCCCCCATTCTGGTGCCAGCTACTCGACATCCCAGGCATGCAGAGCAAGAAGATCAAACACCATGGCAGAGGGAGCTGAAGCAGACATGTGCCAGCCTCCCGTGGGCTCAGGGAGCGCTCCCCTGCCTGCTGGTACTGTGCAGCAGCACATCCCTCTACTGCAAGGGGTACCCTTGCTTCCCAGCTACCACCTGCCTCTCTGCCTACACTCTCCACACCCAGCTCCATCCTTTTTTGCCTCTGAAATTGAAAATGGGTCTTATTTTTTCATTTTTAAGCCGCCAGGTTGAGTCTTAATTATTTAAGCATCTTCCAGATTTAGAAAGCTGTTTGGGCTGTGAAAGTAACACTCGGTGCAATCATCTCTCATCAATAAACCATGGAAACAAATGTGTACACCCGATGGGAAGCAACTTTATTTAAAGCACATTAAAAAAGTCAAGTTCAGATCTGTATTTTGAAACTTAATGCTGGCAACATTTCAATGAACTCAGGACATTTTAGCTTAAATGAGAAAAAAACGGGGGGGGGGTGCCTTTTCTATTAATTTATTTACATAGCAAGATTGCCTGGCTCCCCTCAAACGGGAAGGGATGTTTTGGAAACAGCCACAACACAAACGTGAGCAAAGAACCTTCAGGAGGGAGTTCTTTGCTGGAGAGTTGTTCTGGCTTTAGCTGTGGGGGGTTTTCAGAGCGTTAAAGCACACGGGTGAGGACAGCTGTGAGCACTCGCACCTCACTGAGAACTGCTACAGAGCCCCAAACCACACACAAAGAGATCAGACTTGGGATTGCTCTTGCAATGAGAAAGGGAAATGGAAACTTGGGCTTTAAAACAAAAAGAAAAAAACCCCACCAAACAGAACGAAAAAGCATCACGGTTAACACCTTATTATGATAAGAAATAAGATTAAACTAAGAACTGTGGCATAGCCTCTATGTCTGCCGTAGAGGGAGATTCCTTTCTTGTCCCAGTAAGAGCTGAAGGAAGATAATTACTGATCCCACTGGGTAAACATACCGCGCTGTCGCACTGCCTGTTTGCAGCCCAGCATCACCTCCGGGGATGGGTTGCACACTGAACTTCACCCAGGTTCAGTGAGGTTGCAACAGACTGCTCCAGCTAAATGACCATGGACCTAGGACCAGCACACTGCCACACAGGAGAAGCTGCTGCCCGTTGGGTTGTCACGGCTGGCCTCAATGGCTCCACGCGTGTGGCTGCCTCCAACAGCCACAAAAGAAACTTTCCAAAACTGCTGCTTGATATTTGATCTTGAATAAAACCCATGCAAAGCGCTCCTCCACTCCTCTCCTTTGCAACACAAAGCTGCTCTTAATTTATGTAACATTTTCATTTCATTAGCAAAGAGATGGAACAAACTCGGGGGGGGGGGGGGGGGAGGAGGGGTGGGAAATGGAGCAGGGGGAAGAGAAGAAATTTAAAAGTCATCTTCCAGAATGAGGGAATACAGGAGAGAGGGACAGAAACAAACTGCTTTCTCCCTGTTGACCATACTTAACTCCAAGGGTCCCTTGCTATTGTCCCATTAGGACCTCATGGATGTAACGAAGCCTCTGGAGCTTTTCCTTCATGGAGCATCCCGGCCATTGGAGAGGAGCCAGCAAGGATGCTTTGAGATTCCTTCCTCGGACATCTGACACTGTGGAGATGGGCTCTGTATATGCATCCAAATTACACAACGGATGCAGGGGTTTATTATATGACTAAGTTAAACCCTACGTATCTCCTGCACCCAGAACTTACATTAAAAATGCTACAAAGTTAAAGATCCATTACTCCAAATCCAGGACAAAAGATAACTGCGTTTGCCTGTGACCTTCATTTAGGCTTGTGGCACATCTCATTACGATGGTCTTTAATTACATGATCCCATATTGTTTTTCACCAGGTCCTCCTGCTTCCATCACCTGGGCTGGGAAACCCTCACTCCAGGAGGAGCTGCCCCGGGTTTTGTTTAACCTCCAGGACCGGACACAGGTACTCAACCTGTTGGATGCAGCTCAAGCCCTCGGCTGATGCCAGTGGGGTGATGTACCACCACTGGGCTACAGCAAGGGCCAGTGCCCCGACCACCCACCTGAATACCCCACCCCGCTTCCGAACCTTCCCCAGCCGCCGGATTGGTCGGCGTCGGGCGTGACGTCATACCGCCCCCCTCCGCCGCCGCCCGTTAGCCCCCCGCACCACTCTTACGTCACAGTCAGCCCACGCCGGCCGGGGGGCGGGGTCCTTCGGGCCACGCCCGCCCCCGGCCCCGCCCTCGCGGCGCCGCAGCGTGACAGAGCCGGCCGGTGCCGTCCCGCCCGCCCGTCGCCCCCAGCACCGCCGCTGCCAGGTAGGGTCTCGTTCCCCGGGAGGGAGGAAGGGCAGTGCCGGGACTTCCCGCTCGGCGGCGGGATGCGGCGCGGCCGCCCGGGCCCGGAGGAGGAGGAGGGCGAAGAACGGGGGCGGGTACCGGTAGCGGTACCGGATGGGGGTCGCGGGGGGCGCCGCTCCGTGGGGCGCGCAACAAGTGCGGCGGCGGGGCGTTTAGGCGGGCTCAGAGAGCGGCGGGGCCGTGGCCGGCAGCGGCGGACGGGCGGACGGGCCGGTGGGGGGAGGGAGGGGACGGGGCGGCGGCGGCGGAAGGGCCGGGGTTTTCGCCGGGAGCGTCTTTCACCAGTGCAGTAGTTTAGTCAAGAGCATGATGCAATCTCGTATTGCCATGGCTACTGCATCCCCGGGCGGGCGGCGGTGGCTCCTTCCGCCGTGGCGGGGCACAGAGTCGGGAAGAATAACACGGGCAGGAAGGGGGACACCCCCCCTCCCTCCCCGGCTGCGTGTAGCGACGAGGAAGCGGCCCTCGGCCCTACGCTGCCTCCCCTTGGGAGCTAGGGGAGGGCTGAGCTTTGCTACGGCTCCAAACCGAACACCCTGACCCGTTTTTCTTACGGCTCCCCCACCCTCGCCACCCCCCGTGGCGTGCGGGGTGTGCGCGTGCATGGGGCCGGCTCGCTGCGCGCCCGCCGAGGGGCCGGGGTCCGCGAGAGAAGACTTCTGCTCCTTCCCCGAGCCCATCATCTTGCGCGTCGCCCTTGGCCGCGGTGCTGGGTTAGAAATGGAGCCGGTGGTGCGGGAGTTCCCGGGTTCGCGTGTGGGACGCCCTGAGCCAGCGCCGCGGACGTGTGCGGTGCTTTTAAACCGTGCCCGCCCGTCCTAGAGTCTGTTTAGGGAGCACAGGCGTTAAGAAGTAAGTAGAAAAGGCAGGGTGTGCGATAGAAATGTGTCAGTATGTCATATGCGTACGCAGGGACTTTCTGAAAAAACTTGACGGCTTGGCTTTCATCTCTCCCAGCCCCTGGAAGCCCTGGGGCATCGGCAGCCTCAGAAGCTGGCGGCGCCCGGGGTTACGCGGAGCATGGTCTTGGGCAGTTTGTTTTCTCCTTCCCTGCCTGCGCTGGCTGCTTTTCTGCCCTCTTTTCTGCCCTCTTCCCCCACCCCTGCTTCCCAGGGATGCAGCAGCTGAGGATCCGACTGCGGAGAGCTTTCCGGCACCCATCCACACTCTGAATCTGCAGACAAAAGGCCAGTTTTGCAGACCTGGGCAGGAATAGTAACACCTTGGCTTGCTCAGCAAGAAGGGCTCTTGGCAGATGACAAAAGGCGTTTCTCCCTCTGGCAGCTGGGTGCACTGCCCGCTCAGTGTCCCAGCCACTGCTGAACGGCAATGCCCCGTACAGCTAATTTGTATTCGCAGTGTTTCGGGTGAGCCCTGGTGCTGTGGGATTCCTGACCGCAGCGAAAAACACAAGCCAAGAGCTCAGCAGGGAAAACAAGGCAGGGGCACGGCTGCAGTTAGGATGCTTCCGATCAGGAAGTCTCTAAAACCTGCTTTGGTAGATGATGGAAACACACCCTGAAGCTGAAACCAGAGGGAGGCAAGTGTGCAGGTGTCACCGGCAGCTGCGCAGCTCTTTGGTGTTTTGGGCCAGGTTGCTTCCAGGGTGAGGTTGTCTCTGTGATGGCAGAAGGGAGCATAGAAACAGGAGGGGAATCAACTTTTTAAAAGGGCAGATAATGGCAGGACAAGGGGGAATGGACTGAAGCTAAAGGAGGGAAGGTTTAGATTGAATATTAGGGGGAAGTTTTTTACAGAAAGAGTGGTGAGGTCCTGGAACAGCCTGCCCAGAGAGGTGGTGGGTGCCCCATCCCTGGAAGTGTTCAAGGCCAGGTTGGATGGGGCCCTGGGCAACCTTGTGTAGATCCAGGCCTGAGGTTGGTGGCCCTGCCTGTGGCAGGGGGTTGGAACTGTGTGATCCTTGGGGTCCCTTCCAACCCAGACCATTCTGTAATTCTGTGGCAGCTCTTCACCAGGACCTGGCAGCTGCGAGGCTGATCGGCTTAAGTTATTGCTGGTGGCCCAAGCTGGGTGGAGAAGTTTGCAGCTGTGAATTTTACGTAGATGTAGGCAAATGGTGTTGCTAAGCCACTAGCATAGAGAGAGGGGGGTTGTTTATTTTTAATACAGTCGAGTGAATAACATTGAGCAGTTTTGCAATCTAACAGGGACGAGTGTACTCGTTCCTTTGGTGTAGTCTCAGGCTGAGATTTTCCTCTGCTGTTAGAAATCTCCATAGCCAGAGATAAATACTGGCGTGGCCTCACCACTGCTAACAGAAGCTGAAGCTGCATCAGGGAGGGTAAGCCTGTGGACATACACGATCATCTGATGCCGTTTAGTAACGAAAGCTGGAGTTTCTTATAAAAGTATTCATGTGTTTGAGGTGTACTAGGCTTTCCCTGAGCAGCGAGTAGCCAAGGCATGTACTCTGCCTGGGGGGAGCTGCTCTTGCACGCACAGGGTGAGAGTTTCCCTTGAAAGCTTGTGCCTGGAGATAGCTGAGCTCACATGGGTGGAGAGATCCCTTCCCAGCTTTACATGAGCAGATGAAAGGGGCCACTGTGCTGAGTTTGCTGAAGTTAAGAGTGCGTTCACCCTCAGAAGACACTGTTGCCAGCTGACATGGTTCAAGGACACCAAAAGACCAGAATATTGCTGGGTTTTAGGGAATTTCTGACAAGGTACACATTATATATGTAATGCGTGCCGGAAGCCCCGAGGGACTTCTTTGTGTTTCTTATCTGCAGGTAGCTAAGTGAATTTATCCTAAGTGATCTAACTTAAGTCTCCTGTATTTTAGCATTCAGATGCAAACAGAGAGCATCAGTGAAATGAATATGCCATAGGGCTTTGTCTTGCAAGCTGGGGAAGAGTTTGGCCTTTGGTGTGTTTGCCTTGCTGTGCTTTTAAAAAAGCAATTGCACTTTGTGTGGTTTAGTATCTTTTACATACCAGCAGCTGATCAAATGAAGTATCTTTGACTTAAAACTCTTGTATATTTCGTACATAAATAGAGCATCATTAAGGATACTTGGTTTATGAGCTGTCTGACCAGTCTCTGGATATACTTACTGCAGTATTTTTAGTACATTGGTGTTGTCTGTACATTTCTCAGCAAGAATTCCTTTTGTTGCATTCCTTTCCTGTAGTACAGCCAGAGTCAAAATAAAATATTTTGAATTCTCTTGTCTAATCTCTTTTTTTCTCTCCTGACCTTCATTTTGTGGTGTTTACAGGAAGAATTAACTTAGAGAATATACGATTAACGGAACAAAATAAAAGTAAATTGGAAACAGTGCCATAAATCCATCCTCCCTCTGGGCAGCACCTTTAATTGGTCCTTCTTTTGTGACTCGCTAGGAGCAGATTTTTTGAAATAATGTTTGAAGATTCAGATTTCAGGCTGATCTGGTGCTCAAGTCCTCCAGCCACGGGTGGAAAGCCTGGTACTGAGAGCAATCCTGAGCTGCTCCTTGGGAACCATATTCCTTCTAGGTGATGTTCAGTTGATAATTGGTTAAATGCTTTAAGCTACTGAGATGCTGAGATGACCTCATTCCTTTAACCTTCCTCTTTTTTTTTTGAGGGGGGTGGGGGTGGTGGCAGCAAACATCGAAACATCAAAAGCTTCTGTTTCTGCTGAGCTCAGGAAAAAAACAACCCACCCGTACGGAGCAAGGTGGTGGTACTTACAAGGTTAAAACACTCATCTTCTGCTTGTCTTCTGGTGGCCTTAGCAGTCCTTGCTCTGTGGTGGATGAAGCCAGTTTCCCAATTAACGCTGTCTCCACCCCATCTGAGGCAAATCTTGAGGACAGAAAGTGCAATTGCATATTGTCCCATGTTAAAACTGCCTTGTGCCTCTGTGTCCTGTTGTCCCCTCTGTCCCTCTTGGAGCTAGCTAAAAGGATGTCACTCATGAGTGCTCATCCTGGCTCCTGCCTGCTGCCCACCAGCAGGGCAGGAACGGGGTGGTGGTGTGGGGCAGCAAGGGTGGGCTCAGTGGCATTTCAGGTGTCACCTTGCCGCTGTCATGGGGAGATGCCTTAGGCATTGCTCTGCTTGCTGCCTGCCCAGGGGTTCCTGCAGCGATGACAAGAAGCCAGAACTCCCATGCCATGCGCAGAGTCATCTCCTGGGATGGGATGGTCCATGCCAGAGAGATTCCTTTGGACTGGGAAAGCCTTTTGGAGCAAATGGGCTCTTGGTGATGTGGGTAGGTTTTTTTATTCCAGACGTTCTTCTCTGAACAGAGACAGAGATGCTCTTTCACTCCGAGGAGCAGAGCCACAAATATCCCTACCGATTATTTCTTGGTAGTTTTTTACTCCCATGGGTGGCATGCTGCCTTGAGATGGGTCACAATGAAACTCTTGCTTTTCAAAGCTACTAAAACTCCGCTTAGTCTTGGCAGCTCTGCATATAGGCATATAGGTCATGAAGGCATGTATAGGCGATGGAGCTGTTTGCTATAACCTCCCCTGCATAACTGAACAGCTTGCTCATTTTGTTCTCTGAACCCTCTTTCGTTACCTTCTTTCATGGCTGTGTCTGAAAATAGTTGCATAGGGGTGGGATCTATACAGCTCTTAAAGCCTAGGAATGCTTCTGGGGCCGTTGGTCTCGGCTCTTTGCGGCGATTCTTCTACTTTCCTGTTTTTACAATGCACAAAACAAGGTTCTTCCAGGATGTGACATAAAGCTTCTGAAAGCTGTTTGACCATGGAATAGACTTAAGGAATTAATGCTTACTGCATGCTGGTCAGAGCACACCAACAATAATCCTAGTAATCTCTAGCTGTTTTGTCATATGCAATATAGTCACTTCGTTTACTTGTGGTTCCTAAATGTGTTAAAAATGCAGAAGATTCCTGCCACCCCAACAGTTTCTGCACCTTAGCATTGGAAATGGTTTTTTTGGAAGATCAGACAGCAGGACAAATGAAGGGATGATCAGTGAATTACATAAAACTTAGTCTGTTTGAAAACTTGTTTCCAGTTCAGATTGCTTTGCTGTGGCCTTTCCTGAGGTTGTTTAAATTTGCTATTGCAGCAATACGGCTAAGGGGGCATTGCTTAGGCTGATATCCCCAAGGTTCCTAAATGCTGATTGGTAAAGGTGGTTTATGTCTGGGTTGAGGGCACCAAAGCCTGTTCCCAGTGTCTGACAGATCAGCAGTTATCTCTGTTTGATAAAGGTATTGCGAACAGTGACCTGGATTGACTTTTTGATCGACGAATCAAATAAATGCTGCCTCTAATTTTACTATGGAAATAACTGGCAGAAGTGCTGTGGACTGTGTATGCAGTGGCTTTCCCTCAATCTGTTTAATGAAATCAATCATCTCGTTTATTGCCTTGGTTTCTCTATTTGTGTTTTGGCATTTAGGACACAGTATCTTATAGGGTAAATAAGAGCACAAGAGCAAACTTGTCCAAAGTATGTGGTCGGTAAATGCCTTCCTGTTATGTTTGCTGTGTTGGAGAGTTATTTCATTTCCTCGATGAAATGGTTGACTGTCGTATGAAGCACAAAGCTTCTTGCGTTTAGGAAGCATGATCAGAGTCTAATGAATTCTCTTACCAGGTGTAGAGATTTTACAGATGCATGCTGCTAAGTGTAATTGTCACTTTTCCAAGAACAAATGAATTGTGCTACTTACGCTGAACTCTGTGCTGCAAATTAAGAGTTGGTTGCAGCATCCCATTGCATCTGGGTATTTTGTGTGTCCTTATTAAAGCATTATTAGCTGTAGATGTTATTCATCATTAATGATAGCTTTGTTGATGACCAATGGCATACTGAGCAGGTAGAAATACAAAAACTTTCCACCAGCTTGTGTTTATTCTAAAGCTGTCTGCATTTAGTTGATCTCCATGTCAGCTTCATACCGAGCATTTGCTGCCAAGTGAGATGCTTTGGGCAATAACTAAATGCACTAAGTTACACTAACATTTATGAGAGAGAAAACTTGCTTGTGCAAAGCTACAACAAACCTGTAAAAGCCTTTTTTCCCCCTGCATTTTCAAATTCTGCACTGATTCTGGATGCCTTCATGACCCTCCCCTTCAAGACACTGGGTCAGCTATTTGAACAAAGTGACTATTCCTCTTCTGTTATCGCTTAAAGCACTCCTCTCCCTCTGTGACCTTGAGAAGACTCTTACATTTGTTGCTGGCTGTCTTTGCTGTGACTGGAGGGTAATTGCTTTCTTCCTATGTGCAAGTTCAGGCTGTAATACTTAGACTTGGTTTCACAAAGGACATGGTCTTGATTTCAAGTAACGCTCCAGCTTTTAAGGAATGCCTGTGCTGATGGATGTCTCTGTTGGTATCGTGGTTCTTAAGGATGTTACCAGTGTTAGACGAAAACTAACAAGTATTAATTTGCAGAATAATGTGGTTTAGCTTATTAAACTGAATACACCTCAAAGTATCTTATGGTTTTAGGCCATATGTTTAGCAAATTAATTCACAAGCATGTAACTTTGCATTGCTGCCTGGTCTGTTCTTTTTTTCTTTCCCCCTCCCTTTATGCTGCTAGACACTTGCTGGAAAGCATTTCAGATTAAGGCAGTGTTTCTGCTCTGCCCTTGTTAGCTAAGGAGCTCCTATTCAGTGCTAGTTATGAGGAAATGTCTTCTTCCCTTAGATGCCATAGGGTTGTGGGTTTGGAGCAGACTGCAGCTCAGTGGAGGAGCTCCTTTGCCTCTGCTGAGTTAAAACCACGGCATCTGTATTTAGGTAGAGGTCTTGAAGCCCTTGGAGATAAGCAAAAGAAATCTATTTGTACATTTACCACTACTTTATTGATTGTCAACGTAGGGGTCCGAAATAGGGGTCTAGTTCTTGAGCTGGTCCTGTATCCTCAGGTTTGGTTTCACTTGCGATGCTGAAAACTTGGGAAACTGTAGACCTTTATACCTTAACCTTTATAAGCTTCCCCTTAGATGTGCTGTTTCTATGCACATAATTTAATCAGAAAGCTTCTGTTAACCTTTTCCTGAAGCATTACCTCCAGGTCCCTGGTGGCTTTTAAAAATGCTGATGTTTCAAATCATCGTTTTGAGAATCACCTCCTAAACAAACAGTAGAGAGAACCTTTGACTTAAATAACAATAATTAAACTTTTAACCAGTTAGGAGGATGACATTCTCCAATGTTTAACATCACCCTGCCCTTTAGAAAAAGAAATGGTTGAGAAACCTATTTGCATGCCCAAGTTCACATGGCATGCTAGTTTGGGTGAATGAATGTGTTTGGTTCATTCACGTGGCTGCTCACATGCTTTTGAGCAGGACTTCATGTGGTAGCTGCAGGACAATGTTGGTAGAGGCACAGGGTTCTAGATTTGGCCTTGAAGGTCTCAGCGATAGTTGTGCTTGCATTTTTAGGTATATGCTTATGTGGATTGCCGGGCAGCAGATGCTTATGGTGTGTACCTGGTTCTGGCTTAGTGGTTCATTTCTCCTTTGGAGTACTGGTGTCAAAAGGTCACTCTTAGCTGATTGCAGCCCCTATGGACTAGTGCAAACTGCTGGCTGTTTGCCCTAAATTATGGTCATGCATATATCCCTTGAGTCATGTATTTGTGTCTCAGCTCACGCATGTACAGTGGCCTTTTAGTGTGCTATTACTCTTTATGTTAGTCTTGTGAGCTTGACTTACTGCATGCATGAAGGCTCACTAATGGGGAAAATACCTGTACTTGTGTTGCAGTTCAGAATTTCCTTTTTTTCTTCATAGAAGGGACCCATAAGGATCATCAAGTCCAACTCCTGGCTCCACACAGGGCCAGCCAGGTCAGAGCATGGGACTGAGTGCATCGTCCAGACGCTTCTTGAACTCAGTCGAGCTCGGTGCTGTGACCACTGCCCTGGGGAGCCTGTTCCAGTGCCTGACCACCCTCTCAGTAAAGAACCTCTTCCTCATATCCAACCTAAACCTCCCCTGTTGCAGGTTCATACCGTTCCCTCAGGTTCTATCACTGGTCACTAAAGAGGGGAGAGTGGCACCTGCCCCTTCGCTCCCCCTTGTCAGGAAGCCATAGACTGTGATGAGATCTCCCCTCAGCCTTCTTTTCTCCAGGCTGAACAAACCAAGGGACTTCAGCCTCTCCTCGTAAGAAGGAGAATAATAATAAGGAAAAGATTTTAGTAGGTTTGTTTGCATTTTATTGACTTCTGCACCCCGAAGAAGGTGCAGCCTATGCCACAGCTGTCTTTGCAGCCTCTTGTTTGCTCTGGCAACAGCTGAGGAGGCCATGCTTGCCAGACTCAGCCACAGGCTGGGAAATTTTGGATGATCACTTCTTGCAGAAGGTCAAACTGTGGTGTAAGGGCTAGACAAAAACACAGGCGTGAGGGAACACCAGTGATACATTGGTTGGCAGACCCATTACATAAACATGGAGAGAGATGGCACTGAGCAAGTCAGTAAGGAGTACTGTGTTTGAAAGGCCTTGTCTGTTCTGTTAAAAACAGGGAAAAAATAAAAATACAGGAAAAATTAAAAATGCAGGTAGTCACAGAGAAGGCACAGTGTAGATAGTGTAGATCCCTGCCCTGGCAATGCATTAGCTGCTGCTGCTTCTACTTGCTTATAGGTAAAGATTGGCATGAGGCATTTTACGAGCTGCTTGTCATGATAGTTTAGATGGCTGTGTCTCTGTCCACTACTTTTGCAGCCTTTATCAGGTTCCCAAGAAATTCTGAAACCTCTGAAGGTCTTTGAAGTCATACTCAGGTCTTCTGCTTTTCCTTGGCAAGTTCTGGGAACCTTTGACTTCCCTGCTGTTTCTTCTGCCCTTTCAAAACCGTCCTCATCTGCCTTTGAAGCAAGCAAAAGCAGGGTGCAGGTCTGACCATGCACTGCAGAACAAAAATAACATCCTTTGGTGCTTCTTTATATTGATTTCTTGTTCCAGCATCACTGCTAAGTGCATTAAGGTGCAGGAAGTGACCAGCTAATGTTGTTTTCAAAGGTTTTTCTTCTTTTTTTTTTTTTTTTTTTTAAAGTTCATCTAATTGGCTCACTCCTAAATTCAGTACAGAGCTCATTTAGATAAAATATTCAAATGTAAACTCTAGCTGAGCAATTGCAGAGCTGATGAGAATTTCCAGTTGTGCAGACTGAATACTTCTTGGTTTGGTAAAAAACAGTCAGGATCAAATGATGCACCGGCACAGGTATCGGTTGCATAGAGCACAGTTCAGTTTTCTAAGCGTTTGTGGGGATTGACTTTGTGTCTTAAAGTGCAAAACCAAGGAGCTGTTAAAATACAGATTTGAATCCTGAAAGATGCCCTTTTTAGAATGGTTTTAACCATTGTTTACAGGGTATGAAAAGCTGTTGCATCCGAGTAAGTGCTTTACATCCTTTAGTGCTGTGTTGTGGCCAAAGGAGAGATGTCTGTATGGCCTTGGGAAGGGATGGGCATATCTGAACCTGCAGTGGTGGGGGCTGCAGTCCCAACTGCACACATGAAAGAGCTTAGCAATTAAATGAAGAGGTTTTCCAGCCCTCTCCCCTCTTTGTTTTTCCTTGCTGCTGCTTTTCTCACTTTCATATTTCTCTCGGTATCTATTTTTCACACTTTGCCTTTTAAAAGTTTATTCACCTGCCACCCTGGGAGGTTGTTTTGCAGAACACAGGACCAGGGTTGGGTTTGGGTTGAGCTGATTAAGAAGCCCTGATCAGCTCTTGGTGCCTTCTTAAAGCAGTATTGCTCTGCCAAGACTCTACCAAATTCTCACCTAAGCTGTCCATTGTTAACATCAGAGGAGAATGTTAACCAGATCTGGTTTTGGGGGGCTTTCATGGGGTTTTTTGCTTCCTCTGTTCCTCCACCAAGTACCAGTCCCTGTGTGAGGCTGTGAAGTTGAGCGTTTATTTTCCCTGGTCCAGAATAACAGGTCTACTTAAATGAAGAGTCCCTTCGCTGCTGTTCATTGTAGAGATGACACAGCTGTGTGGAGGACTTGTGTTCCAGGGAGATGAAAACATGACAACTCCCAACCACTGGGATTAATTTTTGGTTTTTGAAAAATTGGTTCACAAAGGAGTTTTTGCAGAAAAGCATGTTTGCTTTTATCATGCAGTAAAAATACAGAGCTGTGGTGCTGAGATGCTGAAGGGGGGAAACTTTCAGAGCTGCCAACATGAATAAGCAATTTCATTGCCTGAAGCATTCTGTATCTTAGGCAGCCTGTACAAAGCATACACGAAATAGGTGTGATCAGAATGTAAAGCTGAGGGCTTGCCTGCTGAGCAACTTGTAATGTATTGCCATCTGTATACTAGATGTGCACAGAGATTGACTACAGAGGCTAAAGAGCTTGTCTTTTGCCCAGAGTTTAAGGAGTTGCTGTACAAGTGTGGCTGATGGAGTGCAATGGAATTCTTTCCTATCTTTCACTCCAAACAAAATACAAGTGTTTATAAAATACAGTGTTTAAGTTAGGTTTTCACTTTGTCTCAAGTGGCATAGTAAGGGAGAAAGTTTTATTTTCTATGTGCAAATCTCTTTCCAGCAATGTGTTTTTTCTCACATAATAAATTTCATTTTAAACTGGGCATCAAGCAAAAAAGTGTTTGGCATTATCAGAAAATCAAACTTCCCATCAAGATTTAATCTCAGGCTATGGCACCCAAAGTGTGTTTCAAAAATCTAGTGAGGTGGTTGGTAATCATTTCTTACCCTATAACATGCTTTAACATGGCTGAGAATTGAAGATGATACCTCCCCTCTATCTTCAAGGTCTCAGCTGCAGGCTGGCCAATGTATATTAAGAGTTTTAGGTCATATTCACAATCTGGTTAGCTTTTTGTTTCAATCTTTCCTGTGTATTTTCATTACCCCTGTTTCTATTGGAATACTTCTGTTGTGTTCAGGCTGAATCAAATGTTCAAGTTGCCTTTTCTTGGAAGAGGTCTTTTATTGGTCTTTATCTGTTGGGTGCCTCAATGGTTAATGTTCTCCCCCTTCCCCTTGAGACCTCTGACATGCCTTGAGACCACCCTTGGTCCTGCAGTTTTCAATAGGGAAACATAACAGCGTATCTTAAAATCTGTCTGCTTCCAGTTTTGAACATTTCAGGGTTTGGGGTTTTTTTGCCATTTGCTTTTTACATTGCAATAATCTGTCAGTTCATCCTGTTACAGAAGTTCCTTCAATATAATTGCAAGTTAGCTCTGCCTCACATTGACATAACCTGGGTGACCTTTCATTATTTCACATTTTCTTTCTGCAATTCTTGCACTTTTCACTAGAAGCATTCCTTTATGCAAAATGGGGTGTGTGCAGTACAGTTCATTTTGGCCTTTAATAGCATCTTGGAATTCTGCTTTGAAAATTCTGCATCTTTTTGTTTGTTTCATTTACCTTTATTTTCTACTACGGTCTTGGCTTCTTCCCAAGTGATAGGTTTGCTCAGCTTTGGTCGGGTATACCTCATGCTGGTGCTTCTCCTGCAGTAAATCAGGTGGTGGGATGAACCCAGCTAAAAGCTGACCTTGCTTGGTTGGTTTTTTGGGGCTGCCTCAATATTTCTCTGCTTCCGTCCAACTGAGCAGGGTGTAGGATGAGGAGGGAGTGAAAGCACCCCTTGCAGCAGTGTCAGACCTGTTCTTGATTGCTTCCAACCACCCCACGCCCCTTGGGTATGGTTTTGTAGCTAAAGACCTGGCTGAATGGAGAAGTTAGAGCAAAGGATGAGGTGATGTGATGGCTGTTAGTCTGGGGGTTACAAGTGGGCATGAGCTGGCGCCGTAACAGGCATGAGCAGGAAAAATGCGTGTGTGGAGATTACTGTGTATCTTTAGGAACGAGTAAGTTGCTGAAGATACTGTTGGAGAGAGACTTTGCACAAGCAGTGAAGCAGAAGAGGTTTATCTGGTACCCCCTTCTCCAGGGAACCGTGGAGGGCAGGGTAGCTGCAGAAGAAACCTCTTGCCTGCTGCTTACGCTGGAATCGGTTTGTCTCTGTATTCAAAGTGGACACAGAAAATTGCAGTACTGACCCAGCCTTTGCTCTGATACCTTTGAAAGTACAAAGCAAATGTAGCAATTGCTTATGTACCTTGGTACTAGAGCTGGTGGTTCAGTCTAGCAGGGTTCTTCATTGAAACAGACTTTAATGGCAGTGGGGCTTCCACTGCACCAGGACTTTGTTGTCTGTTACTGAGAGTGGTGAAATTTTGGAGGAAACACTTTATTTGCTGGAATTACATGCCTGACTTCTGCAGATTCCTGAATTTTAATTTTTTAAAAATATATTACAAGCTTGTAGAAAACAGCTTGGCAGTTACCAAATGTGTGGGCAGTGTGCTTTGGGGTGGGTTTTTTCCTCCAGTTGTCTATTTAAAGTTCATAGAAAGAGTCAGTGAAACTTTACATTACAGTAATTTCCCTTTGGTTGGTTGGTCTTGCCCCCTTAAAACAAAAATACAAGAAACTGCCGCACTTGCCTCCTGGGGCACAGTCTTCTGATGACATAGCATTTAGGAAAGTCCTGTCAGCATCAAACAAAGGAGATGTGCAGGTAGAAGTGCTTTATTTTCTAATTACTCTAGGAGTCAGTCATTGTTTTCAGGGGCCCTTTTTACAGCGATGATTTGGTACCCTGAAACTTGCTGATTCTCAGCAGCGGTTGGTTTGGCACAGGTCTGGTGCAGGTAAGGATGCTCAGCTCCTCGGGACCCACCAGGTTTTTCAGCCCTGAGCTGAAAGATCTGTACCAGCCATGCCAACAGCTGTCTGCGTGGTTTTGGTAACACTTTGTTTACAGATGTCCTAAGTGTTGTACAAGAAGGGAAAATAGGGGAATGATCCAACTGATGCCATCTGTAAGAAATCTCCTGTCTCTTCTTCTACCCCTTTATTAGGTCATGTTGTCTTCACTCTCAGTACTCCTTGTCAGTTCTGGGAAGGAAGAAAACAAGGTCAAAATCTTGCCTTACATAGCATTAACTCCAGTAACCTTTGGAAGGGAGATCAGCTCTTCAAAGGTGGTTGCTCTTCTGAATGATGAGCATATTATTTTTGTACTGTTTGGAAGGCAGAAGGTTTAACAGAGCAGCAGGGTTTTGTCCTGAGCAGCACAATGCTGTGGTGTAACAGTTGTACCTGGAGTAATTGTGGGGTTTTTTTTCTTTCCCCCTTCTTTCCTCTTAATTCTCAAAACGGTAGGAAAAGGGACATTTTTGGTACCACCTTCTATTTAAAGCTATCTGTCATTCGTACTTGCATCATTTCTTGTGCTAGTGCTGTCCACTACATGTAGCTGTACTGTCTGGCATCATGGTCAGTATCTTAAAGTGAAGGCACCAAGTGTTGGTGCAGCTGCAGCGATGCAGGCTGTACACACAGGCATACAGCAGGAAATGGAAAAGTTTTAGGACTGGTTCCTCGTAGGGTAGCTGGCCGTGTGGAGAAACAGCGGCCTGGCAAGCTGTGGTGTGCAGTTACAGGGTCAGCATGTGTCTGTCTTTCCTTTAGGCAAAAGCATAGAAATAGAAATTCCCTTCTATTGAGGAGTGTAACTGACTCAGTGTATTATGTGGATGGGTTTGTGTGTGTGTTACAGCCTGGCAGGGCATTTCATGTCTCCCATAGCATTCCAGGTACCTCCCCATGCTCACAGGAAATGAAAGTAAGGACATAAATAAGCACTTAACATACTGGCACTTGCTGAAGGGTGGCTTGTGTGTGTGCTTTTTCCAGTGTGATGTGGTTCCCAAACTCAAGTGATCCTCCGACAGGTTTCATTTATCTGTCTGAACACGGTGGGCTGTAGCTACACATCTTAGCAGGACATCTCAGTCTGGGTTTTGTGTGCTGTTACCCCTGTCAGATTTGCGTGGTGTACCATTACCTTCACCCTCAGCTTTTGCAGTCTTCCTCTAGTTTCTCAGCTTTTTGTTGGATCGCTGTCAGCACGTGAACCCCAGATGAGCTTTTTGTAGCTGGTCTACTGGATAACTGCACACAGCCATTTCTTGCTTTGTACGGTGTTTCACATGTGCAGGAGAACTGCAGGTGCTTTTATGGGTCAGATAGCAACCTCTTGTATGTCAGGCTAATAAATGAGAAGATGACTGAGAATGACAGACCTGTCCTATACTTTCAAGGGTTTTTTTTTGAGATGTCCCCTGGGTTTAGACCTTGGCACAGCAGTATTTTGGTGGGAGGAAGGGGCAAGCTGGTGGCAGATGCTCTCTCAGTGCTTAGACTTGGTGCTGCTGAAGGAAATGAGGGCTCACCTGGGAGGACAGCCCTGCTTGTCAATCTTTGTTCCTATTTGTTGCCTTTTAAATTTTAATATGCAATTGTGAGATGTGGGTATTAAAAATATGTCAAAGCTTATTGTCTTGAAGCTACACAAGTGCTCTTGAACTCTGCTGCTAGTCACGGTCACACAAGATGGGGCTTCGCTTTTGTTTGGACCTGTTGGCTCTTTCCATTATTAGAAAATGCAGCCTTTTGACCAGGAAGGCTCATTAAAATAGGCTTTAGGGACTGTACCTTTATTTTTTTCTCTTGTGGAAATAAAACCGTTGGTTCGAGTGAAGTGCCCTGGTTAGAGGAGTCCCTTTAATAAAGAGGAGAAAAGGAGTTTTTCAGACCTTCTTGCAGGTGGCACTTGAATAAGAGAAAGGCCACCCAAAATGAAAACTCAAGTCCTTTCGTCCCTCTGGCCTTTGCTTTTGACTCCTCATCTTCTCAGCTCCCTGTCGTTAGGGAGGCTCTCTTCCCAGGTTTCCTGTGGCTAATTTGCCATTGTGAGCTACAGCTAGCAATGTTTTCCAATTGCGATACCAGCACAGATTTGGGGAGGGAGGTGGAAAAAGAGGGAGCTTCAGATTGTAACAGTAGCTGTTAATAAACACTCATAGACGCCTGGGAAGGAGGGCTTTGTAGCAGTGCTATATAGTAAGTGCTGTGCTTTGGCTGTCCTTCCAAATGAGTAAACTTGTAGCTCTTGGGCCATGTTTATATTCTCCCTCTTCCCATCAAACCTAGTTTGTTCAGAGCCGCTCTTTTGTTGCTTTCCCATTCAAAATAAATTATAATTTTTTTCTTTAAAAAAAGCATTTCTTTAACCTCCAGGTGGGAGTTCTCTGTGCAGTGTCCTTGCACATTTTATAATTACATGCTGCTACAAACACAGCAGTTGAATAAACCTGTGTGCTTTGCTTTTTCTTCCTCACTTTATTTCTGTAAATACTTTTGCAGTCTGCACTTTTAACAGCAGGGCATAGGATACCCCCTCAAATATTTTACTCAAAGAAAATGTGTGCTGTGGCAAAAAACATTTTACCATAGTGCTGAGGGATGCCAGGTCCGCTGCTGCTAATGGGGAGGGGAGCTTTGCAGCATGTGAGACCCTTATTTCTAGGTAAATGCATCCTTCTGGGATGGAGGGGTGGTGGTAGACCCTTTTCTACCAACTCTCTGCACTTCCATGGGCTCTTTTGTGTAGTTGCTTCCAACTTGTTCTTCCTGCTTGACCATCATCCTGTGTGTTCTCCCCATGGGTGAAGTTGTCCCCTGGAGCCACAAGAGCTATGGACTGCAAGGGGATGAAATGCACACCAGCGTCCGAACCCTTGGATTCTCAGATCCCAATTTGTGCTGGTTTAGATCTGATGAAAATGTGAATAAAACCGCAAAGAAAGCCTATAGCTTGTCTAAACTTGCATATCTGAAGATTATTAGGCTCTGGTTTAATGAGCAGAATTAGTTATCCCATTTTGCAGCATCCTTTCTTATATTTGTTCTTTAAAATACCTTATGCTGGTCCTGCCTGTGAGTATGAAAGCTCAGCACCCCAGGTCCCAGTAAATCAGCAGCAGGCTGGAGTATTTGCTGCTGATGCATCATTTTTGCTTGAGATATATTGCAAAATAAAGTTTAAAAATAGTGCCTTTAACAAAACTGAAGTGCAAAACTGACAGCACTCGTACTTCATCTGGTTTCCCATCAAATGAATGTACTTTCAGATCAATATGGACTCTGATTTATTCTAAACTCCATTTTATTATTAACATTAAGCAGTCTTGGGACCTAAGAGGGTATTAAAACATGGCAAAAACAGGGACTCTGGGGGTGTCAGCAAGTTGAAAGGCAAAGGGAGTACATGTAAGGTGCAGTTTAGACCTTGAGAATAGAAAGGAGAAACCGGGCAGCTTTGGAAACTGGACAGAAAATGGTTGACAGCTTTGATTACCAGTGCTGTCTTCCAGTTCTCAAGCAGCTGAGTGTTTTCAATTCCAGTACTTTCGCAAAAGCAAACAGCAGTGTGATGACTGTGTTTTTGGAGGAGAGAGAGTTTGTACTCTTGGAGGAGGGAAGAGAGTTACCTCTGCGGTGGCGGGGACTGGGCAACATCACTTTAACAAGAAAACACAATTCAAGATTTCCAAAATCAAGTGCCTAAAATTAGGCTTCGAAGTCCTAATTAAAGAACAGAGAAAGTGGCTGGTTTCCAAGAAGGCTGAGCAGCCAGGCCTGGTGGCGTGTTGCTCTCAGTAGCCAGCGTGATTATTTAGATGCCTATTTTGGGGATTTTTTTTTGGAACTCAAGTTCAGGCATTTAAATGTGAAAACCGAGATCTGTTGTTTGAGGGAGTTCTTGAGCATCCGGCTGAGAGCTGGAGGATCCTGCTGAAAAGGGAGCAGGCTCCCAATGCCTTGAGCTTTCAGCCCAAAACGTTCTGTTGCTGCTATTTGGTTTATTCCAAAAGGGTGGCATGGGATAGAGGGACAAACTTTTAGGTTTTCATACCTAAACTTTGTCCCTGGAAACTGAAATTACTCCAAGAAACAGCTCAAGTAACGACATTAAATTGCAACTGAAAATTTCTAAATCACTTTTTGGCTTTAACCTCCAGAATGTATTTTCTGTGGACAACGTAGGAGAGAAATTCCTTTGAAGGGAAGGAGCTGATAAAATACTTCAGTATTTAGTAGCCTTTGGAGAGCAGTGACGTGTATTAGAAGTGTGAGTTAGCACTGCTGGTAGCTCATATGAAAAACTTGCATAAGTTTGGTTTGTGTTTTTTAAAGTACTGCAAGAAAAGCACATATCTGTATAGCCTTTGATTTATATTTTTGGTTGCCTTGGTGGGGCCATCTGGGCAGGACTTGCATCTCCTGGATGTGTGGGTGGCCCGCTGGAGCATTGCACATGCCCTGGCTCATAGCCCCAGAAGTAGACTGAGGATGTAAAATGTTCTGTAGATGTCCAAAATAACCTTTCCTATCTAAATCTGGAGGTTTGGGCTTTTTAAAGTAGTACTTTAATGATTGGGTTTGATCTTCTTGGAGCAAGGTGAAACTTCAGCCTTCATTATGTTGGTGTTGCAGAATTGGAAGTCCAGTAATTAAAAGGACCTTGGAATAGTTTTATGAAAATCAATGCTGCCCAGAGATGCCTAATAGCTTTAGAAATATGAAGAGAACCAAGTATATGATCTCTCAGTGTGTTTGCTCCTTCTTCGGAGTAGTGCTTGATACCACAAGAAGGCAAAGGCCTAGTTAAAGTCAGCTCTGATCTAAGTTTCCTACTAATGTATTCGGTCCTCTTAGGAGCAACTTTGTGCTCTACCTCCTGTTCCAATTTAAAAATGAAGCATTTTTTTTCCTCTCTTTAGCTGTGTCGTCCAAATAACCTGGATGTGTCCATGCCACATACCACACAGGCTGTGTGAATTTTCCCTTTTCTGCATGAAGGAGCATTGGACCTCGGGAGGTCAATGTCAAAGCAAACAAACATGAAAAACACTTTTTAGTATCTTCTGTCTAAACCCTTCAACTCCCAGAGCCTCCAACTCAGTGTGCTCCCCCAGCTTGTTAGCCCCACAGCAGGGCATGTGAGAGCCACTGAGTCTGCAGCCCCTTGTGTCTCAGCTTCAGTCTTTAAACTTATTCTTGCTTTGAGAAGTTAATGGTCATCTGGGTTTTTGATTGCTTTATGAAGTGTTGTTGTAATCTGTCATCTCTAATAGGCATGTGCAGCCAAACAATGCTGTGTCTCTGCCTGTAGCATGCAAGTTGTAGATGAAGAAGTTGGATGTAACCCTGAAGAAGTTGAGCCAGCTCGTACTGTTAAAAATATCAGTCTGATAAAATGGCACAGCTCTGCCCAGTAAGAGCAAACCAGCAATGTGAATGGTTTGGGTTTTTTTCTGGGGAAAGAAAGGTGTTTGTTATTTTGACTGGGAGGAATTTATTTTCCTCCATCCTACAACCACATAGCTGCTTTCTCCAGGCTGGTGAGACTTTCACCCTTCCATCTCCTCCTGCTTGCAAGCAGCAGCTCCCTTTCGGGCTTCTACTGGATTTTTGTGCCCTAGCATGGACTGATGTCTCATAGCCTCCTTGTGTGCTGGTGGCTTCCCTGTAAGCACAGTTCAGGTTTTCATGGTACCCTGAACTATAGCTTTTTGTATGTTGGGTGATCACCTGTCCCTAGGTAGGCTTCTGAATTCAGGTTCATGCAGTTGGCTTGACTACAGCTCAGCACTTGGTTTTGTGGGTGGACATGTTAGAAACTTTGTTAGTAATCTTTCCACAGTTTTGGTGGGTTTTTTTGTTTGGGTTGGGTTTTTTGTTTGTTTTTGGTGGGGTTTTTTTTTTTTGTAGAATTTCCAAACTTTACTCACTATCCTAAAAAATATTGGGGAAGACAAAGGAGCTGGTTTCATGCTACTGAACATAATTAGCATTACCTGCTGTTAATAAGAAGAATGCAGCCCTTTTGAACATGATGTGGCAGTACCATGACTTTTGTGTGTAGGAGGAGTGCATGAGAAGCATGATGCATTTTTAAACCTGTATTGGAGGTCTGGTTTATTCCCATTCATGTGAATACACAGAAACCCTGAGAAGTCCTTCATGTACCTGTATGGAAGGCTCTCTAGTATCTGTAAAAATCACCTGGGTTTTGTTTAAAATACCAGGTATGTGTTTTCCTGGATTAAATATTTTGACTTTTGATGTAGAACTGTTGGAGAAGGTTCAGAGGAGGGCCACAAAGATGATTAGAGGGCTGGAGCACCTGCCCTACAAAGAGAGGCTGAGAGAGCTGGGCTTGTTCAGCCTGGAGAAGAGAAGGCTGCGGGGGGACCTCATTGCAGCCTTCCAGTACCTGAAGGGAGCATACAAACAGGAGGGGAATCAACTTTTTAAAAGGGCAGATAATGGCAGGACAAGGGGGGATGGTTTAAAGCTGAAGGAGGGAAGGTTTCGATTGGATATTGGGGGGAAGTTTTTTACAGAAAGAGTGGTGAGGTCTTGGAAAAGGCCGCCCAGGGAAGTAGAGGATGCCCTGTCCCTGGAAGGGTTCAAGGCCAGGTTGGCTGAGGCCCTGGGCAACCTTGTGTAGATCCAGGCCTGAGGTTGGTGGCCCTGCCTGTGGCAGGGGGGTTGGAGCTTTATGATCCTTGGGGTCCCTTCCAACCCTTGCCATTCTATGACTTGGAGTAAAGCCTCTTTCGGCTTGGAAGCCTGAGCGTGTCCAGACTGATCCATCTTCCCTCGTGCTCAGGGACCTTATCAAACTGGCGACGTTTGCCAGCAGGGGGAAGGTTTCTTTCCTGTCTATTGCGTGGAAAGGTTAGGGAAAAGAATGGTGTATATCTATAGAGGTACTTGGTTTAGAAAGCAATGTGTGGCATGATGGTGTGGGGTTTTTTCTGACCATAGGTACCAAAGAGTGTACCTCACTTGCAGGGTGACCTCAAGGTAAAGGAGTGCTACTAGTGATCTACTCGCATGGGTGGTCAACTGCAGAATCTGCTTACTTACAGTACTGGGAAACACGCAGGTTACTGTGTTTGCAAATGGCAACTGGTTTCGTTTTTCTGGAAGTCGATGTCCCTCTGAATTGGGAAACTATTCTGGTTAAAAAAGAACCCTTGTGGTGGCCGCCGTTGAAGCAGTGTTTAATGTTGTGTGGCTGTTGGCAGGAGACTTGATGCATTTTCACATGACCCCCCTCTGGAACAAAAGCAGATTGTTTCCCTCTGTTTTTCTGTTACACAAATGAGTTCCTTTTGAATCAATTTCTTTTTCTGCAAATTCTGGAAATCGACACCAGGAGTAGTGCTTCCTTTGCTCTGGCTTTTACAATCTGCTGTCTGATAACGTTGGCACAAAAAGCTGCTTTGGGGTAGCAGCCCAGAAAAGCAGAGACCTCTGCAGAAAGCCTCCTCCTCCTGGGGAATGAGTTTTGATTCCAGCTGGGGAAGGGAGGGTTGACCATGGAGTTTCATTTCTTGCTGTCTTTGCTCTAGCTATGCAGAGTTTGTTTCTGCTTTCTTAGTTTTGTTTCATTTGTATATCTGCATTTTTGGTGTCCAGCAAGCAAGAGTATATAGCACATCAGCTCTGAATTGAGATTTATTTTTATTATTAATACTTTTCTATAACAAACCTTTCTTTTCTGAAATGAGCTCTCCCATCTGAAGTCTTCCTCCACAAAGAGCGGGGTTGAAGTCAGGCACAGATGGGGGTAGTTATGGGATGACGTAGTGCTGCGTAACTAAATCAGTTGCTTCTGGATCAAAGGAGTAGCAGACAAATTTAGTAAGTGGGGATTTCAAGAAACAAAATGAGTTATCCACTGGGGACTGCTTTTCCTGGGAATGTTTCATAGCCGAGAGATTAAAAAATAGCTGACAGGCTTGGGGTGGGATGGGAGGGGGGAAGGAGAACATACTCTGCATAATTTTATTTCTTCTTGGAAACCATATATTCATTTCTCACAGTCTTCCTGATAGTTATGCTTCTGGTAGCACAACATAGGCTTCTTGGTTACATTTCCTTATTCCTAGGACATCCTAGGACACCACTGGGCTGGTGCTCTGGCCGTTCATGCAAGCACTCAGAGTTTGCTTGTTGTAGCTGGATGTCATCCCAAAAACTCACTCTTGTGAAGTGTGTACTTATTTGGGCTGGACTTCTTCAGTCAGAAAATGAAACCGGCATGAATCAGGACTCCAAAGAACTCCTGGTTATTTTCATCAAGCTCTTTTGTTTGTGCCTGGTGACCAGATTCCAGGGAAGCCTCTCAGCCCGTATGTATTCCAAAGCCTAGGAAAAGCTTGATGCACGTTGAATAGAAAGTCCACTTCTGCACATGTCCCCAAGAGCCCCACAGCAAATGATGGGTTGTGGGTGCAGCCAGAAATCCTCAGTGAGCACATCATCCTCCCTCCTGGAGCCTTGCCATGGACAGGGTGAGGGTGGGAGGGTAGAAGAGTGTGCAATATACATGTCTTTATCCAAGCCCATTGTATTTCCTTGGTCCCATGGGAAGCCAAAGCCCCCTCTTATGGGTCAGGCAGCTCCTGGTCCTGCTTTGGACTGGAGATGATGTTTCCATTCTGCTTGGCTTTTCTTTCTGGATCTGAAAGAAATGGAGGTGTTGGTTCCAGCTGACTAATACCAGTGAACCTATTTGTTTAACTTGCATAAATCACAAACCCCTTAGAGGCAGGTTTTCATGGGTGGAAGAGAGATGTTTCTTTAGCTAGAACAAAAAAAGAAAAAAAAAGAGATTAACTTCTTTGTTATTAGCAACTATGTGTAAACTCGTGTCCTCATTTTGGTTTGTGCTGTGGTTTTGTTGACAGCTTATGTCTTGCTTACGCTTTTCCCCTGTAACTAAAAATTGCTGTTTGTGTTAGTACTTGGGGGGTGGGATGGGATGGCCCATCAAGAAGTGAAAACTGTCCTACTAAAAATGGATAAAATTACTTTAGTGAAAGTTCAGTACGGTTCTGGATAGAAAAGAGGAAATTGGAAGGGAGAGTTTTCTTTTGTTTTGGTTGAGCGTTTTTTTAATCAAGACAAAAATTATTTCCTCTTCTCTGGAGAAGGGCTTTGTGTACAGTTGTCCCTGCTCATGGAAAGTCTTGCTGCTTCTTTCCTGCTTAACTTTCTGGAGGTACAGCATCTTATGTACCACAGCACATATACCAGGTGCAAGCCATAAAGATTGGCCGTGTGAGTTGCTGACAGATGACATTTGAATTGCTCTCCTGCACTGATGATGGATAAGTTTGATCTGGTAATGTCTTACCAACAAGAAGGTTTTGGAACTGGAGATGCTCCTGCCACGAATTGCAATGTTTCCCTCCCTTGCCTCTGCAAAAACCTCGCTTGGTTTTATGGGCTGTTAATCAGAGCTGTAATCAGTCACCTATCTGCAAAAGTGATAGCAGAGCCAGTTTTAACTTTTTTTCTTTCCCCTCCTCCTCCCCAGCTAGTGCTGCCAGCCATTCCAGCTCTGTGTTAAAAGAGCTTCATAGTATTTACTGGAAAATTTCAGTGTTGCTGGCTTTCTCAAGGTCCAGTCCTCCTCCTCCCTTGCAGAGGGATCTTGCAAGATGTCATCCTGTATTTGCACTTAAAAAATACAGAACTGAAAAGAACTTCAGGTTAATCTGAATCAACTGTTTTAAGCTTCTGTGTATCTAGCTCCATGGTTAAATACTTAAATGGGAAGCACTGCTCTTTCACCAGTCACTCTCCTGAGACTAGAATGAGCTTTATGTGGTTTATATATACTGGCTAATGTCTAGTATGTCTGCTGCCGTTTTTGCATCTTAGTAGTATTTTCTTTGTTAACCCTAACAGATCGTATTCAAGTGATTTAACTATTTCCATGAGCTGAAGAACTAACTTTCTCCTTTCCATTTCCATAGGTTGTAGAATGGAACTTCTGGATAAAACAATCAATAGCTACCTTGATGTTTGGCTTGGACCCAGAGGTAAGGTTTGTCAAAAAATAAACACAGACATAAAACTGATGTTAAAGTGCAGATACCAGAGCCATAAGAAAGAGCTTCCTTCTAACATCTGGACTTTAACAGGAGACTTCTTTCTTTGGTATCTGCAAAGCATCCAAATTTCTGATTCTGTAGTAAACGAGAAAGTCCATTCAGTACTTCTGATCTTTTGACCTGAAGAGCTGCTAATTATCCAGCTATGACAGTCAGAGGTGCTATTCTTCTTACTACCACTTAAGCTCCTGTTGTTAGTCTTAGTGAACAACTTCTTTCACTCAGATATTTGCTGTCTTTTTTTTTTAGTAATTTAATAATAGCTTGCTTTGTATGTGTGTGTGTGTGTGTGTGTATTTGATGAAATCCAAGTACTGTTGACCTCATGATTAGAGCTGATAAGGAATTTTTCACTGGAAAAATCTCTGGGTTTTGGAAAGCATAACTTCTGTAAAACCATTCACAAAACACAATGGTCTTGGTAGGTTTTTCACTGGGAAAGAGTCTACAGGTGAAGAACTGCAATCCTGGTCAGCATGAGAAAGGCAGAGTCAGTGGGATGAGGACAGGTGGTGACCTTGTGTTGAGGGCTTCCAGCTGGGGTGGAGATTGCCCAGTTCCACCTGGTCCTGACCAGGGGGGATTAAATGTCAGCATCCCATAAGGAGCATGCACACTGATGCTGCCCAGTGGCATGTGCTCTCCTCCCTGATTGCTTCAATAGCATCTTTCCTACCTCTTTTTTGTCCTGGTGAAACTCCAGTGGTGATGGTGCCACTTCTTTGCAGGACAAGGTCCACAGAGGAGCCTTGGATCCTTCAAAACATGCATTCTGTTTGCTTTTAGTAGCTTTGTGCCCTTGTTTCCCCACTCCGCCCACACCCCCCCCCCCATTTGTTTAATTAGCCTGGATGTTCTGATATGACTTAGTGTGTGTATGTTGGCAAATGGTCTATATTTGTCATGCCTTGAAAATAATGAACCATAAAGGTGGCAAATCCAAATGATTCCCCAACTTTCTTAACTACTTCCTAACCTACACTTTAAGGCCTCATTTCTTATGCCCTCTAACAGCCTAGTCAGGGCTGTAAAAGCCAACGGTACTCAACTTGTTCCTTTATGGTTTGGTAAGCTTGGTTTCAATCCCTTGTTCAGGACTTCAGTGAGAAGAGCGAAATACTGTGCTGTTGCTGGGTGTGGACAGTATAGTTGTGATTTAGAAGGATCATGCACTTACCCCAAGCGACTCCCCTGAAATCCTCTTGTTTGGGGTGGTTTATGTGTTTTTCCTGAGCAGTCAACATGTTGCCAACTGGACTGGTTAGTCGGGTGGGACTGACAGCTCTGTGTGTCAGGGCTCATACAAGGACTCCAAAAATTTCATCCTCCTGAGTAGCACATACATGAGTCTAATTGGGTTAATATTGCTTAGAAAATAATTACCAAGGTCATCTGTTGATAACCACAGAAGTTTGCTGGCTGTGGAGGACATAAGATGTACTACTGGGAAATGCTGGTTTGAGACAGTAAGGGGGAAGGGGGGCTGTTGAAACTATTTTTTATAATTTAGGCTCACCTGAGGTATTCAGGGTGGAAGATCATTCTGAACTGTAATGAATATTTAAAAATAATAGTGGTAATGATTTAGGAATATCTTTGCCTTAGGAAGAGTATTCTTTCTGGTTTCTTTAACAGCTGTATAACTAAAATCATGTAATTTGTGAAAGGTTTTTTGTAAGGAGCAAAGTGGCCCTTAATAAAAGGGCTCGCTGCACTCCCTTTGTCTTTCTCCAGTAAGTCCAACACTAGAAGCATTTTGAGTTAAGCTTTTTCTGGATGATTGAACTCCTCCCTTTACAAAATATAAGTGGTTTATATGTTTTTGTTTGTTTGTTTCAGATCCCAGAGTAAAAGGATGGCTTCTTCTGGAGAACTATACACCTACCTTTATCTTCTCAGCCTTGTACTTACTAATCGTGTGGCTAGGACCAAAGTACATGCGGAATAAGCAGCCGTTTTCATGCCGGGGTATTCTAGTTGTCTACAACCTTGGACTTACATTGCTTTCTCTGTATATGTTTTATGAGGTAAGAGAAAAGGGGGTGGGGTTATTTTGCAGTATCTATTTTAATTATATTGGCTTATGTTGAAAATTATTTATGAGGACAGTCCTCCTAAACCTGGGGAAACATCTGCAGAAGCGTTGGCAACCATTCTCCAGTGTCACTTCTCAGGGGAGAAAGCCATAGTTGTAATGTTACTTCTAAGGATAGTCTGAAACAAACCTCAGCTTAAACATCTGTGCTGACCTTGCTTAGTGTTGTTTCAAATGCTTCTCTTGCTTGGTGCAACTGAAGGCCTGATCTTTCAGCATCAGTCTCTCCTTCAGTAACACCTCCTTGCCTAGAAGTCATTCTCAACCTGATTGTGCTGGTGGATTGTACAAAGTATTTGTAGCAAAACTACAGCTTGATTTGGAGCACAAAATGTTTTTAATTTAAATTATTATGCACACACTCTTCACCTCTATTTCTGTAAGATTGTACTAGCTTCTCTTGTGTCCTCTTAGAATCATAGAATTACAGAATGCATTAGATTGGAAGGGACCTTTAAAGGTCATCTAGTCCAACCCCCCTGCAGCAAGCAGGGACATCTTCACTGGATCAGATTGCTCAGAGACCCATCAAGCCTGACCTTGAATATCCCTAGGGATGGGGCGTCCTCCACCTCTCTGGGCAACATGTTCCAGTGCCTCACCACCCTGATAGTGAAGAAATTCTTCCTGCTGTCTAACCTAAACCTGAACAGCTCTAATTTAAACCCATTGCCCCTTGTTCTATCACTACATGTCCTTACAAACAGTCCCTCCCCAGCGTTCCTGTGGCCTCTTCAGGTACCAGATGTCTTAGTCTTGTTGAAACAATTTCATCAACACTTTGTGATTCATCTGTTATTTTTTAAGTTAAAATATGACCATACAAATAGATTTCAAACTGAATTGGACTTTCTGTGGACTTATTTTCTTTTTTTGGGGTTGGACTCGATGATCTTTGTGAACTCTATGATCTTAAGGGTCTCTTCCAACCAAGGTGATTTTATGATTCTATGATCTTTTCCTAACAAAATGAAGACTTAGACAGTATAAAGTTTTTCACTTCCCAAAGAGCACTTTAGCTGCTTTTATGCAAAGTTGTATGCTTTTTATTAAAGTGAAAATGGCAGTGTAAACAAGAATGTGGTCAGGAAATGAGTGTGTGGCTTTAATGTACAGAATACTCTGGCATGCTTTCAACCAAAAGGTTTTTTTTTGGGGGGCATTTACTTAGAAGTATGTGCAAGCTGTAATTCTCCTTTAAGTTTGTAGTTAATTCTATAGTGTTTTGCAAGGTGAGTGTTTAGATAGAAAGCAATTAAAATTTGAAGTTATTTCTTTTGTGTAGTGAATTATCTGGTCAAAAATTACTGAGTTAAGAACTTTGATACTTAATTCTTTGGGGAGAGTGGTTTTGGATTCAGTAGGTACTTGAAACAACTTGCATTCTTGATGTGCTCCCATTTCTAACCTCCCTGTCAGGATGTTATAATCCAGAAAAATTTGTCTGTTGATCTGTTTAATTTGTGTAAAATAATCATGTGGACATCACCTGCATTATTTTGTGCAGTTGTTGTTTATAATTATATAATAATCTATTGTTCTAACCTCCAGTTATGTTATTAAGGGTTTACAAGTGCAGACTTCTCAGTTATACTAAGTGTGGACAAAACTCTCAAGATAGCCAGTCTCTTCTCCTTGAATACTTGGAATAATACCCACAGTTACAAATGAAAATTACCATAGTATTCTGCCATGTTACAAAACTTGCTGATAAATTTATAGTAGAAAAGATCTGAACTGTTGGTCTTGTAAATACCTTTTTTTGCTAACAATGGACTGGTTACCAAGAAAGGACTATTTATTGTATGCAGAGGAAGTCCCCATGCTTGTAACCAGCTGAATAGCTTTCATATTGTGAAGGAATGAGACATCTGAAATGCCGTCACTATTCAGGCTCCTCTTTCCTATGTAGTGAAACACTTCACATCAAAGCGAGTATTTCTCTTACTCCAACATTATCTGTATGGGAGTGTTCATTGTTATTGTTGTAAATTTACCTTCTCTTTACAACTGGGACTGCACAGAGCTACAGTGATGTGAAGGCTATTAAATAAACTCCTGACAGTTGCAGTGAAATGTGTTTGGCAGCGCTTACAAGCGAGATGTGAGGGCAAGCGACGTTCTGCAACAAGGGACTGATTCCGTAAGAATGCTGCCAGGTAGAGAGCCATGCTGATGTAGCACTGCGCTGCTAGACCCGTGCAGGGGAGAGCCAAAGGGCCAGGTGGTAGGGAAAAATTCCGCTTCCCACACCTCTGGATACGTTCTGTAGCTGTAGTGCCTCTGCAATTACCTGTGCCAGTGCAAGGCAGGCAATACCCTCACCTGGATCACGAAAGTCATCAAAATCTGGCTTTGAGGGATTAACCAGGTATCAATGGCGCTTTCTAGTGCACATGCTCACTTTTAAGATGAAATGGTGAAGAGCAGCATTCAAAAAAGAGAGATATAAATCCCTGTTCTCTTCCTTCTTGTCACTTTGAGTCTCAGCTGAATTAAACTTTTTACAGTCCTGGTTCGAGGAAAGTTGTAGAACATGACCATTTACAAACTTGTTTAATAGCCTGTCTGAAAATAAGCTGCTTTAATAGCTTGTGTATGATAACACCTGAAATGCTGCTTTGGAGTTTTTCCTGGGTTGTAGCTGTGGTGGTTCAGGTCATGACTCATTGCATCGCAGCTCAGTTTAAATACTGTATGACCCAAACAAGATGTTAACATGAGGCATCCTCCCAGTTACGATGAGAAAGATGGCCTACTTGGTTTTCTGACCTTTACTTCTGAATCTTGGTATGCAATAACGCGGAGAAAAAAATTTTGCATGGTAGGATTTGTATAACTCAAGTTACTGTGCGCTGCTCAGTCTGCTGAGGTAATATAATCCAACCTTATTTTAAAATCACTAGAAATCTTACAGCTCTTATTTGGAATTCCTAAGATAGTCATTTCTGTGTGTACTTGCTATAAATGATTTATTTGGGCATTTAATGACCGGACTGGGTTCTAGTACCAGCAGAACAGAGTAGTAGACTGTGTTTGTCACAGATGGTATCAAAGGCACGGCAGTCCTCAGGGAGAGGGAGAGGTTCCTCCAAGGCTGACCTGTCACTCCATACTTTTGGAACAGGAGAAGGTCATTGGGGCAAACAACAATATTTTATTCTTTATAAATCTTGGTCTTTGAGGGGAAATAGCACTCCTGACTTGGGCAGGGGCAACGAGGGGTGGCTTGATAGAGAAGGTGTGTATCAGGGTGGCTGGTAGAGGGGTTATAGGGTGTGGGCTAATTGCCTGCTGCCTGGCATGGCTGTGTCCATAAGAGCTGCAGGAGTAGTTAGAGCAGCAGAGACAGCATCGCTTCACATGTCGCTGCTCTGTGCTGGGGTGATGAGCTGAGTTATCTTGCCATGCTGTGAGTATGGCTCATGCCTCTCGAGCCCCAGCTGGGTGACTTGGCAAAGCAGAGAGAGTGACAGGTACCCAATTACTTAGTATGCAGACCTGTTTTATTTTGGGGGTGTTTGTTAGCGAAACTAGGCCAGATAACGACCACCCAGACTTACATTCAAGAAAACTGGTCAGTGATGAAGGCTTACTTTCTTAAGTGATCTTTGTACAGCGTTTTTTTCTTCATCTGAAAAATGAATTTCCTGCTGAATCTGCCTGAGAAAAGTCTCAGGTTTCCCTGATAGGGGAGATGATGGGCATACTGTAGGAAATGCATCCTAGGAGTAGCACCCTGTTTTAGAAAGGAGGGGACTCAGCGAAGAGGTGCCATAGCACGTGAGCTGCGGGTGGCAGCTCGCTGCCAGGCTGGTCTTCCCTCTTCCATTTTTTCTCCACAGGTCGCAAAGAACCCTTATCTCTGTCCTGAGGTGACAGTGTTTGTGTAAAGAGAACACTTCATGTCTCCACACGCTTTTGCTTTCTTTGATCAGACGTGTGAACTTCTGGTTCACTTCATTCTAATCTAACGCTGTTTTGAAGCTCATAAACCCATCACGCCTTGACAGCGTGATGCAGTGCTGGGTCCCTTATCTGCCCCTCTCTAGCTAGTTGCGGGCTTTGGTTTTATCACAAAATCCCCAAATCCTCCCCAGTAACATCTCCTGCAGCCCAGTCAGACTGGTGTTAGTGTGCTGGGTTACTTAAGTAGCAGAGTTGATTAAAAATAGGACACACCACAACATTTTGAAGAATTCAGCAATGGAATTTCAAAATTAAAGCAACATAAAAAGGAAAAAATTAATGTAGGGGAAGGAAGTACAAGTTGCTTGAGCACAAAAGCAGCTTCAGGCTGTAGGGTTTTCCCGCTGAGCTGAGGGACTTTTCTGGACAGGTTCATTTCTTGAGAGAAAGTACAAGGCGTCTTTGGTCATGTTACGCTTTAGGTATTGGACGTGTATCCCTTGGAGGGAAAGCTCTTTAGTTTCAGTGTGCTAGCCTTTACCTGGGGGAAGTTTATGGACCACAGCGTTAGTGAGGGATGCTATTTGGATTAATGACATTATAAACATAGTGATTATCCCTCTATTCCTAACACTTCCTTGAACTATGAGAACAGGATGGAAACATCTGTAAGCTCTTAACAACATGATCACAGCACAATGTGGTCTTCTGTCTGAGGGACTGGCGGGCACCCACGAAGCCACACAGGCTTTCCCTTGGCGCCCTAAGCGCGGTTTGGTGCAGGGCTTGCTCCGGGATGTAGCCAGCCCTTTAGCAGGGTATCACTTTTAAACTGGTGTGCTTTTCAGAGCCGTGCCTGTCCTACAGCCAGGAAAGGAGTCATCCCGTGGCTGCCTTCCCTTTGTTGCTTGGATAGAAAAATTGCTTGGGTCTGCTGTTGATGTGCATGGCTGCCCTGCTCTCACTGTGGCAGGGTGGTATTGATTGATCTCTAATACATGAGATCATTTTGGGTCTATATGTTATGATATAAAAAGGTGTCTTTTTCCTTTTTCTTTCCTTGCCCTAAATAGCAGCAATAATTCTGTTGCAGAAGGTCAAAAATGATGACCTAGGCTGACTGGGTATTTTAAAAGCTAATTTAGGGGAAAATGAGGCATGAAGGAAATAACACAGAGAAAAGGTAGGCCATTAAAGTGATAATCTTTATTGTACCATTTAGAATTAGCTTCGCATTCACAGTTCAGAGCAGCATTTAATCGTACCAGTTATTGTAGTCCTTTAATGAAGCAGTCCTTTTAGATGACTTATGGTAGAAGGAATTTACACCATGGCTTTGCAAAGGGCTTGGTTTTTTTTATTCTGCATGAGCGTAGGTAAGTCCAAAACCAGACAACTTGCTTGCGCAGGGTATTTGTCTCTGCCTTTAAAATTTTTGGGGGGACACCTAACAATTTCCTATTTTTTTCACTTGGGAATCGTCTAAATTTGTTACTTCTCTCCTTATGCTATCCCCAAGAGGAAAAGCATCTTTATAAACAACATCCAGTGATGCCTTCTGTTGCAGTATTAAAGGGGACACAAGGACACTTTTGTCCTTGTACCCTCCTCCGGTCCCACCCTCAGCCTGCTTCTCCATCTCCCACCTGTGGATGGGTGGGACGTAGACACCAAGCTTGCCTCTTGCTTCCTGGGAGGTTTCAGCCAGCCTGTTTTCAGCCAGTGTTTTCAAGCAGCAGGCTCCCCGTCATCCTCTCGTGACTAATAGCTGGTCATTGCTCTTGAAAGTGATTCCATCATGTTTGAGGTGTTACTTGTTATGCCAGGAAGTCAGGCAGGCAACAGCATATCCTGTGGAGGAAGTCACTTGTCCGGGGAAGGATGTAATGTCCTCAAGATAAGTATATTATTTAAAGAGATCTTGAAGAATCACAGTAAGGTAAAACATTAGTTGTTAGCTGTTAAGGATAGCAACACTGAAGATGTGGTCTGTTACACAGTTGAAAAAAATGTAGTTTGATCTCTGTTTATAAAATTTCTTGGAAATGTAACTTTTTCTTTCCAAAAAGAATAATAAGAAAAATATATTTACTTTGCTTGGTTGTTCACTTTGTCCAATAATGAGATCATGAGCCAAGAGGGAAAGACATTTCTTAAGAATCTGCCTGGAATACGACTGGGCAAAACACACACCGTGTGGGATAAGTGAGGATAAGATGCTACCGCTCATTTTTATTCTGATATAACCCAACTGGAAGAACTTTTATGATTCACCCTCCACTATGACTCAGTCAGTCATTGGAGGTTGAATTCGCCCTAATGCCCTACTTGGGTGCCCATGAATCCCTTGGCACCAGACGTCTTGGCAGAGCTGCTGTGGAGGTTTGCATGTGCCACGAGGTGCAGCCTTCTCCCCAAATGACACTTTCTTCTTTGATCTTCTCAGCTGGTGACAGGAGTATGGGAAGGAGGATACAACTTCTTCTGTCAGGATACGCACAGTGGAGGAGAAGCTGATATGAAGGTAATGTAATCAAGACTTATAGCTAATAATGTTTCACATTGTCCCCTGTGGAGAGCAGAACAGTACTGATTATACAGATTTTGTTCAAACTGTATGCTTTTTTCCCTTCCTTTTACAATACAATGGACATTGCAGTGTCAAGCATATTAGTTAATCTACAATATACTCATGGTTGGTATTCTGGTGAGTGATGACCTGTAAATTTTCAAAGTGTTCCTAGGTCAAAATCCTAGGATTTGGCCTTCAGACTGTATCTAGCTGCAGTGTGTTGCGACTTCCCTTCTCTTTCTGAGATAGGGTGGTGGTTTCTTCAGGTCACTGCTCAGATCTCTCCTTTACAGAAAGCACCGTGGGACCAAATCTGCTTAAATACTTTCTTGTTTTTTTCAGGGACACCCCAGGTGCACAACAATAACTTCTTAAAAAGGTCCCTGTGTCCCATTTTCAGCTGTAACTGTGGGTTTGTACCCACAGATCTCCTGCAGACAGATGCGAGGCTGCAGAGTTACAGAAGCTCAGCAGCGTCTTCAGTCCAAGTAGCGCACAGTAGAATCTGGATTTTAATTTAACTTAGGTACCAAAAGGGTTGAAAGCCCCCACAATGTGCAGTGCTTCTAAAACTTCTTTCTTCCTTTCCAGATCATACGTGTCCTCTGGTGGTACTATTTCTCCAAACTCATCGAGTTCATGGATACCTTCTTTTTCATTTTGCGGAAAAATAATCATCAGATCACTGTTCTGCATGTCTACCACCATGCAACGATGCTGAACATTTGGTGGTTTGTCATGAACTGGGTGCCTTGTGGTCACTGTAAGTACTGGGTTATGATGGGGAGCACTTGCAGCAAGGGCCTCATTTTAGTTTTCTTTTGGACAAACCAAGCGTCTCTGGTACCTTCAGCTGCAGGATTTGTTGTGTCTATATTAACCCGCTCCACTGAACTGCAGCTATTGCAGAGAGTTGCAGTTACTAAGCCGCAGAGCTGCCAGTTAAGGCATGCTGACAGTTTGCAGAGTTTGCATGGCAGTGTGACGTTTATCAGCTGCAGTAGTCCAGCTCTGACACCCATCAACCTTATGTTCTCTTTTTTTGTGGTGGCTGCAGATCCTCTAATGAAAGATTACACTTTTTCCAAGCCAGAGCCAGAAGTTCATTCCAGCTGCAGGATGGCTAATCTTGTCCCTGTATCTGTCAAGCTCACTGGAGATGTTACTGTCTTCGTTTAATCTCATTATACCAGTAGCCATAACAAATTATTTCAATTAAAATCTTGTCCCCTGAGCGCTAGTGAACTTGATCAAATACACCTTAAGTGGAAGATTTCTATGTGTCTCTTGTCTGAATCACGCTGCACACTGGCTGTCATGCTTCTATGTCAGTGCTGTTAGCTGGCATCCAGTTCCCTGACTGCATTAGTGTGGCTTAGCTGTGGTTCAGGTGTGCAGCTCGTGGATACTGGCTCTGTTGAACACTCACCCGAGTGAAACCTTTTGAAGTCTAGGGGATGTGAGCTACCAGCAGTGCAGACCGAGAGGCTGGGTTGCTCGGGAGTCTGCTCTCTGAGCCAAGCAACATAGAAACTCATATTTGTGTCGTGTTGTCAGAACAACAGTGAGTAATGCTGAACCTATAAAAAGTGGGCATCTGGAGCCACGTTCTCCTCCAGGGAAGTTGATCCCTGTTTATACAGCAGCCAAAAGTGCAGATACTTGGAGTCTATCTGGTGTTTGTGTGGTCTCGCAAATACTTTTGTGCTATTTCTAGTGATGTGTTTTTATTCTTCCTTTCTCAGCTTTGTGTTCTGAAAGTTTCTTTAGCAACTAAAGGTGCTGTAAGCAAGGACAAATGAAATGGCTGTCTTGCAATTTCTGACGATATCTGTTGCTTCTGGTTATAAAAAACAAAATAGTCTCCTGCCTGGAAGGAAGTGAAATAAGCCTGAAATTTGATGGGTGAAGTGATCAATTGTTTGGCATGTTTATGTGCCTCCTTTTTATTAGTTTCCTCAGTTCCCTTGAGAAGCCAGAATGTAGATGTGAAAAAGAATAAATTGAGGAAACAAAAGCAGAAAGCTGGTATGAACTGCACAGCTGCAAAGCAGCTCAGCCAGTCCATTGGGTGAACAGAAGAAAAATGTGGGGGAGGGGGGAATAAATCTCATTTTTCTTCTAAGAAAGTTTTAAATAGTAACACTTTGAACTTGTTATTTTTGTAGGTTCCATGAAACAGCATGTTCCTGGTAATACAGTGTACTTTCTTTTTCCTTTGCCCTCTTTTTTTTTTTAGCTTACTTTGGTGCCACACTGAACAGCTTTATCCATGTCCTCATGTACTCCTACTACGGATTGTCTGCTGTTCCAGCAATGCGTCCGTATCTGTGGTGGAAGAAGTACATTACTCAGGGGCAGCTGGTGAGTGATTAGCTCTTCAGGGCTTCAGCAGGCTCTTGTATTAGTGATGGGGTCCCCCTGTCTTTACAGAGTTAGAAAATTTTGGCAGGGGGTAGAAGAAGGGAGAATGAAGGCTAATACTTTCCACATCTTTAAGTGCCTAAATCACCGTAAAAATCCAGCTTCTGCACTGCTGTTTGTTCTTTTTTTGGGATAGGGGGGAGCTGGGGACTGATGGTGTACACAGATGAGTGTTGAGACCAGCAGGGTCTTCCTCCACTGCCCCACATTGTGTGGCCCAATGTATGTAGGAGTCATAGCACTAGGTCTTCTGGGACTCACTAGCCAGAGAGGAGGGAGAAGCTTTTCTTCCAAGCCTGCTTGAACTAACGCGTTCTTATCAGTATGATTGCTCAGGCTGGTGTTGAGATGACAGACCAGAAACCATGTGCAGCTAACAAGGCCCTTCATTCTAGTCCCACAGGACAGTGGCTTATGTGTCTGACTTTTGCATGCAGTTGCAAATGGTTTATTAAAAACTGTTCAATATTTCTGGTCTCCTTCTGCACTTTAAATGGCCAGATTTTTTTCTCTTGTAATTCTGTCTTGGACTCCTTGCATCCATTTGTATTGTTTCCAGTGTATACAGTGATGAAGCCTGAACGCTGTGTGCTGGAGGTGAAAAGAATAACAAAACTGAGCAATATGGTACATGCTGTAATGATACTGCACAAGAACCAGGTGTCAATGTGTATAATGTGTCAGAACACATGGGGAAACCCAAAACAAGGGTGTTCTGTCTTCCTATTTTGTAGGTGGGGAAACTGAAGCCTAGAGATAGACTACGAGAAGGACTTTGAGGTGCTGGAGCAGGTCCAGAGAAGGGCAAAAAAGCTGGTAAAGGGTTTGGAGCACAGGTCTTACGAGGATCAGCTGAAGGAACTGGGGTCGTTTAGCTTGAAGAAGAGGAGGCTGAGGGGAGACCTTATCACTCTCCAAGACTATCTGAAAGGAGGTTGTAGTGACCTTGAGGGTTGGTCTCTTCTCCCAAGTAACAAGCAATAGGATAAGAAGTGGTCCCAAGTTAAGTCAGGGGAGGTTTAGATTGGATATCAGGAAAAATCCGTTCACCGAAAGAGCCGTCAGGTGTTGGAACAGGCTGCCCAGAGAGGTGGTGGAGTCACCATCCCTGGAGGTGTTCAAAAAATGTAGATGTAGCACTCCAGGACATGGTTTAGTTGACATGGTGGTACTGTACAGACAGTTTTGACAATCTTAGAGGTTTTTTCCAACCTTAAAGATTCTATGATTCTGTGATTTTTTTGTTATCTTCTGCCTTGCTCCCCTCCCCACTCCCAGCACTCTCTGAGCTGCGAGTAGGTCTAATAAACTTTGCTGGTGATGATTAATAGCATTTGCTATTCAGAGAGTTGAGTCTCAAAAGCTCTTATTTTTTTAAGCACTCTTCCTTCCTGAGGATGCTAAGTATTGTAGCAGTGGGATCATTGCTTGGGGGTAGGGGTTGCTTTGTGTGTTGGTTTTTGGGGTTTTGGTGGTGGGGTTTTTTTTCTTCTTCCAGATTTAGGCGCTGTTCTTCATCCTGGTTGTTTGAGTGCCACAGAGTTCAAGTGTCTCGGTGCTTCAGTTGCTCCCCTGGCTATTGTCACAGCTGCTTTCACTTCCCTGCAGCAGAATAGCAGAGCAGAACACAACACTCTTTCCCTTTTTAAAATAAACATTCCCTAATCTGGTAGCCTTCATGTAAGGATGAATTTTGCCTAAGGCCCTCTGCAGTGCTTAAGCCCAAACTCTGCTTTTCCAAAAGAGATAACTGAAGATAATTAAACCCCAGTTCCCCTTCCTGCCTTCATGGCTTCCCTGCAGCATTTAGCCAAAAATTCTTACGCTGGAGCCATGCAGTCCTTGTCCGTGGGAGAGGATCACAGGGTCCGTGTGTAAACCCAGTGGGCCCAAGTCTTTTGCGCCGGAAGCAGTGAGATGCATATCTACTCTGTTAGGATGGTAGAGCCAAACCCCAATGAGCTCTCACTAGGAAGAAGGTGGTCTTTGTTCCTTAGCATATTTATAGCTCAATTCTACAGAAGTTACTCTCATGCTCTAAAATGGAATGATATTAATCAACTAAAAACACTTAAACAACAGAATACCACAGCCTGACTGTCTGCTAACTTGGGTTTACACTTAGCAAGATAGAGAAGATAAACTTGTCAAACACACAGCATTACATATTTTTGACTTGTTTTGGAAGTAACTCATGAGATTTTTGTCACTCATAGCACTTTTTTATTTTTCCTCCTTACGTTATTCTGCACCTTTTCTCCTCCTCTTTTTTATTTTTCTCTCCCCAGACTCAGTTTGTCCTGACAATCTTCCAGACCAGCTGCGGTGTTGTTTGGCCGTGTGCGTTTCCTCAGGGGTGGCTGTATTTCCAGATTTCTTACATGATTTCTTTGATTATCCTCTTCACAAATTTCTATATTCAGGTAAGAGTAATGCTTGTTGACTCCTTGTATCTCTTGGGAGGCTGTTGATGGAAAGATGTGCTTGAAATGTCTTGTTGCTATCTTCTCATAATATGTGTACGATCTGAAAGTACTCGTTGGTTGGCCCTCTGGCTTTGAATCTTCTGATGTTTTGTATCTGTAGTTCAGAACAATTAGTAATTTCATTAAGCAGAGTGGCACAAAAAGACATTTTAATAATGCAGACAAGGGAGAGGAAGAGCTTTATTATAAGAAACAGCTTTCCAGTCTGAAATAAAATGGCAGCCCGTGAAGCACCCAAAGGAATTGTTCATTACTGCTCTTAGAAGGGGAAACACTTGTTTTATATCCAGGGAAACTTCCCAAACTCCTAACATACACAATATGGTTTTGGCTCACCTTTACTGGTGTTTGCTTGTATTTCCACATGGAAAACTGGCATTTTGAATTGTTCTTCTACAAAAACTGATTTCATGTCTGAACAGATCCAGACTTGGTATGTGCTGTTCTTAGTAATCAGGCAGTGAGCTGTACCTGTCTTCAGAAAATCAAACCAACACAGCACTGCCCCCAAACCAGCAAACTCTGTTATGTATATTAAAAGTCTCTTGAAAGATTTGAGCATTTTGGGTCTGGTAAGGGTGATTCATGGGGCGGGGGGAAAACATAGCAGGCATCTTTATCTGATCTTTCAGTGCTTCTTAAAATCAGCCCCATGGTCCGTATTACTCACTGTGTATGAACATGCTAATCAAACATGATAATACATTCCCAATATTACTTGACTTCCTTCACAAATTTTACTCACATTTTAACTTTTAACCATTTAACTTTTTCACACACATACTGGGAAAGACTTTTGTCAGGTGACTGAGCCCCTTTCACAACGACTAATTCCTGTGTATTTTTTCACCATCTGTAAATTTTTGGGGGTGTCCTGTTAGCTTTTTCTTCCCATGTTGGCCAACACCAGTTCCTTTCACATTTCTGTCTCTGAACTTCCCTCACTGTTCTTGTTTACCTGCTTCTCTGCCTTTGTTTGAGATAGTCACCTGCGGTGTATCAGACCTCCTTCCTCACTTGTCATTTTGAGTATATTCTTCTGCCATACTCTGCTCATAAAATTGCTTCCCTTGTTTTGAATCTGCTGTTAACGCAGGGCTACCAGTGCTACCCATCGTAGTATCAGGCCTTTTTCTTTCCCAGTGAACTAATTTTCCTGCTGTGATGAATGAAAGGCGTAGTATAGCCTCACATGCAAAAAAATGTTAGAGCTTGTTACACTCTGCCACCATCACAAAGTCTTTAAAAATGATAGATGCAAGTTTTCATTTGACTTTCTTGAGTTACTGTGAGGAAGTGGTTATTTATATCTTGTTAAGCAAAGTCCTTCCGTATATTCTAGACTTACAACAAGAAGGCATCCTCGAGGAGGAAAGAGTATCAGAACGGCTCTACGGCCACTGTGAACGGGTACACAAACAGCTTTTCTTCCCTTGAGAACAATGTGAAACAAAGGAAACAAAGGAAGGATTGAAGACCAAACTGAAAAACCATTTTGATAACCCCAACAACAAAATCATCTGATTGTAAGCACAATAAGAGTTGTGCACTAATACTCTAACGGCTACTGTAACTATTCCTGCCTAGAATAGTGTGATTTATGTAGGACTTAACCAGTGCAAACACCCTAGAAACTGTATAAAGAACATAAAAGTAGGTTAAAGTTTAAAAATAATTCTGGGCTGCCACTGACCCCGCTATAGACTGTGGAAGGGAGTATTATCGTAGTATCCGACACTGCTGTTGCCTTACTAGTCAATATGATAGGTGCTGAATTATGATTCACAATTTGAAAACACTGTAATCTAAACCTCCATGTTTTTTACTGTAGATCATGCATGTGATTGTAGAGGTAATTTGTACGATGCTGGTTTCAGTAGATAAACACACATGCCTTAAATTAAAAGCAGGGCCCAAAGCTTATTACTGGTTTAAAAATTAGGGTATGTTTCAACTTTTCAGTCGACTGACTTTTTATTAAAAAGTCATTTAGAAGAATCCATTGATCATTTTACTGTTCTGTACGTGATACACGGCGTCCGTATCTCCTACGCGATACAGTGAAATTGGAAATGGCTCATTTAGTTTTGTATATTTGGCTTTAACTGACTATAGGGTCACAAACCAGATGGAAAAGTTATTTTACCTTTTTAATAGATCTTATTTTTTTATTTGAAGTATGTCACTAATGTAAAATTAATTGGCGCTTACACAGTCCAGTAAGATTTAAATATTGTCTCTAAAGTTTAGAGTATATACAGGGTGGACCCATCTTTTCTTTCTTCTTTTTTTTCTTTCTCTTTTTTTTTTTTTGTATTTTTGAGAATTCCTAAAAGCTAAATGAAGAGTGGTTTTCAATATGGGAACTGGCAGAATTTCAAGTGTTATTACCATAGCCATATCCACGTTTTAGGAGCTACTGTTTAAGTCTGTGATGTATCCGAGAGTGTATTTAAAAGCAAAGGCAGAAAGATGCTTTTATGATAGAATTCTGATAGAATCTGTATTTAAGTTGGTATCGGTGCCGTTCTTCATGTAGCATATGTTCATTTTTAAAATGTGCCTAACACAAACATGGGTGGTTTTTTGGGGGTTTTTTGGGGGCTTTTTCCCAAACACGCAAAGTTAAATGGTCTAAGTCATATCTAATGTTTTTTAAATGTTATTGAAATGTGCTGGAAATGTCTGTTTCTGTAATGTGAGTTGTGTATATCACCAGTAATGTTCTGGGTTGTTATCTGAAGATTTGGTTTGAGTGCTTGTTAAAGCTACTCCCCTTGTAAAATCTTGCCTTGTGCATATGAGGAGCCAGTTGCAAAGCCAATATCTGTTGCTGGTATTTTGGTATCTGTTGTGGTGGAGTTTGGCTTATGAATATCTTATTCATTAAGCTCTGAAAAAATGAATAGTGCAAGACATTCTGCTGGTCATGGCTCAAGTTTAACTGTTTGTTTTTTGATATTTATATAAATGCCAGTTTTAACGTTTCTTTTTCTTTTAATTAAATCTTTTTTAAAATTTTTGCACATCTCTTAGGGAATTATTAAGTTCTCCTGCTAGCTTTGTGGGGTTTCATTCCTTGTTTTGAAGGAGACAGTGTCTGTTATGTTTACATTATCAAAGCTTGTGCATGTGTCTTCATTTCTAGGTACTGGTTTGCAGAGTCTTTACATAGCTCAGTACAGCAGCTATAATGTTCAAAATAGGCTGTCTAAATGTGCTAGAAATAAACCCTTGGCTCATCCGAATATACCGACGTTGTTAATGTTTGACATGGTTTAATCATTAAAACACTTTTGATGATCTCTGCCTGAATTCTGGTGGGTTTGTACGGATTTAATGCATTGCTCCATCCCGTGTCAGGCCAAGGAAGAGCTGCCATGGTGGAAAGACAGTGGCAGACACCCACAGAAATTGAGTGTAGCAGAGATTTGACAGCAGATGCCTTACAGAAACCTGTGGCTGTTACTAACTGCTGTTCCCTTGCCTGACTGTGGAAATCCTTGTCTGTGTGATGGATTAAACCTCCCACTGGGGTCACTGACTCACTTGAATGCAGAGCAGCCCAAATGGCTCCCAGACAATGACTGCCAGGAGCAAAGCTTAATATGGCCGAGAGGGGCTTCCTGCCTCAGCTGCCCGGTCTGTAAAATGGGAATAATGCCTCTCTCCAGAACAGGAGCATTTTTTGCTATATCCTTACAGCGCCCCTTGCCCTGAAGGATTGTTTCTGAGCCCTCTCCGATTTGAGTGTTTAATCAGTGTGTTGCAACAAGCTCAGGTAACTTAGTGATGGACTCAGTAAAAACATAACTACTTCTGTCAGTGTCTTCTCGCTTGCAGACTGTGAAAACAAGAAACCTAGGTGGGGGAAATAGGTTTTGCACTCAGATGTCTCATGCAAGGCTGGTCTGCGTTGGGAGGCAGCTCCAATTGCCTGAAATGGTTGGTAAGACCGTTCTTCTTTCCTACACGTGCAAAAATCAACTTGGAAATTGAGTAGTTTCTAAGCAGGACTCAGTAAAGTGCAGTTCTTTGGATGATGAGACAAATCTACAGGGAGTACCTAGAAGGCAGAAAGTGCAGCATCAACTGGGCTTTCTCTGGTGAGCCAGCTGAGACTGGGCTGCTGCCCTAAACCTAACCTTCAAGGTCAGTAGCACACAGTGACAAAATGAGATGGTTTGTCACCATGCAGACCCAGTGACTGTCCAAAACTGACAGATGTGGGCTTGGGAAGATGTGTAGCATCAATAGTTTTTGTACCTCCAGGAAGATTGTGGCTCTTGGGTACTCTTCTACAGTCTCAGCAGCAACTGGAAAGTGTCTGGGAGCTGTAGGGGTTAGGTCAGACATCACTTTACCAAAACTGACAACCAGACTGATGGATGGAGGTAGGAGCCTTGGGTCTGCCCACCTGTCTCAGCTTCCAGTGCGTTACCTGTCCTGGGGCAAGTAGCAGCCTTTGGATTGCCTTGATTCCCTGATTACCTGCAGTTCTCCTAATACATGTAACTGTGATTGGCACTTGGGACTATAAACTAGTCCTTCAAAAAGACTTTACAAGTTGTAAAGGCTGGAGAGATGAAAAAAAGACCAACTGCTACCAAGGGGATAGAGAGGTTTTATGTAAACTTGGCTGGGGAGAATGGAACAGTTCAGTATCTATTTGCAAAGGGTGAATGCCCAAGCTTCAAACTGTTACATTAAGATACCATGCAGCTCATGAGCTAACCAACTCCCTTCCCATACTCGGGTTCTACAGCCCGAGTGATGGAGAGGGAGCTGAATACTTCTATTAAATGGGATGGGGAATGGGATAGGTGAGCTCAAATGCTCAGAATGTTAGCTTCTCTTGGGGCAGTCCTGGCATAAAGGCCCTGAGTGTTGTGTCAGGGAGGCACAACCCACTCCTTAGGACTGGGGTCACTCTGGCACTGGGATTCCTGAGTTGGCAGAGGGTAGTGGAAAAGCTAAGAACAATTCTGGAAATGTAAGAAATCTTTGTGGCTGTCCCTGTATTTTACTTAATGCAAGGCAGGTATTAAATAACCCTGGACCTTCTGATCGGGCTTCTGCCACTAAAACTGGGGCAAAGAAGCCCCCACAGCCCCAAGCCTAATACAGAGCTGTTCTGGGGTGTTGCCTCTACTTCTGATACTTGGTAGCTGTCCTGAGGCATAAGTTAACAGACATGTATGTGTTGGGTGAGACTGGAATGTATGTTGTTAAAAGGCACGCGGGGTTCAAAAAAGAGATGTAAAAGTAAGCTAGAGACTGAAGAGAAGTATAACTAATCAGAGGCCAAGTTACTTTGGTAGTGTAGGTTCTGCTGGGAATCCCCTTGGAGCAGTGCAGGGGGTGACGAAAATATGTATAGAAATCTTGTGTTAGAGAACTGTTGCTGAGAGCTCTGTTGGTACAGAAGATAAACGTGCATTGCTGCTGCCATCCTCTTGCCAAGAATTACTGAGCCAACAAAGATGATTAGTTGTAATCACCAGGATGTTGCAAGATCTGGTTTAAAAAGCAGACTTGGATTCAATTGTTGTCTTTGAATGCATTTAATTTAAATAGATGGATATACAAAACAAGATCCATATGTTTCTCAGTTTTGGTAGAGCAAAGTTGAATGAGCAGCAGCAACTAGAGTCCCGAGGGTCCCCATGAAAGGGCAGTAGCAGAGGCATTATATTTTAAATCAAAATGGTTTGGTGAGTTTTTTTTGGTTGTGGGTTTTTTTTGTTTTTTTAAAGAGTGTGTTTTAAGTCAGTCAAGCTGGGATTTGTAGGAGGAGGAAAAAGTACTACGTATCTTGTATTTCGAGGAGAGATATATAATGTAGATGTCATGTTTTCTATAGGAAGAATGTAAAAAGTGATACCTGGTAACTGGTAGGCATGACAGTCTGATTTCAGTATGATGAAAGGTTTCAGAGTAAATTGGAAGAATCATCAAGTACAAGGAAGTTAACAGCAAATGGGAGAAAATGTACTGTGTTTTCTGAAAGGAAACACACTTGACTTACCAGTATTTTTGTTTAATAAAAAAATACAGTGTAGACAAAGGAAATACATCTTCCATTCGTCTGGAACAGGTACTGCCTTTAATTGCCAAAGTGATTATCTGAACTAGAGGGTGTGGTGACCAGCAACAGGATCCATGGACAAGCAAGGGTCAAACCGATGAGACGTCAGTTTGTCTCGATGCTTTCAGCCTGAAGGGAGCCCACCAGTAATGTTTTTAGTAATGACCTTGGTATAAAGAGTAGGAATGTTTGCGGATGACAACACGAGGAAGCACTGTCAGTGCCAAGGAAGATTACATCTACAGAAACAACCAGGTGACCTTGGTAGCTGGAGTGAGAAATGGGATTAGTGTAAATCCCCTTTAGAGACCAGTAACAGAATTTCAGCTGTTTCCATGAGAGTTTTAGTTGGAAAGGACTATTCAACAGCCTACAGGTGCTACTATTAAAAGAGGATGGGGAGGGGTCTTAGTTGCTCATCTTCCATCATCCATCTTTAGTGGAAAAAGGAATGTGCTAGAGCAGGGGAGTGGGGCTCTGGTAGGACTTCCTTTTGACGGATACACATTTTTCTCTCACTGTGATCTCCTGAAGAAAAGTGATTCTAAAAGATGAGTCGTACAGAAGAGTTACTGGGATGGTTGGAAAAACGAAGAAGTCTTGCAACATGGGAGTGCAGCAAAGCCAGGGCTGAGAAGCAGTGCAGCGGCAGCCTACACAGACATCATGACAATAGACAGCATGAAGAAAAATGAGTTATTTTAATTGTGTTGACACAAAACAAATGGGTACAAACTAGCCAAAAGTAAACTTAGGCTAGAAATTGGAAGAGGACCTTTGTTAGTGGAATATGGCTCTGGAGCAGCTTTCCTGTAAGAATACCTTTGGAGGTCTGCAGGACTGATTTAAGAAAGGACACTGGCCACTTCTAAAGGTTGTAGGACTGGGTAATGGGACTTCCTGGTGTCCTATACTGTGATATCACCAAAAGCAGATGATACCTGCTCTGTGAAACCATACTTAAGAAAGGGCAAAACACTGTCCAGCAGAGAGGAGTGAGGACAAATATGTGAGAAACAACCCTGCAGACACCAAGGTGAGAGAAGAAGGAGGGGAGAAGGTGCTCTAGTTGCCAGAGCAGATTCCCCTGCAGCCTGTGGAGAGGACCATACCAGAGCAGGCACCCACACTGCAGCCCATGGAAGGCCACATGGTAGAGCAACTGGACATGCCCTGAAGGAACTGCGGATTGTGGAGAGCCCATGCTGGAGCAGGCTTGTCCTGAGGGACTGCATCCCACAGGAACAACCTGCACTAGAGCATGAGGAGGAAGGAGTAGCAGAGAGAAGCTGTTATGGACTGACCACAACCCCACACACCACTTGGAGCAGGGAAGAGGCAGAGGGGTCAGGAATGAAGGAGTGAAGCTGAGCCTTGGAAGAAGGGGGTGGGGGAAGGTGCGGGGAAGGTGTTTTAGATTTTGTCTTTGTTTCTCACCACTCAAATCTATTTTGTTTGGCAATAAATTATTTTGCCCAAATCTGTTTTGCCTGTGACTGGTGAGTGACCTCCCTCTCAACTCAAAAGCTTCTAATATAATTTTCCTTCCTCATCCTGTTGAGAACAGGGAGAGAGCAGCTGGATGGGCAGCTGGCAGCTAGATGAGGTCACCCCTCCCTACCTGGGCACTTCTTACAAAGCCAATGTTTTAGGCAGAAAGCAGCTTCCTTGATGGTAAGAAAGATACGTGAAAGTCCGCAAGGTGCCGTGGCACCATGAAGCGCAGCCTAAAGATAATTGGCCATCATGGTACAGCCAGAGCTCTTGTAGTCTGGGAAAAAAATGCTTATTGGAGTGAAGCAGTTGCATTTAAAGGCAACATCTTTTCCAGGATCTGGCCCATAATCCTTGCAAAGGTTTTAAAGGCAGTGGAAGAACCTCCTGTTTGCTGAAAAAAGGTATCACAGTGGCACCATGTGTGGATGAAGCCCATGGTCAGCAGAAAGGTCGTCAGTTTCCTTATGAGAGGACTTGCCTCACACCCTTCAGAGGCAGCTGGAGCTCTGTTTTTTTCAGAGGGATGGCAGCCATGCAACAATGAGAAATACAGAATCATTCCATCATGTTTCATTGGGGAACAGGTAAAACTTCAAGGGAAATGAATCTATTGACATAAAAATGCAACCCTATATGTGTTGTCTCCACCTGTACGTTTGCTGCTCCTGAGCTGGCATAATGGGAAAAGCACAACCCTTATGGGACAACTTCACTATTTCTGCCTTAGATGTGTCTAAGTGGATATTCACAGCATTCCCTGAAGGATTAGCCACCACCAGAGGCAATGCTGTCCAGTGACAAATTACCTGGTAAAAGTATTTAAAGTGAAGCCTAGTGAAATGTCTTCCAGGCATGCTGAAGCAAGGTATCGAGGCATTTGTGTAGCTGATCGGACATATGGTGTCTCGTCCCATTTAGCAAGTGGGAAGCATAGCTTCATCAACTCTTCTGTCTGCCGCTAAGAGCCATATGTTTACTAAATACTACTAATTCAGTATTACCAGCTGTCATAGGAAATCAGAATCTCAGCAGAAATAGGAGCTTTCTGAAAGGAAAAAAAACAAACCAAAACAATGTAGCTTATGCAGCTACCAAAGTGCTTTGTTTTCGGAGGAAATTTTTTACAGTAAGGGTGACAGAGCCCTGGAATAGGCTGCCCAGGGAGGTGGTGGAGTCTCCTTCTCTGGAGATATTCAAGACTCGTCTGGATGCCTATCTGTGCAGTATGAGCTAGGGAGCTGCTTTGGCAGGGGGGTTGGACCCGATGATCTCTAGAGGTCCCTTCCAACCCCTACATTTCAGTGATTCTTTAAGATCAATAGCATCTCAGTGCTTTAGAGCCTTTCTAAGTCTCAGTTTCTAACACATTTCTGTACCTTTAGAAAGGGTTGTGTCTCTGAAATATCTTCTGTGAATTTATCAGTTTGTTTGGATTCTCGTGGCACTCAGGATTGAGGGAGTGAGAGAGGCTCTTGGTGTGCTGAGCTATTAGCACTGGAGACATCTTTGATGCAAATGCACTTCTGCTCAGCAGAATAGCGATGAGTCTGCCGAAAAGACCAGGAAATACCTCCCGTGCATACAGATGGTGTAGCTATTATCAGCTTTGTTTCCTTTTTAAATTGTTTGTACAGATTTTTGAAAATCATCGAGAAAAAGACCGTTCTGTCCTCAGAAGTTTAAAGAAAGAGCTAAGAAGTTGTCTTTACATCTGACTCTGCTCTCCAGGCTAAGTAAATGGGAAGAATTGCTGCCCATTCACGTGGTTTTAAAGCTGTGTGTGCAGATTCTGAAATGAGTCAGAACTCCAAAGAGCAGTCCAAGGGATTTGGTGATGGTTGCTCTGCATGGTTTAGTCAACTTTTTTTCAATATGTGGTATTCACCTTAAGTTCCTTTGCAATGCAGGAAAATTGGAATAATTAACAACTAACTATTGGTTGGTCAGAAAGAAGAGAAACACAAGGTTTTCAGGCATTTCCAAAAGTGTGGGGCCAGCTACCTGGCTCAGGCTGGCCACAGCACTTAGAGAAAATGATAGTCAATGTCAGGTTTAACTTTATGAAGTAGAAGTAAAAAACAGCCCCAAAATAACTAACCAAACAAACAACCCCCCCAAACCTTTCACAGCTAAAACCCATCCACCCCACCCTGGTAAAATAATGCCAAAAAACTCAAAGCATCAGGCAGCCCACAGGGATGCACTATAAATGGATGCCTTCTGGTAGCATCCCTGAAGTGACAGCTGGGGACAGGCTGTTGCCTCCCTGTGAGGTGGGACCATAAGGGTTTCATAAAAAGCCAGAGCTGACACCAGTGACAAATATGCCAGCATTTAGTATGAGTGAGGGTGTCGTATAAATATTTACATTGTGATACAGATTTCATATCCAGAGACTTTTTCCTTGCAATTGAACTGTAGTATGTTCTTCAAAGACCTGTTTTAAAAAAGGAGGACTGGAGAGAAAGTTAAGCATTAGGTAAACAGCCCTCCTGCCCTATACTGGAAACATCTGCACAGTAGTTCCTGGTAGTATGGATGATCAGAGTATAATTAATTTTGCATAACAGAGCCAAGAATAAACCAGCATGTTGCCCTTTGTTTCACCGCTGCAAAGACTTTGTAATCAAGAGCTTTTCCTACTGTGGAAACGGGGACTGTAAAGAAAGAGGAGATTAATAGCCAGTGTATGGTACATAATGGCTTTTATGATCTATCTGACCTTCATTACACAAATAACCTTGGGAGCACTGTTTTTTTGGGGGAAAAAAAAAAAAAAGCTGTTTTGATTAAAATGATCAACATGCAGATCTGTGTATCCCAATACACAGGACTATTTCAGAGCATTTTGTAGCTGTAGAGGTGAATGAATACATCCAAGCAGGGAAGAAAAAAAGAACAAACTAATTAAACTCAGCCCAAATCTCAAAACAAATGTTTTTTTTTTACATTACAGCTTAACCTGTAACACTTATTAACATAATAGTTTGACAGCTGTCCAGCATATACAAATGGCTGGTAATTATTTAATAGCATTCAGTATTTATCATGCCTTATACTAGATAAAGTTGGGTGAGCAAAACCCAGAATGTCTGGCATTGGAAGAGGAGCAGAAAGGGTGCTGCAAGGGCAGCAGCTACCCTGTGTTACAGAGCAAAGCATCTTCCCAGCTCCGACACCTCAGTGTTGCCTGGGTCAGACAGAATCACCTGTGAGCCAATGTGGAAATGTACAGAATTATGGGAGTATAGAAAGAGTGAGCTTCTACAACAGTGTGGAGAGGGAGGGGTGGAGAGGTTTGGTTATGTTAGTCAGAATTAATGACAATCAAGATCGCCGTCCAGTTGTCCAGAGATCACAGTGGGGAAAACCCACTGTTAATCCCTTCTGTTAAGCAAAGTAGGGGGATATTTAGGAAAAAAATGAGGGAACAGGCATCAGTGGAAAACATTCGAATAGAGCAGAAGACACATAAACTGCCAGAAGAAAAAGCTCATGAGAAGAGATGCTCTAGCAGGCAAGAAAGAAGGATGCCCTGGTGTCAGTCTTGAGAAGAGACACACACAGAGAAACTGGAGAATATGAACTGAATCGCTCTCATTTTCAGCAAGGCAAAGGAGATTCTGCACAAGGTGAACACAACACCAGGTAAGTATTCTGATCGGTTGCATTTACTGTCTGTCTCAGCAGTAGGTGCTTAATGAGCACCCAAACCCACCCCTGCTCTCTGCTGACCAACTGCAGCTCAGGCGTGATGCAAGGGTAGGTTTCCTCTGAGCAGTGCTGAGATGCGCGCTCTCTGTTTTTACTCCTTTCTTCCTCTGGCCTTATGTCAAGCAGCTGCACTCACCACCTAGCCATGGTTTTGCTTCTCGGGGTGTTAGTCTGGCTCGAACGATTCTGCAGTCAGCTGGCAAGCCTGCTGCCTCTCTTCCCCTTGTGTGTAGAGAAAGTGGTGGACTTCAACCACATATTCTGACATTTGCTAGTAGCACCTCCTGGAGTAGGCTACCTTGCTGACTGAAAGCTCTTCTGCATCTTAAAACTCTTGTCTCCAGCCTTGATGGATCTGGATGAGTGGGATCATTTAAAATACCTATAGAGGGAGAAATAGGTTGACATTCAGAGTAGCATGTGACATCCCAATAGTGATGTTGAGACAAGTGCCTCAATTCTCGGCGGTCACGTTACCCCTTTCAGACAGAGTGGTTTGGCTAGCTATGGGCTGTTGGGGAGCATCTGTCTCCTGGCACCAAGCCTGTAGCCTGGGCAATGGGACCTGCTTGGCATGAACTGAGACTCATCCTGGGGCAGAACTGAAATATAGTGGCATATGGGGGGGAGGGGAGAGGAAGGAAAAGGGTTGGTGGTGTTCCTCCTCCCCTTGGTCCCACTGAGCTCCCCAGGCCCATCCTCAACATGGCATTCTGCCAGGGCATCCCCAGGGGAGCAGGAATGACCAGTGGCTGGGAGAGAGTTTTCATTCTCTCCCCTCTGCTCAAGCATCAAAATACTGTCGCTTCCAATGCACTCGCTGCTGAGGTCTGGAAAGTACCTGGGAGCCCTCCCTTGGGGAATACCGTGTCCATTACCTGAAGACCTTGAGCTACTGAGGCTCTAAGACAGCATTTCCTGGCTATTTTAGCTGGTATTTTTCCGTTATTTTGTTGAAAAATCATGGGGTTTTTTTCCTATGAAAATAAAATGCTTATCTCCATTTCTGTCAAAGTGATCTATGGAAAAAACACAACACAAAAATACTCTCCTACAAGCAGTACTAAAATATAAATTGGAAGAGGACACACAGTCTTAGGTCACCAGGTGCCTGCTTGATGTTTGCCATACTGATGCAGCCACCTGTAAAGCAAGCCTTGTCCTGTCAGCTACTGGAAGATCAAATCACTTCAGTGCAGCAACTTTCTCTATGATAACAAAGATATTTGATGATTGGGCCAGAAGTGCGCTTGAGTTGCAGAACTGTAATAACTTTGCTAGCTGTTGAGATGCGGGTTCCTCCTGAGGGAAAGGTTATACATTAATCATTCATGGTATAATGTGAAGAAACCAGGTCATAAGGAGACTGAACACGTTCTAAAAATAATGTCATCGGGTGGGGAAATGAAGAGGTTTGCAAGATCCAAACTTAGAGGACACTCTGGCTTGACTCTTTTGTCCTTTGAAACTGAAGATCCCAGATCAAATCCCACCTGAGCCTTTAGCAGTATGAGAACTGAATGAGTAAATGCAGCATCTCATGTTTAACTTCTGAGGGAGGTTGGGTACACTAGTGTTCAGTGGAGCAACATTTTGCCCTGACTGTACTGAGCTTTTAGGCGTCTTTAGATATTTTCAAGTGTTTTGTATATACTTAAGATCGTGGAAGTCTTCCATAGGTCCTCAATTTTGAGGATGCCTGTTGCAAAGGATCTGTGTTCCCAGGTCCTCTGTCTATCAGAGAGGACTAAGAGCTGCAGAGACAACTCTTCTCTGTCCTCAGCTGCTTGGAGGATGATACAGAGGAGGATGAGTGGGCTCTTCTTGGAGGGGCACAGCAGAAGATCAAGAGGTACAAAGAAATGATAAAGGTACAAGTGGCAAGGGAAAGTCAAATTAAATCTAAGGAATAAATCACAGTGAAAGTGGTCAAAGACTGGCAAAGGCTTCACAGAGAGGCTATGGGATCTCCATGGAAAGAGTCCTAGAAAGAGTCCAGTGGAAGGCTACAAAGATGATTAGGGACCTGGAGCATCTCCCCTACCAGGAAAGGCTGAATGAACTGGGGCTGCTCAGCTTTGAGAAAAGAAGACTGAGAGGGGATCTTATTAAGGTTTATAAATATCTCAAGTGTGGGAGACAAAGAGAAATGGCCAGCCTCTTTTCAATGGTCTGTGGAGACAGGACAAGGGGCAATGGCTGGAAGTTGGGGCACAGGAAGTTCTGCACCAATATGTGGAAGAACTTTTACACAGTGAGGGTGACAGAGCACTGGGAAACGCTGCCTAAGGGGGTTGTGGAGTCTCCTTCCCTGGAGATATTCAAGACCCATATGGACACATACCTGTGCAGTATGTCCTAGGGAACCTGCTTCGGCAGAGGGGTTGGACTTGATCGCTGGAGGTCCCTTCCAACCCCTACAATTCTGTGAATCTGTGAATCCCCGGGAGATGTTCAAATTTCAGCTGGTCTGGCCCTGAGCAGCCTTCTGTAACTTTAAAGTCAGCCTTGCTTTTGGGCTGGGTGATCTCCAGAGGGTCCCTCTGACCCAAATTATTCTGTGATCACGGCAGTTCAGTGAGTGAGAGGAGACAGACATCTGAGATCTTGATTACAGGGGGAAGCAACTGCAGCAGCTTCACTCCTCTGAAAAAGTGAATTTCCTTGGACTCGGCCCAAGCCAAGCATGTCTCTGCAGGAGTTGCTGCGGTGGAAAGCCAGTGACATGTTTTAGTGTATGAACATCTTCTTTGCATAGATGAACTCAAAGAGGGACTAAGAGAAGGAAGTAAATGTCACCCTAAAGCAAACAGTTTGAAACCTGAACTTGTAAAACAGCGCTTCGCAGTGACAGGACAAATAGCACAACTGTCCTCATCTTGCCCCACTACTCCAACTGAGTAGCACTGAAACTCAAAGGCTGGCACCAAAAGGTTCCTGCTTCTTTGTCCTCTGGAGTTAATGCTTCATGGATTGTCTTGCTCCCAACAGCTCTCCTCCAAAGCTAGGCCTTCCCTTCCTGAATGCTTCAGCTGAGTGCAGTCCAGGGGGGCTAAATACTGATTTTCAAAATTACCTGAAACTTACGTTGATTTTTACTAGCCTAAGTGTGTGTTCTCTAGTTTTGGGGGGTTCTAACCTGCATTTTACCCACCAGACACTGCACAGCTTTTACCTTGTCTCTGGAGCTCAGGAAAGATGCTATCAAGAAAACATGATGGTCATACCGCATGCTTCTCACCCATCTGTTCCAAGTTACTTGTTGACGTCTTTTGCTCTTGTCAGGCTCCACCACTCAGACTCCTGCATTTCTTGCACAGTCACTGATAAATTAAATTGTTTTTCTTCTGTGTTATTAAACAGCAAGTAAGCAAATAAATAAAACTCAACTTCTTAGACAAGCAGCCCCATATTCATTTCAAGGTGTTATATGTGTTCCATGTTTGCTAAGACCTGCTGTTAGAAAAAATTACCCTCGCTTCCTAAATCCTTTACTCTTCATCCTGTCTCCTTTGAGCTACCTTAACATTCTCCCAAAGATTCTGGTTGTACTTAGTTCATTTGCTCCTTTGATTCTTTATTCTGCACTCTGATTCAAGTAAGAAAACACCTCCCCATTCAAAGCCACTTTGTGTCCCAAGGATTGCAGCAGTTACCTGTGCTGTAATGCCTAGAACCAAAATAGGACAAAAGCCTGGTTTGTAGCCAGTGCTAGTGACCTACTCTGTTAGTAGTCTTGCACCTATCTTCTACAAAGATTCAGTCAGAGAACTGGGCGTTCAAGAAAGGCAAGTTATAAAGATGAAATAGAAAACAAAGCTGGAAGAGAAATGTCTTGGACACTTGGGACTAAGGAAAGAAAATGTTACACCAAGGGCTTGCTGGTGATGTTTTTGGCATTTGTTTCATCAAGGGAACAGCCTGCTATCTCTGATCAAGGGAAATAAGAGAATTATCAAAGATACATTGCTCTTCTTTGTCCATGGTCTGCTGGATCACAGCTTGGAGATGCTGCTGCCTTCTATGACAGTCATAGCTGATGGGACCTATTATTCCTTCTGTTACTGATTATATGGTGTGCCCAACTATGTGTGTCATCTACTCTTAAACTGGCACACCTTCCAACATCTTGACTGTCAGAACTTACTGTCTCCAGGCTTCTAATGGTGCAGAAGAGAGCTTTGTTCCTGCCCCAGGACACTCTGTCCTCCTCCTTCTCCTCTGTCAGGGCCCCGCAGGTACATCACTGACTCCTTCCTGTAACTGCCTACAAGAGCCAAAGCCAAAAACTCCCAAGAGGAGGGAGGCTGAGTCATGCTTGGGGGGGGGGGGTGCCTGCCTTTTTTTTTAGGTTTCTATTCTCATTCTGTCTACAGACTGTAAAATATGCAGATCTCTGTTGGTTTAATGCTGTTAGGAAAGCAAAAGAGCATGAAGGAGGACACAGAAAACAAAACGGGACAGGGCAGCAAGCAGGTTGGGTGTGGTGCATTCTCACCCTGAGTGAAGGGATTAAAGTGACTCACTGATACATCCACGCTGGGGCGAGGGGAGCTTCTCCAACATTTCCAGGTGGCGAGATCATTTGTTGTAGTGAAATGATTCAGTGACCTTAAGAATCAGCCAGAGGCTCTCTCTGGAGACTGCTGGAGAGGCAGAGTAATCAAATAGATGGGAAAGTGCACTGAATACATCTTTCTTGGTCCTGCACATGATCTCAGCATGCACAGTTTATTTCAGCTCTCTGAAAACAGCTGGCAAGCTCTTCGTGAGATTTTCAAATCATTTTAAGGTTGGTACTCAGTTACCACTGGAAAGTATAAAGTGTATTTTAACTGTGTAGCATTTACCTTCCAGTGTAATTTCTGAGATCATCCACAACAAAGGGGTCCATTTCTTATTTATTAAGGTCACCATGGAGCACTCCCCCCTAAAAATCCAAATATCCTCCCTACGGCAAAACTGGTGAAATACTGGGTGCTGGGCACAGCTTGGGGCAGAAAGAAGCCATTCAGCTGAGCTGTGGGTTTAGGTGACTTTCACAGTTTGCTACGCCCAACTTTTACAATTCTGGAACATTTTAAAATTTCATGTAGCTGTGCTAAATATGAAGGCACACTACATGAAATGGGAGCTAGTAATACCCAGAGCAAGCAGATAATGTCTGCCCTCCAGAAGAACCTGAGCACCTTACAGACATCTCTTTCAACCCCGGGCTTTGGAATTGCTGCTCACAGCTCCCACCTCATTCAAATGGGAGTTTGCCCTCCGGTGGCGATTTCTGAAGTTACGCTGGAGCATCCGCAGCTCTGCGGGGCTCTCTGTGCCACCCCTGTGGAAAACTGCTGATTTCTCAAGATCCTGGAAGTCAGGCCAAGTCTGCTGCCGACTGTAGACTATGGGAAAGCTCTGGTTTGCATATTAACAAACAGTATCAAGGAAGAAAGGGAAATGAGAAAGCTGAAACTGGCAGCTGACTGTCCCGTCTCATTTCAACCAGAGGCACGTACCAGGCCTGTTCAGCCAAGGAAGAGTTCAGAAGTGGTTGGAGGTTATTTTACCATGTGGACTCTCTCCACAGGTCTTCAAAGTCTGACCCAGAGCAATGTGTAAGGCCATATTGTGCATTCAGCACCTGCAGGAAGCCCTTTCTCTTCTTGTCCTCTGTTTTGACCCTGTGTTGCATAACATGGTAGGTGTGATCTTAACAGTAGATGCTTATCCTCAGTGCAGCTATTTCTTTGATTATTTTTCCTAAGAAGATGTTTGTTCTGAATCACTGATTTAACCTTTATTTTGTTTTCCCTTTTGAAGAGTTTGCTGAATGGGATTCAAAGATTGAGTAACTACATAAATTTTTGCATTCCAAATACTTGGATATTTCTGCTTTTTTTTTTTTTTTTTTTCTCACTGCCCTGTGACTAACAAACAATGTAGACGTTGCTATAGTTATGGCTGAAAACTCCCTTTACACAAGTCCTTTATACGTGAATAAGTGGGTTTTACGGCCTCAAAAAGAAAAAAAAAGCCTCTGTGAGCCCAACTGTTGCCTGACAGCAGCAACTTCCACCTCTGGGAGGGTTACTCACTAAGGGCCTGATAGCCCATCTCAATCAGCACTTTCTACAGGTCCCTCAGGAAAGCTGCAGAACTAGGCATTAGTGCCAGTGTTGCCCCTTTTCTTGACGTTGCTTTTCTTTGTTCTTCTGTACAAAAACTTCTAGAGATTCTTTTCAGTGATTTGCCTGCCTCAATACATATTAGAAATCCTGGTGTGTCCCAAATATGCACAGCAGCAGCAAGATTAGAAGCATCATCTTTATGGGGAAGGGAATTTATAAGAGCATCTACTGAAAACTTAGAACTTCAAAGTATTTTACTTTTTAAATGAGGAGGATCATCTAGACAAACTGGACAAACAGTGCCTAAGAATGGAAATCACCACTTGCAAAGCCAGAGGACAAAGCTGTTGCCAATGTATATGGAAAGAAGACAGTACTCACCCGATAAGGAGGGGCCAGTGGGAATTTGCCTGACCAGGGTGCAGGCAGTGTGCTTTTAAAGAAGGTCTGAAAACTGCTGCCAGTTAGAGGGATTATGACACCACTATTTTAGCAGCACTCCTTAAGATTTAGTTCCTCATACAGAGCTTTCCAGAGCAATTTGCCTCCTTTGTCAAGGTGAACTGGAGTCGTGCACATGCTGTGGAAGGAATAGACAAGAACATCCTAACTTTCTCCTTTCGCAGTTTGCTTAGCAGCCTTGACTTTATTTGGGAAGGGGAGGGGGTATGTGTTAAAAGCAATTTTCACTTGGGTATCAGCAATAACACAAAAGGCATTTGTGCCATAAAATCCATCTATCTTCAAAGACACAGCTAGCTAAAGTGCAGCTAGAAGTAAGGTGACTTGAAAAGCACCAGTGAAATGGTTTTGGTCTCAGTGCTTTGGAGTGAGCCATACAGCACAATAGGGATGCTGTTTCCATAAGGTTAAAGTGTATAAATGGCACCGTGCAGTCAGCAGGAATTTGTGCCAAACAGACTGTGAGTGTCCCTGCAGGGTCCTGCCTAAACACATGAGTTCCCTGCCTGCTGCCACTCCTCCTTCCTTGTCTTCCTGCTCCTGGTGGCCCCAGAGAGGGGAACCCATGTCAAGGTCTGGGGGTTTCAGGGCACTCAGTGACAACTGGGGTTTGTTCAATGCACGCCATGCCATACCTTCTATCCTCAGTGTCTCTTCTTCCATGCCAATGCCGACAGCAAGGTCGCTAGGTCTGTGAGGCCAGGACCGTGCTACACGGTGCCCTCCCTCCTGCAGTCACAGCTACAAGTCCAGAGGCCTGTGCAGAAAAAGCTGTTGGGGTTCATCTGCATGGAGAGCAAATGGACAAGAGACATGAGGAGAAAACAAAAGACAGGCTTGTCCTTGTGCGCTGATAGGAGCATGGGGTGCAAGGGAAGCAGGTGATACTCCCTAAACGCCCGCTGCAGTTCGTGCAGCAGTACGATAGCAGATATGTCAGCAATCACTGGAGCATGCCATCAGATTACCAGAAAATGGCTGCACCAGGCTATTAGATATGATGAAAACCACACTGTGTTTAGCTTCAAACACAGGGTCCATCTTCTGGGAGAGCAGTGCTTTGTTCGGGTAAGGTTCAGAACAACCTGCAAAACACCATGCCACTCGTGTGAGTGACTTTTACAGCAAAGCTGGTCTCACCAAACTGAGCAGAAAGGCAGAAGGAAATTCTGTTTCACAACAAAGGGCAAGACAGCAGAGCTGAGTAACCTGGGCAGAGTAACCTGGTAATGCAGCTGCACAGCTGCCAGTACCTAACCAACTACATTGTTTTATAGGGACATGCCCAGCTTTCGGTTAGCTTGGGCTTCAGGTTGCATGAGTGCTTGGCAAGGTAGTCAGTCACTGAAAACATGACTCAGTCGGGGCAAAATAGGGGAGGTCAGCCTCAGAGCTAAATAACAAACTAGGCATCCTGGGCTACTAGTTTGCTGCCTCTTACTGTATAAGGGAAAGCAATTTGGAAAGGCTGTGGGTATCATAGGTACTGTATTGTGCACTCTCCAGTTAGCTGGGGGATAGGTGAATGTGAGTGGAGAGAGAAAGTGGGGCAAGAGATGAGTCATGAGGAACAATGCTGTTGTCATCGTTTTGAGGAAATTAATCTCTTAGCATGGGAGGACCTTAGCTGCAGTAGAATTCATTGGATTTTTAGAGAACAACATGTTGCCTTGCACCATTGGATTATTTTGTTGGAGTTACAGGTGTCTTAATATGAAAAGCTGGAAAGTCCTTGACTGCTTGGCAATAACTAAAAGCATCAGTGTGTTCTCAGCACTGCTCTCACCCTAACTCCCAAACACAGCACTACACCACCTGCTAGAAAGAAAATTAACTCTGTCCTAGCTGAGTTTTGCTGGGGACCTACAGAAATAGATGAGGGGGGCTGCTGTATCAGATTAGGTCAAGGGCATGGAGGGAGCTGAGGGATTCCAAGGGGTGACAGAAACCATCTCAGGAGGCTACACCAGACTGCCAAGCCGAGGCTTATAGCTGGAATTCTTCTCTCCTGAGTGCAACAGGGATTGGAGCTGGAATCAGATAGATAACCAAGTGTTGTCTGGCACTCCCAAAACTGGAAAAGATCTGATCTTGTGTCCCTGTTATAATTCCCCCTCAATCCCCTGGATAGTGAGCCCAGCCTAATTGGAAGAGTAGCTGTGTGTTATCAGGACTAAAGCATATCAGGACTAAAGCAAGCTATGCCCTGTTACAAAGCAGGTGGCCCCTTCGATCTATGAGATGATGTAGTCTGTAGAAAGGGGAACACAGTGTGCCTATAGGATCACCACAGAAGGTGATTATAACAGAAACAGTGGCTGTTCTGAAGTTAGGGCATGATTAACTGGTAGGCATTTATTTTGGAATTACATGCAGCTGAGGATGGATTCAGGAGACAAGGTACTCCACCTGATCCTGGAGAAAAGCAGTGTGCTGTCAGAGCTGTCAGAGATGAGTCAGTTCCTACAACATGAAAATTAGAATGCATACAGCGACAGAGAAGGAACAATGAAAATAATAATCATAGAGACATACCAAATTCCTGTTCTGAAGCAGATGGACGTGAAAGACAACTCATTTAGCAATTAGACATTCTTTAAATCACAAAAGGGAAAATCACAGAATTGCAAGGAAAAGCGAAGCACCGTGTTCAATGAGCAAGTGTCAATCCATGAGATGAGATTTTGCACGCATTTGATGTTCATGCCAGGCAGAGCAACAAAAGGAAATGTATTTCCACCAGATGCAAAACCAAGATGAGATATTGAGTGTCATATAAAGAGATGACATGAATGAATGAATGCTCCAGGCTTTGAAAACTAGCAACAACAAAAAAATCAGAATGACTACAAAAGAAAGTAATTTTTATATTATAATACTGCCACTGAAGTATTGCAATATTTAAACATAAGACCCAAAAAAAGTATTCCAACTAAAATCTTAGGCTGTCCATAGAAGCCAGTGATTTCAGGTAAAGCATGTGAATTTATGATCTCACTGAAAAAAAACCCCACGTAAGTTGGCTTATACAGATAGCAAGATGCCCAAGCATCCCAGTATTAAATCTGTTATGATAGTACCATGATGGGTTTGCATCTCCACAGATACCACAGCTACCATGAATTTTACCCCAAGAAGTTAATAGGATGCCCAGAAAATCACACGCTTTGAGGTGTTGGATACATTAAGAGAAAAGAAAAAAAAAGGAGATCAATAAAGTGAATAGAAATCTAGATTCAACTGTCAAAGCGTTAGAGCCCACAGCTTTAATATAGAGCTACTGAGAAATAAAGTGAACCTTTCTGTTGGAGCTGTGTTCTTCACATGGCAGGACAAAGATCTATTCCTAGAATTTGATGTTAAAACACTGTCCTCAGGACAAAATAAAACACCCTCCCTCCCCCAAAATAAAAACCTTAGTAGATTATTCATACTATTCTGTTTGATAGTAACTGTCATACCACTACCAGGCTATCAACTGAGAACACTGCTTGGGAGCTGGTCCACAAGTGGACGAATATCAGTTTCCTCAAGAAGAGGGACCAAAAGGCCTGGCAAAACTATTTTCTGTTTATGATATAAGTGTGTAGCCAAGAAGCTCACCTGGCAAACAATGCCCACAACTGCATCTATCTGCTGGAAACAGCCAGGGAAGTAAGTAGAAAAATAAAAATGAGAATATTGCAGCTGCCTGAGGTATCATTCAAATGACACAGGCAAAAGTGAGATGATGGCAATCTGTTGAGCTAGACCTATTCAAGAAATTGACATTCCATCAGCAGGAGTTTAACACCCCCTTAGTAAGGTGCTACAATGGCCTGTGCCTGCATCTCTGCTCTGTGTGATGAAGGCAGACAACACACAGTACATCCCATGCCTGGAGCCTGTACCAGGTAGTGACCTAACCCCATGAGGGCAAAAGTGATGCAAACTACATATTTGCAGTCTCAGAAAAAAAAGAGTCCAAGATGTTCATCAGTGTTTGAGCTCTAGGGCGAGTTCTGGGCTGATCTGTCTGGTTTATAATGTACAGCGTAGATGTGTCTGTCTCACATGGTGTGACCATCAGAGAACCCTGCAGAATACCTCATTTCAGATAGCACTTCTAGAAAGAGGGAGTCTGGAGAGGGGTAGGAAAGAAAACTTTTACATAAAAAAAATGTAAAAGTCTTCAATGAATGTGACTGAAGCAGCAAAACTAGAACTACGCTGCCTATAACTGACTTCTTATCCAGAGCAGTCCAGAATTCAGAAATACAGTAACTGAACAAAACTATGAGATCATTAGTCAGTTCTGATACCAAGGGCATTAACAAGACCAGTGTGGTGGCTTAACCCTGGCTGCAAGCCAAGTGCCCACCAAAGCCCCTCTGTCACTGCCCCCCTCAGATGGGCAGAGGAGAGAAAAAGAAAATGACTCATGGGTCCAGACAAGGACAGGGAGAGCTCACTCACCAATTAATGTCACCAGCAAAACAGATTCATCTTGGAAAAAATTAATTCATTTAATACCAATCAAATGAGAGTAGACAATGAGAAATAAAGCCAAATCTTAAGAACACCTTCCCCTACACCTTCCATCTTTCCAGGCTTAGCTTTACATGCTGTTTCCTCTCCTCACCAGCAGCACAGGAGAACACCTAATGGGGGTTGTGGTCAGTTCATCCCACGTTGTCTCTGTCCCTCCTTCCTCCCTCCTTACACTCTGCCCCTGCTCCAGTGTAGGGTCCCTCCCACAGGAGACAGTCCTCCACCAACTTCTCCAAGGTGAGCCCTTCCCATGGGCTGCAGTTCTTCATCAGCTGCTCTGGTGTGGATTCACCACGGGGTCACAAGTTCTGACAGCAAACCTGCTCCAGCATGGGCTCCTCTCTCCACAGATCTTGCCAGGAGTCTGCTCCAGCATGCATTTCCCACAGGCTCACAACCTCCTCTGGATACATCTACTCGCTCCAGTGTGGGGTCATTATGGGCTGCAGGTGGAATCTCTGCTCTCCATCATCCTTCATGGGCTGCAGGTGGATTTACTGCCTCACCATGGTCTTCCCACAGACTGCAGGAAAATCTTTGTTCTGGCACCTGGAGCACCTCCTGCCCCTTCTATTGCATTGGCATGGGTGTCTGCAGAGCTGTTCCTCTCAGGTCTTGCTCCTCTCCCTGGCTGCAAAAACTGTTCCTAAGTTCAGAGTTTCTTCCTCCTTAACTCTGCCTTCCCAGAGGTGCTACCACCATCTCTGATGGGCTTGGCCTTGACCAGCATTGGATCCATCTTGGAGACAGCTGGTATTGGTTCTGTCAGACATGAGGGAAGCTTCTAGCAGCTTCTTGCAGAAACCACCCCTGTAGCACCTCAGCTACCAAACCTTGGCCAGGCAAACCCAATACAATCAGTTTCAAGAAAATATTTTAAGAGAAACAAAGGACAAACAAAGCCAGCTAAGGATTTAAAAGCACTTCCACCTCAAAATACACACATCTTTATTTAAAAAAGCCAGACCACAGGGGAGAAGCTTTCACTTTTGGATACTGAATGGTGAAGACAGCATAAGCATTTCAAATGGTGTTGAATATAGAGGCAGCCAACTCGAGGATACATCAGGGCCATCTGGGAGCAAAAGCTTGTCTCCAGAAAATGAGCAGCATCCCCAGTGCACTTTTCCACAGGCCAAAACTGTCTTTTCATTACAAATGACAGGTCTATTTGCAGGGAGTTTACGCTCCATGTCTGGGAATTTCATCATATTACTTCATCCTGCTGCCACAGTTGATCAAATAGCAAGGCTGAACTGCAAGATAAAATTGTTATTTTAAAGTCTATAGAATGTACTTGATTAAAGAAAAAAAATCAGACCAATCTGGAGAAATATTTCACAAGGAGTAGCAGTAGCACTTTGGTATACCAGAGTTGACATCCAAATATGCCTGTTCCTTGGTTCCTGTGGTGCAGCACCATGAAACTCTGCAGTAACAAAAGGGGGACTGGAGAAGGATGAGAGGCATACAAAGGCCAACACATGCAGTGGAGGAAGGGTAGAAGAGCTCCCATCAGCAGAGCAAACCTCTCAGTGTCAGGGAAAATCGTGTACTTGGAGACAAAACACAAAGGAAGTCATGGAAGACAGTGAAAAACACACACACATGGCAGGACAGGTAACTCACTCCATGTGTCTCAGGGCCAGCAGCTCCACCTGAGATCAGTTAAAGGTTGTCATCACTGAAAGATTATATCTAAGAGACAAAATGGAAGACATTTAAAGGAATAGGAAAGCAAAACCAAACTAAAGCACAGGAGAACTTCCCTTCCTGGCAGTGTTCAAGGCCAGGTAGGAAGGGTCTTTGGATAACCTGGTCTAGTGGAGGGTGTCACTGCCCGTTGCAGGTGCGGGGATGGAACTCGATGACCTCTGAGGTCCCTTCCAACCCAAACCATTCTGTGATCCTATGATTACTTTCCCTGTTTTTCAAGCACAATTAATTACAACACATTCCCCTTCCAGAGGTGCTACTTACATCATTCCCTCTTAATATAATAATTCAAATTTTTCTTATGTGTATTTTTCCAAATCAAAATAATTCAGTTGTTGACAATGAAATTTTCACTTTTTTTCCTTCTTCTAATAGGTTTTGTGGAGGGCAGGGGATGAGTCAGCTTGTCCTGACTTTAGTCTCTCCCTCTTCTTTACTATTTCCTTGACTTTACGATCTCCTTGACTCTCTCCCTGACTTTACTACCTCCTTCTCCATCTTCTCCATCTTTACCACCTCCATCTTTCATGTGTGAAAATACATGATGATGATTCTTAGAGCTGCTGTTATTTCTGAGAAGCGATGCTCTCCTCTCTTCATGTCCAACATTTTATTTGACCCTATGATGGTTAGTTGTCCTCCAAGAACCAGCCGCAGTTCAAATTCCTGAGTGCACTGGTACTGACCACCAGGCCTCCTTCTGTGAGGTCTTTTTCCATGGGGGATGCTCTTCCACAGCCTTCTTTCTCCCCCACTGCCACAGCCTGAGCCATGAAGTGGGGCAGTGGGGCTCTGACTATGCTGCTGGAGCACCATACAGACAAATGTCTCAAGTCCTCTATTTGCAAAGACTTGCTTGAGTAACATGAGAAATTAATATCACAGGTATGTTATAAATAGGAAAACTGAGGACATGAAGCCCAAGTAATTTTCCAAGGGCCATGTGCATGCAGAGGCAGAAATAACAATGACATAAATTTCGACTAATAAAGTCTATGAAATAGAATTGCATCAAGTAGATTTTACTTCTCCCACTACTTGGTCTTTAACAAACCCTTAAATGGCATAAATAAGAGTGACCTTCCAGAAACCATTGATATTTTCTCAATTTCCAGGCAGAGAAAACCCCAAAATTTTTTCATGGGTGGGATCCCAGAGGATACAGTGTTAATCTTGGCTGGTACTGAAATTTGGGGTAGGGCAGCTGCCTGTTTCACAAGATTTCAGGCAAAAACTGCTGGTTTTAATAAACATGCCCTGTTGGCTTGTTGGTTTTTTTTTTTTTACTTCAGACTGCTACTGAAATAGGAAAACTCAGGTAGCCCAGCCTCCTTTTCTACACTTCCTTCATGCAGTTGGTAAACTCTCAGAGATTTCACCAAGGTTTGAAGTGACTGAGAGCTGTTTCATCTGAAATGAGGTAGCAGTCTCTCCTTGTTTCTCACCTTCATCATGTGTAGTATGTGAAGTATAAAATGGATAAGCAGTGACTCAAAGGACCCTTCGCAGCTGCGGAGCTGTTCGTTCAGTTTGGCTCTGGAAATACTGAGCCAGAGTCAGAAAAGATGTACAAAGAGCCTTGCAAGCAAAGTTACACGACTATAAACTTGGTATGAGAGGAGACCAAGCAAATCAAAGCAGAATACAAAGGCACAAATTGCTTGCTGTTAACGATACCTCTGTAACATCACAGGCTATCTCTAAGCTGTATTTTCCACTGCATTGCTGGCTTGCAAAACTTTTAATGGAACAAGTTTTTCTGGCAGAAGAACACTGATTTTTATCTTTAATGAGCAGCCTCTCTATCATTTAGCTTCAGGAAACAGCTTCCTGGTTGTAAACTGCTTGAGAGTGCTGACAGCTAGTCAACTTCAAAAGCAGCCAGAAGAAGCTTTCTCGCTAACTTTGGGAAGGGATTCAAATATGCTGCAAGGTGCAGATGATGTTGTTATGGAGCAGGAGGACTCTGCTTCTCGACATGGAGAAATTACAAGTTGGGATATCAATGACGTCAAACTTCCCCAGGTATGTGTCTGTGTCTGAGGACTTTATCCAGTTCTGACCACTTCACCACTGATCTTAAATGCTTTCTCAGCCTCCTCTGCCTCATTGCCTTTATTCTCTTTGCCACCTCATGGAATAGGACAGTGTTTCACTGAAAAGCTAGAAAATACTGAGAAAATGCTGAAGTTTCAGTGTATTTTTCCTTAAAGGTATTATTGAAAGAGCTGCTGTTACATGAAAAAAGGCAATGCTGAGGATGTGTTACTTCTTCAGTCCACCAATGGATGAGGAGCAGAGAAAGCAGGGGAAAAATAATATCTCCTGCTCTGGGTGGTCAATAAGAGATGTCCAGGACTTACTTTTTGCCCCAGGTAGTGCTTTATGAAAAGCGAGTACAGCACCCATGACTGCCTTGCAACTCTGGGCACTCAGCCTTGCTGCAGCAGGATGGCTTTTGACACAAAGGCAACATTCCTTTCATGAGCACGTAGGAAAAGCCTGCTCTCCACTTCAAACCCACACACCCTGCTAGCCAAAGTCTTCTTCCTGTCCCTCACCTCAGCATTATTTGTGCCAGATTCCTCCTGCTGCAGGCCTTCAGTGTCCAGCTCTGCCTTTCACCTCCCACCCCGTCTCTTCACCTGATCCCAGCCTCTTCCCTACTATGCCACTGCTGTTTACCCAAAGTCACCATGTCCCAGGCTGCCTCCTTCCATGCCGTCCACCCCAAGGTCACCTTCACCTGCATTTTGGCCTGGAGGCTTTCTCCACACCCTTCCCTGTACTATCCAATGTCCTGGGAGAGCATAGGAAGTTTTGTCTTCTCCATTGATGTTCTTGCTGCTGTAGTGGCTGTCACTGGCTGGGATCAGCAGCAGGTATGTTAGGTGCTTTACAGCTTACTGCATTTTACTCTGTTGGCTGTACCCACTGAGGAGATGTGGTTTTGGTCTTTTGTTGGGTTTGGGGTTTTTTTTCTGAGTTTTAGTTGTATTGTTCCTTAGTGTTGTCCTTGGGTTTGTTTGGTTTTTTCCTTAGCCCATAGCAGTAAAAATAAAATCTGGTCAAGACATCAGGTTTCTTTGTTTTGGACTTGAGGGAAATCACCGTTGATGTCTTTCAGGGCAGTTAGGCCAAAATGAACCAAAGTCCAGAGCTAGAGACCAACAAATGTGGGCATAGTCTCAGTCTGATTCAGCATTCACCCATTTTCCATCGAGCTGAGACAAATGATTCAGTGTAACGCTGCTGTGAATAGCCTGAAAGGCAAAGCAAGATCTCTGCTGTGAAAGCTAACAGGAGTCTGTCAGGGACTGCTGCCTTTTACGTCAAGCACCTCACCTTCCTCTCCCAGGGAAGTTCTGCACAGAGTTGGGCCTATGTGTAAGTGAGAGTAACCTATTGGCCAGGCTTTCTGGGGCTCACAGAAAACCACGGGGAGCTATGTTTTTACTGCTTTCTCTCTACTGCTCCATCCTGCCAACCAGCATCATTTGCTGGCGTGCTGGAGTCACACAGGCTAGAGAATACCCAGCAGAGAACCAGGCGTGCTGAGCTCTTGCACAATCTTTTCTTTCCCCAGCCTAAAACGTGTCTTGCTTTGGTGTCTCTACAGGATGTCAGACAGACAGACTGGTTTCAAGAGTGGCCAGATTCCTATGTAAAACATATCTATAGCTCACAGGATAAAAATGCTCAGAGGCACCACAGCAGCTGGGCGATGAGAAACACCAACAACCACAACTCTCGCATCTTAAAAAAGTCCTGTCTTGGGGTGGTGGTCTGTGGCAATGACTGCTCGACCTTGGATGGGAGGAAGATCTACCTAAGACCAGCCATATGTGATAAAGCTAGGCAAAAACAGCAACGTGAGTATGAATGTGGCTGTTCATTATATGGCAGCTCGTAAATGAATACAACATAAAGGAAGTCAAAGTAGAGGACACCCTTTGGATTATGCTGCCGTTCCTTATATTCAAAGGGAAAGTTTGATTTTGGAACACTGCTTTTACATTTCTTACTGTTGTTTCCTTGTTTGTTTTCTTTTTTTTAATGTCTTTCATTTTTCTGATGGTTAGAGATTGATTCAGAGCCTTCTCAGACCCATGAATGAGACTACTGAGAAAGCTATGCAGTGCAGTTTCCTGCTGTTCTGTTCTTGCTGACCTGAGTGGTGGCTTCGTTATTGCAGGAAAGGGCCCAAGAGTAACTCTTTCTTGCACAAAAGAAATTGCTCATAAACTATAATGACTGAAAAATAGTTCTCATAGTCATGTCACCAGGGCAAGACAATGCAAATAGAGAACATGAACTGCAGGCACATTTTTAACAAGACCATTTCAAACAACTGTTGATTGCTCAGCAGAGCTAGCACATACCGATTTCTGGATCTGATTAATATTTTGGCTAAAGAAAGGTATTACTCAAGCATTTGCTGAGGTCAGAATGGTGCCCTCTAGAAAAAATTAGACAAGAATACATATGACATGCTAAAACCAACTAAAACTGACCATAATAAATAATAAATTTATAATAAAGCCATAATATATTTTCCCAATTATATTTAATTATAGAACAGAATAAAGCCAATTATTAGTTTCCTTATATTCATTTTTGCTTAGGTTTGAAAGGTGTTTTGCATAGTTTTTCTCAGTCCAGTTTCTGAGCCCCAAACCAGAAGTGGGAATCCACCACCAATGAACCATTGTATCACATGGAATTCACCTGATGGGTGTTGTACAGAGAATATTTCCCACCATCTTTGCTCCAGGGAAATGCTGTCCGAACTGCAATGGACCCCTGCGGCTCCTTTCCTGCCGAGGCCACGGTGGTTACCCAGTTACCAACTTCTGGAGGCATGAAGGCCAATTCATATTTTTCCAGGTTGGTATGAGATCACCTTACATCATGCAAGCTTAATTTTAAAGAATGTTTTTTAAGATTGATTCAGGGCATTTTGTTGTTGTTGTTGTTGTTCCAACCAATTAGAGACATTAAATATGACACAGTCAAATGACCGTCATTAGAAAAATTTTCACAGTGAGGGGACAAGGTCCTGAGCAACTTGGTCTAACTCCAAAGACAGTCCTGCCTGAGCAGCAGGTCGAGCTAGACCCCCAGAGGTCCTTTCCAACCCAAATGAACCTATGCTACTATGATTTTAGAGCACGTTGCATTTTTAATTTAGGCTCCCATGAAAACCTGTTGCTTTTGAAGCACTGGGTACATAGAAACCAACAAATCCTCAAAAAGTCAGAAATGCCATGTTATCTCAACCTCCAAGGCACCATGCATAAGCATGAGACTATCTTACAGCAGCAAATGGCTGTACCCAAGATGGAAAATGCGATCTGTGCATTATAGGTAACATACCTGGGAAACAGTATATGTGGGTGCTTAAATAATAGGCACTATTTTCTTGAATCCATAGTCCTGGTTTAGTACTATAGCCACTGAACTATCTCCTGTTTCCCAGTGTTTCACTTGTGTGCAGGTTAAATGAAATTAATTCTCTGTGGACACTAATGGAAATTAATGTTCAGATAAACATGTCTAAAGCGTGGGAGGAATGGTAATGCCAGGCTACAGGAAACCTTTTGGCTTCAACTGTGGCTCTAGTATGGGGAGTCTCTTCTGTGCAAAATGTGGTACTCTGGTTTTATGATTTCAGAGAACTTCTAGCCCATCACACTTCACCTGAGATCTGTCTGTTACTTGGCTTCACATTAAATAAGTCTTGTTAAATAAAAAGCATTAAATCAGGCCATACGTGTGGTTTTGGCTTGTGTGTGTTACAAATTCTCCTCCCTTAATAACAAAGTTGTTTCTAACTTTAACATATCATAATTCCTTTCTAAAGTCCAAAGGAGCTCATGACCATCCACGTCCAGAAACAAAACTAGAAGCAGAAGCAAGAAGATCGATACAAAAAGCACAGACAGCTTATTCCCCATCTTCTCCAAGATTAAAAAGAATCCGGGAGATTAAGGTAACTCTTAGTATCAGTCAGTGAAATTGTGGGGGTCAGTGATCCATGGTTCAAGACATGGTGGAAGCTATCTGGACTTTGGGTCTGGGTGGGAGCAGGCTTTACACCTCTGCATTCAGCCTCCCCATGATCAGGCCAAGAGGGAGCAGGGCTGTCCCGAGTGTCCTGCTCTGCTCAGCACTGTCATCCACTGGCAGCACCCCCCTTCTGGAGCCTCTTTGGGCCTGGTGGCAGCAGGGGATTACATTTATACTGGTAAACAAAGCAGGGCCAGAGGGCAGACTTGTTCACATCACTTGGTCCCTGCCATGGATTTGTCCAGTGCTATCTTGTGCTCACAGACAAAATGCCCTGGCACTGGTCAGGAGGACAGCATGTGCCAGGAAACCTTCCCTGGCAGGATTTTGGGCAAGATTGCATTAGGTTTGGATCCCTTTGCTGTACACAGCTGGCTTTGCAGCTGCTTGTGCACTTACAAGCTGTCATGCTACAAGCCACAGGCAACAAGGATCTCAAGCTGATGCTGTGAAATGTAGCCCTTGGTGGGCTGCAGCACAGCCCTTGTATCACTTCACTGTGGGTCCAGAGGTCACCCAAGGCAAGGAGGTAGTGTGGACACTGCCAGGCCATGCCTTTTGGTCACTTTTACCAACAAGTATCCTTGATCTCACTTCAATTAGCAGCATGGACATAGCTTTAGAGGCCCAGCTCTTCCCTTTTTTAAATGTGAGAGTTGCCTTTAGACATTTTCCCTGCAAGTTCTTTGTCTGTGCCACTCTGGAAGTTAAATTATTTTTAGAAGAATCTGGAAATAAAGCAATTACATATTTAGCCTCATCAATAATGACATTGAATGAAAATATTAGAAGAGTTTCATTGGATTTAACTTCAGTACTGATTGTGCCACCTCATGAGAAAACTCTAACAAATGTACTCTTGAAAAACGGGAGGACGATGGGTGGTGTGTGTCACATATGCACACTGTACACTATTTACTATAGAACACACTATATAACACTACCTATATGATATGCCTATTACATAGTGTGCATGGTATCTTGACAAAACAAACTTGGCATAAACAAGGCAGATCCAGAAATCCTTGGTCCTTCTTCCTCCAGCCCCCCAACCTTTATTTAAGAAAACCCAGTTACCTCAGTAGCAGGCCTGGATTGTTTTATTCACAGAGTTAATGCCCATCAGGGAGAGGGATGCTCTCCTTCAGGGTAGCTGCCCCTGAGCAGGATTGGGCAACCTGAAGATCCTCAAGGGCTGTGAGGGCACCCTCAGGTGCAGGAGGCACTCTCCCACCCTTGAAGAGACAGTGGAAGGTCACATTTTCTCCACATTGACATGTGTCCCAAGATCCTCAACTGTCATGGAGGAGATGACTCATAAAAGCAAAGCCACCCTCCACCTCTGCTTGTCCCTCCTAGGTTTTTGCCAGAGTTGATAAGAACATCCCCCTGGCCTGGCATGACCCATTTGCCCACCTGGTCTCCAGGAAGGCTTTGAAGGCAGAAGAGTGCTTTGGAGGACTTACAGAACACTGATGTTCAAACATCAGGTCTGCTGGGTGTTGAAACACTTGTTAAAGCATCTACAGAGATGCCAGGGACTGCCTGATGGAGGCAACTGGGTAGAGCAGTGAGGCTGTCCCCAGTAGCCTTCCTTGCAAAGGCTGTGTTACACACAACCGTACACCACCGTCTTCACACACAGTTTGTCTTTTGATCTGCTAGAAGTGGTGCATCCACCCCAGCCTGGGGTTTGGTTTGGGATAGTAATCAGTGCTCCTCCAGCTACAGACAAAAGAGATAACTGAGCTGGTTGGGGACAGACTTCTTAAATGCAGGACATGGTGTGCAGAGGGATCCAGAAGCCCAAGAAACAGATTAGAAGAGTGAACAGAGGAAGTTAACCCCATTTGAATGGAATACAATGTTTAGAAGATATAGCCATTTCTACTGGATATACTCAGGATGACCCTAAATACTCAGGAAAATGCTAAAAACCAGAGCTCAGGAGTGATTCTCATGGAGACACACTGACTTGGGATGGGAAGGTCAGAGGGTACACAATACACTGGTGGTGACACAAGTGTCTGGGAATATAAGAATAACAAAAAGCAGCTAAGCCTCTGTATGAATCTCTATCAAATACAGAAACAATGGTTTTCAAATCCTGGGTTTAATTCTGTTCCCATAAACACTAAAATAGACCTCAACAAGGAAATGTTACCAAGCCATGTGGTTTTTTACTTCTATACCTGAGCCTACTGGTCTTACTGAGGCCAAGTTCCCTTTAGACATGTCCTCATCTTTTCCTTCCTCCAACATTTTCCTGATGTTTTCACTTTTAGTGGGAACAGACCAAAGATGTCATAAATATCTAATTGTGGAGCCTGCTCTTCAGCTGGTTGGACTGAATGCAGTCAGAGTGATACCACTTACTTTGAACTGGCTTTACAGTTCATGGTTCTCCAGCTGGCTTTTCTTGGGAATAACCCATCATATTCATGTTCTGCCAAGACTGACTGCAATACAACTAACTCAGGAGCCTGATTTAACACACAGAACCTGTGTCGCTGAAACCACAAAAAGATTTCTGAAACAGTTCAATTTTAACATGCTCACAGAAGACTAGGGAGGAAAACTTCAGAAGAATGCACGAGCTCAAAACAGCAAGTGATACATAGGACGTTTTCTCTGTGGCACCAGCAGGTTCTTACCTGAAGGTGGCCTGTGCCCTCCATCAGGTTGTCAGAATCCCTTCTCATGATGAAAGAACAGCTGAAAGGAGCTTTGTTACTCTGGCAGTCAGCAGAATCACTATAATTAAATAGGTGCAAAAACAGAATTACAAAGAAGAGACACCTGTAAGTACTTACCAGAAATGATAGCCCAGAATGAGTGTTCTGAAGGGAATTACAGTTTGCAAAATCATAATCCAATAATTAGGGCCATTAAAGAATTTCTGAAATATCCAGGAAAAAATATCCTGAAGAATAATTCTTGTGTGCTGCTCCCTCCCTGAATGCAATTTGTTTGTGGGGTAAAAAAAATGCAAAGAAAGGAAAATTTATCAGTTAGCAATAGAAGTGTAGCCTTGAAAAGCTGAAGCATATTATGGCAGTAAAAAATCACTTCAAAACAATCAGTTTTAAACAAATCATACTGAACTTTTCAAAACTCCATAGAAAAAAAAAAATTAAATACCCTGTGGTGCCAAAGGTATTAGCATAATTTCATTTTCAGGGTATGCTGGCAGCAGACCCTGGGGGCTACGAATGCGAGGTCTAACACGTCTTTCAGTATAAAACAGGCTTTGGGCAAAAGCCAGTGAAATGAAGCCAGCCCTTTGCCTAGGAGCTGTGTTTGGTTTGCCCATAAAGCCCACTGGCACTGTGCTACATGAAGGCACTGCTACGGCATCTATTTTGTTACCTGTACTAATGAGATGCTTTCGTGAGGATCTCATACAGGACAGGCTTTATTTCATGCCGCTGCACTGGTTTACTAATTCATGCTTTGCTTTCCCAAGTCTCTGACAGGTGCGATGCCAATGCATAGGGCTTTGCCTTTGCCTCTTTCCAAGCCAGATGGTTGCACACTGCATGCTGATTTCGGGGGACATTTAAGCAAAAGCTTCCAGGAGCCAACACTGGGCACCTACTCTGGGCAGTTGCCGTGCCCAAGGGCAGCTGGGGAGGATGGGGACTCCAGAGATGCACCGACGTGGAGTAGGACCGTGGCCCTCAGGAGAAGCCCCAGCATTGGGAGGCCTTGCAATAGCCCTGCCATCCCAACCACTGAGCTGCCCTGTGCAGCCCCTTCTTCCCAGTGCTGTGCCCAGCCCAGCACCCATCATGTCCTGCCTATAACAGAGGGTGGCCATGGGTCCTTCAGGTCTAATGCCAGCCCTTTGGGGGGTGAATCCTGTGAGGAGAAATCCCTGCTGGCCTGCAGCAGCTCCTGCCTGCCTCCACTGCCATACCATGCAGCTCAGGGAGGCGCCTGCCCCACGGCGAGTGGGGCACAACATAACCACCAGCTCTTGGCACCTCTGAGGGGAGACAGGGGTGAAGGAGGGTGCCGTATGGGTGTCAACCAGTGCTACGACGACATGTTTTTTAACCTGTACCTGTTACGATGAACGGGTTTAAATGTCCTGTCTCCCCACTCCTCTGGCAATGGGACTAATTTTTGACCCCTGCTGCAACACCAATGTGAAAGTGGTACCACACCAATTCCCTCTTTAGCTCCTCTTGCCAGCCACAGGAGGGGTTTTCATACCTGCAGACTTGTCTTTGCTGTTTTAGGGTTTTTAACTGTTATATTCCCCCCCCCCCCCCCTATTTCATTGATTTAATAAAAGTTATCGGCTCTTCTTACAGACTGCCTCGCTGCCATTCTGGTTTGGTAGTACTCCAGTCGCCCTTGATACTCAGTTTATTCAAGCCAGTGGGGCTGTAGAAGGTGCAGATGGATGACCTCAAGGACCTTAACTGCTCTGTGCGACCCTCTGCACTCCTCCAGCTTCTTTGAGCAGTGATCTAAGTCCTGCCACTGCAGCAGCCCTGTCAATGTTTTGTATAGAATCATCACAGAATGGTTTGGGTTGGGGTGGGCCTTCAAAAATAATCTAATTCCAACTCCCTTGCCATTTGCAGGGACACCCTCCACTAGACCAGATTGACCAAAACCACATCCAGCCCGGCCTTGAGCACTGCCAGGGAGGGGGCAGCCTCCTTCAGCTTAAATCCATTGCTCCTAGTCCTATCACTCCATACCTGTGCAAACAGTCCCTCTCCAGCTTTCCTGCAGGCCTCCTTCAGGTACTGGAAGGCTGCTGTAAGGTCTCCTCGGAGCTTTCTCTTCTCCAAGCTGAACACCTCCAACTCTCTCAGCCTGTCTTCAAAGGGGAGCTGCTCCAGACCTCTGATCATCTTTGTGGCCCTCCTCTGGACTCTCTCCAACAACTCAATGTCTTTCTTGTACTGAGTACCCCAGAGCTAGATGCAGTACTCCAAGTGGGGTCTCACCAGAGCAGAGAGGCAGAATCACCTTCCTTGATGTACTTGCTGGTCACACTTATTTTAATGCAGCCCAGGATACAGTTGGCTTTCTGGGCTGCAAGTGCACATTGCTTGCTCATTTCCAATTTTTCATCCACCAGTATGCCTAAATCCTTCTCTGCAGGGCTGAACCCACTTTCATACATTTATATATTTAAGGTGTCTTGCTGCTTTTTCCAGCTACTTTTCATTTCTTTTGTTGCAGACTGCAACAAACCCTTCAGCACCCTTTTCATACATCACCCCCTTTTCTGACCACTTCCATATTTCATCAGAAGCCATCAGTTCCCTACATTTGCTTAAAAAACAAGGGTGCAAAATATGAATTTTCTTGCCACTGAATTCAAAGCTCAGAGACCTTTGGCAAAGATTCCTTTATCTTTTCCCATAATTGACATCTACATGACCTGTTTGCATGACCAGCCTCTGCTGCTCTCTGGACGGGGAGGCAGGAACTACCAGCCCTTGCCCCACAGATGGAGGCATCGACATGCATCCCCGCTGCCACCTCACAAGGAAGAGCTGAGGGACATCACGCCTGGAGCTGCATCTTGTGGCTTGTGCCTTTAACGACCATGAAGGTAGAGAGCCTTGGCTCCACTGGTTGTCCAGCTGGAGGTCCTAACCATGCCCTGTTAGCTGTGCCCCAGTCATCTAAGGCAAAATAAACCTTTTATTTGTTTTATTGAGTCTGGGAGGGCAGTATTTCAAAACAAGTGGTGATAAAAACTTCACTGTACCTCAGACATATCTTGTGTCCATCAAACAGGTTCAGTCTTATCATTTATCTTTTTTTTTTCTCCTTTTCATCTTTTTAGATTCCCTCTTTTTCAAAAATACTTTGTAATATATTAGTTAGTAGGAAAATTGCTCTCATTTGGAAGGGTGTTCAGAGACGTTTATGAGCCAAGAACAAATTATATTTATAGAGTGTTTCAAATGTTTATTGCTATTTGTGAAACAGGGGATGTGCAGTGATTTGGTTTATGTGGAAAAAAAATCTAAATGTAGGTCACAAACCGACAGTTGTACACGAAGGTCAGTTCACCACACTTTCACTGAGCCTGTGAGCTGCTCCCACACTAATACCAAACGGTGTGTGTTTTATGATGATTCTTTGGATCAGCAACTTGCAGAAGCACACTTTGATCAAGTGTATTAACAACCTCCACCTCCAAGACAGAGGAAGGGAAATTGGTAGAAGCCATAAGTGCTTGAGCTGCAGGAGGAGAGAGAGACAGGTCCCTCTCCTGGGCTGCTGTGTCCCATAGCTGAGATTCCTTTGCGACTGCCAAACCGGTTGCACCTGCCCACTGCCATCCTTCTGTGTCTCATCGCACCTCTCTGAATTCTTTACCTCTCTGCCACACCACCCTCAGCAATGGTACCATACAGATGTGTGGCTGGGAGGTTCCTTAGACAAAGTTCCTGCACCAAAGTACCACCAATTCCCTTTACAATCCTTCCTCTGTTTTTACAAACTTCCAGCAAAATGGACTTGATACTCAATCCCATTACCTTGTTCCACACCTCACCATCCCAACCCCAACTGTTAGCATTATTTTCCTCCTGTCTGATGTTCTTTCTTGCAGATCAACCATCTCCTCAAGAATTTAAAGATGGCTATTGTCCAGATACTAAGTTTCACAGGCTTCCTAAAGGGCTAACACTGTCAAACCTCCCAAAAGGATAATTGCTACCAAAACTCTTCCTGCCTGAGAAGCAGGAGCTTCTTGGGAGCACCGGCTCCCCTCAGCAGCTACCTGCCAGAGCAGGGCTGTGTCTTCTTGCAGCTCCCATAAGCACCCAAAGCTGTCCCACAGTTTGGGGTCCCTCAGACCTGTTCGTGCAGCATTTATTGCACCCAATATGTTTCCAAGGGGAACACATCTCAGGCTCAAGAAGGACAGGTTATTTCCTTTTATAAAAGAGGAAACTAAGACATCATGATTTTTCTATGAGTAAATGCAGAAAGGCTTTCCAGACTGACAAGCTGCCAGGGTCAGTTTAACCTTTCCATGTTCATGCAGTGACTTTTGTGCTGGCAGCAACTCACAGAATCACAGAATCATAGGGGTTGGAAGGAACCTCCAGAGTTCAAGTCCAACCCCCCTGCCAAAGCAGGTTCCCTAGGACAGGTCACACAGATACGCGTCCAGACTGGTCTTGAATGTCTCCAGAGAAGGAGACTCCACAACCCCCCTGGGCAGCCTGTCCCAGGGCTCTGTCACCCTCACCGTGAGCTCCCTCCTCTTTTGGTACCTCTTTTGGTACCTCTTTTGGTACAATTGGCACAGTGGGTCAATATAGTGCCAAATTTATATCTGTTGGGCTCAAAATATGAAGATACCAATCCCAGGGCTCAAAATATGAAGATACCGATCCCAGCTCTGACCTCCATAAAAATGACTTGTTTGCAGCATAATTGTGGTATGTGAAAAGACACATGTGTGTCACTGCTTCAAACCTCTTTTAACCATCTCTGAGGTATCGTCCCCAGCTGGGCAGTGATAAGAGTCAGAGGTGAGGGGAGACACATCTTCCTCTGCAGTTTTAGGAAAATATACTGAGCCCTGAGGTTGTTCAGGGCAGCTTCCTGAAGAAACAGCGACTGGCATGTGAGGATCCACCTGCAGGTAACGCTGTAACCTTATTCTCTGCTGCAGAATATGGTTTCTGCAAGGCACAGCTGCAGTAAAATATTAGGAAGGCAGCGTGGGAGGTCAGGATGTGGGTGATTGCCCAGGCAAAATGTTTTGTTCTGGCTTATCAGAGTTTCAGATGGCTGTAGCTCCTGCCAGAGTTTACGCAAATATCCCTACATGGCATGGATGGTCTACATGTGCTGCTTTCCCAGGATCTTAGCTCTGAAAACACTAGCCTCAATATTTAAGAGGCAATTGTTTGGGAGCAATCCCTGTGCTTGCTCCAAAGTGAATGTTTTTTATATATATAAGGGCTATTTTGAAGCCATCAGAGAATCACAGCAGCATTGCTCAGAATGACACATCAGCCAGACTATCTCACAGAAACACAGATTTGATGGTGGGGGGAGGGGTTGACTCATGCAGCATTTTTAGATGAAATCTAGGCATAAAAGCAGAAGGAGATATCTCAATTATTGCCATGTTTTTAGCCCTAGCCAGCAGCTAAGCTACATGCAGCCACTCACTCACCCCCACCTCCCTGCAGGATGTGGGAGAGAACCAGAGGGGAGAACTCATGGGTCCAGATAGACAGTTCAGTAGGAAAAAAACTCCATGAAAAAAAACCCCAAACAACAAAAAAAAGTAGTGCACAGCACAGTTTCTCACCAACTGAACACAATGCTGCACAGGACACCCAGCTGCCCAGTCTCTCAGCTCACCCCCATTTATAAGGGAGCCATGATGTCATGTGGTATGAACATCCCCTTGGCCAGTTTGGGTCACCTGCCCTGGATGTGCCCCCTCTCAGATCCCTGGGTGCCCCCCACCTTTTTGTTGGCAGGGAAGCATGGGAAGCTGAAAAGTCCTTGACTGCTTGGCAAGAACTGAAAATATGAGTATGTTATCAATCAGCACTGCTCCTAACTCCCAAACACAGCGCTACACCGGCTGCTGGAAAGAAAATTAACTCCATCCCTGCCAAACCAGGGTGATGATACAAGGCAGCAGCTGGACACCTCAATATTTTAGTGTATTTATCCTCAGAATATCACTGTGGGAAATGGGGATGCTTCTGTAGCATTCATACCAGTGGGGAGATGAGAAGGCAGAACAGAGATTTGACCCACATCTCTCCAGCCCTTGGCATACACCTTCCCTTTCTTCCCACCTTCCTCTCCCCTGGGCCTCTACCCTTGCATGTGGAAAGACTTGCAGGTCAGACAGAGCACAGCCAGATGTTTCCATTTTCAACTCCTTGTACAAAGACCCTGCCCCTTGGCAGAGAGAGGCTATAAACTGGTTTGTATAAACTGCAAAGTTATGGACTGTTTTCTAAAATATCATCTAAAATGCATTCTATATATTTACATGAAACAAGTTTGTCAGATTGCTGGTGGTAGAAAGGACTCCAGCTTTAGAAGAAGCTTTAGGGGGATACATTCTGAGTAGTTTTATAAAGATTTCTTTCCTCCTGGCCTTTGGGAGGTTTTCTAACCCATGTACCTGGTACTCCTGGGTGTTGTGCTCTGCTTCCCCTTGATGTATTTGGGGCCTTTTAAGCAATTATGGTCAAGGAGTTAGAATGGGACCATCTAATGTGTTCTATTTTATTGCAAGCAGAATGCTGAAGTGGCCACTGTGGTGGATCTCAGCAGGGATATGGGCTATCTGTGCCAGGAACAGGACAGCCATTGGTGTGGGGACCAAAGGGAAGCAGAGGAGGGTGGGAAGGTGGCACAGTTTATTTAAGAAGAAAAAAAAGGAAGGAAGTCTGCTGGTGTCAGAGTAAAAATAGGTGCAATCAGTAATCAAAGCAGAGCGTGAATAGGATATTAACATTGCACATCTGAACATCCTAAGCAGCTTGCACCTGGCTCTCATGCAACCTGTGCAGACAGGTCCTGATTCAATACAGTGACCCTTTCTCCCTGAGCTGCTGCAGTCCCCAGGCTCTATGGGACTTTTGTCTTTCACAAGGTAGACTTCACCTATATTGCTCACTTCCTGGAGCAAGGAGGACTCACCATCAGTGTAGGAGAACAAGTTGGAGAGCACTTAAAGCTTCCAAACATAACTCAATGGGCTCTTACAGGATGCACCCATGAGTGCTGAAGGAGGTGGCAGGTGTCACCATGAGGCCACTCTAAATAATCTTTGAAAGAATCACAGAAACACTAGGTTGGAAAAGACCTTTGAGATCATCTAGTCCAACTGTTCCTGTTCTCTACTAAACCACATCCCTGAGCACCTCATCTACCCATCTTTTAAATACATCCACAGTTGGTGACCCAACCACCTCCCTGGGCAGCCTGTTCCATGCTCGATAACCCTTTTGGTGAACAATTTTTTCCTAATGTCTAATCTGAACCTCAGCTTGAGGCCATACCCCTCATCCTGTCACCTGTCACTTGGGTGAAGAGACCAACACCCACCTCTCTACAACACCCCTTCAGGTAGCTGTAAGTGGTGATAAGGTCTCCCCTCAGCCTCCTCTTCTCCAAGCTAAACAACCCCAGCTCCCTCAGCAGTTCCTCATAGGATTTGCCCTCCAGCTCGTTCACCAGCCTGGTTGCCCTTCTCTGGACTCACTCGGGGACCTCAATGTCCTTCTTATGGTGAGGAGCCCAGAACTTGACACAGCACTCAAGGTGCAGCCTCATCAATGCTGAGTTCAGGGACACAATCACTTCCCTAGACCTACTGGCCACACTATTTTTGATACAAGCCAGGATGCCATTGGCCTTCCCGGCCTCCTGGGCACATTGCTGACTCATATTCAGCCTGCAGTCAACCAACACCCCCAGGTCCTTCTCTGCCTGACAGCTCTCCAGCCAGTCTCCCCCAAGCCTGTAGCGCTGCATGGGGTTGTTATGTCCCATGGGCAGCACTCTACACTTGGCCTTGTTAAACCTCATCCCATTGGTCTCAGCCCATCAGTCCAGTCTGTTCAGATCCCTCTGAAGAGCCTCCCTACCCTCAGGCACCCTCAACACTTCCTCCTAGTTTAGTGTCATCTGCAAATTTACTGAGGGAACATTGAATCCCTTCATCGAGGTCATTGATAAACATGTTGAACAGAACTGGACCAAGGTCAAGGTTGATTAGAGAGTTTCCTGAAGACTGAAGGCATGTCACCCCGGTCTTCAAGAGGAACAAAGGAAGATCTGTGGAAATGCAGGCTATCCAGCTCCACCTCAAAATGGTGATCAAGAAAATCCTTCTGGAAACTGTTTACAAATACATAGAAGACTATAAAGTGATCAGGAGCAACCTAGCATGGATTTATGAAGGGAAAATTGTGCTTAGCCAACTCAATAGCTTTCTACAGTGAGAAGAGTGGCTTGGTGCATGAGGGGAGAGCAGTGGAGGGTTTCTATCTTAACAATATGCTTCAGGGGAGAGAGGGATTGGTTCATGTTCATTGCCTCCGGACATCCCCAATTTCCCACAGAGAGGAATGGGATTCCTTGTCTGAGAGGCTGGGGATAGTAGGACATGTTTAAATGGTGTGACTGGAGACCCACTGACTCCTGTGCTCGGAGGAAAGTCTGGTGGCAGAAGGAAGGCAGGAGAAAAAAGAATGAGTGTATGGCCTTGGTGTGGATGAAATACAGGATAAACAAACAGGCCGTGGCCCATCTAGTCCAATCCCCTGCCAGAACAGGATCACCTAGAGCAGGCTGCACAGGAACCCATCCCTGCAGGTTTTGAATGTCTCCAGAGACGGAGACTCCACAAACTCTCTGGGCAGCCTGTGCCAGTGCTTGGTCACCCTCATGGTAAAGCAGCTTTTTTCTCATATGGAGACAAAACTTTCTGCCCATTGCCTCTTGTCCTGTCACTGGGCACCACTGAGAAGAGTCTGCTCCCTTCCTCTAGACACCCATCCATCAGGAATTTCTAAGTGTTGATAAGTGAGAGTTTACTCCACTGGAGTCATGGATCCTTGCTGGTCTGTGTATGTGCTAAGGAGAAGACCTTGGGCTAGATGGTAATCCTACCCCAACCTCACCCCACCAAGAAGGCTCCACTTACTGCCAAGAGCCACCCCCCAGAGAGATGGAAACCCAAAGCTGTTCCTCTTCATACAGGTGGGTTAGGGAGAGCACCAGGATGCCATTTGCAGTGGAGGGCTGCTTCTCGCTTTTCCCCTCCCACTCACACAGCCCAGGGATGGGCCAAAGGTCCCTTTGCCTTGGGATGCTTGTTGCTCAGAGGCAAGTGACCCAAAGGAAAGCCTTGGCTAGTGCAGCAGGATGGCTGCTCCCTGTGATGGGGGATTCATAGCAGAGCATAGGATCACCTGAGCAGACCACCACTGTACCACCAAAATTATGAGGAGTGGTACATCAGTGCAGTGGAACACAGGAAGCTCTCATGAAGAGCATCACCCATCCTGCTTTCGGGCTGCTGGTAACTGCTCTCCTCTTCTCCAGGCCAACAGGACAGCCCACTAGGAGTGAGCAGAGGGAGGTTTTTCCCTCCGGTTCAAGTGAGGTATATTCTGGGTTTATATTTATTTTATAGCTCATTAGTTAATAATAGTTGTGTAGCTAATTTAACTAGGGGCTCTGGTATGACTTGGCAAGCTCTAACTTGACTGAAGCACTCAGATAAGGCACTCACCAAATACTTCATTGCAATGATACTAGAGCTCTTGCCACACACCAGCTACCTCTCTTAAGTGTCCAGAAAATGCTCCTTCAAAGATACCATCTCATGTCCAGCTGAACATCCCAGTGCCTGCCCAACTTCGTTAAACTGCCGTGTTCACTGTTAACTCCTTTTTACACAGCAGTGCTGCTGCATGTGGGAAAGGTTTACCTTCAGACAGATGAAACTGTTCTCCACAACCATGACTTGAATAAGAAGCCCAGTCAAAAACATGTTTGTTTGGCCTTCCTGCAGTGTGGCTGTGAGCTCCAGCACCCACAGCCCTGGCTCCTGGTCCTTGGCTGCAGGTGGGAGAGAGCACTGCTCCGCAGCAACTGGCCTGTCATGGCCTCAGCTGCTCGGTGAGGCTGCACCCTCCATACAGTGCAGCTGAGGCATCTTGCTGTCAACAGAGAGCACTCAGCCTCCCCACCGGGTTGTTCTTCTGCCTCCTCTGATCTCACCCGATCCATGATAAAGCATGTGATTTGCTCTTTCCTGTAAACCCAGTGCTTTCTGGAAAGGTCCCTCCCAGGCACCAAGGGAGTGCTGCAGCATTTTTAAATGGCTGGTCTCTCGGAAGCCCTGTTCCAGTAAGAGAAGAAAACCTCATTACACAGCGAGAAGCTTACACTTTTTCTAAGTGGATCCTTTCAACAATGTCAGTGTGTTTTTCTTGGCCACCCACATGCCCTCAGGCAGGGTCTGGCCACTCTCCTCCAAACCTGATCACTCCTTCACCCTGGCAATATGGAGTCTCAAACTCCAGACAGCCTCCCTGCTCCCTTCTGTCATTGCACTCAGTGGGTTTACAGTTTTCCACACTTTATATTGGAGGTTAAAGAAACTAATTCAGAACTTCTGCCTATTTGGCTGAAACTATGGTAGAAGTTGTGCAGCTGGGGCTTCCTCTGCTACTGTCCCTTGTAAGTTCCAGCAAGTTTAAAAGTTATTGGTGGAAACTGTCAGGCTGATGAGTGCTTAATGCTTCATTTTGTTAGGGAGCTTGCTGGAAATAGACCTGCAGCAGTCACAGGGCTTGGAACCAGGCAGGCTTTGATGCCAGTTCACTGAAGGGTGGTGGCAGCACAGATATATTTGCTGCTACAGGTAGTCATTATCCAGATAAGCTATAGAACGTGGGTTTTGTTTCATCAGTATAGTCTCTTTGTCCCTGTGATGACTGTAACTTTACCAGCTGTTACCTTGTCCCTGCCCTGCTGATAAATGCAGATTTACAGCAAGGGAGTGAAACTCCTGTTCCCCCTTATCCTAACGCTGAACCAGCTGGCTGTGTGTGTTCAGTAGGCACAGACTTGGGGGAACTTGGAAGTACCTCCACAGAGCTCAGTTCCCACCTATGATGGGCTCTACCTGTGCAACCACAACGTAACTCTTCTGATTCAGAAACCCAAGTCTTTCCCTCTGGTTCTTGCCCATCCAGGAGATCAAGCCTGCTCCCAGGCCCGGGCTTCAGAGCGACATGAGGGAAAGCTTCAGCTCACACACACCTTTGTGCAGGCCACCATCAGTTCTATGCGAAGTGTGGGCGGTTTGGGCTTAGCTGCATTTAGGATTGCCTGGCCAGGGTCTCCATCACTAACCCCAGATGCTTGATGATGAAGGCATACAGGCAATGCCAGGGAGACGGGCCAGCCCACCCTGCATTCAGTTGTCTGCCCAAATCTGTAGGTGGGATTCTGAACCTGCCCACCTCTGAAACACAGTTTCTGCACATTTCTGAAACACAAGGGCTCCTGAAAAGCTTGCAGACTCCTACTGATAGACCCATTTTCAACCTTTCCTCACCCCAATACCTCTGTATTTTAGTTGCCCTCAAGTAGTAGAGCAGGTCAAAGAACACTAAATTGCAGGAGAGCACAGCACCCAGCTCTCTTAGATTCTTTTGAAAACTTTAACTTGGGCTTGACCATGAAACTGGGCTAACAGCAATCTTTTCCTTGTTCATGTGCCATAAACTTAAACTTTGTTTAGGTAACAGTTGTTCTATAATGCCTTCCAGGCCTGATGAGCAGCAGAAATGCAGAATTAGTCTATGGTGGTCAGGAATGTTGCTGTGCTGAAGCTCAGCGTGCACCAGCTGATCGACACTGCCCTGTCATTATCCTCTTTACTCCTGTGAACAGCAGTAGCCACGTGCTGATGGCACAGTGTATGATTTCGGTCTCATAAAAGACTAAACGAAAGCCCTTCAGGGGGAACGAAGAAAAACTTGATTCTCTGAGTTGCACATACCCAGACAAATATTTATCTGTTCATCAGGTAACTTTTTGTGGCAGTTTTTCAGGTTCTACAGACTCTGGTGGGGTTTTATGGGAAATGTTTAAAAAGGCACACTTCTTAAAGAGGGAGTAGGTTCCAAACAAAATTGCTGGCAACTGTTTTGTTGGCTGCTGTGAAAGAGCACTCACCCCCCCTCTGTCTTCCCATTTTATTACCACTGGGAAATGCAGCTGACTTTAATATCTCTAAGTTTATTTTTCCCAGACTTTACTTTTCAGATCACCATCTGTCTAGACACTGTCAATTACCAATATGTGTACTCAAGGTGAGTTTAAGGGTACTCAATATTTTCTCCTCCATGTGATTAAATTTCCAGGCAGCATTGAACCAACCCCCTATATTCACATTTGTCATTTAAGGCAGATGTCACATTATCCAAAATAAATTAAGGACCTTTTAATGGATTTTTGCTGAAACTGAAGCACAGGAGATCTGGCAAGTACCCTGAACTTCAAAGGTGGTCTTGAAGATTGTATAATAGGAACAATCTTTTTCCAAAAAGACAAACCACCCAAAAATCAGTGAGGTGTGGGAAGGATTCAGCTGAAATGAGTTGTGAGTTAACACTGCTTACTAAGAAGAGAAAATGGAAAAGCTTTTGTGGAGCAGTAACCTGATGATGCCCATCTCAACGCTACCCTGCCCAGGGAATGATTTGGCTGTGCTGGAAAAGGAACAATTCCATTTAGCTTAACAACAGCTTCCACAAAACAGCTTCTAGTGCAGCTGCCCTTTCTGTGTGTGGGGTCAGGAAGCATGCATCCACAGACCCCAAGAGGTGCAGAGCCAGCCCTGCAACAGTGGTGCAAACCTCAGGTAGCCCAGGATTGAGCAGTTTCATCCTGCACATCATGTCAGGCACAGTAGCAAAAAGATGAAGCTCTGCCTACCTTTCCAGCTCCAGCATTGCTGCTCTTGGAAAAGATGCCACAGCCATCAGGACAGATCAGCTAGGAAAAAAGCCTCAACCCCCTTATAAACTCCTGGTGAAAACTGATTGTAACTGATTGTTATTTTGAAACATTAATCAAATTTCCTTTATATTATGAAGAGATTTGTGCCTCCTCCTCTACACTAAGTCACCGAACTCCAATAGCCACCAGCCCTGAGGTGTCTGCTCCCCTCAGCTGTCTTAAAAGCAAAGTCAGCTGTTTGTGTGATGACTGCAGTCAGGAGGACAGGACATTGGGCTGTAGGGAAAAGAGGACAAAAAAGATGAGTATTTTGTACTTTTTCTTTGCAGTGTAGGAAGGAGCTTCCTGAACTCCCCCTGCAGTGAGACACCTGCCATATCTTCTTAAAAATATGAGAAAGGACTGGTTCTTTTTGCTTCCCAAAGATGTCAGGCAAACCAACAGCAAGGTTTGGAGGAAATCCACATAGAAGGTAAACACACTTCCAGATCTGTCTTCTGTCTGAGGGACTCCACACACATCCCTGTTTGCCAGTTTTATGGGGTTTCTGGGGAGACATTCTGTCTTCTGTATGAAAGCTGCTGTACAACAAATAGATGTGTTATACATCCTGCAGGATGGGATGACCAGAGCCCCCCAAAAGCATGTCCGCTGGTCCCTGCCTACAGCCAACAACCTTGCCTTGGCAAACCTGGACTCTGAAGAGAAGCGTTCAGAGCAGGGCAGGGACTGAAAGGATGACCACTGCTTTGGGGACATATGCTGTCCACGCAGCACAGGTTGCAACATGCTTCTTTTCAGCACCTCATCCTCCATCATACAAGGATGTTCTCACTTCACATGTTGTCTGCTTCAGATCTCATTTGGAGGCCATCCTCCTGGAGTCTAACTGAAAGCTCCACTCCGATTTAGGTATTTAAAATTTAGATTACTTAAGATTTAGATACTTAAAATCCCTTGGAAGACCTGGCCTTTCTGTTTATTCCCATTCAGTTGTGCTATTGTGGATGTCTTACTACTGCAGAAACCTGAGGAGCAGAACTCTTGGCAGGCTATAATTTAATGCTGAGCTACTGCTTGTTGCGTTTTCTCTATTTTTCCTGGAATATTCCCAAATTTTAAAGAAGCTGTAGGGAAAAATAAATATACTTAAGTTTATTAAGTACAAAGGGAAACATCGAACTGTGGCATGCCACCTAATGGCAGAAGGGCAACATTGTGCAGTGGTACCAGTAAACACATCAGGAAGCCACATCCCAAAGCTCTTGTTTATCACCAAGTTGCAACATCCTGCAGGCGTAGCGATAAGGGGGGTTCGGAAGTTGTAATCAAGCAGGCAAAGTTGGGTTTTTAAAAACAAAATGACAAACAAAAAGCAAATTAAACCAAGAAGTACTTTTGATTTAGCAACTTTAGCCATCTCTAACCATCGTGGAAGTAAAATTAATGAAACTGACTTTAGGTGTAAAATTAACATGGAACTATACAGAGGTTGCAGCGCTTGTAGGTGTCTTCTCAAGAGAAAATCCATTCATTCAGAAACAAAATATGTGGAAGAAGTCTATTCATCTTTACACATTCAAGAGTAATTTCATTTGGCAGGATTGACTAGCCTTAATTTTCTTAGCTCAGCATCATACCCAGCTACTTCTCAGAGCACTCTGAGGCTAAATTAATAAATGTGCCACAGATATCTTCAAAAGATATCAGAATACCTGCAGTTGCCAAGGCAGGAAGGCTGTCAGCCCTAAAAGATACCGCAGTATTGTCTTCAGAAGCAGTCATGCTTCATGATTTTTCTATTCATACTTTGAGTATGTGCTCCATACAATCACACTGTACTGCTACTTTAACAGTTGTCTCTTACTGCTTGGAATGATATGCACATGTCAGTGTGGGTGCATCTGGCCCCTTTCAAAATGAGCTACGCTCCCAGAGCTGAACACAGTTTTAGCTAAGAGAGAATGCCACTTCTATATATCCCAAAAAGTTCCATTTAATCACAGACTCTTGTTTCTCTTCCAAATCCTTTGTTTCAGCTAACATTATCTAGGACTTGTGGTTTTAAGAATTATTTTAAGGGCCGAGGATCTATATTCTGGACAAGACCTAAGTAAAGCAAAGCACTAACCGTTCCCATTTTAAGCAAACAATTGTGCAAGTCATTTAACTAACAAAGCTGCTACTCTTGGCATAAAGGACAAAGCCTGAATCCAGGCTGACTATCCAATGGAAATCTTTGATTTCTTTACAGGCACTATTAGTACTAAATACCACACCTAACTGATCTCTGAAACCCAAACTCTTTTGTAAATGTATATAGGCTTTCATATTTTTGTCATCTTGGATGGTAGAAAAGTCAAACAGAAAAGCACCTCAGTAGTTCATCCATTTTAACATCAACAAGTTTCCAAATAAACCGGCACATGTTCTAGGGTAAATTTCTTGAATTAAAAAAAAAAAAAAAAAATCAAACTCTGTTGAACTCTGTTGTTTTTCTTTCTTTAAGCAAAAAACCCCTTGTGTAAACACCAGGTTTTTGAAATTCTGACCAGCTTGGCTCACAGTTATGGGGTGAATCAGGAGCTGAAGTCAGCAGCTGGAAAGTGTCTACTGCTGGTCCGTTGTTCAGAGCACTGTATCACACCATCTCCAGCTCAGCGTTGTTGAACTGGTGCTCATCTCTCTGACTGGGGCAAATCAGCATAACCTGTGATCATCTGAGCTTCCCTCCACAAAACTGTCTGCTCTGCTGTCTTTAATCCAATCCCTAGGAAAGGCCTACAGCTCTGAGAATGATGTCTCTCTCACCCCTTGTCGCCCTCCACTTCTGTAAGCGAACTTGACTCAACCCATACAACAAACTCTTGGGGAGAAAGGACTACATAGCTGTGTATCTTATTCTTTTATTCAAATTACTAATATAATTAGTAAAGGACAATTTCCCAACAGCAGATACACCAACTAATGTCTTTAAGATGGTAATTAAAAGGACAATAAAAGTAAATTATAACACAGAGCCTCTAGCAATTAAAGCCACGGACTATTGAAAATCATTAGACAGAATGCGGGAGGGGCGACTGTTCATCCATTTCTTTGCTGAGACAAGTGCTGTATTAATAGTGGCACGGGAACAGACAGTACCTGCTGATAAACCATTTCGAAAGGCAAAACTAGCTCAACTTCCTTGTATTGCTGAATGCAGAAGAACAAGTATATTAATCAGTCTCACAGATAGAAGGCTTACAAAATGTTCCTGGTGAAGGAATATTTCATGTAATTTTAGAATACTCCTTCCCTGAGACTTGAGAAGTTGATTCAACAGAATTTATAACAAGACATTAGTTAGCTTTTAGCAGGGTGTATTTCGAACACATGGCCAAGGCAAGTAAAAAACAACACTCAGAAGGTAAGTCTTGCAAAAAGAGTTTTGTATTGAAAGGCTCTTCTATTACACCTGACTTGGTTCCTGGACAAAACTATTCCCAAACAAATGTATCATCTTCTGATTCTTGTGACAAACACCTGACATTTCTCAGCAGGCAGAATCAGATCTTTATCTTTCACCCTCAACAAAAGCATAGGTAACTAACTAACATCTTTCCCTGTTGACAAACTTGGCAGTATTTCAAAGCACGAAGCTGATACTCTAAACAATGGTTCTTCCCTTCAGCAATGAGAACACAATACACTCCTTATTAACCGTTCTGTTGTATGAAGTAACAGCACAACTGCAGTCGAAGGACACAGGCCAAAGAGGGGCTATAGGCAGAGTCTTCTTAGACTAGCTAGGAAAAGCAGGGAGTTTCAGGTCCACACATCCTTATTCAGAACTCATGCACCTGAAGGTTTCTCTACTTTTCTCAAATAACCTGTTAGTACCATAAAAAAGTCATTAAGAGGTTAATTGTATCTATCAATCTTGCCTAGCATGTAGTTTATGCATGGTAACTGCTAATTAATCATTAATGATTTACTGGGAAAATAAGGAATTGCAAGGGATTTCATGTTCAAAATCATGATTTATTGATGTATTTTTAATCATGTAGCTCCTTGCAAAGATACAGTTTATAAATTATGGAACAAGTATAGTTCTTTCCACAGCTTTCACAATTTAGTCCTCAAGTCCAGGTCAGTATTTGGAAACAAGATGTTCAAAAGGTAAATTATACAAGATGTCTTAAAAAAACCACACTAAAAAGCTCAAGTTCTTTTGGAATCCAAGATACATAGATAATAAGCGGCATTATAGTGTCTGCACTACACCCCCAAGCGACATAAGCAGGAGAAGCAGCATACAGTACCTGCACCAAACCTCAAGGTACACATCATGATCAGCAGAACACAGCACCCGAACATCTACAGCAGCCTCAAAATTTATCTTAGTACAACAAATGCTCAAAAGGCTTACAGCATCTGTAGCGAGGTTAGAGGAAGGGTTATAGCACATTACAATCACGTCCAAGTGAGCCCTGCGTATCTATGCATTCAGACCTGGCCAATGCTCAAGCAGTACAGACCAGCATGTCACAGTGTGACACCTCCCAAGCAGAGCCTCATACCCTGCAAACTCATCCTATGGTACAAGAGAACAACTCACTGCCCGTATCCCTCTCCCCTTGGCGCCCACCCTGTCAAGAAGGCAGGCTCTACTGAACTTCTATCAAGGCTAAATTACATTTATGACCAACTGACATCACTGCATTAGTGGGGATGTACCTCTGCTGTTAGATTTTATATGTCATGCTTGCTTGCCCTCGATTGCTTTTTCTTAAGGTTGATGTTGACAAAATGCCAGATCTTAAAGGCAAACAAAATAAATTTAAAGAAAACATTTATTTGAAGCTCTTTTGAGTCACAAAATTTAACAGATGTAAGACAACTTTCTCCCCTTCACATTTCAAGCTTTCACCAGAGACCATACACACTGTCCCACGGACAGCACTCTTGTCCTGTAACATTTCCTTTTGGACAAACTGGAGTCCAGGCAGATGAAGACTCCCATTTTAAGCAGACTGATTTAAAAAAAACACAAACAAAAACCTGTTTTAAAATGAACAAACCAAAACAAATTAAACAACAAAACTTTGTTAGTAAAGTTTTGTCACAAAGTAATGGTGTTTAATACTCCTAAGCTTGATCTCGAAACAAAACCCCAGCCATTAATAATCAGATAGAACATACTCCCTTCAAAAAATTCTGAGTTTTAAAATATTCCAAATATATACACATTTATAACTTAAGTGCTCATTAGCTACAACCTTTTATTCATGCAAGAGTTGGGAGAGGAGGTGTTTCTTAGAGCGGCTTTTCTGAAAACGCAGTAAAGCTCTTCACTCGTGCAAAGAACAAAGGGGTGTACATTTTGTCAATGTCAAACGTAGTAACAGCTGTCTCGCCAGTCGACCTGCAATGAGTATTGCAAAACAATCAGATACAAGTTGCTGTTTAAGTCCCTCAATAATGCAATCATGTTCCACAGTACACTGTGAGCACCAACGCGCAGCTGGAATAGAAGCACCTTTTGTACTGCCTTGTTCTGAAAGCAGTTGAATGCTGGCTGAATCACACTATAGAGAGCACACTTCTATTCTGATCATCACTTTCCTCTTCTGTTATTATTATCTCCGGGACTTGAAACAGCACAAGATGATGCTCAAGTCACTGTATTAACACTGAGGTAAAAAAATCTTCTTTCATTCATTTCCCTTAGAGCCCTAAATTCAGAATACAGAGTGACAGCAAAAACTTGTACGTTTACAAAACTTTAGAAACAAGAAACCCAGGTATTTCTGAACATCAGTGATGAAAAGTGTATGGCCTCCTCCTACCTGCGTTTAATACTCATCTTTATTCTAGTTTCAAAAGGACACCACCATGCTAAGAAGTAAGCAGAACCTGAGCAGTACAGACACTTCATGCTGAAAAGAATGTCTGTGGTATTTCCACTTCTTCATAAATTAGGTATGGAAATACTAGGTTTTATAAAAGGAGTTTATGGAAGTAACCTATACTCCCAACTCCAATAGTTTAGTTCCTAGTTCCTTTACATACTTACAGGTAATAGCTGAGCTATGTCTCTATAAAAAAACCACTGTAAATACACATATTAAGAAGGCTGGAAGACAAGGCCTAAATCCACCCTAAACAGCCAACTTGGAAGTAATTTAGAGTGTCAGTTGCAAGAACAGCAGCCATGGCTTTAGCCTGGTTAGCGACCAGAGCAGCTGATCACATGCCTGTATTGTGCACTGCTGGGTTATACAGGTTGTAAGCGTTACAGATCTCACGTGATGAGCAGATACATTTCTAGCTTGCACATTCACAGAGGGGAATAAATAGACCTCCATGAGTGCACATTTTCCACACCCCTTTACTAGTACCACACTAAGTCATTTAGCCCTGATTCGCTTCTGAAATCATTCAAACACTGTGCATAAATCTCTTAAATGGATAAAATACGTCAGTTCTACTACTTAGGAAACTTCTCATACCATTATAAAAAATTAAAGAAATCCCCAAATTTTAGTAAAGTTCATTACCATTTATCAAATCAGGACCAGTTACTGTTTTCAGGATACTTTGTGAAAGACTCGTAAGTCTCCAAGTCTTTAACATCTTCTGTACTTTGTACTGGACAAATTACTGTCACCTCTGTTTCTACAATCTAGTATTCTTCCTTTAGTCTTACTCTCCGTTTACTTACTTGTAAGTAATGTGACACGAATGATGTATCCAGACAAGTTTGTTGAACCTCTGGCGCCCACTGCAGCACAACTGTAGTCCTACATGAAAACTGTGATCCGTTTCTTGTGCAGAAACACGGCGGAAATACCTGTATTTGTGGTAGTCAATTGGTTTCTATACAAAGAGAAAAGAAGTTTTATGACATACAAAGAACGCATAGTACAACTATTTACCCTGAGGCCTCAGTAACTGTGAGGACTGATTGTTAACTTTCACACTTAAAAGCAAGTACTGGTGGTATTTCTTGAAAATACATCAATTCAGATGCTACTTATGGAAGCAGCTGTCACAGAAAGGGGGGGAAACCACACAAACTACGCAAACTCACTGTAAGTAATGTAACACCTCTGACTCTTCACAAGTTTCTCTTCACAAACACTTTATTAATGTGAAAGTTCTAAGATGTAAGTCAGTCAAACCCAATCATTCAGAGTTCAGTTAATGGATACTGTTCACTTTGTTTTATTTAACGTTGGGAAACATAACTGCAGAAAGCCCAGTGATGTCTCAATCCTTCCCTTCTCTTTGTTAACATCATTAAACTACCTAATAGCAGCATGCATGGCAATTAAGCCTACAGAGAGAACCACTGCTCACATGTGAACCAGGTATTTACCTGTCTTAATAAAATGACTATAACAGTCATAAAAATAAATTAAAAGACTACTACATATGGGGAGAAAAGGTATGATAAATTACTACGCATATATATTTAAAAATTTTAAATTCTATTGTTCAATGCAAATCTTCAGATGCCTTAAAATATTAATTCTGAGAAAAAAATTATTAAAAATCCCCCTCCTTAAGCTATTTTTCCTCTATTCTATTTTGCTACCTACCTCTTCTTTTTTCTTCATTATTACAGCAAATACTTTGGTTTGATTGTCTGTTTCCTGGGAAAGGCGGTAATGGCCAAGCAAGATTGCATCCGTTCTGGAAGGGTAAGAGAAAGAGAAGTTTCAAGAACATAAAATATTCTCTGTCTCAAAAGAGTGACGTACGTATAATGCAAATATCAGCAATGAAAAGAAGACTGACTACAAAATATAATCCAGGAAACTAACTTTGATTTCCATTTAGTAAAGCACCAGGCTCACTGATGATATGAAATGGTGATAAGGTTTTGGAAGGTCATTTTTAATTCTCCCAGATAGGACAGTAGAGGCAAGTTCTAGCTAGCCTACTGCTAAGCGTTTTCAGACTTCTGGTGAACAGCTCAAACCTGTTCTGAATCTGCAATCAATTTTCTATGCTTTTAACAAGTTCATACAAGCATCAAATTAAGCAATAAATCTGTCATATCCCACCAAAACCTTCACTTTCCTTCCAACAGTCAAGGAAGTATGAGAATGCAGATAGTAACAAAACAGTATCTTTTAAAGGACTCTAAAACCACTGAGCTGACAGCATGTACTCTTCCTTCTACTTTGTTTCAAAGTTTAAGATCATATAACCCACAAAGGAAAACTAATTACAATATCAGGACTTTACTATGGAAGATACAGTTGCATGAAGACCAACTTTTTTTGTAGTTCTCTTCTGAGAACTATGAACATCTATACACAATATAAAATAACACTGTATTTTTAATCTTGGTTTGCTAAGCTACACTACAGAAAGAGACAACAAGTAAATAGGAATTGCCAAGTAAAAGCAAGGTAAAATCTGTAAAGCCAAATATTTCAGTAACCTTGTATTTTTAGTCCGTAAGCGAGGAACTATAGATTGAGGATCTTCAGGAGTTGTTAGCATCATAACTTGACCATCTGGAAAGAATCTCAAATACCTGCAGAAATATAATTACACAATACAAACCTAGAAAACACTCTTTTTATTTGGGTTTATTTTGTGGGGTTTTTGTGTTGGTTTTGGTGGATTTTTTTAATCACAGGATGTTTCCCAGAAGGACGGAACTTAAAAGGTAATAGGATCTGAAATTGTATTTCTTCACATATAACAGAAAAAAGAGATCAGAAATCAAAAGAGAGTTTTGAAGATAAAAAGATCAATTTATGAAGAGCTATGAAAGAGGGCAGAAGTTCATGAGTTTTGGCACCTCTAATTAAAGCAAGAAGGCTACCATGGAATCAAAACTGACCTCAGGTAGGTCTCTCCATTCCTACCACTAAGACAAATGCAACAAAAGCTTAATGACAGTATCAGTACCGAATGGACAATGGCACATGGACTTTTGCAGGTTCTGGGATCTAATCAATTTTTGCAATACTCAGGTACTGCAATCATGTTTGTGAAACTACAGAAACAGCCCTGAGATTCAATGATTTCTACTAAGTTTCCAAGCTCAGAAGGGACCAGCAGAATGGAACAATAAATTCTGTGAAAATGAAGGACAGCAGAAAAACAGGCTGAGGAAACAAGCAGCAAGCTATTTACAGCAAGTTAAGAAAGCACAGCCTCTTGATTATCTACAGTTGGTTACAAGTAAAGGACAATGCACAAAGACAATTCTTGTATGATCACTCATTTACCCTTTTGATGAAAAAAAAAATATCAGAAGGAGAACTGTTTTGGGGAAAGAAATCTGTGGATGAGTATTACTGTCATTACTGTTTAAGTTTTATCCACATGTAATGGTATCACTGAGGACAAAATGCACTTCTAAGCTCATCTCCAATTACCACAATAAATCCTATTTCTTAAGACCTATACTCAAAAAATATACAGAGCTTCACACACTGTAATTGTTCCACTGTGTTTTAAGAACAATTAATGTCTGCAGTATCAAGACCTGGATTAAAAGAACTTAAGAGAGAGAAACATTTCACTCACTCATTGTACTACAGTTCTACCTGTAATATTCCACTTGGTGCCACGCTCTATAAAAACCATCAAGAGATTGTTCTCCTTGACGTATGTATTTTGTCTTGCTGATGTACACACCTACAGGAAAGGAAGATATAAGTACACAAACAAAAATTACATAAATATATATTTAAGATAAAAAACAGTAATTCAAAACCTGTGAGTTTACTTTTGTTACTTAAATACATGAGTGTTTTTATTTTTGTCCCTTGCAACCTAACCTTCTCTTCACAGATGTTCTACAGATTTAAAAGCCCAAACAAATACAGATCAGGTCTAACACTGCCATAAACATCAAAACCACCCAACTGCTTCTGTCATGGTTACATGCCATATAAAAAATGTTTCTGACAGTGTATCTTACCATCAAATCGAACACGAGGCCTTTCCAAAAACATTTCCCTCCAAGAGGCATATGGAACAAGTTTATTGCAGCTCCTGCCCCATATTTTCAAACAGACTTGATGCCAAATTTCAGGATCTCTAGTGAAAATGAGACAAAAAACCAAATCCAGTAACTTTCCTGCAAACCTTGTTTAGCTTTTATCTATCAAATTAACACTTTCCCTTATTTAGCCTGGATGTAACTGAAAGACAGGTTCTTGAACAACAAAAGGTCATGATTAAAAATCATTGACTAATTTACTTAATCTTGGAGCATTTAAAAGCCACTTCCTCTTCTGAAGAACACTGCCATTTTCAGCAAAGTACAGAGCAACAACATTGCAGGAGTCTGGCACCTCTCTGTGTGGCCATATGAGGATCACAATACAAGAGACATTTTTTTGGTGACCTTGCAAGTTTGACTTTTTAAGTAGGTAGAGCAAGTAAGACTTTCAGCAACTTTTGTTATTACAGTGAAGTCACTTATCTCACATACGATTTAGTGATGTATTCAAAAGCTGATTAGCACTGTGAGGAGAATAAAATGAAATCTGCCATGGGAAGAAAAAGCAGGACTTAGTCCTACACGTACAATTTATCTGCTTAAAAGCAAAAAAACCCCCAAACCCCAAAAAACAAAGAAACCACCAACAACAAAAAAAACCAAACAAAAAATCCACACCCCACCACTTTTCAAACGCAGGCAATTTTGCTCCGTGGACTTACTACCCACCTCTACATACTGCTTATATATGCTTAAGCATAGAAAAGCTCTTTTTTCTTCCTTAGAGCAGAGAGAAACTTCACTCTAGTTAAGTTTCATAAAATACCTGGCGCAAATGTAAAATCCTCGACAGACAAGAGATAATTGCTCTAATGATCTTAGGTCCAAGTCACTCGAAACCACCCATCGGAAAATGTACATTAGTACTTCCATAGGCAACACTGCAAAGACAAAAGAGGTCCTTGTTACTTGATAATCTGCAAATCAAGAGATTACCTATCATTCTAGATTGACATTTACCCAAGTTCTGACTTTCCATTTGAAAAACCCAGACTTTTTCACAGTGCAGCCACATTCCGGAAGAGAACAAAAAATTATCTTTAATTAAAAAGTCGCTATGTATTAGACAAAAGTCACATAATGAAAGAACAAAAATCCGGCGTTGAAAGTGCACTATGGTAAGACGTTACAATGAAACACAGTTTTAGTCTGTATCCACAAGTGTATCCACAACTGTAAGATGTTATACCAAAACCCCTGCCTTTACATCCTGCAGCCACAACACCTGCAAAGCAATAGTTTCTTCAAACTGACCTAGTGTGTAACGTTACCTCAAAGCATACTACTGATTTTGCACAACAGGCTAAATAAGCTCAGGTCAGGTTTGGTATTGGATAGGAGGTCCTAAGCACAACCTGTCCACTGTGAAGTTGACACGGTATCACTCTATAACCACATCATTGTGTTCAGAGACTTTTCCTAATCTAATACAATATAATGGCAGAATCCTCATGGAAGCTGCACAAGATCATGTAATAAAAGTTCAATGAGAAAGCCCTGGGGAATTACGCCAAAATTCCTCCTAATAACTGTTTCCTTAAGTTTTCTCTCGTTTCAATCATGTATAAGCTTGTTTAGTAATCTTACAGCACCAGGAATTACACTTCCTTTCTTTTCAACTACTGCTGCTTTCCAGAGCCTTTGGCGTGAACTGTATCAACACATGCACATAAAACTTGATGATTTTACTTAGTATAACTGCTTTGAGTTCAAACAGAGAAAATAGATGAGTGGCACAAAGGTATGTTAAACAGTAACTAGCTGTAAATTCTGTGGTAGACTGCAATTTAACAGAATTCTAACTTCTAGTTAAAAAAAAGCTTCTTTAAAAACAGTGCTGCAGCACTCTCACAAATCCAATCAGACTGGTTTTGCTATTAAATTTGATGAAATTTAAGTTTCACATTTCAGAATACTAACATGATATAAAGTACACACATGCCATGCCATTGGGTATCATTTTCTGTATCCAATTATCACACATCTCGTTCCATTAATCTGACTTAATTCTGTTTTGTTACTGACAAGTCATTAATTTCTTTTCTTGTCTGTATTTGTAACCATTAAAATAGGGTCCTGGTAGAAACAAAAGTTGTGCAGATGTATTTATTGCTGCGAGGTACAAAACAGTCTCTGTCTCTTCAGGAGCTCTTTGGTATGTGAACACTCAGTGTCTTGGAGAATGGGACATACAAATGCTTAAAAATCCACTACTAGTGCTAACAGGTATACATCTTCTGCTCTGAAAGTCGCCAGTCAGCCAAAGCCTTTGATTATCTATCGCACCATCCACATTTCTAAGCTTCTAGTAACTAAGGTTGTTAAGACACCTTGCTTCAGACACCAGGCACATCCTGTAGGAAAAACACTATAGTATTTCTGGTGAAGAATGCTCTTCTGGTCCTAACCCTTACTTCTGTAAAAAGAAAAAAAACCCAGCTCTGAAAAATTGTTTAGATACTGGGGGGGGGAGTAAGCATATTCAGCATGTCTGTTCATAGCAGGGGTCTGATCCTGCCCTGCACTAAGAGTTAACCAGTAGCTTTAGATTATCAATACCAATAAAATGTAAAATGGAACACAGTAAATCAATTCAGCAAAATCTTCTGCTTCCCATTGTTTCAGTTCTCCTTGGACTGCTAAGGTCTCCCACTATTGCACTACCATGATGACCAAGAGGGGTCCTTTCCAACCTGCTAATTTCTAGAAGCAGACATCATGATTCTGCCATAAATCAGTAAACAAGATACTGTAACAAAAGGACTGGCAAGAAGGCAGAAAATAAAACTAGAAAGAGACTAAGACTGCTGTTCAAAAGAGACATCTCCTGAGATCATTTTATGGTAATAACACCTTGACTTTACTGGCAAAAAAAGAGAAGATGCTTTCCCAAGTGTACAATGCCAAAGTTATTAAAATAAAAAACAAATCCTGTTTTCTTTATGTTTTGACTGGAACAGCTTGTGACATTAACTTTATTATGAACAGAGGAGATGAGGCCAAGATTTCCAAGAGCAACTGATAATGTGGGGTGCAAAAGATACACACAGTAGTAGTGTCTGATTTCCAGAAAGTTCATAGCTTATATGCACTCCCTACAATTTAGATCTCATAAGGAAGTCTTGGTATGACTACCCTAGAACCGAAGCACTGAAACCCATTACCCTTCAAAAGCCTTTCTAGCTATGCTGTACAGTCCTGCTGAACCTGGAGTCGGTAAAAAATCTGATATGGAATCAGGTAAGAGGAGGAAATGCAAAGATGCTTATTCTTCACAGAACAACTGTCTCTTATTCTCACTTAAGAATTGTAATAAATATTTGCACCCTCAGCAAGTTTGCGGATGACACCAAGCTGACTGGTGTGGTCGACACCCTAGAAGGAAAGGAAGCCATCCAGAGGGGTCTTGACAGGCTGGAAAAATGGGCCCAGGTGAACCTTATGAGGTTCAACACTGCCAAGTGTAAGGTGTTGCACTTAGGCCGGAAGAATCCCAGACATAGATACAGACTGGGAGAAGAACTTCTTGAGAGTAGCCCTGCTGAGAAGGACCTGGGTGTCACCGTGGATGAGAAACTTAACATGAGCCAGCAGTGTGTGCTTGCAGCTCGCAAGGCCAATGGTATCCTGGGCTCCATCAGAAGAGGGGTGGCCAGCAGGGACAGGGAGGTGATTGTCCCTCTCTACTCTGCCCTCGTGAGGCCCCACCTGGAGTACTGTGTCCAGATCTGGGGCCCCCAATACAAGAAGGATGTGGAACTGTTGGAGAGGGTTCAGAGGAGGGCCACAAGGATGATTAGAGGGCTGGAGCACCTGCCTTACAAGGAGAGATTGAGGGAGCTGGGCTTGTTCAGCCTGGAGAAGAGAAGGCTGTGGGGGGACCTCATTGCAGCCTTCCAGTAACTGAAGGGAGCATACAAACAGGAGGGGAATCAACTTTTTCAAAGGGCAGATAATGGCAGGACAAGGGGGAATGGTTTAAAGCTGAAGGAGGGAAGGTTCAGATTGAATATTAGGGGGAAGTTTTTTACGGAAAGAGTGGTGAGGTCCTGGAATAGGCTGCCCAGAGAGGTGGTGGATGCCCCATCCCTGGAAGTGTTCAAGGCCAGGTTGGATGGGGCCCTGGGCAACCTTGTGTAGATCCAGGCCTGAGGTTGGTGGCCCTGCCTGTGGCAGGGGGGTTGGAGCTTTATGATCCTTGGGGTCCCTTCCAACCCTTGCCATTCTATGATTCTATGATTTCAAACTCAAACAAAAAACCCCACATTTCACTTTTCAGACATTAACTGCATGGAAAACTGGAATACACTTAATTCAGCAAGTCTATTTCTAGAAGTTACTACTTTTAAGGATGACTCTTGTCCTGAAAAATTCTACTTAGTAGTAGCACTACATGGAAAAGCTTGTGTGCTAAAGGCAAAATCATGTACAAGAAAAAGACCTGTTTAGCTCATTGATGATCTTTTTTCTTTTACATCCAACTATAAAGAGATATTGTGTCCATTATTTCAAGGGTGACTTTAAAATGAAGGAGACATGTTTTAATGAAGTCAGTGCCTCTAAACTTAACAGTGTATCTTGTCTCATACCTGAGATATGGGTCTGGCTGACATCAACTTCAGGCTGACAGAGTTTGACTGAAGATTCCTGAAGAGTTAACTGCTGCTGGAAATCTGACAGGAGATCAGCCATTTTATCATCCTCTTTGTTATCCTCAACACTAGAAAAGGGGGAATGCCAACACTGTGATACTGGACAAAACATACCAACAGATGTCCTTATCTGGGCATCAATCTGCTGTCAATATCTGCTTGTTCAATATCACTGTTTCCTGTATGTTTTTAAAGCAATTTCATTTAATCATAAGATAAAACAACCATTGCAATCCTATTAAGTTCACTGAGATTTTACTGGAACACATCTGACAGTAACAACGTGGATTTTTTCATTTAATTCTGATTCCAGTTTCTTTTTGGGTCTGAGAGTTCACTGTTCACTGTTTTCAGTGAAGTCACTAGACCTCAAGAAAACAGATCTGATTTTTCACTTTGTCTATGATAAAGCCATATGCAGGAAAGAAATTATTATTGATGGAAAATGATATTTTGTAATCCTTGGCAGGATGTAAGGCATTGAAAACAATTAAGGGGGTGTTTTGGTGTTTTTTACTCTTGCATTATTCACTGAAGAATGATCATCAGAGGGTTTATCCACCAATAATGATTTTCCTTTAGAAAAACTACTTGTAACCAGCTTCAAATAGGCAGGCAAAAGTTTCAGGAGCAAGAAAAACATAGCAGAAGGAACATGCTTGTTATTCATCAGTAAACTTGAAGTGATAAAAGAACATTACCATATTTTTAAAAAATTACATCTAAATTGCGTGTCATAAAATGATCCTTTAACAGGTGTGTGCTTCCTTGCCCCAAGTAGCCACAAACTACACAACTCTCCTTGACATCATCACAAAACACTATTTCTCCTGACTTGGAGGTGGTATACAAGAGATCTTCCAGTCACTTTTTGATATTATTTAATTCTACTCTAAATAAGCTTAATAGAATGAGTTGAGAATATAAAGCAACTAGCAGACCTAGCAGTAGATTTTAAATTATTATAGAAAAGACAGCTATGATTGGGCCTGTCATAACTAAGACCATAATAAGATACTGCACTGAACATAGCCTCCTCTATTTTCATGAATACGATGGCGAGTCCCAGGACCTACAGGCCATGCTGTAAATTGATTTGACAAATATAATTGTGTAGTTTGTTTTTTTCTCACCAAGATTCCATTAAACACCTAAGATGGTAATTCAGAAAGCAAACCCACCGCAACTAGAATCTCTACAAATAATTGCTTTGAAATAACAATTGGGAGTCCTGGCTGATTTTCCCCTCACTGCCATGTAGTGCTGAGGACAGTGCAGCAACGTTTACAAAACTGAATGAAAATTCACACACTAAATGGCAAACGGACAGAGAGGCTTAATGAAGGGAATAGAGAAAACGATGCCATCAGCAGTGTCTATGGCTGCTACCAGTAAACTGAATTTGGAAGCTGTTTCATAGGGTTGTCTTCACTATCCTGAGATAAAACAGAACTTTTGGCCCTAATCTGAACCTTGTCCTCCAACGTAAGTCTTGGGCTCAAAGCAGGTCAACCTTAAGCTGGGTGTGTTGAAGCCAGTGGCATTCTGATGCTCATAATGATGAAAGACTGGACTACTCAGATTACAATCGATGGGCTTCTAAATGTACTGCTCTACTTACTGGAAATGTTCCCATCTGGCTGTGTTAGCACAACAACAGTGGCATATTTCCTTGCTTAATTACGATGTTTATTCCACAGTACAAAGCTTTTACTAATTGATCTTTTTTCCACCTACGATTTTGTACAAGATCCTAAATGTGTAACTCATAAACCTGAAAAAGTTAAAAGTCATAAAGTGACTGATTTTTTAAAATTTGCTGCTGTTTTAAGTAACAGCACTATTTGTAATCCTTCCACTTGAATTCAACTAGCACCAAACAAGCCTGTTGCCATCTTTAAACTACAGCATAGAAAAGTCCTCCTTGGACCAACGCATTTGTAAACTTTCTATGAAGTAGTCTATTCAAATCAAAGTAGACAAGTTTCCAAATGTTAAAGTGACTTTTCAACTGCAAATCCCAATATTCACATGCTTGGGAAATGATATTTCAGGTTTCAGTAGTCCTATGCACCTAATTAGTAAATTCTCATACTTACCACCTCTTTCCAACTCCATCACCATCTGGGGACCGTGTGTAGGTGATCTTAAACTCTATATCGGGGACAAGCTGCATGGCTAGACGATAAAACTTGATGGCTGAAAATAAAGGTTGAATGTTTAAACATGTCTGATGCCATCCTAGCTTATCAAAGCAAAGACTTTTGTTTTTTTCAGAGAGATGGCTTCAGCTAAAATTATTTAAAAAAATGTAAAATGCTTTTGCCTAGTAAATCTTACTTAATGCTCTGGAGCCTTAAAGACAAAACAACCCCCAAAATTAAACATCAGTGAGTCTGGAGCTCAGATTCTGACATGCTAACGAGTCTGAGAAGCCTGAGTTTGGGGCAAGTAAGCGTTCCTATTTCCTGAGTTCATGTCAGGGTCGGTGACTGACAAGTAGTATCCTCTGGCTGGGGAGGATGAGGAATATCAGCTGCCAGCGAAACAGAGATCAGTCTCAACTTTAGCATTTAATCTTGCAACAAGGCCTGTACTGTACTTAAACATGAGCATGCTGCTGCAGCTAAATGTCTCACAAACATCAGGTATCAGCAGATTGCAGAAGCAGGCTGAAATGTCACTTGAATTCTGGTGACCTGGGCCAGGTCAGCAGATAGAAGTGTTGTCTGTAAACACATGTCCCAACATGCACTCAGTAATTTATTTGTGTCTGGCACAGGACCACATCTCTAAGGTCTCATGGATATATGTGTAGAAACAGTTTTGACTGTTTCTTTAAGTGTCACATCAAATTCAGCTGAGAGAGATGCATAATCATGCAGTCGAGATGACTAAAAGCCCCTTGTGAATGAAGTTCTGTTAGATATTACTACTCCTCTGCTGCTGGGTTTAATATACAAGGAGTGCACTCACACAGATGGAGCTGTAGCTTTCATTTCATATACACAGTGCCTAAATAAGCTTTCCTTGTTTTTTTATTTACTTGGAAACTGTTGGGCTGAAAAACTTCATAATCTATTTCATGATTTCCAAAGTGGTAGATTATGTATCAGATTTCATTCTGATGTCTTTTTTTACTGCACATTTAATTCTATATCCAACATACAAAATACTTCTGCCTAAAGTAATTTTGCTCTGTAAAAACATGTAATAAATTAGATGTTAAACCAACTAATTTTATTACCTTCTGAGGACTCATATTTCTCTCAGTTCATTTGAGATCTGGAGCAACCACCAGATATCCCTTGCAAGGGAAGGAAAACTCCCATTGCAGACAGGAAATTTTGCATTCAACAGGTGGCTGAGTTCAGGAACTTCCAGACTACTCTTAGGTTTCAGTATCTTGCCCCTGCACTTTAACCACAAACTGGATCCACCTCTGGTGGATGAGCAAAATGGCACAGACGTTATGTGTTCCTTTTTTAAATGAAAGAAATAGAAAACTTATTGTAATAACTGGAGTCACCAGTTATTACCTGGTATCTCTGCTTGAAGATGAGCTTCTTACTGTATATATTCTGAAAGCTAACTATGAGGAAGAAAACTTTTAATTTCCATTTTTGCTAGTGCTGTCAGCAAGAGGGCAACCAAGCTATGAATCTTAAATATTTATGGTAAATATTTATGGCAAAACTCATAAAACTACCACATTTAAACATTCACTTCAGTAATTCTTAAAGAAGCTATCTTAACAAGCTGTGTAAACTGAAAAAATAGCCCAAACCAACCAAACAACAAAAAAAAACCCCCAAACAACAAACCATTCCACAGGTTAAGTAGTTCAAAGTGGAGCAAAGGAAACTCTTGAGCACATGAAAGACAGTAAATCGTCTTGCTTAATTACTGTTACGAAAGCAACATACTATATGAAGAAGCAATCCAGTGCTTCATTAAACTGCTAGATTTCAAAATACTGTCCTATTGTCCAGAAGTTAGAAATTCCTTCCTTGATTTCACTTTAGCTTCACCTCAGCCTTAGAACTGTGATATGACGGTTCCTTTTACAGCAAATTTATCTGCTTATCAGAATAATTGAGCTCTCGAATTACTGTTAGCCTGCAGTTTAAGTTCACTGGCATCATGCAGTCTTGCACAAATATCAGAGAGCGTTAGGTTCCTCTGCAATGAGGGTGCTCTTTGTAGACTTCAGTATTACCTTCATAAAGGGCCCCATTTTGTTCTTCTTCCACGGCCTTCAGGAAAAGTTCTTTTGCCTGCACAATAAATTACATAGAACACTTTTTAAATCCCTTATAAATACAAGCATGTTGTTACTTAGCATTATTTTTCATCTTACCCTCTGTACCCTATGAAGGAAACGAATGAAGTAATTCCATAAGCAGAGTGAGAAGACATATTCACATGCTACAAGCCATAACTGAAACTCCTGATCAACAAACTATGTATGTTCCTGCTGCAGTCCCTTACCTACAGTCTTTCTGAAAGCAGACCAGGAAGGTGACACAAAACCAAGCGTAAAAACTAGAAAAATCGGTGTAGGATCATGGAAAGCCACTAGTATGGAGACAAGAGGTTAATAAACTCTGTTATTTCTCTAGATTTAATTCAGCATTAGCTTTTAGGATAGTTGCACTGCAATATTAACACAAACACAGCATTATACAATTATGTTTACGGTACCTTTTCCTCTTTTGCTATCTCATGTTTTCCTCTGGCATCTACAGACTTTACTCCAGGTCCTCTTGGAGATGCTCTGCATGGCAGAGGTTCCAACCCACTAGAACTCATACCTGGGGCAAGCTCAAACATCCACTGAGCTCTGAACATCTGGAGCTCTGCCTAAAAAATCCGATTAATTTTAATTTAGTGTCACATACTCAGACTGTATACCTTCTGAGGAGAAATTTTAAAGTACAAATGCAAACAAGAGTTTCAAGAATATGCTTTGACTTCCAAGTCTTAATGGTTTTGGAGTTTAGATACAGAGTTAGTAATTGTAAATTTTTTTTTTTTTTAAAGTGAGCAAGTACTTGTTCAATCTCATTCAATAACATAAATGCTCTTACCTGGCCTGTTCACCTCAGAAGAAGAACTACATTTCAAGGAATGGTTGTAATACTATGGTTATGACACAAGACTCCACTGAAAAGTAATATTTCTAGATATGGTGTTTATTCTTGTTTATGCAAAGTTATCTTAAGCAAGAAGTCTTTAGCTCTTGAAATGAAAATTTAGAAAACCTATTTTTTTGTATACTAACATACCAAACTCTATGACAATCAAGGCTTGCATTTATATAATAACAAAATAAAATCTAACACTCCTTTCTCTTTCCCAAAGGCATAGTCCTTGCCCAAAGAAAGGACTAAGCCTGTGAAGCAACACAAGTTGTAATTCTTCCAATGCATTTTTCTTCAGCATCTTTGAAGTTATACTTTACATGCCTCTTGCAATCATCACAACTTCTGTGGAGCAACTACACAGAAATCTAGTAGTGTAAGAGAATATGCTTTTCAATCAGACTCCATTTATCAACTTTCTGCTCCAGAAGAGTGACAACTTAAACTGGAATCTGATGCAAACAGAAACAGCTGTCTGATTTCTACAGTTCTTCAAGGAAATCCAAAACATGTCACAAACTTTCTTTTAATCTACACAGATAACCAAAGACTGAATATGACACTTGGAACAACAATTAAGCGTTTGTCAGATAAACAAGTATGTGGTAACTAAATGAGCGTTAGTAATGCAGCTTAAATCATAGCAGTACTGTGCTTGTAAAAAAAACACTAGTATGAGAAACATACCTGAAGATTTGCTTCACCAGATCTTTCATTGTCATCGGTTCTTACCAAATCAGAGTGACAATCTTCTTCAGCTTCTGCCTAGTAGAGAGCAGAGTTGATTATAGAGCCTGCGTAAGTCCCTACAGCACATTCACAGAGCACAACTGTCAGGGGCACTCATTTTAAAAATGTTTAAGCACATTCCCCTTTCCCCCCATCTTCCCACCTACCCCACCAATCAGTCTTAATTGATGATAAAAATTAATCTAAAAATTACTGGTATCATTTGCGCTTCAGTATTAACCCGATGAGGTTGGATGTTACATTTCATCAATCCAACACAGATTAGTTACACGTCGCTTGAAGGCTTACAGGTACCCCTACACTGCCCTAATACCTGAACAAAAGCATTCACTGTCTAAGCCAAAATCATAGAACCATTTTCAGTACTGAACAGTGGTGTGCTTCATACAAGAAATGAAAATTTAATCACTATCTTCTCATTGCAAAGATAACCAGCAGTTTTGATTTGTATAATATATAGAAAAAGCACAGAAAGACTAGTGATTTGATGAACAATAGCTCCTTTATGAAAATTATGAGACAATATGGGCAATCTCAGAAACTACACATGAAACTAAAGAAGAAATGCATTGTAAAAGATAACAAAAAGGTAGCATGAGAGCTTGACAGCTGGTTTTATTTACAGTACTGCCATGAGACAGGTTAAACAAATAAGACCTTAAATAAGACCTTTACCTAAACTTAACAGGGCTATACATAGGACTTAGCTATTTTAAGAGAAAAATCTTTAAAAAGATATAAATTTTCATTATGAAATACACTGAGACTTATGGAATCTATACTAAAGGAAAACTAATTGTGTATCAGTGGCAAGCCACGCCACTGCCAACAGTATCAAGATGCCAGCAAGGGGAAAAAAAAAACAGAACACCTCAACAGATGACATTTGTTTAAAGTTCTTCTGCAGTTGAAGCATCCCAGTTTTTCTAACATTCTACAAGTACATACTGCAAAGTGAGATTATAAGCCTGGCATTAAGGTTACCACAAGCAGTCTTTTGTTCCCCACTCCATCCCATCATGGACAGCGCTCAAACGCTTCAAGTGATGTTCTGTCAGTGAGATTCTTCCACATTTCTTTTAAAGAAACCTCGACCTCCTGCACAATCAAAGTGCAGCAAATAAAGCATTCTTGCATTCAGGAAACATGTAAAATGTTTATAGAATCTGGAACTTCATGATCAAACTGCAGAATACTGGCAAAACTGATGGGAAGGCAACGTTTAATCTCTCTGTCTTTGTGACTAGCATCTCCCTGGAGTCCAGCTGTAGCACCTTGTCTCCAGTTCCCCCAACGACAACAAACTTAGTGGTGTGTCATCTGTAAATGTGTTTTTACTCATGTCACAGTCAATTTATCTTTTGCAATTGATAATGCAGACTGTGTTGGTTGCTTAAAGTAAATAGATATCGCATTTGTTCCTACACTCTGGTTTTAAGACTGCACATTTTTAATTTCTCAGTGGCAAAACCAGGTAAGCTCCAAAGCACAAGCAGCATTAAATCTCAGTAAGGAGTAAATAGCTTGCAAATTTCAGGGTTGAGTCTAGAATTTGCTCAGAGGCAGTTAATGTTCTATGAGTAACAGCGGTACTTCCACCACATTGTTTTAGCATCCCAGGATTACATCTACACTGGCCAAACACAGATAGCCTAGTAACAAGCTAGCACTGGAATGGATGTCTTGTAGCTGCATTATTACAGCGCTGGGCTGACACAAACAAGGCCCACCTTTGCCTGCACAGACTGCAAGGCTTTTGGTTTGCCCAGTCAGCTCTCAGTCCGTGCAGAATAAGCCTGGTTTTATCTGCAAAACGCAGAAACTACTAAAGTTATTTTTAAGCAAAATCAACACACTATCTTCTCATCCAGAAAAACACGCCCATTTAAACCTTTAACTCATGAAGTCTGTAAATAAACTAATTTAAAAGTTAAAATTATTTAGAAGGTTATGAAGCTGGCTAAGGTTTACCTCATGTTGAAAAACTTTTGAAGTAACCTGTTCAAGAAACTTGATTTTCCTCCCCTTGTCTCTGCTCATCTGCCTTCTTCATTTCTGAGTCTCAGTCAGTCACAGTTCTGGACCAACTGCTTTCAAAATGTCATTCAATGTTCTTTAAAACTTAAGTGTGCTCTCAATCCAAACAGAAAATACATTACACTATGAAGACCTAGTCCACAGCCTGAAAGCTGCCACAAAACACTGTGAAGCTGATTTTGTCATTACCTCCTCTACATGGAGTACGTCTGTGATGTCTTCTGGCAGCAGTGGCAGCGTGACCATCCAATTTACCAGTAAAGTGGTTCATTCACATAGCAACTCCATGGCTAACTGGACTGGAAAACTGATCTTTGGCAGCAACCTTTCATGATGTATTTCATCTGCTGAAGCCCTATGGCTTTGCTAGAACAACTGAGTAAATGCTGGTATGACCACACTCAAAAGCATGTTGTAATGTGTAAAATGTGGCTCCTTGGTCCCACTCTGACAATATTTAAATTGTCGTTAACAGTTTCTGAAGTTCACAGAACATCATACTGTAACTGCTACTTAGTGGACACATCTAGCTTGTTCATCATTATGCAGTTGGCCTTCCTCCCTCGATGAGTCAGCTGTGATACAGAACAGTGACTTTATCCTGCTGGAAAGCAAGACATCTTCCATGTGTACTCATCAGCTCAAATAATTTTCCAGGGGAAAAGTGGTAGCCAGTCAAGCCACCAAAAGGTCATCATATCAAAAGGAAACATCTGAATTAGGTTCAGCCTGTAAAAAGCAGCCTGCTCAGTCAATTTGTTTCTGATTTGTTTGCAAAGCTTTAGAAATCATTTGCCAAATGCAAAACTAGCTGATTCTCACGGCTTAACTATTTTGCCATCAGAAATTGCACGCTGATTTCCTCAGAGCACACCAACCACTTACTAAACTGTCTGTAAAGTCAAGACCTTTAATAGTTCTGATCTTTGTTTCAGCAAAATAAAGCCAAGATCACAAACAGTTCAAAGGTGACTGCGACCAGCTGCACAGGGCTACAGGTGAGCTGCACAGAGCTAAAAGATGAGCAAGCACAACATAGCAAAACAGTGACCAAGAGCTAACACTCTTCTTGGTTTTTATAAGAAAATGAAGAAGTTGCTTTGTTCTCTGTCAATGTGGTAGAAGCAACAACATATTTAGAAATAAAGAGTTTTAATCCCAGTGGTAATAAGTTTTAAGAGCTCCTAAGTGATATAAACAGTTTTACTTTGAATGACTGAGTTCTCATCGTGGATACTTGAATCTATATCGAGGTGCCGGAGACGAGCAATACTGAACCAAATGCTATTTCTTCTGTGTTAGGTCACAAACTGAAATAAGTTGAGGTGCCCAGCCCACAGAGCCGTTCGAATTACCAAGCCACTTTGTGCCATCTGTTTTTTGAGGGGAGAAAGACAGGGCATGCTCATCTGTAACGACACGGTGATCTGCCCCGGTGCCTCTACGGTCCTGAACCGAGCAGCCCCACTGCTCAGCCCCAAACCCTCTGCGGATGGCGGCCGTGGCTCCATGGGGGGCAGTTATCCGTGGTGGGATAACGGCCAGGACCACGGCACACTTCCCACGGGCGTCACCCGGGGCCCGCCGGCCACACGGCTCGGGAAGCCGCTCCCCCCGCCCCCGGGCACACACCTCTTGCCGCCGCCGCCCCCCTCAGTGTGCCCCGGCGGCGGGGCGGGGCCGGGCTGCCCTTCGCCCGCACCAGCCACGGCAGCCGAGGCCCTACGGCCACCACCTCCCCGCGGGGCGCCCGGTCCCTCGCCCCCGCCGGACCACACGCACACAGCCCCCAGACACCCGCTCCCCCGCGCCGGGCCGCACTGCAGCGGGGAGCGGAGCACGGCCGGCCCGGGCCCGCTCACCATGCTGCCAACGCTCGGGCGGCGCTGTCCCGTCCCGGGGGGTCTCTGCCCCCCCGCTCTGTCCGTGTGTCCTCCCCGCGGGGGGAAATTAGCAGAGTTCTCGGTCGGAGAAGCGCACCACGCAGCGGGAGTAACTGCGGGCCCTGCGTACGGCAGCCATCTTCCCGGCGAGTGAGGGGCAGGCGGACCGGGAGCAGCGGAGACACACGACCAGACAAACCCGCAAGGTCAGAGCGCCGCCTGACGCACGGGCCGCTCTGAGGCGCGGGCGCCGACCGCGCGGACTACCCGTCCCAGCGCGCACCGCGGCCCCGCAGCGGCTTTCTCGCCTGCAGCCGTGCGGCGCGCTGCCTGCCGGGAAGCGTAGTCCGCGGGCGGCACCCCGCTGGGCCGCGGCCGCGCCGGCTGGGAAGCGGCGCTTTCCCAGGCCGGTCCCGCCCCGCGGCGGAGCACGGGCCGTCGGGAAGCGTAGTCTCCCCGGGCGGCGATCTCGGCAGACGGTGCCGACGCCCCGAGGGGCCTTTGCTCCGCCCGCCCTCCGCATCCGCGCTTGAGGGCTGGCCTGGCGCTTCGCCGCCGCGGTTCCGGTGCGGGAGCCGAGGGAGGGCAAGGACATCCAGGCCCCCGGGGCGCCTCCCGCCCGCTCGGTGCGGCCCCTAGCCCGGTGTCAGCAGGAGCAGGGCTCAGCGTGGGGCCGCCATTGCCGCCGTGGCTGCGGTCAGAGCGGGCCCTGCTGACAGCCGAGAAGGAGCTAACCCAGGAGCGGCTGGTGCCGCGGCTGCACAGATGATGGTGTCACGTGCCTCTCAGGGCCCCCTGCCCTTTGCGCATCCAGCCCTGGTCATTGCGTGCTCTCCGAACACCTCATCGGGTTTTGTAACACAGCACCAGGCCCCCCCAAAAACTCCCTATCACAGCCCGTTCTCGTTCTGGAAGAAAAGGGGGCGAATGGATCCCTCACCCGTGTCTACAGTCCTGAGCATTGCTGCGAGTGACAGGAGGTGCGTGCCCGCTCTGGAGAGGGGCAGGCGAGAGCTCCTGCTCCAGGGGTGGGAGGGGTGGAACCAGCGCGGGGGGAGGCAGTGCCCTGGGAGGATGCAAGAGGCCGGGGAGCCAGTACCCGGCTTCCACTCAGGTGGCTGTAAGAGCCGCTCCGTGGAGTGGACGAGTGTGAGAGGGAGCTGTCTGACAGACCTGGTGCGGGTCCCTGCCGGGCAGACGGAGGTGCGGGGGGAGGAGGAGGGGGCTGGCTGACCCTGGGTGAGTGGTTGACAGTAGCAGGGCCGAGGTTTTGAGATGGGGTGATCGTGAATACAACCGGTTATCTTCAATGCCGCTGTAGTTCGGGGGTGGAGTCAAAACTGCCTGGCTTTTCTCCTGCCTGGGCGTGCCGCTTCTTTTGAGAATGAAGAAGCCCTGCAAGGGAGGAGGGGGGCACCAGAGCTGTCACTGGTCCGGGTGCTGAGGCCTGTCTGTGCCTGCGAGATGTAACAGGGGTGGCTTAAAGCAGAAACCTCTTTTTAAGTACGTGTGCATTGCTCCTGCTGACTTCATGCGTGTCCGTAGGAGGGAATTTAACTCTTTTTATTTATCCTTTTTTCAGTCTAAGCAATGTAAATACTAGCTCTTTTTGGGGGGGGGGGGGGGGGGGAGGGAGTGGGAGTGGGGGATGGAGGAAGGAGGCATCCAAAGCGTTTTGGAGTTCCTCCACATCTTTTTCTAACCAATCTATTGTCAGATCAGCGTGCTTCCCTGGATTCCTCCCCGAGGGGAGGAGCTGCATGTGCCATGCTCCGCAACACCAGCTCACCTGGTTTCGCGAACCCTGGGGAGCTCCTGCATGCTCCACCTCTAAAACCCAAATCAGGAAGGACAAAAAGGTGCCGAGACTAAAGCACCAAATCGGCACTGTAGTCAGTTCTGATGATCAGTTGCATGAGGCGAATTTCTTTTTTTCGTGCCTCGTTTCCCCTTCTCTGCCCACCCCTACCCTGACCCTTCTAGAGCCGGGGAGGTTCAGCCCCTGAGGCAAGGAAGGCTCAGGCGAAGGCGTCGGTATTTTTGCCGTGTGTTCCTAGTTCGGTATTTCGGCGCGTCTCTGTTTTGCTAATCAAACTCCTCGGGGGGATGCGACAGAAACCAGTCATCAGGGGATTTTTCCTATTTTTTTAATTAGGTTAAAACCCAGCTCAGCCGTAATCCCCTCTCCCGGGGTCACGCCGAGCTGCTCCGCCGCCTCTCGCCCCCGCCGGCCAGCCGCTCTTGGGGGATCGCTAACCCAGCCCCTCTCACCCACCCATGCCGCCGGCAAGGCACACGGGCTCTCGCTGCCCGATCTGCTGAGAGGGAAGCAGCGGGCAGCGCGGAGGGGAGCCGCGCCGGCGTAGCGGCCCGGCAGGCCGCTGCCGTGGGACGTTATCCCCCCACGGGGAGCCCCGCCGTCGCCGGGCGGAGAGCGCCAGGGGCCGGGGGCGCGGCGCGGCGGGCCGCGCCATGGACTCGGCGGCCGGCGGCGCCCTGAGCGAGGCCCGCGGCCGCCGTGAGCCGCACCTCGTCCGGGGCGGCGCAGGCTGCGCAAGAGGGCCACGGTGGGAGCTGAGGGGGGCAGCGGAGCCCGAGTGCCGCCATTAGGGGCTTTTCGCCCGGCCTCCGCGGGCCGGGCTTGGCTGAAGGAGGGGAACTCGTACGCCGTGAGTACCGCCGGGCGCGGCGATCGCCCACGACGGGCCGGGAGAGGGGGGTGGTGTGGGAAGGGGAGTAGTGTACTGAGTGGAGTTACTGGGCTGTGGCCGGGACGGAGCAGGGAGTCGGTCACCGCCTCAGCGTGGAGGCCGGACAGGGGCCACGACCTGGCGTGTCGTGGCGGACGGGCGCGGGGCCTCTTGGCTCGCCTCCCCACCGCACCGTCCCGCAAATGCCCGGTGCCCTCCGGCTGCCGAGGGGCTGATGCCTCCCACTCTTGCTGCCTCGTTTTTCGGCTCACGGGGCACCCCGAAGCCTTCTCTGACAAGCGTAAACAGCGGCGGCTGGGGCAACGTCGATTGAAAAGCCAGGGCTTTAAACCACGCCTGTCTCCGTGCATCCGACTAGCGCATCCCTCAGGTCGCCGCCAAGGCACAGAGCCGATTTTAAACGGCGCCTGCTGATTGTGTGCGCGTTTCTCAGCTTCGGCGGAGAGCAGACAGTTTCACTTTCAGTTCCCAGCGCTGCAGCCCCGCAAACGGGAGAGGATACGTACTCAGAGCCGGCGTGAGCGGAGTGCTGAGATTGAGTCGGAAAGTGGTCTTGGTACATGAAATGAGGCTCGCTTCTAAAGGGGCTGTGCTGGTTGATTTCTGGGGAGAATGTTTATCGGTGAGGCAGGGTCTGAACATGGTGTTGTAATGCAGTCAAGGCTTTTATTTTTTAATGTCAGCACAGCCCAAGGCAGTTTTGCAGTTTGTATTTACGTTGTCTAGCCATGCGATTTCGGCTGTAGTTCTAGACTAGAACCTGGACTGGATGGTACCTGTTGTAGCTCTGCATACTGCTCTTCAGTCTGTGTGCTCTTTTCCATGGTTTCAGTGCGACTCCACATAGGTGAAACACCTGAAGGCTGAGGTTCAGTTTATGCCTGTAGTTGAAGGTGGGAGGTAGCAGAAGGCAAAAAAGGACAGAACATAGATCTCGCCAAATGAAATAGATTTTTTTTAAAACAACTTAAGTATTAAGCTCGACAAGAAATTACACTGATTTAAATAAGATTTTATTTAGGTTCTGTTCAGTGGGTTTTTATATGGGTAGACTTGTGCTTTCGTGAGAGCCATCTTAATTTCTGGGCACTCTGGGATGGTTTTTAACATGCATTCCTCACTGAAGTCTTATTTCCTGACTGTCTTTTCCTCTCCAGTTTTTTTGCCTGTGCTTTATGCCTCAGAAATATTGCAACTCACTTGTCAGTTTTGGTCATGTTCGACAGCAGAGCTGGAACCGCAAAGATAATTTCTTACAAGTTTTGTGAACACCAGTGTCTGTGGATACAAAAGGGGCCTAGTATCCACAATAGTATCCACAAGAAGGTGTAGGCAGTTACGTTTGCCACCTCATATAGTCAAGAGACATTGGACAAATGATCTGTGATAGCCGTTGGTGATTATTACTGGCAATGTCACGTGCAGGCAGTGTTTATGCATCTTCTGGTTTGTTAAGGCAGAAATGCTCCTCTGCAGTCACAGTCCCCTGGAAAGAGATACATGAACAGCAGGCCTGGGGCAGCATAGCCATCGCATCTGTCGGTGATTACAGTTTCATGACTCTGTCATTAGGGGAGTATGTGCTGAAAAATCCCCAGGTCCCATCTGTTTCAATTTGAACTTACTGTATAAAATTGTTTGCTTCTATATTAATAAATACTACATTTTCAGGCTAGGAGATCACGCTGTATTGTTGTTTGAAACTTTCACCAAAGATCTGAATAAAAGCCTGGGAACCAGAGCTGCTGAGTTGCCACCCAGCTGGAGTAGCCAAAGCTTTTTAACCTGGATGCAAAGCATTGCCTGAACGCAGCTTTATGCTGTGCAGGCGCACAGCCTGAAAAACAGCCAAAAAAGGAACTGATACTCCAAAGTGCTGTTCTTACAGACAGGCTCTGTGTTCCTTGGCACATAGTACAAACCGAGGGATTAGGTCTCTAAGGCTCTCAGTCGTGGTTCTCTGCAGTAGTAGCGTGTGGAGATAAACAGGTACTGCTAGAGGCAACTCGCCCTACCTGAGACACTACCCAGCATCTAAGATGGTGCTAGAGATGCTGCTTCTTTTTCGTGCATGATGTATAAAATTGCCAAAAGATGGGTTAACATTGTCTTTCCTAATTTTTATTTGTTTGTTCCTGTATCAGTGTTAGTGGAACTAACAGGCTTAGAAGACTGAAAACAAAGGCTTTTCCCAACATACTGCATCTGCAGGATTGTGGCTCTCAGTATTGATGTCAGTTCAGCATCCAATCAATATAATCCCATTACTCTTAAAAAAATTCGGATTTGTGAAATAAGGCATGATGGATGAGAGATTTAAGGTTGCTAAAAAAAAAAAAGAAAAACAAACTCCACCCTGAAAATGTAATTGAAATTCAGGTTGCAGAAGGCAAAGGTCACCAGCCATGCATATGGCTGTCCTCTTGGAGAAAAATGCAAGTCTGGGACCAAACCCTTATTGCAGTGGAATTTTGGTTTATTCTAAATTTATAGTAAATATACACAGAATAGATGATGTGTTCTAAAGTGCAAGAAATGCTAATAACAGCTACTTTAAATGAGGAAATAGAACTTTCTGGCTTTATTATCCAGCATTCTGTTGATCATGCAGTGTCAGGACAAAAGGTTGAATCAAAAATCTGATGTAGCCACCACTTTCTAGAGACTGATTCATGCTTAGGGCTGCTGTAATTAAATACATTTGGTCTTACCTGATGTGAATATAATATTATTTCTCTGAAGCCTTTATCAAAGGGAATAAATATATCTATCTCTAGCATAGGGCCTTATGGAAAGTCAAGAGGTAGGTTTAACTGATGACAGTATGCCATGTGAGATGGTGACTTGCATGTGGGATGATTTGGCTACAACAGATTCCCTCCCATCATGCTGTAGTGCTTCATTTTTCTGATAGCAAACTCTTTTCTCCAGGCTATGAGACTTTATCCTTAGCTTTCAGAAAGTTTCTCCCATTAGGGTTGCCCACAAACTTGCTGTAATGTACCTCTAGCTTTAGCATAAGAGAGGATTTGGGGGACATACCCTGTTACATCCAGAGACAGGGTGTTCCTTCCTGGTGAGAGACCAAGCCCAGTGTTTGTGTATAGCTTAGAAGGAATGTCTCTGAGAGGAAAGCAGAGTCTGCAAACAAGCACTCTTGGAAGGGTCCAGAAATCAAACTCATTGTGTTCTGTGCTTTCAGACCAAAGGCTAAGTCTTGAAAACATGCTTCCTGCAAGTGTTCACACTGTCCTGAGTGCTCTGTATTTATGCTGCCACAGAAAGGACTGGTTGCACTCGGAGGAGACACACAAGAAACACTAAGGACCGAAATGCGCTTGCAGCTCTAGTATCCTCACCATGAACAGGTACACAACTATCAGACAGCTTGGTGATGGCACCTACGGCTCTGTCCTCCTAGGGAGAAGCATTGAATCTGGAGAGCTAATAGCCATTAAAAAGTAAGTATTTTCGTTTAGAGTTTTGTTGGGGTGGCATACAAAGCTCAACTTCCTTGAATCCTCCAAAGCCCTGTCAGAAAGAAAAGAGGGTGAGATATAGAGGCTTATAGTAAGAGTGCTTTGCTACTATGTGTAGTCCAACATGTATTATATATATATTACATATATTCTTTAAAAGTATTCTGCAGTGCTGCTGTGGAATCCACAGCCCCTTCCCTGCTGCTTACACAGAACATACATTTCATGGTCTAATTTACAGTGTGATTTTAATGCTGCAGTGATAATTAAAACAATGGATCTCATTGTCTGTTATCTGTACATATTCAGTTATGTATTGTTCTTCTCAACTTAAGATTTTCTTAAAATTCCTTGAGAAATCTACTTTCTCTGCTGCTTCAGCATTGACCTCAGTTTGTAAATGGCCTGTTTGTCCTAGTTGTGGTAAGAGACAGCTGTAAAGCATTGCAGGCACCTTCCTGAAATACCATCCATGACCCAGGGACAGGCTTGTTGAAAGAGCTTTCAGTACAATGCTGTTTTGTATGAACAGTCAATAGCTGGCTTTAGCAACTTCTAAAATTCTCTGTGCTATGAGTATTTTTCCTGTATCAAGCCTTGACAGAGGCACCCTTGATTTTTATTTTGAAGCATGGTAGAAAGTCAGAAATTCTAGAACAAACCAGAAGGTGGTACTCTTACTAGCTTACACATTAAGGCCTTCTGTTAAGAAGTGGCCTGGTGGCTTAATGCACAAGGCTGTAACTGCAAAACACTGCTTAAACAACAGCAACAAAAAAGTCTTGACCCTTCCATGAAATGAAGGGCTTGTCGTTCTTAAACACTTCTAGCTTTAAGAGCTGATTTCCAACTGGAAACTTATTACAGTAGTAGGTAATACTGAATTATTATTAAAGTATGACAAAGACTGAGATCTTTAGAGGGTGCCTAACTCCCTCTGAAATTCAGTCACTAAGCAATTGGGTATTTTTGTAAGTTTAATCTGTGCTCTCTTGTGTGTGTGTACATGTGAGCCTTCACCCTGTTGGCCCTAAAGCATAGTTACGTGTGAATGAACTGAGTCATAATCAAAATGCATAAGAACATATAGGACTATACCTTACACATAGATACTATGTTCTGAGTTCTGTTCTGGAGTAGGAAAAAGCGGATCTGCCACACAGTTTCTTTGTGTTAGAGCAGAGTTGTGTAAAAGCTTGAGAGAAAAGAGAATTCAAAAAGCAGTTGGCCTGATAGATGCAGCTCACAAGGGAGAGAGAAACATGGGGAGCAGTAGTGCTGAAAAACTAAAAAGTAAAACTCAGAGGAAAAGTATTGAAATTACAGAAAATCCAAATTTACAGAAGAGAAGCAAGAAGAATATAGTAAAATTTGAGATCCAGTGAAGCAATTAAATTTGGTCTTCATTGGATTTGTTTCAAAACTTAGACTAAGTTGCTTATAACTGTTGTAACCCTTTTCTTTTTACAATTAGACTGTACTCTACCACGTTGTGTCCTGGAAAGAAAAATAGCATGCCCTGACTTGTTCAAGGCTCTGAAATTTTTGTAGCAAGATATATACCAGAAAAAAGGCTATCCTGTGTAGTAGCAACTCTTTTAAATTCTATTAGAGTGTGCCTTCTCTAGAGGGGTAACGTTTTTTGACAAGGAAGACAATACCTTCTATTTTGATGAAAGAACTGAATTTTTAAGATATAATGAGATTTACGGGTCTAAGACCAGCTGATGTTGCCTGTGTATTAATTGTTCTTTCCTCCTCTGCAATTGTAGAATGAAGAGAAAATTTTACTCATGGGAGGAATGCATGAACCTTCGAGAGGTTAAGGTACTTGTTTCATTCAATGGTTGACTTTAAATTAGGTGATCACTGTCACCTCTTGGGGTTAACATCAAATTCTTTCCACCCCTTTTATCAAAAACTCAACACAACACGAGCTATGACATATGGCATTGCAGTTCTGTTTCCTGGCTCTGCATTTGAACGGGCTGTCTCTAGTTTTATAAAAATTCTGTAGTCTTACCAAAAAATCATCTGGCTGTAGAGAGCTGTTTTCTCATCGTAGTTACCGGCGAGCGAGAGATCGAGCTTACCTACCCCAAAACCTGGAGTGGATTGATGTTTGTTCTTCAGAGCTTGGGAATGCATGCCCTATGCACAGCAGTAACCTTTCCACATGCATTTGTTTCTGGGTAGTTGGTTTGGCAGCAGACATTTAGCATGTAATTCTGACACCAACGTAGCTTTAGGGGTATGTTCCAAGGACCTCCCTTCATTTCGAATCCTTGCTGTCACTGGTGCAAACATGCAGAAAACCTAAGGCCCTTTTCTTACAGTAGCATGTATTGATACTGTTCAGCTGCAGCAGGAATCAATATTGACTACATTGAAAATGTAAAAAGGAAGCAGAATGAAGACCAAGTATGCTGGTTTTGGCTGGAATAGTGTTATTTTTCTTCATAACAGTTCGTATGGGGCTGTCTTGGATTTGTGAACAAGACAATGTTGAAAACACAGGGATGTTTTAGTTACTGCTAAGCAGTGCTTGCACGGCCTCAAACCTTCTCTGTTTCTCATGCTTCCCCACCAGTGAGTAGGCTGAGGATGGGCAAGAAGCTGGGAGGGGACACAGCCAGGACAGCTGACCCCAGCTGACAAAAGGGATATTCCACTTGACATTGTGCTCAACAGTAAACGCTGGGGGAAGGAGGAGGACAGGGAGACATTTGGACTGATGGTGTTTGTCTTCCCAAGTAACTATTAGTCATGATGGAGCCCTGCTTTCCTGGAGATGTCTGAACATCTGCCCACCCATGGGAAGCAGTGACTTAATTCCTTGTTTTGCTTTGGTTGCATGTGCTGTGTTTGCTTTACCTATTAAACTGTCTCTATCTCAGCCCTCAAGTTTTCTCACTTTTATTCTTCTGATTCTCTCCCCCATCCCACTGTGGGGAATGAGTGAGCTCAGCTGCCAACCAGGGTTCATCCACAATACTAAGGAAGAATTTGCTGGCTTATATTTAGTCCTCGGCTTAACCTGACTATTGCCAGTGGAAGTACAAGAAGAGTGTGAATCATGCCATTAAGAAGTTACTTACAGAGAAAATGGCAATTGTTTTGGTGCCTACTGTCATGCCAGATAGCTGGCTTTGGAATGATCAGTGCATTAATTGACACATACGCTGTATATGTATCTGGTAATGCTTGGAGATCGGGTCTTTGGTCTCAGGGGTGTCTGATTAATTAAAATATTGAACCACTTTCAAAGCTAAGTCTTCTGCATCAGTGTAACAGTTATTTTTTATTAGAGTAAGACCCTTGTAAGATCCTGTTTGCATTCTCTGTTTGTAGTCTTTGAAGAAATTGAACCATGCCAATGTAGTAAAGCTGAAAGAAGTTATCAGGGAAAATGATCATCTATATTTTGTCTTTGAATACATGAAGGAAAATCTTTACCAGTTAATGAAAGAAAGGTATGTATCACCATCACCACTTCCTGATATAAATTAATTACTTGCATAATGTGCTTTTAACATCTCTGTTAGTTTTCAAAGGACTTTGGATCATTTGTTCAGGCTTAGATCTCTATGGCTTAAAGCTGTGTGCTGCAGGAGGAGTTGTGGCTGTCTCCTTTTGAGCACACCCCAGATAGTTTAGTGAGAGTTTCCAATTTGTTTATATGCCAGGTTAGCCTGGCATGTAAGAAGTGGCACTCTTTTGAGAATTAGGAACTGTGGGCTTTTAACAGCTGTCAGCTGAGGAGGCACTGAACCTAGAATTTTTGATTTCTAGGTTAGTACTCCAACTAGCAATGTTTATGCTATTATAGAGTGGTGTCACTGTTTCCTCTGTTACAGTCTCCTCAGATAAATGAACAAATAAAAAGTGGTTGAGATGGTAATCAGGTGGGGTCAAATTCTGGAATTTTTTTTTCCTTGCAATTTGAACTGACATGTCCAAAAACTGTATATTTTATTTGTCAGCATTCTCTAAAATCGAGCCTTTTTATATTTGCTGGAGCATTAGTAAAGTCTTATTTTTAGCCTTTGGACCATGATAATATCCTCCAGAGGGTGATTTGGGGCAAAACAGCTCCCTGCTTTGAATTGTTTTCTCTCTATGAACCGTAGAATTAGCCTGGGAGATGACAGTAATCTTACTTGATTTAACAAATCAAGGTTATTGCTACAGTATATTTCTGTGAATGCTACATAAAATACCATTTTGAGCATAAAAATATGTATTCTGCAAGCACAGGTATAGGAAAAAAAAACTTAAATTGTGTGCATATATAGGGATGCTGCTTTTTAATTATAATGGAATTATGAACCTTGAGAAAATCCAAGTACATAAAATACAAACCAATTATCTTTAGGATTTTATTAGAAATGCCTGATATATCCTACCCCCTTATGAAAACAAAAAGGGCAGATGTCTGTAAAACCATGCTACACATCATATTCTTCACAGTTTAGCTAGACCTTGGGTTAGTTAGACATTGTATAAGTTAAACCTTTAGGAATGTGATTTATTTGCTTAAGTCTTAGTTAAAATTGCCAGTCTTTCTGGAAGGAACTACAGAGAAAATATGACTTGTTCTTCTCTAATTCAAAAAATAAGCAAATATGAAAAGCTGAGTCTAGTAGCTAATCTCACTTCGGAAATACGTGATGATCAGGTTTTTTCAGAGGATCAAGCTCAGGAAATTGAGTAAGTCCAAGGCCATCATCTTCATTCACTGTTAGGTTCTTTCTGAATAAAATTGTCACAGATTTCCACCCCAGCCCATCTCTGCTGTGTTTTGGCCTGTGCAGAGGTAGCTGGTACAGAGCCGTTTGATCAGAATCCCCTCTTGGTGAGAGAGGCTGTCATTGACCTGCTTGCCATAGCTGATCTTCTTGCCTCAACATTATGAGAAGCAACTGTTGTTTCCAGTGGTAGCAGATGAGGTTGGGTTTTTTTAGATAACAGAAGAGGAAGAAGTAGCATATCAGCTATTTAGATAACAGCAAGGTCAAAAGTTTGACTTGCATATGCTTTAGAAGAGAGACCTGCAGAAACTCTGCATGAAAAGCATTAAGTTAACATGAACCCTTGCTGTCTTGAGGGGCATACCTGATGACCTATACATGCTAAGGTTTCTTTGGCCAATTTTTTTTTCTCCCCTTTTTTTTGTTCACTGTCCCATGTAGTCTTAACATGATGTCACATAGTCTTAATATGGCAGTTTGCAAATAACTGTGTAAATTTGATTTGAGAAGCAAACTACATGAGAGTGCTTAAAAGAGACAAGCATAACAAAACCAATAGTTTTATTGGCATTATTACCTTTCATCTTTGGCTCATTACATAGCATGAGCTATGTGTGAACTTAATGGTTAATATTTATTTCTTCTCTTCTCTCCGACAGAAACAAACTGTTTCCAGAGTCTACAGTTAGGAATATTATGTATCAGATCCTGCAAGGGCTTGCATTTATCCATAAACATGGTAAGCTGTGTTTTGGCTGTAAACATTCTAAATTATAGCAAGATGGTATCTGTCAAAGTTTTGTAATAAATACACTAAAAATTTAATTAGTAACTTTAGTAGAGTGAGTGATCAAAAGAATGGCACTTTACAAGAAATTCATATTACTGAAAATACCCCCATTTTATAGTGGCCTGGTATTTTAGTTTGGAGGTTTGCTCAGTTCCTCTTCTGTAGACTTCTATATTCACAAATAGGCAGATGACTGCTTTCTAGGACTCATCTGATGCTAATGGGCATACACATTTATTTTAGAAGGTACACACAGATACCTGAATAAAAGAAGTTTCAAGGTGCAAAAAAACCCCACCACCTTGTGTTTTAACTTGTGTTTTGCTTAAAATAACTTTGAAGTAATTTTTTGATGTTTTCATAGTCAGCTTGTGTATGCTGTTCTTCACAGTCTGACTGAACAACCATCCTAACGACTAGCTCTGTTGATTACTGAATTCTCTTGGTGCTATTCAAGCTTCAGCAGTAAGAACTAAAGCAGAACAATCCAGGTGGAAAATCAAGGCTGCAGCTGGGGGTGACACTGCATTGCACATCAATATTTCATTTGAATTTTAGGGTTCTTCCACAGAGATCTGAAACCTGAAAACCTCCTTTGCATGGGACCGGAACTTGTGAAAATAGCAGACTTTGGCTTAGCCCGAGAAATCCGATCTAGGCCTCCTTACACTGATTATGTGTCTACGAGATGGTACGTGCTAGTGTTCGCTTACGTTGTGTGAAGCTTAGAATCAAGCCTTTAAAGAAGTAAAATACTAACTCTGATGCCTTCCCTTTATGAAATTTTTAAGCTGGGCATAATTCAAAAAGCGTCGGGTAGTGCAAGACAGGTTACAGGTGGCAGCAGCACAGGAACAAAGGGGGAGCCTGATAAGGCAGGTGGTACGTGCTAGGTACGTGTCAGGAAGGCGTAAGAGAGCTTACAAGAGCTTATGTAGATTTTAATTCTTCATTCTAGAAAGTAAAAATTAAGTCTTTCATACAGGATAAGAGTTTGTAAGAGATGTTTGCTCATATAAGGAAAGAATTAAAAGCTAAATGATTTCCTGTATGTCAGTTTGAATTGGCTTGATTATTGGGAATTTTCTTTTTCTTTTTTTTTTTTTTTTCCTTTTCTCTCTTAAAGGTACAGGGCTCCTGAGGTGCTTCTGAGATCCACCAGCTATAGTTCTCCAATAGATATTTGGGCTGTTGGTTGTATTATGGCAGAAGTTTACACATTGAGGCCTCTTTTCCCAGGCGCCAGTGAAATTGATACTATATTCAAAATTTGCCAAGTCTTGGGGACGCCAAAGAAGGTATCTAAAGTGACATTCCACACTGCAGTAATATTAGAGGTGTTCTGCAATACAGAATGACACAATAGCAGTAAGCATCAACATAATCAATATTCATGATTACTGCTATTGTATGGTACTGATCTCAGTTACAGTAAACTAAATTAAAACTTACTTCCTGTGAACTAAGCACTATGTAATTATGCTGTAAAACCTGACGTGTAAAGGAGGAATAAGAGGCACCTGAACAGCAAGCAACATCATTAGACTGATTTCATTAGGCATAAATTTCACGGTCTCTTGGATATTGCGTATAAATCTATGGGTTAAGAGGCCAGAAATTGGAATTGTGGCAAGACTCCTACCTCCTGATTCAATTTGTGTCTCTGACTTGGTCAGATGTAAAGCAAGACTTGCCTCTCAGAAGAGATTTGAGGTGAAAATTTCAGTGAAATCTTAAATGTCATTTACAGTAAACTGTACACAGCCTTAGTACTGGTAGGAGAATGTAGTGTACTTTGGCACTATGATATGTTGTTACAGCTGAACTTTCTTTGTGATTGCACATCTCATTCTTCCAGAACGACTGGCCTGAGGGCTACCAACTTTCAGCCTCCATGAATTTTCGCTGGCCTCAGTGCGTACCTAACAACCTAAAAACCCTCATACCTAATGCTAGCAGTGAAGCAGTGCAGCTCATGAGAGACATGCTGCAGTGGGACCCCAAAAAGCGACCAACAGCTAGTCAGGTTTGGTTTTGTTTTCTTTTTCTCACATCTGTGTATGATGACTCTTCCTTTCATTTCAGACACCTTTTATAGACAGTCATTTCAGAGTTGCTCAGGGGCCTGGTTCTTAGAAGGGAGAGGAGTAGAAACAAAGAACAGTTTGCAAAAGAAAGGGGATTAATTAAAAGGAGAGCAATTGGTCTTTTGTATGTAAAGTAACTGCATTGGGGGTGTGCTCAGTGATGAGATGTGTGACTGCAGTCTGTATAAGTACACTTGAATTAAGTATGATCGGGTCACTGTGCATAGCAGCACAGTCGGGGTAGGACACATGCCTGAAGGCTGTGGTGCCTTTCATTGCTATTGGTGCATGCCATCCATCACAGCATGGTTGAGGTTGGAGGGGGCCTCTGGAGGTCATCCAGTCCAACCCCACTGCCCTAGGCAACCTGTGTCAGTGCTCAGTTGCCCTCACAGTAAAAAGTGTTTCCTTATGTTCAGAGGGAACCTCCTGTGATACAGTTTGTGTGTGTGGCCTCTGCTCCTGTCACTGGACACCACTGAAAAGAGCCTTGCTCCGTCTTCTTTGCACCTTCCCTTTGGGTATTTGCATACTTTCATAAGATTCCCCTTGTCTTCTCTGGCTGAACAGTCCCAGGACTCACAGTCTTTCCTCATATGTGAGATCCTCTGGAACCTCAATCATCTTAAGTATCATATCTCTGCACAACCTCTCCCTTTTTGTGAGTCCAGAGAGGATTTGATAACTCGGTATCTGTTGAAAGGTTTCTACTATTGTAGCATTATGCTAAAGTGGATTGTGCTCACTAGAATCTAGGGTTGAGAGATGGGTCTTCTGCTGTTTCCCACCCCAGGAAAAAAGGAAATTAGATTTGTATTTTGCCACATAAGGCTAAGGAAAATGAAAACCTTTGATTTCCTAAGTTGGATCTTAACATCCTCGTTATGTTTTAGGCACTTCGATATCCATACTTCCAGGTTGGGCACGCCCTTGGCATTCAGGAACTGGGAAAACAGAAGGAACTGCATAATAAATCGTCTCTGCATATTAAGCCTGTTCCTCCAGCACAGCCCCCTCCAAAACCTCATGCCCGCATTTCTTCAAGGCCCTTTCAACAGAGCCAGTCTTCTCAGCGCTTGGTGTACCCATATAAGACAGACAACTCTAACTCTGTGGCTGAGCACAGTACCTACTTACAGGAGGACAAGTCTAACCAGGTTGTTCTGCCTGCAATTCACAATAAGGTTCCTCACCAGGTAAAGATCCATCTATCATGATTTTTATCTTGTGTTTCATCTTCTTGTTCTCTTTCAAGGTCCTTGCACTTTACTAAAAGGGCAGGAAATGGGAATAAAGAATAGTTAAAACTTTCTGCTATAAACTGGAAGTGACTCTGTTGAAATTAAATCCAATTGCTATGAAATAAGTAATTTTCTCGTTTCAAAGCCATTTGATGCTTCTCTGTGTTGTAAAGCACCACTTAAAGGATGACATTGGGATTTTGTATGAGTAGAAAGGATGTACAGTGATCAGAATGTTAATGGGATTGATGGATGGGTTGTTTCTTTTTGATCTTTATAACAGAAAACATCTCCTGGGACTGAGAATATAAATGGTGAATTTAAACAAAAGCCTAGGCGAAGATGGGGACATCTTGCCAGAACAGTGAAGAGTTCTGAAGACTGGGATGACTTAGAAGACCTTGATTTTGGTTCTTCAGTCATGAGGATGGACTTGAAAAAGAGACAGGGTGATGAAACTCTTTGCAGGTAAGTTGGAGGCTTTTGAGTCCATGTGCTCTTTGGTCTTACTTCCTTGGGCTGTGCCTCTTTCTTTCTTAACATTGCTCTTTATGCTTTGTGTGTATCTAGAAACACCTATCCAGGCTGGTAAAGGACACACAGCTTGTCTCTCTCCTGCTTGGCCTTGGCTGCCTGTTGAATGCCGACCTTTGAATTCCAGCACATTGTCCGATGGACAGTGCACCTTTATAGAGAATTCCACGTTCATTTTCCTGCACTGAAAATGATGCTTAGCTTAAGTGTTGCCAAGTTAATCTTTGAAGTGTACTTTATATTTCACATGTAAAATATTTTGACGCATCCCACAATAGAAACTGCTTTGTGTGACAGTAAACTGTGGTTTCCATGGGTCATACAAAGTAGAGAAAAACTTACAGCATGGTTCATAAAAACTTTTACAGCAATATAGGAGGGAACTAGAATTGCAAACCTGATTTTCAGGGGCACTTGCATGGCTTCAGGCTGAAAGCAGTCCTTGTTGTTTGTGTGTTTATGCTGTAACAAACACAGTATGAGGAAATGATTTCTGGAGATGCGATGGAGATAAGGCAGCCAACTGAGGATAAACATATGCTATAAGAATTGGAGTAAGTGTAGCAATTTTTGTCTTACAGATTTGAAAGCATTTTGGACCTGAAGCCTTCAGATGCTGTAGGCTCTGGCAGCAGTGCACCTTCCCACATGAACTTTCCACGGCAGGACACTCCCACATTGCGGGTTTCTGCAGCAAAGCAGCACTACCTGAGACATTCTAGGTATCTACCCGGTTAGTAAAAAATACTTACTACTTCTTCTTCCTGTAATTCCCACAGCAGTGTGAAACAGTTACTGGTACATGAGGCTTCATCCTTTGAGTTTATGGTATGGGGCTAATGCTTAAAGAAAATGAGGAGAGCAAAAGCTTTGCTAATGTTGGTGGCCGTGATAACAAACTGCATTCTAGCAGTCTAGCAACTGAGATAAATCCTGCTTACAAGAGGGATCGTTGATACTTTCTCCTCCTGCTGGATACTGTTATACTTTGAAGCATGCTAGGAAATGTTTCAATGTGCCAAGCTATTCTCTGTTTCTATAAGAAGGATGAGACTGGTCTTCTAGACTGGAAAAGAAAGTGTCCTACGATTACCTCATGAGTATGTAATACTGTGAACAACAGAAGCGGACTAACAGCTTCTGTAGAGGAATTGCATGCCTGTCTTCGTGTTAACCTCTGCGATACTAAGACCAGCACTAGTCAGGATGAAGTACAGGAGGTCAGACAGCGTGTCTGCTTGTATTTAAAATGAGCTGAATGTAAACATACCCTCTTTCATAATTTCTGTTTATTAAGGTAGTGTTAGCTGTTCAGTCCCTTGTAATGCTAATATTTCAAAATTAAGTAAATTAGAAGGTATCGTGATGGTCAACTCAAGTCTCTTTTTTCCTGAAAAAATTATTTTCAATGACTTTCAAAATGGAACACTAAGTAGAGTTTTGGTAGCTAAAAGTCGCATTACTGCAGGAAGTTATAAACCACATTCATCCCAAGTCTGTTTTTTATTTACCAGAAATTGTGAGCTCATCCTTGCATTCAGGGTACCCTGCTTAAATATGGCATGTATATTAAATACAGATAATATGTGACATGGTCTCTGCTGCAAACAGTTTGCAGTAATCTGTGGTTTCAGTAGATACACCAAAAAAGTCTCTAGTACTATGAGAAACGTAATCTACCATTATTGATTCTCAGGTCCTCTCATCACTTTTAGGCTAAAAGCTGTATAATGCTGTGTCTGATTGATAGCAAGCTCAGGTTTCATTTAGGTAGCAAGGTTTGTCTTCGGTGACTTGAGAACTAGGAGCTTGATGCTAGGGGAACTACTTATGCTGTTATCATGGCAGGATTAGGACCTATGGGAGTCGTAGCGTTCCCATGGGAGAGGATGGGAATTAACCCAGAGGCATGTTAAAAGGAAAAAGGTTTTGGTTAAGCTGACCAAACTGGACGTCTCTATGATTGTGCATCAGATGGAATGAATGGGGACCGGTGTAACAACAGAGATTTCAGCATGGTGATTTTTTGTGGTTCTGCAACAGGAATAAGCACAAGGAGTAGCGTAGTCTCCTCTTCAAACAAAGAGTCTGTTCCATCTAATCCCTGGCCCGGTTCTGTATTGCCTGGGAAAGCTGCTGATTTGGGAGGAGGTATTAACAGGATGAATTCAGGTAAGAATCTGTGCTTAACACTCTGAGAAGGGTTAATCAGTGATGCCTCTGCAGTTGCAGACAGCTGTATTTTGGGGTTACCCACTTGTAATTCATCATCAGCTCTGAAGATACTTGCTACCATGCCTGTTCCTTCTGTTGAAACCAGTTATGAGCACTGCTCCTTGGATCTGGAGACTACCTGAAACTAAGCACAGTAATTTCTTCTAATTAATCCCCAAAAGTCTGGTTTGAAGTACCACATACATAGAAGGTTGGACAACTTAAGTCTGTTCAACCTGAAATACTTCATCTTGCCTTCAGTTTCTCTTGACAGTCTTTGTCAGTCATATTTTCAGGCTTCCAAATTATTTTACGTAAATGACTGTCATAGAAGAAGAAGCTGTTTTAAATTGAAGTAGCTGTACACCCCACTCGTGTTATATGAACAAAGAAAATAAAGTCTTACTCTCTACCATGTCTTTTAAGTGATGCTTTTTGAAATAGTGAAATAATTATAGCTTAAAAAAATTGAGACAAAAAGCAAAACTCTTCAATTTTTCTTCTCCAGGTTTTTGGGGCATTTGGTATTTCAGGTATTTAATCCCTATTATTTGTTTTGAAGTAATTAATTTGTAGATTTTACCAGATGAAGATGTTGATGTTTCTAGCTTGCCTATTTGTATTTCCTTTAAGTCTTCCTTGGCTTCAGGTTTTCATGTGATGTTGCAGTTCTGCAGTGCAGTACTTGTTCTGCATATATTTTTCTGAAAATATTTGATTGAGAAAATTTCTGTGGAAATTTTGACACAAAGAAACATTTTTGGGCCCTTAGAAGCTCTGTTAAAAAAACCCAAAACTTACTTCTTTAAATGTAATTTGATCAGAAAATAGTTCTTGAAAGATTCAAGAAGGGAGGATGTTGTAAATGGATAACCTACATGAGAACCTTTATATACATAGCATGTATCTCCCTCCTGGCTCTTCTGCAAGTTTTTTGCTGCTTTTGTAGCTGCCCAGGATATCATTAGGTTTTTCCCTTTTTCCTTGCCACCAGCATTTCCCACAGTGAGCTTTGCTGCTGCTCTGCTGCTCTGGTTCATGAGAGGCTAGGTGTGATGGATCTGTGCACACAGGCTTGCTTAGTGTCCGTCTGCGCTACGGCTTTAGGCTGCTGCATTTATAAAGGTTTTTGTTGAGATTTCTACAGCTTATCCCACAGGTCACTCTGCTGGTCTGGTTCTGCTCATTTAGGGACAAGCTTTGTAACTTACTTTCCAAATTTAGAACATGAATCTGTCCCAGTTTATTAAATAGCACTCTTACTAGCTTTGTGTAGCATCAGAGCCCCAGAGTCACTGTGTAGATATCAAGAGTGAGCATATTCAGTTACTGCAAGTCAGACAAAATAACTACAACTGAAATGCTAAGGTTTTGAAATCTTTGAGAAACCTGGGAAAAGCCAAGGTGTCAGGCAAGTGCAGAAATTGCTCTTCTATGAGTACAATTTGTACTTGGAGCCTGATGCTGACTGTCTTCTAAACACAGGTGTACATATAGTATCTGTGGAGGTATCTATAGGATTTATGAATTTCTAGTGTCTTCATTTAGGTTATTGTTTCAATCAGTCCATGATCAGGCTTGATCTTGAAGATGACCCATCAGAGCAGACTTTTGTCACCTGTTGACAGTAGGGGAGATCCATTGTGCTGAGCTCAAGTGTTCCTTGCCATTTCTTTCAGGACCCATAGGATCAAGCGGTCTAACTAGTGGTTATATCCCTTCATTTCTGAAGAAGGAAGTAGGCTCTGCTGGACAGAGGGTTCAGTTAGCACCAGTTGTGGATCCATCTTCTAGTAAGTACAGTGCCAAGGCTGTCTTGGTCCCTTGCTCATTACTCTGGCAATGCTGTGTATGCATGTATATACAGCACTGAACTTCAGATCTCTGCTTTACATTATTTGTAAACATTTGACTGACTGGAATTACAGTTTGTAACCTTTCAGAACTTCATATGGAGAAGGGCTTGGTTTATTTTTACCTTGTTTATGAAGAATGTGGTTTGTCCACAGCATATTTCCATGGGACTTAGACCTAGAGCATAGAGGGAGAGCTGGCACAGAATTCAGACTTGTCAAATCAGTGATATAAATACTCCTGGTCTGATGAGGTTTTAAGAATTCAATCCACTGGCTTGGTTTTTTTTTCACATCAGCAAATGCTATTAAAAAAGGAGTCTTAATTCCTGAAAAAGTAAGGATCTCGATCTCCACTTGCTGTTCAACGTAGACAGCTACTTACTGAACTTTTATCTCATGGCATTTTCCTTCATCCTCTAGATTATGCTTCTCTGAAGTCAGTGAGACCCCATCTTGGACGCCCATCGTTCAATTCACCTACGAAAAGTACGCCAAGGTTGATGCCCCTCCCCCCACCAGCTCAGCCTATCCACGGGCGTGTTGACTGGTCTGCAAAGTACGGTGCTCGCCGGTGACCTGCGGGGATCCGCTCTGAACCAGTGCGTATCTCCCAGGAGATGGGGGCTGACCTGTGACAATTTGATACGGTTTTATATACCTGTAAAGTTAAAAGAAACAGATCTTCTATGAACGAGACATTTTGAAGGTTGGGGGTTTTTTTTACTTTTATTTGTATTAATTTGAATGCAACCTTGTACCTTTTTGTATAAAATTGTTTTGTTATATAATTGGGTCCAGTTATTTTCATAAATCTGATATATTTTGTATATATGGCTCAGGGGGTTTGGCAGTTTTATACGGTAAAGTTTTATAGTGATCTTTTTAAAAATTTAACATTTCCTTTATTAGAATCAACTTTTTTATAAAAGTGGATTTAAAAAGCCAAGTGGTGCAATATTGGGATGGAAGGGAAGTGCTGAGGAAAGGGCATTGATCAGACGCTTTCTGAATTTATGTGCTAAACGAGGCTGTGTCATTTCAGCGATGCCACATCCTGATGCCATGTTTCTGTTCTCCTCTACTCACTCGCTTTGCACTGCCATCAAAGGGATGAGTGACAAACAGCCTGAACTCCCCTTTGCAGTCACTGAGATACTGCTGAAAGTCAGCGGGGGGGCTTTTTTTTATCATTAGTTTTGCCTTTAATAGGTTTTGTTGGTCTAAGCTCCAGCTTTCCAGCTCCATTCTTTTGCTTTTACCAAATCTGGGGAATCTTCTTGTTTGGTGAAGGGTGAATGCCCTCCTTCTATAGATCTGTGTTCTGACAGAGCGCACTTTCACCCTGCTTCGAAGTTGCTTTTTGGCATTGTTCACTATGAAAGAGAATGTGGACCTACCTCTCTCAAATTCATTTAGGTGTTTGAATGATTTCTAAGGAGAAAAAACAAGATACTGTTTCCTCTTTTTTTGTTGTTGTTGGGAATATATGACCTGAAGACATATTTAAGACAGTATTAGCAATTATAAAGCTGGTTTCAGAGTATCAGAGTATTAGTGATATGCCAGCAGCAGAGTTTCAGGAAGCAATGTGTATGCAGCTGACAATTTCCACAACTGTTTTAAATCACTTTGGGGAAAAAAGATCCAGAAGAAATTAGCCAGTTTAAGCTTACTTCTTCACTTCAGTACATCTTTGCTTACAATGTGAAGAATATAACAGCTTCTGTAAATTAGGCCCCCAGGCATTACTGGGAAAAATGGGACCTCACCTGGTCCTGCTAAAAACTGTTCTGAAATTGCGTTTGATTTCACAGTGCTCTTTGAAGAGCACTTAAATGTGTTTTATAAGAGAATATTAATTATCAGATCATAGAGAAAAGAAAATAGCCCCATAGTCTGGTTTAATTCTGCACTGGAAAGGAGCACCAGAGTCCAGCCATCACCAGAAGATTCATTTAGATCACAGTCAGCACTTGGCTGTTCCTGCTCCTCCTTCCACAGAGGGAAGATACAACAGCACAACAATGGGAGAAAACCTTTTATAGCTGCGTTTTGGAACAGCACCACCAAAGCTGAAGCGTGCTGTGAAAATGATCTTCCTGCAGAAAGGTACAGAAATGCTCACCGTTCTGAGCTCATTTTTTGAACAGATAAGGCAGATTGTATATTTATGAGGCTTAAGTCCAGTCTGAAGAGATCAGAGCAGATGTGGTGCTCAGCATCCAGCCATTCTGAAGGAGCTCAGTGGCCAGTGTGTCAGTGTGACCCTGTGTGCGAGCTGCCAGCACCCATGAGGGGCAGTGGCTGTGGGCCACTTGAGAATGTGCGCTGGCCTTTTCAGTACTTCCCACGGTGAATGTGTGGGATGTCAAGGATGCTGTACCCTGGAGCAGGCTCCTGGCTTGGTGCTGCAGGGGAGCATGAGGAGCACTGGTCACTCTTTGCTTTTATGGACTTAGTCCACAGCACAAGAGTACAAGACAAAAAAGGGAGCAAAAGGGTATATGCATTAAACCAAAACAATAGTATGCATATACTTATGCATGCCAAGGACATGTTACGTGCCCAGCTACCCCAGTTACTTGTTCATTGCGAGTACTACAAACCATACCTAACTGCTGCTGAAGCAGTGATGTCAGTGTGTAGTAGTAAAATAAAGCAGCCATTTGATTTCTGAAACACACCCCAGTGGTGTCTTTGGGTAAGTGGAAAGGGAAATATGTATATTTGTGTTAGAACTGGAAAGATAGTTGTTTCTCTTGGTGGGAATAAGTGTTTGTATTTATGTCTAGATATCATTTAATTTATTTTATGGTTGAATAATTGGTCTCAAGAGGGAACACCCTGAACCTATCCTAAGTATCCCTAGACCTAAGTAGACAATTTAACTAGTCTGTACCATACACTTCATTCCTCTTGGTGGAAGCAGGGGACTGCTTCACCTGTTTAATACAGGATGAATCTGGTCTCGAAGCTCTGAGTTTCATCAGCCCTGCAGTGATTTTCTTGACTATAGTGTTCAGGGTTTTGTCAGTCTGGTGAAAAGATGATAAAGGGAAGTCATACTTTTTATTCCATATCTCCTTCTTTCCCAAAGTAGAGCCTTTATTTTGGAAAACAGCTAATAATCTTGATATTCAGAATCACTTCTGCTAGTTTAACGTAGTGGGACATAAAAATTGTTAAGTAGAAGTATAAAGGCAGCACTCTTGTAGTCTTTACTCAAGCAAATTCCTACTGAAGTTGGAAGAAGTCCTTTTTGATTAAGGACCGAGTTGTGTGAGCTGTGTATTTTACTGTGCTGTCTCAGTGTGCAATGCAGATACAGAAAAGATCTAGGTCTTTGTGATACTGAAGTCTGGACAAGAGGCATATCTGAGAATTCATCATACATAACCTACTACTTTGTGTTTCAATATTTAGCAGCATCTTTATGCAAAATGTTTTTTGAATTCTACTGTTTACACTGTCTCAGGCTTATGTATAACCTGTAATCATGACCGTTGGGCATAGTGGAGCCTGACAGTGGACTCCTCCACCTCTGTAACCCATGTTTCCATAAAAGTGTTGTGTACGTGCCATGCCGTTAGCCAGAACAGCCCCGACCCACCAAACCCACTTCCCTGCTCTTTCTCTGGTGAGGCTGTTGCTACGAGTAGGGTGTTCCATAGTGGGAGGAAGAAAACATCTACTGAAAGAACGTTTTGGAACTTCTGTGGAAGGAGAGGGTGGAATTGTCCAAGTGAGTAAAATCTTTCAGAAATAACAGTTCTTGTTTATTTGGTGGTTTTGTTCAAGGATGTTACATATGTTTGTTTCATTCCTTCTGTGTCAAGTCTCCAGCCCACAATAAAGTTACTCTTGAACAAGTGCTGACTGGAGTGTTGATAGATGATTTGTTTTTTAATAAAAACAGGTTAGTTGGGCTTTTGATGTTTGTTTAGTTGTGGTTGGGTTTTAATTTGTTTCTTTAAAATAAGCTTCACTTGGTGCCTTCTTGGATTGGTGCTGCCTCCTGTCAGCTCTGCGCTTTGTGTGGCTCCATTGCCCACATGGTTTAAATTAAAGCCTGTAATTTCTGTGATACACTATGAGCTCCATGTAAAACTTAGCCCTTGTATGTCAGCTCCTCTGAAACTGATTTGCAGTATTGAAGTAAGACAAAAGGTTTAACACCTCAGGAGGACAGGCACTCAGACTTGATGATTGTAGGTCCCTTCAAACTAAAATACTCCGTTTCTATTTGGTTCTAGTTTTGGTGATTTGGTGTTGCCTACCACTTGTCCTCCTGCTTTCAAGGCACTGGAAGCAGAAGGCGGCTACAGAATCACAGAATGTGTTAGGTTATAAGGGACCTTTAAAGGTCATCTAGTCCAACCCCCCTGCAGGGACATCTTCCATTGATCAGGTTGCTCAGACCCCGTCAAGCCTGATGTTTAAATATGTCGAGGGATGGGGCCTCCACCACGACCTCTCCGGGTGACCTGTTCCAGTGTCTCACCACCCTCATATTGAAGAACTTTTTCCTAATATCCAACCTAAATCTCCCCTTTTCTAGTGTAAAGCCATCACCCCTCGTCCTATTGTTACATGTCCTTGTGAACAGTTCTTCCCCAGCTTTCTTATAGGCACTTTTCAGTATTGGAAGGCCACTCTAAGGTCCCACTGGAGCCTTCTGTTCTCCAAGCTGAACAAGCCCAATTCTTTCAGCCTGTCTCCATTGGAGAGGTGCTCCAGCCCTTTGATGATTTTTGTGGCACTCCTCTGGACACACTACCATACAGGCCCACATCCTTCTTCTATTGAGGGCTCCAGAGCTGGACACAGTATTCCAGGGGAGGTCTCACCAGACCAGAGTAGAGGGGCAGAATCAATTCTCTTGGTCTTCTTTTGATGCACATTGGTGGCTCATGGCCAGCTTCTCATTCATGAGTCCAAGTCCTTTTCTTCAAGGCGGCTTTCCAGCACATCATGTCCTAATCTGTATGGATAACAGAGATTGTCCCAAACCAGGAGCAGGATCCTGCACTTGGCTTTGTTGAACCTCATGATGTTCCCTTGGGCCCACTTTTCCAGCGTGCCGAGGTCCCTCTAGATGGCATCCCAACCTTCTCACACATTAACCTCCCCACTCAGCTTGGGGTCATCAGCAAGTGTGCTTAGGGTGGGCTTAATCCCACGGTCAATATCGTTAATAAAGATATTATATTGAAAAGCAGGGGTGCAAGCACAGACCCCTGAGGAGCACCGCTTGTCACGATATTCCACCTGAACTCCGTGAGTTGATAGCTTACAAATGCAGCCCCAAGAATAAGGATGGTAATGGGTGTGAGGCAAGCAGAGGCAAGCAGCTGCAAGACCCGCGGGTGTCTAGCAGTGGCGCTGTGCCGAGCCAGTCTGGGATGGATAATGCAAAGGATGGAGAACTGCTCTGAGCGCCCCTCAGCGGGTGCGGTGGGAAAACGATGGCAGACTGCCCCATGCAGCGCCTCACTTGGATGTGTCTGCAGCCTTGGAAGCTTGACTACCCTACGTTCTCCTAGACACGGGCCTTGAGCTTGTTTGGAGGTTCTAGCAGGGGAGCGCAGCTACCGTATACCCTCGGACCGCTGAGCGGTTCTCTCTATCGGGGAAGGCCGTCCTCTTCGACCGAGCGCGCAGCTTCGGGAGGGACGCACGTGGAGCCGTGAGGGAGGAAGGGGACACCCGCCTAGCCAGCCAGATCAGCCGAATCGACCCTGGCGATCGATGGGGTGACAGATGTCGCAGCCAGATCGCCCTCACATCCAGTGCACAAGCCCACCCCTGCCGCTATATATACCCTCAAACTTAGCTTTACTTTCAAGTCATGGCGACGCCGCCGCGCTCACCGCTGCGCACCGTGCCGCAATGGCCCAGCTCGTCGCCACAGGCAGAACCCGCCTGAGCGCAGCGCTTGCGGAACCGCCCCGGGTCTGGCCGGGACCTTTCGCTCCCGTCGGGCCTGGCGGCGCATGCAGATTCCGCGCTTCCCATTGGTGGCCGTTCCGCCTGTCCCCGCCCCCTGCTGGCGGAGCCGGGACGCCTTGCTCCGGAGGCGGCAGCCGCGTGCGACTGGCGGGGCTTTGCGGCGGGCGGGGCGCGCTGCTGCCGCGCTCGGGAGGGACTGGCAAACCGTGCAGCTCGGCCGGCTGCGGCGCTCCCGCCGTCACCAGTATTGTCTGCGTGCGCCGCCATGCCCGGCGGGAGGGAGGGGTCCCGAAGCGGCTCCGCAGGCGCTGCGTTCAGGCAGGCTCCGGCCGTAGCGGCGGGCTGGGCTGGTGCTGGAAGTGAGGGCGAGCCGGCTGCGCGGGGCAGTCCGCCCGTGCTTCCACACCAGACCCGGGACGGGAGGACGCGCCACGGGGAGGGGACGCTCCTTCCCTTGCGTTTCCAGCCCCCAGGCACCCCCCTCGCCCCCCAGCACCCACCGCGCTGGGCTCTGCGGGGAGAGAGTGGATGTGCTCTCCGGCGGCCGGTGGAGCTCCGTGCTGGGAGTCGGGCTGCGCGCGGCGCTGAGGGCACGCGGGGCTTGCCATCGGGGCAGGACGTTCCGGGCTCAGGGGCTGCCCTGCCAACGAGACGGCGAGGGGCGCCCTGGGGGCCGGGCGGGGACGCAGCCCGGGCCGCTGACCGGATAAAGGGAGGCTGGTGGGAGAGGAGCACACTGCTCAGGACTCGCTTTTGGGGATGCCCTGCCTTCGGGACAGCTCTGAGCTGTGCAGCCCGAGCTGCGCGCTGTGCTGGGGAACGTCCCGGTGTGTCCCCACTTCTGTGTGTGTCGCCGTAGAGCCCTGTCAGCCTTATTTCTCCCTCCCTTGCTGTTTCAGTAAGGTGTCCTTATCCCAGCCCATGAGGGCTGGCTTTTTGTTCCCTTCCCTCCTCCTTCCCGCCCACCCAAGTCTGTACAGTGAGCAGGTGCTGGCTGGGGTGAAACCACTGCAGTCCTTTTGGGTGCCCAACGTGGGGCACAGAGGGTGGAGACAACAGTAGATCTGCCCCAACTGTGTTAAATACAAAACTGCAGTAAGCATTCACAGAATCACAAGGCTGGAAAAGACCTTTGAAGATCATCAAGTCCAACCAATCCCATCCTAAGCTAAACCATATCCCCAGGTACCTCATCTACCCTTTCTTTAAACACATCCAGGGAAGGTGACTCAACCACCTCCCTGGGCAGCCTGTTCCAGGCCCTGACAACTCAGTACAAATTTTTTTCTAATGTCTAATCTAAACCTGCCCTGGCACAGTTTCATGCCGTGTCGCCTTGTCCTACCTCCTGTCACTTGGGTGAAGAGACCATCACCCACCCCTCCACAACCTCCCTTCAGGTAGTTGTAGGTGGTGATAAGGTCTCCCCTCAGCCTCCTCTTCTCCAAGCCCCAGCTCCCTCAGACGTTCCTCATAGGATTTGCCCTCCAGCCCCTTCACCAGCCTGGTTGCCCTTCTCTGGACTCACTCAAGGACCTCAATGTCCTTCTTATGGTGAGGAGCCCAGAACTGGACACAGCACTCAAGGTGAAGCCTCGCCAATGCCGAGTACAGGGACACAATCACTAACCTAGACCTACTGGCCACACTATTTTTGATATAAACCAGGATGCCATTGGCCTTCCTGGCCACCTGGGCACACTGCTGACTCATATTCAGCCTGCAGCCAACAAACACCCCAGGTCCTTCTCTGCCTGACAGCTCTCCAGCCAGTCTCCCCCAAGCCTGTAGCACTGCATGGGGTTGTTATGTCCCATGTGCAGCACTCTACGCTTGGCCTTGTTAAACCTCATCCCCTTGGTCTCAGCCCATGGGTCCAGTCTGTTCAGATCCCTCTGAAGAGCCTCCCTACCCTCAGGCAGATCAGCACTTCCTCCCAGTTTAGTGTCATCTGCAAACTTACTGAGGGAGCATTCAATCCCTTCATCGAGGTCATTGGTAAAGATGTTGAACAGAACTGGACCCAAGACTGAGCCCTGGGGGCACCACTCGTGACTGGCCTCCAGCTGGATTTTGTTCCATTTATCACCACCCCTTTGGGCCTGGCCATCCAGCCAGTTTTTAACCTAGCAGAGGGTCCACCTGTCAAGGCCAGTGGCAGCCAGTTTCTCAGTCATAATGCTGTGAGAAACTGTGTCAAAGGCTTTACTGAAGCCCAGGTAGACCACATCCACAGCCTTCCCCTCGTCCATTAAGCGGGTCACTTTGTCATAGAAGGCAATCAGGTTACTTTGACAGGATCTACCTTTTGTAAACCCATGTTGACTGGGCCTGATCCCCTGGCCATCATGCATGGCCATTCGCTGTGTTACCAGAACAGTCTCTGGTCACAGCACTGTGGTTGTGCTCAATCCTGTGACAGTGCTGCTCAGTCCAGTACTCACTGTATGGACTCCCTGTGGGGTTGTTTGCCAGGTACAGGAGTGGGCTCCAGTGTTTCATTTTACTGCACTCTGTGATAGCAGCCTTTGATACGGTAACAGCGATGATCACAAGGTTGATCTGGTATTTGTATGAGTTTTGCTGCCCCATCTGTTCCTCAGACAGGTAGAGATTAGCAACGATGCCCAGTCTGTGGGGGCACAGAGGGAAATACCTCCACCATCTTCTTCTCCTTTGAGTATTGAAAGGTATGGACTCCAATTGTGGTGGATCAAAAACATCTTTAATAATAACTGAGCAAACTTTTATACCCTCTCGATGGCTGATGCAGCAGCCTGGACTCAGGGTTCAGGATTTTCATTAACACAAGAACCACAACTTTCCTATAAAACAAGTCAAATAAATTTCAGGCATTCCTGTGGATCCAAAACAGCCCGTGCCTTGCACAGCTTGGCTTGAATTTGGTATCTGGGGTGAAAAATAAACTAATGGTGCAGTTTTGCTTCCTGCAGGTACAGTGCATGGCAGCACCGGACTCCATGTCATTATTTTAATTTCGCCTTTGTCATAAACGTTAGTAATTCCAGGTAATACAAAAAGCCCTTTTAATGCTGTGGAGGACTTCCCAATTAATAATGCCGCCATGCCATGACCCAAAGGTCCATAAGTGCCAGTTGGAATTAGCACAACTGAGGTGTCTGTAATCCTTGTTTCTGCTGAGGTGGCCAAGTCCACCCTGGTGCTACCAGCAGTGCTGCTGCATAAGTGATGGCAGCTTCTTGAGGAGGCCCCTCTGAGGGGTGACTTGTCACAGCGTGGCCCTTCACTGCGCTCTGCCTGGGGTTTCCTGGCAGAGTCAGTGGCTGACTGTTTTTGTCAAACTTGGATGGACACTGATTTGTGTAATGCTGTCCTTTGTGGCAACATGGGCACATACCCGGCGCTCCACCCTTACCTGCATTTGTCTTCAGGCAGTTTTTTCAGAAATGTCCATACTGACCACAGGAATAACATTGCTGTAGTGTGACTGACACTGCCACAAATGCCTTGGCAAGTAAAGACAACTCATGCTGTCTAGAACCTATGTGCATACATGTGGTAATCATATCATCAATACTGGGATTTTTCAAGGGTCGTAAAACCTTTTGACAGTCCGAATTAGCATATTCAATTGCAGGTTGCTTCAAAATGTAGTCCTGAGCAGCCTCATTTTCAACTTGTGTCTGTGAAGCATCATTAAGTCTGTCCAAAAATTTCATAAATGGCTCCTCTGATTCTTGCTTTATATGTATAAAAGATTGTCCTCCAGCTTCCAGAACACTTTTAAGAATTCGGAGCGCAAGTTGGTTAACCTGCTGCAAGCCTTCATGAGGGATTCTGGCTTGAGCTGCAGTTGTGCTATAACCACCTTCTCCCATCAACAAATTCGCATCAACAACCCACAGAGGGTGACGCTGACCCAGTGCCTGATATTCTGCAGCCTGAGACTTAGCAAGCTGTCTCATTTTTTGATTCCCACATAGTGTATTGCCTGTCAGTCATAATAAGCCAAAACATGGTTTTAAAATTATGTGGAGTAAAACCAGAACTATCACAAAGAGACTGTATTGAATGGGGAGTATATGGACTGCCGAGTCCATGATCAGTTACCGTAAGCCTGAGTTCTTTTATACGGTTGTAAGAAAGACCCTCCCATTGTGGTTCTTGTTTAGGAGCATATATTACCAGGAAGGCACCCAAAATGTCCACATCCCCTGCTGCCTTCACTTCCTTTCTTACAGCTGCCCATTTATAGTGAAAGTCTGGGGGATACAAGTCAGGATCCTTTTTGAGGTCTATCTGCCCCAGATCAAATGGATCAACATCAGAATTATTAGGAGGTTTTACAGTACAGTCCATGGAAGAAGGCATCAGGGGTGGAGGGCACTGGTGGTGGTGTAGACTTCTTTTGCCCCTCACTCGCCTGAAACCAACATTCAACATGCGCCTTTAAGGTCTTGAAAATGATCCATCATGAGGATAACAAAGAAGCCGCAATTCCATCACTTCTAGTGGCACAGTCCCAAAGTCTGATCCAAACAGTATCCCAGATTTCTGGATGATAAATATTATGACTGTTTATGGAAGGCTCATTTTTAAAAGTCCAAAGAAGAATTTCTTGTAACTCCTCACTATCCATCTTCTTGCCATAGTCCTTCAAAATCTTGTTTAAAAGTTCTAAGAGGTTATTTTGCTCTTTTATTAGACTCATCCCCATAGTTCTCAGCTGCTTACCTTCGCCCTGCAAAGGGTAATAGAGTGCGCCGGTAACGCTTCCTTGCAGTGTTTGTCCCGAAGGTCAGCTGAGCTACGCCACCGGATCGACAGTGAGTCATTTCAGTGCCCCATGTTGGGCGCCATTCGTGGTGTATTGAAAGGCACGGACTCTGATCGTGGTGGATGGAAGACAACTTCAATAACAACTAAGCAAACTTGTATACCCTCTTGATGGCTGGCAGCAGCCTGGACTCAGGTTTCAGGACTTTTCATTAACACAAGAACCACAACTTTCCTATACAAAAGGTTGTCCCACCGTGGTGAATTCACGCTGTGCAGGTGTCCTTCTGTCTGTCAAGGTGTCTTTCTGTCTGCACCTTCCATAACATTACAAAGCACACCGTGCCACCTCCCTGCTATACAACGCACAAATTTACATCTCTACAAGACCCTCCATCTCATGCTTTACTGCTTTTCCTCTTGCTTCCCTCCAACAAGCACAACTGTGTCACCTTCCCAGGGCCCACACCTTTGGGCTAAATACAACTGGTCTCAAGAAATTTTAACATCCGTGAGACATCCGGACCAGTTTGTTGCTATTGCTAAGTCTTCCACAGGTGTTTTGGGTTCTGCTTTACCTTAAGCATCTGCTGAAGAATCACACTCAGGAATTTTTCCTGAGGCTGGGTAAACTGGGGTGGCATGATGGCATGCAGCAGCATATGGACAGGTGTAAGGATCGTTTGACTCAGAGTTCCACAAACAGGTTTTGGCAATGTCTAGTGCATCAGGTGGCTCATGGGGGGTTGTAAAGTAACTCAGCCTTGGGTTGCCTTTGGGCCACATCTCAGCAGAGGCGACTCACGGGGAGCTGTCCTGTAAACCAAGACTAAACAGGGCAGTGCTCTCAACAAACTCAACAAACCAAAACCTGGGTTGAGCCTTGAATTCCTTCAACAAACAATATGCCCTGTGTCCCAGTCAAGCCACTATTCAGCTGCCTAGCAATGAGATAAAGGTAGGCAAGCCAGAGTGTCCCCATTTAGTTTCAGTGGGCCCAGACAATACAAAGATAAGCAACAGATAGGGCATAAGGTAAGGGGGAACACTGCTAATGGCAAACTGGGAAGGTGGTATTTTCAGCTAGGGCACAGGCCTGCCCACTGTCACTTAACATCAGACATAAACCCCTTGGATTTGGTCTGACGAGGGGGAAAAGGAGACACTTCTCCAACTCTGTGAGGAGCCCCTTCCCCTTTGGCCGGGACGCTGGCTAAGGTAGTGTATGGAAAACCCTTACCTGGAGAGATGGGTAAGTGATTATTTGATGTGCTTTAAGTTTGTAGCCTCGGGTGATCGACTAACACACGTGTAGTATTTAGCACATTTGTGAGTTGTGATGGCGTGTTCCATGGATCTGCTGAGGCTGTAATATTGAACTCCATGAACTGCCTGTGGGTGGTAACAGTGAGTGAGGTGACTCTCATGTGGGCCATATTACTGCATTTCATGACTGATGTGCTCGCAGAAGTGCATTTTGTGACTCTCTCATGGTTGTGATAAGTGTAGTTGTACTTCTAAACTTCAATAGTGCATTTCTCCATTGTATCCATGAAACCAGCAGCAGTGACATATTGAATCTGCATGTGGGTTTAAAATAAATTATCATGTTTTTTTAAAAAAAGTCCACAGTCGAGTGTCTTTCCATCAAAACAGGTACCTAGAGACCTTCTCACCCCGAATGGTTTGGACCTTCGCACCCAGACAGCTACAGGATACTGATAAAGTGACAGAGTATCAGAAAGAAGTATGCTGCAGCTATTCCAAGGTAGTTCATCTTGCTGAACTGTGCTGGGCCCTGGCAGCTATCTACCGAATGCTACTTGATAGGATGCAGCCCTGTCAGGGGGAAGGGAAGAAAATGAGACTTTTAGCCACTGCAGATACCGACACCTCTAGAACAGGCGCTGCAGCTGCCGCCACAGCTACAGGATGCGATGGCTTATTAGCATGGCAGAGAAGCAAACATACCAAAACTGAGGCTCCTTGGGAAGATTCAACTTTTTGTTACTTCCCTGAACCTACTCCAGCCGATTCTTCAAGCTGTGCAGCACGTAAAAGCAGTTTATTGTGAAGTCCCTGTTAAAGTGAAGAGCTTGGTGAGCTGCCCTGTAGTTTTCCTACTACATGAGGTATTGAGTGGAACCCCACTCCCCATTCCCTGCCTTTCCCCATGCCATGTTGAGGGGGGAAGAAGGGAGTAAAATTGTGATGAAGTTTAAGTCTGCTAAGAAGGGAGGGGTGGGGGGAAGGCGCATTAAGACCTGTCTGTACTTCTCATTACCCAACTGGTTCACTGGGTGTGTAGTTGTAGTAATAAGAAATTGGTTTTCTTTTATTCTGTGTTGAGTCTGTTTTACCCATTGCACTAATTGGGAAGTGATCCTTCTGTCCTTCTCTTGAATCCTAAGCCTCCCAATATATGTATTTTTTCCCTTTTTTGGCTGAAAAGGGGATTGAGCAAGCAGCTTGGTGGGCCTCTAGCCAGGACCAAGCCACCACAATACCTCAACACTTGTCATTACTCTCAACTCACAGCGCTGCCGCCATGCTCACTGCTGCACACCGTGCCGCAGTGCTGGAGCTCACAATGCTTGTGCTCAGAAAGACTGGGGAGAGAGCCCGAGGCCAGGTCATCTCCCGACCTGACGCCCAAATACCAACCTGAACTCAGCTCAGCCCCCCCTACGCTTCTAGACTGATTACTGCTGCAAGCCCTGCAACCGACACTGTGGTTTCCTGGACCTTCACAGAGTCACAGAATCGTAAGGGTTGGAAGGGAGCTCAAGAGATCATCCTTAGTGAAAGGACAATGAAGAACTTCCATTCTTCATGGAAGGTTCCCATCCTGAGAACAGGAGGAAGAGGGAGAACCAGAGGTCATCATCCATTCCCTGTCCCTGAGTGAGATGCGAGAGGTTGAAAAACATTTCAACTGCCTTTCCCCTAAGCTAGTTATCAATTGCACCCGTTCCCAGCCTCCTTGGCAGCTGCGGTGGGAAAACGATGGCAGACTGCCCCATGCAGCGCCTCACTTGGATGTGTCTGCAGCCTTGGAAGCTTGACTACCCTACGTTCTCCTAGACACGGGCCTTGAGCTTGTTTGGAGGTTCTAGCAGGGGAGCGCAGCTACCGTATACCCTCGGACCGCTGAGCGGTTCTCTCTATCGGGGAAGGCCGTCCTCTTCGACCGAGCGCGCAGCTTCGGGAGGGACGCACGTGGAGCCGTGAGGGAGGAAGGGGACACCCGCCTAGCCAGCCAGATCAGCCGAATCGACCCTGGCGATCGATGGGGTGACAGATGTCGCAGCCAGATCGCCCTCACATCCAGCGCACAAGCCCGTCCCTGCCGCTATATATACCCTCAAACTTAGCTTTACTTTCAAGCCATGGCGACGCCGCCGCGCTCACCGCTGCGCACCGTGCCGCAATGGCCCAGCTCGCCGCAACAGGCAGAGCCCGCCTGAGCGCAGCGCTTGCGGAACCGCCCCGGGTCTGGCCGGGACCTTTCGCTCCCGTCGGGCCTGGCGGCGCATGCAGATTTCGCGCTTCCCATTGGTGGCCGTCCCGCCTGTCCCCGCCCCCTGCTGGCGGGGCCGGGACCCCTTGCTCGGCTGTGCTCAGCGCGGCGGTGTCAGCTTGTCTCCGTTCGGCACGGCGGCGTGCGGCTCTGGTCACGGGGCGTCACTCGCCTGCGGGGGTATGTGTGGGGAAGCGTACGTGTTTAGTATTACTGCTCTTGTTCCAGCTCTTCGTGTGAGTGAGGCGCGGCTCCGTGAGCCTGGTGCCCTCCGGCTTGCCCGGCTCCGGTGGTGCGGGGGCTGAGCTGGGTTCAGGTTGGCATTTGGGTGTCAGCTCAGGAGATGGACCCCGAGCTCAGGCTCCCGCCCCCGACCTCATGAGCGCTTGTACACGTGTTGCGTGCTCCAGCGTTTCTCATTTCCTATGGGAGAGCTTGTGTTCGGCTGTTCCTCCCCACCGCTGTCAGGCCGACAGCCCCCCATTTAATCCTGTTCGCCCCACCGACACAGTACCTGTCAGGGATGGGAGGGTTTGGAGTGGTTGGCCCCAGCAACTACTTACTGCGTGTTACACCTTGAGTAGGGGCTTCCCACCCCCTGTTGGTGTTAGGTGATGCGGGGTATAGAACAGCACCTGCTAAGGGCTACTGAAGGCTGAGTGGAAACTGAGTCCTGCAGTCTCGGATTGGCAGGCTGTGGTAGCCGCTGCTGGTTTCCTGGGCCTCTTTGCCACAGTGTTCTGGTCTGCGTGGCTAGCATGGCAGTGGTGACTCCTAGCACGGATATTTATGATCCCTTTCCCCCCTGTAAGCTGAAGGGGTCTCCATGCATCACAGCAAGGGAATAAATTTAGAGCCTTTTTTCCCAAAGTTGCTTTTGCCGTTGAGATGGCGGGCCGAGGGGAATAGCCAGTAACCCACCTCTGACTGAGGCTCCCAGCCGCAAATTTTCCCTCTTTGCATGGAGCAGGGAAGGGAGAAGAACCTTGTCCATCCCCCGGGTTGTCTCTTACCATCACATTTCAGTTCGTAGGTTGGACTTTTCTTGTCAGGTATTGCATGGCAGGCTTAGTCTTAGGAACCAGAATGCTCTGACTTGCTTCAAAGCCTGTTGAGTCCCCACTATTTGCAAGACAAGCATTGGCAGTGCCTTTACCTCCTGTTTGCCTTTGCTGCACTGATCTGTGCTTAGCATCAGTGACTTGCTTGTCTCCTGTGACGTGTCGGTTGGCCTGCTAGGAGCATGTCTTAGGAAGGTGCACTGAGGAAAAGGGACTCCTCTATTTCTTTAACTTTTTTTAACTTCAAGTTTAAAAAAACCCAAAACACCAGTGATTTTTCTCATGTGAATTTAGCTGTATGAGGAGCAACTCCTGCTTCATTCTGTTCTTTTATGTAGCTCACTTGGGTACTTCTCTTTAGTCTTTGGTTTGTTGGTTTTGGGGTGTTTTTTCCTGTTTGTCATGCACTGTTGTGTTTATCACCAGTACAGATATTACTCAGCGGCATTTAAGATCCCAGTGAGTTCCCTAACACAAAATGAAGGCCCCTAGGGGCGAGAAGGGCCAAAGAGCCTGGCTCATTTGAGTTCCTGCCTCAGATGCAGTCTCCTGTTTTGTGTTCTGTTTTCATGCCTGTTGGCTCGCAAGCACATTGCTTGCTTCCAGTGTGCTTAAGGTCTTCCAAAGGTTACTTTTCCCCTCTGCTTATGAAGGAGCTCTTGCAACATTGCAAAAGGAACTTACTGTTTGCTTGCCAGCGGCCTCTTTTCCAGGATTACTTCAGCTGTGTATTGGAGCGACACAGAACCTCCCTGCAGAGGGAAAACAGCTCTCAGTTGCAGCAGAGAGTTGTTATTAGAGAGTTCTGCATATGAAATGCCAGTATGATGAAATTTGACGCTCCCTTGGTTTAAGGGAAGGGAATCCAATTCCTGCTGAGACCTAAACACTGGTCTATAAGGAAAAAATAACAATAGCCTTATTTATGTAACCATTCAAGAACTAAAATGCTGCTTGCAAAGCATTGTTATTTGATCAACAGAATATAAGGTTTTGCTCAGCAACGGGGTTTATTAATAGAAAGAAATGCGACCAGTAGACGGTTAAGTACTGCAACAGTCTGAACTTTTGTACTTTAATCTGGATTATTACAGAAGAAACTGGTCATTCTTTTGAAGTTTCTACTGTTTCCAGATTGCATATTTTCCCTGGATCACCACAGCTGGAAAGAAAAGTGAGAGGCTTTGAAAATACATTCCCATTCTTCACCTAAGCATGTGTAGAATTAACCTTTAGATACTTCTGGCATTCTTTGATGCTGCCAGATTTGAAAACCGGTCTATTGCTACTTCTCCCTTTTGATCCAGACTTGTTTTTCAGTGATGACCGAATAACTCTAGTGTTAAAACTTACGTTTTCTAAAACTTTTAATTATTTATTTATTATTATTATTATTACTATCTCTTACTTAGGAGCCTAGTGCTTGTTTTTTCTTGCATATCAGAGGAATTAAAAGACTATGAAATACTGATTGTGCAGCATTAAAACCAAATCAGTTTAGACCTAAGCTTTACAGAAAGGTTTTGTCAAAAATTAACTATTTTATTGTCGTGTGAGTGACCTGTAAACTGTTATTGCAGCTGTTATCAGATTTTTGTATCATTATCTTTTCTAACAGTTTTAGGTAACAGAAAATTTGAAGTCATGGGCGGAAAACCAAAACTTTACTACTTTGATGGAAGAGGCAAGATGGAGTCCATTCGCTGGTTGTTAGCTGCAGCTGGCGTGGAGGTTTGTTTTGGTGTTTTTAACTTTAAGCTGCACAGGGGTAAGCTTGTCTTTGAGGCAATTAACCAAAAAAGGAAAGCTATCTTGAGACACCTTAGTAAATGAGCAATTGCTCTTCAGCATAATGAAAAACTCTTGCTTCAGACACACAGCAGTATGGCTTCAAGTTACATCTTCTGAGCAGTGACACTGCAAACCAGTTTCTCGCTTAATGTGAGAATGTGGAGTACTTAATTAAGCATTCAATTACTGACTCAGAGCTGTTGTGATGAATGAGAGATGTGTTCCTGGCACAACAAGTATTATCTGTGCCAAGTGAAACAACAACAAATTTACTTTCTCTGGTCGTTCTGTTGTCAGTTGCATGCTCACACGCAGATTTGTCTTTTATTTCTTACTTCATTAATACTTCACTAGCTGCATCCTTCACAGTAAGCTATAGTATGAGATAGATTTTGTCCTACCTGCATCATCTGAGGAGGCTGAACAAGGTGAAGGGAGCCACCCGACTCACACGTGCAGGGAAAGAGCAGAGCAGGAAGAAAAATACTCTGGTAAACCAGAGAAGCAAGACCCCACTTTAAAATATTCTTTTTTATGGGATATGTATTGAGCTTGCCAGCCCAGATTTTTTTTTTTTGGGGGGGGGGGGAGGGGTGGGAGGGGTGATGGCCACAGGAGTGGCTTCTGTGAGAAGCTGCTAGAAGCTTCTCCCATGTCCAGTACAGCTAATACCAGCAGGGTCCAAGACAAACCCACCACTGGCCAAAGCCAAGCCCATCAGAGACAGTGGTAGCACCTCTAGGATAACATAATTAAGAAGGGCAAACAAAATGCTGTACAGAATCAGCTGGAAGAAAGGAGTGAGACGATGTGAGAGGAAAACTGTAGATACTCAGGTCAGTGCAGAAGGAGCACAAGGTGCTCCAGACACCTGAGCAGAGATTCCACTTGCAGCCCGTGGATGACCCCATGCTGGAGCAGGTGGATGGGTCCAAAGGAGGCTGTGACCCTGTGGGAAGTCCAGGTTGGAACAGGCTCCTGGCAGAACCTGTAGCTTTGTGGGGAGAGGAGCCCATGCTGGTGCAGGTTTTCTGGTAGGACCTGTGAGCCACGCTGAAGGAGTCTGTTCCTGAAGGTCTGCACCCCATGGAAGAGAGCTACGCTGGACCAGTTGGTGAAGAACTACGGCCTAAGGGAAGGGCTCATGTTGGACAAGCCCATGTAGGACTGGAGCAGGAGCAGAGTGTGAATCCTCCACCTGAGGAGGAAGGAGCGGCAGAGACAGCATGTGGTGAATTGACTGCAACCCTGTCCACCTGGGCCCCTAGAAGAGATGAGGGAAACAAAATTGGGAGCAAAGTTGAGCCCAGGAACAGGGTGAGGTGAGGGAAGGTGTTTTAAGGTTTGGTTTAATTTCTCATTATCCTACCCTGATTTTATTGGTAATAATTTTTTTCCCTCAAGTTGAGTTTATTTTGCCCATGATGGTAATTGGTGAATCATCTCTCCCTCTCTTTATCTCAACCCATGAGCCTTCCATTGTATCTTCTCTCCCCTGTCCAGCTGAGGAGGACAGTGATGGAGTGGCTTTGGTGGGCACCCGGCCTCCAGCCTGGGTGAACCCACCATAGGATATAATGTACTTATTTATTTGCTATTTATCTTGATGATAAACTGTTAGTTTAGCTGGAGGACAGAAAAGACTAGTAGGTGTCCTCTTTGGTATTGTGGGCTGTTAGCTCTGCACAGAGCCAAGGAATGCATGCTTTTCCAAAAGACCACCAGTCTTTATTTGAAGGCCTTACAGACGACACAGCTGGCTGCTTCCCAGCATCATTTTTTCCTATGTTTTAATTTCCTCTTTTTTTTTTTTTCTAAGCTGTTGACAGGTATGACTTACTACATTTTTCCTTGGGATATTTTTTCCACATCTTTTTGTCAGTGGAAACCCAGGTTCTGAATTTTTGACTCTGTGATCACACTTATCATTGAACAGTGGCACTGTATTAATCTTCAGGGGTTTCACAGAAGATTATTAGCATAATTGTTAAGCATTAATTGTTACCAAAAGTGTCATAGATGTTCTGACAGAGGCTGACTGCAGAAGGATTCTTGAGTGTTCATACCTAGGTGTCTAGGGATTGGTAAACTCAATCATTTTCTAGTCTCCATGGGCTACATTGATTATAGACACGTGTGGCACATGCAAACACGTACATGTAGCCATAAGTTTGGTGTCTTAATCTTGAACTGAATTCCTCCATAAGTAGCACTGATTGTACCAGCCATCCTTAACCACATTGAACATAACTACATTCTGATCACAGGCCATTCTGTATCTTTCTGTTTTTCATCTAGTGAATAATTCATCTTTAGATGTCCTAACATGCTTCTGTACTAAACTTTCTGCTGGGCATAATATTTTTATATTATTTTGTAAAAGCCTTGTTTTTAACTTTCTAAGAATTTGTTGCTCTCTAGCTCCCAAACCAAAATATCCCACAGCACCACGGCAGAGCTTTTTTCCACATGCCAGAAGGCATTTTAAGGACAGCCTAGCCTGTGCTGTTGACTGTCTCACATGAAATGGCCTGTTTGACGCCACACAAACCATCCTCCCTCCAATTCTTCCTGCCTGTTTTTCTGCAGGAGTTGCCTGTAGCAGCACTTGTTAAATATGACAGTCCAAGAGTTTTGTCAATGCTTCTGCCCTTGGTATTTCTCCCTTAGAGCCATATCTGGAATGGAAGGAACCATGATGTATATTCTCTTCCTTTTATGAAAAGACATGCATTTCCTTTTCCTCCTCATTCTCTTTTGTCAGTTTGAAGAAGAGTTTTTGGAAACCCGAGAGCAGTATGAGAAGCTCCTGCAAGGTGAGTCCATGTGAAACCTCATGAAGAGTATTGCCAGACTTTCTTTCGTCTCTGAGAAGACATGTGAAGAGAAGACTTTGAAGACTGTGTAGGACTTACTTCCTTCACACAGCAGAGAGGAGAGTAAAGCAGAGAGCTGTGAACAGCTGCAGAGGCTGATTTCCCCATTTCCGCCCCCCCCCATATGTGGACAGATGCAATTGGAAATGGGATGTCTTTCCAACTTGGAGAGTTTCCCAGGCCTCTGTGGTCTTCTGTTCTCTGTCTGTGTATCCCACCTGGTCCCACAAACTTACCCTGGGCTTCAGTAACTTGAAAATACCATATCCTAAAACTTCATGGAGTATCCTGATTTAGCTTAAGATACTGGTTTTAAGAGAGAAATTTGGTAATCTGACATTTGCTTCAACTGTGTTTTAAATAATGGAACAGAATTTAAAAAATTTGTTTTGAATTGGACACTTTCTACTCAGTTGACATGTTTCATGTAATTGTCTCCATTGTATTTCAATTTCAGTATAAAAGCTGCTGTATACAGTCCTGACTGTATAGTCAGTGAGATGTTTTTGAACCAAGGATGTTAATCCACACCAGCTGTGTTCTGCAGTTTGATTTGTCTGCACTGCTGCAATTTAACTTTTGCATGGAAGAACTCTGGTTTAATATAATGACTACCCACAGCAAGCTCACCATGACAGTAATGGTCATCTGAAGGCAGCCAGAAATCTGATGTGGAGTTACTAGATCTAGTAGAATAACATGTGGCTTTCCCTTTAGGTGGATCCCTGCTGTTTCAGCAAGTGCCCATGGTGGAAATGGATGGGATGAAGATGGTGCAGACTAGAGCCATCCTCAGCTACATAGCAGCCAAGTACAACCTCTATGGGAAGGACCTTCAGGAGAGAGCCCTGTACTGTAACAGTACTAGTATTGAATTTATTGTAGTGGCTTAGATATAGCTAGAACTGGTTGCATACTTGCAAACCAGAGAATCATCTCTGTGCCTCAGTGACACACAACCTCCAGTGAGCCTGGCAGGCCACAGTTAGATACAACGCAACCAATTTGTTCTAATTTGATTATTTTTGCATTAAAATATTTGAGGCAGGGTGTTATTGTGCTTCAGTAGATTAATACAGCTTGACACAGGTGTTGGAGAGGCAGCTGTCTCGCAAATGTTACGCTACTGGTGTAAACAGAAACTTTGGGAAGTGATGGTTAGTTGTTAACTTTTGGTCTGTCATCGAGGTTATCTGTGACTACATGCTGTTCCACAGCACTGTAAAAAGTGCACGATTTAGGTCTTGGGGAAAGAAGAGCTAAAGGCTGTTGAAAAACTTCTGGTTTCATGTGAAATTAATCCAGGTCTTGGTGTTGTTTTGTGTGAAGGAAATATACGTGATTCGTCTCTCTCAATCTGTAGCTTTTAAACATCCATTTCCTATTGCTTTTCCAAAAGGAAAACTACAGGGCAGCTCGCCAAGCACCTGACTTTAACAGGGACTTGACAATAAACTGCACAGTGTGAAGAGTTGGCTGGAGCAGGTTCAGAGAAGTAACAAAAAGATGAAGCTTCCCAAGGAGCCTCAGTCTTGGCTTATCAGCTTCTCTGCCATGTTAATAAGTCCTGTAGCTTGTGCTCCTTGCATGCCGCTTCCTTCAAACTGAATTCTCTGCCCTCGAGTTACAGATTTAGCCTGGAGCCTGTTCCTGCTGCTGTACCAGCAACTAAAAATGAAGTCTTATCAAATTGGCTAATTTGATCTTGGGCCAGGGGAAGGAAGCATCAGTGTTGGGAGGAGGGCTTGCTGTGCTTACCTCCAGGCTTCAGTACTTTGGGTTGGTCTTGTACAGCATGCGGGAGCAGTTTTGAAAGGCTGGCTAGATGCAGGGGAGAAGCTGGCATACCCTAAGGCTGGCAGGAATAACTGAGAGCTTCTCCTGCCACAGAATGTGTTTAATCCTCACAGAGGTTTTTTTCGAGGAGCTGTTGCCTGACCACAAAACCTGTGGTTAGTCGTATTACACAGCAGGAACTCAAATCTCTTATGGTATAGGATGGTTAGAAGACTTTGGTAGACTGTTTTAACAGGTATTTTATTCATACTTGTGAGGAGTTAATTTACATTTCAGTCATGTCTGCAATACAAAACCTGCTTTCAGACCTCTGGAAAATGGACAAAAAGGAACAATCTGAACAACTGCTGTACTTCTAATTTAGCCAGATGCAGAACCTGGTATACTTCAGATTTCCAACCCTGTGATTAATCTACTTGGCATCACCTGGATCAAACCCTGAAGGTGGGGCACACCCAGATGACTAAGCCTGTTGGGGGTGACCTCTTGTGGTGCCTGTGTGCTTCTTTGGTGGTTATGAAGTCATCTGTAACTCCAAAGTTAAACTTTTTTAATGTATGTATGTTTAATCCTGGACAATGAGGCAAGCAGAGTGCCAGCAACACTACAGAGATGAGTGAGACTCAGAGTCTGACCTTTTTTTTAACTGCAAAAATCATTTTCACAAGAGGGGTGAGAAATTCCGGTTTTTCTATCACCACACAGATCTTAAGAATTCAGACTTTGCTCATAGAGACACCCTCTTATTTAAGGTTTTTGTTTGCTTTGGTTTTAAGGATTGATGTGTATGTTGGAGGAACTGATGACCTTATGGGCCTCATTTTGATGTTCCCGTTCTTATCGGCTGAGGATAAAGAGAAACAGCGTGCCCTTATAGTGCAGAAGGCAACAAGCAGGTATTTCCCAGCATATGAAAAGGTATGTAGGAGGATCGTTTCCTTCTATTCTTCTGCAAGGATAACAATGGGGAAAACGGGTATTTTACCAAAAGCAGAAGGAAGAGAAGGGTATCAGTGCAGTAACCAGGACGTGGCACTGTCTACAGGCTGGAAAGATGAGAGGGTGGTCAGAGCAGTGTGTACCGAGTACGAGCCATATTGGTGTGGGTTCAGTGCAGAAATTCCTCAGTGAGATGTCATGGTCTGAGCTGCATCAACATTCAGGCTGAAGGGTCCAAGTATCCCCGTTGGCCCAGAACTGTTACAGTCCGCAGGATGTGTGCACATAGCAATCCGTAGTTACAGTAGCAACTCCCAGCATTGCAAAGGCAATGCCATGATAGAATAGCTAATCATTGGCCTCGTTTAACATTTCAAATGTGCCTACATGTTTTTTTAACCACAGTGAAATACAGCTATCACTGCTGTTTTCTAGTCTGAGTGCTTTGCTGCATAAACCCTCCTGTAATCTCAGTGTTTCTCTAACTGCTGCTTTGAGACACAGGACCCATTAGGTGCTCTCAGTAGAAACGAGCATACACAGATAGGGTGATCTGACAGAAATAGCTGCTCTTCTGTTTTAAAGACTAAAGAGAAGACAGTTTCCCACTTAAATACCAGCTTTTATAGATGGCTGCCAGAGTTCATCCTGCCCTAGATGCCACTTGTTGTATCCCTAGCCCCAGTACTTCAGGCTGATCACCTGTCTTTTATAGTCACTATTTTCCCACTGACGCTGTGACTACATACAGGAAAATTCAAGATTCATTAGGCTGGAAAGGAGTGAATTCCAAGGGGGTATCTCACCTTGTAGTCTAGTTTGTGGGGTTACCCAGGGCTAGAGGAAAGAAGGATGGGTAAGAGAAACCCTGGGATTCCAGATTGCCACTGTGAGGACTGGTCATAGGTACTCTGTAAAATGACCAGTGACTGCAGGTACTGCTCCCACATTCCCACACTAGTAGTACTCCTAGTTGCATGTGAGAGAAAGGTGAAAAGGAGGCAGGTAGTATGGTAAAAGAAGGTAGGCCTGTGCATTTTGAAAACACCAACCCTAGCTGGCTATCTACATCTGAGTGTTTTCATTTGTGACAATTGTAGGTTTTGAAAGACCATGGACAGGACTTTCTTGTTGGCAATACTTTCAGCTGGGCAGATGTTCATCTTCTTGAAGCCATTTTAATGGTAGAAGAGAAGAAGTCAGATGTGCTTTCAGGCTTTCCTCAGCTACAGGTACCTTACGCTACCAGTACGCTCATATGTCTGGAAATGGGATAAATATTTCACAGTCTGTTGTATGTAGCCAATTCTAGAAAACAAGAGCTTTTGTCACTCTTTCATCCTAAGGGGCGGGTGCTGATCTCCTCTCTTTAGTGACCAGTACTGAGGGAACGGCATAAAGCTGCAACAGGGGAGGTTTAGGCTGGGTACTAGGAAGAGGTTCTTTACTGAGAGGGTGGTTGGACACTGGAACAGGCCCCCCAGGGCAGTGGTCACAGCACCGAGCTCGACTGAGTTCAAGAAGCCTCTGGACGATGCACTCAGTCCCATGCTTTGACCTGGCTGGCCCTGTGTGGAGCCAGGAGTTGGACTCGATGATCCCTATGGCCCCCTTACAACTCAGGATGTTCTATGGTTCTATGATTCTAATGTTGCTTTCTGTTCTTTAAATACCATGTGCTTACTGTTTACCTTTTAGGCATTTAAAGCAAGGATAAGCAGCATCCCTACAATCAAGAAATTTCTAGAGCCAGGAAGCCAGAGAAAACCTGTCCCTGACGATAAATATGTGGAGACTGTGAGGAGAGTTCTCTGCATGTATTATGACATAAAAGCAAATTAGTGTGCTGGCTGTAACAACAGCTCTGCTGGGTTTGAGAGAGCTATCGGATTGCACGTGTACAAGTATACTGCAGGGAGGAGGTGGAGGGGTGCTTGACAGGAGTTTCAGTGGGCAGTATCTTGTGTTCTTTTATACAGAATACAGTAGACAGGTATCTTTTATAACACTTCACTACAAGCCCAGCTTTTTTTCCCCCTCTTTCCTCTTGAGAGTTTTCTGTTAATTTTCAGCAGGTGAAATGGTAACAAGCATGTTGTCTTCCTGGGGACTTTTTGGAAGAGGAGAGGAGAAAGAAATGTGAGTTGCCAGCTGACAGCTTCATCATGTTCTGCTGCTTCTGAGGGCTTTCTTCTGAGATCCAGACCAGATTTTTATATGACAATTTTTTCTAATATAGGCTTCCTTTCCCTTTTCTTCTTCTTCTCCCCTCCCCTTCCTTTCCCTTCCTTTTTTCTTTTTAATATCTCTGGTCAAACAAAACAAGTGGTTTTTAAAGAAAGCAGGAGGGGGGGTTTTCTCTTCACAGTTTTCTACTGGACATCAGGGACTTGTCTGAAACATCAGCATTGTGCCTTTATAACTAAACTGTGCTTTTATTACTAAATGAGGAAACAAATTGACTGCCAAATGTCATTTTTGTGGAACTGCTGTATCTAGAGGATCTGTTCCAACCAAATAAACTACTTATTTTCATGCTGTCATGTTGTGTCATGAATGAAAATTGGGGCTTGCATTTTTACTTTTCTTGGAGGATAAATTCTTTACACTTGATATGAAGGACATTCTCGTTAACCCATATGCCTTCTGCAAGGGCATTTCATTTGCGTTTATAAACCAGAGAAGGCAGATATGAAGGAGAGGTGGTAAACCATCATGCGAGCCTGGTATCGTTCCTACCTAAGTTCTAATACCTACCACACTCAAAATGGGTTTTTTCTCTCTCACTTTTTTTTAATCATTTCAACAGATAACTTGACAGAAGAATTTCACATGGTTTTAGTCACTTTGGTAAATGGTAGTTACACTTTGAAAAGCTGCTCTGTAGGATGTTATCTTGGGGTTTGATATCTGTTATTTATAATTCTATATTAATGATAAAGACTTCTGCTCAATCCCTTGTGGCATTGTTTAATTCCTGTGTTAGCTATGGGTTGGGAAGTAAGATGCTGCTTGGCAGCAGACTGTGGAATGCAGTGAGTACACTCATCTGATACTTGATGAATGAGTGTCCCACTTGAGAGCTCATCAATCTCCAGCTTCAGCATGACTGAAGTTCTCAGCACTGTGAATACTTCTCACTTGCTGCCCAAAATACAGCGTTTGTATTGTGCACTGGTTTATCTGTCACCTGCCTTCCTAATGTCAAATTCAATTACAGTATAGTCCCAGGTTTAATCTCAGATTGGTTTCATACAAAAGTTTGGAAAAGTTATTGAGCTTAATTCCTTTGCTAAGTGAACTTTTTCTCCAGAATATGGGGAAAGTTGAGGTGTAACACTGTTCAAACAAAAGTTCCACAAGCAAAGACACAGAAGACACAGGAGGTGATTGTCTGAATGTATGTTGGTGCTGAGCCTAATGGCTGGTGATCAGGCTCTTCAGTAAACAAAGAGACACAGTGGCAATGAATGTGAACAGAAACCTTGTCATCAACACTGAACGTGTTTGGGGACAGTTATTTCAGCCTACCTCAGGACTGGCTCTGGGGACTGAATGCCATTTAAACTGCATTTGATTAACTTTTGGAGCGCATCATAGAATGTTTTTAGATTGGAAGGAACCTTTAAAGGTCATCTAGTCTGACCCCTGTGTCCTTGATGGTGCTGGCACAGTAATTCCTGGCTCAGAGTTAGTTAAGAACACATGATAACCTTGGGAATTGTTTCACTCTTAACTGTCCCAAAGCACTTTGGTGTTAGGCAGTTTTTACTATTTTCTAAGAAGCGCTTGGGTTTACCTTCATCCCTTGCTCTACTAAGGCTCTAGTTTATGTACAAATCAGCCCACAGCATCATTCTGACAGCCAGACAAAAATGCTCAGTGGGATTAAGGGTTTGGTCCTATACAACCTGTTCTGGTTTAAAACACTTGGCTCTCAATGGAATCATAGAATCATAGAATGGCAAGGGTTGGAAGGGACCCCAAGGATCATAAAGCTCCAACCCCCCTGCCACAGGTAGGGCCACCAACCTCAGGCCTGGATCTACACAAGGTTGCCCAGGGCCCCATCCAACCTGGCCTTGAACACTTCCAGGGATGGGGCATCCACCACCTCTCTGGGCAGCCTGTTCCAGGACCTCACCACTCTTTCTGTAAAAAACTTCCCCCTAATATTCAATCTAAATCTTCCCTCCTTCAGCTTTAAACCATTCCCCCCTTGTCCTTCCATTATCTGCCCTTTGAAAAAGTTGATTCCCCTCCTGAATTGCAAGTTCATTCCCATTAGAAGCACTGGGAAAACTGTCACTGATTTAACAGTGAGTCCAGGATATAGGCTTTAGTACAGGTTATGGTTTCTGGTGACCATAGGGGATCTTTATAGATTACTTTGTGTTGTGTTTGCTTGTGTTTTGGCAGGTTGTTTAATTCCAATGGAACTTTAATATCTGGGTGGGCACCTCTGAGGGCACAAAGGAAGTGCCAGCTATCCAGCTATTTGTAGGGGTTTTGCAGATCTCCTGCATGCTTCTTGTGTCACATCTTTATACCTGCGTATGAAGCATTGCTCCCTGAAAAAAACCAAGATGCCAAATTCAGACAAAACTAGTCAGATCAACTGACTGGAGAGTTCCTAGCACTGCTTACAGCAGGAATTTGATAGGTTTTTCTATGCTTAGTAGAGAGATACAAAATCCCCTACAAGGACTGTACATTATTTTGATGGTTTTACTGTGTACCCTATTCATAACTAATAGTTCAGGTGGTGGTTTTGCAGCCAACTCGCTCACCAAAAACACTAGGCCTCCCTTTCTGCTTCACTTTTCTTAATACTTACAACATAAGCTGAACCAGTTGAAAACCCCAGACTTTTATTTTAGGGGTGATATTTTACTGGCTCAGACAGGTGCCAGCACAAGTTAGGCAGTAACAACAAGTGGCTGCAAGCCTCCAAGGATGTATGAATTTCTTAACTGCACTCTTTTTAGTTGTGTAGATCAGCTTAAGCATTTATAAAGCTACTGCCAAAGTGTACTGGAGACTTGAGTTCAGCAGTTAACATGCTCTTAAAAAACGGGGTTGTAAGTGATTTTCCACTTGGTGGATCCTGGTTTCTGAGAGCAGCATCACTAGGCTCCCTACACAGTGCAGTTATCATTGTCACTGTACTTACGCACAGAAATGTCTAATTAAAAAAAAGATATTTTAAGGTAAGATGTGTTTTGTTTTTGTCTCCATAATAATCCCCTTTTAACATCAAAACATATTTTTTTCTGGCTATTGTTTAACAGCATGTTATCCCAGTGTTTAGGGCCATGGGAAAGGTGGCTGCAGCCTGAGGTCATCTTTCCTGACTCACCTTGTTACCTTTCCAGTCTGAAGCATTTCTGGAAAGTAGAAACCAGTCTAGGAAGTTTCTGCAAGGTGTTAGACAGGTTTGAACGACTTCTGCTAGGATTTGTTACCTTGTCTACTACCATGCAAACCAATCTCCAGTCTGCCCAGATTGAGGGAATATGCACTCAAAATGATCCAAGGAGCATCAAAATGATCCAAGGAGCATGCATTTAGTGCTTAGGCTCAGGCTACCAGCTGCTTTCAGTCAGCAGTTATGGTGGGGTGACCTTGTCTGGCCACTGGCCACTCACCCAGCTCTCTCACTTCTCTCCCCTCAACAGGATGGGAAGATTCTGTTCTCCAAGCTAAACAATCCCAACTCTTTCAGCCTATCTTCATAGGAGAGGTGCTCCAGCCCTTTGATCATTTTTGTGGCCCTGTAATTTGAGCTGTAAGCAGATGTCCCTGCCCATGGCGAGGGGGTTGGAACTTTATGATCTTTGAGCTCCGTTCCAACCATAACCATTCTATGATTCTATCATTAACCAGCTACTGAGCGTCTCTTAGCTCTGTTTTAACAATGTGAGAGCTGTGAGCATTGCGTTAGGCTGATGTAACTTTTTTCTGTCCCCAGATGGAGCTCTACTCTTTCAACAAGTGCCCACGGTGGAATGAAGATGGTTCAGGCCAGAGCGCAGCCCAAAAAGTACAGCCTCTGTGGGAAGGATCTGAAGGACAGAGCCTGGTACAGTCACTTTAAACCTGACTGGTTTTGTAGTCAGTGGAAAGAAATAGGTGTCTCCAGATGGAAATTTATCTGAACTGTAAGGCATGATTAACCTCTTAGCATACGACTGGAAGCATGTCCACAAGCCACTTAGGAGTGCAGGGCAGAAATTAGGCATACATACACACACACACATAGATATATACACACACATACATACACACACACACACATACTCCAGCAACCTTTTCCAGGCTTTGAACTGTAAAACTTTCTTCTCCAGTGTCTGTTGGGATTTCCCATGCTGCAGCCTGTACCTGTTGCCTCTCCTCCTTTCACTGTGCTCCTATGAGGAGAGTCTGGCACTGGCCCCTCAGTAACTACACATTAGGTAGGTCAAGACAGCAGTTAGATCATTGACACTTTGCTATTTAACATTTTTATCAGGGAGTTAAAAAAGAATCAGCACAGTTCACAGATGATAGAAGAATAAAGACAGTGGCAATAGGGAGGGACTCAGTGATCTGAGTCAGTATGCACACTGGGAATGAATAAACAAGATGTATCTAGTGTAGCAAAATTCAGTTTACCTGAATTCCCACTGACATGGGAAGCAAGAACTCAGAAGAGTAGGAGCTGAAGGATATGGATGATTTGCCATACACTGGCTCCCAACATGGCACTGGCATCCAAAAAAGCTAATGTGACCTTGGTGCATAGTGCAGATTTTCAAACAGCATGGTTGTATAACTCCCTGTCCAACTCTGACATTGACCCATGAAGTATCTAGCTATAGGCATTGCTTTTAATCATAATGCAAAACTGGGGACAATTTGTTTCTGTTGCTCACCCTACAACTACTACTTTACATTTCAGACCAATTTTTGCACTGCAGCAGAACCATTTAATCTCACACCTGGAAATGTGGTCCAACAGCAGATGGAGTGGAGATGTTATCCTTTCTGGCAAGAGAAAAAAGCTTCACCTCCTCCTTCAGCCTCAGATGCCGTAGCTTAGCATGTATGACCCCAGCTGTGCCAGCCTCCTCAGATACACGTCTTCACTTCAACTGCAGATCATCCCTCCACTCACTTTCTCAAGGAAATAACTACTCTTGCTTCATTCAGCAGATAGTTTCACTCTAGGAGAACTTTACTCAAGGGGTGACCTGGGAGAGACTATTTGTACTGGATTCCATTGAAAACCTGCTTTGAACAATTATTTCTGAGAATTTCTCTAAGAAGGGGTTGCATAGAGACAAAACGAACGGTGCAACTCTCATCCTTTGCAGAGAATCTCTCTGTTTATGTTCTCTCAAGCAAAGTGTGGCCACACAACAGAACAAAGGTGTAACAGGAGTGTGTGTATCTTAACTTTAAGACAAGCACACTGTTTATTTGCCCAGTGCCATGGTACTTTCTTGGTAAAGGTAACAGATGCTAATATGGAGCGGTGCAGGGTTGAGGCTAGAGAATGTAAGTCTCCAAGATCCAGGGGCCATCCAGGGGACAGAGTAAGACTTCACTGGTCAGCTAGTATCCTGGTCTTCCTTGAAGCAAGAGGGATGCCTCTCCAATCCAGACTGGTGAGGACAAGTGTATGGGTTTGATTGATCTGTCTCTCTGCTCATTCCTATGTAGAAGACTAGGAATCTCTACAGTCAGCAGTGAAACATAGCCCCACCTTCTAATGTGAGTGTATTTACTGTATTTAAGTTATCCCAATGTCACTACCTTATACATACAGACCATACACAGTTTCAGCGTAGTTCTCACCACACCAAAGCCTTCTTTCAGTATTCCTGCTATGGCAAGGGCAGCTCTGCTCTATGTATACATACATTCAATTTAACTTCCCACTGCACAGGCTGATGGAAAGAAGCTTATATATGCATAAGGGAGATGTTGCCTTTGGGAAGTGAGCACTGAAGTCTATAGCACTGCTAACTAACTGGGAAAGATAAGCCAGATTCCTATTGCATTATCAAACTTGCATTGAAAGCCTCTCTTTGAGAACAAGGGAACAAAAGCAAGTGGAGGTTCATGTCTGATCCCAGTGCACAAATTACTTAATCTTCTCCCCCTTCTTGTATATATCTTATAACATACCTACAGTTTCTCTCTTCTGACCAGTCTTTTTTTGAAGTTTTTATGGAATGTAGCAACTGTTGCACCTGTGCAATTTATAAAACCTTTAAGGGATACAGAAGTAGGCCTAAAATGTAGGTTTAGGTCATTAATATCTCCTTCAACTGTGTACTGAAGCAACCTTGAGAAAAAGTTAGTTTCTTCTAATTCCTGTAAGCCTTTTTCCTCTTGACTCAAGCTAGTTACAACCTTTTGTGTCTGTTAAACTTCTGTGGACAGAAGTCCAACAACTAACTGAAGCTATCCTGATGGTAGGAGAGAAAGTGCCCTCCATTCTCTTTGAGTTTCCTTTTCTACAGGTAATTTAAAAGTAATGCATTATAGTAATTTGAGGTTTTAAGGATGACAAGTTAAAATGCTTGACAGTTTCTTGCACTCTTACAGGATACTGGAATAATCACATAAGGATCAGGAAATGCAACCAACAAAGTAAAATATAAAGTAGAGAAAATGAAAAAGCAGAGCTGAGAAATGCATGTGAGAAGTGAATTAGCATCCAATTTGTTTTAAAAATTATTAATTATTTTTTATGCATCCCAGTAAGAGAGCCAGAAAAGGGCTGTCATCTCCCCTGTCTTAAAACAGAAGTGTAATACAACACTCAATTAAATTAAAAGCAGCAAAATGCAAGCAACATTTTCACACTAAGACTGTGGAAATTATTATTAGAGGATGTCATTGGGGCCAGGAATTTTAAAGGATTAAAGGAATACTAAGGGTGTAATAATTAATGTGGTGAAATCTTGAAAGATATCGATCTTTGAGGGGCTAAGCTGAAATTTCAACTGTGAAAGGCAGATTATCTCACTGTTGATTATTGCATAGTCTTACACGTTCTCTCGTAGACTTGTACCATCTGACTTGCATCTACTTTTCTCTGAGGCTCTAACTAACTCTTTGGAAACTACCTCCTGCCTCACCATCAACCCTGAAACAGCATCCAGTGAAGCTGATTTCACAGGCTTGTCATTAGAACTTTGCTTGTCCTTATTCTTAGAAGTTGCATTGTTTTCAATTTGGGGCTTTTAATGCAAGAGTAAGCACAACATTGCCACAATTAAGAAGTTCCTCTGCCCTGGCAGGCAACAAAAGCTACTGCCAAATGAAGAAGCTGTAGCATTATCAAACAGGAATTTTCACCAGGAAATGAAGCAAGGTTTCATCTGGTGTCATTTCGCAACCCCTTTTCCTACTTGAATCTTCTGTTGTTTTAGATTTGTACAAACTTGCATGTGCAGCATGAACAAATGAATCTTAGGCTGAAAACATAATCATCAGAGAGCAAGCCAAGTTAAAACAGATATATATATATATATAATATTTTCTATTTCACGCACAGTTGCATGTTATCTGCAAGAAGGTAAGTGCAGAGTTAGAACATTACTCATAAATGTCATTAAACCCCATGAATTTTATAATTTTGAACATGCTACAAAACAGTGAATAGAGAGTACCTTAAAAGTGGGATAGTCCTAGATCGTATAAATAATGGGGCACTAATCTTGTTCCACTGAATCTTTTTATGCTGACAGATCTGTGTAAGAGGGCTTAAGGGAAGGAGAGAATATTTGTCTTTGAAGATAAATGAATCTTGAAATCTGTATTAGAGTTACAGGATCTTATGAAAGTTTTGATAAACTCCATGTAAGCATGATCTTCAGTGAAAGCAAAGTTGTTAGAGAAGAAATGGACTTGTGGTCAATAAAATCTATTTCTCCTTGTCTGGAAAGTATAAATAGATCTGGTGTTACAAAAGCAATGACCAAAATGAGAACAGGACTCACAGGATGGAATTGATTTCATATGTTTCCAAGTGATCAATTTTAATGTTTCTTTTATTGAAAAAAAAATTCTCCTATTGGAAAAAAACCAAATTGATGTCCAGCTTTATAACTGGTCATCAGACAAAAATAAGATTTAAATTTCTTCTTTACTTCTTTACATCTCCATTTGAAAGTAAAAAGATTCTTTAAAGCTAACCTTAGATTATTATCAGTTTTAATTGTAATATTGCACGTTAACTGGGAGTCTCAGCACACAGGAGAGACCAGCACAGACAGAGCAGTTGCTGGAGGTTCGCAGAAAGTCTGGGCTTAGCTAACTTATGGCTTGTTCTAACTGTTCATGTAGACCCTCATTTTTTTTATCACAGTAGTTTTGTGTTTCAGTTTAAGAGCTCAATAAGCAGCATGGGGAGAACCCTCCTAGCCCCTTCCACCTTGTTTAATTCTCCAGTGACACTTAGTTATAAACCCTGTCCCCACCTCTGAGAGGACGTTGCTAGAAGCTAGGCATGATCCCCCATGTTGCTAGAAGCTAAGCACGGTCCCCCATGTTGCTAGAAGCTAGGCAAGGTCCCCCCAAGCCCACTGTTGAATGACTTACGAGTATTACAGGCAGGTATGTTTTGGGAAGACACTGAACTTGTCTAAGCTAGATCACAATGAGTATGTCCATAGACCACAGAGGGAACTTAACACGCCCAGGCATGGTATATGCACTGTTTAAAATCTGCCAATGCCCAACCCAAGATCACTTAAGTGGTACCTGGGCTCCATGCCAGCTGCCTGAACACTCACAGGTGCGGCTAAACAAATTATTTGTAGAAGAAACTCCTTTCCCAGGGGTTTACAGAACAGGTATTCAAGCTATAGATAAAAGTAACACTTAAATCACCTAGACTGAAACACACAGGAATGCATCCAGGTGGGTTTTGAATGTCTCCAGAGAAGGAGACTCCACAACCTCTCTGGGCAGCCTGTTCCAGTGCTCTGTCACCCTCACAGTAAAAAAGCTTCTCCTTATATTCACATGGAACTTCCTTTGCTCCAGCTTGCACACATTGCCCCTTGTCCTATCACTGGCCACCACTGAGAAGAGCCTGGCTCCATCCTCCTGACTCTCACCCTTTACATATTTATAAACATTAATAAGATCACCCCTTAGTCTTTTCCAAGCTTAAGAGGCTCAGGTCCCTCAGCCCATAGCCATAAGGAAGGAGTTCCACTCCCTTCATCGTCTGGGTGGCCCTGTGCTGGACTCTTTCAAGGAGTTTTATGTCCTTCTCAAATTGAGGGGCCCAGAACTGGGCACAGTATCACCAGGACAGAGTAGAGGGGGAGAAGAACCTATCTTGACCTGTTAATCATACCCCTTCTAATACACCCCAGGATGCCATTGGCTTTCTTAGCCATGAACTTGAGAGAGATAATTAGGCAAAATTTCAAGAAACACCATGCAGGCTTGTGGGTTTTTTTGGTGAGATTTTGTTTGGTTGGTTTTTGCTGTTTTGTCTTTGTTTGTTTGTTTGGGTGGTTTTTGTTTTTGGTCTTTGTTTGGACACCATTAACCTTTGAAGCAAATAAATTACAAAATTAAAAAAGAATCCCTCTAGCTGCATCTTCCTAAGAGACTTCCTGGAGACTGCCAGCAATTGCCAGGCAGAGAAATCATAATAAAACCACAAATGTGAGAAAAAAAGAAAGGAGCAGCATTGGGGAATTTCCTTAAGATAGCTGCCTAGAGATTTTTGTCCTGGAGATTCTCCATGGAATCCCCAGGTGCTGTGTTATTACAGACATTTATTTTAAAATAACTTATCATTGTTATTCCATACTTTAGGTATCTTTTCTGTGCCATACAGCACTGAAAATAAAAACCTGCCTTACTGTTAAGTAGTGAAAGAAGCCTAGAAATTTTAGTGGTTATTCTTTAACTGGTTACCAGTACCTTAAATCATTTTCTCAACATATTAAAATGTCTCACCCTTGTATTTGGGTAAAACACCCCAATAATTCTAGGAAAGCAGCTTGAATAGATGGCTATAATAGAAAGCTATGAGCCTACCCACACGGTATAGTCAAATCAGCAAACTGGAAAAGAAAGACAATTTCTGCCTTGGATTGCAATTTTCAGACACCTACGTCTTTAAGCTGGGTAGTGCCAGCTGAATAGCAAGGGGAGATTTTCTCTCTAATTGGGTATGGTTGGAAACTCCCCCACCTATAAACACCCAGGGTAAACTGCCTCTGCTGGCTGGTGACTGAGTTAAGGTTGGGAGGTAAGTTCTAGTTTATAAGTTCCTTTTTCTTAAGGTGCTTGAGTGGCTATAGTTAAACTGTTTCCAAATTTATTAGGGCATCTGTTGGGGTAATGTAAATTCTCTGCTGTCTTTAGTTCATATGCCAGGTAAACTGAGCATGGCTTGGTACTTACCAGCTGGAAGCTGCAGGAGGGAGAGCAAAAGAAAACCATTTTTTAACCAGGAAATGACTCCCACAGTGCAGTTGAGAGCTTGGGGAAGGCAGCAGTGAAAGGGTGGGAGGGAGAGTGCAGTGCAAACCTCCAGCCCTGCGATGGTTTCTTCTGGGTTTGTGCAGGAAGGCTGGCATGTTTGGTACACTGGACTCTGCTCCCAGCTCTGGGGCGAAAGGGCACTTCCTACTGAGTGAGACCAGTTCTGATTCTGGAAGACCATCCTCTCTCTAACAGTGCTCACCTTGCTGGGACGCACCTCAGAGAAACTCATGGCAGGTGTGCTGTTAAGGTCTGCTAGGAAATAGAATGGGAATATGGAGTTCAGACAAAAGCTGTGAAAACATTTGTATATAGGCAAATTTGGGGCTTAGGTCTTTTGCCAAATATTCAGTAAGGCTGAAGGTAGTACATGTGAGACAGTTACTTATTTGTCTGCAGCATAAATTCCTGGCATGCACCAATTCTCCAGCAGTGTCTGGGCTAGTGCAGCACTCCTGGATGGTGATGTGCTTTTGGCATGGGAATTGGGTAGGAAAGTAGGAAAACTTTCTGTATCTGCTCTCTGTTTTCCCTGGGAGTCTTTGGTCACTTCATACCTTTTCCAAGACACAATTTCCTCAGCAGGAGCAGTCAAACAGGCATTTCTCAGGAGTGAGTAATGACAGGTCAGACCATCGGGTTGCTTGTAAGCCCTGTGGTTCGCACGGCTGCTGTGCTGCAGCTTTTGCAGCAACATCTGTTAGACTGTTTCTTATCACTTCTGTTCTTCTTCCAGTATGGGCTGGCTGGTGAATGATAGCAAATTTATCTGGTAATTGTTTAGCTTTTAACACCAGTATCTGTGGAGAATTTGATATTTTACTTCCACTAGAAGGTATAAACCCACAAGGCTTCTGTAGCTGCCAGGTAGCATGGCATATTCCAAATGCACGTGGAGAATCAGCATAAATATTTACAGTCTTTCCTTTGGCCAGCTTGTGCTCTCAGCTTCGGAGCGAATGGCGAAACCTCCATGTCTGCATTCACAGCAGTTACTGAATAACCTGGTTTTCACTGAGAAAAGATGAAGACCCACCAAAAAACAGTTCCAGATTGGAATTTAGGAATGACACATCTGTTAAATCTTCTCGAGTCTTTCCATCTTGGCGGGTGGCTGCTACACGGTCGATGCGGAGTTTCTTCCCCAGCTGGAGGGAGCAGGGCAGCAGGGTTCCGTGTGTTGGTTACCATGCCAGAGGGTGTCCCTGTCCCTTTTTGTATAAACAAGGTAAATATTTTACTGTAGTCTGGCAATCCGAGGGCAGGGGATTGCCTGTTGATCAGTAAGCAGGTTCTTCAGCATTTTCAGCAATAATCTGTATCAGCAACTTTGTCATTTCCTCAAAAGGAGATATCCAAGGGTGGAAGAACCCTACAGCTCCTGCAAAGGCTCACATTTGAATTTTAGTAACTGGAAAAGGAACCCAGAGATTCTACACTTCTGTTATAAAAATTGTAGCTTATGTGGAAGAGCCTGATGGTCTTTTTCAGCTAAGGCAAAGAGTAAAGTATGAGTGTCAGCTATACCAGGTTTCCTTGAATGCTAATAAAACATCAGCATACTGTATAAAAAGTGGATTTTTTTTTTAACACAACATCCTGCAAACATTTTACTAAAATATTAGAGAAATAGTGGAGCACCCAGAGAAGCCTTGAGGGATTCTTGCCTATATTATCTGTACCTTTCCCCAAATAAATGCAAAAAGACATTGAGAGACCAGATGATTAGGTATACTGATTTAAGTTAGAAAAAGTTGCTCCTGTCTCAAAAGAAATTGAGGGTTGTATCTGCTCACCTTTAGGGAATCTCTGGTGTTGGTAGACATATAGGAATGGGCAATTAAACTGAGCCCTCAGAGCAAGACACAGGCACCAGAATGTGGGTGTCTATATGTGAACTGCATGTGTCAGTTCCCTGTATATCAATGGAGGTATATCCAGTGGACTCAAAGACTGAGGAGACTATGAAAAAACAAGGTGTTCCTGTGTCAGAAGCTTAAGGCAATTAAAACCCACTTACAGCTGACATTTATTCTTAATTAAAGAAATTAAAATGAGGCTGATGACAGGCTTTTATTCTCCACTTGGCATTCTTCTAACATAATTTATTGCTTCACAGAATTGCTTATTAATGAAAACTCATAAAAAGGTACCTCAGGCTTTTTGCTCTCTCTGTTCTTGTTCTGCAGTCAATAGATACACTTTCCAAGAGGATTAAGTTTTATTCTTGGTATTGCAGTCTTTGGTTGTTTTTTTTTTAGTTATCATGGGTATGTTACAAGTTGGAGCAGTATGTGTTGAAATGATATGGATACAATGTCTCTGGGAAGTATGACAATGAAGGAGGCACTAGTTAGCCGTTGAGAACCACATAAGTAAGCTGCACTGTCCAGTGGTAAAAGCTAGTCATGCAGCATGCAGAAACTAATAAAGCCTCTGTCTTAGAGGCAAAACAATGCAATTAGCCACGGCTATTTGCACTTCAAAAGCTGGAGGTGATCATTATTTCCTTTATGTGTATTTGCATTCTATTGTTTAAATTACCTCAAATATCCCTATTTATTGTAGTAACGTGACCTCATTCTTGGCAGTGTCGCTCATGGGAGAACCCTCAGTTTGACTCTTCTTTAATATCAGGCTTTGGCAAAATGCGTCCCCAGTGTACTGAAAGCGCACTCACAAAGCACTGTGACTTGAAGAAGCCGCATGAGTAGAGTGTACTGAACCTGATTCAAATGGAAATGTACTGTTGATGCAAAGTGTGACAGACTTAATAGAGCTGCTTTGGCTTTTAGCTCTGAGAAAACTGGGGTCATCTGTAAAAATTACTTTTTAAAACCAAGCTATTTACTCTGTTTTCGGAGCCATTTGAGATATCTATCTTCAAGATTATTTTTTATTTCCCTTCCAATCATTAATGCACGATACTAACATCTTTGTGAGGAGGGAATGCTAGTTCCATTGTTTAGTAATTAGGGCAATGAAGCACAGAGAAATTAAGGCCTGGATTTGCAAACACTTAGCACAAATAGTGCATATGTATGGAACAGCTCCATACAGACATGAGGCCTCTGCCCCACTCTTATTGCTCACGGTGCAGAGAGTGAGGTGTTATGGTAGGTTTGGGCATCCCTCTATGTACCAGTCCCCTGGACACCCAGATCCCTGCTGCCTTGGGGGGTACTTCTGAGGGCACCTGAAGCCACATGCAGCCAGGTTCCAGATCTGTCTTTGAGGGTCACCTCAGGACTGCCATAAGTGGCAAGAAAACAGGCGGTAGCCATTCAACAGGACAGACAAGGAAGCTCCACTTGTTTGGTGAAATAAAGGGAAGATTAACATTTATCATTTGTCCCTGCTTGAGGAAAGACATGGATGGCAGTTGAAGCTGCAAAATACTCTGACATCTGGCTAAGATAGACAGATTTCAGCCTAGAGGTAAAATGTCTTCCTTTCCTCCTTTTCAATGAGGATGATGCCAACAACAGTAAGTGAATAACTTCCCTGAGGATGTGGTAAGATTTTCAGTGGCTTTGTGTAATTGCCATAAAATGCATCAAGGTGCCCCTTGTACCCCAGGACTCATACCGTGTTTTTAAACATGGCTGTGTTGGCTTATAAAAACCCTCCCTAGTAGCACGGGGGAAGGCTTTATAGATCTGTACACCTTAGCACCGTGTGACTGGTCTGTCCCTCATTTTGTTTTAAACCAGATGCAGTGCGATTCCAGCAGACACAGTGAGAACAAAAGGTTCCCTTCCCCCCCAAAAAATAATGGTGCTTACACCAGTTTTATGAGACACTGTTTTCTGGTTGATGTTTTTCAGGGAACCAGGAGCTCAGAAGCATGTCGGGGAAGCCCAGGCTTACCTACTTTAATGGAAGGGGGCGAATGGAGCCCGTACGATGGCTGTTGGCAGCAGCTGGCGTGGAGGTTAGTTGACATTTGGTACAGTGTTTCTGACTAGTGTGTTCAGCTGGCCTCAGTAAGGAACAATTTCGTGTGTACGTGGAGGATTACCAGCTCCAAGGTAGTGGCTACAGTCATTCAAGCAGTGGCACTGCACATTTGTAACTATACTGTTTGGTTAAAGTTTGGGATGTATTAGTATTAGAGCTGGTATCAGTCCCCTGAACTAATTAATCATAATGGATCAAAATAGGGATTTATTTAAAGGCGCTTAATACCTGAGTTTTCCAGCTGGGCAAAACCACCTTAACTCAGTCTTATTTGATTTGCAGTTACAATGTGTATAAACAAAAAGTGGTGTTGACTTACATGGGTGGTGCGGGGTTAGAAATGGCTGATTTACCCTGTGCTTCCCTGGGCATTGGCTGTGATCTGTCTTCCTCCTACAGATGCCTGTAACCTGTTTCTACCCACACAGAGGTTACTTCCAAATCAGTGCTCTGAGGAATAAGGGGCCTTCTGCTCCTCTCCAGCTGTGAAGATGGGTGGGGGATCCTCAGGACATCAGTTTCCAAATAGAATCATAGAATGGTCTGGGTTGGAAGGGACCCCAAGGATCATAGAGCTCCAACCCCTCTGCCACAGGCAGGGACACCAACCTCAGGCCTGGATCTACACAAGGTTGCCCAGGGCCACATCCAACCTGGCCTTGAACACCTCCAGACACAGGGCATCCTACCACCTCTCTGGGCAGCCTGTTCCAGCACCTCACCACTCTCTCTGTAAAGAACTTCCTGCTAAAATCTAAACCTTCAGCTTTAGTCCATTCCCCCTTGTGCAGTTATCTGGCTTGTTATCTTTTGCTCATTTGGGTCATTCTGTGCAGACACCTACAGGAGAAAATATGTTAAAATACAGCGATGTCACATTCTGCTCTCTCCTCTTTCCAGTTTGAAGAAGTTTTTTTGGAAACAAGAGAGCAGTATGAAAAGTTAATCAAAGGTAAGAATCTGATGCCTGAGGCTCAGTCCCTCAAAAGAATTGTTCCATTTTAGCTAAACTTGTGCGTCTAAATCAGTTTATTTGCAACAGTGAAAACTTCTAGTTGCACACCTAGACTGCTGAAATACTAGTTTCAAACAACCTGTTCTTTGCACGGCAAACAATTCCAATGAGCTAAGAGCTATAGCTCCTGTGACTGTGTTTGTTGTCGTACATAAAACAGGGGCAGCAATTCTTACTATTCAGTGCAAATTAATTCAGTGTTGTTAAACTGTTAGCATGGCTCTTGGCACACTTCTAGTTCAGGGCAAATAACTCCCCGGAGTGATTCACAGGCATCATGGAGGATGGGGTGGCCATTTCCAAGATGACATTTAGATGTGACCACCATGCTCTCTAGGCAGAGAGCAATGAATAGAGTGAACGTGGCCAGCCTAAGCTGATGTTGAGTTGATTAGTAGAGATGAACCTGTAGGGTCCAAGTTTATCCATATCCAGAGAGATGAATTAACTGGTGATTAAAAGGATAGGGAAATTTTATAAAGAAGATCAAAGACTTTTATGTATTGAGTTTAAGAGGGTGAGAAAACAAAGAAAAAGGTGGGGTTTAATATGATGGGTTGAAGAAATATGAATTAATTAGTCATCCTGATAAAGGGACCTCTGGAACACTGCTGATTGTGCAGGACAGGACCAGGCATGAATAATCCCACATTGCTTCTTCTGTAATTTTTTTCCTCTCCCTACCACCATGCTTTTTGGCAGGGTTTCCTGTGTTCTGACAGCACCATATTGTTAGAACAATCCAGGCGTGACTTTGGCCTATGCCAGATCATTACCATCTAAGCAGTGGCACAGCACTGTACAGGATAAAGCATGGACCAGGGCTGTTACAAACAGACATCTTGCAGACAGACAGCTGTTTTAGAGGCAGAGTGAGTTAAATAGCATTGGCCTGGCAGACCTTTACCCTTTGGTTTGAAAAATAATTACCTTGGCTAAATCTGTGCAGCCATGGGCTCCCCGAGTTTCTACCTGGATATTGAGGAGCTCTGCTGGTCTGTGACAAATAGTAGGTCTAGATGTGTGGTTCAATGTGTGCTCCTTAGTCCAGCTTCAGACTGTGCAATGCAATAAGCAAAACAATTGGCAAACTGCTTTTAATCCTGCACATGTATTGTATGCAGTGGCTGTGTGAAGTGGCCCTCACCACAAAACGAGGAGGAGCTGTCTGCTACTGGCTGTAAGAGAGAAATCCCTCTCTTCTGTAGATAAGAAACAAACTGTGCACTAAGCTCGCTCTCATTCGCTACACCCCTTTTTGTCAAGAGCCAGAAAACCAGATTGTTTTTTCACTTTGTGCATCTTTCAGCTGCAAAATATCCCTGCAGAGCTGACAGCTTTCCTGTTTCTGCTAGACAGATAGCAAGGAGCAACTTTTCATTAAGCTGCAGAGGCGTGTTGTGGGAAGATGTGAAGATACCTGATCTTTTTGTGGATGTTTACAAGAAACAAACCCAGGCAAAGAACTACTCTCTGGGCTTCTTCTGTATTATTAATTGCAGCTTAAGTGAAGAACACTTATTAATTCTGGGCCAGGAAATGTTTTAATAGCTCTGTGGAGAAGAAAGCAGACAGATGTGCTTGTGAAAATGAACCCTTATGCCTGAAAGAGGGATGCAAGGCATGGGTTAAGAAATGAGCAATTAAATTATTAACTTGGAGCAATGCAAAGTGGCAGCTGCCTAGATGGATTTGGAGTTTTGCTGTGATTTAAATGGGCATGATTGTTCTCTGGATGCCCTTTATGTGTAAAAGGAGGAGGGAGTATCCCCAAAGAGAGTGAATTAGTCCAGCAGAAAACTGGTCTAGAAAAGACTGGCTTTTCTGTGCTGAATCTTGGTGGCACCTTTGCTCTCAGAGCTACCTCACTGAAGGTTCAGACAAATGCTCCTGGCAGCACCAGGAGAACATGGGACTCCAAAGATGGTAAGGGATTGTGGTAGCCTACCAAAATGGGCTTAGGTTGTTGTGGAATGATGCTGACAGCAGCCCTGTAATCAAAATCTATGGGGACACTCAACTTTTGTCCCTGAAGTGACTGTGTAAAATTTACTTAAACTGCAATGGCTGTTGTAATCCCTGTCTCTAATTCTGTAGCTTCAGATGTTTAAAGTGGCCTCCTCTCTTCTTTTATCCAGTAGCTGAGCCTTGCTGCAGTAGTACCCCGTTCATAATGCCTGCTGTGCTTATGTCCCTGCTAGGGAACTGCTTTGCATTTGGAAGAACTGGAAGTTTTCAAGTTCAGATCTAACACAGATCTTTTCTCCTCTGATCCCTTGGGCTGTAAGTGCTTTTCCTGCCAGCATGAGGCAGGGTCCAGAAGTGCAAAGGAGCAGCTGGTGCCAGCTCCCATCAGCCAGCAAAGCTCTGGCAAAGCTGTAAAGCAAGGGGCCCAGCTGCACTGCAGTGACCTAGCTACAACTACAACTAGTCAATATTTGATCTTTTGCACAGTGTTGGTTTGCTGCATGGAGTTTTACAGTTAGGGCCAGACGTCAGTGACCCCCACACACTGCAAAAGGCAGGAGCTCAATCTCTTGCTTCTCTTGCTCTCCTGTAAAGCTACAATTCTTGAAGGAGCTAACAAGTTTTTCCTCAACTTTCCACCCTAGATGGAGTCCTGCTGTTTCAGCAAGTGCCCCTGGTTGAGATCGATGGGATGAAGATGGTGCAGACCAGAGCCATCCTCAGCTACATAGCAGGGAAATACAACCTCTATGGGAAAGACTTGAAGGAGAGAGCCCTGTACCGTAACACCTTCTTTCACTTTATGAGCAATCAGTTCTTCAGTAGCTGCATTACTTAAAACAAATTCAATCCTGTAAATCCAGCAGACAGGAGTGAGAAAGGCTAACACAATAAAGAGCCAGGACTCTAGCCTTTGCTTCACTTTTAACCACTGCTTCTGAACGGCTGTTGAACAGAAACAGGCTTTTAGCCCTTGTAAAAAATATTTAGCTTTAGTTCATGTTTAGTTTTGGCTGTGAAAATGGGCACTATGGTGGAGATAGCAACTTATAGGAATTTTCTGTAGTTAACTGAAAAGCAGTTTAAATAACTTCTGTGCTCTCTTCTTCCACCAATAGGATTGACATGTATGTGGAAGGAATAACAGACCTGATGCAAACGATTTTGGTGTTTCCTTTCTCTCCACCTGAGGAAAAGGAGAAAAATCTTGACTCAATTAAGGAGAGGGCAACTAACAGGTACTTCCCAGTCTTTGAAAAGGTAAGTGGTAGTGAGGATAAGTATAAAACAACAAAGTGTTTGTAGTGTGGATCCAAATCTTCAACTTTCTCATCTCTCTCAGCACTTTTCTCTGTCTGTTGGCTTGTGTTGTCAGGACAGTTGTCAAGACTCCCCAGCAAACAAAGCAATATGTTCTCAGCTATGCAACAAAACTTTTCACTAAAGTAAAAGCAAGCATGTAGGATTTCCTTTTCCCTTGAGGGCATAATTCTACATGTATATTTACTTAGGGCACATCACACACGGAAAAGCTTTTTCACAGAGAGGGTGGCAGAGCCCTGGGACAGGCTGCCCAGGGAGGTGGTGGAGTCTCCTTCCCTGGAGATATTCCAGCCCCGTCTGGACGCCTATCTGTGTAATGTGAGCTAGGGAGCTGCTTTGGCAGGGGGGTTGGACCCGATGATCTCTTGAGGTCCCTTCCAACCCCTACAACTCTGTGATTCTGTGATCTCTCTCAATTGCAGCTGGAACTCTTTCATTAGAAGAATTCAGAAATGCTTTGCCAAGAAAGCAGGTATAGAGATTAGGAGCACTTTAGTAAAACAACAGCCATAGATTTCTGCACATCCCACTTTCAGAACCAGTAGACAGAAACCAAGTTATTCTGGCAGCATTTCTCACTTTTGTAACATGTGTCTACTTTTGATGGAAAACAGGAATAGTGACTGAACTTCCTAGGAAGTTCATATGACTATAATAACTTCTTCCCAAAGGCAGGGATTCTCTCTGGTTAGCTACTGCGATTCTGCACTTGTTTGATTCCTGATATCAACATTAGAATAACGTTAAATGAAATATCTAAACAGCAATTTTATAAATGATCTGAGTTACTCTTTAGTTCTTCCATTATGCTTATTTCTGTGACCATTATAAGTCTACTTTACCACATGTTTTTGACCCTGTTCCTGGTGCCTATCATCATTCATCATTACAGAGTCACCAAAATTTGTTTTCTGTGAACTAGTAAGAGTTCACTTTTTTTTCTCCCCCCCCCCAACATTGAGATTTAGGCTCACTGGCTTCCAGACAAAAACTCCTCCCTGAACTTTCAGATACAGTTGCTGGACAGCTGAGCTGCAAGGCTTAGCTGCCAAGCATCGTGTGTCCCATTCTTGTCTGCAACCCATGTTCTCTTGTACTCTGCAGGTTCTGAAACAGCACAGCCAAGACTTTCTCGTGGGCAACAAATTCAGCTGGGCAGATGTTCAGCTAATTGAAGCCATTTTAGCAGTGGAGGAGAAAATACCATCTGTGCTCTCGGGGTTTCCTCAGTTACAGGTAACTTTGTTACTGAGTATGCCTGCATTTGGGAATGAGGGGGCAATCTCAAAGTGATTGTCTCTGCATGCTGTGTAAATCGGGAGTGTGGGCTCTTTGAGAAGCTGTCACTGTCCGTATGTTTATTTTACATCAGGCACAAGTGGGAATAGATTTAGTTGGTTTGTGTGCTCTTGACTAACCCTGTTTAGGCACACCTGTCCCTCTTTGAGTGGTACATGCCTCCTCAATAGAAATAAATTACTGTCACCCCAAGGGAATCACTGACCTAAGTTTCCCTCTCTTCCTCATTCTGCTTCCTGACAGTAGATGCTATCTAATACCAGATAAATTAAGTCTGTGACACAGGTTGACACTTTAGAATATGACACAATGTGCCGCTTTCTACACTGGCTGGTGTTACAGCTTTGGGATCCCAGTAAACTCGCTTCACTTCTGCCTTCTACGGTATGACTAGGAACTCAGGGCACCGCAGCAAGCAACAGTTTTCTTTCAGTAAGCTACTCAGTACAGTCGAGGATGAGTTCTCTGCCTTCCTTCCAGCTTTTTTGCAGCAGCCAGGTCCTTCTCCTGTTGGACAGGAGTCTGTGGATGGAGGTCCAAACGACTGTTAGGCTCTCTTCTGTCAGCAGGGGGAAGCAGTTCTGTGCAAGGAGCACTGTTTGCTACTGCACTAGCTGGAATTTCTCTCTTACTCTGTTGTGTTTTGGTGTCTTTTTAGGCTTTTAAAATAAAAATGAGCAATATGCCTACAATTAAGAAGTTCCTGCAGCCTGGCAGCCCAAGGAAACCCCCACCAGATGAACGTTATGTAGAAACTGTGTTGAAGGTTTTTAAGAAATGAATGCCTCATCACCTTCAGTGAGACCCAAAGCACTGAGAAAAACCTGCCCCCCACCAAAAACCCAAACTCTTAAAGGAAGTAGGAAGCTCAGTAAGTTAGTATTGTTGTAGTTAAAACCAATAGTAAGAAGACCAAAACCACCCAAGAAAGCCTAAAAAGCAAAATAAAGTATTTTGATTACTCTGGCAGTGTGACAGTGGTTTTGTCTCTGTGATACCAAATGCTTGGCAAAACATGAAAACAAAGGAGCATGGAAGCAAAGGACTCCTTGGAGGGTAGGGAATGTGTTCCTTTGGGAAAAGGCTGATGCAATGTCAGTATTGTTGGAATGTAATGTGTTGAAGAAGCTATTTTCTGGGTGAAAACAGGCTTCAGAATAAGAGCTCTTGAAGTGAAGATAGACAAGAAGACACACCAAATCATTTGTCCCTTAAAGAAGTAGACTTGTTTCAAGAGCAATTTTGGTAAGTACTTATATCACACTGTTTTTACAGTATTGTGTGAAACTTCTAACTTAATATTTGTTTCATCTGTTCTTACCAAACCCAAGTCTCTTTGGTTTCTCATACTTACCAGATCTTGCCTAGGAAACAGCTCTTAGAAGTAAGTAAGTAATGGAACAATTTGCCTTTTAAATGGGATTCTCTCAGGCATTGTTCCCAGTGTGCTGGAGTCTGTGCACCTCTTCAAAGGATAGGGAGCACAGATCCAGATCCTCAGATGATTTCAATGTTTGTTCTTACACACAGAAAGAAGCATCCCCCAACTTTGGGGGCTCTCAGCTGCTTCCCAGACTGGGTTCTACACACCACTGGCCAGATACATCTTTGTCCTAGCAAAACAAGAAGCAATGGGGTCCATTCTGAGGCTGTGTACTAAACGTTATCAGCCAGATAGCTGTGTAGCCACATCTGAATGGCCTGTTGCAGCAGGGACCCAGCTGCAGCTGGGAGCTGCCAGGACAAGAGCGGTGGGCACGGCCCAACAACAACTGGGCAAGGTGCTGTCAGTTCAGGAGCACAGACACCCTCTTCCAGTGAGGTCTGTCTACAATGGTAGAGGTGGCTGACAGAGTGGCCCTGGGGAAGGAGGGAGTGGGTGTCACAGAACAGAGCAGGTTTCATGGCCAGGACAGCTCAGGTGCATTAATGCTGTAATAAAGTTGCCTACATTTATTTATCTTACCAAAATCTCCCTGTGCAGGTAAGCTCACTAATCATTTAGTGAGGTTTTGCTAATTACCTCTATCCTAAAAGATTTATTAGAAAGTGACTTTGGTCCAAAGTGAGCAAATTAGAATGTGTCATCCAAAGGGCTCACAGCTTTGATGTCAAATTTCACCCTGGATCTCTGGGCACAGAAGTAGCAGCTATTGTGGCTGCTATTGGTGCCTTGCTCCACTAGACTGGCAGTGCTGAGTGGTGGTAACTACCTAACTTTCTGGGAGTCGCAGGAGGCTTTGGAAAGATCTCTGGAGGTGGCTCTTCACTCCTCCAGCGTGCCAGCACACAGGATCTCTGCTGGCTTTGCCTCACCCTCACCAGATGCTCTAAGCCACAATTTCCCCAGTCACCCAAATGCTCAGCTTTGTGATACCAGCCTTCTGTCACCCTTGCTGTCAGTGCTTTGTCTCCTCCTGGTTTCCTACTGAGAGAAACTAGCAGGTCTCAAGCAGTTGCTGGGAGAATCCTGAAGGCTGGATTTTTACAGGAAAAGTACCTGGGTTCATTAGCCAAGTTGGTGAAGTGGTGTTGTGGTGGGTCCTGCCACCTGATGTCACTAGGCACCTCCATGTTATACCAAGACGAAAGCCACCGCATGCCTCCCCAGCATCTGCTCCAGCCACCATGTACATCTCCATGCAATCTGTGTAGCTGTTGCCTCTCCACACTGAGCGACAGGACAGGCTTTGAACACGTGAGCTGCTTGGTACATTGTCTCCTTACATGCCTGTAATGTGTCAAAGTGTAGTCAATGTTACCATCATTAATTTAAGGCCTGTGGGTGAATTGGATTTTTAAGAACTCTCTGCAGTTTTCCTTGAAAAAAATGGTTGGGTTTGTATAAATCAGTTATTTCAAACCTTGTGTATGATCTTACCAGCATGCAGTTTACAAATACCTTATCTCCTGAGAACAAAACATCATGGAAGAAATACACAGTATATTTTGCAGAGTCATGTCAGGCAGAGGTTCAGCCTCTGATTTTAAAACAAAATCAGGGTTTATATACATTTACAGCAGTCCAAAACTTCCTTGGGAAGGGACCTGTTTCAGCAGAGCAGCATCTGCACAGGAGAAACTGTTCCAGTGGATGTCAGTAATGAAACTTGATGCTTAATAGTGCTGTGACTACAGCATAGAAAAAAGAAATTAGAGAAAAATATATGGGGAAAATGAACCTAACAGGAAAAAAAAGACAATTGAACTTCCCTTTCAGACTGCTCCCTCTCCAGGGTTCCCCCACAGATTGCAAAAGTGCAGTTAATTGTTTTATTTCTGCTAGGGTGCAGCTAGATTAAGTGAGGTTTTTAACTGATTATGCTCTGCATTTCCTCAGAGGCAGCTTATCTTTTACTGTGCAGCTTTTTGGCTATGACCTACAAATACTGCAAGTATTTCATTCACCTGAGGCCAGCAGACTCTGTACTTAAGTGCAGCTTTATGTTCTAAGCATGAATAGAGCCAAAGTAGATAAGATCCTTGTGTGAGTTATTCACAAGTGTCTCTAAGGTAGGGCACTCCTATAAAATTTAATTCCTTTTACAACCAGAAATTTTAAAAAAAGTCCCTTAGGGTTGTGCAGCCTTTAGCCAAGCTGAACGAGAGAGCACATCCAAACGTAACCGTACTGAAAAAATGCTAGCACACTCTCTTTTCAGCTAAATTCTGTAATGGCTATGAAAAACTTAAAAACAATTACATTTCCCACTGTTATAGGACATACATTGGCTAAAAGTGTGGGGGCAGAGAGCAGCAGCACTTTAACAAGACCTGTGGCATGTTCCAGGCTCCAAGAGCGAGAGGGCTGTATGTCGCCAGTGGGAGAAGGCAGCTAGAGATTGCTGTTACCTGAAACAGAAGTTGTGCATCCAATTGGTTTTGCCCTTTTGAACTCCCAGTAGCTCCTGAGGGAGTAAGTAGCAGAGTTATGTGGCTTGCACCCCTCACTTTAGGATAGTGAGGACCTGGAGGTCAGTTGTTGAAGTGGTCAACGCACCTTCACGAGAGGCCATAACGACCTCGGAGTGGAGTTGTGTCGTTTTGTATTGTAGTATTAATTGCTTGAGTGGGCTTAGAGAGGTACCTGCAAAGGAATTGAATCCCTTTACCTTGGCTTCAGGGAGGAATCCCCTGAAATCATTACTAGTAGTGATCCAAGAAACCCTTGAATTTATATATATACATATTAGTATCCTTTCTGTGCTGTCTGACAGAAGGCTGAGACAAGAAGAGGAAAGGTACTAAGGGAAAGCTTTTTATGTGTGAAATACTCTGGATGTCCTGATATTGCCTGCCTGTCAGCGGCATGCTGCTTTCTCTTCTTAAATACTGACTGTCTCCATGGGGAGAGATTCACATCCCTAAAGGAGACAGGTCCACGGGCTGGATGTGGATGTGAAGAGGAAAATCGGGAATAGCCATGGGTAAGTGAAACAGTTTGGATTTTGCTAAGAAGACACAGAGTAAGGCCAAAACTAAGCAGGAGAGGGAGACAAAGGGAGCAGTCTAGAGGGAACTAGAAGAAATCCTGAAGAGTTAACAGCTGTTAGTGGAGAGACAGCTCTAAAAGAAACCGTGAGCTGTAACACCCCATTCAGAGGCTTCTCTTTGTCTGCCTCACACAGAGATAGCTGGAGGTGCTGGTGTTAGCCAAAGACAGGTGGTGGTCACAGCACTGATTTGGTTTTGTTTGGTCAAGCTTATATTTATTACCCAAACGATCATGTTAGGAACTGCTGGCAAAAATGCACCATGGTGATCAAGCTCTAGGTAGGACTAAGATGACCTGTCAGCTTCTAGGTAATGCCCCCACTCTTCAAAACAGCTGGGGAAACACCTAATGCCCTTCACATAGAATCATATGATGGTCTGGGTTGGAAGGGACCCCAAGGATCATAGAGCTCCAACCCCCCTGCCACAGGCAGGGCCACCAACCTCAGGCCTGGATCTACACAAGGTTGCCCACGGCCCCATCCAACCTGGCCTTGAACACTTCCAGGGATGGGGCATCCACCACCTCTCTGGGCAGCCTGTTCCAGGACCTCACCACTCTTTCTGTAAAAAACTTCCCCCTAATATCCAATCTAAACCTTCCCTACATACTTGAAACCAAGTGTTGAGTCTGCATGGGGATCACTGGAGAAAAGGACACTTTCTTTTTACTCTCCCTCTTCCCCTGCAAGGCTGGCTTTGGTGAGTGTGTTCCCAGGTTTATAAGGTGTTGCATGCTTACCCTGCTGGGTTCAGAGGGCGTAATTCCGTGTGGACAAAGATTTTGAGAGACATGGTGTGTGAGCTGCATTTTTCAAGCTGCTGAACACAGGCAGCACCAGTTTGGAAAAACAATAACAAACAGGACTTACATAATATGAAACACCAAAGCAGCTCTTCATTTCTGCAGGAAATTCAGGGCTGGGCACATCCCAGCAGGTCTCATTAGCCACAGATGAGACTCCTTCCCTGCAGCCCTTGTTCCCCTGGCTAATGCAGTAAGACAAAAGAGTTTGTCTGTTCTTTCCCTTGTGAGTACATTTTAAATATTGGTTCATGGTTTGGAACACAGCTCCGAGCCCAATTAACACAATTCTGGAATGCTTTATACAGAGAGATGAAAATTCACAAATCCTGATGACACAAAACATTTTCCAATGCTTTGTTAAGACACCAGTATTACATATGAGGGGAAAAAAATGTAATATATATTTATACCATATAATTTTAAAGGAAGAAGGCATGCAAGTTACAAATGATGCTTCTATAGCATTTTCCAAAGTATTTTACAAGCCCTATGAGGTTATATTTCCACAAGCCCTGTTAAGCAGGGAGACAGACTGTATTGTATTTCTCACCTTTATTTAGGCTAGTAGCTGTTTTGAAGAGGATGTGCCTGAAATCTTGATGGATACTTCTGACACTATAAGAAATGTCGGTATTGGGATAAATCACCCTCTGAAGAATCCTACTCCTCTTCCCTGTCCATGAGAGAAAGTTGAAGGGACTGGCTGCATCTAAACTTTTAACTGCTTCAGTTGAGGTATCACCCATCAACCTTTTGAGTGCACGCTGCTGGTGCTGGTTTGAGTATCAGATGTAGCTCAGCTGCATGGTAAGGGGTTCCTCCTACTAGAATGTAGACTTCTTTGAAGGAGACTATAGACAGTTAGACTAGATATAGCTGTCTGCAAAATTTAGGTGAGATGAGTTTCCCAAGTTGTCCACACTGTGATTAACTTTCATGCTTGAACTCACGTTTTCTCACTTTGCAGGCCTCTGACCTGGATGTCAAGCCCCTGTAGGCATAGTCACTAGACCTGGGATATCTCCTAGAGTTTATCATGGCCAGGCCTACAAATGATTAACCCAGCCAAGCTAGGTAAGAGTGAGTTTGGATTTGTGAAATGCTACCAGACACACCTCAGTGCACAGGTCTGGGCAGGGAAAACTTTGATTTCCAACATCATGCTAGATTTTGGATCATGTCTGTCTTTCCAACCATGCAGGAAATGCTGTTCTCAGCTGTGTAGCTTGATCTTTTGCTCATTAACCCCCCTGTGCTAACAGCAAACATCAGCAGTCCCAGAAACCCAGAGGGGAAAGCATTCACTTCTCAAGAATGACACATTCTCACGCAGAATTCTGTCTCATCATAAAACAAGAAGAAATTGCTTCAGGCTGGATGTGAACAGGACACAAGATGTGGGCAGCTTGTGCTTCTACAGTGATACCAAGAGTGGGCTGTAGCTGCCTGCAACACCCGAGGCTGCCCGTGATGTGCCTGGAGGGCTGGCCACCGTGCCATGGCTCACCCAGCAGAGCTGAGATCTCCGTGACGGGCCTGGAGGGCTGGCCACCATCCCATGGCTCACCCAGCAGAGCTGAGATCTCCGTGACGGGCCTGGAGGGCTGGCCACCGTCCCATGGCTCACCCAGCAGAGCTGAGATCTCTGTGGCAGCAGCTGGAGGCCTGTAGACACCCTGGAGCACACAGAGCAGCATGGACACCTCAGCGTAAGGTGACTGAGCCCTGCTGCAGGCTTTCGGGGCTGCAGAGGGAAGCTTCCCAAGAGGTAAGAAGGGGGCAGAAAGAAACAAGGAAGAGCCTGACCCAGAACGCAGAGACTATAGGATGTGCTGTCAGTGAGCAGTCCCCTTCTGTGATGCCTGGCTCTCCTCACGTGCCACAGAGGGTACTGAGTGCTCCATTTGGGGACTGGGCACCTCCTGAAAGACAAGGTGTTGCAGTGGTGACTGTCCCGATGCCTCATCTTTCTGCAGTTTGAGCTCTAAAGAATTCTGCCAATTTTAATGCCAAGCATGGAGCACATTGGTCTAACAGGCCCCAGCTGGTGGAGACTGATGGGGTGAGGATCATTTTCAGCTACAGAGCAGCAAAGCACAGCATCTATGAACCTGAATGGACCTGAAGGAGAGAGCCCCCTGTATTGTAACAACTCGTTTTTTCATTTCACAGACCTCAATTTGTATGACCTCCCTGTGTAATAAGGGAATAATATTCCAGTTCATAATTATGTTCAGAATGATGCAGCAGATTTTTTTTATATCATGTTGACCTTGACTACTGGTGATGGCTACAACAATATTAACCAGCTAGATTAGACATGCATGACAGTGCACGGGACTTTATACTGTATTGACTCTTTGAAATCAACAGAGTTATCAAAAGAAAGCAGTGAGGAGTGCAGAGGGCAGTTTTTCTAGTTTGGCTTCTGATGCCTCTCTTCATTCACTGTCTCCTGCAGTTGTCTTTGGCATGCATTTTCACCAGGTCAAATTCAGGGAAACTTTTTTAACAGACAAAGGAAACATACCCTTCGTATGTCCAGGAAAGAAACTCAGCAGAAAAATGTCCTGAAAGAATATCCCCCATCCCTAAGGAAGGGAAGGAAGCTTATGAAAGATACAGGCTGGATTAGCTGATGTGCAGATGATGTAAAATGGCAACCTGTTAGAAGTACAAAATCATAAAATAGTAAAATTTTGATTGCTATCACAGTATTTGTTTAATATATTGTGAACTTTTCAGCCACTCTGATTATTTTTAACTAGCATGTTGTAAACGATGAAAATTGAGAGCACAACATTTTCTGCTGTCACAGATGTTCCCAGGGACCATGACCTCTTGTGAATCTTACATTCATACTTAGTCAACATTAGTCAGGGATTTGTTTTCTGTAGGTGAGAAGTGACTACACAAACCTAATTTGGTTTATTTGTTTTAGAAAGAGGAGTCTTACATCAGTAGATAACTGTTGGCAATTCTCTTTGTAGGAGGGGCTACAGACCTATATAATCTCCAGGCAAAGCTGATGAGAGCTTAGCTGAGTTACACTGTGCACAAGGTAAGCTTTTTGGAATTTGGCTGTGCATTGGGAGTTGGTGTGTTTGAAAGTAAGTTAGTGAATGGGTTTTCTGGATTAAATAGTTGCATATATTTTATTTACTAACATAGTTATGTGCATAAAATGTTAAATTATTAATCAACAGCTTTGTATGTATACAGATGTAAGAAAAAGAGATTTAAATCTCAGAAGCGTGGAGTGCTTCCTCTTACCCTCTTCTCCCTATTGTAGAGAAGATGTCACGTTATTTACAGGGGAAATATGGGGGATTTTTAGCCATTTGCTTTTGCTGCTGTTAATGCTTCAGCTATATTGTTGACAAGGAGTTAATAGCTGTGAAACTGGTAGAAGATAGGCACTGTCTACAGGTTTGTTGCTGGTGTGCAACCAGTGGTTCGGAATGGGGGGTATGGGGATGTGACAGTCTGCCTAGAAACTGTTGTTGCTTTAAGTTCCAGCAAAGCATTGGAATTGTAAGGAGCAGGTATTGCACCTGGGCTCTGTCTGTGGTAAAGGCAAATCCAATGTTACCAGAGACAAAGACTAAACTCCAGGTCTATGGGCGCACGCCTAAAGAAATGAGAGGAGCAGGGAGTGTTGTAAATGAGATTGAATGCTCACAATGAGGGGAAAAGAAATCCTCCCTGTCACTTGACAGTGGAGCATAATGGCTGCTGGAGACAGCACTGCAATTGCTGAGGTTATATTGTGTATCTGATTAAACAGTAAACTGTATCCTGAGATAATGCCCAAGTAAATTCATCAGTGTATCTTGCACACCCTGCTTTTTGGTCAGAGTGGAATGCTTTGGGGGTGCAAATGGGTTTGATTTGCTTGTTCTCTGACAAGGGTCAATTGCTCTCAGTAAGGAGTTCTGCTTAATTCAATTGCACGTATAAAAGACATCGTAAGGTAAGATGGTACAATGCACTCTCTTAATAGAGTCTTTTTCCTCCTCCACTAAACTATGAGAATCTTGGGCCATAAATCCATGGTTTCAAACACGACAGCTTTGAAAGAATGCTTGAGAACCAGCTAAGAGACTCAAACCCAGCATTCTGCATCTTTATTTTGCAAAACTTGCTTCTTTATTTCAGAGAGTAGGAAATAAGGCACGGAGCAACATGGCTGGGAAACCCAAGCTGCACTACTTCAATGGCCGCGGGCGAATGGAAACCATCCGGTGGCTCCTCGCAGCAGCCGGGGTGGAGGTTTGCCTCTGGTTTTCTATACTAAGAGCCTGTGACAAACACTTATTTTTACAGTTCCTTGTAAAAAAATGCAACTGCCCAGCAGTTTCAAGCACTGCCTTTAGTGCACTGCTGACCATGCCAAAAATGACCGCTAACTTACCCTACACAGGGGGGCGAGTTCCCATTTCACTTCCAAGCATCATGTGCCAAGCCAACTGTTAGACTCACAGAAGCCTCTTTCCCCTATAGCTAGTGAAAGAAAACAATTAAAGCCACAACAGCAGAACCTGTCTTCTTATCTTCTGATCACGGGGGTCAAGCACTTTCAGTTCTGAAGACCTTCAATTAAATTCCAGTGTCCAAAATTGGGAAAAAAAAATAAAAATACCATGCCTACTGTAGTGTAGCTTATCTCTGAAGGTGCTGTATGTTATAAATCACACATACCCCACGCTCCTTCTAGTGGTTTCTGATATTGCACTGGAGAGGAAGCATGGAAATCTGTGTGTTTTAAGAGCTGTGAGTCTGTCATGGTGATGGGCAATGTACCAGAAAGCAGTACAAAACACATGAGCTCATGATCTTTTCATCCCTCCTTTTGCCAGCTTGTGCTGCTGCAGTGAGAATTTACCTGTCCTCTCCTCTGCCTGCACCATCCCTTGCAGCACTGACAATAGAAGTGGTGTGGTCCTTGTTTGCTCAGCAGACAGGGCTTTGTGCCTTGCAATCACCTGAACTTTAGTCAAAGTCTGACTCGCACAAAAATCTGAATCACTTGTGAGAGGGAAGAGGAGAGAATGTGACAGAGGCAAAATGAGTTTCTAAAGATACCTGATTGGAAAAAAAAATAATTTATTTCCTGCAGTTTGAAGAATGTTTTCTGGAATCAAAGGATGACATGATAAAGTTACAGAAAGGTAAGTTTCCTTCACTTTTTAATAACTAGATAATGCTGATAATAATGATAGTAACAGCAACAATTATTTGTCTTAAAACACCCAAATCTCTTAAAAAGAAAATCTAGACTGGATTGTTCATGAGGTATCACAGATGCACACTGCTGTGTGTTAGATGGGCTCATACACCCGGCTGCTTCAGCCATCACTGAATCACAGAAGGGATGAGGTTGGTAGGGACCCCTCCAGACCATTTGCTCCAACCCCTCTCTTCAAGCAAAGCCACCTAATTACATGTCTGTGCTCTTTGAGTTCACTTGTCTTTTCAGAGAAGTGTGAGCTGGGGTTGGCTTTTGTAGTCCTGCTCTCCTTTGGCAATGATGACTTGATGCCCCTGCCACCTTTCAAAAAGTATTTTGAGACACTGGGGTGAAAGAAAATGTGTCCTGAATACAGGCAGTCTCTCTGCATGCTTGCCTTACAGTGCATACAAAGATGGATGGGGCTGATGAGTTATTTGAGTCAACAGTTACGGTTCCATAAAGTAAATACTCTGACTGGCTTCTCTGATGGACTGCTGGAAGTGTTTTGATGTCTTCCTTGCTAGAATTCGGCTTCTGCAGACTAATAAGGGATTTACATGGCTACAAGCTCACACCAAGTGATATTTGGCTCTTGCTGAAATCTCATGAAATCCATTATTCTCTGCTTCATGCCTGTGCAGATGTCTGTCACTGTATAAAGTCAATATAGTAGTCACAGAAATAGTATTACGTGCATTTATATTCACAGTATATTACATACACTTATATTCACAGTGCATGTTGACAAACTCTTAAATAGTGCAGATTTCCATAATAATTAACAAAACAGAACAGACATTGGCTCATTATGGGTCAGATCCTTCAGTCCTCATCTGTATTAACCTCCATGAAAATCACCTGAGTTAGGGCCATGCCGTGCAGGACTTGCTTTTTTTAGTGTATGACTGCTAAAAGTTCTGCATTTGGTCCTTCCTCAGATGTGAAGAAGCTTAAGAAGATGATTTCTGGAATATAAAGTTATTATGTCACTAAGAAATGTTTCTTGGTCTCATGCTAAGCATTTTCCATACCATGTCATGAGAATGAGTGCTACTGACACAGAAAGGGTTGTCAAGCACTGCAAGAGGTTGAGTCACCACCCATGGAGGTGTTTAAAAGACTTAGGGACATGGTTGAGTGGTGGACTTGGCAGTGGCAGGTTTATGATTGAACTCAATGATCTTAAAGGTCTTTTCCAAGTTAAATGAGTCTGTGATTCTAAATAAAAAATAACACACATTGTTACTTTGCCAAACACCCACTAATAGTTCTTACTCAGAGACTTGTCTTGCATTTTCTCTAGATGGAGTCCTGCTGTTTCAGCAAGTGCCCATGGTGGAGATGGATGGGATGAAGATGGTGCAGAGCAGAGCCATTTGCAACTACATAGCCGCGAAGTACAACCTCTACGGGAAGGACCTGAAGCAGAGAGCCCTGTACTGTAACAGCATTACCTTCCTTTGTTAGACTACGGTTCATACTACCTCTGCACAGCTCAGGAACTTCCCAGCTCACAGTTAGCTTGAGAGTGAAGCAGCAGCTTTCCATGTAGCTCGTGCTGACCGTGGCTGTGGGTGATATCTACAGCAGTAGTAACCAGCTAGATTAGATAGGCAGCATGGCGCAAGGGAGTTCAGTAAGATCATAGGTCAGTATAGCTATCATTAGAAAGCCGTTAGGAGTGCAGAGGGCAGCTTGCCTTACTGATGCTGCTTTTCACTGTCACATGCAGTTGCCAGCAGCAGGCATTATCGCTGCATCAAATTCAGGGGAACTTCTCTAATAACCAGGAATTAGAATTAATTACCCAGGGCTCCTAGGGCACATGGTTTGACCTCATTATCTTTTACACACTTCCCATTTCAAGGAATTTGTCAGAAGTTGTACAGACCCACTGTTGAACTTACCATGTCTGACAGGATGTTTAGCATGCTGCTGGATGACCCATATGCCGATTCAAACAACCTCAATACACAGAAGTATCACCCCCAGTGAAAAATGGTAGGGGGACAGTCTTTTAGCCTTTGGCTACGCACTTTGCTCTTGTCTTTTACCCATGGTTCCCCCACCTGAACCTATCCCTGGGGGGATACTGCTCCAAACTATGTGTGCTTGAGAGAAGAGGTGGAGAGCTCCCAGCATCGCAGTGGGGTTATGCCAGTAGCTGTTGTGTTATTCAGACCTACTGTGTTTGACTCGACCAACTGGATCTATTCCTTTCAGAATCGACATGTACGTGGAAGCACTGATGGATCTGAATGAGTTACTCATGGCCCACCATTTACAGCCAGCCGATAAAAAGGAGCAACATCTTGCTACAATTGTGGACAAGGCCACAAACAGATACTTCCCAGTCTATGAGAAGGTACGTGGAAAAGATGTAGTAGCTTCTACAATTAATATTGTTTTCCTGAAACACCATCCTGGATCCACACAAATGGTTTTTATTGGGGGAAATAAACTTACCACTTAAATATGAAAACTATAGTTTTTGTGGGGCTGGGACGAAGATGGACAAAAGAGGGGACAGAAGGTGCTAGAAATCTACTAGAAATACAGAGCTGCAAAAACCCAGGACACACTGAGCTCCCCAAATGTCCACAGTCCACATTGTTTCAATACAAAAGCTGCTCTTAGTGTCAGCTTTTACACAAAGTTCCTCCTGAAGTACAGGACCCCCTCTACATGCGATGTAAAAGCATTACAGCTTCTCCTGTAACAAAAGGAAGGATGGATTAGCTGGGTTTCAGGACCATGAGGCACAGGTTACATGTGGAGAGCTCCCAACACAATATTCACAACCTTGAAGAAGAAACAAAATGTTGGTGTAGGCATTTGCAGTGATGGCTGTATCCTATAAATCGCCACAGAAGCATTGGTTACATGAGGTTACATGAGGTGAAGGCAAGAGGGATACAACTGAGCTGCCAGGAAGAAATGCAGAAGAAAAAGGACTGATAAATTATGCCTAGGGTGACCGTGTGGTCAGATCACTTGTTTGTACTACAGATGTTCTTATTGTATTTCCTTCTCTCAAGGATAACTCCATGCAGTGTATGGCCTTGCTTTGAAGAAACCATATTAAATCACACAGAGGGAAAAAACCCCCAAACTTTTGTTTTTCTGGTTTTAGGTTTTGAAAGACCATGGACAAGACTTTCTTGTTGGCAACCAGTTTAGCAGAGCAGATGTGCAATTACTTGAAACCCTTTTAATGGCAGAAGAGTGCAAGCCTGATCTACTTGCCAAATTTCCTCTCTTGCAGGTAATAGAATGGACAGTTTTAATGGACAATGAATCAAAGTGGGACCACTGATTTAAACTAGCTGAGAAATATGGGGGAGTGGGGAGGGTGAGAAAAGAAGTGAAAGACAAAAATCAAAATCAGATATCCCAAGTACTTTTAGCTGGTGTCAAATACTGATGGTTATTGTCACCTGCCCCAAAAGCAATAGGATGAAGCATATAGATTCTTCTGCAGGATCAACCCATAATGTTCTTTTCAGAGCATGCACAACATCTAAAAGGCTGACAGTTACCATGGTTCTTAAGAACGGTGCTGGTTTGGTTTTGTTTTGCAGAGTTTCAAAGCAAGAACAAGCAATATGCCCACAATAAAGAAATTTCTACAGCCTGGCAGCCAGAGGAAACCACCACTACTAGAAAAAGATCTTCCAAAAGTGATGAAAATTTTCTACTGAGCAGCAACCTAAACCCACAGAAACTCTATTTCTTTGTCTCTGTGTTTGCACAGGGGAATTAATGAAAATAGAAGTTTTCTGATCTCTTTCCTAAGCTGCAGGACTGGTTTTAGCCTCCTGCAAACACTACCAAAGCAAGCTCAAGTGAGCGTACCAGCAAATGAAATAGTTTGTTGAATTAGGGAGTACACTACACAGTACAGGATGTCTTCAATTTCTTAAGAGATCACCTGAAATAAAGTCTTAATATTGACACTCAAAAGCAGTTTGTTCAATGGCTTCCTGCTGCAGCGTAAATACCTAAGGGCTCTCTGGCTCAGTCCTTCTGGCATTCCCAAGAGCTGATGGAAAATGGAAAGAGCTTAGCCCAAACAGTGGGTGACATCCCTGTTTTGGGGAATGCCAGGAAAAGCCTTCAAGCTCTGGTTTGATGGAGTGAAAGGTTTGGATTCAAGGTTCCTCTGAATTTGGAGTACACTGAGACCATAGGTCATACTGCACCTCCATTCTGTCAGGAGACATTTAAACACTGGTATTGGAGCTTCACCTTTATTTACTTTAAAAATAAAGTCTACTGTAGCATCTGAAACCACTTTGCAGACTTGACTGAGAAACAAATGCTTGTCACCAGAAAAAAATCCTTACTGTTTGAAGGAGTCAGGTTGTTGTCAGGTACTAGTGAGACCTTGAAATATAGGACTTCATGTTCAGTTTATATTAAACTCAAGTGTAAGTTGTGTGCAATTTGTATGCTGTAATCACTTAAATCCCCTAGACTAAAACACACAGGAATGCATCCAGGCGGGTTTTGAATGTCTCCAGAGAAGGAGACTCCACGACTTGCCTGGGCAGCCTGTGCCAGTGCTCTGTCACCCTCACTGGGAAAAAGTTCCTCCTTATATTCACAGGGCGCTTCCTGTGCTCCAGCTTGCACCCATTGCCCCTTGTCCTATCACTGGCCATCACTGAGAAGAGCCTGGCTCCATCCTCCTGATTCTCACCCTTTACATATTTATAAACATTGATAAGGTCACCTCTCAGTCTCCACTTCTCCAAGCTTAAGAGGCTCAGGTCCCTCAGTCCGTAGTCATAAGGAAGAGGTTCTACTCCCTTCATCATCTTGGTGGCCCTGAGCTGGACTCTTTCAAGGAGTTCCATGTCCTTCTTGTACTGAGGGGCCCAGAACTGGGCACAGTATTCCCAGGTGTGGCCTCACCAGGACAGAGTAGAGGGGGAGAAGAACCTCTCTCAGCCTACTAACCACACCCCTTCTAATACACCCCAGGATGCCATTGGCTGTTTTAGCCATGAGGACACACTGCTGGCTCATGGTCATCCTGCTGTCCACCAGGACCTCCAGGTCCCTCTCACCTATGCTGCTCTCACACAGGCCAGGCCCCATATATAACCTATACAGGTACCTGGGGTTGTTCTTCCCCATATGCAAGACCCTACACTTGCCCTTGTCAAATGTCATTAAACTTCTCCCCACCAAATTCTCCAGCCTGTCTGGGTCTGGCTGAATGGCAGCACAGCCCTCTGGTGTGTCAGCCACCCCTCCCACTCTATTCCCTCATCCAGGTCACTATATTGACTAGTACTGGTCCCACTACTGACTCCTGAGGGATTCCACTAGGTGCAGGCCTCCATCTGGACTCTGTCCCATTGATCAAAACTCGCTGGCTTCTTCCCTTCAACCAGCTCTCAATCCACCTCACAGCTCTACCACCCAACCACACTTCCTCAGTTTGGCCATGAGGATGCTGTGGGAGATGCTTTCAACTAGGATGGAGTTAATTTCTTTCTAGCAGTCGGTGGAATGCCATGTTTGGGAGTCAGGATGAGAGCAGTGCTGATAACACGCTGATGTTTTTAGTTGTTGCCAAGCAGTCAAGGACTTTTCAGTTGTGCATATTACCCTGCTAACAAGAAGGTGGGGGGCACCCAGGAAGCTGGGAGGGGATGTAGCTGGGACAGGTGACCTGAACTGCACAAAGAGGATATTTCATGCCAATTACATCATGCGCAGCATAAAAGGGGGGCTGGTGGGTGGAGGAGCAGGCAGCTCCAGGACATGTGGTTTTCAGGAGCTGTATGGTCTGAGTTGTGCAGTTCAGTGAGAAACTCCATGGTGTATCATCAGTCTTGTATATTTCACTATGAAGTCCTGTTACTATTATTGTACATATCTTTCTGCTATCCCAGTGAACTGTCCTTATGACAACCTGTGAAGTTTTGGTTTCTTGGGTTTTCTTCTCCCTCTTTTTCTCCCTTCCTCAATTTCCACCCCCTCTCCCCACCCCCACTCTCCCCCCCACCTTAAAGAGTGAGTGGCTGTGTGGTGCCTGGCTCTCAGATGGGGCAAAACCATGGCAGTGCCAAATGCTTTGCTGAGGTCAAGGTAGACCAAATCTACTGCCCTACCATCATCTCTCCACCTGGCTACATCCTCATAAAAGGCTATTAGATTAGTCAAACATGACTTCCCCTTGGTAAAACCATGGTGACTGCTCCTAACAACCCTCCTATCTTTGATGTGCCTAGATGCAGCACCAAGGATAAGTCTTTCCATCCCCTTTCCAGGGATGGAAGTGAGGCTGACCAGTCTGTTGTTATCCTGGACCTCCTTCTTGCTCTTTTTGAAGACTGGAGAAACATTTGTTCTCCTCCAGTCCTCAGGTACCTCTCCCATTTCCCAGGATTTAGCAAAGATGATGGATAGTGGCCTAGCAATGACTTCTGCCAGCTCCCTCAGCACCCTCAGGTGCATCCCATCAGGACCCATGGATTTATGGATGTCCAGATGGCTTAATTGATCCCTGACCCAGTCCTTATCAAACCAAGGCTGACTCATCGTTTATGCTGACTTCCTGACGGGCTTCAGCCATCTGGGGCTCCAGCAAACAGTCTCCAGCAGTATAGACAGAGGCAAAGAAGGCACTCAGTAACTCTACCTTCTTACTGTCCTCAGTCACAGGGCACCCACCTCATTCAACAGAGGGCCTACATTGCCTCTAGCATTAGGTTTTCTGCAATGCATTTGAAGAAGCTCTCTCTGATGTCCTTGGCATGCCTTGCCTGGCTTGCCATACAAGACCCCGCACGGCCAGTGTCCCTGGCACACCAACAGCCGGGCACCCTTTGCACAGGGACAGCGGCCCAGGCCTTTCCCTCCCCCAGCACACCATCGCTGTGACCCCGTTGCCACCTCAAAGCCTTTCCCTCGCCCCCTCCTGCCCTGGCTGCCACGTGTCTCTGGGGTGCAGCCTCAGCACGTTGCCCATCATGAAGCCAGCCCAGTGTAAGAAGTCTCTGCACAGAACTTGAGGGACAAGGCTGAAGTGGCCTTTCCGCCGGCCTGGCTTACGGATGCGGCTTCGCTGCGGGTAGCCGGGCTCCGAAACCCCGGCGCGGTGAAACAGCCGACGCCAAGCTTGAGGGAGGGCCGGACCGGGCAGTGGGCAGGCCGGGCCGGGCAGTGGGCAGGCCGGGCCGGGCAGTGGGCAGGCCGGGCCGGGCAGTGGGGCCGGACCGGGCAGTGGGCCGGCCGCCCGCACGGCAGCTGAGGGGAGGAGCGGCGTCTCTCGGCGGGCCGGGGGGCGGTGAGGGCACTCGGCGCGGAGCTGCCTGGGCTGGGTCCTTAGTCGGCGGTGCGGGCCGTGCGGAGGGTACGCGCGGCAGCGGGCGGGCGTTGCGGGCTGCGAGGGGGAAGGAGGGAGGGTGGGCTCGGGCCGACGGAGGGTGCGAATTTGCTGCGCAGCTTGGCGAGAGGCAGCGGGGCGAGGGGGCCGGCAGCAGCTCCCCGGCTCAACTCCGGACCGTGCGCCGCCCCTCCCTGCCGTCGGGCCGCACATTGCTCGGTAGAGCCGCAGGAGCGTGTTTCCCACCGCGGGCGGGTGTGGGGGCACGGCAGGGCAGGTCGGGGCTGGGCCGCCGGGGCGGCGGGGAAGGAGCCCGTCTGCGGGGGCTGGGGGCGGCCAGCCCGGGCCGCTGCCGGGAGGGCGAAAGGCGAGGTGCGTGACGGACCGGTCATGGCTTCAGCAGCGAGTTTGGGCGTCCTGCGGCGCTGCCGGAGGGTGTTTGTCCAGGGGTTGCTCCCCACTTGCTCCCCGGCGGCAGGGACCCGTGCCTGGCTCGGGGTGCGTGTGTAGAGCGAGTTTGTGGCCGGCTGTGGGTAGGATCAGCGGGGAGCCTGAAGAGGAATTGCTGTTGTGAGTTGAAGTACTAAAATCTCCTGAGGTAGTTTATTTGCCTTTCGCCTCGTTCCGGCGCTGCGCCATGCTCGGGTGGTGGCAGGAACGCTTGTCAGTCCAGGCTGGGTCTGAGTCCTAGGGCGAAACACACGCTGTTGAGCAGTCACAGCCTTAAGAAGGTCTTGAGACGAGCCAGGCTCAGTGTGGCGGGAGGCCGGCGCTGCGGGGTCACTCCGCTCCAGCAGCCTGCGCACCAGGAACGGGGCGCTGCAGGGAACTGCTCCGGCGTCCGCCGCCGAGCAGGGACAAAACCTGGGGTCTTGCTATAGCTGATGAGCTTGTTCTTGCTTACATTTACTTGTTTCTTAGCGCGTCCTGGCTTTCAGCTGGGATAGAGTTAATTCTCCCAAGGAGCTGGTAGGGACGCAGCCAGGAAAGCTGACCCGAGCAGCCGAGGGGGCGGGTATTCGACACCATGACATGCCCGGGGTAGAAAAGGAACTGGCCCGGGAGAAGGAGTGGATGCTTGGGGACAGGCTGGGTGAGCAAGTTACAGTGTGTAACACTGTATATTCTTTTATCAGTACTGTTACTTGCCTCTTCCTTTGCTGTCCCTGTAAACTGTCCTTGTCCCAGCCTGCGGGTTTTACCTTCTTCTTCCAATTTTCCTCCCCATGGCACTGGGGTAGGAGTGAGCCAGTGGCTGTGTGCTTAGTTCCCGGCTGGGGATAAGCCACAATACACTGGAAGGCTATTGCCCGAATTGTTTTGGACAAAATCGCATGACTATTTAATGCAGCGTTCACAGCAGCAGCTGGTCGCTCCTGAAAACTTCCTGACTGAGGTCCAGGGAGAGTCACACACACTAAAACATCAGGAAAGTTTGTGATTTCTTTTCAGGTGCATTACTGCTATTCAAGAAAGGCCATTAACCAGCTTTGCTATGTTTCACGGCTCACTGCTTTACAAAGGGATATTTGCATTGCAGAGCGGAGTCGCCGAAGTACTTTGCCACCCTGTGTAAGCATTCAGCTTCAGCCCCAAAGTCTGTCCTTAAGAGTGGAGTTCCGGGAATGCTTTTTCATACCGGCACAAAAAGCATCAACCCTTGGCCAATCCCCCCGGGAAACTGTCATGAACAGGTTATGTTGATAGCTGGACTTTTTTCCACTAAATTTCCGCTCTTTTCCATTTGCTCTGCTCTTCAGCTTTCCCAGCTGTTTGGAGGCAAACAGCTGACACTGGCAAGCAGGGCTCTGACTAGCAGCTCTATCTCAGCTTTGGGAAGAGGTCAGGTGAGTTTGCTATTTCTGCTTATGCTAGACTGGTCTTGTAGTGTGTTTCCTAGTCTTGATCCCATGTGCTGGAGGTTAGACTGCTTTTCCAAGCTGTGAGGGACCCAAGTGCTGTTCTTCTCTCTGGTGGAGTGGAGTTGAGATGAGCAGCTACTTCTGCCCTATTGCTATTCAGGTTGTAGGAAGCTAGCTAAACATCCAGACATGATGACAACTCTAAACTGTCAAGACATAAACAAGTCTTTGTTATCAAGCACATATTTATGTATCAGGAGAACTTTGTTAGAAGAGACTGCAGAGGTATAGGCATTGCCAGGGCTAGGTGGAAGCTGAGCAGTGTTTTTGAAGGCTTGTATTTTGGACTGGGGCACCAGGGTTTTCCCATGAGTCCAGGTCCTAGCAGAGCAGTGGCTGTTCCTTATATGGCCTATTGAAGATACCACCCAACACGAAGGACTTTAGTGTAGAAAGCCAGGGATGCAGTCTCCCTTCTCACTGATGTACTGTTTGTGCCTCTTCATTGATGCCTTTGGGATTATGGCCAAAGTTTCCACTTTGTGGCTCAATCATGCAGGGCGAAGTCTATGCAAGAATAACTAAGCTTGCCTGTAAACAGATAAAACCTTGGCCTAATGATGAAGCAGTCTGTTAATCTGCGACTCTGTTGTCTTATTAAATCTGCTTCATTCTTCAGGGACCCATTAGTGATAAGAGTACAGCGTTAGCTTTGTTTCCAACACTAGGCAAGCTTGCATCAGTTGCCAGGTTCATACTATGGCATGTGACTGCCCTTGGCATTAGTGAAATTTGGAAGTATTTCCCTCCAGTGCTGTCATCTGATGGGCTGACTTTGGGCCCTCTGCTGCTGGGGGCATTGACCAGGCCTTATCTGCCCAACAGAGGTCATGGTCTCATTTATTTGGTTTTGATTTTAAAGTTAAATTTCAGTACAAATAGGATATAAATGCCTGTTGCAGTTTATCTGTTGTTCATAAATTGGTCATGAAGTTTGTCTGCATTCTCTGTGATGGACATACTGTTATTTGGCTAATGGTCAAATCAGAACTAGTTAAGTATGGAAGACAGCAAGGCCTGATGAATTACAAGACAATATATATTGCTGGTAGAAGTTCGTATTCATAAAGACACAGCAGCACAGGGCTCTGAAACTTCGTAATGAAAGCTGTAAGGATAGTGCAGGTGTCTCTGGGTTGGTGTTCTTGTGAAGCAATCAGTTTGACATCATACATTTTCAAGTTTGGTATGATATGGATGTTGTCACAAAACCCAGTGCCTTCTGAATAGATTGCATCACTGCAAGGTTAAAATGTATTTATTTGGGAAAAACCTACAATTCAGTTTTTGCTGTAAAGCTCTCATGACTTCTTAAAGCTGTGTTAATATTTTCAAAGATATGTATATGGCTTAGTAGATGCTTACTACGTTCTGTCATGATTGTTTCTTGAATTGCTGCATATTCTCCTGGCAGTGTGTGCTTTCTTCCCACCAATCCACAGGAAACTTGGTGGAATCAGGCCCAGGTACCCAGCTCTTGATTGCCCTGCTGCTCTCACATTGATCCAACTGTATTTAGTAGTTTGGAGTAGAACGTTGCAAATGCTAATTTAAAACATGTTTATCTTCTCGAATTTGTCAGGAAACAAGAACTCTGAAGTCATGGCAGGGAAACCCAAGCTGCACTACACCAAGGGAAGGGGGAAGATGGAGTCAATCCGGTGGCTGTTAGCAGCAGCCGGGGTTGAGGTTTGTGCCTTTTCTTTGTAAGGTGATGAGATTAATCTGTGATTAAAATAAGTATTCTTTGAAAAGGCTTCCCAGTTATATTTATGCTTAGAGATATGCACAACATCTCAAGTTGTGTTTGCCCAGTAAAAGCATTTTAATGTACAAAGTGAATTGTTAAGTACCATTTTAAAATCTACTTTAAGCTGAGGAGATCTAAAATCGTTGCTACAGAATAGAACTGTGTATCTCTGAATTTTTCTGAATGTTATTTCTGTGTCTTGTGATTGCTCTCAACTGAAAGACCGTGCTACCGCATGAGAAACTTTGTCACAGTGTCTCCAAAGAAAGAGCTTTTTGTTCTTTGGCTCAAGAGCTGAGTAGTACAGATCAGCAAAGCTGCCCCGAAGGCAGCGGGGGAGCTATCTGTATTAACGTCAGGTGAAAACCGTCCTAAGGCATCTTAATTTCTCTGTGTAATTTTTGTTTCAGTATGGTGCTTTTAAACTATTTCCTCAGAAGCTATTTATATAAATAAAAGGCCTTTTAAATGGCGCTCATTTGTGAATGGTAGGGACAGAGAAACTGCAGAGCACAAATGCTGAGGAAGCAAAGATCTTGCCCTCATTCAAATGTCCTTCTCAAAAAAAAAAAAGAAAAAAAAAAGCAGGGGGAAAGAGGGAGATCACAGAATCACAGAATCTTAGGGGTTGGAAGGGACCTCGAGAGATCATCGGGTCCAACCCCCCTGCCAAAGCAGGCTCCCTATCTCATATTACATAGATAGGCGTCCAGATGAGACTTGAATATCTCCAGAGAAGGAGACTCCACCACCTCCCTGGGCAGCCTGTCCCAGGGCTCCGTCACCCTCACTGTGAAAAAGTTCTTCTGCATGTTGGTGCGGAACTTCCTATGCTCCAGCTTACAGCCATTGCCCCTTGTCCTGTCCCCACAGACCACTGAAAAGGGGCTGGCCAATTCCCCCTGCCACCCATGTCTAAGATATTTATAAACATATAGATAAATGCAGTGTAACAGAGGTATAACTTACTAAACTGTTCTCAGTATTTCACGTGGCATCAGATGCTTTTAAGTGAATGATTTAGTGTCTGTTATTTGTGCAGGCAAGTAGGCTGGTCTTTATTGTTAATGAAGCGGGGTTTTTTGCAGTGTAAAGCACTGTACGTTACTCTGGGGTTGGGGACACTATAGTCCTGGGTTATTTGCTGGAGCAGAGATGAGGAAATAGGAGTAGGGTGTCAACAGAGTCACAAGAAGTGAAACTCGCTTCCACTCCCCATTGCCTTTGGAGTGACACAGTGTTGTTTTCTGTCTGCCTTTCAGTTTGAGGAAGAATTCATAGAAAAAAAGGAAGACCTAGAAAAATTGCGCAATGGTGAGTTTATAACCTGTACCTTAAACAGAAATTCACAGCAATATAACAAAAGGAAAATATATGAGGTTTTTGTAAGACCTCACATGTGTGACCTGTAAAGAGAAGATTTAAGAGTTGGAAGGGACCCATAAGGATCATCAAGTCCAACTCCTAGCTCCACACAGGGCCAGCCAGGTCAGAGCATGGCACTTAGTGCATCGTCCAGAGGCTTCTTGAACTCAGTCGAGCTCGGTGCTGTGACCACTGCCCTGGGGGGCCTGTTCCAGTGGCTGACCACCCTCTCAGTAAAGAACCTCTTCCTAGTATCCAGCCTAAACCTCCCCTGTTGCAGGTTCATACCATTCCCTCAGGTTCTATCACTGGTCACTAAAGAGGGGAGATTGGTGCCTTCCCCTTCGTTCCCCCTTGTCAGGAAGCCATAGACCACAATGAGGTTTCCCCTTGGTCTCCTCTTCTCCAGGCTGAACAAATCAAGGCACTCCAGCTTCTCCTAAGTCTTCCCCTCCAGACCCTTCACCATCTTCGTTGCCTTCCTCTGGACACTCTCCAATGTTTTTGTGTCCCTGTTTGCCTGCAGATGTTTTCACCCCTCAGAACTAGAAATGCCTTGGTGTGTTACCAGGTTTCTTTCTCAGATTCAGTGTACTACTGCAGCAGTCTAAGTAGTTTGCTTCTTTTTCTTCCCAAGATGGAGTCCTGCTGTTTCAGCAAGTACCCATGGTGGAGATGGATGGGATGAAGATGGTGCAGACTAGAGCCATCCTAAGCTACATAGCTGCAAAGTACAACCTCTATGGGAAAGATCTGAAGGAGAGAGCATGGTACAGTAACAGTGCATATTACTCTCTCTAATACTCTTCCATGATTTTAAGTATTTATGAGAAGAATATTGTGGTGAACTATCTGCATGTAAAGGTGTTTATATGTCAAAGCACCAGCAGATTCCTCAGATCCAAGAATTGAATGAATGGACTTTGTGATTGATAAATGATTGTTAATTGTCAACATAGTAAGAATGTTATGTCACCTTCATGCTCAATGCACTTCTGGTGTCTATGAAACCAAATAAGCTGGGCATTTGCAGGACTTTACTATAATAATTAAGGCTAACAATGCCTTTTTTAATATTTAAACAAGAAAACAGTAGGAGAAACTACAGCTGCATTAAGTGTGTTGAAGTATTCAAGTTTCTTTTTTTTTCCATAGCTATTTTTTTAAAAAAAGACATAAAAAAAAAGGCTTAATGCTACTGGAAGTTAAACCAAGATTCTCCTACTCCGACTGCTGTGCAAGCTGTGGATCCTTTGCATTGTCATAATTACAGGGATAATGAAGAAGCAAAAAGAAAAGTCTTTAAAAAATTTCATGCAGAAGTTCAGTTAAGACTTTAACATCACTGACTACCACTTACTCTGAAGGGTTTATTCTGTGATAATGGAGGGGCAGCTCCAGAGACTGTGGGGGTTGTTATGGACTAGCGTGTCTGAACTGGCTGTTGGCAGCCATATCCTTCCATGATTAGACTTAAGACATATTTTTTCCCTCTAGCGTGGTTTGTATATGCAGTCTTTTCTTCCACAGCATAAATGAATAGGTTAACAATGGAGAACAGTGTGAACCCCACTTTAAATGCATCAGTGACAACCTCTTACTTACCCCTTGCTTCTTGCAGACACTGTGAGCCAACATATGAAGATCTGTGCTTTGAAAAAAAACCTGACCTGGAATCAAAGTGGAAGAACAAGAAAACAAACTAGTGTCTTAATGTTAGATTCACTGATAAGCATTTTACTCTGTGATCACTTCAGCATTGTTTTTCAGGAAAATAACTGAAGTGGAATATTCAAATGATAAATGTAAAATCAAAATATTTGTTTCAGGATTGATATGTATGTGGAGGGAACAACAGACCTGATGGGCATGATTATGTATCTTCCCTTTCAACCAGCTGACACAAAAGAAAAGAATCTTGCCTTAATCATTGAACGAGCAACAACCAGGTACTTTCCTGTTTATGAAAAGGTAAGTGATAAATCACCAGGAGTCCATGAAAATAGTTAAGTTGGGCAGAGGTTCCAACCCCCTCCCCACTTGCTAGAAGGCAAGTGACAGTACAACTCTGGAACTGTATGAGGGAGACAGTATTCAGCAATGTGAAAAGAGGGACACAAAATAATCCTTGGCTGGTTTCAGTCTTGAGTATCTTTGCTGTCTTCTTCAAGGCTCCTGAAAGAGCAGATCCTACTTTTTAAACCATTTTGCATAAAGCATTTTGCATAAATTCATCATTTAAATACCTGTGTCAGCCTGCAGAACTTACTGCCTGAATGTGTAACAAACTCACTGTTCAATGTTAAATATAATTGTATCTTTTTAATTAAGGACCAAATTATGTGATCTTTCTCAAACCGATTGCTTAAGTACTTTATAGATTTACTGACTCTTACTGTCTTTTTCTGAATCACTATTTGGGCACCCTTAAATGTGCACAAAGAGGCTCTGCAAACAGGCTCCATCTAGCTTAAAAGCATGAAGCGGTGATTTACTGGCTAGCACAGACTGAAGAGTTACCTCCAATGAGCTACCAGATAAAGCACTGGTATGCCTGTCAGCCCCCCACAGACCACGTGAAGAGTCTTCTTGGCAAGGCAGGAACTAGTCAGGAGGGGACCTGTTGTTCTCTGCTTCTCCCTGGAATGCAGCCTGGATGTTGCTGAATTGCCGTTTTGTAGCAACTTGCTGTTCCTTCTGTGGTTTTGTTTTGGGTTTGTTAGTTTTGGGGTTGGTTTTGGGTTTTTGTTTGTTTGTTTGTTTTCCCTTTAGGACAGTTAATTTTATTTTTGGTATTAACGTTTTCCTGTTTGAATTGAGCCAGCCACAATCCTCTTCTCACTATCCTACTTCTGTTTGTAACTTTACCTTTTGCACCTGGCATGGTTTTACTAAGCAGACCTTTCTCACAGCACTTTCTCAGAGTCTCCTCTGAAATCTGTGCCAAGGGTACAATGATGAGTGGTTTCAGAGCTGAGATGGTTTTCTACCTTGAATCCTTGTTCACTGGCAGCTGAAGTCCATTCAGGAAATACAGGAAGTGTACAAGCAAGTGCACAAGCAAAACTTTCAGAGGCTGCCCTTTGGGGAAAAAAAAGCACATAAGCCAGCACTCCTGTAATCAGTTTGTATAAATCACTGCTGTACCAGTGGAAGGCTGTGCTGAGAGGCTGATTGTATGCATTAATCTTTAAAAGATTTGAAGTCAACATTAAGTATTTGAGTTATTAAAAGTAAAAAAGCAAATTTAGACATCAAACCTGTGCCTATGGGGCATAAATTACTGTTGTGATGTGCTTTAGTGTGTAGGCTCACTGGAGAAAAGTCAAATAATCCTTGTTCCTTTATGGTAAAGACACAGCTAAACTTTTCCATGATTTTAAGCCTAGTTAATTTTGTTAGAATGATTAATAGTTTTCCTTCCCTACCCACTGTTTAAATTGTCCATTGATCCAACTTAGAAGGGCTTGCAGTCCATGTGTTATGCAATCCTTAGCTATCACTGCTCACTCTGAATGCTCAGCAGCCAGGTAGAGTGGCAGAAGGTGACATACAGCACTGCAGGCAGTCTGGTTCCGATGCTCAGTTTGGCAGTTGCCATGTAGCTTTGACAGATAAGTTGTGTTGGACCTTGTTAGAGCAGACTGGAAATAACCATGTGAAGGCATCAGCCTTACCTCAGTCAGGTTACTGCCTCTTTTAAAGTAAATTTGGCAGATGGAATCAGCTTCCAAAGTCACAGCATGATGTCTTAGTCCTTCTGCTTCTGCTACAAGGGTGATAAGTTTTCAGGAAGAAGGTCAGCTGAAAGGATGGTAACTGCTCTGAAGCTGTGCTGCAACATTCACTGCAACTTTTCTATTACAGCTTTTAGTAGCTTGGGTGGGCTGTGATTCTCGTGTTGTGGGTTTGCTGTGCAGGTATCCTCCCATGCAGGATGATGGGTGGAAAGGCTGGGTTCCTTCACTCCTGACCTGTTTCAAACTATAATCAACAATTTCAGATTTTGCTGAAACATCTGAGAATTCACTTGATTTTTTTTTTTTTCCTTCCCCATAACTCTTAACTCAGGTAAACTGTCCTGACCTCTTCTTAGAGTCATAGAATGGTTAGGGCTGGATCATCAAGTTCCAACCCCCCTGCCGTGGATAGGGACACATGAGCAGAGTATGGTCCTATTTCTTTTCTATTATTTAAGTCTTTCTTGTGGGACTGGACTTGCTACAGCTACCTGGTGCAGTGGGTTAGAGTGAGTGACAGGTCAATGCACACTGAAACATGAGTTCTGATTGAATGTTTTGTTGTGAGAACACCTATTGCTTTCTAACTTTATAGATGGATTTGTTCTGCTGTGGATTTTTGTAGAAATCTGCCTGTAATCAAATATCTAGATAAAATTCTTACATTCTATATGACTTTAAAGTTTATTCATATTTTGTAGGCCTTAAAAGACCATGGGCATGATTATCTCGTTGGCAACAAACTAAGCTGGGCTGACATCCACCTGCTGGAAGCCATTTTAATGGCAGAAGAATGTAAACCTGATATACTCTCTGCATTCCCTCTGCTACAGGTTAGTCATCCTCTGAGCTCAACATGGCACATAGCATACAAATGCCACTGCCTGGTTTTAAAAGCTAATTGATGTTTAAACATTATGAACCGTAACACTATTTGACTGACAGTTCTCTGTCTACTTCTGTTGGCCGCAGCAACCTGGACACATCCAAGCTGCCTTGTCCCCAAAGCTGCTGGGCGCTCACCTTGTTCCAGCTCTGCTTTTCCCAGCTGTTCTCAGCTGGCAGGAATTCACTTACTAATGCTACCAGTTTGGTCCTGTAACTGCTACTTCCTTGTCTTTAAACACGGCAGTGAGCCTCAGGAGGGGAAGTCTGTTGCCCATTGTGTCTGCAGCCCCCGTCCTCTTTTTGCTAGCAGAACTACATTTTGAAGAAATCATGTACAAGAGCTGTTCAGTTTCATATGTCTTGTCCTCCATGGTGCGTTACTGTGAGGTATTCCTGTCCTTGCCTCATTTTTGTTTTGCCCAAATGTATCTGCAGGATTTGAGTTCAGGCTGTGACTTTTTGCAGTTTCTTTTCTCTTTTTTTCTTCCACCTTTACCAGATGAATGAATCTGAACTCTCTTGGGAAACTATAAAATAACTGCACAGCACCAATATTGCAGATTTGAATGGATGGATTTTCCAGAAAGACTAAGATATTGTGGGTGTGGGTTTTCCCCCTTTAAAAAAAAAACAAACAAGGGAAAATGCTGAGTGCTGAGCTGGCTGTAAGGAGCTATTACCTTTCTCTGTTTAAAAAGTACTGTTTGAGAAGTAAAAATCCAAGTCACCTAATTTACAAGCAATAAAGGATGGAATTATGATTTCTTGACTCTCATTGGCTTTCCTGCTGCTTCTTACAGGCTTTCAAAGGAAGAATAAGCAACATTCCCACAATCAAAAAATTCTTGCAGCCTGGCAGCCAGAGGAAGCCACCAGCAGACGAGAAGTTTATTGCTACTGTGAGAAAAATATTCAATATCTAATGATGTGGCTGCTGAAGATTACACAAGTGTAGTATGTTACCAGAGCTATGCCTTAGACTTATAAACTGCATAGATGTATTCTGTAGCTTGCATCATATAGCCAATCATATGATAATTGTTAAGAGTACATGTTTAAATTAGACTAAAAGACAGATTTGCATCTGTTGAGTCCAGAAAGCAAGTACATGAAATAAAATATGCTGATACTTTGTGGGTTTTTTAATTACAGTACATGCCTGGCAGGGTAAAGTGTTTCAGCTGTGGCTTCCTGAGTATTGTGGAAAGAAAGCCCTCTGCCTCTTCGTCCACCCATTGTAATAAACTGCAAGGGAGAAGAACCACTCCAGATAAATGGGGAAGTCATTTTAAATTCAGGCCTGGAAAGTTTTGGTTTTCCAAACTAAACTCTACGTGGTCTCCTAGATCAAAGTTCACTCTTCCCCTGCTGTATTTCACTGCTGCCTCTGTATTTTTGGAGCTGCAGTTTAATAAATAAATAATTTTTTAAAAAATTTGAAACTCATGATCCTCACAAGTTCATGGGCCAAAGGAAGAGATGTTGTAAGCAGCTGTAAATGAGCTGCACTGCCTGCTTACCTTTTTAGTAAGAGTTAGTTTTATCTCAACAGACCTTAAAGCATTTACTACTATTACCTAAATTTCATGGGAACTTTCACCATCCCCTTTAAGAACACTGCCATTAACTGTTTGCCTTGCAGTTAATTCTTTCTCTCAGTAGGAAAACACAACCCCTGCAGTATGCATGCAATGCACCCCTGTAATATGCAGCCCAGCAAAGTGAACTCCTTTTCCAACTGGTGTGTGAGAAGAGCCAGGTGCTGTATTGCAGAGGTGCAAACCAGAACTGCCCCGCTCACTCAGACATGCTCCAGATTAGTTCCTTTGAGTTTTACATTAAAATTACCTGGGTAGCTGGAAGCAGTGCTTTGTGATGCCTACCGTGCTAATGAAGTTCCACTGAGCTATGTCTCTCCTCCAAATGAGCGCTATCATCACTGAACCGTTAGAGACTGGCACAGGGCATCACCTGTGCATTATGAGTCCCCAGCCCCACGGGGATACATTGGACTTGCTGAGAACACTACCTCTTCGGCAGGATTCACCTTGCCTGCAGTACAAGCACCCAAATTGTCAGTGGTTTCCCAAGCCTGGTATGGTACAGGCACTTCAATTCCTTTGATGTGCCTTGAAGTTCTGCTTCAGGATGAAATGAACCACATCCTATGTGTCCAGCTGGCAGCCCAATCTGAAATCTGTAACATTCCAGCTCAGTCACTGGTAAGCCTGGCACAGCCTGGCACTGCCTGGAGGTGATATTACCCATGTTTGTTAGCAGATTCCAGGGCTGAAGGCTATAGGGTGTGGGGGGGTGGGTTGCTTTTTTTGTCTTTTTTTTTTTTTTGTCAGTTGTGCCTTAGACATCTGAGCTGCCCACAACACCTTATCACCACCTAAGCCCTGCCAAGAATAAGCAGCTTGGTATTTCACTGATGGGTATGTGCAGCACCGAGCTCTGAAACATGACAGCCTTCATAAGCAAGCTCTGTATGAAAAATGAAAAGCAGCAAAATGTGTCTGTCTTCAGCAGTGCACTCACCCATACTCAGTTTCCTAATGATTTGGCTGTCTCAGCCAAGCTTTCAGACCCAGAGACTATTTCATGATTTGCTATGCAAACCAAAGCAAGTTCAATCCCTGAAGAGTTTAGGTCAGACTAGTGTGCTTTTCTTACGGGGAGGACTTCAGCAAGATCATCTGTGTAAGACCACAACAGTAAACCTGTTGAAGGGCATCGAGAGTTTAGAACCTGTTTGTCCAAGGTGGTGGGTGAGCCTTCCTCACCTGTGGTTCATGTCAGTGGGAATTTACAACGTGATATGTGTTTTAAAGTCCAGAGCGGATATTAGACTCTCCCACTGACAAGATGGCACATTGATGTGCATAAAAAACTGGGAAGCTTTGAACATTTCACATTTTATTTGAACACTGATAACTGTTTTTGCATTTAGAACCAGTGGAAGAAGGTACATGCGTTCAAAAGGAAGGTAAGTTTTCTAGTGCAAAACAGTAGAAGCCTAGGCCTTTCCTGATTAATAATTGACAGTATGATTATTACTGATTACTTAATCTCAGAAGCTACAAAATTTATGATTCAGTATACCTTATTAGCATAAACATGTATTTATATATATTCTCTCAGAAATACAGTGCAAGACTAACTCAATTTATTGGGGTGCTCAGCACCCCTGAAAGAGATCAAACAGTGTGAAAGATCCTTTAATTTAACAGGCTGCTTAAACAGAAGTAGATCAAAATATAAAAAAAGCTTGCAGAATATCAGATAGCAATAATCAAACAACAGCTACAAATCTTTTACAGAAAAGACAAATGCAATGCAAGACTTGTGTTCAAACTTCTCTTTCAAGTACAGAGAGCTTGCCTGTTTGTTCGGTGGGCGTGGCAGTCATGCTTCGGTTCTAAGTTGCTAAATTCTCTTACAGCAGCATAAAAACAAGCCTCAAAATCATCAAAAGGCTGCAAAAAAACCCAAACAGAGAACAAAAATATAAATAAGGTTGTGCATGAACAGTAGAAGTCATCATTAAATAACAAAAGTCATAAATAGCTGACACCACAGCTCCTAGTAGGCGATCTTTCAAACTGTGCAAACCTGCAGCCTCGGTGTCTGTTGAAACACACGTTCTACCCAGGCTTGAAGAACGATCCAAAATGGAAAAGAACATTTTCCACTAAGTCACAATTCTTAAATTTTGCATCTTGACACTCTGCATATGATTTTTTTTTCTCCCTGTATGTACTGGGACTCAGAATTAATGGAGTTATATTAGAACTGGTAATAACAAAGCCACAGACATTTCAGCAGACACAGATTCTGAGTTGAAAAATGTTTTGAGTTACAGACTCACTGGGAAAAAAAAACCACTTTGATTTAATGTGTAATTTAATTGCAAAATAGTAAGTGCAGAAAATTATGTTTTCCAGAACACTAAAACAAAAGCAGCAGTGAAGTAGTCAGAATGGTTAGAAACATCATAATTTGCAGTAATACTGACCAAAGTTCTTAGGTCAGGTCAGAAATGTCCTAGTTTTCAAAGCCTCCAGCAGGTTTGAATGCAGTACTTCTACCAACACTGAGGCTCACCTCAGGTTCTTCCAAGAGCCTTATCAATATGCAACTATATTTAATTGCAGATATCTCTTTCCTTTGCCGAGAAAGTCTCTCCATATCAGATGTATCTGACTAGTGAGATGAAAAAGCTGTTCACTGGAAACAGGACTGTGACCTCCAAACTAATTTAATTTAAACTATATAGTTTCTGGACTAAAGTAACTTTCCCAAAATCTGGCTTGGGTGAGAAGTCAAGTGGCAACTATTTGAAAATCAGTGAAATGTTTACATTAAGATCCTCAATATATGTTTACCTCAGGCATGCTACTAGTCCGGCTGGCATTAATTTCTTGGACCTCTTGAACCTCATTCCCATTATAATGGTCAAAAGAAAAGCTGAAACTGTAAAAAGACAATTCAATATATTTATGTTCTCACTTCTCCCAGTGGACTATTCAGGAACATGGAGAGTTATCAAAGGTCATTGCTATGTTTTGCTATGAACTGTGATTTAATAAAACATGAGATCAGAGTTATGGGTCTACAAACACATTCTTGCTTTTCCAAAATATATTACTGTGATTTATTTCAGCTGCAAATAAGGTTCCCATTTACAGCAGAATGCTAAATCCTATTGATACCAAGTGTGTTTATCAGACAGCAAATTGCATTCCCCTGGGGGAATGGGGGTGCCAATAAAGCAGGAAGAATCCTCATCATAGCAGTGACATGTATGCTGAATTTCTGGAACAGTGTGCTGCAAATTCCAACACACTAGGATCATTGCAGCTGTTTTCTTACTAACTGTTCTGGAAGCTAGAGCGTCCAACTTAATTTTCTTTTTAGAACACTAGGTCTGCATTCGCTAAGGCTGAAATACTTGATTGAAAGGCTTGCCACTTGGATTTGCTACAGAACAATAGCTGTCAACATCTCCTTCACCATAACTACAAATTCCTTCAGTTCCTTTTGCTACAAGGGAACCATCCTTGTCTGTGACAGTCAGGGCAACAAATACAGTGTAAGCAGCAAAGAACAAACATCATGGAAGGAATCACATCTTCCTCCATTTACCTAAGACTGGTGCTAACAATGAACAGACAAGGCGTGGGGATTTCCCACTGAACTAATGGCTGCTGAGCGCTACATAAATGAGGAGATTAATGAAAATACCTAAAACTCTGCTAAGATAGCTAGTTTTGTTAAAAAACTGTCACCTGAAATGCTTCCTACAAGTGGGAAGAGAGGCAGGACTTCTTACGGGCAGCTGGGCTTTAGCACTCTTGCAGCCAAAGTAATGGCAGTTACCCAAATCACTTCCTTTTTTATGGGGCAGTTACACCATCTGGCTAATCCTCTTAAAACTCCACTGTCTACTCCTGTGGACACTCCTGTGCTCACACGTGTCAAGAACTGAACTCTCTCCAGCATTACACAACAAGCTCTGACGGTTACAGGCATCTTACAAAACTCTACCAGCTAGGCATGTGCACTCATTAAAGATACCCAGAAAAAACCCAACTATGCTCATTTATCCACTGCTCTTATTTTCTGGTTCCATAGCTTTGATCCTCTCAGGAATGTCTGAAGAGTGGACTATTCCATAGCATGCATCTTGCCAGGGCCCTGAGTAAATTTACAGTTAATTGCAAGCTACAAAGCATGTTCACTCTGTAATGTTTTTCTTTCCAGTTCCTTTTCACATGTGCCAGTGAGTTTTTAAGAAGTTTAAATTACAGGACTCATTTTTAAAAGTGCTAGATATTAACCATTTCACTTGAAATCAGTTAAACAAATGCAATTAATTGAGCCAAGCTCAATTCAGTAAATTAGAGTCACATTAGAAATCCAACAAATCAGGAGCATCAACGTGCACTCTGAATAGCATCAACTCTTGCCTACTGAAGTCTGAATTTCATGAATGCATTAAAGTATTCAGAAAGCACAGAGTTAATTTCAGGGGGAGTAGGAAAATGTCTGAAATTATCATTTATAAAAGGACAAAGGAAATTTACCTAAGGTAGCTGTATGCAATATACCCTTTGTACACAGGACAAGTTACAAGAACCCCTTATCACGGTCTTGTGCTACCACATTGTAGGGGACTATTGCACAGGTGAGAAATACTATAATGATGGGTTTGGAGGGGGATTTTTCTTTAGTTTCTTAAGCTCTTAAAAGTTTGAGTACTCGCTTCATTTTACATTGCAATTTTCTGTTTTCTAAGTTTGGAGCAGTAAGAGTTGGCTTTTGGCACTTTGGGAGGTTAGGTGTAAGGGAAAACAGTCTGATTTTCTACAGAAGCAATACACATTTATTATGGACAGCCCTTATTACTCTGAAAGCAGACAAAGTGGCCACCAACTGTTTTAAGGGTGTGGACCTGTGTCTAATTCTTCATTCCTTTGAAATCTTCCTAGTAGGTTCTTTATTCATTTGAGATATTTTTTATCTAGAAGACACTTTCTTCCATACTGAGATACATCAGCCTGGAAGAGATTAAAAGCACCCTGAACATTTGGCCCTGGCAGAGCACTTTGTATGAATACTTCCTAACTCACTTCAGGCAAAAACTGCCCTGATGAGGTCAGACCACCTTGTTTCATTCAGCACAGGGGGACCTAGAAGAGGCAACCCATTCAGAGCCAAGGTTGACGACATGTTTAGATTTTAAGCAATCAGAACATAATTCATAAACATTCTGAACTAAGACTGCTTTAAAAAGTCTTTGTGCTTTTTACTCTAATCAGAGCTTTCTAAGGCAGGTGTCATGAACTGTATCTCATCTGTATTGCTATAATGTCTATTAAATTAGAAATACATATTTCTCCATTTGAAAGTCCTCTCGTGCCTACACCTACGTGAAATGCACAACACTGACAATATTTCAGTGCATCTTACATACACAAGCAGATTAGTGGAAATTTTGGGTTATTCCTTTCAAAACCAATGGATTAGGAAACAGGCAACACTTACTAAATTTCAACTAGTCTTCTCTTCTACAAATTCTGTATCCAAATTAGTGAATTAATTGACCCATAAAAGTACAATACCATACACATATCCAAAAGCACGTCACAGTGAATGAGTGTAGGTTTATATATACTTAAGGCTGTGTCTTCAAGAAAAGTGGGGTGGTTTGGGGGGGTTGCTTTGTTTTGTTTTTAACAGTGGGTTAACTTAACCTGAGGAAGGTCATGGTGGCAAAACTGGAATATCCAATTTTAGGCCATACAGGAGCAGATAAGGTATGTCTGTCATTACCACCTTTATAAAAGAAGCCAGCTGGTGCAAACATACTTTGCTAACAATGCTATTTAATTTTTCTTTAAAAAAATAGAAGCTTTTACAATGATAGCTGTTATAAAGCACAAAGCCAGCATGAACACTATACCATGAATTCTAGTTAAGCTCAGAAAAAGCGAGTGTGTACTCACAGAATCTGGATTAAATGCATTTTAAATGCATTTCTGCACATGAAACCACAGCCTAAAGGCACCTTTGCTAAAATGATGTAAACAAGCTCCCAACAGGTCTTATTGCAAATCAGTTGTGTGACATTAACAACGTCCCAGTTAGAGACTGTAGCTCCTTATCTCCAGGAGGGCTTCAAGGCAAACTACCTAAGGTGACAATTATTGCATAGTTTATATCCTGTCTTTCTTAGCAGCAGATGAAAAACACTAAGTGAAACTACGTGTTTCACTGGGAGCTGAGGATTAGTGCCATTATGCAAGACTGGACCCCACACCTACTTTCCTGCTCAAATTACATCCTAATCTGTAGCTCTAATGATTTTATTCCGTACCCTTGTCATGTTTCTCAGTTGGATTTCACAATATTTGCAGTGTTAGGTAACCATCTAATAAAGGGAGGCGCTGCCAGGTGGTACCACACACCTGCTGATTTTGTGTGAATGATCTGCCTTATCTTGCAAATGGTTCCACAGGTAAACTCTTGGATTTTGCAACCTAAATTGAAGTGTCTAAATCTATTTTTTTTTTTAAATCACAATTAAATGAAAGCAGTGCTCAACATTCAATGTAAGAGAGATTTCTAATTGCAATTCTGAAAAATGCTTGGTTTTGCTGGGTTTTTTTCTTTGTGTCTACTATAGTAAAGCACTTACACAAGGATATCTTCACATTTCTTGGATCACGTGTTACGCAGTAAGCCCCGTAACCAGCCACAGAACCAAAGGTGAGACCAGCAGCTAAAGAGATTTTACTACCTGCAAGAAACCATTCAAGTGTTATTTCTCAGGGGAATGCCTTTCAAGCTCAATCTTTACACAGGGGTTCTCTCTCCACACAGTATTATCCAAATGTTTTTAAAATATAACCAATTTTGCTGCAGTGCAGCTAGCTCACCCGGTGTGAACAGAGAGGTAACATTTCTGTAACTGGGTCATGCTCTTGCATGGCATTAGGGGCAAAACTGACTAAATTAGAGGCAGATGATGAGATGCCATGAGGTAATACTTGCAATTTGGGAAAAATAACCTTTGAAACACAAACCTGAACTCGGCAGTTTTCTCTACCATACATACCTTTGGAAGCATTTTTGTAATTTCTCATGACTATGTTGATTTTAACTGTGTCTTACACCCCTTGAGAGTCTCCAAAAATGGTACAAATGTGTCAATATATACAAAGGGTAAATTGGACAACAGATGTCGTCATAAGCCTTTCAGTCTGAGATCAGTCCTGGGCAAGGAAATGGTATCACCAACATCACAATTAATAAAGAATTTGAAAAGAGTTAAAACAATTCGATGGCAATGGAGATGAAAATATGGCTTGTAAAAGTATCTTGACATGTTCTTTCAGTGCTGTTACAAAAGTGGGTGATAAAGCCCAGAGTTTCAGTAACATACCTGGGTTTCTGAGTAGTCATTTGACTTGGTAGTATAGAAGTGTAGAATCAGCACAGCAGGCATTATCAGGATTAAATCGATCACAATATGTATAAAAATGAAGAATTCAGATCCCCAGATGCTATTTATCTCACAGTTCTGTTATACTGAATATTTTTAAAGAAGAATTTGCAAGGAAACAGAAATAACTAGCAATAAAAAAAAACCTAATCCAGATTTGCCACAAGGACAGACCAGCTCTTAAAAGAGTGAAGAACAAGCAAATGGGACAGTCAGTGAGTGCAGCTGCATGCAAACAAAAGAATCCAGCAAGGGCTGTCAGGAAGCGAGATATAAAGCCATATCCCTAAGGGTAAAGCAGATGCACGCTGCGCAGGGAATCGGCGCCCCTGAATCACAAGCATACGGATGGATAACGGCCACAGAAGAAAACTGACGGGCTGCTGGGCTGTGTGCGTTATGGGGAAGCTAACTGGGACAGCCTGGAGATCCCGCCCGTCCTTGGTACCACTGCGACCTCTGCTGTGCTCGACTCGAGCACTGCGAGCTGGAAAGGGCTGTGAAAACAACCGGAACAGGGAAAAGGCGCTTTACAGTACATGATAACCCAAAAGCTGGTTATCTTAGTGTGAAAATGCGTGACTTTAGCAGAATGTGATAATTAGCCATTGAAACAGAATACCCAAATAAACGGTTTTCTTTCCAGTGTACGTCTGGAAATCTCAGAATCGAGCCTGGATGCCTCTGTAGAAAATAAAGCTGCAATGAAAGCACATCCATTGTGCTCAGTGCGGGAATGATTACAGAAGAAATGAGAATACCCAAAATACACTGAAGGTCAAAGATAACATGACAGTCCCTTTTTACCCTGAAAACAAAGTTATCTGTAAGCTTAACAGCCTAAGTTGACACAAGTAAATCTCATGAGACCCGTTTATAGGAGTACAGGATGGATTCAAGATGCAGTGGTGTTTGATTATAGCAACATTGTCACATCTCGCATCAATTCTTTTACAAAATGTAGCAGAGTGGGAAGTCAAAGGCTTCATTTCCAAACCCTGCTGACCCAGTGTTTACCTTTACGAGTGTATCCTACAACACCTCCAACAGCTAGCAAGGCGGCATATGCAAAACCAATCCAGTCAATAGCCATGGCCTCAACTCTGGGGAAGAAAACACATTGTAACAAACAAGTTTCTTGTCCTTGCTAAAGGAAATGATAATTACTTAAAGTGTTCTAAATAGCACTACATTCTCCTAAGTCATATTTGGCTGCTGTGTCAAAACATTTCAATGGTGAGGGCATGTCTATTGGCTACTGTATTGTCTTTTCACTAACTCCCCCCCCCACACACCTTATACCTCAGTATCTAGCTATACTGTATTTCTGTGAGGGGAAATTAGCATTTTGGGGAGGTATTTGGCATACCTTTTTTCCCCAGTCAAAAATACATGAATGCAAGCAGAAAGCTCAACACTACAATCAGATTCAGATTTCTTGCATTTGTGCTGTCTGGACACACGTGGCAATTCTCAGTGCACAGCTTAGTGCCCGTTCAGCTGAGCTGTGCTTGGTGTAGTTTGAGCAGGATGTCACAGGCCCTGCAACACCAGGCAAATACACAAATTTTTAGACACTACCCGAAGTTTCCAGATGGAAGCCTTGGTTGTCTTCAGGAAGCCACGTATACAGCAGCTTTGTCCTATCATTGTCTTTTGTCTCACCTTTAGATGCTGATGCATTCTCCAGTTAGACTTCTGTCCTCCAAAAAGCATTTAAGTTACTGATGCCTGGCTGTGCTCTGTAAAGGTACAAGCTGCAGCGGTCTGCAGCCCGACAGCCCCAGCAGTGCTACTGCCTCTGTCCCAGCAGCCAGTGTGGCACACCTTTCCGCCTCCATCTCCCAACAAGCATACACTTAATTAAGCACACGCTTCTTTCTACCTGAGCAGGGGGGTCCTTGGTCAGTGTTAAAGGGGTGGCAGGAAAGAGCACAGGCTCATCACTTCACGCCGTGCCTTTAATATTAGAGTCAGCAACTCACAACGTGCCCCTGACACGCATAATTCCGAGATGCGAGGTGGCTTTAGGGGCACCCTCGAAAACGAAGTCGGTGAAGGCAGATGCTAGGCTTAGATCCCGGCCTTCGATCCACCCGGCCTTCAACCCACCCGGCTTTCGTCATCAAGGGAGCCAGGCCGAAGCCGGGCGCCGCCGTCCTCCCTCGATTGGGGCCTTCCACCTGCTGCCCCGGGCCCACCGGGTGCGCGCCCCCCGCCGCCTGCCTCTTCCTTGCTTCTTCCCCCGCCTCCGCTCCGCGCAGCCCTCCTGCCCCCCGCGGCGGAACCCCCGTCAGAAGGCGGGCGGCTGCGGCGGTAGTAGTATCGCCCTCCCCGCGCCGCGCTCGCCCTTAGCCGCCCCCGCCAAGGCTCAACCCCCCCGGACACGGCGCCCCTCCACCACTCCGCCGTACCTCGTCCCGCCGCACCGCGCCCGCCCCGCCGCCCTCCGACCTCCCCGGGCCCCGCCTCCCGCGCCCGGCGGGCAACGTGAGGCATCGTAGAGCCTGCAGCTTCATCCCTCTTAGCAGTCCCCTCCCCGGCCTCTGCCCCTCGGCGGGCCTGGACCCGAGCCCGGGCGAAGGACGGCGCCTGTCGCCATAATGGCGGCGCCGCGCCGGCACCCGGTCGCGCTGCCTCATGCGGAGCTGCCTGTGCGGGGGGAGCGGTGTTATGTAGCCTTTGGGCTGAGACCGGAGGCGGGGAGACAAGCCCGGTCAGCGCAGGGCTGTGGTGCTTTGCACCGTGTTTGTGGGGTCCCCTCAGCGGCAGGGCCTAGCTCCGGGGTCGGCCTCTTCTGCTTAGTGAGACTTCTCGTCCTGCCCTCAAGCGGCTCGCCACCCGTGGCTGCATCCGTGGTTTATTCTAAGCCTGAGGAATCCTGCCCTGCCATGTTGGGAATGGGAGACTGGAGTCTGCAGAGCTGCTTGCCCCCTGAAGGGTGCACATCTTGCAGAGACCTGGGCAGGGGTAGGAGCAAGGATAGGGGTCTCTGGCCTGTACCACCCCTGAGACACCCTGTTACCCAGCGGCAGGCGCCCATTGCCATGCAGACACCTTTTGCTCTTCACACAGGGTGCTTCCCCTCTCCTTCTCAGTTCCATCTTAGAAACTTTGAGGGTTGCCTCAACCAGACACATAGGATGAGTGCTGAAACCCAGCAGGCCCAAACCTTTAGACTTGGATACTGCATTCATAGCTGAGACTCTGTCGTGTGCTTATTTTAACACGTTGACTTATCATCTGCTAGTCTCGTTTGCTGGAGCTATTCCATCAGGAGCCATTTCTGTCCATATCGTGTCCCCCCTCCACAGTATTTCTTATGCTTTCTCTCAAGTGAGCTGTTCTTGACTGGTGTGGGACGTGTCCTTCGGCAGTAATTGAGTGGTGCCTGCCTGTGACATTCCCCACGCTTCCATTGTTCCCATGGACAAACTGAGCAAAAACATGGCCACAGCAGGGAGACACACACAATGCTGTGTGTTGGAACTTGGATACCTGCCTTCTTCAGGGGTCATTTGAAAACTCCTGCCAAAATCTTGTGTTTCCTTTAGATTTCTTTGCTTCAAGGTGTGGGAGTTTTCCGCTCCAGAGAGCTTGCTGGAAAGCGAATCAGTATGCTCATTAGGGTTAACATATTTAATTTCCATTCCTAATGTTCCATTTGTTTTTTTCTGTTAGCATTTAACTGCTGTGACACAAACCCACTCCGTGTGAGTTGTCCAAGTCTGTCTGCTGGGTGGAAAACAGAACCAATCTCCTTATCTCACCAGTGTCTGTGGGAAGGAAGACTGAAGGTACAGCAACTTTGGAAAACAAACATAGGACACTTGAGGGCAGGACGACTCCAAAATGCAAACCAAAAGCAGATTCATAAGCTGAAGTCCAGAAATCTTGGATTTTTTTATGATGCATTCCGAAACTTGAGGCTCTTGAAAGGCACAGTAAAATAAACAGTGGATTAAACAAAGCAAAACCGTGCAGTTCTATTTGAGGGAGCTCCAAAGTGGAATAAATACAGTGTCTTTTGGCACCTCTAGGGTAATGACCAGTTGTGGTTACTGATTCGATGATAGTCCTCACTAAAGTAGATTGGATAACCCTGAAGTCTGGTCTAAATTTGAATTCACGTAATTATATGCTGCTTGTTATGTTCCTTTCCATTTTCAATAGTGAAAAGTATTTGGTATTGTTTTCTCTAAGCTGTCATTTAAACTATTGTCTGATGTGAAAGAGTTGCTGTATTTTACTGCACAGGTAGCCTTCCCTGGGAGGTTTTTAATGGGCAGAGAATTCATTAAATTCCTTTGTTGGTAGCAAGATAAACCCCTCAGTCCTAACAGTGAGATCTAACAGCTAGCAGCAAAGCTGGAGTTAATGGTGTAAGCACTTTCTGTTCTAGTTTTCAGTTGTTCATAACTGCCAGTCTGAGTTGAAATTTACCCTGTTGGGTTTCTGCTGGTTTATTTTAGCTTGTTTTGGTTGTTTTGTTTCCTATTACGATTTGCTTGCTTTGTTTTTGGGAAATTCCTTTTGCAACAATCAAGCCAACTACAAGAATGAATTTAAGGAAGAATACACATTTTTGTCCATTTTAAACATAACCATTGCACTGAACAGCCTCTAGCATCTCTCTGGTATGGAAAAACAGACTTCAAATTTGGCAGGTCAATTGCTTTAGTTTCAGGGATGAAAATGAAACCTGAAGGGAAAAAAGGTTAAAAGTGCTGAACAGGGTTTCTTAAAATTCTAAAGCCCAGTCCCCTGAAAGTTCCACCCCTGTTGATCATGTGTGACCTTTTGTCAGGCCTACCTACATTCACATCTGAATATATGCACTCTCTCTGGAGAAAGGCTGAGCTTGTACCTTGCTTTGCAGATGTTCTGTAAAAAGCAAGAAGCCTTTAAGGGGCTTGGCCTGAAATGTAACGCAGCCCATATCCCCATCTCCCCTTCCCTACCCCCCATCCCACCCCCCCAGTCTCTGAACATTTTTGTCCAGGCTACCTGTTGGTGGAGAGAGTGTTTGCAGAATGAATTACATAAAAGACCTGTATCCTGCTGTATTGATGGGTTTTGTTGCTATTTGTATGTTAACACTAAAAATGCTCACAGCTCTAAGCTCCAAGTAAGATTTAATGCTAACATCATGTGGTACCAGAAGGGATCTGTAGAAATGGAAGACCACCTTCAAATTACCAGAGAAAGAAGAAGAGGTCCTGAGTGGCAAAAATTGAGCAACAAAGCATGTGGAGATAGCTGTAATTCTGGAAGGGTTTTGTGCAAAAGTTTCTTCCCTTCTGCAAGTGGGGCTGTGGAGAAGGAGCAAAATACAGTTTTTAAATGCACATGGCAATGGCTTCAGGTTTAATAATCTGTTATTAAATAGGGAAAAAGTCAGTTGTCACGTTCTGGTACAAAAAACTGGCTGTTAGAAAGAAATTCTGTAAGCTTTCACATATATATGTGTACTAACAGGTATTTTTATATACGTTTTATATATATATATACATGCACTAATATAAAAGTAATGAGAAGGACTGTTGTCTTAAAAATAATCGATTTTTTTTTTGAAAGGCTGAGGAGACTGATCTGGAGCCTCACTGGGCTGCATTTACAGGTACTGAGGTGTCAGTTCCTGGAAGGTTTAATATGAAAGCTTAGATCCAGAGTCATCCCTGGACATTCAGTCAAATCTTAAAAAGCAGATACTGCTCATTATAAGAACCATGAAGCAATCTGGCAGAGCACGTACATTAATAAACAGCCACACAAACTAAGGCCTTTTCTGAACTAAAGATATGTAAACATGGACTAAAGCCTCCAAAGGGGAAATGAGATCGGTTCTTGCACAGTGATTTCACAGGAGGTGGTGCTCTAATTTAACAGTTTACTGCTGCCAAAAGGGCCTCTTCACATCGAATTATGCTTTCCAATCCCTTATTTTGTGCAGTAATTGATGGGGTTTGCTCCTTCTCTCACAGTCCTCAATGGCTGAGTCAACTGAAACATAACTGGGCAGAAAAACAGGTAGTTATTTGCTAAATTTGTTCAGTCAGTTATTTGTTTCAGTTAGTTCGTTCAGGAGGGTCCAGCAAGCATCATGGCACCAAGGAAGAGCTGGGACTGCATGACCTGGTGGGAGGCTGGGGAGAGCTTCTGTAGGGTTCGGTGAGAAAGAGTGAGATAACCCGGAGCTGCGTATTTCCTCTGCCTTTTCAGAGGTAAACTGTGGCACAAAGTGAAATTCTTGGTAAATTCAGTGAAATGCAGCTCAGAATTATGGTTGTTCAGTGGTATCTCAGGAATCTTCCCAGATGCTGAGTCCAACAAACTTGTGTTTCTGGATGCTGGCAAACACTGAAATAAGGTACGTGCCCACAGAAACCTACCTGTGAGCCCTGGGAGCTGACAATATCCAGTTTTTGTGTGAGGTCTCTGGCAAAACTACATTTAATACCGGACACATTAATGTGATTGAGATATGCAGTGATGGGAGAGCTAAACCTGCTTCTACCCACCAGGCATGATCAAAGGGCTGTAGCAGTTGTTAAGAGCAAGTGGTGAAACAGCCCTGGGTTCTGATCAGCGTAGCGATTCGGTTTTCCTCGCTGAATTCTCAAAAGCTGATGGACTCCATTTCCTGAAGAAACTGAGGTTTTTCTCTTCAGTATCTTAGGAATCCTTGGTGTAAATAAATCCAGATTAGGACCACTAGCTGCGCTGCACTGTGCTTCCAAGTTATCCCAAATTTCCCATCTTTCTTAAGTATGTGGATTTTAAAGCAGTTCAGGAAGTCAGAGCGAAACCCTGAGGGATTTCAGAGACATTTGAGGAGGCTTGTTTGTCATTGTGCGATGTTTTCAGCTGATTGAAAACAACTCATGAAGATGAAAGTTTCTTGGGACTGAGAAGGGATTTGTGTGTGTGTATTTTCAGACCTTTTCTCTAATATCTGTGGTGCTATGATAGACATCAGATCTCTGACACCTCTCACCACAATGTACAGAGGGGTCTACTTTCGGCTGCACACACTGAGAGACAAGAGTTTTTCAGACAACAGCTCATTGAAGGACAGAGGCACAGGATTCCTTGCCATCTCCAAATTCTAGCAGATGACACCCAGGCATGCCTAAAGCCTGTGTATGCCTCAAGGCAGCTTCCTGGGCTGGAAAATAGTTTGAAGCTAGGAAAGTTTTATAATGAAAGTTCATACATGCATGCCCTGTCTTTTCTCTTTCCTAGGCATGAGTTCATGTTCTTGCTGTTCTCTTATCCGTGTCCATAGACTGACACAGGAGCGTGAGCGGGCTGGACCTTTGTTGAGGTCCAGTATGGGCAAGGGTATGGACAGAAGTATCCAAATTATAAGCATCCTTCAGATCATTCTCATGAAAAAAAAAATAAAAGGAGAGTAAAATACAACATCCTTCCCAGAAGGAAGAAGCTTGTGAGATCCTAGCTTTTATGGGGTGCACAGAGAGTGGCTCAAGCTGAGATTTTGCAGTAACTTATTTCAATTGCTGACTTCCCCATTCTCAGTCCCTTCCTTGAACCACCTCTGGCATTCAGTGAACTTTGTGCTGAGCCATGATGATAAAACTTAAGAAACTTTAGCTTGCTGTTGACATTTCTGCTCTGAAACTGCAGTCTTAGAGAGCTGACCCTGCTTGCGTATCAGAGGGGAGCGAGAGGTGGAGGGACAGTCCTGCTCAAACCCACATGCCATACTGCAAGGCAGTGAGGCTCTCTGCAGCGTGAGCTTCAAATTTCAGAGTGAATATGATCAGGGTTTATAAATTCAAGTCAGTGGGTAGAGGGATTGCAGATTGCTCTCCAAAACCTGCAGTAGTTAAACTATGGGGCACTCACTGAAGCCGATAGGAGATTGGCTTACAAAAAGTAAAGTATATCTTTTAAAAAGTATTTTAATGTAGCAGATAGAGTGAATTTGTGGATTTTGCTGCCAGGAGAGGTTTTGGAAGCAGATAGGTCAGCTGACTGGAAGGGAAACTAAACTACGGACTGGACTAGAGGTTCATAAAGAGATTCTGAAAGGAATGAGCAGGGATGTGCTCCTTAACATCCCTGCTACAATGATTGTGGGAGCTGGAAGAGAACAAAGGAAATGCATATGCCTGACTTGAATGTTCTCTTTGAATAGCATCTCTTGTCATTGGAGGAAGGCTCGTGGGGATAGCTGGGTATTGGTCTGACCCATCAGGGCTTCCCTTGTGTTCTTTTCAGGACCTTAGTTTTGTGTCCACAGGTGTGTGAAGAGAAATGTGATGTTGGTAGGAGATTGTATTTTATTGTTCGAAGGTGGTGTCTCAAGGTTGTCCTACCTCAGTGAAACCTGATATTTAGACAACTAACGCTGTGTTGTACCATATTGTGGAAACATGCAATTTTAGGACAATCCACATAGTATCAGCACTTAGAAAAGGAGCCCCTGACTAAATTATGTGCCCCCTAAGATCCTGTCTGCACAGAATTTGATGAACACACACATCCCAGGAAAGATTTCATAACGTATGATAGAATTTGCTCCTAAGATATCCATGTGTTTTGGATATATTATTTGAGATTCTTCTGGAAAACATCTAGTGCAGCTGAAGGAGAGGGAGTGCCAGATTAGACAGATTACTAGGCATGAATCCCAACTCTTATTTGTATGAGTATTCCTTCAGCCTTTAGATAATCACATTAACATCAGGACTATTGCTTACACAAGTACTACTGAGAAAAAGTGGTGAACAGGCTTGGGCCCTCAAAGCAGTGTTCTTGTTCCAGCACTTTACCAGTAAGATTCTGACCTTGTTTCCTCTTCAGACCTCATTACAGTTGGGACAGCCAGTAAAGAGGACCACCCACTACTCGACAGCCACCAGTTATGATTATCAACCCATGTTTTACACCTATCAGATATAACATTTTTTCCTTCCCCTTCTGTGGTGGGTTGACCCAGGCTGGAGGCCAGGTCACCACCAAAGCCACTCTGTCACTGCCCTCCTCAGCTGGACGGAGGAGAGAAAATAGAACAAAAGGTTCATGAGTTGAGATAAGGACAGGGAGAGATCACTCAGCAATTACTGTCATGGGCAAAACAAACTCAACTGGGAAAAAAAGAATCTAATTTATTACCAAAGCAAAACAGAGTAGAGCGATGAGAAATAAACCCAAATCTTAACACACCTCCCTGCACCCCGCCCTTCTTCCTGGGCTCGACTTTAGCCTCAAATTCTCTACCTCCTCCCCACCAGCTGCACGGTGGGATGGGGAATGGGGGTTGCAGTGAGTTCATCACATGTTGTCCCTGCTGTTTCTTCCTCCTCAGGGGGAGGACTCCTCACATTCTGCCCCTGCTGCAGCATGGGGCCCCTCTCATGGGAGATGGCCCTCCATGAACTTCTCCAATGCGAGTCTGTCCCATGGGCTATAGTTCTTCACAAACTGTCCCAGCATGGGTCCCTGCCATGGGGTGCAGACCTTCAATACCAGACCCCTCCAGTGTAGTCCCTCCATGGGGTCACAAGTCCTGCCAGAAAACCTGCTCCAGCATGGGATTGTCTCTCCATGGGACCACAGGTCCTGCCAGGAGCTTGTTCCAGCTTGGACTTCCCACAGGATAACAACCTGCTCTGGATGCATCTGTCTGCTCTGATGTAGGGTTGTCCATGGGCTGCATATGGAATATCTACTCCCCCATCATCCTCCATGGGCTGCCGGGGCACAGCCTGCCTTACCATGGTCTCCTCCCCTGGTTGGAGGACAATCTCTGCTTTGGTGACTGGAGCACGTCCTTCCCCTCATTCCCTGGGTGTCTGCAGAGTTCCTTTCACTTCTTCTCACTTCTTCCTCTGATTGCAAAAGCTGCCACTAGTTGGGGTTGTTTTCCTTTTTAATTCTGTTATCCCAAAGACACTACCACTGTCACTGATGGGCTCGGCCTTGACCAGCGTTGGGTCCATCTTGGAGCCTGTTTGACAGGAGGGAAATTTCTAGCAGCTTCTTGCAGAAGCCACCCCTGTAGCCCATTACTACCGAAATCTGGCCATGCAAACCCAAAGCACCTTCCAAAATTCATTTCACACTTAGATAGATGAGAGTATATTAGTGCTATATTTCGTGATAGGTTAATTATGGATCTTTGACTTCTGCCGAGTGTTTCTTTTGCTGCTCCTCCAGTGCAGATGAACACGACCGTGTGGTAAAGGAGCCCCCAAAGTGCTGTAACACTGGTATCTCATGGTGGTTGTCATCAGGCAGCATGAGTAAGGATATGTTTCCTGGCAAGCCAGCTTGGAGAAGCACAGTGAGACCTCAGAGGTATCACCTAATAATAGCAGTGACCTAATTTTAAAAAAGAAAAATGCTATCTTCATTGTTTGTGGTCAGTAATACCCAGAGGAGTAGAGTACCACTGTGGGTGCGCAGGGAGTATCATAACCATCAAATGATAGAAAGTGTTTACATATCTACTTTTGTGTGCAATTAATCAATCTAGGAAATAAATGAAGGGATTTTTATTTGTACACCTAAGAGGGGGAGCCAAGTCCAAGCACGCACATAGATCAGTCCCAAAAAATGAAAACATGAGAAGAATAATGCCAACAACCCTGCAACTTAAACTCCAGATACCAAGCCAAACATCTATGAAGGAAGAAGTATTCCATGGAAAAATAGCATACTCTTGCCGTCTTTCAGACCACAGAGTTACAGTCGTTATGGCAAAGCTGTAATTACTGCATTGTGAATGCAGTGCCGCAGACAATGGCCCGTTGGTATTTTTCCACTATAAAGCCTCATGCGAGGTTTGCAATTTTGTTCAACACAATTATCTTTGGCTGGGATATCCAGCTACAGTCTCAGCCCAGAAATAGATTATATATTTTTTTTGTTTGTTTCCTTTACCAAGTTGTTCAAAGTTCATTGTTCAGTAAGTGCTGGAGCCTTCCTGACTGCAAGCCTGCTGATGCCCCACCTGTGTGGTGAGGGTGTGTGGAGAGGTTTCTTGTCACTTGCATCAGTATGGAGGCTGTGAGGCTATTGCAGAGCCCACAATTTAGGCCAAGCTGCCTGCAGGGCTGTCAGTGCAGCCTGGGAAAGCTGGGACAACGGGGCTATAGCCAATGAGCACTGATGAGCATGTCCAGGCGTGCGCAGCAAAACACGCTTTAGGGAATACTAGAGTATGTGATTACAGCTATGGAAGGAGGGAGTCTTGGCCTGGGTAGGATTGGAAAGATTTGTCTGCTTTACAGAAAAAGGAAATTCTGAGTTATGTAGGGAAAAAACCCAAGAAACCCAACCAAAGCCCCCAACCCTATAGGATTAGTGAAACTCTGCAGCGCACAAAAAACACTTGTACAGTTATGATTTCGATTCTTTAGTGGGGCTTAGCTAAGGTTCTTCTCTGTTAGACTGTGATAACTGAGATCCCAATCCAGCCCAGTTTGTCTTTTTCACAGCTAAATCCGAGGGAAAATATGGTGCCAACAGTGAGTACTGATCTCCAGATTGAAGTATAATGGCATGTTTAATCACAAATGCGAACCATATAACATCTGCATATAAACTCCAGGGAAATAGGTCTGAAATAACCATATGTGTAATGTCTTACTTCAAAACAGTTATTCTGAAACAAATATTGCATGCACTTAAGGGATGTCACTTGTATTTAGATGTGATTCACCAGCCATGAATTTATTCCTTAATTTATTCAGTGTCAGTGGTCTGGAAGAAAACAAAATCCTTGAGGTACGGCGATCTCTGGTTGCTTCAGCAACTTGTTCAACATTGCAGGGCAAAACAGCTGAGTTCACATAGTTTAAAATAAATAAGCAGTTTATTGCTTTATTGACAGTATGTAATAAACCAGCTATCAGTCAACCATGCATACAATATCAGTAATACAATAGGCAAATCATACCAGAAATTTCTAAATATTCTCCTATAACTAATCCCAAAGCTGCCTTAGTGTACACGTACATGTGCACAGGAACACATGGACATCCACACGAGCTGTATGCACCCCCTCATGAGCAGTGTATGTTACACAAACACCACCCCACTTTCCAAAGATTGCAGGTCTCCTGTGGGAGACGTGGGTCTTTTACCCTTAAGCAGACCCCTGTAGCTCCCTGCAGGTCACTGGCTGGACCACATGCTCTTAAGCTATCTGTCCTCCAAGGTCTCTCCCTCCCATGAAGATTTTTCATGCTTCTTTTCAGCCTGACTCCTGCTTTGTGTCAAGTCTGTTATTCCCTGGTAACTCTTTCATCTGGCTGATGGTTGTCATCTGTAACAGAATCAGTCTGGGCAGGTGCTGACCAGGCAGTTTGCTGTATGTGGTCTGCAGACAATGACACACATACATAAACACTTTGGACACATCTTTATCTTCACAGGTGACACTATCTGTGCCATTTGTCAATGTGCAAGGCAGGGCTTGAGGTGGGTGGTCTGTGGGCCCCTGCCTGATCCATAATGAGGAAGAACCATTGTTGGGAGGCACGTGGGCCACAGGAGAAGGGAGAGCAAGATGCACAGCCTTGTGGCCTTGCAGCCATGTGGCTGATGCTCCTCCAACCAGAGAGAATTGTGATGTTCTGGATGCATCCCACATGGTTGAAGGTAATTAGTGGGCAAGCAAACCTATTTTCAGACTCTCTTCAAACTCCAAAATCCAAAAATAAAAATAGTGGCTGCTTTACTAAATGTCAGTTGAACACCTATTACGATTCTCAATAAAGGCATCATAAATGAGACGGAAGCAGCAAATTGGATCTTTGGAAAAACTGTGCAGAGAAACCACCTGGGCCTGGTGTTCTACTGGATGGTGAGGAATTTACACTTCACACTCCCACAGTTTACATTTTCTGAGGTGATAAAGACATTTGGATCATTTTAGTTTTTGGATGTTTTACATAAAATGAAGAGCCATGATTGAATCTGGAACCGTAGTCAGGAAATAGCCAGACTGTGTACAATGTAGCAGAGTGCTAACGTGCCACGTGTTACGTGATTAATTTAGTATAAATGCCAGTTATGGATTTGGTTTGTCAGCAGTTGGCTTGAGTTTTGTGATTATTGGCCAGTCGTTTAACTAATGGTTTGATCTGTGACAGAATCCTCAACTTTTGGGAGGGACAGAGCTCTGCATTGATAATTTAATGCATTGAATGTGTGCAGAGCTTCTAGGAAGGATACAGATAAATTCTGGGGTCTTAATGTAGCTGATGAATAGCCTTTTCTCTCAATACAGTGTAATTTATGGTGGTAAATCGGGGCGGGGAATAGAGCTATGTGGCTGCTATTGTTTCAGTCTGTCTTCAGGCAGTGTTTTTGAACTGCAGATAGGCATGCAAGGAAAACTCAGGGTCTGGCTATAAACACAGCTGCGAAGTCCGGCACTGCTCTTGCCTCTGAGTCAATCTCTCATCGCTGTTCTTGGTATATCAGCACTGGGCCATAGGGAAGGGCTGTCTGTCAGAGGTAACTGAAGAGGGAGGCACTAACCATCTGTAGGTATTTAAGGTCTCCTAACATTTTTTACATGCTGAAGGATAATCCAGTGTTATAATTTATAGCATTTCTACATATTTTCCTCTACATTTTCCAAGGGAATTCAGTATTCTTGGTCTTCTGTCTTTCCCTTCTGTGTCCTATCTCTTTATGTCACAAACTGATTTTCCCCTGTCTCTGCAGTTCACTGTTGGCTGAAATGACCCCTGTAAGTCTTTGTGAGTTTGATATTTTTCAAAAGATTTTCTGTGTAAATTACAGGTCATTGTTTGTGCTGGAGCTAAAATGCAAGCAGCAGCTTTCCCTAAAGCTTTAAGATTTTGAGTGGGCTAAAATGGGATTAAGATCTGGTGTCTACTTTGAAAAAATCAATGAGTGCCATATTCCCTTGCTTTCTCTTATCCATATGGTGTAAATCACTTGGCAAATGCCAGCTTTATTCCAGAGAAAAGATGTATAGATAGGTAAAGGTTCTGTGCCTGCAGACTTTCTGTATGTGCACACCTGTACTGGTTAGCAATAAGTAATTATGTACACTACTTGTAAAATCAAACTCTTGTTTCCATTAAGAAATTAAGAAAGATTTTTAATGGTAGCTTTACATGTCAAACAGTTGTATTTTACACATATATGTCTATTTAATCATTTATTAGGTGTGTCAGTGTGAAGGAAATCAGCTCTGTCTGCACGCACGCACACAGAGTAAGGTTGGCTTTTTCCAGGGGGAAAGAAAAAAGAGGCTGTTTGAATATTTTTGTTAATTATCTTTATAATCCAGGCATTCAAATAGTGTACGTGTGCCGAGCTCACATGGAGAGAAAGGAAAGATACAGAGAATTTTTAATAAAACTGCAGTCCCAGCAGGGTTTGAAGTACACTGCTTTGAAATACAAAGCCAGAACTTTATTATCCAAGCTAAGCAAATTTTCTGAACATATACAAGGTGTTGTTATGGTAAGTGAAGGAAGCCTGTGAAGTTACTTGGAGTTGTTTGAAATACACTGAGTGTAAAACCTAAAACACATTTATATTTTGGTGGATGGTTGGCAGAGATCAGAACAAAGTCCCTCTTCCTGAACAGGATCTGCATGCATGCTGACCACCGAGAGGTGAGGCCAGTGGCTCACCTGCTGCGCAGGCCTGTGGCCTTTATAGGTGAACAATGCCTCATCATTAGGGAATGGGGAGATGAGTATGGGTTGCAATATGGAGCACAGAGCAGATGAGTATGAAGGCTATGCATTTGTGTTCCAAGGAAGCAAGGTGGGGAAAATACAAGGGTATTCCACCCTTTCCATGTAGCACCTTCCTCTCCCATTTTCTTGTAATACAGTAACAGGAGCCTACGGGAGTTGCTGAGAAGTAGAGAAAGTGGAGACTGATGAGGGTTTTGGCACAAATAGGTCCCACCACGTGCTGGAGCTGCAGTGCTTTGCAGAATTGTGTAGAGCAGTATCGTTTGGACCAGGTCAGCTGCCTGTTCATTTTCAGAGCTGGATGCTGGCTGTAGCGTCAGGAAGAAGAGACTTGGGCACCTCCCTGTTCCTACCACCCTAAGAGCCTGCCTTGAAAGGCCTGAAATGACCTGCCATAAAACTTCCATGAAGGACTTTTTCTTAGGGTGGGAGTGTTCTTCAAGATGACACCATCAGAGGCCTGGGATTTAGACGAAGTAGTTTTGCTTTTTGCATAAAAAAAAGGTCTGAATTTTGGTGTTACTCCTCCTTTCTAAGGGCCTTTTATGGTGGAAATGATTGTGCAGAACCTGTGTTAGAATAATTAGGCAGACACCAATTAGCTATCAAACTCATTGCTAGAGTATCTGAGCAATTCCTGGATACAATATTGCCTCACAGAGTTACTGTTGTCTGTCACATTCCTACTGCTGTTCACTGGCTCCAAAGGAAAGAGTTTGCACTTTTCTTTTTTAAGGATTTTTTTGGAGGCTTTCTAGAGGCAGCAGGTTTGGAGAAAAAGTCTTATGAGGAGCGTCTGAAGGAACTGGAGTTGTTTAACCTGGAGAAGAGGAGACTGAGGGGAGACATCACTCTACAAATACCTGAAAGGAAGTTGTAGTGAGGTAGGGGTTGGTCCCCTCTCCCAAGTAACTAGTAATAGGACGAGAGGAAATGGCCTCAAGTTGTGTCAGGGGAGGTTTAGATTTGTATTAGAAAGCATTTCTTCACTGAAAGAGTGATCAGGTGTTGGAAGAGGCTGCCCAGAGAAGTGGTGGAGTCATCATCGCTGGAGGTCTTAAAAAAACACTTAGATGCGGCACTCCAGGACATGGTTTAGCTGACATAGTGGTATCGGACAAACAGTTGGACTTGATCTTACAAGTCTTTTCCAACCTTAGAGAGCCTATGATTCCAGGTAAGGTTCATTAGAGCCTTCAACCACGGACTATAGAATACTTGGATTTCCAGTGTGGACATGGTGTCCACATGGACATGGATCAGATTCACACATCTAATACTATAGATATGTTATCTCTTAGGTCACCTTCATCTTTTTGGGCTAGGTGTGTCTAACCTCAGCCCAGTCTACTAAAAGATCAGGTGATCTGAATTCCCTTTTTACAGCTTTGCATAGAGCAACATTTTAGCTGCTCCTGATGACAGTGGTTTTGTAAGGGGAAAATAAGGAAGGAAATTCTCACTCCTTTGTGATTTCAGCCTCTTTTTGAGAAAAGGTTCAGTGCAACCTTCAATGTAACGTAAGGATCTTCTTCCTTCCTATTTTTGAGGCTTACTGCTCATGTATTTTATAGAAGACGGATGTTACTAACACAGAACAGTGTGGTTGTTATCTGTTATACCATGATATATTTACTGAGAAAATTTTAATAAATAAACCACAGGCTTGAACCTCTGAACCCTTCTAAACCAGCCAATTCCCATGGGGGGGTTCAGGAGTTTTTATGGACAGATACTGTGTTCTCATGAGAATTTTATTAGAGCTCGTAGACTCGAGACTGACTAGCAAGAGAATTTATGAGGTTACATGGGAACTATCACATCTTTCATTCCAACACCCTGTGAGTTTATAAAATGAACCCTTCCTTAAACTGTGTTATTTAATAAAAGCATTTTAATGTGACTTTAATAAAGTATCTAATGTTATCAATGATTTTTCATCAGTCAGAGCAGCTGGTAATTTTACCAGCTTTTCAGTTTTTAATTATCCTGGGTTAGAGAGTTGGGTAAAGGGTTTTCTGCTAAAAAATTGGGAAAAAAGGCACAGGAGGTCATAAGTTTCTAAATGCATCAAAGAACCTCATCAAGATGGATAATAGGAAGGGCAAATAGTGTCCATTCTATTCTGTTTACTCTCTTGAATACTCTCTACAGTTCCTCTTGCTGTTTTGTTTAAATTTAGAACAATGTTAAGTTCTGTAGCTGCTCATTATCCCACTTGAAATTTAACTCAAAATGTTATTTTGCATCATGTAGTTCAGCTGGAAGGCTGCCCAAGCCAGAATTGAGGTCTGTGGTAGTGAACTACAGAGGAAGTGGTCTAAGCAAGACTCCCTTCTGGGGATATTCCAACATTTCATTACATTGTGTGTACTAATGAGTAGAGCAAAGGACTGAGAGCCAGGAAGGGCAGAGTTTTAATCAAGTGACTCATGACATGGCCTCCAGCAAAATACATGACCTTGTAATTCAGCCATTTTAGCTATAACAGTGGGCAAAAATAGGGGCTCAGTATAGTGGTCAGGCAGAGGTACTCATGTCCCTGTTTCAGCTGCATTCGCAGTCTGCAGCTTTTTTTTCCTCAACTTTGGAATAGACACCATGAGAAGCAGAAGATTTTCTTTCAGCTACTCCAGAGAGGCTCAAATCAATATTGACATGTATTTTTCCTTGAGCAAGAGCTTTTAAATCTGCCAGATAGAAGTCGGTCCTTTGCTCAGTCTCATTCACCTGTGAATGATCAAGTTTGTTGGTCATGGTTATGATCAGGAGTCAGGGAGATCAGGCACAAGGAGGATGAAGATGCATACTTTGAATGTTGGGTTCAAATTGGATACACCATGTTTTCCCAGCCAGGTAGAGTGGGGAGACCACCAAGGCTGCACCATTTGGGTGCCTGAAGAATGTTCTGTAATTGGTACATGAAGTGCATCAGATTTCCAAATGGCAGTGGAAATGCTGGCTTGGCCATTGTCCCAACAAATTGTGGTTGTTTGAGGCTTGGTTTTAAATATAGGGTAGGTCTTTGGAAAGCGTAGGCTGCTGCTGCTGCTGCCTGCAGCTCTAGCTAAATGTGTTAGTCCTTACCTCTGTCTCTGATCACAGTCCCAGAACTCCACCTGGAGAGCTTTGGGCTTGTAGCAGTATGTGAAGGCATTCATCTGTCCCCGAGATTCTTTTGTATGGAATATGCCATACAGAAGTATCAAGAAGAGCTACCTATCCTATTTCTGTATTTTTCAGGCCCTAAAGAAGGAGTAAGACTGCCTCACTTTACCAGTTTTGGAACCATCCCTTTTATTTCGGCCCCACAATTACACACTGACTATGGCAATGGGAGGAAGAAAACCTGGTGGGATTTGACTGCTTACGTGATCAGCTTTCATACCTTAAACCCCTGGCTGTAATGGCAAAGCGTAGGGAGTCAAGCTATCCTTGGTTCTTACTCTGTGGGTTTAGCAGAACTGCATTTTTGTGACAGTTTTCAAGCACAGGGAAAACAAATGCATCTCATGCCTCTAACCTTTACTCTCAGGACAGGAAGGAGTGGGTAAGTTAGATACCGTACTGCCTTTGGTAAATCAATTGATCTACTTTTTTCAGATGTTTATGCAGAACAGGTTGACTAAGCCTCTTGTGTTTCAGAGAGAAAGTGCCCCTGAGCTAACATTTCACTGATCCTGTGAAGATTAAAATAGGAGGAAATAGCATACAAACAGGACCACAAATCATTGGAGTTATTTAATAAAAGAAAAGCATTAGTTGGCTCAAAACCAAACTGGAAAGGCAATTTGTTGAAGTTATCGAGGAGACCACATAGCCAGATATAATTTCTAGCCTCATTTTTTATATCTTACATTTTTCTATGAATTTGTTTCTCTTCTGTTTGACATTTCACGTTCACTGGATTTTTTTCTTTTTCTGTTTTGGTTCATATGAGCACAGCAGTTTGGAGTTGGATCATTATTCCTCAAGTTCTACAGCAGTTAAGTAGAAAATGTAGCAAAAATTTCTGATTTTCTTGACACTGGATGAGAAAAAGCTTTGAAGGTACAAGGAACTTAGGAACTCAACTCCTGGCACTTCTAGTCAAAGTTGCATCCATTTGAACATCTCCATAATAAGTAATTACCATGCAAGTGATTTTCCATCTCCTTAAAGAGCTGCATCATACCCTGCTTGGTTCTCTGTGCAGTGCCCAGCCATTCCTATTACATAAAATTTTCTTAATGTGCAAGGACCAATCAATGTTAAGTGCAGATATTTTTCTCATCAAAACATGTTCCTGTAAAACAAATCTGAATTTAGTCAGTGGTCCTTGGTACAGCATCAGGCCTCTGATGGGTTACTGGAAACATTCCGGTTTTCTTTCATTCTCTAATAAGAACTTTATGTTTGTCTCTTTTTATCAGCATATAGCATAATATGATCAAACAAATTCTGTACCCATGAATGTCCATCAGGTTCTCATTGGAAAACATTGCAAATGATGCCATGTACTGTTAGGAATGGTTCAACAACAGTTTTCATGGGGATTTTTGCTGCCTCTGGCAAATACAAAATTGTTTCCGTCAGATAGTCGTATGGCTGGTTATCTGTATCCCCTTCCTGCCAGCCAGCGGCCTAGCAGAGGGGGTGGCTACTGAGCCTGTATCTCTACTAGAACCGCCCTATTTTGTGATCCAAATGATTATTTCAGGCTCTAGCAAATGGGTGTTTCCACAAACACCTGGCCTGTGCAGGGTGCCTGCTGACACAGAGCAGCACACTTTTAACACTTTGGTTACCCTGTTCAGGTTATCTTCCTGCCTTGCTGCCTGTTTGCCAGGCCTGACACTACCAGCTTCTTAGGCCACACCTCAAATAGTGGTACAATCTGCAAAGCTTGCTAATGATGGTCTAGTATTTTATGGTTAGTCTTAAATGTAGTAAAATAGGTTTTATTGTTGTGTCTTGGCCAGGAATTCTGATTGCAACTTGTGCTTCCAAGTGTGCTTCGCTGTTTTAGATATTTTCTAGTAAGACATTATTTGACCTTTGTCCCATCTGTCAGACTGAATCTCTGTCCTAATCTAAGATTCCGGTGCCCTGATCATCCACTGTGGTTTTCTGCTAGAAAGAAAAGCCCTCATTTCTCCCTGCCCATCCACAAAGGGGAAAACAAACTGAGGACCTTCTCATTAGCAAAGTTCAAGCTGAGAGAAGGGATGACTGAGCATCCTTCCAATGTGGAAAACTTCAAATGAGAAAAAAAAAAAAAGAAAAAGCAAGGACCCTCTAGAGGAACGTTGTCTAATTATGTGTTTTTCCATTGCACTTTGGATTAAAAGAATGGGAGAAGGAACCTCCTTTTGCTGAGCTATTTGATGTTGTGGAATAGCATGGAAAATGTTTTGGAAATACTAACCAGCCATTTTCCTTCACAGCCAGAGAAGGAAAACCCAAGGGAACTGTTGCCTTCCTAATTGTGGAAAAGTGCAGGGGTACAACTCAAGCTTGCTTTTTCCATCTTCAATTTAATTCTGCATTACAGTTTAAATGTATTTCCATAGTGTGCAAAACAGTAGAGAAATTTGAACTCTAGGTCATGAAAGAAATACACATGGATATTTGCAGGAAGTATCCTCATTGGGTGCTGCTTCAGAGTATCGTTTACATTTGTAGATTTCACATCCTTAGGAAAATTGCTTTGTAGAAAGGCTGTTTCATCAAATATACTTAAAGTTTATAAAATGTTCATTAAATATGTATAAAAACACAGTGTGAGAAAACCTGTTTCTGTTGGCACCGTCGTGTTATTCATTTATCTTTTCAGACATGTTTTTGTTGGCATATTCATCTATGTTTGGCCTCGTTTTAATGAACTTTTAACTGCTAAAGAGTGGTTATCTGAGACACAAGAATCAAAAGTTGTTAAAGTTCCTCAGAGCTAAGAAGAATAGACAGAAGTACTGCTCAGCATTTTACCCATTAAGCTGTGGAACAATGAGCTATTATTATCTCCTGTTAAAAACAGCAAAATAAGAAATATGCCAGTTTATATTTGAAGTTGGCAACAGTTCAGAAGGTTGAGAGAATGAGAAATTGTGGAAATTCACTGCCTTAATTTTCCCTTCATGCTTCTTCTATGTGAGTATTTTAGATTCTGTGTAGATGCTCAAAATTTATTTGCTCTAGAAGCTTCATCTTCCATCCCCTCATCATTAACAGCGGTAGCATGGAGCTGATAAGAAGGGGCTAAAAAAATGTCAGTTGTTGCTATTCTAGACACCAGGCAAAGCACCTTTCAGCCTAACTTAGTAGTTACATACATTTTCAATAGATGTGAGGAACAAGGAAGCATTAGTGTCCTCACTTTACAGATAGGGAATTAAAATACAAAGGTAGCAAGTGTATGGCTCATCTCACTGACTTGAGCTTCAAGCAAGTTAGGTGTTTAATACTGGACTAGTTGCTTACGCTCCTTCCTTAGTGGCCACAGTGATTTATCCCATCTGTCTTAGAAATCTGTATTAGAATGGAAGGCTCTTGCTCTTTCTGCCTCTCCACTGACTGTAAGGGGAGCCAAAGCTGAAAATTCCTCCGATCATTTTTTTCACTGGTGAGAATGATGGAAACTAGCATAATTGAAACCCCAGATCTTCGTGAATCAGCCTGGATCAGCCTGAGATTGGCCAACCTCTGCTTTTAAGGTTTTCTGAACCTTCAGATGCAAATTTTAAAGCATTCTTTAGTCCAGAGAGAAATAGATTGGATAGTTTGGCTCAGCAGGTGGTGGCTGATGAGTTGTGCTCTACCTGGAGGGCAGGACAGCTGTTCAGAGGTTAAGAGGGATCTCATCGATAAATGCTCAAAGGGGGTTGTAAAGAAGATGGAACCAGAAGTAATGGACATAAACACAGGAAGGTGACTGATCACTGGCACAGATTGTCCAGAGAGGTTGTGCAGCCTCTGTTTTTGGAAATACTCAAAAGCAATATGGACGTGGCCTGCTTTAGGCGACCCTTCTTGAGCAGAAGGATTCGGCCAGATGACCTCTGGAGGTCCCTCTGAAGCTCAACCATTTTGTGATTTTCCCCCACAAGGACAGCCCAGCACTAGATCAGATTGGCCAGAGAGGTTGTGCGGTCTCCATCCCTGAACATTTCCAAGTCATGGTTGAATAAAGCCTGAGCAACCTGGTCTAACCTCATACCTGGCCTTGCTTTGAGGACAAGGTTGGGGAGAGGACTCCTGGGTTCCTTCCAACCTGAACAAGTCTGTGACTCTCTGCTGGCCAAGCACTCTGACTTCTCCTTTACACCCACTCTTCAACACCAGCAATGTCAGATGTTATGAGGAGAGGAGCTGACAACAAAACTCAACACAACATTGTGTCACTCTCTTAATCAGCATTGTCCCTAGGTTACTGGATGCTCTTCTTAGTTCCACTCAGTACACTGTGGAATAGATGTAGGAGAACAAGGAAAGATGCAGAAGAGTGCACTGTGAGGACAGACTACCTCAGTTAGCTTCTGCAGCTTGGTGAGAGGTGCTGGGCCTGGATGCACCACAGGCTGAGGAAGTGCTGGATACTGAGGCAATGCTAAAAAAGGAATGGTTAGTCACCGTTTCTTGGAAGACAAGAAGTAGAGAGTGCTCAACAAAATGATCAGGCAGCAAGTTTAAAAACAAACAAGAATTGTTCATGAGTATGTAACAACATTGTGAAACATGTTGTGGAGGCCAAAAGTACAAGTAGATTCAAGAAGTGATTAGATGAGTTCATGGAAAATATATCCATTGGCACACAGGGATTAAACTGTCACTTCAGGAAGTTCCTAAATGACTGTTTGCTGGAAGTCAAGAAGACAAGTCAGAAGAAAGTTTGGCCATTGCATGGCCTTGGCTGTGCTCCTGTGCATCTGCTGTTGTCCACCACAGAGAAGTGCCCTGTGCTGGATAGACCTTGGCCATTCTGACACTTCTCATGGCTACCTCACCAGTAGCAACTGTAGCCTGCTCCTGCTACCTGATGAGGGTGGATGAGATGGGTGGGTAAAAAATGACACCCCACAAGTTCTGAAGGAAAAGAAAGCCACGTGAAAGAAAGGTCTGGGAATTGGGAAACCACACTTGTTACTGACCTGTGACTGCTGGATAGCTCCAGATCAGCAATTTTTTTCTTTTTGGACCACATCATCCTCAAATATAAGATTTGTCTTTTTGAATCTTTTATGGGAGTTCTTGGCCTTAAAATAGTAATAAATATGAAACACTGGAGGTGTTGTGAACCTAAGGAAACAACTTTTCACTGTGTAGATGGCTAAGCACTGGCACAGACTGACCAGAGAGGCTGGGGATCTTCATGCTTAGAGATATTCAAAAGCCAGCTGGACATGTTCCTGTGCAACCAGCTCTAGATCACCCTGCTTGACCAGGCAGGATGAACTAGATGACGTCCAGAGGCCCCTTTGAACCTCAAACTCTCTGTGATTCTGTGAAACAGCAATCTTGCTAAATACTAAATATAATTAAAATGTTAAGAGTGTTCTTTTAAACTATTGAACCTTCCTGGAAGTTTAACAATGTGCCTGAGAAAGGAGAGCCACTCTCTGTTTAAAGGGATCTTTTAGCCAACATGACCAATATTTCTGTGCTCTACATAACCTACTCCTTTCTGAGCATTGTCTTGCACTGGTTTGGGATGCTTCTTGAGGTACACATAGAAGAAACCATAGCTGGCATCAACCAATGTTGTCTTTAAAGTGTCTCAGCTGGGTGGAATACTCCTAAGCAAGTATATTAGATGTCTAGATGGCCACCTCATGTTCAAAGACAAGTACCATGTTTATACAACCATATCTTCCTCTCCAGCATGCTGGGCACACAGATACTTTCACTATCTATGTATTGGCACCAACTTCCGTATTTGGAGCTTTGTCTTTGTTCAGCTTTGATGCATTTATCTGGGCAGATGCCCTTAGCTGAGCTCACAAACACAGCTGTAGCCAGACAACACGAATTTTGCCCCAGGGAGAAAAGTGTTTGGTGTTTCAGTAACAGGTCTCCAGCTGTGGACTCCTGGGTTTACCCCTGACCCTGAGTGCTCTGTGCTTGTGCAGAGCAGGTCTGTGCTGCAGACACCTTGGCTAGCCATGGTGATGGTACCCAAGCCATGAGTGTGGTGTTGCTAATTAATCTTTCCTATTACATGTGTTTTGCAACCTCGGTACCCAGAGTGATGCCACATGGTTTCTTCTAAACCCCAGGTTTAGATGGATACCTCTGTACACTACTGCAGTCCATATAGCAGATATCCCTGGGTGTACCCTTAGTGCTGCCCAGGGTGGGTGTTGCGCAACAGCAGCAAGACCACTCTGCAGTTGGAAGAGTATAGGGCAATGATGGCTCATCCAAAATAACTAGATAAGAAAACTGAAGATACTATTTACTGCTACTCATTAACAGTATGAGTCCCTGAAAAACTGTAATTTCCCATTGCCCATTGTCCCATTTTCCATTGCTAGTTAACCTTTGAATTTTACTCTTCATTAAACAGAAAGGGCCAGAAGGATAAGAGAAAAGTGTGCTTTTATCTCACGCTTCACCCCAGAGCAATGCTACCATATAAAATAAAAACCTTGGACACTAGAGCTTTGAGATTTGGCTCCAGACAAAAAGATGATATGGACAAGAGTTAGATGTGTCTATGTGAAGCTACAATTTTGAAAATTACTCTTTCTTTACATTGGGCAGATTCAGTAGGACTGTAACTTTATTAATTTCAAAGCATTGCCTCTACACCGTCAGGTATACATGTAGGTACCTAATAAGTACATAGTTTCTTTCTCCTGCCATTTCCAGTTTTTAAGATTTAAAATAAATCAGGGAAGCTGACAATGGTCTAAGATGATGATAGATGGACGAAGAGGGAAGAGGAGAGTTAAAAGTGATGTTTTTCTGTGTGCTTGACCCCATGCTGAGCTGTAACTTTTTGTCTCTTGCTTCAATTTTTTCTTGGTATCTCACTTGTTATTGTAACTTTGCCCAATTTTAGTCCCCTTCCTTTCTCTATGGTATGTCTTCATATAAATACAAGGAGCGCAGCAGTCAGCATTGAAACCAGCGAGATGGGAATGACTTCAGTTGGCTTACAGCAGGGATGAATTTTCTCCCTTGCCATAGGGCGAGCAAGGGAAAGTGAAGATGAGAGGAAGGGGCTTCTTCAAAGTAATCAAATGCAGACTTCTCACAGACATGCAGCTTTTAAATCACCAAGGCCACGATGCTGAGCTGTCCACTTTTTCACTGTGTCCATTGCTCTCAAGACTGATGGTTTGGTTTTCTTGAGACATACTCTGTGTCTCATTGAAACCATTGAGAGATGATTTTCTTGGTGTAATTGATTGATGAGGAATTTAGTTCCAGAGGCACAGATCCCTCTCTGGATTTTTTACACGTTGCTTTGGAAAGCAGGAAGGAAGCATTACAAAAATGGCACAGTAGCATTATAAGCCTACCTGGCAACAGCAGTTGCCCAACTTGAAAAGAAAACCGGCAGCAAATTCGGCCCCAAAGTTTAATGACCTGAGTAGGGGAGGGAGAGCAAGTGCCCTTTGTATGCGAGCCAGGAACTGGTTGCCTAGACAGTCAGTGAAAGTCAGATCAAAAGGCTATTTGAAAACCCTGGCTTTTAGAAGCAAAGATGGGAAACAACATCTTTCTTTTCTAGCTCTGGAGTTGGGAGATAGAGGAAACAATAGCTATTGTATAGATAGAGAGTTATTTGAATTCTCCCTACTACCTCTGTGCACCTGATCAAACAGCCGGCGACTGAAAGGCTGATGTACCGTCAAGCTTCCTGCCTGATACAGGCTTGATAAAAATTGTTACAGCTGGAACATCTAAGAGCACAAAGCCTAGAAAAAAACAGATCCCAGGGAGGAAAAGCAAGGCAAGACTGAAAAAGAGTCCTAAATTGGGACCCTGTTGTTCAGGCCTGCTCAGGCTTCAGAGGAAGACCGAGTGAAGGAGAGACAATTGCTTCTATCCAAATGTACCTTGGATGGGATGTACACAACTGCCCACACTTCCAACCTCACTTTTTCTGTGACATAATCTTACCCCACTACACTAGTGCATCATCCCTGTGTACCCTTCTCCTATGGGCAACACACGCTCAATCCCAGATCCTACTGTTCTTCTCTGGGGTCCCCAGGATACCCCAAACCTCCCTCCCTTGCTTTGGCAGCTGGGATCACTTACCTCTCTCCACCCCTATTTCTCCTGCATTCCCACTCCATGCTTCCTGCTTTTTCCGCCTCCTGCAGCCAGACTCAGGGCACAGCTGCAACACTGGTGGCCTCCTGCCACAGAAGCAGGGTGGAGAACAGGGGTCTGTCAACTGCTGTCCTGTGTGCAGCGTCTCACTCTGCAACTCAGCAACCCAACACAGGAGTCACCACCAAAGTGGTGCACTAAACCCTAGCACCCAGTGAGCCAGCCTTGGAGATACTAAATATCTGACTGGACAGGGTCCTGGGAGACCCACTGTAGGTGACCCTGGGATGATCTCCAAAGGCTCACCTCAACTTATCTGTGAGTATGCAAGCACTGAGCTCCATGATGAGAGATGTGAAAAGCTGGAAGCAAAATTTCAGCTCAGCTGGAACATACAATGGCCACAGCTCTGGACAGCAAAATGTAGGTCAGTACTGCATCTCCCAGGCAGCGTGGGAAAGCCGGGCTACTGTCTGCGCTCATTAGGAAAATGAACTCTTAAACATTTCTGCTATGAAAAAACATATCCATTGTAAATTGCAAAGGAGCAATTTATTTCAGTGAAAGAGCTGGCAGTTCTATTTAAGGGATGGTATATTCATATCCCAGTTATAATCTGCTGTACGTAAAATTGATACAATTGCTGCGTTTTCACTGGGAATGTTGTCAAGACAACTTTTAGTGCACCTATTTTGAGAAATTTTTAATGCCATGCAATGTAAAAAGATATGATTTAATATACTGTCACACTTTACCCACTTCCTCAAGCCCATTAGCCAGTCACAGAACAATTTCAGTATTCAAAAGCAATTCTGACTGTGTGTTAGTAGCAATGCGAAGTGCATTGTGTGATCTCCCCTAGTTCTGTCACTGCTGGGGAGGTGCTGTGCTTTGCATCTGCCGTGACCAGAAGCTGATGGAGATCCACAGCATGGCCAGCATCATTCGGGCATGGCGCTGGGCTACCAAACGCCACTCAGCAGGTCAGCTTTGCAAAGTCAGCCTTACAGGACCTGCCTACCAGCTTATATTGTTCTTTTGCTTTTGGTTTTCTTTTGAATTTTAAATTATTACATTGGGGAGAATGTTTGAACCCTGGAAAATTGTTCTTCAACGGGAGCCAAAACCAGAACAGCCGTACACCACAGAACCAGAAAGGGATGGATACGTTCATCCTGGTGGCCTGGGGACTTTGAAAAGACTTTGAATGACATAAGGAGTTTTGAACTCATCTAATGGGAATTATATAGGATGATTTTGTTTTGGATATTAAGTCATTGTGCCCGAATAAGGATGGATTAGACACAACTTTTTAGGAATGCATGCTAATAAGCTGCTGCCTGGAAGCCTTCTCCTACTTTCAGTCACGCTGCTAGCAGCATTACCAGCCCTGTGAGCTCAGTCACCAGGGAGGTGACTGAAATAACTGACAGCCTGGCTCAGATACTCATTGTTATTAAGTCTGGTCCTTTCACTTTGGTCTCATATTCTCTTTAGCACAGTCTGGCAATTGAGCTGCTCTCCTGCTGACCCAAGTACAAGCCAGGGAATAAACTAAGGCAGTGTGAGGTGCTGCTGCACTGTGTAACTGCCTTATGCTACGGACTGGACTGATGATGCTGTTTGCATAAATAGAAATCATCTCTCTAATCCCAGTACTTCTCTGTCTTCAACAAATTGCATCAGCAGATTCTTTGTACAAAGGGACAGATGTTTGTGGTGTTTCATAGCCCAGAGACAGATAACGTGGGAAAAAGAAGAGCTCTTTGTGATCGGCCACGGGGGAAAAAGGCAACACAAATGTAGGTTGCATAACGTGAGCTTCCCCAGACGTCTGTACCCTCAGAGTCACTTCTAGTACCTAACGTGGGACTCTGGCTAGTGGAGGAATGCATTGCTCTTCTTTAAGGATGCTGGGAGGTCATGCAGGTGACCTGACCCATTATTTGTTTGGCTCTGGAAAGCTCAAGTGAGTTTGCAGTGTGCCCAGCCTGCACATGGCAGCCGTGCCAGCAGGTCTCCTGCTGCTCCTGGGTCTAGCAAGTCCGTGCACCTGGCAGAGTTTTCCCTTTGCAACACAGGAGCACAGAGCTTAAGGATTATCGTAAGCTTTCCTCATGATGGCATTTCGTACTATCTGGGCCCTGATGCCTTCCGAATTGGATTATCCTCTTATTCTTTCTGGTGCCCCTGAAATCAGTGAAGTCAGTGTAGTGTAAGTGATGATGAGACTGTACCAGAGAAGATTAAAGAAGTGCAATGGGTTTTACATGCAGTAATAAAGAACCAATCCAAGTAACAGTATGTAAGCCAGGGCACAAAAAGCACAAGGCAAAAACAGATGGGAAGAGACTACCCCAAAGTAGAGAGGCAAAAGACAGAGGGAAGCAGTATAAATTCCTGTAAGTAGCAAGGGTGCAAGAAAACAGCACACAAATAAATACACAGTGTCTGGCTAAAGCAGCGGTGATCTAGAAACCACAAGGAAGGTAACAAAAAGAGGGAACACAGCATGAAGTGAGGATCCTTTAGGAGAATTGAACAGCAGAGAAGCAAAGTTGAAAGCTGACAGTGTGGGAGGCGTTTCCATAAAAAATGCCAAACAAACCAGGTACAGAAAAATCCTGTAATGAAATCCTGTGCTGAATTCATCCTGTTCAGGCTCATTTTCTCAGCAGCAGTGATTACCGCAGCAGCCAGTGATGGAGGAGCTCTCAAGGTCATCTCATCTGACTGCCTGCAGAGCAGAGAGCTTCTTGGAGCCAATAGTGTGTTTTATTTGCTTCCCCTGGCTTTTAATAATGACTAAATATAAACTGAGCTGTTGGCTATGTACGTTTATTGTCAGTGGGCAATGAAAATGTGTCAGATCCTGAAGAGAAGGGGTACAGTGTGGAGGTGAGGAAGGTTGTAGGTTGCAGGACGTCTATAGAGAGGGCAGGAGTTGCAGTGATTGCCTGTTTCTAGAGAAGCAATCCCTGCTTGTCTGTGCCTCTGCAGTTCACTTGAGAAGACAGGACCCAAGAAGGTGCTCTGCAAACAAACCCAGCTCTGCCGTAGCGCCCAGTCCTCTGCTGAGACATTGGACAAATCCCTCCATTTTCCTGCTCTTCTCTTTTAATCTTTCTGTTTTGCCTGTGGGCTGTGCAGGCATGGCTATGAACAGCTGTGTATGGTATGTTGTTGAATACACACCAGGATGCCTGGGACGTTCTGGCTCTGCTGCAGGTATTTCATTAGATCAGTTTGAGAAACGCTACTACAGTGTAATACAATACAGCCCCACTCTCATCGTGCATCACTGCACGGAAGGTTAAACAACAGGAATGCTGAGAGGATCGTTAACACCACAGAGCCACTGATCTTCCCTGAGAGGAGAAATAAAACTTAAAACAGTCCAGTGGCTCAAAGGTTCAGTGCAAGTTTGTTGAAAGCCGGATAGGAGCAATTTACTCTGATCCCAAAGGGAATGACGTGCCACAGGCTGAATGCTGCAGTCAGTGGCCCCAGTCATCTCACTGTGCTGAGCTTCCAGCTTGGGTAATGGTGGCAAGATTTGGGGAGTTTCTTGGTTGCCCTGGAAGTGCACCACTGACTGCCCTGAAATGCATTTTAGAAGCTTCCAAAGTAAGGTAGAAATAGATGTGACCACGCTTTAGATTTTTCCTTCTAAAAGCAGGCACATAATTGCACTCTCTGAGCTTCCTGTTTGCCCGGGCAATAGAAATTTCTGGATCAGAGCATGGCATTTAGCCACGTACTTCACTAGATGCAGTACATCAAACATTGCCTAATGAGTCTGATCTTTTGTATGGGAACACTGCTAAAAATAACTCTGCTTCTGTCGTTCTCCAGAGTGCATTGCGAGTAGCCCCCTATCAGCTGGATAGCAAGAAAACGAAGAGGCTGGGAAAGCAGGCCCAGCAAGAGGGCACATCTCTCCCCAGGCCCACCCCTGAAAGGAGGAGGAGGGTGGGATACCCCGTTTGAAGCTGTCAGGACACAAGCCAAACCACACACACACACACACACAGACACACACACACGCAGACACGGCAGGTGCTTTGGTTCGGTGCCTTGGCAGCTCAGCGATTGTTTTCACAGCCCCCAAGAGGATAGCATTCCCCTCCCCCCCCCCCCCCCCCCCCCCCCCCCGCCAGCCTCTGCACACCAGGCCAGGAGCAGAGGATGGCAGGAGGTTACTCACCTGCTCAGGAGTGGCTGCACTGCCTACAGCCCACACTGCAGGAGCTGAGATGTCTCCTGTGCCTCGACGGAGGCAGAGGGACAGGGGACAGTGTCTGCCGGACTCAGCACGGATGTCAGCACCTGAGCTGCTCAGGCTGTGCTTGCCATATAGCCGGCCGACCTGTAGTCAATATGATGACTCAAGCTAGGCTCTGCTTCATCTCGTCATGGAATCAATGGCTAAAATTGCTGGGATGAAAGAAGCACTGTACGTGCATTTACCTCCTGAGCGACCGTATAGAGAAGGAAGTAAAAGGGTCTGGGCTCCTCTGTCTCCTATAAGGGTGTCTGGATCAGCTGCAGCTCTGTAGGTTATGGATGTCTCAAGTTATCTGAGTGTGATGCCAAGCACTTGGCTACAGCTCGCAGGCCTGCTGAGCACTGCCCACAAATTCAAATCAAACTCTCTAAACGGAACATCCAAAAAGTGAGTGTAGGAGTGCAGGGAGCTTGACACAGGATCCCCAGGCAAAACAGTCTACACAAGGGCTCCCTCAAAACAAGGAGGAGAGTCTGGTTTTTTCTGGAGGAGGTACAAGTCAGAGCACAGGGATAGCTATTCTTCTTTCCAGTTTTTCTGCAAAGTAGGAGATGAAGGGGAAAAAAAAATAGTAGTTTATTCCTCCAGGCCACAGGTTAGTCAGTACATTGAACCTGAGGTCCAGGTGGCTACACCGAGCTCTTGGCATGAGCATTTGTTTAGATACTTTGTTTTCCAAGGACTCTGGGTAAGCACCACTGGGTTTGCGTCGTCTTCATCCTTAGCTCCTTCCCATCTGGCTCAGATTGCAGCTCACAACCCACCCCCACCCCCACCCCCATGCCACACACCCCCAAGACCTTTTCTGATTTACTGTCAGGCTGAGAGAACCTCAGATGTAGAAATTAGCTCACTGTGCTTTCAGGCTTGTTACTGTGCCATTGGCTTCTGAAAGCAGCTTAGGATGAAACTCAAAATCGCTTTGTGCATTTTCAGTAAGAAATCATGGATCTTCCCTGTCGCTTTGGCCGTCCTCATCCTCCTCTGCCCTCCCACGAAATTCTGTTTTCTAAACTGATCTCTGTCATTTCTTTCACTGTGAACCCAACTTGCCACTGCTGCTGGTTTCATCTGTTTTCCCACCCTGCAGGGAGAGGAGCAGGGACGTCGGTTTTTCCCTCCCTCTGACACAGAGGGTTTATGCCACAGTTGGAGGAGAGGCATTGTGTCCCCTTGCACCACCTCGGAAGGCAGGTCTCTCGACTGAAATCCTGTGAGCACGGTGAGTGTAGACGCACAGAGGTCTGTTGAGGAGACTTACTTGTGATCTCAGCGAGTGGTGACACTTCCCTCTCCCTTGGTCAATCCTGTCCAATGAGTTCCCGGCACCTCGTCCGTTTTGCTGACTGTAAAACGTGAGGGTCAGCTCGCTGCCCCTTCCCCTCGCCACCACCGAGCGAGTGGAAATGGCAAAGGGCTGGTATCTTCTGGTTCACCACGAGATGGTAGTAAATGCTAGCGCTGGGCCGGAGCATCGCCTGCAGAGCAAGCTCCGGCTCCACCGAGCAAAGCCACACCGGAGCGACAGGGCTGTGCTGGGCATCTGCAAATGCTGGCGCCGCGCTCTGTTTAATGATAACCCAATTTCCCCTCCCTCTGGCTCCAGTCCTCACAGTCCCTACCCTGGGCGTTGAGATTCACCCTCCCGCTTTCCCCCTTGTGATCGATACTGACCTCCCTGCTGCTAGGGGCGAGGGGCTTGCTGCCAGGGTCTCTCCCAGCCTTGCTGCCAGGGTCTCTCCCAGCCTTGCTGCCAGGGTCTCTCCCAGCCTTGCTTTGCGCCCATGCTGCCTCACGCCACGCAGGGGAGAAAAACCAACAGCTCTCAGCAGTGGGTACCCCTGGGGTCTCACAGCCCATGCTCCCCGGTGCTGTGGTGTGGGACTGCTTAGGGGATACGTGTCATGGAAAATAGGCATTTTCTACCTTAGAGTAGCCACTGAGTTACAGACGATGTGCAGGCAAGACCACTCATGTTTGAAGCTTCATTATAAACCACACTGAAAGATCCAGGGTTGACCTTTTTCACTGCAGTGAAAACCAGGATGTCCCAGCATTTGCAGCTTAACATGGAAAAATCATGGAGGAATGGGGGGAAAAAAACCCCAAGCAGATGTACTGCTGCTGTCCTGACTCCTGACGTGTTTTCTGCATCAGCAACTTCTAGTTGCCAATTAATAAACACCCCCCTACAACTCTAATCCCTTGGCTTATCAAGTTTAACACCTCTTCCAGTCCTTCTGTGTGGCTTCATGTAGGAGCTTCACCCAGGCAAGATTTTAGTGTGAAATGCTTGAAACATCCCAGGTAACCCAAATCACTACAGGGGCACAGGGGATGGGGAGCAGGGTCAGACGGGGCATCCAGCCTCAGGCTGCTGCTGCCTCCAGAGGAGGCTGAGCTTGCAGGGATGGAGTGTCTCCCACTGGTGACTGTGGGTGGCTTGCTGAGAGGACACACTGACTGGGAAGCAATGATTTCAGGAGTGACACAAAGACAACTTTCCCCTGGCAGAGGAAAGGAGGGATGGCATCCCACAGGACTGCGCTAGACAAGCACCTCGGGAGTGGATGTCAGCATGGGGAGGCTCATGTCAGGCAACCTGTAAGGCAGCATCCATGCCACATGTGTCAGCTGGGCCAAAATTCTGGTGTTTATTCCAAGATGCTGCTGAGCTGCTGCTGTTGTGAACAAATTAGGTCCTACCCAATGCTGGAAAAGCCTCTTGGCTTACCCTTGCTGCCTCCTGACCGAGACCTCTGCTGTTAGCATGAAGCTGCTCCTTGGCTCTGCTCCTGTGCAGGGCCACTTAGATGGCAGATGGTGTAAGAGGACTATTTTGATCCAGAAAAGAGCAGGACGTGAGACTTGGCAGAGCGCCGGCTTCTTACAGCCCTGCCTCTCACAACCGACCCGCACAGCATAAAGGGGCAAGCTCCAGCTGCCCTGGCAGGCCAGCCGCTGGTCATGGGAGGTATGGGGGAGGCTGAAACCCCAAAAGGGAGCCCTGCGAGCCTGTACATATGAGCTATGTGGCTGTGACTGAGCACGTAGGACTGCCATACTGTCTGGCTGAGGCACTGTGTGCTGCAGCGACTACTTTCTGATGGGAATTGTTTCTTTTTAATTAAGGGCTGTGCTCTTCTCCCAGCTTTATATTTTGTATTTCTAATGTGTTTTATAGTCAACCCATCAGCCTTCTTCCAGGCAGAAGTTAGTAATATTGGCCAGCCAGGTTGGTTATAGCAGCACTGACCTCATCTGGGTGGCAGGACTGATTCTGAGCACTTTAGACACTTCCACGATGTCAGAAATTAATACTCAGTGGACAAAATACAGTATTGACTTACACAAGGAAGCAAAGCACTTAGATATTCTGTACATGACTTAGCTACTCTGTGCTTCAGCCCTTTGGTTTAGCTTAGCCTTTATAATCACATTGCAGCCTTCCAGTACCTGAAGGGACCATACAAACAGGAGGGGAATCAACTTTCTAAGAGGGCAGATAATGGCAGGACAAGGGGGAATGGAATAAAGCTAACAGAGGGGAAAGTTTAGATTAGATATTAGGGCGAAGTTCTTTACAGAGAGAGTGGTGAGGTGCTGGAACAGGCTGCCCAGAGAGGTGGTAGGATGCCCCGTGTCTGGAGATGTTCAAGGCCAGGTTGGATGGGGCCCTGGGCAACCTTGTGTAGATCCAGGCCTGGAGTGGCCCAGCCTGTGGCAGCGGGGCTAGAACTCTATGATCCTTGGGATCTCTTCCAACCCAGACCATTCTATGAGTCTATGATTTTTAGGGCCAAGCTGGCTTGGTGCACAATCGGGTTTGATACAAGTAGCCAAACTTCATTACAGGGAAAGCAGAGCCTGAGATATGTGGAGCCATAAAATGGATTCACTGAAGAGAACCAGTTAAAACCAAAGACTGAACCAAATCTGTTCCAAACCACAACTGATCCCATATTGATCCTTGAGTCTAACCTCTCAGAGTTCAAGGTTGAGAGAGGGAAGGATGGAAGTTACATACATGGCTGGCAGTGTACCCTAGGGTTCAACTGCCCGGTGCATCTTGCTGTCTGGAGCTTTGGTTTATTAGCACATACCTTTGCCCAATCAGCAGTATTTACACCAAAGCTTTCCTTGCCAGGGGTGTGTTGAAGGTTGGGTTTTTTTCAAAGTTTTCAGCCAAAATAATTCCACATTTCTGAAAGCATCCTTTTTCCTTAACTTAATCATGGCCAGATTTAAAGACAAACACCCCCCACCTCCTCACAATACTCTGGCAATCTTCTTCAAAAAGCTGTGATGCTCTTTTTATTGGAAGAGGGACTTGGAACTGGACAAAAAGTAACCCTACTGCTGAGATGGACTTTTTCTAATCTCAGTGAAAAGTCTGTCTCATTTTGGCCAATTCATAAGGCTCTGGAAAAAGCCCAAGCCAGCTGTAGTTCACATGTGACTGCCAGCGGCCTGCTAGAGCTTCCAAATTTTGTTCTCTGGTGAGTTCATGAGCATGGGACATGCTCCAGGGCCCAGAGCAGAACTCCCCTAGCAACTGCAGGTCCTAACTGCTTCAGGCCAGCCCAGGTCTATATCAAGACACTTGGAGTGGAAAGCAGGGATTTTTGTTTTGTTTTCACCTGTTTGTATCCAGGCTACAGGGGGGACACCAGCTGCACTGGATTCAGAGGAGGAGAGCTCGGCAAGAGAGCGTTCGGAAAAGTAGATTTGCAGAAGACAAAATGAACCCTGGCAGAGAACTGGGACACACAGACACACACAGAGAGAAAGTGTGGAAAGGGAAATCGGAGGGCGGAGGGGAGACTGAGGCACGGCAAGGCGCAGAGTCTGGGGAGGCCACTGGGGAGTGCTGCGCAGGGAAAGGGTGCGAGGGATCGTGCTTCAGCCTCTCTTTGCACATAGTTCTGAGCTCACTCAGGAACACCTGCGCTGACTCAGGCGGCCTTCCCGTGCCTACCGACTGTACGTTACATCAGCCTTGTTACGATGACAGAGCTACACTTTTCCTCCTGATACCATCTTGGTGAATGTTATTAAAAAAGGTACAAAACTCCACAAAACAAAACTCTTGTTCAAGACCCCAAAATGCAAGGAAAGTCATTGCCAACATGCTGCAAACAGAAAATCAGAGCCTAGAACTTTTTCCTGGTTATTCAGTCCAAGTACATTTGCAGTAGCAGAACAGCACTGTACCATGGCTTGTGGGTGTACTTTGTATGCTCCTGTTGCCTTCTACAGCTGATGCAAGCCCAAAAGTCTTCTGCAAACTAAAGTTAGGCATAATTTCAGGGATAAGGGATGGAAAAGTAATCACTGCATGTGGAAGAACTTGGCCTGAGCTGACGAAGAAGGAAGGGAGAGGTGAAAACCTGGCAGACCCATATCCAATTATTCTACTGTATAATTTGATATCCAAGTTACTCCACACTTTGAGGGTTCAGGAGCACGCTTTCCCTTCCAGGATGTCATAAAATTTGGAGAGGGTTATTCTTCTAAACCTTAAAACTTGTTCTAAACAAACAAACAAAAAGGAATACAAAGTTCCTATGTACTTCAGCGGAGCCTGGTCTGGCCCCTGGAGATGCTGTGCACGCTCCATAAACCCAGCGGTGCTGCCGGTGCCTGCTGCCCGCTCAGAGATTCCCTGGTGAGATGGGCACTTTGTCATCTCACTGGGACTGCAGCTCCACTGTTTGGCCTGAGTTCTCATTCCCACCTTCTCACAGAATCACAAACTGGTAGGGGTTGGAAGGGACCTCTGGAAACCATCTAGCCCGACCCTGCTAAAGCAGGAGCACCTAGAACATGTGGCACAGGATCGTGTCCAGGCGGGTTTGGAATACCTCCGGAGAAGGAGATTCCACAACCTCTCTGGGCAGCCTGTCCCAGTGCTCTGGCCCCCTGAGAGGAGTTTTTCCTCAAGTTCACATGGAACTTCCCATGTTCCAGTTTGTGCCCATTGTCCCTTGTCCTGTCACTGGGCACCACTGAGAAGAGTCTGGCCCCACCCGCTAGACACCCACCCTTTAGACATTCCCTGCCTTTCTTGAACTGGGAAGCCCAGAAGTGGACACAGTGCTCCAGATTTGGCCTCACCAGGGCAGAGTAGAGCGGGAGGAGAACCTTATGCTGGGCTTGTTGATGGGCCACCTCGTATTTATCTCTGTGACAAGCATTCTTGGTGGTATCAGGATGTGTCTCTGCTCACATATTCCCTTTTATACACCTTGCACTGCCAGAAATAGTTGTTAGCTTTGAACTGCCTCTGAAAGCCTCACCTGGCTTTCCAAAGGGATGCAGAAGACAAGCGCCTGCAGCCACTCGGCACGTCCAACCCTGCAGTGCAAACAGGGATGTGTGTCAAGTACTGAGACTTCTTGAATCTCTGGCTGTCTTGTCATAGGACAGGAATACAGCTGACAGTACCAGGATGCGTTTACACTGTCTCTGTTATTTAAATGTGGGAAGCACAATACCATATCCTCTCCTGGCAGTACTATGATTAGCTACACAAAATTATTGGTCAGCTCTCTCGAATTACCTTGATGTCAAACCAACTTTTTTAATGCTTTGTGTGACAAGAAGCAAAGACCTCTTAGTTTATGAAAGCCAAAACGTGCTCACAGATTATATGGATCAGAGGCAAATTTGTAGTCTCCTCTTATCACTCCCCTTAGGGAGTGGAACCCCTTCCTTATGAGGGAAGTCTGAAGGAGCTGGGCCTCTTTAGCTTGGAGGAGACTGAGGGCTGACCTTCTTAATGTTTATAAATATATAAAGAGTGAGAGTCAGGAGGATGGAGCCAGGCTCTTCTCAGTGATGGCCAGCAATAGGACAAGGGGCAATGGGTGCAAGATGGAGCATAGGAAGTTCCATGTCAATAGAAGGAGGCACTTTTTCACTGAGAGGGTGGCAGAGCACTGGCACAGGCTGCCCAGAGAGGCTGTGGAGTCTCCTTCTCTGGAGACATTCAAAACTCACCTGGATGTGTTCCTGTGTGATTTAGTCTATGCGATCCTGCTCTGGCAGGGGGTTGGACTAGATGATCTCTAGAGCTCCCTTCCAACTCCTGATGTTCTGTGATCACAAGACTTTAAAAGATCTGTGTGCAAGCTAACATAACAGCAATGCTATTTCCTGGATCTATAATGTTCCTGCTAGAAGTGCAATGCTGGACTCCAGGAGATGTGAATTTCTGCTAAACCGTAAGTGAAAACCTTATCCAGGGACTGGTGCACACAGCATGAAAAGTAATTTAACTTAGTATCTCCAGTTCAGGTTTCAGCCTTGAGAACTCTGCATACTCTCATTTGTGCCTAATGATGTTGTAGAGCATTTGATACTTTTTTGGGATCATTACAGTGTTAACTCTCCCGTCTTGGCCAACTGCAAATTAAATTCTCTCTAGCTCAGTCTCCCCTGTGGTCCCAACTGGCGGAAATAGTTGCACAGCTGAGTGAGGCCAGAGCCTGGCTGCATCCAGAAACTCAAACTTGCTTTGGCAATTCCAGCCTTCGTGGGTGTCTCTGCAGGCGGCAGGGAAGGACGGTCTGGTCTTAGCAGGGAGAGTGCGAGACCAGGACAGATGCCGTGGAAACAAGGCCTGCTACTGCCCATGAAGCTCCAGGCTCACTCCTTACAAAGACACTTCAAATATACAGCACTTTCAGAGCAGAACCCTTCCTCTTTCCCTCATAACCCCAGCCTGGAGGCTTTAGTTGGTTGCATGCTGGTGTGAGCATGTGGGCAGCTTTTGGTTCGACCTTGCCCCTGCGGAGGTACATTTTTGGATGCAGAAATGCCCCCGGGGTGAAGGTGAATGCAGAAGTCCACTTACCGTGCCAACGCCCTCAGCACCAGCTACAGTCATCTTCGGCCCTACAAATTTTGAAGCCCTGACATTTCCCAGAACACCCAAAAGAGGGGAAAAGCAACACCTGCACATCTCCCTGAGGACATGCGGTGGTGGGAGAAGTACTGTCTGCCTCAGGCTGGGAGCTGTTGAAGCCCTATCTCCTACTTCCCACTCCAGTGCCTGGGCTTTGGTGCCCTGAAGAAGGCATCAGCCTACAACTCCTTGCAAGGATATGCTTCAAAGCATGAACGAGCCTCAAAACATCTTTTGGAAGGACTCTCTGGAGAGGGGTCCTGGATACTTTGCAAATAAGCCATGTGGGGTTTAGGACCTACTGTTCTAAACCCTTTGTGGTCGCAGCCCTAGGCAATTCCTGTCTGTGTGGAGGGACTGAGATTTGAGGCCCCGTTTACCTCAGAGGCTTTGTGGGGAGCCTGGTGGCTCAGACCAGCAGCTCCGGCTGCCGCAGCATGGCCAGACGACCAAGAGCAGCTTCTGCTCTTACACATCTGTGTCCTCTGTTGTATCGCAGAGGCCACTGGGCAAACAGGTTGAGATGTCTCTGGTTCAAATTAGTCACGCAGGGAACACAAACAGAGGCATCAAAATGTTCCCACGTGAGATGAAAGGGAGACAGGATGGCTGTGAAATAGTTTGTACAAGCATAACCAATGAAGCTTTCACATTACAAACACAACCCAGGAACAAGGCATTATTTTTCAGGGCAGCACAGCCAGGAAAACTGTCCATCAGCGGAAGAACACACTCCAGCAGAAGTGTGATCCATCTTGGATGTTCAGTACAGACTTACACATAGTCCTCTCTCAACAACATCTACTTCCACCCAGTCCACCAGCAAGACCTCAGCCTCACCACTGGCTTTGCCCACCAAATGCCCATCCTCAAGAGGAGAACATGGCTTGAAGGGGCTGCGTGCCCCATGCCTGTCTGTCAGCAGCCTATCTGGCCCAATACAAACAGGGAAATACTTTGGGTCCAGGAGAATGAAGGAAACCTGAGATTCCCATCTGTGCCTGTAAAGCGATGAGGGACTCATCGTTAGGAGAACAACTGGCCAGTCAGCCCAGGGTAGGGCTGCAGATCTGGAACTGACAGAGGACACGTAGGAGAAGAATTCACAACACTGACTGGAAAACTGGTCCTGCACACAAAACACATCTTCCCTGGAATCAATCAGATGTGGTCATGCCTGACTGGAGCTGATGTTTCTCATCTTTTTTTGTATTAGATTATTGCTGCTTTTCCTTCTCTGGACTTGCTCTGGGTTTGGTTTTGTTTAGTTGTCTGACTTTTGCCATTGTAAAAACTTAAAATAATAATTTTTTTTTTTTTGTCTCATGCTTAGAAAATTGTGCAACATGCTTCACTGGGACCACAGAGCTCCAAACTGATCAGACAGGCATGTGAACATGATGAGAGACACCCTATCACATTCACTTCAAGCCCTGTCACCTGAGCCAGTCTGCTAAAAAGTGACCTAGAACTGCAGGTTAGGACCAAACTGTGATTTCCATATTTATAAAGGAAAAACCTTTATAAAGCAGGTGCTGAGATCTTGAACCCATTAACTGGTGTTCCATCGCCTTTCTGGGTGTGGCTGAAATTTCTGCCATTAAGTGGTGGAGGTTTTTTTGGAGGTGGTGGTAGGAAGAGAAAGATTCTTTCTTCATTTTTACCACCACTAAGCCAGAAATCCCAACCCTGGTCTCCTTCATGATCCAAACCTCTCCCCAAAAAGTGAATATATATTCTGTGCACTCCAAAATGCCAAAATAATCAGGGTCCAGTTTTTAAGTACTAAACCCCAGTTTTGCAGGTATTCTGCGTTCTCCTGAAGGGAGAAGAACTGCACAGTATGCAAAGAAAATGCTTCGGAGGAGTCAGCAAAAGAGTGGGGCAGGAGTGGTACAGGTGATGGTACTGCTCCATTGCTTCTCATGGTAGCAACACTCAATGCTTCGGCTTTGTGTCTCACTTCACTGTTTGTGTCTGTGTTCCCCATTGTCTGAAGTCATGCTCCTTTGCTAGCCCAATTCCTTCCACAAAAGTAAACACAAGAGCAACATCGCCGAGCTAGCAGGTTGTGGTGGCACTGCCAACTCCAGACGGTTTACGTACAGTTTATGCACGTGAGCGGAGCGGTACTTCTCATCAGACACACCAGTACAACTGGAAAAATAAATTTTGGAGCATAACAGGCCCCTCTCAGAATTAATGTGCACCAAAGCTTAGGTGGCATGTGCTACTGAGATAGGCCTGTGCTCCATCTGTGATGGCTGCACACGGCCGATCGCTGCCGGGCCACAGCTGAGGCACCGCAGCAGTGCTGAGGACTGCGGACAAGCAGCAGGCTTTGCAGGGTGGTGCGGGGCGGGGCGGTGCGGTGCGGCGCGCCGTGGTCCTTCACAGGCGCAAAGCTCTTGCCATCCGACCCGCCTGGCGGTGTGTCACCTTGGAACAAGCACCAACCGAGTCAAACACGGCTTTTCAGCTGCACAGAAAGAATTAAGTTGTTTCTCTTTTTGCTGACTGCCTCTCATGCAGCTCCTTCTGCCAAGGGCTTAACCCCACACTTGTAGCCTTCCTGCAGGCAGCTCCCCATAACCACGTTACCAACATGGAAGTGCAGACAAAACTGAACAAGTAGACAGGACAGAAAAGTTGAATGAGCACTGGCTCTTCTTATTTTAATGAAGAAATATTTCAAGTTAATATCAGTGCATATTTAGAAATAGCATGTGATACTCCCAATGCCAAATACATCAGCAAATTACAGTTTCAAAAACTTTATAAATTAATGGGAAAAAAATTTTAAAGATTAACATAGAGAATAAGGTTCAAAATAAACAACCTGTTTGTTTGTTACACCATGTCAATTGTATTCCTGGTACTTAAACAGCAAGAGAGATCCAGGACTTCGTGCTAATTAGGCTCTCCGAAACAGCAGTTATCCTTCTACAAATGAATTAAGCAGTTTGTGTTTAATTTTGATGTATAATTAAACGTTATTCTTAGCTGTTACAAAGAAATTTAGTCCTGTCAGAGTAAAATTTCATTCCATGACTGAAAATGACACTAACATCAGAACACTGCCTTCTGGCTATACCCACTGGAAACAGCTGAGAATAGGAAGAACTACGTGTGAGCACATTTGGCTGTTACATAAAACAGCTTGCTTTTTTTTTTTTCCTGGTTTCACAGCCTCATAACAATACTGTTTTTCAACGTTGTTCCCAGTCATTGTTTTTAAAATGGTTCATCAACATATCCTGAATCAATCACTGATATAAATAACTCCAGTGACAAAATCCATTATGGAAGGACACAGAACTGCAAACTGAAAGTTGCACTGAATGATTTTAAGGTGGAATTGTAATTACTCTGTAACAAGAAAAAAACAACCCCACCACATGGTAAAAGTGGTGTCTGGAATTAACTGGCGATCGTGGAATCTGAAAAACTGAGCTATGATTTTAAGAGACATTTAACTCAAGATGGACTCCAATGCAAGACAAATCATACTGAAGCTAAAGAGATGCACATTTAAAGCTTGCAAGTGTGATATAAAAATATTCTCTAGTTCTTTCATTTTGATAAAGGGACTTTGATTCCCTAATGGAAGAAGATAAAATGCATCCCCTTCCCTACCCCATTGCTGTACATACAGACTATTCCCTTGATAACAGGAAATGGCGTTTTCCCAACAAAAATACCAGTTCCAAGGAATCGCAGACTTTCTGGTAGCAAGGGTTTGTTGCCTCTGCTTTTAAGAGTATATTTTCAAGCAGGTGAAACACCAATAGAATATGCAGTTCTTTCACTACTAGTCTACTGTGCAAGTCATATACATCAACCCCATAACTTCGACCCAACTGCAGCTCGCATCGCCTAGAATGATTTGAGACTCTGGTGTGGTATTACAGTGCAGAGATGACTGCCAGGTTACGAAACATCAGGCTAAATCAGGTTAGTAGGAAAAGGCACATGCTTCAGATTTAAGCAGGAACATCTGAAGGTTCCTCGTTACCATACCCGTGCACTCCTGAAGTTACGGTAAGTCTCTGCATTACCCAAAGGGCAGAGTTTGACTTCCAGAAAAATCTATAGAGGTAACAGGGACCTTCTGCTTATGGCACGTACACACGAAATGTCTGTAAGCTCAGCTGAAACTCTCGAGGGGCTAGGGGGATCGTGGACACAGGGTAGGCTACAGTCTGGTTAGGCCAGAAACAAAAACTTAGCGTTTCATTATTCTGCACACATTCCTCTTCTGCACAAATACAGGGTGCACAAGGTAAGCTCTTTCCTCTGTAAAACTCAATGTTTTGCATATGTAAAATAATCAGCTAATACTGCAATATAATCAAAATTCATGCATTAGATAAACAGAGCTTCTTCCCCATGAACAGCAGCTCTCAGGAACGTTTTATTCTGCTTCAGGTAACATCTCGTGATTTGCCAGCTTATGTAGTCCCTTTTAAAGAACATGTTACTTAAGTAAAATTGAAAAGCAAAATTTAAAGAAAAAAGAAGAGAGTTTTGATTGATACAGCTGGGACAGATGCAACTGAGTTGCTGCAATGCACCAAAGAGTAACGAAAATTCAACATGAATATCAGAAGAATAAATATATACCCTAAATTAATCTCTGTAAATACATTCACAGGTCCACTTAAGACACCCTTATGCATAACTCATACTTCATCAAATCTGCAGATAGAGATGGATGTTAGTTCATGGGGAAAGCAATTTATCACGTAAGTCAGTTTATCTGTCATTATTCCAGCAAAAATCAGTAGCAAATTTGAAAATCTACATTTATTTTCCCCAGACCAACCACACAGAGGCTTAAGTTCACAAATTCTATTATTTCCAATGTTTGATCAATAAGGCTTTATTTACACTTTTTTTTTTTTACTATAAAGTCAGGAAAAAGGTTGGTGCAATGTGCAAGAAAAGACTGCACGTGTCACTGATTGGAGACTAACACCTGCTTACGGTTTAATGCTAACCCACAGGCAGCCAATTAAAGTCCCATATATCCATGTTTTTACATAGAGTTTCCTTCCAGATTCTGTCAGAAGCATACTAGCAGTCAGGCCACCTAAAAACAGCAAAGATGGCAAAGTCTTCTTGAGGCTTAGTTTGGAATGAACACTTTTTCCAGGGAACTTATTTCTTCTTTTAGAATCTTTTGCATCATAAAACTCTATTAGTAACCTAGAAGCAGACAAAAGGAGACAGTCAAAGTCATGCATTCATACAAGAAGTTTTAAGCAACTTACTTTCACCCATCCAACAACTGCTTCTAATCACACATTGTTTTCAAACCATTTAACAATACTCAGCAGCTGTAACAAGTTTAAGCCAGGAGTCGGCCTTCAGAAGATCATGCAATCAAAGTATCATTGCCAGTCAGAGTACTCAACTCAAACCCTTGTGTACAACAAAGGAGATTTTCTGGAGGGACCAATTTTAATGCTGAACATAAAAATTGGAAAGAATCATTTTCATTCAGCAAAACAGCCAAAGCCTAGAGGACTAGGCAATACCGTAAGACAAAGTAACACATGGTTTATCACTGAACTCGGAAGGCAAGGGGGGAATTATCTTCATGGAACAAACTAATGACAAATGTGCAAGACTAAAACGCTACACCATAGGCAGAATAGTCATTTTTTTGTCTCCTCTTTTTGAAAAACAGCAATAAAAGCATTTGAAAATTCTGGGCTTTTAAGTATCTCTACATCTGCCCAACAGATCGCTTCAGTCCCAGGAAAAATGTTCCAGTCAACAGCAGTCTACAAAGAGACATAGATAATCAGGGTTCACTTTTGCTAGTCTTTACCAGAAGACTACTTGTGGGCAACTGGATGGCCTTTTATTTTATCTGTCAGTTACTTGCCCATAAAACTTGTCAGACCTTTTTGCCTCTAAAAAATGAGGAAAAGAACAGTAACTTCATGATCCTTAACTTCTAAGACACTTTAATAATAGTGCCATGTTTACAGACAGGCAAGTTAACTTTTACATGGATTCAAAAATCTCAGGATAAATTAATCCATATTTTACTTCCAGAGAGCATGAGACTGGCAGAATCATTTTAAAGCAGAACATAACCAAAGAAGCAGTTAACTCACACAACTGGATTTAGAAGGTAAGCAGATTTAAGGAAACAGATTTAAGCTTCCTCCAGTTAGACTTCAGACGCAGCAAATGAAACCATCAGCTCTCAACCAATACTTAAATCTCACATTTAGGCACAAGGTCCCCTGGAGACTGTTGCATATGCTCACGAGTGACCTTATGCTGGAGATGATGGAGGGAGATGGGCGCTTTAGTTCTGCCATGATTCAAAGATATACAGCTAAAACTACTTCATCTAATTTCCCCAATGAAGGTTACTTGTGCTTTTACCTGGTTGCTGTCTGATGGCAAACGCATAACAATTTTGGAAGAAGGGATTAGATCAAGACCTGCCCTTTTCTAACTCTAAAAGTACCTATGAGGCTAGACTCACCCTCCTTTTGCTTGCTTGCCAACCTCGGGTATCCTACATTCCTGGAGAGTGCATGGAGAGTATGCAGATGAGTGAGAGTCTTGCCTGAAACTGAAGCTCTGCAGTCTAAGGAAGGCCTAAACCCCAGGAATCCCAACCTCCTGAGCAAAAGCTTTAATCACAAGGTTATTATACAAAGTATGTACAGGAGCAGCAATACCACCTCTCTTCAGAGAGCCCTACAGCTCGCGCTGCTGATAACACAGAAATCCTGGGTGTTCTCTGTTAATACAAAAGCTGACAGCTTCTTTAAAGAGAAAGATCTGCACATTGTTACTCACTTATCCTTTATTTCAAAACGTTCATGAAGCCACCTCCTCATATATATCTGCTCTTCTGGAATGTCCTTCAGTTCGATTCGATCAATGAAAACATGAACTCTTGGGCATTCCTTGCAAAGAAACTCTAAAAAAGAGAGCAAACCAACAGGACTGAGTTCCAAAAACACTGTAGGGTATTTATTTGTCTAAAATACACCAAAAATTTGACCTCGTACCTCTAAAGTCTGCCTTGAAAGCCCAAGTTTTCACTCTTTATGTTTGGATTCTGAGCATTTCACTAAACTTAGAAGCCATCTGGCCTACACACCTTTGAAATGGTAGCCCACTGTCACGTGCAGCATGGAAAAGTTGTCCTAAAATGCACCCTAACTGGAAAATGCTTGAAAACATTACACTTCTACCTCAGCAGCAATCTACTCATTCTGTAGTGTGGGATGCAGTAACTTGGATGTCATAATGTTATTCAGTCTGCAATTCTGATTAAAGATAGCAATCCTCTTTGCTTGTCCTTTCTGAAACCTAGATTTTGTTTGCCCCTGGATGACAAAAGCAGAATTATAGTAATTTCCCAAAGCATTTCCATAAGGAAGAGGGCTTCAGTTTTAGTAATAACCTGTAATTAAAAAGTACAGTAGGGCAAAAAATGCAGAACAAAATGCTGCTTTCCATTTTGCATTCATTAATTTCTCTTCTGTCTTACAAAGCTCAAGACAGCTCTAATGCAAACCCCGTACTTCAGTTCCTCAATCTGTCCTTAGAAAAATCTCGCAGCAAGCATTGAGCCCATTACAAACAAGACTCCATTACTCAAGTAGTTCTGTGGCATTCATTTCTTATAGCTAACACGTGGTAACATGCACAGGGGATGAGAAACCCACCAGTATTTGTGTATTAATAACCATCTGCTTTTATCAGTAGCAAGGGGTATTGTAGCAATGACAGCATCCCTCTACAAAGAGATGGGTGATGTGAGGATGGAAGTCCTTCAAAATCTGGACAATCTTCCGACTTTGAGAAGGGACCAGAAGTGCCTTCCTACAACACAGACTGGCAACAAATGTAACACAGACTGGGTGGTCCCTTTAGGTTGTTGACATTTTTTGGACAGCAGGACAGATGCACAGAAGACTTTGACCCTTAACTGTTAGGGGTAACTTGAGGAATGACTGTGCAGAATAATTGTCACAGCACGTACATCTTTATTACTGCCTGCCAAAGCAGTGAGCCCCCTATTTATTTTTCTTTTTTACAGGATTATTTACTTTTAAGGACTTTGCTGGAAAAGCAATCCTTATCATACACCAGAAATTGCAGTACAGAAAGTTAAAAGACTGTTGATGCAAATGTGTTTGCATGCCTCTGGCAGGGGGAGAGGGGGAGAAAGGAGATGGAGAAGAGATAGAGATCAGTAAAGACTTAAGAGCATTTTGATGCAGAAATTTGTAAGGTGCTGTGTGCAGCTTTTTCAGCTCTCTGTCAAGAGAGCAATTCACTGAACCGCACCGTAGCGCAAGGGGAGCAACACGGCCCACGCACCATCAACTGAAGAAGCCTCTAACCAGAAGCAAGTCCACCTCTTGGACACGGAGCAGCAAATACAACTGTCACTAAAAAGCACCCAGTGCACCCGTCCCCAGCTACAGATATAAGATGGCAGGCCAATTAAGCACTTGGAGATCCAGAATCATTGTAGGTACAGATACTGTCTTCAGGTTTATGTCAACATTATTACTAACCATGAAGAAATCAGTGCTTACGTATCTGAAAGCAGGTTGTTCCTCTTGCCTTTAATGCTAAGGAAGGATTTTACAGATCTGTTTCTCTCAGGGTACTATCCAGGCCACTATCCAAAGGTCATTCACTATTTGAGCTCCTAAAAACATACTATTAATATTTGAAAATGACAGATGTATTATCCGTGTTTTGACTGCTTATAATGTTCCTTGATGTACAAATCCTCTTTGTGAGTGGCATTATCTATTAAGTGGAACGGTCTAAAAATACGCAAAACTATCTAGAACACAAATGCATGGAAGCCAGATAATACAGCATTTTTGAATTAGACAGAAAAGCATCTAGCTGTGCACATTCACACAGGGCTGAAGATCTAGCTTTCAAAGATATCTGAAACATTCTGGGCACTCTACAGCATATATTTCTTTTGTTTCACGTTGTTCTGCATAGGAACAAGCAACTCTTTTCTGATGTTATACTTTCAATTATAAATTATTAAGGGAAATTATAAACCAAGCAAAATTCTAAGCTAGATGAGATAGCATTATTAATAGCTATATGGGTTTTTTAAAACTAATGTTATGCTGCTTTTAAAAAAAGATTGCTATTTGGTCATTTAAAGACAGCAACAGAGTACATGATCAACAATAAACTCTAGTTAATAAAACAGGAATAAAACATTAGTAATTCAAAAGAAACACCTTCCTCCCCACACAGAGCTGAAATGTGGCAACTCTACAAATTTGCTTAGAAGGAAAAAAATCCCAAACCTGTCCACAAATATCTAAAGCATTGCTGCTTGTTTTCTACTTCAGGCTCAAGTTCTACTGCAAGGTGATTCAGACTACTCCCCACACAGGTCTTCCACCTGTCTACACTGAGGGGCCATATGCGAAGATCCTAAAACTTCACCTTTATTTCCCACTTTTGTAAATCCCAGTGCTCTTTTCCTCAGTCTTACCCTCCAGTTTGAGACTTAGTTGAAGGCCTCATTGAAGGTTGTGTGATCTCCAACTGCAGGTGCTCCTCTAGAGAGAATCACAATTCCCACCCGTTAACTCAGCCGGAGCCTGGACATCCAGGCCATCTGCAGATGACACTGCAATGCTTGCAGTCAAGCTAATCAGGGAATCTGACTGCTCTTTAATTATTCAATTCATGTCAAGGTTTAATGCAACTAATCCCTTTTTTTTTTTTTTAGATGCAAAATGTCACTGCAATCACGTAAGACAACCAGCGGATAAGAACAATATATTGAGAGGTTGTTTTTGAGAAGAAACAGCTGTATTTTATCACCACAACCTCGAAAGGTTTGTGGTGGTCCCATGACCCCTAATTTTACATTAGGTTAACTCCCAAAAGACTTATGTAATTAAGCTAAGAAACAAAGCCTTACCAAAGCAATTTATTATCAGCAAATTACATCCAACTTCAGGGACACTAGCCCTTAAGGCCAATGTCTGACAGGCTTTTCAGATCCCTAAACTTGCCAGAAATAGCTATAATTAACAGCAGGAACAAGCAAGGCCAAGCTTTTCTTCAAAAGACAAAAACGTTAAGTTCAAATCCTAAATCACAAACACAGCATTGGGAACAGCATTAGTCAGTCCAGAACTGGGCACTGGGTTAAATGAACAAGTTCCACAAGTTGTGTGGAAGCCAAGGAGACTGACTTTTGAGTGGGAGATAATCACCCAATAAAACCTTCCATCTACCTAAAGAGCAAGATGCAAGTGCAGAATGTTTATAGTGCTTCTAGGGACCAACCCCAGCAGGAAGAGTGAATTTAAAACAGGTGGATTGAGCATATTTCTTCTTGAACTGTGGCACTGTGGCCCTCCTCCTGCGGGACAGGATTCACGCTAACACAGGGCTGAAGAACTGCAGTGCAGGATTAGGATGAGTGGGATGCAACATCCTGAAGGAAAGAAATCAGACCCACAGAGCTTTTATCTGCACACTTACATGCACTCTTAGTCTGTGGCGTTTTGCTTGCTGGGGCTTCCACAAAATTCTACCAGTTTGCTACTCCCCACCTTCAAAAGCCAATCAATTCTGGTTTGAATTATCAGCCCTACTACTGGAAGCAAGGGGAGGAGAGAAGCTCCAAAGCATGAACACACCTGTAACTAAGAAGGGACACACAAATTGTTTCACATCACCTTTCCCATAATGCTACAACAGAAGTTCAGTGCAGTACTGCAAATTATTTGCCTTGCCCCTTAAGAAAGCTGTGACAGTGGTGTTACACTTAAACAGATATTCCAGTTTTCAATTACTAATGAAGTCTATTTTTACATGCACTTTAAATATGACAAAAATAAAGTAGCTCAGATTTCAACCTCCTACATCGGCTTTTACTTCAACATAATTACTGCCAAAGTCCTTCAAATTAAGAAAGGACAAACTGAAGCTTGACATAATCGTGTCCACTTAGATAGCCCAAAATTCTCTCCTGTTTTAACAGATTTCAGTAATGTTTGTCATAAGTTGAAAGTGAGATCACAGGAAACTGAAATCTGAATAAAGTTTATTTTAAACAACTGGTTATTTCAACTCTTCAGTAACAGAACACTGTGTGCTGTGGTGAGTATAGTTTTACAGGCAAAGACATGCCTCTCTGGGCAGTAGATGCTTTCTTCACTTTCAAAATCTTCATCAGCTTTCATTAGTGTTCTGCTACCAAAGAAGTTCTTAAGTTATCTCCTCAGCAGAAAAGATCCCATTTCTCCACTTTCATTTGCTTCATAAACCAAACTGGCAAAACAAACATAAATTTAAGTGCTGTGTTGTTTCCCAGCTTCACGCTTTCAGTCACCTCCAGTTGAGCTGACAGGAAACTATTTTATGGCTTTGTCTAACACAATAAAGTAGCAGTATGGCAACACAGCACTGGACAGGAAGGCAAACATCCAGGATACAGCAAAGGTTGTTTAGTTGGGTTAGCCTAGGGAGCAGTGGAGAAGCAGGCAGCACTGGTACTGTCTTGTACTAGTGCTGTGGGGATGTGTGGAGGGGTGTTCCGCAGGCCAGGCTAGAGCCTGGGATGTGAGGAATAGTACACTCTCAGAAATGCTGAACCAGATGCTCACAGAGATCCAAGCTGGCATGTGTTCACGAGGGACATGACCTAGGGAGTAAGAACCTTGGGAACTGGGGGACCTTCTGAGACAAGAGGAAGGGTAGGCACCTGAATCATCACTAAGGTGCTGGCACTGAAAACTGAAAGTGTCTTAGAGAGCATTTCAAGTAGGAAAGGTCTGGAAAAGCAACCTGTTCAGATGGATGTAACATAATATGTGTATGTAGCTAAAATTCCACGTGAGGGAAAAATTCAGAAGTGCCTCTGTACCAACACGTGAGAAGACAACTTCTTGGCACCCAGAGATTACCCCTGTAAGGCAGATATCCCTATGACCTTAAAGGTACATACAATGTTGTCAGGCTACCAGATTTACAGGAACGACAAAATAGGATGCACAGGTGAGGGAATGGCAATCTGTGCTGTGTGGAGGATTATATGAAGTTTAACAGCATGAAAACAGTACAAGGAGATGGAAACACGATTAAATCCTTGTGGATGGAAATCCCAAGTTCTAATAAAATATATTAGATTTAATAAAATAGATCTATTAAATGATTTCCTGGTAAGTTTGATAATAGTGATCAAAAACTGTGTAGCCAGACTGAATGCTGCAGGAGGGTGAAATTCCAGCTACCTTTATTGAACTGCATCATTGCTTCCATCAGGACGAGGCGTAGATGGAAGGAAAAAACAAACCCAAAAGAAAGAGGAAAGAGGAAGATTGTTTCATGGAGTAACTAGTTGCAAAAGCCACAGGAAAAGATGCCATTCCTGAGGTGGTACTGAGTGGTGCACAGTGTTAAGAGAGAAGTTCTCTGCAACCACAGCACAATTGATTTCAGCACTGCAGAGTCTACAGCACACCAATGTGGAATTAAAGGGACTCTTTAATGGGAAAAGGGCAAAATGTCAAAATGACATAAAAGAAACAGTCCAAAACCAGGCAGGCTAGAGGCTGTTAAAAAGCCAACCCCCAAAATATAAAACTCCAGAAAAATCTCATATTGGAAAACCCCATAAAAGACGTGTAGCACTGCAAAAAAAGTCTGTGTGAGTCTGAAACCCACGTGTGTGGCTTGAAGGAGGCTACTGCTATATTCCTACCTTCTCCTCTCTAAGGAATGGAAAACTTGTCCAAATAAGGAAAAGCCAAAAAACCACTCACAGCAAACGTAAAGAAAAAATTAAGAGGACTAAAATGGAACTTAAAAAATGCAAAGGATTCTCTAACAAATTTAACTTTTTTGAATATATTAAAAGCAGTAAAGCAGCTAAGGGACTGGTGGGACTGCAGGATGACAAAGGTGTCAAGAGCAACACTCATGGTAAAGTACAAGCCCATGCAAGAGAAGCTCAAATATTTGTTTGCATTATTCCTTCTTGCTGAAAATGCTTGATTCCTATAGCCATTGCATTGTTTGTACCAGATTGCTCAAAGGAACTAGATCAATAAGTAAACAGAAAGTATTAGACTAAATAAACATGTTAGATGTCAGGAAGTCACCAAAACCAGACAGCATTCATCCAAAAGCTCTCAAATATGGAATTTAAAAACAAAGATGTGTAACCTATCATCAAAAACAGCCATTGTGTCAGAAAAAAATGAGGAGTTTCCCTTCTACAATCAAGGGCTTTAGAGATGATGCTGGGAAATACAAACCAAAGTCTCTTACATCCCTGGGTAAGATAACAGGGTCTATAATAAGATCACTAAGCACAGAGATGATAACATTCTGTTGGAAAAGAGCTGGCGTAGGTTCTGTAAAGGGAAATCCTGTCTCACCAATGGGCTGGGTTTCTATGGCAGTGTCAAGGAGCAGGCGGATGAAGGGGATTCACTGGACATGATAGATTTGCACTTTCATAAAGCCTCTGACAGGGTTCCACACTGAAGGCTATTAAAGAAATTAAGCTGCCATGAGATTAGATGAAATTATGTTTTATAGACTGAAAGCTGCTTAAAGGAGAGGAAGCAAATGAAAGGACTTAACGGTGACTTTTCAGGATGGAAGACCCAGCAATTGAGGTCCTCCAGGGACTGACGCTAGCTCTGGGTTTATTCTGTTTTGTGTCTGATGAGCTGAAGAAGGGAACAGCGAACCCTCCAGTTTTTCACATCTTTTTCAGAAGATCCTAAGCTCTTCTGGGTAATCAAACATTGGCTGAACTCCCAAAGTACCTCAAAGCTGAGCAAACAGGGTGAAAATGTGCCAGTTGAACTTCACCATAAATAAGGATAGGGAAAAATAATGGAAACCCTGATTACATGATACTTGGAACTGGTGGTTACAATATGGGTGCCACTGACCCTTCTTTGAAACCATGCCCTCAGTGGTGCAGCAGCAGCCCCAAATCCCCCCAAATACTGGGCAGCATCAGCAAGGATACTGAGAGCAGGGCAAAGTGAGTCACTTGGCAGATATAAAGATTGCAGTTCTGGTCTCTGTATCTCAAGAGCGTGTAGCAGATTCAGAGAAGGCAAAAGAAAAAGACATCTGAAATATTTAAGGAGAAAAGGCACCTGCACTGACAATGAAGAGAGACTAAAAAGGCTGAGTTTTCAGTCTGGAGCAGGGAAGTCGAGGGATGTATAGTGTAGCTTCAAAGAAAAATAATTAAAGAATCCTGAAGATGGCAGGTAAGAACTATAGCTCAACAAGTCCTGAAAATTAAATAATTATATAACTGTACCTTCCTAGAGATGCCCAGATCTGAATAACCTTTCAAAACCATTACCAGAAAATGGTACATATAGCTTTCTATACTGGTATAAGCACTGGAGAGCAGCAGAGTGTCATTGTAAGCTGTCTTGCTGACACAAGATGGAATTTATTGAAGACCCACAGTACTTGTACACTGCAGTTCACTGAAACAGCCTTCAAGTGGCTTTAATCTGTTATTCTAACAGATGCATTCTGACCTTTGTACTCCTCTGTAACAATTTGTGAATATTTTATGTTGGCCAAGTTAGCAGGAGGTTTCCTACAAAAGCATGAACAGTTTTGATCATCAGGCTGCCAGGATCAGGTTAGGTCTGTGGATCACATCTAAAGGGTCTCCCACTTCTGTTAACTGAAAAGGAGAAAATTTAGGTGACATTTGTGTCTTCCTTAGAATATTCTGAAGTTTCAGAAGTGGGGAAAAAAATTTGAACTATATATAAAGAGAGCCAGAAAAGATACATATATAGGACCAGTTCAAAACAATGCTCTCTCCAGCAAATAAACAGGATCTGTTAGGAACTATGCCAGTACTGCTGTACAGTATTGATGTTTTTGCCTTTCCTTCACATAGTCTGTTTTGATAAACAGAGAACAGTACCACAAACAGAGTAGAATAAAAAGACTCTGATGCACATAAAAAGCAAAAATAAACACAGGATCTCAAAGCAGCAACATATTTCTGGCCAAACCTGACAGTGTGAAGAAATTCAAGTTGTTTTTGTTATCCTCAGGGTTTAGATACACTTTTGCATAAAGATCAGGAGTTCCTCGAGTTGCTGTACATAAATGCTGCCTGGGGAGCCAAATGTTTCCTCTCACATGTGCATGAGGCCCAGGGTGCAGGGTAATTTTATTCATCACCAGGATAAATGCTTTCAAAATCCTCTTTGTGTAGTAGAGGTTTTCAGATGACCCAGTGCTTTCTAATTCCAAATTCCCAGAGGGAAGATACAGATACCTACCTTCAGTAGGAGCTGCTTGAGAATAACTGAGATACACAAGGCCCAGGTTTTCAATCAGAGGAACACGAACTCTAGGCTTGAAGGGATGCTGGCATGGCCAGAACCAGGACAAGGGGGGGGTATTACTTAAGAGGGGGAGTCACTAACTGATTTTTTGAGTCCTCTGAAGAATCACAGAATGGTCTGGGTTGGAAGGGACCCCAAGGATCATACAGTTCCAAACCCCTCGCCACAGGCAGGGCTAGCAAGGCCTGCATACATTCCCATAAACCGATGCTGCTCTTCGGTGAAACGTTGTTATGTTGAGCAGAAGTAAAATGTTTAATTGTTACAGTATGAAAATATTTTGTGTTTACCCAGACCGTCCTTATCTGCAGAATACTGATGCATATGTCCACATCTGTGTTCAAATGCCACTTCATATAAATCATCCACAAAATAACAGCTAGGCTTTCATGTTACTCAAGCTACTTTTGTTTGGAAATTACAGGGGTTCTACAATGACAGATCTAGCTCTACAGAGGACAAGCAAACATGCATTCAGTTTAAAGCTGATTGACAACTTGCTTAGTTTGTGGTACCTGGTGAAATCATGTTATTTTAAAAAGTCGCAATTTAATAACTTACACAAAATAAATGCAATTTTTCCTTTAAAGGAAAAAAATGTATGACAGAATATTGCAGAATTATTTGACAACCCGTGCTATCAAAATTCCTCTGAATATTTCAACAGAAAAATAACATTTTGAAATATGAAAGGTAGTTACTGAAATTTTGTTAGAACAGATGCAGAATGACAAGTTCTTGATGTGAGACTGACTGTACATGCTAAGAAGCCATCCCACACAAGATGCAAGTTTCAGCAGTGCTGATGTCCAGTTTCAGTTCTAATCTACATCCTTTTCTTCAGTTGCCCTAAAGATAATTGCTATTTACTTTTCCAGTATTCTTTCATGCTTAAGAACATGACAGCTAGCAGAGATCTGAACAGATAATTAGTCATTTCATCACTAGAACTCATATTTTGGACTGGTTTACATTTCTGTTAATCGTTTTATTTAGTTTTCTATTTCTTTAAACTTATCTATAACCATGTGTTTGGTATCATTCTTTGGACCTTGAAAGACAATAGATGTGATCAAATCTGGGCCACAGTCCAGACAGACCGCCTTCTATTGCTCCAGTTTCTTTCTACTGTCCTGTACTTCACTGTCTAACTGGACCCTAAGAAAAGTACAAACATTTAGAAAAGTGCAATTTCCCCTAGGGAAGTTAGGCCAGTCTGACCCCCTCAAATTATCCCGATCAAAGTGATGTACTGATCTGCAGAAATGCACACATACACATGCTTTCAAAGTGTTTGTTCTGGAACTGATATACAGCAGAGTCAATAATTCTCAGGAATTCCTCCGGCTTCTTTAAGATAGAGTCTGCATGTACTTGCTATTTTTATTCAGTGTTTATCATTGTCACATGCTGCTATTTCACATACTCTTTTATCTACAATGGCCAGATAAATACCATCTGGTTATGTTAAAGCCTTCAGGCAGAATAATAAAGATGTAGATGTGTACATAATGCTCTTTCAGGTGCAAGAATGACAACAGCTCCCACATCCCATGAGACCTGCCCTTTAACACCAGGCAAAGCTGGATCTGAACACTTAGGACATTCATTCACAAGGGGGAAAACTAGGTTCTCAAGCTTATTTCTACTTTTTACTTAATGACAGTGTGGTAAAACAATACCAACAAACCCAGCACAAGAGTTTCTTCCTGTCCTTTTCCCTTCTAAATAGTTCTTCAAGAATTCAGTACCTGAGATGTACTTCAGCTGTGCCTCAGTGCCCATATGATTATTTGTATCTTATTCTAATGACCACAAATAAATACTGTCCAGCAGCATGGTCCTCCTTAAGCAGGGCCATCATGTTCTGACATTAATCATCTGGACAAACCATCTTCAGTAGTGGGAGGGGAGAAATCTGTGAAATTGCTGTTCTTTGGAAAGGCTGCCATGTGCAGGACAAGCTCTCACTTTAAAGCACCAGGATCAAAACTGGTTGGAATTAAAAGGAACGAACAATGAGTAAATGGTAGGAATGAAGTTGCATCCATGGGTCACAACCGGATGTGAATCAATAGGGGAAAGCAACATCCCTGCCTAAAGCTAATCTAATCATTGTCCCCTTGTCTAAGACTAATCAAATTTGAGGTCTTTCAAAACAAACAACTTGGAGCTGGGAAGTACCAACAAAGCATTAAAATGCATAGCTAGCGACAAAAAGTTCCACACATTTGAAAGGATGCATACCTAAAAAGGTACTGTGTTACCAGGTAAACCTGGCATCCACTGACATTTTCAAAGCATTCATGCAGAAAGAATGGGGAATGTCTATTTTCTAGTTGCTAGTATATTATGTTTTGTTTTAATCCTGTTGAGCCAGTCAACATTATGGTATTTAAACTTCCTGGACTGAAAAAATAAAGTTATCAAATTTTGTTAAAGAAAGGCCATTTCCAGCAAGAGTTCCATATTCACCAAATTTAAAATGCAATTAATTTTTTTCTTCAGGATTCTTTTTGCCATTTAAAGTTTAGTAACAGAGTTTCTCAGATAAAACACGGTAGTACTACTCGCAGTCACTAAAGTGTTCCTTTTTACCTGCTCTGTTTACTACTGGAGGCAGCAGCCAAGAGCTGACCCTATCCCTGGGTAAAGTATGTTTTGTTCCAGAAGTGGCATGGGACCTTCTGAGGAACTGCGATTTATAGAACTGAAAGTAAAATGCACTTCAAGAAACACATTATATCTGTGTGGAATTCAGATTTCATTCACATGGGAAATGTCATACTATGGGAAACACGGTCCTCAAGTATAGTTGTGTTTATCAGAAGTTTGTTTTCCATGCAATAAATTTCAATCAGAGCTGCTAGATTGAAAGAGACATGTCAACCTTATCTTTTAAAAATTACCAGGATTGCACTGCTGTTTTATTCTGATGAGAATGAAAACCAAAATTCTCATTCAGTACTGACATAAATATGACATGTCCATATGAAATGCAGACAGAAGAGTGACACCTTATAACTCATTTTAGTACTGCAAAAGAGCAATAATGCTAAAATACCTCAAGTGCGTAACAACGTGTAATTCAATTCTCATTATAGTATATCCCTGAACAGACCAATTGCTGGACTTCTGTGCAACCAATAGTGAAATGATCCTGACCTCTCAGAACAGAAATTGTTTTTCTTCCACTTTGTGTCTGGAGGGCCTAAAAGAATGACAACTATGTTCCATACTGTAATTTATATGAAGTGCCTTTAGTCTGCATAATTTATATGATATAGAACACATGGGAAGGCCACAATAGCATGGAATGCCCTGGATGGATGGATAATTCATTTATCTACTCTGTAATGGGTAACAACTGGTTGGCTGCACTTGGTTCTGTGTTACTGCCTTTATTTTTACCCAAGGCTAAGACTGTAATTACCTCAGCCCTAACAGTAAGGGAGGCTGAAAAGATGCCTGGACCGCCCACTGTGGAGTCTCCAAAAGGCTGGATGTGAAATAGCCACCCTGAACCCTCTGATTACCACTTGATACTGGAAAAAAGAAACAGCCAACAGGGACATGCAGTTTGTTGGATCCCTTTCCATAATTATATCATGCTTCATGCAAACTGGAAGGTTCAATAGGTGAAGAGGTCTTGTAAGGAATCTGAACATTTGTCATCTTATCATTAGGTAATGACATTTTAATCGTTTAATTAACCATCAGACATCGAGAAGTCCAGCATGAGAATGGTTGAAAATGCCTAATAATTAAGTCATGAAACAAGATATGCTGCAGGGAAGGGGAAACAACCCTATTTGTTTTGAAAGGGTCTTGAAAAGGGTTGGGCGACAGGACAAGGAGGAGTCTGCCAGTCTTCAAGGGAGTCTGTAAGAGGATCATAAGATATTTTAAAAACCAAACAAAAAACCTTTAAATCATAAAATTCAAAAAGTTCGAAATAAAATTACAAATTTAAAAGTGTTAAATCATAAAAAATGCTTTTGATATTTAGCCACAAAAAATGCCTGTTTGGAATAAAACTTACGTAAGATAAAACCATCCTAAGACCTTACAGTACACGTAAGTATTAATGCACGGTGTTAACAGTTCCTGTTGCTCACCTAGCCAGAAGAATTTTAAACAAGGTCAAAATGTAAAAATAGAGAAGTCTCAAACCTCTAAGCCAAAAAAGCTTAGAAGCCATTACTCATCCCTTGTCCAAAAGCCTGAATGCCTCTTTCGAACTGTGGCTTTGTCCCCACCAATTAGTATCAGTAGTGCAAAAGAGTCTGAAGTACCACTTTAAGCCATCCAGCAACAGCTGTGAGCAGATACGCCTGAGGAACACACCAACTACAACGGGAAGGAACGATGATGCCAAGCCCTCCATTCATGGTTACTTAAAAAAACCAACCTAACAAGCCAAAACACACTGAAGCATGATAAAACCAGCAGACTCTGAAGATCTCTATCCCAGTTTTCCCCAACAGAAACCCCAGAACTTACTTTTTTTTTTGTTAGCTTAATTGAGGAAGATGCAATAAGTTTACGCCAATCCCTTAAAGTGTTGTAGGTGATTTAAAATACTAGAGCAAGTAAAGCCTACTGGCATAAATGCTGTTATGTGTTTGTACGGTCACTGGGTATGTGTGGGAATTTTAAAAATTGTCAGTAAAATACTATTACTACACATCTTCCCTTTAAAATACATGTTGGCAATTACATCACATGTACACATGCATAGCAAAGGAAAAGAGACTTTATGATTAAGCTAAATCCTAGTGCTAGAAGAAACATAAAGGAAAATAGCCCCAAGTTAATTTTAACCCCAAAGAGCACTTGTATGCAGAATTTAGTGACAGAAATATTCTCTGTATGGAAAGGGAGGTCAGGAATGTCACAGGTTAGCTACTGCAAAGCCTAGACAGCGATGAAAAGTGCGCTAACAAGGTGTGGGAAGATGGCTGAAGCCCTGTGGAGATTATCTTCGGAGATTATCTTCAGAGCATTACAAAAGCACCTGAAGTTGGTTCCGTATATTCACAAGTACATGGCTGTGGCATGTCTAATGTACATTGACTCACCTGTCATAGATGGTGCCAGTTTTCTTTGCCCTTTGTGGTCCACAGTACCTTCATAAGCTACAGTCACGTCATACACTGCATCCAGATAGTCTTTCATTGTGTCAATGGCTACATGAGTTGCCTTCACACGTGGTGTTAGCACATGCTTTAATATAGCAAGTCCTAGAGGGGAAAAAACAGTAATTACAGTGTTTGAAAAGAAACCAGACTACATTCACAAAAGGAACATCATGTCAAGGAACTTCATCATCCTCACTCACAATTGTAAAATGTTTGATTTTAGCCTTCATTCTCAGTTGAGAGTATATGTGTATGCATGCTGCATATTCTCTACTGAGCACATGGAGTAAATGAAACAGAAATCCTAAACGATATTAATGACAAAAAAAGCTGCTCAACAAGAGTCTGCCTAATGCTCACCTGGAGTTCTACTTTCAAAGGACAAACCAATTTTGTCAGAATACTACATGCTTCAACAGCATATCAGATTTTTCAAAAATCACTATGCTACCAGAAATTACAATGTGTTTTGATATTTTCTACTGTAGATTCTAGCTTTCCTTGCTTCTGCTTCCTTCTTCCTAATGGCATGTTCTGGGACGTTAGACATGGTTACTCTGAGGGTCCTCACTTTGGGGGAGGACTGAAGAAAGCAGCTGGAAGGTAGCTTCAGCCTCAGTGACTCGCTGCTACAGAAAGCAGGTCATTCCACTTTATCCTTGCAGTTGTTTCCCCTACTGTTTTTTTTCTTGCATGTCTGTTCCTGCTGTTACCCTTGTATTGCCCTGGATACCTCTCTCCTACCAGCTGGCCAAACTCACCATCCCAGCAGAAAACTAATCAGGGACCAAGAACCAACAGCAAGGACGAAACCGTCTCTGTTTCCTTGTAAACAATGTATTACTATTGACTTGGCTACCAACAAATGCCAAGTCACAGAAAGCAACTGTTGTTCTTAACCATCCAGGCCAAGACACAAACATCGGTATGTGAAGGACACAAGACCGCTGGGTTTAACAGCGCTCCCCAAGTCTTAACAACAGTATTTCATACCCATATCTGCATCAGTTGACCACTTCCACCTAGAGCACACAAATACACTGGGCTGATAAGCAAACACTTCATTCTATTTCTAAAATTTTAACACACAATGACTTTAAAAATGAGAGCACACCAAAAAACCCTACACCTTTTCATAATCTGAACACAGCTCTTCCACACTTAATATAGAACACTTCTAGGAAAAAAGCATATTATGCAAAAAATTCTATTTTGCTATAAGATGTGTATGTTTCTCAGAGAGAATTATGAGAATAAAATTGCAGTTATTCCTCTCTAGCCTTATTTTTCATTGGCATACACTTTAGTCCATTACAAAAGAACTATTCATTGGTGCCACTGGTTCTTGATAGATGACAGAGAATTTTTTTTAAACTAAACATTGTGCTTTTCATTGATTCCGCAAGCAGAAAGCTATTTAAAAGGATAATATATTATGTCCCAATTTTTTACTGAATTCCTGTCCCTTGCTAGGCAAAGCATACTTTGACCTAAAATTATGAAAATTTCTAGTGAACACTAAAATAAATCCCAGAATTACAGAATGGTTTGGGTTGGAAAGAACCTTAAAGATCATCTAGTTCCAACCCCCAAAGTCATGGGCAGGAACACCCTCCAAATGGATCTAACATTCTTATAATTGAAAATTTCAGTATTTGATCTTTCATTTGATCAATCATTATCTTAATTTCTTAGTATCTGCTAAGAATCACCTTGTCTGAACAGAGAGATAAAAGGTTATTTACTAGCAGTGCTTCTGAAGTCATTGTTCAAAGCTTTACTGGCAACAGTGGTAACTGTCTATGCAAAATGTTATATGGATCATGTAAATATTTTGAAGCATAACATGGTGGTGTTTTCTTAGCTTGTGAACTGTTACATCAAACAGCTGATTATGTTATGTTTCCAAACGTTTATTCTGTAAATGAAGCACTGAGTATTCTAGTGTTGTGCCAGCAAGGGTTCTGGTGTGGACATTCCACCCAACACAACTCCTGGTGATCCGAATTCCCAAACATATTCTAAAACCACTGTCATTCTTTTCCTGCCCAACTCATCTTCCCCTTAACCAAGATATTACCATGGGGAAGAAAAAGGGAAAACGGGCTTCAGGAAGACTTGAATCCTCTAGACAAATTAATTTGGGTATTTAAGACTAGTCAGATTTTTTTTCAATCCTTGGCCAGTTTCGGTGATGAGGATGGCCAGTGACAGTCTATGAAGTGCCATTGTAGAGTAAGTCCCTCTTACTCCATGTGCTACCAGGGAACCCTTGAAGGTTCAAGCACAAACAGAGCAGGCATCTAATTCAAATCTATAAAGAAACTCCATGACCCATTATTCAGAAATACTCCAGTGGATGTCAAACATGCAGCAACAACAGGAGTTCTGTACATCCCTTAGAAGAATCGGTTTTATAAAAACATTAAGCACACATTCTTGCAATTACTCAATGATCTTTGCTAAAGTCAACATAACAGAATTTAAACCCAAGTAGTTACAGTGTAGTTACCTTGGCAAGCTGCCTGCATCCAATTCACAAAACACACTGTGCTTAAACTGTTTTTAATGTTGTGCAATACTAAGTTAGGACTCTCTGTCAAAGTATTTGAGGTCGTGAGATTTTATTTTAAATGCCAAAGAAAATGAACTAGATGTCCAATAATGTAATACTCTACCTTAAAATGCTATAACTTTGCTCTTCTATGTTAGCTGACTTTTAAATAATAAACAGGCATAAAAATACAAAAATAATGTGAAAATCTGAAGAAACATGGTGAGAAATGGTACTTCAAATATCATCCATTTACTATACCAAGAAAGATGCTGGATTACTTCAGATATTCTGCAAGAAAACTGAATTAAATCAAGTAAGGTTTTAGTTTGGGAAGCACAAAGGCCAAAATCATTACAATCTATAGAACAGAACTTTCATCTAAAACATGAGCAAAACTGACCAAACAAAACATCACTTACCTAACCTCCCTGGGTGAAGTGACATATTAAGTCATGTTTGTACCCCTGACGTGCACGCACCGTATTTTTAAATGAGAAGAATGGAAAAACAGCTCTAAATTAAGATACTCTGTGCACATTACATCAGCACTATTACATCATCAGAATTTATATGCTCACTGAAAGCTGATGTCAGAATTTGAGGGGTTCTCTCCCCATAAAAACCTTATTACTTGACAATACAAAAACTGAAAGTAGGGTGAAAACCAATTGATTTCAATACCAATTAGATTTTTCTTTCCTTATTTTTCCTTTCTTTGATGTTTATGAGCATGCAGAAGTGATGTCAGACTGAAAGTTTGCAGTTACCTGGGGTGTACCCACCAGACACTGAGTTCCCACCAGCCTTTTGGAATGCCCCCCAGTGACTGGAGCCTTACTCACTGAAACCAGCATCAGACATACAAAAGGACATATGGTGGGAGAATTCATCCATTCATATGCTAGTATTCCACCTACATAAATATTCCACCTATATAAACAGGATTCAGCTGATGGCAGTATTAAAAAAAAATAATAAAAATCACATGTTCTTGTAAAAAGTAGCTTCTGTTGCCATGAATTAAAGCACAAGAAATGCAAGCAGTCTCCTCAAGAAGAGTATGACTGTCCCATAGAAAATCACAGGAGTCACCACACTGGTACACTTTCTTCTGTGATGGACATCTACAGAAACACAAGGTAGTTTCTTGCTTTCCTAAAATCAGTTTCCTCTGGATGGCTTTTAGTAACAGAAATCCTTTATTCATCCTAATGTTATGACCCTCAAATGCTACTTGAGGTCCACACCACAGCCTTTAAAAAAAAAAAAAAAAAGAATTTATATTCTCCTTTCCACATATCACTGTGCTTTTTAAAAATCAAACTTGCTTACACAAAAGTATGTGGAAAACATATCACCAAAAGCTAGTTTCTTTAGAGACAGTTCCAAATAACATGTATGGATATTAAATACTTCAGACTGCTTTAAAATACAATCTAGATCCAATGCCAAGATCTAGAAGGGAAACATTTTCAATTAGCTCAGTTGAAACACCTCTTTTTTACACGACCTGTAAAACCAATTTTGAGATAAGAATATCCTGCACATCCAAACATCTTAGCAGAAAGCGTAGTACCAGTTAAGATGAACTTAGCATTAAAAACATTTACATTTGAAACTTTTCTGCATAAAAACACGGGAGATAATAAATGAATACCTAAAATGTTTGCTTGATTAAATGACCTTTGTTAGAAATCAAACATTAATACAAAATTCCACAAATACCTTTCACCAGGGAAGGTTGTTTTGTCTTCATTCAGCAAAAGCAAGCCAAGTTTTATTTAACAAGCTTCTTACACCTTTCTCTTTGACATTTCAGAGTAACATTTAGAGAACTTTGGATCGTTCCTATTTATTTTTAAATCTTTAGAATTCCTTTTCTTATCATTTGGATAAAATTCATGTTCTACTAGGCCTAAGAAAAGTATGGGTATTTGGAACACTAGAGAGGTCTAACTCCTAGAAAACTATTGGAAATCTATACATATATATTTTGGTAACATATAAATGGAATAATTTTATACCAGAAATAATGATGGTGTATTTTGTGGGTTGCATAGGAATTTTGTTCCATAGTCCACTACCAATAAAAACACTCAGCTTTAGAAAGTGTAGTTTGGTTTGAAATAAATAAATACACAAAATAAAAATTACCACTTCTAACACTATGACAAAAGTAGATTTAAATCCCAATGAAAATATGAATACCATATACATACTATAATTCTGTGGACTCAACAACTTAAGCCCACTGACTACTATGGAAGAAGCACTGCACTTTTAAGTTACCCGAAAGAAACAGATTAGAGCCTAAAAGGCATCACCAATACGTAAGTTAACTGAGTAAATGCACCAGATTTTGAAGAAGGGAATCATGCCAGCCAACTACTCCCTTACAACAGAAAACTAAAGCAAATTCTAAACTAAAGCAAACACTAAACTAAGAATCGCTGACCATACACTTAAGTAGTGGAAGTTGGATGGCAAAAGGCTCTGGGAAAGGGGGGGAAAAAGGAGCAAAACACAAATCTTCACATCTTTGAGAGAGAGTGGAGGGAGAAATATTTCATTTGAATATGAGAATCATACAAGATGTCCCATTAGAAACACATTAGTCACCAACTATACTGAAACTTGGAGGAAAGAGAGCCTTTCCTGGTAGCAATGGCTGGAATCACCTCCAGCAGCCACCTACTTCCTGTAAGTGGACTACGACAAACAGCACCTGGTTCAAATCCAGCTACATGGCACGTATCCCAGTTGGCTTGGAAGTGGGGGGTTTCATTTGCCTCCAACAGAATTGTGAAAACTCAGAGTACGTCACCTGATCTACTGGCAGCACTGCTCAGAGTTTGCTGTGGCTGTGAAATCCCAGCAAATACTGCTATTTTGGCCAACTAAGATAAACGCATGATTATTTTTCTCAACTCCAAAGAATTTAACATATTCTGTGAATAACTCCTGCATTAATCCTATGATAAATAACCAAACAACTTAGTTTTAGATTGATAATTTTTGCTTTTGTTTTTAAACTTTAGGAATAGCATTTTTCCTTCTCCAATGCAATTAATCAAATGCACTTTGATTTTAAAATGCTCTCTGTTCTATCCTGAAGAATAATCTGATCCTATTGGAATTTTCTGTCAATTGTAAAACAAGTAGGATGAGTTATCTTTAGTTTCTGAGGGTACTAGCATTACCCTTAGATGGTAATATTTTGTTTAGTCACATAAATCCAGTACTCCTTGAAGTATGCAACTTTCTATATCTCACTGAATACAGTTACAATAGACAGAACTTATAATAGAGTTCAAATTAATTAGAACAGTTTTGCTGTGACGAATCCATCAGTACTGAAGGCTAATATACACATGTCAGTCTCCAAAAAGACTGAAACCCAGAAATATCAATGCCCTAGTTTTATAATTTTTACATCTAGATGGTTTTGGCATTCTTTGGTTTTAATAAACAAAACTTTGGCAGTACATTCAACTTGAATTTGGCAAGGTAGTTAATGACAAATTTGCAAGGCCAGTTCATAGATTAAATTTTTTACTGTATAATATCCTTTATTTCTTTCTAAAAATAGTAGGAAAGTACATGTCTCTACTCCACTCCTGGAAGTTTCTCTGTGCTTTGTAGCCTTCAGTCTCAACATACTCAGTTGATCTACAAGATCTGCTCGATCTACCTTGTGTATTTCATTTGCCCATGTTTCAGAAAGAGGAAATCCATCTTGCTAGGTGTCAAAGATTTGTGAAGAATCCCTAGAACAAGCTGCAACATGAAGTACTATCAGTATGCTAAAAAGTTGTCTCTTTCAAGGGTGACCTTAATCACCTTTAAATTGTTTTGCTGTTTGATATCCCTCCATCCTATTCACAGACAGGTAAGATTTATTTATGTGTTCATATCAATGAGGAAAGATATAAGAGTTGAAATCAGATATGTGAAAGTATGACTTTGGATGTCAACCTAAAACTTTTCTTTTTTTTTTTTAATTTCTTTTTGTTGAACTGGTCCTAAGACCATTTGTAAAGCGACAGCAGCTGTGTCCAAAACTGCTATTTACTTTAAAAAGCACATCAAGCTCATCAACTGGTCATGCTAAGCCCAGGTAATTAAGTTCAGCCCAATAATTCTGATTAATAAACCTTCTCTAGAAAAGAACACAGCCCAATGACAGTAAAAGTAAACATAAACCCCAACCTTTTCATACTTTGTTTGCAAAGCTACTAAAACATAGACACACTTATGTCAAAAACAGTATTTCAGACAGCACAATAAACACAAGTTATGCTTGTGCAAAGAAACAGATTTTTTTAATCTTTGGGTATAATATCACAGGTCCTCACATGAACATGAAGCTTAATTCTTCTCAATTAAACCACTTATTCCAGTATTACACTTGCACTATTTTCTTAGCACATAAACTGTGCAAAAGTGTGGGACAAAGTCCTAAAGTTTTCATTTTAAGGTACAAGACTAAAAAAAACCCTGCATATCTGTAAACCCAACACTGAAGCACTGTGCTCTGTAATGAACACACTAAGATGACAAGACTACATTATCAAGATTTCGTCATATACCCATAAGGAATTAAGTTCAAATTCTAAACTGGAAGTTTCAGTATGTCCCTCATTCATCTGACTGGCAGAGCAACTGGGCTTTACTACCTTTCCTAAAACCGTAGGGAATAAGAAGCTCTAAGACGTTTAGACATGCATGCAATTGTGTATCTTTAGTTCACCTCAGCAGTGTCACCTAACAGCCCTCAGATGCTCACAAGGAGCATGCTCAGCACTCAATCTGCATGCAACCCACTGGTGAGGTGTTTGGTCATGGCTCCCACAATGCAGCCCCAACACATAGCCAGGGTGGTGGTGGCACTGGGGCTGCTGGGTGGAAGCTGCACAGCGGTGTGTGGGACCCTGGGGTGTCACTGTCATCTCCCACTAGCAGCCATGCAGACTTGCCCATCCTTGCAGCTCCCTGATGTACCAGGATGTGCCTCATGGCTTGTAGCCACCAGAACCGGTTGGCATGCAGGTTAGTGTCAGCCATCCCTAACTCTCAGCATACTTGTAAGAAGGATGCTCTAATTCAAGTGAATATCAATCCTCACACAAACTTGCAGGGGAGCAAGGTCTGACACAGACTGCTTCCCATTCTCTCCATATAAAAAGTTGAGGAGAAACCACCAAGAAAAGAACACAGCAATGGGGAAAAGCAGGTCAGGATGATTCCACCCTAGAATAGGGGATGTTTCCTGTTTAATAAATATTTGTCTTGAGAGTTTTTAAAAAGAGCAACCCTTCCAAAATAAAAGCAGCCCAATATGAGAGAAAAGGACCGAACAGTTGCTCTGAAGCACAGTGTTTCACTGTTTTGGAGCCTGTAGAGATATAGTTAAGAGGTTTATTAAAGTAATGACAAGAGCCCTTTCTTATCTGTGAAAAAGGAGAGAGGAAAAAAACCCCTCTATCAAACACCCCCTCTGAGCTCTCAAAGAACTGCCAGCCTAAAGGAAGCATTTGACTTTCATTTCCGACCAGGAAAATGAAGTGATGAATAAATACGTTATGACACAAGCTCGCCTGCTCATACACGCAAGCAAATTCCATTCTTCCCAAGGAGGAGAATAAAAGCATATATCCTTTTGGACAAGCACTAACAATACTTAACAGCTTGATGGTATCAACAGGCTGATTCACAGACTTGTGAATTCATTTCAGTGTGCCACAGAAATGAATTTACCAGATCCATTTGTTATTCTTTGTTTACCTTCAGAGAGAATTATTTCACTTTTGATCAACAGGAAAAAACAAAACCAGGAAACCTGTTCACTGAACAGTTGGGACTTAAAAGTTGACGTGCATTGTGCACATGGGATGAGAGAAATGAAAAAGCTTGGGAGATTTAGATTTTTTGCAAGCCTTTCCCAAGATTAAGTAATTCCATCTGCAGTTACCTAGATGACGCCAACCATCAAAGTGACTACAGAAGAAAGTTCAACCAAGCAAGGGCAAGACTGGAAAGTGAGAGAGGAACAGAACCAAAAAGCCATGGTATTACTAATGGCAATTAAAAAAAAGATGTGATGAAAGCCTTTTTCTTTTAAGGCACAACAATCTCCAGGCAAATATTCTTTCTATCAAGTAACAACTGTAATTGGAGCTACAGTGTCAGCTTAAGGTAGAACAGTGCCCTGATCCAGTGTAGGCAATTCTTATGTCCCTGCAAAAGCAAGAAAGGTCAGATACATAGAAACTAAAGAGAGCTTTCTGGACAATTAATACCTTGTGCAAAGTGAAATGCACAAAATGTCTGTATATAAAGTACTCTCATCTTAGTGATAACACAAACACTGGCTTATGTTATGTTAGCATTTAGCTATCAGGCAGGCTTAATAGTCCAGTGAAGGTGAGATCATTATTCATGTTATATAACATATGCTAATACAGTAGCAAAAGAATGTTTTCAAAACTTTTGTTGCTTACCTTCCTTTTCAGCAAATGATTGACTATCTGCAATGACTTTTGGTATTTCTGGATTGTAACGAGTCCCCTCTGGAAAAATCACTAAATACATCTGTGGGATTGAAAAGAAACAAGACAGACAAGTTCACACAGTGAATGTAAGCTGATTCCTTTTACAGAAACTATTTGACTTGACAGGTCCAATGTTGTACTTGGTTCCCACCATCAACTACTGTAAGGGTCCAAAGAAAATCAGAATACTCAAGCTAATATTTCTTAGCTCTAAGAAACTGTTTGGTGTTCAAAACAATTTTCTCTGAATGTTCACTATCAAAGGTTGCCTCAGTGATTAGGAAGGGAGACAGCATGTGGCAACAGAAGCGTGCAAGTCAGAAGCAGCAGATATCAACGATACCTGTCTCATTAAGTAGGATAAGAGGAACTCAAAACATTATCTTCTGCCCCTTGACAAGTCACAGATGACCTGATTGTTTTTTTTGCTTTAATACAGATCTTGCATCTTTCTTCACACTGAAATCTACATTTAATTCTATTAATAACTGAAAATGCTATTAACTGAAATGATAACAGATCAGCTGTTTTTATGTGCTTTTCTGCATCTCACTGTATTAGACATTAAAAAGATCATGAACTTAAACTGATAGCTTAGCATAATTTGAACTGCAGAATCACATTCCTTCAAGCATACATGTCTGCAAAGTTACATTTCCTCAGCAAATCCATTTGCTTGCCTACTCAGCAACAACCATCTATATATAAAGGCTGCCTGAGTATCTGTAAAATTAATGTATCCAATAAAGGCAGTCAAATTTGATGAATTTTCCATTTGCTTTTGACACAGAACAGAGGTTTCCATTTTTTTTTTTTTGTAGCTGTCTTGCATAATCTCCTACATACAAAGCTGATGTAAAACATCACTTAAGCAGTGACATTTTCATACTGAGGGCTCATCTGCAGAAGAAAAGGCTACTGCCACAGATGGTGGCAGTGGTACTCAACCAGCATGGAGCTGAATGTCAACTGACACATTCACAGTAAAATTGTGCCCGCTGTGCCTAGACTAACTGGTTTATTTTCGTAGAAACAGGACTCTCAAGAAATACTTGAAAGAAGAGATAGTGAATTTACACAACAGTCAAAAAAGGATTATCAGAGAGTACAGGAAGATACTGACAAATCAGAGTGCACATCACCAAAAGATGCAAAGTAAAATAAAAGCTCAGAAGAGAGACACAGGAACATAACTTCATGCTTCTGGCTCGCAAAACACCAGTATGCTGGTACGTGCACTTCATGACTGCAGAACAGCTAGAGAAAAGGCTGAATGCAGAAAGACAGGACCCACCCAAGCAAACCCTCCAGAACGGCATCACACTGAGGAAGGTTGAAAGATACACTAAAATGCAGAGGAGGGAAGAAATCTAGGAAGTGTGCCAGCCAGTGAAGCCAGCAGGAACTCCAGAAAGAGGAGAATGGAATACACAGACTAGAATCTAGCAGGGCACAAGGAAAGGAAGTAATATTATTAAGAATGGCAAAACCAGTGTCAGTAGAGTGGAACAAAGAGCTAGAGGAACAAAAGGCAGTACCTGTCATGGCATGTTTGGGTAGGACAACTGTCAGACTGCAGAGGCAGGTGAACTCCTGAAGAATGTTCAAGGACTGGCAGAAGCCCAAGAAGCATACAGAATTAGCGGGGAAAGAACAAAAGAAAATGGGTCTAGGAGGCAAGGTGCTTAATTTTTTCTAACAGGACAGCAGCATAAGACAAGGACAGTAGAAGAATCCTTAGACCCAGATGTAGTCCACACCTACCCAGCCATGTATACATTTAATCTATAAAATACACTGTTGAGATATTTAAGTGACTAGGCAAAATTTATTAGAGTTAGCTGGAAAGAGCATAATATTAAAATCCTGGTGCATTATTTTTATAAACATGCTCATATTCAAAGCACTTAATGCGGACCCTTCAAATGACACTCAAAAGATATGGTTACTCCTCATCATTAAAAAATGAATACTCATCTCGAAAGGGACATAGTGACTGTAACAGGTAATAACCATAGTGAATACCACAGGATAAGAATACCATTCTCAGTAAAGAGATCAGTGTTTAAAAGCCTGTAACATCACTGGTCTTCAAGCAGATAATCAGCCACTAAAAGCTGATTACACAACAGAGAATAGCATGTACTAACTATGTGTGTAATACAAAGCAGGGGTATTTTAGTTGCTCTTGTAAACCTCAAACCCAAGCAGCCGAACAGCTTTGTTGACCAGAATCTGAGTATCTCTGAACTGAAAGCATACCAACAAGACAGAGAAGTGGCCTTTGCTTTAAATTCAGAATATATAAATAGCGTATGTATCTTGTTAGGACTACTTTACCTAAGTAAAATTCATGTAAACATGTAAAATGTAAACAGATGTCCTACTTATACTCACGTACAGTCCTGCACAAGACAAAGGTATTGTGCTAGTGTGATTTGACCTAAAAAACAAAAAATCTACATGTACAACCATCTTTTCTCCCACCATTGGCAGCAGAAGCTAGATCATTAAGTGCTATTTCAAGAACCTATCAGAACTACAAAACTCCACCATTTTAATAACTCAATAGGCTCTCCTGAACTTGGATTAAGAACTGCTGAGATGTAGGGGCATTTTAGCTGCCTACCAGGTACAGTTAAGGGAATTTTTAATACATAATTTTTCATTTAGGGCAATTAGCTACACAACTTTATCACAGCAACTACAAACTAGAGTGCTGGTGTTCACAATGACGTAGATAATTTTGTACCTCAGTCCTCCATTCACCAATACACCAATTTTAACCCAAGCAGAGTTGGTCCCTATGTTTGGTTACATGGTACTTTCACACCTGTTTCCGTGTAATGGGTGGTTGTCAATACATTCATTATCTGTCATCAATTTTCAAGTTTTAAGTAGTGGATCTGGATTCAGTTAGTAGAACCCTACTGATTTTTTTTTTGGGCCAGAAAACCAGAAAAGAGGCAGGGATTACTCACAGAGTCCCCAGTCTAACATCAGTGGACTTGCCACAACCCACAAACTAAATGAATAGATAACAACTGTTTTTACCTGAACAGCAACTCTATTCAATTCCCCAAGTGCTGTCAAGGTCTCCCTAGCAAAAAGAAATAGCAATGGCACTGAGAAGGGCCATACTTCCGATGGGGGAGTCAGGAAGCCAAGAAATCCTTGAGATAGATCAGAATGTCACAAAAGGAGCTGGTATGTATGGGCGGAGCAGGAGAGAGGGGCACAAAGTAATAGGACCCCCTGGAGCACATGACAAAGTCATCCCAAATACAATAAACAGTGAGGAGATAAAGAGAAAACCTGGCTGAGGACAGGGCTTTGGAGGGGGTTCTGGAGAGAGTCACTGCCACTGCAGAACCTGGGACATCAGGAAGTAGTAAATACTGACTAAAGATACCTTGTTCCAAGGTGGGTGACAAGGGGAAAATGATTAACTATTTTTTATGGAGCTCAAAATTCTATCAAACAACGTATTTGCTTAGTTTGAATATGATTACTGCACCCTGACAACTACACAGATTGACACTGCAATCCATTTAAGAGCATTGTCTAGAAGATACGCTTCTGGTGAAACAGATGAGAAACATTAACACTCAGATCAATAACTGAAAAAGATTATATTATATGAGAAAGCATATCTGGTATAATTGGAACGAAATACAAAAGGTGATGTGAGGAAAGCAGGCAAGGACACCCAGGATTTACAGAGAAGTTGTCAGGGATTTACAAATTAGTAACTACACAACAAAATAATTACATTATGCCTTACAGCAGTTGCATTAGTGTATCTGTCCCCTCCATTTTTTTACTGTTTGCTTGACACTGCTTCACATGGTAAAGATGTGTTCTGTCACTGACTGAATTACAAAAACAAAACACATAATAGCCAGCGAAATATTGGCTGTACTGGGTTGAACTGCACATCTCAGAATGCAGATTACTTGTTCTTAATGCGCGATTACAAGAAATATTAGTTGCATTTTAATTTATCAAAGTGAGTAGCTTGCTGTTCAGAAGAGTTAACTTTCTTTAGAAAATAAGCAGATTGAGTATATCAATCTGGATACATTATTACATTGAGGAATGTGTTTGTCTCGTTATGACCTACATTAAAGCAACATTAACACAAAAGAGTCTTTCAAACTGTGTGACTGCTCTCACAAGACAATGTAAGATTGCAATTTGTTAACAATCATCCAGACTTTACATAATTTTAAACAATATCACATTGCTTCAGCTGAGTTTTGCCAACAAAAGTCCCAATAATGAACCACTTGAGTGCACAGTTCAATGACAGTTTGAGATGCAATTTTCAAAGAAAAATAAGAAAACTTATTAATTCAAGATCTTCACTAAGAAAACATGAGCACAACAGCACTGTGGTCCAGCATCAGTTCTGTGTATGCCCCATTACTGCACAGAGGACCAACTGCAAACAGTGGGACAGAAGAAGGGGCTGTTTCAGGCAGGCAGGTAGGTAGAAGTCATAAGATAAAGTGAGCAAAGAACACCATGCAGTCCCCCTGTCCCTACACAAACCGAGGCATACCAGGTCATTCATCCAGTCCTACTGTGAATGTAGAGGCCAAGTGGCAGTCTTATTTTTCCTGTCGGTGTTCTACCTCAAATTTCCTTTTTGTAAAAATAAAAATAAACAAACAAACCAACCCACCCAATTAAAGGCCTTGCTACACTAACAAGAACAGAAGACTGGTTCTGCCTTCCTACACGTCTTCAGTTTCTTAATGGGAACAGGGATGGCTCCAGACAGACTGAACATCAATCATTTGGATTCTTTTGTTTAAACTCTATGTGGAGAGAAACTAAATAACAAAGTGACCCTTAACACTGATTCCCGTCCATCTCCTCTCTATTGGCGTATAATTCTTTCCTCAGCAGCTGAAAGGCAAGCTTTTCTCTGACACTACATTAAAGCAAGTACTCTGTCACGTTCGTGCAGGATCACCAAGCGACCACAGCTGCTCACTAAACTCAGGAAGAGCCTACCCAAAGCTACAGCACCCCATGCATAAATCTAGAGCAGCAGATTAATTATTTTTGTGAGAAGCTGATGAGTTCAGGGCATACTTGCTTTTCTGATTAAAATGCCTGCATTTTAAAAGCAATATAGCTGCTTGTGAATGTCAGCTAAGTTGTAGAACTGCAAAGTTTCTTAATGAATAATGTAGTAAGGACACAGGTTATCATGTCCTTCTCCCAGTAGTAATTGTAGGTTAAAGGGCAGTTGCAGAACCTACATTTAAATTCTCAGATAAAATGGATTAAAGAAAACTTTGTCTTCCCTTAAATGACAACTCAATGGTCTGTCTCTTTTACCCCAGCAGACACAAACATTTTTCTACCTAAAAAGCTTTTTTGACAGCTTTAGTTTTGTGACACTTGTCACTCCCTACATGGTTGGACTGAAAGATTTAAACCATAATGTATTTCTGCTGCTGTTACGCTTATATTTCTTCCATACTGCTACCCTAGATAATAAAGATGAAAATAGCAGCAGCTGCCTGGTAAGCATGTCCAGGCCCTGTGCCCATTTCCAACACTACCAGACTTCCACGGAGCTGAATTACACCAAAACCCCCCAAATGTACCCAAGTGGTCACAAATTCATTTAGAATTAACTTAGATAAGTTAGGTATCAGTTTTCAACAGATGAGAGAGAAGGATTATTCCAGGGAAAAGCCTTCTGGTTTTACTTAATTTTGTAATTACACAGACATCCACCATGGAAAGCAGAACCACAACAGATGTAGCTTTAAAGTTTGTTTTATCATTAAACTTCCCCTTAGATTCCAGCTGGACTAAAATCACACACTAGCTTGCCCAGTCAATTTTGAGCACCAAAGCAACACTGAACATCTTTTTCAGGTTTCCAAAAAGAAGCTGAATTAGATGAGTTACTAGGTACACTTTCCTAAGACTGTATTTAAAAAAAAAAAAATTCCACATTTCTATAAAGCAGACTAATACAGAGGTCAAACCAAGACTCTGACCGCAGTCAGAACCTTATTTATTACAACAAATGCCTGCATTGAAGAGGTAAGGCAGAAAGACTTAACCAGAATATGCCTCTTTGGCTAGCAAGAAATCCGTGGGACCACGCAGGAAAACACCCTGCTAGAATACTTCATGCAGACTAAGGAAAGCAAACTTAACCAACACTCTGCAGGGGGAGCACCCGCGTAGGGGAATGACTGTAAACAGGTTTCAGATACCCTGCAATTTGTCTTTGCTTATTCTATCACACCGCAAGTTTTACAGAAATTACAATCTCTGCCACTAACATACAGAAAGTAACCTGAAGTAATGCAACCTTTTCACATCCCAGGACCCTCCCTGGTAATGCAGGCACAGGTTATCACTACTTGGGTATGACCATGTTCTGCACGTGGACATCATTAGATTAGACACTGGACAGCAGAAGTGTAGCTGCAACATGCATGATAAAAACTGGAAAGAAATCTACTTAATTAAAAAGAAAACCCAACCCTGCTTATGCTAAATCTTAGCTCAAGACAAAATGAGTTTGAGCACTGTCTTAAACAGGGGCACTTTAGTCATAAGCCTCTTAGTAAATATAAGGCCATTTTACATTTTCAACACTTTTAAAAGCACAAACATACACAAAAAAGTAAAATTTAAAAAAATAGAAGATTATTACGAAGGTCAAAATAACCTATGCATTCCTTTTGCTCAACCCTCAATTTATAAATGGTTTTATACTCAGTATTTGGAGTGGCAACTCCTAATCACATCACTGTAAATAAAATGAAAGCATAACTGTTCTGTATCAAGGCTTGCTGAGTTGGTTTTCTTAACTGCAGCCAAAAAAGCAAAAAACATTTTAATGCACAGCAAGTAATGGCAGCATAGCACAGTGATTCTAACCACTGAGCCACAAACTATACAGGAGTCATGAGAAAAGTCACTTGGCACTTACAATCGTTCTTCAAATAGAAAATTATCATGAGTTTTTTGGGGTGGGGGTTTTTTTCCCTCCTCCAGGCACAGCAGACAGTTACTCAGTTCTAAGATGTCACTGCCATAAAAATGATCGATCATTGGTATGACTAATTACAATTTGGTAATAACGGTTCTTGACTCTCAGAAGACCAAACAGTGGGTATTCTATGAAAATAGCAGTCTGACAAGCACGCAGTTGTTAAAATGTTGTCTTTTGAAGCACAGGAAATACTGACAGTGGTTTCTCAAGGAAGATGCTACAGCTCACGTTCTGATTTAGTTCGGCTCCCCCCTGCCCTCTACAGACAGGATCACGAAGTTCATGCCATTCAAAAGAGACTAGCCACACTTTCCAAAGTTTAATTAGAGGTATCCCTCTAACTATAGATTGTAACTGTAAAAATACAGAAAACAAATCCGTGATTACTGTCTTGTAGTTTGTAGGTATCAGGTGAAGCTCATTTCTACAATAAGCCTTTGTCATTAAAGAAAAAAATGAAAGAAATGTGAAGGGGTGTGGGAGGAGGTATCATCTTACCGGAGTATCAGCTTTCATCTGGGCCCGCAACTTCTCTCTCATTTCTTTTTCATTGAATTTGGCACTTCTTTTTACATAGACTCCTCCATGCTAACAGAAAAGAAAAAAAAAGTTCAATATTTAAGTAGCTTAATGTAGAAGAGTTGATAGCAGAAGAAACAAGATAGCAATGAGAAGTCACCTCTATGACTCACGCTGCAAATTGCCCACAAGAAGTTTTCTCCTAGAATGAAAGCACTTGAAACTAATTTTACATTTGCAGGTACTTAAGTTCACAAAATCTGTTTAAATAAAGATCAGGTGGGAAAAAAAATAATTAAAAAAATTATAAGATGCACAAAGCGTCTTGTTTAAAGGAGTTAAATAATTAACTAGAAGATGGCATTGGAATCGACTTCAGAGTTCTATTATATTTTTGACAACACAAAAGTAGCTTAATCATAGAATGGCAAGGGTTGGAAGGGACCCCAAGGATCATAAAGCTCCAACCCCTCTGCCACAGGCAGGGCCACCAACCTCAGGCCTGGATCTACACAAGGTTGCCCAGGGCCCCATCCAACCTGGCCTTGAACACTACCAGGAATGGGGCACCCACCACCTCTCTGGGCAGCCTATTCCAGGACCTCACCACTCTTTCCATAAAAAACTTCCCCCTAATATCCAATCTAAACCTTCCCTCCTTCAGCTTTAATCCATTCCCCCTTGTCCTGCCATTATCTGCCCTTTTAAAAAGTTGATTCCCCTCCTGTTTGTATGCTCCCTTCAGGTACTGAAAGGCTGCAATGAGGTCCCCCCGCAGCCTTCTCTTCTCCAGACTGAACAAGCCCAGCTCCCTCAGCCTCTCCTTGTAAGGCAGGTGCTCCAGCCCTCTAATCATCCTTGTGGCCCTCCTCTGAACCCTCTCCAACAGTTCTACATCCTTCTTGTATTGGGGGCCCCAGATCTGGACACAGTACTCCAGGTGGGGCGTCACGAGGGCAGAGTAGAGAGGGACAATCACCTCCCTGTCCCTGCTGGCCACCCCTCTTCTGATGGAGCCTTAACTTCTGTATCAAAGAAATAAAAAAAAAAAGAAATTGCCCAACTGAAGTTACATACAAGTTACAAGGACTTATAGGTCAATGTTTTCAATTTTACATGCCTGCTCTTAAATGGGGACTAATGCAAATACTGCATTACAAGTATTGTACCTATACAGGCAAGATTTATACAGGCACAAATTCCATGCACTTCATTAGAGCACTGAATTTTTAATAAAGAACTTATATAGCATGATAATAATTAAGTAATACGAAATCTTTAGAAGATAAAGAATTTGCCTGAAAAGGATTTTTTCCTGAAAATAATTATTAAAAGCCCCTTTCCTGGAAAAGATTGATTCTGTAACTTGTTCCACATCATATATAACAAAAACCTCAGTAAAAGAACTATAGCAAAGTACACACAAAGAAAGAGGCTTGTAACAAAGTAAAGTTTGCCTCATCATTTAACATCTCTGCCAACAACGTGGACAGTGGGATCGAGTGCACGCTTAGCAAGTTGGCCAATGACACCAAGCTGTGTGGTGCACTCAACACACTTGGAGGGAAGGGATGCCATCCAGAGGGACGTTGACAGGCTTGAGAGGTGGTCCCATGTAAACCTCATGAGGTTCAACAAGGCCAAGTGCAAGGTCCTGCACATCAGCTGGTGCAATCCTAAGCACAGCTACAGGTGGGATGGAGAATGGATTGATTGAGCCCTGAAGGCCTTGGGGCCAGCAATGTGCTCTGGTAGCCTAGAAAACCAACTGTATCCTGGACTGCATCAAAAGAAGTGGGATTTTGTCCCTCTGCTCTGGTGAGACCCTACCTGGAGTACTGCATCTAGCTTTGGGGTCCCCAGTACAAGACAGACATGGAGCTGTTGGAACGAATCCAGAGGAGGGCCACAAAGATGATTAGAAGCTGGGGCACTGCCTGGAAAGGGCTCCAGGGAGACCTTACAGCAGCCCTAGGTGATCTTTGAGGTCTTCTTCAAACCAAACCATTGTATGATTCCCCTTTTCCATCACTTTAACGTTGGAACATGTTTGTTTACATCCTACTGTAGCTATGCTGTAGATAGAGATACAATGATATAATGAGTTCTGGATGAGTGGGGGTGGGGGGCGTGGGGGGGCAGGGGGAAAGAAGCTTCCAAATAACAGAATTTAATTTTCTAGGTACGTGTTTGTGGCATTTCTGATTACTTAATTTGGTAATACTCTTTTCTGCCTGCCCTTACCATTGGCATTATGAATGTCAAATAATTTCTGTCCATTTACATTGTGCCCATTACATTCTCTAAACAGAAATGTGACAGTAAACAGCTTTTCTCAGTAAAGATACAGCATGTTGTAGAAACAGGGGTGGTGGTGTATGTGCAGGGAGCTATTCCTTTATTTGCATGTCATGGACAGGAATAAAGTTTGAGGGGTTACAGGGAGGTAGGCAGAGGAGGTGGTTACGCAAAGTGTTTTCAGCCTTTGCTTTTCATGGTATGGAGAAATAGATGGCCATGCAGCTGTTTAGCTAGTGTTATTTGACATGACTTAAATTGTTCTCCAAAAGCTGCAGTGAAAAAGAACAGAAAGTCAATGGTGCATTAACTCTGCATTAAATATTCTGTCTTAAAGTTACTGCCTGTGTTTCCCTTCCAAGGTGAAGCAGGCAGTTGCAACACTCAGCTGTGCTGCTGTGGCTGACAGGAAGAGACCAAAACCAGGAACAGAATCCCCCAGTCCACTGAGCTTGGCCTTTAGCAGCTGGACCGTCATATCAGCATCATCCCACAAGCAGTTTACCAGTCCCAGATAGGTAATGGCATGAACAGAGAAAGACTCCATCAGCTGGAGCAGAGTGCCACATGTTATCTACACACTCCACATATAAGACCGTTTTTAAGAGATGAGACCCTTAAAGGGAAGTAGAAACCTTATTCCCCACAGTGACACAACTGCTTTCAGGAAGAGCAAACTCAGTTTGTTATGAAAAATAATAGGTCTACTATACAAGATTTCCAAATCACTGGTAAGTCATCATTCTGTGTGAACTCACTGAGGTCATGTTTTGATAAATAACTGAAGGCTGGAATGAAAGTCTTCCCTTATTTTTCAAATAACCAGCTGCAGTAAACCGGAAAAACAGTGAACCATTTTTAACTTGTTTAATGTGTGGACTTGGAGAAATCAAGTTACTGTTGTACAGTTTGCTTAGGCACACCACAGTATCAAAGACAGGTTTGGTGTTCCCACCTCCAACTTTTGAATGCTCAGGAGTAGATTCATACTTCTCAAGTAAATATGAGAATACAGTCACTCAGTGTAAGAAGAGACAAGTTACATACTGTGAGATCACCATTCACTGTGTATAACCCAACTACACAAATACATCTGCTCCCCTATGGTGCAGAGTTACATAGCTGAAGGAAGGCAAGATGCCAAATGAGCTAAATATTTGGTTAAAATTCAGTAACGACCAAAGAGTGCACAAACTGATACCAAATAACAGTAAAGACAGTCATGTTTCCTATGTTAATAAGTCAGGCAAACTCTGTGATATCAAAAATATTTATCAGCATTACACCCCACCCTCACCAGGTGGCATAAGATGAATAAGAGCTAGCTGCATTTTGGTGGAGAAAGATAGGGTGCGAAAAAAAAATTCAGATCCACCCAAAAATAATAAAGCCAGTTTTATGAAAAGAAATAACTCTACCTAATAGCCAAACTTGGGACATAACAGGTTAATTTAAGTGTTTCTTTTATTTTCTTGCTATTAGATAGCTGCCTCCAAAGAAGAATGCTAGTTATGCAATTGTATATAGTTCAAATTCCCCAATTTGTATTGCATTTCCTTTTCAGTAAGAGATCAAATATATGAATGCTTTTCAAAACACATTTCTGGAAGTACTGTTTTTAAGGTTGTAATTTTTTTCCATTGTACTTTAAAAGCCCTTCTCTCAGTCAACAATGGATTATGTTTACTAATATACTTCCTCTGTGCCTGATTTTTGCTCTCCTGGACATCCAGACCACGTTTATTTCCAAACAGGATGTTTACCTGAGGTAGGGAATAAGAATTCCGTGAGCATGGCGTAATTACGCGGCTCTGGAAACTTTTAGTGGGGTGTAAGTGACATCACTGACAGAACATCAACAGGAAGGGCAGGAAGTGTTTTATGTTTTTGCACTGTTTGGTGTGATAAAAACAATAAAATTACCTATTAACTTGCATCGCAGCCCTGCTGCATCCCGTCTTGGTCACTTAAACACACACGCATCACCACTGTTAGTAAGACGCCTTTCATTTGTGTCACCAAATTAAATATAAATATATATATATATGTATAATCATGCCCCATTAAATTTTCTAGCAGTTTTGTGTTTTGAGGAATCTGAACAGATTATATACATTATATATGTTTTGATTAAAAACGTAGACTACATTTGGATGAATTTCCACAGGAACTTTCTTTTAACAGGCAGTATAGCGGTCAGGAAACCGAGTGCCGGATATTCCAGATAGCAATAGCAATTTTCCAAAATCTTGAAAAAATCATTTCTGGACACCTAGTGATAGCAGATGGAATATATATCCTGTCTGTATTTAATTAAAGCATACTTAAATCACCACCAACGTAATGACTACAAGCAAGGACAAAGAACAAAATTTTTCCATGCAGCAAACTGGTCACTTTAGTTGAAGAAAAACATTGAGAACCGAAGTCATGAGCGGAGACAAGCATTAGACAAAAGAGAAGTCCATTCTGCCCCAACTGATGCCTTCTGCTCACTTGTTTAGGGGACTGGGACAGCATGCCCACCAATAAAAAGGTATTGTACACAGTTTTCTTCTTTTTTCTCAGTATCGTGATTTTAGAAGAAGGGATGGGGTGAACACTCATGCTCCAGCCTAGATTTATAGCCTATTTGCTAAGGGACTCTTCCACAGAAGACAACAAACATTTTCAATCATCAAGCTGAAAACATGGAACCTCGATCTCCCAATATCTCAGAAGATACTCTAACCTCTTACACTCTGACCAGACAGTAGGAACTTCAACTACTACCCATGCCCTAATATAAAACAGTGAGAGAGTTCACAGCCTAGAGATGGATCTCACCTCCCTGTGCCCACTGCTCTTTAACTCCAATCCAATTTACTTTAGCTTACTGGGGGCAGTTTCAGAGTCAACAGCCACACAAGGCCTACCCTGCCTCCTCCCCACTTCTCACCCACAGCCGTATACTCGAAACCTTCCTCCTTTTGCTAGTTCTAGCTATCAGCCAATCTGCCTTGACTTACAGGTGCAAGAGTGCAAGAGGTAAGAGAGAGGAACACACAGCCAAGGATGAGCGAGAGAGCAAAATAAAATCTCCTATTCGGACATACTTCTGTAGTTTTCTACACTTCATATATTCCTTTACAAATACATAGTTGAAATCACACCTCAATATACCACATCCTCTTCCAGGGCTGACAGTCAAGTCAATTAAACTGTCTAATTACAAGTATTTTTTCACAGTGGTTGAGAATCGTTTCACCTCCACACTACACTAAGGTCCAATTTTTCTCTTTTGTATTGTGCTAAAACCAAACAATGAAAAAATAAGTAACTACTTCACAGCAATGTCTATTTACTCCCAACCTGTGGAATGATAAAAAACCTATACAAAGAGGGGAAAAAAAAAGTCTAGTGGGGTTTTTGGATTTTGAAAAGAACAAAGTTCTAAAAAATTCTGAAATGTTTCTAAAAGACTCTACAGTTTTAATTCTAGAAATAAACACTGTCCATGAAAAAATATTAAATTAGAAAAGTAAACTAATAACTGTCTTTCAACTAAGATACACATCTAATTACCCTGAGCTAAACCAGCTATTTTCATATGCATATAAAAAAGTACCAGCTCAGAATTACATTTTCCCAGCACATATGATAAATGCCAGAAAAATACATCTTACATATTTGATCCACAAACAGCAAGGGAAAATTGAATGGGCTTACCTGTGAAAAATACCACCCATACAGCGGAAGCCATTTCAACCCATCTTTCAAGACATACCGGACATGCCCAAGAGCATTCTGTCTAATTGCCAGCATGTCTGCAATAATCCAATCAACTGCAAAGACAGAAGCCCAAAAATATTTAAAGTAGTTTTTAATTACCACTGATTAAACAAAAAGTGCATGTTGTATATATAAATGCCATTAAAGGTTTCTGAACTAGAAGTTCTTGCTAGTTAAGGCAGATAAACAGAAGTTGTAAATCTCTTAAAATGCTAAGGCAAACAAAAATATACAAACCTGTACACTGATGATTTGATAAATATATTACATTTTCTTTATTTTTTGGCAAATCCCCGTAGATTATTACCTAAAAGAAAAAAAAAAACAGAAATGCAGCATTTATTATTTCTTTTCATTGCATTAGGCAGAGAAGACTTCCACTGCAGTAATTAGCTATTTACTAGGAAAGCTGCCAGCCAAGAAGCACCACCATTAACAGAATGGCACTCCATCACCATATCTGTACCCATCATGCATACAGTTGACCTAAAGCAGTGAATATTAATTAATGAGGGCTTAAGCAAGCTATTCTGTTCCCCTGCCTCAGCCCTAGAACTGGATCCATGGAAGCTGACCTACGTCAACAAGATCCTTACATTAATATAATTAAAGGTAAAGAGAAACTATAGACATGTACAAAACCACCACTTAATTTTATGCATCTAATGAATAAGACATGCTTTGGCCAAATGCTAGCTCCCACTCAACCTAAAGCAGTAGTTTTCCTGGATTAGATCAAGAACAAAATTTCAAGCATTTGACATAATTTTCACCACCTAAAAAAGCATGCAGTTGAAGGGTGTCTCTAAATAGATCTTAAGCTTCCCGCTAGTAGGTTTTGTTACTGTTTTGTTACACTTAATAAACCCTTTCTAAACTTGTAGTTTTCCTCCCTGAAAGGTAACTACCTACTGGTGAAATAACCTTTGAGAACATCACTACAAAGCAAGATACAGAAGTAATCAAGTCAGCTTTTTAAACGGATTAATTCAATTACTTTTATTTCAAATATAAAATGAGAAAATAATGAAACAATTTCAGTTCTGAAGAATCCATGCAGCCATTTAATTATCTTTAGTAAATATCTTCATCATCTAATGAAACTTAAATTCTTCCTACCAGTACTGTGTAGGTAGCCTTCCCCTCCTTGCTCTGCCAAGGCCACCATACTCCTTCTAGAGTTAGCTTTATTAAACATACACTCTTCTTCAAAGAGACTCCATTCACCAAAAATCAAAGCGCTATTTGGAAGGTTTACCCAGTAATTATCACTTTCCTAGTCTGGACCATCTGGGAGTTATGTCAGGAAGATCTAACTAATATTCAGATCTTGATTAATATAAGTTAGTATGCAAAGTCTCGTTTTGATCCTTACAGAAGGTCTCTACGAGCATCTCTGGGAAGTGTGCCGACCTCTCAGTCACCCCGTGATACTGGACAGGTAACACCTTGCACTGAAATGCCAGGCAAAAACCCCACATAAAGCTGCATGTTTTACATTCGTACCGCTCCCTCTTCTATGAAAATGCAACAGTACTGCTGATCACATTCTGTTTCTCAAGGCAAGAAACCAGATATTGGCAAACAGATACTCAGTAAATAAGTGATCCAGAGATCATCCAGCATACAGTAACAAGAACATTAGTTTTTCAAGTGAATTAAAAGAGGCATGCACAACAAATTTTTACTGAACATTATTTCTAACAGTTGACAAGTTTATTCTGAGCAGTGTCCAAGAAATTCAAACACAGCTTTTCAAAATCTTAGGAGTACCTTTCTCATTAATGTTTCAGGAGGATTTATAACTTTACTGCTGACACGAGGTACCACACACGATTTAGTGGAAGGTAGCAGTCTGAGGGTCTGAGCCTACAGTTCAGGGGCAAAAATTCCACTGAAATAAATTATATTCCTACTTGTACTTATGGGGTTAAAGCTTCATTTTTCAAGCGTTCACTTTTCCAAGGGTATTATACACAGGTCCATAAATACTGTTATCCTTAATTTTAAGTTAAGACTCAACTATGTATTTTCTTTCAGAGACTTTTTTAACGGAAAGGAAAAGGCTCAATACCACAAATCACAAAACCAGAAGGTCCTGAATGTTACCTGTGCTTTTTGAAAGTGTAAAATATGAACAAGAGGCAAACAAAATCTGCCCTTGACAGTCTAAGAGCTGCCCCACAAAAGAAACCAGTCTTGAAATACCCAATTTATAACTTCAACTTGCAAGAATGTCCACTTTAATGTACAAAGCCAAAATCTCAGCATAACCAGGCCCACAACTCAAAGCATTCGCTCGTGACTGTTGCATATGAGGATCATTCCCTTAAAAAAAAAACATGTACAACTGTCTGCCAAGTATAACAGTTAATATGTGGAGGGGGTTTTATGTCAGTAGGATTTGATCTGGTTCACTTTTTAACCCCAGAGGAAAAACTGCTCATTGTTACTGTAAGCAATTTCGATGTACAAAGTTAAGTTTTACCATAACAGCTACATGTGCTTATATGTTTAAGGACTTGGGTTTTAGTCTTACTCATGATAACACACACATTCATACTGTTCTACAGAACTAAAAGAGAAAAACTCCCAAAATCTACCTTTTCTATTTATAATTAGTTCTCATTAAACACAAAAATTGGGATATTTTATTTCAAAGCAAAGGAGTCAGAAAATCTTGAGACTATTTTGTCTGCTCAGATGGCTCAGCCTAAGAGGCTGCAACAGCTTCAAATGCAGTGCCAGCCACTTCAGCCCATTTCAGTCAGCTCAAGACATTCACAGGTAGGAACTGAGAGCTACGAACTTAGGATACAGCCGTTACTACAACCAGGTAAGAGTGGTTACTTTTAACCTGCACTCTCGACCCGCTGCTTCAGATTTCACAGGATGCACCTACTCTGTGGGCAGCCACACAGCTTTCCTTCTGAGAATTAAGCTCTTTTGCTTTTTTGAGGTGTTTCTGGAAATTTTCATAGACCTTACACAACAGAGGGCTAGCAAGAGTTCTGAATCCTGCAGAAACTTTGCCCCTTTCCCTTTGAGATGAACATCTGAAGAATTTTCCTGCTTGTGGATAAGGATAGGAAGAGTCCCCTCAGTGCACGTCTTTACCTTCTGGCAATCTGATGCTTTTAGGTGATCCAGAGTACCTAATGCAGTTTATGGCCACAGAAGAAAATGTGAGACAGTACTCCTCTTCACAGATTCCGGAAATCTTCTGCCTGTTGTCACTTGTAGCTAACTGCAGAATTCCCTGATGCAGAGACTGCATAGTCTCTGGCTACTTCTCAGTTTGTTAGTGCAGAACAGATCTGGGTACAACAGTGGAGGCGAGTACCAGCAAGTACTGCAGGACGTATCCAGGAGGCAATTTCCAGTTTTGGAAGCTAACAGACCTGGTGTTTCAGATATTTGATTCACATCTCTCCAGATGCCACAGCATACACACACTGTACCTATGTACCAGCTTTAAAGGCTGAGAAGATAAATGTCCCATCCCCACAATGAAGCAACGAACCTATTCGTATGAAAAGGTGCTGCTTTGTTTAAAAAAATCCCTCCAAACAACAAAAAAAACCCAACCCAACCACAAAACCACCAAACCATAACGAAGTCAAGCAAAGAAAACAAGTTAAACTGAAAACAACACAGCAAGCCAAAGTAAGCAGAGATTTGAGGGAAAATATTTAAAATGCAGATTTACAGGCTAACATTGCAAACATGACTTGTGTGCAGAACAGTAAAATGTGTGCTTTCAGCCACGTTTTTTAAAGGGGTAACACGGTTACTGTTAATATCGGTCTTTCACATCTGTTTACAGAGCACGGCTGTCAAACTCCAGTCAGGGAGGTCTCACACAAAGGAAACGGATGCTAACAAATTCCCTCCTCTGGGAAGGCTGGTACCCAGCCTTCAGTGCTCCTCCAGTGCCATAAGCCAAGCAGTTCACCTGCTCAGTAAGACACAACTCGGAGTGGCATAGCAAGAGCCAGCTCCAATTTACTGGCAGGAAGTCACAAGAAGTTCTTCTTATGGGAGAATTTAACTCATTCAGTGACAGGCTGATTTAGGCATGCAAATGGGAGCTCCTACTGGTGACCCCAGTTTCAGCTTCTCTAGCAGCCTCTGCTTCTTCCAGTGCAACATACTCAACTACAGCTGTACTAACATGGTAGGCTACACAGCAACATATAACAGTCTTGCATGGCAGCCACATCTGAGTAACTCATAATTTGCATGGGTTTTCACTGCAACAAGGTGGACACTCCCAACTTGAGTTTTATGTCTTGCTTGTGTACATACCAAAGAAAATTAAGTAAATCATTTAATGACATCCTAGCTACATCAGCTCAGTAAACAGGGCCATGACAAAAATAACTCCTGAAGCAGAAGTAATCACACCATCAGAAGACCTGTGGGCAGGTCAGCTGGTGACCACATCAAGTGCCTCACAAAGAGATTACCTAAATACGGTAACTGGATGTGGCTGATAATGGGAACAGTTCAGGAGCTGACCTGCAAGCAGATCTGGCACTTCTGCTTCAGTGGTAGTGAGGCAAAACGGTTAGTTCCCAGTGGTAAAAACTGGGGTCATCTCATCTGATGTCCTATCACACGCCTACCAGCACACTCACTCCTCGCTCTTCAGACTTCTTAACTCTCTTCCCTCTCAAAGAAACTAGGTGCAAATTTCAGAATGATGCTCCCTTCTTGTTATTCAACGAAAGTGAGGTACACTGGGATGCTTTGTGTAGAAGGTGGAGCATTCTGATCAGGAAAAATGTCAGCTTCACACACAGGCAACTGCAACAAGAAAGAAGAATAAAAGCAGTAGGATTACAGCAGGAGAATGTTCCTCCCAGCTCCTGGAGGAAGAGGTGAGAAATAAAATACTCAAGACATCAACACTTAGAAACCACCACTCAGGCCTCATACACGCAGCTCTGCTATGCTTACAGTGTACTTCTCTCCATTTTGGTATTTCTTCCTGACTACTTTTTAACTGGGGCTGTGTGCTCTTTGGGACAAGAACACCTCTGTTCGCCCAGCACTGGTGCAACACAAGTGCTTCTTAAAATAAACAGCATCCTAGGATGTATTTCTCATCTGCTTGCTAAAATATCTATATAATTTTGTGGTGAAAGGGTGGAGCTTTCATCAACAAGCCACTGAAAGCAGCTACCAGATAACGGCTTCTTAAGTCAATGCATAACCCTGCGCAAGCCAACTTCTGCAGCACTGCTGCAGGCATCTTCTGGGAAGTTGTTGAAATTCTCTGTTAGTCTAAAAACCTGCCTGCTGACACAACCTGTCCTTTGATCTACTAGAGAAAGCACCTTAGATCACAGCATCTATTTACCCTGTTTGATAAGAAGCAGGCTCGAGACAGAATACAAACAGGGAAATTGTACTTTCTGCTGACAAATTTCTCAGGTTTTCAGATGTCCTACTGCAGAAATGTTTTCTTCACAGAAGACAAAGCAGCACTTTTACTCACATTTAACAGATAGGCGTTTGACTTGCCTACAGCACAAGGAACATGAATAGGACAGGAGGAGAAAATACTTTCATGTTTTAGTTTTTAGTTACTTTTCCTCTAGATCTAAAAAAGTCTACCTTTCTAAAGATACCTTTGGGTCATATACAGGTTTTTTCGGTAATGGCCATGCTATTGTTACACCTCATTATTTCTTTACTTCAAGGGACTATCTGCTCAATACATAGTCTGAAGTCTGCTGCTCAGGCTCAGCATCAAACCATAAAATAACACAATCCATTTTATTGAAGCAGAGAGGTCACTCAAATATTCTGCAGCTATGTGTTTTACTGGGGCTCAGTGAAGAAAAAGCACTGCCGAGAAACTGAGCTCTGGGGGATATTGAGAAGGTTTGTAAATGTAATTTAGGAGGGTGTTTTTTGTGTTTGTTTTTTTTTAAATAAACCATTAATTTGATTGAACCAGAAAGCACAGAACTTCAATACAGCTACTGTAGTGTTATTTCCTTCTTGGAAGAAGACCACATTAGTAACCTATATGGATTATGCAGGACCGAATCATACCATCTGGTATATTTTTACTTTCATGTTAGCTTTTAGTTTTATGATCTAAATTGACAAACCTATAAACAGGGATGGTTATGCCTCATTCAATAACACTAGCTACATGTATAGAAGAAGCCTAGATTTGATGCTGACTTGAAGTCTTTACATTTTCTCAGCTGAATTTAAGGTCATTGACACTTGAAATAAAAGAAAGCTTCTTCTGGAAGAATGATAATCAACAAAATCTTACATGAAATGCAGTTACCTTGTGGACTAATGAAAACATATATTGATATTTGTATTAAATTTTGTAATATCTGTATCAGTAAAAATACAGCTTTACAAACTTTTATTTTGTGCATTTTTTACTACTTTTGTATTTGAGCATAAAAAAACCCCTTGCCTAATTTCTAGAGTTTTGTAACACCACTCTGTGATTCTGTGAAATTAAATAATTTTCACTGTGGGCTGGCCATTTGAAGAAATGCAGTCAGCTAAGGAAATCAAACAGCAGTAACAACCACACTTATTTTAGAGTAAAAGCTGAAAGCTTCATACGGAGAAAAGTTAACTGAAAAGTATATACTCAGAACATCTATTTAAAGCTGCTGGCTAAATGATGCCAACATTCCCTGTTACTCTGACAACTCTTAACTACTGACTGAAGCTCTTAAAAAAAAAAAACAAACCACAAAAAAGATCACATAAAACGAATGAGGCAGTTGTCAACAGATGATCATTTGTTTAACTGGGCTAGTTTTGTTTCAGTGCCCACCTGCTTGCACATTCCACAGAGAGGACTGAGATGGGAAGGACTTAATCCTACAGCAGCCTTCCACACCTTTCCTGACAGTCCTCCCCAGAGTTTCAGGTGATGATTTAGAGCAGAATATTACAAAACATTTTATTTACAACAGTCTAACATTACCTAGAGAGATATGTATAGCTGCACAGCTTCTCATTCAGAAAGTGATTTGGCAGTTTAGAGAATGGGCATGTGGGAGAGCAAGAAAGTTCTGGAAAATATATACTGCAAAAGGCTAATTTCAGAGAAAATAAGTTTCCACAAAACCAAGCATGCAAGGGAAATTTCACTTTTAAACAACAGTCCCAGACTAGATTCAACAGAACCACTGCAGTGCATGTAGAGAGAACTGACTGAATAATGGATCCCATCAATTGCTAGAAAGGTACCATGACTTATTTTCTTTCAGGTTTTGTTTACGTAAATAGGAAAAAAAAGGAGACAGAGTTGAAACATTTTTTTGAGGTCCCCAGTCCTGCCAGCACATGTTAAATATCATTTGATGGTACTTTGTAGATTTAGGATTCTAATCAAGACTCTACATGGGTTGGGAACTCCGCTTTAACCACACACATTTATTCCTGCCTGGACTCTATCTGAAAAACTTTAATATGAGGTGTCTGTGTTACTTTACTACTGCAGTCTTGGTGACAGAAAAAAAGCAGGATTTATTACTATAATTTTAAGATTTCGGCATCTAATTTCTGAATAAACCCCCATTTTCAGTGTCTAAATAATATATTGGATCTTTCTGTGATTTTTTTTTTCTATTACTAGTTCAGCTCTATGGCATGCACCATGGAACAGCCTCCAGTTACACTCAGCAATCACTTAAGGGAAGTCAACATTAGCGTATCTGAAGAACTTCCAGCATAAACCACCAGTAATTATTTTTTTAACAAGTACTGCACATACTTCAAATATATATAGCACATGCAAAAGATTTTCCTAAGTTGAGACTTCAAAAGGAAGAGTTTTCTGAATATCTGGCACCCTGGTATTATGCTAAACCTGCAGCACATGCCTTGCAGCACAAGAATGGAAGCATTCCACCTGGTTTATTACAGAGAAATAGTCTCCCTTATAAGCCTTTAGCAACACTGAAGATTTCTTCCCACAGTTCTTTGTAATTTCCTTATAAGAAAGGAAAAATGTGACCCACATTTAACGTAGCTACTCTTCATTACTCATCTGTAGTGGAAAATACATAATGTCCATGCCCCACCCTATCCATCCTCCCCCAAAAGAGAAGTTACAGTGCCTTGGTACATTAGGGACATTCTGGAAATGTCACCCTTTGTGTATCTATTTCAGACCAGTCAGAAGCAAGAAACTGCCTGGTAGTTTGAAGCATTCCTCTAGCTAGAGCTCTTTACAATAGCAACTTTTCTTCTAAATACCAAGGACTCAGAAGAGTCATCCACTGTATCTTTATTTGCAATATTCGTGCAAGCATTTGTATCAAGTAGAGAGAGAACTGGTGTGAAGTTATCAATGAGTTGACACCTATGGAAAAAATAAGAAACCTCTATGTCCTCAGCTAGTGACTATGGAGTAAGATTTTTAAAAGCTCCTCCACACATTTTCAGGAAGTATTTAGAATTTAATCACTATGGCCATTCATGGTGAGGCAAAGGAATCACTACACAGTAAAAGAGAACATGCCAGGAGGTACCTGAGCTAGCTGTAACTAATCTGGCTCCAACCCTGAACACGGTCAACTTGAATCAGTCACCACCAGAGCGCCTGAATGAGCTGGTTCACCTGCAGCTTGCCAGGGACTGTGCACTATGCTTTCTTTTGCAGAAAAAAACATGTGTGCCCTCAGATTCCCAAGTAGCATTAGAAAGTGGGATGGGGACAGGATAACTCTCCTAGTCAATGTGTACACACCACAGGAAAGATTATTGCAACTAACACAATACAGTTGAAAGTCATCCCAAAGTATTTTTTTTCCCTACAACTAGTTATGTGCTCAAATACAGATCCAACCAAATCATGGGTAGCTAATCTTGTGCTTACAAATCAAACCAGCATAAACTGGGTGATTTCTAGCCCCTCACTGAGGAGCTAGTTGTAACAGGGAAGATGACAAGTAATACGTGACAGAAATGAAACAAACGAAAGAAGAAAAATAATTTCCCTGTTTTTTTTTTACAGAACAAAGATTAAAGAATATCTCCCTGCTAATAAGATAGGCTTCCTCATAATTGTAATGTCAAAATCCCTGATATCTGAGCCTACTTTATCTAATACAACTGAGAAAAAAAGGATACCCTGTAAACCTGAGGTAAATAGTTGGAAATAAAGTCAAATGTTTCACTATGAATAGAACCTTCTCTTAGCAAGAACAGTGTCTGATGGCAGAGCATGAAGAGAAGAAAAAACACTTCTCAATTAACAACCATCCTTACGTAAAGTATCTGGACATATTATGTAAGCAGAAAGAAAGGGCATGGAAGAGCACTGTAAAGCTCAATGGCCCCATATCTACCAAATACAGTTTAATACAGAAAGAAGAAAGCATACAAAACTTACACAAGTTTTAAAAAAAATGAAGTGGAGTTTTAAAACAGTGTGATCAATACCATTTGTGTTTTCAACAAACTGTAGGCAAATTGTAACAAAATGTATGCAAAATGCAGACAACATGTTAAGAACTGAATATACTAAAAGCTTAAGATATTAAAATTAAATATATTTACAGAGAAAAATATAAAATCAAACCACGAGATGGTAAAAATTACTGTATTGCCCAAATACTTGGAAACAAAATTTAAGTGCATTTAAACCTGCCCTTTGACTGCTTAGCTTGTCCTACCTGACAAATACTTGACTTTTTAGGGGGGTTGTATATGTATATGCAGCTAACTAATATGTAAACATATATTAGTTGTATATTGCAGACTATTAAATAAAACTGTTATAAAATTTTGGTTCAGTTGTGACTTGCCCATTAGAAAACATATGCTAGGCAATTCTCCACAAAAAGCATCTCATTTCTGCACTCAAACAGCATTTTGGCTCAGGTAGCTTGATAGCTGACCTCAGTTTGTGTTTATTTTCCACATATTGGGCAGGAGGTGGGGAATGACCAGCACCAAAAGTAGACTCTCCCCAGACTAAATTCTTTCCATGTCACCCCAGAAGCCAAATCTGCAGCATACCAGAACTCTAGCTGATATCCCAACGAACCAGTCATGAAGGACTTGATTTTCACCTTCCCATTCAGCCACGTGCAGACAGAACAAAAATTAAGATATATGCAAATACATCTTTTGCAATACCTAAAAAAGAAAGAGCGCAAATCTTACATACCTAATGTATCTATTTTTGCTGCCTCACACCACAGTTGAACGTAAGAGTCTAAAATTAGGCAGCCATCTCACTTTGAGAGCTGCATCCCTCAGGCTTAGCAGGTATCACTTAATTTCTGCTACAGTAATACACAGGAATTTGTTGTAAACTATAAAAGATACACATGCCTGGAGTCAGTTGTGCATTGAAATCTCTGATGACATGAGCTAGGATAGACAGTCATCACAGAGCCAGTATCACAGCAGAATAATTTCCCTGGGCTTCTTTCAGAAGTTTACCACACAAAAGCAATTTGCTTCATTATTCTCATATTCTTTCTGATCTTTGCACAGCACCAATCCTCAATTTCCTATCACCCCCACATCGTGAGGAAGAGAGGATCAGGCTCCTAAGAGATGACAACCCACCTCACCGATATCAACCAGAAGCACCTCCCTGACCTGAGTATGCTGCGATGTGGCCACATCCACTTCCCACTTCTACCTTGGGCCCTCCCGAATTACCTGTTGGATGGCTGAACGGCTTCCAGAGGGAAAGCGGAGCGTAAGGATAACCTCAGCTGGGAAGGCTGCTGTCCTGGGAATAGAGATGTGAACAGACCACCTAACCCCCACTTCCGATGCAAACTGAACAACAGTCAGAAGAATAAGCACCCATTCCAAGCTCAGCCACCAAGCTCCCTCGCAGATTTCCTATGAATCCAAGGCATGAAACACAGCCCAGGTTCTGCTCCAATGGAAAGCACCGCCAGAAGTTCAGTAGCTCAGTGCCTCCACAAACTTTTAACTTTCTCTAATCTTAAGTAGTTCTCAACCTCATTGAAACCCAGCAAGTCCACACTTCAATGTCAATCCAGACAGCACACCGATTGTTTCACAAGGACCTCTTGTATTTTCTAAAATAATTGTTAGAAACACTACAGCTCTGCTAAACAGGACTGAGGCAGCATCCCCTCTGGAGTCCCGTAATGACAATGAAAACCAGAAATTCATAATGCCTTTAATGAAAGCACCACTTCCAAAAACTCCTATTCAGCAAGAAGGTGGGGGGGGCGGGGAAGAAAGCTGACACAAGCACTGAACAAAATCCATGCACATTAATTCAGTCATGGATTTTATTCAATTGTCAAAACCTTTCAGATGGAAAATGATCCTTTAGGAAGCAGTCTGAGTGATGATTTCTTTATTATTTCTTCACCACCATTCAATACAAAATACCAAACAACTACAACAAAAAATGTTGAAGAACATTTAGTCCGCATCTGATCCGAAACATGTGCACAAACACAGGAGGCATTAATTTCATGGGCCGGACAGCAATAGGGGTAAGATGCTAGGGGTCAGAGAGATGACAGCATTCATCATACAGAATTATTAGTCTTTTCAGTCCTTCAAACATCCTAATCACAGGCACATTTGCAGCCATCCTGGTTTTCACAAGATGCAACTGCTTATCATCTGTTTGCAGCCCAAGCACCCTACCACAGTAAGGACAAAAGCAGTAGTACAGCCACAGTTCACTTGGCGACTCAGAAACTTGGGCCCAAACCAACTACTCACACAAGCCAATGCAAGTCCTCCAAAGCTCTCGGACTGCACCTGTTTGTGTCAGTGACCGCTTTGGCTCATCGCTAATTAAAATTAACATCCTCTGCTCTCGAAGACTTTCTACTCATTTTACATAGAGTTCAAGCATCCTGTATATATTCTTCCTAGAAGAGAGCACTGTAGCGCTTCCACGGCTTACAGCGGGACAGGTGGGATGCAACACAGCAGCATCTGCATCAGAACTAACACAGAGCCATTCCCTCTATGCCACCTGCCAACAGACCACATGGACAGATTTTCACTACAATGAGTTTATAGTCCTGGAGATCATTGAAGAGCACTGCCACAAAGCCATGTACAGATTAATTTATATATTTATAGCATCTTAATAAAATTAATGGGTATCCCCTAAACTGCAACTGCACTGACAAAGTTACATAGCTTTCAGTTTATAGTCATACTGGCTTTGTCCAATTTACTTCACTTACAGCATCGGCATGGTCTGGGTTGCTTTTTGTACTCTACATATCGCTTCTTTAATTCTCTACAGCTAACTCCTGCACAATCATCAGCAAGAGGGCTTTTGTTTGGAATTCAGTAACCGAATTTTAATATTATTGGAAAACCTAAACTGACTACATCTTTGCTCAAGTTCTCTTTGGCTTTGTCAAACAAATTGTTTTCATGGGAAAAAAAAGAGAAAAGTCTAATCCAAAATTCAAAAAGGGGAAGTGCTTTCAGTAAGAGAAATTAGAAACTTGTACAGTAATTTTATGAGCCACTCTGTAGGACATAAATACTCAGTAAGGGTTCACACCAATTATACCGCTATAATTATTTTAGATCTCAAGTCAAATACTTAAGAGAAAGGGAGTTATTAGTCTTTCAAGATTTCTGTCATGTAGATCAGGTTGTCACCTTATTTAGTTATATTTCTGAAAAGAATTTGCTACAAAGATAAAATGCCTTCCCAGCACAAACGAAAGCTTTTGTTTTAATAAACTTGTCTAAAAACATCCAAGACAAGTAAAACAAAAAATAAAGAAGAAAAATACATTTGTGTATAGAGTCATGAAGGGGAGACAGATTTAGATATCTGATGGGCTAGCAATAGACGATACACAGGAACATCACTTCTCAATAAATAATAATGAAGAAAAAAATCATCAAGTTACACTAGTATTTCATATTCAGTGAAAAAATAATCTATGCTTATGATCCAAACCTGCTTTATTCTATTAAGACCCCATTTGCATTACTGGGAATTTCAGCAAATATATTACTTTAAGATCAGCCATCTCAAATATTCACAGCTGACTAAGAGTAATACTACATTGAAAAAACCCACAGAATAATAAAGAATGCTAAACAGTATGTAACATTGCAGACTTCTTATATAGGGTAAGATGGTGGCAGTTCTAAGAAAAGTCACTTAAGGCCTTCACTAAGTCACTTAAGCATCTGTATAATCCTAATGACTTCAGTGAGAGTACACAACAAGTTCCAGTATTCTGATGGATGAGGTTGTTGGCCTCCCATTTATACAGTTACAAAAAAAATATCCCAACACACTTCAATCGATCGAATAAATTAATAGATCTGAAAGACATGCTGAATTCCTCTCTCCCATGGCTATTATGATGCCTTAAGGCTGGTAAAGCCCTACAGATGCCTTTATGAAGTCATTCATTACTATTCTTGTATTGTTTTTTGGGATTCAGTGATTAAGCTTAATGATGCTACACTTCTGCATCCAATTACATGCCTTAAAAGGGCCAACTCACAGTAGCTCTCAAGTTACCACCCCAGTCTCAAGCATTCAGGCACATGCTTAACTTTCCACTGCAAGTTTCAAGTTAAATGTGTTCACATGAGTAGGTGTGGTAACAACTTGTTTCTCCTTAAACAAATGGGTGATATCTTCCAGTTAAATGATAATTTAATTTTAAGGATTCTGCCTCTTACCTCTACACGCATATCACATTTTCCAAGTTTGTATTTACCTTGCAGTCTCAGTTACTGGTTTACTTAGCCAATGACATATGGCATGTTGGCTTTATGAGCTGTCTTATTTGTTTCTGTTACCCTTTCTGCCAGCTTTGCATATAACCCCTTAACAGTCCTAAGCAGTCACCTGTACTGTCTCCCACTGTTTATTTTTCCCTCTTTTTGTGCGGATGAAGTTTTACCAATGCAAGAGAAAGACCACTGAGGTCAACAGTTGATGGCTGCCTCCTTGTTTCTTTTAGTCATCATTTTCCTTATTGTAATTTCATGTCAGGCAAGTTTTTTTTGTAAAAGTTTGTTTGTCAAATGTTCAAAGTACCACAGTACTTAATGGGAATGTGAATTTTTTTTTTTCTATTACAATTTATATCTTGATCTTTGGGTCTCATTTTTATGATGGGTTGAATTAAACTACCATACCGCTACTTTCAGTGGCTAATGACTAGGGTGTGTTAGTACAGATAGCTGCGTAAGAGAGGCAGAGCAAACAGTAAGTACTTCAATCTGTGAACTACTGCTCCTTCTTCCTCTTTTTTTTTTTTTAAAGAAAACAAAACAACTAAAAGCCTTGCAGATACGTAAGTCACAACATACATTAACTCACTTGGACAAGACTAAGGGTGAAGTTACATGAATTACAAACTGAATCAAAAAGTCATTATCACTCAAGGAAGATCTCACTTCTTTTCCATTCTATTTAACCTGATGCCAAACTGCGCAGTTCTTCCACCCTCAGCTGGCTCTGAGGGTTTCCATGAGAGGCAATGTGAACTGAGGCCTCCAACTGTAACTCAAGAGTGGAAATTAGGGGAGGCCTAGCCTAATTTTGAAATAAACGTCTCCCAAGAGACCAAATGCATACTGTAGCTACAAAGAAGGGCTTATTTGTATCAGCTCTGACACCTGCCAGTCAACATGGAAACACTTCTTATTCTTTGCTTTCAGGCACCTACAGATGATACTAACTCCAAATACACTTCTGTGTATTCAGACAACTTTGAAAATCAGACTCAGGCACAGTAAGCACCTGCCATTAAGATAATTACTTTTTACATATAGAAGTAATTTACTTTTCAAATTACCGACAAATATGTAACCTTCCAAACATTTAACACTTTGTGAGGTAAGTGAAGTATTATTATTATTTCAATGCAAATACCCCTCTGCTCACAGACTAGAGGCCTCCAATTCCAACTTATTAACCTGAAACCCTGGACTTCAGCTTCCCTAGTACCGAATAATCACAACCCATGGATGATCCAAAATTTAAGGGCCAGAGACTGATGGGAGTAGCCTGCACCAGAACTGAACAGCTGTAGTAATTCCGGGGTTAACTAACCTATTTATTGAGAACTTGTGTGTGTGTGTGTGCCAGGTACAATTATAGCTGGTTATACTTTTCTTATCCACTGCCAGTTTAGTACTACAGACGTACAAGAGGGGGTTCACGTGTGCAAAGGAGGCTGCCATGCAAGCACTGACAGAGCACGACCAGTGTCGCATCCCTTCCGCTTTCCCGACCTGCAAAACGAACACACCAGCACTCCGTGAAAAGCGTCACCAGGGCAGCAAGGGCGGCCGCGAAACACGGCTGTCCTCTGCGGACCCGGAGCCACCGCCGGTACTAGGGCCGGGCCACAGCCCGCACCTGCTGGCGCCGACGGCCGCTTCCTCCCCGCGGACCTCCCATGGCGGCGGGCGGGCCCTTACAGGCGCTCTGCGTCCCGCCTGCCGGAGCGGCCTGAGGAGAGGCGAAGGGGAACGTACGCCGGCCGGGCGAACAGCACGGAGCCGCGGACCCGTGGCCGACATCACGGACCGCCGCTCCCCAACGGCTGCCGACTCACGGAGACCGCCAGGCCGGCCCCCCCTGCCCTGCCCGGCCCGCCCGGCTCACCTGCACGCCCGTGTAGTTCTCGAAGAAGAAGAGCACCATGCTCTGGTAGATGGTGTAGAGGCGGTCATCCACCTCCCGGTAGAAGCGGGCGGGCAGCACGGCGGACAGCAGGCGCCAGGCGCCCCAGGCCAGCACGTAGGTGGGCGCCGTGCCCATCATGACGGCGGCGGGCAGGACATAGCGCATGGAGTAGGTGTGCAGCACCAGCGACAGCAGCATCTTCCCGCTGCCCCCCCGGCCTCACCGGGACACCCACATGGGCAGCACGCTCACACACAGCGCGGCAGCCCCGCCGACCGCATCGCCCGCCGTGCCGGGCAGACCCGCCAGGCGGGCGGGGAAAGAGCAGCGGCGGCGGCCAGAGGAGGGAGCGAGGGGGACGCGGGAGCAAGCTCCGGCTCACAGCTCCCCCCACACTACCTCCGCCACCATATTGCCCGGTCGGAGGAGGAGCCGCGCCGGCAGGAAGGCGGCCCCTCGGCGGCTGCGGGGGGACTTCCGGGATGGGCGGGCAGTGCCGTGGCTCCGCCTCGGCCGCAGTTTGGGGACGGGCCTCGCCTCAGCTGCCCCGGCAGGCCCTGGCGGGCGCGGGGCCCTCCCGTTAGCCGGCGCCGGGCTGTGTTCCCGTCCCCCAGCTCCCTGCTCGGGCCCCGGCACAGGGAAGTGGCTATGGCAGCCTGCGGGGGCGGGGGTGCCGGGCTGCTCCCTCATGGTGTGGCCGGCCACTCGGCACCGTGCGAAACGAGGCGCCCTAATGAGCTGTAATTGGCATCGGTTATAACTTAGCTCAGCTTAGAATGAGATTTATTCCCCCTCCTCCCACACGCGTTCTGCCATGAATCCCAAGTGGAGCACTGAGAAAACTCTGCCAGCTACAGCCGCAGGGACGGCCCGGGGTTGGTACACGCTTCGCGCTTACCCGCTTGCGTTCTGGCTGCCCCGGGATATTAGGAAAGCCGGCAGCCCCGCCTCGCAGCCTCCCCCTCAGAGCCCAACAGCCGGGTGACAGCAGCAGCCAGGTGCACCAGCTGCTTTAGAAGAAAACGCAAGAAGGCTTGTAGAAAATAGCGGCATAATAACTTGCCCAGAGGGAGCTTCTAGCCCGTAGTGAAGTATTTATTCCTTGCTTTTAAAAAGTTTCATCCTCAAGCTTATTGCCGTTTAATTGTTCTAAAGGAAGTGGATGCTCGATACCTTCTGCTAAGATCTGATTCCTTTGCCAGGCCTTAACTGGGACAAGCTTTGTCCCTCGCTGTTGTCTACCTCGTGCTAGCTGGTTTTTAATGTGTGTTGAAAACCGTATCTTTAGCAGATCAGCAAAACAGGACTGGGGCAATGATACGAGTCTGGAGGCGATGTTATCTTCAAATCGCTGCAGTGAGAACTCAGCTTTTCGTGTCCCTAACAAGACTAAATGGTCTTTATTTCCTCCCCCCAACCCCCATCCAGAAACGTGGGGGCAGGAGGGATCGCGGCAGCAGTTCTGTCAGGACTCCCTGTCCTGCTCAGTGACGTTTCTGTCCTCACTGAGTAACTGCGTATGTTACCCTTGGCCCGGGACTACCAGAATAGAGGCACCTTCCCCATCATCGCCTCTTTTGACAGGGAATTTTTCTTCTCTAATGCAAGCAAAGCTAGATTGGACAGAACATTGAGGAGGAAGCTTCAGTTTTGTGATGCTTATAACATGGCCACATGGCAGAGGAAGTAATTAACCATGATACAGGGGGGAGAACAGAGGGAAGATAAAGCTGATGCCAGCAGAGCAGAGCCAGGTATACAGAAATGAGCACTCCGGCAGGGTGGGTGCAGCAGGATGAGTTGGAGAGTGAATCCAGACATGCTGCTTTGCAAAGGTGACTGCAGAGAGAGACTTGTGGGTTTGGTTAATGATACTGCGATCGGGGGTAGATTGGTGGTCCGTAAAATATACAGTGAACTGGGGTTGGGAAAAGGCAGAGCACTGGGTAAAATACAGTGCAATTTAGCTAGCTGGGTTTCAAGGCAGAGTATGAACTTGTGAGATTAGGGTTAAAGACTCAGTGAACAGCCTGAAGACGTGAGTTGCAGTTCATATTAAGGAATGAACTTGAGGCCTCTGATTCCATGTGTATAAAAACGTATCTTTTCTTACAGGACTATAAATTCACTCATACTTCTGAAGAATCTCCATATTATATCACTCAAAATCTGCAGAAACAAACAGTTCTGCCGCTGGAGGAGGATTTGCCTATCATGTAATAAATAAAGAACTTGAGACACAACTTGAACAAAAAGGGAAATAAAATATCAATCTCGTCAAGAAATAATGTGCATTCTATGCACCAAATACAACAGAGATCTAGTGGAAAAGTAGTACATGATCTCATTGCTGAACTCAGACATTTTTAATCTGGCATTTTTTGATACATTTAAGTGCCAGACTTGGAAACCTTAATAATACAGTATAGGATTTGTGGGTCCCTTTTGTACATGTGTTTACATACATGGTCATTCTTCCTGTCTTGAATCTGGGTCAGTTATATGCCCCAGTGATAAAAATGAGTGCCAAGACCCTTCAGTTCATTGGGCTTATATATAAAATATCATACCACTACCAGTTTTAGCGTATTTGCTTCTGGATTCTTTTGAAGTATTTGGTTCCTCCTATATTACCAATGAGTAAATACGACTGCCTGTCTTTTCTTGGATGTATTTTGTATTCCACATGTTTTTAACATGCCCTCTCTTTTTCCTTTTTTGTTACACTGATGTTTGAATTTCATTTTTTTCCTCTATTTGATGCTTTTTCACATTCCTAATCTATTACCATCCCACACCACAGACATGTGTACGTGTGCACACACTTCCTTTCTGCTTTTGATAGTTCTGTTTTCAACAGGCTTTTTCAGGATACTTCCTTTATCAAGTATATTTTATCAAATGTATACATACTGGTTTAGTCTTTAGTCACATGAAAGGTACAGAGCCTCCTGCACAATGGCTTAGGGCTTGCTTAATTTAACAGTATAATTGTATCAATACAATCTGATAATATGGTGTTGAAATGTCTGCAACTGAATAAAACTCAACCTTTTCAGTTCAAGAAACGGGTATGCCACAATTATTAGATCTGGGACACTGCCACCTAGTCCTTGCTTCTCTTGATTCATAGTCACTTTTTATCCTAGATCATTCTCAATTGCGCTGCAGGAAATCTGACTATCGATCTTTCACATTTGAGGCTTCAGAAGCAATATAAGAGAAATTATCTGATTTCTAGTCCTATGAAAGCATATGCCCTAAATACATCTCCCTTAACTGAAATATCAGCAGAATTACTTTCTACTGGAAGAAGCAAAATCACCCCATTTATGGTGATTAGATTTACATTTAGAAAAATTAATTCTTCAAATCTGTTAAGGTATTATTTTCTTCCATAGAGCAATCTTGAAATTCAAAAGAATAAACAAGCCTGCAGTTTTGGGAAATGAGCATCAGTCTGCCATGCCTAAGGAGCTCAGCCTGTTTGGTGTGAGCATAATTATTTAGTGTGAACCTGATTATTCTAGTGTTATGTTCTTCTGCCAGTGGTTGTCACTTCTAAGGTGGCCAAACTCATCAAAATTTGGAAAAATATCAGATTTTCATCTTCCAGTGAAAAATACCAGTGACCTCTAGAAGGAAGCACAAACCCTGTCACTAGGCACCAGCTCTGAGCATTAAGGGATTTTCCCACACTGCTAATCACAAAATGGTGTTTTGCAATTCTGTCACCCACTCACTTTAATTATCAATTAGACTAAGCAAAGCCAGATAACGTTAGATATAAATCAAACTGCCTTGAAGTTAAGAATGTAAACCTTTACAGCTAGTCTTATCTTCAACAATATCCTGCGAGGTGATTTATCAGTAGTACCTCTGTTTATATACGTTGAGAAACAGGCACAGGTATTAAGGCCAAAGGACTGGATCCAAATAAGGATTGAAGCACTTGAATTCCTGAAGTCCGGGACTCCAAGTGGGTGCATAGGCATTCTATGCAGTGCACGTCGTACAGAGAGCTAAGCAGCGCAGAATAGGATCTACAGCAGTCATCAGTCGAGCAGGAAGTTGATTAAAATTAGCAAGATCATTGTGTATTTGTGTGAGGTCAGGTAAAAGGAAATGCCAGGGACAGTGTTGTGGCCTAAGAATGGTCTTACAGGACCTCATTCTGGATTTCAGAAACACATCTGTCAACTTGAGATCAACAACCCTTAGATCTCTCTCAAAAGAGTTTGGTAACACACACTTTTTAAAATGTGGCTAGAAAAGATACCAGTATCACCTCCTGGTTCAGTGAGCTGGATTAGACATGGATTCAGTTTGCTGAGGGTATTGTACTCTTACATCTCATCACTCAAGTGGGTGACCTGCAGGGTAAGAATAATGAGCATCTTTTATGGTGAAGATGCATTTTCTTAGCAATTGCTTAATATAACATAAAAAGCCCCACCAGATTTCTGCTAGATTAGGTAACTTCTGGATTAGATTACAGTTACACTAGTTTAGACAAGAAGACTAGTTTAGATTACAGGTCCTCTAGCTGTGTACCTTATCTCTTTAACAGTGGCCATTGTTTTCTGCATCTCTCTGTGTCTGGTCCAAGAGATGAAGGCTTCCTTGAATCTTGCAGTCCTCTCCAAACTCAGGTGAGTTTGCAGTGCTCCTTGTGCCTCTGTCCCTTGAGACTCCTTAGTTACCCCTCACACAGAACATAAAGCTGTACATCATCTACCTGGTCCACCTCAGAAACATACCTACATTCCTGTGCTGTGCTTGTTCTGTTCCTCACCCTCATGTCCTGCACTGAAACTATGAAGAACCACAGTGGGACAGCTTCTGTTTTGAGCTAATTCCATGGCCCCATGAGAAGATTTTCCATCATATGTCCCTGGGTGGCACTGGTCATGGTCGTGTTCATGGTGTGATTTACAGTCTTCTGCGTCATGCCCTTGCAGTGAAAGGGAAACTCAAGTTCAGCTGTACATTAATTGAGGCTGGTTTCAGTTCTTTGTTGCCTCCTATGAAATTTCTTCTTGAGGATCTCTGCAAGTCAGTAAGAATGGCAGAAACAGAAGAAGTAAGGATGAGGCAAACTTCTCCCATTCTCTCCCAGCATTCTCTAAGCCTCCCATGTGTAGTTCAGGGTCTAGAGCGAGGTATAATTTTTATATAGGAGTAATCACCTACAGGCTTATCCTACATGTTCCCATCCATTCTTCCCTTTACCCATATTGGCTTTTAGCCTCCACCGCATCCTTTGACAAGCAGTAGAATCCTTTCCTTTTGTTTTGAATCTTTCTCATTGTCATTTCATTTTATATACCTTAGAGCTTGTATTGAAAGACAGAAAATCCCTTTCCACTCTTTTCTTTGTGCCACTCATGATTTTTACAGACCTCTAATATCATCTCTAGGCTGGCTGTTTTCCAGGGTAAATTTTACTTGGTTTTGCAGCATATGAAAGCTGTTCCATAACTTCTGTCTCACAAACACAGCCAGCATTACCTATGGCATTTGTTAACTTTTCAAGTTCCACTTTGCAGGTGATTCTGCTTTTACCAAAAACAAATCCCAAAATTTCATGTGAGACATTATGTTCAGTCTCACAGGATTTACCCATAAAAATAACATTCACACTGTCTGCTACATTCAGGTCTAGTATAATGTCACCATTTAGTAAATCAAACTAGTAAAGGAGGAAGAAACACACTTTGTCAATGGTTCTAAATCACATTTGGTGACCCTAGGGAAATGCCAGTTCTCAAGATTCTTGACAGATCATGAGCGTTTTAATGAACACAGACTCTTTTGCATCAAGATGGATCCCTATCATCTTTCATCTGTCTCCAACTTTTCTCCTTCCCCTGCTTTCAGCCTTCACCCATCAAACTCTCAGTCTCCCTTCCAAAATTTCTCCTTTGCTCTCCGGTCTGCTCTGTCTCTACATGTTTTTTTCCCAATCTCCTTCCCAGGCAAACCTAGCTAATTTTACTCCCATGACTCCTGTGCATCCCATTCACATTTCTCACACAATGTCAGTCTCTTTTTTTCCTAGTGAATCCTGGTTTGCTCTTCATTTCCCTGGAGAACTCCTAATCCTGTTATCCACTCTTCAGTATGTCAAAGTCTCCTTGCTCGAGTGATTCTAATTTTTACTTCCTGCCTTCTTGGTCACAGTCCAGTCTTTCCTCAACAATTCTCAGTCACAGCTTCACCCTCAAGCAGCAGCTCTAGCTTTGCCTTTTTTCCCCTCTTTGGTCAAGCTCTTATTCCCCATGTATGCAACTTAGGTGGCTTCTTCCTCTGTGGTACTTCAGTGCAGACAGGGAGAACACTGAGAGAATGGCAGAAGTAAGGTACCATTGCCCTCCAGCTGGTCCCTGGACAGCCTGGAGGAGACAAAGCATGCTGTCTCTCAGAAATCTATACATCTACACAGCGGGTTCAGTGAGAACAGGATTTGTGCCCTTTAGTTGGTAAACTCTGGGTTCTCTGTTGTGTGCTTGCAAACAGATTTATCCAAGGCCTGTGACTTTGCCAAATTTGTGATGATTTTCACAGTAGCACCAGAAGACAGGCCCGTAGCTTAAATGCTACTCATGAGCTTAGCAAGTATCAAATACCTGTTCAATTGCCAATAGTAATAGAGAAGTAAAAGGTTATGAGGATACTAACATAGAAGAATAGCATATTTTCCCTAGCTGTGTTTCCTAAAGGAATGCAATTTAGGAAATTTCAACCCCAAAATTTAAAATAGGTGAAGACAAGACAGCAAAGAAAAGCCCTCTGACATTTCAAATGAAAATGCATTAATGAAAACTGAACAGATTTTAATAGCAGGTGATGTTACAGTTCTCACATACAATTAGGGCTGTGTTCAAAGTGGAAATCCAGTTGGAGGACAAGTTAATATTTACATACAGAAGCCTAAGAAATCTGAGATCATAAAAAACTTGATAAAAGAGCTTATGTGGTGTGCACAGGTATAGCTAGAGCTGCTTGTGTTTAGCAGAACTAGGAAAGCCAGATGAACTATATATATGAGTGTTTAGGGAAGCATTAGTTATCTCCTTCTGTCTAAAATTTTAATTCTGTACTACCCATAACCACATACGAGGGCTTTGTTCAGAGCAAACCAGCAATGGACAGTATGGCTTCATCATAATGAGACTGTAGCATGGAAGTATTTTGCTGTAGGAATCTGTTGCAGTTAGTGTAGTTAGCTAAGTAAGGTCATCCAAGACTCACTGCATCTTGTCTGTGAATCCCATTCACAGAAGAAACAGGTAGGCTGTTTGTTTTCACCTCCAGGGATGGTGACTCCACCACCTATCTCGGCAGCCTGTTCCAATGCCTGAAATTTTTCCTAATACCCAATCTAAACCTGCCCTGATGCAACTTGAGAGTATTTGCTCTCGTTCTATTGCTTGTTACTTGGGAGAATACACCATCCCCCAGCTCACTACACCCTCCTTTCAGGTAGTTGTAGAGAGTGATAAGCCTGCTCTTCTCCAGGTAGTGTTCACCAGGAAGACTGGATTCAAATTCTGGCTCAGATAGAGGCTTCCTATCTGCTGGTGTTCAAGTTATTTTGGTTTCCCATTTACAAAATGAAAGTAATACTTATCTTACAAGGTCATTGTAATGGCAAATTAATTAAGTTTAGAGGAAGGATACTCTTGTGATTAAGGGACAGCATGGAATCTAAGTTTGCCTCCTGACTGCAGACTTTCTATAGCACCTGGCATAAGTTACTTCATATCTCTGTGCCTCAGTCCCTCTGGTGTAAAGTAAGGACAGTATTTCCTCCCCACACCCTTTATTTGTTTAGATTGTGAGCGGAGCTGGTTGGAAAAATTCTGAACATGTTTTTAATTGAGCATTTGCTGACTCATCAAAAATCTAGTGTTTCAATGAGAATCCTACCCAGCTTCCTGACAGCTTGCTGACCTGGTTCCTTGGCAGAGATCTGGGAAGTGCCGGGAGCCGTGGCTCTCAGGGCTTCCAAGCTCATTCTTCCTTGATAGCTGGAGCTCTCAGTGTCCACAGCTGTGGGGCAGCCTGCTGCGTGGGGACTCCCACTGCTCAGGGCTCCGGGGCAGCCCACCTCTGGTTCTCTGGAGCTGCAGTTTCACGCCTTTTTTTCTAAATAGGGTATTGTTCCCAACAGAAGGAAAGCATATTCTGAAATAACAAAGTCACCCTTCTCTGTTCAGCTTTTCTGAGCAGGACTGGTTTTGTTTTAATGTCAGTACATTGCATAAGATAAGAAGGACGGCCCTCCAATTAAGAAGCAGTAAATCATGTAGAGAGAAGTCTGACACAGCGGTTACAGTTAGCCCTTTCACCACCTCCCACAATATGTTTGTCACTGTTTCCAGTCTCAACACTAGACACATTGCTCACGCATTTGCCTACGGATGGGACCCTGGTGTAAGACCAGAGCTGGAAGTAGTTGGCTGATCTTCATTCTGCCCACTCCCTCTTCCTGTAAAGGTCTGGCGATACCTTTACCCTGTCCTTACCTGACACCAAAGAAAAGGGGTAACAATAATAATGTTTTAATAATATATCCAGCATTAGCAAAACTGATCTCTGTTCATCTCTGAAGCAATAATTTGAGACATACAACATTCAAAGACTTCCATAGAAGATGAACACACAAAGTCACAATTCTATGTCTGTTCACCTGTAATTTGTGAATGAATAGATGTAAACAGGGCAGATGGAAATAAACAGGTTGCCCCCTCTTTGGCTGTAGGTCATACGTGTATCTGTATATGGCAAAGAATTACTTAAGAAATTAAAAATAAATCAGCCATGTCAATGCTAAAAAGGCACTGATGGTGAAGTTGCCAGGTGCAAAATATCTGTTGATGACAATGATGACTTGCATAAAAATGTGAAACTGGCACATCTCAAGAGATTGTCAACTTCAGGCCACTCACATTAAGAAAAGCTTATTTCCAGACGTCTTCCTTGAAGTCTCTTCAGTCTTCTTTATCTTGGAGAAAACAAATCTAATTTCTTCAATCTTTTATTTTTTATGCCACAATTTCTAAATCTCTTCTCATACTTTTTTTTTTTTCTTGACTCTCCCTGTTTTGTAAACTGCTTCTTAAATCCTGAGTTTGAAAACCTTCCCTAGCAGAACAGAACAGAACAGAACAGAATATTTTATTCATGTTTTGCAAATGCTTTTGCTTGGAGAGATAAGAACCAAGCAGCCAGAAGGGGTGAGTCAAAATGATGAACCATGTGTGAACATCCAAGACCTCTGCAATGGAAGCGATAAACCATGCGTGAACACCCACGACCACTGGTATTCTTCTTGGGAAGACATTCTGAAAGGAACAGTATGTAAAAAAAAAGAAAGAGCAGCATTAATCTCTCCAAAGTGGCTGCAGTATAATGCGTAAGGACAATATCTCATATGTGTGTGTAAGCTTAGGAAATGTGGGTTGGATGAATGGACAGTGACAGGGGGTTGAGAACTGCCTGAATGGCACTACTCAAAGGGTTGGGATAGATGGCTCAGAAGCTAGTTGCAGGTCTGTAGCTAGCTGTGTGCCTGAGGGATCTGAGCTTTGTCAGTTCTTATTCAGTGTATCCATTAATGACCTGCATGTAGGGACAGAGAAACTTGCTCCCCTCAGCAAGTTTGCTGCCGATAGTAAACTGGGAGGAGTGGCTGACACACCAGAAGGCTGTGCTGCCATTCAGAGAGATTTGGATGGGCTGCTCCACCTTTATTCTTCCCTGGTGAGGCCACATCTGCAGTACTGTGTCCAGTTTTGGGCTCCCCAGTTCACAAAACACAAGGAACTACTGGAGAGAGCTCAGGGGAGGGCTACAAGGATGTTTAAGGGAGTGGATCATCCCTTGTATGAGGAAAGACTGTGAGGTTGTGGAGTCTCCTCTGGAGATATTCAAAACCTGACTGCACGTGACCCTGTGCAACCTGCTCTAGAAGATCCTGTTTTACTGGCAGGGTTGGGCTAGGTGGTCTCCAGAGGTCTCCTCCACCCCCTACCATCCTGTGAATCTGTGATATTTACTGTGGACTCTTAAACTGAGGACATAAATTGCCACAAATCTACTCTTTCTGAGTTATGCTTAGCTTCTCCTATTAGACATAATTATTTAAAATATCTGTTCCAAGTTCTGGAGGAGGGAAGTAAGAAATGCAGCTGGGAATCAACATCACGGGCTGCAGAAATTATGTGCCGACTCCACTGGGGCCTGCAGGGAGCTGCCACACCCGTACAACAGGGGTTGCTACTGTAATCCAGAGTAAGTGCAAGTATGTCATCCAGTTCTACTTCGGGCAATACAAAATTCAGCAATTTCTCATTAACCTCTTTGAAATGCCTGATGAAAGAACTTATTGGCTTTTTAAATTACTGCCCATCTCCCAGCAGTGTGTCATGGTCTCCTGAGGGCGGGCAGAATATGCTGCATGAATGAAGAAAAGGGGTAAAACTGAACCTGCAGCTTTCAATTATACCAATACATGGTGCTATGCTTAGGAAAGGTATGCTGGATAGTGTTTCAGCCTGACTTCACCAGACTTTAAAATCTATTTTAAATACAAAAAATTATCAAAGAGACTGAAGTTGCTGTAAAACGAGAAAATGCAAATTGCATCTGGCAGCAGTAGTTTGTGCCAGGCAAGCTCAGTTTCTTTAGTAAGGTATCAGAAAAAATGCAGTGGAATAGTCAGGTTCTGTAGAGTCCCTGATGCAGTGCCAAATGGAAAATTATTAAGGTGGAGAAGATGAAGGTTAGCGTTAGAACTGCAGACAAGTTGAGGAAACTGGCTGAGGACAAAAGAGAACTAGTGAGTTTCTCAGAGGCTGGTGTTGAGCCTGATACCATTACATGTTTTCTGTAATGACTTTGCCACAAGAAGTAGGTTTTTTTAGGCTGTTGTTATTTCCTAATGACAAAAAGCTGAGTAGGTGGGTGAGGGCCGAGGAGGTCAGAAGGTCTGCCAGTAATGGCAATGGCCCATCAGATTAGCAACTGGGGTCTACTGGTTTATGTGTGGACACAGTGAAATTATTATCAAAGCTATGGGCTTACTTAAAGTGAAATAGCATTACAATTCATGTTTTTCTAAGTTACTTGTCTTGCTCATTTTGACATGTCTGACAGTTCAACTAGGGGCAGAGTTTCCAGAAACACATCTGAGGGAAAATTGCAGAAAATTAGCTTTTCTCATGTCTTTATCTATTGTCTACTTTGCCAGTTCTTTTTCTAAGTATTTTGTAACCATACTGATTCATACATTAATATGTTAGGTTATAATTATATCGGTTAATATAGCTGCATTCTTTTTGGCTACACAATTACATTTGTGAAAATGACCTCAGCACTCCTTTTGTAGTCCTGTGATGTATTATTGCAATTTAACTTTCCACTTCCCTTATAGCAGATGATGTTGGCACACTCATTAGCAGAATGAGTGTACATATTTTCCTTTCAGAACTAACAAGCAAGGTCACTGTAACCTTGGTAGGATAGTAGAGCATTTTCTATTTATCAGCAGAATGATAATGCAGTTCTGGTGTATCAAATAAACTTCTTAAACTCACATCCTTCCCAATGCAGCTCTGAAAAGGCAGAACACTGAAGGTTAACAGGGCAGATGAGAACTGGAGAAATGGAAGTGGGATTAAATGTAATTGTGCAAAATGCAAGTCAATGCACTGAAGGATTAATGCTAGGTAATTCTGTTAGATGATAGAAGCTTATCTCTTGGAAATGAGAGCTTCCCGACAGGTGTAGAGAGGCAACAAAGCCTAAGCAGTTTTAAGATGCAGCCTGATAACTTTATAAATGGATTATATGACGTGGTCCTGAGATAGCAGACGACTGGGGGTTGATGACCCAGGTAGTCCTTTCCTAGTCTGTGTTCCTTTTTTGGTGGTGGTGCTGCTGGGGAAAGAGCCAGTTGTCTCTGTTTAGGATGGAGAGGTACATATGAGAAGCCGTGAGTTACAGTAGTGAATATCAGTTTCATGTGTCTTTCTAAAGGACTGGGAACTACTTAAAGCCCCAGAGAAACAAAGTTATCAGACATATGTGAAAAAAAAGGTTTCCAGTATCTATGCCATGACCCATGTCAAGGAGTGGGTCTGGGTCCCTAGGTCAATGTATCTGGGAAAGCAAATTAGGGATCCCTGGTGATTGTGCCTGGTGCGGTGCGGGCTACAGGAAAGCTGAGTAGGTAGTAGGAGAAGGGTATTCTGCAACTGTGTGGGATGGTGTTGTGCACACTGAAAGGTTTTTCTAAATCAAGTTGTTGTGGAATCAGGCTCTCCTTAGGTATAAGAGAGAGTCAGGCCAAAGAGTTTGTTTTCTGTGATTCACAGGTGGTTGAAAAATGTCTGGCTGATAACCAGGTCACAGGGATGGGATTTGTATGCGGTGCATCTATTATCTTTCAAAAATCCAGAAACTTAATCTCCTGATTACTTGGGGCAAAAACAGGAGAAAGAAGTCACAAATAATTTTCAGAACTAGAAAATCCTAAGATTACATAGTCAGAACAGTAGGATTAAGATTTGCTTTCTAAAGTATAACTGCCATTTATCCAAATTTATTCTAGGATATTTGCTAGTGGGCTATAATAGCCAATTACAGTATCAACAAAAATATACACAAGATTTCCTGTTTTATAAAATAGTTTTTGTAGTAAAAAATAAGGGACAGTATTACATTAATAGATATTTGAAGCCGGGCATTCATTTCCATATAAATCCACCTTATTTTAGTCAAGCAATCATTTAAGCAGCTTGTTTATCCTTTTAAAGTAAGAATCAAAATATTCTGCCCCAAAACTGAGGAATACCATTATTGTCATTACTCTCCCATTTGAAAGTGAATAACGTTGTACATCTCTTTTACAGACAGACCTTTTAGGAGAATACATTATCTGACATTCACAAATGTTAAACATTTAGATGAAGAAAAGAATGAATGGAATTCCTTTCACACAATTATAGCACCATAATTAAAGACAGAATATAAATTAATCATTTCCTTTAAAACCAAAAAGGAACTTCGAAATCCCACAGGTCATTAAGTTGGCAACTCATTAAAAACAAGACATTTCCCATGCAGCAGCAGAAGTGTACTCTGTAGTTTCACAGAATTCAGTCGGGTAAAACTAAAGTTAGATTCATAAGGAAAAAAATAAAAGCTATGTAAGTCCTGAATACAGTTAAATTCCCATCCTTCTCTTGTATTAAGCATATAGGCATATGAGCAGTCAATTTCCAAAATGTTTCCTCAGTCAGTACCAGCACAGCAGACAGGTACCCTTTACCCAGCTTAGCTCTTGTAATTCAATGAAGGGAACAGGTATCATCAGTTGATGGAATAGCACATTTCCAGCTGAAGGCATCTGTTTCCAGTATTATCTTGTGATTTCTTACTTTCTGGCACTGCAAGGAGTATTGTCATCATATTCCAGCCTGAGCAGTTTACCAATCCTGAAACCTTACCCAGAAACCCTTTTCTCATGGGAACTTGTTTAGGGAATCTCCAAATTACTTCAGTGTAGAGAGCCTCTGTTGTTACACTACCTGTGAGAAAATGACAAAGGCTGTAAATGAATCGTTGGCAAAACCCCACGTACAGTCAGGAAGACATTTCTGCCTTTTCATACCATGGCAGGAATTTGTGTCAGTGATGGCCTTTTCTCGGATGTGTTTGGCATTGGTCACAGACAACAATGATGAACTGGACTACATATTCAGTAAGTTATTCTGGGGTTTTTCCTTACAGGCAATTCTAAAGAGGCAATAATTTTAAGTAGAATTTAATTAGAAGCACCACGGCATGTTTTGATTGTATTCACACTGGGCGAAGAATGTCCCTTTTTCCCCAGCTAGGCTGAAATCTGAGAGCCCTGCTTAGAGGTGAAGGGACTGTGGGAAGTGATGACATTTGCTGGAGCTTAATTATTCTTACTCCTCCCTTGCCAGCAGTACAGTGAGTTGGGTGGCAAGGACGTGGTGGGCCGACTAAACTCATTGAAAAAAAGTGGACAGAGCAACCTTTCCATGAGGTTTGTGGAAAGGGAGAGATCATGATGTCAGCCAAGGCTCACCTTGCCTCCCTGCCCTGTCTACCCAGTCTAGCAGGCTTAAAGGACTTTGCAGCTCCAGGGCAATACACATCCCTCCTCCACAATCTTTTGTGCTGACTGCCAGAGTGAGGTGGGAGGACAAAAGTACTTTGAAGCAATACAGACTTCCATGAAGTTGAATTAATTTTCCCCACCCAGTTTTAATGGCAGGCTTGGCATTTAGGAAAAGGGAATCAGTAATCTTGTTAACTGCTCCCTGCAGAAACTCTCATCCTACTCTTTCACATTCGAGTGCTGAGGCTTCTGATGTTCTTGTGGGGCAGTTTCACAGTATACCTAACTTGGGTATGGAGTGGGCCCTCTCCCCACAGCCCTGTGCTCACAAACAGCTTCCCTGAGGTGGGATTTAGGCGTCATGCGACTACAAGTTGAACCTGATCAAGTGGATGACTGCACAGAAAATGAACCCATTGAAATAAGAAACAAAGGGTAATCATTCAAATCAGCAAATGATCTGTCTGAATGTGCCCATGCTGGGTTGGGTTCTCTGCAGAGGAGGTGATGGGACCACCCTTTTTGGGAACAATCAGAGATCACACCAATTCAGTGTAATCTCCCTCCTCTGCCTAATGGTTTCCTTTGAAGAGGGAAGAGGTTTAGGTTCCTTTCCACTTGCTGCAGATTTTCCAGGGAGGCTGGTGTCTGTGTTCCCATTGTACTGAAATCATCTGCAAAAGCCACATTGGTGCCAGTGGGAGAGAATTTGAGTTCTCAGAGAGCACTTCTTGTAACACAGATACAACACAGTGACGAGGAAGTGACTGCCTGACCTTCCTGCCTTGGAGTGGGGAACTGGAGAGCGAGCTGTGACAGAAACAATTACAAATTAAATGCAGTTTTAAAAATAGGCTATGAATTTTTTGGGATTTTACCATGACTGTATTATGAGATCTTTGACGGTGGCCATGCTGAAATTCATGGAGATTCTCCTTCTTTGAGGGAAATTTGTATTCTGACAGTTTGCTATCACCCAGATACATTTTCCTTGCTCCATTTTGCCAATTTGAGTTTCCTTTTTGTATTCAGACAAGGATTTCTTTCTCTCTAAACATTGCTTTTAGTGCCTTAGGAACATTGCCAAGCTTGTGCCCTTTTTTATTCTTTGCAGCTAGGCTAGAGCTTTTAATTCACGATTTTTAAATAACATTTCAGCTTGTTCATTTAACTGTTTCCTAGCTCAGCTTGCTTCCACATGGAGCTGCCTAGTAGAGCTCACCTAGGATAGTGTTTAGGCTTGAACCTTGAACCAAGCCCTCTCAGCATATTCCTTCTGTTTGGAAAACATGCATTTGGCTTTGCAAGAACTTGCTCCAAGCCAAGAGGGAGTAGCATTCTGCATTGAATTCATTAGAGTGGATTGCATTATACCCTACAGAGACAGGGACATGCAAAAGGAAAACACTGCACAGAAGGGAGATGAATGACAGTGCCAGTTCAGAGGCCACGGTTTATACTATGTCTATTTAAATGAATGCTTGCCAGTGAAGGAGTTCCACTTGAAAAACAAGATGAGAAGGAAGAGAAACTGGGCCGAGGAGCACGAGTGCGTACAGAGTGCGTTGTGACAAGAAGACAGATGCTGTAAAAATTCTTTTCTTCCTTTTTTGACTTAACAGAAATTTCTGGGATTATCCCACGTATGGAGTGGGCAAGTGCAGCATACTGCTTGGTGTCTTCTCAGTGCTTTTTCCAAGGAGGGATGAGTGTCATGTCTCAAAGTTGTCATTATTTCTTTAGCTTTGCTTGGGACTTATGTTCCTACTGACATACCAGCAGAATCGTTTTACCACTCTGCTGGTATAGACATCTTAATTCTGATTCAAAAATACCCCGAATGACAGTAAGTGCTGGCTACCAGCAGCGTATCAAGAAATCATGCCTGCCTCTTGTCATTCGCTGCAGAGCCACTGCTTCTCTTTTTTGCCCAGCTGGCTTAATACAGAGGTAATCTGTGAGGAGTACAGTGCTGTTAAGTGGACTGTTGAATGGGTGATTTGGGTTTGATCAGCTGTTATACAAAAGTTTGTTATGTTCCCACATAGTTTACAGGAAAAAAGAAATCCAGTCCACTCTACACCCTGCAACTACCAAATTCTTCAATAATGGTGTGAGAGGTGGTCTTGCAGAGAGCTCTCTGTTCCCATGCACAGTCAGATTTTCTCTGTTACGAGGAATTTTCCATTATGTCAACAACTTTTTTATGTACGTCAACAACTTTTTTATGTACGTCAACTAAAATTGAGTCAGTTTTAAAAGGAGGTATTTTTGAAGGGAGCCTTACTTTGTTCAGTGTTTGAGTGGGTGCAGAGTCTGCATACCATGTAAGAAATCAGCAAACGGGCTGTGGTACTAACACTTGTGGAACCTTTGGTTCTTCTTAAGGATTCAGCATCTTGATTCTGCTTACCTGTCAGACGATTTGCCTTTGTTTTGTATACAGCTTTGCCACTACTTCGGTATGCATTTAAATATTAAATGTTTTGATTTAAAGCATCGAAAGAAAGCAAGTTTGAATTCCTGGAAACACCCTGGCTCGATTTTATCTGTGCAAAACCATTTCACTGTGTTCTTCGCCTTGGCCTTCGCACACCTTACACCTTACACTATGGCGGCTCTCCGAGTTGCCGGGGTCCTGTGGGGATAGGACTTTTTTTTCTCATGCTCCTTGTTTACAGAAGTCATTGCTGTCTAATATTAGGAACTCAACATCCCTGCCAGTTCCTAGGCCCAATTTAAAAATGTTTGTTTTGAATCTGGTCTTTCATTACTGCTCATCTAGATCCCTGTATACATGTAAGCCATGAATAAACTGGTCTTGACAAACTGCTCTGTATTTTGCAGCAATACGGTGGCATAATGGGACAGCCTGTTCTCACACAGGCGCTTTTCTGGACTGCTCAGAATAAACGGGCTGGGTCTCTAAGCCAAGTTGTTTTCCTGGTCTGTGCCACCAGCATGTTTTGGGTGAAGCCATGCCCTGTAGCTGCACCTTGTCTGCTCTTTAGGAGACAGGGGATCTGCCATCCCTGAACATATAATTTATCTTCCTTTGTGGCAGTAAATGCCAGCCTTTCCTGATCATCATCTTCAGACGTCTTCACATCAAGGCAAAGAGGACACAGTAGGCTTTAGAGCTTGCTAAGTGAAAGGAGCGTGGGAGCTTCAGGCAAGGCAAAGCAGGCAGCGTGGGGGAGATGCAGGACGGAATCTGTCCCTCGGTTGAGCTTCTCCCCCTTCTTTCCTTCTCCTTCGAAACCTCCGCTCCGAGCTGCAGGCTGAGCGGCTTTCCTGTCCCTGCCTCGGTTCAAAACTACCTAAATCGTCGTCCAAAGGGAATTCCTGTTCGCTTTCGCCGTCTCCCGCTGCGCCGACCTTACCGGATGCGGCGGGCAGCGGCTCCGCCTCCGGGCCGGCGGCGGGCAGCAGCCACCGAGCGCCAGCGGGGGGCGCCGCCGCGCAGCGCGGGCCGCGCGGGCAGCGGCCCTGCCCAGCGGAGCGCTGCCCGGGCCTGCCCGCCCCGCAGCCGCCATGGGAAGGGCTCCGCGGAACCGGGAGCTTCTCCGAGGCGGCTTGCCAGGCCGGGCCAGGCCGGGCCGCCGGGCTCGGGCTCGGCGCTTCGGCGCAGACAGGCGGCTCTGGGAGGCTGCTGAGGTCACGCATAAAAATAAGTCGAAAGGACGTGTCCCGCTCTAGTGTCTAAAATACTGAACGCTGAGCACACACGTACTCCGAGTAAATAGAAGTAAACCCTGCCATCGCTTGTGGGGCTTGGAGAGCAGCGGCCTCCTTGCGAAAACAAACACCCCTCCAAAGTGCCCTGTTGGGCCAAGTGAATAGAGACGCACCGCCAAGGGCCTGGCCTGGGCATCCTGGGCCAACTGTGAATGCGGACCTAGTACAAAGGACGCCTGACCCTTTCCTTATGTGAAACTGGTTTGAGAGCTGCTGTTAGCAACTTCGTTAGCTCTGTTTTGCTAAACCCTCCTAATATACATATTTTCTGAGCTGTGATCTAGCGATATTCCCAAGAGTTCTCCAAGAAAGGAAGTGGAGAATGTTCCTTTCAAAAGCATGAAGTGGGAAAATGTTAAGAACTATTTATAGCTGCACTTAGGCTGTGGAAATCCCAGACATTATAAACTATTTATAGTTATTCTTTGGGTTAAAAGGGTGAAGTCAGAAATCCTATTGAAAAAGTTGCATATGCTTTTTATCCATCAGTTACATTAAACGGGACTTTTGAGCACGGGATGGGGCTTGCAGAGATTGATGAAGACTAGGGGAAGTCAAAGACAACATGAAGACACTTAATTTGGTGAAATGCACACGCCATGATGTGAAAACAGGAAGGGCTCCTGCGCAGGGCCCCATGGCAGCGCAGGGTGACCCTGAGCACCTGCCGACTTTGCCCGGTGTTGAGGGATGGTCAGGACCACTCGCTTCTTTGGCTGTGGCTGTTGACCGGGGCTTATTCATACTGGCTGTTAGAGGAAACCCATGCCAGCTGCCACTGTACTAGAGCCACTACCTTTATCTGGTTTGGTGTATTGGATCTCTTTATGCTTTAAGACATTGGAAGTCTTTGTGTGATTCCTTTCTGGAGTGAGCTCCTTAGGCATCAGCAGTAGTTGGGTATCACTGGGTGCATTATTTTGCACGTTCCCAGCAGAGATTTGCAGTTTTTTGCTTTCCCAGCTTTTGCGGTCCCTTCTGAAGCGCCAGCAGCTGGGATGGCTTGGAACAAAGCTGGTGAAAGGTCTGGAGCAGCTGAGGGAACTGGGGTTGTTTAGTTTGGAGAAAAGGAGGCTGAGGGGAGACCGTATTGCTCTCTGCAACTACCTGAAAGGAGGTTATAGCCAGATGGGGGTCAGCCTCTTCTGCCAAGTAACAAGCAATAGGACAAGAGGAACTGGCCTCAAGTTGCACTAGGGTAGGTCTGGACTCGATGTTTGGAAAATTTCTTCACCAAAGAAAGGGTTGACAAGCACTGGTACAGGCTGCCCAGGGAAGTGGTTGACTCACCATCCCTGGAGGTGTTTAAAAGATGTGTAGATGTGGTGCTTAGGGACATGGCTCCGTGGTGGACTTGGCAGCACTCGGTTAATCTTTGGACTCAATGATCTTAAAGGTCTTTTCCAAACAAAACAATTCCATGACTCTATTCCAACACTTATTTGCTCTGCCTGGCTAGAATATCTTTCAATTAGTATAACTGATAAATGGATTATTTAAAGTACTGAAAAAGGCAGCTTTAAGTATCTTCAGGAAAAAAAACCCCACTTTTTTTGTTTTTTGAAGAGTGGATTTAAATGTCTAATTTCAAATGAGAGTTGTCTTATTTTTGCTCTAAGCCAAGCTTCTCCTTGGTCTTGCCTAATGCTGAATATTGTGCAAGTGTCTTTAAACCTTGTATCATTTGCAGTTTGCCATAGTTTTAGGGTCAGCAAAGAGCTGCTGTGTGGTGATGCCACTAACTGGATAGGCAATAACCTCTTAGTTAAAATGGATTTTTGCTTCCTAGTGCTTCTGTTGGTCCTTCCAGCCCTTGGGGCAAGCATGTTTACATTGGGTGTCTAGATTGTCTTACCTTGTGCCTGTGGATAGAAACATGGCATGGATATGTGCATGTACAAGCTACCTGCCTGTTCTTTTGTTGTCTTACTCTACTGTGGGTCTGTAATGACCCACAGTTGAATGGACAAAGGAGTTTCCTGGGGTAAAAAATACCCTTTGAAGTAAGGTATCCTTTTTTCTGCCCTACCTCCTCCTTCAGGTATAACAGGTTTCACAGATGACATTGCAATCACAAGCTGACATATGCACATAACATCTACCCCCATCAGACCTCAGCCTTCACCGTTGAAAGAAGAAAGGTATCAGAGCTTCACCTGGCACACTTGTGCTTTTACTACCCTTCATGGTATGAAGGGCTGATGACCAAAGTCAGGGCAAAAGTTGGTTTGACAAAGTCAGACCCCAACTTAGGAGCAACTTCTGCTTAGTATCTAATTTATCACAACTGGCATTTTGATAACTTAATAAATAATTTTATTAACAATGCCATGATTCCTTTAATGATTCAGCAACCTCCTGCAGCAAGAAAAAAACCAGACTTAAAAGGTCGCAGACGAACCTGTGTTTTAATAGGCAGACCTACCAGATGGTGCCTTTTGTTGGCAGTAATGCAGCCATTTACAGCCTTACTAGCAGCCACACAGATATTAAGTATTCTCTAAGACAATGCTGGGCGTTTTTAAGGGGTATTTTCATGCTTATTTCTCCTATCGCACCATGCCTTTTTCTCCAAGCCTCATCAAGAGTTAAGCTCATTTTCTTTCCCTAAGTGATAGCAAAATGTTTTACAGCAACACATTTAAAAAACAGGATATAAAATAAATAGCATTATTTGTCCATAAAACAGACCACCAGGCTGTTTTGCTGGAACAGTGGACTGACAGAGCCTGTGCTGATCCAGGTCCCATGTTGGTCTTTCCCCTAATTAAGGAGACCACAAGCAATGGCCAAGGATGAAGAACCTCTGACCCTCTCTTGGTGCAGCAGAAGTAAAGCATGGAGGGTGATTCTCTCACTATTTTCTTTTGGAATTTTCTAACTTGCAAAATTTAGTTTTCAGGTGTTCAGTTACCTGAATGATAATGGCAATAATTATGGGATAGAAAGCACTTGTGAGGCAACAGATATTAGTTCTTTCTGTGTGCGGGTCATACAAAAAGCTTAACTCTGCTAGTTAAAAAGAAACTTCACTTCTGTGTAGCAATACTGATCTTCTGCAGAAAGAGTTTGTTAAGTCTGTAAATATAGCTATATTCAGTAGCTCATTGCACAAATTATCTCAATATCAGATCCACAGCAGAGCAGTGTTTTTACGTCATTGACTACCAGCAATAGCAACACAGAAGCAGAGGTGTTGAGTTTAAATGTCAGCCGTGACCTGAAGCTCTATTTTCCCACACTCAGTTTGCAGCATCCAGTTTTCCTGAGAGACCCCTGTATTTGTACTTTCCTTGTATCACTCGGGATCATACGTTTGTACACAATTTTTTCCCTGTGTTTGGAAGTTGAAAGACTGCATGTGGGATGTGGCTTAAGAGCTCTGTCTTGCTAAGGAGTAAAGTAGCAATCTTAGTGACTTGCTGGCTTTACAGAGTCCAGCTCCCAAGATAGAATTGGAGAAAAAACAAGGCCACTGATATGAGGGAATTGTATTAGTTATGACAAAGCAGAGCACTCGTTGCAGACTTGCAAAAACCAAAGATTTTCTTACCACAGTAACTATATTATGCCAAAAAACCAAAGGCCAACAATTTCAAGTTGAGATCAAGTGTGGCTTCAGATATTCATTGAGAATTTCAGACATTTTTGTTTCCTGAAGATAAATGGAGCACTATTCTTTGATTAATTGGAAAGAATTCTGGTATAATTTCAGACAGAAGGAGCAGTAGTTGGTAGGTAGCAACCATTAGCTACTAAGAAAAAAGGCCGTGGGGCAAAAAATAAATACAATGTACTTGCTTTGAGTAGTGAATGATTCCTAGCCCTTTAGGAAGGTGTATCTGTGAATAACTAAGAAGCAATGAGACAGGAAAGCTATTGTTTCCAGAGCTGTTTCATTAGGGGCGCTATTTCATGACCTCCAGCACTGAATCTGAGGACCTGGCTGTAGTGGTACAGCAATAAGGAACATGTGTCTAGGGAACAGCAGCAAATGACAAACAGTGCCCAACAGTGGCTTCTCAGCCAGGTGCCTATTGGTCATATTGCAGGACCGCCGCTGCCCGACCATGTCCACTGTAGGAGTGGTTTACACTGTGGGCGAGCTTGGGCAGCTCAAATCGGCCACCACAAGGAACAGCATTGCAAAAAGTCCCCTGGCACATCTCTGCAGAGCCAGGCTGCTGGATGTGTCCCAGCGTGGTGAGAGCAATATGCCATTTTCAGCTTTCTCTGGGACCGCTGTAGTTACAGTAGCAGCATGTATCTATTTCTGACCACAGACATGGAAACGGTTGGTCACTGTAGAGCCCTTGTGAAGAGAACAAGCTTTCCTACTCACTGCATGTTGTAAGGAGCAGCTTATGGCATCTGTGCTGGGAGAGTTGGTGTAGGCAGAGCTGACTACATTAATGATATCATCTGGAAAACTTCAGTTGGGTAGTCAGACAAGTTTTATTAGGAGTCTTCCTGCTTCTGCTGTATTCATGCTGATCTGGGCTTCTAATATAGATGCTCTAGATTGCGTGTCAGCAAAGTAGATGCTATGAGTAACCTCTGTAAATGCATCTAGAGAACTGAAGACTTGGGTGCAAAGACCTTGTTAGCCTGGGCAGATTCAAGCTCCTATCTCCCATGGGATTTCTATAGCCTCCTAGTTTGTGTGTGGCTCACCACTATTGTTCTAGGTATACCAAAGATTTCAAATGGGAAGACATGATTCTGTAGCTCAGTGGCTGTGGTACTATTTGGAGAATATGGGTTCCAGTCTCACAGACAACATTTAAAAATTATACTAGACACAAAATACCACTACTAAGAACAGAGGGGGAAAAGGACACAAAAGCACAGAAGAGGATGGATAAAGTCAAGAAAAAGTGAATCTCAAGTTGGACCGTTCTGTAACTCCATATTCTTTTGTTTGCATCTTCATGCTGTCTAATAGCTTTTATATGGGTCATCCCAATATGCTCAACATCCCTGCACTTATGAAGAGCATTCTTCTCTTCATCAAGTAGGATACTGAATGTAGCTGGGAATAAAATAACAGAGTTGATTCCCAGACTAGAGAACTCTGCTTTTAGCGTCAATTTTTTATTCAAGCCTGTGTTGCCTGGGCAATGTCAGGGAAAATATAAATTCTCTTCTGTAGGAGGAAATGCTCTGCCTCCAAACTTCTAAAATGCTTATCTTTGTGTACAGCTGAAATATGATGAAGCATGTGTCCAAAAAAGTGTATTCCCAAGTCAGCATTTCAAGTGGGTGTGAATTTCAAGTTATTCAGAAATACTCAGTCATCGGTGAGGGGAGGAGGAGCAGCAGATTTCTTTAAGTGCACATTAAAAGTGGCAGAGTGACCAGTCAGGCTCTTCTCAGAGGTCAAGTGTCTGCAAGCCTGCAGTGCTGTCTCCAAGCGTCTCGATTTTCATCTGAATTGACACATTAGGCTATTGTCAGAGCAGGTCCTTGTTCCTTCATTTCTTGAACTAAAGCTTTTACCCCTCCCCAGAGCTGTTAAAATCAACCCTCCTGAGTTTGCTCAGCTAATGATTTACAGAGGATAGTGGGGATTTGCAGACGTTGGCTTAGTTAGCCACATTGACAAAGCACTTTTACCCACATGCCTTGCACGGAACATTTAAAGTCATGCCATCTTCCACACTGCGTACCTACAGTTGATCTCGGCTTTAGGCTTATCTCTGGATCCCAGGGACTACTTAACAAAACTTCCCCTGACTGAACTTCTGGTTCATGAGTGAGTGAGCTGGAATGCTTCACTCCAGAGCAGAAAATCTGGAAGGCACTTTTCTTACCACTCCCCAAGCTTGTAACCAAGTCAACAACTAGACATGCTCTAAAGGAAAAAACAGCTTTACCCAAGTATAAGAAAGCCTGAAAAGTAGTTTAATGTAGAAGTTGTCTCATGATTTAGTATTTTCTTGTTTATGTTCCTCTGCAGACAACATGCCTCTGTCTAGAAGCAAGGTCTGTGACAGCCTCATCAAGGAAGTTTTTCCATCTCTGACAAGGCTTATTGCATCCTTACACTGTGTTCCAGGCTGCATTCTTTTGATTTTTTTGCTGGTGTAAATATCCTGCACTGTAATTGAGACACAAGATCATCTCTGTAACTGTTCTCAATTGCAAAGCTATTTCCTCCGGCAATTTTGATATGAAAAAGCAGGGTCATAAGAAATACCTTTGTACTACAGAAAGTACTTATAGAAGAGTTTCCAAGTTTCAGCTTCAGCTGCTTTGCCTGTTATTAAAAGATCATGTCACAGTGATAATATTGTGAAACCACCTCCCTCTGCACACTCCTCCCCAAAGACAGTTTTTGTCTCTCTTCAAAGCCCTAACCATATAGGTCTATAAAACCTGAGGTGAAGAAGGAAAAAGCGAACCCCAAACCTGTCTGGACAGGCAGTACTGATCCTTTCACTGCCTCACATGTAACCATGTATATTTAATATATCCAAGAACAACATGAAAGACATTCTGGGCATTGATAAATCTCCTTGGGAAATAAACACCCCAGGGCAGCTCTCAGATAGTTCAGGTGCTTTCCAGACAACAGAAGCTATTAGGCAAACGACACAAGCTGGCATGGATGAAGTTGTAGGAGGGTTGGGCTAGCATGCCCTCAGGACATGCTCCCGGCACTATGCCACAGATAACCCTCTGAAGGATGCTGACCCTGGTAGTTCAAAGAAACTTTCAGTCCTTCCTTACACCTGGCTGCCACTTATCTACACCTCAGCCCCTCGCAAGAGTCTGAGCTGCTCCTGGGTGCTCAGAGGGTGGTTTTGCATCTGTATCAGCAGAACAACTCCGCTTTGCCAGCTCCTGGCAAAAGCTCTTGGCAAACACCTGTTCTGATAACCTAACCACCAGCTGCTATTTATTTACTACTGGCAGTTTTAAACCACCTTATTGTCACCTGCTGCACGATGCTGTAGTAAGGGTGATGCTTTTCCAAAGCCCACCATTTGGTCATGTCATGCAAAGAGCTCATTCTGAAATGCAGCAATAAAAGGAGATCAGAAACAAAACTCTGCTAATGCAATAGGACTGCAGCCATTTGTTTTTCTGTAAGGAGATCTGTCATTAAAGAAGTCAGGCTGCTGGCACAGACGTAGACTTTTCCATGCTTTCCAAATACTCTTTTTCTTCCCTCCATTCCCCCCTCCCCCCCCCCCCCCAACTCCCAGTGTGGGGTGTTGCTTTTGAGGAAAGAATTAGTTTAATCATCTTTCTGGACATCATTCCTGGGACACCTCCACTTTACGTACTAGAAGTGTGAGAACCAGCTCCTGACAGCCACAGTTCCTGCTCAGAAATACTAATTAAAATTACCTTTGCCTTACAGTTTCTAAGCTGATTACACCGAAAACTACGTGTGCTAGCAGCTTCCTAGCACTGAGTGTGCTGATAAGACTTTACCACATAATACAGTCATGCCTAAATTATATTCTATATTGATCAATTAAGATAACACAAGATTATTATGGTGGAACTGTAAACAGAATATCAAGCGTTGCAGTAGTTTTTAACTAGCTATTTTTATTTCGAAAGTAGCAGTTTCCTAAATGTTACCTATAGTTTAGTCAGGAAAATATTCAGAAACACAAAACCAGCTCAACAAATCTGTAGTTTAAGAAGTCACTGCCACAGGACGAGTGTGAATAGTTAAGAGACTTCACTCACTAGGTATATACACCCCAAAATGCAGTTGCACTCTAAAATTGTTTACAAGAGCAGAGAAAGGGGAAGGAAAGAGATGTATAATCCACCCACCTCACAAGTTTCTGGCAGCCTTGCTTTCAAATACATCGTTAGTAAATCTCACATTATTAGTCACTCTATAAAGAAATGGTTTAGGTCCTAATTAATTTTCAAGGATACTGTTTGATGAGGACACCAGTTTTGCTGTGATCCTGACACAAGCCACGTTTTGAGGGTGATCTGTGCCTCTGAGTAATATCACTTGTGCCACTGATGCAAATTAAATGAGTGCTGGGGGTTAAACTACTTTTAAAAATTAACTCAGCCACTGTGAACCTCAGGAAAGAATGATACTTACTGTGGCCTTTAAATTTATTTTGGTTTAAACAGATTCCTAATAAAATTAAGCTAGCTTAGACGTTTAATCATGCTAATGTGATTTTGTTAGAGATGGCCTTTAGCAGGGGTGCAGGAGCTCTCTGAGAGGGGGAGACAGCAGCTGAGCTAGGTCTTGTTCACACATGAATGGCAAAAAATGAAGGCTAAAAAAGGTAAGGTTACAACAACTTATCTTCTGATAAAATGATTGATAGCAAAGAAAAGAAATTTAAGAAAAACTAAATTCCCGATGAGGTGAGCATGGTCCCATGTTGTACATTTGGCTGTGCTGTGGTGGAATGTCAGTTCAGCACCAGGCGTTGCAAAGGTTGGATCAACTCTAAACTACCCATGAACCAGTGATGCTTCACCTTGTTGGGTTTTGTGCCTTTCTTCTCTGTGTTGGGATTCTTAGGTACGAGTGTTTATTTCCTTGGTGGATTTCTTATGAACCACTTGACAGGTTTTCATCATTCCCCCTCCCATATAGGTTTAATGAAGGGATGACCAGCGTCGGTGTCTTTTCCTGGTCAGTTCTTGGGTATAAATGCCCTGCCTTCCAACGCTGAGGTGGTTGAGAACCTGCACAAGGGTACCTACATTGGAAGCTGTTTGTGTGAAAGACAAACATGAAACTGTATTTTTTTACCGTACAACACGCTAGTCTTTGGATTTAATTCTAAGCTCTCTTGTATTTGTTGTACATTATTACTCAGCAATAGTCAGCATGGATGGACAGCACTCCTATTGCCCAAAATATGAGACCAGAATTAGGCATTTAATTTTCTGCTGGCTATGTTTACCTGTGCACTAAAAATTTTGAAAGAACAGTCAATAGCTAGGGATTTCTATCAAAGCATATCATCTAAGATGAAATAGTATAAACTGACAGATTGTTTTATCCTAAACATTTAAATTTAGAAAAAAGTATTAGACTTTTCATTGTCAAGTCTGTTACATGAATGACTAATAGTGACCAACAAGTCGATCCAAGAATTCACAATTAAAATAGCTGAGATTAATCTTAAGAAGATTTATGAGAAAACCAATTTGGAATGTTATATTATTTAAATTAATAGTGACAGATTTTTATGGGTAGTACACTTAGGAAATGACTACAAAATAAACTAGGAGGTTGTAATATTCAAAGTTAAGCAATATAATTCAAACAAATTATTCTGTTATTTACTGGAAACCATATGTTCACATGTCACAACCCATTTAAGTATTTATATTTTAGTCTATAGTACTTGGCAACTAGTTTCTTAATAAAAGGGCTCATAAGGTCAAGGATGAAGAGTAACACCATGTTACCAGTGCTCTGCAGTAAGTACATAAATAGTTTGGATTATAAATGGTACAATTTTGTATCAAACATATTTTTCCTAGCTAAGATGCTGTTAAAAATGTGCATGTCAGAAAACTAAGCGAAGAAATTGTACTTTCTAGTTTAGGTATTAAAACCAGCCATATAGCACTTAGATACTTGAAAACAAGTTCTTAAGCTTTTGAGTTACAGGTGCTCAGTATTTCTGAAAAGAAAAGCAGTCTAATTTTCCATGAAATAATCATATCTTGGGGCTTTTCCATTAAAAAGCATGTGTAATGTTTTGGAGAGGAGCTATAGAAATGCAATTTGTGCCTGAAACAGCCTGATACCCAGATGCCACTGAACTTTTGAAGAAAATATTTAGATGATCTTCAAATTTACAGAAACTGTACATCCAAGTATCTTAAAAAGCCAAAGAGGTTATAACAATACAATAGAATGGCATCATTTATAAACCACTGTACCTTGATTGTTCCATAATATTAACTTAAAATCATTATTTTTAGCACAGGGTTTCCATTGCCTTACACCTACAGTACTCTGAGGGGAGCATCAAGTTTGGAAGCTGAGCTGCCATTAAGTTACTTGCTAATACATTATTCTCTACGACAATGATGTATTATTTTGATGGACCTTGCAAATACTTAGAGGAGGTTGTACATTTATACCTAAGTGTCACACAACATACTTTACATACAAATCTTGTAAGTCAACCACAGGTTGAAGAGGAATTTAATATTTAAGATATTTGTGTACATCTTTCAAGTGTACCTAAAGGGTTTAACGATATGTTCCATTTTCAATGCACTTCAATGATGTGTTGCCTTAATTAATCTGACTCAGGATCAGTAACTGTTTATGGTTTCAGCCTAGACACAGTTTGAAACTCAAACTGTATTGAAATAAAGCAATACCTTAACTGTGCACTACTAAGTTTCAGTTATTTTTAAAAACTCAAATTAGAAGTGCAAGTGTGAGTCCAACATGATGGGACACCTTATGGATATGCCAAAGAAATGGAATTAGCAAGGGCCACGAGGATGTGGCAACATGGGCCTACAGCTGTCTGCAGGGGCCTTTGGAATAGAGGAACCTACAGGATCCGTGCAGCTGCGCTGGTAGCACAGCTCCTGCTGACGACGCCGGAGCTAGCTCAGGCTCGCTCACCCGCTCTGCATGCACTTCTTTTAATTGCTCTGTAACATGAGCAACTTCTCTTGAGATTAGAAAATATCTTCCTGCTTCCTCCCAGTGAATCATTATTCATTCAACTTTTAGGTCCAAAGGTCTTCAATAAGTAAATCAAAGCAAGATGACTTTTATTAGAGAAGTACTTTATTATGAAAACATAAACATTTCACAAGATGAACACTTGCACACGCAATAAAAAGGTAGAAGACATTTCCCTGTATTTAGAAATAGGTAACTTGTGTTAGAAATTTTATTCACAGCTTGCTTTGTTGTTGTTGAATCCAAACTAGGCTTGTCTCCTTACAACCACACAGAAGCTCTTGAGTTTGCTCACAGCTGAAAAATGTAGTTTTCCATGGGACATATTGTATACTGAGTGATCGAGTCTAAAAGAAATAAAAAAATACCAGGATTACTTAAGATAAAATGCACAAGAAACATAATACAAAGCAATAATGTACTTCAGAACAATTTCTGCTGTAAAACAGTTTGCTGGAGCTGAGAACCTAGAGAACAAAGGACCCTAAAGAAAAAGCAGTCAATTGATAATACCTCAAGAACTTACCAATTATTAAAGTTTCAGAAAGGTGCTGCATTTTCTACCTATATGATTTTCATTGTGGTTAGCCTTGAGTGAATGAAATAGAAGTCAGTTTTAACAGCAAAAAGCAAACCAACTGGATTGCAACAGTGAAGTGACAAAGATTAGACAAAACTTCAGATCTGATTTGATTTATTTGATGAAGATGGTGATTTATAGGTGGCAGTGTTCATACTATTATGCAAACAGTTGCTGAGAAAGGGTCTGAGCTTCCAAGGCATGTATCCTTCCTTTCAAGTACCATATAGAAACAATTATCTTTTTCTGAGTTTTTTGTGATTCAACATTTAAAATCCATTAGCTGGAGCTTGCATAACCATGCCTCTTGAGCAGGATGTAACAATTAGGAAATGACTGCAAAAGAGAACTCAGAAATTTGTAAAGGGCACAAAGAATTCAGAGTCCTTTTTTCATTACTCGCCGGATACTCGATTCCTTCAGCCCACAGATGGGCTGAGTGTGGCCTGTCCAGCTGCAGCAAGCTCAGGAGACACTGGAACCGGGCCAAGGCAGAATGCCATCAGACCAGTAAAAAGAGTGGGATGTGCCACATGAGTTCCATGCTACTTTAGATCATTACTTTTGTCCATCTGGAATTTAGGACTAAAGTACTGCTATGTGAAACTTTAGTGTTTAATTTACTGTATTTTTAGTTCTGCACAAACCTCTGGTTTCCTCATCCAGTCACTTTTTTTGGCCACACTTGCTCTTTATGTCTTCTTCGAAATGAGAGAAAGGCACAACAAACACTGCTTTTTTCTTGTGTGCCTCTCTCAATGCCTCACAGCTTTTTCAGGTATCAAATAACATTTGAACTTAGACAGGTATTTTCCCCTTATGGCTCACTTTTCCTTTCTTCTACAGTGGTTCGTTCTTTCAGGTTTCAAGTCATTGTGATCTGATAGCATTAATGATCAAGAGATTAGGACTTGCTTGTCTAGTCTCGTATAACATTGATTAATGTAAAACATTTATTACTAGAATCTGAGCAAAGCACTATCTACAGGCATTTGACGTGGTGTATGAAGAAAATTTAATTCTTTTTTTAGTATGCAGAAAGTCCCTTTTTTGAAAAGATCCTTATTGTGTCTGAAAAAGAGAGAGTGTCAGATCGGAATCTGTGAATCCTGCACAGATTATCAGAAGCTTTTCTTTGAGGGTGAAGGTATTGCAATTTTACACCTGAATCTTTGCAAACAGATAACCATTAGAACTGTGGTGTCCTAAATGGAAAAACAATGGACTATCAACTCTTAGAAGCTTCAAAAGGAAACTTTTTGCAAGTGAAACAGAGACTGCAGAAAATTGTCTTTCAGATGTACAACACATAACTCAGGACAGATTATCAGAGGCTGCCAATTACCATATTTCAGATTATACCAGTTAAAAAAAAGAAAGTTCTTACTATATCTAAAATTGAAATTCATGCTATTTTAAAAAGCAGTTCTCATATGTGGGTTTTCCATAATTTAGTTTGCTCTAAATGAAACATTTATGAAAAAGACACATTTGAAAAACTTTGGATAAAATTTGTTCTAGGGAAAATTGCAATGGTGAGGACCAGGACCATCATAAAGCAGTCTTATATCTAAGAGAAAGTCCTCACCATGCAGATAACTTTCTTGAAAACCTAACTGCAGTAGACTGCTCCATTTTCTGTCCTCTGTAACCTCAGCTTAGTGAGCTATTTACAGTCAGTTTTTGAATACATATTTCACAATATTTTACGTAAGTTGAAATTTAGTGTCTTACCTAATATCCATTTTTCTGATAAACATTTTATTTCCTTGTACATACTTCCAGGTTTCTTGCCTATACAGATTTTTGCCTGACGTAAGGCTTTACATATTTTCCCTCCTGACAGTTGTATAAGTTCAGTGAGTCTTTTGCAGGGTGGCTGACTGGTGGGAGATACAAACATTACAGGCTGGTTTGAAAAGAGATTCTGTTGGTATTTTCCTGTTGATAGTTGACGCTGAAGTCTGCAGATCTGTGTTTGAGGAAACAAGGAGATTAATAATCAATGTGTTGCATTTCTGCTTAAAGTAAGACTAATTCTTGTTCAGAAAAAGGTAATTATAGTATATGAATATGAACTTTACATTTTAAGACATTACAGAAACTCTTGGGTAAGCTATAAAAAGAATATGCTATATTTTATGGTTTTAGTTGTTTTAATACAAGATATTAAATATCTATATACAATATATTTGGTTGATATAATTCCCAAATTATAATTGAGACTCGTCATAGCTCAGATGGGTTATCTGTAAGACTTAAAGCACCTGACACCATTATTTGTCACTTAAATCTTATATTCTTAAATTTGTAACACTGGCCATCACACAGAAATATAGAATCACAAAGTGGTTTTGGTTGGAATGGACTTAAAAGGTCATCTAGTTCCAACTGCCCTGCCATGAGCAGGGACACCCTCCACTAGCCCAGATGGCCCAAAGCTCCATCCAACCTGGCCTTGAACACTACTGGGGAGGAGGCAGCCACAGTTTCTCTGGGCAGCCTGTGCCAGGGCCTCACCACCCTCACAGTAAGGAATTTTTTTCTAATGTCTAATCTGAATCTACCATCTTTCACTTTAAACCCATTACTGTCTTATCAGTGCATGCCCTTGTAAACAGTCCCTCTTCAGCCTTCTCTGTAGATTCCTTCAGGTACTGGAAGACTGCAGTAAGGTCTCGCTGGAGACTTCTCCAGGCTGAACCACCCCAACTCTCTCAGCCTGTCCTCATAGAACTACTCCAGCCCTCTGATCATCTTGTGGCCCTCCTCTGGACTTGCTCCAACAGCACCATGTCCTCTTTATGATTGGGACCCCAGAGATGGATGCAGTACTCCAGGTGGGGTCTCATGAGAGCACTGTAGAGGGGTGGAATCACCTGCCTTGACCTGCTGGTCACACATCTTCGGATTGCAGCCCAGTATGCAGTTGGCTTTCCAGGCTGCAAAAGCTCATTACCAGCTCACGTTGAGCTTTTCATCAAGCAGGATGCTCATCCTCAGGACTGCTCTCAATCCTTTCTCTGCTCAGTCTGTAGTGTTTCAGATTTAGCATATCAAAAGATAGTCAAAATAATTATAGTCTTTTGGCACAAACACAAACTGAAACTCTTTACGATATATAATGCTCATCAGTTTATTTCAGGGAGCTTTAAAAACATACCTAATTTAGAGCTTAAACTACTTTAGGCCCTCTTTTCCCCTCCTGTGGTCCACAGATACAAACTGCATTTTGCCTCAGACAATGAAGTGAAGCAAATGTACCAGAATTCAAACCAAACCATTTAATGAAAACTCCTTTGTCTCCACACAACCAAAAAAGTCCTTTTTTTGAATTCCGTGCAGCCTGCAGCACTCAATAATGATAATAAAAGCCTGCTTGATCTATATGAGGCCATTTTTTTTTGCTATCTATACCAGGCAGGTCTGTGGTTCGTCAATTAAAGCTGTTTATTGTGGCTATAATGTGCATAAAAGCAGTGCATACAAGTGGACACACCCTGGTACACAATGTAAAATTTTCATATGAAAATAAAATTAAAGAAAAGCAAGCTTGTATTTCTTAGAGCAAGGCTGCCATCGACCTCTCCATGTAATATACGTAACGTCTCGTTCTGTGCCTCTTGCCAAACTTTGGAAAACATATAATGAGACTGGAGTTAATAGTAAGATGAGAACAAAACTAAATGTTTTATATGATGCTTGGAGATTTTCATACGGATGATCAACATAAGCACCTTACATAGAGGAAAGGTTGCTGTGTGTATATATCTGTTTTATATGAGATTGAATGTGAAACTGTAGTCAGTGGGGAGATGTGACTGGAACTGTGGAAGAAAGGACACGTTAAGTGGATTCTTTCCTCCAGTCCTGGCTCAAACGTGCTGTGAAACCATAGGCACTTAAGAATTTAAAGCAGATATGCAGTCAAAGTAAAAGTCTTCACCTGGTTTACAGGGGTTATAAAGCCAAACAACCCCATGGCATGGTCACAGATAAAAATGAATTGCTGTAGCACTTCTGATCAATTTAGCTAGATGAAGCACCTGCAGACAAGCCCATGTGAACATGAGACTTCATAGCTCAGTGGATCTATGCCACTCTCTGCTCTTCTTGGACAAATCAATCCTAATCTGATTTTTGAGATCTCCTCCATCAATAAATAATTCAGCTTTATCTGATTGTTAATTCCTTGGCTGCTCTCCTGAGAATAAAATGGATTCTTTGTGTTCTGAATTCAGCAAGTTATAAATACAGTGACTACTATGGGTGAAGCAGACAAAAAAGGCTCAAGCACAACACAAGAAATACCCTTTATTTTCTATTCTTCTGCAAGCTTAGGTTTATGAATGACATGGCACCTAATCCTATCAAAGAGATGCTAAACAATTTAGTTGATCACAGTATCAAAGCAGAGTTACAGTGCAGATTTTGGAGCACATGCACTCTTTGAATATATCTGATGTACTTTCAAAACAGGAAATCCAGATTTTGAGCATCCTCCTTGCCTGATGTCCACATATAGCATGTTTTAGTCTATACATTTAATACATGTTAAAGGAACCCAGAAAAGTGTAATACTGACCTACAATAGGGAGTATTTTCTGAAACTGCCTTTACAGTTCCAGCTGTGTGTGTTATCAGTATATTTGAGAGGACAGGGTAAGAACAGGGTACATCTCAGTGACAATGTTAAGGTAAAGCTTCAGCATGGAACCTCATCTTTACACTTCCTTTGTCCCGATCACCACCACCACCACCACCACTCGCCCAGCAGGCTCAGCTTGAATTTGCTCAACCACAATGTGTCCATGCACAGGTCTTAGGGAAAAATGACAGCATTTACATCCAGAGAGTAGTCGGGAAGGTTAACTTTTCTTTCTGCCTCACTAACCCAAAAGAAAGGCCACTAGCTTGCAAGGCCAATGGTATCCTGGGCTCCATCAGAAGAGGGGTGGCCAGCAGGGACAGGGAGGTGATTGTCCCTCTCTACTCTGCCCTCGTGAGGTCCCACCTGGAGTACTGTGTCCAGATCTGGGGCCCCAATACAAGAAGGATGTAGAACTGTTGGAGAGGGTTCAGAGGAGGGCCACAAGGATGATTAGAGGGCTGGAGCACCTGCCCTACAAGGAGAGGCTGAGGGAGCTGGGCTTGTTCAGCCTGGAGAAGAGAAGGCTGCGGGGGGACCTCATTGCAGCCTTTCAGTACCTGAAGGGAGCATACAAACAGGAGGGGAATCAACTTTTTAAAAGGGTAGATAATGGCAGGACAAGGGGGAATGGATTGAAGCTGAAGGAGGGAAGGTTTAGATTAGGTATTAGGGGGAAGTTTTTTACAGAGAGAGTGGTGAGGTCCTGGAACAGGCTGCCCAGAGAGGTGGTGGATGCCCCATCCCTGGGGATGTTCAAGGCCAGGTTGGATGGGGACCTGGGCAACCTTGTGTAGATCCAGGACTGGAGGTTGGTGGCCCTGCCTGTGGCAGGGGGGTTGGAACTGTATGATCCTTGGGGTCCCTTCCAACCCTTGCCATTCTATGAGCCTATGATTCTGACCAGTTGCTGAAGAGGCAGCTGGCTGACCACACAGGGTTTGGCAATGGGATGAGAGGGCACAATCTAGCTCTTTACCCCTCAATTGACTCAGCTGCCTTTGCAACATCAAAGCCTTTGCAGATCTCCAGGGGTGCTCCCAGCCCTTTGAAACCATACACATTTCGCCTAAGCTTCTACAAATAAATAAATAATTCCTCAGCAGAGACCAAGCCTGGGAAAGTATCAGACCCCAAAAGTGACTATTTCCACAAACTGTGTATGTGTCAGTTGGAAGCTGCAGTTAAAATTGTGTCAGTCGTATTGTAACAGACAGCACCAATTTTTCTTTCTAATTGTATTCATTAGCAGAGGGACACAGAAACAAAAAGCTATGAAAACATCTGTTTACTCTTTTTGGTAAGATCCTAAGTGTTAACATCAATCTTTCACTAGCTGAGTGAACAGCAGGAAGACACTCCTTATATGTATGCATTTCTCATAAATGTACCATTAATTTAGATATTTGATTGAACCTATGTTTTGAAAGGAAGAGAAAAAAATCACTCCTGGCTGCAGGAAAACTTAAGGGGAATGTATGATAAATAAATGGAGTGTTTCACCATTACACCCCCACCCCCTCCTGCAATGTTTCACCAACTATTGTCCTTCCTGTGACAGATTTTCAATCCCCACAAGCAAAAAGTGCGTATATTACAAAACCCCAAACTTTGCAGCTTTGCTTAGAACTTAATAAAAATAGTTCCTGCTGTGTAGCATGCAGGAATAAACACAAAAGCTCATAAAGTTCCAAGGGTGTGATCTTTGCATGAGGCTCATCCCACAAAGGTATTATCTCTGAATGGATACCCGAATTCATGTGATAGAAAATGTAAGAATGTAAGAAAATAATTCTCTGGGTGTACCTGGTAACTTTACAGCATTGAAACTGGTAAAGTCCTATACCCAGTGCACAATGTTCAGTGTAATTTCAGAAGACAGCACATGAAATCTCAAATCTCCAGTCTAATATGCTATTAGAATAACAGTACTTCCCAAAACCTGGACTGAGAATATGGGTATGATTTATTACTATTAATAAAGAAATGCATTTGTAGGCTAGAATTGAAAATATAGAATTGAATATAGAATTGAAAATAGGCTAGAATTCAAAAATATATACAGCATAGCTAGCTGTAATAATTAGACCTGTCTGAAAAATTGTGCATGCATGACACAATCAATGTATGCATTATGTAAATCTCTATTCTTAATTTCAATGATTTGCCAGAGATAATCTACCCCCGACCCCCAATTTATTTTATCATTTCTATTTGAACATTTAATACAGGATTGGAAACCTTACCAACACCTATATGAAAAAGCTATTTTTAGTGATGTGTTACTGAATTTATGGAAAGCTACAATTGTATCTTTGTTACTTGGAAAAATCCAACATTTTATTAAATGCAAACACTAGAAGATAGAATTACAGGCATAAGTTTGAGGAGAGAAGATTCTATATTTTATGGGTTATATCTATCCTAAGATCAAGTATTATTTCATTTGGAGTTGATGGGAAATTGCTCGATTTCACTAAAAAGAAGAGGATCTGACTGCTGAAGTCTTATGGATTAGTTCACCCCTCTGCAAGTATTAAATGGCAGAAAACCACAAAGCTGAGAAAACAACTCAGTCTTTATGGTTTGATAATGTACAAAGTATAACAGAAAGAGACACATAAAATAGCATATTAATTTAATATATTTGGGTGATATTAAGCTCTAAGATTTCAAATTTCATATGATTTCAGCATGGCTAAATATACTGTCCAAGTCATGTTTACACTGCAGTTCTGTACAAAGACCTTGTGAAGAATGTACCCGAAGCTCCGGCACTGTAAGGAAGCGTGACACTTGCATGGTTACATGTGTTTTCAGACAGCCTGTCATTTAGGAGAAATCTCAAAGAAAAACACATATGTGGAACCCCATGTACATGTAACGATCAAGAGCTCACAGACAGCTACACAAGTGGAGCATCAGTCTGCTTCTGATAAAGACGGGCGTACTGCACCGTGCAGACTCCTGAGAGTACAGTTATCCTGCAGGGAGGAATTTGCAGAATCTGCAGGACCCTACAGGGATCAAGGAAGTTTGTGTTAACAGTGCAGTAGTCCTGCAGGACAAAGAAGAAATGCTTCTTTTTCATCTTTCTAAGTATCAGATTTAATAGGAGAATGGAAGCAACTAACCAAACAGCAACTCTGTTTCTGTAGGAACTGTGCATGGCATATATTTTCTACTTCAATTAAAAGGTCATAATTTTAGTTTGATTTCTTAAAAATTTCAGCTGATTTTTTTTTAACCACCTTGAGAATACGAAAATTGAAATAATTTTCATTAAAAGCTTTAAAAATTACATTTAAATGCTGTACTAGAGAAATAAATTGGTGGTCGCTGGTATAAAAAGGTATGTTAAGAGCTGGAAACAATTTCCTGCTGTTTCACAAAACAATAGATCCTTAGCCTTGAAGACCCTTATCTATGTTAATGGAGCATCACATGGATGCAGGACTGCAACTGGATGAAGCTGTACTACCTTACTATTATCTCAACAGAATCTTATTCCACTCTCTGGCTTGAAATAAATTTGTTATTGCTAGCAATTTTTTCACTCTCAGAGCAAAACTCAACTTGCAACATTTGTGCAAATTATTTGCAAATATTGCATCCTTCATTTGAGAGTTTTCCACTGGCTATCACTATAATTTGGCTAAAAGAAAAGCTCTTTTTTGTGAAATTAGAGAGGCGTAAGCCTTCAAACAGGCAGAAGACGCTTTTTGATTTCCTGGTGAAGCTAGGGTTGCACTTGCACACAGCTGAAATGATGTACAGGCTAACTGGGTATACATTTGTGGAGTAGAAGACTGGTGCACTGAGATGGGAGCCAGAAGCAAAAGGACACAGTTTAGAAGATAAAAGTGGAAAAATTAGGTCTAGAATAAAGATAACTTCAATGTCCAATGTCTGGTCTTGAAAAATAGGAAGGAGAGTAAAAGAAAGAGAAATGGCATACAGTCAAGATTATATTATTCGGAAAATTCTTCAGAACACAGTTTCTTCCCCTCCTCTGTGCAGTCCTTCATTTAAGTGTTTCCTGACCAAGATGAGGACGAAGGGAAGAACACTATAATCCAGACAATTTAGCTGATATTGTTTCTTTCCACTGCATGTTGGCAGACAACCTTGCTTCTCTCAACTCACATAGACAGATAAGAAAAGTAAATTTCACCAATTTATTTTCTGAAAGACTGAGTCCCAGTGGGAATACTTTATGAAAACGTTTGGCAAATAAATCTACTGTTTGGCAGATATTCAAAATTGTACTGGAAGATGTTTGAACCATTTTTTCCGGTATAGCGAATTTTTGCAGGAAAAAAGATAACAAATTCACTTATTTTTAGCTTAATTTCTTTGTTTTCCAGAGGTAGAACTATTTTTAAATACTATGTAATATCAACATTATCAACTATAGATTATTAAAAAACAAATTAGGGTAAAACAACAAGTCTTTTCCCTTTTGAGGATAAGTATGACTTCTAAATCAAGGAGCTGTATTTCCAAAACACATCACTTAAAAACACTCTGCTAAGACTGCAATCACTTTACCATAACTGTTTTTTAGAACTTTGGAAAGATTCTGAGTTGGTTTCAATGCAAACCAATAACTTCTGAAATCTAAAAAAAATTCCTTTCATTTACAGATTCGCTAATGAAGGAAGGATTTTTCAGGATTAGAAATTTAAACCTTGCTTCAGAAATGCCTTAAGCACTTGTTCGTCCTTGGTCTTGTCTTATTTCAAGAGAATGAAACTCAAATGACTACCAGGCAGTCATAAGACAGCAAGTTGCAATTGCAAATTCATGTCAAAATTCTGCAAATTATGACCAATTATAATTGGGAGGCGTTTTCCTCACCTGAACATCAATAAATCAGCACTGTGCCATGCATCACTCCGAAGTGGTATCTGAGTGTGGCACATACGACTCTGAGCCCTGTATTGCTGGCATACCACAAGGGTTACATGCAATCTACATGTGACAACCCCCCCAAGAATCCTAGTAAAACTTATACAAGTGATTCTCCACCTCCATACACAGTCTAGCCCAATGCTTTTCTTCTGCAGTTAGTAAGCTTTTCTTAATAATACAACCTAAACTGTGTCTGTTGCATTCTGAGCCCGTTACTTCTTGTCTTAGTGCCAAGGGACATGGAGAACAATTTATTCTCTTCCTATTTGCAACAACCTTTTAAATATTTGAAGACTGTTATCATGTCTCCCTTCAGTCTTCTCTAGACTAAACAAACATAGTTCTTCCAGTCTTTGCTCCTGGGTCATATTTTGTAGACCTCTGATCATTTTGTTATTCTCTCCTGGATTCTCTCCAATGGATCCACATCTTTCCTGAAGTGCAGTGCCCAGAGCTAGACACAGCTTTCCAGCTCGGGGCCCAACACTGCTCAGCACATTGCAAACAATTCCAGTTATCTTCTGTGTAGCATTCCTGTTAAGGCATCCTAGTAAGCCTGGTTCTTTTCTCAGGTATGACACAGGTGTCACATAGTGGCTCGGATATACCATGAATACTCCATTGCCCTTCTGGCAGAAACACCACATTGTCAAACTCATCTTGTGTTTCTGCAGGTGGCTATTTCTCCCTACTTCCCACTTGTCCTTGCTGAACTCCATCATACCTATTTCTGATCATTCCTTGTATCCCTTATGGTTATTTCAACTCCAGTGCTCCTTTCAAATTGAATTATTACCTGCACAAAAATAATTATCTCAACTAAATTTAGCCTATTTTGTTTTAACAACAGTTGCAACTTGCCCTTCTTGTTTTCTCATAGTTCATTCTCACTTGGTGACAGAAGGGGGGAACATTAGTTGCATCCTGGTATTTCTCCCCTTATATCGCAACCCATATTTACCTGTATTTTATATACAGCATCCTCTAGGATGACTGAATTCTCCCAGCCCACATAAGGCCAATTGTTTGCTGGGGGTTTTTGGGGTTTTTTTTGTTTGTTTCGTTTTAAACAGACAAGTACCCATTGCATGAGACCAGTATGTATTCTATGAGCAGGTCCTTAATTTCAGCAGAGTAGCTTAAGGAATAAGGTATTAATGAAGTAAATAGCAGTGTGTAGTCATATAGGAGTAACACTACTGTATTTACACAGAACAAAAGAATATATTTCCAGCTGACTATATTTCACTGATGAAAGGCCACACTGAAACAAAAATTCCACAAGCTAATAATGAGCTGCAGTCCATAGAAAAGAACTTGATATTCCCCGTGGTTAAATAATACACATAATGAAGGTACAAGGCATGGAAACCTAGTGTTTGCACAAAATACATTAAAAATTATAAGGTCGTTTCAACTACCTTAGACTTTTAAAGTATTCAATCATTTTGAACACTCCAACTTTCTTTTTTAATCAACATAAAATATTGTGCAGCGAGCTTCAAGAATGACATTTGTTTCTCTGGCTTAGGGGTGTGGGGAATTTTTCCATTTGCATTTAACAGTAAATGATAAATCCAGTGCTGTCAACAGATTTGCTATACCTGGCAAAGTGCAGATGAATAATACTTTGATAAATAAAAGAGTTTTCTATTCCAGTAATAACAAAGTGAGTGATCTTGTTGAAAGGAAAAGCCTGGCAAATGTGAAGGGTTACACAGATGCTCCCAAAAGGCTCGTTCCCCAAACAGTTTTATTAACCCACAATAAAAGTAATCTTAGCATTAAACATAGTTCCTAGTTTTATCTTTAAAATATGAATATGGGAGTCCCTTTTCTCTGCTAGACTGAAATGGTTTAAGTAGAAGGCAGAGTACATTCTTCCCTCTACCCTTTAGTTTTAGCTAAATGCCATTGCAACGCCCAGCAGTAACTCAGTGTGTGCCAAACATGAATATTTTTAAGCGTCATTTGAGTTTTAAAGGCTACAGTAAGTGATGGGAACACAATCGTCTTGGGAATCTACAAATAACTTTAAAAAAGCTCATAAATCTGGCTTTCATGGTTTGGTTTTCAACAGCTTTATGAAATATGTCAAAGCTTGAACACAGTGAGTTCGTGTTACTTCAAATTTCAAGATTGACTTTTCTCAATCTTTTTTTTTTATATGCTGCAGCAAGACAAATAAAATGGTCTGGGCTTAGAAAAATGCCCAGGAATCAGCAAATTAATTTTTGAAGAAGTTGTTTTGTTCTTTTAATTTTTTTTTGTATCAACAGAGGAAAAATGTACTCTTGAAGTGGGGCAGCCTAAAGTATTCCCTCATCAACAAAACCACTAAATGCTCCTGTTCAGCACCCAGTGCGTTACAAAATATCATTATGAAAAAGTGACGTATAATTAAAAGCTGTTTTTTTTTCCTTAAACTGTTTAAAAAATATGCATGGCAATGACTGAGCACAGCAGAAGCCTGGAGAGTTGCCTTCAGAACTTACATGCAAACCTCTGTACTTACGGTGAAATACACACTACAGCAGCAACTAGCAGGAAATGCTTGCTCTTTAAAAGAGGGGTCAGTTGAAATTACAGCGAAGTTCAACAGGGAAAAGTCTTTAAAACTGTCTGAGAGCTACTGAAGTAATCCCACTCCAAGAGATTACCTGGCACCACACAACTGGATGTGACCATTGTGAAACGCCGCCAACTGCAGAACTAGACAAGGTTCATGTTACTTTCAGAACCTCCTGATAGAACTACGATCACAATCGCTTCTGGTCTACAGTTTCCCTGATTAGTACTCCTTGGCATCAAGGCTTCTTTATGTGTAATAACATCTTGTCTTCACTTAATCTGTGTCACAAATTGGAAGATCCCACAGAAGTATGGAAAGCAAAGACATTTAATCCTCCAACACCAAGAGCAGCAACTGGAGCTGGCAGCACATACAGCAAAAAAACCCCAACAACCCAGGTGTTTAAATATTTGACCAGGTGCTTTTTAACAATCATATTTTTAAATGACAGTTACTCAGGAGAAGTTTCTTTGGGAGCAATGCTTTCTTCATAGTAAGAAAGGACACGATTACAATTTTCTATTTGAAGATTCTTTTCATGAACTCTCCTACACTTTAACATGACAATAATGCAAGATTAGAGAAGAACCAACTTTTACTATATTATGACAGCAAGCTGGGATGGCTGTATGTATAGCTGAATGAGAACTGTTGTTGTTGTGAATACAGAATAACCTTAGAGCTATGAAAGTTAGTAGGATAAATAGGGTAAAGGCACAGTACCCCACACCAAATTTATTCTCTCTTCTTTTTTTTTTTCTTTTTAACCAGAGAATTTTTCAAGTTAACAGTAAGCCTTTGAAAAGTTGTTGGTTTTCTTTTTTAAAAAAGTGAAAAAATAATTTACAAACTAAAAGAAGTTGTGCATGGTACCAAATGGCACTCCTCTAAAAAGAACTGATTCCAATATCTGCTTTGAGGAGTTGACGCTTATCAGTTTGTGAGCCAATACACCAAACACATTTGCAGGATATTACTTCACTGCTTGCTTCTTAGGAGTCTACAGGAGGCAAAGGAGACACTGTGTCAGTAACTTTATCAAATGCTGAAGGAAAACAGAAGTCTAACATTGGATATTGTTTGTTGCTATGAGTGAGAAGAAGCCATTTTAGAACATAATCTCATGAAGAATATAATCTTAGTCCTGATCAGGATTTCAAATGCATTTGGGACTTCCACATGTGATTAATTTTCCACTTATTTTCTTTCCTATCACTAATTTCTGATTTACTTTTTTAGTGACAAAGATAACAGAGCAATATTCATTTGACTTATCCAATATTTACATTTGTTTTTTCAGGAACTATCTTAATGAAGGAAAAAATAAAAATATGATTCCACAGGCCAAGCTATTAGAGTGCAAATCTGAAGTGGCAGGAAGATTCACTGAAAAGTGACTCACTGATTCACAGAAAAGTTCGCTTCTGTTTACTGCAAATTTAATGATGATCTTGTTAAAAGACTTCTTGAAGAAAGGAAATATTATTCTAAATTTCACATGAAACTTTGTTTTCTTTTAAATTTGAGATCACCAGCTATGACATGGTTAAATACAGAGAACTAAGCAGACTTATTATGGTAATGGACTTTCAGTGACTTCTCATGCTAGCTGGGCAAAGTTTGTAGGGTCAAACTGCTGACCCTGTCCTCCTTCCTGAGTTCCTTTCCTATATTCTTACCACTTTTTGTCTAAGAATGATGCAGGACAGGAGGCTACTACTTTTTAGCCTATCTGGATTTTATAAGTGCTTTAGTGAGAGCACAAAGCCTTTTCAAGAGGCTGCCACTGCATAAGCAAGCAGTTGCAATTCAAAAACCAAAGGGTGCTCAGCAAGTACTGTCTATAAAATATAAGCAACTGGGGATTAGAATTTAGATGCATGATAAATACTCTGAAGCACAGAAAGAGTTGTGGTCTTCAAGCAAAATTGCTAGTTATTTTCTAGTCAAACAGCTGGACACCTTAAATGAAATACAAATATTCAATAACTTCTCTCCTACAGACGGGTTTTCTAGTAAAAGTTTATAAATAAATATTTACCATCTCTGGCTCTGTGCCAATCCAGAATTCCCACAAAAATCTGTGGGAATAAGGTGGGAATGTCATGAATACAGGCCCTACACCAGGACAAACTACCATGAAGTAGCAGATGGTACTGTTTGTACACATACATGCTATACTAAAATATATACGCTACTCAGCGGATGGGGAAAAAGAATCTAGGAAATCCTGTATAAGGGCAGAGTTAAAAAATGTCCTGCATACTCACTAGATCATGTGTCTATTTTAACTTTCAAAGTTTAAATTTAAGAGCTAAGTTGATAATTGTGATGTTACTTAGGGATTTTTTTCTAAAAATTATTTTATTTATTAAAGTGCTAATGCACTTATGCTGTAGACCAGTGCTGGAGAGATACAAAGGCATCACTGCTCAGACTGTTGGTGGAGGAAAGGTGAACTCACTGCACAACATTGGAGTACTCCTGGAGTTAAAAAGAAGAATGGCAGTGATGGGATTTGGAGGAAATTCAATAAAATCCTTTTCATTCAAAGAAGGCCAGTGTCATACAGACCTTTGAAGGAGGGTAAAAGCTAAGGCTTCTACAGAGAAGATATGCATACAAATTCCCAAGTGCCTTTTAAAGATTTCACAGCTGAGCAAAACTACATGGTACTGTCATGATCTGCTCTGCAGTATAACAGACCTATTATTACAAACACACACGACAATTAAAAAATAAATTATTCTACACTAAACTTTAAACAGTAGTTTATCACAGATGATTACTTCTACAGCTTGCAGTAAAGCTGAAATCAGGCATGAGATTACTAGAAGGAAAAACAATAGAGTGTTTTGACTAAGCAAGCCTTACATTATTTCTTAAATCTAATACATCAGGTTTCTTTTGCTCATTAAAAGCTGAACATACCCTGTCAGATACACTCCGGTTGTGCCAACATGATATACTCACAAAGCATGCATACCAGGGTGACAGCTAAAAAGCAACAGAGAGCTTTGCACATAATCTAGAACTAAATCTGTATGTAATTTCCTTCCCTTTGTTAATTGAAGATTAAAACTAAATCAAGGGGAAGCCTTCTATGAGACTACTTCCAACAACAGATGACTCAACTAGCACCTGAGAATTTGTTGTGCTTGTGTGTACTGAGGTTCTGAACTTCCTGTTTCAATAAAATACCAAACAAGTTGTGTTTCCTTTACAAATAAGCTATTACATCAAGCCCTGTTCCTATAATTTCAGTTTTTGTCTGCATTCCAACATTTTCTTTGGCAAATGTAGAAACATTCTAATTAAAGAGAAGAGAAAAACAAGCATCATTCATCATGGTAAGAATGAATGCTCAAGAGAACATTCTTACTGGTCGTTTCGTTCATTCAGTTTAATTTGGTTTTTGAAGTGTGCTTAATTATGGCATGCTGTTCTCTGAGATGAAACAGAGGTAACGGTTTTCTCTAACAGTGTCTCATGAAAGCTATTAAAGATAATAATTCCTCTAATGCCATACAAACTTAATACAACCTATATGAAGTGATTCAAAAACATTTTTAGAGCACTACTCTGAACAGCAAAAAATCACCTGATAGTATAACTTGCTAGATCGTTCAACATATAATTTGAAAATCTTTTTTTTTTCTTTTAACAGAAATCATCCTGTGTTTTCTCCAGCTTGATCTAGGAGATCAGAGTAATTAGAGTCCTCCACAATGCCCTCTTTCCTTAATTTTCAGTTTTTGTTTGATTTCAGATCCCAGATGAGAGACCTCTGCCTCTGTCATTTGCAGTTCCCATATGAAAGACAACCTTCCACTAAAAGCTCAACACCAGACCTGCAAACACAACATATTGTAACTGTCTGGTTAAGTACAATATAGCCTAGATATTACAACATCTATGGTTTCTTTCCTAAATTTATTTAACCGTGGAATCAGAAGAGCTGATGCACCAAGGCAGAAGTTCAAACTTAAAATGACATTGCAACAGGACTTAAAAGAAACCAGACAAATGCCATTTTGGATAACTAAAGTAACTATTCCTGAAAGTTGTGCATGTGCACATTGTCTCTTTGTTGACAGTACTGCTTCTTTTGCTTATAAACCTAAGGTAAGTTATCAGGCAAATGCAGTTAAAATCCCAGACAAATCTGGAGTGCAGTAGAAGAAACACACACTGTAAATGGTTGAAGCCAGTAGAGGCTGCTGAAGACTTCTGATAACAGAAATAGCAACTACCCTATCTGCAACATCCCACAAAGACTGCATGAAAATAGTAATAGTCTGGTTAATCCTGAAACAAATCCTAAATTTGAGACATTAGCTCATCAACCACCAGAAAAAAAACTAGAAAAAGCCAAGAAAAAGCATTCTTTAATTGCACATCAGATGATCCAATGCATGTCCTTCAGGCATCTCCTACGCAAGTAAGAAGCAGCCAGCCTGATCCACCCAGCGCACCAAGGAAGGCACACCTTTTGTTTTAGAAGCATCTGCTGAGCCACACCGAAAAGTCAATGGGATGGGACAAACAGAGCTTGCAATTATTTATGCTGTTCCTTTTTATAGTTTTTCTTCTAAGCCACAATCAATTCACCTGTATAATTACACAGGACAAAGTTTCGGGCAAAACTTCTTAATCAGCACTGTTTACCTCCTTCGTGTTAGCCTAAACACAGAATTTCAATAATAATACTCAATAAAACCTGCAGTTTGACAGCACTTTGTGTTGAAACTGCAGCTCAATTCAGGCAGGGATCTCTGAGGCTAAGCAGGACTTCTGCTAAACCACTAAAGTTTTAGGGCAAGTTTTTCAATTTTAATGTGCTAGCGAGGACCCTTTTAAGCTGATTCTTAAATGTTTATTTCCTCTGAGTCTAGGAAGTTAGCATTAAACACAATTTTTTTCCCTGGATTGTCCAAAATCCCACCCCTTTCAGACTACCCATAAAACTCCCCTCCCTCAGGCAAACATACTCCTGTTAAACCTCTCTCTTTACAATAGCTTTAAAAATAGTCATGCCTGCAGCAAAGAATACTGAAGGGCAGCACGGTCAGGTAGCCTGGAATCACCTCCACAGGTAAAAGTCCCTCATGTCAACTACTGCCAGAATCTTCTGCTTGAAATGAAGTTGATAAAGCCTCTGGGCCAGAAATAAATCTGATAAAACGGAATATGGGTAAAGTGTGACCTTTCAGCCAGATGGGAAAAAAGAAAAGGATGGAAATATTTTTCTGTAGATCTAAAGGTCCCTGGGGCAGACACTATCTTTTGTATTTGTACAATGTGTTAAGATGCAAAGTCTGGTTTTATGTTTGGCAAAAAGTAATGGAGAAATACTACCTCTGTAATAGGACACTGACCAGCAAAGTGAGGCCGTTTCCTGATTGCAGCCTCTGGGAACAACTTGAGGCAAATATTAATTAATTTTTAAAATTATGAATTTAGATTGTCTTCTAAATAGTTCTGATAACTTCAATACATCAGACATAAATCATTGTAAGAAAGAACATGACAGTGGAATTTTTAGTCTTTGAAAAAGCCTCCAAGGTCTATAACAGAATCTCATCAACACGTGATAAATCACAAAATTGTAAGAATAAGAATAGAAGTATGTCTATACATAAATATATATGCTCACAAGCACAATAAATCAAAACCAATGCAAAATAAATCAGCTGAAGTTGGAATTTGGTTCTGCAACTACCTTATGAATAAACTTTAAAACTGTTTTTTTTTTTTAATGTGATTGGAGCAGAGGTATGTTAAGAATCAAAGGAGCCTAATACACTTTTAGAACAGTGAATCTAAGACTAGAAGAACAGAATTTGGCACAGTTCATGGAGTATTTTCTTCATATTATCTGTGAATTACTTCAGCCTTGAGTTTGGAGGACAGAATGCAGCAGTTAAGACTGTACTTTAGACACACTTATGAAAGAGTCCGAGAATAAGAGCTGTATCAGCTAAAATGCACTTTCTAATGTTCTCTGGAGAGGAATAAGACTCTGTAACTGAGAACTGCACTCAGAAAAATATCTTTATCAGCTCTGTAGGCCAAGATCCTACACTGTAGAGATCTTCTCATGGATTTCAGTGTCATACTCTCTTGGAGGAACATAAGCAAAGTTGCAATACAACCTTTTGTTAATGACTAAATGAAGAATCAGAGCAAGGAATTTGTTAAAAATAAGGGAACTTCAATTCAGTGAGTAAGACTTACTTTTGCTGGAACTGTTGAGTTTTGAGAGTCAGATTTATAACTAAATTTATTGCCTGGATATAGTGTACTACAATATACAATAAACAAAAGCCAACAAGAGCATCTGAACAGCTGTGTCCACTAAAACCACCAGACTAGAAATTTTCCTTTTCCAACATAAAGATAGCTATTAACAGCCCCACAGACTTCCACCATATCATGGCTTCTTCAGCTATTCTATCCAGAACTACTGTTCAATAAATGTTAGTCTTAGTTTTAAAAAAAACTACATAAAATGTGTCTGTGTAATATTATAATGATAGGAGCACATAATTCAACACATTTTTCCTCTTACAAAACACTGTTACTCAATATGCACATTTTACTGCATCACACAGAAGTGGTTCTTTACAATTTCACCATTTAAATAAATGGAATGTATTTTTGACTGACAGCATTTTAACCATTACAGATAAACACTCTGTATAAGCTTGATTTACTGTTATGCAATAAAATACACAGAAACAATTTCCTTCTACCATAACAAGTGTGGGGATCAAGTGAAATAAAGCAGGATTTCTGAAGCTTTAGCTCTATAGCCCCTGTGGGGCTCCAATGGCTTAACCAACAAAAAATCATTCTTATGCAGGAGCCAGGAGGTTTTTCAGGCACATACTGGCCTCGTGAAACACTTACTCTTCCACCTTGTTCATACAAGGAAGATGGAGCACTAATTCTTCTGTCAGTACCATCCATACATGCAGTTTAACTTTCACCCATGAAATGTTGAACTTTGTACAGAGAAACCTTTTTTACTGAAGGATAAAAGTATTTAGATGGCAGTGACCAATAACAACCATGGTTTTCTAGGCATTAGGATAAGATACATTATTTACAGTAGGAAAAAAAAAATAAAGCTAAAAGCTGATTATTATTAGCATCAAGCACTCTTGCAAAGTGTACGTGACCATCTGCCAGCAAGCCTGTAATGAATCATTCAGGCAAACACAATCACAATGTAACATCACCAGAAGACAAAAAAAAATCCCAACAAAGGCACATAAACTAAAACAGACTTTTGCTACTGAGGCTACAGTTAGACAATATTGTAAAAGTACGATGTGTTGCAATTCCAGCAAGCCAGAAATCTACCCAAACAGTACCAACAGAAGACCTCTATTTCTTTTTAGCAATGAATACTGGCCACAGAGATGACTGGGCCTGGCTCTGTTCTTCTTAATATCTATGTATTAATCTCAGCTTCATTCCTCCAGGTTTTGCTTGCTCTTCTGGTACTTTGTTATCACAGTATTTCCCATATAAATGTGTTATGGAAACACATTCTAGTGTTTCTTCTCATTTAAGGATCATCTACTTTCAAGAAACTTGGAACAAAACCCAAACCCAAACAAACAAAACCTACAGTTTTGTTTTATGAAATGTATTCTATGTTTATATGTAGAGAAAATTCTGGGCTGGAATCAGCCATCCTGTCAACACTTAGCGACTTCGTTTAACAAAAAATTTATATTCACTCATTTTACATTTCCATGTCAGTCCAAACCAGTTGAATGCAGAGAGGAAACTGGTGGCATACATTAAAATTACAAGCAAAGTAACTGATTGAAAGTTTTCCCGACCAAAGTATAGCAAGGCATCGGAATCCTATTAGTGAGTTCCATGAGTCCATCATGTTACAAGCAAGTGGTAAGAGGGTATTATACACACTGATTTTTATCCTGGAGTTCTTTTAGCAGCTAGTTGTGGTGTTTCAAGCTACTTGTAAATCATTACATGACATGATCATGTGTTCAAGTGCATAAATCGCCTACATCAGCCAGCGAAGCCACACAGGCAGGTGGGCACCCTTCCCAAAACAGGCTCCTGAGCAATAATCAGATGCACCCATGAAGTCCAACAGGTTTCTGAAACGTTTGTCTTTGCTGTTTTGTCTGAGTATACTATGTGTGTCTGAATATGCTACATACATCTTAAAAAACATCTTTTGGATAAAATTGGCCTTTTGACTCAGAATGCCTTTGTAAACTAACATTTAAAGGACAGTGCACAAAAAAAACCCTACGCTATGTCTTCCTCCTTCCAGTTTGAGCCAATTTCCCTGGTATGGAAGCAGGATGTACTTCAAGTTCTCATGTCTTCACTGGTAATAAAGGATAAAATTAGTGCCAGGCTCAACAATCTGTCTTTATTAAATAAAAATAGTCATTTGCATTCTCATCCTGAACATGTAAAAGGTCCTTTCTTTCTTGTCTGTAGTAATATATCAAAGGGAATATAGGGATTATTCCAAATTTCACAGATGTAACACAAACTAACAGCAGTACAACATTAGACAGAGAAGCAGTGTATGGCTTGCAGAAAGTGATGGTCTGGTAGCACCTTCTTTGACCTCGTATTCAAAGTGAGGTGATGCCAGGTAGGTGGCTTCTGCCATCGCTTGTAACACACTTAATACTGAAAATGTGATAAGTGAAGGTAACTTTTCTCAGGGCTCCTTCTGTTAGACTGGAAATTGAAGTGCTTAGACAAAAACTCCATATGTATTAGCCTGCACATTTTAAAATTTCTACCTGCAGCCACCACGGTAAGTTTAGTATGCATAACCTGTACGCAGCTGTGGATCGCACTGTACTCCTGTAGGCAAGACACCCAATTCCAATTTCATTTTAAGTTTTTAACAGGATCAAAGGTCCTGAGAGGATGTGTTTCTCATTAGGTATAATCTACACGTAAGTGCCAGTGAAGAGGGGCTGAACTGTATTAGGTGAAAAAATAGACAGAAGGGAAAAAAAGTCTCAGAGAATCAAACTAAATCTGCAGAATATTATCAGGTTTCACTTTCACATTTTGGAAATGTGAAAGAAAGCTCTTACAATAAGACTTTAAATAAAATTTAGATGTCCATGACTGCTAATTGAACTACCCAGAAATTAAGATTCTGGCCTACAAAATGATGAAAAAAAAAAATAAAATCACATTTTTTATTTATTTCCTGCCTTCTGTTGCCATTTCACAGAGCAACATTTTCATGCTTCCGTAACCATGAGGAAAAGCATTATTTCCCCTAAATTTAATTTTTTTTCTTAATCTAATTTACTCACAATCCAGGATGTAACAGACCAAACGGTTGAGTAACATAAGCACAGGCAACACCACTATGCCTTCAAACAAGGTAACACTTTTTTTGTACCCCAAAACCATTAAGAAAATTTATAACAGCTGCAGTTCTGCTTTCAAATATAATCTAAGGTACTCATGCATGTGACAAATTAAAAGGCTCACATGGTTTTCCATGCTTATGGACCGGAGATAACATTGTTACCCAAGGATGCAAAGGGGGACATAGGATTTTTGGAAGAGTCAAAGCCTATACTGAGCATTACCTCTGAAAATCTGTCATTCACTTATGAGCATTAAATATTTTAAAGTTTTAGCCATAAAGCATTACACAGACCAGAATGTACAGAAGCCACGACCTATTCCAGTTCAGAGATGTTGTTAAAGTAGACTGTAACAGCTGAGACCAGAGCAGAACATAAACATTAAAAACAGAATAAGGATTTAATAATCATTTATTCCTTTGGTTTTGTTCTCTTGCCTGTATCTTTTCTTTTTTCTGGGCTTGGCTGATGTCCCACATAACAGGGGATGTCCTGTATTACAAACTCAAATCTTGTGTCTCATATGAAAAGCATATGGGACATGTATTTTCAGAGAACACAGGCTGTTTTCAGAAGCCTAGTAAACCAGGAAAAGGACACAGTACATACATGGATGAAACTTGCATGTGGAGCAGATGCAGTACCAACTACAGTGATGTCCATGTGAAGAGCTGTCACACAGTCCCAAACTTCCTGAATTTCAACATTTAGTATTTAGGACCCTACTCTTAGAAGAAGAAAATTAACTAGGCGAGGGAAAGAAAAAAAAAAAGAAAAGACAAGATAAGACACCTTTTGTTTTTTATTTCTAATCCTGAGTGCCTTCATTTCTGTTTGCCTTCTCTTCATTGATGTTACTTTATTCCCCCAGCTGTAATATGGGGCAATACTTATTAAACCATCCACCACTTCATTTTTTCGGAAACAGATGCCTCATCTGGCATGGAAGAGCCCGCAGAGAGATGGGATTTGATAAATGAGCATTTAATGAATTTACGAACATTAAGAAATCAATGAGAGGAAACCAAGTTTCATTTACGGTAAAGCCTGATTCTCATTTGGGCTGTCCATGCCAGCCAATATTTTAACTTCCAGTTGTTAACTATTCCAGTGAATGTTTGGTGGAGAAATCCACATCTTTAAAATAAAAAATCCTCTCTGTGTAAAGTTAATGCAAATGGTAACCACAGGATTCACACATTATGGTTTACTTTTAAAATACATTTGTATTTCAAATAAAGACAGTTCTTGGCCACTGTTCATGTCATTAACAGCTTTAAAAGCCTTGGGCCATCCCCTGTGAGCAGACACAGAGTATCTGCAAAATTACAGTAATGGAGAACAGACCCACATTTTGTTTATTTCAGCAGCTTCTGACCATTGTGTATGCTAAACACATCAGCAAAAGGTTCTGACTGATACTATAAGAGCTTCTAAATGAGAGGCCCACAGTTTTCCCCTAAAGCATCACTTTTTTGCATTGCTCCACGCTACCAGTTCACTGAAATTGCTACATTAAAGTGTGTGCTATTTTTCTTTACTGGGTGTACTGCACTCTAAAGCTGTGGGCCAGGAGTGTTAGGTAAAAAGTAGGTGAGTGTAGTCGCTAATCCACTCTATTGCAGAAGCAGTGAGGTAAAATAAACCAGAGGAGCCCACTTCACATACACTAAATGTGCCAAAATAGACATTATAAAACTCAGGAAAGAATCTGGTACAATTTATAAATCCAAGAGCAGTCTGATTTTGATGTAAACTTTGCGGATTTCTGTGGCGTCCAGTAGAGAGCAACACGCAATTTGGAGTTAGGTGACGCAATTTGAATTTTAGGTGAAGCCAGGAAGCCAGCCATTTTATTAGGTGAAATCACACAGATTATATACCTGTCTTACTGCAAACATGGCAAGCTAAAAACCTGCTAATTGGTTACACACACTGTTCACACCATATTGATTGGTTAGTCACTATAACGAGTTCTGATAAACCTATCTTATAGCTAAACATTCTTAGTTTACCTTTAATACCTAAAAGCATCCGCACACCTGCTGTTTTGACCATCTTGTTATGGTTGGTTCCTAACATGTTCTGTTACTCCCAAATACCTTCCCATAACTGCTTCTTGGTTTAGGGTGGCCTGTACACCTATCAACAAGGTCGCTGTGTTTTGAGAATGTGATTATTAGGATCCTCTCAGCATGAGTAACTTTTCTCATGGGAATAGGAGAAATATTGTCAGGGCCTACGTCTTGGGCGAAGAGAGCTAGGCCGCTAGCAGGCCTGCTGTCTTCCCCGACAGATTTCTAGGTTGATGAACTCTGGTTTTTACTTTATTTACTGTAAAGATGTTTAAGTAAGAATATTTTAAAATCTGAACACAAAAGTAGGAATTAAGCTATTGATAGATGAGAATAATTTGTCTGATTGTAAATTTCTCAGTAGGACAAGCAGGTTCACTTGTGGGCAACAACAGCCTATGAAGCACAGTCTTACTCGGATGCTTTTAGTAATAGGATTGACTATATTGTTTCGCATGTCATTGGTAGGTATAATAATATAAAATAAAGTTGTTCCACTATTGCAGTGAAATCTAAAAATATAACTTCCAATACTAAACCCACTCTTGCTAACATTGCAGTAATTGCATTGAGCAGTTTGCAGGCATTAATATCAGCTTGTGGCTGACAGTTTTAATTTCAGGGATGTGAGAAAATGCAAGAATTATTTAAAATATAATAATTACATTTTTATCATCTGAAGAGTGATATTATTTCTATAAGCACTTTTCACAAGGAAGTCCAACATAAACATTTTTATTTCTGTCAGCAAAGTGATGAGGTTTAATGAGAAAAATTAAGAGAAAAAGCTTATTAAGTCACTTAATTCTTACTGCTGCCAGTACAGGATTTTCCTTTACATACTGCAGTGTTTTGCCCATCTATATCAAATTAATCATGCAACAGGGAATCCACTGCTTCTCATGAGAGGCTTTTCTACAGCCTCATAGCTCTTAGCCTCAGAAAACATTTCTTTATATTTGGAATAAAATTAAAACAAAGTTTAGGCCACGACTCCTAATGGTTTCCCTGCCTGCTCTAGTCCTGCCTGGAATACTTCACAGCTGGCTGAAGACTTAGTCCCTTGTTAGTCCATTCTTCCTCACCAACTATAAGGAAGGGGGGGGGGGGGCAGGGCTATAATGGGCTTCCAGAACAAGCACTGCTTAAACTTTTCAACCAACATTTATTTAGTGCTCTTAATCTTGAAAAATGTGCCTACAGTGTAAAAGAATTATCTTTCTAGGGAAAATTGTCTATTTATATCCAGTTTCTTCATGGACTGTTTTTGAATCAATTCGTATTTCAAGTGAATCCATTACTGAGAGAGATGAGAGTCAAAACAATAAGGTTTGGATAAAATAGTCCAAAAATTGTAATAAAATGAAAAAATACCTAGAAGAGACTAACAACAGCACTTTGAGTTGAGACAGTGAAACACATTTGAAATCTGGAATAACCATCAGTAAGTCAATTCAGGTGGTTTTATCCTCAGTTCTCATTACCTCCTGCAGAAAAGTGGTTTGGAAAAGACTCCTGGACTTCCCATGCAGTTTACAGCAATGAAGTTTGTCTGATAAGAATGAAGCCAACATTTGTCTAGTGAACTTCACGACATTAATTTCCCCTAATTTCAGGAGCTTTCACCTGAGTTTGTTACTCAAGTGTCCCCTTCTGATCAGCAGACTGTTTGACTCTAGAAGGAAGCCTTGGGTGGCCTGATCCTTGTATTTAAGCAAAGAAGGCCACCTCAACACCCTATGAAAGGATTCAATCTTCATTAATGGAATAGGGAAATGTTCTTCTAAGTGTCATGGTATCATCTAGTGAATATTTTAACTTTACTGTATGTATTTTTGTTCTTAAAGATGGTACTTGAGTGGCCAAACAGGCAAAGGCAGAAATAGCATGAGAATAATATAACCTCATCATTGACTTGATTAATTAGATATAAAGTTATTTATGTTCCAGAAAAATGCTATATACTGGACATTGCTATTAATAACAGCCTGAGCAGTAACAGCTGATAATGTATCATTTAACACTAAAGGTGAAGCCTATGAACTATTTAAAATAGATTTTGATCACAGATTTGACCGAAGACTCTGACTTAAATTCTAGCCAGAACATGCAACTACACACAAGACCTTCTATAATCAAGTTTAAACTGAAGTTAACAAGATAAGATGGAACTATTTGATGAGATTTCTAAACATAAGGCAGCTTGGCTGTGGCTAGCCTGAACGGGCATTCATGTTGAAACAATATGGACATCACCAGTGACAGTCTGCATGTCATACACCTGTACCTCTAGTGGGACAAAATCAAGATTTGCAAAGATTTGATTTTCCTCTGTGCAATGAAACTACTCAACAATTGCGATTTAGATAAAGTGGAAGACCAGTAGGAGGACTTTCTAATTGGCTTGTGTTGGGAAGAAAATATGCCATTTTAAAGATAGGATACTGATACGAGATTATTTGATCTTCTGTACACATTCCACTGGAGATGGAGGATTATCTTTCCAGCAAATGATTTTTTTGGAGAGATAAAGAACAGCCTGTAACTCAGCCAGTGAGGTACTTGTGTTAATATTTACACAGCAATAGGAGTTTCACTTGATGGTTGTATGGAGTCATGGAGTCCAAGCTCAAAGAAGCCCTAATCTTAGTATGCAGGTAATCTTTCTCATGTCCCATTATGGGTTCTGATGCCTCACTACCCAAGGAAAAGAAGACTTCCACTCCTTTCTTTACTTGTACAGCAGTAAGACCAATGATAAAACAAAATGCCCAGTTTTTGTGCCAGAATCAGCAAGGTGTGCGCTGTTTTAGAGAACTATTACTGAACTATGTTTATTAGTATTAAAAAAGAGCAAAGATTTAGCTTTATGGAGTGCAAAACCAGTTTGCAGTTGCTCTGTCCTTTTCAAATTACACATTAATAATGCAGTTCAACAAACATGAATATATGAAAATAGGCTGAAAATATTTTTCTTGCACTCTCCATAAAAAGGTTAGTGTATGTACTGTATTTTTTTCTTGAGGGAAACAGATGTCAGGAACTAGGTACCTTACTGTTGCCATAAATGTTCTCTGTCTCTCTGAAAGCTTTGTTTATTCCTCTTACACAGTTTCTCACTTCCTTTTCATTCTCTCTTTGACATCAGTTTATCTTTGAATTCATATTCTTAACTGGAACCTGCTCTTTGGAAGTCTGACATGCTGTTATTATCAAATAAGTGTGCTATTACCAGATGAGAGAACCTTCCGCTAGCCTGGATGACTGCTTGCAAGAGGAAGGGCTTAAATCATGGGGTTTGTAAGGCTAAATTACTGTCAACTGCTTAGACATTTTAAAAATACTTTCCTTTAAACAAATGGTACGTGCATTTTTCTTTAAGATGTCAGTAAGGTAGAGCTCTCATTTTCCAAGAGCCTTCTGGATTCTTTCACAATCTGCTGCCTTTTTACATCCACATAATGCAGCATTCACGGAACACAACAAAAGCCAAAACCTTATGTAAAGATTTTAAACTATCCAATTGCATGAAACTGTAATTAAAAAGACATTTTTCAAGGAGTGTACAAAGATATATGGGCATACAGAGTAAGAACATCTCTTAGTTTTTTCATGCATAATTCAAAAATGAAGAGTAAATACGGATGTGCTATTGAAATAATTCTTAAAAACAGGTTTTAAGAACCTTACTAGAGCTAGTTGCTACTCATTACCATGCAAGTTAATTCCTTCAGTTTCAAACTAACAGTAACCCTTTTAAAGAAGTGCTATGTAATGTTTTGCCCAGTATAGGAGATTGACAGGGCAGAGCACTTACCACTGTCAAAGATATTCAGCAGCCCAATTGTAAGATCCTTAACCTTAGCTGTAATTTCCATGTTAATTTTAAACTCGTGAAGATGTAATTACACTTGTTACCAACTAAAGTTTGCTGTCATCATGTAACTCCAAAGAGAATGAGCATAGCCTTTGGGCATTACAGCCAAACAATACAAAAATGCTAAGAAGGAAGGACGCATAGTGACTATTCTTCATAACCCTGGGACTCACTTCCTACTTCTGTATATGGATGATTCATCTTTCAAAGATTAAAACAACATTCATTATTAAAAAATGCTCACAGTGAAAGAAACTACCATCTGTCCTACAAATAGGAGCTTCATTGATGCATTGTGAGAATCTTCTTAAATATCTGTGCACACTTTTTGTAGAGATTTAAATTTCATAGATATGTGTGTATTCTCCTCTAGACATTCCTTGAAGATTTTGATTGATAAAGGAAATCAGTATAAAAGTAATGAAACAGTTAAAACTAAGGAGCATTTTGCATTTAAGAAGGTTTTGGAATGTGGAAGTGATGACAGGACTTTCAAAAAATACCCACTCATGTTATCTTAGTTGCTCAAGATGTGATACCACGAAGCCCAAATCTAAATTCACATCACTAATGGTTTAGGTACAGTGGCATCTACAATATGCTAAACATATACATATATGCAGATATAAGCATGTATATATTAATATCTCATTTCTTTTAATGTTAATATAATCTCAGTCAAAAAGCCTCAAGCAGATGTTATATAACAAAAGTGGGATATCAAGTGGAAAATGGTTGTGTTACATATAAGATTAAGTGAGAAAAGACATATCAAGTATAACCGAGACAGTGCAAGACAGAAAATCCAGTCGGTGCCTGCAAAGTAAGCAATGAAGTTTGCATATTTGATGAAAGAGGTACTGGAAGAGTAGCTTCCAAAAATTAAATTCTGGTAGAATCAACTAATAGACAGTCTACTTGTGTGAAGCTTACAGCTGTCTAACAATTCTTACGAAGGTGAAGCTGAATATTTCTTACTAAGGCAGAACTCATGAAATAAGCTTTATAAATAAGTCACATTTCAAATGTTATAGACTAGCCAGGCAGAATTTGTTACAAAATTAAACGTGATTAAATTCTAGTAGAATCAACTAATAGACAGTCTACTTGTGCGAAGCTTACAGTTGTCTAACAATTCTTACAAAGGTGAAACTGAATATTTCTTACTAAGGCAGAACTCATGAAATAAGCTTTATAAATAAGTCACATTTCAAATGTTATGGACTAGCCAGGCAGAATTTGTTACAAAATTAAACGTGTTGATGATGATTAGCATAGGAATTTGAGAGACATTAATGAAAGCATGGCATCAATAAAGGGAGAGAATAAAACACGAAAGAAACAAAGGGACATAACTCGCAGGTTACAGATTTAAACCCATTGAAGGTCGTGGTGGTATCAACAGTGGAAAAGGGGCCAGGCTGCAAGCACTTCCAAGGGAAGATACAAAGTCTGGTTTTGACCACATTCTGCTTCCACTGATGGCGTGGCATCTAGGAAAAATACCACGTTACTAAAATGATGGATTGGATGTTCTAGGGCAAGATGGGAACAAACAGACTGAGTCACCAAGACAGAGTGGTAATTCAAATTTTCAGTGGATCAGATTATTGACCTCTTGCCCCTTCACCAAAAGTACAATGTGGGAATTAACTGGGTAAATGCCCTCCCTTGAAAGGAATGGCATTCTAAGGAGACGTAAGGGAACGTCAGAGGCAGAACATAGTAGAATCAACTAATAGACAGTCCACTTGTGTGAAGTTGAAGAGAACTATTAATTCACAAGACGTTACACCAGATGTTCCAAGAGATTAGAAATAAACAGCATCTGAGAAAGTAAGGGGAATCCTGTGATTTTGTCAGGGAAGTCATGAGAGAAGTGGAGTTCAGGCCAAATGAAAAGGATAAGAGGCCAGTGGTGGGGAAAGCAGGAATGATTGGTAAGATATCACCACTAATTTTAGAAGTGCTAAAGAACTGAACTATGGGTCTTGATGAAAAGAATTTGTTTTGGCTTATCAGAAAACATAATAATCTGGCACTTCTCTCTTTCAGAGAGAGTGCAAGATCTTGAAACAGATAACATTTTCAGCAGACTAAAAATCCAAGATCCAGTTCCCTGCTTTTTAAGTTACGAGTTCATGAGTCTTGTCCTTCGTGACATTTGTTCCTGAGAAACATGCTAAAATACTCCCAGTGAAAGAAAATATTTTGGAGTCAGCAATTGGAACTACCATAAACTAATATTAAAGTACCAGGAACCAAAGGTGGGGACTTAACACTGAGTGTCAAAATGTGAAGAATGTGAATGCCAGGAATATATAAAATGCTTCATTAATTTATTCCAAGTTTCAGATAATTTTTCCCCTCAGACTTGATTTTGAAGTTCCATTTTCTCACACTACAGCATTTTCATTTAGATATGCAGACCAAATATCCCTGTAAGTATGCAGCACCAAAACCTGCGTGTTTACATTGTTCTGCCTTTATTTTGCACATATTTCATTATGTATTTTTCCCTTGCTAAAACAAGAAAACTGCTGAAATGAGAACTTGCTTAGCTACTAAATCAACATCTTGAAAGTTTTAGGTGGCGAAGTCTGCAGATAGCAGACTAAAGCCAAGTCAACATTTTCTTACATTACCTCAAAAACTTTTATGCTTCCTTTTCTGTCAGAGATCTCACAAGATCTCTGTACTTGCCTGTCACACAGAAGCTGTGCAGCTGTAAGGAAAACGATAATTGGAAAGATGTTAGTGGTGTTCAGGCATCTCTCTCAAAGCAGCTTACTCATATGCTGTATGGAATAAAACCAGGATTGGCTGAGTAAGGGAATTTACTGTTTCCCAGGAAAGGAAATTGCCTGCAACACATCTGGCAAAACGTTCTAAATGTTTAGTTTTGGCAAAATATACATTTTAGCTCTTCTTATAAGGTGAGTTCTGGAGAGTGAGTATATTTTTTCTCAAAAGGGAAAGATCCAATTTGTACTTTAAATATACCAAGCCGCTATTTGCTATTTTATGTCGAGTATTATATACACTCAGCTATAAAGCAAGCAGGAAATCAGAGGCTAAGCAGCTATGTTTTGCTTTATGGAATAAATGTACCACTCCATATCGACAGCAGGAATAAAACATGAAGAGAACAATGAACATGAAAAAAACACTGAGAGGAAGGAACTGGTCTGAATTACAACTTTTAACTCTGTTTCATACGGGCATATATGAGATTCTATGCCAAAGTATTTACATTCCTTCCTACTTCAGCATGTCTAACAATGAGATGTTCCTTCTCGTAAGTGACAGGAGACAGATCTTCTCTGTCATTCAGCTTTTCTGGAATAAGCCCTGCCCTGCAAGCAGACTTGTTATTATGCCTCTGAGGCTCAGCAAAAAGGTTGTATTCAGGCATCTTCCTTCCTCCTCCTCAGTTTTCAAGGACAAAAATGTATTTAACTTGCCTTACTTTTCACACCAGATTTCTAAATTTAGCTGTTACTACTTTCTTTCCCCCTGAACTCTGACTGGCTTTGACTCCCTAGGGAGGCAGAGAAGACCACTTCCTCCTCCACAGCTGGGAAAGCAGTTCCCAAAGGGATAGAAAGGGTGAAGGATCACAATAAAATGCTACAAAAGATGCACCAAATACGGCACTAGCCTGCAGTGAAGGGTTAAAGGGATGTATATTTATTTTTTTGGCAAGGTGAATGCTCACTAACTTTCTTGGGCAGTGGGAAAGAGCACTTCATTAAAGCAATATGAGTCCACTGGACCCAGATGGGGAAACGGCACAATCCTCCCTCAGTTGTGTGTGTTTGCTGTGGGTTGTATTCCAGTTATTGCCCCGACAGTCTGGAAGTAGCAAGGAAAAGTTGAGGGAAAACATTACCACAGTGAACCTCAGAGCTAGATGAGAAGTGCAGCAGAGCAGGTCATTGGTGGTGCCTGCTGTGCTGGTGAGGGTCTTGCATTAACAATTTGTCATCACTTCTCAGAATAATACCTGCAGTTCCTGTACCTTTACCCCAAACTGCTGACAGCTGCCATAGCAACCAGCCATTCATTCATTCGCTCGTTCATTCATTCATTCATTTAAAAAAATCCAACCCCCACCGCCCCCCAAAAAAACCCAACCCAAAAAAACAGTCCACAAAAAAGAAACCCAAATCTAGCCAAAAGACCAGTGAAAGGTAAACTGGTTTCTCTTCCCAGTATTCCTACAACCACAGTTCTCCCTAGTGGAGGCCGGGGATACAGCAAGCCTCGCCGGGCTGCATCCAAGTTCAGTTTTGCTCCTCCCGGTTACGGCTCAAGGGCCTCCCGGGGTCACGCATGGGCCTTTCCTAACGGAAAACAGACTCCAGATCAAACCTTGAGAGACGCTCCCGTCTCTCCTCAAAACCCCACCAGAACCGAGCTGCCAGATGATACTGGTGATCTGACTCACCAGTGTGGCATACAGATGGCTTCCTCACAATTCAGAAACTCTCGATTTGATCAAGCGGCTCGTGGAAATCCTGTCTAATGACTTCTCAGCATCCATTAAACCTTGTCTTTTCTATCTGTAGAGTCCCTTGAGTAGGTGTCTAATGATTAAAACCAAAACCCCTGAAAGACTACAGTGGTTACAGCGAAAATATAATCAGAGAAATTAAATTTATCTTCCAGTTCTTCGACATTTTGGAGAGAAATGCATTCAGGGCTGGAGCATTCTTTCTTTTAGCACTACGGAATTCAAGGCCCTATATTCTCTGAGCTAGCTGAGAGAAAGCAGGGAGCAGACCAATTTAAGGACTAGCACAAGTCACAATAAAGAATTCTCATTTCACTTAGAAAATTAATTAAAAAAAATTCAAATAAAAGGAAATACGGAATTTGCACATCTGGCTAGATACACAGAAATGTTTTGCGCAGTCTGGTGTATAAATCTAATCCTACATTGTGTCCCCACTGCATAATAGTAGGTTACTCAACTGACTTGCAAGAGCCTGTTATTCACACAGAATTAAGCATTCTTTCAAAGACTTCAGTATATTGAAAAGCAGAAATCACTCTGGAGAAAGCTTTTGAAACGTCCTTTACAATGCAGCTAGCTGTCACATTAATTTGCATTGCTATTGCAATACAAAGTTGAAGGGATGAAGAATGCATAACTTATATGCCAAACCCTCCAAATATGTAGAAAATAATCTTGACTGTATCCCACGTTTCAAACATGTACCTCCATTTCCACTGGCTGGAAGGATGAGTGAAGGTAGATGAACACTCTACAGGAAGATAATCTGACAAACTGGTTCTACAGGTCACAGCCCAAGTATGATTTGAGCCTTCCTGTAGGTCTCCAGAATTGAATTCTAGAGATTTTCTTTTCCAGAGGTAAGTATGTATTATGTAAAGAAATCCCAACAGCGTCCAACAATGTAAGGCATGCATTTTAGCTGCTGCAACTATTTCTGACAGCCCCTGAACACAACTTCCATGATTTTAAAAGTAAAGGCCACGTTAATATATTCTATGAAATATAGCAAGTTGTATAAGAAAGCCTGTCCTAAGAGATCCTGAGGCATGACAGGATTTTCCTCCTATAAGACAAGCTTTGGTCTGTAATTCATGTTAGTTTGACTAGCATGGCATTGCCTGTGTTTATTTTAAGTAAGAAAAATCTATAGCTTCCAGATCCAGACCTAGCAAAATAGTTTATTTTCAGGAGTCAGTATCCTATTGTGCTGGTTTCGAGAAGACATTTTCTACAACAGAGAAGTAGACTTTTTTTCCCAAAATTTCAGTGGAATCAGCTCTTTCCCAGGGTTTGATGAGTCGGTCAGGAATTTTTGGCTTTTTCAAGATCACTGATCATCGCAGAGAAAATGGAAGCAGGAGGTAGGGGGATGCTCCTATTTACTCTTACATATGCATTTCAAATACTTCATTAAGCTTTTCCCTCACCTTTTATAGGTATTTTTCGGCTCCCAAGGTCACAGAATTGGGCTAGTGAGAGCTGATGGTGTAACTTCTATCCAGGCATGGCACTGCCTGCCGTGCCTCGTTGCCACTGAGGCTGGAGAGTTATTCCCTCCTCCAGCCCCAGCTGACTTGTGATTTGTAACTCTTGCTAATGTTAGCCATCGAGTAGCGACAAGAAAAGCCTTAAAAAACCAGATTTTTTTTAAAAAAAGCTTGAAAACACTTAACTCTGGCGAGACATGCTTAACGATGAGTATTCATCTCAGCAATTCAGTAAAATACAAAGTCAGTGTTGGACTGAGAGCTTTTAATTAAACCCCCCTCCCTTGTTCTCTTTGCAAGACGTGCCCAAGCCTGCTTTTGTATGCTCAGGACAGTGTCTTTCTCTGTAATTATACCATGCGTTAAACACAAAACGAAATTAGATCGTGGTTCAGCGCATTTAGAAAAAAGCCCCAAACTTCCCCAGGGGGAACTAACAAGGCCGGCACCTTCCTTCTTTTTCCCTTTCCCAAGGAGGTGTTTACAAGTGATTACACCACAAATAATTTACAAGCCTAGTTGGCGGCTATCGGAACTGATGGCTCTGTCTAGGAAATTCCTAATGAGAGCCGTGCTGCAGGAATTCGCAGGGGTCCTGTAGCTGCCGGCTCCTCCCCGGGGTTTCCTCTCGCTCCGCGCCGCCCCGCGCCGCCCCGCGCCCGGGCGAGCTCTCTCCCCGCAGCCCGCTTAGCGAATGCCGCCCCCCCACCCCCCGCAGGAAGGCACTGTCGGAGCCGGGAGGGAGGAGCAGCTCCGCTCCGCATGTCTGCCTGCTCTTATCAACTTATCATATAAGGGCAGGAGCGTGATCGATTCGGGGGCCGGGGCTGTGAGGTCTTGGAGCGGGCGGGGAGCGGCACCCTCACGGCTTGCGGGCCAAGCGGGGCCGGCTCCCGCGGCTCAGAGGGGGTTGCTTTTGCTTTCCGCGCCTGACAGCTCAGGGCACGGCGGCCGGGGGAGCAGGCACCACGCTTCCAGTTTGCGGCCGGGACAGTAGGAAAGCCCCAGCCTTCGGCACATGGCAGCAGAGCACTGAAAGCCAGCGCAGGTTTAAGTAGGTCTGGGCTCTGGCTAGCGCGCTAAAGCACCCCCAGGCTCGCCGGGTTACCGCGGGAGTTAAAATGCAGCTGACTGTTTGCTTCTTTCTGGGCTGCGGTGTTTTCTTAGCTGCGGGATACAACTCTTTTAGTAAGAGCATGGAGACGATAGGCAAGAAGCAGTACCAGGTTCAGCACGGGTCGTGCAGTTATACCTTCCTTCTGCCCGAGACGGACAACTGCCGGTCTTCTACGTCGTACGTGTCTAACGCGGTGCAGAGGGATGCGCCTTTAGATTACGATGATTCGGTTCAGAGACTACAGCTACTTGAAAACATCATGGAAAACAACACTCAGTGGCTAATGAAGGTAGGATAATGTAATTTCTCTTCGAAAAAATCTCGTTCACAGTATCTTGTTACCTGTTTCGTTGTCTCATTCTAACAGTCTCCAAACTCACAAAATGCGTTACCCGAACTGAATTTTGGAATTACCTTTCAATCAAAAGCTTGTTTCGAGGTCTCAGAACGTGATTTTACTGACTAGGAAGGAGCAGAGAACTGCACTGTGCGCAGAGCTCCCGCTTTCAAGTTTGCCATTGCATTTGAGTTGCTTGGATGACTAGTAATTCTGTAGGCAGGCAGGCTGGGAGCGCCTCTGAAAGTTCTGACCTGAAAGAACCAGCTACTGAACTGTAATTTACTCACAAGGGCTATTGTATCTCTCTGTGAAGAATACGGAATGTACCTTTATCTGAGGCACGTTTCAAAAATGGTATTTGAAAGACCATTTCAAAACTTGCCTGCAGAAATGAACATACTGAGACCCACTGATAAAGAATTGTAATCCCAAGCAAGGACCACGAGTGACTAGCAGTGAAATAAACCCAGTGGGGTGATAGAATTTCAGGAAAGCTCATTGGCGGATATCCTTCGCATCCTGCAACTCAGATATACAATATTCAAGGGGAAAATATTCTGGGAAAGGTGTTGCAGATGCCACACAGCTTCCGTCAATGCAACTGCATTGTCATGAAGGGAAAATGACAAGTTTGTTGTAAAAGTGGCCACATCTGTGAAGTTATACCTGAAACAATAGAAAAAAACGTATACTGCATAGGTTCTTAATATTACTGGAGAATAAACCTGTTCACTAGCCCACATTTTTATAGAAACTCATTTGATTCTAAATGCTACACTGTTTGATAGATTTTGCTTTAATAAATCTTTACTTCACTGGTTCCCAAAGAAGTGTGATGGTATAGTTTAGTTACGTAGTAAATTTATGAGTGCATTCTGAGGACTTGACTGAGCAGTTGACATATCATCTCCAAATCAGTGTTTAAGTGATGTCATAAGGGTAGTTGAGAAAATTCACAATGAGTAGCCAATTCCTTTCTAATCTTCCGTGACTGTAAAACAACTTTGCAGCAGGGATCACTTCTCTCATCAGTTAGAAAGTTGCAGAATGAGCATGATATAATCAAAGGAACCTCCTACAGTATTTTTGTGTGTAACAACCAAAGTCACACTTCAAAGCAGAAGGCATAGTCTTCTCATCTACCTGAAAATGAACCTTGAAGGTTATATCTAAAATGCTTCTGCTTGAAGGCTGCATTGTGTGCCTCTAAATCTGTCTTTATGGGTTTAGGATGCTTGATTGAGATATCCAAGTGATGTCAGCTCAGTAGCTTTTGGTTTTTTAATCTCACAGGCAAACACTTCCCTCCGCATACTTACCTTTCTGCTTACTAATTTACAGTGCTCACTATTGTCATGCTAAGACCAACATTAACAGATGTGCAACGCAGGATGAAAAACACACAAAGTAAAACAGTCTAATCTACCCAGCTGCTAAGCAGTTTCCTAGTATAAATAGTAAAATCACACACAGGACTCCAGTGCTAAATGCCACTTCAGTAGGCAAACACAGTATCATAAGTGACATCAGGTAAACAAAAACCAGTAAGCAAATTCCAGCATCCTTATTTAGTAAAAACTATGCTTTTTCCTGTCAGTCCCTGGGAAATGAGTTACGAGGGGAATAGGGTAAGTATATCTAACCCATTCTTTAAAGGAACAAAAGCCAGATTTTCTGGTTTACAAGACGGAGAAGCTTTTCTTTTATTTGAGCAGAGATTTCCAAATAAGATGCTTTAGAATAGCCTGATTTTTTTCCTAGCTGTTCCACAGCTAAACATCCTGTAAAATAACTATAACTGCTGTTTGCCTTTTTCACTATTTTAACACCTGCTCTTTATGTCATCTGTTTTGCTCACAAAGAGACTCCAACAAAAGTAGCTTTTCCTCAGATTTGCTTTGCTAGAGACACCTGGTTTGCCAGTGAAGATGAAAAGCAAACAATAACCTTTAAAGTTGCTTACAGAATTTACTTGTGGTTTTTTAAGGCTGCTAATACACATTTCTAGGTTCATATTTCAACTTACAAAAAAAAAAAAAAGCTAGATTAATCAAAGCATGGCAAAAAAAAAAGGTTGCTCAGTTTTTATACAGTATTGGAAGTGTAGTATAGGAATGATTTAAAAAAATAACCTGAGGTTAACTTCTCAGCCATTGTACCAAAAACTGCTTTAGGTCTTGCTTTTTAAAAGTTATTTTCTGCTCAGGCAGCACCTGCTTTGTTCTGAAGTTGTGTAAAAAAAAATGGAAAAAATTACTAGCTTCTAGTGTGAATTTACCTTTAAATGTTGTTCCTGAAGCATTGCACATCCGAAAACATTTTTACACTCCTCCCCCCTCCTGCCTTTAATCCATCAACTAAAGGAAACATTCTGTTTCTGAATGAACACTAGGCTGTATGAATGGAACAGCATGGGAAGTGTGCGCTTCATCTGGTTAATGGACAAGCACAATAGGAAGAAAATGAGTTATGGAGGTCCAGGTTCTTTTCTGATCTGCCCCTGCAAGAGGAGAAGACGACTTTGTTCTACAATTGCTACTAACTGCTGCTTCATGAAGTCACGTGGAGTTTTTTTTGTCTGAACTGTATTAATGCCTTATGCCACTAGTGTAAATACCATACCTAAACCAGGAATGTCTTTTCAAAGGAGATTATGTTTAAGCATTCCGAGGACATAGAAGAACAGATCGCTATTCCGCCTAATCCAGTGGTCAGCATTAAGCCACTAAGTGATGCTGTAGAGCAAAGGCCAAAACCCTAAATCAGCTGCGCAGTAACATACCTCAAATGAACTTTCTTCTTTGACTGCCCCTACCTTGAGATCAATTTTTATATTGATGGATAAGGTTCTTTTAATGAGTGTGTGGGCAAGGAGAAGTCTCAATAAGAAGATACTCCATTAATTTGAGAGGACAGCAGATTGGTACACAGCCCAGATACACGTGCACATTTAAAATCTCCCGTCTTGTATGTTGGCTATTGTATTTTTTTATATAAAACCATCAGGTTTTCAGATATTCCCAGAAGACAGGCAACTGCCCTAATTTCCACAGTTAAACAAATCTCTGAGTTAATAGCAGCATTATGATATGGATCACAGCTTTTCTACTCCAGGGACTCAATTTTTTCGGGTATTAAGACATTGAGGTAGATGAATGCTAACTCGAATGTACTTCTTAGTACATAAACTAGATCCTGTGACTCAAGAGATCCTCTGACCGTGTTCAAAGCAATACTGTAAAAGAAATAAATATTTGAAAACAATGTATGATCCAGTGGAATCGTTCCATATGCTATAATCTATTTGATCATACTTACTACATAGGTAGAACTACATATTTGTAGTTTTATCAGCAGATCAAGAGAATAGAAAATAAAAGTCTGTGCCAAGAGTCATCATTTAAGCCTAAGACCAGAACTTCATCCTGAACCATCTCAGCAGAACAGGAACCTTTGCTGATAGAGATGCAATACCTTTGGATACACTGAACTGAGATACGTTTTTCCTTGTCATGTTATCCTGGAAGCTAACCCCCCCCCCGTCAGTTTGAAATGCAGTTCTTCTCCAAGCACACAAAAAAAAAGAAAGAAAAAAAAATCAGATGTTTTAAGACGCATGGAAATGAATGCTTCTAATTTATGATAATTACCAATTAAAGGTTATAATTACTGTCATACTGAACTCCATATCACAAACATGAAAAGCTGTTCTGACATGTTGTCATGCAGAACATCTGCACACAATGGACAAGGACAAATACATTGAACAGTCTTGGATTTCGAAGTACGCGAGAGACGCTTCTGACTCTGAATCAGGAACTGCATTCCTTTCCTAAGCAATGCATCTGTTTTCACTTACTGGGAAGAGCGCTTGTTTCTGTCTATCAGCTATGTATTTGCTCAGCGAAAGAATACTGGCAGGATCCAAAAGAAAATGCTTTTTCACTTTCAGATTAGTAGATGTTATGGGACAAATTTCCAGGCTACTTTAAATGATCTGACTGTGCAATTCATTGTTATATCTCCTGTAGGTTGATTTCTCTGGAAGGATTTGAGGCATTACTTTTGCATGTGTTTAAAAGCTATGTTGTAAAGACTGTATCTGCATCATTCCACAAATAACCATGTTGGCCATACAAGCATGAAACTGCACAAAATCAGCAAAGAGGACCAGAGATTTTCTTGTACAGATCTACAAGACAAAATTGAAGTTGAGAGCCTACCATATCCAAGATGGTAGCAATAAAAATGTGATAAAAAGAGGGTTGTTATACTGAATAATTCTCTTAGTAGCATTCAAGATATATTTTTGTGTACTTTATTATTAATATGATCATAAACTTATAATCATTAACATAAAATTAGGAAACCTTTGTCATTAATAAGGGACATCAAGTGCTTTATTTTTCTAATTTCTTTTTTTCTTTCTTCAAGTGCACATATAGGTGTTTCCAGTCCTTTTGCATACCCATTTATCAGCATAGTCTAGAATATTTTAGAAACCTTTGCAGAGCTACTGAGGTCCACAATGGTGTTTCTTTTACAGACAACTGTCTTGTTAGTGGTCCCTTTTTTTTGTTAATTATGAACAAATTCAATAATGTGAATCTCCCTGTAATTCACTGTGGAAAACATCAGATATTATTTACTTGATTCCTGATCACAAGAAAGAAGCTATCATGAATTTTTTTGCTCAGTAATTTTGTCCAGAAGACAGATAGTAATTTCTAACCTTCAAAATACATCTATATATTGTCCTTGTCATACTACAGCATTTGTGGTTTTGAAAATATACCACAGTTTACAGTATTTGATTTACAGCATTGCTTACAGTGAACCACGGTAATTTAACAAACTACTATTTATTTAACTATCTTTTACAGACTTTAATGAGAGAACTTCCTGTTGCATCTGTTAGTTCATAGGATTTTATATAGCTTTGGCTGAAAGCCAGGATGGGGGCAAAGTAAGAATGTCTTCCTCCACCAGGACAATTATAATAGGGCTGGACATGCAAAATGCTGCCAACTGACTTAGAAGACTTAGTCTCAGACCTTAAATTAGGGTCTCCAACAAAGACGTGCCACTCTTTGAGTCATCTGATGAAACTCTAAGCTATTTTAATTAGTTCCCTAGCGTAAGTTTAGTCTGTCTCTTCAGCCTGGAAGAGAGAGAAGTAGAGGAATGGAAAACTGAAATCTCTGTTGAAGTGGCAGATTTCTCAGTGTTGCTGAAGAAGCTGCAGAAGCTAGCATGCTGCACAGCCCTGGCATGCTACTTTGGCACTAAAGTTTGTAAGTCTTAGGCTCAAGAGACAATAGGTACAAAGCCGAAATGTGGACTAGGCTGCAAATGTGATACACATATAAATATTATGGTTCCCATGTATTAAAACAGCTTCAGTACACGAGTCAAATTTGGACTGATGGCCCTTTCATAGAGTATGGTGTCCCCCCATTCCCATGTCCTCACAGAATTGTAGAATCACAGAATGGTTTGGGTTGGAAAGGACCTCAAAGATACCTAGTTCCAACCCCATGGGCAGGGACACTGTGCACTAGCCCAGGTTGCCCAAAGCCCCATCCAACCTGGCTTTGAACACTGCCAGAGAGGGGGCAGCCACAGCTTCTCTGGACAGCCTGTGCCAGGGCCTCACCGCCCTTAAAAAGAATTCTTTGAGGATCAGGAGGTGCAATTGTATGTCTGTGAAAAAAGGTTCTGCCATCTACTTAGCAACAGTATACTGATGGGAGCCTTATGGATACCAGTACAGACTGCAGAAGAGAAAATGGGAGATGCCTCTTGAATCAAAAAATATTTCATAAATGCCCTAGTAAACGAGACAAGGATGTCACATACAGAAGATACTTCGGTAGTCTAAATGCTCTCACTAGGAAATGTGTCACTGGCAATAAGAGCTAAACCACTGAGAAAACAATTTGTCAGTGGACCATAAGTATCACTATAACCTTCCAGAAAAAGAGAGTTTCTATGGCACTGAATAAGAAGTTTTAGAAATAAGCACACATAATTTTATCTGCCATTTTAATCTTTGAATTTCTCAGACTAGCTAAATATACATCACAGGTGAAAGAAAATAAAAGCATCAGATAATTTCATAGGGCTAGGCATCTGGGGAAAAAAAAAGGTATGGCATGGCAATTTAATACTTTGAAATGCCTTAGAGATATGGCACATTCCACAGTGGAACAAATTAAACCAAATAACCTCACACACACAAAGTTAAACAGTGCTTTACAACTGGAAATACTGTGATCATTCCATTTCCTTTCTTTAGGAAATGGGGCAGAGGAAAAAAAGAATAATTTTTTTCTCTAGTGAGAATGAATGAAACCTAAAGGTGAACCTTTAGGTGAACCTAAAGTCTCTTCCAAGTAAACCAAGTGCAGAGGAAATGTTAAAGAATTCTTCAGGTTACAAAATCCAGATCCATGTTTGTATAAAGAAAAATCCTACACCTAAGTAGTTCTGCAAACACTCACTGTGTCAGTTTTCAAGCTGCCTAGGAAAATACATTACTACTCCTTAAATGCCTTTTTTTTAAAAAAATGCTTACTACGTCCCAACTAATTACTGAAAATCCTATTAGTTTTTATCTGTTTATGGAGCAGGTTAGCCCTGAAATTGCAATGTTGTTTACAAAGCTCAGCAAACATACCCTGCAATCTGTCTGATTAGGAGATACCTATCTGTTCTCATTCCAACTCCCAGCACATTATGGCTTAGTCTGGACAGAGGGAGGTAAGCTACAGAGACTATTCTGCTGTCTTTATACCACCCATACAAAGTTTTATCAGTTTATCTAATAATCTTTCAGGAGCCTACTGAGGTCATTACAAGGTCTTACTGCTAAAAAGAGAGGGCTAATAGAATATGCAACCTTCTCTCCATTAACTTCTCTCTATTACTAAGAGTATGGATGCAAACCTAGTATTCTTCGCAGACTTTATTATTCACAGAAGCTGTAAGGACCAGAATGGTTCCTTCTCTAGATGAGGAATACTTCAGAATTTGTAGGTAACAGCAACTATCTTTCCAATTCAGCTGTCTCTAGAGATTCCTGTTAAACACAAGTGGTATATAGTGTCTTAACTTTGCTCAAACTCCCTTGAATAATATAGGGAAAAGAAAAAAAAATCTTACCAATTTTGTATTTGTTTTCAGGTCTCAAGCATCATGACAGAGCTTAAAAAAAAGGAAACCGTATAGTGTACCTTTATCCTCTGAGGAACAATATATCAACTTTCTATCACTAATTTTGGTCAGGGACACAGCTGAGACCTTAACAGACTACTGTATTGAACAGCTAGTTATGACATCTTACTTAATTGTACAGAGGAAGGGGAAAAAAAGCTTTGCTTGGTAAAATTTTTGCTTGATAAATTACAGCTTTCTCCATGTTAGTGGCTGAAATTCTTTAAAAGGTGTTAATTTTTAGACTCTGTAGTACCTTTTAATAATGTAGTTATTAAGAAATGGAAAATAGCTACATTCATTTCAAAAGCTGTGCTGAAGCATGAACGAGGCACAGAGTAATTCAGTATAACATCAAAGCTAGCATATTAGAGCATTCTGGTGTGGTGCATCATAATCACACAACTGTCATCATTCGAGCTACTTTGGAAGCAACGTTTTACTATGCTTTTTGAATAAAGTGTTTGTCAAAACCACGTGAAAATACAACTAGGCAAATGTTTGATCTTTATCACGCTGCTTAATAGATCTTTTGGACAGGGAGAAAAGCTGAAAGTCCTCATCTTTGGAGGAAGAAAACTTGTATCCATTGAAAAATGGTAGGATCTTCGTCCAATCTCTTGTATAAAAATGACTGAACAGTGTATTAAGCCCTGTGCAAACAGCAGCTTTGCAGACCTGCTCATTCTCACGTTGCAAGCATCAGGAGTCATTCACCTCGTGTACTCATGGTATCAGCTTCATCGCTATGCTGGTGTTTTGGGTCAGGCCTGCACCTGACGTGTGTGATCCTGGAAGGAAAAAGCCTCTTTTGTTCCATTCTGTCAGGGTTTGGGAATGGGGAGACACCCAGCTCAGTGGAAAGGACATTTCCTGGGCAATAGCCATAGCCCTCAGCCCACCAGCTGCTCCCCTACATATGATATGACATCAACGTACCAGAGGCCTGCCTTTCATTACATGACCTGAGGTATTCATTATACAGTTTTACACTGAGGTATCTGAGTAAGCAAGGTTTAATTTTGATAGCTGGCACTTAAAAATCATTTTATCTTCCTCCAGAGAACTTCCTCCAAAGAGTTCCTACTAAGACCCTTTGTATACTTCCTTTAGGTCCTTTCCTTTGAACTACAACATTCTGTTCTGTGCAAATTCTTCTGTACAATTTAATCCTCAATTTCCATTTGCAAGGTGCAACCGCCTGCAAGTGAAATAAGTGAAATAAACCAGCCCCTTAAGGACAATGTGCCAGTCTTTCTAAAAGCAGTAGCCTCATTCTTCCATGATACCAGCTGTTAACTGACAATTTCAGCTGTGCAAAAAATCAACATTCAAACATCAAGAAAGATGCTCATCAAGACTGAAATACAGGTAGCAGTGGAAAACACACTTGCCATACTTTCCTATTGCATTAACAAATATCCTGTCCATTCCGGCAGTTCAATATTCCAAAAAACTCCCTGGTGAAAACTTAATGAAACAATCTTTATGGTTTTGCTTTCCTTTTCAGAAAGCTTTTCAATAAACAGGGTAATTCAACTATTCAAAGGGAACAGCAACTTCCAGTTTCTTAATACAACTTAAAAAAATTTATAAAGTAGGCAAAAGACAGATTAAGTGAATGAGTAAAACCAGATAAAATCTTTTTTTTTTCTGCTTCTAAGGAATTGACTTAAATAAAACTAAAGTTCCTTGTGTGAGGTCTGAACTTTGACCATATTAACTATCCCTGTGTTTTCACTTATGTCAAACTTCCATCCTGATGCCAGATTTTCTGTCAGATAAAATGACTGCCTATAAAGTAATACTAAATTGAAAGACCCTGTTCTAACTGCTTCTGGAGCTTTACTGGGAATGTTTTCGGAAAACGACTCTGACATGATGAAGCAAAGTTCAAATAACTGGAAGGTAAACCCCAAGACTAATAACCTAACCCCTAGAGTATAAATTGCAACAAATATAAACAATCTGACCCTGCTGAAATCTTACCACGTACAAGCAAGGATTCTGACAACTACAGTTTATCAGCTATGGAAGAAAGATTAAATACAGTTAACAATACCAGACACAAAAGTTATTTGACTTGCATCTAGAGAAAATGTATCCATGTCAGGAGTTGGGCTCCTTTGTTATGGTAAACTTTATAAAAAGGCTCTGAGGACAGCATATAAAAAGGTAGCTCTACTCTAGGCAAGTAGAAAAACTCCCACTGACTTTTTAGTGAAACTGAGAATTCATCTGATGTATCTACAACCTAATTTGATTCAAAAGGTGAAACATTTTTGTAAAACTATCACAGAATCACAGAATTGTAGGGGTTGAAAGAGACCTCCACAGATCATCGGGTCCAACCCCCCTGCCAAAGCAGCTCCCTAGCTCATATTACATAGACAGGCGTCCAGGCGGGTCTTGAATATCTTCAGAGAAGGAGACTCCACCACCTCCCTGGGCAGCCTATTCCACTGCTCCGTCACCCTCACTGTGAAGAAGTTCTTCCGCATGTCAGTGTGGAAGAACTATTTGAGTACACCAGTAAATCAGACATGGATTAAGGCTTAATTTGTGTAGACTACATCTAACTAGTAAACATGCTATTAGAACAGGAAAAGAAGAGTGATGATTTTAATCACAATCAATACACATTTTTCTTTTCTTGTCCTTCTCAAGTCAATGTGGGAGTAACATTTCCCAAGAGACTCATCCAGTCAAATCCTTTGTGCTCAACATTTTCCTCAGGGAATTTCCTTCCAATTTCACAATGTTTTTTAACTCTTAAGACAACTAGTCAGTTCCTTCCCTCAGTTGGCTTTAAGATCAGCCTTCCAACCCCCTTGAGCAGCTCATTGCTTTCATGAATTCCTATCCCTGACTCATCCACTTTTAAAATTCTGCTTGCACAGATTCAGTTTCTTCTTACCCCTTCCTTCTTCTTTCCCTTTGTTAAGACCATTCAGCTTGCTGGCTGTCCAGTCTGAATTGACTTTTCTCTATGCTCCTTGTCATTCTGGATTCTTTTGTTCTTGTTAAATTTACTTTTAACCTTCACCTATGTGCATACTCTCCTTTTTCTGTCTAGTTGCATGCATCATCAATTACATTGTACTTTCTTTGTTGCTAGATGTGGTTAGTCCTCTTGACAGTAGTCTTGCATCCAAGGGAGTCTCTGGAAAGTGCATTTAAAAGTCTCCCTCTTCAGTCAGCATCAGATCTTGACAGACAGGGACAATGTCCTCACATAACATATCTGATGGTGCGTAGCTATAGTTATCAGCGTTTTTTGCTGAGATTTCCTCTTCTATTACGATCAACACCAAGAGATTCATTTGTTTTGAGAGGATTTGGCTCCAGTTTCTGTACTTCAGAGAAGGGCACCAATGAACAGCTGCCTGGCTTCAGGCTTTCAGGAGCACTGACTGTAACTCAGCTTGAGAGGTGACTTTCCATCACCACCTGAGTGCTCTATGGGGCACCAGAGACAGGAACTTTTGGAAGCAATGTATGGAAAGACTTTACTTCTTGGTTCTGTTCAAACAAACTAAACTGCCTGCTTTTTACATCTAGGACAGTCCTAGCTATTGAGGCAAAAAAGAAAAATCTATTTTTTATCAGGATTACATAATTTAAAATACTGTTTTTCTGCATCACACACTACACTTTGTTTCTGCAATATGATGCCTATACATGCTGATCTTATTTCCAAATATTTGTGCCTGTCCACTCTTAATGTGGTAGCTTCCTGCTTTATCTTTCAAGCTTTGGAATTCCTCAGAAGCTTTTGCTTTAAAGACTCTTAACTGTGCTAATGGAACAGCAAAGTTAAATAAATAAGTGGCATTCGAAGGAACATATCAAGATGCTTAGTTTTTTAACTGAGCACAGGTGATCACCTTGAGCACCTGAGCTTCCCTTACTTAAGGCAGGACTTGCTGCTGTCTGTAGTCACAGCCAAGTCCATTTTGGTTTTAGAGTCCCACTTCCTCTGCCCAGTGCTTTGGAAACCTCTGATGGGTCTGCTCTGACAAGTGAGGGATTTTCAGACTGGTGAGGAAAACGTCTTAGAAAAAAAAAAAGACCCACTGCACTTGAGGGAGGAAATTGCCTTTTTTCTTTTCTCTTTTTGCAAATGTACAGGACAATCTGTGTGCGAGTTCTTAGTAAAGAAATTCAGTGCTTCAAAACTGAAATCAGCAGCTGGCACATGCACTCTCTCAAGGTCTTGAGGATTCAAAAATTGGCACATCTTCAGCTCAAATGACTGGTTCTCTTTAGGTAGCATTTTCATTGAAGCTTCTTCTTCAAGAACAAAAAAATCTTATAAAAGTTCCATAACTATATTTAGAAGCCAGTATGTTGCAAAGCTTAAGAGCTACCCAAAATGCTTTCAGTTTCCTTTATCTGTGAAGTTTAAAAAAACCCTAATGATTTTTCATGCTGAAAGATGCTCTATGAATACAGCTTTGAAACAGGAGACACCCAGTTTTATAGCTTACAAAAAGGGACTAATTGTGTTCCACAGCTTCCTAACTAGTTTGATCCTTGAACTCCAAATCATTCTTCCTTCTGGTTGGAAGTGGAATGCAAGATGACTGCTTCCCTAGAAAGCAATGCTGAGAATGAACTGTGAATGCCTAGCTCTTTTCCCCAGGAACATTTTTTGAAAAGAGGAATTTGCTTCATGTTTTTTTCTGAAAATTGTGTTATAATTTGCTCTGCCACATCATGAGCTATTCTGTAAAACAGACAGTCCTGTTGAAAAAGGAATTCATAACAAAATTAACTTGATATTCTAAGTGAGAGAAGAAGGATAAATGGTTTCATATTAAGAAAAATCAGTGCCAGATACAAATTCACTAAAAATTTTGTAGTTTGCAAGGATATATATAGTCAATGTCTTTCATGAAAGATGTATTAAGTACCCCTACCATAGTTTTTTATTTTATCTGCCTGTTGCTTAGTGCAATGGAAAAAAAATATGTAAATCCAGAATATGCATATTTAGATCTGGGCTCTTAGCACATGTTTATTCAAATATGGGCTTTTTAGCACGGAATCACATCTTTATACCAATCTGGTAAAGTCCTGATACACTGATGGTAGCATGAAAGTACAAAATACGACTGAAAACTTTTAGGCTTGTCTCCAAAAAGTGTGAATATTCAATTTGTGAAATTATAGCCCAATGCTACAACCTATATTTAAAAATCAAGTATCAATTAGCAGTATTTCTATATACTGTTCATAAATAAGAAATACCAATTTTGAATGTTGGTGGAATGAGGAATATTTATAATCATTTCAGTGAATGGCAGAATCATCATTGGCTTTTTGTTGTCCTGGCTTCAGTGCTACTGAACTTCGGCAAAATGCCATTCATGACTCAGACTATTTATTTATTTATTCTTTATTTTTAGACTAATGGGAACTTTATGAATTCGTTCCCTGACTTCTAAGAGAAATACCACTTAGCTAAGATCGTGAAAAATGGTAATTCAGAATCTTAGGTTCCTGCCTTAATTCTTAGTAAGAATGGTTCATCACCATATAATTGGTTTTAGTTCTGAAAATGCTATTGTTAAATTTTGCTTTTAAATTTTTGCCTCCAAGGCTACTACTTAGTTCCCAGTAATAATGTCTTTTGGAAATCTCAAGAATATTTTTCATTTGTGATTTCATTTATATCTCTTAAAAATGCACATCTGTGAACTGCATAAAGTATATGCATCACATATAGTCATATAGCATACGTAGTAGAAAGAATCTATGTTATCCTCCAAGTGACAAACCCCGTGAAAACATGTGTGCAGTTAGCAAAGAAGTAGTGTGATGTCACATGTACAAACAAGCTCAGTGTCTGGAATCGTGGGAGCTCAGCTCTGAGATAGTTGAGATAGTTTCAGCTCTCAAAGTCTCTTTCCTTTTCCTATGCATCTTTCAATTTTTCTTGGTCATCCTCTTGATTGTAACTTTTGTAGCTAGTTCAAAACACACAGTAGAAGTTATCATCATGCTGTAATACCTTTTGCCATTAGGAACAAAACACCTTCAGTTCAGAGTGAAAATCATTCCTCATAAATATTTGTGCAGGCAACTAAGGTATTTGATGCATTTACTTTCATGTTACATTAATGAAATATTTGGGTTTTGTTCAAGTAGGCTATTCCAAATGAAGGGTAGAATTTTTTCCTTCTGCTAGAAAGCATACATTACAAAAGCATAGCAAACAGCTTCCTCTAAATGAGGTATAATCAGACATGAGAATAAGTTGGTAAACTTTCATGTAGTGCACAAGTGGCATTAACTGAGCCATCTCCTGCATTTAATTTACTTTGAAGCCTGTATTTGCTATTTTAAAATTAGTATTTAAACCTTTAGTATTTTATTACACAGTTTTAGCTTGAATATTTTCCAATAAATCACAGCTTGCTTTCAGCTACTACTCATTTATGATGTTACTTTCACCTTTTGTTTGCTGACAGGAAAATGAGATAAGAGAAAAATCTTAGCTGGAGGTCTGGACAAGCAGACATGCTCGATGGGGCATGTAAGAAGCTAATAGTGTAGAGACATCTCAAGCATTCCCATATACATTCCCAAAAGATTTTTTCCCCCTCCCTTGAGAAACAACACACAGTCCATAGGGACTTCCTGCCCCAGGAAAAGAAAGAAAGAAAAAAAAAGAAGAGAATTTTAAAAGTCTCTTCTCCAGACACAATTGCTTTACTCTTCTTCAGTGTACGTACTATTTTTTCAAAAAAGTTTCTATAAAATTGATAACTGACTTTCAGAAAACATAGGGGAAAAAAAGTTATTAAAACCTAATTTAAAATAGCTTAAGGTCTGATTGATGGGGATTGATGCAGTGCCCTTAAAAATGTGTTCCCTTAGGTCTGTCAAGATAAATGGATCTTGGAAAGCACAGTAATTCTTCCATTTTTATTCTAAGTTTAAGCAGTAGCAACATTAATAGACAGCAAAAACAAGTATGAAAACCTATATTAAAGAGGACAAAACTATCTGCAAAACTGAATTTTTTACAGTATTCTGTCTTCATAACACCAACGTGCTGCGGTGATGTGGAAACAGAAATAGAAGCATGCGTGGAGAGCCTGGCCATATTGCGCTCTCTTCATTACATATATGCACATTAAGCAGCATGTGTGGCATATGTATGTAGGTAAAATGCTTCATATTGTCTATAGGAACTGTGGTGATCAAATTGTGTTCACATGTTTACTGACACTCTTCTCTTCTTTATAAAATGACTACCTTACCTTTCATGGTTACACATGTTCAGTACGACCCAAGAAGATAGACTCATCCCAAGAAAACTTTCTTAATATGCAGACTTCATTTATACCAGAAATTAAAAAAATTACATATGTAGTATTATAACTGGAAGTGAAGTCTCTTAAAAAAGTCTTTCACAAAGCTGTATTTTATATACAAAAATGTATCTGTGAATCAGAAATTTAAGGATTCTTTGACGTATATGGATGACCTTCTACAATATGACGATTGCACATTGGCAGAGAGTTTAAAAAAAAAATCTCAAATTAAGGACTAAATTCTGCTTCAGATGACTCATGAAGAAACCAGACGTGGTCACAGTCCAAGGAACACTGCCACTCTGTGGCACAGGGACAGGCAACTAAGACCAAACATCACAGGGTTAAAGATAACTCAAAGACATCTGAAGTATGAGAAGTACAAAGGTCTCATCTGTGCTCTGAAAAATTATTCAGAAAAAGAACTGAAGACATTCATCAGCAATTTTCTTATTTTTCCCTGTCACTAGAACTAAGCAAAACTGATGATAGAAGCTTGAGTTCATTTTCCCTCTTGCTCACTTCTGTGTATTAACTGAATATCTTACAAAACGTGAGGATGATGACTGCGGGTATTGGAAGGGCTAATTAGGTTTCTTTGGTTTAAATTCACAAAGATAAGTTTTGAATAAAGCACAAGACATTTTTAGTAGTGATGCAAGAACAATAACTCAAAAAGCTTTTGACAGCTTTAGTATATGTCAAACACTGTAGCTTCAGTGCATATCTAAAAAATGCCTTGCTGTAAATGTTGTATCTTCTGTTGCTAGGTTTTTTGGCTGGATCTACTCCACTTTTGGAAATTCAAAACAAAAATGAGAGGAAAAAACCCCACAGACGTCATTATCCCTGAAATTTCCTCTGTATCTATGTCAGATGACTAAGCATGTGATGTGTGCTGCAATACAACCTTTTTGATACTTCTGCAAGTTCTTTTGAACTATTTTGTATCATTAAGCACAGTCAAGGTCTGAATAGAAATAGCTGTTTCTCAAAGAAACCTTGTGTATATTCTTCGGGTTTTCCCCTTGAAAATATGAAGAAAGCTAGTTTTAGTTAAATTATTCCATGTTTATCACACAGCTCCTGCCAAGAATAAGGAGGATCTGAACTTCAAATTAACAGCAGGAGAAAAATCAGTTTTTACTGTAAATCAGAGGAATATAATGACCCTCATATGCACTGATATCCTTAGGAGAATGTTAGGCAGTATTTAAAACTCCAGCATATAATTTTAAATCCTGTTACTTCTTAAAATGACTTTTCTACGGAACCAATAGCCACAGATATCTTAGGATCAGTTTGGACATCTGGGAGAGTTCCACCATCCACAGGAAATTGTAACTTGGGGTTTTTTTTTAGGTTACTGCCTCCAGGCTTAGTGAAAAGTCCAGCAACAAATGAGATCCAGTGCAAGGAAGGGAGTGGGAGCACCTGTCTGGGTCTGGAGGTGTATGACCTCTCCATTTGGCTAGTCATCACTTGTTAGATAGAATGAACAACCCAAATGCAGCTGAGCTTCATCCAGTGTATCACACATAGCAGTTGCTGACTTTAGAGGGTTAATGACATTTTTCATGCCACAAATCTGCTGATCTTAATACAGAGGTGTAGTGATATGATGGCAGATAAACTTTGACCTCTAGCAGGTACATTTTTAGAATCACAGATTCACAGAACAGGAGGGGTTGGAAGGGACCTCTGAAGATCATCTAGTCTAACCCTCGCTAAAGCAGGATCGCCTAGAGCAGGCTGCAAAGCATCCAGGCAGGTTTTGAATGTCTCCAGAGAAGGAGGCTCCACAGCCTCTCCAGGCAGCCTGTCCCACTGTTCTGTTACCCTCAGAGTGAAGTTTTTTCTCATGTTGAGATGGAACTTCCTGTGTTGCCGCTTGTGTCCATTGCCCCTTGTTCTGTCACTGGGCACCACTGAGAAGAGTCTGGCCCCATCCTCTAGACATCTGCCCTTTCCATTTTGTAAGTATTGATGAGATCCCCTTTCAGTCTTCTTTTCTCCAAGCTAAAATGGAGAATAGAGGCTTTTTGTAAGAATAAAGATTACCATCAGATTTTATTAGAGAACTTGTCAGAAAGCATAAAAACAGTGCTTTTGGAATTTTCTGAAACTTATAGATGAATTCCCTGAAAGGGGTAAATTGCTTAGTCTGGTAATCCGTATTTGATTCAAGATCTCAGTAAATTCTTATGATGCTAGAGGTGGATAGAAAGGATCATGCAGCTCCAGGCATCTACCTTCTTCATGAGTAGAAACTCATGACTGACATTACCTCTCTGAAAATAAGCGTTACAGTTGACAGAATCAAATTATAAACATTAAGAAAAGCACTGAACTTTATTTGGAAAGACTTCTCTAGTAACTGACAAATTCTATAAAATGAAACTAGCAGCCAGCCCTATTGTACCATTTATACGGGGTAGCATTTGGCAGAGAAAGGATGTATATATTCATATAACTATAAATGCTGCCAGGAACATGACCATTGAATTAGTACAGACTAACCATTTGGCAGCAAAAAATAAATCCAAGACCTCATTTGAAGGCTTGTCATTTAAATAAGTATTGGCAAACCTGCATAAAGGATTAACAGTATCTCTGCAAACGCTTAGAAAACAAATTAACACATACACTGTGTGTTGTCTTTCCTTTCTTGCCAATTTAAAAGTTGCTTAAAAAAAGACTATCTTGGCTATAAAAGCAATGTTTTGGAATGTGCTCCGATATGATTGATCTGTCCTCATTCTTTTGGCAACTTAGCTAAAGTATTTTTGTCAAATTGTATGATTTTCTATGATTTGAAGTAATAAAGCATGACAGCCTCAAATTAATGACTTTGTGTCATCAGAGAATTTTGTCTCTCTAAAAATGCATCACCACAACTGCATTACAAGCTTTAATTGTAATTTTTTTTTTTAATTTTTCCAGCTGTTTTACAATTTAAACATAACTTAAGAGACAGGCTTTTTCCCATCTGTGCTTTCATTTTTATATTTACTTTCTTCAAGAATACATGCCAGCTAAAGTCTTACACAAAAAATAGAACATATCATGAAGAAAAACCCCAAGATATCGCTGAATCTCTGAAATGCTATCAACCAACTATTCCTTCTTTCAAATCTAAATGTATTAATACTTCTTTCCCTCTCCCCTGCAATTTCCTTTGGTTGGATTCATTGATTGCCTTACTACCTCAAAAGCAGATGCATCACTAATAGTCAGCTATTAGCATATAACAATTACTTTTTCCAAAACAAGCATTGTGAAATCAAGGTTAGCATGTATCAACACAAGTCTTATATGCCAACTATTAATTGAATTAAAAAGAGTAAAAAATATCCTCCTGTAACTAGCCAGATGGCAAGGAGAAATCTGGCAAATAATCCCTGCTGCACCTTCCAAATTTGAGCAAAAAGTTGGAGAAGGGAGACATGCTGTTCAAACCAAACTGCCAAGCTCCCAAACTCATGGATGGGGACTGAACCATTTCATTCCTGTGCCCGTTCTTCTTGTAAATGACCCAAGCTATTCTTCCCCCTTCAGAACATCTGAGTGTGCTACAGCTTATAAGGGAAGGAGGGTCATTGGCAGGAGCTGATGAATAGCACTCTACAATGAGGTGTGCCACAAAGCATTGCAGTCTTGCAAAATGACTGCTAATCCTCAGTGCTGTGGATGAAGCTCAGCCTTGGCTGCCTGTGCTGGAGCCTCTATTGAAAAGCTTCTTCCACCTCACACTGAGGGAAACCCAAAGCCCTCACTTTCTGAGAGGAACTTTCTGAGAGCACTTTCTGCTCTCACTAAGGTCAGTGGGACATGTTGGTGTAATTCTGTTCTTCATCTTTGATGAAAGATTAAAGAAAGCACACATACCACCACCACTCCCCCCCTCCCAAAAAAAAAAAAAAAGGGGAAAAAAAAAGTTTTCTTCCTTTCCACAGTTTTGCATTTTATGGTGAAGGGAGTAAGGAGTATAAGCACAGGGATGAGTATGTGTCTTGATTCAGATTAACAAAAGAGATTTTGTGATGTCTATGTGCAGAGGATACACAAAAGTGGGAGAGGATTAGTGAATATAAAGGAAGGAACAGGAACGGTTTATGTAGGGGATTTTTAGGGAAAAAAAACACACAAGAAGCTCCAAAGCAACTTAATAGATCAATATTATTTTGATGCTTCATGTTGCTTTAAACTACAGTAATAATGAGCCAGATCATGAAACTGGCTCTAAATCTCAAAATAAATCCCTTTTGGTGTTCATTTTTCATGCTTTCAAGTAAGCACAAAACTCATATTCCCTAAGTTAGTTATTTAGTATTTTTAAGTTGAAAAACAAATCTGAAGACAAACAAACTGGAGTCAAGAGAATACTTCAATGATTTATAATATGTCACTTGAACGCGATATATTTGAAAGAGGTTAGATAGATACTCAAATTAGATAAATTATGAAAATGCAGATCTGTATGTCCGAACAAAACTGTTTTCTAAGGTTGCAAACACATGACAAGAGGTATAAAAATCTGGCAACCAGAACCACCAGATGCCTTAAACTGTAATCACAGGTTTTACGTACTGTAATCAGAGCAACCTAACAGCTGTGTGTTTTAACTGGGCAATTGTCTAAGCCTACTGTAAAATGTTTACCTTACCTTTAAGCCAAGAATTAACTCATTTTGTAGTAGAGGGTTTTGGAGTAACTCACTGATAACATTTTCAAAGAAGTCATGCAGTTCTGTAATCCTATTTGCAGAGATGACTTTGCTCAGATTCTCATTCTGATCTCTCTCTAGTGAACAAGGAACCAACCTTGAAGAATGAGGTTTAATACCCGTAACTGTTTTAAGAAAGAATCAAAGATTTTGATTGAGCTTTCTTCACCTATTTATTGCAGCAGCCTTTTTTTTTTTTTTTGGTGGTGGTGGGCTTTTTTTTCTAAATTAAAGATGCAGTCTTGTCAATGCTTTCTCATATGGTAGCTCTCCAATACCTGAAATGTTTCACTTTTTTCCCCTCGTACTCTGTATGTCTCTTTTTCCCCACCAATGTCCCTTCTATCTGCAGCTGTGCACTGAGTCTGTCAGGGGAGGCCATATCCTTGATATTTAAAAAGTCATTACAATACTGTGGTACCGAGGCAAATAAAATGCATTTTGGAGACCTTCCTTCATTTTCTTTTAACAGAGGTGCATTTGAGCAAAGGTCTTTTCCAAGTTGCCTCTAATGATGTCCAGTTCTCCACCTTCAGTTGCTAAAGTTAATTTGGACTGTAAAATTGTTTAATCCCCAGATGTCTGGCCTCTTCAGAGGGAACGCTGTTCTCAGCCTTTCATGGAGCAGCATCCATATAACCTTAGCAAAAAATTACTTACGTTTACCTATATAAAAGCCTTCAGAATTTTCCACATCTCCTTGGACTGTGGTGCACTAAATACAATCATCAAGGACCAAAGATGCTTTACCGTTACTGCACGATTAAAAGCCACTCATCGGCAGAAAAGAAGCAGCTGACAAAGTTGTCACCAAAATTGTAAAAAAATTCCAACATTTTTAGTCAATTTAGAAACTTTTGAAAATGAGGAATATCCAGAAGGAAAAGGTAACAATTAAGAACTCATCCTAGGAATAGGGAACAGCTCTGATTGATTGCCATAGTTTGAGGGCAACTGAAGATACCCATGTTAAATTATCAGGCCAGACTCCAGGGACTGCATGCTTACTTCTACCACTCAAATAGCTTATTACTCAAAGTAATTGTGGTACACCTGAGAATTAAGCACACTTAGGCAGCAGTATAGTAGATGTAGGTCAAAGATTGTGCCAAATACGAAACCGTGGTTGTGCCCTGCAGTTCATGTGCCTTGCATGGGGAGAATGGAGTGAAAAAATACTGCTTTGAAAGTTTGGTCACACTGGACAAAAAGAAGTACTACTTATTTCAAACTAAGAATATACTTAGCTTTAGAAGTCTTAATTTCTTAATACATCTTGTTTTCTTAATTTGCCACTTTAAAAACAACTGTGAAAGCAGAAAAAAATTAAAATCCAGTCCTTGGCTCAAGTAATATTTAAGGGGGAAACATTCCAGGCTGATAGATCTGGCAATTGATCTTTAGCTGGTCAGAAGTGGAATGGCTGTATCTGAACAGTGGTTTGACAGAATATTAAATCATAAGCTGCTTTTTCCTCACTGGAAACTAGTCATAAAATAATATTCAAGTCTCCTCCTCACTACATGCCATTATTCATATCAATACAGCATTATCAAAGCAATAATTAAAAAAGTAATCAGGATATCAATCTGTTTTACCCTATTCCTTAGATTAGGAATTGGTGATATTTTATAATTTGTGCTTAATGATACTAGCTACCTGTTATTAGCTAGTAATCTTTCTGTAGGTACACCATATAGCTCAAGCACATTCTCTTGTTAGAAAAATGTTGGAGTGAAGCAGAAGTTTGATTCTAGAAATTTCTATAAATTTACTCAGTCAATGAAAAAAAGAGAAAGGATGTGGGCTGGATTTTTAGGAGTTCAAACATAAGCAATTACTTGTGAAAGAAATGCGAAATCTTCAGAGGTTTTGAGAAAATTGTATTAAAGAAGCATGGAGAAAATTCAGGCTGCTTTTGGACAATCCAGGCACATGGAAAGGAACACTTCATGAAAAGTTACTTGAATTTTCTCTTTCCTACTTATTTTCTCCTTGCTTTCCTTGAAAGCAGCATTCTGTTATAAAGTAACTACCAAAAAAGTCTCATTAGTTTATTACAGAAATTACTTCAGAATCAAGTATTTAAAACAGTTTTTACATTCCTAAATATGAAACATTTAAAGTATTTATAGATTTTCCTACTGTTTCATGTCTTTATTTGAAATTCTCTCTGATAGATATGTGCACATGACAGTGTTAAATGACATCTGACCTCTTCTCTGACTTCTAGCCATGTGATGAAAAATGCTTTTGAAAATATTTAAGTCTAGATACAGGAAGATGACTAAACTCCTAAGCTTTTGTCTTCTAAAAAATTCCCATCACTGCCAAAGCTGGAGAAGCTCCTCTGGTGGTTACAATGGTGGGAGCAGGGAGGCAGAAAAGCTTCCAAGCACCCACAAGCATTCTCACCACCCAGCCTTCTACCTACCTCATGCAAATCTCTGTTCCTGCCTTTAGAAAATGGGTGGCCACACATTCCTTGTCATATTTGCCCTTCCTCTCACAGAGCTTAATGCTGGGAGGCTTCATGTAACTGCTGAACGGGCAAGGAACAAATTTGTTTAGCAAGGCAGCCAGCAGACTTACTGTGCTACCCCCTCCTCCAACATTCAAAGAATGCAACTATCTTCTCTCTTTCCTTTCCCATGTAGCTTGAGAATTACATCCAAGACAGTATGAAGAAAGAAATGGTAGAGATCCAGCAAACTGCAGTGCAGAACCAGACTGCAGTAATGATTGAAATAGGCACAAACTTACTAAATCAAACAGCTGAACAGACCCGCAAATTAACAGATGTTGAAGCACAAGTAAGTAATGAATTTCAACCTAAAAATGCTTCTGCGTCCCAAACACCCACAACTATATATTTAATACAGTTTAGTGTTACATTATTCAGTTCAACAGTTAGAAGTCAATCACTGTAATCAGCAGCTCTACCCATCTTAAGGAAACATCAGTATTTGGTAAAACAGTTCCATTCTGAGCTCGCTATTGCCATTTGAGAGACTTACATTATAGCAGAATTTGAAGTATGTCCAGCCAGACGATTGTTACATTAATCTTTAAAGATAATATACTTAAAAATACTAGAGTATATCCAAGCATCACTTAGTTACTAGTATGCTTTTATCTAACCCTTGTTGTATGTCTCCGTTGATTGCTCACTTCTCACCACCAGATCATTGCTAAAGAGGAGTTTCTTCAAACTTTATCTTCCTTCCACTTACCAAACCAATTGTTCTCTCACTTTTTTTTAATTTAAAAACCCGGTTTTATCAATAAAAAATGCATCTTTATAATGAATGTTTTCACAGATACTAGGTATGGGATAACAGTGCACTTCCAGTGCAATGCACTATAATATTGTTATTTTTCAGAAGGATAAAGAAACCAGAGATGAATCATGAAAAAAGGAATTAGGAGTTTTCTAGAAAAGTATATGCACACTGAAGTAAAATTGCTTACTCTACATATTATTCTCTAAATGATTTAAAACAAAAAATTGTAATGGGTTTAATTATTGTGGTAATGGAAAAGCATTAACTACCATACGACATTCTGTGAAATAGAATGCAAATTTTAATATGGTCTAAGGACAAATCCAGTCTAGGTAGAAAGGTGTGTATTTGCAGTTTTGCTACAGTGGTAGGAAAATTCAGATATGTAACTCCAAAAGGAAAAGTGAATACAGTATGTAGCAAATAACATTTTGTGCAATGTAAATAGTATGTAAACCCTAAAATCCCTGTTAGACATTTTACTATCTCTACACTTCATCCACTGATTCAATTACTTTTTTTTAGCTTTAACCAAGCCTTTGCAAACTCTTTGATAAACTGATAGTTCATAACTGACAGGTGTGCTGAATTCAACTTTCTGTACTATTCGGGAGCTGGGTATTTTGCACATGTTGACAGAATGTATTTATTCATTCACAGCAATGTCTTCATAGAAATTATTTGATTATTTTCTGCTTAGAGGAAGAAAATAATCACTGTAATTTTCTTTCTCTGCTTGAAATGACTGTTGACTGTGTTAAGGCCCTAATTAACAACATAAGGAAATTAACCAAACAATTGCTCTCTCAAGGACACTTACTTTTGGCAGTAGTTTTCAATTACACTTAAGTGTGAAATCATGTCCTGAATGGCTGTTTAACATGAAGGACATGAGTAATCAATTCTTCCTGCCAACGAAAGCCCAGTTCTGCTGAATTAAGAAAAGCTGTTCTAAAACAATGAGAAAATATTTCTAGAAAACGTGCCTCAAGTAATGCAATCTGATATAACCCAAAAAGTATCTTCCATGCTTCCCAATAGCTACATTTCTGCACTTATAGATGCAAATAAACTTAGACAGCAAACAATACATGTATGAAAGGTAACATTAGAATGCAGTTGACAGAAGGGTAGTCGCATGATAAACACTTTATAATTTGGGATTGAGGAAAACAGCTGAAAGGGACTACCTAGCACTTTGAACTACTGAGAGATTTGCAAAATACTTTCTACACCAGATGGAGAAAAAAACTCAAATTATAACAACTATAATAGTTCCAGTAGTGAAATAAGAATTTCATAACTGAGAGGATAATATGACAGCAAAACTGAAGTACACAGTAGCCCTCAGCCAACGATTAGAAATGTAGCGTACTACTGAAATACTCCTGATGATACATGGTAGTGTTACAACATAACAGTGCAACTCTGTGTATTCTTCTTCATTCTAATTCTATGAGCATTTATGCCCAAATTAAGTGTTTAAACCTATTTTTTAATTATAGGCTTAAGTAGAGATTTGAATGATTTCACAACATAAAAGAAATTACAATCTAATCAAAAGAAGTATCTTGATTTTCAAACATTTTTATAAATTTTATTTAGGTATTAAACCAGACAACCAGACTTGAACTTCAGCTTTTGGAACACTCTCTTTCAACAAACAAACTAGAAAGACAGATTTCGGATCAGACCAACGAGATAACTAAATTACAAGAAAAAAACAGGTAAGTTTGCCTAATGAACCCAATAAAATGCTATTTCTTGAAGTGTCCTTCTGTTGCTTTTAGAAACAAATGTACTCTAGTAGGAAAATAGGCCCTTGTACAGAAGTTCTCCACACCCAGCTGTGCTTATTACAAAGGTCATATATTATGTAAGGCCTAGAGAATCATGCAGGTTTGCTCTTCTTGTGTTCTGCTTATAGATCTCTAAATTTCTCCTTTATAGGAGGAACTTAAAACTGAAATACTGTCAGTATTTCTGAAATACTCTCTGTATTTCAGTTGTAGCTAATGCACATTCTTTGTTAAGATTTATCCGGAGGAAATTATGGATGATGTAACATGATGCAAATGAACCCAGTGGAGCCACATCTCCAAAATTTTATTTCTATGAGTGCTGCTATCCTAATACACAACCAGGTCACTGCCAGAATTTTTTTTTAAACCTGGTCAGAATAGTCAAATACTACTATACAAATCAGTGTTCCTTCCTAGTCAATCATTTGAAATTCAGGCTGATAACCAAGTCCTGTCCATTCCTCTACTCAGCTGTTGTTCAAAGCTCTCATACCTTTTTTCAGCTAGTTCCATTTTCATATCACCAGGGTCTTATTTTACTTTTGGCAATAAATAGTTTACAGAGAAATCTAAAAGCAGCAATAACAATAAGTTTTCTCCTTCAAAGCCCTGTTTTTCAATGAGAACCATATGTGCAAAGTGGTTTTTATTTTAGAAGAATTAACTTAAAAAAACAGGAGACATGTTTTGACATTTTTGTTCGCTACCCTGCTACATTTATATATGCTCCCTAAAGGTTTTATCTACCAGCTTTATAAAAACAAACATCCTTATTAAATGGAAAGCAAAGTAAAAACTGAATTTTAAAATGTCTTTTTTTTTGTGTTGAACTCAGCAGACTTCAGAGTACCCTTGTAAAACCCATGGAAATGCAAAAGCATTGTTTCTCACCTAAATGATGATCTGACATTGAATTAATCTGCTTGAAACAGACAGTTCAGGACTTTTTTCAATAACAGTAATGAGTTTTTGGTGAACTTCTCTGTTCTGGCCATGCATCTCTTAACATCAGCTTTCTTAGAGTCTGCATCAGAAAAATTACCAATGAAATAATTTTCCAGACAGTCACCTACTTCCATCAACTCCAGTCCTGGAGATGGGTAACATATCTTGAAGAAATTATTTGCAGGTTTCCCTGTCTTAATGCTGTAGCATTGGTTTCTGTTAAGAACCTCTTTTATTATGATGCAGGACATTAGAAAAGTTCCTAGGATCATAATAAATTTTTAATAGGATAAAAACATGACATCCATGACTATTACTGCCTAAGCTTTGAGAGTGTGGTATCCAAGACACTTCATATTAAGTAATGGTTACTTTGGGTCCCTGTCCATTATATATTCCCTGTACTTCTAGCACTATTATCCCTGTTTCAGGAGCAAACTGTACCTTTTCTTTGATAACACTGAAATATCAAACACCTAATTGTTACACTTTAAAAACCCGTGATACAGACTACTCTATAATGTAGTTTATTAATGTATTGATTAGTTAAATAATAAATGAAAGCACACGTATCAAAATAAACTCAGCTTTCACTTACCTTTCTACTGCATGCAAAGCATCAGAAAATGAAGTTGAGTACTTAGAAAGGTTCAGCTGTTTCTGAGGAGCCTAACAGTAATCTTTTTTTTAGCTTTCTAGAAAAAAGAGTTCTTGAGATGGAAGACAAGCACACACTTCAGCTGAAGTCAATAAAAGATGAAAAAGATCAGCTTCAAGACCTAGTAGCCAGACAGAATTCTATTATAGAAGAACTAGAAAAGCAGTTAGTTACAGCTACAGTAAACAGCTCAGTTCTGCAAAAACAGCAACATGATCTGATGGAGACTGTTCATAACTTGCTTACTATGATATCCACACCAAACTGTAAGTAAAAGCAGACCTGTTTATATCATTTGAGTGATATTCCCTAATTTGTGTACATTATTACCTATAAAGTCTTTCAGTCAGTTTGCCCACACTTCTGCTTTTTTTCTTCAAATTCTGCATCTGAGTTAACTAACCTGTGTTTTAGGAGCAGGGGAACTGCCACCCTTCTTTTCAACAGGTTTCTTTTCAACGTTTTCTTCTGTGGTTTATGTTGGTTCCTCCAGTGGTTCAACAAAATACAGAGATGCCAAGTATTTTTCATCACAGATAGCATTAATTCATCTCACATTACACACTCCTTTGACCATATACCTAGATTAGACCGCGTGATGTAAGCCTGTAGCTTCTTTTCATGCCTTGCAAAGGATGCTTCTGATGCCTCTCATTGCTTTGTGCACATAGTGTTGGTCAGGAAAGGATGAATTACTGTGGCTATGAAAGGTAAAGGAATCAGCACGGACACCTACATATGCCCTACACAACAGAAAGCACCAGCCCAGGGGAGCAGGCACTTCCATAAGTCTTCCAGTCTTTTCACCCAAAAAATCCCTCAGCCTAGCAAATTTTATAGGCTACAACCTCACCCCTAAATGCCTGACAGCCTTGTGACAAATAATAGCCACTGAGTACAGCTTCCAAATCTATGCAGATTCACATGATCCATAAAACCCCTACACAAACCCTAAGCTGAAAGTGATGGCTAAACAGGGTTTAAACAGATCAACAAATTCCTTACCTTATCAGTTTCATGTCTGATACAGAACTTTGACAAATTAAAAAGGTATAGGTGTTCCATAGACAAGAGTAAGGAAGCTGGAATGTTTGGCTGTAAAGTTCTCAGGGCTGGAAATACACAAACACATAGAAACTCTAAAAAAAAGATTTAAAATTAAATACTTGAAAAGAAAATAAAATAATTGTGATTACAACTTAAAAGACAGTATAGATGGACTATGCTACATTACTCTAAGTTGGATCACAAAAAAGGCACAGGTTGTTCGGAAGTCCCTAATAACATGATGGTGTAGGTATTTCTAAACAAAGTAAATCCCAAGTTTTTTGCCTTACTAAGTGACTCTATGCCCTTAAATACCATTAGCAAGGCCGTACATGTTCCTGCTGATGTTATCTGCTATGCTAGTGCGCAAATAAGTAAACAACTTAAAGTCATGTTGGCTACAACGCTGCTAAACCCAGAGTGGAAAAAATAATGAATGGTTGCCAAAAAGACAAAATTAGCAGGGAAAGCTTCTAAGATAGTATACAAACAATAGAGTGTGGAAAAGCAATTAAAACACTGAACGTGTTATTTTTATATTTAAGGCAAAGCATGTAAACAGGTACATAATGAATAAGCAAGCTGAAGGGAACAAAATAAGCAACTATAATATAAGCATATATTTATATGGCACCTCAAACTTTGTACCAACTGGCTGTGCTTGTTAGATTAAATTAAAAGGGAAAATACACAGAACCAACCCCAAAAGGGTCAAATATGAAATACCAGTCAGCAGGCAAAACGCCAGGAAATTCTAAACTCCATGATTAATAAAGAACTGAACAAAAAGATGAGCCTTGGATTGTTCTGTAAAACAAGAAGGCTTAGGCATATTAAAATGTATTTTTTACACAAATGAATTCCAGAAGGGATGTTTCCTTGGTTGGTTGGGCTAAGCTGCATAGCTTCAGCTTGGTACATACAAAGTTGTTCTTGCTCAGCACAGGGGCAAAAAACCCCCAACCCAGCTAAAACTCTGTAAGAGTAGTTATGCCAGTCCGCTGTATTATAAAACAATTCACAGTTTTAGAGTACTTGACAAAGGAATCAGCATATTCATAAAACCAGTTGCTAGTTAGATATGCTTGTACTAGTAGTTTATACAATACAAAGGCTTTAGTGCATGCAAGGCAAAATGAATGGAACCCGAAACTGTTCAACTGGATGATATGCTGTATCCTAAGTATCCACATATTAATGTGTCAGCACTTTTCAACCCATCAAGCAACCACACTCATGTCAGAATAACTTCTCTAAATAATATAAAGTAGCAACACACATAATTAATACCCTTAGCTGTCATTACTTTCAGGACAAGGCATATTTTTTGGAACTGCAAAGCTGATTATGTCAATTGCTTTATTCATCTCCTCTTAATGCCTTCCATATCTATTGTATTTTTAGCAGCTAAGAACAGCTTCATGGCTAAAGAGGAGCAAATCAGCTTCAAAGACTGTGCTGAAGCTTTCAAATCTGGACTGACAACAAGTGGAATCTACACCTTAACAGTTCCTAACACTGCACAAGAAAAGAAGGTAGGATGGCTATAAAATGATACCCAGCCATACTGTGTGATAAGAAGTTACTTGTTATGGGAAATAGGCTATTTTAAAGGCCAGTTAATAGGGAACTTTCTTCCTTAATGATGTTTTGCATGAGAATTTAATCACTTATAGATCTGAGTAACTCACAGGAAAAAGAAAGTCCTTCAGGTGAAATCTTGGCTCAGTTGAAATGAATGAGCAGTTTGTTATTCACTTCAGCATGCCAGAATTTAATTTGTTGTTTCCACAAAATTAACACAAGTGGCACAGTACTGTAATTTCTGTATAAAAACGTCTTACTCCATCACAGTTGCTTTTCATGATCAGCAATCTCCTCTCACCTCTAAATTCTTAGTTCCTTCATAAGTCCAAGTCCTTTAAGGTTGCAAAACCAAGTAAAATCAGGGGCATGGAAGATATTCATGAATGTATGGGTTCCAGTTATTTGTTATGCAGCATTTCAAGGGCATTTGTGTAGCAATTAGATCAGCACAACTGACACTGGCTAACAGAGGGGACTTTCCTGGAAAACAGTGCTCTGATTTAAATAAAAGGTGAGGCTTTGCAGTGGTTTCAATAGATCAATTTAACTTCCTCTATGGATATTCTTCCCGCTGTGTGTTGAACTGAATGGAATTCAATTTAAGTTAAGGCAATACACCATACCTCTACAGAAGAGACCTTGAGTTAAAAAAGGACAACATACTGGATGCCTGACAGAGATACTTCATCTACTGAAGAAAATAAAATGACAAAGCTTCAGATAGTATAATTCAGTTGACATAATCAATAAAATCTGAAAGGGAGAAAAGTCCCAGGTGGACTGTGAGGATGAAGCGATGCAGTAGGCATTTGGAGGAGTGGGGCTCAAATGATGAATGTTTGCTTCCAACTTTTCAGAGATAGCAGGCTGAGGAGGGACATTTTAATATAAATAAAATGCTTAATATATTTCTTAGACAAATGCTGAATAATTTTCTAATATTTTTACTTTATGATTTCATATTGTTGACATTTCTTTACAAAAAAAGCAATTTTATGGAATTCTTGAGTCTCGACTTAATTATAATTAAGTTCAACAGTGAGTAGTCCTTGAAGTGTCAGACCTTCATCTAGCCCAAGTCAGACTTTGTGATCTTTAGCTGTACAAACTCTCAACTAAAGGAAATAAGCAATTTGCTTGGGTAAGATCTATAGAATGCAACACACAAACCCCACATTTTTTGCTGATAATAGTGAAATGATGGTATCTGCAGTCTGCTTCTCTTGAAAAAAAAAAGATTAAAAAAAAGGCTGGTTTTCCTTTGGAACAGTCTTGTCTATATTAAATACATCTGTTTCACAAGAAAATTACTTACATAAGAGGCAATAAAATGCTGTATTACATATGAAGCAGAATGTCATTTAAATAGCATGGATATCTACAATGACAATTTTAAATGCTAAAAAAGATGAAGCTACTGTATCTCTGATGTAATAGGTTGCAGCAGTCTGTCATATCTCAGGAAGGGTTTCATTCCTTGAATCTCTTAATACAAGCTTTTCCCTTTGGTTTTAATTTTACTACCAAATGTAATACACAGAGCATGCATATTTTCTAAAAGCAGACACAAGTGCATGCCATATTACAGAATGAAAATTTCTGTCATAAATGTTAACACTGCATTTTCAAAGTCATAAATGTTTAGGCAATTTATGTGATCTGAGAAGCCAAAGCAACACATGTTTCTACAGAACTAAAACCTACCAAAATATTTTGTCTCTGAAACAGAAGTGCAATTGGAGATTTCCATCCTATAAATGAAATGCTTTACATTGGAACATGGAGGCCTAGAACTCTTAACAGAAATACTCATTTTCGTAATTGACTAGGTTTAAAAAGTAGTTAAATTTAATAATTGAATAAAAGGAGTAATTAATAGAATAATATGAAAGAATTTTAATCTTCTTTTGCCCGCTTCAGATAGAATGAAAGACTCTGAGACAGCAAAGTTTTTACTTATATATGACATGAAGAATAAAGAGACTAAAACCTGACAGATATTTTTATACAAATACAGATGCATAAGAGGAGTTGTCAAGGGAAGTGAAGTTTTAGTGATAATCAACACGTTACACTATTTTCAACTGTTTACGATGTGGATGGCCACTCGGACCAGGAAACAGAATGACCTTTTTTATTTGCCAAAAGTGCTGCACTGCTGTTTATGTTTTTGTCTTTTCCTCTTGTAACACCTTCTGACCTCCCAACAGGCTTATAAACAACTCCTGTATAATCTGTAACTGATCCCACTTTACTAATTTATCTCCCATTATAATCCAAAACTAGAGAATTGCATATGAGAACGAGAGGAAAACAATTATTTCATTCCATTAATATTTTCAAGCTTTCCTGTTCTGCACCAGGACAAAAGCTAAGTCCTTTTAAAAACACTGAGGAAAAATAGCAAAAGACTGCTGACACAAGGAAAAAAACCTATGAAAAGTCACTTGCTTCATGTTTAAAGGAGTTACCTGAACCAGTTAACCTCCTGGTCTTAACCAGGCAGAATAGTTGAGTCTGGATGACCCTAATATATTAGCTTAACCCTTCCCACAACTATTACCAACATACTACCCAAATCTTAAAATAGTGGTTGAAGCAGTGGCTAAGCTCTTCCCCATTTCCATCCCTGTTGTTTGTCCCAGGAATGAGACACATTACAAGACAAGGTCTTTTTAACCAAAGCTTTCTTGCAGAAAGTGATTTGGGCAAGTTTGAATTTACCAATAAAAATGGCCTTGCATAACTTTCCTAAAAAAGTGATCCTCCAGACAAGTAGCTAGTCATGTCTAATGGAGTCCATGCCATGGTACATCTAAAGTACACATACACAAAAAAAGAGCATGTGTGAAGCTTCTCTGATATGGTAAGAGGTTAGATGAAGGATTTTTATTGAATTTCAGAAGTTTCATCTTATCTTTTTCACTGGTGATTAGGTTAAATTACATTATAAACCACACAAGTGGTGGTGTTTTTCTAGGACTGCAATACTTATCTAGTCACATCTCATGACACGAAATCATTGAGCATCATGACTCAAAAGCATTCAGACAACAGCCAGAAGCCATGCAAAAAGGAAACTGCACAGATGTGGCAACTGCATTTACTTTGGTATAAAAAAAAAGTAGTGGATCTTCATCCTGTTAAGTCAGCCAGATTTTCACCATTCAGAAGGCAGGGCTGAAAACACTTCTACCCCAAATACCCTAATTTACAATAGAGAAGCAGAAAAACTACTTGTCCTGAAAGTCAGCTTCCTAGACAGTGAAGACATCTGACTGCTTTTAGCTTACTGTGTCTTATAGTCTTTGGAAAAGGGAATACTTCTGCTTAAACTTACCTTACAGCGTTTTCAAAAACACGGTGCTCATCTTTAGCTGGAGGGGAAAAATAGAAGCAGCCGACCTTAGCTCTCACAGTGCTCTGGCTGCTAGAATTGCAAGTATTGAAGCATTTCACAAGACAAATCAAATATTCCCCCTGCCAATTTGTTCTAAGTCGAGAGGCTAATCTCTTTAGTCTTTTTGGCATCTGTTTGAAGACTCCTGCTGCCTGTCTAATCTTGGGATCTATTTTTGCTAGTTTTATGAAATGTTACATTTCTTCCTTTTGAATATAAAACCAAGACTAGGCTGAAGGGTCAGAAGAGTTCTGCTCTAGCAATGAGTCTTAGAGAAGGCCTCACATGCATATCATTTTACAGGAGAATGAAGATTTTCTTTTTTTTTAACTATAAGTTATAGTCCAAAGAAATGTCTCCTCTTCCCTCATCTTACACATACATCATGAAGAGATTGTTCCCTCTGCAGACCGACACAGCAATTTATTGTTTATTTTAAACTAAGCAAATCCCTTCCTTAATCTTCATTTTACTGAATGGCCTATCTCCATCCCTAAAATACCTTAGGAATATATATAATTCACTTCAGTATTTTTAGTAAAAAGTAATAGAAACAGATCAACTTATTTAATTAATTTTCTTTCTGTAATCTTTGTCTGCCATTTTTCTTCATTGATTTTATTCTTTCCCAAATTAAAAAATGAAGTGTGTATGTAAGTTTGAAGTTCCTAGCTTCACAGTAAGTATTTTCATCTTGGTTAGTCAGAGAATTGATTTCCAGGGAAATGATCTGGAAAGCAAAGGATTGACTTAATGAGCAAAGCTGCATATGCAGGTGCTTGAAAGACATGGTTCTGCATTGTCAGTCAAGCCTGAAAGCAAAATATTTCACTGTAGGATGATTACATAATAGGTGGCGAAAAGAATTTTCACTTTTTAGCTAGTTCAAGGGGGCAAGTGTGCAACCACAAAGTTCAGCCATTAGAAGCCATACAGTGAAAGCTCAAACAGCAATAATCTTCTCAACTTTTAAAACAGTTACTATGACACTAGAAGGAAATGATGTAACCTGTATATTCCCTTTGCCTGTGCCACATTTTCCATCCAAGAAAGAAAACGATTTCCCTTTCCAAGGCTAGAAAACTGGCATCTTTCAGAAACACTTACATATGACTGATACAAATTGTTTTGCTGTGAAAAAATTATACTCCCGAATTTGCATATACTTTATAAAATTATTACTGGTATAGAAAAATATACATGATATTTTTATGGAATTCTCTTCTTCAGATTCTTATTATATCTTTCAGTTCATAATAAATTGCTTCTCCCTATGGGAACAAAGTTGCAGTACACCAGCATTTATCCCAAAGAGTGTGTGGCGTCTATAATAGCTAGTTGTCTTACCAATCACATACAAAATGGCTAGTGGCCGTAACAGGCATATTACATGTAAGACATTCACAGTCATTCAGTGTTTGAGAACATTTTAATCTCATTAGAACTAAATAAATTTCTATTTTAAGACATTTATATCTTCAAAGTAATAATTCCAGCTGAATTGGAATTTAGATGATAGGCATCGAGGAAATGGCATGCAACATTCAAAACCATCAATTAATGTCTACAGTAGCAATATTAGACTGGACCAGTGGCCCCTGTAAATTAATAGCCTGTCTGCCTCTGTAAGTAGTTCAAAACTACGTGTTTCAGAGAAGGATGAAATAGTTCTATTCTCAGCCTGACTGCTTATACTGTCCCTTATATTGTTCTTTCAGTGGGATGAAGCTTCAATGTCAACAATTTTCTCTACAACCAATGGTATTTGACTACTGTTAAATCAGCCTTTTAACTTGTTGAGGTGCTTTTTCAATTAATTTCCAGGATGTTTAACAGTTCCAATAACTCAAATCTGCTCACATCAGTAAGACAGTCTCCCATAGAAGAGGATGAAAAAGACATATAGCTTCAGTGTCATTCAGTCATGATTTGGGGAATTTATAGGCACATTCTGACAAGCACACATTCTGACAAGCAGCAGTTATAAATTTGGTAAGAAGGAAGACTGTGAAGAGATTCTTTTTCACAAAAGGGAGAAGTAGCCAAATTCATAATGAAACCTTGAGGTCTGGGTGTTCCCCCCTTCCCCCCCCCTTTTTTTTTTTCTTATTTTTACTTAATCTGTACAGGTGAAATATCCTGTTACAGCGTAAGAAGCCAAATTTTGTCTCCACTACTACAAATGGGAAGATGCGACTTCACTTAATTGATGAAATAGGTGCAGATTAGAGGTTAATGTACTTTAATATTCAAAACTAAGCTTTAAAAACTTTTCAAAGATGTGAAATAATTCTGAAGTTTCAGAACTTGATTATCTTTGCAGAAAGCGCTATTAAAAATAAAATAAAATAAACTTCCAGATTAGAGACTCTGGAACAACTGTGAAGTCTCCCAACAAATAATACTTCTACAAGAACTTTAAGATTTTTGTCAAAGTTAGCATCAGTACTAAATTGTAATGTATATAGATACTGATTTCAGTTTGACTTCCATTATACTGTTCTACACCAGATTACTTCCATTGACTTCACCTATCTACTTTTAAGTTCTTCTAGTTTCAGAAAAGCAGAATTAGATGCAGTAATTTTAAATCCTTAATCAGGAAAAATGGTCCTATATATTCACATAGTGACAAGATTTCCTTGTTAAAATATCCCAAGTGTCATTCCAAAATACTCCTATTTTCAAAACCATCCCTGCAGTATATTGGCACCCATAGCAGGACATTTTATCTCACACTGCAGCGAACATATACCAGAATTCTATTTAACACAGTCACTTTCAATTTTAATCTAGAAAGAGATTGACTGAATAAGTTACCTTAAATGTGAATTTTATTGTGCCAGGAATGCATTATTGGGCATTCTAAAACTGACTTGAGTGAACTGCCTATTACATGCCATTCCTTTCCCATGTTGAGCAATAACTTGGTAAATTCAAATAGGATTTATCAATATTTGGGAACATCTTATAATAGTTACTTACTTGTTCTAAATGTAAGATATTGATTGCATTGGCCTCAAGTTTTAACTTTTCTACACTTAGATTTAACTTTAGGGAGCAGACCTCTGCAAATGTATTGAATGATGACAGTGGAAAAGAAAATACATTTCAATTCAGTCACTGCCTGAATTTAAAAGTGTGCATGCTCTGAGAAAACATTGGAAATCCAAACATATCTGTCACAAAAAAATGCAGAAGTGAAAACATCTCTCAGGAGAACTGTGTCATCAGGACACTCCAGTGCAAGAGGGAAATAAAGAATCAGAAACTACATTTATTTTCTTCCTTTAACAGCTACCAGCTATTTTTAAGGTGTCAGTTGTATTTTGTTAAGAGTGATATATACTGAGCAATCACAATTATTTGTGGACAAGCACAGATTTGTATGAAAGCTATGGAAACCAGCATTTTTAGGTTAACACCTGTTTTGTGCTTAAAACTTGCCACTATACAGAATTATGCAAAGCACAAGCTTTATATTTTTGTTTTCACATAACTGCATGCACTCATGCAATTACGTGCTTTCTTTGGTAGGCCTACTGTGATATGGAAACTGGTGGAGGAGGCTGGACAGTCATTCAGAGACGTGAAGATGGCAGTGTCGACTTTCACCGGACATGGAAAGAGTACAAGATGGTAAATAATACTTGCTAAAGCCTTAATATTAGTTGCTATTATAATGTGAAATCTCATATAATAAAGTTATATTAACAGAATCCTTAGAATGTAAGCAAGTTTCAGGGGTTGTCTTTGTCCTTAGATATTAATTTAGAAAATGTCAGTTGTTTGCCTAACAAGACTTGCAAGTGTGATGTTTGTTTTTAAAGAGAAACCTCACTTTTCTTTAATCAACTGTTCCATGATATGTCCACATTTTTCAAGTTATTTATATTTCTGTTTCTGGTGGCAACAGTAGAAACTGCTCCAAACCTAACCGATATTGATTCACTATTTAAGATTCCCAAGTTTGTCTCTGTTGAAATTAACTTTTTGAAATATTAGAGATCTTTAACCCTCATAGACACAGTGAAATTCTTAGTTGACAGACTGAAAACTATTAAACTTAAAAACTGATAAAGTTATCATTTCAAACTCAAAGGAAAAACAAACCAAAGTTATTTATATATACAACTTGAATTACAGGGATTTGGTGATCCTGCTGGGGAGTACTGGCTGGGAAATGAGTTTGTTTCTCAGCTGACTAATCAGAAGCGTTACGTTCTTAAAGTACAACTGAAAGACTGGGAAGGAAATGAAGCGTATTCATTGTATGACCACTTCTCTCTAGCAAGTGAAGAACTAAAATACAGGTAAGCAGAAAAAATAAAGCTGAATGAAAAAGAATGGTAATAATCTTTCTAGACTGTGTAGATGCATGAATTTATTTCATACCAATTATGATGATTTTTCATTTTGCTCAGAAAATAACGTTTGCTCTGCTCCATTTTTCACCTGTTTGCTAAAGCACTTTTACCAGTAAGGTTTATTCCCAGTGGAGAGAATGTATGTTTTTCTAGTGTTCACTGGGTGAGTGTAACACACAAGATGTACAAAGATGAAGAGATGGTATGGTGGTATGGTATAAGGTAGGAGACATGCCAGTATAGCAGATGGCAGTGCACAGTCTTCAGGGCAATAGGAATCTGTCTGCAGTTGCTATCAAATCCTGATTCTGAGCAACAAATAGATTAGTGGAAGGTGGGTGACTAAGATGAATAACACTGCGAGGAGATTTTCCATTTAAGTCAGTGGCCTAGTAGGAGCTGTTCTGTCATCATGAAGAGCACATTAAGGTAATGCAGCCTTCTCCTTCCATGACCCACTCAAAGAATAATGCTCCTACCTGTGAAAATGAAGCTAATAGCAAACATCCAGTCTCACCCTCTACAAATGTACCAATTTTAATATTTAAGGTTGGAAAAGACCACTAAGATCATCAAGTCCAACCATCTGTCCAATAACACCAAGTCAACTAAACCATGTCCTGGAGTGCCAGATTACATGTTTTCTGAGCACCTCCAGGGACTCCACCACCTCTCTTGGCAGCCTGTTCCAATGCCAGACTACTCTTTTGGTGAAGAAATGTTTCCTAATATCCAGTCTAAACCTCCCCCAGGTGCAACTTGAGACCATTTCCTCTTGTCCTAATGCTAGTTACTTGGGAGAAGATACCAACTCCCAGCTCACTACACCCTCCTTTCAGGTAGTTGTAGAGAGCAATAAGGTCTCCCCTTAGCCTTCTCCAGGCTAAACCACCCCAGTTCCTTCAGCTGCTCCTCATAAGACTTGTGCTCTAACCACTTTACCAGATTTGTTGCTCTTCTCTGGCCACACTCCAGTACCTCAAGGAGTTAGGGGTCTGAAACTAAACACAGTACTCAAGGTGTGGCCTCACCAGTGCCTGAAACTAAACACAGTACTCAAGGTGTGGCCTCACCAGTGCCCAGTATAAGCACACAATCACTTCCCTAGTCCTGCCAGCCACACTATTCCTGATACAAACCAGGATGCAGTTGGCCTTCTTGGCTACCTGGGCACACTGCTGGCCCATGTTCAGCTGGGTGTCAACCAATAAAGCCAGGTCCTTTTCTGCCAGGCAGCTTTCCAGCCACTTGTCCCAAGCCTGTAGCGTTGCATGGGGTTGTTACGACCGAAGTGCAGAACCTAGCAATTGGCTTTGTACAATTGGCCTCAGCTCATCGATCCAGCCTGTCCAGATCCTTCTGCAGAACTTTCCTACCCTCAAGCAGATGTATATTCCTACCCAATTCACTGTCATCTGCAAATTTACTGGGTGTGCACTCAATCCCCTCATCAAAATGATTGATAAAGATATTAAACAAGCCTGGCCCCAAGACTGAGCCCTGGGTGGGGAGCATCACTTGTGATCAGCTGCCAACTGGATTTAACTCCGTTCACCACAACTCTACTACATGTTCCAAGAAATGTTTCCTTAGAAGAAACTTAACAGATTCCTGGAGCTTTACTGTGGCCAGATAGAAAAGTTGCCTAAATTTAGATTAATTTCTCCAAGATTTCTAGCAACTATTTGTTGCAAACAAAGTCAGTCTGACACCCGAGATAATTGATGCTGTTACTTCAAACTATCAGCATCTTCCTCCCCCAAAATGTTAGATCTCAGTGCCTTAGTAGTATACAGTTGTCTCAACTCCAAAGCAAATATTTTTTCATCTGGAAACAGTCAGAATCTACAGCAGAGATTTTTTTTAAAGTCATACTTTAAAATACTTATAAAGGCAACCTTTGCAAAATGGGTCATTACCCATGTCCATTTAGAATATTAAAAAATAATTAAAGAAAACTAAGATGGTCATCTGTAAATAACTACTTTATTTTAAAATGCAGCCAAACATGTAATGCATCATAGAATGCAGTCGTTTGAAGAATGTACTTAGCATTATTAAAGTGAAAAACCTAAGAAAGTATTCAATTAAGAGCAACTTTCATTACATTAATAGATTCTGAATGCTGGAAAGATGATGTGTGTGATCATAATACTGAAATTTCTTAAGTTGCTAGACAAAGTGAGATCAGACCAAGTTGCTCAGGGATTTATGCAGTTGGGTCTTGATAAGCTCCAACCTGTTCCACTGCTCATCCATGAAAAAGGTTTTGTGATATCCAGTCAGAACCGCTCATTTAAATTCACATCAACTGCCTCTCATCATCATGAATAATACTCTGCATTCATATGACTTCAAATGATACTTTAAAATCAAGCCTAGGTTTATACATTATATTTGGAACCTTTAGTATCACTTACATAAGAAATTAGCTTACAGAATATTGATCTTACCTTAAGAAAAACCAGAATATTTAACATTTTATTTTGATAAAATCTACAATGAATCTACATGAATACTTACAACTTCCGTCATAAACATGCAAGGTAAAGACTGATCTGAGCACAAGTTAGTTCTCCTCAAAAGAGTTAGATCTCTTCCTTAAACAAATAGAATGGCTCTGAGAACAATCAGGTATTTGTTACAGGAATGTGATCATCAAAGAGATACTGTGTGAACAGAGGGTTCAAGTCCTTCCAATTCTAGGTAAAACAGTAATAGCTGTGCAGTCACCTCCCCAGTTTGGTGCCTTGTGTCTTTCCCCACTAAGGCTGTGTCTGCACCCATGTAAGGAGATCCAAACAGCAGCAGCCTCATTGTAAATTTACATTGCCAGGAAACTGAGGCAAACTTATATACATGTGATGATTTAATATCTAGCTGGTAATTAGTAGTCCAGGTAATGCTGTTATCTCTCAGAGATGCAAACTTGTAATGCTACATTGCCATGTTGTGCTAACAGAAAATAGGAATCAAAAAAAGTTTGGTTTAAACTTTTGAATGTGATAAAAAATAATGGCACACAATGTACATACAGTATTAAGAAATGCATGACCTAGATGAAAAATATCATCTACCTACTCTAATTTCTTTCTAATACGATGTGAACCAAAGTCAGCCCTACAGATATGGAGGCTGTTTCTTAGAAGATTGTGCTGACCATTTCTGCCCACATTAAAATGTTATGCTGCAAAATAGCTTACAGTAGTACATTGTCCAGAAGAGACCTTGATTATTTCAACAGAATATTTATTGCAAACTATTCCATTATTAATTTGCAGATCAACTGCTATTCCATGTAATGATTGTTTTTCCATTCCTCACTTTTACAGGATCTACCTTAAAGGACTCACTGGGACAGCGGGCAAAATAAGTAGTATAAGCCAACCAGGAAATGATTTTAGCACAAAGGATGCAGACAATGACAAATGTATTTGCAAGTGTTCACAAATGCTAACAGGAGGTAGGAATGTTTTTGGTTGGGTTTTTTTTTTGTTTCTCAGTCTTCCTATTTTTATTGGCACTGAAATAGTCTATGGCATAAATAGTGATAATTTTGACTTTGTAAATTTTGACTACTGAAGAAATCTAAAACTCAGAGATAGAAACACAAGCGTGATGACTCCAAAAGAAGCATTTTATCATTTGACAAAGGTTAGTTTCAGTAAAACAAGAGAAGTGAAAACTAGAGGCAAAAAGTCTCTAAAGTTGGGGTACAAGAAAGTATGAAATTGTGGAACCAGAGACAGCAGAGTCTTCTTCCAAGCAATTAGATAACATTCAGAAACTAAAACCCTTAACTCCCCCCTCAAAACCTGTTTTAGGGATGCAGTATGTCAGTGAAATAGCTCAAACCCTTATAGGCACAAAACTCTTTCCCTAATTATCCAGAGAAGAACCAGCCCCCCTCGGCATAAGCTGCTGTATACTTCTCATGTCACAGACGGATACAAGTGTTGAATTCTGTATTTCAGGATCATTATGAACTGGCAAAGATACACCATGTATATGAGATATTTACAATTTTCTAATGATTGTTCACTAGTTATTGAGGTTTTGATTGGTATTTTTATCTTGAACCAGAAAAGCCGTTCCATAATTTGCCAATCTAGAATTAAACATTCTGAAATGTAAACAACTGCTTTGTAAATTTGAGTTCTCTTCCTGCTATTTCTTAAGCAATAGTTTGTTTCCCTGTAGCACAAGTTACAAGACAAAAGACAGCTTCAGTTTTTCCAAAAGGATTGCTGAATTACTGCCCTACAGAATACATTACCAAAATCATAACAGATATATAACAATATTATCTTATTAGTAAAAACAATTTTTCCTTATGACCCACTAATAGGCCAGGAGCATAAGGATACAAAGTAGGTTTGGGCTTTTTTCTCCTTTTCCTTCTCAACAAGTTTCAGTGCATAAGTTTTGAACTGATCTGCAGAGAACTGAAACAGTAACTAAATCCTCTAACTAAAGAATTAAGAAAGAAGTTCAAATCTCAGAAGAATTGGGAATTTATTAAAGAGCAGACAAATTCCAAAGATGACTCAATACCGTAGTTCAAGTTCTGCCCTCAGACTGTTAACAACAATAATATTTGAAATCAAAAAATTAAGCTTGATTGAACACCTTCCCTTCTCAATTTTAAACTACAATGTATTACATGAGTTCCAAGAATATGTACTTAATACATAAAAACATTTCATATCTGAGTTTGAGGAAAATATTTTATACTGACACTTCCAAATCATAAGAATGAAGAACTGGGTTTAGCTTTCTTTCTCATTTCAGGACAACAAAAGTGTCCTTATACACTATTTTGAAAATTACCTCTGCTGATGTTTTCTTTGTTTGCTGTTTTGCAGGATGGTGGTTTGATGCATGTGGTCCTTCCAACCTCAATGGAATGTATTACCCATTACGACAGAACAACAACAAGTTCAACGGTATCAAGTGGTACTACTGGAAAGGCTCAGGATACTCTCTCAAAGCCACGACTATGATGATTCGACCAGCAGATTTCTAAATGCTTTTGCATTATGTGAATTATGTATTGTATAGTTTTCAAAGACTTAATTTGCCAAGCATATAAACACACATCAGCAACTTGTCTCATTTTCAAGCCCAGAAAACATGCGCTAGTCTTCTGAGGGGATCAGTTCAGTACAATTCCTGAATTGCAATAGCCTTGATCAGTTAAAACTCACGCTGTTCAACCAGACACGAAGTCTAAAGCCTGATCTAACTGATTTGGCCAAACAACTGAATAAAAACATCCAAGAAACTGTCAGACAAATTAAGGACTGTGCTTTACTGATTGTTTATGTTATGTATGTGTTAGTAAATAACTGGAACTGTGAAAAATACCTAAAATAGTTTTAGAAATATGCATTTTGCCTCATCACTGAACTTCAAACATTACTCTAATATAAACCACTTAAGTAGATCTAGAACTATTTATCTTTGTGTCATGTTTGCCTTTTATGTACATAAAAAAATGACTGTCCTGTAATTAGCTCAATACTGTAGTTGAAGAATACATTCTTTCCCCCCAGAGTCTCTTAAACAACTTCTTACAGTTTTTCAGGGATTTTTTTCCGATAGCCTGTATTACTTTATTTAACAGAGGACAAACAACATTTAAGTATTTTGCATTTATTCTTGGGAAATACCATGTACAAAAATCACCATTTCTTTCTGTTTGTACTTATTACAGTCACAATAATCCCTGCAAATTACAATATAGTACGTATTTCTTTACATTTTTTATGAAGATTGCACTTTTTTCTATCCTTGTCATTTACCTGTAAATGATCAATATTTTATAAACTGAGACAACGGCATTAACACCAGATGCCCAGTTGTCTGTGACAATAGTTATCACCTGGTGCTGTAGAACATCTATATTTTTTGTAAAAATAACCTTAACTGAAAAGCATATGCATGTTCTTTCATACAGTTAAATTTATGCTCATGACTTAAGACACAAATCACTGCATTCTAGAAATAGGGAAAACCAAATCTGATAGTTACCTAAGGTCATATACATACATTGGGTTTTTTTCAGTAAGGTTAGGTCTTCTTCCTAGAAATTCTTTGTAGGTAGGCCCTCAACTTAACGCCACAATGTGAATAAACTACTCTACTGGGTGATTTTTGCTTTCTAAAAATTTTATTACTATGTGCTTTAAAATGCTGTACTGTCTACTGCAGTGTGGATTGAGAAGATACTTCTTCATAAATGACACAAAAGAATTTTGTGGCTCTATTTCCCCATGTTAACCTTAGTTTTTAATTCTTATGCTTAGTCTTTGTTTTAAATTATTAATTTTGTAAAATTTAAATGTCAGTAGATGACTGAATTAATTGCAAGGCAAGAACACATCTCATACCAAAACACAACCAGACACAATGTTTCTAGAGGCTTATTTAACAAAAGGTGTTATATCTTAAAAACAGTAAATGATTTTGAGAAAGATGGAAGAAAACTCTTTTATGCTGACAGTCATTAAGGCTGCTGGCAGAGAACCCAGCCACGCACATTACCACCATTCTTCTTCACTAAAAGCACGTGTTGGCATTACTAGAGGGTAGCAGAGACCAAAAATACTTCTAATATTACTTCATGGTCTGATTTTAAATAAACTTAACAAATGTAAATGAAGTCATCTGAAGAGTTGTATAAAATAATCTTAATGCTCTTAAATTTGTTCAAATCAATATTTAATATTAATATCTCCCAGCAAATTTGTAAGGATATATATTTATTTCTCCTGCCACCCCAAAAAACCCGCAAAAAACTTCACAAAATTTATTTCATGAAAAGAAATGTCAAGAAATTTCTCAAAAAGCAAGTCTAGAAGATGACAACTGAGCTAGTAAAGGAGATAGACATACAAAGAAGCACACAAATTACCAAGACAGGCCAAAAGAGATCACCTTTTCTTAGCATGGAGAACACAAGGTGAAGGGGAGACCTTGCTGTTGTCTACAATTGCATGATGAAGGGCACAGAGAAGACAGAGCCAGAACCTTCTTGAAGGAGCACCACAGTCAAGCAAGACAGGGACAAGAGGCAGCAAACACAAGTTGGAATTGGGGAAATTGGATTTTCTTTATAATTTTATTTCTTTATTACCATGACAGTGGACTGGACAAGCCCCTTGGAACAGTGTGTTTAACTGGACAACCTTCACAGGCCCTTTTTAATCTAAAATATTTTATGGTACTATGAAATGTAATAGAAATGCTGAGTCTAGATTACAGTATTTCCCTCTTCATTGCATTTAATCAGACAACTAAAGACAGTATTCCCAATATTTGAGATAGTAAGCATATCCAGGACACTAACCTAAAAAAAAAAAAGCTTCTTAAAAAGCACAAGTGAAATTTGGCATGGTATGAATACTCATACTGGCGTTTCTAATTGACATTAACATTCTTGATTTTAGTAAGAAAACACCAATGACAGGAGTAACTAAATATTGCATGGCTAGTTTTGATTTGCTGGAAAAGAAGTCTTTATGAATCTTAAAGCTTTTTGATGACTATTCTGGGGAAGTGATTGAAGGTTGGATATTAGGGAAAAGTTCTTCAATATGAGGACAGTAAATCACTGGAACAGGTTGCACAGAGATGTCCTGGAGGCCCCATCCCTGGAGATACTCAAGGTCAGGCTTGATGGGGCTCTGAGCGACCTAATCTAGTGAAGATGTCCCTGCTTACTGCAGTGGGGTTTGGACTAGATGACCTCCAAAAGTCCCTTCCAAGCTTACACATTCTATGATTGTGTGATTCTATATTGATGTAGACACTGGATGGATCAATTGTTATTAATGAGACTTTTTTTTCAATGGGACAATTTATCAACAGGAATGTAAAATTTTAGAGTGAATATATTTTTATATTACATTTTTATCTAAATGAGATTGCATGTCTTAAACTACAAACACCAAAGTGATGTGAGAGCAGGACATTTCAAAGAGATGCAGTAATAAAAGAAAGAAGGCTATTTGGACTAGGTGCAAACAATTATAACAGCAAGATACCCCCTTCTTTTGATTCCTTCCTGTTATCAAATAAACTGAACAAACCTAGAATGCACTTCCATTTTATCTCAATACTTCCTCAGAAGCAGAAGAGAAATAACAAGAAAAGAAAGGGAATATAAACACCCTTCATGCTAAAATAATAATTGTATCTTTAAAATAAGACATCTGTTGCAGTACGAAACCAGAATGGCTCAAGAAGGGAATGACTGGAAAGGTGGTGGAAATGCCACCTGGAAAACAGACTTCATTCCTCTACAAGAGAAGTATACTGCAAACAGAAGTGATTCAGGTTTTCAGGGCAACATAAGCTTCCTCAGTTTTATCTTCTCACCATCTCATAAACTCTCCTTACTTCTGCTTTAGGAATAAAACCAGTAACCAGGATCTAAAAAACAATCCCAGCAGGAATTTCTTCCAAAGAATGCTATGAAAGTTAACAAGTATGTTACCAGTAACAACAAAGGTAGCCTGAGAAGAAACAGAAAACACAAACCAGCTTAATCTCAATGACTGTGGGTTTTTTCATACAAATACAGAAAAGGGGGGGGGGGAAAGAACTTGCCTGTTTATTTTTCACATTAAGTTTTATGATTTTTAATATATTTGCGATATAAAAAAAAAATCCACTCTCACCTCTTAGAAAAATACCACATTATAATGGAAGATTAATTTCTTTGGGTTTATTTCTGTGTAACATTTTGAGAACATGCAACTTACGAAATAAATTCTTCATCTCCAACATGTGAATTTATATAAAGTATGGATTTAGAATGTTAAAAATAAGTTCTTAACAGTTATTAATATTATAGTAAAAATAAAGTTCAAACACTATTAAATTACCTTTCTTCAAAGTCCATATGAAATTTTGAGAAACAAGTAGCAGGTAATAACTACTTGCACCATGTCAGAGAAATTGTGAAACTTATTTTTTTGCAAAACTGTTAGAGTGATTGACTAGTAACCTTCCAGAACTCTACGTGTTTTAAAACCAAAATAAAATTACTTTTTATTCAATTGCAACACATGGAGTGTGGGTACATTTGGGTGTACACAGATACACCATGCCTCCATATACATACTTTTGCACCAGTTCAAAATTCAGTACTTGAGAATGATCATTAAAGGCTGGAAAAATGCTTCATTTTACCTACTTAATAGTTTTAGAAGCCCACAGTAATTTCCTGTTGCCAAAGAAATTTCTGGACTGAAAATACTGACTCCATGACCTGACACATCTTTCCACTAGGCAGTAACATGCATTAGTCAGTTAATATGCAAGCATGAATAGAAATTAAATATATCACAAATAAATTTAAGGACATTTAAACTTCAATAAGAAGCTACCTTCTTCAAATGGTAATTGGTAGAACATTTTTTTGAATTTTCCATGTATGCCAAAGTTTTTGCATGTGCATCAAGAAGTAGTGGGCTAAGGAGAAAATAACTCCTTAAAGTATTTGCTTTAAAAAAATATTTTTTCTAGTAGGCCTCTGGTTCACGGATCCTATGTAGAGGGCCAATAATTTTCCAGATAAACTAAAGAAAGTTCACAAGCTTTAAGGGTCATTAAACTTACAGGAGCTGCAGGGAAGCTGGATGAAAGCTCATATGGTTCCTCTGAGATCCAATGGCCGGATTCCAAAGACCACAGAACCTAAAATAAATTACGCGGTAAGTAGAACTCTTACAATTTCTAAAATAGCAAACTCTTTGAATGTGTGATCAGTAGGAACAGTGCAGTTACAATAGCTGGACTGAGGATTCATTTACCTAAGCCAAGCAATCAGAAAGGTACAAATTTCACAGCCAAAGCAAACCGTTAAAATACAACAGTCACATTTCTATGCATAGCGACGATAAATTTCAAAACCTTGTGAGAATATTGAAAGAGTCAACTTTCTGCATCATGATACAGAAAACTGAAGATCTGAAAAGGGAAGAACTGAATCAGTTCTGTTCTACTAGTTCTGCTCATTACTGAACTTCAGGAGATTCCTGCTGGCCCACTTCCCTAGGCTGTCAGGGTCCCTCTGAATAGGAAGACTCATCGGGTGTATCAAACACTTCTCATAGTTTTGTAACATCTGCAAACTTGCTGATGGCGCACTCTGTCCTGTCATCGAGACCATAAATGAAGATGCTGAACAATACTGGACCAGTATCAACCCCTACTACTGACTATTGTATATAATCAAAATATTGCATATAAACAAAATGACATGTGAATCAGCCTGCAAAGAAGAAAGCTCTGTTCAATTCTCTACAGGCAACTGCACATTCTAGATCATAAAAAAGGTTTGCTAACAGTGCAGAGTACTGATTGTCTGGAAAATACATGATCATACATGTTCAACTGAGCTCTGAAATACTGGATTTTTTATACAATCTTTGGAGATTAGGAATCCTGGCACTCTCTTCAGGGACATTTTTGTGGACATAGGGACTACTCATGCTTACATATTGAAAACTGAGGATATATAAAATTTTTCTTCTGGCTATCATAGAATATTTTCTATTGATGAGCAAATTAACATAGTAGTTGAAATGTTATGGCATTCTAGGTATCTTTTCATGCACTACTTGAAATAGCTGTATTTTCAATTTCGGAAATAGACACGTTTTAAATCTTAAATTTCTCTCCAAATATTCTATCCAGAGTTTTTTCCTGGGCTGATTTTCTAAACCATTCTTCAGAACAACTTTTACGTTTTATCTAGTAGACTCTACTACTTACAGGGCTCACAAAGGGTTTTCAGAGACTATTTCTCAAGTGGTAAAAGCATTGTCTTTATATGAAAATGGAAAAAGACTGAAGTTTCTATCATGGCTCTGACCTTGAGTCATATAAAGGGTGTTTTCTTACTAACTTTTATATAATCTAAATTCTGATGCACACTCGGATGGATGGGGAATTTATTTTCCTCATTGGTTTCATTAATAAGAGATAAGCCATAAAGCTTCTCATATAACTAAAAGACAGATAAATTCTTTGCCAAGTTTATCATCACAATTCAACAACTTGCCCCTTTTGAGCTTTGCAACAGCCTTCCTGTAGATGTCATTTGGCATAATACAAGTCAAAAAAACAGGTAACCACTAGTGAGAGACAGCATGATTCATAAAACCACAGTGATCCCCCAATACCCTGCTGATCCTACAGTACAATTAAGTGAACAAGAAGTGTACCTATACCCCCAAAATGGATAAATGGTATTTATCAGAAAGTAAATCCCTGTGTTTAGGATATTCCAGCTCTGGCAGTCACATTTTCCATAAATAGTTCTCTTGCCATTTCAAATAGATGATGTCTGTTTCTAACTGTTGGTACAGCCATGCACTGTTAAACTGTTGTCATTATTCACCTTAGAACAAGCTGAATTTCATCAGTGCATGAAATTATTCCCATGCTTGATTCACAATTAACTGAATTATTTTTTCTCTTGGAAGATGCTATATAAACACATATATTTTTAGTTTGATTTAAATTATAAAACATTACCTCATAACATTTGGGAAGCAGTGCAATGAGATGTTTGTTCTCCTTCAATGAAAAATTTGCATTATAGATATCAAGCATGATAAAATTATCCTTTACAGCTCAGTAAAACTTATAAAATGGCCTAATTGCATGTAAGAAACTAACTTTCTGTAAATGGCTTTTTTCTCCAAATGTGTTGCTACAAGAAATAAATTACAAACTGGATTTAGAAACTAACTTTGTTATCAAAACCCAAGTTTTATAGTCTTTAGTCCAAAGTAGATTGTTGCTAGTGACTTTCAGGGGAATCACCAATACTGTGGAAAAAAGATCTACAAAAAAGATCTAATGTTTTGTGTGATGTGGCAAGTGATGTTTTACTTGAGAGAGGAGGTGTCCAATTTTGCAGGCCATTGGGAGTGAACAGCTTTTTTTTGTTGTTGATAATTAAAAGCAGCACATCTTCAAACATATTGCAAAACTTTATTACAAAAATCCAAAGAACATTTATGTTTACTCTTTGAAAATGCATAACCAAATATTTGAAAATGCAACATCTGTATAAAAAGAGAAAATAATTTCTGTACTCATGTTATTGTACCAGGCTTAAAGTGAGTTAAGCACATTCAAAAATTAAGGAATTAAAAAAAAATATTTCAAACATAATGTGCTGCTGTGTCTAGGCAAGCAAATTGTAGTAACTTCTTAAAAACATACAGTTAAGACTGCAACTTTAGATTTTAAATTATAAATTTTAAGGTGGTACCTGTGTACATTTTTTACTATTACTTTTTATAATTTACAAGAAGAGTAATGACATCTGTTAGTTTTATACTCATAACTGTATATATTTATTGCAAATAAAGGAAGCCTGTTAATCCAAGCCATTTCTCTCCTAATCACTGTATAAATCAACTATAACTGAACCAAGAGATTTTTAACTTCTAATACAATTCTTAAAGACATGCTACATGAAAATAATTTCTTTGTAAATAATCTTGAGCAGGAACAGATGTAACATGCTGTATAATGTGTACATCATGTCTTTATAGCACCAAAAAGATGTTTGCACCAAGAGTAACATGCAAACAAGCCAAACAGATTAAGACATAAACCCGAAAGATTAGTTATGATTAAGTAATCCCATTTCACATTCCAGGCCAATTTTACAGTAACAACCTCTAACAATCCTTGCAGTATTTAGAGAATTTTGTTTAGAAATGAATTTTGTTTGTCTTAACAAAAGATGGATTAATGCTTGTCTATCATGGTTCTGGAATTGAGTACAAAGGCACCATATCTACTCTCCTAGATAAAAAGAAATTTAGATACAGAGTTCATGAACAGGTCCTGCGGTAAATAATTAGGTCACCACCCACTGAACATCCAGTTTTCATGAGCACCAAGAAAAGAGCTCTTTATTCTAAGTGGCTCAAAGTTTACTTCTGATTTTGGCAGAGACAAATTTTCAACCAGCATGTTTTCATAGCAACACTAAAAAAATGCTTCAAATTCATGTGGCACAAAACATGCTATGATTTGCAGTATTATTGTAAACTACTTTTTCTTATTAAGTCAATAGTATCTTCATATTAAACAGTTCCTTAGAATGTAGAAAACGACTAAAAAGAGCTAAGATAATATAAATACTCTATATTCTGAGTAAGAAGAAATACCTATCTAGAAGTTTTCAGATGTGCACTTAAAGAAGATTTAGCTTAAAATGTAATGATAAAGCAGTACAGTATGGATAAAGTATGAATGCTGGATATAGGAATATCAGAAGCTAGGAACATTCAGCTGAAAACACTGAGATATTAAAAATGTATCAGGTTGTACTAGAATGCAGCCTTGCTGGTCTTGGAGGATCTATGAAATGAGTAAATGGGAGAGGAGTAGGAAAAACATACTTTTTCTGTGTATTTCTTAGAGCCTTATTGGCTTTGGAGTCTAGAATAAAGCTGATCAATCTTCTGTTACTTCATCATTGAGTATGGACTATTTTCTCTAATTCAGGAGCGCGCAATCTGTAAGGCATGGAGTTCCAACAAGTGTTCTGCAGGTTATACAGCTGTAAGGTTAGCCTCTGTGCAAGGCTTTCCTTTGGATATCCAGATCAGCTATGTTCTTTTATTCACACCATATAGGAAAATTTATGTCAAACATCAAGTTCTCAAGGGTATGAACACACTGCTTGACTAGTCATTATTTAAGGCTTTTTACCCATACAGCTAGCACACTGAATGATCATATGGTGTTTGTACTTGAATAACTCATCTTGAAATATGTAAAGAGTGCTATGAAGATTAAATGCCTAACTGTAGATTTTATATTTCTTCAACATCTATCTTTTAAAAGATTATTTTAAGCTTTTCTCAGAAGAAAAAATATTGCAGCCTAAATGATCTCTCCATGTTACAAGTCAAAAGACAGAGGTAAATTAAACTTCAGCTTCTTTAAATGTTGAGGTGCATCTTCCAAAAGACAATCATCACTGCTCAAAATAAATACCTTTTTGAAAAACTACTACTAATTTCTACTAATTTTAATTATCCGATTTAAATTATTTTAGCAATGTAAGTACTTATGGTAGGATTGACTACAGTATAGAAAGTAATTTAAAGGATTCATTATTGCAGCAGTAATTAAAGGAAAAGGTTTGTGGGGTTTTTTTTGCTGAAATTAAATTCTTCTGACTAATGTTCTACAGAATTTCTCATGATATTTAAGTAAGGCTCAAGCTTTATCTTCTCTACTTAAAGTATTCAGTTAGAGGATTTGGGTAAAAAGTTGGCAAAATTATGCCAGTAACACAATGAGAAATAAGAAAATAATTCTCTTGTGCGATAGGATGCATCAATTTAACCAGATTAAGATTTTTTTTTTTTTTTAAAAATTCAAAGTGTTATTTTCTTTCAGTGAAATAAATTCCTTAAGTACTTGAGGAATTAGAAATTTATGGATAAAATAGTACCCAGCCTCAGTGAAAGATTTTAAGAGTTATTTTAAAAAAAGCAATATACACAGACAAGCAGATACCAAAAGACTGAACAAACTTTAGATTTGGAGAACCGAACTCTGAAATTTTCTCTACTTTCTTCTCATGTGGTTTTCATAGTAACTTTAGCAGCTCAATAAAATGAGTGAAGACAGCTTTATCATTTGATCCACTAATACAAGAACAAATTAATCCTTGGAACAATTTAACTTACTTGTATGAGATGAATGATGTGTGATGAGTCTAAAAGGAAGACTTCAAGGCAGCAGGAGAAAATTTGGCATTGCTACTAATCAATATGGGTCTATGAAGAGCATGTGTTGATATGGTCACCATGGACCAGTTCATAGAAGCACAGTCTAATAAATGGGCAATGAAATTCCACAACAGCAATTTACAGAATACTGATTATCCAAATACTGCTTTATGGACAAAGCTAGGAAACTATTTTACTGGAATATTTTGTAGTAGTTCTATACAACTTTAGCTATCTTAGTAGTTATTTGAAGCTTTTTCTAAAGGAAACATACAGCTTTGACTACCTTGTTATAAGAATGTGATTTATAGAAAATATGTTGTTACTTTTAAAAAATTCCATACAAAGCTAAGTGTGTGACACACATTTCAATGTATTTCATTCATAGATGCATAAAATCATGAGTTGAGGCCAGAATGGACCTGTGCAGATTGTCTTGGTCAAGCTCCCTGCTCAGATTTGTTCTTCTTAATGCAGCCAAAGATGCTAATGTTTTTTGCCACAAAGGCACATTACTGGATCATTAAGGTACAGAGTTACAAATCCTTTTATTCCATGGGAAATTAATCACCAAGAACTTATTAAAAATACAACAACTGCTTCTTTCAGGTAACTACATGTGTTTCATGTAGAAGTTTCACACTGGTAAGTACCAGACAAGTATACATGGACACAAACATTACTATCACAGAATCACAGAACTGTAGGGGTTGGAAGGGACTTACATGGTTGATATTTCAGCTATACAAAATACGTTTAATTTAGTCTCTAGTAAATTTTAAAATTGTTTCTTACCCATTCATAAGAAACAATCCAACATCCACGAGCAATTCCCAGCATAACTTTCAAGGTACGATGAGAACTCCCTGTAACTACATGACTTGTTGTTTCACATACATCGTCTGAGAACAAAAAGTCTCCAAGTTTATTCACCACCTGAATTACTGTATTTTGTTTCCTAAAGAGAAAAGGGAAAAAAAACCAACAACGTTGAATGAATATGCTGAATAATAAAACCATATATGTACAACTCAAACTAACCTTGTCTCTTTCCTCACTAATAATTTCTTATCCTTTTCTCACTGAGGCTCTACCCATTTACTAGCCCTAAATTCATTAGCCTTCCCAGAGTCCAAACAGACCCTCTTCTGTCACCACACAATCATATCTACTTGCACATCAAAGCTCTTTTGTTTCCCACATCTATCTTGTCTGTTTAAATAGAAGCTTTTGAGTCGGGAATTATCTAACATTGTTTGTGTACAATGCCTAGTACAACAGAGCCTCATTCTTGGTTGCTTTTGTAGTACTATCAAAAAGGCATTACCAGGAAATGTAAACATTTAGACACGGCACTCAAGGTTTTCATTAAGTACCACCAGATTTTTCAGCATCTGAAGAAAATACTGTGTCTAAATTTGGAGACAAGTCCTAATGTCCTGGCTTGCTACCTATAATCTGAGCCAATGTTTCAATTAATAATTTACTTATCCTTAATTTTAATTAAATATAAAATCCAGAATGGCCAGCTATAACTGGGATTCTAATTTGAGTTGTCTCATAGCTACACTTAAGTACACAAATATATCATGGTGAAAACATTGAGATCTTGGTATCATTAGAGAAAAGCTGTTCCATGAGTACAATTTACTGCTCTTATTACTAATCATTATTATGAATGTCCATTAAAGATCTGCAAATGGAAGCCCAGTTCCAGTGGCCTCTCTGCTCCCCTCCAGTGTCTTGGAAATGTCCATGGCATGCTACACAAGATAAAACAATTAAGCACAACATTGAACGCAGTCACATCAATCACAATGCTGAGTCTCTTAGGTAAAACATTCAAGTTAATCACTGAAATAATGCTAGCACACTAAGAACATCTCCAGAAGCCTCTGAGGCTGCTTTCATTCTCACTACAATTCACTCCATGGGCAGTAACTCAATCACAGCTCCTCAAATACCCCAGAAAAGGCAGACAATACTTAGAGCAACTCCAACAAAGCCTGCAAAAAAATTTCATGGAGAATGCAACAATCTGTGATTCAGAAAAACAGGTAGCTGCTGGCAGTAAATCAGTGAGCAGCATTTAATATAATCTCAAAATCCAATGCCATAAAACCACTGAACTCATGTTCTTGAAATTTAAGTCCTAATGAACCACTCCTGAGGCTGTAGCTACTGGGTAGTAGAAATGCCTTTTGTCTATTGGGTTGACAGCCCTTTTGCCTTCATCCATTTACGGGTTCATAAATGCCTACAATGCTAGACAGCCAAAAGCACAGTCTGGATGAAGTTCTGAAGAAAAGCAATTGACATAACTGGTCTTTTTTATTTAATGAAATAGTAATTGGCTAGTGGGAAAAATCAACACACAAGCAACATAAAAAAAATAATATATTCATGACCTCTTTCAACAAAACGACTTTTTCTTCAGCTCTGCCAGGATTTGCTCTCTTTTAGGCATATCACAGCCTCTGTTTTCCACTGTTCTCCTAGCTGCACTGAAGCTATTATTTTACCTCCCCCACAGTGATCCTGTATTGCATGACCTGCAAAGTGCATTTCACAGCCTTAGTGTTACTAGTGTCCAGTCACATTAAATACAAGTAAAGTATTAATTCCATTTTATGGTTCTGACATGCATCAGTATACTTGTTAATAGCTACTGACAACCATTTATAAAGAACTTCTAAAATGATAGCCACTAAGTACCCCTTCTGAGTACTTAGATCTATGTAACTGTCAAGATTTAATTACTTCAAACCTGAAACAGATTTGTGGGTAGTAAAAAAATCTAAAGTTTTAAAAACGAATTAAAAAAAACTGTAAGCAAGTCTAGTATAAAATATGGAATTTGTTTTTGTTGGATGTTCTTTATGCTGTAAGATTTTTAAGAGAACGATAAAAGCATGCCAGAAAATTATTAACTCTCCCCCAAAATATGCAGTGGCAGCTGCCTCTAATGTTTTGAAACTAAGTGGCTAAAAAGCCTACAACTGATATTCTTCAGCACTATTTATACGAAAGAAAACATTTTGAATTGATGTTTCTGGTTGTGACTTTTAAGTAGAATAATCATATTATATGGAGAAAAAGTTAAGTCTTGGGCTGACAGTCTAAACTGTTTACTACATAAAGTGCCATGTAATGCTTCCTTCCAAAAAATTCGAAACCTGCTTGAGATTTTAGTTTCATTGCTCTGAAGCCCCTTTGAGCTCACCTATGGAACAACTACTTAAGTCTGCACTTCAGCAACACAAACATACACATGAACTGTAGATAGCAACAACATACACAGGTATGTATATGCATCTAGCTAGAATACGAATGAAATATTTAACACATGGCTCAAAGATAAATTTCATTTTGTATAGGCATAAAAGATTATGAACAGAGTCAAAATGTTTAATACTTACTCAGAAGACATACTTGTCATAACTAGTGTCCTTGTTGGCTAGAGATGTGAAAAAAACAAGGAAAACATCAGAAATCTGGGCAGTTTTACCCTTTGAAAAAAACCCTTAAATAAAAATTTCCATTAAAAGGAAACAAAACTATTTCACAGTTACAGTAGCATCTGCAAAAGAGTCTGTACTAATTAATATATATACTAGAAATATTCAGCTTCGAGGACAAGGAAGGAAACCCCTCCAGCACATCGGATAGCAAAGAATCTAATAAAACAGGAGCCCGGAATGTTAAGTTTTCATTAGTAAAACAAAAAGTGAAGGATTCCCAGACTGGGATGCCACAGAAACAAGGCTATAATTCTCCTTCTGATCAGGTGGAAAGGAAAAGGCAGCTTACCTTCAACAAAGAAAAGCGATTGTTTAAAATTATGCCAGTTTCTTCCAAAAGAAAGGCAAAAATTGGCCGAGATGCTGCAGAAACCTGAGGATATTTACTATAAGGTGTAACTATTTATAATTTCATTTTGATGGAGTAGCTTTATTTTTGGGGATTTTTTGGCACAACTTCAGTATTTTAAGTCCAGGTTTTTAAGTAAACGTTCTTTAAATCTTAAATCTTGTCTAGTGGATAAAGTCATTCGAGGTTATACTCAAAAGGAGTATAGCAAACCTTAAGACAGCAATTATGAGACACATTAAAAAACACAAACACCCCCCTCCCCCTTCTCTAGCAAGACCCTCCATACCTTATGTGCAACTTTAAATAACCTTTTTAAGAATTAGTATTATAGAAGTCAGAAGAACTACCCTTTGATCATCAGCAATGACCATGAAAGCCTCCAGGACACACAAAGGTAGGACAGAACATGAATTTTAGCAGTATCAGAGAAATATATAACTGAACGTGACATGACATGGTCAACAAAAAATATATGTAAGAAGAGGTTTTGAAAATCTTAGCTAAGAATTACTTGTAGCTACAGGAACATGTGCCAGGATGTACACATAAACATTTAAATTTTGTGTAAAAAGTAGATCGACTGACTTTTACACAATGATTTCAAACCACTTATTATTTTCAAAATCAGTATATGATTTTCACGTTATTTCTCTAGATAACTACTGTTCCATAGGATATAATCCTGCCATTCCTGCCCCCTCCCCCCCCATTACCACAACCACCAGTAGTAAGCTCCCCAAGTCTGCTAAAATTCAGTTTCCTTTGATTAATGTATTGAGGTGAGACCACAAAAATATTTTGTACTGGACTACATCTAGAAACACGGGCCAAAAAAAGACTCAAGGGCAGCTCGTTTTACCCAGTAATGAATCACAGAAGAGAGAACGTACTTTGAGGCAACTCCATTTGTCCTCTCATATCTGTACAGAGCTAGTTTCCAGTAAGCATTCAAACAATTTGTCACATTCAAGAATGAAGTTCCTTGGAATTATCTCTGTAGACTAATAGTGTGGATCATGAATGTTCATTATATGAACAGTCTGTTTATAAATAAACCAGAATTAAAGAACATAGAAAAGCTAGACATCAAAGTTAATATAAGAAGTAGTCTTTTCAATATACACATGGTAATTTCATTCCTTGGTTGGGTAAATTTGAAAAACACAAATCCCAGATATTATTTTAAGTCTTCAGAAACAACAACATGCAGCATATTCATTAATTTCTGTAAATTCATTATAAACATATACTCAGACATTATGTAAGCTATAAAATACTTGTGAACTGAAAATATATACAATGTGAAAACAAATCAGTAATAGAACGAAACTTCAAATGAGGAAATGATGGCACTTTCACATGGAAATATTTGAGATAGATTCTGTGCAGCATTTTTAAAATATAAGTTTCCAAATTCTAACTTATCGACAGCAATACTTACTGATGATGCCTAAGCCTACTGCTAGCCTGACAGCTGATGAGAACACATGCTTATCTGTAATCAAAATTTGTTGCATTCTTAGCCAAAAGACGTTCTACTGCACTTCTATCTCCAAATAAGCAGTCGTATTTTATTGCTCTTGGAAGTTCTAAGAACTTCACAGCTTCAATTTCATGTAAAGAGTGTGAGCAAAATAGCAACAAGATACTTAATATATCTTTCATAACATTAACAAAATTAAACATATAAACTCAACATTTGAATATATACATAAAAAAGGATATCTAGTAAGACACTGAGTAAGTGTTGTGGCAGAAGGCTTGCAATATTTGACACTCAACTGCACAGGTTAGGTCAGATGATTGAAGTCAGACATGGAGCCACTTTATGCAACACAGAGGACACACCACATACATAATACATGCTGCTAGATTTGCATGAACTCCTGAACATTAAAGGCTCCTGGGATGTGACAGCCTGGGAAGGCACAAAACATGTCTTAAAAGCAAGGGTTTACTCTTGTCTGTCCAATCTTTCTGGGCAGAAAACCTCATCTATGTCAAATATGTAGACTTCAGCATCATCATGATGTTCTCCTGTATCTGAATCCAGATTTCACTGCCATCAGAATGAAGATGTTTGGCTAAAAGTCTGTAGTTACATCCAAACAAAAGGATTGCACTGGGTTCATGGGGCCCTTCTACTAGCTCCAAAGCCAGATTCTGATGTGCCTATGTGGAATGTGCAGAAAACATTTTTTTTTCTATAAATGAAATGTCATGGAAGCATTACTAATCAGTCCACTGTTTTGCCAAACTTGGGTTAAAAAAAAAAAAAAGGGCATTGCTATAATCCAAGCCAGAGCAGCTTCAGATCCAACAGCTGCTTCTTCAGCTTCAGAGCAGAAATGTTTATACCAGTTCCTTAATACTTTATGTCTAGGGAAGTGAAAATACTGGATCCATACAAATTGGGAAATCTGCAGCCTGTCCTGACATTACCCTTCAAAATCAGCTTTTAAATTGAGCTTTTATGCTACAATACATAGCATGCAAGATGGTAGAGTGAATATTTTGGGCAAGTGTTCTGTCACTGCACTTCAAAGTGATTCAAAGACTCAAGACTGCAGAAGGATGCATACAAAAGGTAGAAAACGGAATAAATTTTATTCCAAACTATTATTTTGTTTTCATTCAGAACTGCATATTTTTGCAAGTTAGAGGTCATTTTCTAAATAGACAACATTTTGTTTTATTGCTTCTGTAAGACAAGCAGTCCTCTTTAATTACAATTACCAAGCAGAAAACTTAGCCAAACTATGCTTTAATTTTCAGTTGTACATTTTTCAAGTTAATTGCTTCTCCCCCCTTGCTATGCAATTTTTCTTCTATGCTCTTTGTGTCTGTTTTATTTCACATGTTGCTTTTATTGCAAAATTTTTTTTGAGTTAGCATTTTCTTTACTGAGCAGCAAAAAGACATCTGGTGAGCATCATTATGAGTTCTAATGCACATTTGTAGCAGGATTATTATTAATAAAACACTAGAAAAGGCGGTATTAAGTTAACCAGTCCTTCTTTGTATCATTAATCTCAGAATCCTGAAGAGCTGCATATCTGTCCTGTAAATCAGAGCACACTTCTTTATGAATTTTTTTTTTTTAGGTCTAGAATACAGGCTACATTATAAACAACATGCTTCAGCTTTCCTTTATATAGTTCTTCGGAGCACAGTTGCATTAAGTTTTTCTATAGAGTCTGCCAAAACCAAGATTTTTCCAAGTCATCTGATATATGAAACATGCATTTCAGTAGCTGAAAGGAAATAGTATTTGTAAATCTTTCCAGTACTTAAAAGACAATGTGATACTTCCTATATGCTAACTGACCTACACCACAAAAGAGGCATCCAATCTCAAAATGTATGCTTGTTTGCTTCCAAGTCTGAGCAGGTGTTTCTTGGAGTTAAATAACATAATACAACCTGCTTGTCAAGAAAGTGAACTCAAATTTTATTTTCTTAAGAATGTCATGAGATGTTTTTCAGAAATGACAAATAAATGAAAATGTGACCACAAAACATTTTCCAGGTCAGTTCTCAAGAATAAAGGGCAATAATGTTAAGAATTGACTTGATAGGAATAAATTTATATTTGTGTCTACTTAAATTCCTGCCTGAGTATTTAGATTTCATTTTGTCTTTGGGTCAAGAACCTAGGCGTTAGATGTATTTTTATTAAAGTATTTTAACCAATAAATATCACTTTTGAATTGTATATTACTTAGTCCCAATGCTGCCCTTATGCCTTAAAGCTGATTGAAGTTCTAAAAGAAACAAGCTTCTGCGAGTACACAAACTCAGACACATGCTGTGATGGAGTAAAAGACAACCTTCACCTTCAGGACTAAGTAGTTCTAAGTAGTTTGGCCAGTTTATGGGGGATAAAGCACTTTTTGGGGGACTGGAGGGAGACAGGGGAATGCAGTGCATGCATGTGCAAATGAAATATAAAGAAGAGCACAAGATTATTATGCTGTTTATCTCTTCCAATCCCCTTTTGGTCTGGGTATTGTAGGTTCCTCAGGTGGTTCTGATATTTGTTCAGAACTCATATACTCACTTTTGATCTTCAGAACTGTATTTCAGAAGTAACAATCTTCAGTCTGACTAGTATATGAGCCAAAGAGCCATGTGTAGCATGGGAATATTCCAGAATCAGGTTAATTTCATTCTGCTTTTATCTAGGAAGGTTGTAATGAGGATACAGAACTTTAAGACTGTTTTTAGAAGCAATCTATAAATTATGCTACATTAATTTAATCTATTCAAGTAATTGTGGCACACAACTGAAAATAATTAGTAACTGTAATGACTTATTGCTATTCAGTAGTTTTAAAAAGCAATTATTCAAAGCTGTAATTTATTTTTTGGATGGCCTTTCTCCTCTTATCAGATACCAATATTTTTCCAGTTTCCTCTGGCTATAAACTCAATTTTGACTGATTTCCTGACCAAATATAGTACCTCTGCTTTGGTTCTAGAGAGATGTGAAAAATGAACCCATCCTAACTAAATGAATACTATCAGGGCAAAAGGTGAAAAAACAAAGCAGGCTATAAGATGGAACAACAAGATGACATGACAGGTGCCTGGGCATCAGCTTTCCTTCACTGACAAAGATAAGAAAAAAATGAGAAATCCTGTAGTCACAGACATAGGACTCCCTAGAGCTTCCATTGGCAAGACTAAGGCTGATGAATACCTTCAGACTTTTCAGACTAGCAGTATCAGTTTACAACTCACTGTCATTTTGCATTTTTCACATGAAATCAAAATGGCTAAAAACTTTGTATTTAAAAAAAAATCAACACTGGGGGATACTAAACTGTTGCATTCTGCAACTTCAAAGGGCAGGTTTATCTGGCTGTGATCATTAACAAAAGTAGAGACTGACTTTTTTCTGGTAGGACAGGGAAAGATTAAGGACAGATGCTCTTTACCTCCTCTCCACCTCTCCCCTCCCCCCATCCCGTCCTGTTTGACTGCAAACAAAAATTTCCATGTCCATTTTCTGGCGTGAAAAAAGCCAGCAAGTATGATTAATTCTGAAAGCAGAGGCAGCAGTGATTCTCCCTCTGATGGGAAGCTCAATCTTTTCCAACAGGTACAAATTATGGCTTGGATCTCCAGTCAGCATCACTTTGGAAAAGCAGCAGCCCAGTTCTGAACTGCCTTTTACAAGGAAAGTGTCATCTCTAGACCATATAGTGTGAAACCTGAGGAGACAGAGAGGGAGGCACTGCCAATCTGATAGAAATGAACATCAAGAAGTGGGATGCTAAGGGGAGGAGAAAACTACTTCATAGTTTAGATGCTAACAGAAAATGAAAAGCTTGGGTGAAGGAAGGACACTCATCCCCAAAAAGTCAAAATGACAGGAGAAAGAGGGGCTATTGTGGGGCAACACTATGTTATGGAAAAAACTCACACATGCAAGCAGAAACATTTTAAATGTCATATTAAGGCATACATTAATTCTGCCATTAGCACCAAATAACGGCCAACATACGATTTGTGAGTCAGGCATAGTTAATTTATTTCTGCTGAAATTAAGCCACATGAACTTCTCCCCTCCACTCCCCAGCTTCACTAAGGTTATCAGAAATAGTTTTTTCCCCTTCTGTGAATAATTTCAACAAAAAATTAAACATGATGTACGAGTGAATCCATTTAATTTGTTCAAACATTAAAAACTGTTTATGCTTTCATAATGATCAAATGAAGCAAACAATCTCTTTCAACAGCTGACCAACTAAAAGCACCTCATAAAGCTTCAGCTGAGATACCCTCTGCCCTAACTGTGAATGAACAATCAAGCCACAAGTGTACCAGGCTTAACAGCAGAGTAGCTTCAGTGAAATTAATGCTTTGATTTTTAAGCCCTCATCAGCCATTCATTCCATTTCTGGTAATGGTGATTGTCACCCATCATGGAAGGGTCCTTAAAAACTACATCTGCCTCAGCCACCTCATTACAGACGTCAGTGGCTTGGCTAACACAGCTCACAGCGGGTCCTTCATTGGGCAGATGCAAGTGTGTATACAGAGAAACTCACTTCGATTGCACAGGCTGTAGAGATGGAACCATTTTAAAAGGGAAAGAACAGTTTTTCATCACCCCAACTGTTAAATAGAGGGTTTGCAAGTTTAATGCCACGAGGTTAATTTGGATAGCTGAAGTTTCTGGAGATTGTCAACTATGCAGCAATTATGTGCCATTTTACATGGAGATAATCCTGAGCACGTTTGAAGCCCAAAAAAGCCAAGCCTGGATTTATGTCTAGTTTGTGTTAAGACACAAGACTGTAAACTTCAGTAAATACCCTGCTGACAAGATTGTAGCCCAGTGATAGTCAACACCCTGAGGTAAACTTTTACTGCCCTCTAGACACTAAAATAAACAACTGAATAATACTTATTTCAGGCTTTAAGGTGCAACAGCAATATTATGAAGAGTAGACTACAAATTAAAAAAACCCAACTACTTAAAATTTTTTTATTATCTTAAAGGATTATGAATTAATCATACATGCACAATATTATTTTTAAAAAGATTTTTTTTTTTGGTAGTGCATACTTAGGATCAAGAGCCACTGTTTTCAGCATTTCTGGTTCTTTATACTAGTAGGAAGTAGTACGTCTATTAATGTGGTGCAAGATTTTTTCCTATTTAACTGATGGCATATTTATATTCCTGTTCCACACAGACTTCTTTGCGAGCTCATAATTCAAACTACAAAGATCTCACTACTAATCTATAAAATTAATTTAAATGTAGAAAAGAATGTCAGTATTAGTTAAATTATTTTAAAAAAATGTTAATGAAGACACGTGAAAAGCTGGTGAAATGGAGTTTAGGAAGTCTTTTGGTTCAGATTAGTCTTCAACAATTTTCAGGAGCTGTGAGGCTATCATTTACAAAGCCGTTCCATCATATAAAGGATTTCCGGCCTATAGAGTCATACCAGATATCAGTAGTTTATGTAGGGTGTTCATTTTTTCCAAGAGTTAAATTTCCCCCAAAAAGAGGATCTAACCAGCAGTGGCTTTTCCTGCTGGTAGTTTCTGATGCCAAGAGGAAAAATAGTTTCAGTTTTACAAGCCACAGCTGCAGCCCAGTGGCTTGTTTGGTTTTCTGGCATGATGATTTGACCTCAGTGTTAAATGTAACAGTGTACCCCAAAACTAGAAAAGAATCATCACTTACCAGTAACTAGAGTTAAGTTACAGTATACATACATATCTCCAGCAGTGAGGTATGTATGTTTTAAGCACAGATTGTATACTCTTGCTTTTTATACAACATTTATGCACTGTTCCCCTCATGCTCTGAACAAGAAAGAGTTGCACTTAAGCTGCCCTTCCACTATCAAATCCAAGAATGTCAGAGACTAAATAAAAGGATGGAGATGGCATAGATGTACTTGGAATAACTTGGGATTCTTGGTGCTTATTCCTACATGCTGTTCACCATGTATAGCTCTTAAGCAATTTCATACTTGCCTAATAGTAATAATAAAAGGTATTTTCTGACTTTATGTAAGACCTCATAAATAGACCAAAAAATCACCACATCACTGATCTTCTAGGAATAATTAAAAAAAAAAAAAACTTTTCTTAATTCTATGCAGACAAAACCCAAAACTTTCCATATAGTTTAGCCGCTAGTTCTTGAATTAGGCTTGCAAAACAAACCAATGTGTTAATCTGTTGAACAGAATTTTAGTGATAATTTTATGTAAAAACACAAGCAAATTCAGCTCCTGAATCTCAACTACCCTGTGTGCTAAGATGACAAACTGCAAAATCAACCACCTCCTGTATCCCTGTCATAGGACATTTCTCCAAACGAGTGAACAGCATCTGCAAGCATTCCTGGGAAAACAGAAACACCCTAAGCTTGAGTTGACTCTTTTGTCATAGAAAGGTACTGACTTGAAAAGGCAAAAATTTCAAGCTAAGAAATAGACCATTGCACTTCAGTAGGTAGTCCAGAATAGCCAGCATGAAACCTGTCTTAAGAGAATGATTTCTAGGGACCCAAGGCCATGAATCAGCCCACCAGTTTCATCTACTGGAGATCTACTTGGGAGGAATAGCAGCATCACAAAGTGATGATAAAGAAGCAGTTGCCATTAGGACCAAAAGCATGCACTGTAAGGTGCAGCAGCAGATGCCAAGAATATGGTTTCTGTTCTGGAAGCCTTCAGCTAGATGTGAGAAGAATGTGGGGGACAAATTCAGTAGCTGTACAAAGTCCAGAACCAGAACTGCTTGGCAAAGGTTGACTGAAAATACTCGTGAGATTAAACATACAGCAGGATTTATAAAACTCTCAAACCACAGGATACATAGGCTCCTTTACAGTGTTACTCCCTGCAAAGCTTGAGCATGACTGCTAAGAACTAAGTGACAGGCAAATTGTGAGACTGCTTCTTAAATATTTACTAAGAACTTTTGCCAGTGATTTTTATATTAACATTGCTGATACTCATTTTAGCACTCTCTAGCATTCAGTACTTTTAAAATCCATTAGGTCAATATTTTTTCATTACTTAACTTTGTACCAAAAGGAAATAAGTATTTTATCAAATGAGTAATTGCATACTCCATTTATATGAAACAAACACTTATTGATATGACATTTTGTTCTCAAATGCTAATATTACTACAAAACCTGGACATTTGGAACAAATAACCACAGCTCTATTTTGGATATAGCAACAACTGTGTCTTGCCAGTAAAAATAAACTTTCTTGTTGGACTTTAGTGTCCCTTTCAGTGGCATATTTCAGATGCTCCAAAGAAGCAAGTTTTCTGCAGTGATATATAACATTAGATCCTTTTAGCACTACATGCTTGTCCCAAAATGCAGTCTGCTCAAAACCTTGTTTTCCAGCAATTTGTTTCTTTGACTATATATTGAGACAGCTAGATAACTACAGTTAAACAATAATCAACTATTCAGTTGTCATTAGCTAGAGTTGGTCTGACAATTTCAGGATTACTTCATGTTAGATGAGACATCTTGTGAGCAAGAAACATTCTAGGATGAGATCAGATATGTGTAAAACCAGACCTACACATGTTCAGTGAATACAATAAAAGTATCTTGATGGTACCATGAGGCACTCTTAGAATTTGTTACTTCAGTCACTCATCTCAATTCCATACCTAGAAGCAATCAGTTTGAATAATTTTCAGTGACCGCCTGTCCATCGCCCTCACTGCATCATCTTTTTTTTCCCCCCTCATATAATGTGTAGGCAGTTCTAATTTCACTGTTAACTGTAAATGAACTTGCATGCTTCCACTTTGGACAAAGTCCAGAGGAGGGCCACAAAGACTGCAAGAGGGCTGGAGCACCTCTCCTGTGAAGACAGGCTGAGAGTTCGCCTTGTTCAGCCTGGAGAATAACAGGTTCCATGGAGACCTTATTGCAGCTTTCTAGTACCTGGAGGTGCCTACAGGAGAGGTGGAGAGGGACTGTTTACATGGATATGTAGTGACAGGAGAAGGGGTAATAGCTTTAAACTGAAAAAGGGTAGATTTAGATTAGACATTAAGAAAAATTTCTTCACTATTAGAGTGGTGAGGCCCTGCCTGGCACAAGTTGCCCAGAGAAGCTGCGGCTGCCCCTTCCCTGGCAGTGTTCAAGGCCAGGTTGGATGGCGCTTTGGGCTGCCTGGTCTAGTGGAGGGTGTCCCTGCCCTGGTATGGGTTTGGAACTAGATGATCGTTAAGGTCCCATCCAACCCAAACCATTCTGTGACTGTATGATTCTTTAATTCACACTAGCTTAATACTGATTTGCAGCTTGAAGTCAGTAACATGTCAAATATCAGTGTTTAAAATATGTTCCTATTCAAAGCAACTGCAAAATCAAAACTGGAAGGAGAACATAAAAAGATGTTGTCCTCTAAAGTGAAGCAATCTGTTTACAACAGCTTACAAATGTACATATCAAATATAAACATATTTTCCTGAATTTCCAGCAAGATACTTCATGTTTTATAGTTACAGATTTTTCAGGATATTAAAATTTGTTTTGCCACCGATATTTTCAAAAAGTATTTTGATAACATGATCTAACAATGGCCTGCTTCACACTAAGTGTTCCACAGCATGAGTTTACCTTTTTAGTAAAACTTTCTGTTCTCAAACCTCTCTTTAGTGTTGGTAACTTTACCTTCACCAAAATCCAAGAGCTACAGAAATGCAAGCCAAGATGAAGCTGCTTAAAAACAAAACTGAAGGAATTTCATACTGTCTTCTCTGTGAAAATATGCTTTTCATTTTGCCTCATGATGCTTACATTTTTTTGCATGGTTGAAATTTCTTGTATTCACTCAGAAAATGGTATTTTAAGGGGTTTTTTTTGGGTAAAATTTGTTCCAATCCCATTTCTGGTGACGTGATACTGCTAGATATTTTAAAAGTTATCTATTACCTTTCACATCCCTCTAAAAATATGACATAACTTTTAATTTACATTAAAATATCAGTTAATTCATTATCCATGAGTCTTTGATCTGTTTAAAGTACAAAATGTGCAATTTGTGACATATGTAACAATCATTATGATAAATGTAATCCTTTTTGTGATACTAAGCAATGAAATATGCTTAACATGTACTCAGTCCTCACACCAACACACTGAAACACTAATATGTTTTAATGCATTATTTAGTTATTTCACTTTGCCCCCTCTATGCAAAGAGTTATGTACCCAATTCCATGGAATAACTGAAAAATGTATCACAATGCATAAAGGGTTTATTTTATCCTTGCAATCCAGTATCATCAGCTTACATTTCTAGACCAGGGAAGCCACCTGCTGACATTCACAGGCATTAATCCACAATGTTTGTCCTCACCATTTCTGTATGAGAAGAATCGGGAACTATGTGTTGCAAGGGGGTTGGAGCTCTATGATCCTTGGGGTCCCTTCCAACACAGACTATTCTATGATTCTATGATTCAGTTATGGGTTGTTGTGTCTCAAAAGTAAGTAATTTCAAACTTATAGGACAGTTTTATAAATCTACCTTAATGTGCTGCATCTGAATATGTACAACATACCAAAACACTTGTGGTGTTTTTCTGGAGTAGTAGTGGAGATTTTAACCCAAAAAGTTTGTGTCTGATGCCAGTGAAGATCTCTGAAAACCTTACTTATCTTCCCCCAACACACCATCAGGTGCCTGTATAAACTGCTCTGTCTGCAGAGCTTTTTTTAGTTGACAGCCTTTTATATCACAATTTTAGAATACTTTGTTTAGAAGTCTTCCATGTTAAGACTAGAGTAAGCACACCTTTATAAACACTATAGGTAAAGAAAGAAAATATGAGTACTTGAAATCCAAAATTGTGATATAAAAGGACCTGAACAGTCATTCATGGTTTTAAGTTCAGATAAAACAAAATACAAGAAACTTAACCTGCATGAGGTCTTGAAGACAACTAATGCCTAACACAACGGCCCAGCAAAGAAATACAGAAACGACAGCTTGATTTGCATTAAGGGAACTATGAATGACAAACTGAAATAGCCATGGAAGGAAAAAAAAAGTTAACACACCTGATCATATTAGCTATAGATATTTTTGTATGGCTTTTAAAAAATTTACCATTATATAGTGAAATCCAAATGCCTACTGGCATGCCTTCACTGTAGTGAATGAGTTAGAATCACAGTGTTCACTGTCGTATACACTATAAAGAATGAGTTATAACTAAAGTACTCTAAAAACGTTCAGTTCAGAGACTGTCTAGGAATTATATTCAGTAAACATCTAAAATGTTTTTGAAGAGGTATAATATTTCACACTCTTTTTCTATGAAAAAAACCAAACCTAGCAATTTACATTGCTTTCCAAATTAAGAGACTTACACCTAAGCACCAAATGTAACAGATGACACAACAGATTCCCAAAACACCTGTAATATGATCTGAGCCTCATATTGGAACTATTCAATAGAAAACTACATATAGTCCCCAATGACTATAATTTAAAGGTTGGCCTTTTTTTTTTCCTCCTTGTTTTAGATATAAAACTTCTGGACACTAATGTACCATATTTCTGGAAACATTAGTCCATTGAAATAGCTAGGAAATAAAATTTCTTTTGCACTTGAATTCCTAACAAGCTATCTTCTAAGATTTAAATAAATAGTTGAAGATTCTTCATAATACTATGATTCAGTGAAATATTTTCTTAAATATTTGTGCCATTTCTGCTACATACTTTTTTGCAAAAGAAAACTAAATTTTTCTAACTTCACTTTGGCAAACATTAGCAAAATATTGCAATGTTTAAGCTGCAGCCATCAAAAGAAGTGTTTAGTATTATTTCTATAATGTTTGGGTCTTTTTCAAGCTTCAAGAACGTAATTGGAGATGCTTTGCATCTTAATTCTTTAAAACAATTTAGATAGCCAGTGTAATTTTGTTCAAAACAACATCCTTTTAAAACTGCTTCACTAGGAACTTCCTAGGGATTTCCAACATTGGCTTCAGAAGTTTTGCAGGTATTTATTGCATAAAAGCAGTGGAAAATAGATCTTACAGGCATATCTATAAATGTTTACTATCTACTAACAGACAATTGCTCAAGGAAAATTTAAGTAGAACTTCAGTGCAAGTCTGGTTGCCAGACTAGTTAAACCAGATAAAAGTCTTTTATGAAGTTCTTTCAACAACACCACCACCACAACAAAACCCACTCTCCCCAAGAAAACCCAACACCCCTCCATTGTTTCTATATGAATTTGCACAGCCAAACTGCAACTGGAAACCTTTAAAACTATAAAAACAACTCAAAACATTTATCACATGAAAGAAAGCCTGTGCTGATAGGTTACTGACATTTGAGTCAAACCGTATTACCACCTGGCTGAATCAATCTGTGTTATCACCCAGCAGAAACGGATGGCTGAAGGAAGCCATCTCATAACACTGAATAGGAATTTGCTCTAGCTGCCACTTAGCTTTTGCTACCATGAAATACCCCCTGAGCGCACTTTCCAAGAGAAAGCTTAGCAGACACCAAGAACCACCATTCAAAGACACTGCTTTTGACTGCAAGCACAGTGTTTGGCCCTGGTTTGAAAAAGGGGAACAATAAAAATAAAAGACATATTGTATGTAATGGTTATGTTGGAACCTTTTCTTCAGAGAAATGAAATCAAAACTAGCACTACTGCATAATGCCTTGCAGCACAATTAGATGAAGCAGCACCAACAAATCTGATAAATCTCCAAGCCCCGTTTCTGCAGACAGCTGTAGGAAGAGCCAGTGACTAGTCTGTAGGAACTTCAGTCAGATTTCTGCAGCAGGAAATGAAACCGGTCTGGATAGATGCTTTAGCCCAAGAAGTAGATTTACAATGTTTCTGAAGGACATGGATACTGATGTTGATTTATACTTTCTATATAATACATATATTTATTAGTTATACAAATAATATATATTAGGAAAAAGAAAAAATATAACAAATACTTAAGAAAATTAACATGCAGAAAGATACAGGCAAGAGTCAAACAGTCATTTTAACCCACAGAAGTTAATGGAGATTAACAATGTTTATAAGATTGACCAGGCTAGTAACTGCACCTGCTCAGAACTTTTACATAAAAGAGGATCAAAATCAGCAATCAATCTCTTTGAAGCTCCAGCAACAGCTACTAATGTAACACCTAATTTATTTCATGCAATTATCTCTGATATTTTTTAGGGCTTTCCATTTTCAAAACACGCTCTCATTTTGATTGTACAACTTGCTATTTATTACTAAAAAGAATAATTTATTTTCCTGATCAAATTTACATTTACTTAGTACAGAATTTTTTAAAAGGGAAAATATCTTTAAAAGAACCAGTCCTTACCTAGTCCTCTGTTTTTTCCTGCATTCAAATTGAACTCAAATATCAAGTTAAGAAATATAGCTTTACCTGAATCTAGAAGAAAATATTACTTAAATCTTTAATCTACAGCAACATGCACTTGTGATGATTCACTATAAAGCAAACAAAAACTGCTACCCCATTTCATAACTCCTCAAAAAAGAATAGACATCTTTTCATGTTACTTCAGTGGCTTTCCAACAAATATTTTGAGCTGGCTTACCAGCCTCATTTATATCAGCTTGGCACAACTCTGTCACAAGTCTTCAGAAAGCAGAGTTCCATGGTCATACGTATTGTCTTTGAACACCATTTTCATAACAATTCTAGGACAGTGAGATTCAGAAAAGTTTTTAAATTCGTAGCACATAAAAAGTGTGCTGTTTTGGGTGGGTTTTTGTTCATGCAAAGGCACTCAGAAATTCTCCAAGAAAGAGCTTAACAAACCATACGTCCAGTTAAACTGACCTTTTGGAGTCTTCTATTTTTTCTTACCCCCCTATTGTGGTTATTCTTTTTTTCATTAAAAACTTTGCAAGAGCCGTCAGTAACATGACACTCTGAAACTTCCTTTTCATCACCTAGAAACCAAATTTAGAAACTTGAAATGAAAAATGCAATCTTGTGAAACTGCCACCAATTATATTATCATAGCACATAGAGCTATATAAAATTAATATATAAGTTAATAATTTGTACCAGTTATTTTTCCACTATATTTCATTTATGGAAAAAAAGGATGACATTTTTACTTCAATACATGATTTTGTAAATAAACTAGCTGTAAAACTCCCATCTTCCAATATCTTAAAATCCATACAGTAACTGCAAGTGGAGAATCTCATAAAATGCTATTTATTACAAAATTGGCAATTTCTCTGAATATAGAGATATCTGGCAGTATGAAGAAGTGGTGGTTAATTTATTTTCCTTTCTTATTGAAATGTCAATGCTTTCAGTACATACTGTGTTCATCTGAAATGAGCTGAAGGTCTGAAACTTGAAAAAAATCTAGCAAGCTGTTAGCAGGCAAAGTTTGCATGTCAGGTATATCAGTCCTATTTTATACTATATATATATATATTCATGTATATAGAGGCACCATCTATAAGAATGTACTGTAAATGTGGCTGCCAAAATGCAGTATTTTTCATCAGCTATTGTGTGAATTAACATATATTCAATTCTTCATCACTGTCAGGATGATCCAACCCTTACGATTCTGTGATTCTGTGTGATGTTTATAAGCATTAAATAATAAACTTTCCAATCATTTGAGAAGTTAGCTTGCTTGCATAAGATTAAACACTTTGGTGTAACTTTTGATCAATTACAACTTCTAATTACTGAAGTTTAAAGCAGACCATTTTTCCCAAATATAATTCAGGACATTCGTTAATTTTTCATTTCAAGGAAATGCAGGAGAATAGTTAAAGAAAGTTTATTAATTAGAGCTTAAAGTGGCCTAAATTCTGCTCCTCACAAATAAGATTATCCTGATTAGTTTTGGAAGATACTGAGAGTTAATATCCATATTTACTAGTCCGACAGCATATATAACTAAGAATAATTTACTCTTCCTCAGTCACTTACTTGAAACTCTTAATACTTGAGATAACAGAACATTTCTGATTATTTTAAAATGACAACCTTACACCAGTCAAAATCTGATTAACTTCAAGCTGAAGTCGCAAGCTTCACATGAATTTACCCAATGCTACAGTAATTTTGGTGTACTAGTAGTAAACCTGGCTTTCAGGTACAATAAATTAATTTAACTTCAGTATTTAAAGTGTCATTTAACAAAAGGAGAAATAATTACTTTACTATATGAATTTTATTTGGTATTGCACAATAAAAACAACTAAGAAATTTAAATGTATCTCCTTACACTTGGAAAATGTAATTTTAAAGCCTGTATTTTCAATCTTAAAAAAGAAGCAAACCAAAGCTACCACCAGAACAGGACTGCAAGGGATGTCAGGAGAGATCATCTACTATATTGTTTTACCCAAAGCAGATGAAGGTAAAGCAAGGCATATATCTGTTGATTTCCAGCAAGGCATTTCAGTCTCTTAAAGACAATCCACTGTTTTTGAGGCAGGGGGAGGGAGTTGGGTGGGGAGGTTGGGGATGGAGGCACCAAGAAGTGGTGCAATATTCCTTTCATCACTCCTGGACTGAATGCTCAAGCTCCACAGCTTTCATCCCACTTGTGATTACAGTTTCAAGACCTGTATGCTCAGACGTCTTTCCAGCTGTGGTTCACTTTCACTGGTTCTTCACATTTACAGGAAAGCAAGAACTGGGGATGAGGCCCACCTTCCCCCTCAGTTCAGGGATCTTATGCATTACACAAAAAAGAACTATTCTTAGCAATCCAGTTCCTACTTCTCTCCTGACTATGAGGAACCATCTCAAGCACTTACAGCTTCTCAGTCCTGTAGGCCTCCAGCTTCACTCTTTTTTGCCTGTTTTTCCCCCCTGATTGCTTCTTTTTAAAGCAGTTGCCCAGTCACAAGTGAGTTTTCATCTTTAGTTGCTTTTCCTAGGGTATTTCAGATAATGTCAACAGAACGTTTGGAAGCAATTCCATCCACTGTCAGTTATACCTAAACTTAGGTCAAATAAGCAGCTAACTCATGACACTGCAGTCTATTAGATTCCCTAAATATTTTTGAAAACTCTGCTCAATACTGGTATCAAAAATCAACAACTCTGACAGTGCTCTGAAATATAACAAATTAAGGTGACTTTAATTTGCAATTTAAGCTTCTACTCATTCATGATAAGTTAGTACTAGTGGAAAGCTTTGAACCAGAACATTATCTTCAAAATTCCATTTTATGTTTTCTCTGAGTAAAGCAAAATAATTATTAGGCACAATGAGTTGTTTTTTCTTTGATTGTATCAATCATGTCTGTCTAATAAAATAAAATATCTGTAGTATACTGTTCTACTTTAAGAAAATCACAACGAAGTGTCAGTGAAATTAAGCTATATTGTGTATACTGTTTTGTATGTATCCAGTTATTTACCCCAACTATGAAGAAAGTAAATTGGAATTTATTATTAGTAATCCGTCAGGTAAATACATACAGAATATTTAATAACTTGTGTTATTATTAATGTAGTTACTAATCCAGCATGGGAAAATGCCAAGTTTTTGCTTTTCAAAACACAATTTCTTCAAGTCTTCTGAAAGCTTATGTGCCCACTACAGCCTGTTAATGGTTTAGAAGAATTCTAGCTAGTTTTCCTGTGTTCTAGAAAAAGTGTCATCAAGTTTTGTAAATTTGACTACATCAAAATAATCAACCTGTTCCTCTATTCAGAAATATTTGTCCTTTATTTTTGTTAGTTTTAATAATTAGTTACAATTAAAGATTTTGTGAAGTTAAACAAGATGAATCAAGGAAGAAATATTTTTCATCATATCTCATTTGTTTTTTTAAAAGAAAATATCAATAGAAGACATCCTGCAACATTTTTAGTGAGCTTGTCTTTTTACAAAATGGAATTAAAAAGACACATCAGATCTAAGGAAGTTTTCATTTGTGTGCTTTAAAATACATAAACAGTATTTTAGCAGCAGTAAGCACCTAAAGCCTCAGGTAAAACTCATTAAAAATTAAACGACCATTTTTGCAGTAGAGAATGATCTTCTAGATTTCCTATCTTAATACTGAACTACATTAATTAAAGTATAATAGATCTGAGTTTATGTCTTTTGGCTAAGATAATATTTGCCTCCCACATTTGCAATAATTATTTAAAATTCAGCTAGCTATGCCTTAAGTTTATTTTTAAGACTGGAAACAATGCTAAGTCCAAGTTCAAATTTCTAAATGATTTTAGGATTATAAAAGCTTAAAAGAGCATACTCTTGCATTCCTTGCCCAGTATTATTTATTGTTGTAGCTTTCAGAGAAAAAGTCATAGGAATTATTCAAATCTGAGCAATTATTGACATTCTAAATCATCTGATACAAGTCTCAACTTAGCCTACCATCAGCCCTACCAGAAAAGTTATAAACAGGTGGACTAGGTTCCAAAGAAAAGCAATTTACAACATGAATGACAAAGTTCTTAGACTTTCACAAAAGTTAGTGTTATTGTTATTTCCATAAACATATTCAAAACCCAGTTACACAGCACTTATTGACTACAGAGCACTGCAATTTATCAGGCATGGCTGGTTTAATCAGGATAGAAAATTTAGCTGAGAACAAAAAGGTGAATATGAATAGGAAAGCAACTTTTAATATTCTTATAATGCCTAATTAATTTTCACTCTTGTATCTGTGACAGCTCTCTACTTGATTTATGACTTGGAGTAGGATGAAAATTAAGTAGCCAAGCTTATGCCTGTTGCTGTTCAGCAAAGCACCTGGACAGCCATGAGTGTACTTGACAAAAGAACATGAAGTCTGCTACAACATAAGCATTAGGACTTGAAAAGTTTCACATTAGTCTGCACATTACACTTCTACTTCAAAAATCAAATGTTCCAAGTGAAAAGAATTCTTTAGTTTTTAAAAAATATTCACCAGCTTTCAAATCACATAAAACATCCAGAAAAACAAACCAATTTACTATTTATTTACTAATTGACAGGGACAAGACATAACTTACATTCAAGAAAAAAAAAAGGAAATATTAAGCCCATATTAAATAAAAATTATTCCATCATACAGTGTCACACTAGTAAGTTTAAAAGAAAGTTGAAAACCAGAGATACAAAATTAAATGCATAGCACAGTAGTGCTTAAGTGGTAAACTAGGGCATTAACAGTAATCACAGAATCCCAGAATCTTAGGGGTTGGAAGGGACCTCAAGAGATCATCGGGTCCAACCCCCCTGCCAAAGCAGGTTCCCTATCTCATATTTACATAGATAGGCGTCCAGACGAGACTTGAATATCTCCAGAGAAGGAGACTCCACCACCTCCCTGGGCAGCCTATTCCACTGCTCCGTCACCCTCACTGTGAAAAAGTTCTTCCGCATGTTGGTGCGGAACTTCCTGTGCTCCAGCTTACAGCCATTGCCCCTTGTCCTGTCTCCACAGACCACTGAAAAGGGGCTGGCCAATTCCCCCTGCAACCCATGCCTAAGATATTTATAAACACTAATTAGGTCCCCCCTAAGTCTTCTTTTCTCCAGGCTGAAAAGACCCAGCTCACTCAGCCTGTCCTCATAGGGGAGATGTTCCAGACCCCTAATCATCTTTGTCGCCCTTCTCTGGACTCTCTCCAGAAGGTCCCTGTCTTTTCTATACCGGGGAGCCCAGAACTGGACACAGTATTCCAGGTGGGGCCTGACCAACGCAGAGTAGAGGGGGAGGATCACCTCCCTTGACCTGCTGGACACACTCTTCCTGATACATCCCAGGATCCCATTGGCTCTCTTGGCCTCCAGGACACACTGCTGGCTCATAGCCAACCTGTCATCAACCAGGACCCCCAGGTCCTTCTCCACAGAGCTCTTTTCCAACAGGTCATCCCCCAGCCTGTACTGATACAGTTTGTTATTCCTCCCCAGGTGCAAGACTTTACACTTGCACTTGTTGAATTTCATTAGGTTTCTCCCTGACCAGCTCTCCAGCCTGTCCAGGTCTCGCTGGATGGCAGCGCAGTGTTCCTGGTGTCAGCCACCCCTCCCAGCTTTGTATCATCAGCGTACTTGCTGAGGGTGGATGCTATTCCCTCATCAAGGTCGTCAATGAAGATATTCAACAGTTTTCATTTTCTTCCACAGAACTTGCATTAGGGAAAACACAAACCACCTTTCGTTATTGATTCCTTCCATTTTTAAATGAGCTCATTTGAGCTGTCAAAATTGAGATTATGCTTGACTACATAACACAAGCACAAAGCTGAAAACATTATATTTGGGAAAGCAGCCATCATTAAGAAATCATAATCATTATTAGAATCACTAAAACAACAAATTGACACTTATAGAACTTACTAAAAAAAAAGAATAAAAAATATAAACATTGGATAGCTTTTTGTTTGCTGAATACTGTTCCTTTTCCCTCTCCTCCAAAATATGTTATCTCAAACAAGATGTCCAGGGAGAAAATCAAAGCATAACACACTAGAATAATGATCATAATTAAAAGTTAGAATTGACTCTAAAATTAACTGGTATACCTAAGTTTAAAAGTAGCAAACATTTTCTCCTCCCCTATTTCTTTTAATGATTGTTTCATAAAAACCAGGCTGTTTTCTGACATTAATAAACAAATAATTTAGAGATAATCTTCTTTTACAATGCCACATGGCAAAACACACAGACAGTGGGTTGTACATTTACACCTGTAGAACACATACCTGCAACATTTTTTAAAAACTGTGTTAGAATGATGCATTCCACGTATTACAGATGTAGTGAACCCAAAATAGCAGCTTACAGTTCAGCAACTTGTTACCCATAGGTATAGGCACAGTCACCATTCCATATTTTCACTGGATGATTTCATAAGTCTGAAACCAAGTTTGTTGAGCCCTTTAAGTTAATAATTAATTTTATATAACTCATTGATACTTGCCTGCAGAATTTTCTAGGGGAAAAAATGACTGAAATAGAAAATTATAATTACAAATATTTAACCCTATGTAAGATTTGACGGAAAGAGCTCAAAATATCAAAATCTGAAAGTGACTACCCCAGTGCACGTAAGCAGCATTTTTCAAGGATTTTCCTGAGATCTGACATTGTAGTATAAACTTACACTGAAATAACTTAGGGCAAACTAACCTAAAAATGTTTCAAGTATAAAAAATAGTTTTAAAAAACACCACGATTGACATTGCAATTCTTGCACATGCCCTCAAATGTCTTGTTCACAGAACCACAGAATGGTTTGGATTGGAAAGGACTTCAAAAGTTCACCTAGTTTTTACCCCCTGCAAGGGGCAGGGACACTCTCCACTAAACCAGGTTGCCCAAAGAACACTTCTAGGGTGGGGGAATCCACAGCTTCTCTGGGCAACCTGTTCCAGTGCCTCATCACTTTCACAGTGAAGAAGTTTTCCCTAATGTCTAATCTAAATCTACCCTCTCTCAGTCTAAATCCCATTACCCTTTGTCCTGTCACTCCATGCCCTTGGAAACAGTCCCTGTCCAGCTTTCCTGTAGGCCCCTTCAAGCACAGGAAGGCTGCTCTAATGTCTCCCCGGAGCCTTTTCTTCCCAATGCTGAACAAGCCCAACTCTCTCAGCCTATTCTCATAGCACAAGTTAGAAACTGCTAACTCAAATTTTTTTTTTTTCCATTAGAGATTTTATGACCTCAAATGCAATTACTCTGAAGAAGCAATTTTAACTTGTGAAATAAAAATAATTTGAACATGGGACCTTAGGAGGAGTTAGTTATAAACAATTTACAAGAGCACTGTAGCATTTAAAAAGACCTTTAAGCAAATTTTGAATAGCAGCAGAACATTTACAGAATGCCCAGTATTAGGGGAAAAGAAGGCTACATGCTTTTGTTGCAATTTGTGAGCAGTTTCCTTATCTCTTGGTGATTTCTTTGTGTTTGTAATGTATGGGAAACAAATGGGTGTTCTTTTGGATCCCATGCACTGATTTTACTCAAAAAACAAAGTCAGTACTGCAGCATTTTCTTCTTTTGGTGTAATTCTGAAATACTTTTCCCTTGGGAACGGCAGTTCATTTTGCAATTTAGCTGCATGAGTATATCTAATGAAGTATGGTATCTTTTAATTTTCCAGCTCTATGTAGCAACTTACCAGTAGTGTGAGCACAGTAATTCACATTGTTTCTGTGGGATTTTTCATGAACATACAGAGGCAGCCTACTCACATCATCAGAATCTAGAACTTCTGCAGTGTCAGCTTTGTCATGATCTGACATATAATTTAATGGCAAACGTCCAGGATGTTCAGTTGGTTTGAAGTTGTTCCTTACTGAAACATCATTTGCTGGAATAGACTCTTTGCTTCTTTTCTTGGAAGTACTATGGGACTTTGAGAAACCTGCATCAAGCAAGACCATGTTTGTAAAAGAGTCTTTGCAACAAACTTCAGGAGAATTCTGTGGTTCCTTCGGTACTTGTACCCGTACTTCATTCAAATCAGATGATGAAAAGTAGTCTTCATAAGAATCCTCTTCATGACAAAGAGACTTGCTACATGTGGCATCTGCTTGCAAGAACACTGTAGACCCTGATGTACCCAGTTCTGTGGTAGCCAGTTTCAGACTAGATAGCATTTGTAGTTTCTTCCTCTTCTTGCCTTCAAGAATAAAATTATTTCTGTCAGCAGGGATGCTTCTATCCAATGAACACATATTTAAGTCTTCACTGTTCATAGGTGAACTAGAGAGACTGCTGATCAAAGTAGGAACAGTATTTAACTTGACCATTGTTTTGGAAGGAGTAATAGGACTCAAGCCCTTGATTTGCAGAAGAGAACCTTCATTCGCAACTGAAGCAGTCATGCTATTTTCATTCTTCTGATTTTTCTTTGGAAACTTTTTTAGATCTTTCTTTTCTAAAGACAATTTGTCATCCAAACTGTGCTGCAAAATCTGTCTCTTTCTTAAGCTTCTTCTGCTGTGTTGTTTTGGTGTTAAGCTCCTCTGCTTATAGCCATGTGAGGGAGAATTCACTGATGCACCAGATGCATGACTATCAGTCCAAGTACCACAAGTGTGCTTTACTAACTCTGTTTCCTGCCTCTTTAGTTTATCAGTTCCCCATAGAGAATCAGAGCTTGAGTTCAAGCAGTCTTCAATTTTTTTTCCTACAAAATATGAAAAGTGGCAATATAAATATATTGAACAAAACAGTAAGTACCAAATTTCTCAGTAAAATACATCTGAAATTACTGAAAAAATTAGTCACTTTTATGGATATTATATAGCAAATCATCAAAACATAAACAGAAAACAGATTAGAAACAAATCACATTCTATATTGACAAGAAGCTTTAGCAATCATATCTTCTTACCTGGTAATAACTATCTTTAAGACTTGCTCTACATTCTTGATATAAAGCAGCAGGGGAACTTTTGCTCTTGCATTTGTTGAGAAAAATAGCAAGATTTTACACGGATAAAGCCAGCTACAATAGTTCCATCATTAGCACGCTGCTGACTCATATTCAGCCTGCAGTCAACCAACATCCCCAGGTCCTTCTCTGCCTGACAGTTCTCCAGCCAGTCCCCCCCAAGCCTGTAGCGCTGCATAGGGTTGTTATGTCCCATGTGCAGCACTCTACATTTGGCCTTGTTAAACTTCATCCCATTGGTCTCAGCCCATCAGTCCAGTCTGTTCAGATCCCCCTGGAGAGCCTCCCTACCCTCAGGCAGATCAACACTTCCTTCGAGTTTAGTGTCATCTGCAAACTTACTGGGGGAGCATTCAATCCCTTCATCTAGGTCTGAGCCCTGGGTCACCGGCCTCCAGCTGGATTTTGTTCCATTTATCACCACCCCTTTGGGCCTGGCCATCCAGCCAGTTTTTAACCCAGCAGAGGGTCCACCTGTCAAGGCCAGTGGCAGCCAGTTTCTCAGTCATAATGCTGTGAGAAACTGTGTCAAAGGCTTTACTGAAGTCCGGGTAGACCACATCCACAGCCTTCCCCTCGTCCATTAAGCGGGTCACTTTGTCATAGAAGGCAATCAGGTTAGTTTGACAGGATCTACCTTTTGTAAACCCATGTTGACTGGGCCTGATCCCCTGGCCATCATGCATGTGCTGCATGATAGCCCCCAAGATGACCCTCTCCATGATCTTCCCTGGGACTGAGGTCAGACTGACAGGCCTGTAGTTCCTCGAATCCTCCTTCCGACCCTCATGATTCCTCATGCTCCATTTTCCTTGAATTCTTACTTCTACATACTTTGCTACTTAAGAAATACTAAAATAATTCCATTTTAAATATAAATGATAGAGCAAATATATACAGTTCCATTTCAGTATATTGCACTTTCCAAAATAAGAAATACAGGGCACGTATTCTTTTTAATTTCTGTACTACATAAAGTCGTATTACTTACCCAGTAACGCTGCACCTTCTGAATTAGTTAAGGTACAAGTAGACAGTGAGCAGTCTCCTGGTGAACCACTTGAAGGCATCTGAGACAGCTGTGAAGCTAGGAATTTGTTAATAAAAATCTAGTTAGCCCTATTTGCAAACATACAGATTTTCACACCATCTACTCATATTTCAGAACAGCTCAATTCTAAGACACGTCATTGTTTTACCAACTCCCTATAACTATATAAATATAGACTGCTCAAGAGTATCTCAAATGTATATACAGTAAAAAAGCTGTTAAGCTAGCCCACAATTTTAAGCAATTGTTTTCTAGGTAACTCAGTGAAACAAATACAACCTATGTAAAATAAATGAGATGTTATTTTTCACCCACATATCATTGGTTCTTTACTTTCTCTTATACTTACCATTGAAATTATAAACGGACAGTCCAGTTGACAGACTGCTTAAAACTTGAAATACTGTGAAATCCACATTCCCTGCCCTCTCTCCCAGTTTTCCACATTTAAGCACTTTATTACAAAAACCTAATGACTTAGGCCTCAATACTTTCACAGTAAGGTAATGTGAACACTAACAATTATTTGAAAGCTGAACTACAGATTTAATGCATCAGGATGTGCATTTTTAAGTGAACTAGATTTATTCAGTTAAGTGATTCAAATTATTTTTTTTAAATCCTGCTCTTCAGTAGCTGGAGAGATATCAATTTTGGACTCCTTTTTGAACAGTTTGCCTCAGAGTAATAACATTACAATCTGTCAAGTACTGCATTCACATTAAAAATGAAGAGGAAATAAGATCTAGAGTCTCACTAAAGTTTACCTAAGTTGCATTAATATCAGTTTACAAGTTTAGAAAGTCTAGCTTAAACATTATTTCTCTTGAGCAGTCTAGCATTTAGAAACTCTTTTTGGTGATGATTGCCTTTCATGACTTCTTGTGGTCTTCAATAGACACAAACTAAAAGCTAAAGCATTTTCACACCTACTTGACACCTAGCAAGAAGGGAGGGCATGCAATCAAGTAAGATATGAAAAATATTCTGAAAGCCAGAGCAAGAAAAATACGTCAAAAATTCAGCAATAAAGATGGTAGCCATTGGGGCATGTTCATGGATAAGCAAAAATTTAACTTCTTACCAGTAAGAGAAATATTTTCTCTTTTTTCCCTCATCTCCTTTAATCTTCTTTCCATTACATTACATTGATCTTTTATCTTACTAATAGGGCTGTATACAAGTGAACCATTGTCTTCAAACAGTAAAACTGGTAGATCTGTTCCAACAAAATGAAATTGCATTTGTACATTAATATTTACATGCTGTAGCAGCTTCAGCTGAAGTTGATTTTTTCCTCAAAAAAAGCTTGAAAAAAATAGATTCCTTATACCTGACATCACTATAGATGCCTTAATACCACAAACGGGAAAAGAATCCCAAAAACTAAGTCAACTTTATGTCTCATGGTGAGATGCATAAAAATTAAAAAACCCAAACCCCATCATGTGCCTTACAGAAATAAGTAGTGATATTTGAATCTTAGTTCAAAGTAGTTCTTACCACTAGTACTTGCTTTTTGAAAAGCTAGTTCTTTAGCCATCTTGTCCAGCCTTTTCTGCAGCTTCCTATCATTTTCTGGAGTTCTTTCAACAAAGTCTTTTGGCTGCATACATTTGTGCTACAAGACACAAAATATTTTAATTAGATGGTATAGAACTGTCAGATGTAACCACACTTCCATTTACCTACAACTTTATCACAATATTTATTGTGTTTAATTCTCTGTTAACTCACTCACCTTGAGAGACAGAGATAATTGTAGAAGTTACCATTTACCAAAGTGCACTTAATATGAAATAAGAAAGAATCTAACAGATTTTTCAAAATTTGATTTTACTAAAAAGGAGACAAAGTAATCTTTGTTTTTCTGTTTGTAGCAAATCACCAGCTTGAAAGATTTTTCAAGATTTTTTTTTGAATACCAGGATTTTAGGCTTTATAACAACTGAGTGGAACATAAGCCACATTACTGCCCTTTTTTATTAATCATTACATAATTTTAAGTATCCATTTCTTCATTCACCAATATAAACATGTTAATTTTATTATCCTTTCTTCAGATGTCACACCATCACAGCCATAGCCTACCTTTAAAAACCTACTCAGGTGGACAGGTAGGTTACAGAATGTTCTGACAATAAACACTTCAAATGCCTGAGGTCAGAAAGTTCCCACTTTCAAGTTTACTACTCTAGGTCTATAAAAAAAAATCACGTACCTTCCTTAACAGTAGTGGTAATGCTTCATTAGTGTTTACTGCAGGAAATAAGGATTCATCAACATATACTCCAGTTTCTCGACACCTGTATAATAAATTAAAGCAGGCATGGGTTTTTGTGGTCTTGTTTTGGATTTTTGGATTGTTTTGTTGGTGGTTTTTTTTAAAGAATGAGAAACTACTGCAAAGAGTTGTTTGAACTCCTTGATAATGAAACAATACTTCCTAAGTATGTATCTTTAGTGCAACTGAATTTTTAAAAAAAATCCATTACACACCAAATATAGGACAATACACTTTTTTATACTAATAATGCCTTCTAAATCGCTGTTCTAACTCAAGGATTCCCCCTCATGTTATTTTGCATGCATTCAAAAATCTCTGTATTAAGCCCTTCTGGACAAATTCCCATAAACCTGAAATCTTGCCCTAATACTTGTGAAGACCATAGACTTCATTTGTTCACTAGCTGGTGAACTTAACCTTGACTTAGTCACTGTGATGACATCAAACTCCTAGCTACAATCTACAGAATGTCCTGGCAGGGGGTGAAATTTTTCTGTTCAGGAAAACAACGAAGGTGGCTTCATTTGACTGTGGCTTTCACATCTTGCCCATTAGTCTGTTTTCTACCTTTTCTTTTATACACAATGCTAAAACCAGCCCCTTATTGAGAAGCACTCTGTATTTATGCAAACTTTTTTTTTAATTACAAAACCAGAACTCCAACAGATACCTTGCCTGCAGTTTTTTCCTGTCTTTTCATATTCAAAGACTGACTCAAGAACAGCAGGACTTAGGTTGCCTTGGAATATGATACAATCTACTGTATTTGTGAATGCTAAGGATGATATCGAGGCAAGGACTTGGTTATTAATACACAAAGTTTCTTGATCAAAATCTGTAAATGCAGTTTTATTCTTAAACAATAAATAATAAAACCTGCTACAGGAAAGAGTATGGAACCCTATCAGACTACACCAGAATTCCCCAGAAGTCATTCAAGACTGAGATTCTAGTGACACCTAGTGATCTACTCCAAAGTTTGCACCTATGGAATTACACTCTAATGCTTACTCAGTTTTTAAATAAAGAACTGCACCACTACACTTGACCATTAAATACAAGAATAGTTTACTTTGCTAACAAATCTGAATGTAAATTATTTTCTGTCTTATTTGTGACATGGTACACGAATTCACAGGTAAAGTTTCCCAATTATGGGTCTTATTTGGAAGTATTAATTTTTCTTTTTTTAAATTTAGACACAGATTGTATCAATTCCATCTTACTTATCAATACCATCTTTCTGTAGTTGTTTTTTGATTTTGAGGTTTTCACTGAGCTATGTGAGTTGCAGAAATACTAAAACATTTGTTTACAGTGATCCCAAAGCTGTCACTCACTTTGCATTAAGCTTACAATTTATTTGCATGAATCCTATAGCAAGTCCATGATTTTCTGCACTGTTTTTAGACATACATACTCTTCTTGAAAGCAAAAAAGGAAACAAATCACTTCAATTTAAGAAAAATTAATTACTCGGGAGTTTCAATTTTTTTTATTATTTCAATTGTCATATTAAGAGCCTTCTTCCCAATCAAATTAACCCCTATTAAACTGTAGATCTGCATTCAGATGAAATTCAAATAGATGCTGATGTTGTAAAGCAGAGGCTTCCAATACAGGTTTGCTGCAGATCATTGGAGAGCATACTGGAAGTCCAGTAAGAATTCAACAAGGCAATGTTCACCAAATGCTGGGCAAATCCTTTTACTCTAATGATTTGTGCTGGGTTTTGCATGGCAAAAAGTGATTATTATAGTATTTTTCAAATGACAGGGCATGTTCCTCTATGAGGCTCAACTACTGCACAGGGTAAGGTAACACTAGTCTACACACGTAACGGTTTGGAAGTAAGGGTCAACTAGCTGCTAAGTGTAAGAGTATTTGGCACAAAACAGAAGAATCAGGAAACACTGCAGTAATTGTTTGTGATTTGCTTCCTTGTCTGGTGTTTTCAGAGCTAACATAAAAAATTAATATCCAGATTATAAATACCATATACTTCAGCATCCTGTTTCCAATAAGAAGATTCCCAAGAGCATGTGAAAACATGAAAACACAGCAGAATATTCCCAATTTACTTTGCTGGGTTCCACAGATTTATGGGTTAAAGATAGTCAGATGCAATACTGTATCTGTTTTTTGATAGAACTATGTGTTTAACTGCTTTAGCAGGTTTTTTTTAAACCAGACTATGATTCTGCAGCATAGAGTTCTACTCTGAATCTGCCTTCAGAGTCATGCAATAATTTCCAATTCTTCTACTGGAAAGAAAATATACATTAATTCCCATTCAGCCTCTCCATATGAACCTTTGTGTTCACGGAAGGTTCTCCCTCTCCACCCCCACTTCTTTCCAGGCTGAAGAACTGTTGTATCTTTAATCACATCTTGGGAGAAAACTTTTTTATAACTTTAGTCATGCTTGTTGCCATGTTGTTACAACATTCCATGATAAAATGCTGTCATCCCACTATATGAGGTTTTATGTTCTATTTAATTTGATTTTAACTACTGCTGAAGTGATAATGCCACAAAAACATTTACCATAAGCCCAAAAATCTTAATTTTCCCCTCACACCATGCAATGACTTCTGAAATACTTAAGAACACTATTTAAAACATAACTCTTCTTGATACCAGCAAGAATTCTATTCCATTCACTATCTTCGCTTCTTAATAGAACTTCTTCCATTTTAAGGAGACTCCTTCTAATACACTCCAGGATGCCACTGGCCTTCCTGACCATGAAGACATACTGCTGGGTCAAGGTCATCCTATTGTCCATCAGGACCCCCAGGTCCCTTTCCCCTCTGCTGCTCTCCAACAGTCCCGTCCCCAACCTATACTGATACCTGGGGTACTTCTCCAGATGCAACACTCTACACTTACCCTTGATATATTTCATTAAATTTCCTCCTGCCCGACTCTTCAGCCTAAGCCTTGCTGAATGTCAGCACAGCCCTCTGGTGTGTCAGCCACTCCTCTCAATTTTGTGTCATCAGCAAACTTGCTGTTCCCTCATCCAGGTCGTTGATGAATATATTGAACAGTACTGGTCCCAGTACTAACCCCGGAGGGATTCCACTAGATAGAGGTCTCCAGCTAGACTGACCCACTGACCACAACTCTGACTTTCCTTCAACCAGTTCACAATCCACCTCACTACCAATCCTCCAGACCACTTCAAACCTCTGTTTAGCTGCAAGGATGCTGTGGGAGATGGTGTCAAATGCTGTACTGAAACCAAGGTAAACCACATCCACTGCCCTGCTATCATCTATCCACCTGGTTATGTCTTCACAGAAGGCTATCAGATTGGTATACTTCAATCTAAGATGCATGGCCTTGTGTACCTTTTGGCATTAACTTTAAACTAAAAGGTTGAAGAAAAAAGGATTACAGAGAAGTTCAATCATAATTTACAGCTTGGAGGTGTATTTGTCTCCTGCAATAAAATACATCTCTATTCCCCATGATTTTCCCAGTTCCAATGAACCTCATCTTCTAAGCCATATAGCAAGATCTCGCCTTATCCAGAGCTATGATCATGCTAGGAACACTTCAAAAAATGCCAAGAAGATGTTAGTCTACTTTTTCCTAACAAACAGCTTCAGTTTTCCCTTCAGACCCTTTTTCCTGTCTTTCCCTTTGTTGCTGGTATCCAAAACCAGTTTCTTGAGGCTTTAGTACCTGGATCTCAAAGCTCTATGCCACCCCCTATAGCATAACATATTCAGCTGTCTCTGAGCTTTCTGCAGCATTAATCCACTCAATACCTTCCTGCACTGCAGAGACTCTTGTAGTGAAACTGCTACTACAGACAGCATTTCTGTATGACTTATCCTAGACTCTCCCCTGTAAGGCACTCTCAGTCTTCTTCCATTGCAGATTCTGCTCACCTAGACTTTTCTGGGATCCTTTTCACTGTAGCACATCCAAGTCCTCAAACAGTTTATAGTTCCTGTGATAAAGGCTTCAAATTCTACATGTATACACTTAGACATCTGAAGAGCATATTGCATTTTATAACCAAAGATTCCTAATGAAATGACCATCATTCTCATAGCAGCAGGTCACAAGAAGATATATTCAAATAAATAAAATTTTGCATCACACTCATTTTTGAGACCTTAGCATATTTCTCATTGGTGTTAAAACTAGCTGAGTTGTGTAGCTGTAACTTCTATATCTGATATTCTTTAAAAAAAATCCTGCTTCTGCAGAACTGCATACATTTCTTTTTTGGCTAAAAGACTTGCATCACAGGTTTTGCAGTTGCACTGACCTACATTTAGGTAGCTGCACAGCTCAGTCCCCATCTTCTTAAAAAACACCCAACTTCTGCACTTAGACTTCTATATCTTCATGCATATTACAATTCATATAGGAAGGGGCCCCTATTTAACTTATATTTTAGTTTCTATTATCCCAGCAACTTATCATTTGGATTGTCTAACACATGCACGCTCTTAAACATTGGAGGAGAATTCAGTTCAAGTGTAAAAACTAAGTTAGGCCTCACACACACTTTGTAAATTCAGAGGAGCAACCATCTACTTGCAAATTATCAAGGACTAGCTACCAAATGTCTTAGAAGCCAGGCTACTTATGTATCTTTTTCTTTCTTTCTAGGACATATTCTTTCTCCAGGAGTTAAGTAGAAAACCAGTACAATGTCCTTAATGAAATGTGCTTTTCATATGAAAATGGAAGAACTCTATTCAACATAAATATCTGGTCTTTTCTGCCTACACATGCCATTTGAGAGCAAAGGAGGAGCATACTGATCGGTTAACAAATATACAATGGAACTATTTAAACACATCCATTTTTCAAGAGTTAGTATTTTACCTTCTCATGCACGTAAAATACCTTTTAATAGGAATGTTATCATTTAATCATAGACTTATCACTATGTAAAGTACCTAAAACCCCAGGTACTGTACACAAGCTTTTAAATATAATAACACCAGAAACCATTATCTCTAGAACAGGTCACATTATATTCAGGAGTACTCACTTCTCCACCCAGAGTACAGAAACTAGTTTTACACCCATCTTCTCTGCTTTTTTCCAAGTAGTCAAACGTCCATCTTTGAAGACTACATGAGTCACATGCTTGTTCAAAGTTTTGGAAACCTGCAGAAGTACACAGAGAGTTCATATTTAAGTCTGATAATCAGATGCAACTAGCAAGTGCAGCCCACTTTTAATGTATAAACCATTAGAATAAGGACTTACCCTGTACATTATGTCAAGGACTATTTTGATCTTTCCCATCTTCAAGCAATCAAAACTGAAATCTCAATAGTCAAGCCAACGTAACACACGCTAGAGGGCAAGAGTAGTCTTTTTTTCAAGCTTCTTTTCTCTAGGTTACCATATTAGTAGTCTTTTTTTCAAGCTTCTTTTCTCTAGGTTACCATATTCATCTCCCTACTCTAGCTGTATCACTAATCTTACATTTTATTTACGTAGCCCAACATAATTTCTTAGGCAATAGCCTGTACAGAAAGTAGATGCCACTATCCAAAGAAAGGAGCTGGGGATGTTTAGCCTGGAGAAGAGGAGGCTGAGGGGAGACCTTATCACCACCTACAATTACCTGAGAGGGGGTTGTAGAGAGGTGGGCAATAGTCTCTTCAACCAAGTGACAGGAGATAGGGTAAGTGGAAATGGCAAGAAGCTGCACCAGGGCAGGTTCAGACTAGATGTTAGGAAAAAAATTTTTACTGAAGAGAGTTTTCAGGGCCTGGAAAGGGCTGCCCAGGGAGGTGGTTGAGTCACCTTCCCCGGATGTGTTTAAAAAAAGGGTAGATGAGGTACTTAGGGATATGGTTTAGCATAAGACAGGAACGCTTGGACTCGATGATCTTAAAGATCTTTCCCAGCCTTGTAATTCTGTGATTTTGCAAAATGCCAAATGACATCGTTTACTTAGCAAAGTTCCCATAGGCCTAAAGAGTACAGATAACGTAATCTTTTAAATTAATTCTCATCAATAAAGATCACTTAGCTTTGAGGGAAAGCTGAAACCAACCAACCAAAAAAATATTTTATGGGACCACTTTTTAAAAAAAGTGAGTAAAACCCCTTAAAGTCAGTATAGCTAATATCATTGACATTTTCATTGTGTCATGCAATGGATCAAGTCTTCAGTCATCAGCCTCTACTGACAACTAAGTGACAATCTTTCTAAATCTAGACACTCCATTCTTCACAATCAACATTGGAGAGACTTCAGTTAGAGAAATTTAGTTGTGAAGACAAAATATCCTACACATTAAACTGTCTAATCAGTTACTGTGATTGCTGACATGGTGAGATCTGTACAATTTGTATTTTACTGCACCATCTTCTCAGCACAGCCAAATAGAAATAGCTGCATAGCTTTCTGTTGCACACTCAATTGCATTACTATCCAACATGTTGGATTTATATTTGGTTTTAAGAAAAGTACTCCAGTTTTCAAAAAAAGCCTGGTGGCAAGATGATTTATTGCTTCTTGGAATACAAAAAAACCCCACAATTATTTAAGTACCTAGCTATATAGAACCAATTCATCTCTTTCGGAATAAGTTATGACTACAGATACAACTGCTTATTTGCCTATGTTAGTATCCAGCTCACAGCCCATGCACAACTACGGGCTAGGTGGAGAACGGACTGAGGGCAACCCTGAGAAGGGCTTGGGGAAGGCTAACTGTATCCTGGGCTGCATCAAAAGAAGCATGACCAGCAGGTAAAGGCAGGTGATTCTCCTCCTTGGCTCTGCTTAGACCCCCACCTTGAGCACTGCATCAAGCTCTGGGGCACCCATCATATTAAGAGCATGGAGCTGTTTGAGAGAGTCCAGAGAAGAGAGTCCACAAAGATGATCAGAGGGCTGGAGCAGCTCCCCTAGGAAGACAGGCTGAGAGAGTTGGGCTTGTTCAGCCTGGGGAAGAGAGGCTCTGGGGAGACCTTACAGAAGCCTTCCAGTACCTGAAGGGGGCCTGCAGGAAAGCTGGTTGGGGACTTCTTATAAGGGATTGTAGTGATAAGACAAGGGGAAATTACTTTAAAAAAAGAGTAGATTTAATTATTAGGAAATAAATCTTCACTATGAGGATGGTGATGCCCTGGCACAGGTTGCCCAGAAAAGCTGTGGCTGCCTCCTCCCTGGCAGGGTTCAAGGAGCTTTCTTTGGGCAACCTGGTCTAGGGGAGGGTGTCCCTGCCCATGGCAGGGGGTTGGAACTGGATGATTTTTAAGGTCGCTTCCAACCATTCTATGATAGATCTGATAGAAATATTTCTTGTTCTTGAGAGCCTGAGAGTTCTTTCTACATGCTTTTATAATAAAATGTTATTCTACTGTTCTGTCACACTCAGCTAAATTCATAGAGAGGGGGGTTTTGGGAGATCATCAGAATTTCCTAAAGATTAAGACACACCCACATGTGCACACTTAAAAAGTACAGGGAGTTCAAGCAAGTGTTATTTAGAGCATGATGTGGGCTGTAACAATCTCCATTAACTGGTGATAACATGCAAGAGGAGAAGATGCCAGTTTTATTTTGGTCTTGTCTGAAATTTTACAGCTGGCAATTAAACATTTTTCACCTACAAGCCAGCTATACTTGATATGGAAAAAAACAATCACTGAAACATCCACAAAGACTCATAGCTTTGTTTTAAGTAGCCCCTCCTGGAGTTGAAACACATTTGTAGGATAGTGAAGAATAGAATTTCACTGTACTTAGGTTAAAAAATACTGTCATTATGACAGAGCAACTGCCTACAAGTTAAAGAAAACAAAACATACAATACATACTTGTCAACCAGCTTTTCAACACTGATTTGCTTTGCCCACAGTACATGACAAGCCCAGTGCTTCACAACAAATGGATGCTATCATATTAACATACAAAGAGGTTTGTAGCTACAATGGGGCTTTAAATGTATTTCCCCTCTGCCACCAGTAAGAATTCCACAGCATGTTCATCTACTGCCAGGTATTCTTTCCTACACTTTAACAGCTCATACATACATGACAAGCAGGACAAGCAAGCTAGTTCATAAGAGCTTTCCTATTGTATTTATTTTGAAATAGTTTCCTTACTTTTGCTCCCATATCAAGAAGTTGGTGTTCAAAAGTGTTTGAGTAATTTTCTGTTCTGTTAGATGACCAAACGTCTACATATGCAGAAATACCTGGATTAGGAGAAAGAAAACAAACAGCTAATGAAGCATATACTATAGTAAAACTGGTTAAACTGCCTTTAAAGATAAAATTGCTTTTATATGTAATGCATTCAGCAGCAAACACAGCTTTTAATAAACTAAGCGTCAGATGTTAGCCGCACATTCTTTTTACAGTGTTTCCCTTGAATTAGTTGCAATGAAACAAACTTACAAGTTTGAGGCTAGTTACACAGCTCCTCACTTTGTCTATTTAAAACATAGTAGCAGCTTAACAAGCACTGCAGTATCCTTATACTACTGCTTACCCTTATTATTTTATCACTAATCTTTAGGTTAATCAAAAAAATTTAAGACAAGTTGATGTAGCACAAGTTTCAGAACACAAATAAACATTACAGAATTATTTCTTCCCCAATCCCCCAGAAGACTGCAGAAATACTACTTAGTTTTCAGTTGAGCTCAAATTCCACCCATACGTATCACAGGGGCTAGTACAATTTTATGTCAGTTGCTTTATGTAACTGTATGTATATCACATTTAAGTAGCTTCATTTATCAACCAGGTGTTTAACCTATTTGAGCCTTGGTTGAGAGGACCTTTAACTGAACAAACCCAGATGTATTCACAGGAGGCACAAATGAAACTCACAATCACCTCTTCATTAATTTTACTCAGGACAGGCACTGAAGTGACCTACAGCTCCACTGGGCATGTCAATTTCCCCATTTTGAATGATGAGTCAGAGAAGTTCCAGAAAACTAGAGAAATACTGGTTCACCAAAACCAATTTTACACAAACTACAGGCCAGACAACTCTGAGAATTAACAAGCAAAATCAAGTGTGTCTATTTAAAAGGGTCTGATTCATTGTTATGTGGTGCCATCAGTCTTCTCTCTAAACAAAATCCAGAAAAACGCTCCAACAGAAGTGCTTTTATAAAGATTAACATTTTTTTATAATTGCTAAAAACACTTTTAACATGCAAGAGAAATATGGAACATAAAACCTCTCCTTAGCCAAATATTCTCATCACTACTGTGACTGTGGGAACTTAAAACAAGTCTACTCCAATGCACTTGTCTTCATGCTGCTACTGGGCCAAAGCAGCTTTTGCCAGTTGCCTCTTTTTCTTGCTGACTCTATTGTGAAAAATACTGCACTGACACTTGAAAAAACAGTATCTTCCTCTTGCACCAAATACTTTAGAACCTTCATAGTTATAATTTTCCTAGAAAAACAATTTGGGCATGTTAATGATGCTCAAACTAGGAACTTGGAGGAACATCACTTCAAAGCTGCCTCTGTAGGCTCGAAGGTGCATTTTACAATGATTAGCTAATCAAACGCACTCCAACAGAAATAAGGCACTGTGGGATTTTTGTGCCGTTGATGGGACGTGAAGAAGGGTTTGCAGCTTTCTCAAACTAGGCCAGTTCTGAGCAGAGCTCATTTCTTGTAAAGGGCAGCCTCTGCTTCAAGGCCTCAGGCGAGTCAATGCGAGTAGGGAAAATAAACACCGGAGGGCAACCTGGCGAGGCAGAATTTTAGAAAAACGCAGAAGCCGAACAAGATCAAGCCAGGACTGACCGGGAGAGGATGCGCGATGCAGGGCCCACGCGTGGCAGCGGAGGAGTGCGGGCAGCCGCCCCACGGGGCAGCCGCGCCCCGCCCCCGGCCTGAAGGAAGCTTCCCTCCCTGCGGAAGCTCAGCTCCCGCGGCCACGCAGCCCCGCCGGGCCTGCGGCCGGGCACTACCCCGGACCCGCGACCCAGCGGGACAGGCCGGCAGACGGAGCCCGCCGCTCGTTTCGGCAGGATTGACTCGCCATCAGGCAGAGCGGCCCCGCGGCGGAGCCCCCTCCGTCCCGCCCCCCTCTCGCGACTACGGGAGGGACCCCCACTCGCGGGGGAGCCACGCCACGAAGTCGAGCTGAAGAATGACTCGCCCCGAGAGCTTAGGTCCCACCCCAGACTCGGCGCCGAGCCGCCCCCAGGGAGAGAGCTGGTCGGGGAAGGCGGCGAGCGGCCGCCGCCCGACGGAGCTCCCTCAGCTGCCTCGGCCCCGCCAGGCCCGGCCTAGGAAACTTGCCAGGAGGCAGTGAGAAAGGGCCGCAAGGAGAGGAAAGCCGAGGAAGAGCTTGTAAATAGGACCCACTCCAGCCCAGCGGCTCCCCTCCACCGACACTACCCTCACACGGCGGACGAGCCGGTACCTTTGAGAACAGGCTCCATTAGCAGTGCAGCTCTGCTCCCCGCCACCGTTTAAACCCGCCTCCACGCACCGCGCCGGCGCGCTGTGCTGTGCTGTGCCCCGACGCGTCTGCTATGGCTGGCCGGCTGCCGGTAACGGTCTGGGTCTGTTAGCTCCTGGCCGGGTGGTGGGAGCGCGTTGGTTCCGCGGTGTCTGAGCGGTCCCAGCGGGCGAGGGGAAGCCTGCGGGCAGGACCTGGCTGGAGGTGTGAGTTCTGACGCCCCGCACTCCTTTACAGAAGAGATAGGTGTGCTCTGTCCAGCCAGCTCCTGCCAAGTGAGGCTGCGGGGGAGCCTCGGGGCAGCCGCATGCTGCTGAGAACAGGCGTTTTGGAAAGCCAGACAGGGGAACTTGCTGTGTCCGCTCTGAGGAGTCCTCATGAGGCTTCCCGGGATTGTTTTTCATTGTGGGAAGGCACATCAGGGAACCAGCGTCCTCTCAACACTTCTGGTGACCCAAACTGGTGTCTGAAGTGAAAAAAACAGAGAAAGCCAACGAAATGGGGATTAACAAACGGGCAGAGCCAGGTGGCTCTTACCAAAGCATCCGAAAGCACCTGAGGGAAACTCTACTATTAACAGTGTATATTAGTAACATATTAGTAAGCTCACCCTTACATGAAATGGCTTTGGTGGACTGGAGTGTAGCAAATGTGATACAGGAGGGAAGTAAGAGAGAGAAAAACTTTTCTTCCCCCGGGAAAAACTGATAAAATTTATAGTAAAATAATGGAATTAGGGACTACAAAAAGATTAATAATATGAAAGAAGGAGCGCATTTTTTAAAGGAAAAAGATGCACAGCTTTATTATGCAGCTCACCCAGAAACACAGGCGTTGCTATATGGTTGTATAAATCGGTGCTATTCACAAATTTCAATGAATAATAATAAGCAGGAGAAATGGAAAAACAATAGAGATGCAAAACAAGGATACTGCATGATTTCCATATGAGAAGTAGCTGTTCAGACAAAGACTCATCAGCCTGGAAGGCGGATGTGTCTAAAATTTTGAACACATGGAGAAGTTGAACATGAAGTGGTGCATTCCCAGTGAGAACTTAGAGGCACCAAGTGAAACTAGCAGGTGGGGTCTTCTCGGAAGGGATGTTTCCACATTGTTCCTTATCAGGCTGTGAGAGTGTGTTCAGTGCTGGCAAACCACATGGTTTCTAGAAGCAAATCCAGCAAATCCATTTTAAGGCTACCAAGAATGTACAAGACTACCTTTACGTCAGTAAAGCCCCGAATTGCAGATTGCGGGACTCTGGGAAGGTATAGTCAACACTTGGGGTTTTGGGTTTTTTTCCTTTTTGTCTTCGCTCATCTCCCACTGGAAAGACAGTGCTGACCTGAAAAGGCTTTGGTGCAGTCCATTATGCCCATTCTTACTTCTGTGTACGTGCTCAAAACTTAAATCTTGACCCCTATGAGTCAAGTATAGCACATGGCTATACTAAAGCTATTTAAGATATTTTAATCTAGTATATAATATTTTAGCATTCATACCACTTGTTTAATTTCCAGGACATTATTTTGACCCTAGATCTATGACACATCTTGAGCACAAGCTCTTGAGTGCTCAATCTTCTGAGCCTGTGACAGAATTTTTTTCACCTATATGTTCACTGTGTGAGTAAAGTGACCAGTTTACGTATATATGTTTGTATGTATTTAGTTATCCTTTGTTTTTCTGCCAGCATTATTACACTTGAGGCAATAATGAAATATTTTTACAGTTTCCCAACCATGGCTCTAGAGAAAGGAAGTCTAGTCTTAATGTGGTGTCTGTGAGCAGTGGTCTGAAGGCAGTTGCAGAAGCTAATTGCAGAAGTGGAGTTAGGGGAGATTTAAATGGACGTTGTCAGAGAATTTCAGTTCTCAACGCTGTTGGAGCTAACCTTCAGCTTGGGGAGAGCTCTGGATATATAGATATGATAACATTGAAGAGGCAGTATTTAATCTCTGAAAATCAGGCCCCACTCCCAAAGGGAGTCTTGTCACTGAGTTAGTACTTCCTTGGAGTCAAAAACGTTTCTAAATTAGTGATTATCTTTCTGCGTAGAGTAAGCAGCTGTGAGCTTTCAGTGAAGTTTGGAAATACATGTAATGAAATTGAGGTGTTCAGGAAATAAGCAAGCAGATCAAATTCTGTTAAGCACATGTAAATAACATTAGTTCAAAATTGGACACACACAATTTCTTTGGATTGGTATGAGAGAGGAAACTGTCTATTGTGATTTAGATAACAGTACCACCACAAGAAAACAGTGGTGCAGTCTTCACCATATTCATGAAAACTGCATGGTTTTGTGAGTAGATTCCAGCCGTGTCGGTGGGATAATTCAACTCAATCCACATGACCAAAAGTGACACAAACAACAGGACAGCAGTTCTAATAAAAGTAAAATCTGAAGCAGGGGAAATTTCAGCATAATTAAAATCCATCATCTGTACTGTCATGGCTTATCCCCAGATGGCAACTAAGCACCATGTGGCCACTCACTCCTCCCTACCTCCAGTAAGATGGGGAGGAGAAATGAAAGAAAAAGATAAAACTTGTGGGTTGGGATAAGGCCAATTTTATAGGACCACAGAGGAAGTGATAACTAACAACAATATTAAAAAAGAATGCCCAGCCCCAAGGAGCAGTTGCCTCTCCCTGCCCAGCTCCTCTTTTATATACAGAGCATGATGTCATGTGGTACAGAATATCCCTTTGACTAATTTGGGTCGGCTGACCTGGCTGTGTCCCCTCCTAGCTTCTTCTGAAAATTAACTCCATCCCAGTTGAAACCCAGGACATTATTCACCCCTTATTCAATCTACATCACGCCCATTTCCTACACTTGTCACCACCACTTTTCCTGTGTTTAAGGTTTTTGTATATATAGACACAGATATCATTCTCTTAGTCTATGAGCCTTCCCTCTATTAAATGTTCACGAGTTTGGGCTCCATCTGTCATGACGGTCTCTCAGGGCAGGAGAGAAGGCATGTGGTTTGGGGTTGTTGCATGCTGCATCTGGAGCTTGTAGCTGGTGTTTCTGACATGGCCCATGCCTGCAGTCTGAGCACTGAAGATGTTGATTTCAATGAAGTTGGTGGATGCTGGTTGCTGAAAGCAGTTCTGTCATTGCTGCACTTTGTTTGGTTTCATCAAAGTTTATCCTTCATTGTAATACCATTGATCTCCTGTGTAGATCCCTTAACCTTACTTCATTTTATGGCAAAACCAGCTTTTGAAAGGATTTGAACTATTTTCTTCCCTTTCTCAAAAACTTCTTTTCCTGTGTTGCTCCAGTGATGTCATCAATGTGTTGCAGGTGCTCTGGGGCTTCACCCTTTTTCAGTGCAGTCTGGATCAGTCTATGGCAGATGGTGGGGCTGTGTTTCCACTCCCAGGGCAGTCCATTCCAAGTGTATTGGATGCCCCTCCAAGTGAAAGCAAACTGTAAGTGGCCTGCACTCTGCCGCCAAAGGGATTAAGAAAAACTCATTTGCACTCTCAGTTGTGGCATACTGCTTGGCTGCCTTTGATTCTGGTTCATATGGAAGTTCCAGCACTTCCAGCACAGCAGCACTCATTGGTGGTGTGACTTCATTCAGACCACCATGACATTATATGGTATGGCATATCTCTTTTGCTAGTTTGGGTCAGCTGTCCTGGCAGTGTCCCTTTCCCAGCTTTTTGTGAAAATTAACTCTATCCTGGACAAAAAAGCAGAACATGTACATATGGGTCCAGGCATAATATTTAATCTAGGTTAGAAGACTGAAGACCTTCAGTAAAAAAACACAGGCTGTGTCTGAGCCTTTAACTGAACAGTAGCAGGTTTTATAGACCTTAAAGGCAAATATGCTGACATGTACAATTATATCTTTATGATACAATTCTACACTGGTAGAGGCAATGAATAGTTGTAGCTGGAAGAAGCTGGCACACTTCATTATCAGAGCACACTAGGACTACTCATGAAAACACTGGACTTGGGACACCCACCCTACAGAAGCAAATATATGCAATACTGAAAGTATCTCACCAATTTACAGTTTTGTCTTAAGCTGTTGAAGTTTGGACCTTACAGCTACTTCAAGATTTACAAGAACGTTGTTCTTGGATAGTGATAAAAATTACATTGGTATTTAATAGCTGTCTGTTCTCTGTCAGTATTGTCTTGCTGTCCCTTCCTCCTTACCATTTATCATCCTGAAATACTTACAGAAAGCAGCAACATATTTTTGCAGCTGCATTTTCTAGTTTGAATACATCAGACTGTTTTAGCTTTCATGACGTAACGAACTCTTGAAAATGACAGCAAACGGGGCAGAAGTAAGTCCTCTCTTAGTAGGCTTCTTGTTTGGCTTGATGATACACAATTTCCCTGTATCTGTAAAGCTAGGAATATTACTTAAACTGTAAGATGGACATGGCTTCTGTACAGTCAGTACAGATATGTACTAGAGAAGAAAGAGTTTTACAAGTCATATTGAAAAGGAAGGCCCAGTGAAAGTTACATTTCAGTTGACTTCCTAATCAAAAAGAAGTAATAGTCCCAAAGGAGTAATAGTTCTATGAACACTAAATGTTTCCCAGGCTTCCAAACGATCTTGAAAAACTATATAAAAACCTGACTAAAATGCAGTAGTTTTCCAGAATGAAGTAAAATACAAAAAAGAGCTGTATTCTCAAGTATTTTCTTTGGTAATTCAACATTTTCCTTCTCTGCCTGTCCTTAATTGATTGATATTAATTGGAAGGGTTCTTTAGTGCGGCACTTTGGAAGGCTGTAACACAGAGGCAAGGTTAATTTCTCAGAAACAGAGTTCAGATGGTGGGCTATGAATTACCTCTTAAGACTTGATATTAAGAATGTGAAAGATACCTGTAACAATTAAAATGTTTTGTTATCATTTAAGTATAAATTAGTTTTGTAAATTTATTATTGGGAGGTGTTTGTTTGTTTCACTGGTAGTTGATTTTATGGACCTGTTTGCAATTTGGACAAACAACAGTTTTAACATTTTGGGTTTTTTTTCATTCTTAAATTTCAAAGTATGAGTCCCTGGTAAAATTTAAAAGTTGGGGTACATTACTTCCCCTAAAGCAGTAAATCCCACTCAGTCTATGTATTTAACACCTGAATGCTTGTATATCAAAATATGTCTGGAATTACATTCTCTGCATGCTACCTGACCATTACAGATGCAGAGATGGGAAGAAATGCCTGGAGGAGGTGCAAACTTGCATGTTGTCTTCATGGAGGAAGTCCCAGAAAGCAGCTCTAGTTGTCCACATCAACTATCATATCACTCTTCTGACAAAGCAGATTCCTCATTTTCTCAGTAACTCTAACAGTTCTTGTTTGTGCCTGTTTCAGTTTGTATGTTGCTTTCGTAAGTAGCATAAAATTGTACAGTGTTTCAGCTGCCATGTACCATGATGTTAATACTGAACTTCTAGATATACTTTACATAATCCACCCTAGGATGTGTAAGGTACTGGAAAAATGCCTTAACAATTGCCAGCAGAATCGTCCCCCATCTTTTTTCCTCTCACCTAACCAAACCTCATTCCTAGCACACCACCACTGGTGCAGGCTTCCAAGGACCTAATGACTATACAGCGAGCCACCCAAAAGACACCAGGAGAGACATCAGGAGCCATTCACACACCAGGAGAGCATTCCACTATCTGGAGCACACATCACTCCCTCTCTCTCTCTCTCTTTCACCCCCTTTTTCTTTCTTCCCCCCTTTTCCCTACACGTTTGTTCCAAATAAAGCAACCTTCACCTTGACTCCGTTTCGAGTCTTAATTCTGTTCTCTGAGAATTGAATTGAGAACTTATCATGATGAAACACCTAGTAATTGGACATCACTCAGTGGTTAAGCCCAGCTGCCCCCAGCCACTCAGAGCGATCTGAGGTTCAGTTGGAACGGAAGGGGGTTTAACCTCTGCCAAACTAAGTCTTGTCTAGGTTGTGGATCATGACAGGATGACATGTGCCTTTTCTCAGGGCCACATAAATCTACAATAGACTAATATTTCCAGCTGATGAGCTCTGACATTGTAGCTGCTTGTTTATTAAATTTCTAATTTCATTGTGTTCCAATATGTGAGCTCATCCAATTGTTTTATATTCCAGTCTGCCTCTGTTTTAATAAAGCCTCTGTTCAAGCCATCTGCAGATTTCATTAGTGCACACTTTCTTTATTTCCAAGCTCATAATTAAAATAGTAAGTAAAACGGAATCTTAACTGGATCTAAGACTTAACTGGAGCTACAACAGTCTCAACTTCTAATTCAGAGTCTCTGTTAAAATATGTAGTTCTCCCTCTGTTGTGAGCCATCTTATCCCTGTCTGCCTTCCCCACCTGGGTCTTCTTAAACAACCCCCCTTCTTCATATACAGTAATAACAACATATGTCAAATGTTTTATTAAAGCAATATAGATTTCATCTTTTTTACTTTTGTCCAAAAAACAATTTTCATATGAAAAATAGTTATAGGCTAGCCTGATCTCAGGAATTCTTATTTATGCAGTGGACAATTTTTGTCTTTTCCCTATGCCATCTATGTTGTCCCTAAATGCCTTTTCCTTTCTCCTATCCTAGTTGGTATAAAAGCCAGTAAAATAGTTCCTGACTAGTTAGCACCAGGAACCCATCTTTGAGCACAGAAATGGCCACCTCCAGCTGGTTAGAACTGAATTTTGATGACACACAGTGGAATTACAGGCCAGGAAACCAGCTGAAAGTGGTGCTAATATAGCTCAAAATTGGGACCATAGTAGTGAAAGGAAACTCTGATGTTGTACCCCATAGTAATCTGCCACATACTGGCAGTAGTTAGTGTTGAACTGCTGTAAAGAAGACAGAGGAATCACGCCTCAGTAGTCTTAGAGAAATTCTAGTCTCATTGCTTCTCCAGAAGCAGAATGCCTCCTGAGATTGGCAACTATGGCTTGTTTTCCTGTATTTCTCCTTTGACTGTTGCTTATAAAATACATGTTTTAGTTTTCCACTTGTGGTCCACAGTGAAAGCTTTTTTGTTTTGTGGGGTAATTCAGTCTAAACAGACAATGGGAAATTCTTGTATTTTCCCTGTTTATTTTAGTATATGTTAAGTAGAGTATTAGTATATATTGGTAAAACAAGCAGAGAAAAAACTAGAGATTTTTAATAATTTTGTAATAATTGAGTAATATTGGCAAAAATTGCATAAGCTTGTCAGAGGGATATGTATTTATCACTGTCAAAACCCTTTACTGATAGTCTCACTCCTTATTTGTGTTTGATGGAATGTGGAAAAAATTATGAGAGACATTTATTTCTTGTCACAAAGAAAGTGTAATATTATGGATCATGTAGTCTTACAAAATTGCTAAATGTTCTCATCAATTAGATGACTGTTCATTTTCCAGCGCTGATGTTCATGATCAAGAAAATGACATGAAACAAGTATGAGACCTTCTTCAGAAGAAAAAGCAGTTATTTTCATTCTTTCAGATGAGGCAGTGACACCAATTTTATTTTCTCTTTCTACCCTGTAATTTAAGAAATCACCCCTTTTAGATCCAGCTAATCTGCTGACACAGCACTAGTTTTATTTTCAGTTTGTGAAACAGTGATAATAGGATAGAGACCTATCCTTGTTAAGTTTGAACTCTCACAGTAAGACAATGTCTTTGACATACTATGACCCCAAAGGCCTATCATGGAAGAAAAACACAGCACCATGCTGAAAAATAACAGCCCATTGTGTAATTGAGAGCATGACTGAACAACAACATGTTAATAAGCAGGTGTCTGTGTTGTTCATTCTGGTGTGCAATGCTTATGCATCTGCCCTCTGAACAGATTTTGCTGCCTGCAGTTCAGGTTATGACTGCAGCTGTGAAGGTGTGGGAAAGCCAGTTTATCTGACCTATGTACTAAAATACTGTGCTAAAGGTTTGTGATTTTCCCAAGCAGTGCAGGACTGACCACAGGCTGCTTGCTTTTCAGGCAACTCTTTGTGGAGATGCAGATCGGGACAATGGAAGACAGCATTAAGGATGAGTATTCAAAATGCTTCTCAATCCTAGTCTCATTTGGCAAAGTAGCCCAAAAGATACAGTTTAAAAACACTGTCCCACTGTGTTTGCTCTGGCAGGTTTTGGTAATACATGTGAGAGCAGTTTAAGAGGTTTCCATCTCCTGCTGTGGGCTCCACAGCTTATGTGAGTCACAGGAAAACTGATGTTAGGGTAAATTTGGAGTTCAGGCTGTGAGCTGAGGCAGGAAAGGTGCTGATTCACATTGCCGCAGCTGACGTGGCTCCTGAAGCAGTGCACATAACAAAAAGAACAATGGTAAGTGTGAACTTCTATCGCCCTGACATGAATGACCAGGACTCATTTGAAGGCATCTAAAGCACTTTACTTCCCAGCTAGAGCTTCAGACATGGATTAAGGATGAAGTGGTACAGGCAGGAAGCATGCCCTCTGTTACTGTCTCTTCAGGAATAGACAGCAAAACAAGGAATGCTGCTAGACGTGTAACTATAGCTTTCCCACACTGAGTCAGCATGTTTTATCTCCCAAATTAAGTAGGGTCCAGGTTCAGAGAAGTGATCAAAGTTATGCAATAGATTCTGTATTATTAACTGGGCCTAAATGGCCTGGAAAATGTCTAAGAGGGGGTGTACAAAAAGTAGTGTACAGAATGATGAGTGGCCTGCAGAAGGTCACTGTGGAGAGGCTGCTCACTCTCTTTCTCATAAAGAAGTAGAGGCCTCAAAAGAAATCAGCAGAAGGCAAATTCACAACAAAGTGGAAAAATGTTGGTTTTTTTTTTTTTCCATACAAAAAGAGCTTAAACTGTAGAATTTCTGACAGACAGATGTTGTGGATGACAGAAGTGGTCAAAGAAATCAGGTAGAGGCTGAATGGAAAATATACTTGGGGCTACTAAATGTAACACAACTATACCTAGTTCAGGAAATCCTGAAGCCCTAAAGAGGTTAAGACTCTATCTGAGACAGGTTACTGGGTTGGGTAAACTCTGACACAGAATACATAATTTCATGTTTCTTAAGTTCCAATTTGCAACAGCCTTGATATTGCAAGACAGGAATCCATTAAGTTTGTAAGTTACTTCAACTGGGGGGTGGGGGTCAATATTCCTGAGTGTAAGACTGTCATTCAGAGGGATCTGAATGGGTTGATGAGAACCTCATGAAATTCAACAAGAATACCTACAAAGTCCTACATGGCAGGAAGGACGTCTGGCAAGATTACAGTCCAGTTTGGGTTCTTCCTGTACAAGAAAGTATAGCACAAGAATGTACTCAGAGTTTATGACATCATTGGCATAAGTGAAAACTGGTGGGATGAGTCCTGTGAATGGGGAGCTGTGATGGACAGTTATAGGCTCTGCAGGAGGGATAGACAGGGCAGGTGAGGTGTGTGGGGAGGGTGGTGCTGTATGTAAAGGAGGGGTTAGGCTGTATGATGCTTACAGGTGGTGAGGACACAATTGAGAGCCTCTACGTGAAGATGAAGGGGAAAGCAAAGTTTAAGTTGTTGTGAGAATCTACAATTGAGACCCATACTATCCTTATGGGTGATTTTAATTTCACAGACAGCAACTGGAAATATGCAGCAAACACAAACAGTTCCAGAAAATTCCTGAAGTGTATTGAAGATAACTTGGTGCAGCTATTAACGGAGCTGCCTCAGGAAGGTGTTCTCCTAGATTTGTTGTTTGTAAAAAGAGGAGAGTTTTTTGGTGAAGTGGTTATTGGCAGCTGTCTTGGTGACAGTGATCATGAAGTAGTTGAGTTTCAAATTGTTAGTGGTAGGAGAAAAACTGCCACCAAAACTTTGACCCTGGATATTCGGACAGCAGACTTTGAGCTGCTGAAGGAGCTAGATTGTAAAGGCATCTGGAAATCTACTTTTGAAGATATTGAGGTCCATGAGAGCTGGTCAGTTTTTCAGAGCTATCTCTTACAAGTGTAGAAGCCGACAATTGTGAGGTGTTGGAAGTCAAGCAAGTGAGGCAGAAGACTGTCTTGTCTGAGCAGGCATCTTCTAGAAAATAGGCAGAAAATGAAAGTGTACAGACATTGGAAGCAAGGACCGGCAACATGGGAGTACTACATGCTCCCTACTACATGCTTTTTGCCACTCTATGGAGAAAATTCAGGTGGCCAAAGTCGATGAGAATTCAATCTATCCAGCACTAGGAAGGACAACAAAAAGGGCCTTTTAAAATATCTTAATAGCATAAAAAGAATCAGAGGTAAGGTAGAGAGATGCCTTACAGACACATCTGGCTAGACTAGGCCGCTGGGCGGTTACCAACCATGTAAATTTGACAAGAACAAATTCCAGATTCTGCACCTGGGAGAGGCTAATTCTGGTTATACATAAAAATTGGGGGATGAGAGGTAGGAGGGCAACCCCACAGAAAGAGATCAGGGAGTTTAGGTAAGTTGTGCGCTGGCAGCCGAAAGGGCCAACCATGTCCTGGGGTACATCAAGTATAGCACAGCTAGCCAGTCGAGGTAGGTGACTGTCCCACTCTGCACTGCATCAGTGTGGTACACTTTTGTGTGCCTCAGTATAAGAAAGACATCAAATTATTAGACTGTGCCCAGAAGAGAGCAACCAGGATGGTGATAGGTCTTGAGTGCAAGACTTATGAGGGGCAGATGAGGCCAGTTGTTTTGTTCAGCTTGGAGAATAGAAGGCTGAGGGGTGACCTTGTTGTCATCTACAAATTCCTGAAGGAGGGCAGTGGAGGGGCAGGTGCTGATCTCTTCTGTGTGGTGACCAGTGGCAGGACACAAGGAAATGGAAGGAGGCTGCTGCAGTTGAAGTTCAGATTGGACATTGGGAAAAAAGTTCTTCACTAAGAGGGTGGTCACTCACTGGAACACTTCCCAGGTTCCCTGGGAAGTGGTCATAGCACCAAGCCTGTCAGAGTTCAGACATCTGGATGATGGTCTTAGTCATATGTGGGATCATTTTAGGTGCTTTGAGCAGGGAGTTGGACTTGATGATCATTATGGGTCCCTTCTAGCTTGAGATTCTATGATTCTGTGAACAGAACACCATTGGGCATGCTGTCTTCTGGCATGTTATGGAGCAGTTAGTACAGCATTTATAAACATTAGTGATAGAGTCGACTGAAGTCTCATTATCTAATGCCTTTTTGTACTGTACATTCTAATAAATAAAATGATTGCTTTGGAAAGTTGGTGTTTTTTCATGTCTGTCCATCTTAAAATACATTTAAACAGTGTAGAATAAAAGCTGTGAAAAGGTTTTTTGTATCTCTCTAGCTCTCTTAGTTAGTCTGTTCTCACAGGAATGGGATGGAGGAAGTACAACAGAACTGAGTCTCAGTACAGTTACATGTACAAGCAGTCTATAGACAAACAGCAAAGTAAGTGACAAATGTTAAGATAAATGTCCATTTATGTTCAAGTAGAGGAAACCCATTTTGGTTGTTTCTATTGCTCTTTATATATTTTTAGTCATCAGGGCTAAAACTAATCTTTTGTGCAATTCTAGTGAAACCAGTAATGAATATGACCCATCTAATATTAAATGGAACAAAATTCAGGAATCGATTATAAGGAAGAAGGTAAATGGCAGGATGGGAGTCTTGGCAGTACTAAAGATTGACTCATTTGCTTTTCAGCTTTTCAAAGTTGGATTCAAGTTTCTGTTTCAGCAAGGCAGAGAAAGAATATATTTGGATCATTAGAATACAACAAAACCTATCAGAAGAGTAAGCAACTTTATCATACTGTTCAAAACATAATGAAGCAAGGTAAAAGGGTGCTCCCCTGTTAAGAGTGATCAGTGTCATTAGGCAATGCTTGCAGATCACTTATATGGATTGTATTTAGAATGCTAGTGTTTTTACCCTGTGAGCTACAGGTACATATATCACGTATTAGGGATTTGCCACGTGGACAGTATTTGTTATGTAGTGATCCAATGGATGTGAAAATTTAAAGTGACATATGGATCTACTGAAAAAGCTGTAGTGATCCACAGACTGGAAAACAGTGAAAGCCACTGACCGATAACAGCACTGTTATTTGACTTTATAAGGCATCCCAAGGTTTTAGAGCAAAGATTGTTTTGGATGAAGCCCAAGTATGAGATTATTTTGAGGTTGTTATCTAGCTACTTTAGTTTCTGTATTTTTTCACATAATGCAGTTCTGATATATTGTATAACACAAAGCAAGGCACCATGTGAACTAAAATATTACCTTGTTTTTGCTGTATCGTGTTAATTTGCCTCACGTGTTACATTTTCTTATGCCTGTTGGTAAAGTTATAAAGTTATTCTCTCATGCAGTCCAGCAATGCTAATAACATTTCCAAAACTGATTTCTATTCACCCAGTTGAAGCTTTTACATTGCTTTTTTGTTAGCTAAAAATTAAGGACTGAGACTCATGAGGATATGGCTGGCAGTAAAAGCAGTTAGGGCATGAGTAGTAGGCTCCAGACCTGTGATTAGACTTTTTATGACAGTCTTGTGTGCCTAAATTTCACTGTGGCTGGTGTATAGAATATTTTTGTTGTTGAGGTACAGGCCTATAGAGAAGCCACTATGGAATGAATCTGTTAATTTGCAGCTCAACAGCTTGTCCAACTGCCAAAAAGTAACTGCTCTTACCTAGAAGCAAGTAAATGATTGATTACCCTTTCTCTCTGACTACCAAGAAGATGTTTACAAGAGGCAAAGTGTGTACTTGAATAATTTCAGTGGAATGACAAATTCACTGCATGTGCATGGCCTATGTTAACTTCTTTTTCTCTGGTAAATTGCAGATAGTCTTAGAAAATATAATCTGACTTCCCCCGAAACAAGAGATGTAGAGAAGTTTGTATTGAGCATCTAAAACTGTTAATTGTGTGGAAATTGTTTGGAAAAATTAGGCATAAACCTAACATTCTTAAACATGGCAGAAAATTGGGGCAAAGAAATACTTTATTTGGGCAAAGAAATACTTTAATACTCTCATGTTGGACTTGCAGATACCAGCAAAATGGTGTCAGAAAAAAAGGAAGTGAATATATTATTAGGAAAAAAGTTCCATCGCTGTACTTGCTCAAATAAAAAGTGGTATATAAAGTCACAAATGGGATTGTAAAAGGATTCGTGCTCTAGGAATATATTCAGTGATGTGGAATTCATCTGCTTTGCCTTCTTGTTGGAACAAGGAGTTCTTACTGGCAATATATTGGGTTATAAAAAGGATTTGACTGTCTCTTGAGGCCGAGGAAGAGACAACGTGTTCTTACAGACAGAAACTTCAGGAGCAGTGAAGCTCAGGAGAAACAATAGGCTGAGTAAGGTCTACATCTTTTTGAGTGAGGTCTGTGTCTTTTCTTCTCCCTTTAAGGGGAAAACTTTGGATCCGGTGTGTGTATCTTATTAGAAGTATGGAGAAAATATTGCTAGAGTTATGCATGTTTTCCAGTAATTTAACATGTCTACAAATTAGGCTCATAGTAATTCTCAGCATGATAAATATCCGGGTAATTTTGAACTTCACAAACACCACCACCAAGGATAACATTTAGCTCCTCTTACTTTAAATGCAGACCTTAAGTAGTTGGGCATACAATTCTCATGCAGTACATCCATGATAGGAAATCTTTGAAGGTGAAACAAGCTTAAGAAATTATCCCTTCCATACACACATGGTAATACTATAGTTGTTTGCTGTCCCCTCTTAGTGGCTGTAAGATGTTAGATGTTCATTACACATTTGTTGGCTGGGTTCAGGTTAAAGTTAGAATCTGCTCCTCCCAGATCCATTTTTTGGAACAGTTATTTCATTTTAGTGATCTGTTTTACAAAGAGAAGCTTCTTAAGTGTGCTTCACTGTTAAAGGCAGCCTCATTTTTGATAGCTGTATTACACATGACCTCTCCTTCTTACAGTATTCAGTGGTTATCCTTGCGTTTTCCAGACTGACCCTACCAAAGAATCACAGAATGACAGGAGTTGGAAGGGGCCTCTGGAGATCATCTAATCCAACCCCCTGCCAGAGCAGGATCTCCTAAAGCAGGTTGCACAGGACAACGTACAGGCGAGTTTTGAATGTCGACTAAAACCTCTCTGGGCAGCCTGTCCCAGTGCTCCATCACCCTCACAGTTAAGAACTTCTTATATTCAAATTTATGTCCATTGCCTCTTGTCCTGTCACTGGGCAACACTGAAAAAAGACTGACCCCATCCTTTTGATAACTACTCATCAAGTATATATAAGCATTGATAGGATCCCTCCTCAGTCTTCTCTAGGCTAAAAAATCCCAAGTCCCTTAGCCTCTCTAAGAGAGATGTTCTAGTCCATTAATCATTTTTGTAGCCCTTTTTTGTATCCTGTACAACTCCTATGTTGTACTTTATTCATACCTGGTCTCGGAGAAAAAGGTAAATCATGTCCTTGTCCCAGGCCTGTCTGTGATTGTAACATCAGGATCACTACATACAGACTGTGAGGCCAGGATATGGCATGTATTGCTGCAAAAGTTATGTTTGATTGGAGAACACAGGAAATGTACATAATTTGGGGGTGGGGTGGTGGTGGTGTATGTGTGGTGTGTGGAGTGGTGTAAAAGCAATAATCAAAAAAAACCTTCTGCTAGTAGAACAAACATATTGAGTTTTAGAAAATTAGATCATATCCATCACATCACAAGAAAGAAGCACACCAGAAGATGATCTTTACATGAATCAAAGTTGATCAATGCTTCTGGTTACAAAGAGAAAATCAGAAGTATCATTAATCTGAAATGCTGCAGGGAAAGCAGTTTCTTCATTTTTTAAAAAGCTATACATAACTTTTCAATCTCAGATGAGTTTCAGAAGTTCACCTAGAAGCTAAAAAGGAAATACAGCAAGCAATTTTTGCGATAGTTTTGTTTTACGTCATAGGAACATTGCTCTTGCTCTCCTGCTCAGAAAGTAGGCCACCTGACCAACAGAGATAAAGACATTATTTACTAAATTCAAGGGTAACCAAAGTGATTCATAGATAATGACTGAAAGGTTTCATTTCTGAGTATAAACAGGAACCAACAAGGTAGTTTGGGGGAGTTCATGTAAACATTGTTATTTTGCAATGTGAGAAATCTGCAATCATATATTTTCAAGATGTGAGGAGATGCATCTGTTTTCTCAGTCTTATTTAATCATTTCTGCTTCCCTGTAGCATAGGGATACTGTAAGAATTAATTAGTTAATGTTTGTTCATTGCATTTTTCTAGGTGCCCTTATGTCCTGTTATACTCAGCAGAAACATTTTAACTCAAGCTTCATTGTTTCAAGAGGCTGTAATTTATTGTGATAAAATGGTGCAGCTCTGCTGTTTTGACCAGGAGGTCAGTCTGAACGTGGAGTAAACAGGATGGAGTTGTACATATACTTTAAGGAGAGAGCGCTTTCCTCTCTCATCAACAGTATTTGCAACAGAGAAAGAGGAAGCAGAGGGAGCAAAGATGGTTTCAGAAATATGAGAGAGTAGCAGGGAAGGAACATGGCTGAGGTCCAGGTAAGATTGTTAGTAAGGAAGCAAGACTTTGGCAATGATTTTTGGCTACTACACTTGTTCACAAACATTAAAAAAAAAATCTTCAGGGGGAAAAAAATATTATTAGAATCATCAGCCACTTACCAAATCAGCCAACTTCATTTTCAAAGCAAACTCACTACTTAATGACTGCATGAGTTCTCATAACAATTCCTAATACAGAGAGAAAAAAGAGATTTCTTCAGTACCAGAAATGAAAACTGTTAGATTGTATGTGCTAATATTGCCTGACATCCACCAGGGATGTCCTTGACGTTTCCTGCCCGCCAGCAACACCACCCTTCTCTCTCACCTGAAGGAGGTCAGTCTCTGCTCACTGTAGCATCCACTTTGTGTCTAAAATGAATCTTTTCTTAAACAAGGTGTAACAGTAAGCCAAGCTAACAAAGAATTTGTACAGACCACAAACCCCACCCCCCAACCTAGAAATGAACTAAAAACTTTTCACTTCCTAACAGAGTAGAACTGCCTAGCCCCCGTTGCCAGAATGCTCAGTGTACTTTCGCACAGTGTCATAACACCTCCCTTACTGCTCTTTTGACCTCACCATTGTCCTCTCTCTTCCCTCTTGAAAAACAAATGGGGGGGGGGGAGGTGAAAGCAAGCCTGGAAACAGTTTGGACTAGGAACAGTAGCTGCAGCAATGCCAGTTCCTTTGCAGATTCTTGTCCCTTGGTTCTTGGCCAGCACCTCACCAGGGCATTGGAAGAGGAAGGTGTGGGAGGGAGGAGGTCAGTTCTAGAGCATTCATTCTCCTTGGCCAGACAGCTTCTGTGGACCCAGGAGTAAATAGCAGCTTATAGCAGTCCCTGTTATGTCAACAAAAAGTGAGATGCTTGTGCTAACTGCACCTATAGCTTAGGTAGAAATTTGGAGGCCTAGGAACAGCCCTAAGCTCTTTCTGTTCTCTCCTAGTTCTTCTGGAGTGATAGGTATCCTTCTCCTCAAAACAAATACAACCCTGTCCCATGGTATGATCCTGCTGCCTGCAGAACTGGCTCGAATGTTTTCCTTTGTGGTATTTCTATGTGCTTGAGATGTCTGTACTGCTGTCTCCTCTTTCTTGAAACAAAGTTGATACTCATTCCTCAACTCAGCAACAGATGTGGAATTAACACCCAATTGAAGATGCATGGGACAAGTCTTGCCTTTCATTGTGAATAAAAACTAGGGGTGGGATAAAATGGCATATTGCCGTGATGGATTTTGCTTCTTTCTAGATAGAACTCTCTTGGGGCTCAGACTCTTGACTTTCCTCAGTCTCACAAATTACCTCTTTTTTTTCACAGACTGACACAACATGGTCCATATGGTTGCTGAAAGGAAGCAGCATCTGGAACAGTGAGGTTTATCAACTGGCTTATATAGTATAGACAAAAAGGAACCGACAAAGTAATAGGAAGGCCTTGCTGCATCTTACAAACATCTCTGGAAGAGTTTGCTTGAACAAGGACACCCCACTCTGTAGAGTTTAAGCAAGTTGTTCAGATCTTCCAAAAAGCAGAGAATCTGAACCATTTTTGGTTTTATTTAGATGGTGACTGGTTCTACAGAGATTGTTTGTTATGATATATGACTTTTCTGGGTATGATACAGCTGTTATTTTGGAGATTTGCCAGTGACTCTGTTTTAATATTCTGACACACTGTTCCACTTCCAGTTTGGGTAGCTGACTGATATCCATATTGAAGTATATCCTGTTTATTTTATTTTTCTGGCTCTTTTTAACTAGTTCAAGGTTACCAGGCTTTGATTTAAGAAGCAGAGTAGGTGTTGGCACAATGGTCCTAATACTGTTCTATAACATGTATTGAGTATTTTATCTTTCTAAATGTGAAATTACAAGTGCTTCTATATTTGTGTTTATTATTATTGTTTTTTAAAATTTATTTTATTTGCATTTATCTGACAGATCAGGATAATTTTCAGTATCCAGATTATGAAAGTTGAGCAAGGTTCCATGGTCCAATTAGAAAATGAGATGTCATCTGATATTTTAAAGGACTCTTTTCTTTCAATCTCCCCAGTCTCTCTAGCTTAGTGGTTCCTAGAGAAGTATAGCCAAAGGAGGGCAACTTTCCTACCATTAGCACTAGTTTATCAAAATACATTTTGTTGATTTTAACTTTAAGTGTTCCCTTCCAATATTAGAAAGTTCTAGCTCATTTCATATTAAACCTTGACCTCATTAAGAGTCATACAAAGTTTCTTCTAACAGGTCTTTCTTTCAAATAATTGAATTTGTAGCATCCATCTGTTTTCCAGGGAGGCAACTTTATAAAGTGATTTATAAATGTGCTTTGTGCTTTTCCTTGAAGTCCCATAGCAACTCCCTCATTAAGTCTATAGATCTGCGCACAAGTGCCCACCTTTGGTTTACTTGCATTCTGTTGTCTCTGAGAATAGGTCAATACATTTATTCATCCCAGTCCAATGATTGAGCCTGTTTAGTTTGTTAACTTGGGAGTGTGGGGTTTTTTTAACAGCCAAGGGCAAAGAAATATGCTTATGATGAGATAGTTTTTCTTTTGTGTATTTACTGTCTTTCTTATTTCTTAAATTAATGTCCAGAATATAGTGCAGGTTTCCAGATGCCTTTGGATATGCAGTCTTAGGAAGTTTTTCAGGATGAAGATAATTTTTATTTTGGAAACTGTAAAAATGATATAATGACCTTAGTTCCCCTGCCAGTCTCTTTTATAGGCAGACCTATATAGGTTTCTGAAGGTATTATGGTTTTGCTAAGTACTTCTTTTCTTCTGGTACTAATACATACCCTGCATGGAAGCATGCTGACAAACTCTAGAATTCATAAGTAAAATGATCTATTTTAATTTTTTTAGTGATTAGTCTGCAGTATTAGGCTGCGGGTGAGCTGATTACAACAAAGATCCTGACTTCGCACTTTTCTGCAGTCTGCATAAAATACCTATGCTGTATTCAATAAGGAGAATGATGCTAAAAGTAGGACTAAAAGTCCTGATTGTGTTGCTCCCAGCCCTGTAAAAAAAATTACAGTTAAATTTGAAAGTGGAAAAGTTAAACCCACCTGAGTGGTAGGTGTTATCTTTAGGAAACGCTGCAGGAGCCCTGGGGGTGTATTGCACATAAGCAAGCTGTCTCTCATACATCTACTCTCCCCTTTGCTGAGGACTTTTGACAGAGTTTGAATGTGCTAACAGGTCTCGCTCATATCCCTGGGAATAGGACAAAGGGACTCCCAAGATCATTCCTACCAGTGTGTGATGCTGAGATGTCCTCTGTTTAGCTATCAAATCCTACTTGCAAACATGCAATAGTGGCAAGCAATTCTAATATGCTAAATTCTTCCTTACTTGAGTATCTTCCTGCATTCATGTAAAAATAAATGTTAAACAGTAAAAAAGGGAGTTCATCTTAAATATGAGCCTAAAGCCATCATGATTTTTTAATGTTTTATTAAAATCATAATGTCTGATTCTATCAAAAGCAGTACATACTTTTAATGTAAAGAGGAGCAGCATTGGAATAGAAACAACTAGATGGTGCTCCTCCTCTTTGGAATTTGTCAGGGCTGCAAGACAGGTGAACTAGAAAAGGAAGATATAATCTGTAGAAAAAAAAAGTGTAATCAGAATCATCCTGTTCATAATGTTTGTTACAGATGCCTAGAAACATTTTCTGAGTTACAATTAAGGTTGTAATTTAGCAAAGCTAGAACAATTGCTTTGCAAAACAGCATACCCTTTTCTTACTGTATTTGAGTGCTTAGCAGGGTAATTATCTCCACAAATATGTATTATAATGGAAGTATAATATTTTGTAGTCTTCTTTTAAGAATACATTGAAAGCATTTTTAAGGATACACTCTAAGAGATTTTAGCAAATTAACAGACTTTTTTTAAAAGCAAGCCTTGTTGCAGTGACAGCCTGTGGTGGTTTGGTCCTAGCCAGAGGCCAAATACCCACCAAGCTGCTCGCTCACTCCCCTCTTCAGCCGAAGAGGGGAGAAAATAGATATTATGAGGCTTAGGAACTGAGATAAGCACAGAGGGATCGCTCTCCAATTAGTGCAATGGGCAAAACAGACTCAGCACAGAATAAAGGAAAGTGATTTATTACTACTATAACTAATACACTCGGTGAACTGGAATGAGATAAGAAGCAGCCAGGTCTTAAAGCACCTTCCTCCCATCCCTCCCTTCTTAGCACACTTAAAACCCATCGTGATATTACTCCCTTCTTCCCCCCCCCACAACGTGACGTGGGGAGGGGCAGGGAATGAGCAGTGGGGTTCTGGTGATTCCTTACAAGCTGCTTTTCCTCCCAAGATCTTAACACTTCTACTTCCTCCCACCCCTCGCCTCTTTGCACTCTTGACTTTAATCATAGATGTGTCCTTTCATCCCTCCCGTCGCAGCACAGGGAGGGGCAGGGAATGGGGAGTGGGGGTTTCAGGCCATTCTTCCTGAGTTGTCTTCCGTCTCAGCTGGGTGTGGGGGGGGCATTCCACACACACACATACTTCCCTGGCGGCGCCGTGGGGTCCCACCCACGCGAGAGTCGTATCCACAACTTCTGCAGTGTGAGTCCTCTCTATCGGGGAGCCATCTCCTCACCACAGGCCTCTCAGCAGGACTCCTCTCCATGGGGTGGGTGCTGACATTCGGGTCCAGACTCCCCAGCCTGGTCCCCCGCAAAGTCACAAGTCCCCCGGCAAACCTGCTGAGGCATGGATCAATTTTCACAGGGTATAGATGTCTCTGCTCCCCGTCCTCATCCATGGACTTCAGGGGGACACCCGTTTCACCATGGTCTCACCACGAGCTGCTGGGGACGCTCTCTTTTTTCTCATTCTTCACCCCCCACCACCTTCTACAGGCCTGGCCTTGGTGTCTGTGCAGCTTGTTACATCTTCTCCCTCCCACTCCGGTGGCAAAGTGTGCCTCCCAGCAGTTTTGTTTTCTCCTATATGTGATTCACAGAGGCGCTATGACCAGCTCTGATAGGCCCAGTCTTGAATTTGGCCTTGAATTGACCATGTTTTCAAAATACGGGGCTTGCAGAAAGCTGTAACTGCGGCTTACAAAAGCCTCCAAAGCAGCACAGCTACACAAAACTGCAACACAGCCACAAAGAGAAAAATACTGCAGCAATTAAAATATTTGAATGAAGCCCAAAACCTAAGCTATCTTTAAGTGAAATAACAAATTCAGAATGAAACCATTAGCTTTACAATCACAACTGCACTTTTAAAATTATGTAACTACAAATAATTCCTAAATTGCTAGAACACTGTAAAACCTGAGAACAGGGTTTTTTTTGGGTTTTTTTTTCTGTTTACTGACCATTTGCTATGTGTTCCTGAATACCTATTATATGAAATTCATGTAATGACTTGAAAGTACGTGTGTCACTACTTGCACTGCTTATTTCCTCAGATTTCTAGCAGTGATATTTATTTGCAACATTAACAGCCAAATGAAAACCTATAGGCCTGGATATTTAAACAGACTGATGGAGGGTGGTTGAAAGGGTCAGAAGTTCATGCTATTGTCTTAGTAATGCTCAAACCCTATTTTCTTAAAATAGAAAAGAAAGTCTTTTGGACAGTTAGAAGCAAAATCTTAAAGAGAATTTGAATTGCATTTGTCAGTTATTTTGTCAGAAAGCTGAAATGTTTAGAACATTTACTGTGTCAGTGTAGTAATCTCAGGGCATGTAGAAAATTATGGTAATGTGTGAAGCATTGCAACTTCTTCCTCTCACATATATATGGAAATAATTTAGTCTGTATAAATTTTATAGCACTGAAACTGCCTTATATTTGTCATGTTTTACGCTTATTTACATATCAATAATAAAATTTTAAGTTCATGAAAATACTTTGAAGTATCTTACATTTCATCTATTTATATTCTTGTAATGTGAAGCAACATTGCCACTTTTATGCTCTGGCATCGTTTAATGTGCAGAGTGGTATAGAATTTGTTATTTATGTTACCGAAAGATAAATACCTCCCCAATATAAAACAGGAAAATGAGAAAATGTTACTGTATTGCTGCATGTGTTTGAGAAGGGCATTCTTTTCCAAAGGAAAAGTGTAGCTCTGTGTAATTCTACTAAAAGCACAAGACAGAGAATTTTTAAACTGTTTTTCTAAGGCTGCTTCCTGTTTTACCAATGACCATGTCAAGTAATCATAATAATAGACTCTTCATACTCAAACATATATTGTTTTTTTCCTTAGTGCCCTCACAGTAGTGGTTTGCACTAATTTCTGATTAAGTAGTACCTTTAGGGTTTTTTTTACCATACTGTTCATTTGTCACTGCCAGATATGGAAAATAAAGTGGATTTCAATCTTATAAACCACTATCTTGGCACTGGGGTTCTCTTTGGGCATTTTTTGCAAGTTGACACTCTGAGATGTTATGCTAAGGCATGTCTTCCCTGGCCACTTGACTACATTACCTGGTGATCGAATGACACCTTTGTCAAGTAATTTATTGAATTGCTAGGAGAATGTTAAACTGACCCAAGTAGGCTCTACCCAGGACATTTCCTCTGCCTTTTCTATGGTGTCAGGATGTAGCCGGGCATTATCCAACTGTTACCCTCACTCCAGACTTCTGCCGTACTCTTAATCTTCTGGACCAGTTGGACCCTATCTTTTCCCCAGCTTCTCTGCTTAGTCCCAGGTCTGTCTGTCTTTACTTTCCAATTAATCTTCCTGATCCTCCTTTGCCTCCCTTGCCCTGGTTCCCAGTACCTCAGCACTTCCTGAGATCTTTCCCAAGGCATTGCACTTGCCCTTCCCAGTCCTCACCCTAATGCCTTACCAGCTAATTTTGCTTGGTAAATCCTCTGTACCTTCTTTGTACATGCTTACATCCTGTTCCCTGACTCTTGTTTTATATCTCTGTCTTGCTGTGCCCTTGCCAACCTAGTTGTGGTTTTGTTTTCTAGTTTCTACTGTTGTGTGATTGCAGTTACCCATGGCACTCCTAGTTCCAATTTTGTACTGCCTTCCCTCAGGTAGGCTTTTTTTGGCCCTAATTCACTTTCTCATACCCATTTAGGCTCAGCTTGTTTCTTTTCCAGTGAAGGAGCTGAATCAGCTTGACAAAGATTTTCCCAAAGAGTATGGCCTCAGAATGGAAAAGTTTCAGTTGAAACTGATAAGTTTTTTGAAGATTATATGCAGCTAAGTGCATAATACTATAATGGGAAATGTCAACCCAGCTGGATAACAAGCAGTCTCACCAATCTTATCTGTAACAATGCAAGAAATTGCCAGATGTAGATAAGTGATTTAGCATACATGTATATGACTTTAGGCTTATATCCCCCACTCTAATGTTGCTTGTCTTCCTTGTCTTTAAACTGTTGAAGATGTTGAACACTATCTGTTGAACAGTCTGACAGTGGCCTCAGGGTTCAGTGGTAATACTAATATTGTAGAAGAATGATAAATCTGTAAATCACTTGGGACATACGAGGAAATACTTTCCTTAGATGTTATTTTGAAGTTCAGGAACAGGATGTGTGAGTAACCATTTATTGTCCATTCTATTTTAACCTATTTGGATATAACTGCAGGGGTTTTTTTTCTTTCTTTCTTTTTCAGACCTAATGATAATTAATTTAAGGTTTTGCACCCTAAGTTGTCATAACCATTCAGCATCTGTGGTTCTAATTTAATATTGACAGAGGAAGGTGTTCGTAACACCTATCTTTCTCCAGTTTCCCTAGGCTTTCATTAGAGCTCATTGACAGGCTCATTCTATGAATGTCTCAGAGTTGGACCCTAATTAAACTGCTATTTTTTCACTTGAGAACTTTCTTTTCTCCATTGAATTTAGAAAGAATCCAGGGAGATTTTTCTCACCAAGCTTTTAAATTTACCTCATATGAGTAAGCCATCCCCTGTTTGATGTTGAGTGAATTCCATGTTATCATGTCACAATTGTCTGGGACATATTAGAGATTGTTTAAAACAAATACTGGACAGTGACTTTGTTACCTCATGTTGATTGACTTAATTATTCATCTACCTTGCTGATAAATTACCAAATATTTGCAGCATTGTAATTGCCTTACAGCATGCATAATAAGCAAAATAAACTTTTATATCCTGAAAATGTCATGGAATTCAGTACAATTACTCACTAAAAAGTGTCCCTAAATCTTTAAAGTTTTGGAATCTACTGTACTTCCATACTTCCTAAGTAGAAAAGCACAACCTTTGAAGTCATTCAATATTGAATCAATTGCTGAGGTTAAAAATGTATCAGTATCTTAATTTCAATGTTTTTATACAAAATGTTGCACTAAGGATACTGTTATCTTTTTTGAGTATAAGGCCATTCCTATCACATGGATGATGGTTATTCTGATGTTTTTCCTCTGTAAAATTTATTCTCCTTATCAAGCTATAATAGCTATGCAATAGTCCATACCAAACTGCAGAAACAAGATATCTTTACTAAACATCTTTTCAATTCTAGGCAGAAATTTAATTTTGCATAGAAAGAGTATTTCCTACTGATTTTGTCTTTGTAGATTCTTTGTACTGCAGGAAAGGTCTTATGCACAGTCCTAAGTTTATTGTTACTTATTTATGATTTTCATTTGCCATCTGTCTGTTCAGTCTTATCTGACTTGCATTTATTTATGCTTAAAGGAATTATTATGGGATTGTTTTTAAATTTCTTTTGATCATGGTTTATCCAGGTCTTTTTGTCTTTTGATCATGAAGAGAAGTATAAAACAATCTATTTGTGAAATCCTTTCAAATAAAGATAAAACAGATACATATCCAAAATATCTTTCCCAATATGGAAAGCACAGAGGGAATGCAGCACCTCTTTCAAAGTTAACCTTGTACATATTCAAGGCATGTAAATAGGGGGGGGGAAACAGCAGTGTAAGCAAAAAAATTGGCTTTAAACTGTTGTCTAAAGGACCTTCAGGGTGATATAAAATGTTTTGGACTGGTGATGTGATGTGCTTAGGATGCACATACATAACATCTATATTTTTATTATAGTGCTGTATAAACAAGTTTCGTTAGACATTTGGCTAACTTGTCTTACAGTCTAGCAGAAAAAATTTCTTCTGCTTTAAATTCTGACTTACAAAGAATCTGATCCTGCATTTTTTTACCCAAGCAAATTTTAAATGTTTATTTCTTGTCTTCATCCTAGAATGAGGGTTTAAATGTTCACTAAACAAATGGGAGGATTGAATGCTAAATAAAGGTAAGAAAAAAAGACCCTACTTTTTAAAGTAAGAAAATGTTAATATTTAAATACTAATGTTAGGTTTTTTCCTTCACTCATTAGTTTAGGATTCCAACTACTGGTCAAAGAGAGAGAAGCAGAGGCAGAATAAATCCATACTCTGCTTTTATCTTTGTCTTCCCAACCACAGGGATTCCTTCTGATTAGGTTTAATATCATCATGCATCTCTTACAGTTCAAAATTCAAATTTACATCAAAGAAATCTTCCTTATCTGCACAAGTACCTTTGTCATATTTTTATGACAGCCCAATTATTTGATCTACTTTTATATAAAGGCATAGTATACAGCAGGATATCAAGGTATTTACAACGGCTAACTTCAGGCACAGGAGGCTAATTTTTCTAGTCTTCCTCCATATTTGGTAGAGGTTGCTTTTTGAAATGCTTCAGAGTTGCAGCCTAGTTTAGTTTGCTCTGAATGCCTTCTAAAGGAAATGTTCTCCCTCTACTATGTATGACAAGTCTGGAGAAGTAACATTCTTAAAGTCTTGTGATTCCTGTATAGCCTGCCCCACCCTCTGACCATATTGTTTACTTATTTCCTAATCTATACTCTACAAGGGCTAGACTCAAAAGTCTTGAAAACTCCAAATTCACTATGATGAAAAGTACTACAAGTATTATATTTTAACAGCCTTTGTGCCTTGATATACATGACTCTATGTGTAATGGAGCCCAGTGAGGACACATGGATTTTTTTTAAATTGTCACATAGACAAATTAGATGTTCATTATAATAAGTTTATGCATTATATAATCCATATTGTCTATATTTCTTGTATTATATATTTTATGCAAATGTTACCCACAATTCAGTCTTCTTACTCAGACTCCACTTATCAGTGATAAGTGTAGTTGTACTTCTAAACTGCAATAGTGCATTTCTCCATTGTATCCATGAAACCAGCAACAGTGATGTATTGAATCTGCATATGGGCTTTAAATAAATTATTATTATTATTATTATTATTATTATTATTATGTTCTTAAAACCCTGCAGTCGAGTGTCTTTCTGTCACAGCATCTCCCTAGTCAGTTGATCCTCTTCATCAGGAGGAACTCAACATGTTGTCAACACACTCCAGAAATCTCCCACAGAGTTTGCACGCAGCAGATGTCAGAGTGGCTAAATTTCCCCATGTGTACCAGGGCATGTGAAAGTGATGTGTCTAAAGACACTTTCCTCTTCTTGTATTTCTGATCAGGTGATATGTTACATAGGCATCAGAATGTCACCTGTGTTGGTCTAGCCTCTAATGTCAAAACCAGCACTCAAGTCAGCTGAGCTATCCCACTACACTTCTTATCCCAGTGATATCACTTCTCTACAGATATGCAGAAACTTGTAATTCCTCCTGGTCATTTCCCACACCTCATCCATGTGTGCAGAGGCACCCATACAGGGCCCCACTCATGCTGCACTTAGAAGCAGAGTGCAAAAACCTTCTCCTCTGTATTTTCCCCTGGACACATCCTCATCTTCCCCTAGCATTCACTTCTCTCCAGTTTACAGTAACTCTAGTTATTATTTAATCATGGACAAGAAAGGGAAAGTGTTGTTCTTTAGATGAAAGCAGTAAAGAGAAAATTAAAATAGCACATCCGTGCGCCCATGCAGTAAAGCAAGCATATGGGCCTTGATGCAGCAAGTGTTACATAAACACACATATTCCTGTAAAGAGATAGACTGTATCATGCAGAATATCTAAAGATGCATAAAACATTGGAAAATCCATAGTAAGAAATGGCATCTCTTTGGAAAGGGATTTGTAAACTGTGCTGTCACTGTTCGTGTCGCTACACACAAAGATATGCCTCTATCCTTGGAAAAGTCCAAGGTTTCAAAAAAGTCAGTAGCTGATGAGGGATTTATCCCTTTCAAAATACTAAATTCTGAAAATATATATACAGTACAGGATTAAACTTCTAAATTGTGAGAAGTATGTGGATCAATGCTTGATGTACCAAGGTGCTGCAAATGCTCTTTCAAATCAGTATTTATTGGTGGCATGTCTCCTGGCATGATATTATTACCTGGCAGTCTTTGAAAGCTGTTAGTGCACTTGTACTCTGTGCAGGAGAACTAGAGTAACTGTGCTTTCAGAGTAGACCTCAGGAAAGGTTATGCACTGAATTTAAGTACCTGCTCAAATCCTACCTCATCTATCAAAACAGGCTCTAAACGAATGTAAGGTCAGACAGGCTTTTTGTTTTGGCTTCTGTGTGCAGGGGTTGTTTTCATTCTGTACACGTTCATAGGTATATCACTGAGTCTTCTCTGTACCTGGGGTGCCTCCATGTAACCTTCTTTTTTATTTACATCAACAGGAAAAAAAAAAAAGCTTCTTTGTTTTACAGACCTTGGTTTAAAATGCTAGACCAGCTATCACTTATCTCACTCCTGTCCAGATCAGCGAGTCAGACAAAGGACTCATCCATCATAATTGTGAAGCCAGATTCCTGTTTGGTATGAAATCATTAAAGCTGCAGAAAAAAAAATGACCTAAAGACCTCAACCTTTCCTTTCCATAAAGTCAGAATACCCTACTCCAAACACCTGTCCCATCTGCCCTCATAGGAATAGCAGAACATGGAAGAGGCAAGAGTAGGCTCTGACAGATTGTTGACTGTCACAACATTTGGCAGAAGCCATAATAAATCACTCAATCTCTGATCAGGAGAAATTAGGTTATTTTTGGAAAAGGACAGCAGAAAATAGAAAGGCACTCCTGTCTTCAGCTGAACGAAGCAGAAATTCAGAATATCCTTCCCCTTATTCTCAGCATTACAAATAAAACCAGGAATACTTTTTTCAATATAGCATATTGGGAGGGATTGTCTTCCACAAGCTTGTTGTACTTGGCTGTGGGCACCATGGGAGAAGAAGCCTTGTAAACACAAGTAAGTGTTCAAATAATTCTTCAGTTTCATCTCCTCAGATCTATTTTCTTCCCTTTCTGGGTTTTCCTGAGGCACGTGTTTGTCTGTTTATGTACAGTGACTTCTGTCCTCTGTCCTACTCTTCCCACACAACAGCATTTTCCCTCTTATGTTTTGTGCTTTGACCTCTCAAGCCCCTCACCTCCTCCAAATATGCTGTTTCTGCATCAGTAGAGATGGGCACAACCACTGGGATAAAAAGCAGTTAGTTCTTCAAAGAACTAGATTGCAGTCTCAGTCCCAAACCTGGGTACGTATTTCTGGGTATGAAAGGAAAACAGATGAAAGGCTGGAGAGATTTTTTTGGTTTGTTCTGTTGTTAAGGCAGAAAACTCAGAGGAGAAAAGAGAGGCATTACCAAGGAAGTATCAGACAAAGCCTAAGCCAGTCTTGGTAACGTGGTCCTGAGAAAAGCAGCTTTTGGGACCAAGAACTCCAGGGCAATGCTGGAAACAGAAGGACTTTTCACATAAAAAGGAATTAGTATTTTTTAGTGTTGATGTAAATAAAAAAGATTACATTATCAGCATCTCCTAACATAAACAACCTTCCAGCCCCAAAGGCTGGCTAACTGCTTAGGTCAAAAAGGGGTAACAGTATATATTTATGTACAGTGAATAATACATGAATCCCTTGCCCTGCCTGTGTGATACTGTGTTCTTTAGAATGTCATTCATTAATCTATATGGCACAAACAGTGGGAGCAGGTCAATACGGTTAAGGATAATTAAGAATTGATTAGCACCTGAGAAGCCAAATGAAAAGACACATTTTTCCCCAATGACTGGAATTGTTGAATTAATTGATAAAACAAAGAATCTCTAAGTTCAAATTCTGTTGCTCCTTATAACTACTGAGATTTTTTTTTTCTATTTTAATGTTGGCCTGTGTCAGCAACGCTGGACACTGCCTTAGATCCTTTAACCTTTGTAATGCTAAGGGTCTTCTCTTTCTGTAGTCTGCTTTTTGCTTGCAGCTCTATAAACTTTTTGCCAAGTTGCTGGACACCTCCTGGGGGAGGCCAATTCCCTGGTGTCCTTGGTTTGGTTAGGATAGAGTTAATTTTCTCTCTGGTAGCTTTTGCTGTTAAGTTTGTTATATGTGTTTGACAGAGACCCTGGCTGATCTTTGCACATGTGAACCTGTCTGTGAACCCGTCAGTAAAAAACCCACAAATGCTAACTTTAGAAAAAGAAACAAAAATAGTCTTTCATTTACACACTATAAAGCATTATAATTCAAGATGAATTTTCATGAGAAACATAAATTTATATGTTTTTCAGTGCCTTAATGCCTTTCAGTCCCTTCCAATGGAAGCTTGAGAGCGCATATGCTTTTTTGTGGAGTAGTAAGATATGGTATAAAGTATTCCTTTAACAGGAGACCTGAAGACCTCTAACCAGTGGCAAGTGCTGTCCACAGATAGTTCTGTCTTCCTAGATTGATTTTACAAATTAACTATTCATGTTATTTCCTTCCAAACCTTACCTGTCCTTGTAAGTACAGTGTTGAGCATTGACCTAAGGTTTTTCAAGAGAAGATTAATACGACAGTCCTTTGCATTAAGTTTGTCTGCCATCCTGCTTAGGAGAGGATCCCACCACAATCTGTTGCATTATTTCTAAATAACTTTTAAGAATACCCATCCCACATCTGGCATAAGTCACAAAATCTAGGTAATTTTTTGCATCATGTAACAAATATGATAGTGTGGTGGTTCACCCCCAACCAGTGGCTGAGCATCATATGCCACTGCTCACTCCTGGAGGAGAAACAGACAGAGCCCCCATGGGTTGGGATAAGGACAGTTTACTGACAAAATCACTGTGAAAGTAGAAAAATAACAGCTCGCAGCAAATTTCACTTACACACAGTGATAACACAGAGTACCTTATTGACTTGACAATAACAGAGCACTGCTTGATGCTAGGACTGACCTGCCACCCCAGCCATACTCAGACTACCTTGGAGACACCCAGGAGTGCTTATTCCTAAACCAGCCCCTTTTCTGGGAGAGTGATATCAGGTGGTGTGGAAAACAGCCTGGGGTTAACTCAGCTCACCTGTGCAGACTGTTTGGGGAGATTAACTCTGGCCTGGCCAGAACCAGGACAGATGGGGTACATCAAACACAGCATAACCAGCTGGTCAAGAGAGGTGATTTTCCTGCTGTATTCAGCATTGGTGAGGCCTCACCCTGAGTACTGTGAGCAGTGCTGGGCTCCACAATATAAGAAGGATGTGAAGTTCTTTGGAGGTGTCCAGAGGAAGGTAACAAAGCTGGTGAAAGAGCTGGAAGGTATGTCCTTCTTGAGGAGGGGAACTGGAAGGGGAGGTGCTGAGCTCTTCTCCTTGGTAGCCAGTAGGATATATGGGAGTGGTTCAGTGCTGCACCAAAGGAGGTTTTGGTTGGACATTGAGAAGCATTTCTTATATTGAAAGAGTGACCAGAAACTGTCACAGGCTTCCTAGAGAGGTAGTTGATGCCCTAAGCCTGCCAGTGTTGAAGAGACATTTGGATAATACCTTAAATAGTGTGTATTAACTTTTGTTCAGCCCTGAAATGGTCAAGCAGTATGACTAGATGAACATTGTAGGTCCCTTCCAACTGAAATGTCTAGTCTAGTCTAGTTTAGTCTATTCTATTCCTACTTTATTGCTATTAACAGTAATTCTGTACTTCATTTGCACTTCAGATGTTCCCACTGGCATTCTTTTAAGGGCTAAAGACATTCATAAGTCTGCCATATACCACATATGATGATGTGTTTGTAATATCCATCTGATAGCTATTTTTGTTACTTTGCTTTGTCCATAAAGTTCTGCTGGGATTTCTTAGAACATTTTAAGCCACTGATTAGTTTCAAGATGCACTTTCTCTTTTGAAAAGCAGGGAAAAAATATATTGCTTGAGAAATATTTCATTCTTTCTGCTTCCACCACAAATGCTGATTTTCTTTCAATATGGCCTGAAGCCCGGGACAGGCAATATTCTGTAATGTACCAGTGACAGGATTAAGATCCAGTATTTCGTGATCCATCAGTGTAGAAATGGGAGCTCTGTACCATTGACAGGGCAGATCATTGGAAAGGAAATGGACTGTGTGCAGTACTTCCTATCAATCATGTCATTGCTGAAATATCAGACCTTACGCTTGTCATGTTATGTGTGAAAAAGCAATTTATATTTAATTATTACATTTCTACAATGTGTTAGTGGTCATTTCACTCTACTTTCGATGTCTGCACAGTTATACTCCTGATATTAGAAGATTTATTTTATTGCTGGAGGAAAATGAAAGTGACACTAATAATATTTCTAAAATATAAAAAATATTTGCATAGTCTTTTTTTTGTAAAGTCTAAGAAATACTGACAATGTTTGACATATGATAGATTATGCTGTCATTTGTTTGGCATGCATAATTTAAGGCCTAGATCATCTAGTTGCTGATACAGGTCATTGCATTTCACGTTGTTTTTCTAAGGTGCATCCTTTGAAATCAGATCAAATCTGTAATTGAAAGTATTTTCCAGTAATGGGAAAATTCTCATTGCTAAAATTTTGTGCCTGAGCTTTTATGTGGATTTCTGTAGATTCAACTCCAAGCCACTGGTGGCTGCTTTGCTCTCTCCTGTTAGATTAAATAGCCTCACTACCTGATGTTTCCACCCTGCAAATGCACTTATATTCTGTAATAATCTCGTAGCTTTTGATAAAACTAGATGGCTGTCATTCGTTCCTCACTGAGAGCCATTTTCCACAATCCTCAAATTATTCTGTATTGTCTTCTATACTACTGAATTTTCAACAACTTTTTCTAGCCATAACTTGAGACCTAAATGCAATCTCCTTGGACTACTCTCACCAGTACTATATACAGCACAGTGGTAGCAATGCACCAGGAGTTTATGTCTAGTTGCTAGTCTGCTATGATTCTTAGATGCTTTTTAGTCACTGCTTTTCAGGATGCAGTCTGTCATACTTGTAGGTTTTATCTCTATTCTTGGTTTCTACAAATATAACTTTGCATTTTGCATTACTAAATTATATTTTGTTTAAATAGAGGCCAAACTTAGTGAGTGAGACAGATGGTTCTGCATGATTCCTTTTTCCTCATCATTATTTATCACACCGCTAACTGTATAGTTATATATAATAATTTTTCACTAGCTCACTAATGAAAATATTGAATAGAATCAGTCCTTGAACCAATTTCTTTGGGACTGCCTGAAAAACACTCCTGGTTAATGGACAAATTTACAGTGACAACAGTACTTGAATGTATTTCAGTAAGGTAGCAACTTATACTGGATCTTAACTAGATTGCCATGGGTCCAAATTCTCGGCCTTGTCTGTCATTCCTTTAGCTTGATCACAGGGGTGGTTCATTCCCATTTCAGACTATTGATTTTACAGGATGAATCTGACTTTGTTTGCGTCAGGGGAGGTTTAGGTTGGATATTAGGACAAAGGATTGTTAGATATTGGGACAGGCTGCCCAGGGCAGTTGTTGAGTGACTATCCCTGGAGGTGTTTAAAAGAAAAGTAGATATTGTACTTGGTGACATGGTCTAGTCTTGGACCTAGTAGGGCTGGATAGACCTTGATGACCTTGAAGGTCTTTTCCAATCAGAACAATTTATAATTTTATGATTCTATAAATTCAAAGTTTTCCAAAGGTATTTTAAGATCACTTCATATGCAAGCTTCAAGTATTAAAGTTTCCAAATAGCAAAGACTTCTGGCATTTTTGCACCCTACTTTATCTCTCTTCATCTCTCTGATTCCACTCCATGAAATACACACATTTGTGGTGGCTTGACTCTGGCTGGAGGCCCACCAAAGTTGGTCTATCACTCCCCTTTTCAGCTGAACAGGGGCGGAAAATATACATTGAGAGGCTTAGGAGAGGAGATAAGGACAGGGAGAGATCATTCCACAATTAGTGTAATGGGCAAAACAGACTCAACACAGGATAAAGGAAAGAAAACTATCAAATTTATTACACCGCACTGCACACCCAGTGACACCAGAGTCCAGTAATGAGAAGTGAGACCAGATCTTAAAGCACCTCCCCCATCCCTCCCTTCTTAGCAGACTTAACTTTAGTCATTATTTCTCTCCCTTCTTCTCCCCCACCCCCACACTGTGGCATGGGGAAAGGCAGGGACTAGGGGAACTGGGGGGGTTTGGTCAGTTCCTCACAAGTTATTTTCCTTCTTAGCTGGGGGGGCATTCCTCACACCCTTCCCATGCTGCAGAGCGGGGTGCACCCATGGGAGACAGTCCTTCACAAACCTCTCCAGTGTGAGCCCTATTCCCATGGGGCTTCAGCTCTTCACCAGCTGTCCCAGCGTAGGTCACTGCTATTGGGTGCAGTCATAAAATCAGAGAATGTCTTTCAGGCCCAGACCGCGCCAGCCTGGTCCTCTACAGAGTCACGAGCCTCCCTCCCAGCAAACCTGCTCCAGCATGGATCTCTCTCTCTTGTGCATCTCTGTGTCTATCTCTCTCCACAGGCTGCAAGTGCTGGCAGAGGCTTGCTCCAACACTGGTCACAGCATCTTCCGTATGCCTCCAGCTGCTGCAGCCTGGGGCCTCTCTATAGGCTGCAGGTGGGGTCTTGGCCTTTTCCATGGGCTGCGGGGGAACACCCACTCCACCATGGATTTCCCCAAGGGCTGCAGAAGCATCTTTCTCTCTGGCACCTGGGGTGCCTCCTCCCCCACCTCTTTCCTGGCCTTGGTGCCTGCACAGTTTCTTACATCTTCTCACTCACTCCTCTGGTGGCAAAAAGTGGCTGCTTGTGGTTTTTTCCTCCTAAATGTGATTCCCAGAGGTACTATGACCATCGCTGATGGTCTCAGCCTTGGTCAGCAATGACTCTGGCCTTCAGTCGGCTGGAGTTCACTCTCTTGGGCCTGTGGAGAGTTTCTATCTGTTTCTTGCAGAAGCCACCCCTGCAGCCCTTCCTCCTCCACCAGAACCCAGCCATGCAAAAGTACAACAATATTAAAAGAAAGAAAAGCTGCCCTATAACCTGGCTGGCTTTGCAGGGCAGTACATCGTACAAGACCAGATAGGACAGTGTCCATCCTTTTGAGTGGCTCCAAGGTCAGCCCAAGATTCCTTGTTTGTACTGTCCATGGTAATATTTAATCTTTTTGCCATGTGCGTTATTGGTATTGCATGATGCTCATTTATTAATCACAGCATAAGGCAGCACACGTCCAATGTTTTCTATATCTATGTATTGTGTACATAATTCCATTCACCAATTTAAAGAAAGAATTAAATAATTTTTGTTTGAGATCTGTTTTCTGTGTAATTAAAATTCCTGACATTAATTGTATTCCTACCTTATGTTTTTGGAAAAATCCTTTAATAGCGTTTCTGGATTTCTCCACAATTTACTTGGTTTTGATGATAACCTAGGTGTTCAGATGTGTAAAACATGTATTTCTTTAAAGACATTACCTGAGATGATCATGTATCCTTTTGAAATTTCTCTTCTGTCCTGGTGTTTATTATATGAATGTAAATCATACTAGGTTTGACAACTAACCAGTTTAAGATTCCTAACTTTGAGCCTTGCCAATATAAAGCTCTTTATCACTCCTAGATGATTTGGAAAGTAATGGAAATTCAATGCATTCTGTATGATCTTCTGAGCATTAAGTACAGCACTATTTGGGGAAGATAGAAGTTAAAATGAAGAATAACAAAAATGGATAGAAATAGAAGCTGAGAGGAGAACTGGCTGAAGACAATATGACAGTGTGATGGTTGAAAGAATTGTGATGGAAGGATATTGCCTCTAGAGTTCCTCAAGGATTGGTTTTGGAGGTTGATCTCATATAATAGTTTAATTAATGATCTTGGCAGAAATAGCAGGAATGTGGTAATGAAATTTGCTGATGAGAAAATTTGGGAAGCGTTATCAATACAAGGAAGAAATTGGATGACCTCAAGAACTGCAGTAATAGAATAGGATTATATTTAATAATGAAAAGTGCCAGGTCATGCATTTAGGGAGTAATAACAAGATTTTCTTCCAGAAGCTGGGGGCTGGTCAGTTGGAAATGACAACAAAGGAGAATGATCTGGGTGTGACAATAGAGTGAGTCTGTGAAAAGGACAGGTAACCTTAGGATGTATCTGGTAAAGTATTTCCAGTAGAGAAAAGTGAATACTAATGCCATTGTACAGTACACTTGCAAGACCCTCCTCTAGAATCCTTTTAAAGAGCTGTATTCAAATTTTTCTGAGCTCTATAAAATTAGCCTTTCTGAAATGCGAGATATAATACACCATTTTAGTCTATCTTGTGTTTGCCTGTTGCTAAGCAACCTGTTCACAGCGTAAGAATTAATAAGGTAGTACCTTGCTGAATGGTGAGTTTTACTGTCTCCAGGGCCTATGTATACTTTTATATGCAGCTGTGCTGCATGAAATTCAGTAGATTATTTATATTAGGTAGGTGCCAGCCTGTAAAATCTTTATCTCCTTGCACAATCATGACTGACAGTGACTAACCATATCCCTGGAGGGGTATAGAGGGCTATATTTAGAATCACAATTAAAAATAGTTAACACTTCCTTGAATTTAATGCCCCTTTGGCTTAAGTGAGAATAGAGTGAGAACAACTTTTAGGGCTTCTAAAAATTCAGAAGCACGTTGGGGTCCCAAGTGAAGTCCTCTGGAATCACTAAATGGCCATATGTTGTAAGTAAATATTTTGCAGGAGCTTGTCAACATCTAAGATCTTCAGGAATTATCAAAGTGTGATAGTCAACATGAGGCTGCAAAAGTCTCAGAAGAATAGCTGCTTGGAATGTGGTCCACAAGCCCTGTGAACTGTGTCCTCAGCTTGTAGAAGCACACTATCACCTGAGTTTAGGTCTTCTAACAAAATGATTCATTACACATTCTGGCACCGTGAATGATTACTTTTCCAGTGGTTTTGAGGAAGGATGGCTTGGGAATCCCCTCTCAAACTAAGAGCTCCTGTCCTAAGTATTTGGAGTATATAAACACTGAAAAGTTTGGCTTAGGCTGTTGCTCTTACTTTCTCTAGGCTCACAAATTCACAGGTGTGGAAGCCCTGAGTCCCTGCTTAGCCTGCATTCCTCAGGCTACCAAGCTGTGTGTAGTGAATTGGCAGTCACTGACTTCAGGAGTCCAGCTGTGATAGAAAGTCATTGTCATGATCTCTGACCTTAGTCCAGTATAGTGGGGTTTTCATCAGATCCAGGCGTGAGTACCTTAGGTTATTCAGTTTCCATACACATGTCACTAACCTCTTAACATCATTAAATTTGTGATCCAAGGTCCAAGTTGCATTCCAGGTTAGCTAGGAAGAGATCAGATATCAGATCCAGGTTGCTGTCTGCTTAAAAATCTGCTTATGTTTGTGCTGTGCATTGCTAAAACCAAGAAGCTTATACAAAGTGATTTTATTTCGGTGAATCGGCATTTTTTGGCAAGACCCTTGCTTTGGATTTGAAATTTTTCACATGAAACTTCTGCAGGACTGTGCTTTTGGATTAAAAAGGAAGGGAAGGGGGAAACTAACATGGTGTCAGACTTCCTGACATCATCATATTTCAAAAGAAGGTTGCCATGCAGTTTTAAACTATCATTACATGTCCAATAAAGAGTGATGAGAGACTGATGGAATGTTGCTACACAACATGGGCGTTTTGCTTTATGTGATAAAACTCCACAGGTAGCAATCACAACCATATTCACATTGTTCCAGAGGGAGGAAAAAACCCATCCTACATGCCTTTACAGCTGAGCTGGCAGGTAGCTTTATCACTTGCTCACAGCTGTATATTGGGTTTTTTAGCCATGGGATTTACTCCATCATTGGACTAGAATACAGTGGGGTTTTTGTGTGTGTGATTGTGCATGGGAGGATGGATTGAGCAGCATATCTTTAGAAAGAACAAAACAAACAAAAAAGGTATTAGTGAGGGCTGCATGGTGCAATTTCTGACGCCCATTCAAAGGCTTCACAGCTCCAGCTGAAGTTTTTAATTTTCTGCTTTCAAAAATAATGTTTCAGATGCAGTACTTCTAATTCTTATCACTGAGTTCCTGGCGCTCCACTCCTAACATGAGCCAAAGAGATATAGATATGCCAGATGTATGCCTTTCTCTGCTCCCTAACACATCTTTCCTTGTAAATTTATGAAGTACAGGGAAAGGAAGGCCAAATGAAAGCAATAGCTAATGTAGTTTTTGTGTAAAAGTTCGCAACAGATATTTGATACATGATAGTGAAAGGGTCTAACAGGAAAAGGGGCAAGGAAGGAGACACCGCTAATCCTGAATTAAAAATATCTTTGCAATATTTAAAACTCCAAGAGTTATTTTGGTTAGCAGCTACAAAAGATATAAATCAGGGATAAGAAGTAATCCAAAAGAGGAAGCTGTACTTTCACAAGAGGTTTTAGAAAGGTATTCCCAAAATTCTTTGCTATTGACAGGTCAGTTGAGGTATATACATTTCAAGTGAAACATCAATTAACTAACCCGTGTATTCACTGACTATTCAACCTGCAACCAGCTTGCTTTCTTTGAACAGCTTATAGAGAAAGCATAGCTTCGATTCATCCAAATGGTTAAGATACCCGCTGTTGTCCCCACAGTCCTTAGAGGCTGTTTTTACAGCTTTATTGCCTAGATAATTTTGTAAAGTATGCAACTGTGATTCAGCATTCTGCTTCTCTTTATCCATGTGTAAAGCAGGAGTCATCAGAGATGGTTTTCTGGGTGAAAACAGGGTTCTGCTGTGCCTGCATCTGCCTTCTCCCCATGCCTTGGACCTTAGCACCTAAGGGAGGATGGTGGATAGATACTGCAGGCATTCTCACCTAAACATAAAGAGCTCAGTTTGGAAGAGATGTCATGGCGCATTCATAAGGCAAAGGTTGCCTTTTCTGGTACCTCAGAGAAGTACCTTGCTAAAAAGTGCAGCTATCACAGCCTCACCTGGGTTTCACGCTAGGGAGAAAAGTATGTGACAGAAGCTTCTCTTTGTTAGTGGAATGAAGCCAGTACCGAATCTATCTTTTTTGCTGATTCCTTGGGAGCCATCTCAGCTGATGTTGGGAATGTGTCAGCTGCAAAGGAAGAGTCTTGATGAAAACCATATTGGTATCTTAACCTTCTATATATCCAGTCAGTCCCACAGAGTAAGAAGAAAGAAATTGGTTTGTCTTGAATACTGTGTATCACAACTAATCCCACTATTAGCACTCAATTTCTTTTTAAATTATTCTCTCATCTTGCTTAAATTGTTTGTTACATATTTGCAAATTAACTTGTCTGACCAGCAAAATAAAAATGAGAAGCACCTTTGGAAAAGTTTAAAACAACCCTCATTGTCATTTGCAGTACTATGCTATTCAAATGGCTGCTGGCTAGGAAGGGAAAGGGAAATGTGCCAAGATGAGGTGACAGGGGAGACCAGCAGCAAGAAAGAAAGATTTACTGTTTGCAGACTTGACTGGTTGATTTGACCAGAAAAATAATTACCGAGCTCCTAACCCTTAAGGAGACAGCATTGCAGCATCATGTATCACAAATGCTGCTGTTGGAAATTAGTATCTCAGAAGCAATAACTTTAGATTATTGGAACTTCCATGATTTTGAAGGAGCCTTGCATTATCCTTTTCTTTTTTTGGTGTTGTGATACTTTTCACCACAATTACTTCTATCATTTCCCCCTAATTAGTGAGTAGGCAAGTGGACAGATTGTGTTGAGTTAAATAACGTCTTAATCATAACTCTGTTAACATAATCATTAAAATGATGTAAAATACCACAAGTTCAAGTTTATAGCTTTGCCCGATTGCTTACAAGAGGGGAACTTAACAACTGTGCATAGTTTACTATGCTGAGCGTGTGAATAAAGCGATAAACATGCCATAAATTCAGTGTGGGTGTTTGCATCTATATGGTGATTTTTCTGATTCAGGTTATGGCCACTGCAGAAGATTATGGTCTCAATGTTTTCCTCTGCCAAATCACAGAAAGCAACTATTTTATTGATGGTAAGTTATTTACTGAAGGTAATGTCAGTTCCTCTTTGTGGCCAGACTGAAAACAGTATTTATGGAGACAAGGAAAAGAAGACATTTGGTACATAAGATAGAGCAGTATTTGCCATCAGAGTATTGTGAGCATGAAGAAAACCTCAACCAAATTGAATATTAATTTTTATTGAGTGGCAATTAAAAGAATATTTTTGCATGCTTTCTGCTTTCTGAGATAGTTAAGCAGAGAATCTTGTTTTCCTGGAGTCATTCAGCCATAGAGTGAGCAAAGATCCAAGGGGATGAAAACTCATTTTGGCAGATGTTTTAGCAAACAACATTCCTGATGAAACTTCTGGAGGACTTTTTCAGTCTAACACAATGACTAACATACCTCATGTGTTTAAAATCTTACTTGCTTAAATATTTCTGCAATCATGCAAACCCCATGCTTAATTGTATTAAACAAGTTTGATGTTCATAGACAGTAATGCATTGAGGTTGGTGCCATACCATTATTTTTTTCAATATTTTTGCTATATCATCACAAATTTAAAGATCTACCACAGCCGGTATTTCTTGTAATAATGTGTTCCAAATAAATAGTATTGATGTGCCCTGATGGTTTGAACATATCAAGGATTTTAAAAATTTTCATGACTTTTACTATTGAAAAATTGTTCAGGTTCCACATAGAACCAAATCTACATGCTTTCTTGATGTTCTGTCCCAATTTTAGGAAGCAAACTTCTTTCATCTTTATCTTGTTGTGTAAAAAGTAATATGGATTACCTAAGAGAGATGCTTTTATCTAAACCTTTTGGAAGTGCTTGTACATATAAGAAGACCTTTCCCATTATAGCTTGAATAAAGCAAAAAAAAAAAAAATTGCACTTGACTACAAAGCACATCTGTACTTTGCATTCTGAGTGGAGTACAAAGCTCAGTATACCTATGTGTTATAAAACCAAAATCAAGTCTAGATGAAGTTGGGGTTATGGGATCAGCAATGTTTTCTTCGTGCTTTCTTCTTGCACAGTTCCAAGCATAATGGTTTTCTGGTCCAAGTGTGGAGTCCCAAATGCTACCATAATAAATAAAAGAGAAAATATGTTATTCTTCCCATTGATCCTTCCTCTCTAATGCTGCCCTCAAATATTATTTTAACTTTATGCTTTTGGTAAAGAATGCTGGATGTGTAGTGTTCCATCTAGGAAAAAAACAAACAACGAATCTGTTCTATTATTTTTGTAGAACTATACGTATAACATAGATTCTTCTTGATGTTCCTCACAAAAATCATTAGATTTTAATAATATATTATCTTCCTATCTGCACATATGAATGCTAGTCATAGTCTCTGTGCCAGGTAATATACAAGCCCAGAACAAAAACACAGTTCCTAAGCAGTTTACATTCTATACACGGGACAGGAGAAAGGATGCTTAAGATTGGTGAGCATAAAGAGACTGTTGAGGACAAGAGGAAATGGCTTCAAGTAGGGCTTGAGGTTTAGATTCGATATTAGGAAAAAATTCTTTAACAAAGGGTTGTCAATCATTTTGAACAGGTTGTCTAGGAAGTGAATGACTCGCCATCCCTGGAGGTATTTAAAGCATGCATAGATGTGGTGCTTAAGGCCATGGTTTAGTGGTTGGACTTGGCAGTACTAGGTTAATGGTTGGACCTGATGACATCAGATATCTTCCAACCTCAATGATTCTATGGTCCTATGATTCAATATTGGTTAACATGATTGACAGTGATCTTAGCTGTAAATCAGTTTCAACAAGTGACTTGAAGGAAGGGAAAGAAAGTCTTTGCAAATGCTTAGTAAGATTCTACAGGAGTTTTGCATGGGACAAAATTAAAAGGTTGTTAGAAAATCGAGTAAGTGGACAGTGGAGGCTGACCTCATGAAAAAAAATGGAGGTATCAGTTAACATTTCCAAATTTAATGAAAGATGTTAGGTCAAGAATGATAGGGGAGCATATCCTATGCTTGACGTGTTAGCAAAATATGAGAATGAAGAAGCAAAGTCAGTTATCAGTGTGACACGAGTAGTATTTGAGCCGTAGTTGGTCTGACTTTTGTTTGTAGGCAATACTACAAACTGGTGTAGGGTGAGACAATGAGCAGTTTCAGTTGTGTTCATAATAGACTACAATAGACTGTATGTCTGAAGAGTTTGAAAACACTACAGAAACCACATAAAGCAAAGATGTTGCTTCCAGAAACAGACTGCAGTTAATGTTTCTGGGAAGAAGACCTGTCCTGTGAATAGCTACTATAAATAAATGTTTATATTTATTGAAATAATTTCTATGGGACTTGGTTCTGTCATCTGGAGGATAATGTATGAGAGCTGGGACTAGAGCCGCACTAACTTTTTGATGTAACTGCTATTATGTGAAGCATAAAAGTGGATATAAAACACAGAATTTAATTCCTAAATAACACAGTTTTTCTGTATTTTGAACTGAATCTCCACAATTTTACACACCTAAAGGAGGGCAGATAACTCAGTACCTTTGTGGAGCCATTCCCTCTGTTGGGAGCAAGAACTCCGTATGAACACTGGAGCCCATATGAATATGAAGCCCTGGAGTAAGCTTTCTTTTACCTTTTACCTTTTACTTCGTTTACCTTTTACCTTTTACTTCGTTTACCTTTTACCTACTGTAGTAGCATGATTCCATAGCAAAATTAACTACTTGCTGATGCACTGGAATGACAAAATATATTAATGATTTTATATCAGCAATGTAAAATCCATTGTGTTAATTGATTATCAAAGGTAATGTTATTACTGCCATGATTAAATGATGATTTTGCATCATATCTAGGATTTCACATTAAAAAGGTAGCTATAGATATGGTCTTATCAGGTCAGGAGTTTCTCCTATTCATGTACTATGTGACTGAAAATTTGATGAATAAAAGTAGCATTATTTTCATTTCTAGTATGAATAAATGAAATTTCCATGCCTTCTCTCACATCTTGAATCCTTACATGGTGAAATTTATCATAGAACCAGATGAAAACCCAGCACAGGTAAATCTAGTAGCAGTGAGAAGACTTGTTATTAAAAAAGAGACTTGAGTTATGCCTTCAGACCATTTTTGGAGCTTTAAATGCTTTTGTTCTATGAATTGTCTAGCTGTTGGAGAGCAGACCTAGCCTTGCACACCTTCGGACTATTTTCTGTTTTCAATAGATCAGTTTTGAAGGCAGATGGTATATCTTCCACCTCACAATAACTGAAAGGCAGATGGTTAATCCTGCATCTCTTGGGATGAGCTCAGGCTGCTATATTTTCTAGCCATTAGGTGAGTTCTCTAACAGCTAGTCATTATACAAATAGTTCACAACTTACCATCACAGCAGATTAAATTAGTTGCGTTGCTGACTGCGACTAATTTTTCAGTCCTCCCTAGAGATGGGTTGAGATTGGGTCACTGCACACTAAACCTGGTTAGAAGTGGCCCATTAGGGAAAAGAGAAGTGTGTATTTTTTCTGGAAAAGGTACTCTGCACAGGTATCAGTGACTTAAACGGAGCATCTAGGAAATCACAGAATCACTAGGTTGGAAAAGACCTTTAAGATCATCAAGTCCAACCATTCCTGTCCTATGCTAAACCATGTCTCTAAGTACCTCATCTACCCATCTTTTAAACACATCCAGGGAAGGTGACTCAACCACCTCCCTGGGCAGCCTGTTCCATGCCCTGACAACTCTTTCAGTGAAAATTTTTTTCTGAACCTGCCCTGGTGCAACTTCTTGCCATTTCCCTTTGTCCTGTCACCTAGCCGAAGAGACCATCATCCACCTCTCTACAACCCCCTTTCAGGTCATTGTAGGCAATAAGGTTTCCCCTCAGCCTCCTCTTCTCCAGACTAAACAACCCCGGCTCCCTCAGCTGCTCCTCATGAGGTTTGTCCTCCAAAATCAGGCAAGAAGAGACAGGCATCCATAAAGAAAGATTGGTACGCTTTTCAGGACTTTCTGTTTGAGACATAGAAATGAATATTGAGCAATTATGCTTGAGCTTAAACAAGACAGAACTTTAAGAATGTTTCTTTGAGTGTGTATAAAAAGTAGTTGATAAATATGAAAAAATTGAGAGTAACTGATGATCTTAAAGAGGTACAGGCATATAAGTTTCTCTTCATCATAGAATCATCACAGTATGGTTCAGGTTGGACTGGACCTTAAAGATTATCTAGATTCAACCTTCCTGCCATGGGCAGGGTCACCCTCCACTAGACCAGGTTGCCCAGAGCCCCATCCAACCTGGCCTGGAACACTGCCAGAGAGGGGGTAGCCACAGTTTCTCTGGCCAACCTGTTCCAGTGCCTCACCGCCCTTATCACCATTATAGTTTTGAGGCATCCTGTTGGATAATGATAGCTTTACTGAATATAGGTATGCCATTACTACTTATTCATACTGAAAATCCTAGTGAGCTGTCTTGCAAATGATCAAGATCCATGGTAGCTGAAATGATAATGCACACTATTTCTTGTGGTCTGAGAGGAGAATTTGGACAAAAACAATGTGGTACTACCAACTTAACTGTAATAGCAAAGTCAAGACTCCTTGGATAGAATTTCTCTGAGGAAGCTGAGTCCCTGATCTTTTAGATTAAGATGAAGGAATTCGAGGGGTACTGTAGTTCAGTGATCTCTAAATTAGGGTGTGTGTACACCTCAGGGATGTTCAAGACAATCCATTGGGGTGCAGGGAGAAAATATATTTTGTACCATTAATAAATAAAACAATTTAAAAAATGTTATCTTTATCTCATGCTTGTTAGTTTATATTTTTCTGTATGCTTTATATATACATTAGTACAGGAGTAAATGTATACAATTTATAAATACATAGATAAACATATATTGGGTATGTGGGCTCAGAAATCTTTTACTGATAGGGATGAATAATCAAAAAAGTTTGGATACTACTGCTTTAGTATATGCATGATAGTTTTTCTTTCTGGAATTGTTAATTCAGATATAAGAAAATGCTGCCCCTGGGAAAGAAAGTGTCATGGGAGAGAAGGGCTTCTATGAATCTGGTACATAGAAAGACTTCCTATAATTGCAAATGCTCCTGTTGCCTGTATTTCTTTCTGTATTTCTGTCATGTCCATATTTGATATCAGATACCTTTTCCAGTAAGTGTCATTCATGCTAATCCCACAAAAACCTTTGATTAATGGGTTCTCCCAAACAATAAAAATCTCACTGAAAAATTCCAACAAGCTCTTGCCTGAAGTGATCTGATTTATTTTATTTTAAAGTATTTATTTACTTAGAAGTCATTATAATGCATTGCATTACATAAAAATGATGAGCACTGTGCTGGTGAATATAAATAATATCTGTGAGGCAGAGGAATACATTTATCATTCTCGTGTACATGTGAGTTTACTCTTACACTCAAAGCTTTGTGGAAGAATATGACTGGATGACTTCTAAAATTAATGATAGTTGCTGCACAAACCATAGTTTAAAGGATTATGTGCATACACCTATAGAGGCTTTGTGTTCTCTATCAATTTTTTCTCCTGAATGTTCAACAAATAAAAATTTTCTGCATTGAATGGTTGATGTGGCATTATACATACTGGAAATAAATTCAGAAAATATATAAAATTACATTAAGTGTCAGCAGATCCACTTGTCTGTGGCATGATGAATATATCTATCATTTTTACAGGAGTAATGTGAGTGTAGGAATCTTTGTCTCATGTTTAGAAATACATTGTGCTGATTTGCCTTTGATGCTACTTGTATACCAGATTTATGAAATAAACTTGCCAGTACTAGCAAGCTGGCTTTGAACATGAGCATGAAAAATATCAGCTCTCTTGTATGAGCAGAAAAAACCGTAATGGGTATTATGTCATTTAAAGAGGAGATAAATTTATACCAGCAGGAAAACTGGCTTTATGGACAATGTGGACATAGTGGTTTAGATCAGATCAGGAGTGAACTTTTGCCCTCAATTGCTTTCTTAAGTTGACACTGTGGGGTGGCCTTAGTACACATGAATTGGATTTTAGATGAAATAAAACCTGAAGGATGAGGTCCAGATGCAAATGAGCGTTTGGACAATAGGCAGATGAAGTCCAATATAAAAAAGCCATGGATATCCAGTCCCTACCACTAACTGTTTCACTCTAGAGCTCCTATTTGTCTTAAAGACTCGTTAATGTGGATATAGCTTTTGTATCTCTTTTGGAAGGGGATTAGTTCCCAGTGCTGTGTTGCCAATATAGTTATGATGGTACAGAGTCTGCAAAAAAGAGGAGCCTTCAGCAAGAAAAAAAGTATCCTAAAAAATTATCTGGAGGCACTGTTGCTGTAAAAAAAAAGGCTGCTTATCACACATTACAAGTCAAGCTGTGAGCCAAGTAAGAAGCCCTTCAGCAACGACATCAGCCATATGAGAACCAATCCTGTGTTTGCTATTAGTGAAACAATGGTTGGAGACCTTTTGGAAAGCTCAGGTCATATTTATAGTAAATAAAAGGAAGTTGATGGACACTTCATGCTTAAATGAATATAGTCTGTTTCTCACTGCTTGGTGGCCAGGCAATGGCATTTCCAGCCAATTCTGAAATCAGTCTGATTGATAAGATTGATTGTGCTGAAGTAGTCTAATGAATGAGATATTTATCAGAATGTTTCATAGGGTTCCACTTCATTACATTTTCTCTTCTCTGTACCATAGGGAGCACCAGCTTTCTGAATGGGCAATTTTGAAAGTACCCTTTGTGATAGCACTAAACCAATATAGATTACCTTTAGTGACTTTGGTTGCTTTGTGTGCTCAACTTAGAAAAAACCCCACATTTCTAAGCCTCGCATCTGAGCTGTAGAGTTCCATATAGGGCAGAAGCTCTGCACAGTACATACTAGCGAATGCTAGGAGCGGTTCCTTTAAGCACATTTTTGGAGTTGCTTATAGATTGAACAGTTACAGCAACATAAGGTCTGACAATAGCAGTGCTTTTTTCTTGCTGTCATTAGGACCTTTGGAGGAAGAAATCACTATTACTTATATTACATAAAGTGTGTGCATTACATTGGAGGAGATGGGACTAATGAAGACCAACATGGATTTTGTCTTTCAACTCTTCCTGTTGCCTAATGTTTCACAGGTCATTAAACTTCATATGCTTCCAGGGATTGAGGAAAACTAATAAGGGCTCACAAATGCTGCATTTTGTAGATACAATTTTTTCTTTGTGTTTCAAAAAAAAAAGGATTTAATTATTTGGAAGGAGAGCATATCAGTGAAAAGATCGTTTTTCTGTTCTCTTTTATTAACTTTTATTGCTAGCACATCAAAGTGATTGCTAGATAATGGCTGTCATCTCCAGGGCACATGCAATCCCTACGATGCTTTAATTTAAAGGCACAGAATCTTAGGCTGTGGTCCAGTAGTCCACTTCAAAGTATAAATAACTTTGCATGTAAAAGAGTGGTTAGCTAACCCAGTATGTTAGTCAAACTTGACAGTTTTGGTGGATTGACCCAGGCTAGAGTCCAGGTACCCACCAAAGCTGCCCCTGCTCAACTGGACAGGGGAGAAAAAATATAACAAATCATTTGTGAGTTAAGGACAGGGTGAGATCACTCAGCAATTACTGTCATGGGCAAAACAGACTCAACTAGGAAAAAAGTTAATCTTATTACTAAGCAAAGCAGAACAGAGTGATGAAATAAAAGCAAATATTAAAACACTTCCCCCTATCCCTCCCTTTTCCCAGGCTCAACTGTACTCCCAAATTCTCTACTGCTTCCCTGCCAGCAGCACAGGGGAACAGGGAATAGGAGTTGAAGTCAGTTGATCCCACATTGCTTCTGCCTCTCCTTCCTCCTCAATGGAGCACTTCTCACACTGCCCCTGCTCCAGCCTGAGGTGTCTCCCTTAGGAGACAGTCCTCCACTAACTTCTCCAACATGAGCCATTCCCACAGGCTGCAGTTCTCCAATAACTGCTGCAGTGTGGGTGTCTTCCATGGGGTGCAGACCTTCAGGACCAGATTGCTCCATAATGGGTCCCCCATGGGGTCACAAGTCACAGATTGATAGGGGTTAGAAGGGACCTCTGGAGATCATCTAGTCCAAACCCCGCCCTGCCAAAGCAGGATCACCTAGAACAGGCTGCACAGCAAATCTGCTCCAGTGTAGGCTTCCCACGGGGTCACAGCCTCTGTCAGATACATCTACCTGCTCTGACATGGGGTTGTCTATGAGCTCAGATGGAATCTCTTCATCCCCATCTTTCTCCATGAGCTGCAGGGGGACAGCCTGCCTCCCCATGGTCTTCACCACAGGCTGCAGGGGAATATGTGCTCCAGCACCTGGAGCACCTCCTTCCCCTCCTTCTGCACTGACCTTGGTGTCTGGGAAATTTCTCACATCTTCTCACTCTTCCCTCTGACTGCAAAAGTTCATGTTTGGTTTTTTTTTTCCTTCTTGAATATATTATCACAGAGGTGCTAGCACCATCACTGACAGGCTTGGCCTTGGCTAGTGGTGGATCCATTGTGGAGCTGGTTGTTATTGGCTCTGTTGGACATAGGGAAACCTGTTCCTGAATGTCTCTGAGTTTTTTTGGGTCACAGTCAGTTTTTCTATAAAGAAATACATAAAATAATTTAAAAATAATTTCTTCTGCACTTGCTTTGTAAAGCTACCTGGGCCAAAATGTTGGACTTACACTAATGGGGTTTTACCTCAGTATTCTAAGCATAGTGGTAGGGTTGGAAGTTCTTTCTTACAAGTCAGTGTTCCCTCTGCCTGCAGAGTCCTACCTGCAACAGTGGAGCAAGTATATCAAGGGCTAATAGTTTGCTACTAGTGATGGTCCAGGGTAGATCTAATTTTCTTTCTCCCATGGACTAGGAAAGAAGGAAAGACAACAATTTGAGACATGGTATTTATGCTCTTCTGCACACTCAGTCAAGTGCTTAGGGCTTCAGTGTCTGTGCTGTGCATCTCTGAATAGTTATTAATAGTGAAAATGATGCCATGGTATGCTCCAGAAATCTGAAATTATGCTTTGCTTTAGATCTTTTCTCTCACCCTGTCTTAAATAAAAAGAATACCTATTTTAGCAGCTACTTTTAACTTCAACTTTTAAACTTTTGGAGTGAAATAGAGAGTTATCCTGGGTGCAAAACTCATGTTGGCTTTTATTTGAAATTTCCTGCATCGTCCCTTTTTTGGTCTATTTTTTCTCCATAGTATAAATAGAGCTGTTAATAATGCTTCACACCACTGTCACTTACTGAAGAGGGGTAGTAGTTTTTCATTATAAGCCTACGTTCTGTCTTATCCTAAGAAATCCTTAGAAATTTTTCTTTCTACTTCAAAATTTGTATGCAAGATCAATGACCAGAGGTTAGCTTTTGACCAAATTTGATAACATTTAACTCAGTCTTCTAATTTTGTTTGTAATAAAAGGTGAAAGCTATAGGTGACATAGTGATGGATGCCTGTGCTAGTGTGTCAGGCCTTCTCAGTTGCCTGTCTTTCTGCCAGCGATTGGACATGCTGTGATCATAAGTGCCAAGGAGCTGAAACAAAATGACATTTCTATTTCCTATTGCTGGCAAAACTGAAGTTTGGATGCTCAGAAAACACCAATGACCACTGTCTCCCTTAACACCTGATTTATTCCAGTAACTAGCTTCTGAAACATTTTGAAGAGGCTTGAAAATGAAGTAAAATGAAGCACCATAAATGTAGACAACTGAAAAACAATCCTACTTTCCCACCACAGGCTACAGAAAAATAGCATGGTATTGTTTTGCACCAGAAGGTGGGGTTTTTTTACCATCTAGAAAGAAGATGTACTCAGAGTACTCCCATCTTTTGGCATTAACACTATAAAGGAAGAGAGATAGATAATCTTATGTCCCTTCAGATGAGGGAGCCCCTAGTTGCATGTCTTCAACCAGGTCACAGCACACTTTGTGGTTCCCATCAGTGGAAAGGTTACTCCTTTTTGGTCATTTGAGATTTTATAGATGTTTCTTAAAAGAAATCAGATTAATTAATCATTTCTACTGTCAAAAAAAAAACCCCAAAAAACAAACAAAGAAGAAAAAAGGAAGTTCAAATGAGAATGTCTTGCTGCACTTTTTAAAGGCAAGGTCACTCAGGTGGTGTGATTGCTGGTACTGCGTGGGAGCTGGCCACAGGCTCCTCTGTTATAATGAGGTTATCCTGTGGCCAAGGGGCATGTGCAGCACAACACAGGCCTGAAGGCCAGGCTTTGTGTACAGGATAGCACAGCACAACCCTGCGCCCACTCAGGTTAACTGTTGTTTGGATCACTAACTGCTCGAGGTGCGGTGAGCTTGCTGGCAGGATCACTACAGGGATGTACTTGCAACCGCAACCATCAACAGCTCCAGGATGGTTATAACTCGAATTTGGGCTGTATTTTGTAACTGGACACATAAATATGTCTCAAAATTACTTCTTTTGTTGTATTATGATTCAGGCTTTTCCCCCCCTACTAATTAATTCAAAAGCTTTTAGGTGTATCCTGCCCTTTATTTCTCCCCGTAATGCATTTTCTGTTCCTCTTTTCCCCTTCATCTACAGCACCAAACTTCTGCTCTGCCTGCCTGGTATGTGCTTGTATTACTATGCCTATGTCAAGAAATGGATTCAGAATGTCAAAACCTTTGTATGCTTACACAGGAAATGTATTCTGCATGGTCTGATTATAGCTGTACAGGTTACTGACCAGCTTTAATTTGTCCCTTGTTTGTTTCTTCTAGATTTGGAAGACAATGAGTCTTCTGATTTAAGTGAATGCTTCTAGGATGATTTACAGAGCACTTTTGCATGACACTTTTATGCGTTATGTTTACACTGAGCTTGAGTTCAGTCTTCTACAGATGTCTCTTGGTAAGGCTAGATTTGATTTCTAGTACAAATGAATTAAGGAAAACAATGAGTTAGAATCAGAGGGGGTTACCCAAAACCTACCTAGAGTTTTGCTTAGTGTCTCAGAGTGTGCATCTTAGCATTCCCAGGCATACCTCATTTGGAAGTGAATTATGGTCAAGATTTGAACTACCTCAGATCTCTCCTCAGGTATGGTACGGCTTCTTGCCATTGGACTACTTTTTATAATATTTAGCAAAGCCAGGCCAAGTGTAGCTGTGTCTAGACAAACAAAATGCATATGATGACTATCTCTTGCAGGTTGGGGTCAGCTGTGATGTTACAGCATGAGATTTACATTACAACAATCCTTAACAATGCATGTCTTCCTACAACAAAAAAGCAACAATTATTTTGGCAGAAAGAAAGCAAGCTTGAATGGAGAAGTAGTTTATTGTTTGAACACCATGGTATTTCTGCCTGGGAATATTACTGGCAACTGATGTGCAGTGCTCATGGACTCCTCTAAATGAGGCTTTAGGAGCAGTGATGAAACTTGGTGAACAAAATGCATGTTCAAAAAATTTTTATATTAAATCTATTTTTTAAATCAGTGCATCTTCTGAAGATTATTAAAAATAGATAACTCTAAAAGATATTTGCGCTTAAGATTATACGTCCTTTATGCTATATCGCATGTTTAAAAAGGCAGTCCTACTGCAATGCCTGTGTACACCATTCTGTGCAAAAAATAATTTTGTTTGAAAAATCTCATTGAGTTTCTATGCATAAAACCATATACATTATGTTTTCATCATCATTAATGAAATTGTTTATAAATTTTAGGTTGAGTTAAGTAAGAAGTTCAAGAGAAGTGTTAGTTAAAATCAGCTAAAGGGACAATTCAAATTTATGACATTATTCGGTGACTGCAATGCATCTACAAACAAAAGTCAACACTGACTGATTCTTCTGCATGACTGGATTCACTATATATTATATTTTCCTGACTATATAATTTAAAACTTATTGCATTTTTTCTATAAAAATAAGTCATGCAGGATTAAGTGAGGCATTGCCTCTAACTGCTTTAGAGGCATTCTGGTCCAACAGTGGTCAGCTTACATAGTTATATACATCATCATTTCTTCAAGGGAGGGAGTAGTCCAAGGACAATAAAGTTAACAGCATTCACTCTAAAACTGGTTTAAGAGAAGCCCTGATGGATTGACAGCAGTCTTGAGGAGAAGGACTTGGAAGTGTTGGTTGATGAAAGGCTCAACATGAGCCAACAATGAGCATTTGCAGCCCAGAAAGCCAACTGTATTCAGGGCTGCCTCAAAAGAAGCATGACCGGCAGGTCATGACCCCTTCTGCTCTGCTCTTATGAGACCCCACCTGGAGTACTGTGTCCAGCTCTGGGGCACCAATCATAAGAAGGACCTGGAGCTGTTGGAGCAAGTCCATAGGAGGGCCTATCACAAAGATGATTAGAGGGCTGTGTGGTGATTTGACTCTGGCTGGAGGCCACATGCCCACCAGTCGCTCTATCACTCCCCTTTTCAGCTGGAGAGGAGAGAAAATATATATTGAGAGGTTTAGGAGTTCAGATAAGGACAGGGAGAGATCATTCCACAATCAGTGTCATTTGCAAAACAGACTCAAAACAGAATAAATAAACCCATCTAATTTAGTACACTAAAATACACTACACACCCAGTTAAACCAGAGTTGGATAATGAGAAGTGCAACCAGATCTTAAAGCACCTCCTCCCACCCCTCCCTTCTTAGTACTTTATACACAATTTCTCTCCCTTCTTTTCCCCTCATTGTGGCACAGAGAGGGACAGGGAATGCGGGTTTCAGTCAGTTCCCCACAAGTTGTTTTCCTTCCTAGCTGGGGAGGGGCATTCCTTTCTCCTGCTCCAGCATCCAGGTCCACAAATGTCTCCAACAGGAGTCCTTTATCATGGGGCTTCAGCTCTTCACCAGCTGTCCCAGCATGGGTCACTGCTATGGGGTGCAGTCATAAAATCAGAGAATGTCTCTCAGTCTCTCAGGACCAGACTGCTCCAGCCTGGTCCTCTACAGAATCACAAGCCTTTCCCCCAGCAAACCTGCTCCAGCATGGATCTCTCGCTCTTGCTCATCTTTCTCCAACACTGGTCACAGCATCTTCCGTATGCCTCCAGCTGCTGCAGCCTGGGGCCTCTCCACAGGTTGCAGGTGGGGTCTTGGCCTTTTCCATGGGCTGCGGGGAAACACCCACTCCACCATGGATTTCCCCACGGGCTGCAGGAGCATCTTTCTCTCTGGCACCTGGGGTGCCTCCTCCCCCACCTCTTTCCTGGCCTTGGTGCCTGCACAGTTTCTTACATCTTCTCACTCCCTCCTCTGGTGGCAAAAAGTGGCTGCTTGTGGTTTTTTCCTCCTAAATGTGATTTCCAGAGGTGCCATGACCGTTGCTGATGGTCTCAGCCTTGGTCAGCAATGACTCTGGCCTTGAGTCAGCTGGAGTTCACTCTGTTGGGCCTGCAGAGAGCTTCTATCTGCTTCTTGCAGAAGCCACCCCTGCAGCCCTTCCTCCTCCACCAGAACCCAGCTACGCAAAACTGTGACAGGCTGGAGCAGCTCTCCTATGAAGATGGGCTGAGAAAGTTGGGCTTGTTCAGACAGGAGAAGTGAAGGCTCCAGGGAGACATTATAGTGGCATTCCAGTACCTAAAGGTACAGGAAAGATGGAGAGGCAATGCTTACCAGGGTGTGTAGTGATAGGACAAAGGGTAATGCGTTTAATCTGAAGGAACATAGATTTAGATTAGATATAAGGAAGAAATTCTTTACTGTGAGAGTGGTGAGGCACTGGCACAGGTGGCCTAGAGAAGCTGTGGCTGCCCCTTCCCTAGCAGTGTTCAAGGTCTAGGGGAGGGTGTCCCTGCCACAGCAGAGGAGTTGCAACAAGATGATCTTTAAGATCCCTTACAACCCAAACCATTCTGTTATTCTATATTCTATTAAAATACCTTGGAAGGTGTAACTTCTACTTGAACAAGCATCAAGGAAAGTGATTTCTTTGTTACATATGTCAGTGTGGGGTTGGATTTCCAGGGACCAGCAGTGATGATGCTCTGATACAGAGGAAGATATTTCTACCTGAACTATAGCTAATGCTAATCTTTAAGCTGTACTTATAGTTGATATCTCTGATCCTTGACTATCAATAGCAAATATCCCAATGTTCTAGAGATTATTCTGCCTTTACAACCTTTAAAATTTCAAACTGTTTACTTATATTTTAGTTCATGAGTCTCTATAGAACACGTAGTTACGTTCATATGAAATGAGTAGAAAAGATAAAATATTGCTTCTAGTGAAGTCAATAAAGAATTTTACAGGGATTCACATAGTGAGAGCACTTCATGCTTCAAACTCTCTGTGAAGTCCTCTTCTTCAGTATTGAGGTGTGTTGAATAACTGTTTACTTATCTAGAGAGAGTTGTTACACTTGGCAAATTTCCTATTTACTTCTGGCCAGCCAGGACCCTTCTCATGCTTCTCTAAACTTAAGGCTTATCTTTACTGCAAGTTCGAGTTACCTTGGGTTACCTAAAGGTAACTCCTCTGTCTTTGTTAGTATCCAGTGAAAGTGGTACTTAGGCAACAATAAGTTTTTGCTTTAGTAGCCCTGGGGTCTCTGTGAATTTACCATCTCTAGCGACAATGGTATTTGAAATTTACCACATTCTCTAAAACATCACTCATCTGAAATGAAAACGTAGAGGTGTTTGATTTATGGGGCTTGATAGAGTGAAATTACACTTGAAATTATTCCTTGGATTGGGTGTTCAATATCTACAAGTCTTGAGACGTATGCAGTTATCATAAAGAGATGCTTCAACAACCTCTAAGAAAATAAAAACATTGCTAATTCTGTTAGAGAGGGAAGAAGTATAGATGAAAATCATATCCTATTTTTCACCCTCTGCTCTGGCATCGCATAAATCCCAGTGCTGTCACAGGATACGGAGAATTTCAACACAGGAATGATGGAAATCAGCTTTGAAACACATTCAGACTCAAAGGTTTGAAAAACCTAGTGCCTCATCTAGACATATCATACACCGTGTGTCTATGAACAATCATCTACTTGATCAGTTCAATCACACCGATCAAAAAATCCCAGAGTTAAGTCAAGGTGATAACCTATATATACTTGGAGGAAGAAACACAACTAGATATATCATATTTCTAGGTATATTTATTGCTACATAGAAAGTATGAAGGGTGCACTCCATTTATATCTCAGCTAAGCTCTCAAAATAGCAGCTATGTTGACTTATGTAATACACAAATCTTCTGCTGGGCAGGTGGTTTTTGCTGAATGTAATCCAGAAGTGAAACACAGAAGTGGTCAGATGCAACTCAAAACAAATTTCTTTTAAAATTTGAGCAAATAGTCATGAAATTTGTACAAAATATTTTGTTGGTTCTAGCCATTATTCCTTCCATTGAAGTTTACAAATAATTCAAAGAAAGTAATGTTGCTAATATTGTGAAGTTTTGTTTTATACATTAACCTAGGAGGGATTTCCTTTTATCTTGATGCCCCTAAAATACTGAATTGAGCTTCAGTTATTGTTAAACAAGCAGAAAACGTAGCTTAGTTAAAATATCCCAGTTGTACCAGTTAATTGATAAACATCTGCCCAGAAAGTTACTAATTTTCAGACAAAAGTTGCATAGTTGCTAGATATCCTTGTATTGGATTTCAATGTGACTGAGCTAATGGCATAAATATATGGAAAACGTGAAATGACAGTGTTCCATCTTCAAAATGTGACTCCTGTTCTGCTTCAGTATGAAGTAAATAGTGTTTCTTAACATTTGTTTAAGGCTTGCTTGGTCAAAGGCAAGTCACAGCTGGGAACATACCAGTGGAGCATCCTGCAAGTACAAATGTGCAGGGTTTGTCTCAAAGATGTCTAGTTCCAGATACGTAACTCCCCTTTGAGTGAAAAGGATACTCACTGTAGTGTGTCGTTGGTACAAAGCAAAAAACATTGGCAGAGTAAAATAGCCAGGGGAGCCATACTTTTCTCTGAGTGGAGAAAGGATAATTTTGCGAGTCCTCTGTCTTGTAGGACTGTTGGGCTATACCAGCATTCTGCATTCCCTTGGGAAGCCAAGCAGTAGCAGTGCATCCAGTGCCTTGACACCATAATCGATGCAGGGTGAAGAACATGGGTATGACTGGTAAGCTCTAAACCCTCCTGTGGCGTATTCCTGAAAAGGTCACCTTGTCTGTAACGCCTTCTGTCTAGTAGCCCATACAATGATGTGTTACACAATAAGGCTGCTAACACAATGATGACATGGTCTCTCCTGGGTGAGCCATTTTAAACAAAGTCAGTTGGAAGCTCATAGGAACAATACATTTGCAAGGCTTCGAGACTGTATTTCTTCAATTGAATGTCAGTGAAATTCTTGCAATTTATCACTTAGAAACAGATGAATTGATGTTAATACTCTTAGATTTATTTTTTTACTGGTGCATAATTTAAACTGTACTTTTGCTTCAGGCCCAGTCAAGGTTAATTTGTATTTGTAAATCTTAATGCAAGAAGCAAAGTGTGTTTGTCCATCTGTGAAATGTTTTTTCTACTCAAGTCTAGCAGTAGAAATACTTAGCTCTCTGGATAGTGACTTATTCCAAATGAAACAGAATATCTTTGTGATAATATTGCCCATCACAGCTGTAGGTTACCTAAATAGGCATTATATCCATTACTGTTCTGTTACATTGTTCAATGCAGCGATTATGTTCCATCAAAAATGGGAAAACATGTATATTATGAGTAGCAAGAAAACCAGCAGGTTGATAATTGCTCTATGCTCACTAATGTGAATTACTAGCTGGCTCATCTATAATTGTAATTAACACCTCCTGCTTCAGCTATGCAATTAGCTGATGTTGCTACAAATTTCTGTTATATATTTAATCTTTATCTTGTTTCTCTGGCCTGGTTTTGTATTAAATTTGTAAGTAAGTCTACAAACTATACATGGAGCTACCATGGCAGTTGCTCATTAGTCACATGAGGCCCACGCACATAGGCTGGCTGCATCTCCAGGGAATTCACAGTCAACACGCTCCATTCCATTTTACTAAATGTGCCTGCTGTGTATCCTTTCATATTTGCTGTATCTCTTCTAGCTTAATTTGAATTCACATTGTGAGCTTTCTGTGCCCACAGTCATTTTATGAACTGTTCTTCTAGATACCAAGTTTTGGGAAGTCTCAAACAGCGCAGGTAAGAAATTCTGGAGCAAAACTGGTTTTGAAGAGAGAGATCCAAAAAGCTCTGATTAGGTTGGGTGAGGTGCAACCTGCTTCCTTCCCAGTAGTTGGGCTCAGGAGCTGACCTCTTCCTTGGCAGCCCTGTGTGTGTGGGGCAACCAAATGCCTCAGCTTCCCACTTCTCCGGCCCTGGAGCTCCAGGGACATGGGGCTGCCCTGCTCTCACAGCCTGGCAGCTGCCTGGGAGCTCCCTGCCTCAGAGGCACTGCCGGGTGCCCAGCTTTGGCAGGCAGGCAGCCTGCCTGTCTTGGCATGCAGGCAGGTGCTTGGCTCAGCAGCTGCCCAGCTCGCTTGCTCCTGTGCAGGGAAGGCTTCCCAGCCAGATGGGCAGGGAGGAGGCAGGCTCCTACCTTGCTGTAGGGCTTCTCTCACTTCCACTGCAGAGAAGCCCTGCAGCATTTCTGGTGCTTCATATTGTGGAAAAAATTAACTGCACTTAAAATTGTGCATATTATCGGGGGAATATCCATCTCATGTACCAAAAACTCAAACTCCTTTTTGGTCCAAAATTCTGTTTCCAGCATGCAAAAGACACTTCTTCCAGCATGAAAGACACTTCTTTGGGTTCACCATCATGAAAGAGACCCTCCAGGCACCCTTCCTGCATAGCCTGATATTGTTTTGTTCCAAGGAAATAAAGGAGAATAGATGGAATGCAATCCAGTTCTTTTCAGCTCAGAGATAAGAGTTTTTGACACTAGGTGGTACTACAGACAAAGGCCAATATTTGCAATCTTCGCTGTTTAGGGATCGGCAGCTCTAACCCTGGCATCTAATTTGGTGGCCTGATTATCGGCTTCCGCAACTCATATTATGCCTGAGATAAATATATTCCATTAAGCCAGTTTTTGGAGTGCAGTGCTTATGTGTCTTCTAGCTCCCTGCAAAATTTCCCTTTGTTATCAGTTAGGATTTTATCAGGTAATCCTTCAAAAATCTGTGAAACTATTTGACAGAGTTTAGGGGTAAATCTAACACCAGGTATCACTTGCTAATACAAAAAGGTATGTATAACATTTTGAGCCTCCTGTGTTCGATTCTGAAAATATATTTCTCCTGAGGAACACCGGGAATATTTTGCTGCTTCAGCTGCCCCCTCAACACTTTTCACTGTATAATACATTTTATGGCTTTATTTAAAGCTTGGAGATCCATTTATCAAGGGCATTTCTGAAGATACTCTCATTTAACACCAACCTCCATTCTTAGATGGATGAGCATGTTATTTCCTTGAATTTTCACTCCTGCATTTCAGTTTTTGCTTTTTCACTTTCTTTTTCTCTGCAGCTACCTCAGTCTCAGTCACTGCTAGATCAAGGCTCTCTACTCCTTCTTGTATGTGCCATGCTTGTTTAGGAACACAGAGTCATATAGTTTTTACCCCAGTCTGTAGAAGCCATTAGATGTGATTTTTGCTAACAGGTAAAGTAGGAGAGAAATTTCTTTGGATGGTGAAATGTGTTTGATGGCAGAAGCAAGGGAACTCTAGCCTTGAAAAATCTATATCTAGCTTTTAAACTTTATTTTCTTTCCCCTCCTCCCCCTCCCTAATATTCTGGCTTTTAACAATCAAGAACTTTAATGTGTTTATTACTGCAGAAGTTAAAATCAATGTGTACTAGCTATCTCTGCACAGGCATCACAATGAACTACCTGCTGATCCCATGTGATTCAAAATATGCTTAAAATGTGCTTCATTAAAAATACTTTAAGTAGAAGATGGCACCAAAGTAGCCACAACAGTATGAGATGGCTGGGTTTTTTTCCTGAAAAATATATAAACAGCACCAAAACTACACTATTAGTTGTATAGTTGTCATCAACAGTAGATTTAATGGTGCAAATATTGATTTTCAAATAAATAAACATATTGACAGGCAACTGAGGAGCAGATAGCACACTTTTGGGTACTGTATAACTAAATGCAGACAAGAGAATGGAGTTGTTCAAATTATTTTAAAAAATGAGAGCAATAAAAATTATTCTGTGTTTTTCCCAAATCAGTAAGCTTTTCAAAATTTAGCTTTTGATGTGTATGCACAACTGTGTGCACTTATTTAAAGATTACCTTGTACTGTGGTAAACTGGAAATGCAATTGGATTTTTAAAATTGTCTTTTTATTACTTAACTATTTTCAACAGCACATAAAAGAAAAAAAAGATAGAAGTGAACATATTAAATATATTAATTCAGTCCACAACCACATGCTCCACCATGAATTGTTTATACTAGAGAATGGAAATCCTCCATAGTATCTCTGAATTAATTAGACAACGTTTGTACCTGCTTTTAAAAGTGAAAAGGAAGTGAAGATAGCTGAGGTCAAAGTTCAGACACTTAGGCTGAACTTTTGAGTTCTTTCCTGTCCTAATTTCTAACAATATGAGGCTGCAAGATGAGGTATAGCTTGAGCTGCTGACATTTGTGTGAAGAATCCCAAGCATATAGCAGACCTAGATATCACTGGTCCTAGGCAGGAATTATGAAGTGACGAGATACACCCACCAGGGTTCATTTGACTGAGACCTAAGCTCACAAATACTTAGAAATAAATTGTAACTTTATAAATTTTCCAGGTTGCTATGCATGGTCTGAAGAGAAGCTCTTGTGGCAGCTGATGGAAACATTATCTAAAGTCAAATGCAATGTCCCTGAAGGAAAGAACAGAGCAGTGACAGCTGCCACAACCCTTCACAGTGAGCACCGTACTAGGTGGGCTGACGAGGTAGGGCAGGTGGAACCACAGCTTCACTCCTTTGATAAGGGTGTCCAAACATTTCTGCTGGTTCTTGGTGCTCTCGGGTTTATTTGCTGAGAGCATAGACTACATTCATTCTTGTCCAGTTGCTAAGTCTTGAGAGGACAGAAACAACATGTAGCCATGTAGGATAACACTTGATACGTTCCTAATATAGTTATTCGGGTCATCCTGGCTGTACCTTGATTAGTTTTGCTGCAGAAATGGTTAACATCTGCTTTTGTATGTGTTACATTCACTTTCTCTTTACCTTTCATTTAAAATTGCATTAAATGTCCCATAAAATACATGTGGTAATAAAAAGTAGTATTTGGAGAAAGAGTTGAGAGAGATCATATTAAAACCATTTGACTTAATCAGCAGATTATAAATAAAATCAATTTTGCAAGATGACAGTGGTCTAATTGCATTTTAATTGCATGACAAAATGCCTACCCCAAATTAATCCAAAACTGTAGAGCTAAACACTGATTTTGTAAAGAGAAACACCTATGCAGGCTTCTAACTTCAGCTGGTTTCTCTGTGTGCTTTTTGTTCCTGAGCAGCTTCTCCACAAGGCCACAGCCGAGGATAGCAGTCCATCAGGCTGGGACTCCAGCAAGACCAGTCCTCTTGGTGCCTCAGTGCTGTGTCATGTCAGTTAATTAGGGACAATCAGACTAACTCCCAAACTGTTTCTTGGCACATGTTCAATGCAGATTATTAGTACTTCCTAACAAGATTTTGTAAAACATTCTGAGTAACAATGACCTTGCTATGGGGGAATACTGCTGGAGGTAATGATACTTGGATTGTGATAATTTCTTTTCCCCTGTTTGAGAGATGTGGGGGACAGCTGGTGCTGCTGGAAGTGTAAGTGGAGGATGTTATTCTTGTGGAAACTTCTGGGCAAAGCTTTGGTCTATCTGCCAAGCAGACCCTTAGAGACTGTATCTTGGAGAGACTTCCAATTTCTCCATCTGTTGGCCACTGTGCTGCTGGTGGCCTCCTCCTTTTCCCCTTGGATTGCTTTGCAAAGAACTGAAGAAAGGAGTCAGAGCTGGGACCATCAGTGAATACATTATCAGACTCTTCAAATACAGCAGTGGTGTATTTTTGGTAGTTTGTCTTCTGCCAAATGGTATGCAGATTTCACATGCTTACTGTTTTGGGGCCATGAGCCATATCTGCTGAATGGCTGGTTCTGGTATTACCTATGAAAAATTACTCTAGATATGCATTATTTTCAAAGTAAAGCTGAAAATTTTAACAGTAGCTTATTATTTCCATATGGAATAACTGCATCTGTATTGCTTTTACAAGGAGCACAAACACCACTGGATGGCTAAAACAGATTTCCTTTGTCATCTTCCAATGTCAACTTTATTTCCTTTTCTCCATTCTACTCTTCTTTGACATGGCAAAATTGTGTTATCTCTTCTTCAAATGGCACACATAAAAGATTAATTGTCTAGGTTTATTACTAGGGGCCTTTTCCACCCCCTAGCTTATTGATTCCTTGGCAGTTATAAATACATTGCAGGAGATGGCAGACATGCAAATCCATCAGTATCCTACAGATGCTATGGACGCTTACGCTGGAGCTAGGCATTATGACACTGCACTCTGCAAAGTTAAAACTCTGAGCTTCAAAGGCACTTAAGGAGCTGACGCCATTGATTCAAGTACTGAAATATCTTAGAGACGCTGAGTTTTAGGAAACTAACTCTCATTGACTTTCAATTAGGATCTTCAGAGTTAAATCTTGCAAAATGCTGAGTATTCCTAAAATTCAGTGAGTAGCCACAGCTCTCCCTAAAAACAATTGGGTTTGAGGCAGCCCCAACACATTAGGAAACTGCTCAGCACTTTGCTGGGTCAACCTTTTAAAAATGTTTCTGTCAGGTTGCTATAATCAGTTTGAAAATTCATGGCCACTTTTGGAAATGCTTGCAGATCCTGAGTGTGCAGCCTTGGTATGGGATATTAAAAGTGGTTCAGTAACAGGAAGATTTTATAATAGACAACCAGACATAATCACTTTATTATGAGGCTCTTGTAAAAGCTCAGAGAAAGCTTTGTTGTTCTCTAACCATTTATTCACATTTAAAAAGTGACCATTCTGCCTCCCTTAAAGAACCACAGCCTTTCACTATATAAATAGTTCTTTGAGTGTTACAGAGTATTGAGTCCATGAACCATAATACAGCATTATGTCAATCCAGCTGCCAATTGCAATGTTTGTCCACATTTTTGGTACGATAAAGATCTTTATGAAGGATTTTCTACCTGGATGCAAGAAAACTGCGATTAAAATGACAAAGTTATTTCATCTCACAATGAACATTTTCTTTTTTGTCAGGAAAATGATCTCATTTAAAAAACAAAAAGAACTCAGTCAGTGAGTTTTGAAGAGCCTGACTTTTAGCCTGTTCCCTGTAGTCTGTGTGTCAGACATGAAGGCTCCCTGAGCAGAGCAGGGCAGGGGTTAGGCATCACAGGACGGGATTCCAGGAAATGGTGTGCTCAGTAGGCTAATGCTTGCAGCTCATCTGAAGGAGCATAAGAAGTATGAGAAACCAAAAGGGTTCATGAGTCTGAATCCCATCCTCTTCTGGGGACCATTTTTTCTTCAGGATTTTGAGAAAAAAATCCCTCCAAAAACCCAGCAAAACCTACCTGCATTGCATATAGACAAATACTCCATTCCTAAACTGTATTTAAGGACACCCTGAGAATACCTTGTTAGTGAATATAAACAAAAGAGTCAGGCACGAGCTTTTACCAGGCTGCTCATAGACTGAATGAAATGCTGAAGATTGGGGCCAGAAAAATAATTTGGGAAACTTCTGGTTAAAAAGTGAGATGCAATTAGTTTAGGACTTTTGAAATTTTATGATTGTGCATCATCCACATGGTTTTCAGGACTGCAACTTTAAGCTAACTCTATTTTAAACACTTCAGCTTTTCTTAAAATGTGCCAATAGGCAGCAGACTACATTAAAGAATCATGGCAGGGAACATTTAAGTTAAAAATGTGAAGTTTTTTTAAGCAACGACTAATTAAAAAAGTAAAATTAAGGTATTTTTATTATTAAATCTTTAAAAATATATTTTAAATTAAGTATAAAGATATATTTTTAAAAAACCCAGCTCATTACAAACTTCCAAGTTGCTGTATCATTCTTGTTGATTAAAAAACCAAAAAGGTGTTTTTATCCCAAAATAATTCCTTCATGTAGATTTATACAGATGAAACAGTGCAACTAGAATGGAAACTGCTATTTTAATGCAAATATATGAATGTTCTATTTTTGTGGGTTTTGGGCTTTAAAATATCCCAAATGAATATAAAATATTACTCCAGCTTCTGTTTCCAGTTTGTGCCTACAACTTTTATTTACTGTTGGCTTTCCTAGTCCAGAAAAATTCTTAACTATCATCAATGTAATTTATACCAATTCTACTTTCTGATTTCCCTTGACAGCAATTTTTAAATTGACAGTGATAGTCATTTTTAAAAGTATTTGATTATTCTTTGAATTACTTTGCAAGTGTTCTTTAATTCCATCTGAATTAATTCATGACAGATTGCTATATGGTAATCAGTTTGTAATATCTAAAATAAGCATTAGAGAAATCCTAACAGGCAGACTTAGCTTTTGGCCTTGAATAACTGAAATAAGTTCAGATAATTTTTGGTGCTCTAAAGGTTATTCTAAATGTCATAGTTAAGGAAAGTTTGGTTTGGCAATGAACAGTAATTGCATAGTAATACAATAGAAATATTTATAGAGAAGTCAAAGATATTTCAGATGATCTTACTAATATGACTTTAAAATTGCATTACTTTGGGAGGTAGTGCCTTAATATTAGGTGCATTTTAATAACAGTCTAATTCAGCTTCTCCATCCCTGCTGGGAATCAAACAAGCCCCTTTCTTGTGAATTAGTGTTAATAAGTCTTCAATAGATTCAGCTGTGGGATAATTAATGACTCACTTATTCTTGCCAGAACAGTTCAAGTGGGCTTTGTGCAGCATGCTGAGCTATTATCCTCTGGTGGGGTCATGCATCATGTCAACCAGTTAACAGCAGTGGCTGCACAACAGATTTGGAAATTATATAATCAGAATAGCCCAAACTTTTAGACCCTGCTTGTGAAGGTTTCAGCCTTCTCCAGAGGAGCAATGGAAAGACATAGAACAATGCACTTAGAGAGATAAGCAGGTGTGAAAATTGGCTCCTAAGTTATTTGAATTGAGCTTCCTTTTCTGCAAAGTACAGTGATTTATGTCGTAATCATGCTGTTTACTTTCTTATATTTATAACCATCCTGTGAGCACTTACAGACATGTGGCACATCACTGTGCTAATTCCTACCGAACAGTTGAAGTGGGTGGGGAAAAGCTATTCGATTAGAATTACATTTACTATTATTTATGTGTGGTTTTCCTGGACCAGGAAGGAGCTGTAAGGGGAGACAGTAAAACTCCCATTTAGTCCTTCTTTGTTATGGTGAGCTTGGATGGAGACTGTCTGCACAGCCATCTAGTCCCCCCTTTTCTCCTGCCAATCAATTGCTGACTGCATTTGATCCTGTTAGTTCTCACTGTTACCTGTGTCAACACTGAGACGATCTACCTAGTGTTCTGGGCCCATGTGTGGGATGTTGTATGTACACAAAATAAAAACCTGGTCTCTGCTTAGATAACAGTTTAGACCATGTTAACAAATGCACCCACAACTTCAAAGGGAGTGCTTTGTAGGGTGGTACTGTTATACCCAGGAGATTAATTTGACACCACCTGTATTTGTCTCCATCAACGGATTCCTTCTCTATCCATTAAGTTCTTCCTGCAAGAAAATCTCTTACAGACACCTGAAGTATGCCCTCATTAGAGAATTTGTACAAGTGCTGTTCCTCCTCCTGGCAGACCTCCCATTCCCTTTTCTAAAGAGCTATTTCTGTCTTTTGGGCTTCTCCTTCTCCATAGCCACTCCTAACTGCTATTTTCTTTCTGAGTCTCTTCACCCTCTCTGTCCCTCCTTGGACATCTACCATTTCTGAGTGGTCCTTCTACTTCTTTTCTCTACGCTTTCCTTCATATTTTCTTCATTCTTTGGACCACATCTTGGAATTTTTTAGGGAATAATGAGATGTTTTCATACAAGCCAATGCTTTAATTTATTTACAAATATTATGTTAACGTGTAAGGAGCAGGTGCACACACAAGTATCTTTAAGCTTTAAGTCTACCTCTATTGTAATCCCTTTCTGGCAATATTTTACATTTCCACATTTTTTAGGAAAACCTTTCTTGTCTCTCTCTTCTCCCTTCTCCTTAATTTCCTTAAGAGACATGAAAGGAATAAGACTGTATCTTTTAACAGACGAAATTTATTTATGAATCTTCTGAGCCAAAGAATATTGTGTCTCAACAACATAATATCCCCCAAGATTTTTTTTTCCGAACACTTTCAGGCCAAATCTGTGACGGACTCTTAAATTTTCTCTATAGTGTGTTCTCTGACCCATCTTACTGGGCTAAACAGAAGATCACACTCAGTGCAGTGAATTCTTCCTGACCAGTTGCTGGCAAACGGCAAGATCCATGCACACAGGCTCCATTTATACTCGTTTAAGGCAGTGACTGAGAATGTTTAAATAGTTGTTCAGATTACTCACTGGCTTAGCTACTGTGAGAAATACAAAAAAATGTGTGCATTTACTGATCTGCTCTGTAACAAAGCTCACAGAGTAGTCTGCCAGCTAAAGAGCAATTTAACTGGAAGGCTGCTGCCAGCTACATCAAATACATGCTCTTCTTTTAAACTGCTGAGATCAATAATGTACATCTGATGGCAGAATGGAATCAGTGTCCTGAGCTGAGCATGTACTGTTCATTTTATCTCACTGAACCTCATCCCTGACTCATCAGCAGAGTTTGACTTCCCTTGTTGGATTGACAGTGGTGACAATTTTCTAGCATGTGTGATGTAGTCAGTATCCACAGAGGGTTAGGGTGACATACCAAACACAATTTATTTAAAGCAAGGTTTCAGTGAAGGTCTTTGATGGTAAAAGTATCTTGTATTAAAATGCTAATCTAAAATTATTCCAATGTAAAACATTTACAAACCATCATGTGATCACAAACAGTTCATCTAGGAGTAGAATATCTTAAATAACCACTTTTGAGAGGAACACTTGAAGCTATCAGTTGTCTCACATATCACGCCTTTACATTTACTCTGCACCTGGAGATAACTGTGCATTTGTTGATGTATTTTATTTTGGTAATATCATTGTGATTATGCTTCTGTGTAACATAACACATGGTGAAGCAGAATAAATGCATCTTTCAGCCTTGTTATGAATCTTCTTTCTGGCTCTTCAAGTACACTATCAGTGTAAAACAGACATCTCAACAACCTCTCTACACTTTCCCTCTATGTTCATTATGCTGTGCTATAGTAACTAATGGCCAGGCCACTTAGATTAGATAGAAGAAAGCAAGTTCCTTGAATCATATGATATCATAATGCTTTCAACTGTTATATGTTCAGTAGATGTAAAAGTGATTGAAAGCACAGAGGGCCAGGCAATTACTGGGCTTTCCATTATACTCAGCACAAAGAAATGACTGCTTCTGGTCTCTCATTTGACCTAAGTGTATATATGCAAAACAATTAGTAAGAATTACATCCTGAAGGTTTTACTTCTTCTCATTGACTACAAAGGAACCCTAATGAAACTAGTTCAGACTTGAGTGATACCAATACTAATGCTGATACTGATACAGATTCACAGACTGGTAGGGGTTGGAAGGGGCCTCTGGAGATCATCTAGTCCAACCCCCCAGATAAAACAGGATCCCCTAGAGCAGGTGGCACTGGACTGTGTCTAGGTGAATATCTCCAGAGAAGGAGACTCCACGACCTCTCTAGGTAGCCTGTCCCAGTGCTGTGTCACCCTCAGAGTAAGTTTTTTCTCATGTTGAGATGCAGCTCCTTGTGTTCCAGTTTGTGCCCATTGCCCCATGTCCTGTCACTGCTCACTACCGAGAAGAGTGTGGCCCCATCCTCTTAACATCCACCTTTTAGATATTGATAAGCTTTGATGAGATTCCCCTCTCAGTCTTCTCCAGACTAAAAAGACACAGCTCTCAGCCTTTCCTCATATGAGAGATACTCCAGTCCCTGAATTATATAATGCTTTGGGTTGGAAAGGACCTCAAAGATCATCTAGTTCCAACCCTCCTGCCATAGGCAGGGACACCTTCACTAGACCAGGTTGCCCAAAGCCCCATCCCAAAGGATGGAGCTTCCATAACCTCTCTGGGCAACCTATTCTGGTGCCTCACCACCCTCACAGTAAACAATTCCTTCCTATAACCTTATCTAAACCTACCCTCATTCAGCTTGAAGTCATTTACCCGTGTCCTATCACTACACTCCCTGGTGAACAGTCCATCTCCCACTTTCCTATAGGACCTCTTTAAGTATTGGTATGCTATAATTAGGTCTCCTCAGAACCTTTTCTTCTCCGGGCTCAACAAGCCCAACTCTTGCAGCTTGCCTTCATAGGAGAGGTGCTCCAGCCCCCTGATTATCTTCGTGGCCGTCCTCTGGACTTGCTCCAACAACTCTATGTCTTTCCTGTACTGGAGACCCCAGAGCTGGATGCAGTATTCCAGATGAGGTCTCAGCAGAGCAGAGAAGAGAGGCAGAATCACCTCCCTTGACCTGCTGGCCATGTTGTTCTTGATGTAGTTGGCCTGCCCCTTTTTGGTCAGTGGAGACAGGACAAGGGGCAATGGCTGCAAATTGGAGCACAGGAAGTTCTGCGCCAAACATGTGGAGGAACTTTTTCCCAGTGAGAGTGACAGAGCACTGGAATAGGCTGCCCAGGGAGGTGGTGGAGTCTCCTTCTCTGGAGATATTCAAGACCCGTCTGGACGCCTCTCTGTGCAGTATGAGCTAGGGAGCCTGCTTTGGCAGGGGGGTTGGACCTGATGATCTCTCGAGGTCCCTTCCAACCCCTACAGTTCTGTGATTCTGTGATTCTGTGGCGCGGCTGGCCTTATTATCCTTGTGGCCCTCCACTGGACCCTCTCCAGTAGTTCCCTATCTTTCTGGGGAGTCCAGAACAGGACACAGTACTGCAGATGTGCTCTCACCAGGGAAGAGTAGAGGGGGATGATAGCCTCCCTTGACCTGCTGGGCACTGGCTCTCAGATTTAACTAACAGGTCACCATTACATAATGAATGCAACTGTTCAGGGGCCAATTTTTGTAGCACACTGAAAAATTTCAAGTGAATCCCATTGAATTTAGTTTAACTAGAGCTGTACTGGCTGGTATGAAATCAAAATGAGATCCAACAGAAAATATTCACAACCCCAGTGATAAGATGCAAATTCCTTTATATGAGTTTACAGAAGTTTATGGCTTACTATTTGTTAGTACAGAGCAATGGTCCATGAAATTATATACATTTAAAAAACCTCAAACCCCACTACTGTTCCTACTGTTCTCATAAAAAAACTTAATTGATGAAGTATGTTTAAAGATGTACTTTGATTTCATTGCTGTTATTCCATACCATTATTTACCCCACATACCCAAGTTTTCAAACTGAGGAAAGCATTACGTACTTCATTAATCCTAGCCCACCAAATAAATACAGACAAGTGTATTAGAGATTCTCTATTATAACCTTTGTGGAACAAAATGTTGCTCCTCTAGAATGAAGCTACTGGCAGATTTTTAGTATACTTACAAAATTTGTGGTTTATATCCTTTTTTTAAAGTGTTCAGGTGACTATTTAGCCTGAGCTCAAGATTTTACCTTTTGAGTAAGTAGCATTTATGAACAGAAATGCAAATTGGATCTAGATTTTTCTTTGCATTTTTCTGAACTGTTCTTTTGGAAAAACAAGAAGATAACCTCAAAGAAGTAAATAAAAAAGAAGATAAATAAGCTTACTTGGGATAATTCTTACAGAATTTTGATAGTTCTGATAAAAGTATCTAAAAATTAAATCCTGGGTAGAGCACCTCTCTATTTGCATGCAGGACAGAAACAGATTAATCACAGTTTATAAGTAGTTGAACTAAGTTATGTATTTTGACTTTCTATGTGAACAAAACCATATTTGTGTGATCTTTTCATGCTTTTGGCAATATCACTTCTAGTGTTAGATGGAAAGAAAGGTACAGTGTCAGAGAGAGTTTTTATATTAATTTACACATAATTGATTCCATTTTTGACCGTATTTCATTTAAAAGATTTGTACTATGCATTGTTCCTTGAAAACCATAAATTTATGCTGGTACCATTTACAATTAGAATAGTTAAAATATGTATCTGTGTATATTTGAGAGACCAAGTATGTGCATACCATTTAATTTAAGAAACAAGGTAAACAAGTTTATTTTCATTGCCCTGAAGTATTTCAGTAAAATTTATGTTTATGTTATCGAAAGTTTCAGGATTTGTTTATGCTGGACTAACAGAGGAAGGGAAAGTCAAAGAAATGCATTTGAAATCTTTAGCAATATAAAAGTCTTTATTCAAATAGAAATCAAGACGCAAGTGTCCCTGACCATTCTTGCATATGGTCTTTATTTCTCATATCTGGATGTACAATGGTCACTCCAGCTGCTCCCTATGGATTCTGTCTCAACATTCCAAGTTGTCTCCATATGTTTTGCCAGGTTGTGGCTGCCAGCATAGCTAATAATCTAAGTTTCAAAGTTGATTTTTGATAATATAATGAGACATAGTTCAGAACTTAGGGAGATTCGGTCATGGTAATTTCTCAGCAACCGATTCTGGAAATTTAAATTCCTCTAACCTACTTCCTCAATATGTTCTTTTTCTACATAATTCTCTTTGCTTTCAGATACATCACATCACTCTTCAAGACCACTTTTAGGACCTAATCAATGTTTATAAATATCTTTATAAATATCTTAAGTGTGGTGTGCAGGGGGAATTGGCCTGCCCCTTTTCAGTGGTCACTGGAGACAGGACAAGGGGCAATGGCTGCAAGGTAGAACACAGGAAGTTCCGCACCAACATGCGGAGGAACTTTTTCACAGTGAGGGTGACAGAGCCCTGGGACAGGCTGCCCAGGGAGGTGGTGGAGTCTCCTTCTCTGGAGATATTCAAGACCCGTCTGGATGCCTATCTGTGCAGTATGAGCTAGGGAGCTGCTTTGGCAGGGGGGTTGGACCCGATGATCTCTCGAGGTCCCTTCCAACCCCTACAATTCTGTGTTCCTGTGTGTCAGCCACCCCTCCCAGCTTTGTATCATTGGCATACTCGCTGAGGGTGGATGCTATTCCCTCATCAAGGTCATCAATGAAGATATTAAACAGGACTGGACCCAGCACCGAGCCCTGGGGAACACCGCTAGTCACAGGCCTCCATTCAGATTCTGCTCCACCTATCACGACTCTCTGAGCTCGTCTGACAGCCAGTTCTTGATCCACCTCACTGTCCACTCATCTCTCCCATGTTCTTTCAGCTTTTCTATCAGGATGTCATGGGAGACAGTATCAAAAGCCTTGCTGAAGTCAAGGTAGATGTCATCCACTGCTCTCCCTCCATCCACCCAGCCGGTGATGAGATCATAGAAGGCTATGAGATTGGTCGAGCACGATCTTCCCTTGGTGAATCCATGCTGACTACTCCTCATGACCTTCTTCTCTTCCAGTTGCTTGGTGATGGCATCCAGAACAAGCTGTTCCATAACTTTTCCAGGGACAGAAGTGAGGCTGACTGACCTATAGTTGCTAGGATCCTCCTTCTTGCCCTTTTTAAAGACTGGAGTAATATTGGCTATCCTCCAAGCCTCAGGCACTTCTCCTGTTCGCCAAGACCTCTCAAAGATGATAGAGAGCGGCTCTGCAATCACTTCCACCAGCTCCCTCAGCACACGTGGATGCATCCCATCCGCGCCCATGGATTTGTGTGCATTAATCCCTTTGAGCCGCTCCTGAACCTCCCCTACTTCAACTAGAGGGAAGCTCTTCGTTCCCCAAACACTCATATTTTCATCCAGGATCTGTGGGTCCCAAGGGACCTTTGGAGTGAAGACCGAGGCAAAGAAGGCATTTAGTATCTCCACCTTCTCAGCATCCCCTGTTACCAGGACACCTGCCTCGTTCAGCAGGGGACCTACATTATCCCTGGTCTACTCATGAGCTCCCTTCTCATCCACGCAGGTCTTCTGCCTCTCTTTCCCGATTTCTTACTCAAAGGGATGCACCTGTCCAGCGCTTGAAAGAAGTGCTGTTTAAATGTTACCCAGCTCTCACAGGCCCCCTTTCCCTCTAACAGCATAGCCCATGGGATAGCTCCTAATAGGTTGCAGAGGAGATCAAAATTAGCTCTTCCAAAATTCAGGATAGCTATCCTGCTTTTTGGCTTGCTTCTTTCACCCAGGATTTTGAACTCTATCATTTTGTGGTCACTTTGTCCTAAGCTGGCCCCGACCTTCACATCCCTAACAAGCCCATTCTTTTTAGTAAGAACAAGGTCCAGCACCCGCCCTCCCCTTGTAGGTTCCTGCACCATCTGTAGCAGGAAATTGTCTTCTACACATTGCAGAAATTGTCTGGACTGCATACGACTGGCCGTATTGCTTGCCAAGAAAATATCTGGATAATTGAAGTCCCCCATAAGGACAAGCGCCTGGGATCTCGAGGCTACTTCTAGTTGCTTATAGAAAGCAATATCAGCCCACTCTTCTTGATCAGGGGGTCTATAGTACACACCCACAACAGTGTCACTCATACTAGCATGACCCTTGATTCTTACCCACAAGCACTCGACTGATGGTTCATCTTTCCCCAGGTGGAGCTCAATACATTCCAGCTGCTTTCTGACATAAAGAGCAACTCCTCCACCTCGCCTCCCTAGCCTGTCTTTCCTGAAAAGCACACAGCCATCCATGACAGCGTGCCAGTCATCCAAGCTGTCCCACCTCGTCTCCGTGATTGCAATGAGACCATGGCCATGCAACTACACAAAGATCTCTAATTCCTCCTGTTTGTTTCCCATGCTACGTGCATTTGTATAAAGGCATTTTAGTGGGGCAGCAGACGCAGGTATCTTCAACAGATCACAGTGAGATTTCCGACAGGGGAAGGGCAATTGCGGCTCCAGTGAGGAGTCCTCAGGGCAATCCACAGAATTTTCCCTACTGTCACATATAACAACATCCCCAAGTCTGTCACTGTACCGTCGGCAATTACCTTCTTCCACCGCCGACTCGCGTTGTGTCTCCCGAAGCACTTGCCTGACCCCAGCAGCCTTTCCAATGCCCCCTTCCCCCTTCCCAATGCCCCCTTACCCCTTCCCGATGCTGCCTTCCCACTTTCTAACTAGTTAAAAGCCCGATCAATAAGCCCTGCCATCTCCTGGGTAAGGATTCACTTTCCCCTTTGGGTCAGGTGAGCCCCATCAGCAGTAGTCATGCCAGGAGCAGAGTACACTTTCCCTTGGTCAAAAAACCCAAAGTTTTTATGCCGACATCACTCTTTCAGCCACTCATTCAACACATGGGTTCTCCTGACCTGCTCCAAAACCCTCTTCCCACTAGTAGGGATAGGCAAGAATATTATTTGAGCTCCCCCCCCTCAACAGAGTGCTCTAGTTCACAAAATTCCCTTTTGATATCACTCAGGCTACACTTCATGATTGTATCCCTGCCTGTTTGAACAATCAATAGTGGATTTGCTGCATGTTTTTACTTAATTTTAATCCACATTCAGAATTTGCTTTATATGCCTGCTTTTTTGGAAGTGGTGATGTCTTTGTGACAATTTCTAACAAAACAAAGAACTGCCTGATGACTGACTTAACTCTCTGGTAACCCAGTTTGTGTTACTATGCATTTGCAGTATGCTTGTTCTTGCCATAAGATAAACCCCCACTAATGTGCACTAATGTGCACTGTGCATTCTGTCCTAACTACTAGCTCCTCACACTGTAGTTCTTTAGGCACTGACCGCTCATCAAAGCATGTGTAGAACTGCTCTGTGCTGAGCACAGTCTCTCAGGACTGTGATTAAGATCCGGAAACTGGTTGAACAACAGCAGTATTGATGCTTCATTCCATCCCACTAACCTGACCTTTAATTTTCTCTTGCTTTGAAGATGGCACTAACTCCGTATCTTATATCCTGGCAGACGTGTTTATCATTAGATTTTCTTCATTGGATGTTTATCATTAGATTTTTTGCCAATTGTTATTGGGATAAAAATAAAGCAAAACAAACTCCCACAAAAAACTCCAAAAGCCCAAACTAAAATCCTCAAAAAATTACTAATAGAAAGGAAAAAGCCCAAATCTTCCAGTTTATTCCCTAGGGCACAGTCTCTCTCTTCCTGTTACCCTTCCCTACAGGGATACTGTGCACAGTTGTTTTGCTTTAGCTTCTTTCTGATGGGGCTGTGCTCTCAGATGGGGGAAGCATATACACAGAACAAATAATTTTGCTAAGACAGTCAGACAGCCAGATAAAGGAAACAATGGATTTAGGATTCCCTACACTAGATGAGCACTCCACACTTTGGAAAGTTATATTATGTGAAATGTTGAGCCATCAAGTGCCTCTGTGGACAATCAGGAGAAGAGTGAGTCCTGTTCAGTTTTGGTTGTGTGGGGAAGACTTTGTGTTGTTCATTAGCTCTGGGATCAGTTCTCAGGACAAATGAGTGTGATTTTAAACTGGCCTTCCTGCAAGTCCTTTGCTAGATCTGAATATAAAATCCTTCAAGGACCTCACAGCTCTCTACCTCCTAGTAGGAGGTACCCTTATACTTCAGTTGCTCTCTGATGAGATGATTTTAGTATTGATAGCTGGGTTTTATTAATTTTCCTACAAGTGTCTTACTATCAAGTGCTTTGCAAACCTTTTAAAATGTATTTGTAAAATAAAATACAAATGCAGGGTGCATGCCTGACCATCCATCCTGCCTTATGCACAAATGATAACTTGCAGTCAATAGAAGTGCTGGATTTCTCTTATGGCATTTGTCCACATGCCACATTCTTCATTCACACATACCGCCTGCAGGAGTGAAACGGATGCTCAGTTGTCCATGTCATCCTCATTCTTTTCTGGCCCTGACTACAAGCATAAAGAACTAATGAGTACAAATCTACTCTGTTGTCTGTGGGATGTTGTCTCATGACTGTTAGGAATTTGTGTCAACATGCCTCATATACCAATGGGTACCAAACAATAACAAGATTTACTTCCTGCCACCATAAGCTAAGTTTTCTGATGCTATATGCTGTCTGTCTTCCTTGATTTGTTTTCCATTCTCTATCTGTAAATGGGACAGATCCTTTCCATGCCAACGAAGAAAGAGAAAACCAATATTTTTCTCATTTTCTGATCATTGCTGAGACATTGTGTATACTCTCCTGGAGGTCCCACTTTTCTCCTTTCTCATTGTATTTACTTATTTCTCCTGTCATATCTATCTCTACTTCAAACCTTCCAGTGATGTAATTAATAGTCTGTGCTGCTGAACCATATTTTGCTGCTGCTTTGGCAACTGTTTGCCAGGCTGCATTAAAATCTTTGAGACCATACTAGATTGTTGACCAAATTCTTCCCCCCTCTTTTCCTATTTATTCTGTTTGATGGTTCCATCCCAGGGTTCTGAATAACAACTATTATATTTTCTTCTTTTTATATGCTGTCTCCTAGTTCAATTTTTCACCATCACAATATAATGTTCTTTTGCTTTGCTGATGACTCCTAGCTCCCTCTCTCTCTTTCCTGATGCTTCATCTGCAGCCTATGTTTTGTCGCAGTGTTTGGCAGAAATTCAGAACTGAACACCTCAATTTTAAAGTGAATTTGAACAAGGTAGAAGCAAAATTAATTATCTCATGGCACAAGCTTGCAACAACCCCTTCTGCAACCATGTAATTTAATAGTCCAGTGTTCTTTGTGCACTTAAAGATCTCTATATTATTTTTGGATCAATGTCTTTATTTTAAAGACTAACATATATTCTGATGAGAGATGAGTTTATCACTTAAGGAATCCTGCTGGAGAGAAACCATTTATATTCCATTGCCAGACAGATGATGTTTTAGTTACTGACAATGTTAATCTTAGTCTACTCAAAGAATGTGCTTATGCTGACGTTAGAAGTATACTTAGTCCAAATGCTTCTTCACAATTTATTAATTTATTCCAAATTACTAAACCATGATACTTCTTTACTCTAGATCCCTCGGATTTTTAATTTTAAATTTCATATTAAATTTAAAGCTATTGGTGACATTTCTTAAGGCACCAAGAGACATTTCTAGCAACCTTGCCATTCTCTCAAGGAGATCAAGAGATCACATTTTTCCTCATGGAATTTGTCAGCCTCCAATGTTTATTGTAATGATTTTAGCTATAAGTTTATTAATTTTTCTGTGCACTAGTATTTGACCTTCCCCCTCTTATGACAGAGTCAATGACATTAAAATTATAGTTGAATGTTTGCATCATTTATTATGTTAAAAGGATATATTGGTGATGTAACACATGCAAAATTGCAAAGGAAAGATTCAATGAGGAAAATACTGATTCCTCACTAGTTTCTGCAATACAAATTCTCCTTTTAAACATTCTATCAGTTGCTGAAGCCCTGCTTTTCTTGACTCTGACTAGTTCTTTCTGTCATCTTGTTGCAACAACAGCTCTTATATTGCAAACACTTCTGCGTGCACCTGACAATTCTTAAGAAAAATCATTTTGAAAACAGTTGGGTTACTCAAACTGATGGACCCCAAATGCGTACAGTGCTTTATACTGTGTTTGCTTTAGAAAGAAGCCAGAACATTTGCAGAGGTTATGTTTCTCTCGCTTTCCTCCTCTTTTCTTCTATCTTTTCTCTTCCTTTCATGTACCTTTAGCTTAGATTCTTATTTTTTTCCCCCTTTCTATTCCCTAATGGTCAAACAAACCTTTTGTTTGATAAAGGTGAATCCTTTATCTCTTTATTAGTCCAATTTTGAAATTTAGCTAGGGACCTAGTTTCTGTCATACTAGATTAAGCAGTTTCTGTTGTTTAAACAGAAAAACTACTTAAGTTATTAGTCCTTGAACATTTAATAAGTAAAAAATGCTAGTATTTTTCTGAAGAGAGGATGGAAAGCCCTGAAGAGTTAAGTGAGCTTGTTGACATAATGGAAGAAGCTGTCTAGATAATAGGTCAGTAGTCCTTGAAGAAAAGAAAGTGCAGATAGTTAGAGAAAGTAGCTTGGCAGCTCCCTCGAAGTAGAGTCTGCTGCTTGTTTGCCTGCTGTTGTAATTGCTCCCATTTCATGTTCTTTGCCTGCCTTTATTCACCAAGTTTAAATGCATTAAAGTTATTAAGAGTATTGTGACTGCATTGGCATTGCTTCTTATCAGACAGTAAACCCCTGAAGCTGTTTAAATGTTCTGTGTCCGGCGTACATGACAAAGGGTGGCAAGGTAAAACTACTGTTTCAGATTTTGAATTAACAAAATACAATTAAGTAAGATAAAGATCATCTCTATCACATAAATGAGGAAAAAATAGAGGCCATTTGCCTGTCTACTTTGGATAATTTTCATGATAGCATCTACAGGTTAGGGATTTGATCAACTAAAAGATCAAATTGCACCAGAAATCAGAAACTATTGTAGCTTCCTGAAATGAATCTTAGGCTTTTGTCTCCAATTAAGTGCATAGGGAACACTATGCAATGGAACACTCCTTCCCCCCTCCCTGCCCACCCCCCTCAAGCCCTCCCCTCCCTGACATTTTACCCAAAGGTGTCAGTGTCTCCCTAAAAAGCAGTTCTTGCTGATATCCTTTTTCAGAGCTTAAGAAAAGGCCAGGTTCTTCTCTCTGTTCTGGCTCTCTACAATACCCTTTCAACAGATATCTGCCATTATTCTTTCAAAGATTTTTTTTTCCTTGTTATTGTTGTTCATTTGCTTGTTTTTTAATGATAGCATTGTCACCTAACATACTAGCTATAGTAATTGCTGAATCCAGAGATCTAAACTAAGGAGCCTCTTCCCAGGGCTCTTTTCTCTCAGTCCCAGGGAAGATCTCAGAACCTGGATTCTGCCTGGATGGAGTTGTCTCCTGAAGCTCTGACTCTCCAGTCTGACACTGGCAGAGATGCTTGCCAGACTGTGTTTCCTATGGTTTAGGACTAGGCAGGTATCCTAGGGCTGTGAGAGAAGAATTTTTGATATTGCACAGAGAAAGTGGAAACACAAACTCACTCCTGGGTGGAGGAAAGGGGGAAAGATGGGGAGATAACAAATTCTGCACAGAAACTCATGAGGAGTAATTATCAGTGAATGCAGTGAATGCATCAGCAGTTGTCAATGAACAAACCAGTAAGTCATACTTCTCAAAGGGAGTAAGTATTATACTGAACTTGAAGCAAAGTCCTTTTCTTCTTCAGTAAAAAAAATTATCAATATCCATTCAAAAACTTCATGGGGCTGTGAAGCAGAAACATGGCATCCTGAGGCATCCTTGTCTAAACCTGATGAAAACCAGCAGGATTTCTCTGAACATTTAGAGAAAAAGGGAGTAATTTGAATTGCACAGCACTTCTCATGCCTGCTAAAGTATCTGTAGCAAAGTGAACAAAAACCTGAACAAAAAGTAGGCTAAAGTAAATGTGAAGCAAGTCCTTTGGGAGAAGAAATCTATTTACCTCTAGATATGTTGCATTTGGCCCTCAGAAAATAGCAGATTGATGTCAACTCTTGGGAAAAAAAAAGGACTTTGTCCAATACAGTAAAATCATTGGGTGCTCTGATAACTCCATTGATTTCAACAGTACTAATGTCAGATCTAAAGGCAATATAGTGCATATTTACATATAGATATGTGGTGCTTGGACCCTGGCTGGAGTCCAGAAGCCTATCAAAGTTGCTCCATCACTCCTCTTTTCTGCTGGACAGGGGAGAAAATAGATATTGTGAGGCATAGGAGTTAAGGACAGGGAGAGATCATTCCACAATGAGCATCACGGGCAAAACAGACTCAACATAGAATAAAGGAAAGAAAATTAATTTATTACACTACACTACACACCCAGTGAGACCAGAGTTGGATAATGAGAAGTGCGACCAGATCTAAAAGCACCTCTCCCCACCCCTCCCTTCTTAGCACTTTATTAATGATTTCTCTCCCTTCTTTCCCCCCTGCACTGTGGCATGGGAAGGGTCAGGAACTGGGGGAATGGGGGTTTCAGTCAGTTCCTCACAAGTTGTTTTTCTTCTTGGCTGGGGGATCTAGTACTCAGTCTACCCTGAACACATACCTTGTTTGAATCCTACACAGTATTGCTAAAGAGTAGCATCTTTGGAAAGAGTTACTGTGTACTCCAGTCAACGTGTTAACACTTTCTCCCACGATGTGCTTGCATTCAAGAGCCTGAAATCAGTTCAAGAAATAGGAGATATGTTTAAAGGATGACTTGTAAGTCAACAGGGGCATCACATTAGGCTGACCAAATGGAAATTATTCCCTTTGTGAGCAAGTTGCAGGCAATTCATTTTCTATGTATATTTGACTGCAGGCAACTCGAGTTTAAGAAACACCTTCAATGTATTTTGTCAGCCACAAAAGAATATTGTTACTGAGGTAAAGCATGATATATGTTTTTCTATCTTATACTTCGGTCTTTTGAAAAGAAAATTAAGCAAACATTCTTACCCTGTTGTTATGGTTTCAGGCTACCTTTAGCAAGTTACCATTTACCAAAGTGTACCTCAAGGTACCTTTAAAAACAGCACTAACATTTTTCTCAGAGTCCAGTACCTTGCATATTGATTAATTTTGTTGTAGTGCTGTGACGGGTTAGTATTTTACTGTGATGACATACATAAATGGGTTTGTTATTGGAAGATACTGAGATGCCATTAATGCCTCTTTCAACACAGTAAGGGGTGACCTTGCTCAATTTTTTCGTATAGAAACAACTGCTTATTCTGTATGTGTCTCATGCTTCCACAGGAGAAAGCATAAAGGACAGTGTAAAAACCAAAGTTAATGCAGGTCAGTGCAATATGCAGAATAGGAAGATGCTGAAATACTGCATGGAAGTTTCAGCTGAACCTTTTAGGTATGCTTTCCTCAATCAGGTATTTCCCTTTGAGTTTTAAATTACCATATTCATATGTTTTCAGATAATTCTGCTATTGTAGTCAAAGAACTGGTTCTCCGCACTGAGGCCCTACTGAAGACATCATCAGTATGCTTTTCCCACTATTTGTTCACTTGTGAAACCAGCAGCACTAATTTTGGCAGAGATCAGAATACTGCAGTCTCCTATAAAAACCCAAAGGACTTTTGGATGTATCTTTTCTGTACCTGGTTTTCTCTCAAGCTTACGAAGTGGTTAATTAATGTACATATTTTGACTCCTCATGACCTATCTGCTACTTTCTTGTTGGTTGCCTTCATAGAGCTTTGATTTCTGCTCCCTGGCCAGAATGACTTCCTAACTGAGCAATGCTTTGGCATTTGGGACTTTTTTTTGTCTTTCTGTTCTTCTTTTATACAGGGTTGTGCCTACCTCCTGAGACAGTGCTGCACAGCACTTCAGAAAGTCAGTGTACAGTTCTAGGTCTTTTAATTTCCTTTGTTTTTACTGTACGATGTACTGAACCTGGTTTTCTGTCCCTATGCACTTAGTAAAGACTCCTGATTTGAAGTGCATCCCTGGTAACTGTACAAGACTTTATACTCAGAATTTGCATGCTTGTTTGATCTTGTTGTCACTGGAACATCAGTGCAGCTCCAGGACATCTTTGCAAGTTTTCTTTAGCTTTCTACACTTTCCTAGTCAACTTGCCTCTACTCACACAAGTAAGTGTAAGCATATACAGAAGTGTGTGGATTGTTTTGTTGGTCTAAAGGACTGGAGCTTTCAAAATTCATTCTGTTTGTTTCCTGAATATTCCCTATTGTCATGCTGATTACTTGTCGTTGGAGCCCCTTGCTTTTACTATTTCGTGCTGGCTTGCCTTTACATTGCCTCTGATTCCTTTGACATTACCTGTTTACAAAGAAGCTGCGGCTGCTAATTAAAGGATTTTGAGTGGCTCCTGTCCCTTTATTTTAACGGTGGTCCAGGTGAAAATCTTATGACCAGAAACTCAATAAAATTTAGTTCAATTGTATCAAAGTTAGAGAGTAGTGATATTGTTTGGCAACCTGCTTGACGAAGGGGGAAGCCTGAGCATCGAAAGACATTAAATCCATGACAGCACTTTTCTGTTTCAAGCTTTGGAGTGTGCACTACAAACAGCAGGGAGGAAAAAAATGTAAGAATGCAAACTCAGAAAAAGTGTGTCCCCTTTCGTATTGCAGGGCTATTTGTTTTCACTGGTCATCAGTCTTAGTGATCACTTAGGTTAGAAAGAACAAAACGCTTCCCGAAAACTATTGTCTGCATGTACTGATGTGTTTGACCTTCATTTAAAAATGGCTTTGATTTGCAAAGGGAAGTTTAGAAGTGATATTTTTCTTCAGTGTCTGTACCAAATAAGGTCAGAATTCAGCACCTTTCACAGTGTAAATTTAACCATGGAAAAGTTAATTGTGGTCAGTTACATCCTCACTGAGGTTAAAATGCTTAGTAGCAAGTTTTTGTCTTGAGATTTTGCCTCTTTGTATCACTGTCAGAAGCTCAAAGTTTAATCTTGCATTATAAAGCCTCCACACTCCTTCTAGAATGATTGTTTTACCATGTTTCTGTTCTAATCTAATTGCTCTTAGACTTAGCTAAAGAAATGACCTTGCTGTCCCTGGAATAATTTAATAATTCAGGTATTGTTTCATAGTGCCTTCAAAATGTTTACCAGCAGGATACTTATTGAGAATCTTTATTTTGCTTTCTTGTAAGTTTTCTAACTACTCTCTTATAAAAGTAAATCAACATATATGTGTATAGTTAAGCATTCTATCAAGCTAGTACAGCCATACAATCCCACTACCAGGCAATACAGAATATTTATAAATCATTGCACTTCAGTCACATATTCTTCACACTGTATCTCAGATGCTTACAGTATCCAATACATAATATCCTTTCCCCTTCCCCACAGCAACTATTTAGGAAAAGCATATTACTAATTTACACTTCAATATTTTTAAAGTATGTGTCTCCATTAGGATGTGTATTACATTGTCAGACATGGTATATTGAGAGGAATGAACTCATTTGTATGAAATATGAATCAATCCTAACCTTGAATCAGATTCAGACAAAACATTCTTAAGGTTCAAAAAACTCTATTTCACCCAGCTCTGTACTTTGTGGATCTATGAGGACTGGGATAAAAAAAAAAAAAAAAGAAAGGATGTACAGGCAAGTTTTTCTCCAGAGGCTTATTTATTTTTAATAATCCATACTGGTCCAAATTAGAAAACTTAAGAAATAATGGGAAAACACTCTATATGCTGAATCTAAATGGAGAATCAGTCCAAGGCTTTTGGGGTATCTATCCTTCATTAATACCAGTGACAAGGAATCTTTACTGAATTCGTCTATGCTAGGTATAAAGGCAATCCGATATGTGGGGTTTTTTTTTCTTATATAATACTTTGATATATCTAGCAGTTCTGTTTACTCTTAAAACATATAAAGGACATATTTGGAAATTCTCAAGCTTCATGAAATGATTATATTATCTCTTTCTATACCAAGTGATCTTTAGTAGGGCTAGTCCTGTGCTAGTATTATGTATAAATAATTAGTTCAGAGCTCAAAGATGTGATGGTCTCAATAAACAAAATATATAATGATGCAGTGGGATATGGCTAATAATAGTTTGATTATTTTTAAGTAGTCTTTATCAGAGTTATTTTTTGCATGAAAGAAGGAGAAGTTCAATTTCCTGTTATTTGGCATGGTTAAGCATTTAAAATTTAGGAAAGGTGAATTAGAAAATTTAACTATGATATTTTTCTTATGAAGTAAGAATTAGGTATGACAGTGATGGATGTAAGACAGAAATTTATATTCTCTAGCTCTTCTGTTGACTTGTGGGGCATCAACAGTGTATCCTTGAAATCTGGACATGGATCTCGCCACTTATGAGTTCTATTTTCCTTCACACAGTGCAGAGACTTATTTCAGGATGAGTAACTGGTTATAATGTTCTTTCCAAAGCATCAAGAAGCTAACTAAAACCCAGCATTTTAAATTATAATTTGGGGGACACCTATTCACATTTTCCCCAATTAACCAGTTAAAACATGGCTCTTTTAGTGGAGTCAGATATTATAAACCAACTGTGTTTCTGTTACTTACAAAAGTGACACTTTTGTCGCTGCTGAACTATGTTCAAATAGTTCATATTTGAACTGATGCAATGACCTATGAAAAATTGAATGTAGGATGATCTGTGAGCAGAGAGAAACCCAAGATCAGAGGAGCATATACGATATAGTATCATCATGATGAGGGTGAAAGAAAAGATGACCAAGCAGGCTTAAAATGTCAGTATTCAGTAGTGACAGGCTTTTCCCTCTTCAGACTGAGAATAGAAAGGTTTTGGCCAAATACTGTTGACAGTAACTTCTCCTGGGGATGATCAAAATGTCTAAAACTTCATCTTTCTCCCTTATGCTAATATTTCTGATGTGCAGTAGAGAGCAGAAAAGCCCCAGAAGATGTAAAGAAACCAATGCAAATCTGAGCTACAGACTTTCTGCAGCTGCTTCAGGCTGACATTTGGTAATAAAAGTTGTCTAGGTCGAGGGAAACACAAAATGTAAATAGCGTGACTTCCAGAAGAAAATAATAATTGTAAAATCAGCTTGGGTTTACTAATCTGCCTGCAAGTTGTTCTTCATAGCAAGGGTAATGAATTTTTAACCTGGAAATAACATAAGTATACTAATTCACAGCATCATTACAGGATATTTACAGACAGGATGCAGTTTCATGTTTATGACAAGTTCCATACTTATGAATTTTAATCCTGTGCTGGGTAGAATTCATTCTTTCACTATCCAGCTGTGAGATCAGTGCAGAGCATATAGGGTAGCTGTAATGTTTCTACAGTGTAACTTACACAAGAAGAAAAATTCACGGTAAATAAGAAATTAGTGACATTCTGAAGACTAGCAGAAGAGACAAAATGATCAATTTCTTCATACAACTGAAGAGCATCTGTGGAGTGAGGCGGGGGGGAAGTGTAACTGTTCCACTTAAAATAGCAGCTGGTTTCACATCACTGACTGACAAATCTGAAATTGTGATTCACTGGCTAGAAAACTTTGGCATTCTAAACCTGCCATTAACCTTTTACAGAGGGCAATTGAGAAAAAAAACCCAACACAGGCAGAAACAATTCGAGTGCTAGCTGCACCAACATCTTCAGAAGAAATCAAAACGCTGTACATCAGCTCAAGTTACCACTCAGCAGACCATAAAGGCATTGCCTCTTGCTCCTCTTAATTATGGTGCTGCAGCATTTACTCACGGGCATAAACTGTGATTTGTCTCCATTTGGGAATATGAGACCACACCAGTTGATTATGGTGATACAATTACTATTCTCTTAAACAAGACAAAGGGTGACATCTCAGGCTGAAAATTGTCAATGCTGTCTTTTATCTATTCCTAATAAAATGCTAGCAAAGCCCTTGCCATTCAGATGGTAGAATACACGTTAGGTCTGTTTCTGCCCAGAGTTAATGTGTTTTGAGAGCAGGCTGTGGTACTTGGATAAGATCTTTACTTTGTAAGCTAACTCCATGCAAAGAAGCACACAGAGTATGAACTGAAATACAGGAGTCTTACAGTCAGAACATTGCAGAGACTTGTTGGAAAACGTGGGGTATCATGCAAAAGTCATCATTATGCATTTATTACTTCAGCTGTATCTCTAAGATACACCTGCTCTAGCATTCTTGTTGATCACTTCAGGGCAACAAAGCCTCGATAGAATTATAGAACAATAATTGCCTTTCACAAGTTTAATAAACTATTATATATTTTTAAAATACACCGAGCTGATTGACAGGGTTGTGTTACTCATCTCACTGAATGATTCAGAAGTCTGGGTGTTTCACCCAGTGGAAAACTGGAGGGTTTTATGAAGAAGTACTGTGCAACATCAAGTTCCTTATTGCTAATAAAATCCTTGCATTAGTCAAAGTCAAAGCTACTTTTTGTCCATGAAGCCTTATACCAGACACTTTCTTGGAATGACCTCAAGGGATGGGAGTTAGCTTCAGACCGAGACATCTGTATTTAGCTGTCTGCCATGTTTCTGTCCACATACATATGGGGTAGTGATCTAAGTTCCCTTGGGAATAAGTGGAGACCTTGTCAGTACAGGCAGGCCCAGGCAACCAGGGCCCATCCCACCATGCCATGCAGGAGCATGGCATCTGGAGTCACCGGGACAGCTCAGCCCCAGGCATTGGGCACTTCCATGGGGCTAGGGCTGGGTGGGGCTGGGCTGGGATGTGGGACCAGCTCAGAGAGGCCCGCAGCTGGGCAGGACAGGACCCTGGGAAACTGGAGACTGGTGCTGCTGCAGTGTTGCTGGGGCAGGAACTGACAGCCCTGTAGGGCTGATGTGGGGTCCTGGGCCACAGGCAGGTGGGGGAGCCCTGGGGGTTTGGGAAGGGACAGAGAGGCCCATTACTGCCCTCAGAGAATGAACAGCTGTTCTACACTCGTGAGCTTTTGAATGAGTTTGCCTTTTCCAGCTCAGCTTGAAGCAAGCAGTCACAAAGAGATTATTCAGAATTGCTAACACAAAATCACTCTCAGTCCCTTTGCCAAAGGGACAGTGGACATAGGAACTACCTGCACAGATATAGGACAACCTTCTTTTAGTGCAAAATAGTTAGTAGCTGATATGTTGTGCTTTCACCTCTTTCATTCCCCCTGTTTTCCCAGCTCTCCTCCCTGCCCCTGCTGAGAGAAAATGCTAACATGAAATGGCAGAGCAGAGCTGTCCTGCTAATGAGGTCATGGGGGGTTTGGTGCTTGTGACAGGGAGAAGGGATTTTCCATAGTCTGTGAGTGCCTTGCTCTATTGCTCCCTTCATGTGCCACTTTGGCAGCAAGCTTTGTAATGGAGAAGAGTGAAAGACCTTTCTCCCTACCACCATCTCTGCAAAATCCCAGTGACCCTCCAGTGAAAAGATTTAATACTATTACAACACTTGATAATATTATGGTAATCAATAGATTGATAAATATTTATGATTGATACAGTTTCTTTTTTTCCTTGAATTTGCTTCATTGTTTTCTTCTTTAAAGATGCAAGACTGACCCTTCATTCTGCTTCCATCTAAGCATAGCTCTAGTACAAAGATAATTATTGATCAAGCACTAACAGTTGCCAACAGAATAGCTCGTTGCAGAGTTGACAACAATAGCTGAGAAAGTATTGAACTATCTTCTGTGATTGAGCACAAATTTTATATTTGGCATCGCTGAAGTTACTTTTCCTGTACTTTGAAGTTAAAATTACAGAAATAGGAATTGGAGACCAAACCCTAGAAATATACTTATCCACTGCATGTTGCAGAGAAGTGGGAGATGTAATTCACTATTTCTCTGTCTCTTTTCCTCAGGGAAGCTCATAAGCCTTTCTTTTCTTCTCACTCTCTCTCTCTCTCTCTCTCTCACTTTCCCCCCCTTCCTTTCCTTCCTTTATTTTTTCTCCTCACAAAAGAGAGTGCAGATTTCCCAGAATTTTAGCCATCAAAGCTGGTAAGTTGAACATAACTATGTTATGCTGAAGTGGGATGCTGAGATAATGAGTAGAGAAGCAATTCCATTATGGCATGTTGTCTTTTAAAATTAGCCAAGGGGTGGGAGTATGGAATTTTTTTTCTTTAGCAGAGTGTGTGAGAGGAAAGGATAGTAAGAACTTCTTTCAGCTGATAACCAGAGAGGTTTGCAATTGATTTGAACATTTCTGAACCACCTCATAGCCTCCCTCATGCTAAAAGGTATAATAAAGACTAACTGGTAAAGCTAGTCGTCCATTTACTTATGACTTCTGGCACTTTTAATGTAAAACCCTTGATTGCTTACCACCCCAGAAGTGGTTACTGATTATGTGGAAAGTATAATTCAAAATTATTATGAAAATTCATTGGATATAGGGGATGCATGGAACTATTAAAATTTTAGAAAATTTCAGTTTTTTGTATGATTCATAGAGAACATTTCCAAGTCCAGCAGTAGTATTATTTATTTTAAGTAAAATAAAATAGAAAGCAGTTAAGAATGGTAAAAACTACAATTCTGTATTTCCAGAACTTCACAGTCCATTCATTCTATAGATCTGGAATATTGTGCAAATTCATGATTTCTTCTATTTTTTTCATGTGTTCTGTAAGCAGTAAAAGTTTAAAGGCAGCAAAAGTAGAAGGTAGCAAGATACAAAATAATGTGACAAACCTAGGTTAGTAATTTGTTACCACAGGTGCATTTCTGATTCTTGCATACACCAGGAAAATAATTTCCTTAGTCTCTCTCCATAGGTGTAAAGAGAGGAAAAATTGCTACTAGCTTTAGAACATTCAAATTTTGAAATGCTGAGGATCACTGCTGTGTGAATGAGCTAATTAATGTGAAAAGAACTGGGCAAAGTAAAAAATTATGTTCTGCAAATCTGTTAATCTCTGTGATCAAGGATGCTTGATTCAATGAATTTGGGAAACCATATTCTCTTTCCACTCTGCAATGCAAAGCTTTGGATCTTAGTGGAGTCCAGGGATGAAACTAGAACCAGAACTAGTACGAACCCCATCTAGAACCGTTGCATGCAGACTGGCACAATATTCAGAAGTATTATCTCATTGTTTCATATAATTTTTCTGCTTATTCTATAGCAGAATATCTAATAGACATCACTAGACTCTCTTAAGACTCAGCTAAGATGCATAATAACGTGTTCCAGTTGTAGGGAGTTCTTAAAAGGACAGGCTTTTTACAGGAATGAGTCTCTGCGGGAATTGCACCTAAGAGGTTAAAAACACCAGTGTCTGCTTATTTCTTATACTAACACTGTGGATGGAAATCTGCAATGTTGTTGTGAGAAGAAGCTGAAGGAGGGAGTGTTATGGAAGCAGGACGTCCCTGTTTTGGCTAGAGACTGTGAAACAAACAGACAGTTTCTACACAGAATCTTGAAGGCCACAGTGCCCAGAGTGAGACCTTTTACTTCATTATCCATGAAAAGAATATTAATGTTGACACTCCTGAATATGATAATGAGAAGATCCCAAAGATGCAGTCAGTGGGCTATGGTACTTCCCCTCCGCCCAAGACAGGGACATCTTAGTAAGTATTGCAACCTCACATTTTATGTGAGAATTCCCAGGGTAGCATTTTGATTGCTAACCTTATAATTATAATCATAATCATATATTAGCACTGTTGCAGTAAGGGAATTTATCAACAGCAATTCTGAACTCTCGCTTTCTATTAGTTTCAACTTTGCAAACTATCTCAGTGAAAGTCCTTCAGAGGCTCTTTAGAGGCAAATGCTAATTATGATATGTGGTTATATATATGATCCTCTAGTCCTAAACCACTGGCCAAGTCTAGGACCAAGGCTGGACCTAGAAATAGGATTCAGCATACCAGGACTGTAAGATGCTGATTCATCCCTAACCCCATCCTCAGTCTTTTTTTTAAAGACTCAATTTCACTGCAGTCCTCTGGATTCCTTTCATATCATCACCCTTCTTAGATGGGCTGTCCTGTGCTTTGCTGAATTGCAGTGGAGGGCTGGGGAGCATGTGCTCACCAGTAGCACTTGCTGCCTCTGTTGTCCTATATCCAGAGTTACTCTCAGGACATCCTATATTTCTTTTTAGAAAAAGTGGCACACTGTGAACCCAGCCTAAAATATGAATAAACTTTAGCTTAGAACAAGTTGGTCCTGCTACAGCCTCCTCTCTCTGTCCACATCTCTCTTCTCTGAGCTGAAAATTAATCTGCCAAAGAAACTTGTCGCTTGCATTGCTTCTTTGATATGATTTACAACATAGCTATACCAATGTTTTTCCATTGCAAAAGGGAGGACAATGTTGCAGCAGGAGAGTAAGACACTTCCTTACAGTATGACCATTTTACATTAGATTGAAATAATTATTGCACTACTTTTACCTTCCTATTATACTTACAGCCCATTATTAGCCCCAAGCTTTTTTTTTGTAGAGCTCCTTTCTAGCCAAGTTAGTCCACACTTCTTTTTTTTTTTCTCTTTAAGTTTTATTCTATCTCAGTAACTTCAGATTGTTTCCATCAATTGAGCAAAATAATTCTGAAGGGAGTTTCCTCTCCTAAAGTTCCTGCTACTCACCCAGCTTGCACTTAGCACAAATTTTTTGTGTGAGCTCTCCTCCAGCATTCAAACTCTTAGTGAAAACTGAGAACAGGCCTATAAAAGAATTTGATTGTACAGTCTCCAAAGATAGCCAGAAACTACTGAACACTACACTTTGATCAGTTTGGAGTTTTTTGTCCAGTCTTTTCACCATTGTAAGGTAATTTTAGCTGCAGTGCATTTCCATAGTAAAGATACGAAATATCACTTCCTTTCCCTATCGACTCTACACCGTCAAAAAGAGATGAGATGGTTTTGACAGGGTATACTTTTGTACTTCCTTTTGAGATGTTTCCTATCATATTTCCTTCAGGGGCTAATTTAACAATTGCTTAATACTTTTCTACAATATCTTTCTGGGTTCATTATGTACAGTTCTACTTTTTCCTTATTCTGAAGAAAAAAGACTGTATTTACTGTTCTCCAGTCCTCCATTGTTTACTGTCACCTCTCTCTCTCTCCCCTCAAGTTCTCTTAGATAATTAATTGCAAATGATTCAGGGATGACTTTTGTTACTTCCTTTAAAGCTGTGAATTGAAATCCATCCCATTTACTGCCTTGAATATGTCTCATTGTTCTAAGTATTCTGTAACCTGTTCTTTCCTCTGCTGGCCTGAGCCACCCTATTGTTAAATTTGAGTTACATGCATAGTTGCTATTCTTTTTGTTCAAAGGCTCACACCAAAAAGGTAGAAGATATTCTTACTGTTTTAGTATTATTCATTATTTACTCACACTGTCCCTTAAAAAATGGATCTGTATTTTCCCTCATTTTACTCCAAATGAAATATAATGTGCTTCCTCTTCATACTGCTTTTGCTGCATTGTGATGAGTAGGTCTTAAACCATACCTTTTCCTTTTTTTTCCCCACATTATTTTGCTGTTTAGAATCCCCCTTCTTCATGTTCATGCCTGTTTTTTGTGCAGTTCTTTATCAGTTTATTCAAGGGCTCTGAATGGTGCTATGGGGTCTTCTGCTTAACTTATCTCCTCCCTGCCTCACACTGCCACTGCCTGTGAAGCTGCCTATTTAGTAGCTCCAAACTCTCTTAACTGTTTTTTTTCTATGTTCCCTTGATCCAACTCATTATTTCTCTGTGTTGTACTGAGGAGTTTCTGTGAACTCCCACCTGTCTCTTTTGGGCCTTTGCTCCATATACTGGGCCCTTTAAAACTCCTATTGCAGATGATCTGTAGTTATGTTTGTTCCTCATAAAGGAGAAGAAAAGGAAAGGTAGAGATGTTAGTCTTTCATAAATGCAAATATATACAAACAGATAATCCACTAGACTGGTGGAAGTTATTCAATAAACTTATTTTTCTCTGTCAATGAGGTTTGATTTTTCTAACTGATATTTTTATTGGAATATTGCTTATGGAGTACTTATGAGGAATCATTTGCTTAGCATATACTGTTGTATATCTTGCAATTTACTTGCCTCATGTAAGCCTTCAGATATATGGTTGCTTGATTCTCAAATGCTTTTTCAGGAATACACGTATTCCTATTAGTTGTAAGCCCATCACTTGCATTCCTAGCATTTTTTGAAAGTAAATTGGAAAGTAATTTTTTTCTCTGAATGATAAAAATGTTAATGGTTAAGTGAGTTGTAAAATGAAAAATAAAATCTTAATGTTTAATATCCACAACAAGTAAATACATGTCTTTTTATCTTCTTGAGGGCAAAACTCAAGCTTCCCTAACATGTATAAGAATTGTAATTTAACTGCAAGGTGAACTCTGCCATAGCACTTGTATTATGTGCTACACTTGATTACTCATAAAAACATCCCTGCATTCTTCATTACCCTTACAACATGGACCTATTGTGGTCCCTCATTACAGCAATTTCTTGCCTTTTAGAATCCAGTCTGCGCAGTGCCACAATAAATTGTCTTATCGGTGCCCCCATTGCCTTCATCGTTGAATCCCATTGGTAGCTTCCTCTTGACTTCCAGTTGGATTCCATTTTCTCATATTACAGTTTCTGACTTTCTCCTGCTTTCCTACGTTCTCACTTACCTTAATCCAGCACCATTTAAATTCTCTATTCAGTTTTTAATATTCATGTTTTCCTCCTGGAGCTCGCTTACATCTTTGGTAAGGCAACTTCCACCCTTCTCTTTGAAACTGTTCTTGTACCAGTGATAACATTTCCATCAAAAAAAAGAAGTGAAATGAAAAAATATTTTAATCCTCTTTCTTGACAAACACATCTTCCTTGTAAATGAAATATCATGTCAACAGGAATTTTATTTAAATGCTTTGTCACGAGTTTCTAGTATCTCAAATAAATGCAAATAATAGGAGGTTGCTGCAATTCTCAATAGAACACAAATGCTGTTTTGTAGTTCAAAGTTTCAAGAGGATCTTCATATAAATTAACTTTCCTCTTTTTTCATATCGAATGAACCAGATGTTTTCCATTGCAACACTTGTGTATCTTCAACTTGCCGGTGCCAGAAGTCCACTGCGGATAAAATTTTACTGGAGGAGGCAACGATAGGCTCATATGCAGCATGGAATGAGTAAATGGCAGGCTTAAAATCATAACAAAATGCTGTGATGTTGGGCCAACCACCCAATAACATGGCAATCTATTGGGACTTGAAAACAAGTCATATTATTAATTATTTTCCTGCCAGAATTTAGGATTTATTAATTTTAGATACAAAAGGCAGTGCAGAGTTACTTTTAAGTTTCCACTCTAAAGTGTGAACTTGTGTTTTATGGCATTTCCTAGAGGCAAATGGTCAACAGTTCTGGGGAGTAATTTTTGCATTTCTTTTTGTAAGAAATCAGTAAATGACTATTAGAGGTGATCCTATGATGAGGACAAGGAGTTATACTAAGAATTAAATACTTCTTGTTAGTTGCTGATGCCTGACTTGTTTTTGAACTACGTGAGGAAGTTATATTTGCTAACAATAAAATATTCTCTGCCCTGCAGAAACTGTCAGTTATAATACATTTAGTCTGATCCAGGTTGCAAGGGAGTAAACGACAATACTTTCATAGAGGGCAATAACAGCAGGATACACCTGGTAATTTATACAACAGGCTGAGCACAGACCCAGGGGGAAGAAGAAATGGAGAAAAGCATTTGTTTAAAAACTTCTATTGGTTCACATCTGACTCTGTTGCTTTTAGTAAAACCAATGCAGAGGTTGGCAAAGGTAATGAAACATATGAAAAGGTGTCTGGAAGGGCCATGCACAAGTGCAGAGGGAGTTCAAGGTTATCACTAAGCTTTAGTAAATAGCAGAGAGTCTTCTGTGAGACCTGTGAGACAGGCATCAGCTAGAGGAGAAAGTGGAAATGGAACAGGAGGGCTCTTGTGAGTCTCAAGGCTGATGTATATAGATTCAGTACAGGGGTATGTAAATTCAATGCAATTAATAATTACAAAGATAAATAAGCAATCCTAACTAGGCTGGATTTGGAACCTGGTATTTTATTTTAGGTTATTTCTTTCAGATCCCACACCAGAATTTGTATTTTGGGGATTTGGAATACATATTAGAAAAAAGTCCAAGGATATAAGTACCTTGTCCATTTACAGCAAAGCTCTTCAGTTTCTAAAAGCTTGAAACTGACTTTTCAGTAGTGCTCTTTGCCTTTAGTCACATTTGAAAAGATTTCTCTCACCAGCCAGCAATTTTAAAAAATCACTGAATGGTTTGAGTAGGAAGGGACCTTAAAGATCCTTTAGTTCCAATAGCCCTGTCATGGGCAGGGACACCTTTTCAATCATTTTTTTCGCAAATAGGAAGCTAGAAACAGGAATGTTTCTTCTTTTTAATTCAAAATAGGAAATCTAGCATTTTCATATAACCAAGGAACTATAGTTAAAGCTCATATATCTAGTTTAATGAGTTTCACTGTAAAATCAGAAACATTGCCAAGTACTGTTTGACTTGCTTTTATTTTTCTTTCATTGCACTTATTTTTCTGCCTACCAAAGAAGTCTTTGATGGGGTCAATAACCTGCAGGGTGAACAATTTTATCTACCCATGGAGACAGTTAATGCAAAACTATTGTGTAAGTTTCCAAATTGTATGAAACATCATTGTGAATTTTGACAGAGGACATAAAAGACAGAATCTAAAAATGGCACTTTGGTGATTTGGATAACTTTAGTTACATATTCATAGTGAGTACTTGCAGTAAAGCCCATTTTAAATAACTTTTGAAGCTTGATTTTTAGTTTTCATAACTAAGATAGTAGTAAGTTGAAGAGATCTTGCTTGAAAGAGTTTATACTTAGTGTTTGGCAAAAGCTGCAAAATTCAAATTAGATCAAGGTTATACTGATACATTAGTGCCTGGAATGAAGATACAGGCTTACACTATTAGTTTAATGTACTAACTTCAGAAATAATGTTCTGGATTGAAATTTTATTTTCAAATACACTTAGTACTTCAGAGAATTTAAATCTGGGGATTTAGACTAAACTCCTTTAACCATCTTAAAGCATAGCTGAAAATATAGTCAAAGAGCATTACTAATTCTAATAAATGAAATTCACTAGTTAAAAATTTGTCCTTATGCTGACACGATACCCAATGCAGAGCTCACACTTTCCACGGTTCTAGTCCTTACTGCTAACAATTTCGTTACAGAAGCTTGTTACTGTTTCACTTGAAAGACATCCTTTTTGCTTTGCCCTGTATTCAGGGCAAATGCCTAACTTTGAAGATGACGTAGAACGGAATAAAGATCAGCTGTTCCCAGAAGCATTTTTTGGTTCAAGGCTAAATATATTTTTGTTCAGTATCTACTTTCTTATTAAACACAAATAAGAAATAGATGCCTGTTTCATTCATGGTGCTTGGTATTTATTTCTCTCAATAATCTAGTGTTACTTTAATTTCAATACTGTTATGCACATAATGATATGATAGTGACACACAGAAAAATTAATTTAGGTGACTATGATTGATTCATTCTGTCCATGACCCAAATACATATCACAATCTGCTAAAATTGAAATGAGTTTAGAAAAAAGCTTCTGTATGGGTATGAAAGTTTCACAGAAACATGAAAAAAAACCCTTAGAAATTATATGCACTTTGCTTAAATAAGAATACTTACAATCTTCTATTGTGTAGATGCCTCCTTCCTTTCTGTATAATACAGAAATACACTTTAGGATGATTGTAACTTTATACACAGAAACAATGAGGGTGACTTCAGCAGACTTCCTTGCTTGATTTGCTCATTTGTAATGTCATCCTTCCCAATCATGCTTGTCTCTTCTGATGTACTGCCTCTCATGAAAACTGTGAGCTCTGTAAATGTCTCTATAATGACTAGCTCACTGAAGCCCTGATCCTTGATGGCAGCTACCATAATGCAAATAATAAATAATAATAGTGCCTGTACACAGCTACAGGAAAGTCAGTGAAGCAACACATGTTCCTGAATATACAGGGATTCCAATAATATATTGGATGGGGGTCAAATATTTTCCTTGTATCACATGGCACTGTGTCAAAGCAGGGACTGGACCTCAGCTTCTGCAATCAGACTCTATTGGAATCTATACTGAGTTCAGTGAATCTCTGTGAGCATACTGATCCACTCTTCCATATTTATTGAGTGAAATATTTCTATCTTTTGTAGTGTGCATGCTTCAGTGATGTTACATGCACATTAACTACTCTATTTTCCATAAATTAATGATTAAGTCACATTCTAAAATATACTCTGAACTTTTAACAGTATATATATGCTTAACTTGTATTCTTAATTAGATTTTATTTGAATACCATAACCTGAAATTCCTAGGCCAGAATAAATATTGAAGAGGACTGAATGAAATTTCAACAGTGCCTGTCAACATTGCTTAAAGGTTTGACCCTGCAGATTCTGAACTCTTAACAACCCTCATTAGAATAATTGTAACAATGTTTTCAAGATGCAGTGATTGAAGTATCTGTGGTCTTAACTGTTTTGAGTATGTGCTTCATTAGGCTAAAAGTCAAAACTGTTAGCATTGAAAAGTCTCAACAGTGGTCAAGGTCCATGTATTTTCACTTAGTAGTGCCGTGCCTTAATAAAAGACTTCATTTTGTAGCTACACTGAAACAACAAGGTTGGTACCTAACCCGTGGTCTGGATGGCGTTCTGACATGATTAACTCAATAACAGCTATTCTGTTACTGAGCAGGCATCCTTTAATACAGCGCTGGGCAGCACTGGGGATTGTTCTGCCATGAGGTTAGCAAAGTGCATCAGTTCACATACAAAAAAGTCATACATATGAATCAGTTTTCCTGGAAAGGGCAGTCGTAGGTTGATGAGTTCTTGAATTTAATTTACATAGTCCAAGAATGCACAGTAAAATTTGGGCTAGGGTCTTTTCACCCTCCGGTGGTCATCCATAGTCTTCCTTACACTGCCTGCTAGTTGAACTTTGGGCTTTTTTTGTCCATATATATTCATTCGTCCTTCAGCCTGCTCTATGTGACAGAAGTAGGACTGTGGATAACACCACCTGAGGTGTTTGTCATTAACAATGTTCCCCCTTTATTTATTCATGGGTGAAGTTTACTTCTGTATGCTCTATCTTTTGTGTATTTTTTGTTTTGTCTGGGCTCATTGAATCCAAGTGGAAACCCTCTGGCTTTCCTTTATCTTCCTTTTGATCAGCTGAGTGGTTTGATTTGGACTCAGGGCATATTATTGTTGAAGGAATTCAAGGCTCAGCCCAAGTTTTATGTTCTTTGAATTGTGCAACAGTGCCCAATTTAGTCTCAGTTTACAGGACAACTCAGGTTTGAGCTATCTACACAGTTCCACATGGGCTGTCTCTGCAGAGATGGGGCTTCAAGGCAACCCAAGGCAGAATGACTTTTACAATGCTTGGTTCACTAGACATTACCAAAACCTGTTTGCAAACTCTGAGCCAGATGATCTTTACATTCCACCCCATGAGTCACAATTCAACCACTTATATGTTTTCATTGGCCATGTATGGGCATAAGTGTCATCTGCATACTTTAGTAGAGCCACATATTCCCCAGTTTCTAGGTGCACCCTCCCCTGAGAAACTGATTTTACCATAATTCTATTAACACCACTGACAGCAATACTCATTACAATAACACAGATGATAATAATGATTAGTGTTTGCAACAGGTTAGTAATTCAACCAAAAAATATTTCCCAACCAAAGGTCCTTTATGTGGTTCTGCAGCTCATGTAACTTCAGCTATCTTAATCTTCTAGAGGTTGTCCCAAAGAGGTAGTGACACATTAGGAATTGTAGTAGAGATTTTTGGATCACAGTAGGGTCTCAGTCAGGGTTTGTCAGGGATTTAACTCTTTCAATACCTCTGCCAGACATCTTTAACATGTATGTTTCTGTGTAAAGTTCTGGTATTTAATGGAAACCGCCCTTGCTTTCAAGCTGCCCTAGATTTAGTCACAGAAAGAAGTAATTACATTTGAGAGAAACGGCAACCTCTAAACAAAGTTATATGATATGTGTGTGCCCATGTGCTGTATTCTTAAAAGAAACACTAAAATAGCACCAGGATTAGAAAAGCAGTTCTTTAATTTCAAATGTTTGATTGCCAGCAGTGAACTAGAAAAGGAAATGTTTTCTATACAAGACTTTTTATATGCACTGGATCCCTACATCAGACACCCTAATTTACATTTTGGAATCACTCTCTGTTCTGATTACTTGCTCTTGCTGAGCAGTGAAAAAACTGTCGGATTAAAAAGTACAATAATAGAGCTATCTTGCCAAACTCATTGCATTCAGATAACTGCAAGGCTTCCTCCCCTCACAGTAATTTGACTGAGAATATATACCCACTGTGTTGAGATTTATGCACTGGGAATGGAGCGCAGAATTATTCCAACAACTTGCCAAAATTTCAAAAGCAAAAGCCTTTCATGTCTAAAGCACTATTACTGTTGCTTAAATGCCATTTGTAGGCAATAAGCAAAGTACTGCTAATGTATTTGGGTTCAGTACTTTCACTCTACAGAAAGTGTGTTAACATATAAAACAACAGTAACCGGTCCTCTGGGAAATTCAGTAGTCCAATACAGCAGAGCAGTTATTTCTGGAAAGCTATTTTTATATATGGAACACTACTGGGCTGTGTAGGCTGCTGTAATATTTTGCTATTAGGTGAACACATTGAAAGATTTTAATTGGCATGTGATTTCAGCTGTCTTCCTAGGGGAATAGCAATAACTTTATGTACTGATTCAGTTCATTGTACCTGTAGAACTGCTGTTAAAGGAAAACCAGCAGCTTGTATCTTGAAAGAGGAAGGTAGGACTAATTTTCCAACACACAAAGAAAGAGAGAAGCCTCTGAGTACCCTTTAAACAGTGTGTCTTCTATTAACTTATTTATATACGTCACTTGAGGAATTTTTGCAAAGATTTTCCACCATTGGGTATGTTTTCAATGGCCAGAACTGCCTTGACACAAAAACTGGAAACTAAGTTGTTTTTGCAGAGTCCTGAATGGACCTGTGTGGTAGCTGTGCCGAGGGATTAATTTTCTTATGTTGAAATGCTCATGCTCCGTGGACAGAAGAGGATCTACGCTTTCCATCCTGATGCAGGGACTGAACTAGATGTGTGTGAAAGGAATATGGTTCATTTATTATTTTTGTCCTAAAAATGCTTGTGAAATATGTGTAGAGTTAAACCTGCAACTGATCAAAATCCTGTTGAAAACCCTTAAATTAAGTCAAGCTTGGTTTGACTTACAAGACTGGCACTTTGCTTGTTTTTTGGGCAAGACTTTTTTTCATGTTGAACACAAAAGACAGGCAAGACACTTATGATGCTTGGTTCTTCAAATCAAATGAATAGGTTCTGGGATTCAGGTGATTCTGACAGTTTTTGGGATGAAAAAGAATATCCCACATAGATAAAACGCTCCTTTACATCAGATAACTTTTCTCTGCAGTCATTACATTAGGTGAACTGTTATGATTCAGTGAAATACTGAAGCAATTTTTCATATATCATGCCAGGCAGCATTGCTATTTGTCTTTATTAGGACTCCCTGCACAGCCTAAGTAGGATGGCCGTTTACTCACTGTAGTGCTTACTGTGCTCAGTTGTGATAGTTAGTTCCCCCTTGCCTCAATTTGCTTCTCTTTCCTCACCCAAAATGCAGATCTGTCCCAAATGGAAATGCTACTATAAATTGAGATCTGTGAATTTTTTTTTTTTTTCAAGACCCAGGCAAATAAAGAAATGTCTCTCTTGAACTTAAGTTCTCTCTTCTTAGGTGATTCCTGCTGCTTGGATGTTTACAGCTCTTTAAACTCCCTCCTTTTAAAACTGTAGCTGCTTGTGTTGTGCCTTTTGTTATGACACTTTCTTGCTGACCTGTATTATCTCATTGCTGCCCTGTGCTTATTCTATCCGCTTGTCACCTTTCCTGTTACATTTACCTCAGAGGTTTTCCAGGGCTTTTAGTAAGTCTTTACACTGTGGAAACTGGACTATGTGCATAAAGCTCCCTCATACTTCCAGAATAGGTAGAATAGACACGTGCTATTCTAACGCAGGAATTTTAATCCAATGATGGAGGTTACTCTGAGCATATTAATTCTTAAAAACTCAGAGGAAGCCAAGCTGGACACAACTGGCAGAAGTTCTGGGTAAGAGCTCTCAGCTGGACAGAGAGAGTGACTTCCAAAGCAGTGTTTTAATTATTACTAATAACAGCCAGTGCTCAGTGGTGGACACATGGTTTTCTTTCTGTAACTTGTTGCCACCGTCTACTCATTATCATGATGACAGATCAAGCTGGGACCTTAGAGGTAGCTGTTGAATCAAATTGGAAGCCTTCGTCCTTGGCCAGAGTGCTAGAGGTGACAGGAAAAGAGAGATGGCACAGAAACAGAAAAGCTGCTGGTGACAATCTGAGCTCATTTCCTTCATGTGAATGCCAAGGCGGTTTTGTGATGTTGTATGGCTTGGAATAGAAAAAGAAAGGAAACCATGTCCCACTGTCACCTAGCTGCAAAGCACACAATTCCCAGTAGTGCCTTTAGTTGTGATCATGTCCCTTTGTGTATTACTGGCGTGCAGGGTCATCATAGAGACCTCTGTCCCAGCCCCTTAGCATTGCCTGCCTGTCTGTTTGCACATGCAGAGCAGGAACTTGGAAAGAAAATAAGGCTGACTCTTTCAAGAGGCCTCCTGCATTCAAGTGATATTTTGTGCTGCTTAGAGGAATCAGTACATGAAAGATGTAACCACTGAGTATTGGATAAAGATCAGGCTCCATTTCATCTATTAGCTGCCTAAAGGGTAGACTGCCTAGTGTACACATTCTGTGTACAGATATGGAGAGTGGTGATGGTCACTGTTGAGCACCTGAGAGATCTTGATGGCCCATCATGGCGGAGTCCCTGCTGGAGTGGCCCCGGGTGATTTATCCTTCATGTCTTAAGTACCTGTTTGCAATTGAAACAGTCATTTTGGGAAGTGCATGTGTCCTTTCAGTGACTAAGGAGCAGCCTAAGTGACTATCTAAACTAGGCAACTAATGTTAATATGGAAAAATCTAGGTTAATTCCTACATTAATATTCTGCAGTAGTGGACTTGTTCGTGTTGTGGTAGTATATACCAGGAACTGCCACGGTGAATTGTTTCTAAGTGTGCTTGGTTTTGCTTTTTCCATTGCTTTTTCAGCAAGGAGAGAGGTAATCCCAGTAGTTGCATCTGTTGAAACATACTCCTTGTCTACTTCTCCTTTGTGACCATCTGAGAAAGGTCAAATTTCCCAGTTTCTTTACTACTGGACAGAAACTTTAGAAATTAATTAAAATGAAAGAAATTAAAATCTATCCCCATGTCCTTTTTTTCCTTATCACCTTTTCTTTTAGAAAAGTAGAGTGACCTTTGAGAGAAAACCAAATCTACTTGAGGACTGATTGTTTTGAGCAGGAAGGGAAAAAGCCCAATATTGCTACTGGGACCAGATGACATACTATGTTTTCCATAAATTGGGAGTTTCCACAGCCTTTCTTCCACCTCATTTGTCCTAAAATTTAGTGGAAATATCAAACATTAGGCTGTGAAATTACCCAGATGAAATTGGGATGCTCTCTGAACAAAGTGTTACTAAAAATGTCAACTAGCTTTATGCATAACTCAATTTGCAGTGCTCTGGGCATGTATTACTGCTATGGCAATAATGGAGAATCACAAACATTCCTGTTAGGTGTGTCAGTGGTTTCAAGGGTTCATGTTTAAAATGAAAGGGTTTTTTTAGTTAAGCAAAGGGGTTTTCCATGTTGCTTTTTTTCTTTTCCCCAGAAGTTTGTTTTTGCAACAGAAATATGGCAAATATTTTTCATTTATTGACCTTTGTTTTGTTTAACATTTTGGATTTTTACAGTCTGATTATTGAATTTGAAATTATGAACATAGCATTTCAAAAAGTATAGAGACAAAAAATGCAGGAAAGAAGTTTAATAATACAAAATAATAATTCAAATTACATCCTCTGTAAGGACAAACTTTTTGCCTCAGTACTCCGCAGATTGCAAACTTCCCTTCCTGACAAGGCATTATGACTAGACTTTTCGTGAATATCTGAAATAATTTCAATTTCAGCTCATGTTCTTTTTATTCTGTATGTATTAATATTCTTGGATTTAGTAGCTGATCAATAGAAATTTCATGCACCCTTCTGTTTTGATGAGTTAATGCCATTGATAATAAGGCAGCATCCAGTTTTTTTCAATCAAAGCTCTTTCTTCTTTTGAATTGAAATCTCATTGCTTATACCATATTGACTCATATTAGCCTCATTATTAAGTTTTCAATATAATCTAAATATTTAATGTTATATGAAAAAATTGCCTTAAGACCTGAATGAAGCTTTGGATCTGAATTGTACAGATGAGAACTATGTTGAACTCTTGAGTCAGACTTAACTGTCATGGGTCTCTGTACAGAAGGAGGTAAAAAATAAGGCATAAGCACTAGATCCAAAACAGTGGGCTGCCTTTCCCTCTGGCCTCTCTATTGTAGAGAGATCTTACAGCAAATTCTTCAGGCATAAGGAACTCATAAAAATTGATTCTTAGGAGGCTGGGGTCGAAGTACTAACTAAAATTCTAGGCACCCTAAGTTGTAGCTATACACAAAGCTGTACCCTTTTACGTCTGAAATAAGTGAATATTTTGAGTGGGTTGGTACAATTCCCCTGTGGACTCAAAATTCAAATTAGGTGAAATCATATTGGTTTTGTTGAATTCATGAAGTTACAAGTAAAAATTCTAAACTGTATCTGAACCACTGCAAAATAAATACAACTACTGTTTATAACAAAAACCTTATTTTTTAACCCATGCACTGTATTTCAACGGTTGTGTCGATTGTTTTTTAAAATATGGCTGGACATCAGTTCCTTGATGTATTTTTTAATTTCTGATGTCTTCTCTTAAGTTTTGAAGAAAAGTTTCACAGAACTAGGCTGAAAATGTTACATTTTTTCCACAGGTGCTCAGATGCACACTAAACAATTTATTAGACCATTCCCAGAACACATCAGCTTTTGGTTTACACAGTATTATATTAAGAATATAGAAAAAGCCCTCAAGCTTTATTTAGTTCCATAGATCATACAATATTGAAGGGGAAGAACTAAGTAAATATGGATTGCAATTGCAATACATTTTAAAGAACTTTCCTACAAGGGGAATGTCTGGTGAAGATTCAATCCTGTGGGCACAAGATACCAATTACTGTGTAATATTTACATTATGCTTGGACTCAATGCTCTTAAGGGTCTTTTCCAACCTAAACAATTCTCTAATTCTATGATTACCATAGCATCCATCTGGCCCTAGCCTACTATGGACCTGGAAAGTTACTTATGACAAAACAGTCTTTGCCTTTCAAATAAGAGGGCTAGACACACACACCAAAAAAAAACAACTAAAAAAAAAACAAAACAGGAAAAACAGTCAGAGACACAAAAAGATGTTGAAAGGTATGTATAAAGTCTGGCATCTACTTGTCAAAATTTACTTCTAGTTTCTTTATGGTACCTGGATTTTTTAGCTGTATATTGCTTCAAAGAGCCCTGTGGATTAGGATGATAAAGGGGTGACCATATAGGTCACCTGTAGGGAGGCAGTACTGGCCATGACAGGCTCTCTGGGAGAAGGTGTGGTCTGTTGAGCACCTTCTGAACTTACACTAGTAGATAACACAACAGGGATGACCAGGCTGACCCAGAGCCTTGTATCCAGATTAGAGGCATGAAGCTGAAAATATTTTAAGCGATTTATGGCAATATATTAACTTTTTTTTTTATTTTTTATAAGCAGATAGGAATTTTGGCCTTAGAAAAAAGAATCCGCTTAATGTCACAGTATTCTTCTATGCTCAGAAATGACCCAACAGTCATTACATTATTAACCACACCCACCAGAATCCAGCCCACCTCTAATAGATTAAAGAGAAAGGATTTTCTCTCACTTGAAGCTCTTTTAGTCTGATCTTGTAAGGTTATATTTTTCAAGGAGCAACTGAGTTCTCTGTTTAATGTGTCTTTCAATCAATACCTCTGGGGGCAAGAGTCTCTAAGGCATCCTTTTTTTTGATAAAACTGAGCTGTAGGTTGTGCCTCTGAACACTCAAGTTTTCTCTGTGGTCTTCAGACAGATCTCTGTAGGGATGTACATTTGCCTTTGTAGGGTAGCGTCAAAGTCAAGCAAATTTCTGTCTTTCCAGAACTTTACAATTACACTGCATATCCTTATCAGTACCTTTGCTGTGCCACACTTTACATTCTGTTAAAAATAAGTTATATGATAGCATTCCTGCATTTACTGCTCCTGAATGTCCTCATAATGTTCTAGTTAGAGATATCAGTCTCTGCAGAAAGCCATGTTCTGATTCCTTACAGAAATATATTTGAAATAAGAATTTCCCCATAATGTTGTAGAACAAAGCAATAATGGTAGTAAATAGAAAAGATGACACTTCTTCAGTGTCTTATTCCTTAGAGGGTTTTTATTTTCTAAAATAGTAGAGGATCTATGTGGTTGTAGAGGCATGAAAAAAGGGGGATAATTCTATGACAGGTGCTTTTAAAGGAACATAAGTTGCAAAATGAAAAGCAGATGCTTAGAAGAATGGCACATGTACTTCTGATACATGAAGGGGTAAATTTGTTGTAGTTCAGATGAGGCTAACTTGCCTTCAGGGGGTTGCCTGAGGTGTTGGAATTTTAGAATCATTGACAGTATACCACAGGTTTCCTCATTCCTGTGTCCATGACCTGATGGAGTTCAGATATACACCAAATACGTAGATTGCCCTTGCTACACAATGAGTAGACAAATAACTAAGACATTTCTTAAACTCTGTGGAATTTATGTCTTCCATGGATTAGTTTCATAAATGACCGATAATTTTGTCAATATTTTTTAAACCGTGAATTAACCAGGCTTTTGATCTAATTCAATCATATGAACAAATGTTTGGGATTTGAAAATCTTTTTCATTATTACTTACTTTACTAAGATTGTTTTGAAATGTACATAAAGCTAGAACTGAGACTATATTATGATATCCTGCTAACCCATAAAATCAACATTTCTTTTTACAGAACTTTGTTAGCTTTCCAAAACCAGAAATATTAGAATTGTGAGATATAACTTCTAAAAAGTCTAACTCTTTCCCAAGATCTGTACTATACCTGTCATTCTGGGAGAATGAAGGACTGCCCACTGTGGAAGAAGATGAGGTTTGAGACTGTTTAAGGAACCTGAAGGTGCACAAGTCAGTGGGCCTAAGGCCATATTCAACATATTTTAGGAGTCGTGGAAGTATGGTAAAGTTCCCACTGAATGGAAAAGGGGAAACATAACCCCCATTTTTCAAATGGGAAAAAAGGAATCTCAAGGGAACTACAGGCTGATCAGTCTCACCTCTGTGCCTGACAAGATCATGCAGCAGATCTTCCTGGAAACTATGCTCAGGCGCATGGAAAATAAGGAGTGATTGGTGTCAGCCAACATGGCTTCACTGAGGACAAACTGCGCTTGATGAATTTCATGGCTTTATGTGATGGGGTGACAGCATTGTTGGATAAAGGAAAAGTGCCTGCATTTGATGCTGTTTTGCACAATATCTTTGTCTCTAATTTGGAGACACATGTATTCAATAGATGGAGTGCACAGTGGATAAAGAATTGGCTGGACAGACCACTGAAAGAGTTGTGGTCAACGGCTTGACGTCCAAGTGATGAATGGTGTTTCTCAGGTGTCAATATGGGGACTTGCACTGGTTAACATCTTTGTCAGTGTCATGGACAGTACAATCAAGTGCATCCTTGCTGACAACACTAAGCTGTGTGGTGTGGTTGACACACTGGAGCAAAGGGATGCCATCCAATGGGACCTTGACAGGCTGAAGAGTCCGTGCAAATGACATGATGTGCAACAAGACCAAGAGTTGGCACATGGGTTGGCACAGTCCCAAACACAACTACAGTCTGGACAGAGAATAGATTGAAAGCAGCCCTGAGAAGAGCTTGGGGGTGTTGATTGATGTAAAGCTCAACATGACCCAGCAATGTGTGCTTGCAGCTGAGAAAGCCAACTGCATCCTGGACTGAAACAAAATAACCATGACCAGCAGGTCGAGGGAGGTGATTCTGCCCCTCTGCTTATGTATGACCCCGTCTGGAGTACTGTATCCATCTCTGGGGCTTCCTGTACAAGATATTGAGCTGTTGGAGTAAGTCCAGAGGAGGGCCACAAAAAAAAAAAAGAGAGTGTGGGGCTTGTTCAGCCTGGAGATGGCTCCAGGGAGACATTATGGCAACCTTCCAGTACCTGAAGGGGTCTACAGGAAAGATGGATAGGGACTGTCTACAAGAGCATGCAGTGATAGGACAAGGGGTAATGGGATTAAGCTGAAAGAGGATGGATTTAGATGAGACACTGGGAAAAATTCTTTACTGTGAGCATAGTGAGGCACTGGCACAGGTTTCCCAGAGACATTGTGGATGCCCCCTCCCTGTCAGTGTTCAAGGTTAGGTTGGATGGGGCTTTGGACAACTTGGTCTAGTGGAGGGTGTCCCTGGCCATGGCAAGGGAGTTGGAACAAGATGATATTTGAGGTCCATTCCAATCCAAACCATTCTATAATTCTTTGATTCTATGACACTGTGATTTAAACTTAATCTTGCTTCCCTGCATTAAGGAAAAGTGTAGTGAAATATCCAATAATGGGGTTGTTGGAAGTTATTTTCTTAGATATAAAATGAGTTATAAAATATTATATATAAAATTATTTTTATAAATGCCTCACAGTCATTTTTCTTTTTTTTTTTTCTATTTTTGCATATTTTCCAGCACAAAATTTAGTATGAGAGAGTATTACCAGCTGAGTGGGCAGTGAGTGACTAAGTGTGACATGGCAATGGAAAAAGAACAGATTTGTTGATTTTCACTCCAGAGTCTGTGTGTCTTCAGGAGGCTGAATTACTTTCAAATTCTGAAAAAGCATCCTGGGGTCAGGAGGGTCAAGTCTGTTATACTTGCACTCCTCTCAGACAGATCTGGAGATCTGCAAGCTGAAAAAGATTGAGAAGCATCCTTACCTCTACAATGGAGACCATCCTGTGTTTTGCTGTCTGATATTGTTTTGACCACCTGTTTTTTTCTGAAAGAAATGGACCATAAAAATTTATAAAAGTAACTAGTATCATAACAGAGCTTAGTTTTGAAGGGCAGTTTAGCTTAGTTTAGGAAAATAAGAGAGCACTGTGGCAGGGAAGGGAATTGTTTTTGCTTTTTATTTCAGGTAGAAGTGGCCTTAAGGTGCACAACTGAGTAGGTGGGGATTTGGTGTGTGCTCATTTGTCATTTCATGTGGGCTAGCTTTACTTTAAATATTTATTACTTAATCCAAAAAAGTAATAATAGTAATGCTGTAACATTTCTCTGGCTGTGTTCCCTCTGCAGGGTAATTACTTGCCATGAGTGCTTGAGGGCACACTGGTCCCAGCTTGAATCTCTTTGACTGGAGAGAAAATGATCAAGATGGTTCTTACCTGTCTGAGTTCCAGTCCCAAAGCTATTGTGGAAATATTTCATTGTCAGAAATACTGTAATAGAATTTCAAATCTCAAACCCTTTAATTACAAGATTAACGGCTTCCAAGGTAGCAAAAATAACTGAAATGTCATTTCCAGTTGTTTGTACACTCATTCATTTATTCACTTAGCTAACTAACTAGAGCCAGATACAGCACTTCCAATAAAGCTACAAGTTGTAATTTTCTTTCTCTGTGGTTATAGTCCCTTTGAAAATGTACAGTGTAGGCTGGGAGTGATTCAGCTAGCTCAACTACTTACATAGAAAATGGTCTGTGAAAATACAAAGCTCCTACATCAAAAAGGGGGGCACTACCTCATATCCACTATATTTTCCAAGAGGTCAAAGTGGGACACAGAGGAAGAAAATAAAGGAATTCTGAGCATCTCCAACATGCGACTGGCGAGTCCCCTTTTGGTCTCTTGTCTGAGAAGATCTGCTGGAGCCCTTTCATGTTCATTGATGCTTCCTTTTGAGCCCTCAGGCATGACTATGATTAATGGCTGAAAATAAGAAATGGAAACTCTTTGTATGAAGTAGTATCCTCCAGAGCTAAAGATGGGATGTGCTACCAGTAGTCTCTGTCATTTCTCTTCATAATGACCTGAAAGATAAATATGCTGAATTAGCCATGCATTGCCTGGACAACACCCTAACCTTTTTTCACACTTCATATCTCTAGGCTCTCTAGCTATGTGGGGATAAGTTAACATTCTGCTCTCACTGAGGGTGCTAATAACATTTTCACATATTTTTGGCATCATATGTAGATGTGGTCATGTTCAGTGACTGAGTGCTCCAATGCCACTAATGAGCTTGCTTATCCTTGTTTTAGAGGATTGTCCACCTCTACTCAGGTGTAAGTCCATAACAATTTGCACAAATGCACCTTTTACAGAAAGTTCTTATTCTTCCCAGTTCTTCATTTGTACGTCTTGGCGGTCTGTATGTGAGATAATTGGTATCTTGCATAGTAGGGGCAGAATCCCATCTGTCTGAGCTATCTATAATTGCTTGCTGTCTGGCAGTTTCAGAGAAGTAGCTCATCTGAATTAGAAGCTTTTCTTCCACCGCTTAAAACATTGGCAGGAAAATAAACAATAAATGTGTTCTATATCATTATATTGAATAGTAAGTTAAAAATTTCAATGCTGAAAAATATCTTCAGAGATGTTTTTTACCCTGTTAAAATATAAACAGGGTTGCAACTGTTTATTGTTGTGTGTTTTTAAAGTATGTATCTCACCAGAGCATAGGAATACCTGAATTGGTTGTCAGTGAATGTAGTATCCAAACATTCCAAGGCAGACTATAGTGGCACTACTCTGAAGAGCAGCAACATCTTATAGCTGAGAAGCTCCATGGATAGGATCAGGTGCAACAATACAACATTTTAAGCACGAACCCTTGTCACATGGTATCCACTCTCATATGCATGTAGAGACATTATGAAGGTTCTTGAATGTGCTGTGGGACATGATTGCCGTCACCAGAGGTGGTTGAGGCAGGCAAGTCCAGGACTATCTTTAAGCCTTTAAGCCAATCATCTCATGCAATTGGTATTGAAGTTGGGCCTTCTAAAGGAGGTCCCAAAATAGCATGCAACAAAGGTCCCTGAGGTACATGGGGTACACAAGGCTCTTCTTAGGACAGTGTGAACCAGACTGAGTTATGGGTGTTTTATATCGGGTGGGAAGCTGGGGATACAAGGAATTGAGTCAGGCAGCCTGCTATATTCAGCATCCTTTTGGATCTGCACTTGATAAAGTGCTGAGGCTTTATATCTTGTATGGACACCAATGACATCCGCAGGTCTTCTTCACTACAATACAAAATGTCTGCTGGGGTCATATACTGTAACAGGTGTGATACACTGCACAACTAATCTTTGCAAACATCTCAGAGCTGAGTACTTGTTATTTTGCTGAGGTCGTAGGTAAGGTTTTGTGCTGTTCTGTGAGGGAGATTAATGTGTTGTCCGTAGTGTGTTTCATTATCAGCTGGAGGCAGAAGAAAATTCCTTCTGGATAGACAGAAACTGTTGCTGTGTGGATACATGCTGTGTGAACAACAGGCTGTGACTAACGCATTAACTTGACATTTTCCTGCTTTTTAGGGTTAGATATTTATGAGAAATTACGTATTTTTGTTAACAGCAAAATACTTCACTCCCAAGCAATTTCAAAACTAATAGGTGCATAATATCAGATTGGTCGGATTATATTTATGGTCATAGGGACAGTTTTATTCTGATTTGGTGATCCATTGTTATCAGTTTTGGTTTACTATTTTTGTTTCAAAGGCTTCTATAAAACTTACAAGCAGACGGTTCATATCTCAACACATAATGCTCAGACACAAGCTGAAGAAAGGAAGCATAACACACACTAGGTGATGGCAAGTGGAAACTGAAGGGTAATGACAATAAAAACAAGCAGTTGTTTAAGCTAGCTGTTTGCACAGTTCTTGAACCATCTGGAAGTTTGTTTTAATAAATAAATAGCATCTGTTTCTCTTCACTGCTGCACAACCTAACCTTTAGTAGTTGCCTGTTTTCTCCAAGGCACTCACCAGAAGTGAAATGAGAAGGAGGATGTGAAGGAGTGGTAACCATACAGACTAATTCCTGCAGAATATCCTTGATCAACATAATTCGATAAAGTTATTAAAAATGCAGCAACCTTCCTTACCTACTGTCCACAAATGAAGAAACATCCTACTGCTCTTAGTGTCAAAAGCTGGTCTGTGATGAAGAGGCATCTAGTTTATTATTAGTTCTACTACGAAGATCTACAAACCCATAGCTTTGCAGCTTGTATTTCAGGCACTGGGTGAGGCCTTGGTAGCATGAAAATAAATTACTTGGAATGAAAATGCAAAGTTATTGCTAACTGGAGAAAAGATGCTGCAGTGACCTTCCTCTTCTGCTTTGTGGAGCTCCTTTAGCTGCTTTGTGGTCTTGTTCAATGTCCCACCAGATGGCAAGCCAGAAGCTGTCTTTCTAACAGGACTGTGTCATAACTGGACCTGAAGCACCAAGGCTCCATTCTTGATGGCTTCATAAAAATTATGCTTGCCAAAACAGTTCCACAGAAAGTTTATTGTTGACAGGAAATATATTGTCAGATCTACCAGATTACTGAAGGGTAAAATTTCATGTGTGTTGTGGTTTAAACTCAGCGGAAAGCTGAGGCCACAAAGGTCAGACCAAAAAGCCCCCCTACCTCTTTAAGAGGTGGAGGATGGGCGAACGGAGCTAGCTGCAAAGCCAGAGAAAAAAAAACCACAGGCTTGCAAGGTTAGGATAAGGATAGTTTACTAAACAACAGGGAAAAGTATGAAAACAACTAACTACAGTGCTATTATTATATACAGTGCAAACCTCTCACCACACTATGTCATTTGAGCCATGCCCGAACTGATTCAGATTCCCGAACGCAGCACTCCCCGAGCCCAGCACCCCCGAGCACCCCCCTCACCACCTCCTGCCACGCCGATCCCGAGAGCGAGAGAGCGAAGCCGGAACTCCCCCACGCCTGCTCAGACCAGCACTTCCCGTGCCCGGAGCAGGTTCTGATAGGTCCGGAGTCTCCCCCGGAACTGGCACTGTGGCTGCCCAGACCGGGACTTCCCGTGCCTGGGTCCGAAGTCGCCCCTGCAAAGGGGGGGGGGGGGGCAGCCCGTCTGATCATGATGCAATTGGTATGGAATACTCTCAGGGCTAACATAGCCTGCTGCTGGGCTGAACCCAGGACAATGTGTTTCATATTATTATTTGAGAAGAGCACTTGACAGTAGAAAAGGAAAATTAATTTTTTAAAACGTTATCTAATACATCCTATAAGATTCACAACAAAAAGTTCATACTTTCTTAAGGATGTTATTTATAATATATTTGGATATTAGATGATAGATTAGTAAAGCTTTCTATTCTGAAATGGAAAAGAAAATGATCTTAATGTTCTGGGTCAAATTTTTTATGCAAAATTCTAACTGATCACTCTAGAAAATTAAATTCATATTCACCTCTGTGCCTTCCTGTACAAATATAACAATTACATAATTCTTTTTTTGGTATAACTAGCATATTTAATACACCTTAAATATGCATTCTCATGCCAACAGGTTCCTCAGTAAAGGCAGCATGCACATTCAAAAATCAAAAGTAATTTTGTTAAATGACCTGTAACCTAACATGGTTGATGCTGCTAGAAATCACTGTCTGTTCTTCAGACAGCTCATGGACCCAAAGCTAAAGTTCATTTTAAGAAAATGTGCTTTGAGGAGAATGTTTTGTTATGAGGCATACTATGAGAACAATGTGAGTATGTTAGACCCTGCATATCGGTATTTACAATCTTCTTAGCATTAGGAAACATTTTTTCTTGTTTTGTCTATGCTTAACCTGTTTTCCCAAATGAATGCTCACATTGGATAGGGTAAAATATGACAAACATTCTAGCAAGTCTTTCCAAAAACATCAAGTCACAGCAATTCAGTTTAGAAAACATAAACTTTTACACACAGAGGAGAGACAAAGGGAGAGGAAAAGAACATCCTAATATCACCTTCACTGCCTCCTTCAGATGAAATTGCCTAGCTGTGCATGAAAATTGTCATTCAGAGAAGCTGAAAATGTCCTGATGTTTCTACAACATTTTGCTGTTTGCATATCTTATTTGGCATTTCTTCGTAGATAAGGACATAAGGGGAGTGATGAAATGGGCTTGTGCAGCATCGGCACAGCCAGCATATCCATCCGCAGCACTAGCAAGGCAGTAGCTGTAACTACAGTCACAGTTCCCATACTGCAGCAAAACAGTTCCACTTCTAGCACTGGGTACAGCCATAAGGGTGTCAGTGGTGTGTGTGCATGTGTTGTGACTGCTGACTTGTCTTCTCCCTGTGTGACAGGTCGTTCTTAGTGTTGTGGGGATGACAGCAGGTGTTCTCAGCTTCTATTTCACCTCATTGTGTGTGTTTTCCATGATGCGTGTTTGTATTAATAGAGGCATTTTCTAGACTTGTGTATCATAATTCCAGATACAGAATAATTTAATTGCTTTATAACTTTTGTCATACTTGTATCATGCTCCAGTGATGCATTCTCTATGACTAACATGAATTGAGTGCCCAGTGTTTTTTGTGTTTTAGTGTGATTTAGCCATTGTTTGAACAGTTTTAGGCTCTGTATTTTTGTGAAGGGAGCTATTAGGTTTTTGTCACCATTCCCTTTGGTGTTACCAGGTGGGTTTGGATTTACGAGAGACATGTAGGGGTTTATAACTTCCCACCTTCTCAGTAGTATTCACTGAAAAAGGAGGCTGCATTTTTTGTGTTGATTGTTCTGTCTCATGGACTGGTAAGCATGAACTCTACCACTAGAAGCCCTGATGGATCTGCAGCTTGTCATTGGCTTGATATATTTTTGCATTTTACTTTCAGGGTTGTTAAGGACTGCATAATATTAGGACTACTAAAAAATTTACCCAATGTGAAGAATTTTGCTACCCACATTTCCTACATTTGTTTGTCCACCTGCTTGAGAGAAACATATGATGATGGAAAAATAAATGCAAAAGATTTATAGCCCATTTAATTTTGTATTTTACAACTGTGCAGATGGATGCCCTCCATATCAGTACACTTGACACCACAGCATGAGATTGACTTTTAGTCTATTTTCTCTCTCTGTTGTAGTGTTAATTTGTACTCTAGGTGCTGATTTTTAAATTTGATGTTCTTTTTTTTTTACTGGGAAGAGCAGTATCTAAGTTTTATCACATCCATGTCCTTATTCTGTATTGCAGCCAGAAGGAAAGTGTCATTCTTGCTAACCTCTTGTCCTTGTAGGTATTTTCTAACTCTTTGCCTTGCTTACTCTCAACTTTCTCAGTGTCCTATGTGACACATTTTGTGAAGTGTATTGTCCATTTGAGGATTCAAACAACACCCTCCTGTGCATCTGAGGTAAAGGGATAGCTTGGAGAAATATTGCAAGAAGTCCCCAAAGAAGAAAGAGATGTTCTAGCAAAATAATTACTGTTAGATATAAGGAAAGCACTGCAAATGTAAGAAGCCATTACACAATGACCTTGCAGAGAAATCAAGGCAAAATGTCTATTTCTTCCTGGTGACATATGTCGCTTCTGTGTGTAATGACATTTCCTTGGGAAGAGAGGCTTCAGATGCCTTGCAAGAGACTGAAATGGAAACTGCTGCTGACTTTGCTGAGACCCAGATAATTGGCACAGTTCTTGATTGAAAAGGCATAGAAGTCATAAGTTAACAGTTGCTGTAGAAATGATAGGGGAATAATTCCTGCTTGGAGAGTCCAGGGCTAGAAGGAGGAAAGCTTTGAGGCCTGCTGAATCAAGGAACAATAATACCTCTCAGCTACTGCTACTCTGAACGGCAGGCCCTTGAATCCTGGTCTAAGGGGAGGAGATGTGTGAAATCGAGGGTGAAGGTAAGGGAGGTCTTCACTGACAAACAGATGGAAATGATGGTTATGCGATGTCTTCCTGCCCATTTCTCCTCTTCAAAGTGAAGGTGGGGAAAAGCCATGCTGATGTGTGGCAGTGCAAAAGTGAGTGTGGGCAGTGAGAGTGCAGCCAAATGGCAGAAGAAGGTGGCACTGAACCACAGTGTTACATTCATTTGTCTTTGTCCTTCCTCCCAGTAGCTCAAGGCAAAACTAGCCAAAATTATTGAGTTAAATCAGCTCCAAAACTATTAAACAGCCCATGTCAATTTGTTTGGGATAACTCCCTATTCCTGGTATGAGTTTCAATAAAACAGACTTAAGAGCAGTTACATATTACAGAATTGATGCTTTTCTATACAAAATCACAGAGGTGCTTCTCTCTCAGTGTTAATCACTCTTAATTCCGAAGAATCATCTTAATTTTTATGCTTTGGTTTTGGTTTTTTCCTTTTTCTGAGCACAAAGAAAATCTAAAAATCAGATTACTTAGCTGAAAAATACATCTTAAGTCAATTCTAATACTAGGAATAAAGATCCAATTTCATTCTCCCTGTACACTTTCCTTACAGCTTTTCAAATGTTTCCACCGACAGAATTTAATCTCAATTCACTTTATCCACACGGGAAATACATTAAAAATGTTATGAAGTGGGCAGAGAGTAAAAAGTATTTTCCATCTGATAATTGACTGTGTTTGTCAAGAACAAATAATGCTGAAAAAAGGAAAAACAAAATAAATCTGAAATGATCATTATTCTTCTTCTGACACAAGTTTTCAGGTCAGGTACAAACTGACAGAAAAAAATTCATTATGTCGAGCATGGATTTAGGTTTAACCCAAGCTACAAAGTAAGTTGAAAGTTCAGTTTCCCCAAATCTGCAAATAACCTCAAGAGTGAAGGCTTCCCATACAGGTTTTAATGATCTTTTATCTTTTTTTCTTTTCCCCAATTGTCTTATACGTACGTATGTATGTATTATCTATCTACCTGTCTACCTACCTATCTACCTTTGAACTAGCCACTTCATCTAGATGGTCAAATATCTGTGAAAACCTTCTAATAATACTTACTTCACAGTATTATGGTGATGTTCAGTTAATGAATATTTGCAAATCCCATCAGTATACTCACCCTTTGTATCACTCTCTGTAACTTGATTTCTACATAAATTACAGCTGCTAAATGTCATATTTATTAACATAAATCTGGTGATTTATGACATAAAAATACAAACACCTTATTAATTTTAAGAACTAGTGTAACAGAATAAAATCCAGTCCCACTATTAATAAACAGGTATTGCTACAAATAGCAATTGTATTCTGCTTATATTCAACTCTTCAGTTCTCAGGAGAAGTGATGCTGTAGTCAGAATTATTCTTTCACTAATCAGTCAGTTTTGGAACATACAAGAGGTTATTAAAACTGTTGAGTTAAAGAATTTGGGGATGATCTTTTTGTGCAAAGCCTACATCTGAATCCCCAGAGACTGATATAGATTCATGGAGTTTAGCTTCATAGTGTTTAAGGTTAAGAGGTACCATTAGACTATGTAATCTCCTGAATATCACAGGCCATTACGTATCAGCGTATAACGCCGCATTGAGACCCACAGCTTCCTAAAACTTTTCTTTCAGCTTTGCATCTATTCCTGACTTCAAAATGTGAATATGGTGAGAATCTAGTATTTTGCTCTGTCATCTCTTCTAGTAGCTGTTTGCTCTCACTGTTAAATATGTGTGCTTAATTTCTAATTTGAATTGTCTTGCTTCTGCTTCCAGCCAATTGTTAACTGATATGCATTTCTCTGCTAGATTAGAGACCCCTTTACTACCCAGCATTTTGTACTCATGAAAGCACTTACAATCTTTAGTTACATCTCAATCTTATTTTCTGATAAGATAAACAGACCCAGCTCAAAGACAGGTATTTTCTCCAGTCCTTAAATGATTTTTGTGTTTCTCTTCAGCACACAGTCTACTCTTAAAATGTCCCTTTTTAAAATGTGGACATTGAAGCTGGGGGTCTGAAGGTCAATGTTGGGAAGAGCCGTTCCCCTGGAGGTGCAGTTTCAGCTACCTTAAAGTTAGGTTTCTGCTTTGACTTACCTGCTACATAGCTATCCTCCATTCATTGCAAAGAAATTTAGAGAAGCATGTAAGGTGTCCCTAACTGAAGTTAGTCTTTGTGATTACTTCCCTACACTTCTCCACTGCTGGCCATGCTTTACCACAGTACCTCCCTGGGTGCTTGGGTCCTTAGCCTCCAAAGCCCTTCATGGACACCATGTTTAAGATACAGTCTAAAAGTTTTAGAGATACTGGTCTTGCTGAATCAGACCTGTCAGTCTGGAGGTGAAGAGGGAAAGAAATGAAGACGATGATATCTTTGCAGGTTAATGATTTGCAGGAGTTTTTTCCTTACTTATTTCATGGAATTCTTTCATTGATGGGGAAAAATTTTTGAAGGGAAATAAATTAATTAAATTGACATTTCTGAGTGACTGATGAGTCTTAACAAGGATAGATATAAGCCTGCAGTCATTACTTGAATGAACATTCCCACTGGGCAAATACCTTCCTCACTTACATTAAGGCAACTCTTTGATTTAAGTGAAGTTCTGGTGATATATATGGGATGTATGAGATTTGGTCCATTGATTTTTAGTGAGGGTAACAACTACCTGAACAGATTTTAAATTAAGTTTTGAAGCTACACATTTTTATTAAGCTGGTAAGTCCCTTTAATAAATCCTGCCAAGGTGTCTACTGGTTGCAGAGAAGGGGGATTTCCAAACGCAAAGAAGTGCAAGTTATGTGGCATGCCCTTAAACATGTCATTTCAAGCTTCTAACTGTTGTGTAAATTATTTTGCCCTTTGTGCATATCTAAAATTCTTGAGATAAGGGCTGAGCCTACCTAGGATAATATCTAACTATAGGCTGTAACCTTCCATTTTGTTTTATACATAATAAAAAGAAAACATCAGAGTACATTGCCTGCTAAATGCTAGATTCACCCCAGTTATGTGAATATGAATTCATTTTGCCACAACGAAGAAACAGAAGAATAAACATTTCTTATGTATTATCCTGTTTGATTGGTGAAGAATAAAAAACCTAAAGTATATGACTAAATCCAATAGAAGACTGCTTTACTCTAATAAAGACTGAACCAAAAGCACTGGACTGGGAGTATCTCAGAGTTAGCCAGAATGGAATACTGCAGAAAGATGCATATTTGTGTTGTATCCTTCTCTAAAGCCAAGGTGTTGTGATAAGCTGGTAATTCCCACCCTGTGGGACCTACATCCACAAAGGCAGCAGAAAGCTGTATCTAGCACATACATTCTTGAATGAAAGGATCTGGGTTCAACTGTTCTTTAAAACATTCTCTGTATCGTCTGACTTGTCAGAGCACTCACTCTGGGACGTGTTCTCAACTCCCAGAGCTGCTTAAGGATTTTGTATTAGCAAATCGTTCACATTTAGAGTAAAAAGGTCAGAGAAGCAGGAACAGAGGCATACTCCCCAAACACCCAAGTACCCCTTCTCTCCAATGTGAATGAGGTTACTGGTGCCAGAATATTTAGCTGCATTGACTTTGGTGCATTTGCACCAATGCAGATGTCCAATCTCAAGCGTGATGTGTCAATACAATTACTGAAATGCTTTTAAAAATCAAAGTGCAGGAGAGAATCATAGCGAATCTACATGGGGAAGGAACAGGATAGGAGTTGTGTTGCTGGTTTGCAGAGGTTGTATGACAGCCCCTAATTAATGTAGCAGATTTTAGTAGCACTCTGCCTTATTAAGACGTGATTTAGGAAGCAGAGTGGGCTAGCATTCAGGTCTCTGGTGTGGGAGGACAGTCTGCAGATGGCAGGTGCCGGCATGTGGCATGGTCTGTCCGTTGTGATGACCCATAGATAAAGCTGGGCATAGGAAATTACACCCCCCACACACTGAAAATAAACGGGCATGTAATTACAGAGCTGCTGCTGATCCAGACAATTGAATGGTCTTTTTTCCTGGGTGATGAATGTAAGGTCTGTATTCATTTAGAAACCTAGCTTCTGTTTATTTTTGTAATAACTGTAATATTTTCATATGTTCTTAGCTCTGAAGGCTCTGTTTTGTCCCATGAAAGGTCTAATGGTATAAAATAACTTGCTGGAGCACAATGAGTTTGTTTTTTGTCTCACACAACAAGTTTTTGGTGTACATAGTTGAAAATCAACAGAAGGACACTGCAATTTGCTAAAATCAATATAATTAGAGAAAAAAAAAACCACTGGAAAGCCCACAATTCAGACAACTGCTGGGCATGATTGAAATGCACAATGAGCTGCTGAACTGCAGAGACCTGGGTCTGGCATGGCGTAGAACCTGGGTGCCTCTGATGGAAACTGAGTCGCCAGCCTGGCTCCCCAAAACACCTCTAAGCACCATTTCATGTCAGCAGATGTATTAAGCTGGATCTGTATCATCTGCACTGCCATTTCAGGGAGCTAGTCATGCTGAGAAACTTGACACCAAAATGTCAGGTTGACATCTACTTTCCTCACATTATTAACATTTAGTGCTGCTGCTAAGGTGAGTGTGTAGCATTGTACTAAACACATCTGTGAAGAGAACTTGTCCTTTTAACACTTTAATTCTGTTAAGAGTTGTCTGTTAAAAGTGCTTTGACTTTGCCTTGTATGGACTATTTACAGTCCTGTAAGCAGGCTTCGGGATTTGTCCTTTGGGAATTTTACTCCGTAGCTGGCACTAGAGCCTCATGTGTTAGGGTTTATTACCTTTGCTTTTTTTTCATTTTCCCTCTCCTGACCCAAATCTGCCATGAAGCAGGGAATCAGGAAATGAGCCAGTCAGGGGGTGGCTTGATTCAGAACTCTGCTGCTTCTCTGACCTAGCCTGTGAGACTCAACAAGGTGGATCCTGTGATAGATGTATCCCTGCCCCTCTGCACCAGGTCAGCTTATTTCCTTGTGCTGAGTTTGTGACAGGAGAAATGGTGTGAGACTTCAGTGGGGTATGCATGTCTTCTATGTCAACTTCTGCATGGGACACTTCATAAAGAGGCCCATGCTTTCCTACAGTGCGGCACCTAGGCTCCTCTGCTGCTCTCTTATCTTCACATGTGATGCCTCAGTGGGAAAAAGGGACGAGGACACTACATGGTAACTACATGAGCCACAGGGACTCTGAAGGACACCATGGTCTGGGGTGTCTCGACACTTCTGCATGAAGGTCTGTGGCTTGGGAAATGTGCCAATATCCACTTTTATTATTAACATTAAGCAAACACAGAGAAATATTTAACTTGCACTGTGGTGCTCTGGATGCAATTTTCTCTCTGCCATTCAGCCTTTCTTAGGAAACAGCAGATTTCTCTGTAGCAAAACAAAACAAAAAACCAGGCTCAGTTTTTACCATTCCTGCTAAATTTAATATTAAATATGAATGGTCCTGTAAAGTACATTACTTCATCTTTGGTTTTCAGAACCTTTCCCTTATGTCTGCTGCTGATAGCAGCATATGTGCAGGAGTTAAGGGTTCATCTTCTCAGGAAGCAACAAAAGTGGTCTGCTCCCTAGGGAAGGTGAGCCAGGGTGACAGCAAGGTGACAGGGCAGTGTCCTTGCCACCATGCCTGAGCAAGGAGAGCAGGACAGGTCCAGTGATGGTAACAAGGGTCAGTCACAGCCCAGGCAAGTCCCTGGTGACCAGACAGGTCTGAGGCCAAGTCAGAAGGCCAGAATGAGGGCCAGGCACAGGCATACCTCCAACATGGCTCAGGACAAGACCAAGGACAACACCTATAGCTTAGATGCAAGAATAAAGCAGGGGGAATCCCTGACAGAGCTTCTCATAGCTCTCTTGCACAGCTCTTTTCCCAGCCAAGGTGGCTGTGCTGTCTCAGGGCTGTCCACCAGCACAGGTGCAAATCCTGGGTTGGAGGCAGAGGTTGCAGAGCCTGGAGTTGCACATGAGGTCCAGTCTTGACTGTCCTACAGGACAGGAAGGCCACATCTTCTAGGATCTTGTCAAATGGGGAACACGTACTCTTCCTCTAGATCACTGTGTACCTGTGGCCCAGTGGTAATCAGGATTTCAGGAATTATGTGCCACTAAACTTATCATGATGAGTTTTGCAGGATAACCTGAGATAGTAGCAAGATTGCCATCTGTATTTTAAAAAAACCCAAACCTATAACTGAAAAAGAGTTAGCCTGCATGAAACTAATTCTTTGCAGAAAGATGTGAAACATTTCTATTCAAGTCTGGAGAGGGTTCTGAGCATTATTATCATATTGGGATGCTATGCCACAATTAATCACCCCTTTTTGTGATGCTGTAATAAACTCAGGGATTTAGATTTTCAGCCAGTGTAAATCAATATGGGCCCATTGATTTCAGTGGAACTGTGCCAGGTAAATATCTGGCCCCAGACATCTAGTGGCGCTTGTATAGAGATGTTTAATAAAGCAAGAGACCTGTGTTTTCACAGCAGATAAATGACTTCACTGGTGATGCTAAAGTCTCTTGAGGCACCTCTTCTCCAAGAAGTTTTATTTTAATCACTCTCATAAAGTTCCCTTAACAGCAACAATAATGCTAAGTGCCTGACACAAAGCAAAGGAAATCAGATTTCTGGATAACTGCTGGAATGAATGTTGCTCTCAAGTTGTTGTTAGGTGTTTCTTGCTAGGATTTTTATTCTATTATTTCCTTCCTTTTTGTAGCACTGAAAGTACTTGTGCTTAAAAACCCAGCTTCTTTTGTTCTTACACAGATAGACCTCTAGATGCTCACTGTAAGACCTATAACACAAAGTGTCATTTATTTAGTTTTATTAAGAACTGTGCCATAAAAAAAACATCTTAAGAGCAACCACCCTATTTATCATATCAGTAATCCTGCTTTATGTTCACCCAGTAAGAACAACTGCAACCCTACAGTAAATACGAAGGAACCAAGGAAGTATTCAAATACCAAGTCATTCAAATAGAATTCATTTTGGAGAGTGCAGCACACTAATGCTTGGGACTGTATGTGAGGAAGTGTCATTTGAAACACTTCTGATGGTACTAAAATAATAGATATAGCAACAACAAGCTAGTATTACTTAAACACACAACCACTGAATAGAAATGTCTTTCCCTCTCTTTGAAATATCAAATATGTTTAGCTCTCAGGGAAATCAATAGGGGCTGCACATGCTCAACAGTTCTGAAAATCAGATAAACATCTGTTAATTTGCCCAGAAATATATATCCATGCAAAATCTGAGGCATTCACATTTGACAAATTTGATCTCTGTTTCTTGCTTACACAACCCTCTATAAGCATGTGATTAAAAATCTCAGATTCCGTTCTTCTTTAATTGCTTCATTTAAGATTTATACTAATTCCTTTCCATTTGTTCACCCATGTAAATCTGCTCAGATTAATTTTAGACAAGTTGGTAAATAATGGAAGTGGAAGCAGCTTTGTTTGACTTCCTAAGGGGTTTTGGCATGAGCAGCACCATAATTTCTATATGTAATAGAGCATACTTAATGTAAGTAGAAGGGTATAGAATAATTCCAGATTTGTGTGGTGCATCCACAAACAGGAAGACCTTGCTTTTAGACTTAGAGTAGGAAGCCTATTGACAATACTGGAATTAGTTACATTTTTGTTGAACACCTTTTAGTTAAATGCATGACATTGAAAACATGCAGGAACAATTTGGGTTAGTAGTTGTGAACAATTTGTAGCATTTAGCTTGATTCACAAAAACAAAGATCTTCCCATCATTCAAGGTTTGATGCAGTGTCAACCTCTTTCTTATCCTACAAGGATCTGTTGTATAATCTCAAGGTCTCCTTGTCAGTGGACTAGCATAAGCAGTCAGAGACTGATGAATAAACAGGACAGTCTTATTACAGCAAAACGTGTTTTATTAAATTGTGGAAAGAAATATGGAGGTTGGGTAAGTGTAAAACTGACAGAACATGGGAATAGACTGCCTACAGACACTACTGCATTTCTTTCCCTGAAAGTTGTTTGGGGTAGGTATAGCTGACCATTATGTAAGAGTGGTAAATGATCAGGATGACATGTTCCATGTTGTCAAACTTTTACCTTACTCTTGTATGACCTATAATCACCAACTACACTACTGATGTTAGTATCTGAACATATCAGCAGCAGCTATTGCAAGGGGAAGGCTGCTAGCTTGTAGAGCAGCATACTGCTGGGGAGGCTCTTGGCTTCTCCCAAACACAAACCTTCAGTGACAACTATGGACCTTCCAGTTCTTTAGCTCAACATCTGTAAAGCCTTTCCAATAGAGATAGCTGATAGTTTTCCTTCCTTATCCACCTGTAGGTAACAACTAGAACATTAGCAATTAACATTGTCAGGAATTAAGAACTGCTATGGGTTTTCCCAAGCCTTGAAGAATAGATAATCTTAAAATAGTCACCATGGTGCCAAAAAAGTAATATATCTTGCTTTGAATTGCTGTAAGGCAGGAGTACTGTCTTGCTTATAGTTCATCATCTTGTGATGTGCTGTTTCATTCATCTTGGAAAATGCACTGCTGAAATGTTAATAGGAATTGGCTTTTAGTTATGCACCTCTCATAATTCTAGGAGTAGCATCCAAATTCCCATAAAACAACTTATCAAAATCTGCTTGAGTTTGTCTTGGATGCCCTCAGATAGAGAGATTGTTACTGCATTCTCACTTCTTCTATTTACTATCACTCATCTTCAGAACAAGGGATAATCTAGTTTAGTAAACTGCTTGAGAACTCAGAGTCAATTCTCAGTGGACTGTCTGAATGGTATAGCTTTCCTGCATTCCCAGAAGAGCATGCCACCAGCATGCCTTCCTGAAAGATGCCACAAGTCTCAAACTGCATAAGCCTGTTGAAAATTCTTATTTTACCACTTTAATCCAATATTAAATTACTGTGTCCCCATATCATAATTCTGGAATTTTTCAGGAATGTGTTTTAACTCTATAATTTATAATATTTGGTATGTATAATATATTAAAAAAATTAGCTTAATCAGTGTCTCTTCTAAACAATTATGCAATGATAAATCCCCTTGCCAGTATGACAGTCAGTTTTTTACAGTGGTCTGCTATTTGCCATTCACCTAGAATGCAGTGTAAGGGATTATTTTTCCCATGAGTAAAAGAACAGATTTCTCTACTTTTTCACTTTCACTTCAAGTACCAAGACACTTTACCAAGAGAGTGCCATATTTCACAACCAATTCCTATGGCAATTTCCCTTTCTTAGGAGCTCCTGTAAATGAATAGATACCAAGGGGCTTTTTGGTTGATGTGCCAGAAGTTCAAAACCAGTCTGTGAAAGTTTTATAGCTGTAAGATGTCTGCTGATGGTACCGCGTGAAATATTCTGCAATTGTAGCATCTTTACAGATATTCACGCTAACTCTCACGTGTTGCTAACTCTCACGTGTTGCTTTGCTCCCCATTTGTATGCGGTGTCTAGCAAAGAGGAATTTTCTGTGTGCTCCCAAAGAGAGTCTCCATATGGGACCTTGAATCCAAGATTTCCCTCCTACATCGTGACCTTGCCTTGCCTCATTTGCTGTACCTAGATTTACTTAGATGAAAGGCTGGACTTCTCTGTAGGCTGACAGTGCGCTTCAGGTTTCATGAAGTCAAAAATGGTACAAAGTGACTCAGATCCCTTTATAGTTGTAGCTAAAAGAATCCAACCTGCTGTAGTCTCGAACTCTCACTTTTGTCACACATATTGAAAATCCAGAAGGCAGCTTCTGAATCTACTTCAGAACTAAAAGCAGCTTCTGGCACCATCCCTGGACTTTCTACTGTGTATTTTCTTCAAACATTATAATGGATTGGTTGGTTTTTAAGCTAGAATAACCAGCAGAGAGTAAAACCTACAGATTATGGCTATTTAACAACGATTTCAGCTGAAAGTTCTAAACATTTGCTCAACTGCTGCTCCCTTTATTAGTCCAGAGTATTTTTCTATAGTGGAAGGAGAAGAATGCTTCATTAACTTTAGGACATATTCATGGTATACTGCCCTAAAGATCTGAATGGCGTCTGCAAGCGCTGGACAGCAGATGTGCTTTGTTATCCAAAATGAGTGAATCAGATACAGTGATACAGGTAAACATCAAATAAATTTATTCAAAGTATTGAAATAACTCCCTTTCTGTTATGTGTCTTCCTTGCTTTTAACTTCTAACCAAAAACTTCTGTCCCGACACTCTTTGGGGAAGCCTTGTGTTGAACTGACAACTGTCCCTTTCAAGTGACATACCTAGTTGTGTTCCTCTCACACAATTAGGTTACAAACTTGGCTACAAATGAGTATGTGAAGCCAAGTCCAAGTGAAAATATGCTTTTTCCAGAAAACTTCATGTTGACAAAATGGAGTCCTGTACACATTGAAAGTTTCTTTTGCCTGGTGAAAAGAAGCTGTGTCTTTAGAAGTTACAATCATCCCAGAAAAAAACTCACCACCTTTTCTATTAGTTCTAAACTGAAGGGCATATTGATAGTAAAGTTCACAGGATAGGTAAGATTAGTTACATCAATAGGAGTTTATCACTGTGACTGTTGGTTTACAAATTGCACCTCTGGGACTTGCAAGTTTCCTCAGCAAACTGTGCTTGATGTTTTGCCATGTGGATCTCTGTCTTATGCTTCTTAGATTTCTGATATCCAGAACACATTTTGAGTGAAGACATACTACTTTGTGCAGTGATACTGCACTGAGGTATCACCTTCCATTTTATTTGTAAACCAGCATTAGATTCACTGGTCTCACCAAGAATATAAAATTTTCTGGGCAGCTAAAAGCTTCAAATCTTCTTCTGCTCCTGACTTCAATGACTGTCTGGCAGCCCTGTACTAATTTTGTATTGATAGAAATTGCCTCTTGCTTGTCAGCTATTTATGTGACAGCCTTATCAGAGACTGACTCCAGCAAACTCTTTGGATAGCAGCGAATTTAAGAGGACAAAGATCTCATTACAAACTCTCCTTCTATTGATTTCACTAAAAATAATTTTCTACTGTAAATAAGAAGCTAAAACATTTATATGGGCCTAAGTAGCTGTGTCTATTTATCAGCTGATAACAGTGTTAATTAGGCTGTATGATAATTTATAAACTGTACAGAGCTCCACCAGCTGAACTCAAGGACCAAGAAGATGCAGAAAAATTCGAGATCTCTTTCCAGGATTAGAACCAGGTGAAAGTGCAGTGATGTGATTCTCCTTTACACATATTCCTTTGGAGATAATTTCTGAAAGGAAGAGGAGTAGCTGACAGCATGGTTCAGTTTTAGCTAAGGCTCTAGGAGAATAGCTTGGTGGCTACCATAAGAATTAAGTCATGGCCATCCTTAGAAAAGGGCTCAAAACTTCACCAGATGGATTTGACATTGCCTATGGTCATGATTTAAAGGAGAAAGTAAAGCAAAGGTTGCAATTAATTTGAGGATACCTGGGAAATGGAGTGTATCGGTAACTCCCATAGTGAGTGAGCACATGTCCTCTGGAATATTAGAGCCTTCCAGTGGTTTGATGGCCCCAGCACAGTCTTTTAAAGTTGCTTTTAATACAAACAAGCAAGTAGAAGGTACATCAAAGAAAAAAGACTTTAATCTCAACCTGGTGGAAGTAAGAAGCACCTACTGCAGTGCGACACCTAATGAGGTGTACAGAGGCTTATATACTTCTACAGAGAAGTATGCAGTGTGAGATAAATGCATATTTTGTAATTTTCACTGAGAAAATGGAAAAAAAAGAACATATGACAGGAAATGTCTCAGACAAAAAGGCTTTTTTTTGTGTTAGTAACAACCAGAACATTTTAGGTAAAGGCTGCCCACCAGGTTTGCATCAACCTGTACATGAAAATTGAGCAGTTTTTATACTTCAGCTGACTCCATTCCTTTTCTGAGTAAAGGTGAAGCCTCTGAAGATTGAGAAAGCAGATTCAGCAGGAAAAAATACTTTGATATTGTAGTTATGTCTAGTCTAAAATGACAGGTTTGTTGGGATGAAGTTATTCAAGATACTTCCCTAAATGGCAGAGGAGACTTTTCATTCTTCTGACGCATAACATGAAGGAGAATTTTGTGACACAAGGGCATTCAAAACACCCAAAACCTTGTGGGTAGGGCTAGGAGAAAAAAAAAGAAAAAAAGAGAAGAATAAAAAAGAAAAAGAAAGAAAAGAAAAAATAGTTATAGTCCAACCAGTAGTATTTCCGAGCTTGCAGAGGGAAAAGTGGTAAAATAAAGGTGTTTTGTGACAATAAGCAGCACTAGCAATGAAAGTTTTTCTGGTACAGAAAAAGTATTTCCTAAAATTAAAATGGTGTCATTCCAAAAGGCACAATGCAACTCTGCATATACTAAACTAATGAAAAAAATTATGACTAAACATTCTTAAATTTAATTTTCTCATTTGTTTTCTACCTTTCACAGGTTCCCTTCTGGAAAAATGTCACCTCCTGATATAATGTTGTCATATACTCACCTATTTTGTGGCAAAAATGTTAAGGTTACTTCTTTGCCTGGTGGTCTAGTAGTATTTACTTTGGTATAGAATTGAAATAAATACAACATGCTTTAAAATCCTGGTGAAATTAACTAGTGGAAGAATGGTAAAGGGTCCATACAAGCCCTGGCCTTGAGGTGCAGAGGAACTGTGGGGCATACGAGTAGTGGTACATAGCACTGCATCTCCTGGGGAGATCTGGTGCCTGTTGACCTTTGAGCACTGAGGTGAATTATTCTCTGGCATTATCCGTTCTGCTGCAATCATGGTTGATCCCATTAAATATCCCAAAGCTAAGACCTCTTGAAGGACTTAGATTCATGACAACTTCCACTTTATCAGAGCTATGGGTTCTGGGCTAAGTTCAGTACTGGATCTTTTTCTAAAATGTCACCTTAATCATTTTAACAACTCAATTCTCAAGTTTCCGCTCTAGTGATTTTTTAGTGTCTACAGAACTTCAGGGATTCAAGTTTCCAGACTGCTTCTTTGCATCTTGAAAATCCTTCTTTCTTTGGTACTTAGTTTCTTATTTCCTAGCTGGTTATTGATTAGTTTGTCTTTGCAATACAAGAATTAGAAAAACAGTGTCCTAACACTCTGGGAAAAAAACCCAAACAACTTTATCCAATATACTGAAGAAAGTCTTCTTTGAAGGCAGATCTACTTAAATGAAAAGATTTCCATTATTTTGAAAGTAAGTGGATATTAAGCATGATTAGATGCTAGAAAAGGGTGCCTTTAGTATCCAAGATGACTACGCAATTATTGACTGCAAAGTAGTAATTTAGTTAAAAATAGATGCAAACCATATAACTCCTCTGCCACCTGGCATGTGCTCCAAGATTTGAGCTTTCAGCACTTTATCAAAATACTGTCAATATAATGTTTTCTCAAATCCATATTATGAGACAAATTAGTGTGGGAATTGTTAATTTAAAGTATTTACATTTTTCAATTATTTCTTTATAAGAGCAGCAATTCCTATACAATTATCTGCATCTGAATCACTCTCTTTTGGCACTCTTTTAAGTCAGGCATTTTCTCAAATAATTTAACCTAAACTGACAAGTCCAAATGTATGAATTTCCTAAGCATATTACCAGCTGGGAACAGCTAGTAGTTATAATTACTTCTTAGCTAATATTGTACACAGAACAATTATGTTTGGAGAGTTATATAACCTTGGACTGGTCTATGATAAGTTTGCAAATTTGGAAAGCAATAAATGACCTCTGAACATGGCTAAGACAAAAAGTATTAACAAAGTAATCTCCCGGTATGCTGTAATACACCCTAGTTTGCAGCTAGAAGCCATTATTTCCTGTTTTAAATGTAAACAGTTAGAGCATATCTACTTTGTCTTCTACACATGTCAGCATAAAATCAATAAAACTCATAAACAGCAATTAAAATGCAATAACAATCCCACTCAAAAATTTTTAAGCAATATGAGAAACTAAGATGATGATCATTATCACCTCTGTTAATTTTTCCCCATAGTAGGGGAGATTTGCATATCTATGCCACAAATATTTCACTAATACAAGCCTCCCCTTTGCTATATCTGTAACCATGGGGCTGCACACCTGGTCCAGAATGATTCAGTTATTCCGCTCGGTGGAGATGTTTTAAGCTAGCACGCTTTGCTTTGCGCTAGCAATGGGCAAGCACTGTGTACCCAGCCACGCACCAGGCATCAGAGAAGCTGTCTTTCCCTCTTGTCTCCTGACATGACTAAGGTGACACTTATACCCGTGTCATCTAAATATAAAGATGGGTCTGGGCCAGAGTTCTCAAGCTGTGATAAGCATCCCACTAGTAATATGCAAGGTACTCCAAAGAAACGTATAAATTCTGTTTGAGCAGCCAAATGTCTCCTTCTGTGCATGTACCCAACCTAGCACAGTGCCAGGAGCTTTGCTGCTGATACTGTCATTAATGTTCTTACCTAAGCAAGCTGCATTTAGAAAGTGCAATGTAGGATGTTCTTCCCTGTTGATAATTATAGTTTGACAAGAATCACACTGCAATCAAGTGCTTCAGAAAGACTGTTTCAAAAAAAGGGAGTTCTGACCCTACTCAGGTTGTAATGCGAGCTTGTTTCCTTCAGTATTTCAGTCTTGGAAAGGAGAATCATGAATTTGAAATGCAATATATGAGAGAGAAATATATCCTTCAAACCACATATGAAATTACTGATGAAAGAGGAAGGTCCCTTCCAACCCCTACAATTCTGTGAATCTGTGATTTTTTGTCTGTATTTGAAATTATTTATGAATATTTGGCTGCAGTATTAGGTAAATACCATTATCTGTACTTCTTGGTATTAAAACAATCAAAATAAATAAGAAGCTATACGGCAAAATAAGCACAGAAGTCTTTCTCTGACATCCAATGTGATTGCAGAGCTGGCTGACTGCTAATGTACTGCAAGACAGAATCTGAATTAATGGCTTGCTATGAATAACGCATTTGTCAAAACTGGTCTAGTCCTGTTCACAAATTGCTGGACTATGATTTTTCTGTTTTCTCGGAACAAAATTTTGTATCAAAGACTTTGACATGAACAAATTTGGGCTATCTGTATATTCAATTGTTGATGTGAATATTTGGAATTCCCTATGTGATTGGACTTATGGTATCATTTTGTCCTTTAATTGAGTTCTAAAGAATGCAGAAATATTATTTGCTCGTTTTCTTTTAAATAATCTGCTTTTATCCAATATGAAGGAAGATAGTAGAGTAGAAATATATTTTAGAAATGGAGTTATAGCTTGAAGGAATATAAGGACATTTAAAATCCATCTTATTTTTTCTGTCTTCTTTTTCATTTAAAATTGCTTCCTGGATATGGAAACAATAAAGTTATAAGACAGATTTATTAGCTGTCTTGAATACTCTAAGCTCAATTTTCTCATTACTCAAAAAAGAGAAGCAATTAAAGATTTTTGCACTTGTATGGCTTCAACCTTTTCTGGTTTAAGTGTTTAAGCTGCAGGACTTTGGCCACAGTTTTTCTGAGGTGAGGCAAGATAAACTCAGAGAGTTTCTACCCTTCAGCCCAGAAGATTTCAAGGTGGCAGAGGGATGAGGTAGTCCCAGGACTTTTGTATAAAAGACTCATTAGTTTTCTTCAAAACACTGGTGCCTGTCTTCTCTTTCAGCAGACTCTCTTGGTAATACTGTGCTTCCATAGTTGTATATGAAACAAAGCATTTTTCCAAGAAGCATCATGCATCAAATTTTGTGGTCTTTGGTTTGTATCATAATGTATTCCCTCCACACATTTAATCCCAGGTGAAAAGGATGTCTGTGTTTAATCTTGTCTCAGATCAGATGACTACAGCTATCACTGCTGTTAAATACAAGTACTGTAAACAGCGACTGAGAGGATGGAACTTGTGTTGGAGCATGTAGTAAGAGTTTTACATTTATGACTGATAAGTTTATATGGGTAATTCATTGTTTGTATCTGCGGACATATTTAGTGATCACTAAAATACCTTAAAGGTATGCATTAAAAAACTTTTGCTGTAGCTTGTTCATGTCTCGTACTTTATTCATGCTAAGTGGACATTTGGAAGTTTGCTTGCAAGTTGTCTTTGTCTTCAGTTTTCTCCCTTCCTTGTAACAAAGTTAATTTAGAGAAGGCCCTATGTACTGCTGTAAAGGCTTAGAAACTACAAACCAGAAAAATGCTTGTTATTAGTTGTAATATTGCTTTTTTTCCCCAAAGCCGAGCATAATGCATAGTAAAATAACCCTGGGTGCCTGTTCCACTGTGGCTAAAATTATTTTCCTTTTTATCCAGAGAATAACATCTTGCAAGAGATGATTTCTAATGCAATACATCCTCAAGTAGGCACTATTTTTCCTCAACGTACAAGATCAGCTTTATTACATCTTATTACATGGATCATGTGGACATAACTGGAAAAGCAAGAAATCAAAGTTTAGGATTTTTAAATAACTTTAGTAATATGGTCCATTTTTTGACTATTTCTGTTTTAATACTCTGTGTCAGAAGCCCAGGAAGCCAGAAATACTCAGGGATATAGTGAGCCTGTAATAATAGAGGACATGTGTGACTGACAGAATCAGTGGCCTGACAACTGATAGGTCTGAATTTAACTCTAAAATATAGTAAATGATTGAGCTATTCACTGAAATTTATGATGCGTTTTAATAATCGTTTTCTGTTTTTATTGTAGATTTCCCATTCCCAGTATTTGTGTCTTTAGTTTGTATTTCATATTTACTTGGTAAATGACCAGATCTGAAAAAAAAAAATAAATTTGGCAACTAGAATGCAACTTTAATAGGATTTAAGAAAGAGTCAAAAAATTATATTTACAGAAAAATAATATCTACCCACTTAAGTGCCTCACCATGTAAAAAAGATTAAGATGGTGAAATAGTCCAGAATTTTAAATTCTGCAGTAGCAAAGCCACCTAGACTCAACAGTATCCTGCCATTTGTCTAATAATTGAGCTTGCTCAGCATTCACAAAAGTAGGAATTTCAGTGCCTAGGGACTCAGAATGCTCAGAAGAAGCCTTGCAAATACTCACCATATTAAATTGAGTGGTAAACATGCAATGTGGCTGTATTCATTTAAAAGCACAGTTAGGAAGGGTAGTTGTAGTAAAGGAAACTGTAAATGAGGGTGGAGAAAGTCAGTCTTACTATTTAATGTATTGTATATTTGTACAAGTAATTAAAGAGCTGCATTCTACCCCTTTAAAAACATCTTTTTCTGCCTAGTTAAAGGTTATGCTGAGAAAGACATTTACATGTAGCCTTCATGTAGCTGTCACACAGTACAGCAAAGACTGCAAGGTTCATAGGTACTGAAAGGGAGCAAGTAAGCAGGAAGTTATCTGCAAATCAATGCTTACATCAAGCCTGCATTTTGGGTAAGGGGGAAATCCCCTGGCTATGTTTCAGCACTGCTGAAAGATAGTGTCAAGGAATCTTTCAAAGCCAGATGAATCAACGGGTTTAGAAGTGGGAAACAAAACCCAGGACTGTTCTCTTTCACCTGATGAAATCATCATCTTGGCTGTGCATTCCCTCATGAGAAGTGGAGACTTCCTGGTAAATATACTAGGCTTATGTTTAAGGCAACAACACAGATAGGGAGAAAAACATATGGTATGGTTTAAGAAGTAAGAGGACTTACATGCAATGTAATTGCACACCATATATCTCAGTTCCTGGAAGATAATCTAGCACTATTCAAGTATTGTTAGTGTATCCTGTATAGCTTGGCAAATTAACCTTTACAAAGGTATGAATCATCCAGCTGACAGCGTACAGTCTTGAATTCAGCAAGTGGTTCCTGTCAGAGAATCCCAGAGCTGGAAATAGCTCTGGTAGACAGCATTTCAAATGGACCCTTTCCACAACCTGTAGCTTTTCCTCTCAGTATGTAAATGGTGTGAAAACATGCCTGTACAACCTCATCTACTTTGTCAGGATCATAGGTGTTTAATTTAGATTTATGAAATATACACCAAGAGTTAATGCCAAAAACTAGTACTATCTTAAAGTGGCTCTTTCCATGTTTAAGACTCACAGAGGTTTGGCATGTTGCTAACTACTTCAATCTTTTCTTTCTCCTCTATTTTCTATTGCCTAGGGAAAAGATATTTAAATGGCATTTTTATTGGTATGACTCAAGCAGATATGGATATTGAAGGAGAAAACTATCATAATCTGAATTTGTGACACGGAGATTATTGAAGTTCTATTAAAAAGCCCCTGAAAATATGTCCAAAATATCTAAGCAAATATGGAGTTTCATAAATTATACTCCAGTGAAGATGAGAAAGTATTCTTCCTCTTTGAAAGTATACAGCAAAATCAGTCTTGCAGTTGTAAAACAAAATGTCACATTTCTCTTCAGGCTAGTCATTCAGGATGAAACCTGAGGTTTTGATTTGGATTTTAGGAATGTGAATGACATAGAGCTATGGCCCTCTGTTATGCATCGCAGAATCACAAATACTGCAGTTAGAGGTGACCTCAGAAGCGGATCTTGTCCTTCAACCTGTCCCAAGGCCAGATAAAAATATTTTCCCTCTTTCCAAAAAGATTTATCTAACCTATACTTAAATATCTTTGATGATGGAGATTCCACAATTTCCTTAATCAGTACCTCCGAAACCCAATTACAAGTATCAAAGAATTGTAACATTTTCTTTGGCTTGCTTGTTGCAACAATAATGAACTCAAACTTTAACTTACCAGCTGACTTTACTGGATCCTCATCAAAATATACATCTGTGCTACAGGTATGATCTTGATTGAAGGCTTTATGGAAAGAGAGATACGAATCCCATTACAGTCAATAGCTTCTTAAACCCCAAAGAGTTCTAATGATATCAGTGAGGATATCCATGGAACTTATAGTTATCCAATATGAAAAAAGGGATCAGAGTCTCTCCCTTTGATAAAATTGATAAGGCAAGAAGATTCTTTTGGACTTAATTTGGATGGATTGAATATTGCTTTGAATAAACTATACATTTAGACACAGCTCTGAATAAGTCATATCGTTTTGCTTGACATTGCAAACAGCAATTGAAGCATTGACCAAAATAACAAAAAAAGACTTTAATATTATGGTAATTGTATTCTGATGCAGACACAAGGGTCTAACTTCCTGTAGGAATGGTAATATAGTACCTGTACTACAAAATAAGGGTGCATTTTCTATTGACATCTCTTGTATAAATGGATGAAAAATCCTAATTCCATTTTTGATGTAGTTTTAAGTCAGCTCCTTGCTTTATATAATTGAGGTGACAAATGTGCTTTATTGTAGCAGCAAAACCACTTTCTGGCACATTTTGTAGATTCGTACAACGGATGGCCAACATCAAAAATGGAATAATAAACTTATAGAAGTAGCAGGGAATTGTAGTTGTTTTAATAAAAAAGCCAATTCTTGTGGCTGTTTTGAGGTCATTCCATTCCACAGCTGCTGTTAGGACACAAGACTTTTAGAAGAAATTCTCAAACATTTTTGTTTGTGAGGGGCAAGAAGGTGCACAGGAAAATAAGATTCTGAAAATGTCCCATATCACAGACCCCCCCATGTCATTCACTCTGACATTCACATGTCAGAGAAAGTGCTGGATCATTACTGAGCCAGCACTCCTAGGAGGAAATCTTTTTGTACACCCCTGTGAACCAAGAAACTCTGTTGAATGTTCAGCCCTCTCGGAAGTCAGACAGGAAAACACAGACTGGTCTATTCTGCACTAATGCTTTCCTCATCCATGTTTCTCACTCTCCTGATCAGCAGATATTTGTCTACACAGCTTTCTTGATTCATTGTTGCCTGCCTGAATAGAACAAATCTAGGAAAAAAAAAATCAACTTCCCTCACTGGAGTGCTCTGAAAAATGTCAGTGCATGTCAGACTATTAAGACAGGTTGGTACTGATGTGATTTCTCTTTCTGACAGTTGATCAAATTCTCACCTATCAAAAAATCACTGCCTCTCATAGCTGTTCCTTTGAAGAGAACCTGCAATGTAATGCTCTTGAAATGTGATTTTGAGATACATATAGTTTTTTTGGGTTTGGTTTTACTCAGTACGTAAATACACAGAAGACACTTGTTGAAAACTAAGCAGTCTATTATGCAATCTAGATGAGTTAATTGAAATTACAACTGTGAACAGAAGCAGTGTCCAACAAGAATAATATTTTCTTACTCACTGAGAAAACTTGAATGCACTAGAGGAAAGCACACCATCATTTTGACACAGGTTGCTGGCCTTCCTATTTATTGAAAAGCTCATACAGACCATCTTTTCTTAAACATGGACATAAACATGGATAGGCAGACAGTGATAAAAGAATGCAACTCCAGAAGACGTTTTTATTGTCAACAACACACTGTCATTTATTTCTTAGGTCAAACTGTGTACTTTTTTTTTTCAAAGAAATTAATATCTGATTTGACACTTAAAATCCAAAAAAAAAATTAAAAAAGCAACTAGTGATGTCATCTTTGACTTTAATGGTTCTCTGGATCCATTTGTAGGTGGCTAGAGATATTAATTTTGAACATGGAAGAAGAAATTATGCATTTTTAATTTTTTAATTTTTTTAAAGCAACCCAAGAGATATAAAGTACTCTATCCTATACAAATTATAGTATTATTTTAGAATGGTTCATTTGTAGCATTTTCCACCTTATGAGCCTATATCAAACTAAGAACAATGTAACAAAACGTAGGACGTGACGAAAATTCAAGATATAGACACATCTAAAAATCTGGTGGATAGTGATTTTAAATGATTGTTGCATATTTCCAGATAACAAGCTCATTTTCCAAATGCAGAAGACTAAGAAACATTGACACATGTCAATTGTTCTATGTTCAAAAAGCATCAAAAAAATGGTCTGTGACACTACTACTAAGTAGTCAGTCTTACTTCAGTCCCTGGGAAAATCGTGAAGTGAGTCATTTTGGGACACACTTCTTGGCCCCTGAAGAATAAGCAAGTGATGGGAACAGTCAGCATGGATTTCTCAATCGTAAATTATATCTCAGCAACGTGAGTTTTGTCTGTAATGGAATGACTGGATGTAACAGTAGGGAGAGAGCAGTGTTATGTCAATTACCTCAACCTCAGCTCAGCTTATGCCCCTTTACTTAGCACTCATTGGACTTCATCTAGAACAGAGTGTCTAGGTTTCCTCCCCTCCTCAACTTCTTCCAAGCAACACAAATGTTGATAAACTAGAATAAGTTCAGTGGAGACCACCAAGATGGTGAGGGCTAAATTACATGCCCCATAAGGAGAGGCTGAGAGAACTGGTCTTAGCCTGGAGAAGGGATGGTTTTGGGGGGAATCTAACAGCAGCTCTGGTGCCTATGGGAAGGATATCAAGAAGACAGAGACAGTCATAACAGCTGTGCATTCTGGGAAGATGAAGGACAATGATGTGAGTTGGAACAAGAGAGGTTCATATTTTCATCTTTTACTCATGAGAGCCGCTCAGTACTGGAGCAGGTTGGCCAGAAAAGTTGTGCAGTTTCTATCCTTGGAGGTTTAAAAACCTAATGATAAAGCCCTAAGCGACCTGGTCTGACCCTACAGGTGACCCTGGTTTAAGGCTGGGCTAGACTCTTCCAGCCTGAAAGACTCTATGACTCTTTGGTTGTAAATTGAGTGGCCACTTGGAGCTGACAGGTTGGTCATCACTATCTTAATTGTGACCAACTATGTGATTAGAAATGCTAACTGTTCTTTGATTTACAAAAAAGATAATGGTTCTAAAATAGCATATTGTCTATTTTAATAATGACTCTAGATGTAGTGAGTTTATATGACCCTGTTTATGCAGGAGAGTTGAACCAGGTGACCACAAGATATCCCTTCTAATTTCAAGCATTTTGGGATTCTGTAATTCAGTGAGTTTGTCCTTCAAACAAGGGGATGTATACATATTTTTAAACTTGGAATAAGCAAGAGTTTGAAAAAGTGAACATATTTCATATTTACTATGCCATTTTGTAATTGATATCTGATGAAGAGAAGATTATTAAGGACAATACCCCATTTTCATGCTCATGGAATATATAAGAGCATTCTTAGGATTTGAAGGGCCCACTTTCCCTCTCATTTCAGCATGTGTGAGCCAGGAACAAAAATCCCAAAATCTGTGGAATTTCAAAAGTATAGAACTTTTCCAGTAACTCATTACTTGATTTATTTTTGTCTTTTAAATCTTTCTCCAGAATGGACCATTTTGCTCCAAATTGATCATTCTCCAGATAGGTCAACAAAGTTAATATTATTCTTGACTCTCATGTTAACTTTGAAACTATAAACATATTTAAGTTAATTAACATGTTTGTTTCAACACTCAGGTTGCATTCAGAGAAATGCATCTTTTGGAGGAAAACAGGATGTGTGCTTGGACTGCAATCATGCAGACAAACATATGTCTTACTGGTCTTACATTAGCATTGCTCGTTAATAACCCTGCTTCTTCTCTGTTAGTCACAATTATATCAGGTCTCCTTCTTCATGCAAAGCATATCCTTTTAAATTTTTCTCCTCTACTGGAGACTCTTATTCATATTGGGTTCAATATGACTTATTTTTTTCTTGAATGTGAGTGAAGACAATATTAGATGATCTTCCAGATGGGATTTTCCTTGTTCTTTGTGCATGAATACCTAATGCATCCTAATACTACATTTCTACATTTACTTTTAAGCAGCCATGTCACATTGATCACTCATAATCTTCTTACCAAATAACATGCTCAGATTTATTTACTCCCCACTTATTTCCAATGGCTAAATGCACAATTTAGATGAAAAATTAATGTTAGTGTTACCTACATATAGTTATTTAATATTGACATTATTGCTCTGTTTGGCAAACAAAGCCAGCTGATGTAATTGCTATAAAACTCTTGACTTCACAATGTATATATCTGTATTATTCCATAGGATTTTACAGGCAACCTGTCCTTAGATAAGTATTTATATAACATATATTAAATAATTTACCAGATGCAATCTCCTCTGAAGCTTGCTCAATACTACAGACGTTCTGAAAGCTATAGTTCCCAGTACATCCAAATAACAGCAAAACATTATCAGTCAGAATATTCTTTCAGTGATAGAGCAAATACTGTGCCTCTGATTTTATCTTCATTGTGCAGTCAACAGAAAACTTAAACATCTTTGGTGAGCAGAGAAACACAATTAAAAGCTTCTTCATTGAAAGTACTTCTTACTCAACTGTACAGTCAATTGTTATCTCAGAATATTTGATGAACTTGTTTTCTAGCTCTGCAGAGTTGTCGCATGTGTTTTCATGGTATGCACATACATTTTAATTTTTCTCTAAGTCCACAAAAGGATCAAGTAAGGTTATGTCATTGTTTCTATTCTTTCTTGTCCTCCCACAGGCTAAGCTTCCTGAAATGCAGATCGCTTGTCTGTCATTCGAGACTGTTCGAATCTCATCTCTTCTGAGGCAAATTGAGCATGTTTAACTTATCAAAGATATCACCCAGATCTGTCTGAGTACACAGTCACTGCTGGTCAGACCACAGTGCCTGCATTGTTTCCTTCCTGAAAGAAAAAGAGGTAATTTCTGTATTTTTATATTCAGCTCAAAACATTTCTGTGTGATAGTCATCTTACCTCAGCAAGGAGGAGCAGTGCTGGTACTAGAAACACTCTCACAATGTCTTGTTCCTTTGGCTTGATAAATTCATCCACTTTATTGACACGATAAAGACGATAACGTGCACTGAGTTCAGAGGACGATTTTGGTACATTTAACATGTCCCTTTGGATGGGATAGGATCTATTTTATGTGAGGCCTGCAAGCTAAAAGACTGTTCGTTGAGGACACTCTTTTTGCTGAATGCAGTTTCATCAAAACCAAAACCTTTGAATAATTATACCCTGTGAATTATGCTTTTTCTTTAAATAATTCTCAAAGAAAGGTTTTTCAATATATATTATTTGTTATTTGCTATTTAGTTATTTGTTTAGTATTTGGTTTTCTTTGGTGTTTGCACACCAACAGATCAACACAGTACACAACTCTTCAGAAAAAACACTACATTTTAAATAAAAGCAGCAGTTCATTCTGCCTTCTGAGCAACATCAGAAGAAAGCTCATGTTTCATCACATGAATTATTATTCTATATTAAATTGTTTTCTTTGGCAGATATAACACATTTGAGGCATTTCTGTAATAATTTCTGTGTTCAGGTCAGGTTATTGGAAGGCTCCAAGCCTTCGCATGAAAAGGCAGAGCTGGACGGTTTTGTGATTTGGTTTCTTTACCTTCTGTCCTCAAGAGGGCTCCCAGACACCTTCCAACACCCTTGGAATGGGCAGGGAGGTGGCAGCTGGGCACAGAGAGGGGACCTTTACTCCTGTGTCCATCTGCTTTGGAAAGTATGAAAGAGCTAGTACCAAAGAGCTCACTTAGCATCTTCTGCTGCGGGAGCATGCTATTGTGGGAATTCACATAAAAGAAAATACTAATACTTCAACCTAGTTTCTAACCCAGAAGGAGGTCTGAGAAATCCCTTAAAGTGCTTGTAGCATTCTTGTGCTTGGAAGACTCAAGTGTTGTTTATAAAGTGCTACTCTAATAATTAATTCAATCAGTATATTGAACGGATTATTGATACATTTTCTCTAGGACTGTGTTCAGTAGATCAGGAGATTCTTAAAGACATGAAAAGAATGGCTCAAGCTAAACCAGTATATAGGAAAAAAGACTTGGATATCATTGCCTGTGAAAACGCTGAGCTGAAGCAGGACAGGAAAAGTTCCTGGCATAAAGGAGATCAAAAGAAGTCTCCTGCAGGTCTAAAAATGAACACTTGCTCCATGGAGAGTAATTATCTTGGAACAACCAGCTGAGACACAGGACCTTGTGGGACCAGAAGAAGTTACAGCTAGCTTCATTATCATCAGGAGATCAAAAGATATTAAGGCAGATGAGCATGCCGGCTGCTCTTTCAGGAAATGCTGTCCCTTTGTTACAAAAGCTTAATGCTTCCATTTTAAGAAGGCAGTTATGTATCTATGTATGACTTGTATCTGAGTCACAAAAAGAAAAACTGCAGGTACCTCAACATAGTAAGACTCACTGAGAAACTGCAGTGTCCCCTGAAGTATTGTAATCCAGGTCTTAGTCACGTACAAGAAAGTCATCAACAAACTACAAAAAGTTTGGTCAGGGGCTCTGACACTTGTCCTGTGAGGAGAGGCTGAGGGAGCTGGGTTTGTTCATCTTGCAGAGAGATAGATCTGAGTGGGATCTTAATGCTGTCCTGAACTATTTAATCATAAAAGCATAGAATTGCCTAGGTTGCAAGAGACCCTTTGGATCATCGAGTCCACCTCTAAACCATGTTTTTAAGGACTTCATCTACACGCCTTTTAAATACCTCCAGGGATGGTGAATCCACCATCTCCCTGGGAAATGGAAGGAAATAGCAAAAACGGAACCAGGCTGTTAGAGAAAGAATGAGAGGTGGTGGACGTGAGCTGGAAGATGGGAAATTCTGACACAATTTTTAGGAAAAAAATTATAAGTGTGGGTGTGGACAAACACTGGAACCACTGTCCAGAGAGGTTAACCCGCTACAAGGGAACCGGTTTTGAGCAAGGGGGTTGGATCAGCTGGAGGTCCTCCCAACATACGTAATCTGTGATTGTAACCTGGGGATCTCTGTAAGAACAGGGTCAGTCATGTGTGGTGGGTTTACCTTGGCTGACTGCCAGACCACCAGCCTGTTGCGCTCATTCTTCCCCTCCTCAACAGGGCAGGGACAATAAATAAGATGGGAAAAACTCATTAGCCAAATTAAAAGCATTTTAATATTCAGTACTTCACATTGTCAGGCAGATGTCCAGCTATTCCACAGAAAGCAGGGCCTCAGTACATGTACTGGTTGCTTGAGAAGACAACTACCATAACCATGAATGTATCTGCATCTGCCTTCTTGTCCTCAGCTTTAATTGCTGAGCACAATGTCATATGATATGGAATATTCCTTTGGTTAGCTTGGGTCAGCTGTCTTGGTTGTGACCCCTCCCAACCTCTTGCCCACTTGCAATGTACCAACCTTTGGGCAGGAGGGGGATTTGGAGAGAAAGCCCTGATGCTTTGAAAGCACTGCTCAGCAAAACCCAAAACACTGTTGTGTTATCAACACAGTTTTAGCTGTAAATGTAAAGCACAGCACTACATGGGCTAGTGTGAGGAAGATTAACTCAATCTCAGCCAGAGACTGTACAGCATGATACAGGCTTGTGGCTTGAAACGGATGTCCACAGGGACATGGGAGTGGATCAAAAGAATGCAGCTTGCTTTGTGACAATAATGCTGTTCTGATAACTAATGCTACTTAAATGAAATCGTTCTGAAGTTAATGCACACTGTTAGGTTAACCTTAAGATCTACATGCATACGAAAACCAGTATTGTGCTCCCAAAGTAGTAAGCAACAACTGAAATTTAGCAGAAAGAACTTGACTACGCCAAGGCTAAATTACCTAGGAAAAACCCCTAGGTATAACTGGTTTTCTTCACATTTTAGTATTGATTGGACTACTTGAGTGGTGAAAATTTCAGGACAGCAAATCCAATTAGTGAAATATGGTACATCTTTGAGTAAGCAAACATGCTTTGGTCGCCAAAGCTTGGTTGCTTTGTTTTTCTGTTTCATGGCCTGCTTCCCAGGTTTTAATGCCTAATCCTAAAATGTGCTGCTGAGTGCATTCTGTGACAATTCAGAAGATCTGCCTACCTTCAACTTCTGGATTCTCTATAAAATGATGCATGCTGTTTATCTTAATCAGTTTTCTCATTTTGGGGTGCACCTGCCTAACCCTCTCTGTTGTTGCTCTGCCTCCCTGACAGTTTAGTACTCACAGAGGTGGATGTGTCTGTGCAGCCAGGAACAGAGACTTTGCTCAAATAGAAGAAAAAAGCTGATGCCTGGTTTAAATGGGTATTCTGGCAAGCCCACAGTAGGGGTGTCTTGGCCATCTCTCCATGACATGTCCTAAGGAATGGAGGCAGAAAGTAGAAAAAAGAACCCGCAAGTTATCTTTCTGTAGGACATTTTCACTAGCTTACCCGAGGACTGTTGAGCCAGTATCAGATGAAGAAGGAACTCTGCCTTCCTGAATACACTTTGATTCTTAATGAACAAGGGATGGAGGGTGAGGGACATTATCTATAGAGAGTCTGTGAGTTTTATTAGGTTTTTGTTAAATAGCATTGCTAGGAAACGAACAGTAACCCTTAAAGAAACATTAAAAGATAAGGAAAAGACATTGCAAGCTACAGAACTGAATTCTCTGTGTTATAGGGTAGATATGGGAAATCAGCTGAGGTTCTTGTTCTACTATCCAGGTGGAAACAATTCCCAGATTTCAATCTTCAGATGCATAAAATCCAGCCAAAGTTTGTTCATGACTAGTTCATACTAATTTGTTCTGTTAATTTTTTTTCTTAAAATACCACTTCTCTTTTCCTCTCCTTTATCACCCTGATGTTTTTACAGACCACTTTTTTTTTCCTCCCTGAAATAAATGAGCCAAGTTTTGTGATTTTTTTAAGTGTCTTTTCCAAACACAAGCTCTCCATTTACCTGACCATTTCTACCAGGATTTCTCTGCACACATTCCAGTCTGAATTCATCCCTCTTGAAATGGGTGTATGAAATTCTGTATGGCATATATGAGGGCTCAATATTGCTTTAAAAATGGTAGTGGTAATGATTGCAAGATCAAAGCAAACTGGCATTGAGCGGCTTTTCAAAGTGCTTAATTTGGGGCCCTGAGCAGAAAAATTACTATCTGATCATAACAGGAAACATTCTGGGCCTTTCTTGAATCACATGTCTTAAATGCATTGTAAAATAAAATACAAAACTGCTATTTCAACACTAACAATTTTTCTACCAGAAAATTTCAGGTGACAAGACTAACATAAGAACCAAAACCTATCTTTATACCTCAACTTTCATTTGGAATACTTTTTGGACCAAGGAAGAAAGAAATTGAGGATTGGTAGACAAACATTTTTTATTGTGTCAGAAAATGTTTCTGTATGAAATAATATTTTGCCACATTCTGCGTTATGTGAGCTACAGAGAATTCACACAGGACGTGTAGACTGGTGTAAGTCTTCAAATATAAATAATGTGTAAATGTAACATATCTGTATGATTATGGATCATTTAAGTCAAACTGTTTTTTTATGGATCTTAAAGCGATGACAAACACTTTATTCTGGGTTTCTTTTCAGAGATTACAGAAACAGACCATAAAAAACCCAACAAGCTAAAATTTGACTACTAAGAACTCTTTTCTGGTCTGTTACCTTGGGATTCCTTGAAAAGCTCCTGAAAAAAATTGTAAGTTCTATAGTACTAAAAATTTAGATGCATAGAAATGAAATTAATATTGTGGAATTAAATACTGGTGCCTATTAAGCAAGCAAGTAAACAAATAAACAAACTAAAAAGAAGACACCAAGAATGCATCACAGTAACATTTTGGAGAAATACTCCAAAGCAGCAACCAAATAGTGCACGCTCCCATTTTCTATACTAAATATTTGCAATTACCTGTGCCTATGTTCAAATAACAGTAAAAGACTGGCATTGAGAATAATCAGTCAATCTTAAAAATACCAGTACATGCCCAAGACAGCACTCAATGCAAATCAGATGTAGCCTAAGCCTCATAGTAGGAAAAATCATGTTGATCATGTAGAAATAACAAATAAATTAAAAAAACAGCAGAGAGTACTTCATCTCTAATGCATCAACTTCTGAAAGTTTAAATGACTGAAAACTTCTTTGTGAAGGAAATATGAATCAAATGAGCTGTTACTATATAACTCACTGAAATTTTGTAAAGTTTAAGGGCCTAGTTGGTGGTGTGTCAGCATTTTAGTTTTGGTCAGATGAATTATTTGAAGCTGGTGTTTATTAGCAGAAGTTCAGATTAATCAAATATGATCACTCTGATAAAGAAACTGGATTATTTTACCTTGACTTTTCCTCTAGCTTTCCTCCTGATATTAATGTAAACTTGGGTCAAAGTTCTAAACATAGATTAAACATAATTACATGTAATCCTCATGATTTGCCACACCTATTGCTATACCATTCCAAAGTGCCATTATCCCAAATATCTTGCAGCAATTTTCCCTGTGCTCTTACAGCATTACTAATTTGTGATTTTCAGTATGGCTTATTATAGTAATATTGACAAGTGGCATATAGCACTCAATCAAGCATATCAGGGCCTTTAATTTGGTCTAATTCAGGCATCAATGAAAGGTGTGAAGATTTTACATTTGCTGTACTGAAACTAATGTCCATCACAAAGCAAATTGATTTTCAGTTTCAATACAAATCAAAATTTGATCACATGAAAAAGTCCTGTCAAGCCTGCTAAATTGATAATGAATGAACAAAGAAAAGTGGCTGTTTAATATCAACCTCACATTTTTCTTTATGCTGGTGTATAATTTCTAGCCGTTTAAAGTTATTTTCTAAAAGATGAAACATCTCAGTCCTTTTTTGCATGTCTACTTTTTTAACACTGCAAGCTTGTTTTTTGTTTGTGTTTTGTGTTATGGTACTTCACATAGGCAAAGTAGATGGGTTCTTTGGTATACATGTTTCTGATTTGACAAATGACATGCAATAGAAAACTTGGAAAGTGTATGCAGAAGAGAGAATATATCTCCAACAAACTCTGTGTCCCAATTGTGACTCCAACTTTCATTTTCCCAGAGAGTTATAGGTGGGTTGCACAGAAATATCTAGCAACAGTTTTGAAAGACAACTAAGACAGCATGATTATTGCATCTATCTCTATAATTGCTTTCTTTGAGGAAGCTATAATTCCCCTAATAACACTGATTAAGGGACGTGCCTGCTTTTGTTGTCTTTATATTGTTAATGATATAAGTAATCTAAAATGGTTCTACAATAATTAAATATAAAGAAATAAAAATGTCTGATATGGCTTTTTGTTAATGTTTCTGTTTATCTTAAATTCTAGAACAAATACAAATAGAATAAGGTTAATCAGTTAATCCTTGATATCATCTCTCTAACATCTTCAACACATTCATCTTTTGGGCATATTCTCTATGTCTTGATCTGTGTCTGGAGATCTACATTAGTTCGAATAGTCTTAAGAACAAGATGTTAATACCACAGAAATATTTGGTTTATAATTTTATAAAACCATTAGTTGCAGTGAAGAATCTGCAGTGTCTCCAAAGTGCTGCCCATCTATGCAGAAAGAATACGGTTAGCTCATTTTATTTAATTAAGGTTACAGTTTCCTTGATTGTCTAAAGAAATCTGTACACTGAACCAGTAGCTTCATGACCTTCAAGGTTTTTGGCCATACTGTGCTATCTATTTGTAAGTGCAATTCCCCATTGATTTCCTGGAAAGACAACTTGGGAACAGTGTGCATTGCCAAGCAAGTGATAGACCTGTAACAGATTCACCAGGTGCAGAATATCGTGTAACTTTATGTGGTATGAATAAGACATCAAACTCTAGTAGAGTTATATCAAAATAAAGCATATATAAGCAAGATCTGGTCCTGGTCCTGGTATGAATTGTATAATGGTGTACATCCCCTTGACATCTACAATTCTGGTTGATTTTCAGATGACAAAGTTTCTATCAAATTAATAGAAGTTACATGATTTAACTGATATCAGATATAGATCTATATTCACATGCTTATTAATTGGCAAACCAGCTTACATCTTCAGCTAGGTAGTTCTGTCTCTGAGAGTTAGGTTAATCAATTTTGACTTTTCTTGAAAGGTTTTGTCCTCATTTAGAAGATGGCTTTAGATCTGTTAGACCACATCACACCGAAACTAGAACAGGGTTTAGCCATCCTACAGTCCTTTTCCTTGCCCCCGCTTTTAGTTGCCATATAATTATTCATATAACCTGTGAAATTCCATATGTACATGCTGACAATATTCTGAAGGATGCCTTTACCCATTCTGTCCAACAAGCTGTTTGCTGTTGTATTGTCCTAAAACATGTGGAAGAACTGGATTTCAGCACATCCCAAGTAAGGGATCTGGACCTCAGTTCTCTCAGTTCTTGCATAAATGATCTAAAATCTATTCTTTTATTTTCTTACTACTTGATTTGAAACAAAGATAAAAGAAAACTTCACCTTGTCTTTGAAAGTATAGCTGGAAGTGTTTGTTTTGGAGGAAGGATTCTGAATATGGCACATAAGTAAATGAAGATACTACGTGCATATATTTAAAATTGGGAAGATATATGGCAGTTGAAATGCATTTATGATTTTTCCCGTTGGCTGACTAGAAGTGGTCCACTACCTAATGTGCAACTAAGTATTGTATTGTGCTTTAGGATCTGGACACATTCAAGAGTGTATGCTTGAATTCTTTTGCAAGAAGGCAGAATTTTCTGTCAGCTCTCTGAGATACCCAGCTATCAGCCAAATCTAAGCTAGAAGCTCTGTAGTCCAACTAGGAAGGTACATGGCTTGAGCCAGTTGAAGCCTGTCTGACTTGAATATGCCTCGATCTTTGGTGAGATCTAGTCTTTATCCCGTATGAAGGTGAAACCTTCTTGTCCTGTTAGAAGATTTCTGTCATTTAGGAACAGTGGATATTGACTATGTCTCTGTGGAGGTCATGTGCATAAAGGGTTATTACCTGGGCTGCCTACAGGAGATAACAAACTGCCTATAGCTCAGTGCCAATACCAAAGCCCTGGGAAGCACAAAACACTGCTGATGCTGCTCCCAGTGAGGACAGTGACTGAAGGAAGAAACAGCCTTGTGTGTCTCACACAGTAACCATCACTTGGTTTTTCATGCCGTTGTAATAGAAATGCTACGTCTCCTCTCCAACTAATTTAGTTCTCCATTTCAATTCCCAGGAATTGTCTGGGTTTGGGTTAATTCTAATCTCTTCTTATAGTGATATCATAGTTAGTTTTTCTCAGATTCATTTCTTAATGTCTCATGCTGAACTGTAGGCTGACAATCAGCTATGAACGAAAATAATATCAGTAAGCATACTTTAGTTTTGACCTGAAATCAAGTCACATTTCTGAAGCTTGTTACTATGCATTAGTTGACTACTGTGACATCATTTTATTAACTTGAACTGGACAGTCAATAACAATGTCTGCTTGTCAGATGTGAACAGGAAGATGCTGTTGTGCTAGTTTTGGTACACTTCCTAACTCTAAAAAAAGTAGAAAGAGACCTGTTGTTTTCTTGTGAACTTTGACAACAAGCTTCTTTCCATCTATGTACAAACGGTTTAAACCCAACATTTTTCTAAAGTCTATGGGCAAATGTTCTGTGCTTGCTTTTGTATGTAGATTTATTATGTGGACTTTTAACTTCCTTGATCCCTAATGTAACAATGTTAGCACTTGAAAATGGACGCAACTTAATTTTTCATTGTAAGTGGATTCTGTAAAATTTAATACAGCAGTAGCTCTGAGGTCCTTATGGAAAGAAAGAAAATGAAAAGGATGTTTTAAAAAATTGCTTTTAAAAAAAATGAATAGAAATAGAAATCATTATTAATACTGGAATGGTGGAAATGAAAAAATGAAGATGTTGGAAAGAAGGCTCTTTAAACACTTGCAGCCTTGTCAGTCAAGATCATCATTTAGGGTTTTACAAGGGAGGGTTCTTATGGGACTGTAAATACAGAAATCACAGTCTATATCAGAAGAAAAATAAATCCAGTAATAAACCCAACATGATTAGTGATGCTTGGGAATTCTGGAGTGAATGCTGCTTCAAACCACATAGAATGGAAAGTGATATGGAAAGAGAACAGCAAAATGCCGATGGTATAGTCTCTTGAGCAAAGGGCTGACAGGATACTTTATATACTGTAGCCAAAAGCATAGACCCCTGAAAGGAAAATCCTCTCCTGAGTCCAGAAACATCAGTAGTATAAATTTACCACATCTACAGCAGTTCACTAGATGACTAGTGTGAACAGAGTCTGAAATATTTTATTCATTCCTATAGGTGAGAAATAGTTGCTAATGAACTTTTCCTTGTTCCACTGCTTTTTAATTAATATTCCCTGAGTCTTTTCCATAGTTTTGATAATATTCTGTAATACACTTTGCACTGCTCTTTATCTGTTTAAAGCAAAAACCCCAAAACTAATCTCCACAATTTCTGTTTAAAACTGTTTTAGTGATGTCTTTCAGAGTTCTATGATTTTATAATATGTCTCATTAGCAGCGTTCACTCTGAGGTTTTAAGGATCCTCAACAGAGTAGGCCCAAGTCTGCTCCTAATTTACATACTGGGTAGTTAGTATAGCATAGTGAAAAGGGATAATTTAAATACTGTTGAGTGCTGATGTGAAAGGGAGGAGGCAATCTCCCGTACAAAAATACTATTGTTTAATCCTGACAAGGCTATTCCATACCATCTCCTGACATTGCATTTGCTTGCATTCCTTGACAAAGTCATTGTTGAAGCAGGCATTGGTGACATGATGGATTGAGATGAAAATTTTGAGGCAGAGGGTTGGCAACTGAAACAACAGAAGCTGAAGCAATAGGTGATAATCCTTTCAGTAGATGGGGTTTGCTGAAAATCCAGGTCTTGTGACTTGCCTGACATGAGCCGTGTTGAGAAACCTTTGGCTAAATTATATTAATTTCTTTGTAAGGAAAGTACAGTTTGTCTGGGAGACGGGCCTTCTTTGTGCAGTATTATAAAGTCAGGGAAAGGCTCAACATGTTTCTTGGTTCAGCAGTTTAGATGAGCCTGAAAGCTATGCCAACTGATGCAAAAGGTGCATGAAGGAGTACCAATACCTGTACCCCAGTACCTGAAAGGGGCCTACAAGAAAGCTGGGAAGGGATTTTTTAGAAGGGCATGTAGTGACAGGACGAGGTGAGAAGGTTTTAAATTGCAGGGGGTAGATTTAGATTGGATATTAGGGAAAGAATTCTTCACTATGAGGGTGGTGAGGTACTGGAACAGGTTGCCTATTGAGGTGATGGATGCCCCCTCCCTGGAGATGTTCAAGGCCAGGTTGGATGGAGCCTTGTGCAGTATGGTCTAGTGAGAGGTGTCCCTACCCATGGCCGGGGGGAGCTTGGAATTTTATGGTCTTTAAGGTGCCTATGATTCAGAGAATCAATTGTTAAATGCTATTAGTGGAATTTAGTGTAGCTGAGCAAATGTCAAGGCCTGGAACTGTCTAGCCAAAATAAGGAGGCAGCCTCGAGCTGTATGCACAATGCATAAGATAGCAGGAACAGTCTGCACACAAAAGAGGGACTTTTTTTCTTTGGGAAGTAACCATCTATTTAGACCCATTTCTGCGGTTTTGAGTCCAGAAAACTCAGCATTCCATTCCAAAGGTGAAGAGCCCACTAAGAGGAAGACTATGAGCCTTCCTCCAGAAGACCCCCAAAGACCACCACCAGATGGCAGCATGCCTGAGCAAGGAGGAGGGGACTTATGCTAAAGAATCCCAAGAAATACTTACAATAGTCATATCTCCCCCCAACTGATTGTAATAACCCAATTCCCTTAGTGAATATGCATGCTTTTGTATTGTAAAAGATTGCTTCTTTTGTTTCTTAGGTGTGCAAGTTCAGAGGAGTGATCCCCCTTGCACCCAGAGCTGCAGTAAATACACCTGCTTTATAGCCTTTTATGGGTTGTGAAGTTTGTTTCCACATGTCACCTTCCAGCCCTAACCATTCTATGATTCTATGATTCTATGATTCTATGATTCTATGATTCTATGATTCTATGATTCTATGATTCTATGATTCTATGATTCTATGATTCTATGATTCTATGATTCTATGAAGGAGGTACCGGGGAGAAGCTGACTAACAATGAGAACAAGATTAGTTTGCAGAGCTGAAAAATCACCCAAATTACAAGTACTGAGGATCTTTATATCTCTGCCCAAACTTAGCTCCCTTATTTCTGTGCTGAAAATAGAAAATACTCTTTGGTCGTATGGTAAGTCTCCTTTATTTGGATAGAGATGTCCAAAAGCACTGAAGGTGCTCCTAATGTGACAACTCTGTGTCATTTGGCAGTGATCAGCACAGGCCCTTTCTCTAGGCTAGATAGTGGCATAGCTGATTATGGGAACTATATTTTCAAGTGTGAGTGATGATTGCTCAGTCCTACCCACTGCAGTTGACCTTTAAGAACATCAGCTAATTTGGGACCAAAAAGCAATATGTTTCCTTTAAAATTCTCTGTGCCTGATTATTATTATTACCCCAGATTGAACGTTTCTTTCTCTCTGCAGCTGGAATTTTAATTGGCTGTTCTGTTTCTGTAACAGCTGCTAAGAAGCTTTTCTCTTTCCCTAACTGCACTATTACTTCTATATACCACCAAATGCAGTTAAATTTTGTTATCCCTACATACTTTTTTTGTCTCCTTTCAGTTCATTTAGCTTCTTAAGAAATGGATGGAGCCTTAATATGGTTTAGAAGTGTCGAAGGCTTTTTCAGATTGACAAGCATTGGCATATTGACGTGTTGAAGATTTGTTTGTAGATGATGCCTAAATGCAGTGAAGACATGCCAATATTCATTCCTCAGCATGTTGAGGCTTGCGAGATTTGCACAGAGAAAGCAAATTGTCTTGTACGTGTATTTTACAATACTGCAGGGAAGGCTGTGTCTAACAGATCAGGAAGACAACCTATTGATGTTTCACCACTCTAAGCTGTAAATGCCTTTCAGAGGCACCACCTGCACATTTCCTCAGGTTGAGCATTATCCCCCTTTGCCCAAACCAGAAAAGTTTCTCCTCTTGGAAGACCAGAAACATGTCCTTTCCAGGCATCCCCTGCCCAAATTCAAATCCTGGGATCTAATCCAGGGATTCGTGGTGCAATTTGGAGGCTGGCCAGCACATGCAATGTGCTGCGCATTTCCTTATCTGAAGAGGCAGCTAGCAAATGTTGTTATAAGAACAAGCCCCTTTTTTCTCTATTCATTTGATTTTTCAAGTTGTGCTGCTCCTGGTGTCTCTAAAGCTGATTGGAAAGCCTGAGAAAGGACTGTGAATAAGCCAATCATCAATCTGTGTCCTAAATATTGACTTTGGCTGCTAATAGGAGTATTTAGATACAGGAACAAGTGCTCTTATTAGCTGCCAAAGGACAGGATTAGTACATTTACTAGTAAGATAAGGCTGACAATCTGCTTCACAGAGAAAATACGTCTGGGCTGACCTTACATGAGCTGGCCCTCTAGAAAAATAAATAAACAAGGCCAAGGAAATGAAAAGGGTGACATGTATAGATACATCCTTGTTGTTTACAAGTAACTCATACTCCATATATACTCAAAAGTAAGGGCCTGCATGCAGTTTGTCATTCCTGATTGGAAGTGGTAGATTGCTACTTAGTTTGCTGGCAGTTTAAGAATGGGACAGCTTAATGGCTGCTCTGTAGACTTGGAGGGCAAACTGTGTTAAAAGGAAAATATAATTTCATCATCATCATCAAATATGGGACTACTGATCTTTAACATTTTGTATAGAGGTAAATAGGTGATGTAAAAACCTGTTGCATGATCTGATTATTTTCTCTTTCCTTCTATATTTTGATACATAATAATTTTCTACTTCCTTATTGTTTATTTTATACAGCCTCCCCTTTTTTTAGGGAAGATTCGGTGATTTTGCCTGCCTTGCATCATTTATCTAACCAGACAAATTAAAAACAATGTTCAAGAACAAGTCAGTATTTCCCATGAAATCAAGCTCCTTTGACGACCTAAAATTTGAACAGCCAAATCTGAACATTCTCAAAATCTATAGTAATTTTTGATAAAATCTTACACCTTTCCCGACTAACTCATATGTTTCCTTTTCCATTCCCTACTGCATCTCTCTGTTCTCCTCCTTTTCCTCCTTGTACGTCTTCCCATGTCTTACAGCAATCCTCTTTACTTCTGTCTTTCTTTGTATGTTATTTAGTTACATACTGTTAGGAAGCCTGCATATGATTTTACATAAATATTTTTTAATGATCTCAAAACTGTGCTAGCAGCAGTAATGCTATTTTGAAAAGTGTTAATGACAGAATTTCACAGAATGGTAGGGGTTGGAAGGGACCTCCAGAGATCATCGAGTCCAACTCCCCTGCCAAAGCAGGTTCTCTAGGACAGGTTGCACAGGTAGGCATCCAGATGGGTCTTGATTATCTCCAGAGGAAGAGACTCCACAACCCCCCTGGGCAGTCTGTGAAAAAGTTCTTCTGCATATTGGTGTGGAGCTTCCTATGTTACAACTTGAAGCCATAGTCCCTTGTTCTGTTTCCATAGACAATTGAAAAGAGGCTGGCTATTTCGCTCTGTGTCCCACACTTGAGATATTTATAAACATTAATCAGATCCCCTCTCAGTCTTCTTTTCTCATGGCTGAACAGCCCCAGTTCACTCAGCCTTTCCTCGTAGGGAAGATGCTCTAGGCCCTTAATCATCTTCGTAGCCCTTCTCTGGACTCTCTCCAGAAGATCCCTGTCTTTTTTATACCAGGGAGCCCAGAACTGGACACAATACTCTAGGTGGGGCCTGACCAGGGCAGAGTAGAGATGGAGAATCACCTCCTTTGACCGGCTGGCCATGCTCCTATGATAGAGTTTTGCCACTATCTATGATAAGTCTGCTGGTGAAGCCTGAACCCACACCAGATTAACTGCAGGTAAGTCCCAATACGCCAGGCCCTGGGAGTAACAGGGTCTGACCAGAAACTTAGGACATGGAAACTTGTGTTTATTCTCTACCCTTCAGGAAATGAGGTATAGAAGAATAGAGGTACCTATGTAGACGAAATAAGCAACGCCCCTGAACTTGGAAGCAAGCCTGCATTTTAGTGAGCCCTGAAGTGGTCAGGCAGTTGGACTAGATGGTCTTTATAGATCCCTTGCAACTGAAAATATGCTATGCTGTCCTGTCCTGTCCTATCCCATCCTGTCCTATCCTACTCTTTTCTTGAGCTCTGAGGTTAGCTGGTGAAAGGGTTCTTCAATTGTTTTGTAAAATTAACTCGTGTAGAAGGTGCACCTATAATCATAGTAGTTAAACAAGAAGGTCAGATCTTGCTATCTGTGCAGCAAAGTCATGAAATAAGGGAGTGGAACTGTGCTTCTTCCTTCTCCACCTGCCTTGCATCAACTCTTAGAAGCATATCTCAGAGTGAAAACGTGTTATCTTGACAAAATTAAGTAAGCAGCAACACACATTGAATATTCTGACAATCAATGTCAAAATGCCCATATTTTGTCTTCTTCCAGCTTCCTAAGAACCTGCTCTCTGTGGTACTCTCCCCTTTAACAATCAAGTGTGTATGTGAGCCCCTGCAAGGAATCCTCTTTGTGTGAGAGAAAGCTGTAGACTGATAACAGTAACCAATGCCTACTGGCAATGCAGGTGCTTATGTTAGATCTTGACTTGCATTGCTGGCATGAATGTACATGAGAAATATTAATGTTAAATGAAAGCATAGGGCTTTTCTGAAATTTCAGTTATACTGAATAAACTGGGAATCCTGGGATCTTGTAGTAACTATGGGACTAGGCTGCAAGGAACAGCAAATGTACTACCTGCTTCACATACAGGCTAGGAAACTTCTGATTCTCTTGGAACATTTAATCATTTACATGCAAGAAGTAAATGGTATATGACTAGCATGTTTTGATATTTAACTACGTGCTTACTGGAAAGAAAAGTAAATGAGAGGAAAAAATAATCTGTGACAGAAGGCCTATAGTTTTAAAAACTAGTTCAGGTAACTGAGCACACAGGAAGGATTATCTGGTTGCATACTGAAGAATCACTGTCTAGTTCTGTGAAAACAAAAATTTGTTGGGATGTAATTAGGTAAACAGAAGTTAAGACCTCATTATATCTGAAAAGATAAAATCCTTATTTGAATGCAAATACATTTTTTCCTATGCAAATAATGTATGAAGATATGAATTTGTATCCTCTGAATACATCAGAGCCAGATTACTTCCTGGGTATGTCATACATAAAGAATAAAACAACCTAAAAATGTGTGAAAGAGAAACCAAGCAATGTGTGAACAGAGTCTCAAGTTTCAATGGACAGATTCTGACTGAAACCAAAGTTTGACCCTTTAAAGCTTTAGTAGTTATGCCTGTTGTAGTTGTACCAGTTCACTTTAACAGGGGATGGTGGGGTGTAGAGAGGGAGGGAAGAAAAGGCAGTTGAGAAATAACTGATTTGGACACACCAGCATTTAAGCAAACATTTCTCTGCAGTTCCTGATGAGAACATTTCACTGCATCAGGACTGCAGAATGTATTTAACAACAGTTAAGTGTGGGTCCCTTCCAAACTCTGGTTTGGAAAGAGATTTACCCTGTGTATCCAAAACATGACATCTATCACTTCGGCATCTATGAAACTCAGAAGGAATTCTACTTCTTGTTACCGAGCAGCATATGGATGTACATACTCCAGGAGCGGCCTCACCAGTGCAGAGCTCCCTTCCCTTGACCTGCTGGCAACACTTTGCCTCATGCCGTCCTGGATACCATTTGCCTTGTTTGCTGCAAAGTCACATTGCCAACTCACTTTCAACTTGGTGTCCATCATGTCCTTTTCTGCCAAACTGCTCTGCTTGGCCTATGGCATGTATTGGTGACTGGGATTGTTCCTTCCCAGGTGCAGGACTTTGTATTTCCCCTTACTGAACTTCATGAGCCCTGTCAGCCTGTTTCTTCAACCTGTCAATATAAGCTAGGGAGCCTGCTTTGGCAGGGGAGTTGGACCCGATGATCTCTTGAAGTCCCTTCCAACACCTATGATTCTATGATTTAAACACTTATTCAAGCTGTATAAACTTATGCTGCATCTTTAAGCATGAAATAGAAAAATGAAGATACCTTCCTCCGTCCATGGTGCCACATTAAGCTCAGAGGGATAACATGATTCACTAGAGTTCAAAATATACAAAACTCCCATTCACTTCCTGCCTCCATCTAGTCTGTGGAATTTTTCATGATGAAAAGGCATTTCAGTAAAGAACAGTAGAGTTGTCTTATGTGTGTCTAGGGCATAACAGCTCAGTGAAAATCTCTGCTTTGCACAAAACAACATTCTCAAAGGTAAAAAAATATTAATATGAAGTTAAAATGATGCAAAAATAACATACCCTTTACTATACTCATGAAACTATGCAATAGCACCATAAACAATAGTATAATTTACCCATGCTCAGCACAATGGGGACTTTTGGTTTCACATAGGATAAAAAAAAATAATTGGTAGTTGCATTAAGTATTACTTGAAAGAAAGTTAGTGAATTACCTCTATGACTTTCCAGACCACAGGAGAGCTAGCAACTGAATTCCCTAGACTCCTCTGTTTCATGAGTGGTTCCTATAAATTGTAGAGCCTTCAAAGCCAGATCTTTGAACTAGCTGCATAGCTACTTTGATACTATGCAGTTGGCAAATCAAAAAATGTAAAGCTAAGGAAATTTAAAATATGCAAATCTGGGTTTTTTTTATGAACTCATGGGAGATCTTGGCAGAAAATGCAGATCTTATTCACCAGCAGTTCCTATTTCACCCAATAAAAGTTATTACGTATCTTTCTCAAAACAACTGATAACATTTTTGACAAACAGTAAATAAAAACCATGGTTTTTCATCTATCCAGTGATGTTAAATGGTTCAGATGAAAGGCAAGTCTTTCATCATTTCCTCTAGCACAGAATAACAGAAAACATTATTTTTGCTTTGCTAGCAATATCTTTTCTACTCTGGTGTAGATAGAATATATAGATCTTTCTACTTTCTTTTGCAAAATGTCATGGAATTAATTTTGGCTGGAAAGAAGAAAAAAGTTAATGTTAAAATGTTGACATTTCTTTGTTTCAAAAAACTTGAAATTAACACTGTTTACAACATTGAGGGTTTTTTTTTGAATTTTATTTCTAAATGGATGAAAATGCTTTATATTATACTACTGTTCTGTTGAAGACCCAGTTTTTGATAGACACAGCGCTACAAGATTATTTTTTGTTTAGTGCATTGTTAAAGTAACAGAAAAAAATAAGGAAGAGTGCAAATTTTTGTAAGAAGTTTCAATATTTCATGGATAGCTATCGTAGCTTTAAGGTAAAATCCTACCAACATGCCATGCAATTCACAAAAGTGCAGTTTCGCAAGAATGACTATTTTAAAAAAAGTAGAAACAGATTCACATATCTGCAAAAAAACTCTGCAGAGCTGAAGAAAAGCACTTTATTTCATTTTCCTCTGGAAAAGTTTGAAGTGCACAGGGAAGTTCCCATCAGTAAGCAGCATTTTAAGGACAGTGGATGCATGGGATGTAGTGTATTCCCACTGTGAGTGACACTGCCTCTCACAGGCAGAGAGACTGACATACTAGGCAATGAGGCATGAGGGTGTGATCTCACTGCATGTCATTGAAGGCGGTTAGACTTGCTTTGCACATGCAAATCAACAGCAAAACATGCCATTATATACAGGGGAAGGCTTGTACCTTAAAATAACACTTTAAGAGCCACTTAAATTGAAGCATTAGCACATTTTTGTTATACTCCTTCATTTCAAACTTTCCTCTAGCTGGAGTATTCTCAACAACTAACAGACAAGAAAATCTGATTGTTACTGAAATGGAACCTGGATACAGCAAGTTTATCCCTCCAATTAACCTGTGTGCCTAAATCTGGATTGTAAATCCAGATTGAGTTTGTACAAGAGAAAACAAAACAAGTTTTAAGAAAAAAAATCTTACTTGTTTTTATACAACTCTATTTTCAGCTTTCTAAGATCCAATTCTTCACCTGATGCTGGCTTACTGCATATGCAAAATCTCTCAAGACTGTTCTAGGGACAACTTCGACTCAGCTTGAAGAATGTGCCTCTACTGTGTAACATCTGGCATCAAAAAAATAGTCCCAATACTTCCTTGTAGGTTCTCTGGAGAGCAGAGAGGCAAACCAATCCCTGAGCTGGTGTTTTTTCCCTCTGTAAAGAATGAGAATCTCCAAACTGCAAGTGTTTCTTTTGAAGCTGCTAGTTTTTTACTTTGAATTTTCTCAGGGAGAAGTGAATTGTCTTTCCCAAGGAAAATGAAGGCAGCATTAGAAACACAGCTTTCATAAAAGTAACAGATGGATAGTGCAAGAGTCCATTTGCTTTCCACTGGAAGTATGTGCCCACCTGTGTGGATAGGTGTTCTAGAAAGAACATAAACACTTTCTTTTAGAGCAAGGTACTGGAGTAGGCAACCCACTTGGGATCTCAGGTCTTTTCAACATGACCAGACAAAGAGTCAAATACAAATACTGAAAGTGATAGATGCCTGACATGGAGGCTACAAAGATACTAAAATAAATAGCATCATAACTGTTCTCTGGAACTGGTGTCAATGAGCATTTATGGCCATATCCATTGTTAATGCTATAGAATTGTTTTTACTCATGAAACTATTTTTGACCTCCAAAATAGAGTCAGTGTATTATCTGACCTTTGGAAACAGTGCCTGGTCCCTTCCAACTATTGAAGAGTTCTCAAGAGTTGCCTGGGACAGTGCTGGTCAGCCTGGGTTAGAGTGTGCCAGGATCCTTTGGACAGTTCATCAGGAATACATATAAAGATTTATGTTCCAGTGTCTGAGCATGTTCCCTGGCATTGTTCAGCTTATTAAGACAAGACATAGCGTTGGAGTCTAACCTGAAATGAAGAAATACATTTTAAGACAAATGGAAAGTTTTCATAATGGATTTCTATATCTCCTAACAAACTGTTATTCTGAATGGGTGGTTAGCTTGGAGAAGATAATTGCAAGTCTTGTGAAAGGTATGATTTCTGAGAGAGTTCTTTCTTAATGAAATGAAGAAGGAGTCACCCATTTCTATATACAATTCTATTACACACTGCCACACCATGCAAAAGAACCCAGAAAAGCCTAGTGTTTCTAGAAAATTTGACACTGTGTTTGGTTTAATTTGGTTTTGTTTGGGTTTGTTTGGTGTTTTCCTACAGTGGTGTCAAACACTAAAAATTAAGTTAAAATAAGCCATAAGAAAATTTTGCCTACCATTACTGTGAAATGTGACATCTTGCCATTTAGAATGTGAAACTCCTGGTTTCTTTAGGTTGTGAAATGTTACACTCTTAGTTCACCTAAATGTTTTCTTCTGTGGTGGTTAATACAAGCTCCAGCAATCTGTAAAACAAGTAGTTGAAGGTCAGATGCTAAAGCATTTGTCATAATTAAAATCTGCATACTCTTGGTCTTCTCTTTTTGAAATACAACCTGTGTTCTTAGGTTATTTGTTGTTTCTGTTGTTGTTGCTTTGTCTTTCATTATCTGCTAGCTGAAGTCATTATCTGTAATTTAAGAGCAATTAATTTTTTTTAAAGTATAATTACGGAAATAATTTTCTTCCTTCTAATGCAATCTTTGTTAAACTAAACCCAATAAAGAAATACATCCAAAATAAACAAACTAATGAAGAGTAATATTTGTTTTACCGAACATGACAGCATCCAAAGACAAGCACAGAGACACTTGCTGTCACTACTAAGTTGGATACCTACACCCCTGCTGATAAAGAGAATTGTCTCGCTCTCTATTTGCTTTCTTTCTTAAAAAATAATAAAATCCCTTCTTTGATCTTGGAATGCTTCCCTGCTGAGCTGGGATTGATCTTTAAGAAGCACTGCTTTTAACTCTTTGTGTCTTGTGTCTACGTATGTGCTTAATAAAGGTATTGGACAGGTCATTTATTGCACTTAGATATCTCTGGGCAGTCTTAGCTTGGAGGTTGTGTTTACAGGATCAACCAACCAATACAAAAGCTTACTTTTTCTCTACCTCCTTCTGCATTTCTTGCGTTACCACTTGGTGATCACATTTTCCAAAACAGGAACATGCTGCTGAAAAAGGATCTCTTCTGTCACTGAATCACTCATATCTTCTTCTGTCTGAATTTTTCTTTTGTGGGATGCATCACTCCTGGGCTTGGAGGACGTGAACCTGGAATACTAGTCAGCTATCCTGGGCCCTTCTTCCCTTCGGGGCTTTGTCCTGTAGTACTCTATCAGGTAGGTCCCTGAAGAGGCCAAAGCCTGGTCTCCTGAAGTGCAGAGTAGTGAGCTTGCCATGTGCTTTTTTTGCTGCTCTGAGGAGCTTGAACTCCACCATTTCATCGGCACTTGAAGCCAAAGCTGCTCTTAAGCTTCACATCCTTTACTGACCTCTCCTTGTTGGTGAGAACAAGGTCCAGTATGGTAGCTCTCTTTATTGGCTCCTCTATCACTTGGAGAAAGAAGTTACCATTAATGCTTTCCAGGAACTTTCTGGATTGCTTATGCCCTGCTGTTCTGTCTCCCATGAAACTGCTCCTATCTGTCATAGACCATAGAGGGCCTCACATGCTTGGTCTCCCCTGCCTGTAGCAGACCCCCCACTATAGTGTCCCCTGTCCCTGCCCTCCCTGTAATCTGACCTATACGCTCTCAATCTGCTCCTCATTCATCCTCAGATGGAGTTTCCACTGAAAGAGGACAACACTGTTGCCTCTTCTCCCTGGCCTGTCTTTCCTCAAGACCCTGTATCCTTCCATCCTAACACTCCAGTCATAGGAACCATGTCTCAATGAAGCCAATATAGTCATGGTCCTGCAGGCATGCACACATCTCTAGCTCACCCTGTTTGTTCCCTGTGCTACATGCATTTGCATAGAGGACTTTGGTTGGGTCCCTGATGAACCTGACTGATTGGCTGGAGTGGCTGCAATTCCTTTGATGTACCTTACCACTGTTTCCCTGTTGGTTCAAATTCCCTCAGGAGCACCTGGTTCATCTCCACTAGACATCAAGTTTACTGTGGTCTGTCTAGCACATTTCTGAGCAACAGGCTGAAGGACCTTACTGGCATCCTGTCCCTCTAACCTTGGTGCATCATCCCACAACTTGTTCCAGGAAAGCCTGATAATATCCCACTCCCTCTCCAAGACTAGTATAAAGCTTGGTTAATGAGCCCAGCTAGCTCCTGGGCGAAGACCCTTTTGCCCCTTTGAGAAAGGTGAATTCATTTGAATTAATCAAGTCAGCTGCTGTGTAGACCATCCCACTGTGAAAAAAACCCAAATTGTGGTGGTGACACCAGTCATGGAGCCAAGTATTAATGGACTGTGACCAGCTGATTCTCCTAATGTCACTGCCCACAACCAGAGAAAGGTAGGGAAGAATAGGAGGAGGAGAGGAGGGAAGGAGAAAAGAAACCCTGTGCTCCAGATTCCTTCAGTAACCATCCCAAGTTTCCTTTGATTGCTTTTGCACTATGTGTTGCAGCTTCATCACCACCCTCATGGAAGATCAGTAGTGGGTAGTAGTGAGAGGGCCATACCAGGCTGGGGAGTTTCCTAGTAACATCCTTAATCTGGGCCCAAGGGAGATTTCCCTAAGAGAATGGTCTTTCTGGCATATATGGTGTCTTGATTTCAAATAAGACATGAAAAGAGTCCCTAACCTATTATTCCTGGATAAAAGTAATATAAAAGATAATCCTTTATTATGAGATTTCAGTATATTTTGGCAATTTATCTGGTTGAACAACTGGCTAAACACTGAACTTTTACTAAAAAGGTAATTTCTTTAAGAAATGTTTAAAAACTGGGGAAACGCTTATACAGTATCCCCCTTCATACTGAGTGAAGAAAAGTATGACAGCGGAGCCAGATGGTTAAGAGGATATTTAAGGGTTAATGGACTCCCACACTTAGAAATGCCACTTTTATAAACATTGGTGAAAAAGAAATGTTTGTTTAAATACTTAGGACTCTCTGTATCATTCAGAGAGTTTTACTCATTACATAGGTGTTTCCCAAAAAGGAACCAGGAATGAAAAATATATAATTCTTTATCAGAAATTTTGTCTGCAGGATTTGTTCAAGAATTATGTCTAAAGTTTCTAAATAAGTTACTAGCAAGTGTTAAACATATGATTTAAGGCCAGTTGTACCCTGAATTTAAAGAATAATTGAAGAAATAGTTTGGAATTATACTTGAACAGATGTTCAACAGACTTTGTGTACTAGGAAATTTTTAGTAGCATGCTACAGTTCAGAAAGGATTGGAAGGTGGAGCTACTTTATTTTTTTCTCCAAGAAACTTACTTTTTTCACAACCGCCATCAGACTCCTTTCTACAGACTCCTACTAAGCCTATTGCATAGGAGTTGCTGTAGTTGACACTGCTTGCTTGGCTCCTTCAGAAACCATTAGTAGTTAATAGGGGTATGATTAACAGTCGTCATTAATTCTGTAGAACTGCCACCACATAAGGTTACCCTTGACCTTTTTGGTCACTATTTCTACTGATCGGTATTGTTTCTGCAGTCCTTGTTGACATCATCATCTTTGATTCATCTATTTTTCTTTTTTTTTTTTTACTGAATGACCTTTTATAGGGCTCAGAATAGTCTGGGTAAAGTGGCAAAGAAACAGCAATTTCTGAAACATCAAAGCCTATTCCATGCTTCTTCAATGTAAATTCAGCAAAATCTTTGTCATAATGCAATCCTGCTACTTTATAAATAGGTTCCTTTGAATCCTTTGTTATCATTTAACATGCTTGCAGAATTCCTTCTTATCCAAGTAACTGTTTTCATCCAGATATCATTTGCTTTCCATCTCGTGCTTGCTTTTATTAGAACTCTGTAGCTGAATTTTGCTCCTCAGGCAATATGCTTAAAGTCTGCAGGATCACTTTTATGGGTTTTTTTAAAAATAGGTCTCTGTATTTTACTTTATATTGTTTTTTAGGGTGTTTGTGAAATGCCTGTAAATCCTGTGTAGGACTCAGAAGTTTGTACTTACTGTTATGAAGGATAAACCTAGGATTCGGAGGGAAATGTAAATAAAACCTGAGTGGTATCTTTGGTACAATTATAAACCTTGGTATTGGAAAGCTTATGAAACTGCTGACATGCTTGAAGTTATAAATGTGCACTTAGCTCTTCGCATAGTCAGGGCTGAAATGCATAATTAGCCACAATAGAAAACAACAAAATTATAAGAACACTGCATGTATATCACACAAAAATGGTACACAAAATCGTAGTGAAATGATATACAAAAGTAGTAAAACCATAATAAGAATTCTTTTATCTGAAATCAAAGTGTCCTATGGCTTCCATATTAATCTGCATATGGAAATGTTTTACATAGTTGCATATTAACAAATTTTGCTTGCCTAGCCAAAAACATTAATCAGTCATAACTTTCTTATCAAAGGGATGACTGCTGGTTTGGAGGACTGAAAGCTCTCACCAGTTTATATAAGGCATTAAAAAATACGCTTCAGTTTTCAGGGTCTTGTTGAGAACAAGTTCTATCTCCCAAAAGACAGCGTTTGTCTTCCCTTTGTAAAAAATAGCAACAGACATTCCAAACATCTCCCAAACCAGTCAATGCTATCGCAATAGTATGTCAAATTAGCAATATCACTATTGTTTGTGAAAGAAACAGAGATTCAGCAGCATTTAGGTTTAAAGAGCTTCTTGTTAATAAATGCAAATCAACCCCAAATATGGTAATGCAGTTTTCAATAGTAAACAACAGGAGGCAACAGGACTCGTGTGGAGAAAAGTTTCTGGCTGATTTTGTCTATTGTTTTTTAGATCTAATAACTTCAGAAAATATCATGCGACAGCACTGTAACTTCAGTTTGTGTGCATAGTTTTCTTTAATGCCAGTAGGAGGTATCCAGTCTGGGGTTGCAACATGTCTCAATGGAGCATCTCCCAGTGGTCCTGCAGACAGTTGAATGCTACGGTTAGTCTCAAAGGAATTAAGAATTTAGACGGAGGCATTTCAAAAGAAACAATAGCAAAACTTCCCAAATTGATATATGCATTTACATATTCTGCATTTTTTATGGGTCACAGATATTTGGTTATGAAAGGAGCTGCAAAGTTGTCAACATACTTGTCTCTAGAGACATTTTTTCCTGTGTTAAATCATCAGTAAATTCAAACACACAATTTTAAAAGAGAATGCACTAAGCTTTAATCCTTCAACATTCAGAGTAGAGGAGTTTTCTCCAGCACTGATGGAAAAGGACTCTTCCAGAGATCATTGTTGTGTCCCAAAAAGGTGCCTGTAATGGGCACAGGAACCTCCACTTCAAGGGTGACTGGTGATAGAATGTACCAGGTTACCTGGATAAAGATAAAGAACTTTAAAACCCATATATTTCAGTGAATGGTGATGGAAACTATAGATTAGGTGTAGGTTAGTATGATTTCAATATTATTATTTTTTTTTGGATCAACACAAGTGTAAGTCACAAGCAAGTGCCTTCTTTCTGGCATGCTCTGATACTGATACATTGATATATATACCCTCCACTAGACCAGGTTGCCCAAAGTCACATCCAGCCTAGGCTTGAACACTTCCAGTGAGGTGACAGCCAAAACCTCCCTGGGCAGCCTATTACAGTGCCTCACCACCTACATAGTAAATAATTTCTTCCTTATATCTAACCTAAATCTACCCTATTTCAGTTTAAAACTGTTACCCCTAGTCCTCATGACATTCCCTGGTAACTAGTCCCACTCCAGCTTTTCTGTAGTCCTCCTTTAAGTACTGAAAGGCTGCTATAAGGAGCCTTCTCTTCTGTAGGCTGAACAACCCCCTCTCTCAGCCCATCCTCATACGCTCATAAGCGCTCTGGTCCCAGATAACCTCCTCTGTCTTCCTTATGCTTGAGGCCCCAGCATAAGACTACTAACCTTACTTTTAAGTATAGTTGTTATTAGTAAATCTTATGGATTTCAACTTTTTGTGTGAATGAGCAATGTATCCTGGATAGTTGATGGTATAACTTAATTTTCAGATATCACCATTCTTTTCTTCCCTGTGTACATCTCTGCTGTTATTTTCTTTTTTTTTTCTACTCTCTCTTGTCATGGTTTAATCCCAGCTGATAGCTAAGCACCATGAAGCTACTTGTTCACCTCTTCCCCCTGCAAGGGGATGGGGAAAAGAATGAAATAAACCCTCATGCATTCAGATAAAGACTGTTTAATAGAACAACAAAGGAAGAAGGTGATGATGATGATAACAGCAGCAACAACAAAACCAGACAACAACAATTAAATATATATATAAAGCACAGGTGCTCACCACATGTGGAAACAAGCCCCCTCCTGATACTCACTCTGTTTCTGAGCAGCTAGCTTCCACAGTTCTATCCAGAGCATGATATTATATGTTGGGAATATCCCTTTGGCCAGTCAGGGTCAGCTGTCCTGGCTATGCTCTCCCAGCTTCTGGTGCACTTGGCAGGGGGTGGAAAGTTGAAAAGTCCTTGACTTAATGAAGACACTACAAGTACCTAGCAACAACTAAAACCGTCATTGAGCGATCAACATTATTCTCATACTAAACCCAAAATACAACACTATACCAACCACTAGAAAGATTAACTCTGTTCCAGCCAAAACCAGGACATTTCTGCTCTCTGCTTATATAGAGAGAGTCTCTTAGCTTATTTTTCGTTCTGCCCATTCACTGTCCAATTTAATCCTGTTTATCATTATCAGTTTTAGTCTCCATCATGCTATCTTTTCCCACAGGTGAAATGAAGGAATATATAAAATAAAAGCTCCATAACACTCAATTCTGAATCAATAACATCTCAGTGACTTTCAAATTATCACAGGCAAAATGAAGATGCCTGTCCTTAGTTGTAATTCATTATTCTTTCAGGCATTAGGTGCAAGATATCAAATACAATCACTGCAACAAATCATGCTATTTCCCTTTTGTATATGGTAAATCATTCCCAGAATAAGAAGGACTAATGCCAATCATTAATCAACTATCAGCTCATTGATGCTTTCATTGATGTGAATTACTGTAATAAATCTGAAATACAGAAGTTTGAGGCAAAAGTTTATACCATTGTTAGATGTGAAACAGAAGCTGCAGAAAGCAGTACATAACCATATTTAACAGTACAAAAATATGTTGTGTATCAGTTTCTCTGTTACACATCATGGGTTTTATCACCTTATGCTGATGATAAATTGTGCATTAGAACCTTTCCCTTTAATACAGATATACAGAGAATAATTTGCTTATATGCTAGAGTGTCTGAACTTGTAGGTAAACTTAATTCAGACCTGGCTTCCACTGTCAGGTAGGTAAGAGCAGATAACAGAAGACTTCTCACTCATATCAGGTCTCATATTCTCCATTCATTCTAGCATTCTTCAAAGGCCACACCATGGATCGTGTAATCCAGAAACAGAAATTTCAATGTTTCTCTTCAATGTACTGTGGATGCACAGAGATACTTAGTTTTTCAGGGTAGTCAAGATCAGTCTGCTTAGATGATCTTATTGGCTTCTAGGAAAAAAGTAAGCCTCCTATGAGAGTATTAATGATATTTGCAAATGAAGGCTAAAAAAGGACCAGAATATGTGGTGAATTCTACTTCATAGAAACATATATGCATCAAAAAAGACATCTGGAGTAGATTTCTGAAGGAGTATAATACTATTGTTTATAGTTAAATGAATATAGTATGCATTATACATACTATAAGCATATTCACATTTAGTATATGTAGTAACCAGGAGGGTTACAGGTTTTTGTGGGATGCAAGACCTGTGATCCATATGGAATGCTGTATTTCCCATCTGTGAGGGCAGAATCACATCCTGAGGTCCCGCAAACTACAGGAGATAGTAATATGGCACATCTTGGTCTATGGACTGTAGCTGTGTGATTGAGGATCTCTGTTGAGAATGCTGAGCCTACCAGTGAAGGATTCATGCTCAGGGCTAATTCTTATACTTGAAAAGAGGTGGCTGCTCCTCTGCAGTTGGTAGAGAGATCTGCCAGTATTTCTATGACAAATAGGGATTCTGGTATGAGGTTTAAGCAACTTTTGGCTTTAAATGCTTCCTAACCTTCCTTCAAATGCTTTTCTAACCTACTGGTATTAGCAGTTCTAGATGTATTGCCTTCACAACAATCTTTTCTAATAGCATGAACAGGTCTAGATTGCATGGACATGTAAACTTCAGTGACTATATTAGGACAAACTAAATCAGTGCTTCCATTTTGCTTTAACCAGGTAGAAGCAATATCATAGGAGTCCCCACTGTTTGGTCAAATGTAATGTGAGAATTATGCAATTTTGGCATCCCAGCTTCTAAGTGGCGGCCTGTGTTGCTTTTGCAGAGGTGCTGAGAAAGAGCTTTGTATATTATTGTGTTGTATTAGTTTTGCATTTAGTAAATTTGTTTCATTATATAAACTATATGTTGCAATTAATCACAGTCTTGTGTCCTTTCTTCAGTCAGTGATAAAGATAACTGAGGGGTCTCTCACTTGACACTTTGAGCAGGAAACAGGACTAAATGAACTCCTGACATTCTATTGAGCCTGAATTACTTTATAATTCTGTGATCTGATACATCAATATATTCAATTCCTGTGCATGTCTCAGTCCCACTTACAGAGATTTAAACACTTTTCAGAAAGTATGACCTAATTATTCTTTCTCCAAAGATGCCTTTCTTCACTTAGCAGCATGGACAGGTTTGAGAACTGCTATTCAAGACACTGAGAAGAAGAAATGTCTGCAGTTTGCCTATGTTAAACAATAAAGTTCTGTCATCTTGAAATAGACTTGTCTCCAAGAAAGCTGGTAGCAAGGATTTTGTAATAAAATAATCAACGTGTAGTATTTACAGTGTTTCATGTAATTCAATTCCAAAAGTATCTCACAGTTGTCTTTCTCTTATATTTTATTGTCCAAAGAATACATTTCCTTATGCCTGTACCAGAAAGGTCAAAGCTGGGACCACTAATTTCAAAACATAATTTTCAGCACTGTTACACTTTAGTTGACCAGGCTAAGAGCTTGTGGGCTCAGGGCTGAGGGGACAGTTTAAGACTGAGGCAGGTGACACACATGGACTGGCACTGCTGCACAGCATGGCATCACCAGCAGCACAAGTGCTACCTTGTCACAAAGTTTTTGCATTGCTGAATTAGAGAGTTTTAAGAAGAGAGTTATCTAAGTCTTTCTTTCTGAAACTGCTTACCAAAACTTACAGAGCTGTTTATCTTCTCTGAAGGTCTTGAAGGTGCAGAAGGAAGCCATGAGTTTTGCTATTTGTGCAAAATAAAATCTGAATATTTTGAATTTTTGCTGTTATTTCATGTATGTTCTATATCCTATAGTTAATCGTATGTTTTGTCTCCCTGGTTCAGAACTGTCTTTCCTCCCCCCCCCTCCATGCTATTTTACATGTGAAACTTCCAGAAATTACCTTTTTTAATGATGAGGAAAGATGAAGTGAACACACATTGAATCTATTAAGTATTTAAACATTGCGCATGATCTATCATGTAAATTCAGACAAGATATTGGCCTAACAGAGTTCTGTTTTGTCTGAATTTTGTCCCTCCATTGTGTTATCCCTTAGTCTACATAATTTATTATTAATTCTTTACAGAATGCCTATTTATTTTTAGAAGTTACTTTAGAATAGCTTTCAACATTTTTTTTAAACTAGGCAACTATTTTCACTCAAGTGAAAAAACTACTCCCAATACTTGCTTTTATCAACTTACATAGATTTTTTTTTTTTTTACTAGGGACAAATAATTATCACTTGAAAACTATGTGAACGGTAACTTCTTTTTATATAATCTATAATTGTGTGTGCATACCCGTATTAATATTATAACATATTACAAATTGATAAATGTGGCATTGTTATGAGATACCACATAAAAAGATATTTAATGACCTTTCCACACAGCAGACAGGTACTTTAGCTCATTGCATTTTCAAAGAAGCTGGATATATTCACTGTGGCTATTATGGTTTGTAATACCATATGTTGCAAGTTTTAAAGTCTGTCAGAATTCCCTGTACACAATAGAGCTCCTACTGCATGTCAGGTAAATAAAATATATTTTGAAAACTCCCTAAACACCTACTTTTCAACAGTGGTTATTAAGGTTATTTATGGATATATCTATTCTCAGCATGTGGAATTCATAGCCACAGGAAGTCATAGAATAAAATATCAGAGCTGGATTCGAAAAGTAGCTGGCTCATTTTATGACTAGAGTAATGTTTGTGGGTGGTACATCCCTTAACATAGTAAGTCTGTGCAGGTACAAGCGCAAGAGCAGATTCATTGCCTTGAAGAAGAGATGAACTTAAAATCTGTCTTGTCATTCTTTGCTGAACATTAATCCGTGGACACACCTTTAGCACTGGTTCGTGTTCTTCTCTGGGTTTATTCTAGATCCATAGACCTGTTCAGATAACCCCAATTTAGTCATGCTCTCCAGACTGTGTTAGCCCTCCTTGCTAGCATTATCATGCTGTCATGGTATGTTCTATGCCACCCTCTCTTCACCTAAGAAATTTTTTTGAGGAATTAGCTCTGTAAGATGCAGTTGCCATGATGATTTTCATGATGATTTTCATGATGATTTTCATGATGATTTTTGATAGGCAAATATACATTTCTCATCCTGGATCTATATAAGAGACTTATTGTTATGGTCTAGGCGATGATTTTTTTGTCACCATTGGATTTTATTAGCAGTGGTTTTATTACAGATCATTGCTAAAGATACCAAATACCATTAAGCCAAAGCTGGAGCCTGCAAGAAACATGTCTTCCCACTTCCCATTACTTTGGAAAGTCTATTTGTCAACCAGATTCTCCACCTTTACTATGTTTTTCTATTGATTTTATATATTGTTATATATAGTGGTAAGCTAAAAAAAGAAGTCACAGAAAATCAGTTGCCTTTTCCAACTGGATTTGCAGTCCCATAAAACTGATGACAAATTTTGGATCAGTGCAGAGTATTAAAAACAATTGGCCAGCTGTAATGTGTTTACACAGTAAATTTTCACTTACACTTTTACCTACTCATCCAAAACACACGCAGATGTGTACACATGCGTACTTTTTCAAAAGTTTAAGTCATGAACAGAGGTCTTGATAGACTGTTCATCTGATCTAACACAGTGATGTAATATTATTAAAGAAGAGAATGTTTATTCTACTTTTCCTTTAGGTTCACAATGAAATAAAAGGCCTAACATACAGACTGAAAGTGCCCTGCTAATTATTTAAAATTATAAACCCCAAACACAATAAAATTAGTCTGTCGTTCCTTCGAGCTGCGTCATATACTGAAATGGTAACAGCTCATACACCTATACCTCAAACCACCAACCCCTCTTCAAAGGTTAGCTGAAGCAGATGGACCTTCCTACACAGAACCAGAAATACATGTTTTTAATGATGTCTCTCCAAGGCTCACAGAGTGAGAATGAGTCTTCAAATTAAAAAGAAATTATTACATGCTGCATATCTGTAGTGTAATAAAATCTCAAAGACAGTAAAAACAAAATAAAAATAAGTGAATGGGAGAGCAAAGATCACAAAATCCAATAAATTAATTATTGCTTGAGGCATGTTTTTCTTGTTGTGAGAACATCTATATGAGAAAAGGTAGGAATTTAGCATGAGAGAGTATCCTTTGGAGACTCCTAGCCATAGTTTTGTGACAGAAAACTAAGAGTATTAATTATCTCCAGCTTATAGCTGGCCTGTTCCCTGGAGAGAAACTCAATTTTCTGCTCCTACCTGAGCACAACGGTATCCGCTGTAGATAGCCATGCTCTTCTAAAGGGGGCAAGTGTATCTAGGCAAAGCTCTTTCTTGCTAAAGTATCAGTGGTTAGAGTATTTAGACAGAAAATTGGACAGCGGCCCTAACAAATTTGTATCTTCAACTTACCAGAAAAGCTACCTGACCAACTGCTTGGAGAATATCTGAGAGGACAACCCCACAATGGTATTTCTGTTGTTGTGTCAGAAGAACAAATAAGAACCTGTGTCACTCTTGTCATGGAGGCAGGGGAAGAAGGGTGCTTACTGTTTTGCTTTAGTACCCACAGTTGTTTCTGGTGACCAGGACCAATGCAATGTGAAATGTAGGGTGGGATACAGATCTCACCTTTGCTGACAAATGACTGTCATGACCAGTACACTAGCCAGTAATGCAGTGATTTCTACTGAGCTTATTACTTTTGATGTATTTTAATGAGCTTGCAAATGCTCAGTGAGTAGGATTAGTTAGGGAACTGAGTAGAGTTTAGGTATCGTTATACTAACACATCTACACTGTGACGGTCTTTGAGTACTTGTACAACGTGCATAAGGAATTGCTATGATCCAAAATCTAAGTGATGAATAATATAGATGTAAGACTGGCTGGCTAGAGCTAGAGTTTGTCAGCTTTATGAAGAGGCTTCCTGAAAATACGACTCACTCTTTTAAGCACCTAAGTAGGCTCTCTGGATCTCCTTCAGGGGCATAATTTGCAAACCTGAATGATTAAATGCAAGTCCCCTCTTCTAAATTAGTATTTATGCAGATTAATTAGAACTAGTTTCATCCAGTGTCTCTGCAGTTTTCTTTGGAGTGCAAAGGCAGCTTTGCCTCCTCAAAAGGCTATAAAACTAATTATAGGAGGTGTAAGATGGTGCTTTAGCATGGTATCCACTCTGACCATCTAACTTAGATGTTAATGTGCTATTTTAGGCTAAGATTCAGTCTTAAAGCTCTCTAAGACATGTGCAAACCCATGAGTGATCTTCCCAGTTGCAGTTGCATCTCTTGCAGTCATACATATTTGCAGCACTGAACTCAAGTTCTGATTAGTGAGGGGTAGTAATTTTGTAATGATTTTATTTGTTTAGTTTATTTGTTACCACTAACTATCATTTATTATTTACCTGCAATTTTATTTATTCCTAGATATATTTAGAAAGAGATAAAATGAAGCTGCAGCCCTTACTCCATTTCAAATGATGGGAGAGGGTTGTGCTGCTCAAATTTATGTTTCAAATTGAAGCAGCTGAAGAAACTGGATATTATTTATTTATTGTATTTATTTAAAATTGTTAGCAGAAGAAAAATGGTATCTTTTAAAATGAATTGTCCAATTCATAAGTATCCTAAAGTATGAAGAAGTCATACATTTTCCATCAAGAATAGTAGCATTTTATTAAAAACACCATTCATAGCCTGTACTTGCAATCAAAGGAGAAAGTAAAGAAGATGTCAATTTATCATATTGCTATGAAAAATACAGCTGAAAAGGAAGACAGTTGCATTACCAATACAGAAATCATGTTACCTTGCATATATGTAAAAGTAAATGTTAGTTAATTTTTCATATATTTCTTACGAATGCAAACAATACTCGTTTCTTGTTGAGCAGACTAGCTGACTACAATACTAAATAAGAGCGAAGCAGGATTTGTTTGCCTTCCAGGCTCCAAAGGAATCAAGCAAAATCAAAGGTCTGTGTTTCTTATGCCAGAAAGGGTAACATTATCAGGGAAGCATTGCAAACTGTTGAGCTGCCATAGAATAATTTTTCCCAGTGGTTTTTTTCATGGCAGTGAAAGAACATGATGCATTAATTAGTTAATAGGAACAAACAAAGGGCATGAATTATATCCTCAGTTCCTTTGTTTTCACCTTGTAATAGTTCTCAGGAATACCAATTTCAGTGTCCACAGATGGGGCTCTTTTCTTTACACAGATTAATCCAAGGTCAGTGGTTATTAATGTTAGCAACATGATTTTGTCAACTATGGGACCCCTGACTTGCATGAGTAATGAAGATTCTGATCAGTCTAGATCAGGCTAAGAAAGAAGGGAGACTTGGAATGACCTTTATGCAATGAGAACTGTATCTTCATTTCCAGAGCTAGATTTCTTAGTAAGTTTCTGCCCAAGAGCTTGGCTTATGGAAATGTCTAGATAGATCTTCTGAAAAACTAGGTGGTATTGGTGCCTTGTGCTGGGTAATTTAACTGACAGCAGACTATCCTGCTTATTGTGAAGAGTGTATTATGGCTGTTTTGACAAGTAGTTGAAGATTTTTGCACTTAGTGTGGCACATACTGCATGAGATGTTCAGATAGCAAGTGGTAGTCCAGTAGCATGATGTCTCTTTTGCATACAAACTTTTTTTTATTATTTTAAGATTCTGCATAGCCAAAGTGTGAGTAGACAGGCAGATAGACAGAATGACAAATACATAGATGAATGCATCTTATATGTTTAAGTATACATGCATAAGTCTCTTTTTACTGAAACTATTTTGACTTTAGCCAGCTTTCACTGCTGGAGGTGTGTATTTACATAGGTCACACATGAACCAGGAGACCTGCAAAAAAACCAACCCACAACTACAGCAACAACTCCTTCTCTTTCTTGCTTAACCATCTAGTATGCTCTTATGTCCTATGTAAGAGTACAGTAACTAGGTGCTTTTGATTTTGTCAGTATCCTGGGACAGGTCATGAAAATAAGTCCATTCCTTATACATCAGAAGTGAGGCTTTTTGTTCTTATCAAAGTGTCTGAAGTCTTGTGCAATATACTGATTGTTGCTGCTTGAGAGCTTTTCTAGCTGTATGGAATATGGCACCACTGTGGATCATGCAACGTAAAAGTCATGATTGGGTTTGATGGGGCACATCCAGGCGAGTCAGGCCAGTATTACTGAGTTATTCAAATGGCCATTTTTCACAATAAATGTAGTGCTTTATCCATCCAATGCAACACTATCCCAGCAATAAAACTAGCTCTAAGTGAATTAGTTTATCTGCACTGCAGAGTAGCAAAGAATTTGGCTCACAGAAACAATACACTCGTGACAGCGTTGTGTTTATTGCCCAGTGAATATGGTTGTGAGTTGCTCTTGGAGAGGAGGATGATTAGTCCTGGCACTGTAGCTACATTGCTTCCAGTTCTGAACCTAACTCATTCAGAGCCAGCCTGGGGACCTCCACGCAGACATATCCAAGGTGTACCACTACAGCATGTGCATTTGTCTCAAACTCAGCTAATAATAGCTATGACTGACAAGGAGAGGATAACCTTTTGACTTCAAGGCATACTTTGCCACAGTGATCTATGTGTATGTAAGTTCAAGATAAAATTGCCACAATATACTTTGTGAGGGTCTATAGGCTGAAATGGAAATGGGAGTGACAGCAAAATAGAGTTGCCCCACATAGGTAGTATTTTGTGTTTGTGCAGCATTGATCTCTAGTGACTGCTGATTTGTTTCTGTATGGAGGTCAACTGTAAAGCTCAGGCTGTGTGAGATCTGAGTGCTCCTCTCTGTCATCGTGACATGTTGAACAGTTACGATCAGCTAATGCTCTCATTACTGAGAGGACAAAGCTGCCAGAAGCTCCTGTCTCATGTCCTTCATCACTGATCCTAGGAATTAAAATTAGTATTTTCTGCCAGGATTCTGCTCTATTGGCTTTTCAGATTGCAAAGCTAATCCTTTTACACCAACATTTAGGTCACAGAAACACTGGCTTGTACAGATCATCTTGTTTGATATGTGAAATATTGTATCTTTTAGATATATTTTACATTGGTCAGGTCAATCTTGGCATGGATACATATTTACATTTTTTAATTGAAAAAGATAAAATAATAATCAAATGCAAGTCATCTGGAAAGGGGATTTCACTAATTTAAGTAAATTTTTTAAGATTAAGTGGACCCACTGATCAAATTTTTATTATGTTCTGTGGGCATGATTAGTGCATATATGATGGTGCCTATAACAACCTTATGCTGGTGTTCAACGTTTCCAGGAGTGAATAGCTGCATGCACACACACACATATTCACCTAGTTTTGTGAACCTCAGATGGTATAATTATGTTTTTCAAACTTCTTCCAATCAGTCATCCTAGTTTCTTTGTCAAGTTTTTTTTTTCCTTTGCAAAATTCTGAGATCATGGTGATTCTGGTAGTAAGAAGATGCTGTCAGATGTTGTGGTTTAGCCTTGGCTGGTAACTGAGCACCACACAACTGCTCACTCATTCCCCTCAGCAGGATGAGGGAGACAATCAGAAGAGTGAAAGTGAGAAAACTTGTGGTTTGAGATAAAGACAGTTTAATAGGCAACGCAAAAGCCACACCCTCAAGCAAAGCCAAACAAGGAATTAATTTACCACTTCCCATGGGCAGGCAGGTGTTCAGCCATCTCCAGGAAAGCAGGACTCTATCATGTATAATGGTTACGTTGGAGGACAAATTGCTATCACACTGCCACCCCACCCCTCCACCCCATCCTTCCTCTTTCCCAAAACTCTTATAAGCTGAAAGTGATGTCGTGTGGCATGGAATATCCCTTTGGTCTGTTTGGGTCAGTTGTCCTGGCTATCCCCCTCCCAACTTTCTGCTCATCTCTAGCCATCCTGCGTTGGGAGGGGGGAGGTTGACAAGCAGAAAGGGCCTTGACTCTGTCAGCACAGCTAAGCAATAAATAAAACATCTCTATATAGCAAAACCATCTCTAGCTTATCAACACTGTTGCCAGCACAAATCCAAAACATAGCCCATACTAGATACAATTAACAAAATTTACTCTATCTCAGCTGAAACCAGGACTGGAGACCCTTAATTGTTCAATAAAACCCCTATGTTTTAAAGTTATAAAATAGACATCAAAGTCCCATATCTGACATCCCCTGTTGTGTGGACCCAGTGTTATCAGCTTTTGGAGAAGCGTGTATGTTCATTGAAAAATAAGAAGTGAAAAATTAATTTCTATCTGTTGCTCACATTCTATGATTCTGTGCCATGGAACAGAGGTTTTGCAATGACAGATAATGCACTTATCGATGAGTGACAGTTTGTTAGTCCTTTAAAATAATCAGAGAAGGAAGTTATCATCAATGCACTCTAGGAACTTCCTGGATTGCTTCTGCTCTGCTGTGTTGTCCCTCTAACAGATTTTGGGGTGATTGAGGTTCCCCATAAAGACCAGGCCTTCTGAACATGAGACTATTCCTACTTGTCTATAGAGGGCATCACCTGCTCAGTCTTCCTGGTTGAGTGGTCTGTAGCAGATCCCCATTATGATGTCTCTTGATCCTGCCCTCCCTTTAATCCTGACCCATAAGCTCTAGGTAGAGCTCCATGCTCTCCAGCTGCTCATTGACAGAGAGCGCAACACACCCTCCTCCTTAACTTACTGGCCGAGGTGGCTGGAATTCCTTTGTGCTGAACTTCAGATACTCTCCTGCTGACCTGTGACTCTTCTGCTGGCTCTGGGCATCTATTGCTGGTGCTAGCATCAAATGGGTACACAGTTTTTGAGGAGTGGGATGGATTGAGGTTTCCCTCCTCCAGCAACTTTAATTTAAAGCCCTCTTCACCAGCTTGCCAAGTCTAGAATGGAAAGGTGGGTTTATCTGAACATTTGTGAACAATTCTGAACACTTTTGAGCATTTCTGTATCTTTAGAATCATAGAATCTTCAACGTTGGGAAAAGACCTCTAAGATCACTAAGTCTAACCATCTTTCCAATACCACCATGGCAACTAAACTATGTCCTGGAGTGCCATGTCTACACAGTTTTTGAACACCTTTAGGGATGGTGAATCCACCACCTCTCTGGGCAGCCTGCTCCAATGCCTGACCACTCTTTCAGTGATGAAAGTCTAGTGCTGTCATCCCAGACACACTAACATTAATACCTATTGTGACTTTGACAAGTATGTCTACTACCATTTTTAACATCTTTCTTAGATGAGACTGATCTAAATTCTGGATTTCCTGGTAGCAGTGTGGTTACCACACAGTATATTACAGAAAAATTATACAAGTCGTTCAGCACCTGGGGATTCTTACATAGGCAGATCTTTGGTGACAGATGGTAGTTTTGTTTCCTTACAGATAACAGAGCTGGGGTCCAAACTTCTTGATGTGTTTTGTTGTAGCAGGATCTGAGTAAGAAATTACTTTTATATACATCAGAAGTTATTTAATAGGCACATAATTAAATTGACTTTCAATGTATCATTTGATATGTTGGGATCTTTGAATATTTCCTTAGTTGAATAAAGGGTTTATTCCTTCTTTAACAACTAAAGCAAATAAGTATTTCAGTTGACTTGCATGTTGTCACTGAGTGCTGAGTAAACTGTTAGTGGAGCTACCTAATTGCACATGACAAGTATGCAAAACTAACTTGAAGGAAAAAGAAGATTCCTGGAGAACTTCAAATACTTAGGCCAAATATATGAAGTATTAAGGTTTGTTAATTGGAAACTCTATTTACTTAATTAAAATACAGTGCCTGTGTGCTAATACAAATGAGAATACTCAATATGTAGCTAGCAGGCATAAACAAAAGGGGATTACCTACCTGAAAAACATATTTACCTTAATTACAGCAGTTGAATTTTGTAAGTCTCCTCCTAATGAAAATGAGAGTGCGTCATAAAAAAACTGAGGTTAGCATATAATTCATGAGATTCATTTAAAAATTTTACTTCTAATATAGTGACTGTGTATTTTTTTGTCATATTCTTATCATAAGAAACATTACTTAAGAAGGGTTATTTGTATTTTGTTGTATTTAAGCTTTAACTTTGATCTAATTTGCTCATATAATTCCCTTAGTGGCTCTCAGGGGACAAGAAAGATTGTCCTGTAATTTGTACTAACGATGCTGATAACAGAAAGATCAGTGTTCTAAAAAAGACACACTAATCCAAATATAGCCATCTGCAGCTTGGCAATCAGCAGGAAACACTGTGACCTGCCCACCAAAAGAAAGTGAAAGTGAGATCTGTTAAGCTAAATGTCACTTTCAGGAGCACCACCTCAGGAAGCAAAGTGTCTTGGCAGCAGCACGTAGGTGTTTTTGACAATGAAAAATTTTTTCCAAAGTTGTTTTTTATGAAAAGCTGTTTCTTCTGAAAGTGACCATGAACTCTGTCACAGACATGATACCTCTCCTGCTGTGAACAAATATTGGAGCTGGGAACAAGCTGCCCCACAGTATTTGTGATTCAGCCTGTCTTCTTACCGAGTTGAAAGAGCGTGTCAAATTTTAGTACTACATGTGTTGTCATTCTCTACTCCTTCAAACTAAACACCTTTAACAGCAGCCTTAGTACCAATGAATTACCATGATACAAAAGAAGAAATAAGTGATACACCTGCTGCTTGAATTTTGAATGAGAATATCACAGCAGGCAGCATCAACACCAGGCAAAGGAAGGGTATGAAGCTGAGAGATGCAGAAGTTGATTGCAAGGGTGTTGTGGTGCAGCTTCACCTTTTCACTGAGGCCACCTGATTTTCAGAAATGTTGCACAAAGCCCAGGAATGTCACAAGCTAATGGCACTGGTCCAGATTGCCTCTGGCCACCCAGTCCTGTGGTTCTGCCACAAGAATGTAAGATTTCAACGTTGAGTGCTTTTGATTGAAAATTGCAGCCTGATTTAATTTCTAAACTAAGTATCCCCGTATCTTTCAAGAGCCATCTCTAATGGTACCTTTCTGAGCTTTTCTGAAAACTGGCAAAGGTAAACTTGAAAACATGGTCTTTACAAATGCATCCAGGCTCAGCAAATGTCTTTCAACTCTATGCTGTCAACACAAAGTATTTGGGATTGCCTTACGGCTGAATAGCAGTAAATACCTTCTGTCTGATCAGTGTTGCTCTTTCACGGGCAGCAGAGTTCTTCTATCCACTTTCTGCTTTGACATGCTTGCTTCCCCTCTGCTGGCAATTCATAGGCCTTAATCACCATGCTGACACAATGGTTTGCTGGTTCCTTTGCAAATCTGCTCACTGGAATCTGTCAGGTAAAAAAGTGAACAACTAATTCAGTGGGTGGAGGAAGACAAAACAGGGCATGTGTGACCACTACTATTATAACCCCAACAATTTCAGTTGCTTATAACTACAAACACATTAAGAGTTATATCACTACAATTAGGTGGGGTGTGGGCTATGACACTGTGGATGCAACTTCTAAAATCAGAGTTACAGTTCAACATTATGGATAAAAGATAGAGTTATAAGGGAATCCTTGCTGATAGTATATCCAATACAAGTGCAAGATCCCTTCCCTTCCCTTCCCTTCCCTTCCCTTCCCTTCCCTTCCCTTCCCTTCCCTTCCCTTCCCTTCCCTTCCCTTCCCTTCCCTTCCCTTCCCTTCCCTTCCCTTCCCTTCCCTTCCCTTCCCTTCCCTTCCCTTCCCTTCCCTTCCCTTCCCTTCCCTTCCCTTCCCTTCCCTTCCCTTCCCTTCCCTTCCCTTCCCTTCCCTTCCCTTCCCTTCCCTTCCCTTCCCTTCCCTTCCCTTCCCTTCCCTCCAGATGCTGTACAGAGGATCAAGTGTAACCTTTTTGCTCTTATTTTGTTGAAGATGTAGGTTTTCTCAGTTGAAGCCATCTACCTCCTCCCCTGTATCAGTGCACCTGGGGTGTCCATTGTAGGTCATTGCAAGCTGAGCACCATTGGCAGCAGTATGTAATATTATCTGTGATTGCATCAGCAAGACCAGAAGGAGAAGGGCTTAATGTTACCAGCTGCTGTCAGCCACAGTACACATGTATACTTGAAACGTCTTTCCAGAGGCAAGGATTTCTTCCTTAAAAGAGAGACCCTTATTCCAATGGCAGCCACAGGACTGCAGAGCTATGTTTATTGCAAAGCTTTTAGCTGCATGGAGCTTAGAAGATTGGCAATGGCATAACCCTCTGTTTTAAACAAATCACTGATGGCCTTGTGTCACAAGATCTTTAAACGCACATTAGTCTGTAATTGGTTCACCCATCAGTGTGAACTTTTCACTCACTTGATAATTAACTCTGGCTTGTATTACTTTACTGCTGCTTTCCCAGAAAACAGCCTGATTATAGCATGCAAGCGTTCATTAAGCAAGCAGTTGCACACAAAATTTAACTTATTTGCATTTTGGTGCTTGATCCCCAAAAGACACATCCCAAAACTGTGTGAGGGTTTTACTACTCCCTGTATTTCCTCTCAACTAGTGGCCGGTATCTGGCTTCCAGCTGATGACTCTGACCACTCAAGCCCTGCCAGCAAGAGTGATCATGTGAATCCTCCTTAGTCTACTTTTGGCAAAGTTTGTCGGTTTAGTTTAAACCACTTTCATTGACAGGTTAAGTTAACCTGACTGACTTTGCCTGAAGAGGATGAGGGACCGTTTACATGATCCTTCCCTGGAAGAACTGTGGGAAGAGTGACCTCTGGCAACATGTCTGAGAGCTGAGAAGTCCTCATGGGCTAAATCAGTTTGCAAAATGAGAGAATTCATGACTTAACTATAGGCATTGTTGACCTAAGTAGTATGATGTACAAAAATAATGAACATGCCTAGAAGCACAGTATGAGGAAAAGCCTCCATGACTACACCTAATAATAGTAAATTAGTAATAATAAAACAGTGTGAGACTTGGTTTGTAGACTGACTTGTGATCATCCATACTGTGTCCTTGTTAACATACTCCCTGGAAGTTTTGGCCTAGGCCAACCAACCAGAAGAACATATTTTGGAGACAGCATAGCTCAATAAGCAGTATGGACAATACCAGGTTTGCAGGAGGATGGAGAGAAGTGTTTGGGTTTGTAAGCATGAGCTGTGCCATGTCACTTACCCTCGGGACAAAGGGGATGATTCACATGGCATAGAAGAGGAACTGAACTCAGTGGCCAGGTTTCCTAGGATGCTCTGCATCCTCCCTGGAATTGAGATATTGTGGTCACCTGGGATACATAGTGTCTTTCACTTGACTAAATGGACGTCTAAAGAAATCACCTAGTTTAAGGCACTTGTGTGCATAAAATTAGGTTTTGTGAGAGTTCCTTCCTGTCCACCTCCCACCGACATTTTTGTATGGACAAGATACAGATTACTTGTCTATCTACAGATTACTTTAATATCCCTGTCCTTGGAGATATTCAAAAGTCATCTGGACATGGTCCTGGGCAACTAGGTTTAGGTGGTCTTGCTTGAACAGGAGAGGTAGACCAGATGATCTACAAAGGTCCCTTCCAACATCAGCCAGTCAGTTCTGCGATACTTAACCTAATAATGTAAGGGTCTGTGGAAGGAAAGAGTGTCTACTCCCTTAATGTCACATGTTCAAGGACCTTGTCAAATTAGATGATAAGAAAAAGGGGAAAACGAAAAAAAAAGCTTTTGAGATGACAGGTAGGAATGAGGTGAGTGAGGGGCTCAGTGCCAGTAGCTGATATGCCTGTTGCCAGCTGCTGGCAGTGGCAAGTGTCTGTATCTGCCCAGTCCTGGTGTGTGTGGGGTGCATGTGTGTCATCCACCAGCAAACTCCAAGCCAAACTTGCTGGTGAGTAGGAGGCCCTGGGTTTGACGTATCAGGTGGGTAGAAAGCCTGTGTGGGTATTTGGGGAGCACTGTGGGTATGGGTGCCCACGGGATGAGTGTGTGAGTGTGTGTATGTTTCAAGAAGCCCTGAGGTGGAATAAGCCAGTTAGATCGAGTCCCGCAGCGCGGGAGACTTGTGTGGGTTCTCCCATGAAAGAGGGGATGGGGTCCCTGTGATTACTGCTTATATCAGTCCAATATATATAGGTGCAGTTGAAGGCAGTATCCTTTCTGCATAGCTGGCCATGTTGTATTCTCTGTGTGTGGGGGTCATGTGCTCAGCTTCCCTACTGGATGAATCTGCAAATGGGAAAGTGTGAGCAGTGTTCCTCAGCCTGGGTAGAGACTGCAGGTCCCCGGGGCACCCTTCTGGGCTCCAGTGGTTGGACAGGAGTGAATCCTGGGCCAGGTTTGTTGGAAGTGGTGGCTGCTCCTAACATATATTTAAAATAATTTATAATACAATTTGTTAATTCAACACGGAATTTGGAGTCTCTGTATGTTATTTGTATTGGAAGAAACATGAATCATACAAATTTTAATATATTCTGATATTTTTTCTGTTCTTCAGAAATATGTAAGAATTATGTTAATCCCTATTTCTAGGGGAAAAGAATAAAACCATCATGCTCAATCCTGTTTTTCAGTCCACGCTAAACATGGAGCTGATAAAAACCTGAAGGTTTTCTGTATTATTCCAAATGAGAATGATTAGCTACAGAAATTTTCCTGCAGAGTTTGAAAATTGACATTCCCTGTTGACTTTGAGAGATATATTGAAAATCATTACAAGTTCTCTGCAATTGCTCAATACTTTTCTCAAGTTACTAAAATATACTTCACCCTTGAGCTGCTTCCTGATCATTGCTTTCCACTTCCAATGCTATCAAAATTCATACACCTTCACAAATGATCATGACAGTGCTCTGCCTTTCTGGGGTTTGTGCATATCATGGTAAATTATATTCTTATAATCTTCTGCCCTCAGACTTATATTAAATCAGTTGAGCCAGGCTGTTTTACTTCCAAATATTTTGTCCCCTGAAAACTAAAGCTGGGGCTTATCAGATGATCTTGGTAATTAGAAACGAAGCCCATAATAGAAGGACCATTACTGTCTCATTTGGATTTGCTATGTCAGATGATGAGTTAAAATTACAGTAAAGCAGCTAATTTGCAGTGCATAAACATGATACCCAGAACCTAAATTTGATGCATTTTAAGTTCTTTTTGTTTACAGAAATAAAGCCTTTGCTAGAGGGATTGAGCTGGCTCTTGGCATAAACTCTCAATTTTCTTGATAGTTGTGAATCCCCTTAATCCCTTGCATCCTTTGTAAATGATTTTGCATTACACGTTCACTGTCTTTCCATTAGATGAGCTGCTTACAGTAGTTGTTCATATGGATATACTTTTGAATTTAGTTTTAAGTAAGTTTTTTGTTTTGATCATTCAAACCCAGGCCAGAACTTCATAACTTCAACAAATAAAATTGGGATTTATTTAATATAGATTACAATTCTTCCTTGTAAATCTTCAAGAACTTTTAGTTCTTCTTAATGTTGGAGGGGGCGAGAGAGGAAGCAAGATCAATAAAAGTTTTTAGGAGGTTTGGAAAAGGGAAAATGTGACATAATGTTCAATAAGCACAATTAAAAATTCTGTGGAAGGAAACCTTACTTGAATGGGAGAGGTTGTCATAGCAAAATGTGGTCACCACCCAAATGCATGCTTTGACAGACAGAAAAAGAGTACAGAAATATATTGTAATAGTGAATCTCTTAAAGAAAACCGTGCCTTGCTTTTTACCAAATCCAACAATTTTTTTATATTGATATTGAAATATGTCCATAGAATACTCATCTTGGTAAATAACTGAAGGATCTGAAGGGGAATCTGAAGAAGTTAAATTACTTGCAGTTGTCAAATACTATTTTTGGACAGTATGTTACAGGGGTTTTATTGCCCATAAATGGGAAGAGGCACCAATGAAGTAGATCACAAAATCACAGAATCACAGAATCATAGTTGTGTCATGTTAGGAGGGACCATTGACCCCTGTGGCACACCACTAGCTACAGTCCTCCAACTAGATGTTGTGCTGCTTATCATAATCCTTTGGACCCTGTCATTCAACCAGTTCTCAGCCCTCCCCTCACGGTCCACTCATCCAAACCACACTTTCTAATCTTGCTTATGAGGATGTTACAAGAGGTGGTGTCAAAAGTCGTGCTGAAGTCAAGGTAGGCAACATTCACTTATTCACCTAGCCAGTCATGCCATAAAAGAAGGTTATAAGATTGGTCAGGTATGATTTCCCCTGGTGAATCCTTATCCACCACTCCTGATAACCTTCTTCTTCTCCACATACTTACTGATAACCCCCAGAATAAGGTGCTACATCACCTTTCTAGGGATGGAGGTGAGACTGTCTGCCTCTAGTTTCCTGGGTCCTTCTTTCCCTTTTTGAAGACCAGTGTAACATTGGCTTTCCTTCAGTCCTCAGGTATCTCTCCTGTTTTCCATGGCTTCTCAAAGATGATTGAGAGTGGCTTAGCAATAACATCTGCCAACTCCCTTAGCACTTGTAGCTGCATCCCATCAGGGCCCATGGAATTGTGTGTGACTAGCGGTGTTCCCCAGGGCTCAGTGTTGGGTCCAGTCCTGTTTAATATCTTCATTGACGACCTTGATGAGGGAATAGCATCCACCCTCAGCAAGTACGCCGATGATACAAAACTGGGAGGAGTGGCTGACACGCAGGAACACTGCACTGCCATCCAGCGAGACCTGGACAGGCTGGAGAGCTGGGCAGGGAGAAACCAGATGAAGTTCAACAAAAGCAAGTGTAAAGTCTTGCACCTGGGGAGGAACAACCTCATGTATCAGTACAGGCTGGGGGATGACCTGTTGGAGAAGAGCTCTATGGAGAAGGACCTAGGGGTCCTGGTTGATGACAGGTTGGCTATGAGCCAGCAGTGTGCCCTGGTGGCCAAGAGAGCCAATGGGATCCTGGGATGCATCAGGAAGAGTGTGTCCAGCAGGTCGAAGGAGGTGATCCTCCCCCTCTACTCTGCGTTGGTCAGGCCCCACCTGGAATACTGTGTCCAGTTCTGGGCTCCCTGGTATAGAAAAGACAGGGACCTTCTGGAGAGAGTCCAGAGAAGGGCGACAAAGATGATTAGGGGTCTGGAACATCTCCCCTATGAGGAAAGGCTGAGTGAGCTGGGTCTATTCAGCCTGGAAAAAAGAAGACTTAGGGGGGACCTAATTAGTGTTTACAAGTATCTTAGACATGGGTGGCAGGGGGAATTGGCCAGCCCCTTTTCAGTGGTCAGTGGGGACAGGACTAGGGGCAATGGCTGTAAGCTGGAGCACAGGAAGTTCCGCACCAACATGCGGAAGAACTTTTTCACAGTGAGGGTGACGGAGCAGTGGAATAGGCTGCCCAGGGAGGTGGTGGAGTCTCCTTCTCTGGAGATATTCAAGTCTCGTCTGGACGCCTATCTATGTAATATGAGATAGGGAGCCTGCTTTGGCAGGGGGGTTGGACCCGAAGATCTCTTGAGGTCCCTTCCAACCCCTAAGATTCTGTGAAATTTCCCTCTCCTGTTGTCCTTGACATACCTTGCCAGGTTTAATTCCAAGTGGACCTTAGCCTTCCTTGTTGTATCTCGACATACTCTGACTACATCCCTATACTCATCACAAATGACCAGTCCCTTTTTTCCCATTTGGTAAACTTCTGAAATATCTCCAACTCTTGGCTCTCAAGGAATACTGCACAGCAAATCGTCTCCTCTGAATGTTCTAGATTGCTTTTGATATGATGAAGCATTAGGGAAAAAAAAAGATAAAATAGTAATCATTTCAGGATGATAACAGCATAAGTTAGGAGACCTCAGAGAACATACCTCTGACACAGAGGTCATTATGGCAATGTGTTATCATACAAGAAGTTGTTGATAAATGTATTAATGACAGCTTCTTGGAACATCTCTCATGTTTTCTTCTTACATAGTTGGTTTTAAGAGATTGTTTCTGTGGAAAATAAAATATTCTATGAACGCCATGGGATGAATGGTGATGTTTGTTTTCCTTTTTAAATGGGTCACACTTGTTGTTTCCTCAAGATCATTTTTAAACTTGATTTTTTTCAAAGATGCTATTTTATGTTTATTTTCACACACTTATTTTCTCCTGACCAATGCAATTTTGTTTATAACATATCATTCAATATGCCTAATAGGACTAAATATCAGAAGACAAACAGCAACATTATTATCCACACTAAGCACATTTAGAAATGTTCATTTTCCTTACTGATTCTTTGAAGCAAGCCATTTCCTGATTTGTGAGGCTGGCAGAGTCCACAGTTTTAGGTGTTTATCAGTCAGAGCACTCCCTCTTATGCCAATAGGCATTCTTTGATCATTTGCTAGAAGTTTCAAAATATCAGGGGA